>OZ014470.1:11428155-14229231 GCA_963965965.1 Trididemnum nubilum | reverse complement strand
GACAAGACGGTTAACGATGATTATCTGTGCTTGGTGGTTTCGAACAAACAGCAAAGTCAGTGGACAAGAAAATGATGAAATCCACAGGAGCATTGGATCGCTAGAACTTCTAAGCAAGTGCGTATTCATCCAATCACAAAGTAGTCATTACAATGAAAAGTGAGCGGATAGTCCAGTAGTTAACGTCTGACGCTGTTCGGTGATAGGAGTATAAACAAACAATTATTACAACAACGATTTTACCCTCAACGCAAACCGGGCCTATACAGTACAGTATATCTTAAAGTTTATTCTTTAGCATTTAATTAAAGCGATGAAAAGTATCGTTTACCAGAGCTTTGCATTGAGGTCGAAAGGTCTTCAGTTTCGATGCCCGGATGCATTTATCCGAAGTGTACTCATATTATTACAATCTATCGCTTTTTTTCTTTACCTTGAGTTAAATGCAACATGTTGATGTTAAATGCGACATTTTAATGTTATATAGCATGTTTTTCGAACCTTCTTTGTTCTTCGTTTTGTTGTCTTTTTCATATTTTGGTGTAAATGGTAATACATCTGTTGCCATAAAGTGAATGTCATAGGTTAATGATTTTTGCCTCTTCGAATTATCAAAATTAATTCACTCGAGCAATTTTTATCAAGCCAGGCTTCAGAATACTGCCAAGTGATAGGTTTAAGTGGATGTTCGATAATTGCAGTGAATTTGAAGGTAGTGATGTATGGCCGGCAGAGTGGAGTAGTTTCACAAGAATGTCCTACCCAATATAGATTTCATACAATGTAAAGTTGTGAATCCAAGTTTCTTTTTTCGGTTCTAGGACGTAGGCATTGGACAAGAGAGGTCAAGTTATTGAAACATATACTGTGCAGCTCTTCTTGATTATTTCGGTCATCTTTCGACTTTTGATGTTATTTAGACCTCGATATCACTCCTATTGCGATTAGAGGTGGAGTCCTCGAGGACACATTTTGAAGTCCTTAGCCTTGGTCTTGGCTCGTAGATCAAGTCCTTCGCTTGGCTTCGAAGCCTCAAGCCCTCGAAAATTGCCGTGTCCTCGGCTCGAGGACAGCACTATTTTTTGAACCTTTAAAATTTTGTTGGAAAACGCAAGAAACCTCGCGGAAAATTTGCGAAGGCCTTTTTTGTTTTCCTCCGGTGGAGATCGCCTGAATAATTTTTTTGAAGACCTCTTTATTTTTGGAGATCGCGTGAAAAAAATTTTTGAAGACTTTTGTTTTAAGAACACTTGCGCCTGTGTCCTTGGTCCTTAGCCTTGCCCTCGAGCATTTCTGTCCTTGGCCTCGAGAAGATCTGTGCTCGAAAGGGCTGTCCTTGGCCTCGGATTTTTTTTGTGTTATTGGCCTCAAGCCTTGTGTCCCCGACTCCACCTCTGATTGTCACGTTACTTTGTCTCATACGCCTTAATGCTCCTGAGTTGCAGAATCAAAGAAACGAGCGCTTCGGAGCTTCAAAGCCTTGATATTTGCAGCGATTGCACAATTCACTGCAGTTTGCAGCAATTTGCATAATATTGCACAAAAATTTTCTAGGCGTGGCGTTAAAATGTAAGGAACCAAAAACTCAGCGCAAAGGCGGCTTCTGCTTGTAACGTCGCTATTGAAATACTATCACAAAGTGATCAGGCATGTAGTAAAACAGGTGATCGTTTTGAGGACGATTTAGGTTAGCAATAAGTCATTCACAATTGTTTATAGGGTTTAAGCACAACGTAAGCAAAAACCGGCTCCTTACAGATAAAATTATTTGGCCACGTAGCCATAATTGTTTTGGATTTCTGGTTCTTTGACTTCAATTCCAGTGGTTTAAAAAGAAGATATTTATATTGCTCTTTCTTATTAGAACTTTTGAAAAAAGTTTCACCTTGTTTTTGATGGTTTCTTCAAAATGATTCGAAGAACTGTTTATGTCCAATGATAATTCTTCAAACTTTTATGTAGTTTTGGTGCCGTGACATTTTGTTAGACATTGGACATAATTTGTTTATTTTATGCATACGAAAAAAATGGGAAACAAACAACAAACAGAATAAATTCGTGTTGTCTATCAAACGAATTCAAAATCGGCCTACTTCCTGCTGCTTTAGAATTTTTCTGCGCTTCGCTGCAAGGATAACCGCGATGGGACAAATTGGTCTTCGAGTTAAGCAGCCACCCTACTTAATTTACATCGATGCAATAAAGTGATGTTTTAGAATATAAACAATAATTCGTAACAGCTGCAGTTGAGAATCAAAAGCCTTTGATACTAACAATTGCAATGCGTCCATCTTTATCAGCTCTAAAGTACATGTCATATTAATAGTTTTAATCTTCTAATCAGGCATCACATTCCTCTCGGGAAGCCTATCTGAGCTCGAAGCGACCTCATACTTGAATGCTATTAACCAATTTGAGCAATCTCTACAACCCTGGGTGCTTACTTTTGCATTCGGTCGAGCCCTGCAGATTTCAGTACTCAAAAGGTGGGAGGGGAAAAAAGAAAACATGGAGGAGTGTCAAAAGGTGTTTCTGCATCGAGCTAAGGTAATTGTATTTGTGCAAAGCTTATCCTGTGCAATTTTGCTGCGACTGGTTCAAAGCAAAACGTTTTGTCCAGGCCGGTTTCACTTTTAGACGTTTTAACACACGCCAGAATTTTTTCCGAATTTTTTTAGACAAGGTCTATACTAACAAGAATTAAAACTAAAATCGTGAGCGCACAAGCATATTTTTATTTCAAACAGAACTCGGTAAGTCCGGTCTTCCGCCTTACCAGCGTAAACTTGCAGTTGGTTAAAACAAACAAAGAATACGCTCGAAAACGCTTACGATTTTGCGCCAAATGTAGGCTTGACCTTAGGCGGCATGATTAAAATTTGCTTTCGTTGTGCATTTTTCTTCTTTCATCCTTTTCCTACTTTGTTTTGTGTAGTTCTTTTTTGCTTTGCTGCTATTAAAACATTAAGCTTCTCACAACTTCGGATTAGTTTATTTTTTGTGCAACATCGTAAGTAGCAGGGATGTAGAAGCGCCTGTTCATAAATCGCTTCCGCTTCCACCACTTGATGAAGTAATTTTTGCTTACAATTTTTTTATCTTGAAAATTTTTTGGGCAAATTTTTTTTTTCAGATATGTCAAAATTTTACGGTTTATGTTATTTATTACCTTAAAAACATAATATGGAACCAAAATATGTAATTGGTTTGTTATTGCAAGGACCTGAGCATTGGCGCAGCCAAGAATTTGGATTGGAAGCGGCCCAAAAGTGAAACAACCTATCACATGGTTATATTTTTCCGCTAACACTAACTTTTCTCACCGTTCAGCCAAAAATTTTAATAAGAGCGATTGTTTAATAAGACCTAGAGACGTATTTCCAAGCACTCGAGATAGTGACGTTTTAATTGCTTATGCTGTAAAGTGCAAATGCTAACTAAGCTCTATAATGAGACACCTGCGGCGAAGCCAAAACAATTGCAGAATTTTTTTTTAATGCTTTATTTGTAAATGTGGCTTTGCTCCAAATTTTTGCGTAGCAAAGTGCATTTTTTAGATTAGAAAACAACAAACACAGCGAAATTGTGTGATTATAGACAGTGACGCAACCAAGGAGGGCTTAGGAGGCTTCAACTCCTTCCCCTTAGCCAAATGAGTTAGAAAAATTAACCCAAAATGGAAGTTTTTAGAGATGTTTTGGACGTGATCTGTACATAAAGGAGGGGGATGAAGAAACTGGGCATTTAATTTTTTGATAGATTTAAAATTTTAGCAGTTTGAAATGGCTCCAAACTCGAGCAAAATTTGATTCAAACAGTGTTAAAATGGCGATTTTTTTCGAAAAATTACAAAAATTGCCCAGAGCCTGCAGGCTACGATTCCCAGAGTTGTAAGTCGGGCCGGGCTTTTCGGGTCGGGTTTGGGTCTAAAGTTGACAAAAATTTCGGGCTTAATTTGGGGCTGAGACGTACTTTTTGTCTTAGGTGCACAAAAGTATGATCAAAATAACTTGGCAACATTGCCAAATTTTTCAGGCTCATTAACTTTCGGGTTTTTTTTCGGGCATGATTTGGGCTTCAAATTAGTTTTCGGGTTCGGGCTTATATTTTCGGGTTTGGGTCTGTACTAGTCGGCCCGTTTACAATTCTGACGCCTCCAGACCGCCATGGCTTCCTTTGGCGATCCCCGTCTGTGATAGACTTGATTTGCACCAATTTACTTAGCATGCTATTCAATGGTTATCTTGAACAAATTTTTAACAAAAAAATCTAAACTTCGGGTTCAAGTCCCCACATGCAAATTCTGGTGGCGCTCCTGATTATAGATACCATATTAAAATAATCCTTATCAATATAGCAACTTCTCTGAAATATGATATGCATTAGCATCATGTTTAAAAGTTTCATAACATTATACTTTATATGACAGAAGTTGCAGTATGATGTTCTCCCCTGTTTAGTTTTTTAAGAATAATGTATCGTCACAGTGAGAGAAAAATTAACTGTTGGAACTCGAAATTTTTTTGATGTTAGTGAATGCTGTGCCATATCGATATTTAAGATTGTCTCTTTAAAATTAAACAAAAATGGGCAAACTTCCAAATTTTGAGAAACTCTTCAAAATCTTTGGACTAAAACAGCGAATTTTTAAACATTTTAGATTTAAAAATGTGTTAGTGGGCAGGGGCGTATTTAGGAGGGCATTGTGCCATGGCCCCCCCCTTTGGGTCGCCAGGATTGTAAAATTGCATAGAAAAGTAAGCAAAATTGAGGCATGGCCCCCTCCCCTTTGCAAGTTGGGCATAAGGTTTGATAACACAAAGGGTATGTTTTGTGCGTTACTTCTAGGCTTTGGGCTTAAAATTGGAGGAAATTTGAGTGAAGACCTTTTTTTTTGCTCTTCACCTAATTTTGGGAGAAAAATCGGGCAAAATTTGAGTGGAACAATTTCTGATTCAGATCTTTGTTCTTCTCAAATTTTCTGAAGTTCCTGCCCCCCCCCCCCCCCCCTTTCCAAAATCCTGCGTACGCTACTGTTGGTGGGGTACATGGTTCATCTTCAAATTGATAGAAATGGGGGTCTAGCCCTATGTCTAATAAATCACAAATCTTAAAGTTTCTTTGCAAATGCTGATTTGTCGAAGAATAACTTTTTGTTATATATTTTACAAAAAAATTGCAATGCATTTAAGTTTTCAGCTTTCGCTATAAAAGACCAACGTTGTGTTTCCACTTCCGCTTCTGAGAAAATTTGCCGTTTCCAATTCCAGTTTCCGCTTTCACATCCCTGGTAGTAGGCAGCGCTATAAAATTTAAATCAAAACGCTATTCAAGTCTGTGACGTAATAACGGTAGTTACATCAAAACTTTTTCTTTCATTATAATTTATAGCTGAAAACCTGAAATCAATATTCAGTTCATTAGTCAAGCCTGGTGCACTTTTTTCTCGTCATAAGCCGTATTAGCAATGAGGTTGCTCGTTAAAATAATCTATCAACTGCTTTTCAGTTTGTTCCGAGTGAAACAAATGAAGATCTACGAAATATTATGTTTTTATATTATAATAATATGCTGCAATATATCAAAGACAAATTATTCCACTCAATTATTTCATTATGCTCGCTGCGTTACGCCGAAACATGTAAAGAGTTTGCTGGGCCCATTTCCACATCATTATGCGTACGGGCAACACAGCTCCTTTCGAAGAAATGCTGCAGCGGTGGTGAGCCGTTGGCTACACTGTGTCCAATTTGACCGGCCCAAGATTTGAACCTCAGACCTTCCGCTCCAGAGGCAAACGCGTTACCACTCGACCAACTGGCCATTAGAAGAATATTGTACAATGTATTCGTTGTTGTAATGTTTTTTCCTTTGGTCGTAAAGCGATTAAAAAATACTACACTACAATGCGAAGATCGTTTAAAAATCATTGCTGATTCGAGCGGCACACGCAGCTATCAGAATAAGATTAATATTGCTTGTATTGGTCGTAGATTTTCAAGACCAGTAAGTTGCTTATACAACTTCATATCTTAATAATCAAGATAAGGTCCAATAATTCCATGGTGTAGTATCGACAAAGAACCGAGAAATATAAAAATAGCAATGAAATTGTTCATCTCAATGTGCTTACAGAAAATTCGTTTCGGTATACCCTTCAAAATGCGGTTCTTGCTAGTTTTTCAGACGGCAATACTTTAACTTGACAAACTTTTAAACAGATGAATGGACTTGCCTCAATCGGAGCATATGATCCGTCAAAGGAAGAATCCAAGCAGCAAACATCTACTAAAGGCTAATTTCAACTTTTGTAATTTTTTTGTTTTTTTGTGGACGGCTAAACTGCATTGTAACATGTTTACAAAAATTTCACTTCTTCGTTTGTTTGTTTTTAAAAGAAATTAACAATATTTGCTCTATAAATGATTAAATAAACGAAAAACAAATAAAAGGCATGTCAGGTAATTACATACACCTAAACCGACAGAACACTGGAAAACTAAGACCGCCTCCTTGACCTAGAAGCTTGTTGTTTTTGTTGTGAATAATTATTCTCCTTTCACCCAACAGCGTCAGATGCTAACTATTGGACGATCAGCATACTTTTCAATACGATAAATACTTCGTGCTTGGAGGAGTCCGTATCTGCTAAAGAGTTTCCAGTAATTCAATGTTTCTGATGATTTTTTCAAAATTTTTGTTCCTGAAATCTTTTTCGAATTCTTTTTGACCCCTCTTCGTGTAAAACGCGTTGCTCAAACAGCCAGTGTAAACTAAAAAGTAGGGTTGAACTAGTTTTACGTCCAGTGTACTGTAAACTAGGGTTAAACTAAAAACGAGCAGTTGCAATTATATGCTAGGCAGTATCAAGCACATCGAAGTAAGTGATATGAAAACAACATGACTTTATACTCGTAGCAATCTAATTTCTTTTACAACCTATGCAACTTAGTAAGAAATAAAATTCAAAACCTACCAAAAACATATGATGTTTCGTTATCAATTAAAATTGATAAGTAAACAAAATGTAGATTCATATCTCCATTCCCAGAGCAGGGCAACATTAGCAAGAAATAGTTGCATCTATTCGCGTTTCGATGACAAATCACTATCAAATATTTGGAATGAAAACAAGTAAACTTTAAGACTTTTAAAACTGTTTTTGTTCAAATTTCTGTGAAAACACGACGTTTTTTTTTAGCAGATTATTATTTTTTCGTTAGTGAGCATGAAACCGATAGAAGCGTGAAAGCAACAATTTTAACCTTCAACCCCGTCGTGATTGTGCAGCTCATGAGACCAAAAAAGGAAAAGGATCTAGCTTTTGTTGGTGTTCATGACGTTGCCTTGCAACTTGCAATACCGCCAAAATAATTGCCGTTAACACAGCAATTAGAAACTAATTTCTTCTGGTGCACCTATAGGGGGGGTTGGAATTTCAAACAGAATCAAAATATATCTATCAGCCACATACTGATTGTAAAAAAAAACTACTGTACTAGCTTAAGCCATTATTTAATAATCAATTGTGGGAGGCGCATTTAAAGAGTTACCGAAGGGTGACTCCCGAAAGTTTATATCTTAAATATCTATTAACACTAAAAACAATTGCTCTGTATCTTAAGTCGTTCAAAAAACATTATTTGATGGTCCGTTTTGCTCCAGGACGGAAAAAAATCAAGCTCTTAATAGCAAAGAGTTTTACTAATTTTGCATAAATGATTCGTTTCGATCTATAGTAACTATAGGCCTACCCCCCTTCATACTTTCGTCAAAACAAATAAAATAGTAATCTGTAGGAAAGCTTTAGCAATTTAGCAAAATGGCTACAAAGCAAAACATTTTAGAAAGGTTTACTTCGATGCTTGGAATCTTAAAACTAGAGATACTAACGTGTTTCGACTCAGTCTTATGTAAGTGATGTATTTATTGTGTTATTGTCGCATGATGAGACCCTTGAGCAAGGTCGAAAGTCGTCGCGATGGCTCAGTGCATATTGCATTGATTCATAAATTGTTTTCAGTGTATTGCTTATGTTTTTGAATGTAACGCCGTGAAGATGACATAAGACTGCGTCGAAACTCATTAGTACCTCTAGTTTGAGATTGTCTGTTAAGGTTTTCAACATTTTGAGTCCTGTAAAAGCATATATCTTAACTATAATCAGTAAATTCAAAATGCGTACAGAGTTATCTAAAGTAATGTCTATATCGTATTTATTCACATAAGACACTCTGCATTGTAAGCTGGTCTTATGTCTGTTTTTTTACGCCAATAACAATAATTTTATTTTAAACTTTTATCTCGAACAGTCGTCTAATTATATTTCTAATTCTTTATCTTTCAAGTATTTACTGGTACCCAAAAAATATTGTTTTAGCTCAAATTAAACATAAAGGTTTGAGGAATCTATTTCGGAGGTTCCCGAAGGGGTGGGAACCCCAAACCATGTTAAAATATTTGATTTTTGAAAACCTACTGATATCAAAAATAAATTACTGCAGCTCTCCTGCTCAAGTCTTTCAAAAAATTGATTTATAAGAATCCAATGTTTGGGGATGGCATCCCATTAAATTATGTCAAAATACTTTTTTCTTAAATATCTGCTAAATGAAATTTCAAACAACGTCAAAATATGTTTATCAACTGCATAGTGATTAAACCTAATGAAAACATCTTTTTAGCCTAAGCCATTTAGAAATCAATTGTTAGAGGCATAGTTGGGAGGTCAAGGTGGGTGGCACCGGCAAATTACGTCAAAGTATTTGTCACTTAAAATATCAACTGAGAACAAAAAATCATTTAGTTCGAGTAGGATGTCCTTAGGTGGTGTAGTTTTAACTGTTCGTTGATAATGGCACTAGCAGAAGGCCGAAACGTTCGAAATAAACTAATAGCAATCCACATTGGCTGTAATTTTTATGATTAAAAAAAATCAGCTTCCTAGCTTAAGCCGTTCATAAAATTGATTTTTAGGGGGTTCATTTGGGGCGGTTTCTGGGGAGACAGACATCTCCAGACTTATCAAGATATCCGTCTCTTAAATATTTACTAATATAGAAAAAAGGTGCTCTAGTTTAGGCCGTTCAAAAAATTGACTTTTCGGGGACCCATTTTGGGGGATTCCCGGGAGAGTTGGTGGCAGCAAAAAATTTCAGAAAATAACTGCTACTATTTCAGAAAATAACTGCAAGATTATGCGATCAGGGTCGTTGTAAAAACGACGCCTTTACCCTTTGACCTTGCTGCCGACTTATTTGGTAAATGATTGGTGAAATCCACACAATGCAGGAGTTGATGATAGGATCACGTTATTAGCAACTTATCATATCAAAAAAAGCAAGCGTCTATGAAACAATCACAAATGCGTTGACAAAATTCATATCGATCTAAGCCAGATAACTGCAGTTCGTTTTCCTGCCGTAACATTCATTTTAAAAATAGCATAACAAAAAAAAAACGATTAAAATCCAGCACATGGCTATGTTTGGGCTGCATTTCTTCTAAGAAAATTAATAGCCAACAGTGCTTCCAGTTTTATAATTGTACCATGGACCGTATTACGCAACATTTTGTTCGAGTTACTAAGTCGTAAGTTTTGTTTGTTTTAAGTTGTCGTAATTCTCGGACGTTTTGTATGATAACCCCAGATCTGATGTTTGTGGCTTGCAATGTGATGTATGATGTTTTTTGATAAAATGATGTAAGCCGTTTGGAGCATATCTGATGTTTTTGATAAAAATCTAATACGCAAATAAAGCGGTAAGTCCAAAAATAAAGGTTGGAACATAAGTGTAACCAGGATTGCTGATTGGGGAAGAAGGACTGCTAATCACATGCAATAACGTCATTAGAAATATTTGAAGAGGGTACTTTATGGGACAATGATACCGTAGATTGAATGGTCAGAAGCTGGGGTCTGGTTTGGCACGTAGCCAAGATTTTGCTAAAGGGGTGGAATTAACTTAAACGTTAAAAAGTTTCCAAACATACCTCAATTGGGAAACGTGGTGAGCAAACTTGTGCAACTCAAACGTATAACAGACAGGGATCTAGAGGCGAGGTTCCAGCCTCAGAGCGGTTTTTTAAAATTTTTTTGAAAAAATAGCTTTTTTAACGCCATTTGGATCACATTTCGCACGTTAATTTGAAAGTCAATTGAAACAATTAAATTGTTCAGTTCTCCCTTTGTTTACAGGTCAAGTCCAAAACATGTTTAAAATCTTGCATTTTTTGTTTAAGCTTCGTGACTTGGCCCAGGTGGGGGAAAGCAAGGCATATTGCTTCCTGCAATTTTTTTAGCGGTAAATATTAATTCACTCGATATTTATTATGGAGGTTTTTGTTTTGTCATGAAAATAACCAGTTTTAGGAGTACGTATGCGACCAAAGGGCCCGGGCCCCCTCAATTCAAATTCAATAATTTGTTGAATAGGCATTTCCCCTAGCTAATTTTCTTCGAAAGTATTTGTCGTGTAAAAACAGGGAAGGTGGAGGTGAATCGTTATTTAAAGCTGGTACAACTAATCATGGCGTAGCCAGGATTTTTGATTGGGGGGGGGGCCCAAACCACAAATCACATGCAATGACTTCATCAGAAATTTTAAAAACAGAAACTTTTTTTGTGGGCCAAAGATATCGTAGAATGCAAGATCTGAAGCCGTAGCCTGTTGGCAGTTAAACAGAATTTTGGTCAAGGGAGAGGGCAAAAGCTGATAGTTAGAAAGTGCAAATGCCTAACTTAAGAGACGTGTAGAGTAAGCAAGTGTACTCAAACGTATCACAGACGGGGATCTGGGGGCGGAGCCCCCAGCCGCCGGTGGCTATAGGAGTCTGGGGGCGAAGCCCCTAGCTGCTGGGGGATTTTTGTAAGTTTTTGGAAAAAAAGCTATTTTAATTCCATTGGATCACATTTTGCACGTGTTCACAGGCATTTGAAAGAACTAGATTTTTAACATTCGAAAGCCAATCAAAAAATTTAATTATTTAGTTCTCCGTTTACGTGCAATTAAAGTCCAAAACACGTTTAAAATCTTGCATTATGGTGTAAAATTTTAATTGTAAATGATTTGGTCCGTGTAGGGGGAAGTAAGGCACATTGCCTCCTGCGGTATTTTAGCAGTAAATAATAACCCGCTTGAAGACTTTTCTTGGAGATTTTTGTTGTCATGAAGTTAATCAGTTATAGGAGAACATGTACGGCCCAGACCCCCTCAATTGAAATTCAATAACTTGTTCAATGAGCATTTTCCCTAGCTTTTTTTTTTAAGTAGCGTATTTAGTGCGTAAAAACTGGCGAGGTGGAGGTGAATCGTTATTGAAAAAATGAATTAAATGATACAAAAGATGGTTACGCTTACTAAACATGTTATTCCAAAGCCTGATTTAGATTGCTCGGGGCCGCTTGCACGTAAGAGATTTTTGCAACATTTTGCTGCCAAATACAAATGAAGACCAAAAAAAGTCCTATTATCTGAGCGAGGGGCCCTGGAACTGTCCCATATGGCAAATACGGCGCTGGTTATTGTATTATACGTTCTTAAAAAGTTTAGATGAGGCCTGAGGTAGCAACTTTTAGAACAACAATCCTTGATTCACCCGACTCACACGTTTAAATTGGATGGAAAAAATTAAATTAAGAGGATGCGCCAGGCCCCCTGGTTGTCAATATTACGATGCCAAAAGAAACTGAAATGAAAAAACAAGGCTTTTTTGTCGAATTTTTGTTATTGGTGGCATTTCGATTGAAGGGGCCCGGGCCCCCTGGGCCACCCCCCTGGCTACGCCTATGATTTTGAGATATGATCGCGCCCTTAAGTTCTTGCATAAAAAAAACATTTAAAGCAAAATTAAAATAACTTTTTTCCAAAACGTGGAGGACTCGAGTCAAGTCACTTGACAGTTTTTTGAAACCTCCGAGAATTGCATGACATTATTACGACGTGGACACGTGGTCACCATTATTATTACTTGCTTTTGTACGCGTAAATCCTAAATTGAAGAAACTGCAGTTCCGGACAAGGACAACATACTGGCTATGCTCTCATTATATTTATCATTGGTAGTATTTCCATTGGGGATCTGCAATACCACCTATAATATAGCACTAAGTTCATAACTACGTTAAACAAGGGCCTGGGGTTGCAACGTTCAGGTCAAAACTTTTAGATTTCTCACAGGTTTTGCATTTAAATTGTTAAAAATTTGAATTAAGGGGCCCCTGGCCCGGGACCCTTGGTCGTCAGTTTGGGGCCCTGGGTCTTCTGGTTTGTCAGTTAGGGGCTCCAGGGCTCCCTGGTCGTTAATTAGAGGTCCTGGGGCTCCTGGTTGTTAGTTAGGGGCCCCGGGGCTCCCTGGTTGTCAGTTAGGGGCCGCGGTGCCCCCTGGTGGTTAGTTAGAACCCTGGGGACCCCTGGTTATCAGTTGGGGTCCCCGAGACCCCATGGTTGTCAATTAGGGTCCCCGGTGCCCCTTGGTTGTCGGTTGGGAGCCCCCTGGTCATTAGGTAGGGGTCCTTGGGCCTCTTGGTTGTCTCTTATGGGCCCAGGGCCTCGTAGTTGTTGGTTAGGGCACCGGGGCCCTCTGGTCGCTAATTAGAGGCCCTGCCCCCTGATTGTTATTTAGGGGCCCTGGCGCCCACTGGTCATCAGTTAGGGGCCCAGGGGCCCCCTGGTTGTCAATTAGGGGCCCTAGGGCCCCCTGGTTGTCGGTTGGGGGCCCCGGGGACCCCTGGTTGTCGGTTAGGGGCCCCGGGGCTCATTCGTTGTCATTAATGTTATTGTTAATTACTGTTAGATGCGTAATTACTGAAAAAAAACAACTGCAACTTAACGTCACTATAGGCTATGTTGTCATAGTTTTTTTTATCAATAGTGGAATTTTAATTGGGGGGGGGGGGCCCGCCTCCCCCCCTTGGCTACGCCTATGCTACTAAACATGTTATTGCATTACCTTCATAAAAAGGTTAGATAAGGGCCTGAAGTTGCAACTTTTAGAACAAAATCCCTAAATTTCTGCCAGGTTATAAAATTAAACTGTTAGGCAAAAATTTGAATTTAGGGGGTGGGGGCCTCTTGGTTGTCGATATTAATATTTAATTATTGTTTTAAGCAGTCACATAGCCAGAAATCTGTAATGAGGAGCTATTTGGGGGGGTATGGGGGCAGAGACCCCAGCGCTTAAAAGTTTTGTATTTTGTTTTCAAAATTAACGTAAATTTGGGTCTATTTTGATCAAAATTAATGCGTTTAAAACGTGGTATTAGAAATTAGCAGTGCAAAAACGTGATTATATATTGGTTGCATAAATGTATGTTGGAAGTGGAAGGTGTAGGAAGTGGTTAATGGTAAAAGTTTAGTTCTCTTATTAATTTACTAGCTTGTACGTCATAAATTCCTATGATGGTTCTATAAAACTCACAAAGAATGATCTATTTTGTTTATATTTTACAAAGAAAAAAAAAAAAAGTGGAGGGAGGGTGCTAGAGGAACAAGATTTGAGAGAAATGGTAATTAACTAATACTGAATAGCTCTCCCCCCTCCCTATTTCTGAGCTTATATCGTAAATTTTTTTGATAAAACCTATGTTTAGCATTTTTCAAGAAACTTTCAACTGCTTATTTTTGGCCATTTTTCGAAGTTTTTACTAATTTGTGAGTTTTATTTTTGACAAATTAATCCCTCCCTTCCCCCCAAAAAAACACCAATGTTTCGAAAGATGCCCTAAATCATTTTTGAGAAAAAAATTTTAAATCAGTTTGCTTTAAATCCATTCCTGTGCAAAAACAAACAGTCTCAAAAGTGCTAAAAACGTGGTATTTTTCTTATTCTGCATTTTGGGCGACAGGTCAACCGTCCCTTCCCTGACTGCGCGACTGATTGTACGCGTGTACTGCTATATGTAAAAATGCTGAAAGAACTAAAACTGAAGAAACAATAGGCTTTTTCGTCATCATTTTTACCATTGTGGCATTTCAATTGGAAGGTAATGGAGGCGGGCCCCTTGGCTACGCCTGTGGGTTGGAATAGGGGATGATATCCTAGTCAAGTTTATTTTACCATGTTAAAATTGCGTAGCCAGCAGGAATCAGCAAAAGACCATGCGGTCATCTACGTCAACTGTACCAAAGAGCGATACTTAAACAGTAACAGTACTTAAACACCAAAGAGCGATAGTTAAACTTGGCGAAAAACTAACTCAAACAAAGTCATGTTATCAACTGAGCAACTTTTTCACAAAAAAAAGTTGTCCATTTAAACCAGGATTCATGGTTTTAAGATAAAAAAAGTGCTATAATTATTGTTAAACAAATTCGTGCTACATTTTTTTTGGGGGGTCAGCAGAAACAAAAATTATAGAATATATTAAAAAAGTCAGCAATACGGTCTCCAGGTAAAACGTAATTTGAGATGGTTCATTCAACAATGTTCATTGTACAATCTATACAGAACAACTGTTCAGTTGAAATACCTAGAGTGTGCAAATTAATTACCAAGGCACTCCGAACACAGGTACGTGGCACTGTTAACCTAATCGGTTGCCAACGCACAGCCAACCAACTTTCATGCAGAGCCACCAACATGATAAAAAAAATTGGTGGAAAAGCAGCCATTCCATTAATTTTGGCGTTTTAAAACCTAGCAAACGTTACTGACTCAAGTCACCAATCTGACTAACAGTGCACACTGTACAGTGTGCACCATAAGCGTAGCCATTGGGGCCAGGGGGCTCCCTCCCCCCAATTACAATGTCATTAATGCAAAAATGCGACAAAAAACATTGTTTCTTCTGTTTTAGTTTCGTTAAGCATCTTTGCGTACAACAGTAATTAACAACAATATTGACGACTAGGGGCCCCGCCCCCTCTCAATTCAATTCAATTTTTGCCGACCAATTTAAATGTATAACCCGGGCGAAATTAAGAGTTTTGTCCTAAAAGTTACTATTTTAGGCCCCTTATCTAACCTTTTTATGAACGTAATGCAATAACTAGGGCCGGATTTACCATAATATGGCACAGCACCAGCTACGGGCCCCGCGCTCAGATGGTGAGACTTTTTTTTGGTCTTCACCTATATTTGGCAAAAAGATGTTGCAAAAATCTCCATAGTGCCAAGGGCCTCGCACAACCTAAATGCGACCTGGCAATAATAAGGTTAGAAGGCGTAACCATCTATTGTACCAGTTTTAAATAACAACCCACCTCCACCTCGCCAGTTTTTAGACGACAAAATACTTTTGAAAAAAAATTAGCTGGTAGGGAAATGCTCATTGAACAAATTATTGAATTTGAATAGAGGAGGCCCTAATCATAGCCCTACATCTGACATATACTGCTACAACTGGTTACTTTCATGACAAAACAAAAATCTCTAAAATTTAACCCAAAAACCCAAGATTTTATACGTGTTTTGGACTTTAAGTAAAAGAAGGATTGAACTATTTGATTCTTTCAACTGGCTTCGAAATGTAAAAAAATTCAGTTCTTTCAGATGGTTCTAAACACGTGCGAATTGTGATCCAATGGCATTAAAAAAGTTATAGTTTTCCCAAAAAATTACAAGCGCTGGGGTACAAATTACAAAAAATTACAAATTACAAAAAATCGCCTCGCTCCCAGACCCCCATAGCCTCCGGCGGCTGGGAGCTCTACCCCTTGTCTGTGATACGTTTGAGTTACACTACTTTGCTCAACACGTCTCCCAATATACACTTTTTATTTGTGGTTTAAGTCTTCTCGCTGTAGCAAAATCCTGGTTATGCGCCAAAACAGGCCACGACTTCTAATTTTCCAATCTACAATATCTTTGTCCTACAAAAAGTTTCTCATTTGAAAATTTCTGATGACGTCATTGCATGTGATTTGTAGTTTGGCCTCCCGCCCAATCAAAAATCCTGGGTGATGGTGTGCACAGCACACACTGCCCCATCTATTTTTTTAGACACCGCTGAACCAAAACTAAGATAATCAGTCTTAATTGTTCCCGACTACGCCAATAAAAAAAAGATTAGAAATTATATTCGCGATTAAGAAAAGGTTATTGTTCTACTGTGTTTAATCAGCTTACCTAAATCAGACATGATCGAGAGTCGAGACTCATGCATAATACTACAATTCTACAAAGTAAAATAAAAAGGCAGCACTGTCACAATGCAAACAATATTTACAACATATTCCAGTTATCGCATTAATGGGTACCGTGTAAAAAGTTTGAGATTTTTATCGAACTGGTTTTTTAAATTAGTTACAATTTGCAGCGGGTAAAATTGGATAATCACGTTACGTTTCCTAATAACAATACAAGTCTAAGCAAACACGTTTCCTGATAAAATACTAGTTGAATTAGCTAAAACGTTTCTTAACAACAATATAAGTCGAAAAATTAACGATAACTCTATTAGAATTTATTTTATAGCCTTTTGACGCAAACAGATCTGTGCAGTTTAAAAGGGCATTCAAGTCCACGGAACAATAAAATTAAGTGCTTAGAACGAAATATTGTTTCATGAAGAAGGACCGGTCGAGCTTGAAGCAGTGTCCTGAACGAATTGATCGACTTTGAGCGATGAAATCCCTGGACGGTCATTAGTCATCAGAAGAATATTCGCGACCAAATCCCCTGCTTCAAAAGCATAAATTTTTATCAAAATAGGCCCAAAATAATGTGTTTTTTAGAAAAATAAATATTGCAAAATCTTTAAAGAGTTACTACTCAAAATCGGTTTGATTGAAGAAATGAGTGTAGCGGTAAATGCAAAGAGGAGAAATATGTAATCCTGAATACGCTAACAATAACAATGACAAACTGTTTTAGTACCAACAATCTTTAATAAAAACGTTTAAACTGTCAAAAAGGCGAAAATTTAATGCACAAAAAAAGGGTAAAACGAGTCCCAGCCAAATACGTGGAGGGGAAACAAAGGCCAAACGCCACCAGACAAATTCAAGAGAGAAAAAAAAGACTAACCCAAAAAAGCCCAAGCGATGCTCCCAATAGGTGATTATATAAAAAATACAATATGTCTACTAGTGTAAATAAATAACTCAAAACTTTAAATGAGAAAATGATAGCGTAAGCAACAACTAATGCGGGAATCAAGTGTGTGCGAGCATGAAAGCGATTCAAAAGGAAAACTTGGGTATATCTTTAAATAAAAAACAAACACTAAGCTAGTAGAAACTAATGATACAATATTCTGACTACTAGTATAATAGCTTACACACTCTTACAAAGGTGAGTAAATTAACGTTAAACTAACAGACTTACCTCCTCTGTTCTGCGCAAAACAAAAAGTGTTAAAGCACATTGCGCAAGATAGATAAGTCAAGTCATAAAACAACCGCTAGGTGTCGGCAACAATTTTAAGAGTGCACGAAACAAAAAAGATGCTTATAATGAGAACTACTTGAGGTAATAAAGTACGTGGTGCCCCAAACCTTTTCCCACAATTATTTTTATTCGCGAAAATACGTTTTAATCCGTTTCATTCAGTGCCATTGGCAACCCTGTATTTCGCAATTTTGTGACATCACAAAAGGTATAGTTTTGCAAAAGTTCTCGCACATTAAGAAACGAGATTACGAACTGCTAGCAGTAAGTAACCTATGACCAAGTTTGAAAACTTGGCGACTGCAACTGGAACCTGTAGACCTAGGCTAGGCTTTTTGTGATGTCACGAAATTGCGAAATGCAAGGTTGCCAATGGTACAAAGCATAGTTGGACAAGTTAATGCAAAACGTTAGCTTCGTTAACCGCTAGTCCGTTAACAAACTTCACGCCTCCGTTAACGTTAATCCGTTATTTTCAGCTTTAATTAACGGAAGTTAATAAAGTCCGTTAATTCGTTAACATTTTGCGTGTATATTACATTCCTTTTTATTCACTCGCTTCTAGAACACGTAGGCCTAATGACGCTGTTGAGCTGATTGTAAGGAAATATTTATTGCTATGGTGGTCTTTTTGTGTTTTGGAAGTTATATTTTACAGTCTAATCTAATATCAAGATAAAAATAAGTTCAAATGCACAACGAAGCTGCGATCGAAAAATTTTTGGAAATTGTGAACAACGATAATTAGTAGACCTATGAGGCTGCAGCTTATTATTTGCCACAAAAAAGAGCTCCTTTCTTCGCTCTCTTCTATGAAACTCGTGCTAATACGCAACAAGTGTTACCAGTGCAAACTGGTGTACCTGTACGATAAATAAATGGTGCAAGATATTAACGATAAAAACCAGAGGTGGAGTTGAGGACACAAGGCTCGAGGCCAAGGCCAAGGACACAAAAAAAATCCGAGGCCAAGGCCAAGGACAGTCTTTCCGAGGACAGACACTCTCGAGGCCAAAGACAGGAATGTTCGAGGCCAAGGCCAAGGACCAAGGACACAAGCGCAAGTGCTCTCCAAAAAAAAAAAAAGGTCTTCACAAAACTTTTTCAGGCGATCTCAATAAAAAGGTCTTCACAAAAATTTTTCAAGCGATCTCCACAAAAAAACGTTTTCCAAAAAATTTTTCAAGCGCTCCACAAAATTTTAACAATTCAAAAAATAGTGCTGTTCTCGAGCCGAGGACAGGCCAATTTTCGAGGACTTGAAGCCTCGAGGCCAAGGCCAAGGACTTCAAAATGTGTCCTCGAGGACTCCACCTCTGATAAAAACCTTAACGGAAGTTACTTTAGTCCGTTAACAGAACTTAACGGAAGTTAATTTAGTCCGTTAATATGAAAAAACTTTTTAACGGATTAACAAGTTAATGAAAAAGTTAGCTTCGTTATTAACGGATTAACGATTAACGGACTTGTGCCCACCTATGGTACAAGTCAAACGGATTAAATTGTATTTTGGCAAATAAAGGCAATTGTGGAAAAAGGGCTGGGGTACCACTTTATTACCTCAAGTAATTTTTATTTCTTCAACAAAGCCAATATCGAGCAGTATCTCTTTCAGTGCGCATGGGGATCCGCACCCCAATCCCTTGAAACAGCCCGGCCACTCCATTGCAGATTTAGGGTTACAAGCCTGGTGCAATTGCAGTCTCATCATTCAGCATGTATAGTGCATACTGCATAGCCAAGTCCGTGTACCCTAACCCTTTAGTGTAGTGGTTCCCACAGTGGGGTCCACGGACCTTTTAGGGTCCGTGAAGCACTTTCAGAAGGTATAGCTTAATAATTTTGCCTCCGACTACTGTACGTTTAGGAGGTAATTAAGTGATTTATGCTTGCGAGATCCATTTTTTGCTTCTTATGTAGTAATCGTTGTAATCACATTCAGTGGCGTCGCTAGGGGGGCGGCCCGTCTCGGTTGTCACCATTTTGGGGTGACACCATTCGAGGTGACACCATATTATGATGTGAAACCATAACTCTACCGATTTGCGTTGAAAACCTTTTTTTCACTTAGTTTGGTCCCTATCCTCATTTGGACCAAAAACCCATTGATTTTGCAGCGAAGAACTTTTTTTTTTGGTTTTCACTTATTTTTGGACCGAAAAAGGGTGCCACCACGAAATCCCGCCCCGGGTGCCACCATTCTTAGCAACGCCTCTGATTACACTACCCGACTCCCTTATGGCGTCACAGAGAGAAAAGTTCAGTTTATCAGCCGCTACTTGTATAGTTAGCTACTCCTGTGGCCTAGCGAAGCTCAGTTTTTTTGTACCTGAGTTTTTAGCCTTGCAGAGAAGGCCGCTAAACATTAAAAAAATTGCTAGGATTCCGCAGTGAATTTTTTAAAGTTTGGGAACCATTGTTTTAGTGCATATTACCTTACCTACAGTTTGCTCATGTCGTAGTTTTTAACATTCATTCCGAACATCTACAGCATTTCTGATTTTAAGTTGGAGAGGTCAGACACACTGCGCGGGATTTTTGCGTCAGCTAAGTTCTTTCACACTTCTTGCGCCTCGGCCAATAAAAATGAATGGCGTACACCGATTTGGACTGATTTCCAAAATTCTTAACTTTATCCTTACCATATCCTTACTCTGCGACTTTTCCTCTCCCCCTCAAAAAAAGAAAAGGTTTTCACTCTCCGGGATACGCCAATATTCAGTAAAGTACATATTACAACCGTCTACGCTGTAATTTGCGCTGTGGAAAAGGTTTTGCTCAACGCCAAACTACATTTGCGTTTTCCGCGCTAAATTGGCGCAAGATTTTCGTATTCTTATCCGGCGCAACATGAAAAATTGCGGAATGGAAACTAAACTTAAAAAAGAATTCCAATGGTGGCTGCCTAAGCACAAATGATTAGTTCATGCCAAATTTTTTATAGCTGCTTAGAAAAATATCCTTGTTGCTGCAACATAATACTGTAGCTATCATATACCATAAGATTCAGCCGGCTTTTAGTGCAGGTTTTCCCAAACTGTGTGATGCGGCACACTGGCAGACTGGTGTCCTGCGAGAAAGCTGCAGAGTGCAGGTGTGCCTCGAGATTTTAAAATGTATACTTGTATATAACGTTTATTCATCGTACTTGTTGGTTTTGATATAACTGGCAATTTACTTTACAATGACACTTTACGGGTTTTTCATTAAGACATTTTACTTTGCATTGACATTAAAATGACTTCTGAGTTTTTCTGTTTTGCATTAGCCTAGTTTGTTCAAGGTAGCAATGTGTTGAAGAAAATTTTTAACAAACAAGTTAGACACAAAGTGATAGGTGTGATGCAGCAGTTCTAGGTGTTGCAGTCGAATCAAACACTTGTAAGTGTGCTGCAACCAAAAAAAGTTTGAAAACCACTCAGCACTGCTTTAGGCCTACAGTTTAGAGGATTATGTTTCTAAATTTTTCTTGTTACTGTTCTTAGGAAGATTTTAGTGACAAAAATATTTGGTAGGCTAGAGCTGAGAGGTATTTCAAGCCAACAATTTGGATTTTTGAAAACCGTTTCAAACATACTGAGATAAAGCGATAGGCTAGTAAATTTGTGACAACAACATGACTACAATTTTGACTGAAGAAACAAAGGCTAATTTGCGCAATGTTTGTGCAAGAATTGTGAATGCAGGACATGGAATTTTGGCTGCTGATGAAAGCACAGGTGACACAGTTTTGTTGGTTTAGACTGCAGTGACTATGAATAGGCCTGCTGTAGTGTGCAGATTGTCCAATAGTTACCGCAGCATGTGACACTATCCAGTGACAGGAGGATAAATACTGTAGGCTATGCACTAGGCCAACAACAACAACAACATTCCAGTATAGACCTATGGGCTATAGTGTAGTATGATCACAGTCTTGGCCATCTGTGATATGATATCAAATAGCAATATGTTTATTCGAGTATTGCTTTTTGTTACCGGTTTGTAATTACTTTTTATTGTTTTTTGTAATGTAATGTAGAGTTAATGATTTTTATTTATCTGTGAGCCACAACCAGCATACCTGCATTACAGATTGTACAGCAGACAGTGAATAGGCTACTGTTCTTAATCTTAAAGTCCCAGAATAAAGCAAATGGAGCTTGACTAATACCGGTAATTAGTATCCTATGAACTGTGAAGTATATATTGGAATTCTTTCAATAGTAAATTTTTGTACACTTTACTTTTCCTATAAATCATGCACCAGTTTCAGTTTGTCTTGTTTAGCCACAAAAATTAGTTTTTGTGTTCACTTTCAGACTTCTGCGAAAGACCTTCTTTCACCAGGTCTAGTTGAAGTCGATAAACCTGCATTATTACAGTATTGCTATTGTTACTTTTGAATTTTTTTTGAGGTTGGCTTACAATAATACATACCAGTATTTTGGACATTGGTATTAATATGTTGCTTAATCCCCATAGGAAACAAGCATTTAAAGCGTCCTTCACAAAGACACAATGATTGATATGATTAATGATGCATTTCCGGTTACAGAATCCAACTAAAAAATATTAGTTGACTGTTTTAATTATTGGTACTCTGGTACTCACATAATGCAGTTTTGCAATCTGTTTTATCTACATTGTTGTTAAAATTTAGGTATTGTCTGCTGCACTGGTCTGGTTTCTGACATCTAATCGCTGGTGTGCCAGCAGCCTATTATATTGCTTTTTTCTCATAGCTTCGACTTAAATATGGTACTTTGATGCATCATTTGCAAAGCCCTGATATTGTAGTGGTAAACACGCTTGGCTGCGGAACTGAGGGTTCGGGTATCGATTTGCACTGGACGTGCTTGGCAAATATAGCCCTAGAGATCAATTATGGTACATTTTTTTTTCTCTAGAACCTTATGATTAGAGTTAGGGTTCGGGCAGCAATGCCAGCTTGAGAGATAGTAAAATGAACTACAAAAAGAAACGACCAGTGCCGCGGGTTCAGCAGCAATTAGATGTTGAAAACTTGGCCGGTGCAGCAGACACTGCCTAAAATTAAAAGATGTTCAAGTAAACAAGAATATGAATCTCAAAAAGCTTACTAGCTCAGTCTTTATTTGATGCAGAATTGCTTATTGGTGCACCACTGAGTCTTGCAAAAAAACATTCTAAAACAGACCTGCTTTAAACAGAATTTGGTTTGATTAAGTTTTTTTTTTTGATTTAGGAACTGCTGGTAAAAGGTTAGCAACAATAAATCTTGAAAACAATGAAGAAAATCGACGAAAGTACAGGCAACTTCTCATGACCTGTGACAAAACAATGGGTAAAATTCAAATTTTTGTTATCTGACAGATTTGCTTAGTCAATACTCTCAGTTTTAATGATATGTTAATATTTTGACACATTATTAAAAACAGCAAGTTTGCTCATTTTTAGTTAGTAGCATAACTGTCTAGAAATTAATCTTCCTTGTAGATATTTGAAACCAACTGAGCTGATCATCAAAGAATGAAACTTAATATAACTTTCCGGCTGTTTTGTTCTAAAATTTCATCATTAGCTTCTTTTTTAATTTTGAAATTTATTTTTGTTTGTTTTTAGTTTTTTTGCTGCTAAGGCTGTCGTTGTTAAGCTAAAATGAGCTTTGTGTTGTTGTGAAAAAAGAGTGTACTGGGTCTAAGTAGCTAAATAACACAATGAAGCAATATAAAACTGGTGTAATGAAGAAGCAAAACCATTCTCATTAACTCAAAGGAGAAGACCTTGAACATTGGGCCACTCCATGACTGGGTTGAGATTTGAAAGTGAAAGGATTGGTCGGTCTGAGTCACCCATATAAATCTTGCAATAATTATCGTGGAACTCACTGTTTAACCAACTCAACATTGTTGAGCATCAAGCATGACGTAGCAAACAATGTTTGGCTTCAAGCATGATGTAACTAGGTTTTCCTAAAGTTAGCTTTGGTTCACTTAATCTGTATTAATTCTACCATGTGTTACATGTTGAAATTTTAGCTGATTCTATTGGTGGGGTGATTTTGTTTCATGAGACTTTGTATCATAAAGATGATAATGGCAAATATTTGCGGGATCATCTCAAAGAGAAAGGAATATGTGTTGGAATTAAGGTATGACATAGAATTTATGCTGAGAAATTAGTCAAATATACAATTAAACAATTTTTTATGTCCATGTAATGACAATTTGGAAGTGCAATAGTAAGCATTTGTTCAGAGGTTGCATAAAAACTTGATCAGTCTAAAAATTGTTAATGTCAATTCCATAAAAATGTCTAGATTTTTTTATGTCGTTTGGAAAACATTTTGACGTTGAACCTGTGGTTTTCTAGCATTTTTTGGTGCAGCATGCCAACAAGACGTAGATTTTATTGTGACACAATCTGCACTGACTTACGTTTAGATGACAACACTTTCGTTGATGGAAGCAGGAATTTTAATTTTTAAAAAAATGCATTCAGGCATATCACAAGCCATGCAGCCAGAAAAAATTCTAATTATATTAGCTCATTTTTTTCCTGTCACACTGTAGTGGAAAAAAGTTTGTATTGGCTGCAAAAAAATCTTGTAATCTTAGGCTTGTGTTTACGACATTTTATTAAGGTGATGGACGATCTTGTATTAGGCATGTGGTACTAGTTCATTTTTTTATCTTTATATCACAATTATATTGAATTTTGCAGCTTGACAAGGGAGTTGTGAAACTGTTGGGTACCAAGGATGAGACAACAACGCAAGGTAACTGTTAACCTAAGTATATGTACCTATAGATGTCTTTGAAACTGGTAAATGTATCGTAAGTCGTAACACCATATCCCACACTCTTGAGAATTTTAAAGTGATTTTAAAATGGTGTATTCCAAACCTCAATCGTGGTCGAAACTATTACATGTTTTGCGACGTAAGAGTGCGATTGCTGTAATGATTCAATAGTAATCTTACTAGCAGAAATCTTGATGTGCTGCTTTTACTTGCTTACGTCACACCGTGGCTAGCCGAAGTTTATTGCTGCAAACTGCAACGACTTCTGCAAGTGCTGCAAATTTCAAGACTTTGTAGCTGCGAAGCGCTCGTTGTGTGATTCTCCTGCACGAGCTTCAAGGGAAAGTAGACAATCAGACAAAGTGGCGTCATAATAGGAGTGATAAACGAAGAGCTGCTCAGTATGTTTCAAAAGCCTGGCTTCTCTTGTTTGATGGCTACTGCGCCTTCTTTAAAAGGCATTTCATATTCATTTTAAATGTAGAAATCATCAAAAATATAGAGGATGACGAGTTTTATTGATCAATAAACATAAAGATAAATACGTTTATTTATTGCTTTTGATTGAAATCTGCGATCATAACTAGAGCTCGACCGATATATCGGTCAGCCGATATATATCGGCCGATATCAGGGCCAAGCCGATATATCGTATCGGCTATCTACCACCGATAAAATATCGGCTTAGCATAATTACCTTAAACTGTTTATTTTTGAGAGCAAGCACGACCGCTCTTGACTATTGATTGTCAAATCGTTGTATTTTTGGTTTGTTGCAGGCCCGGCGCCAGGATAGCGTGACTGGGGGGCAGAAATAAATTTTGGGGGGGCACGAGAAGTTTATTTTGTGTGAATTCGAGAGGGGCACGGGGGCATGAGAAATTTATCCCACTCTGGAGCAAATGAAGAAGGTAAGGAGGAAAAATTTCAAGGAATTTTCTTCAAGATTTTCCGGCCAAAGTCGGAATTTCAAGCGGCTTTTCCGGCCGAAAACAGGTGATCTCCAAAAAAAAAAAAAGAAAAAAAAAAGGTCTTCACTGAAATTTCAAGGGATTTTCCGTCCGAAATCGGAATTTTAAGCGGTTTTTCCGGCCGAAAACAGGTGATCTCAAAAAAAAAGTCTTCATTCCAAAAACGTTACAAAATCCGGTGTCAGTCCACAAAAAACATTAATTTGTGCCTCGATTTGCGCTCCAGAAGCCTCGAGCCTGTTAATTTTTTCGGGGCATAGTCCTCGCTTGGGGGGGCACAATTTTTGTTTGGGGGGGCACGGCCCCGGTATGCCCCCCCGTGGCGCCGGGTCTGGTTTGTTGTTTGTGAATAATACTAAATTGTGACTTGCGTTTGCAATGGTCTTTCTTTGGAGGGGAATTAGAGTAGCTTTTAGTGTCAACTTAATTGAAAAATAGTCACAAAATTTTGTAGTTAATATATCGGTATTGGCTTGAAAATTTCCAAAATATCGATATCGGTATCGGCCTGAAAAAGTCATATCGGTCGAGCTCTAATCATAACTTCCTGATGTGTCTTCTTAGGTTTGGATGGACTTGGGGAGAGATGCGCTCAATACAAAGCGGATGGATGCGAATTTGCAAAATGGCGTTGCGTTTTAAAAATAAGTGACAGCACCCCATCTCAGTTAGCCATAATGGAAAATGCAAATGTGTTAGCCAGATACGCCAGCATATGCCAACAGGTTTGAATCAATTTGCTGAAAAATCTTGTTATTCTAAAATGAAAACTAAATAATTTAACTTAAATAACATAAATTGTATGTCAAATTAACAAAATGACATTTTCTTGGACTCACCACGAAGTCGAGCGGTTATACGTTCGTCTCTGGATCGGGAGGTCTGAGGTTCAAACCTTGTGCTGATCAAATCAGGCACAGTGTTGTCAATTGCTCGTTACTACTGCGACATTTTTTCGAAAGGAGCTGTGTCGCTTGCAAGTGCAATGACGCAAAGATGGCCTCGCCAACGCGTTGCACGCTTCGGCGTAATGCAGCGAGTAGAGTATAATCAAAAATTTGATTTGACTATTTCTTGGATAAAGGTGCCTTTGCAGTTGTTTTAACCCATCCTACCTACCTTCAAACCTTTAGGCTAAGTTATTAGAGGTAAAATTATCAAACAATAGCAGGTGTTTTTTAATTTTTTTGCATACCATTAAGTCTTATGCTATGATTATAGAAGCTTAGTTTCTAATTGAGTGGACTCAGATCATAGTAAAGACATGACTTAGACCAATATCTCGTTATTATTTGTGGTTAAAACGGAAGTTCTGTTTAGTTTTCATTTTTTATGCTACGACAGCGTTCAGCGTTTAAAAGGAAATGACAGAAGAATGCACGTATTATGCTTTTAATGCACTCACATTCTCGCTAACCACTTTTTAACAATTAAGCAAACTTAAATTTCCGGAACTTTAAGTGAATCTAAGTGTCACTGATTTTGTCTGCACAAAACGCCGATAATATGCCACGTTAGTAATACCTGAAAAATGTAGCCATGGCATGCCCAATTAGGCTATACGAGATAGTAATCAAAGTGCTCTTTATTGCAGTCTTAGATGTTTTATTTCTGATTGATTGTTACGGTGCAAAATTTTGGGATAGATGATGAAATTACAGGAATTTAGTTAAAGTTAAGAATCGTATTGCACATTAATGTATTACTGAACACCTCGAATTTTCGTAGCAGAATTGGAATAATTTTTATCATTTCAGTTTCACCTCATATTGATTGCACTATCAATTCATGAAAGTACATTACTGTACAAAGTAATTGTGGAATTCGAAACAATTAACCTTACTTTATTGTAATTGTAATAAATTCCATCTTTATTAACCAAGTTTGATGGGCTATGAGGCGGCGACAGGACCTTTGAACCAATTAGTCGTTAAGTGGATAGAGCGTGTGCTGTTGAAACGATAAACTCGGATTCGATTCCCGTCGGGATCCAACCAAAGACTACCAAAATTGGTACTCACCACTTTCCCGCTTAACATTCAGCGATTAAACGTACAGTGTAGAATATCCAACGTGTGGGATAGAAAGGTGGGCACTGGACAGGTGGTGGTTTGACTCGAGGACCGAAAAGTCCAGGCTGGTGAAGAAAATGTAATTACGATTACTTTGCGGTCTCGAGTCAAGCTGCCATCTGCTCGACTGTCTACACAGTACACTGGGTGGAGGCTTAAAACTATTTCTTTTTATTGCTTGCTGAACGTCGGGAAGCTATGAGTAGTGAATACCATTTTATAGCCTTTGGGTTGAACCGACCGTGAATCAAACCCGAGTCTGCCATTTCGCTAACAAACGCTCTACCACTGGACGGTTGTGGTTGGCATTAAATGCCCTAATATATCAGAATTAGTTTGCTTGCAGTAAATTTGCTTTGTAACTTTTCAAATCGAAACATCAATAACTGAGGAAGTTTTTAGAACGGAATTGTACCAATCGTGGAACCCGAAATTCTGCCAGACGGAACGCATACTTTGGAACGATGCCAAGAAGTGACTGAGAAAGTGAATACGCATTTAGTTTGCCGATAAGCTACATGTGCATTTTTTGAATTGATATTTTCCCCATCTTATAACTAGCAAGTTTCAACCAGACGTTGTGAATTTTATGCATCTATTTTGCTAGGTGATGTAGTCATCTGTTATCTATTTAACGTTTTGAACCCGGAATGTTTCCGAATGTCGGAAGTGGTCAGATTGTATGTTTGCTAAATTAAAGCTTCTGCTAAAAACATCAACTCCTTGGAGCAAAGATGCAAGCAACTTACAAAAAAATGCTTTAAACAAACAGTTATCAGTTACTATCAGTTTTCCTGGTACGATCAGTTTTCCTTATCTGCTATTGCCTAAGCGAAGCTACGGGCCAGAAACTAAATTTCCAGCAGAATTACTAGTTTTGAGTTGCACTCTAATTTAAATTTATTTAGGTTTTGGCAGCTGTGTACAAAGCTTTGAGTGACCATCACATTTACCTTGAAGGAACTCTCTTGAAGCCCAACATGGTGACAGCGGGCCACGATTGTCCCACCAAATACACTCCCGAACAAGTAGCTGAGGCCACTGTCACGGCTCTACGTCGAACTGTGCCTCCTGCTATGCCAGGTATACACTAGTGAATGAGCTAGTTTCTATTAATTTTCTGGTATAGTTGTTTTCAGGTAGTTTAAAAAATCTTTGCTTATTAAGATCGCGTTGGGACAATTTTTGGATGAAAAATTATAAAAACAATGTCGTTAAAGAGGGGAAGCGAAAGCGATTGGTAAATTTGCGCATCCTACTTCTTGGTTAGAAGTCCGGCTCAGACTTACGAGTTTCAGTAAGATGGTATCAAAGTCGACTTTTTTCATTTTTTTATAGTTAGCCGCTTCAGAAATACTATACTATCACAATCAGGGCCACCGAGAGAGGGGGGTCAGGAGGGTACAATGACCCCGCGGCCCATGGACTTTAGGGGGCCCATGGGCTTCAGGAAGGCCGTTAGCTTCAGAGGGCCCATGAGCTCGAGAGTGGCCCATCGAAATGACACTGAGAAATCAGCATGTGAGGCCTAGATTTTTTTTTTGAGATCACCTAATTTCGACCGAAAAACCCATTAGAATTTCGGTGAAGACGTTTTCTTTTTTTTGGAGATGACCTAATTTCGACCGAAAAAACCGTTAGAATTTTGACGAAGACCTTTTGTCTTTTTTTTTGGAGATCACATAATTCGGACAAAAATGCGGCATTTTCACCGTCTGTTTTGAAATGCACAAAACCGGAAACCCGTCATATTTGAGCTGGTCCCGGGCCTACGTTCGGCTTTCGGCACCCCTGATCACAATACAATTTAAACAACTCACTGCCAAGACGTAATGAAACTAAATATTGTGCCCAAAGCTGAAAATTTAAGCTGTAACTTACAGTACTTTGTGTTAGCAGATGCTTTATATAGTGGATTCTATTATAGCACTCTGTATAGACTTCGTTAAAATATTTACCGTTAAAATAGGCCAACGTTTCGACAACATAAACTAACTGATTTAAAATGCTCAAGTTAAAACAGCAAGACAGAGCAACTAGCTATAATAAATGACGTACCGATAATCGAAGTAAGCTCAAAAAACGTTGTGTCTATAAAGCTAATTAGTGAGCAAAACAGTTTGCTGGTTAAACACGAGAGTAAAATGTGAAACGCATTAAAGTTAATAGTATGCCTCTATTGCAGTCTGCTTAGCTTCTTCAAAAGTTTCTTTGCATCTTAGTTGAGTTACCCCGACGGAAGCTGTTAGTTCGTACTGTTGAACGTGCGTTAATGCCGCTTTTAAACTGCTTAACATCGTGATTTCATCATTACGTTCATAAAAGGCTTTTAATTTGTTTGATACAGGTTGCATGAACAAACTACTGGACTGTTGTAAAAGATTAGCATCGGATTGCTTTTTTTTTCAAATTCAGCTGGGCAGAACGGTTTGATTGGTATACTGTGTCTTTTTTTAACAGCGTAGTAGCGCTGGTTACTAAACCTAAAAAATGTCAAAACTATTTTTTTTTTGGTGTGCTGTAGTAGCCCGAAATTATGTGGTTTAGTTGATTTATTTGGCTATGCATTAGCTGTGGTAAAGAATCACTTTTGTATGTTTTTTTTGCCAAGCTGCTAACGAGTTCAAAACGTTAATTAAATCCAGAAACGTTAATTACTGTTAAAGTTGAAACTTTATCCAGGTGTCACTTTCCTTTCGGGAGGCCAATCTGAGAATGCAGCGACAGCTAACTTAAATGCTATCAACAAAATCGACAAATCACTACGGCCGTGGGCACTTACTTTCTCATACGGACGAGCGTTGCAAGCTTCAGTTCTCAAAGCGTGGGAGGGGAAAGCCGATCAGGTCTCAACTGGTCAAAAGGCATTCTTGCATCGAGCTAAGGTAATTCTCTTCGTGCAGAGCTTTTCCTGTGTAGCTGCGACTACGAAATTCGTGATATAACAAGATTTTACGCGTAGGCTTTTATATTTTCATTCTATCGTTTATTGATCGCTTTGAAGCATGGTTTTAGTAACAGTTTACGACCTGAAATTACTTCATGGTGAAAATTCATCATTGATTTTTGATGTGACTGCTTGTGAGCTTCTACTTGATCGTACTTTTTTGGATTGATAGCTCATGCTAGTTCGCCGTTGCTAGGAAGGGGCCGAAATCCTAAGACAAGCACAGTATCATTAAATAACTCATAGCAGAGGGATGGTTAGTTGGTTACCTTGATACATCTACAGAAAATTTTGGTAACGACACCCTTATTATCTTGCATTGTCACTTTAAATGTCAGGGCATCCGTTCATCAGCCAGTGATCGATATCGGGGTCCAAAGAAACCAGTCTCTCCCATCCCATGGGGTGGTTTGTGCTTGGGGCATGTCTGAATGATGTGGCTCGCACTTTGAACTGGTACGCTGTTGCATGCCAATACTAGGTACTTTGCACGATAGCATTTCAACTTTGATATCCATTTAAATACAGATGAATGGACTTGCTTCGATTGGAAAATATGATGCTTCAATGGAAAAAGGGCAAGCCGGTGCGCAAGAAGATTTGCATGTGGCAAACCACCAGTATTAACCAGCCTAAGATGTCTTATATCAGTTTTGCTGTGCTTGCGCTAGATCGTTCAAATTGCATTGTAATATGTTTATAAAAAATTAGCACAGAAAAAGAACAAAAATAATCTGAGTTATCTTGAAATTTACGGAAATAATGAAATTTGAATTAATGCGTATTTCTTCGTTATGTAGCAATAATGGTTTACGTTTATGCTTTGCAATTAAGTGTTAATAGCATGTGTCAAGATGTATGTATATTTATTATGCTTTTTCGTATATTTGGAAAAAATACACGGTATTATGAATTGGTGTATTTGCTAGGATATCGTTGTGTAGATAAAAAGTACGAGGTGCAATTGCCAATATAGTTAGTGCGACGGGGGCGCAACCAGGAAAGGCTAAGGTGGCCGAAGCTTTCCCAGAGTAAAGTCACTTTTAACATTAAACCCTGAAACGCGTGTTTTGTGATGTATTTTGAGCCTGACCAGTAAAATAGGGGGGTTAAAAGGGCTGAGCAATTTAACTTTTTTAAAATAGCTTCCAAATCTTACCAATACATTCTTTCAAATGACTCTAAAAGCGTGAAAATGTTTCTTCCAAAAAGTCGTAAAAATTGAATCTTGGGAGGTAGGTTCTTTTTAAGTGGCCCAAAAATGGGTGAAACGTGATCCGAAAGAGGTTTTAAATGGAAAATTCAAAAAAAAATCACAAAAATTGCCCCGTGGCAGGAGGCTCTTCCTCCCTATCTCTGTTTTTGAAACGTTCAAGATTTATCTGTTGGCTCCACACACCGACTGCAGGACACATTTTTCGCACAGAAAAATTTTAGCTTTTAAACCTAGTTGCATGCCTGAGAGTGAAGATTTGTGTAAAAACCGACGAAATTTAAAAGGCAGAAAAAGCATAGTTGGAAAAGAGTTTCACACCTAATGGAGCAATGATAATCACATATCACTTCTTGACTGTTCTGCTGCAAGAGATCTGTTCAGACGAAAAATAGCGAGAAATATTAAACCATTTATTAAAACAACGTGTTCAACACCAAATAAAGTACGTCCAGTACCATTACATGCTCGCAACCATATGGAGTATGGACATGGGGAAGCTCTCTCTGATTAGATTTCAAACTAAGAAGTTATGAGTTGAAGCGGATCGATAGTCTATCTTAACACATTTTTTCTCAAAAATCAATCCAACAAAAAGGGAGTTCAATATTCTGTCAAAATGATACTAAATTGACTTTAGTAAAAAGAGCAAAATTACAACATTAGCTTAGTGACTGCGTTAAGCTGCGGCTGTTACTCGAGCGGAGAATATTTCAACGTCTCTCTTACTCAAATCCTATTAGCGGGTATGCAATGGGTCTGGCAGAAAAACCTATGACATTTGAAAATTGTCAATATGACAACCGTGTTGCAGTTAGACAAATGGTTGAAGTGAAATTTTATAGCTCTTGACTTGGCATTTGTGTTTTTTTATTCAGCTTTTAAAAATAACTAATGATTTATGCAAGATTGTAAAGTTTGTATTTAGGGTCCAAATTCAAAGTTGTAAATTTAGTAATCAATATTCAAAATGTCATTGGCAGGCGAACACCGTGCATCTATTTTATTATTGAAGACTTTTGAAAAATGGAGAATCTTACATTACACCTATTATTTTAAGAATCATTATCGGCTAAGCACACACGATCATGCGCCCACTCGAAAGTCTGTAATGCCGTGGGTCAGCTGCAAACACAGCAAGAAAGGCAATGGGTGCTATGATGGAGATGTTTTCCTCCCATGTAATTTCTTTGCGAGGTGACTGATGCGGCCAACACGTTCGCCAGATCTTTCTCCATGCGATTACTCTCTCTGGGGTTACTTAAAGGCTGAGGTCTACAAGGATCGACTAACAAGTATTGATGGACTAAAAGCTGCTATTCGACAAACAGTGGAAGAAACACCGCAAGAAATAACGCGTCTAGTAATGAAAAACTTTAGAAATCGCCTACAACAATGCACCACATCTCGAGGGCGTCATCTTACCAATGGGATTTTTAAACCATAAAACTAAATGGCAGCCTTTTGTCTTTGAGATTTTGCAATAAATGTTATAATTTGAGATATTTTTGGTTTCTTTTTCAATGTTCCATATGTGATAGGTTTTTCCGCCGGACCCTGTATATGTTCGTTAGCAAACAATTCGTTACTTTCACGTTACACACAGGCAGAATGCACTGTACAGAGAGCAGCAGTTCATTTCGGTACATTTGTGGTATTCGGACATAACCAAGTAAATCATCAATCACAGAATAATGCACTAAGAAATAAGTTAGACTACTTACCAAACAAAAGTAAAATTAAGGCACAAGTTAGGCTACTGCAGTCATCTATGAACTACGCAAATAACTGCAACGACACTCGGCTGTTAGCAACTTCAAACAATTTAATAGAGATGCTCTTAATTTGGTATGGTCAACTTTGACGATAAAAGTAGTTTTTTTCGGAATGCACTCAATGGTAGCCGTAAATTTGTTTAACTCAAAATGAGAGCCATGATATTGTAATACACACTTTTATCCTTTTCCACTTCAGTCGTATATAATTTCACTACAAGATTCCTTTGTCGCTGTCACTTTATCTCATCATTTTATGCGATCGTTAAAATAAAACTATAATTATTATGACTTTGAAATATGTAAATTATGATGCCAGTTAAGCTACAGCATTGAAGCGATTCTCTCATAAGCCCTGATCATTCATTTTTTCAGTAACATATTGTACGTAAACAATGCATGGCATAAAATGACTATGATTAAAGACATAATGCTCGAGATCGGTTTTATTCAAGAAATGAGAACTGCCTGAGGTAATAAAAAGGAACCCCAAATCTTGTTTCACTATTTTCCCAATCCGCGAAAATAGATTTAATCCGTTTGACTCCGTACCAATGACAAACATGCGCTTCGAAATTTCGTGATATTAGAAAGACGACTTTTAAAATTTTTCGCAGAATAGGCAACACGGTGTTATTTATGGTGAGACCTTGCGTACTAAGAGAAATTTAACACATTTTTTCATAAGATCTTGACTAAATAAAATATTCCATTTAATGACATTGATAATGGCTTTAAATCGATGCGTGTTAATTGCTTCATAGTAAAACTCTGGCTCTATTCAATTCATCTTAGAAATGCAGTGAAACATAAATTGCTATCTATCATGATTATTGGGAGGTGCTAATGAAAACACACTTGGTTACACAATCTCACTTTAACTCAAGGCAGTGGTAAGTGAATTCTCATATTTCTTTAGCAACAAACTTATACGGAGTTGGTATAAACACAAATCCGTTTGAGCCATCTTCTATTTCTGGTAATTTGCTTGCATTTGGATCAGGTAGAAGTTCAAAACGTCGCACTAATGAAACCAGAAAAATAAAGACTTCCATTCGCCCCAAGTGCTCCCCTAAACAATGACGTGGTCCGACTGAGAATGGAATCACATGAGGAGAGCGAACAAAATTTCCCTTTTCATCCAAAAATCGATCAGGGTTAAATATTTCAGGCTTTTCCCAAATTGTCTTATCATTGTGAACAGCCCAAAAATTTCCCATCACCTAAATAATACAAACTAAACAATAATGTGAGTAATCATAAGCAATAATAACACCATCTACAACACAAGATATCACAATTCATAAAAAAATTTTTGTCATGTTCATTTCCACACTTCAGTTACAAATTTTTAAGATTTTAAATAGGCATTTAACTTCCGTTTTCAATTTCAATTCAATATACTGGATGTTAATTCGATTAGACCGACCTATATCCCACACACAAATTTGTGCACTGCTAACTCCTAGTGTTTATCTTTATTTGCCAAGTTGCCCTGGCTATGAGACAGCGAAGGGACCTTCCGATCTTTGATTCATTCAAATTCGATAACATTCATGCAAATTGAGGTGATGAAAATGCAATTACTCTCTCCCTATTTGGATCGTGCTTACCACAGTTCCTTTCGGAATGACGTAATTATCCAACTGAGCATCGGCACTGGTTACATGTTGAACACCTAGTGGGCCCAAAGTTCGAAATCTGAAAACTTCCTCAATAACGGCGCACGTATACGGCATTTCAGGACGTTTTTGGGTTGTAACTTTGCCTTCTAAACCTTGAAAAAAAATCACGTTCTATCTAACTATACACGTATACTACATGAAACAAATTCAAAGTAAGCAATTATCAAAAACAGTCGAGCTTGTTATACGCTGCAAGATTGAATCGCATTTTAGCTTTACTAGAACGGCGGAGCTAAAATGCGGAAAAAAGAAATCCTGGGAGTAGAGCTGTCAAGTTCATGTCGAAAGATTACACGGCTCGATTTTCGAACCTGCCAACGCGTCGTTGTGTTTTAGTAAGACACTTTGCGCTTATTTCCCAGGGAGGCCAAGCAGTCTACCCGTCGTTGTAGTATAGCCGGACGAAACTTGCAGAGCACAGCCCAAAAAAGGTGCACTGAACTGGTGTAGTTAGACCCAGAATGTCTGGTTCATACACGAATGAAAGAACTACATTAGGTAGCTTGCTTAACCACTTCCGCTTTAATTAAAGTAATTTGGGAGGAGCTTTGTTCAAATTTCAAACATTGCGGCTAACTGGATGATCCAAGGTCGTTGACCAGCAATTATAAAAACAGTTCAGCACTAGAACTTACAGTCAGAGATGGCAATCAATATCGCATGGATGAATTTCTGCGATAAACGTTACGCAAGAAAACTGCGATGCGATGCAGATCAGAATAGATGGAAGTTTTTTTTGCGATAATTAGAACATTTTTTCGAAGCGGCAGCTAGGTTACGATTATCGACTTTTTTTGATCAATTTAAAAATTAAAATTTGTGGTTATCTATCTAAAAGAGTGTAAACTGAACTTCAGCCAACCCAAAAGTTTATTTTAATTACATTGTGTGACTGTGACGCAACAAAAGCCAAAACATTCTTAAACTTTTGCTCAAAATGTAACTCAGTTGTGACAAACCAGAAGAAATCAACAGAAATAATGACAAAAACTGGGAATAATGGCAAAAATCGCAGATTTTTTCTCAAGTTTTGTGATGTAATAATGGATATGGATTTTTTTGCGTGTTTCGATGCGATGTTTTTGAAAAAAGGTTTTTGATGCATGTGATTGTCATCCCTGCTTAAAGCGCAGTAAAATCTAAGTAGATCTGAGAGTTAGTGTTAAAAAAGCTAAACAAAACGTGCAATTTAAGAAAACTCGGGACAAGAGTAACTTAGAAATTCTTTTAAAACTTAAATCATCCAATTTACGCAAGCAAAACCATCGGTTTCATATCTTACCAACGACATCCAAAATTTCTTTTCGCAGCTTCTCTTGGACTTGAGGGTAATGTATTAAGCACAAAAAACTCCAGTACAAGGTACTAGCTGTTGTCTCTGATCCAGCTTCAAATAAATCCCGAACAAACTGAACCAGCTGCTTGTGCTAAATAAGCAATAGAATGATAGATTATTCCAAAGATATTGTCTCACGAACCCCTTCGTAATGAATACTCAACAATCATTGCCAGAATTTACCCTATTTCCTAATATTTTAATACATCCTTAGAACTGCTGAAGTGAGTAGTGACCAACTGAACATTGGCTAATGACCATGGATTTTTGAGTCAGGTACAAAAAGTTAGAAAATTTATTAACTTACATGAAATGAATCATCAGTCTTCTTTTTCATTTCCAGTAGAAACGCATCAATAAAATTCCGTATGTTTTGATCATCAAATGTTTCCTCATTTTCTTTTATGATGTCCCGAAGAAGGTCTAAAAATTATAAGATGAACGGTATGTACAGATTCGTGCTCTAGGCAAAAAAAGGCCAACAACTGTTCAAATTTTCAAAACGTTAGTATCCATATTGCTTCATTAAAAAAATGAGTTTTCATTTCTGTTATAATTCCTATCTGCGCCATTACTAGTGGTCCCTGTTCACGATAGCAAACAAAATCCACCATAACTTTATTGGACTATTTAGTTCTTAGTTCGTAAAGTAAAAAAGAGTTGAACAACCTAGAATGAAACAATAAGCTATCGCCATTGTTTTTGAATACTTTCAACGCCACTAAGAGTGAACACCATCATTCGACAACACTAATAATACTCTTGGCCCTCCAGACGAACTGAGTAGTACCACCACAACCACCTTGATGCTTCTTGTTCAGGTTTGCAAATATAATTGATCAAAACTTTCACTGCAATATTTCATTCTTGGTTAGTAAACTTTTGTCTTAGTAACTGGGCTATACTGATGCCAAGTATTTTTATAGTTAGCACACTCATACTTCCAAAAGCAAAAAAGAATGAAAAACGCAAATAAACAATTATGAAGTTTTGCATGAGGTCTGAGTCTTAAACCAAAAAAAATATTATTTGAATAGGGAAAACACTTCGCAATCGCTTTGCTACATTTGATAGGCAATAAAATCTTTTCAAAGCTGTATTCATAACACAATACTCGTGGCATGAGAAAATCAAAAAAATTGAAACTTCACGATCTGTTCCACAATCGGGTTGTCGTCACCATCGTTAGGGGTGTCCTATTCAAACAGAAACTGTATTCATATGTCACAAAACAGAAACGTGGCAAATAAATGTAAACAAACAATAAACAACAATATGACAAAAAAATCACCTTTTCCAGCATTTACGCCATCCATTATTCTTTTATTGACAAAGGAAAACGGGGGTATTCTCATCAAAAACGGAGCAAAAGAAAAAATTTGAGCAAATGCATTAGCCACTGGATCCTCAAAACTAAAAAATAAACAACTTTGTTACACAAATAATTATACTTGCCAATTGCAATGCAATAAACCATATCACAAAAACAAACTCTAGCTAGGACTGAGTGATCAAGTTGGGAACAAAGCAAATCATCTTGAATCTTCATCATTGATCTTTTTTAAACAATTCACAGAAACCTCATTCTAACTTAAAAGTTTTTTTTAATTTTATTTCTCATTTTACAGATTTTGTGACTCACCTACTTTACCTCTACACGAATTTGCGATTATTTTTATGTTCAAAATACTGCAACAACACTAAATTTACGTTTTTTTACTTACGCTCGAATAAAGCGGTGCAAAATATCTTTAAATCTCTCATCATCATATTCAAATCTTTTGCCAAATCCAACACTACAAATGATGTTTGCAACAGCATTATGAAGTAGATCCTATTCAAGACATTTTGTGATAAACAAAACCGAAAAATCCTTTTTTTACAACCAGTACATTTTGAGGTGAGGCTGACAATTCTTAAATTTTCTCGATAATTCGGCCTTATTTGTTTTTAACTTTAGCGAAGAATAAGGTGACATAATTTTTTCCTCCTTCACTAAAAGTTGTATTTTATTATTTTAGATCATGACGACTTTTCAACACATCAACAACAAAATATATAAAAGGCATAGGTCTCTGTTGACTGCTTACAAATACGTGGTGCCAGCCCATGTTCTTAAACATTTTTTTATGCTGAGCCTAGCAATGCTCTTAAATTTCAGCAAAAATAAGCCTCGTGCTTTTACGAAACTGTTCTTCCAAAAAAAGTGTAGCCAACTAACCGTAAACGATTATACACTTCGTGTTTGAACATTTTTATGTAAAGCGTTTTATCTACTTCCTCTGAAGAAATCCAAAATCAAACAAGGCAGCTAATTCTGCTATAGCTGAGCTCAAAATATAATTTAAAATTTACGGCTTGGAAGAGTCTAAATCAGGGTTGCCAAATTTTTTTCAATAGGCGATTATTTTGAGTATTTGTAGAAAATTTTGAAAACCACAACACCAAAGTACGAAAAAAAAATTCTACACTATATATATATTTTAGCTATTGCAAAGTAACAAAATTAACCTCCTTCAAACAAATGTTATTGCTAAAGACACGCAAACAAAATTAAAGAAGTTTCTAACGGAAGTGCAATATATTATAGATTACATTTGCATAAACTCGATTCTATTAGACTTGATTGTTCTAAAGATCTTTCACTTCATTGTCATGTACTCCAGCTTTAGGGTAACCCTGAGGATTTAAGTTGGTAACACTGACGTTAATCAATATTCGCCTTGCCATCTTTACGCATCACTGAATACTGCCACAGTAGCTTCACAGAGGCACTAACTAGCAATGCAGTGAGATAATAGATAGTAGTTAACGTCAGTGCTACAATTGACATGTTGCACCCAAAGCCAAAGAGCGATGTGCTGTTAGAAACAGTAGGGTCAAAAAGGAAGGAGTTAACGATATATAATCTAAGACTAACAGCATTTTGTATCAATTTTAGAAATCCCACTGATTTTGTCTCTTAACCTCCTTGAAATTAAAATCATGACGCTAAGACTTACATTTATATCAAAGGCTTTACCATCTTCTTCTCGAATAGCATCAATGAAACATGAAACCTCTTGCGTAATTTTGCTTTCTAAACTCTGTTTTCCAACCCCAAACCTAAAAAAATGAGTTATTTGCTTGCGACAGCGATTCATTAAAAAAAACTATTGCGCGGGTACCAGCTGCAAGCTTAAGTATCGTTCGCTGTCAGCTACTAGAATTTTGGTATAAAAGCAAAAAACGCACCAAAATTCAAGGAATTAACTTTTTGTTCAAAATAAAATTTCTTCTTTGAGCACGTACATTTTTATTATATCAGTTTATAAGCGGGAAAGGGTAAACTTTTGCATTGAAGCAAATGACAAATCATTCATGCACATCATTACGAAGTACGTACCCTCGAAGAGTTGTCAATCCAAATTTTCGTTGTGTCTTCCAATGTTCTCCATAATCTGCAAACGCAACACCAAGCCCTTCTGTATACTGAAATATAAATCCAGCATTGGGTCTTCCAGAAAAATTGCTCGCTTCTTTGACAAATGCCTGCAAAAAGCAATGAGTTGATACAGTTTTCGAGAATAGCTTGATGAAAAAAAATTTTATGAGAGAAAATTTGTTTAAATATTTACCGTGCTCTAAAGCTATTCTATTTTGCATGGTAACTTTTAGCATTCACGAAAGAGACGAACGACAGCAATCCCGTGCTAAGACAAAACGGAAAATCTTTCCAGGAAACGCTAGTTTTGCAATAATATATAGTACAGAACGTTTCTGCAGATCAAATCAGAAAGGATCATATTCTCTTCATGAGAAGTCAAGTAGGTCAATTTAGTCACAACTATGATCTTAAAATTCATCAAACGTGGTACTTGGATGTAAGACCACCTACACTAATAATTGCAAGCTGCTTCAACAGCAATAGTTACGCTAAAAACGTAGAACTAAACATGGGCATGACGCGTGGTTTTTTTCAAGTCACGTCAGTAGATATGGATCTTCTATCTTGAAACTATGGGTAAACGTACAGCCAATACGTCTAGTTTGTCCATTGACGAGCTACGACCAAGCAAGTTGACATTCTTTTGAAGATTTTCTGAAAATTTAAAATACTGATAGTCTTTAAAACTGTCGTTGTAGCATAATGTTTTGCCATATCATTTTTTATACAGGAGTTAGCATTTATGCACTGTGCCGTTGTCCTATTTGTAAAACCTAAACCAAGCTACGTTTCAGCATTACCTTTTGAATACTATCAAAATCATTCAAAATAATCATATCTTGGGGTCCAAAACGAACAGACATAATAGATCCATATTTTTTACTCCATTGCTTTATGACTTTTTCAGGATATTTTCCAAGAAACGGAAGAACTCCCAGCAACGGAATACCTCTGGGACCTGGTGGAAAATGCTTGGGCCGTTTGTACCAATAGTATAGATATAGCATTAGCGCAGTTGCAAAGAGTGACCAAGCTGAGAAGAAATTTCCAAGCATCCACATTCTGCCTAATTTAACTTTAAACTTACACTAATAACCCAAAAAATTACATCTTGACTTTAAAAAAAATTTATAAGTATCATATATATAATCCAGCATCGCTTACAGTGATAGTGAAATGAACTACAACAAACCTAAATCGTCGTCGAAACGATCACCTGTTTTACTACGTCTGAGTGTAGCATTGCTTTGAAACATTCACAAGTGACGTCACAATCTGAAGCCTCTACTGTGCTGAGTTTTTGTTTTTTTTACTTTTTTATGTCACACCCACCAAGTTTTTGCTCAATATTACCAGAGTTGGAAAAAGTACAATTCACAAAAATTTCAACCTTTTTTCAAATACAATAATTACTTTATTATACATTTAGATAGATCACGGGTCGGCAACCTACAGCCCACGACCTTTTATTGTCATCCAGCCTGCGACCTTTTTTCTTTTTCAATGATACGCACAAATAAACCGCCAAAATGATCCTTATCTCCTATATAGACTTTTTTTTGGTCTTCGCCATCAATGCGGCCGAAAACGCCTTGATTTTTGACGAAGACCTTTTTTTTTATTTCATTTTATATTTTTTTGGTCTTCGCCATAAATTCAGCTGAAGGAAGGCATAAATTTCTGGCAAAGACCTTTCTTCTTTGGTCCGCTGGAATGATGGCGACCGCTAAAACTTTGCTAGAACTGCATGTGGCCCACTAGTTAAAAAGGTTGCCGACCCCTGCGATAGATAAAAACAAAATGTGTTTGAACAATATCAAGTTTATGACGGAGTTTATCATAACAGCACTAATTTGTTATATTTAACAGTTCTCAGCATGTGCTGAGTAAGTTCAACAGATCAGGATTGAACTGCCAACATTATGGTTTCCCACAAACCCATACCTATTTCATCATGTTTGGACGTAGCCTTAGTAGTTTTGCTTCCACTCACGATTCTTGAAGTAATTAAACCACAACGTTTATCATAAAGGTTTATATTCCTTAGGGATGTAGGAAGCTTTTCACTGTGAAATCGCACTGACATTACGACCAAACCACCAACAATCTTATTTAAAACTGCTCAATTCCGAGATATAAAGGTCCCAACCTCAAATCTATGTAAGTTATATGTCCAGCAGGTGAATCAAAACTAATTCGAGACTGAAAATGTTTTATCGAAAATATTTGTGTTGGAAGAATATTGTAAAAAAGAGCAATTATTTGGAGACATAGAAAACATAAGTTGCCTGCAAAGCACTACTGATGCTTGGGCAAATTAAAATAACTTCCTCTCAATGAAATGTAAATTCATATTCGATTATTCAAGAAAGTACAGTTGAAGAAAAAAGATGCCCAAATTGCAATTAATAAAAGGATAAGCTAAAAAAATTTAAAAACGTTTAACTCATCAAAAGCCCACCACAATAATATTAACTTATATTCATTACTAATGTAGTTTGAAATTTTATGCATTAAAATTTAATTACATTTACGTCAAAAGCTACTCCATCTTTATCTCGAATTGTATGAATAAAGTAGGAAGCATGTTCAACAATAACACTGTCTATCTTTTGTTTTGCATCGCCAGATCTAAAAAATAATTTTTTATACACAATGATAACAATTAGCATTTAAAGTGATCACTAAAAGTAAGACGATAACAAAAATTTTCTGTAACTTTAACACGCATAATTGCATGTAATATGGCTGCACTTCAAAATTGCAATAGCTTTGGTAGCTCGCACCTTATTCCTATCACCAAAATTTTGCTTTTAATTTAATTCTAACCAAACTGAAGTGCAAACTGTGTACAATTTACATATTGTGCAGAAAAATTAGCCTAGTGTTCTGAAGTTGTGCTATCATCAGGGCTGCGAACTTGAATTAACTCGATCGTTTTGGCTTTGCAGAACTAGAACTCGAACAACATCGTTCACCAAAAAACTCGAGTTCACTAAAAAGAAAATAAAAAAATTTTCTGAAAGAAATATGTTTTGTTGGTATGTCACGTAAATTGAAATGGTAGTTCATTGGTTAATGCAGTGGAAACCAAGATAAACAGCTAATATACAAAAAGAGAGTGGTTAAGTCAAAAGTAGACTAAGTGTTTTAGTCAACCTAAACTTGAAAAACTTAATGTTTTTGCCGAACTTGAAAAACTTAAACTTGAGAACTCAAACTTGCTAAAATAGACTCAACTCGAACTTGGACAAAAAGTGATTGAGCTCGCAGCCCTGGTTACCATTTTATCAAGATCAGGCAATTTTTCAAAAATAAAAAATACCGGTCCAGATATATGCTATATAATTTGTATTGATATCACCATAAAATGAGATTTTATTGTTTTTGTGTTTCTTTTTTGAGGCTTCAGTGTATTTAATTGTCGTTTAAATCTTTTTATTCTCTCCCTTCAATTACCCTCAAACGGCCAATAACCCGAACTTTCATTGAATTTTCCAAAAATTACTATTATCTGCAACTATCAATCCAAGGTTTCGAGTAATTTGAGCCAAGAATGGCATTACTGGTCTTCCAGAAAAGATTGTTCCTTGCTTCCTCGTTCCACAAAAAATTGATTAACTATATGCAATTATAAAACATTCAGTTTGTTAAGTGATAATGCAACAAATGCAATGTGAACTTAAATTACAATTATAGCGGTATATACTAATTACCAATTAATTAACATAGTATTGATAATGCGATTAATGTGTTCCATTACATTTTTGATATACTGTTTTTATGGCCTTACCAGAGTAACCATTCCTGAACAACTTTGCATGCAGATACAAGTTTCTCAGTAAAACCAAGCTCAAACTAATTTAAATTTTTTTAAATAATCAAAAGCTTGCTTCAATTACTTGTGCTTCGATTACAACTTCTATCCCACCAACCTGCAGAATTGATTCAAAATCACTTAATATAACAATATCTTTAGGACAAAATCAAACTGACATTAGAGGATCATATTTCTTGTCCATTTTTTGAAGTTTTTGCATGATATTTTCCCAAAATGGAATCATTCTTAACAAAGAAATACCTCTTGGACCAGGTGGAAAATGTTTGGGTCTTTTGTACCAATAATATCAGTAACGCAATAGCACAGCCGTTATCATAGACAATGTTGTAAAATAGCTGAAAGCTCCAGCTTATTTTAGTCCCAAAAAGTACTGTAATGAAAAAATAAATTCTGCATAATTTAAAAGTAAGTCAAAAGCAAAAAAGTCTAAAACCATAGTCATGAAGCTAAACAAATTGTGCATTTAATCTACTGTAAATATTACATATGATGGCCAAATGATGGGGTGTCAATTGTCAATGCATATGAAGTAATTGAGAATCTTCTGCAATTCCACGCAGGGAAGATGATGTTATGCATACGAAGTAGATTAAATGCACAATTTAATCTACTTCGTATGCATAACATCATCTTCCCTAAATTAAAATTATTAGATCAATAACTTTTTGATCTAAAATACAAACATTAAAATTATTAGATCAATAACTATTTGCCTTTTTTTACCACTTTGGTTTGACCGCGCAATCAAGATTCCACTTCTCAGAATCATTAAAACTAGATTTTTAATGAATGAATGATCTGAATTTTTAGTAAATAATAAAAAATTAGGAAATTTGGTTACAATGACTAAAAAACTTGAAAAGGTTCTGCAAATTTTGTATGTTAATCCTAAACCTGCACTTTCAATTGCAAAAATTACCTTATGTTCTTAAAAAATGGCTGAAAACGAGTTTCCAAATTCAGACATTTGACCAAAATTTCAGAGTAAAAAAATATACCGGTATCCAGACTCGAAAGTAAAAAAATATATGTATACCTTGTTGGAAAATAAAAGCAATTAGCTAAGATGAACCAAAAATATAGCATACACAGTAACACACACAAAGTAATCTCATACATAGTTTGCACACAAATAATAAATCACAAACAATGGTTTTCAATTCATAAATCACAAACAGTGGTTTTCAATTCATAAAGTTAACGTTCTTCACAAAAACTTGAAAAACATAGAAATAGCTTGAAAAAAAAAAAGAAAATTGTTCAAAAAAATGAAAAAATGATACTGTAGAGGTTAAAAAAAAAGACAGCAGAGAGCCAGCATACAGCACTGAGCAGTGGCATAGTGTGACAATTTGCAATTTAACAACCAGTTAAGTGCAAACAAAGCAGCTAAACAACCTACCGATAATTTATTAATAAAAGTCTTAAAAACTTTTTTGCAAACCTAGTGCAAACTCAACAACTATTGGTAAACTAAGCTAGACTAATTAACAACTAGTAGTAGTAGTTTATTCTTTCTCTCAGCATGCACAAAAAGAGGCACACAATGACATCTGTAAAAGCTGTACAACATGAAACCACAGTCTATGCATACTGTGGATGAAGCGAAGGTGCAGTGCTCATCAAGTCAGCTTCACCCACACTCCCACTTCATACTTCAACTCTAAAGCAAACGGCGATAAGAAAAGTGCAAGCAAAAACAAGCCAAAAACAACAGAAAAAAAAAAAGAAAAAAAGACACCGTGTAATAAACATAGTAGTCAAATGCTGCAAAAAATAACACCATATACAAGTTCAAAAAAGGCAATGAAAACATTGTTACATGCAGTAAGTCATAACTATGTAATAGTCATAACTACTCTCCTTTTATGGCAACAAACTTAAAATATAATTCAAGTCGTACAGAGTATTAAATTTAATTCAGGGAGCACACCCACAAACTTTAAAAGGAACAGACTTAATTTAATAATAACCTTCCATCCAAATTTTTCTCACGAACAAAAAAAAAACTCCTCACGCGCCACCAAAGCATCCCGACCCACTACATAATAACTTATACAGTCCCGACATTCAACCACTCAATCTCAACAATGCATTAAAGATCAAGAAGTCAAAACCAAGAACAACATCCCACCAAAAATTTTAAAATCCCTTAACAAGACTCTTTAAAAGCAAACACAAGAAATATCTTTCACCTAATTATAGTTGAAAATTTACATTTCATATGATTGCACTATCCTGTTTTTGATTTAATGAATGAGAGGTAACCTTAAAAAATTAAGTTTTTCTCTGGATGAACATGGGGGCTGCAGACTCAGAGGCCGAAAGATCAATTCATTGCCTCCCTCTTGTCAAGCATTATTGCAGTGAATGTCTCAATACAATTGTCATCTTGTTGTTTTTGACAGTGTAAATAAATTATTGATTAAATAAAAAAAAATCATAATAATAATGCCAGTCAGCCAAAAATCTAGGAATAATATTAGATGAAAACTTGAATTGGGAGCCCCATATTCAATTTTAGGGAAAAAATTGTCTCAAGCAGTTGGTATTATTGCAAAAACTCGCCTGTACCTTAACCAGAAAAATTTGATTAATTTGTATTACGTCTTCTTTTATTCACAAATATCGTATGGTATTCTTAGCTGGGGTTGTGCATCTAAAACTAGGAAAAGGCCCATTCAAATCCTTCAGAACAAGGTATTAAGAATTATCAATAAAACTTTCAGGAAAGACAAAATAATGAACAACACATTGTATTACAAATATACATTTTTGAAAATTGACGATATTTATAACTATGAAGTTGGAAAGTTTATGTATCTCAATGATATAAAAGCATTGCCTCAGATTTTTGAAAACTACCTTTCGTCCTGTGATCTAGCTCACAATTACAACTGTAGAAGTAAATCTAACAAAAACTAGACGGGAGTTTGCCAGCAAACCCAGTGAACAACCGACGCGTAGCTAATGCTGTGACGCTCAAAAGTACTTTTTGTCTGCCGTAAAATTAGCAATTACTCAAAAATATCTGATTATGGACTCCAGATAAGTAGAGTCAAAATATTTGTTAGTTAAATATCTTCTGAAATCATTAAATACATAGGCACCCTAGCTTGGGCTGTTCAAAAAATTGATTTTTGGGGGGCCATTTGGGGGAGTCGCCGGGGGGGTGGCACCCACAAACTATGCCAAAATTTTTGTCGGTTAAATATCTACTGATATCAAAACAAACTGGCACCCTAAGTTGAGCCATAAAAAAACTTGATTTTTGGGGGGTCTCCGGTGGGGGGGGGGAAGGATGGCACCCCCAAACTATGTCAAATATTTGTCTGTTAAATATCTGTTAATGTCATAAAACACTGGCACCTTAAGTTGAACCGTTCAAAAAATTGATTTTTGGAGGGTCCATTTGGGGGGGTTCCCGGGGGGGGGGGTGGCACCCCCAAACTGAGTCAAAATATTCGTCTGTTAAATATATGCTGATATCATAAACAGACTGGCACTCTAAGTTAAGCCGTTCAAAAAATTGATTTTTGGGGGGTCCATTTGGGGGGGTTTCCGGGGGGGTGGCACCCCCAAACTATGTCAAAATAATTGTCTGCTAAATATCTACTGATATCAAAACAAACTGGCATCTAAGTTGCTGCTTGCTTCTCGGAAACCTGCTCAGCATGGCCCTGTGAAATGTAAGAAGAAACAACATCGACAAATTCGACATACCTCTCTTTCAACACCGGATTCTTGAGCAGTTGTCCTTTCAAGTAAGACAGTCGGACCTTTGCCTGCTCATAGTTGTCCTCCAAATGAGGAGCTCCAGGTCTCCAAGGCAGTGCCACCTGGTAGTGACCATTGACGATGGTCTTTGACTTTTCCATCATCTGCAAAGCGTACCTGTCCTCTTTAGACATCAAACTTTGCCTACCGTAACTGGAAGGCACGATATCAAGTTGCCACAAACGCTCAATTTGTGACTCTAAGTGATCTTCGGTACTAACGAAATTAATAGACACTGACTCTCCTAATCCCGTACTCGTGAAGTCTCCACCGTCTATTGATTTGGGACCCATCAGTGACCAACCAAGCGTAGTTCGAACAGCATACGGTTCTCCACAATTGCCACGTCGCTCCTCCACCACCCAGAATGCTTCCGGAGCATCTACTCCTATCAAGAACAGTACCTCTCCTGCGATTTCATGAAGATCCAAGTCCAGGAGATGCGGCCAGGCTCGCAACTCATCTTTCGTCAATGGCTGATTTCGTAGAGCTGGCAATCGTTTAACAGATAAAACGTTCTGCAAATTTAAAGGCTCACCTCCTGCTAAGGAATTAATAGTCAAATTTACCTTTGAACCCCGGTGGATATCTGCTCGCTCATTAACAGTTGAAATGGCGAATTTAGCAGGCTTGCCGGTAATCTGCAGTAAATCCAATAGACGCTCATCGCACAGGGTAGCCGTAGATCCCTGATCTAAGAACGCATAACTCAACACGGTTTTCGAGCCTGAAGAAATTTTAACTGGTACGACATTCAAGCACATATTGTTAGCAGATTTAGTTACCGTAGCACCACTAAAGTTGGAAGTTGAACCTTGAGACTGCTGCGGAGTCGAATCTGATGATCCTCTGGTAGCAGCAGAACTGGATGCTGGTCTAGAGTCTCCAAACTCAGTGTGGAGAAGAAAATGGTGTCTGCGAGTACAACCTGATACATTACAGGCGGGCTTCGCCAGACAATATCTAGACACGTGATCTCTCTTCGCACAGTTGTCACATAAGCGCACCTGCCTCATGAATTGCAAACGCTCGGAAACAGATTTGCGTTTGAAATTCGGACAATCCCACAGATAATGATTAGCGTTAACGTTAAGCATGCCTCATGTCCTCAACACTCTATCACTATCAGTCCATTTCTATACCCTACCACAAAGTCCTTACCCTCTTCATTTCCTTGAACATGTTTTGTACTGTACATAGCTCATCGCAAATTTGCTTGTTTTTTTATTATTTTTAACTATTGTGTGATTGCTACGAAAGGTTCAGCGACCATGCATTGTCATTGCTTTTGCGTGTGATTAATGAAGCTTGAAATTGTGCATGTTTCAACGTATATCGTTTTGTCGCTGTTTTCCTTTTTCTGGTTTGGTGGTGTGCTTTCTTTGTCTTAAACGTTGCTCTGGTGAGCCAGAAATAAAAATTCACTATCACTATCACTAGCGGAGCACAACCAACATTTAAGTGAGCGAGGCACTGCTGGCCTAGATTTGGATCTCTCGATTACAGTAGAATGAGCAGAATATTTTGGAACGTGAGCCGGTTTTTTACCTTTGTTGATCGCTGGCGCATACGACGATTTCACGACAATCGCTTCCTTGGCCACGAACTTTCGCACGTCCGAGAATCTTGGCTCTCGTCCTTCCTCCTCTATCTTTGCAGCAGAGCGGAGCCATATTGTCTGCAAAGCTGACGGTAGCCTGCGGATTATTTTTACAAGATTTTCGAAACAGCTTAAATCTGAAAAATAATGCAAGTGCTCCAAAGTCGTGCAGCATTCTTCCAATTTCTGTGCCAAGTTAAATAGCGCAGTTGAGTCAACGGGCTTAATTGGCCGGACCATCCAAAAGAGCGCAGATGTAAGACCCAGCAATCATGTTCTTTTTACCGTAATTTTCGTAAAGAATTTGCTTTGCCTTCACTAACCCTTGGGTGGGTTCCAGCAGCAGACAATAATCAAAGATTTTGTCTTACTGGTACAGTGTTGAATTAAATACAATAGCTTTCGCCGGTCATCATTTTCTGTCGCTTCCACGGTACTCTCGAACACGGAAATGAATCTAGAATACGCCGTAGGATTCCCGTCGATTTTGAATAGCTCCAAAGTTGGTTTCGACATTGCCTCCTTCATCAGGTTTGCTACGACAGTTGCAGACTCAGCTATTGAAGCTCACTGACTTGAAGTCTGAAACTCAGAAGTTTGGTTCGCCGTAACAGTAGCGGTTTTAGTACCCTGGTCCAAAGTTTTGGGAAGAGAGAGTTTTGGCACAGCTCTCTGCTCTTCTATTGGGTTCAAAACAGGATCGCTCTTTCTTATAGGGGTCAAATTGATGGTGTCGCACAATACCTTGCTCTTAGGTGTACCTTGATTAGGCGGTCTCGAAGCGTCCTCATCGTCGTCGGAAATGAAGCCACCGTTCTCCAATTCCTCCTGAAAGACCTGACGTTCAATCATCGCCGCCTCAAGTTCATGTGAAGCCTCCAACATTTCTGTTTCGTGTTCAAGGTCGGCCTCCTCACGCTCGCGTTTTCGTCGAAGATCGGCTTCCTCCCGCTCTCGTTGCAGTCGAAAGTCGGCTTCTATCCGCTCTCGTTGATGACGGAAATCTGCAGCCTTCTATAATAACGAGCGCTTCTCCTCTAATTGGCGCATACGCAAACGGGCCTTTGGTTCATTTGCTATGACTGTAGCAAGACTGAGGGAACTCCCACCTGAAACGTTGCTCCTATACCCGGTGTGACCCAACTTAGCCAAAGATCTAAGAGAACGCGGAGCAGACACAATATTTGCGGTTTTTTTGGGATCCACATTGCGACGTTCCAGTCACGCAGAAGTCTTCAAATCGAACATCGCCTTGCCCTTGTGAAGCTTCGCTAGTAGATCGTCAGTGCCTCCAAACGAAGGACCAGATTTTTGTAACAACGCAAACTCCGCCGCTGCATACACCTGGTTAATCTGAGACAAAAAAGATTTAACGGACTCTAAGGCAGAGTCATTTAGCATCAACTCCTCTGCTTTGCCATAAAGGATTTCACGATCTAACTTCAAATCGTTGAAAGATTTCTCGGAAAGGTCAGCCATCTTGCAACAATTGCTGATTTTGAAACAGTTGAAAACTTACTGTGTTACAGGAAAACTCGGCCACATTCTTAAACGTACGCAAATACCGACCGCATAGAGATGACTCGTCAAGCACACCCAAGTTCACAGTTCGAACAGTTCACTATTGCCTAAAGTGCACAAATCACAATCACTAGAATCGACGTCTTTCGAATGACAGTTGACGCTCAATGCTTTGACGAGAACTCTGACGCGAAACTTTTGACGGTTTTCTAAAATAAACACTATACAATGCGATAGATAGCAAGCACAGATCGATTTTAACAGCATAAAACAATTAACATTCTTTATGAGTGAATTAACGTTATTTCAACTTCAGGCTTTTAGGTATAGCATCATTAGAAAAGAGAAATAATTATCAAAGCAAAATAACATATCCAAATTCGCAATACAACGTTCACAAATTACTCAAACATTGAAAATAAAATGCACAAAACTTACCAACTATTTTGAGACGGTAATGAACAGAATCGTATCAAGAAATCGACATTCGAACAGTAATTCATTTATCTCAAATCTATTTCAACGTTTTTGAGTCAATTGAAATAATTTCGTGTTTTTACAAGGGCATTTATAGAGAAAAATTATAAAGAATAGAATAAAAACCACATGGAAATTTAAGGGAAAAAAGGCTATTTTTCGTAAACATTGTCCAAAACAAGTTTTGTTTTGCAAAAGTGGGTGAATTATTCATCGCCTCCGGCTGAACTTATCATATTGGAAAATACTAAGACGAATGGAAAACAATAATCAGCTTATCACTGCATTCCCGTTAATACCAGTAAAATCAACATACACCAACAGAGAAAGTAACTTGGTTTTATCCCAATCTGCTACGCACCATTAGGGGTCAAGAAAGAAAAAACTAATCATGACTAAGCAAAATAATTCGCCCACTACGAACGGCGAAAGTAAACATGACATCTTATCAATGATCGATATTGGCGTGCCTTTTCTCATGTTACAAAAGGTTTTCTGTTCGAATACATAATGGTTGGAATCTTGCAGGGCGAAAGGTTTTTGTTTGAATCCAAAGCAAGCTAACTTGCTGTAACACTGGTAACAACTTGTATAATGTAGAAACAGATCCAGAAAATTTTGCAAGAGGGAGGCCCGAGGTAATATAACTGCCGGAGAGCATGTATTAAACGCCATTTTTGCATCATTTTAAGTTTGCCTTGCTTAAGCTGGAGAAGAAGAAGAGGGTCTGGAACCCTCTGGATCTGTTAACGACTGATAAAGGCATTAGCCACAAAATCTAAAATTAATACAAGTTCACTTGTGCTGAAGTTTGAAATTACGGTACCGGTAGGCTATATATAATATGCACAGGAAATCAGTAAAGATTGAAGAACAAGCAAAGAACGTTAAAATTGAACTGTACAACACCAACATTTAGCAATAGCCTACACATTACACAATACGACGAATTGAATAAACAATCGGGGCGCAAACATTAATTGCTAAAAGAACCATGAAGATGAATCCGAAGCAAATTTAGCATTATTGTAATAACGTATAACAGCTGCGAAAGGAAGAAAAAAAGGCAGAGAGTTTCGGAAAGCGCTATAGACTATATTTTTAGATTTTACAGCCTACATAATTATGTTTGGCTAGGTCAGCCAATTTTACCATAATATACAGTATTTTGTTTGTGGCAAAGAAGCTCAAAGATTTTTCTTTTAACAATTTCACGTCGCAAAGATTGCAAATAAATACTGTACTACACGAAATTCCTTCAATAAGCTTTTAGATTACTTTTTTAAAGTTTTGCTTGGGAGAGAGCTTCCCGAATCCCTTCTGTTTGCACCTTCATAAATGATGCAATACTTTACTTTGATTTTTAATTGTCATTTAGTAACTGCGTTGCAGAGTTACTACAGTGAAAGTAATAGGGCAAAAAGCACTGTTATGAAAGTTTCCAAAGATTCTACGCCGAATTTTCTGTTTTTTCGGCAAATTCCTTAGCCAACGCTGGTACGTCGACTTCATCTAATAAATTATGATGAACGTTACCCACCGAAGTATGATTCAATCTCTGCTGGCTCATACTATTTCGTAGCCATGTCTTTAGATGGCGAAGAGCCGAAAAACTTCTTTCACATTCACACGTTGTGACTGGGCATACTAGCAACAGCTTCAAAAGTGTTTGAACTTGTGAAAACAAAGCTCTACATTCCGTTGACATTTGTTGGTACGCTAATTTGCCTTCTCTAACAGATGCCATGCCAGTGGTGTGTCGAAACATTTCCAGTTGAATCGGAAGTAAAACTGAATTCAGTTCGGGATACTTGGCAACAATATTCTCATTAATATTTCCGGAAATCAACATCTCTTTCATTGCGCAATAAGAGTTTAAATCTGTGTTCGATGATTCATATCTCGTTTCTAGTGTGTTTTGAAGAAAATCCAAAAATTCAAAATACAACTGGCGGTAGTAGATTTCTGCATCCGCGGGGATATAACCTTCAGCGTATCCGCGATATCTTTGTGGGAGTTGTACTTGTGCGCGACGAGGTAGCGTAATTTTTTCCATGTTTAACTCATCAACTGCTTCTCCTGCTTTTCGAAAAATTTTAGAAAAATCTTCTTCAGTCCTCCATGATTTGATCAGCGCAACTACGTTTGAAACTGCTTCGATCATTCCTAAAAAATAAATCAGTGCGAACAGCAATAATAAACATTCAATGTGCTCTATACTGTATACATAACTTTTTATTTTGTAGTATTACTGCAGTGTCTAAGCTTTATTAGGGTAAAATACATCTATTTCAAGGCAGCAACTTATTATACCTAATAATTGCTTCAATTCCACTGACCAGTTGCAAAAAAAAAGACTTGGCCGAATAGGCTTATTTATCACTTTAAATTGGAGAATTTTGACTAGAGCTTACCAACGTCCATCTCCATCATATTCATTTTCAAGGGGAAAAAAGGAGCAATTCTGATCCTTCCAACTTCCAAATTCAATAATACCCAACCCCAAAAAACCCAAAGCCACTGTTTCAGCACAGTCCTTTTTTACTTGGAGTTACTTGGAATCGAACCTATATCTTTGTGTTGTGTTTTGTTACAGGGTTATTTTTTTCACCAAGACTCGTATTTTCACCTTTATGCGTTGTTGCGAGCAGCAGGAAATTTCAGCTTGCTGCGTCGCAAAATTACACCTTATTTGCATATAATTTGATCATTCGTTGTTTACGTTACTGCGAATTTTAGTTTTTTGCTGATGGCAATCTGAAAAGAAAGAAACGACTGACCCGACACCTGGTTTTTAATTTCATTCCTAATTTTCAAGCGTACTGTCAACACATGGCAATTTTAGTTTTCTAATTTAATTCAACGTACCAAAACTTCAGTTAATTTTATGCCGTGTGGAAGTCTGTTTTTATTTCTGTTAAATACAATATCATATTTTAGTTGAAAAGTTTTCTGGTGATTTTAGCAAAGCAGACCAAACCGGTGAAGGCCTTAGAGCTCCTCTGGGCCACGCGATCGTTTCATAACAGCCACTTATCCACCTTAGTCTGTCATTCGCTTCCGTTCAAGGCGAATAGGTATTTTACAAGACTACAACATTTATAGGTTACTTTACTTACCGTCAATACTAGCAGTACGTGACTGTAAAGACACATTTAAACTTTCCATTGCAGCAATCGGCTTCGTCGCAATCGCCAATGCAAGGTAGGTCGAACCACGTTCAAAGCTAACCAATAAGCTGTTTGCAGTATTAGTAGCATCTGACGATGCACTTGACATATCCTCAAGACTTTTTAGCACAGATGAATACCTTTGCGTAACTGATACAATTGCAGACAGCCTGCATAGCAACCTGGTTGGGCAAAGTGGGCGAATTCCTGAACCAACGATGACGGGTATACCTTCACTGGTTGCAATATCATCAAAAATATTCTGCAAAAGCCAAAAGGATGACTACGGTATAGTACGGGAACGGAATAATGTTAAAAGTGCAATATGGCCTACTCAAATCAAGGGTGCAATGTATGAATGGCAATTGGTTAGATGTTACTAAAGACTTATTAAGTGTGGTTAAATCATAAATTTAGTACTGGTAATGAAGCAAAAAATTTTCAAACATACAGTGAAACTATACAGTATTATTCATCTTCACTATAAAGCACAATAAAACAGAAACAATAAGCTCCACAGTCGGCCCGAAATTTTCATTAAACCTAAGCTCGAACCCGGCTCACGATTTACAACTCTGGTGAACATGCAACATCAAGACGGATCATGGTGCGTTCTTAAATAATCTAAAGGTTTAAATTTCTTCAGTTTGGTAGAAAAGCAGTGCGAAATTGTACTGTATCTTTCACAGTCCCGTTATTTGTTACTGTTACGGTTATATTCAGTGCATAGCTTTTATGAGTTTGTTTCTACAGTGGATAACTGACTATGTGAGGTTCCTCATTTTATTGATTAGCTTTTAGTCAATAGAGTTTATCCACTATCTTGTTTTTTGTTCCTGATTTAACACTGAGTAATATTATGCTGTATTGTAGGGTCTAATTATTTGCATGCAATGCTTTACCTTGTACTTTGACAAATTATTGTACAATTTTCCAAGATCATGTACCCGGTTAATTGCTTCCCGAATTTGCGAACATTTGGCAACTGCATCCTGCATGACTAAATTTGCGACATGTGATCCACAATCAAAGTTCAAGGCTAGAGGCTGGCGTTGTTTCACGATTGCTTGGCATCCTTTAAAATGTCCCAACATATTTGCTGCTCCATCGTAAGTTTGCGCTCTTAGGTAGTTAATAGGTAGAGAAAAGCGAATCAGCACGTCAGACACAATGTTGGCGATGGCTTCTCCTGTAGTCAAAGCCGTTTCATACAAGCCCATGAATTCCTCGTGGACATTAAGCATAGCATCAACATGCCTAATGCAAATTGATTCCTGTTCCTTTGCGGTGATATCTTTGGTACCATCTACCATAATAGCAAACATGCCACTTTCGTTTATGTCGCTCGCCTGTTTTCGTAAAATACAGTAACTGTACATTTTGATCATATCATTTTGGCTTGTTGCTGATGTAAAATTAGTAGATCTTTGTAAAAAGACCCTTAGATCTCGGTCGTCTTCAGCAAGCAACATCAAAAGTTGATAGAAATTCCCCGATTTATCATCGTGTCTTCGAAAAGGTAAGCCTTGTCACAACAGATACTTCACACATGAAAAAAATCTCAACAGGCAATGTCTTGCGGCTTCTTGGCGTTTTCTCAGTCCTTCATCTATTACGACGCATACACACGGCGCTCTTGATGCCTGTAGTTTTACAGCAGCAGTACGATGAGGGTCCGAAACTTGATGATCTTCAAATGTTTTTGTCGCTTTTTCAAATTTCCGAAGCCTTTCGACAAAAAAGCAGGGTCTTTCTTTGAATTGCTGCGAAGCAATCCCATACGCTCAGCTTTGATACATGTCCAGCATAATACACCTTGGAACGAAGGTTGGTAGTGAAGCCACGGGTATGAATCGAACCACTTTTTTTGAAATCGAACAGCTTGTGCTCTCCTCTTCAGTGCAGGTATTTCTTTAACATCCGGATGATTTGGTTTCGAATATTCACCGACGGCAGTCGTCGTAACCGGTACTTGGGGCTGAGAAGACACTGAGGACGAAGTAGCACTACTGCTGCTGCTGCCGAGCTCATCAATTTGAAGGTTTTCAAGATCATCTGTACTAGAACTAGAGTCTAAGCATATATCGTTAGGCGTCTGTTCGACTTCTCCTTGTTCGCTTGCATGTAAGTCAATATTTATCTCTTCTGACGCTGAATCTGAGACTGCATCTGACTCCAAGTTATTTTCATTTCACTGAGCGGCAAAAAAATTAAAAATTGTTGTCCTTCGAGAGTTTGTCCTCTTCATGAAAAAGCACGAATAAGAAATACTGTGTCTCTGAGATCAATGAGATGCCCTGTCTTTTGCTTGGTTAACTCATCAATTTTATTCAATTTATAGGCTTTGCAACGTCAATATCTCGAAAAGTTTTCAGTTTTCGCGAAGCACTAATAGACTAACTACCTAGCTTCACCATTTCTTTCATTAAAGCTGTATAGGTTAGGCTGGATGTTGAACTTTTGTTTCAATGAGTTAAAAGTTAAAGCTAATAACTTAAGCTTAGCAGTTTGACTAAGACTACTATTACTAACTTATATCATATTATAGTGCATGCAGCTAAGACTTCCAAATTCAGTGATCTATCTATCCTATCTATCTGTATTAAGGTTTAACTTAGTGGTAGAAGTCTCGTGACAGATCTGCATTTCGCTGCCTTGTGCGAATAGAAACATCTCATTTTTCTTTCATGTTACTTTGCTTCACTAAAGCATAGTGCTTATCTTTTTCAGTGACGTGCGGTGAGGCTTCTGGTTGGTGAGGCACAATTTTTTTCACACACATGTCAGTGCCGCAACTAGAACGTAGTTCTAAGGGGGGCAAAATTTGTTTCTGGAGGGGTCAAAATTTTTGGGTTGGTCTAGTTTTCACCAAGTTCTCTGTTGATATCCAAAAAAAAAGGTCATCGCGCCAATATGGTCTACTTTTCTCTGAGATCTCGGTTGGTTTCAAAAAAAAAAGCCACCATCTTGAAACTGCTGCAAGGATAACGAAAGTTTGGGTGGGTATGCTGGGCAGTTTGGGGGGAGTTTTGTTTAGGGGGGCGCCGCCCCCTTTTGCCCCCAACCTAGTAGCGGACCTGACACGTGTTTGCAAAAAAATTATTGAAGACAATGAATGACAAGCAAATAACTGTTTTTATAGCCATTAAACGAAGACCAAATTTTTCGATAATTAATTACTCGTTTAATCTCTGTTGTTCACTTAAAGCCAAATCAATTCTTCAAGTTTCGAAAATCTGTAAAGGTAGCCAATTATTTGACTTTGAATGTGGACATGATTGAAGTTTTGGTTCTTGCTAGACCACAAAAACCAGGTTGCAGTCTCAACATTATTATTTGCTAAAAATATGAAAGCAGAAATGACGATTTTTATTGCGCAACCACTCTTTTCTTGAGTACGGTAGTACTCTTTCTGAAATGAGGGATTCTTTCGTATTGATGTCTCGAGCAAATCTTTTAAACCGGTTTTGTTCGAGCTAAAACTTCAAGTTTAGTTATGGAAAAATCTCTCAGGTTTAAGACTAAATTTTCTTCCATTTTAGTTCATTTCCTCGTATAAATTGTTTTCACTTCGCTAGAAAAGTAACTCGTTTAATTTCGCAATGAACGAAAGACTACAAAAAAACTGCTTTGACTTTTTCTTATTCTATGACGTCATAGGTGAGGCGTGCCTCAAAATCCGATTGTAAAGCATTATGCGTTATCCGCGATTTGTCTGAGAGAAAAAGGCATACTTTTAGTTCGTTTATTAAAATTTGCTTGGCTGAAGTGAGGCACAATCGAAAATGCCTCACTTCGCATGTTTCGAGCGATGCTCGCTGGCGCGCATGAAGAGATAGCAATTAACCGAATAGTTTCGGCGTTTTAATGCGAAGAGCATAACATAAAAGCAGTGAATACACGAAAAAAGTAAATATGATAAAAATTAGTAAATTTTTTGAGAAATATTTTGATTTGCGTGAAAACATTTTATTTTAATTATATACTTTTATTTTTGTTTTTTTTTTGTTCAATTCTTCAGGTGAGGCACGGCCTCACCTGCCTCCCCTGACCGCACGTCCCTGATCTTTTTTTTATTGTGCTTGCCTAGCCTGCATATTGAGATTTAAATGGCTTTAAAATGTTTTCTGGGAACCAGACACTACCATTAATTTATGAAGTATCGCTGCTTCGGAATTACCGGAGTGAAAATTTGAAGTGTTTCAGATTCAAACTATTTCTTGAACTGAATCTTGCCCAAACATGCGGGGTCCCGACAATTGCTATACTTCGAACCTACGCTCCGTAAATTAGTGGTACCCGCGCTTTCTAACTGCTCTGGTCTTACAGCGACAGGATTGGTTTTGAATTAAATTCTCCCCGGTAGGCTATCTTCAGTTTAAGCCCCTTGCCTTGAGCGTCATGCTGCTTAGCATTGAATAAGGGGGGTACATCAAAATAAATTCACTGACTTCTCTTCTTACTTCTTAGGTCGGTGCTTTCAGAAAGTGCTCGATGATGTCTCAGAGCAATTATGTCTCAGAGCTTCTCTTCTTAAGTTGTTTATTTTATCCTCTGCGCGTTTGGCAAGAGCAGGGCAGACCAGTTTCAAAGTTTTTGGTATTACCGTACTCGACATTACAAATGAGGTGCTTGTCGATCTTTTCATTTTTCCCCAGTACTTGCCTAATAATTTGTGGGCTGCATAACGAAATCTAAATGGTTATAGCGCTTAAATTGCTATAGTCTTAATTATTAGCGCCAGGGCTCTACTGCTGAGTACCAGTACTGAACTGTTGACGACTAACGTATCTTCATTTTTCATTAATTATAGCTTGTTTCTCCGCGCTATTGCAGCTACATTTGAACGCAGCGCATTTAGCAAGACAGCAAGATACCAGCGCGCTCTTTTTTTTTGCTGTCTGCTACGCTCGTCTCTTTTTTTCTTGGTGCATCTCTGTTCCGCTGCATAAAGAAAGCACAGCTTTATCTTTTTTTCTGCAATGCGAACGATTGACGTTTGCAGGCGCGTAGCCAGAAATTCGCAATGGGGGGCTGTTCGGGGGTCTGGGGGCGGAGCCCCCAGCGCTCGAAAATTTTGCATTTTTTTGCAAAAACACTTCATTTTAGGGCTATTTTGATTAAAAAATATGCTTTTAAAACGTGGCTTAGAAATTGGAAGTGCAAACAAGATTAAACTGGTGGCATAAATGGGCAATTTGGGGGGTAGCTAATGGTAAAATGTTAGTTCTCTTGTTTAGATGCTGGTAAATTGTAAAATCGAATAGTTCAATGAAACTCACACGGAGTAATCTATTTCGTATACAGTTTATAGAAAAAAATAATTGGGAGGGGGGCTAATGAAAAGAGATTTTAGAGAAATGATTGGTAATTACTAATACTGAATAGCCCCCCCCCCCATTCCTTATTTTATAGTATATTTGTTGATGACATCTATGTTTTGCATTTTTACCCTTGAGATCAAACTTGATAGCTTATTTTTTACCATTTTTCAAAGTTTTCATTTATTTGTTGGTTTTATATTTGACAAATTAGCCCCCCCCCCCTTAAACGTATGTTTCAAAAGATGTTTTAAATCACAATTTAGTCCACTCCTGTGCATAAAACAATCTCAAAAGTGCTAAAAACGTAGTGTTTTTCCCATTCTGCATTTTGGTCGACATGCCAATGGGGGGGGGGGGCTGTAGCCCCCCCCCCGCCCCTCCCCCTGGCTCCACTACTGGACGTTTGTACTTTACTGATTGAGTGCGTGAACAAAAAAAGGCGGTAGCAATCCGTAACCATATTAGCAAGAAACGGGAGGCCATTGAATCCGCAAGATAAATCGCCAAAAATAGCAGCGTACGATAAATTATTGGGGGGATGATTGGGGGGTTGCATCCCCCCGCATCCCCCCATCAAAAATTATTGGGGGGGATGCATCCCCCCATCCCCCCCGGGATTTACGCCCCTGATTGGACGTTACCATAAATCAACGTATAATTCTTTCAGTGGGCATATTTAAAGAATTTGATTGTAAAGTAATACTTTTGTAGATAGCCTGGCCTTAATTGTAAGTTACCAAGAGCGATTTAAGCAGCTTACGTAGTTCAGAGGGTCTAAAAAGTTACGCTTTTTGTAAATTCTCGTTGTCCATTGTCTGCTATTGCCCACTTTGACCGGTTTTTAGCGTTAGTTCACATCGTAAATTCGGCCATATTTCCTAAAATTCTTAAAATTCTACGTCACAGCAGTAACACATGGCCGATTAATGTTTAGTTTAAGCACTATTTATGAATAATATTTAACATCACTTGCTCAAGTCGAAATAAATGCAAATTAAGGCTCGATCAAAGTTACACCGTTTCACTGAGGCCAGTCAAATCATTAGTTTAAAGTTTAAATGACATCTCTACAAAATAATTCAATAAAAACAACTGCTAATGCGTTTTAACTTCTGGAAACCAATAATCATAGCGGTAAGTCGCCAGACCCGGCGCCACGGGGGGCATACCGGGGCCGTGCCCCCCCCCCAACTGAGTGCTTGTGCCCACCCAAACGAAAATTGTGCCCCCCTCCCAAGCGAGGACTGTGCCCCGAAGAAATGAACAGAGTCGGGGCTTCTGGAGCGCAAATCGAGATCCAAATTAGTGATTTTGGTGGACTGACAGCAGATTTTGTGACGTTTTGGGATGAAGACCTGTTTTTTTTTTTGAGATCACCTGTTTTCGGCCGGAAAATCCCTCGCAATTTCGGTGAAGACCTTTTTTTTTTTTTTTTTTGGAGATCACCTGCTTTCGGCCGGAAAAAACGCTTGAATTTGCGATTTCGGCCAGAAAATCCCTTTGACTTTTTGCTCCTCACCTTGTTCATTTCATCCAGTCTGGGATGAATTTTTCGTGCCCCTGAGCCCCTCTCGACTTCACACAAAATAAACTTCTCGTGCCCCCCCCAAAATTTATTTATGCCCCCCCCCCCCAGTCACGCTATCCTGGCGCCGGGCCTGTAAGCCGCTAATGACAACACGAAATGCAAAAAATCACCAAGATCCTGCAAAATAGACTTCTGAATTTACAAAAGTTTAAAAATGCGCTAATTTTGTCGCAAATAAAGAAGATACTACTGTTCCATTATGGCGCCGTAAGCCTCAATTTTGATTACCGAAACTAACTACCAGTACCACTATCCTTGGCCTTGGCCTCGAAGGTCAAGTCCTTGGCCTTGGCCACGAGGCCTCAAGTCCTCGAAAACTGGCCTGTCCTCGGCTCGAGGATAGCACTATTTTTTGAATTGTTAAAATTTTGTGAAGCGCTTGAAAAATTTTTTGGAAAACGTTTTTTTTGTGGAGATCGCTCGAAAAATTTTTGTGAAGACCTTTTTTTTTTTTTTTGGAGAGCACTTGCGCTTGTGTCCTTGGTCCTTGGCCTCGAGCATTCCTGTCCTTGGCCTCGAGAGTGTCTGTCCTCGGAAAGGCTGTCCTTGGCCTTGGCCTCGGATTTTTTTTGTGTCCTTGGCCTTGGCCTCGAGCCTTGTGTGCTCGACTCCACCTCTGCTTAACAGCTAGCCGAATTTTCATCACCGAAAAAAAGCAAACAAAACCGAATTCTTACGAATTAAAATTCTTTTCAGTTTTTAAAAGCTTTTACCTAGCATTTAACTTTAATATTACAAAGAATCAACTCATTTATAGCCTGAAAATACGCGCTATATCTTCACTGTCAGTGTTTTTGCATGTATTTGCATAACGCCGATCCGCGATTTTGACGTCCAGCGGTTTGGTTAGCAGCGAGATGACGTCACGTGCAATCCATCAGTACTTAGCGACGTGATCCAAATATATTCCCCCTTGGTTTTTTTGAAAATATGCAATAAAGCCCCCAAATTTTTGAGAAAAGTTGTTACTGTTTAAGTAAGTTATCGCTACAGTACCGGTATTTGGTGCAGTTGATCAGTGGCGGATCGAAAAAATTTTGGTGGGGGAGGATGATAAAAATTTAAAGCACAAAACCTCAAAAATTCAGATGTGTTGTAACCAGGCACGTAGTCAGAAACTCGCAATGGAGCAGCTATTTTAGGGGTCTGGAAAAAAGCCCCAGCCGCACGGGGGTCTGGGGGCGAAGCCCCCAGCGCTCAATAATTTTGCATTTTTTTGCAAAAATAATTTATTTTAGAGCTAGTTTGATAAAATAATGCTTTTAGAATGCGGCATAGAAATTGGCAGTGCAAACATGATTCAACTAGTTGTTTAAACGGCCTATGTAAGAGGTGGTTAATGGTAAAATTTTAGTTCTCTTGTTTGGATGCTAATAAATCATAAGCATAAAATCTTATAGTTCAATAAAACTCACATGGAGTAGTTTGTTTCATCCATATTTTATAGAGAAAAATAATTGGAGAGGGGCTAATGGAAAGAGAATTGAAACAAGTGATTGGTAATTCACCAATACTGAATAGCCTCTCCCCCGGATTTCTGAGTTTAGGCCTATAAAATATTTGTTGGTGAAACCGGTGTTCAAGTTTTTTACACTAGCGATCAAATTTTATTGCTTATTTTTGGTCATTTTTTAAAGTTTTTTTATGATTTGTGAGTTTTATTTTTGACAAATTAGCCCCCTTTAAGCATATGTTTCAAAAAAATGCTTTAAATCACTTTTTTGTCTATTTCAGTGCGAAAAACAGTCTCAAAAGTGCTAGAAGCGTGATATTTTTTATTTTGCATTTTGGTTGACAGGCCAATGGAGGGGCTATAATTCCCCCACCCTGGCTACACTACTGCTTAGGATTAATGTCCTTGATCTCGCTTAATGCTCACTTTTTATAAGCCTAATATGTCACTTAAGAAATGATTCGCATTGTGTATTATTGCTGAAAAGTACAAGTTGTAAATTTTGCTAATTCGGCGCTTAAATCAATCGGACCCGTAAAAGACTAATTTCTGTTTTGTAAAAACTTCACTGTAAAAATTACATTTTTCTGTCCCTCCCCTAACAGGGCTTTAGAAATTATATCACAGTCACACGGCCTATCGAAAATTCACTGATTGCTTTTTTTCAAATAACTTTAACATTCATATGCACGTTATGTTTACGCCGGTGGGGGATGTATCCCCCCATAACTCCACCACTGGTTGTGCTCCTATGCCTTTATCGCTGAAAAGTGCAAGTTGCGAATTTTGCTGATTTGGCGCCTCGAAATCAATTGGACCTGTAAAAGACTAATTTCTGTTTTGTAAAAACTTCGCTGCACAAATACTATTTTCTTTTACCCCCCTCCCATTGGCTTTTGAAATTATATCACAGTCACACGAGCTAACGACTATTCACTGATTGCTTTTTTAAAATAAGTTAGTGTTATTCATTTGCACGTTATGTTTAGGCTGGTGGGAGGGATGCATCCCCCCATCCCCCCCCCCCCCTAAATCCGCCAATGCTTGTTGACAAAAATCGTTTTTGAGAATAGGACCCAAAGGCCGTGGGGGCTGTTGAAGGATTTAAAATCCACAGCTTTGATTTCAATTCGATTTTAATCCACAGTTTGATTTTGATTTGATTTAAAATCAACAGCTTTGATTTTAATTCGATTTTTGACTGAGAAAAAATCGTTACAGGAAAACTCGGCCACAGTCTTTAAACGTGCACAAACCGACCGCATAGAGATGACTCGTCAAGCACACCCAAGTTCACAATTCGAACAGTTCACTATTGCCTAAAGTGCACAAATCACAATCACTAGAATCGACGTCTTTCGAATGACAGTTGACGCTCGACTCTTTGACGCTTTGACGTGAAACTTTGACGTGAACTCTGTCGCGAAACTTTTGACGGTTTTCTAAAATAAACACAATACAATGCGGTAGATAGCAGGCACAGATCAGTTTTAACAGCGTAAAAGTCAATTAACATTCTTTATGAGTGAATTAACATTACTTCAGCTTCCGGCTTTTATGTATAGCATCATTAGAAAAGAGAAATAATTATCAAAGCAAAATAACATATCCAAATTTGCAATATAACGTTCACAAATCAATCAAATATCGGAAATAAAATGCACAAAACTCACTAACTATTTGAGACGGTAACGCACAAAATTCGAATCAAGAAATCGACAATCGAACAGTAATTCATTTATCTCAAATCTATTTCAACGTTTGAGTCAATTGAAATAATTTTGCATTTTTACAAGGGCATTTATAGAGAAAAATTATTAAAAATAGAATAAAAACCACGTGGAAATTTAAGGGAAAAAAGGCTATTTTTCGTAAACATTGTCCAAAACAAGTTTTGTTTTGCTAACTGGGTGAATTATTCATCGCCTCCGGCTGAACTTATCATATTGGAAAATACTAAGACGAATGGAAAACAATAATCAGCTTATCACTGCATTTCCGTTAATACTAGTAAATTCAAGATACAAAAACAGAGAAAGTAACTTGGTTTTATGATTTTATCCCAATCTGCTACGCACCATTAGGGATGAAGAAAGAAAAAACCAAACATGACTAAGCAAAATAATTCGCCCACTACGAACGGCGAAAGTAAACATGACATCTTATCAATGATCGATATTGGCGTGCCTTTTCTCATGTTACAAAAGGTTTTCTGTTCGAATACATAATGGTTGGAATCTTGCAGGGCGAAAGGTTTTTGTTTGAATCCAAAGCAAGCTAACTTGCTGTAACGAGTACGTTGTTATGATAGCTTCCTTTTCTAGCCCCTCACTAGTTTACGAGTGTGAGGGGTTCTGTCCTTTTGTTGTTTATTTCTGATGCCACCGGATATGCGGAGTCGATTATAGTATTGTTTTTTTTTGCGAGTGGCAACTCTACTACTTGGTGTAGAATTTGCTGCTAGACTAGTTTTTGAGCTCTTGACTGTTTCTTACTTTTTAGATTAGTTAGGGCCTAGCTGAGGCTTTGCTGCTAGGTGGAACGACCGACGCTCGCGTCGCGTGTTCTTTTGTTTTTACTCGGCCATTTTCCAATTAACGAGTGCGAAATTTCAAACTTTTGCTTATAACTCGAGAACGGTTTGGTCTAGCTACGTGAAATTTTGACAGCAGTTTGAGATAAACGAGTTATATGTTTGCACCAAATTTCGAGGCAATAGGTCACGTGACTTTGGTTTTAAAACTTGAAAACCGCCCCCCAAGTTTGGCGTAAAAAGCGGTCTCAGTCAAAAACGGCTTAAGTACGGCAAAAAGTATTTCATGTCGTTGCATGTCGTAAGATACCCTTTCATCCCAACCAACCCACTTTTGGCCGCGAGGAGGTTTTTTCCTTTTTTTCCTTTTCCTTTTTTTTCCTTGTTTTTCTTTTTTTCCTTTTTTCCTTTTTTATCCTTTTTTTTCTTCCTAATTCTTGTACGCTCTTCTTCTCCTAAACCACAAAACATCGAAATCTAATTTTTGTGTAAAGTTGTTGAGCTGCAAACGCAGTTTTTTCTCCCAAAATTTTTTGAGGCAATTCCACCAGGAACGCCCCCAAAATGGGGCCCAAAAAAATCAAGTTTTTGAACGGCTTAAGCTAGAGTGCTACTTTTTTTGATATCAGTAGATATTATTTAACAGACAAATATTTGACATAGTTTGGGGGTGCCACATCTTCTGGGGACCAAATGGACCCCCCAAAATCAATTCTTTGAACGACTTAACTTAGGATGCCAGTGTTTTATGATATCAGCAGATTTTTGACAGACAAATATTTTGATATTATTTGGGGGTGCCACCCCCCGGAGACCCTCCAAAAATCAATTTTTTGAACGGTTCAACTTAGGCTGCCAGAGTTTTATGATATCAGTAGATATTTAACAGACAAATATTTGACATGGTTTGAGGGTGCCACCCCCCCTTCCCCTGAGACCCTCCAAATGGACCACCAAATATCAATTTTTTCTACGGCTCAACTTAGGGTGCCAGTTTGTTTTGATATCAGTAGATATTTAACAGACAAACATTTTGGCATAATTTGGGGAATGCCACCCCCCCCCCCCGGGGACTCCCCAAATAGACCCCTCAAAAATCAATTTTTTGAATGGCTCAACTTAGGGTGCCTGTGTTTTTAATGATATCAGGAAATATTTAACTAACAAATATTTTGACATAGTTTGGGGGTGCCACCCCCTTCGGGAACCCCCCAAATGGACCCCCCCAAAATCAATTTTTTCTACGGCTCAACTTAGGGTGCCAGTTTGTTGTGATATCAGCAGATATTTAACAGACAAATATTTTGACATAGTTTGGGCGTGCCACCCCCCCGGGGACCCCCAAATGGTCCCCCAAAAATCAATTTTTTGAACAGCCCAAGCTAGGGTGCCAGTGTTTCATGATATCAGGAGATATTTAACTAACAAATATTTTGACTCTACTTTTCTGGAGGTTTCATAATCAGATATTTTTGAATGATTGCTGATTTTACGATAGACAAAAAGTACTTTTGAGCGTCACAGCATTAGCTACGCGTCGGTCGTTCACTGGGTTTGCTGGCAAACTCCCATCTAGTTAAGGAGTGTTTTTATGCTTGTTTTGTAGTCAGTGAGCTTACCTGTGAATACTGTTAGTCTGCAGCTAGGCAGGCTTGTATTCTAGTTAGGGTGTTAGAGCAAGTGTTCACTGGATTATTTTTTCCTGCTATTTTTGCTATGCTTTTCGGTAATTTGCTACTATGGAGCGCCGTTTGAGTACCCTAATTTGTGCGATGTTTTTTTGCATATTTAATTAAATAGTCATTTTAGTTAAATGTACAAAAATAAATATACACAAAAAACATGTGCAAAAATAAATATGCAAAATTTTTTGAATATTTATTACACCATAATTTGCGCAACGTTTTTTGCATATTTAATTAGTCATTTTAATCAAATATAAATAATGTATGCAGCAGAATAAACCGTTGCAAAAATAAATAGACAAAAAACTGTTACACAAAAATTTTTTGCCCAGAAATTTCTGACACAAAAATTTTTGCAGCATCATTTTTTGCATCAAAATTTTTTGCATTACAATTGTTTGTGTCACAAATATTTGTACATTTAGTTTTGATAGCAAAGAAACAACACACGCCGAAATAAATGTGCAAAATTTTGTGATGCAAAAAATGTTGGTGCAAAATTACTTGTCGCAAAAAAACGCATGCAAAAATAAATCGTCAAGAATATTAGACTGTTTAGTTCGTCTCCATAATGATCAAGGGTTGGAATTATGTGGGCAGGAAGGTACGGGTGAATGAACCATAATTTCCTAGCCCAACGAGAGTTCTCACAAGCAGGCTGGCATCTTACTATAGCTGCCATACAGCTTGAAGCTTTCGTCCTGATGTTCCAGTTTTATACCTTGCTGGTACCTTCCCGCCCACATAATTCCAACCTTTGATCATTATGGACAGGAACTAAATAGTCAAATATTTTTGACGTTTGCTCACGTTTTTTTTGCGACAAGTAATTTTGCATCAACATTTTTTGTGTCACAAAATTATGCACATTTATTTCGGCGTCTGTTGTTTCTTTGCTATCAAAACTAAATGTACAAAAATTTGTGACACAAACAATTGTAATGCAAAAAATTTTGATGCAAAAAAATGATGTTGCAAAAATAAATCCACAAAAATTTTTGTGAATTTATTTTTGCAACAACAACTTTTGTGTCAGAAATTTTAGTGCAAAAAATTTTTGTGTAACAGTTTTTTGTCTATTTATTTTTGCAACGTTTATTCTGCGGCATACATTTTTGTATATTTGATTAAAATGACTTTTTAACTAGATAGAAGTTTGCCGGCAAACCCAGTGAACAACCGACGCGTAGAGAATGCTGTGACGCTCAAAAGTACTTTTTGTCTATCGTAAAATCAGCAATTATTCAAAAATATCTGATTATGGAACCTCCAGAAAAGTAGAGTCAAAATAATTGTTAGTTAAATATCTCCTGATATCATGAAACACTGGCACCCTAGCTTGGGCCGTTCAAAAATTGATTTTTGGGGGATCCACTTGGGGGGTCCCTGGGGCGGTGGCACCCCCAAACTATTTCAAAATATTTGTCTGTTAAATATCTGCTGATATCACAACAAACTGGCACCCTAAGTTGAGCCGTTCCAAAAATGATTTTTGAGGAGTCCATTTGGAGGGGGTTCCCGGGGGGGGGGAGGGGGTGGCACCCCCAAACTATGTCAAAATATTTGCCTGTTAAATATCTACTGATATCATAAAACACTGGCACCTTAAGTTGAGCCGTTCAAAAAATTGATTTTTGGGGGGTCCATTTGGGGGGTGGCACCCCCAAATTACGTCAAAATGTTTGTTAAATATCTACAGATTTCAAAAAAATTTAGCACTCTAGCTTGAGCCGTTCAAATTCTTGATTTTTTGGGGCTCCATTTTGGGGGGGTTCCCGGTGGAATTGCCCCAAAAAATTTTGGGAGAAAAAATTGCGTTTGCAGCTCAACAACTTTACACAAAAATTAGATTTCGATGTTTTGTGGTTTAGGAGAAGAAGAGCGTACAAAAATTAGGAAGAAAAAAAAGGATAAAAAAGGAAAAAAAAAGGAAATAAACCTCATCGCGGCCAAAAGTGGGTTGGTTGGGATGAATGGGGGTTTTAAGACATACAACCATATAAAATATTTTTTGCCTACTTAAGCCGTTTTTGACTGAGACCGCTTTTTACGCCAAACTTGCGGGGCGGGTTTTGGGTCCTAAAACCGAAGTCACGTGACCTATTGCCTCGAAATTTGGTGCAAACACATAACTCATTAATCTCAAACTGCTGTCAAAATTTCATGTAACTAGACCAAACCGTTCTCGAGTTATAAGCAAAAGTTTGAAATTTCGCACTCGTTAATTGGAAAATGGCCGAGTAAAAACAAAGGAACACACAACGCGAGCGTCGGTCGTTCCAATTAAATATGCAAAAAAACGTTTCGCAAATTATGATGTAATAAATATTCAAAAAATTTTGCATATTTATTTTTGCACATGTTTTTTTTGTATATTTATTTTTGTACATTTAACTAAAATGACTATTTAATTAAATATGCAAAAAAACATCGCACAAATTAGTGTACTCAAACGGCGCCCCATACGCTATTAGCATTTTTGTGACTGTATTTTTTGTTATTTAAAGACGCCAGCCTGCTAGTTCGTATCAACAACAACAACAACACTCATAGCTGTGCATCCTAATAGCTAGTTAGGCCTAATGCTAGTGAGGTACCGTAAGTTGCGGATGTGCATTCTGTTATTGTTTTTGGATTATGCTTGGAATACAAATCTGTGATTGTGGCACAGGCAGCAACTATTTCAATAAAATCTGATTAATTTGCTGTTCAATCGACTTTGCTAGAAGTCTACCCTTCATACGCTACAAAGCTAGCAAACAGAGAGTGCACATGAGAACTTGCCGCCTTGATGATATAATGCTCCAAGTCCTGCTATGGGCCCACATGACAGAAATTTCCTTGTTCGCTTTAATTAACGAGTTTTTTTTAAGAGGCGCTACCGAACGAAATACTCGCTAAACGTAAGAGATCATTTTTGCACGTGTATGTAAAGCCTTGCGAAATCCGTTACGTCATTCTTTCTCGCTAAGTTGCTTCGAGCAATTGCGGAAAGCAGTTAGAGTAAAAAAACGTCACATTTTCCTCGCCAACTTAAAGAGAATCTTGAAGCACTCTTTAAGCGTACCAGAAATCTTTTTGGTTTCGAAATTTAATGCCGAAATATTGAAAACTTCTAACTAAGGCAAATTTTTGCTGAAAAATAATTAAAATCGTCGCCATATTTGCTATTAGATTGCTAAAAAAAAAGCGAATTGCATTGAGAACCATTTGCTGTTTCGACTGATTACGAAATGTTGAGTAGTGCCAGTTGACAAAAATAGCAATACACTCCTTTTGTAAGAACGATTTTCCAAAACACGAGGCTCATTTTTACTCAAAATTTAAGAACAAATTAGAAATAATACCAGCCTCGGCAGCAAAATAAACCAAAAACAAACAAACAAAAAAATTCAAACTAATCAAAGAAACTAAAATTTGTGCTGATTCATTACGATAAAATTTCAGTGATTTTCTTGAGTTAGCAAGCAAAATTGCAACTATTTAAGATTATACAGTAAAGCTCTGCTGCTCTGCGCAAGCAATTAAGAAATTTTTCTGGCAGTTGTTCAACTTCAAAAAAGCTTGCTTTTCGCTTTTGCAATTTTACGATGCTGCAAAAGCAAGAAAAAAGCCTTCACTTAAGCAGCCAGAGCAATAGGAATTAAACAGAGTTTCGAACATGCCCGCTAAAATTGACATCGATGCTCTCAAAATTTTTGCAAAATCAAGAACAAATGAGACTGAATATCGGCAAAAAATTAAAAACAGCTAGTCTCAACTCTAGATTTATCGGTTCTGAAAAGGAAGAGTGTTCTTCGACTAGCTCACTTTTGAAAAATTTTGAAACCTAAAGACCTAAAGTCACTGTTAACATAGGCCTATGAGTTTACCCACCAACAACCTCAAGGGCGCTTTACGTCATTTAAAAAAATTATAGTATCGAAAAAGCTGTTCTTATTTCATATTGATCCAAACATATAATTAAATTCTGTCGTTCATTTACTAATTGTTATCAGTTGAGAAATTTGCTTCCTTAGAATAATAACGCATAGCTTATAGTATCTTTTTCCATAACAATGCAGTACATACACTGACATACTGTCAGTACGCTTGAACGCAATATTTTGAAGTAGAAATGCATCTGACGTCACAATGAGATATTTATTACGTACTAACACAAGTTACGAACATCTCGCAAAGAAATTCGAGCGAGCAGTTTCAACGTGTGTTGGGCGAGACGGCTCAGAAATGGCAGTTAGTCTACGAAGATTTTTTCTTGGTTAAAGCTTTTTAGCGAGCGAGAATGGCCTTTACGAGCTCGCTATCACGTTCTGTCATGTCGGCCCTGATTCCTCCCACTTGCATGTAGACATGAAGGTCTGCAGCGTTTTCAAAATTTTTGGATTGTTATTGCAAATTTCTTCTTCCAAATTTTGAAGCTTTTTCTTCAATGAAATGATTTTAGAGGTTTCTTCAAATTTATCAATTCTACATCCTTGTAGAGTGATTTTGAGTACGTTAAGCAAACCGAATATATCAACAAGATAAGCTGGTCGGGCAAGCCAAAACAAATTTTGAATCAAATGAGCTCTATGATCTTCTCGTCTATTGAACCACACCACAAGTTCCTCTCGCAACTTCCACACTCTCTCCGTTACTCTTCCGCGAGACATCCACCTAACTTCAGAGTGGTAAACGAGACGCCTATCATCTTTCATTTCTTTGACAAGTTCATGAAACGCGCGATTTGATTTTGGTCCTGGGGTCCCTCGTGGATTTTATTCTCAGCTACTGATAGTATCCTGAGTCTGGCTGACATTTACTGAAGTAGGTCCGGCATAGGCTATTTAGGAAAATTGTAGGCTTTTGAAGTTTCCTTATCAGTTTGCAACTGGAGAAATTGCTAGCATGCTACCAAACAGACTGCTGAATGAAGCAGATAAAATTTATAAAATGAAGCCCGAATAACGCATTAATGTATTTACGCCACAAATGGAAATGTCTTCCAATGTTACTCCTTCCTTCATGCAACAGATAAAAGCTACAAAAGCAAATTAGGCTGAATCAAGTCCAGGTCATCACTGAGTTTCCATTATTTCAATTGGTCGTATTGTTTTTAATTGTTTACTCCTAAATCGATTCATCGCTGTTCTGTATTAACAAACAATTTAAAGATATTGCGATTAACCATGTTGATGGAAACGCACTGCATGACATTGTCTTGCTTTGCCAAAGAAATTTTTTTCGAAGAAGTTGCTTTCCATTTTTGACAAAAAATTGAATTTTCATCCGCACTCAACCGCACCTCGTTCGTTATCCGCACTGCAATTTTTTTCACCCGCACAAGTGCGTACCGTCGCACGGGTTGAAAAGCACTGGATTAGAGTTAGTTAGGCTTAGAGTTGGGGTTATGGCTAGGACAGCGATTTTCTCTCTTCGCCTAGCGCAAAGTAGAAGCATAGCGGAAATGACGTAGTAGAATGGGCAGGCGTTTTAATAGCAATCTTTAAAAATTGCACGCGTGTTGCCATTATTTTTTGTAATTTAGCGACATGCTAAAAACGGGCTAAAACTGAAATCAATTAATTAAGCAAGACTATTTTTTTCTACTTTGACTTGAAAGTGAATACCTGTAACTGTGACAACTTAGTTTGATTTTGTTAAAAGTTTTTACATGTACTTGTTTAAATCTTTTTTGGCTAAATGACTAGGCATGCAATGCATGCCTTGCATGCATAAAAATACGCCCCTGTTAAACAGTAACTGCTTTTCAAAATGGTTCAGAGCAGTGCCGTCGCCAGAGCAATCGAAGTGAGGGGGCACTAGCCGAAAGTGGGGGGGGGGGGGGGGGCACTAAAATAAACTGAACTTTTTCAAACAAAAACTGATATTTTACAACTACAAATTATGCACTATTTTAACAATTTTGTATTCATATATGAAAAAAGAGACGTATTAGGCCGGCAGCGTTTCTTAGCTCGTTTTACAGCCGGCCCATATAATCGCTTGAAAAATCTGTCTGCAGCACTGAATGCGAACGAAAGCGCAAACAGGATTTTACTTGCTAAGAGGGAGGAAAATTGAACCAAAAGCATTTTTTTGCAGAATTGACTAATTTAGGCCCATTCCAGTGCCGAATGAACTGATGCAACTCAAGCGTATCACAGCCGGAGGCAAGAGACTCCAGCCGCTGCGTGATTTTGTAATTTTGAGGCAAACATTGCGATTTTAACGCCATTTCAATCATATTTCGCACGTTTTTGAAGCCATATGAATAACTACTGTAAATAGCTAAAATTCAGAAGTCATTGAAAGAATTAATTTGCCTAGCACCTTCTGCCCCCCATATACTTCCAGTCAAGTCCAAAACATGTTTAAAAGATTGTATTTTGGGGTTAAATCTTCTAAATAATTTGGCTAAAGAGGGTTGAAGCCCCCATAGCCCCTTCCCCCTCGTTGCTCCCCTGACTGCGACCTAAAATTTTTTGAGTGTGCTCTAAAAAACAAAAACAACTGGTCTTCTAAAAAAATGTTTTCACGAATTGTTTGAGGTCATAGTCACTTACGAAGTACCGGTACCAATTCTATAGGCCAGGGGTCGGCAACCTTTTGAACTAGTGAGCCACATTCAGTCCTAACAAGGTTCCAATGGGCCGCCACCATTCCAGCGGACCATAAGTGAAAGGTCTTCGCCAGAAATTCAGGCCTTTTTTCGGACGAATTGGTGGCGAAGATTACAAAAAAGGTTTTCGCCAGGAGATGAGAATCATTTTGGTAGTTTATTACTGCATATCTATCACTGAAAAAAGAAAAAAGGTCGCGGGGCCGGATGACAATGAAAAGTCGCGGGCCGGGTAAAATGCCTTGGCGGACCGTAGGTTGCCAACCCTTGCAATAGGCTTTTGTCCCTATTCCGCGACAAATCCGTAAAGTCGTGTTTATAAGACGGATTACTGCGTCACATTTATGGAACAGCAGTTGGTGGCCAGCAATTTTGAAAAGAAAACCACAAACGAGAATTATGTGCGAACGTTATTATTCCTTTTTCTATTATTGCCTGTTGTCCTGTCGCTACGTGATGTTCCAAAAACGTGTTCTGAGTAAACCAAAATGGGGGGCACAAGCAGTCGTTAGGGGGGGAACGGCCCCCCTGGCCCCCCGTAGCGACGGCACTGGTTCAGAATAACTGCATAGTGAATCTATAGCTACTTAAAGTCCTGTCTGTTTTGCCTGATTTTATTGTTGTAGAAAATATTAATTAGTAAAAATAGATTATATTATTGTTTATTCTTTTATTCTATTTGGCTAGTAATCGATTCATAAAAGTATGTGTTTATATTTTGATAAATTAAACATTTTTTCAACAAATTCTTTTTGTAAAAATTTTAGGATGTTTTGCAGGGAAACAATTCGAAAAAATTGGAAATTCATCCGGACTGTTCCGGTTTTTAGTTGATAAGTTACGGTACATTTTTACCTCATTGGTGGAAGTATTCGGTCTTTGCTGAACGAAATGTTTGCCATGACAATATGAAAGACATATTTACCACAATATTCTTAACGTGTTAACTACACTATGATTCGTAATAACGTTGTACTGCTTCGGACTCAATCAGAAACTTTTTTTGCAGTTATTTGCTTTCAATGTCATCCCAGAATAACTTTAATACGAAAGAGCAATTTTATTATATACTATATGACTATACAACATATTCCCATGCAACTTACAAATTGAGAACAAATCAAAATGCTAAAAGTTCGGCTGGAAGTGAAGCGAAAGTTAAGTCCAAGTTCAGTTCAATGCGTCGTTTCAAAAAGCGTATCCGCAAAAATTGCTTTTGTATTCAATTTACACTTACTATGCTGTTTGCACCACCGGTATTTATAGTTCTCTGGCAACAACCTTGTAAGGCTTGGGCGCAAAAAACACCCCGTGTATTCCCCCATCAATTTCTGGCAGTTTTTCTGCGTTTGGATCAGGCAAAAACTCAAATCTTCGTACCAAGGAAACTAAAAAAATGAAAAGCTCCGTTCTCGCAAGCTGCTCTCCCATGCAACTCCGTGGTCCGACTGAGAAGGGAATAGCGTAAGAAGAACGAACAAAATTCCCCTTTTCATTCAAAAATCGATCGGGGTTAAATGTCTCCGGATGTTTCCAAGTTGCTTCGTCATTGTGAACAGCCCATAGATTCGTCATTAGCTACAAAAGCAAAAAAAATATACATTTGCAAAAGACCAGTTAACAGTGCTATTTTTGAAAAATGAAAAATATTGTTGGCAAATCAGCTGATGGATGTTCTTGAACTGATTGCAAAAATTGATTAACTAATCATGTGTGAATATTACCCCTGATCAACCTAGAATTGATGAGTGAAACAAACTGCTTGGTTTTAAATGACTTTAAAAATTAATTGATTATTATTGGCACTATGACATTGTGGTAAATTTTTATACTAAACTATTCTTACCTGTGTTCCTTTTGGAATGAAATAACCACCCAGCTCAGCATCTTCAGTAGCGGTGTGTAGAACACCCAAAGGAGTTGGTGCCCGGAAGCGTAAAATTTCCTCCATAAACGCGACTGTGTAAGGCATTTCGCTACGTTTCTCAAAGGAGACATAACCTTCCAATCCTGTATAGAGCATGCAGTACTGTAGTATTTATTTTACCGTAGTATACATTCAAGGTAACTGGCAGCAGTTTATAAGTAGCGAAAGGGATTTTTGTAGATTGTATCATTGAAGACATCAGACGTTTTTCCATTTGAAAAAAAAAATTGTGCCTCGGAAAAGAGAGTAATTTTAATGCCATTTGAAAGAAATCTCTCACGTTAAAGCTATTTAAAACAATACAATAAAAAATTTGGACGTTGTAAGTTTATTGTTAAAAGCATGCATATTTGAGCTAAATTTTCTATAAGTGATTTAGTACTCAACAACCATTTATCCATAACCCTAAACTTGCTAGGCGCAGCTCGCCATACCTATAACATTCATTATCTCTTCCCTCAGTTTACGTTGAACCTGTGGGTAATGTAACAAACACAGCAAACTCCAGCGCAGTGTAGTAGCGACCGATTCACTGCCAGCTTGAAATAAATCCCGGACGTATTGCATCAGTTGTTTGCGCTGGAAAATAAAAATGCAACTCTCAACAACGACTGAACTAATTTGCGGTAGGCCTAAACTAAAACGTGAAATGTAAATTTCCGCCTGTATAAAACGAAATATTATTAATGCATTATTCTCGTGAATCAATAAATACCAAATTTATCTACGACATTAGCATTATTAAGTTGAGTTCATTAATGGCAGTTGTTTTTTACGGAGTTAACTTGTGCAAGATTTGCTTTTTTTTCAAAACTAAACAGTGGCTCACCATAAGTAACTGGCTGGACCCGTAATCAATATCAGACTCTTAGATGTCTAATCCCAAGTCATTACAAGTTTCGTGTGAACAACTACATAAGCTGGCGTAATTTTACCCAGGTTTCTTTTGGTTTTAAACATGTCTTTTGTAAAAAAAAACAAACTTGCCGCCGCTTTACTAACTCTTGGGCCATCCTAGATAGTTGACACATCATCGATTAATGGTCGAGTGGATAGAGCGTCTGCCACTGAAACCGTAGCGTTTGATTCGATTCCCGGTCGGATCAAACCAAGGACTACACAAATTGGTTGTCATAGCTTCTCTGCTTGACGTTTAGCATTAAAAGGTACAGCATGAAGCCTCCACCGAATGTGGTAGACATGTGGTAGCTTGACTCGAAGACCGAAAGATCCCTTCGCAGTCTCCTGGATCAGGCAACTTCATGAATAAAATGTAATTATGATAATGCAAAATGTAAAAAAAAACAAACTTAAAAACCTACGGTAAATGAGTCATTAGTTTTCTTCTTCATTTCAAATAGGAAAGCATCGATAAAATTTCTTACATCCTTCTCATCGAATGTGCTCTCATTTTCTTTGATAATTTCATCAAGCAAAACTAGAAACATGCTAACACATTAGACATATTAACAATATAAGTGCAGATTCATGCAATAAAATTAATTACTGCTGCACAGTATAACAAGTTTAGAATACTTGACTTGTAAGCAACTTGTATCATATAGTTGGACAAAAATCCGCTTACCCATAGATTCTTTAACGTCTTTCACAAGTCTGTCATTGAAGAAGGAAAACGGTGGAATTTTGATTAGTATTGAAGGAGCAAACATAAAAACCATACCCATTGCACTGGATACGGGGTCTTCAAACCTAAAACAGAGTTGTTATCATCTGTTAATACAGTATTTCGGGGTGAAACTTGAATATCAAAAAAAGAAGTCGGCCGAACTCGCCACGGTATTTGGAGCGTCTATAGGTTTAGAAGACAGCTTACATATTTTCCAGTCTCAAGAGGAATAAGTAATAATAAAAAAAAATTAGAATAAAGAGGCAATTTTAACTCCCAACGTTCCCTCCTCCTTTGTAAACAAGAAGTTAGATCGTACATAAAATTGCATGCACCGTAATTTACAGTACAGTAACCAGTCACGTAGCCAAAAATCTGCAATGGGGTGTCGCAGTTCCTGCTTCAGCCGGTGGCGTTGTGGAAGCTAGCAGCGAAATAACCACAAACGAAAGATAATTGGAGACGATAGCTTCTTCACTCAACAGACCATAGCAGCTCAAAGGTTGTACAACCGAGCCGGTTAACCGCATTCGGAGCGCGCTCGTTTTAACCCGCCGCAACAGGTGATCCCGACGTGATTGGATGGTCGGCGCTAGTATAATCGACGTTAGCAGGCCACTACTAAGCACTGCTTACAGAAAGGGCGAAGTGTGTCGCAGTTCCTGCTTCAGCCAGTGGCGCTGTGGAAGCTAGCAGCGAAATAACCACAAAAGAGTAATTATTAGGACCGATAGCTTCTTAATTCCAAAGATGGCAGGACGGTACGTTCAGAATTTGCGTACTAAATACCTTGCATCTTGAACCATAGCGTACTGTACTATGTTTCATTTCTTGAAGGGAACCGCACCAACGTACCGTAACTGTACCTTTACAAAGAAAGGCGTAGCGTACCGAACTTTTTAGCAAAAATTGAGGCGTACTTACGTACCGTACCGTACTGCCATCCTTGCTTTTAACTACTCGCAACTTTAACTGACTTTGAAATCACTAGCCTATAAATCAGCGATCTCAATTCAAACATTTAGCTCCGGCTTCTGCTGTCTTTTGCCTCAGCATACAAAAAGCCGGCGCAATGGGCGAAAAGTGTGGGATTTTTAATTCAAACAGCGTACCAACGTACCGCACCCGTACCTTTACAAACAAGGCGTACCGTACCCGACCATTACAAAAAAGGCGTACCGTACCAGCGTACCGTACTTCTTAGCAAAAATTGAAGCGTAACGTACCGTACTGCCATCCTTGCTTAAGTCAACAGACCATAGCAGCTCATAGGTTGTACAACCGAGCCGATTAACCGCAATTGGAGCGCACTCCTTTTGACCCGCCACAGGGGGGTTTTTACGGGAGTTAGCGGCCAAAAAAAAGAATACGTCTTCACCAGAAATTGTAACGGTTTTTGTGTCCGAATGCTACTGAAGACCAAAAAATAGTCTTCATCTACAATTTTATGAGTCTATTCCAGTGCAAAAGTCAGTCTCAGAAGTGCTAAAAACATTATATTTTTTATATTCTGCATTTTGGTCGGAAGGCTAATCCCCTCCCACCCCGGCTACGCTACAGACAGTAACATAAGCCGCTGAAGCTTATTTTTTAAAGAATTTAGCAAAAATCATGATAGGCTTTATAGCAGTATCTGAAGGCGCAATCAAAACTACAGTCCAAACTGTAATGCATATTTTAATTGTGCCTCTAAGACTAATACTGTTTACAGCATGTCATTTTTTCTCAGTTGATTGGCTCTTCATAAACAGAAATAAATTCTTAAAAATGGAGTCGGATATGTATGACAAGGGTTGTTGTAAAATAGGAAAATTTACGGGAATTTAAACTTATACAATATTTTACTTTGACAAGTAGTTTTAAACTTTGCTCAGTGTTTATTTTCTTAATTTTCAGAAGTCAAATGAACACACCTTCCAAAAATTGGGTGGCCAATGGCTAGGTCCTTAAGCTCCCCATCGTCTCACTAGTCAGCACAACACTTACAATAAAATATGCCCACGAGCTTATTGTAACTTTTATTTCTTACGTAAAAATCAGTCGATGTAGGATATCTTTGAACCTGGCATCATCGTAATCAAATCGTCTACCAAAGCCAACACCGCAAATGATATTTGACACAGCGTTATGGAGGAGGCGCTGGAACACAAAATTTCAATGAAAACCTTTTATAAAGTAAATAATTTCAGAAACTTCAAATCAAACCTTTCATTATACTCGCTGAATTACGCCAAAGCGTATAGCGAGTTTGCGGGCCCCATCTTCGTGTCATTGCGCCCGGGCAACACAGCCACTTTTGAAGAAATGTTGCAGCGGAGGCGAGCCGTTGGCAACTCTGTGTCGATTTGACCAGCCCGAGATTTGAACCTCAGACCTACCGCTTCAGAGACAAATCCGTTTTGAGAAACTTTAAGGTTTACAGTATACCTCACAGTCGTGCAATCCGCATCGTGCACGATCATCATGACTTAGCGACTTTTTATCACTCGACCCCTGGTTATTCAACTGTTTTGTTTTTTTGTTTTTTTTACGGACATTTTAGTAACGGAAGACTTTATACTTGAAGTGTTTTATACTTTACATTGGAGTTTAAAGTACAGGGTGGTAGAAGAAGGGGACGACCGAAATAAACGTGGAACAACAAGTAGATGATGAAATGAAGAAAAATGGACTAATAAAAGAGGATGCTTGTGATCGAACAAAAGGGAAAGGCGTGGTGTCTGGTGAAGTCAACGGCCATACAAAAGCCGGAAAACTCCGTTGACGGGGAAGAATCTGGATCAAATTTGAAATAATAATGAGGATTTATAGCACTGTAGTTGTAGCACAGTTAAATTGCTTAATGCTACTTGGCCTGTTGCTAAAGCATTCTCGTAATGAAATAACTAGGTGATGAAATATCTAAGTGATTAAATGTGGGATGATACAAAATCCCCTACACTCAAGCTTTCAAAACATGTCTATTGTTTTTATGCTAAACTGATATACGTATTACCTACCGGCAGTGATGGGCACAACGGCGCTACTAGCGCCGCTACTTTTTTTCGTCACTAGCGACAAGCGGCAGCGCCGCTGTTTTTTTAACCGAAAAAGCGGCAGCGCTTCAGCGCTGTTTTTTAAGCAGAAATTCTGCCGCTGCCGCTACTCCTAATAAATTCCTTCCAAGACTTTTTTGATTCACATTTTCACGCGTTACCGTTTGGAGTCTTTACTTTCCGCTTGTTTTCACTCTGCTGTTGCTATCACGTAATTTTGGTTTAGTAGAACATACAAGGTTACCTTTGTGACGTTTTGTCGAAGCTCGCATATGTGTAGGCGAGTTAAATCGTACGTGGTCCTATTTTTTCTGAACCAAAATTGAACAAATAATGTGGCTAGTAGCTGGCCAATTTGAACTGATAAAACCGATTTAAATAAAGCCGATTTCGAGCAGTATCTCTTTAACAAAAATGCGATAATTACAGTTCGATAAATTGCTAAAAACTTGCAGATCGCAAAGACGGTTTTCGGCGATATTTCCTCAAAATGCTCTAGCATTTAGTAAAACAAATGAAGATAATTTGTTGGCTATCTGGTCGCAGACCACAGTACAGTTCGTGCACTGCAAGTAGAACTGTACAGTAACAGACCCGGAGCCAGAGAGGTGGGTTTCGGGGGGGGGGGGGGGGGAGGGAGCAAAAAAACTTTTGGGGGAACGCTTACGCAGCCGAGACCAGACGCCTTTGGAATGCTTCAGCAATCTGGTGAATATTTTGCTCCAAATCCTATGTTATCTTCCTTTGGTATGGATTTTGCCCTCAAATTTGGAGGTGAACAACAAAAAAATAAAAAAAAAGGTCTTCATCGCAAAATCTTAGCCTACTTGATCACGTTCATTCGATCTGTCTTGCTGTTTCATAGAAAAAAAGCGTTTGTGGTGACCTGTTTTTGAGCAAACGTTTGCTGGTCCTCTTGTACTAGTATAAAAGTTTACTCTCGCTTGGGAGACACAAGCAGTGATTTGGGGGGGGGGGGCACGGCCCAAAAAGCCCCCCCATGCATAGGCGTAGCCAGAATTTTTGATTGGGGGGAGGGCCAAACCAAAAATGTCATGCAATGACGTCATCAAAAACTTTCGAAAGAGGAACTTTTTGTGGGACAAAGATATCGTAGAATGTATGATCAGAAGCCGTGGCCTGGTTTGGCACGAGAAACTTAAACCAAAAGTTAAAAATGAAAATATGTAAATTGGTAGACGTGTGTAAGCAAACTAGTTTACTCAAACGTATCACAGATGGAGGTTTGGGGCCGAAGCCCCAGCTGCTTGGCAATTTTTTTGCAATTATTTGGAAAAAAAGGTATTTTAACGCCATTGGATCACATTTCGCATGTGTCCTGAGCCATTTGAAAGAACTAGATTTTTAACATTTGAAAGCCAATTGAAAAAACATTAAACTGTTTCAATCCTCCGTTTACTTATAATTTGATCGAAAATACATTTATGATTTTGCAATAGGGGTTAAATTTTGTAAGTATTTTAGGAGTAAATAATAATCTACTCGAAGATTTTCCTAAGAGATTTTTGTTTTGACGTGAAAATAACCAGTTGTAAGAGTGCATGTACGGTCAAGAGGCCCCAGGCCCCTCCATTCAAATTCAATAATTTGTTCAATGAGGATTTTTCCTTGCTATTTTTTTCAAAAAATATTTTTTAGCGTAAAACTAGCGAGGTGGAGGTGAATTGTTTTTAAAAAACGTACAATAGATGGTTACGCCTAACTGCCATGTTATTGCCCGGGCCGGATTTACATTGCTCGGGGCCCCTGGCACGTTGGAGATTTTCGCAGAATAAGTGTAGACCAAAAATAAAGTCTTACCATCTGAGCGCAGAGCCCTTGGTCCTGTGCCATATGGTAAATCACGCCCTGGTTATTGCATTACGCTTTTAAAAAGGTTAGATGAGAGCCCGAGGTAGCAACTTCAAGATAAAAACCCTTAATTTCAGCCAGGTTATTCATTTTCATTGATTGGCAAAAATTAAATTGAGGGGACCCGGCCCCCTAATTGTCAATATTATTGTTAATTACCGCTGTACGCGTGTACTATTGTACGCAAAAAATGCTGAAAAATATTGAAACTGACAATAGGCTTTTTTGTCACATTTTTATCATTGGTCGCATTTTAATTGGGGGGGGGGGGACGGGGTCTATATCCCCTTTGGCTGCGCCTATGTCTCGTGGTGCCTGGACTGAGTAGTTACATCAAGTCGTGGTAAAATAAATTTTGCTACAACAGTGAATTTATAGTGCGCTGAGAATAGAACAAACAAATAGAACCAGGTAATAAATAAGCTTCAAATACAACTTAGTTATAATAAAACAAACAAATAGAACCAGGGAACAAATACGCTTTAAATACAACTTAGTTATGGAGTTATATTCGTAGAAAAAATACTTAGTGTAACTTGTATCGCATTGAGCATCATTTGCTTAACATGTACGTCATTACGAAGTATCTCCTTCGACTTCGTAAACACCAATGTCTTAAACGCTCGACCTACTTTTGCGTCAAACTTTTACTTACTTGTCTACCATTTAAGCCTGTTAATGCCGATTTTAACCTGTACCAGTATTTTAAAAGCTTGAATAATTTACTTTCGTAAATAAAGTTGAAATTTCACCATTAGTTACCGTATTTGAATGCCATCGTTTTTATTCTCTTCATTTTTCTAAAGTAGCGGCAGCGGCCGCTGTTTTGCATGCAAGTAGCGGCAGCGGCGCTACTTTTTGAGTTGAGAAGCGATAAGCGGCAGCGCTGCTGTTTTTTTCGCCTAATAGCGGCAGCGGCAGTGCCGCTACTTTTCAAGTAGCGGGTGCCCAGCTCTGCTTACCGGTAATCAAGCAAAGAGTGAATTTTAAAGGTTTTAAAAACTGGTTACTTAACTTTTTCTGGGCAATAATGATGAGTTACGTACTAAATTTGAAAGTCACATTTTAAGTGGTAATACTGCCGAGAAAAAGATTTTCATTTGGCAAATGCACACCAGGAATGGTTAGGTGTAGAGGTTAGAAATGCGGTGAAGAAAACAAACTTCTACATCTTTATTTATTCAAGCAGTACTAATAGTTTCTTCATTCATTAACATGCGTATGAACCAAGCACGCTGATACGTCAAAAAATAACATACAAGTACCGATTTTGGGGGTTTTGTTTTTAAGTCTTTTGTCAGTCTGGGCCAACGCAAGGAACATACTGTTTATTCACAATGAAAAAAGTGTCTTTTCTAACGACAAAACGGCGCCTTGTCAGTTCGAGAATCGAACCGGCAGCAACTACCAAATCACTAACCTGACGTTCTTAGAAACAGTTACTGCTTTTATTCATCTGAACTGCTTGCTAACTCAAAAGTTATAAATACTTATGAAGATCCTGATTTTGACAAGTTAACAACAAATTTTGACCACTAAAATATTGGGTAAAGCTATATCCAGTTACCAGCAATGATTTTGAAATTGAAAATTGATACAAAACTAAACAGAGAAAACAAGCAATTTGTATGGAAGTATGGCGTCTGACTACCGTTTTCGTGTTCCGTTTTTTTTTGGTTGTGTAATTCTGCAGACTGAACTATTGGATTTTGAAGCCCAAATAACTTTTTCAACTTTATGGTAAAAATATTGTGGTAAACAGACAACATACGTTAATGTCAAAAGCTTTCCCATCTTCTTTGTTGACGGCATCAATTAAAAATGAAGTTTCCTCAACGATCCGCTCTTCCAAACTGCGTTTTCCAAATCCTGCCCTATAATAAAATGCAGTAAATAATACAGTATTTCGTGAACTCGGTATTAATTTTCAAAATACCAATTAAGGAAGATGTAGCAAGGGCACTTGAATCTACAACAATACTTAAACATATTTAAACAATTTTATTGTCCTAATGAACCAAAAACTTTTTAAAATTTTATAAACACATTTTTTTCAAATTGTACTTGCTGAGCAGCAAGGCAGGACTAACAAACGCTGCGAACGGCTTCAATGCATAAGTCTGGCTCATACAACGAGCGGGCTTGGATGATGCGTTTGTTTTATAATAACTAGTTGATAGCTGGAAGCTGGCGAGTACTGATTTCGACGAAATCAGTGAGCGCTAGCCTCAATCAATTATAATGAAATAAACAAACAAACGGGAAAATATTTTGAGCTTAATTTGAATTGATCACTGTACGTAATTCAGAAATTAAATTCCTTATGATTAAATGTAGTGTAACATCCGGGTCAAAAGGACGCATCCCAATGCGGTCGATCGGCTCGGCTGAATAACCTAGCGAGCTACTCTCCGAGTTGACTTAACACCCAATTGATCCGATTTAACTTCCACTTGTGGCTACGTTGGAGTGCGACTCTACAATAGTTTCTCATTAAAAAATTAAGATTGTAATTTCGTTTACTAAGTTGCCTTGGCCAAGAGACAGGAACTTTTTGGTCTTTGAGTAAAGCTGCTTTATCTGCCCAGCACCTGGTCCTGTCTACCACACACGATGGAAGCTTCATACGGTCCCGTAATTGCTGAACGTCAAGCAGGGAAGCTGTGAATAGCAATTTTTATAGTCTTAAGATTGCTTCGACCGGAAATCGATCCCGAGTCTACTGTTTCAGTAGCAGACGCTCTATCCACTCGGCCACAGACCGCAAAAGTTTGAACCCTACAAGCTATACCTGCTGTACTGATGTACCAATCGCAGTCTGCTGTGGTCAAGTGCGTAGAGGTTCGCTACCAAAACGTTAGACTCGAGTTTGATACCCGGTCTTGTCAAACCAAAGACCATAAAAATTGATAATTACACCTTACTTGATGTTCAGCAATTAAACGGGACTGTGTGAAACCTAATTACCTTGCTTGATGTTCTTTAACTTGCCTTACTTGATACATGATATACTTGGTGTAATTACACCTTACTTGATGTTTAGCAATTAAACGGGACTGTGTGAAACCTCCACCGTAAGTGGTAGACGGTGGGCAGGTGGCTACTTGAATCGAATACTGCAAAGTTTCTTTGCTGTCTCCTGGCCAAGGCAACTTGGTAATAAATTGTAAATATGTAGACTTAATTACAATACAGTAGTTACATTTCAGTCTTATGATAATTGCTCTGTTGCCCGGGCGCAATGACGCGGAAATGGGCCCCGCCAACTCGTTACACGTTTCGGCTTAATACAGCGATTATGAAAGATTTGATTTGGTAATTGATTATAACCATAGGTGGGCAAGTTAATGCAAAACGTTAGCTTCGTTAACCACTAGTCCGTTAACAAACTTCACACCTCCGTTAACGTTAATCCGTTATTTTCAGCTTTAATTAACGGAAGTTAATAAAGTCCGTTAATCCGTTAACATTTTGCTTGTAATTTACATTTCTTTTTATTCACGTGCTTCTAGAACACGTATTGACGCTGTTGAGCTGATTGTAAGGAAATATTTATTGCTGTGGTGGTGTTTTTGTGTTTTGAAAGTTACATTTTACAGTCTAATCTAATTTCAAGATAAAAACAAGTTCAAATGCACAAGGAAACTGCAAGATATTTACGATAAAAACCTTAACGGAAGTTAACAGAACTTAACGGAAGTTACTTTAGTCCGTTAACAGCACTTAACGGAAGTTAATTTAGTCCGTTAATATGAAAAAACTTTTTAACGGATTAACGAGTTAATGAAAAAGTTAGCTTCGTTATTAACGGATTAACGATTAACGGACTTGTGCCCACCTATGATTATAACCGTAGCAATTATACAGGGTGAGCCAAAAGTAGGTGGACAGTAAAAAAAAATTAGTTGTAACATAGTAATACAAAACAGGAAAAATTGAAACAAATTTTAGTAATAAAATTGTACTTAAATACCTCAAACAACATAGTTGTAACAAACTTAAAATGAACAATTGGATTTATGTAACTGAGGCATAAATCTATTCCATATGCCGTCCACCTACTTTTGGCTCACCCTGTATGTAACTCAGCAGTATAGCAATGGCAGATCCAGCAGCAGCAACACGAATAGCAATAACTAAGTTATAGTCTATGTATAATAACACTCAACAGAACTGAACTACAATGGCGATGAAAAATAAATAAACGCCAAGACTTGACACTCATACATGAAATGCATACAAATCATGATAAAAGAGCAAATAAATCAATTAGGCCTTCGCTTCATACTGTTGGTTTGAAATGATATGTCAACTGAACCATAGGCGTAGCCAGGATTTTTGATTGGGGGGGGCCAAAACCCTCAAAATTCGGCTGTCTTCACCGAAATTGAGAGTGAATTTTGGGCCGAAATCGGAAATTCGAACGATTTTTCCGCCCAAAATCAGGTGATCTCGAAAAAAAAAAAAAAAAAAAAAAGGTCTTCACCGAAATTGAGAGTGGTTTTTCAGCCGAAAAATTCGAACGATTTTTCCGCCCAAAATCAGGTGTTCTCCAAAAAATAAAAAAAAAAAAAAAAAAAAGGTCTTCACCGAAATTGAGAGTGGTTTTTCGGCCGAAACCGTTAGCTTTACTGTTACTTTACTGTTTAATTACTGTTATGTGCGCAATTACTGAAAAAAAACTGCAACTAAACATCGTCAGGCTATGTTGTCATAACTTTTTGTCGTCAGTGGAGTTTTGATTGGGGGGGGCCCGGGCCCCCTGGGCCCCCCCCCCTGGCTACGCCTATGAACTGAACTATGGTGTTCCCGGTTAAATTTAAAATCCGGTATTTTATCTTTCCAGATTTACGACGTGTTATTTCTTGTTTTATTTACAGTAGGCTACGTATGCTTTGCACTAATCAAGCAAGCGTACATTTTGATTTTGCATTGCTTAAAAACCAGATTTTGTTTTAACTCGACCTTCAGTACAACGTTTGATTCTATTTGATCTACAAAAAATGTTAATTTACGTTAAATATTAGTTCGTTAGTTTTCCAAAATACTTTCAAGAAAGAATTCATTAACTAAAGAAGAATTAAGAAAAAGTTGAATTTTGACCTGATATAATAAGAAGCTACAAACGTTGGAGAATTGAATTTCTCCCTAACGCTACAGAACTTACCCACGTAGAGCTGCATGCCCAAATTTTCTTTGAACTCTCCAATGTTCGCTATAATCTCGGAAAATCAAACCAAGTCCTTCAGTAAACTGGAGTAAATATGTAGATTGGTGTCTTCCAGAAAATTTGGTCGCGTGCTTGACGTTGGCCTGTAAAAAATAATTCAAATTTGTATGAGCTTATCATAAATGCTAAATTGCTCTGTTAGAAAAGAATCTACAGTATGTTAGTTTTGACTTAAAAAATGAGCAAAAAATAAAGAAAATCATGTACATATCTTTATCAAATTTCAGCTTTCTACAACTAATCGTTTCTGAGATACTTCATTTCAAAGTTTAGAGGATTTCCCAAACAATGTTGCCAGTTAAAATGTCATCATTTTTAGAGTAGTGTTAAAAGGTATCTTTCACAACTGATTTGAATCCATCTGAATTCAGCTAGTGTTACAACAGAAATTTATTTTTCAAGATATCCCAATTCGTAGAAAATTAGATTTTAACTGGCTACACTGCTCCGGAGATATCTCAAGCTTCGAAATGAAATATCTCAGCAACGATACATAGTAGAAAGCTGAAATTTGGTGGAAGTTTTCCTTCATGCTTTGAATATATTTCAAATGTTTCTTAACTTTTTGCACATAATCCCAGCCAGTGGTGTAGAAAGTACTCAAAAAGTGTGATCAAGTAAAAGTTTTGTTACTTGAATAAAAAACTACTTCAAGTAAGGAACAAAGTATTGACCAAAAAAAGTACTTGAGTAAAGTAAAAAAGTAGTCGTTTTAAAATTACGCAAGTACAAGTATAAATCAATTATTCAATTGACAAACTGTGGTATATGCAACTAGTCAACTACCTTTACATCACTGCCACATAATGCTTGGCCTTCAAACCCTTCACTCTCTCAAGAAGTCATGAATAATTAATTGATGCAAGTTTTTGTTATTATATTCAAATAAAAAAAAAAACAAAAAAAAACAGCAAAACTCTCAGATTTTGAAAATCATATCACGCAGAATTTACTTGGAATTATTTCATAAAATCGTTGCAAACTTAACTTAATTTAACAATTGCCGGTAGAAAACTCAACCGTTCTGGCAAATTTGTGGCTCAAATTTAAAACTGCATTACCTTTGTACTCTTTGGAATCAAAATGCTACTTAAGTAGCGTTACTTCACAATAAAAGTAAGCAAGTAAAAGTACAAAAAATCCAAAAATATAATTACTTTAAAAGTGTTCGTTACCGACAAATTCTACTAGAGTAAGCTACTTAAGCAGAGCTACTTTCATTACTTTACACCTCTAACCCCAGCTCGATGCTTCACCCCTTTTAATCCTTCTTTACACGGGGTATTTGACCAACGCATTTTACCCGGGGAGGGAGGGAAAAGGAAGTTTTTGTGAGAGGCAAAGAATCACAGACGGGGGTCTTCGGGCGGAGCCCCCAGCTATTTATATAGAGGGAAAAGCGTCCCCTACATAACTCCTAAAAAAATCATGGATTGCCAAATTTAGCAGGTGGATTAAAGTTGTCAATATTTTTCAGAAAAACTGGCTTTATAGTGATGATGTTATCATAGTGACATCCAAGCCATATTTTTGAAAAATGACGTCATTTTTTCAGTGACGCTATAGGCGGTTCAAATTTTGTACATCAGCTTGTTTTTTCGTTACTGAATCAAAAAACGCTTAAATCATGAAGTAGTTGCGTCACAAAAACCTGTTATGGCGTCATTCACGTTAAATTTTGGATAAAAATGCTCAGATTTTGGCAAGTAACTTTGGCAACCTTTGCCGCTTCAAATTTTCAAAAGTTATTTGCAAATAAATTTGTCTCTAAGTTAAGTTGACTCGAAGTTTTAATGAAAGTGGCTTCAAGAGCTGATAGATGGAAAAGAGAGCGGCCTTGGGCGAGAATAGAAAATCTACCGTCATCATAATGTTGAGTACATTTTTGTTGCAAATCTTCCAAACACCCTAATACCTAGTCTCTTGCATCTGATTCAGCCTTTGGACTTCATTTTTTACAAAATCCTGTCTGTGCTCAACATTATGATGACAGTAGATTCTGTATTTTTGCCCGAGGCCGCTCTCCTGACGTCACTTTCTTCATTGACGAAAGTCCTGACGTCTGCTATTGACGTCACTTTCTTCAAAATTTCTAGCCCGGCCGTTAGCTGACAAAACGAATTCGTGTACAGCTTAAAGATTGTGCACAAATGACGCTCTAGCGTAGATTCAAAATAAAAATATTTTTTATAAAAAGATTTACGACAAAAAAACCGAGAGGGGAGGCATTTTTGCCCGCTTGTGTAAAATAAGGTTTAAAGGTGTGACTTGTAGCGATCATTCAACCGTGATCGCTCCATTCTACTGACACAAATCCACAAATAAAACGTAAGCCGAATCGACAACCCTAAATCGCCTAGATTCCATTTACTCAAAGGTTGGTAGTGGTAAATCGAGCTGGTGAACCGGACTAAAAAACGCACCCCTTTAACCCTAGATACTAACTAGATGGGAGTTTGCCAGCAAACCCAATGAACGACTGACGCATAGCTAATGCTGTGACACTCAAAAGTAGTTTTTGCCTACCGTAAAATCAGCAATTATTCAAAAAATCTGATTATGGAACCTCCAGAAAAGTAGAAACAAAATAATTGTCAGTTAAATATCTACTGATATCATACAACACTGGCACCCTAAGTTGAGTCGTTCAAAAAATTGACTTTTGGGGGGTCCGTTTGGGGGGTCCCCGGGGGGGGGGGGGGTGGCACCCCCAAACTATGTCAAAATATTTGTCTGTTAAATCTCTGCAGATATCAAAACAGACTGACACCCAAGTTGAGCTATTCAAAAAATTGGTTTTTGGTGGTCCATTTGGGGGGTCCCTGGGGGGGGGAGGTAGCACCCCCAAACTATGTCAAAATGTTTGTCTGTTAAATCTCTGCTGATATCAAAACAAACTGGCACCCTAAGTTGAGCCATTCAAAAAATTTGATTTTTGAGGGGTCCATTTGGGGAGGTCTCCGAGGGGTTGCCACCCCCAAACTATGTCAAAATATTTGTCTGTTAATTGTCTACTGATATCAAAACAAACTGGCACCCTAGCTTGAGCTATTCAAAAAATCGATTTTTGGGGGGTCCATTTGGGGGGGTCCCAGGGGGTGGCACCCCCAAACTATGTCAAAATGTTTGTCTGTTAAGTATCTGCTGATATCAAAAAAAACTAGCACTCTAGCTTGAGCAGTTCAAAATCTTGATTTTTTGGGGCCCCATTTTGGGGGAGTTCCCGATGGAGTTGCCCCCAAAAATTTCGGGAGAAAAAATTACGTTTGCAGCTCAACAACTTTACACAAAAATTAAAGTTCCATGTTTTGTGGTTTAGGAGAAAAAGAGCGTACAAAAATTAGAAAGAAAAAAAAGGGAAAAAAAAAGAAAAAAAAAAGAAATAAACTTCATCGCGGACAAAAGTGGGTTGGTTGGGATGAAAGGGTATCTTAAGAAATACAACTATATAAAATATTGTTTGCCGTACTTAAACCGCTTTTGACTGAGACCTCTTTTTACGCCAAACTTGCGGGGCGGTTTTTGGATTCTAAAACCAAAGTCACGTAACTTATTGCCTCGAAATTTGGTACAAACATGCAACTCAATAATCTCAAACTGCTGTCAAAATTTCATAAAGCTAGACCAAACCGTTCTCGAGTTATAAGCAAAAGTCTGAAATTTCGCACTCGTTAGTTGGAAAATAGCCGAGTAAAAACAAAGGAACACGCGACGCGAGCGTCGGTCGTTCCAATTAAGGAGTAAGAGCTAAACTTGACTCGATCAAAATTCAAACCTACAAAACGTTAGAATTTGCTTAAAAATTGATACGAATGCTCATCGTTGTGAGGAAAATGGTAAATGTTACCCATTTTCGAGCAGTTATATTCAGTCATATGACGTCAACTTTGCAGTTAGACAATATGCAGTATATGAATCAAACTCTCGCGCACATCAACTTTCTGCATTTGCTTGAAGCATAGGCGTAGCCAGGGGGGGGGGGGGCAGAGGGTCCGGACCCCCCCCAATCAAAATACCTACAATGATAAAAATTATGACAACATAGCCTAGCGATGTTTAGTTGCTGTTTTTTTTTCAGTAATGAAGCACATAACCGTAATTTACAATAACATTAATGACGACGGCGCAGTCGCGGGGCCCCTAACTAACAACCAGTGGGCTCCTAACTACCAACTATGGGGGCCCGGGGTCCCTAACTTGGGAGCCCCGGGGTCCCTAACCGGCAACCGGGGGGCCCCGGGGCTCCTAACTGACAACCAGGGGGCCCGAACTAACTAATGACCAGGGGGCTCCGGGGCCCCTAATTAACAACTATGGGGCCTCGGGGCCCCTAACTGACAACCAGGGAGCCCCAGAGCCCTGACTGACGACCAAGGGTCCCGGGCAAGAAGGTCTCTTAATTCAAATTTTTTACAATTTACATGCAAATCCTATAAGAAATCTAAGAGTTTTGTCCTAAAAGTTGCAACCCCAGGACCTCGTTTAACGTTTTTATGAACTTATTGCTAAAACACAAGCGGTAATGCAAATTCCGCAATTGAAATACTACCAATGATAAATATAATGAGAGCATAGCCAGTATGTTGTCCTTGTTCGGAATTGCAGTTTCTTTAATTCAGGATTTACGCGTACAAAAGTACGTAATAATAATGACGACCACGTGTCCACGTCATAATAATGTCATGCGATTCTTGGACGTTTCAAAAAACTGTCAAGTGACTTGATTCGAGTTTTCCATGTTTTGGAAAAAAGTTCTTTTAATTTTGCTTTGAATGTTTTTTTTTTCTATGAAAGAACTTAAGGGCGCCATCTTATGTCAAAATCATAGGCGTAGCCATGAGGGTGGCGCAGGGAGCCAGGGTCCCCTCAATCGAAATGCCACCAATGACACAAATTTGACAAAAAAGCCTTGTTTCTTTATTTTCAGTTTTTTTTTAGCATCTTTGCCTACAACAGAACAAGCGTACAACAGTAATTAACAATAAACAATATTGACGACCATGGGGCCCGGCGCACCCCCTTAATTCAATTTTTTCCGACCAATTTAAACGTATAACCAGTGTGAAATCAAATTTTTGTCCTAAAAGTTTCCACCTCAGGCCCTCATCTAAACTTTTTATGGACGTAATGCAATAACCAGCGCCGGATTTGCCATATGGCACAGTGCCAGGGCCCCGCCCTCAGAGAGTAGAACTTTTTTTGGTCTTCACTTATATTTGGCAGGAAGATGTTGCAAAAATCATCTAAGTGCCAAGGGCACCGGGCAATGTAAATCCCGCCCGAGAATAACATGTTTAGTAAGCGTGACCATCTTTTGCACCATTTTTCAACAACGATTCACCTTTACCTAGCCAGTTTTTATGCACAAAATACTTTTAAAAAATAGCTAGGGAAAATGCTCATTGAACAAATTATTGAATTTGAATTGAGGGGTCTTGGTACCCTGGCCGTACATGTATTCCTATAACTGGTTAACTTCATGACAAAACAAAAATCTCTAAGGAAAATCTTCGAGTGGATTATTATTTACTGCTAAAATATTGCAGGAGGCAATGTTCCTTACTTCCCCCTACATGGACCAAATTACTTACAATTAAACTTTTACACCATAATGCAAGATTTTAAACGTGTTTTGGAATTTAATTGCAAGTATAACGAGGATTGAACAGTTAAAAATTTTCGATTGGCTTTCAATGTTAAAATCTAGTTCTTTCCAATGGCTTTGAACACGTGCAAAATGTGATTCAATGGAATTAAAATAGCTTTTTTTTCCAAAAACGTATAAAAATCGCCCAGCGGCTGGGGGCTTTGCCCCCAGACCCCCATAGCCACCGGCGGCTGGGGGCTCCGCCCCAAGACCCCCGTCTGTGATACGTTTGAGTGCTCTAGCTTAATCAACACGTCTCCGAAGTTGGTCATTTGCACTTTTTAACTATTAGTTTTTACCCTCTTTCTTTACCAAAATCCTGGTTAAACAGGCTGAGACTTCAGATCTTCCATTCTACGATATCTTTGCCTCTCACAAAAACTTCCTTTTTTGAAGATTTCTGATGACGTCATTGCATGTGATTTGTGGTTTGGGCCCCCCAATCAAAAATCCTGGCTACGCCTATGGCTTGAAGATGTATAATATCGCCAAACCTTCAAAAATTTTATTACAATGTGATTAAGACATACACTTGAGCGTATTTTAACCGCATACGCGCGGATGACGATATAAATGTTTCGGTCATAATTTATTACGTGCATCATTTGCCCCGATTTGTTGACGCAAACTTTTATAGGATTCATAACACGATTGATATTATCAAAATGTAGCTTATGGAATAAGCCATTTTAAAGATTTTAAAAAATTATGACTTAAATCTGATAATAGAATTTTATAGATAATCATATTAGATAAAGTATGGATTCGGTAAAATGAAATTTCAACACCTGGCCTTAATAAAAATCAAAAATACTGCGCATATTCAATCAAAATCAAAATTTTACTAAACTTCAGTTTACTGTGAAAATTTTTTTTTAGAGTTGTAGCTTTATGTAATACAAGTTACGGTGCTACCCCACTGGCGATAATTTCACTTTCAACAAAGTACGATTTTTTTGTCGAACCTTCTCAAACATCGTCGAGCATTGGTGAAACATTATTGCTGTGGTTTTTGCGTGCTTTCGCAATGTTAAAAAAGGCCATTGAACTTTCTTCATAATTGAATATTATCGTAACAAGATTAAAATCTGACCAAAAAATAAATCTTTTCAACAGTTTTAATTACAAAAATACAAAACTAGGACCAATGAAATTTGACAGTTTTATCTTTTCGTTAACTTGTTAAGTTCAAGTTTGATTTATTATTTGTCGCTATAAGATGCAATAAATAACCCATTACGTAAAAAGTAATTTACAATAGCAAAACAAAAAATAATCTTTTCACAACCGGAGACTGGAAAAGACCTGTTACAGTCATCTACAGTCAAATAGCTCCCTACTACGCACCTTGTTGCTCATAAGAGCTTTAAGTCTATTTGAAGTTATTGCTTTGAGAGATGAGATGAGACAATTCTAGAAAAATTCTAGCTAGATGTCGTTAAAAAGAACTGCTAAGAATAAGATTTAAACTTAGAAAAGGAAAAAAATTCTAATGTTGTGCGTAATAGAGTTCCCGGTTTTAACACTCTGGTACGAGAAAGATTGTTGCAGCTTTGTATCTTTCATAGATGGAATAGTAAACACGAGAGAGGTGGAACAGCGGTAGGGTGGGAATGTGTGACGTTGGACTTTGTGAAGTATTGGTTTAAGTCATGGATGTAGCTTATGGTATAAATTATATATCATTTTACCTACTTCGAATTGGTAGTTTGAAGATCAGTTCAGTTTTGTTCAATTTCGAGACTTTTAGGTTGGTATAGGAAGGGTTTGCGATGGAATTCGATTTCGTCTGGGTAACGATTTTAACATCTTGGTTTTGGAGAATAGAAGTTTTGTGGGGTTAAGATTTGTCTGTAGAACCCCATGTGATGTGGAATAGAGAAGGTTAGAATAAAGTAATGCGTGATAGAGTTGTAATAGAATTTCCTTGGGGAAATAGCATTTCAATTTATTGAGTAAATCGACAGTGTAGGCGATTTTACGCTAAACAAATGCGAGGTGAGTGCCGAATTCAAGGTTTTTGTCAATACATAGTTCCTAGTACTTGACGGTTCTATTTACAGCTATTAGATTACCATCACATAAAAATTTTGGTTTTTGTGAGGCAGTTTTTGCTCTTAAAGTTATAACTATTGCATTAGATTACGCAGCGTTAATTGTAAGCTTATTAGCATTCAACCAAAGATTAGCTATTTCGACTTCGCTGTTCATTAAGGTTTTTAAATCTTTTTCTTTTGAAGCTTTGACATAAACAAGTATCAAAAATGTTCAAAATATTGTTGACATAAATGGAGAAAAGTATAGGACCCGAGGTTTGATCCCTGAGAAACACCAATTTGCTTTGTTTCGGTTGTGGAATAGCTCCCATTAGTGTGTACAAACTGTTTACTTCCATTGAGTTAAGATTTGAGCAAGTTATGTACTAAACCGCGAGCACAATAATGATATAAGTTTTGTAGGAGTATGTCAAGGGAAACCGTATCAAACGCCTTCCTTAAATCCTGAAATATTAATCCATTGAGTTTTTTTTTCATTTGTATTGTTGTTTAATTTACCCATTATATCCAGCACAGCATGTGTAGTAGATAATTTTTGTTGAAAACCATATTGGTTTACGTAAATGATTTTATTTTTCTCAAGAAATTTTGGAAGACGTGTATAGATGAATTTCTCGAGAATTTTAGAGAAGTTTGATAGCAATGATATAGATCAGTAATTATTAATTTCAGTTTTAGATTTAGCTTTAAAGATGGGGATTATTTTGGCTGTTTTTTAACAGTCAGGAAAGATACCAAGTTCAAAAGATAAATGAAAAAGATAGGTTAGATACGGTGTAATTACATCACATACTATGCGAATAAAGCATGACGCAATGTTATCGTGTCCTGAGAATTTGCGAAGACGCAGAGAGTGTATGATATTGTAAACTTCGCAGTCTCTTGGTGGTTCAAGGATAATCGACGAGGCCACTTTCTGGCACAAGTACTTTTAGAATAGATTGTTTTTGTCGCTTCGGATTTTGTCAGCCAAGTTTTACCGACTGATAGAAAATATTCATTGAATTTTTCAGCGATTCAGGAACTTTTGCTTATTTCTTGACAATCGATTTTTAGATGATCTGTTTTCGATTTGTTTGTTCGTGATTGGTTTGTAGCAGGAATGTGGAAGCGGCAACTTCTGAATCACTCCCGCTTTCACCCTTAGCGCTTCTGCTTCCACCGCTTCCGCTTCCATCAATTGCTTTCGTAATTTTTGCTTAAACTTTTTTGATCTTAAAATTTTTTGGAAAAAATTTTTTTCCAGATAAGTCAAAATAAAACAGCTTTGTAATCATCATCTTAAAAACATCATATAGCACTAAATTATATAATTGCATTCAGTGGGTTGTCATCGCAAGGATCTCCGCATGGGCTTAGTCAAGAATTTGGATTTTTAGGTGCCCTGAAGCGAAAAGTCCAATTAATCACATTGTCGTTATGTTTCAGCAAATACGAATTTCTCTGAACGTTCACCAAAAAGTTTAAAATTATGAGCAATTATTTGGGGTTTAGGGATTGATTTTCAAGCGCTCGGGGTAATAACATATTTCAACGGCATCTGCGCTGTAAAGTGCAAATCTTTAACTGGTTATAATAAGAGCGAAGCTTCCACATTTGCAAAATTTTATTTTATTTTTAATAACTTGTTTGTGCATACGGTTGGCTCCAAAATTTTACTAGCAATGTGTATTTTTAAGACAGCAAAATACGAAAAAAACATTTCAATTATTATGCTTTTATACATAGTTTCCATTAGAATAATTCTTGTCACAAACGATACTGTTTTAAGCAATAATTAAGACGAGCATTATAACATCATGCTTAAAAGTCATACAATATTAAATTTTGTTTGAGAGACGTTGTGATGCTCTCCTCCGTTTGCTTAAGAATATATTATCGTATAGAAAGAAATTAAAATGCTGCAACTGGAAACTTTGTTTATGTTGGTGGATGCTGTTTTATACGAGTATGGCCCCAGATTTTGTTTATACGAGTATGGCCCCAAATTTTGTTTATTCGAGTATGGCCCCGAAAAATGGGCAAAGTCCCATTTTGAAGCATGTTTGAGAAAATCTTTAAATTTTAGTTCTAAATTAGAGAGTTTTTCAACACTTGTAATTTAAAAAATGAGTTGTTTAGCTTCATGGTTCATCTTTGAGTTGATAGGGGTGGGGGCTGCAGTGGATCTACGTGAAATACAAGCCTTTAAAAATGTTTCTTTGCAAATGATGATAGATCAAACATTCATTTTTCATCGTATATTTTTTTTTAAATTGCACCTCATTCAGGTTTTGACGTTCAATATAAATGGCCAAGTTAATGGAAGCGGTACCCTTTTAGCGCTTCCAGCTTCCGCTTCTACAAAAAATTATCGCTTCCACAGCTTCTGCTTCCACAACCCTGGTTTGTAGGAAGCGCAGATCTGATTAGTTCCCGAGTTTTGCTAGGATTATTTAGGATCCTACCGAATTATTTTCTGTAGTAAACTTTCTTTCGGTTTTTACTTTAGTTAGTGTGTTTAGGTACTTCTTATAATACCTTTTTTGGTTCTCGGTGTCTTCCAAAAGATCGCTCCTGTACAATTTGCGTTTATGACGAATGGAAATTAAAATGCTTTTTATAACCCAAGGCTTCGACTTTAATTTTTGCTGTTTATGGCACAGCTTCCTAAACGAGGACTAAAGGCAAAACCTATGGGGGTATCTAAAGCAGGCGCGTCGCCAGCGGGGGGGCATAGGGGGTATCTTTGCCCCCATAGGTTTTGCCCCATAGGTTTTGCCGTTAGCCCCCATAGGTAACTGTTCCATACCCTATCCTGACATCGCTTCTATTTGATTGCTTGTATTTGAATAAGCTGAAGATGGCCACTGGCCGAAATCGATTTTAGTGAAAGTTGTTAATATACGTTGGTTAAATATATTTTTTGGCTGATTCTTTGTTTCCTTCATGCAACTAAGTATCCTGACATCTATATTACAATCTAGAGTACGGTACACTGCACAATCTCGGGTCTTGGGTCAGGTTCAACAACAACAACAACAACAACAACAACATCAAATCAATTCAGTACGGTGTAATAACAATACAGCTACCAGCAGTTTGTGTGTACTGAGTAGTAGGCGTGGCATCATAGATTATGATGTCATATACAGCAGCACTTATAGGCGAGGCCTTATTACAAGTCAGGTGTTGTGACTGTTGAAGGTAATGTACAGTAAGTTGGTGTAGTCTGTAAGTTGGTGATCAGTGATATACGCATAGTACAAACCATCCGCAATGTACAGTGCAATCAATAGTTATAGATAGAAAAATAGACTATCGCCAAATGCCTCCGAAAAAAAGATAAGAATTCGATCGGTCCGTTGCACTTCTAGGCTATGTAGCAAAGGTAGGCTACGGGTAATCAAACTTAGCAAAAGTGAGTTGAGTTGACAAGCCCATGTCTGGAAGTGGAAGGCCTTAGCTTAGCAACTCAAACCATACTGTATTTTGATTGGGATCTTGTTCAGCAGTATGAGTAATCGATCTGCAGAAACTCTGAGCTAACAGAGAAACAGACTGCATTTCTCCCCCAAATCGGAATCCATTGACCAATTCTTTGATAGCTAGAGTACGGGAATTTTCTGACTTTCAGATTTACAAGAAGTGTCCATTACCGTGTAGTTTATTGAACTAGATCGATTAGTACCGGTAGCAAGACAAACTAAGCAGTGTTCTCGGCACTAGTAACGCCATTGATATCTGAGATTTTGAGTAAAGTTTAGTAGCCTATCCCAGCAAACATTGCATTGTCGGGCCGATGTTGGCTAGATGCAGTTGCCAACATTTGTAAACCTCGGCCCGAACGCGGCAGCCAATGTTGGGGTGATGCGGTTTTGCACCAAAGTCCAGCGTTCAGCCAACATTGGCATTCTGCAGCGGGCCGACATCGGAACCTGCGTCGGCCAACAATGGTGGAATAATGTTTCCAACGTCGGCCCGGAGTTGGAAAACTGCAGCTAACCAACATCGGAACTGCAGCTAGCCAACATCGGACTGCAAACTGCAGGGAACAACATCGGATCCTGCGTCGCGCCAACAATGGCGGAATAATGTTGCCAACGTTGGCAAAGTCGTCAAACTGCAGGCGGAATACTGTTGCCAACGTTGGCAAAGTCGTCAAACTGCAGCTAGCCTACATTGGAACCTGCGTCGCGCCAACCGCGGCGGAATAATGTTGCCAACGATGGCCCAGAGTCGCGAAACTGCAGCTAGCCAACATCGGAAGCTGCGTGGCCCTCTATGTTGTGGAACTGCATCCCACTAGCTGGTAATGCCTGCAAGAATCCAGTATTGGCACATATTGTTACAATGGCATTGGTGCGATTGTCTAACTTCATCCATCTTGCGTCTTTCATAATACCAATAGGTACAAATAAAGTTTTATTGCAAGGCAAAAAAACTGAAGATGGTAAATAACGCAAGAAAAAGCAAAAGACGTAAAATTTCGCAAACTGAAAATAAAAAACACAGGATCCATTAGAAATGTTGGTCGTGAGTGCCGTTCAAGACTCAGACCGTGGGTTTGTTGAAGATAGGACGGATTAAGAAGTTATAGAAACTGCAACAACAAAAAATAATTCAGTTAAAGCGAATGACATAACTTACGTAACTGTGAATAAATGTTCTCTAGTCTTTCTATAATGAGCATGTAATTCATGAAAATGATGTATATAAACAGTCTCTGGAAAAACTGGTGAAACGCCTCTCCAAGAGTGTTTTTGGTTTCCGACATCCCGCGCGAAAAATTTAACTTTTTATACATTTGACAGTTCACTTACAAGCTTGTAGTTAACGCCATATAGAGTAAAACGACAAAGCGTAAGTAAATTTGAATAAAAGCAATGAGACTATATAACAGGGGTAGGCAACCTTTTCGTCCCATGGCCACATCCAGACCCAGCAAGGTTTCAGCGGACCAAAACAAAAGTCTTCGCCTGGACATTAGGCATTTTACAGCCGATTTAATGGCAATGACCAAAGAAAAAAAAAGGTCTTCGACTGAAAATTAGGCATTTTGCACCCGATTAAATGGCAGTGACCAAAGAAAACAGCACTTCGGCGGGGTTGCAGATGAATTTCAATCATAAGAAAAAGATCGCGGGCCGAATGAAATTACTTGGCGGGCTGGTCTGGCCCGCGGGCCGTAGGTTGCCAACCCTTGTTTTATAAGACAACATGAAGCGTTACTCAACCGGTGTTCGATTCCCACACTGGCAATGCGTCGTTGTGTCCTTGGGAAAGACACTTCACAGTGGCCCAGTCTGACAAAAGACTAGAAAAAAGAAACCCAAAAAAAAGGCTCTGCAATAGTTCAGTTATGGTTAGACAGACGCAGAGTGTCTGGTTAATATGAAGGAACTAAACCGATAAGATAGCAATGAGCAAGAAAAATAACTTTGCGCGTAAGTTTTGTGTTTTTGACGTCAGGAAGTCGCTAGTGTTTGCCTTTTAATAAACCTATGCAGACTTCACTTAATCAAAGCTAGATATCTTGGATCAATGCTTACAACTATGGACTAATTTCAAGAAAAATTAAGATCGGGCGACACAGTAAATACATTGTGCCGACACTGGATTATTGAGAAAAGATGAAACTACCTGTAGACTGAGCAGAGGGTTTATTCTATCAGGTCACGATCGCTGATTACTGAATTCTTTGCCCTGACAGGTCGTCTTTGTAATGAAGTCGAACCTAAATATAATCAAATTCACACTAGGTTCGAAAATGTAACTAAATTGTTCAAAAAGCTTCGTTTAAGAATTTCTTAACTGATTCCACTAAAAGGTATTGTCTAAAGAGCGTAAATTTTAAACAAGCTTTAGTCCCGGTCTACACTGTCCGTAAAATCAGGAGTGTATGAGCTTTTTGTGACTTGATTTTAACCAACTGGCACCTTGATCGTTGGTAAGATGATACGACGGACGTAAAGATTACTGTTTAAAATAAATACGCTTGTTTGCTCACGATTTTACGCAGTGTAGACCGTGCTTAAGGCATTTGCTTCCGATTTTTGTACACAGAATAAATCACATTGATGGAAAAATTATCAATTCGGAGCACAATCACACTGAAGATGTGTTTATCACAGAAAACTGACTTAAAACTACCTTTTGGCTTTGGAAATCGACAGCATAAACGGAGCCAGTTGCAGGCATGGCTTCTGATATAGGATTTAATTTTCAAGAAGTTGGAAAATAGTTGTTTTAAACTTATTATGAAATGTGGCAGTGGATGGTCCCAGGTCTAAAAATTGCTTGAATTAATAAGTGAACCCAATTGATTTAAAGCTTGAAAAAGACTATGGTTCTTCCAAAACTGTTTTGTCAAATCGCTTGTAACTTTGCCCATAACCAACATGCAATACATATTAACTTAGCCTTAGTTAGTTTAAGTCAAATTAAATGGAGAACAATAAGACTAACTGAAATAAATTTTTTAAATTAGTGTTATTTCATGTAGTTGTGACACCATCTTTTTTGTCCCAGTCTGTTCCAGAAATAGTGTACTTCAAGAACCAAAAAAAATTTAGGATCTACAAAAACTTAAGCACTATTACAGGCAGCATTTGTCGTAGTAAATAACAAAGCTACTAAACACCAGTTTTTATTGTTTACCAAGTTCTAACTTTTTCGGTCTGAATTGTAATAGAAGCCGAAATGCTGAGACAAAGTAGTTGACGTCAGCTGTGTAGCAGCTGAATTATTTCAGAAATTTTTTTTAAAGTTTTGAACTTTGAAAATATCTGAGAAAGATAGGATAAGTTAACCCTAATAGAATTTTAAACTAACGATGCCAAGATACTTCGTCTGCTTGTTACCTTTATTGAGTTTGCAAAGCCATCCGTTTCATATCTGCACGATGCTCACGACCACCATGGCAGTCCTTCCAGTTTCTTTAGCCAATTTGCAAAGTGCTGTGTTTGTAATCTTTTCTCACTCATCTGAAATAAAAGTTACCTGGTAATTTTTTATCATTTGGGTAAAAAGAATTATAGCGTATGACTTTTGTAAAATTAATCAAAATAAGGTACAGTGTTAAAAAAAAATCCTCAGCTGCCAGGGCAAAAATTGATTGATTACTGTTTTACATCTACCACATAACCGCAGTTTCTCCCAACTTGGGGCATCCAAGTCAAGTTTTTCATTGTTGACCAAAATGTTGGAAAAAGCCTAAAATATACATTCTTTGCAAAATTGAACTTTTAACATCTTGCCATTTTCAACATATTGCAGTTTAAAGTCAACAGTTTTCTTCTTTTTTTAGTGCTGCTGTTTTGCCATTATTGTGGCAGAAGATTAACTTTTGAAAAGTTGGCCTACATTTATTTGAAAAATTTCTAAAGGGAAAAAGCCTTTTCAGTGAAAATCTAAATTATCATATCTTGGAATCGGAAGGTAGTAGTAACTTAAATTTGGTGAAGTTGGTTTTCAGATCTGTTAAAGTTTTTTGAGAGAAAACCAAGAAAATTTTTTTCAATCTGAATGCCCTTTATCAGTTTGATTTCTTAGCATATGGCCAGCATTTCTTGCTGATTTTTACTTTTACGATACGCAAGAAAAACAATGACAAAAGTACAAAGCACAATTTTCTGAGTCAGTTCAAAGGCCAGATGCATATTTGTATAATTTGATTACCTAATTTCTGATGTCGGTTTGCCACAAATAAAAAAGTACCCTATTGTTGATACTCTTAAAATCGGTCAACGAATTTGAAGTGCAGGGTGTTTAGACGCAGGACGATTATGCGCCGGGACTATTAGGTTCCAGGACTTCAAATCTTATTTAAAAACAGCAGAAAAAATTTTTTTGAATTTTATTTTGAATTTGAAAAAATGTTTTTGGTCTTGCACGGAAAATTTCTGGGGCCTAAAAGTCCTGGCGACACATAATCGTCACGATCCAAAATAAAATATGCTTTTTCTAAGATCTTTCCATAGCCATGCATTTCAACTTGTTAGCTGCTACAGTTTACTTTTAATCAAATGTTTACATGTGTTTTGAATTAAACAATTAATTGATCAGATTTAAATAAAAACTTCGTCAAAAATAAACACATTCAACTATACCTTAGAACTTGAACACTGAACAGAGAGCTTCGTCAACAACAAAATTTATCTTCAAGTTCATTACATCCAGTTTCTTCATTGTTCAGATCAGATGAAGTAGGAGCATATTATCACTAATGGTGACTGACCATCAATAGATTGCAACAGCTACTTAAAGACTATATCATTAATGTACATTACCTTAAGACAGTTACTAAAAAAAGGTAAATATCTGGCGATTTTTATTCCTTCAGTTAGAGGTCTTCAATTCTAGAAAATGCGGAAGCAAATTAGAAAGTTTCCCACCATCCGTGCTCTAATTTAAAAGGGCAATGAAATCGGAAATTTTTTGCTTGATTTTCTCCCAGCAAATTTTGACAAATCTGAAGACTAACTTTATTCAATTTAAGATTTTTACAACCTTCTATTCCTGAGATATAACAAATTTAATTCCCCCTAAAAAGGCTTTTTCCCTTTGAAATTTTGCCATAGTTGCTGATTAGAAAAAAAAATTCAAAAGTTACCGCATGTTCCTGATTCTCAATAAAAGTTTTGCGCCATAGTTGAAAAATGAGCTGCTTTTCAATAACTGTAAGCCAGTTTTCCAAAAGTTAACTTTCTCTCACAATACTGACAAAATGGCAACACTGAACTAAGGGGAAAATTGCTAATTTTGAACTACATTATTTTGAAAACGAGAAGGCATAATAGAAAGTTCAAATTTGGTGAGAATGCATTAGAGGCTTATCCAACATTTTGGCCCAAAGTGATTCCCTTTTTAAGTTGTAGAGGAGGTTTTGTGCTGTGCCAAAAATATTTTTGCATTGTCTATGCCAAATTGGTGAAAAATTTTAATTTTGTGCATTAGACTTCTCTGGCGCAACCCACATGGCATATGGCAAGCACAGTAAATGTATTTAACAGCAATAACATAGAAAAAAACTACAGCCAGGTAGCCACTTTGCAGTCTGCAGACATGCATTTTATTCTTTTGAAGACAAAAATTTAACCTTTACACAAAGCCAAATTATTTTTGTTTATAAATCGCCACTTTTTGCGATGATTAGCTGCCTTTAACCATATCGATTTTTCATCAAAAGATTCTGGAAAACCTCTTCTTTCTTGCAAAGGACTGTTTTTTTAGCTTATATATACACTATACAGGTAAAGTCACTTCTTGAAAATAAAGTGCATTCAGATTTGGTTTCATAAGTCTTTTCCACAGCGCTATACTGACAGAACATCGTGTCACCATTGGTTGCATTACTTTTCTATTAGCTTGTTGTAAAAAAGATGGTACAGTTGGGTAGCCACTTTGCAAACATGCCAAAAATTAATCATTTTACGACAGGTTGGAAAGTTTAATTACAAAGCGCAAATTTTCGCACCATCCTTAAATCCATATAATTTTTGCTATGTGCAAATTTACACAAATACAATTTGCCAGAATAATTTCTGCATTCTCTTTGCTCTGCGACTTGACGCGGAGAAGGCCTTGCCAACTTGTTACACGCTTTAGCGTAACACACTGAGTATAATGAAAGATTTGATTTTTATTTGTTTAAACATCTGTCATAAAACCCTTTATTAGCAAAGTTTTAAAACTTTGATTTTCCGTTGATGTTTTGGACTAGACTGAGATCTGGTACAGATGGCATAGAGTCCCAGTTCAAAAAACAGTGCCAGGTCATAAGGCCTAATTTTTTAAAACACTTTTTCCTGAACCAAAGTTTTTGCAAAAAATGCTTTACTTTGGTACACACTAGATTTTCTGCTTAAAAGGTCTATTGCAGGCCACTGGTATGAAGATAAGGTTACTAATACTTAACTTTGGTACTTACAGAAGTGTTTCCAAAAAAAAGAAAAAAATTTGATAAATAGTAACTGGCAAAATACATTCAAAACAAAGGGGCCAGCTATAATGATTCATTTCTATGCTGTCACTTCATATTATCGGATCAAGGTGGCTGTGAACTACATACAAAAACACTGCAGCAAACTCTAAAGATTGCACAGTTTAATAGTGGACACAGTTTTTAAGAAATAAGAAAACTAGGTACTGGAAACAAAAAACAATGGCAATTTATGATAATTTCACAGGCTTTAAAGCTTCAAGGCGACTTTAACAGAACAGTAAAAATTTGTAATCATTCATTTGGTGATGAAAAAGTTAGTTGTGCTTATAAAAAAAAGCAATACAGTTATTATAATTATTTACCAACAAAAATGCGCTTTGGCAAATGGTTGCAAAATAGCTGCATTAAGCGGACTTTCAGAATATGCAACAAAATTTTGAGAAGCCATAAGAAGCACAATCTCCAACTAACTACTGGTTTCATAGCTAAAATACTTACTATATAGAAGCTAAATAATTTCCCCGACATCTCTGAAAGGTGACTTTATGAGTACCAAAATTTTTTCTTTCAGTTGAACACTTGACCCCTCAATAAAAAATTTACCCTACTTTGCCCCCAAAAAAATGTTTTTCAATTTTATTCAGATTACAACTTAGTTGATACACATACATATTGTTTACAAGTTATTTTGGCACTTTTACTGCAGCTCATTTTTGGAACACTGAGGCTTAGCAGGCAACTTTCTTAAATGTGCCTTTTTACCCCCTATAAAAATTGTTTACTTACCTACGGTATATAAAGAAATGCCCAAGTCCCTTGAGTACATGAAGAATATTGTACATACCTACCATCTAATATGCAACTTTAGCCAACATATATCAGTGATCAAAATACTTTTCTGATTTTGTATCAAAGTTACCCCCATACCAAAGATGTAGGACTTTACGGTACACATATGGATGTAGAAAACTGGTAATTTTTGTTTATAATAAATTAATTGTGGTGTTTTGACGTTTGTAGTTTTTGATTGATACATTCAAATCTAATATTGTTGGCAGAGGCTTTTAGTGTTATGCTACGCAAAATACTGAATAAGAAAATTGCTATTCTAGCCCTTATCCCAACCCTAATGTTAATCCTAACCTACACTCAAAATCTAACCCAAATCCTCCATAACTTTAAATAAGGATGAATGAGCGCTCACTCAGTGCTCTTCCATTCTCTTTATGGGACTTACATAACAACCATAACATAACACTAACCACTTCTAATATTGCTCAATGACAATACTAGGCTAATGCTATGACGTAACAACAGGACTGTGGGTTAGACCTTTTTGGGATAAACAAATTTTGCGAAAAAATTACAGTCTTTATATTTTAAAAAGCAATAACAGTGGGCTAACCGAAAAAGCACATTATCTTTCATTATACTCCAAACAAATAATATTCATATTTGTAGATGAAGTATCTTATCTCAATTTTTTTTCTTTGGTGGATTAAGACTACATTAGCTCTAAGCATTTCATTTTCAGAATGTCTGCTAAGTGGCTACCGGTACCCGACTGAACAGCAGCTGAAAGAATTTTTCAATTATTGACAATTTGTACTCATAGTTCAAAAAACTCAGCCTGCAATTGGTTAAGCTGATCAGCAATGTACCAGTGAGCTAAATCAAGCTTAAGACAATTTCAATTGAATTAAACTTGAAGTATTATACTCCAAATCCTAAATCTTTGCTGTATGTAACTACTGTAAAATCTTATTCTTCACGTTAACTCAAATTTAGTGCCTTTGAAATTATTTGGAAACCAGAATGTTATTGAAGCCTATGCGAAGCATTTATTGTTGTTTTTTTTTAAAGAACAACAAGGATTTTTGAGGATAATTTGACTTTAGAGCAGATACAGACCTTTTTTTATTTTATTCGTCATTTTACTTTTAAAAATTTTAGAGATAGAGTTTTTCTGCATTCGATTATTACGAGTTTTTGCAAAAAAAAACAACTTTTGTAAAGTTTTGAGGGATTCCAGCTTCGGGATTTTTATCTAGTTGATCTGGAAACAATAAAGTAACTGTAATTACATTTTTAGTTACCAACTTGCTTTAGCTAAGAGACAGCAAAGGGACATTTTGGTCTTCGAGTCAAGCTGCCACTCGCCCATCTGTCTACACAAAGTACAGGCTTCACACTGATCTTTTTTTAACTGAACTTCAAACAAGAACGCTGTAAATACTGATTTTTTATAGTCTTTGTTATGTTCTGACCAAGAATTAAACCAAAGTCTACAGTTTCAGTAGCAAATGCTCTATCTACTCGACTAATGATCAGTGCAGTAGTTGTAAACTACAATATGTTTGTTTAGATAATTTTGAATGATAAAACATTGTCTATACAAACATAAAAATCATTTCTAATTGTTATCTTGGGATTCTGACTATAAATTTAGCGTGTCGTATGAAATGCATGCATCTGATATTTCAAAATCCAAACCACTCAATTTTTTACTTTAAGTTTGCAAAAAAATGAGATACCTATAACTGGGTTGCAGGAATTTATAAGTTGTCCAAACTCGTTTTGTATAGTACAGTATTGAACAAAGAAGGGTTTTAAACAAAAACACATGGTTTAAGCTATACACTTTTTGTTTTTTATAAAAACCAGTAAATTAAACAAACTTTAATCATGATTGCTGTTAAATAAATCAAAAATGGCAATACCAAAAAGGCTTAGTAAACTCTGCTGATTAAGTCCAAATGCGTTGTACTAGCACGTGTTATTAACATTATTTTTTTCATGCTGAAGCTGGCATTATTCTCAAATTATTCTTAAACCTAAAGCAAAAATATAAATCTCGTGTTCCTTTGCAATTCTTTTTACTAAAAAGCATTTTATTGTGTGTTATTAACATGCCAAGTGTTTAACCCTTTGTTGAAAAATTAAAAAATGTTCTCACTTTTTTTCTTAACTTTAACAGCTAGGGAAATTTTTGACTTATTCAATTCAGCTCATATTTTGTGCAAACTGTTTTGAGATAAATGGTGGCTTTTTGTTACCTTTACATTGATGGAAGTGGCTAGTAATGCCCATGAAGAGAATACGAGAGCAAAAAGTGAGCGCTCATTTACTCTTTTTTGTATTTTAAATTACTGATATGGTTTGGGTTAGATTTTGAGTTTAGATTAAGACCAATGTTTGGGTTAGGTTTAGAGCTAGAATAGCAATTTTCTTATTCTTATTTCTTACGTAACATAATAGTAGCCTCTACCTATATTTACTAACTGGAAGACCACAAGGTTTTCACAGTCTCCTGGTCAATGGCAACTTGGCAAATAAACCTGTATTATAATTACAATAATACTAAAGCGAAAAAAATTACCATTTGCGATCTGGCTTATACTGCACAACCAATGCGATGCTTTTCGTAGAATGATGAGTTTTGAAATATTATGTGCGATGATTTCCAAAATTGAAGTTTGAATGCGTGATAAACAAAAGCTAATTATTTCCAGAAAATTACTAACTACAGATCATTTCTGGGAAATATCTATTTATTTACTGTAGGAAGGTCCCTTCTTAATTTTGACTGGTCCTTTGAAGTTCAAGGAAATAAAAATATTTACATAACTTGAAAACTTTTCATTTAATTGTTCAAAAAAAAAATACTGAAAATTCAAAAAATATTTTAGTAGTACACTGTAGAACTGTATGATGCCGCATATACAAATACAGTACGTTAGCAAAATCAAAATAAGCAGCCCTTTTTTACCAAGGATACTATTCCGCAGGTCTAGTTATGTAACGTAAGCCTACTCTGAGTTGTTCCTTTATGTCTTTAGTCCTAATCTTTTTGCCAATTTTGCATGATGATTGAAATTCAGTCATGCCAAAACAATTTGCACACATCCAGTTCTTTTGTTTTTGCTTGCGACAAAAATTTTTGTTTCTTTTAAGGTACCAGTACGCTAAGCCATAATTTTCTTTGACTTGGCCACCTATCATGATACCAAATCATACATTCATGGCAAAAGACTATGATTAACATTGGCGTTATTTCGACATTTGGAGACAAAATAGTCCTATAGCTATTTTGCCTCCTGCTCCTACATAACGTCAACCGGGGCGACTTTGAATGCTGGGGTGACTTTGAACACTTCACTAAAACAAACTTTGTTTTCAGTTAAATACTTTTCAAGACCAAGAGCGGTCTCTTACTAGGTCAGTGTTTGAACTTGGATAGATTTTTTTTCTTTTTTGCCTGACTAGCACAAGGTCACGTGACAATGATGTCATCATTTTAACAAAATAATTCTCAAAAATTGGGCGATTTATTACACCATTACTATTGGCATGTAGATCCCCAAGTCAGGTCAATTAGCAATAAACGATTGCAGGCTCGAACCCATGACAAAGTGATCGCCAGTTTACCGACCTCACCACTCTGCCACGCGTTTTTGTTTTTTTAAGGCGGAGTGCCAATTTTTAAAAAAAATCGGGAATTGGAGTGTGACTTTAATTAATCTTCTAAGCCACAGTGATAGTTGGTAGTAGAATGAGCAACTATTTTTGCTCTCTGGGAATATCAAAATATGTGATTAGGCTACGCTAATCCAGGTTATTGAGCAATATGACAATTGGTTCGAATTTTTTGTCGAAGTGTAGTTTTGTATCGGAGTATTTCAGAGCAGAGTGTTGTTGTGAAAATTCGGAGCCGGATTAGATCCGGAGTCAGTTAAAAAATTTCAGAGTGGAAAAATTAGCCACTCCGCAATGCTCTAAGTCAAAGACAATTCAGGCAAAGGCAACTTTGCGCTAGTAAGTGAAGCTTTAAGTGCATGTTGGTAGGCGTTCAAAGTCGCCCCAGAGACCGGGGCGACTTTCAACGCTTTTTGAGATAGAACAATATGCCTCATGAGAGCGAAATATTTTTTTAGTTATGACAGTTCTAGTTGCTGAGGCCATAAGTGTTACATTCAGCCTATAAGCACTTTTCTTGCTTAAACCTGGTGGAAGTGACAAGTAAAAATGATTCAAAACTGTTCAAAGTCGCCCCGGTTGACGATAGCCCAGTAGCCCTAACCCTGAACTGTAACCCTAACCTCACTGCCTCAGACCTTAACCTAGCCCTAACGCTAACCCCAACTCTTCATCCTAACCAAAAGAGAGGGAAAATACTCTTGGTATTTTGCCTCTTGAGACAAAATAGCTACCGCCACTGAAATTTGATATAAGTACAAGTTACCGTACAAGTTTAAATTTTTTCTATGGTAGTGTCTGCTGCACTGGTCCAGTTCTTGATACAAAAACGCTGCTGCACCAGCAGTCAGTTATATTGCTTTTTTCTCATTAATTCAACTTAAATACAGCACTTTGACGCATCAACTCTGAACTGCGTACTGGTAGCCCCGGTGGTGTAGTGGTAAGGCACTCGCTGGTTAAACTCAACGTTCGAGTTCCATTTGTGCTGAACGCGCTAGGCTCGTCTCGCGATTGAGCACAATCATGCTGTGTTATTTTTATTTCTTTTTCTTCAAAATTTTCCATTAGACTTAGAGTTACAGGTAGGGTTTGGGCAGCAATGCCAGCTTGAGAGATAGTAACTTGAAGTGCAAAAACAAACGATCGGTGCAGCAGCAATTTCATGTTGAAAACTGGACCGGTGCTCTAGACACATCACACAGTCTTTTTCTACGATGCATGACATATGTAGGCCTATTTCATAATACAGTTGCACAAACTTCTGGGGCACAATTTACCCCAAGATAGGTCTGGGAAAAAGCTCCTCCTAGTTTAAATATGCCTAGGCCTAATGAAATAGGGCTAATTATCGAAACAATAATCAACAATTAAATACGTAGGCTGTAGCCTACCGGTAATAACTGCAATTTTACTTTGTTTCATGTCCGAAATTACCGGTACCCTTATTAGCTTATTGGCTGAAGTTAGGGTTTGGGATCGATTTGGGGATAGTTTTAGATTAGGCATTAGTGTTTGGGTTACATTTGAGTCAGAAATAATAAAAAAGTAGGCTAGATAAAAATTTCCGGAGAAATAAAACCTTCCAAATATAGTACCGGTAATAAATAGTGGATAGCCTACTGTAACTTAGTCCAGTAGTCTAGAAGCCATTTTTACAAGACAATGCTAAATCAAAAAAAAATCATGGCATGGTAAAACTAAACCCAGCACTGCAACACAAACTGTTAGAACCATTACCTCCAATCCTTAACTTAAACTATCAGTAACTCTTAACAATTGCTTAAACCTGTAAATTTTTGCCTGAAACTATCCACACAAGGATTAATGCTAAGGTAAGTACTTGAAAAACTAGATTTTGTGATGCTGTTCCGCTTCAGTAATTTTGTTTTTTCGTTTTTGAAATTTGTGAAGGTTTTAGCTCAAACATCTTTTGTTTTACAAAGAAATTAGACTAAAATATATAAAAATTACTGATTGGTGTTGCAAATTACTTTGCAAAAAAGTAAGACATAAGTTTTAAGTAAGGTTTGGCTTCACCATAACAAAGTTTTTTCAAGTGCTTGCTCCTGAAAAATCACAAAAATGAACATGGATTTTCGACATAAAAACGTCTAGGCCTTGTTTATAATTCAGCTAATTCTGATCCCTGTTCAGCACTTTTGGAATGAACAACCTAAATTAATTACAAAAAATTGTCGGTAGTTAAGAAAAATTTTATCCACCAATGTTGGCCTGGGGCTGGCATCCAACGTTGGCCCTGTATAGGCTGAAATGCATAATGCCGATCTTGGAAACCGATGTTGAGCCAATATTCTACCAACGTTGGCTGAATCGTAATAAAAAAAAAGTATTTTTGGCAAATTGGAAAGCTATAAGTAAAAGATAATGGCCCAGAATCATTACACAATCGTGAAAAAATTCGAGGAAACTTACTTCTACAATAATTACGGCGTTTGCAAAGATGTTGGCAAAACATTGGCAACATTGGCAAAGCGTTGGCAAATTTGCCGACGTTTTGCCAACCCTGCCAACTGATGGCCAACATTGGCCCGATCTTGCATGTTTGCTGGGATAGTACCGTTTTGGCTGTTTGGTGCTGCTATATTTGTGATGATTTTTCAGAGCAGTCCTGCTGCATTACCAATACAGTAATCAAGGGTGCCGATCCATATATTGACCATTTGGGGATGATTTAAGGATTTTGTCTATTTTTTGATAATTTTGAACGTTGGGAAAAGCAGGGTAAAACCCCCAGCGCTCGAAAAGTTTGCATTTTTTTGCAAAAATAACTTAATTTTAGGGGCTATTTTGATAAAAAAATAATGCTTTTAAAACGTGGATTTGAAATTGGCAGTGCACACATGATTAAACTGGTTGCATTAATGTGCTGTTTGAGAGGTGGCTAATGGTAAAATTTTAGTTCTCTTATTTAGATGCTGCTAAATTATAAAATCAAATAGTTCAATAAAACTCACAAGGAGTAGTCTATTTCGTATAAAGTTTATAGAGAAAAATAATTGGGGGGGGACTAATGAAAAGAAATTTGAGAGAAATTGGTAATTGAGTAATATTGAATAGCCCCCCTCCCCTATTCCTTAGTTTATTTAATTGTATGTTTGTTGATGGCAGCTATGTTTAGCATTTTACACTTGCGATCAAATTTGATTGCGTATTTTTGACCATTTTTTGTATGCTATGGCCCCCCCCCCCTGGCTACGCTACTGGGGAAGAGAATGATGCTCAAACTGGAGATTTTCGGAGCAAAGTTCAACGCTCATTTTCGCCTATATCAGCAAGGAAGTCCGCAGAAACGTTTACTAAGGTTTAGAAGGAGGGCTGGTGATAATTAAGAATTTTCTAACACAAAATTTATGGTGAGACGACCTTAAAGCCAGCTAGGGGGTGTGGGGGGGGGGTTGTGAGCTCCCCAGCGGGGTCTGAAATCTTTAGCTTTTTCGACGTTTTTCGAGGATGAAATGCATCGTTTAGTAACGTTGCAAGTTGTAACACCAAAGTAACACACCGTACCCATGCGAACTATTGGGAGGGATACAGCAGAAATTCTTTTGGAGGATGCACCCCCTGGATCGGCACTTTCGTGTCTTAATGAAGTTATACGCAATGCAGAAACAGAATAGGTATTCAAGTATAAATGCGAAACTGTTCATTTTTCTACTTTGGCTTGTAATACACAATTGTATATGATTAGCTACAGTATTTATCATAGAGGTAGCGATATTAAATTTTGCTCATATTTTTTCTGGAGTTTCCTGTCGTCAGTCGTTTCCAGCCTTTATGCTAGCTGTAATCATGTTTAGTTAAATGAAAAGATTTACGTTACTTTTTCAGCAATTGTTGAGTTAGCGGCTTTGTCAATATTTCAATATGTCAGAGACAGACTGCTTTCTGCATTTATTATTTAATGCATTCAAGGTAGTTTTTCAAGCGCAATTCTGAACTTTTCTTATTATTTAGGTTAATTCTATATGTTTACCAACGCAATAGCCACAGAATATGCCTAAAATTGATGTTGCAAGTTTGTGTCTTGCTTTAAACAATGTGGTATAATAACCGATATGATCCCATGCTGTTCTTACGCAAAGGACAAAGACAATCATACACGTCAGATAGGTATTAAATAAATATACGGTTTAGTAATTATTTTATTGCAACCTAAGTAATTAGTTTGTAAAGTAAAGCTGAAAATGGTTCTATGAACTTAATCAACGCCAAATAGCTGTAGGCTATTACTCAAAGGCAAAACGAAATTTACAACCCCGCCACACAAACAATCTAATCAACTCAACAATCTTTCGAGGGGGCCACTGACTCGAAGACCGCATGGTCATTTTCGCTGTTTTCTGGTTTGGTTTTTGTGCTTTCACAGTTTTTATCCTTTTTGTGCATGCTTAGTGCTATTGAAAATGTGTTGTGGTGTAAGCGTTGAACCATTCCGAATAAAAGTTGATTTGATATGATTTGAACTCTTAAAATACTGCAATAATTTACCGTCAAAACTTTGCCCCTCCCGGTTTTCAGCTTTGCCCCCCTGATCTTGCTAAGCTGGCGACGCCCCTGATCTAAAGTTAGGCGAATCGCATAAGACTAGGTTGGCTTTGACTGCATCCTTTTTTACCCTGCAGTTCCAGAGATATTCTACTTCAAACACAACGTCGGGGCCTCTAACGTTATAAATTTGAATAATTTTTATTGACAACGCTGACGTTGATAGTGGGCGTCGTTAGTGTTGATTTCCCCGTCGGTTTTCTTTGAGTCTGCTTATGATTGTAGCGTGACTGTGACGTCATAGTGCCGAGTGTGGTTTGTCTAGTCTGTCTACCTTAATGCGTGCAGTCTGAACGAGCGTTGAAGCAATGACATAAAAGTAGATGATCGGAATCTGCGCGAATGCGCTCATTTTATTCTCTGCTCGGTCACGCTTGGCTGCAGGCCTCACTCTTCTGGGTTTCTCTGGCACTGGCGATTAGTGCACAGTTTGAAAAAGGTCGGTTGAAGCGCTAATAATGGGCTTGCAAAGTAATTAACGGTGGTTTGAAGTAAACTAATCGGGTATTCATGTTTATATCATTCGAGTAAAAGCAATATCTTGAAAATTGGAGCTGTTTCTACAGGTCTTTGATAGCATATTCAGGGTAGGATCGTGTCCGTTCTTAATCGTTTAAAGGGTGTGAACGAAATAGTCCAAGTCTTACTCATCCGCACCAACATTTTTTATAGGTCATGAACTTTTGCTGTAGTCACTCGATCGATCATTCGTATGAACCAGGCACTTTGCGTTTGTCTTACCACATCAACGCCTAGCACAGGCGTAGCCAAGGGGGGGGGGGGGGGCAAATTGAATTGCTACCAATGATAAAAATTATGACAACAAAGTCTTTTTTCAGCTTAAGTTTATTTTAGCACTTTTGCGTTCAAAAGTATAATATAAATATCCAACCAATGTAAACGTATTATCCGGAAGAAGCTCAGGCTTTTTGTCCTAAAAGTTGCAATCTCAGTCCCTCATCTAACCTTTTTGTGAACATAATGCAATAACATGACTCGTAACCATCTTTTGTACCAACTTTGAATAACAATTCACCTCCATTTCAGCAGTTTTATCGCGACAAAATACTTCTGAAAAAACAATTAGCTTGGGAAAATGGTTATTGAACAAATTATTGAATTTGAATTGAGCGAGCTCGGGTCCTGGTCGTTTATGTACTCCAAAAACTGGCTATTTTTATGATAAAACAAAAATCTCCGAGGCAAATCTTTGAGTGAATTATTATTTACTAGCTGCTAAAAATATTGCAGGAGGCATTGCATCTTACTTCACCCTACCTGGACCAAGGCACTTGCAAAATTTAACCTAAAAAAGCAAGATTTTAAACGTGTTTTGGACTTGACCTGCAAGTAAATGGAAGTTTGAACAATTTAATTTTTTCAGTTGGCTTTCAAATCTTAAAAATTTAGTGATTTTAAATGGATCTACAAACGTACAAAATGTGATCCAAATGGCCTAAGAATTGCAATTTTTTCTAAAACATTACAAAAAATTACAAAAAAAACATTACAAAAAACATTACAAAAAATTTCTAAAACATTACAAAAAAACAGGGCAAAGCCCCCAAAACCCTACTCTGTGATACGTTTAAGTTACACTAGTTTAACTCGCCATCTCTCCCAATTTACAATTTTTTGAAAACTTTTCAAGTTTTGGTTCAAGTCCTGACCCCCTTTAGCAAAGTCCTTGTTACATGGTAATCCAGGTTTCTGCTTCTGATCCTCCATTTTACGGTATCTTTGTCCCATTAAAAATTCCTTTTGAAAAGTTCTGATGACGTCATTGCTTTTCGGTTTGAGCTCCACTAATCAAAAATCCTAGCTACGCCTAAGACGCCAAGCACTTTTTTGGGTTCTGCTTGCAAGTCTTTCCTGTTGCTGGGCCTCCACTGCGGGTAGACTGCTTGGCCCTAATGGGAAATATGCGTCAGGTGTCTTTCCCAAGGACACAAGGACGTATTGCAGTCACTAATTCTGAAGAATAGGTACGTTGACGTTTTTTCGCAAGAACTTGGTAAAATATATGAATCTTTAAAGGTATAGGGGTTTAAGTAAGACATCAGACGACATTTAGAGTTTTGATCGTATGCTGTAGCTGATGATTTATTTTTGCTTTATCCTGCTGTCACGAAACAACGGTGGCGCTGAAAATTAGACAAAACTGCATCTGATTTGGAGTTTCTCTGCGATCAATTTCAAAACATAACCATGATTTTTCACTAAATTATTTTGATGAATTCAACTTTTTTTCACTAAAACGTCTCAAAATCGACGGTTTTCTTAATGAAATAAGCAAAAATTTCTTGAGCGGCGACCCTCCAAAATAAAATTTGCAACCAAAATTTCACGCAAAAATATTATAAAATCAATCTTTTTTGTAAAAAAACAAGATTTTTCAGCGGCAAAGACTCCGCATTTCAAAGTAGAAGTTAATCTTTTTTATAAAGATACTTCACCACAGGATAACATATCTTAAAAAAAAGAAATCAAAAACGCACAAACTAACTGATCATGCACTCTTTTCTAGAACAATTTTATAAGAACACTAGGCTGATTTTTGCTCAAATTTTAAGAACAAATTAAGAAAAATTCCAGCCTCAGCAGCAAAAATAAATTATAAGGACAAATGAAAAAGAAAAAAAATTCAAATTAATACGAGAAACTAAATTCTGTGCTGATTCAAAACGACAAAATTTCAGTGGTTTTCTTGTATTTGCGAGCAAAATTGCAACTATTACGAGAATAAAGAATGCTGTTGCGCTCTATGCGAGTAACTGAGAAAATTTTTGACAGTCGTACAAGTCGAAAAAAGAGTAATTTTCCGTTGCGGCAAAAGCAGTAAAAAAGCGTTCACTCAAGCACACAAAGCTTTGGGACTAAACACTAAGTTTTACAAATATGATCGCTAAAACTAACATCTCAAACAGTTGTACAAATGTGGTCGCTAAAATTAACATCCGTGTTTTCAAAATTTAAGAACAATTGGGGCCAAAATTCGGCAAAAAACTACGAACAGCAAGCCTTAACAATATTTATTGGTTCATATAAAAAAAAATATACTATATGCCGTAAAAAACTACGGCACGTGTTTTTGACATTATTTAATTCAGTTTATTTTTGCCATTTCTGGCATGGAAGCAACGAAAATTAACGTACGCTCTTGACTCTTCAAAGTTCAATGCTACCATAACAACAACACAAAATGAAACATAAAACTGACTCTTACATATTTAGAGTAGTTCAATCAATTCAGTGTGAAGCATTTAACATATTTTGACTCAGAAAAGCAGAAGAAATGAGAAACCACGACAATAAACAAAAAAAACAGAACACTTTTCATATTCACAGTTCAGTGATGTCGTAACATTAAGTTGCAATAGCACGTTGATATTTACGTATTTTACCCAGCACTAACTCGAAAATAGGATTTTAGGAGGTAATTTAGTAGTTGACAAAACTTAACGTACATTACTCAGAGCTACAACTTCCAGAGACAACGATATTTGTGATAATTGCTACCTATTGTTAGTTGAGCAAGGCTAAGGCTGTACAGTACAGTCACTGTCAGCAGTTTAGCGCGGGCAAAGACAGAGCAAAATTCCGCACAATAAAGAAACAAAGAGGAAAAAGAGTGGGAAAAAGAGTTAATGCGTATCATCTAGTTTTATGTCATTGGTTGAAGTATGCATGGACGCTGCGAGCTGAGGGGCTAGGCTAGATAGATAAGAAGTTTTCAGGTTTTTTACGAGGCAGATAGGTAAGACAAAACGGGTCATTAGGGGTTAGGCTAGGAGATTAGCTTCCTGTTCTAGTTTGATCCTAACTAAGTTTTTTGGAGGCCTATCGGCAGTTATAGTAAGTTATTAGTAGGCTTAAAGTGCCTAATAGAAGCTGACTGTCAGCTAGTGTTTTAGTTTTCGCGCAGTGTTTGACTGTGATTTGGACAACGAGTTTGGTCAAAGAATTTTTGGTGAGTGTTAAGTTTATTTGTTTATAATTTTTTTTGTCTAAAGGTGCGTTTAGACTAAACGCGAAGCGACGCAAAGCAACCAAAATTTGACGTCATCGACAGCTCGCGAAAGGTTGCAACCGGTCGCAACCTTCGCGAGCAGTTGCGCAACATCGCTTGCTCGCAGGCTGTAGTAAGATGACCTACTAAATCACTGATCGGGTTTTTATGATCGCAGTTTGCTAGAAAATAATGTAAATAGTATATTTGTATGGTTTAGCGCCTATTTATCAGTCCAAAGAGTAGGTTGTTGGCAAAGTTAGATTCGCGATAGCCCTAGGCTAGCCAAGTTAATTTGGATCTAGACAGCTAAGGCTGTAAATTCTAGAGTGATCTTTCATAGCTATGCTGGATCTCAGAGCTTCATTGTAATGAATACACCAAAGCAGTAGGCCTAGCCCCACGACATCTAGCTTGTAAAACATAACTTTTTATTCTGTGTAGCATAGCAGAAGCTATTGTATCAGTCCAGTGGTTCTTTTGGCTGAGCAGCTTTTGCTTTTTTGTCTTAAAGTAAACTTAAACTAACATGGTGTTGTTGTTTTTTTCAGAATATAAAATAACCCACCAACAGGCTAGTTTTGAATGTGTTGATAGTGTTTTTACCCATTGTTTGTTAGCTTGTTGTTTTAAAAGTAACCACAATTGAACAATTCCTTGAATAGCCTACTGGAAAACTCGCAAAAAGTTCTTTTACTTGACCAAGCCAACTTGGTGAATAAAATTGTATTTAGAATTGGTTTCGAGCTACACTGCTACATACAAGAGCTAGATAGATACAAAAACTCAAAAAATTTTTATGAACTTTTGGATTGGCCTAATTAGTAGTCACTTCTTTGAATAGCTACAAACATGGAATTTTTTCTTCTGAATGTCCTCTTAACAGTCTTCTTGTTTCTGAAGGTTTGTGACCGTGATCAAGTTGAACTGGAAGCAATGGTTTTGGACTACCCCAAGTTTTATAATCATGAATATTGTAGTCTGGTAGTGATTTTTCACTGCAGTCCGATGTGATGAAAATAGAAGTGTCAAGTGTGTTAAATATTTATTTACTGTGTCTTTGTGTAATATCTGAATTTAGTTGTTTGTGAATTTCAAAATATTTTTACTGCCTTTTAAAATTTTAACTGCTTTACATGGTGAATAAAGTGACAAAGTAAACTATTTTAGGTCTGAAGTTCAATCATTACAATTACAGTCAGTGTATTTAGATGAACTAGAAAGCCAATACATATCTAACCAGTAGAAAGTGAGTTCTATTTTTTGCTGAGGTTACTGTTTTTGCTGAGGTTACTGTTAGTACATGCTCATTGCTCATTAGTCACCACTAAACAAAAAACTTGATACAGCATTTATAATTCCAATAATTGGACTGGGGAAGGAAGCGTCAGTTACATGAAAATGTGAGAACTAACAACACTTTTATTTTTCTATTTTTTTTTTCTATTTTTTGCAGAGGTTACTGTTATTACATGCTCATTGCTCATTAGTCACCACTAAACAAAAAACTTGATACAGCATTTATAATACTAATAATTGGACTGGGGAAGGAAGCGTCAGTTACATGAAAATGTGAGAACTAACAACACTTTTATTCAGATGCTTGAGTAATAATTTTCATATAAAAAAATCTAAATGTTTTTCTTTTATCAGGAGCATAACCAAAAACTTGCTAAGAAGAGGGGGCTTGACCTTACAGCTATAAGTTTGTCTGTATCTTGCAAACGGTGGTTTGGAGCGAAGCCCTTTGAAGTAAACGCGACCGTCGCAACGTACTGGTACCGCAAGAAAATGCAAACTAATAAAATGCTCCCGAAAGCATTTAACTTCGCACTAAACATCGATACGCGCTCCGCTAGCGAATAAAAAAACCAAACGTAGTTTTGGAGGCTGACTTTTCCTCAAAGTAACTGCTGGTATTAATGCGCTATATTCTTGTCCTTCGATGATAGTGTCAAATCATGCAAAAACTGCAATGTTTTTTTGCTTTCTCCAGCAAATCAACACAGCAATCCATTGCACAATAAGCAAAAAATCCACTACATAACTGATGACAAATCCAGCTTTCAGATTCACTCATAGCGTTAACATTGGGAGTCTTCATAAACAGGACTAAATAACAAACGCAAACAACTGTTTAAGCTTACTACAGGTATCATAACATGCTAGCCTGAAAAAGAAAAATCACATCAAAAAAGCAACATAGTTTATGCTTTAAATGTACCTGTACACTAGCCTATTGGTCTACACTCTACAAGATACCGGTTGATCTACCACTACCATAATGAAACATGGATGGTGAAAGCGTATAAGGATTTGTTAACTGAGTAAACACCTAAAGAAAACTTTTGACATCTGCCTCCAGCTTTTTGCGTTTCTGCATTGAAACCCAGAACTGTCATGGTCAAAACAGATTATGGCCATAGGTGGGCAAGTTAATGCAAAACGTTAGCTTCGTTAACCACTAGTCCGTTAACAAACTTCACACCTCCGTTAACGTTAATCCGTTATTTTCAGCTTTAACTAACGGAAGTTAATAAAGTCCGTTAATCCGTTAACATTTTGCGTGTAATTTACATTTCACTTTATTCACTCGCTTCTAGAACACGTATTGACGCTGTTGAGCTAATTGCAAGGAAATATTTATTGCTATGGTGGTGTTTTTGTGTTTTGGAAGTTACATTTTACAGTCTAATCTAATTTCAACATAAAAACAAGTTCAAATGCACAACGAAGCTGCAAGATATTTACGATAAAAACCTTAACGGAAGTTAACAGAACTTAACGGAAGTTACTTTAGTCCGTTAACAGCACTTAACGGAAGTTAATTTAGTCCGTTAACATGAAAAAACTTTTTAACGGATTAACGAGTAAATGAAAAAGTTAGCTTCGTTATTAACGGATTAACGATTAACGGACTTGTGCCCACCTATGATTATGGCAAGTTTTCAGTGGAAGGATCTAAAGAAATCATTGATAGCTAGCAAATAGGCTAAGTACTACTACGTTTTTGAAGAAATGACTAGTCTTTTTATTTCCAAATTCGATCTATAGTACTTGGTTTTTCACTTATACTTTACAAACTTTTTTCTCAAGATTGTTTTGTTACCTGAGCTATTAGTCTAGACTCTTCACGGTTATTGCGTGATAACATAATATAAATCAATCTTCGTTTTACCGGTAATTCCAGCGCTCTATGACGAAACAGAACCTGTGATTACTATAATAGTGCTTCAATAATAAAGTACACAAAGCTTTCTGCTCATTGAATACATTTTAAAAGTAAGTTATTAAGATTAGCCTATGAAGCGACCAGTCGCGAAGATTAGCAACCACTCGCCAGTGACGTAATCGACCACTCGCGAAGGTCGCCAACCTTCGCTTCGCGTTGCTTCGCGTCCAGTCTAAACGCACCTTAACCGACGAAACTGCCTAATTTTGCCGACTATGATAACCTTATCTACCGTTGTGTTAGTTAAGGCTGTACCGTTTAGCTATAACTTACAACTAGAGTGCTAGACTGCTGTGCGAGTTGGCCTGTGCTTTGTGTTTTTTGTGTAAATTTTGTTTTTATGGTTTCTGCGTAGTTTTGGGTGCTCGACCTACAGTAATTCGTGCTTTTTTGAGCGCAGAAACCGCTACCGACATTGCTATTCAATGGATGTCAAAGGCGCGTATTCAAAATATTTTCAATAAATTTCTGTTACAAACGAAGAGCGTGTGTCCGACCAAACCGCGCAATTTCGGGAGTTAACAGTTAGTGATGCCTGCCCAGTTCCAACCTAAAGCAACTCCTCTATATGCTACTGCATTGAGTCGTTCAGCTGCGCACTAATCAGTTTGATCTTGTCTGCATAATAGATCCGAGCTGGAAAAAACAGTAGACTGTACAGTAGCGTAGGTAACAAAAGTCTAAGAAGTAGGCATAAGGCTATAGAGCCTATAGTAGAGTTATTAGTGTACCGTAGTAGGTCATTGTTTGCAACTTAGATTGAAAAGTTTATTTTAGGGTCACAAAATGCTGTAAGCAAATACAATAAGCCTATTGAAATACTGATAGACTTATTATCAGGTATGAATTCGTAGTTTGTACCCTGAAATTTAAACCTTACTGCTAGGCTAGGCTACGATTTAGACTGAAATATATCTGAAAGCTGCGCTTGACTGTAGCTGAAATCCCTAGGCTACTGCACAATCTACTCTTTTTCCAGCTCGTATCTGTTCTGCTTACAAAATCAAGCTGATTAGTGCGCAGCTAAACGACTCAATGCAGTAGCATATAGCGGCGTTGCTTTAGGTTGGAACTGGGCAGGCATCACTAACGACGCTAAGACTATCAACGTCAGCGTTACCAATGAAAATTATTAAAATTTATTACGATAGAGACCCCGACGTCGTGTTTGAAGTAGAATATCTCTGGAACTGCAGGGTAAAAAAGGATGCAGTCAACGCCAATCTAGTCTTATGCGATTCGCCTAACTTTAGATATCCCCATTGATTTTGCCTTTAGTCCTCGTTTAAGTGGTGCGTGGATTTCAATTGTGTTTTCAATCAACGCGACGAATTCTGCAATCATCTTATTAAAATTGTCAGATGTAGCGTTGTAGATTTGCGGATTAAAAGCTTGCAAGTTTGATTCCAGCTGCCGGTAGAATTCCTCAGAGAGAGTTTTATTGTTATTTTTGGAGGTTTGGTGAAATTTATAGTAAAGGAAAATATGACAAAATGGTCGCTTACATCCATTTATTTGGATTATGCCTGGCAATAACCCAATATGTCATTCGAGCAGTTGGTTATAATGTTATTTATAATGGTTTTCGAGTTCTCTGTTGCGCGCTCAACGTCAACAACTAAGCAATGCTCGCAGCCTACAGTTTTCCAGACAGGCTTTTTATCCACTTCTCTTGCTTTTTTGTGCTAAGGTGTTAACTTTTTCTTCTGTCTCTGTAGTTCAATTGGTAAATGCTCTGCAGCGTAAACGTATTTCGTTGTTGGAGGACGTTTTTTGTTGTAGTCTTTGAGATGTTTTAAATTTTTAACAAAATTTTGTTTGCCAAAAATATCCATGGATTTAACCATTATCGGACGGTTGATTTTGCGTTTGTCGCTGTCGTAAAATGAACGCTGAAGCAGCCTGATTATCGGCCAGTTTTGTAGAATTGGTATCTTCAATTTGAAGGCCCTCAGCTACAAATTTTCGAAAAAGTTTTTCAGTTTGTCGGCGAGTTTCCCATACGTTATCAGAGCTTTCCGGTATCCCATGAAACAAAAATAAATCGTTTGCTGTACAATTCTCTGCTGAGATTTTCCTTTTTAATATCGATTCAAATTTCTTCCTTCTCCTTTCGCAACTCCCTCAGTTTGTCTTGAATTTGGGAAATTATCTGTCTCAGTTTTATTTGCGCAGTTTGAACTTCGACAATTGGTTGTATTGCTATCAATCCGTCTGTAAAACGGCTTGAACGTGTCTTCCATTTGCTTCATTCTTTTGTCAACACTGGTGACAGTTTTTAAGATTTTATCGATTTTGTCATCAATTGCGGTCAAATTTTTCAGGTAATCGCTGTCCCTGTTGATAAGTTTCAAAGGTTTCGTACCAGTGTTTGATATTCAATACAACTTGATAAACCTTCTTACTGGGATTTATTGTAAGATGAACGCTGCTTGCTGCCAATTTGATGATTTGTCTGTGAAGTAGCGATAAAGCACTTTTGCGCAATGCTCACAGCTAGTCTTTTGTAGAGCTTATCAGACATGTCTGCTCGCTACAAAAACTTTGTTCGAATACATTCCCCTGTAACTACCTTAAATTAACACGAAATAACATCTGTTCGTGACATTGCAAACATCTGCCAGATCAGCAATTAATTGAAAATGCCATCTGAGCGAACAAAGTGCGCGCTTATATAACTAGCAAAAAAACTTTCTTTGTATTTCTTGATTGTTTATTATCCATAATTTGGGTGGTTTTGAAATTTTCAAATTTAATTTTCAAGAAAAAAGCAGTCCACGACAATTATGTATTGAAACCTGCTTAAAAGTACGATTTTCTTAGTAAGCAATAGCACCTGGAAATTTAACTAAAAAACAAGCAAGTGCGCAGATTGCTCGTCAAATCATGTTGCAAGCAAATATTATCGCCTGTGGGACACCAATCTAATCTTCAATATGCTGCATCATCGAGGGCTGTAAACTCGATCAATTTTTATTCGAGTTCAAGTCCGAGTTCAGCCTACTTTAGAAAGTACGAGTTCTCTAATTCAATTTCTTCGAGTTCAAGTTCGGCAAAAATATCAAGTTTTTTGACTTCGAGTTCAGCCTGACAAAAATACTAAGTTCACTTTTTGACCTAATTGCTTTCTTTTTGTGGACATGCTGTTTTACTACGTTGCCACGGCATAAACAAATGAACGCAATCTCAATTTAAACGGCTTGATGAACAAAAAGTATGTTTTCCGAACACTTTTTTAATCTTTAAATTTCTTTTTAATGAACTCGAACAGTTTTATTGGGGTTCAGAAAAACTATTTTTTGGAGTTCGAGTTCGCAGCCCTAATATCACCTGTTGAACACTTTCCAAATCATTCAGCATCACCACGTCTTGAGTTCCGAAACGAACCGAGAGGACTGGTCCATAAGTTTTGCTCCATTTCTTAATTGCTCTTTCAGGATATTTTCCCATGAAAGGAAGAACTCCCAGGGCTGGAATGCCTCTTGGACCAGGAGGAAAGTTCTTTGGTCTTTTGTACCAATTGTAAAGATACAACAACAGCACAGTCACTACAAGAGACCAAGTAGAAAAAAAACTTGGTAAGCTTATATCCAACATATCGAAATTGCTCTAAAATTAAAAATACTCCACAGTAAGTTTGCCATGAACTACTTAAAAATCTAATCGAACATTAATTTTGGCTATTCTTGTGCTGACTGACAAAGCTTGTATGCAAGCAAGCCGGAACGTTTAAAAAATGTTTTTATAACAAATAAAGGCTAAAGAACGTACAGTAAACCCATGTAATTCCGCAAATCATTTTTCTCTCAGTCCAACCTTTTCATGAGTCTCTGGAATGGAGTTCATGAAAAAAATCAGCATCATTTCGTCGTAAAAGAAATCACAGTTGTTACGAAGACCTTTAAAAGGCAATTATATTCGTGATACAAGCTGTTGAAATGCTATCGGTGGCACACCTACGGAATTAAGGGAGTTTCAGCTCCCTCCCTTTAGCTAAGCCACCTAGAAAATTTTGGCCAAAATAAAAGCGTTTAAACGTGTTTTGGAACTTCTAAGGGGAGATGAAGGGCTGGGCAATTTAATTGTTGCAAATAACTTTCGATTTTAGTAATTTAATTCTTTGAATTAACTCTAAAAAGAAATATGATCCCAATGGCGTTAAAATGGCTAGTTTTTTCAAAAAATTACAAAAATCGCCCAGCAGGTTGTGATGCGCTGAGTTGCACCGGTTTTCTCAACACACCTCTTAATATAGACGTTTTTCGAAGAAAAAGTTCTTGACTTTGGGTCCAAACTCCTCCCTTAGCAAAGTCCTGGTTGCACGCCTGAATGCAATTGGCAATACGTATGACAAATGATGTTGAAAATTTTCATGAAAATCATTGCAAAACCTCTCGTAAAAAGGAGACTGGCGCTACGCAAAATGTTGCTGAAACTGGATTAATCAGAAAAGTAAGAAAATCGTCGGGTCAAAACCCAGTTTTAAGAATCACCTTTAAAAAGAAAGACCACCTAAATATTGAGCAAAAAAAAATGAGTGCAGTCAAAAACAATAAGAACACTGGAGTCATTTATTTGAAAATCTGCGACTACTTCCGATTTTCTGAGAAAATAATTCAAAAACAGGTTCGTACGAACCGATTGAATAGCACCACTACCTTCAGAATATAGGCCTGGACCAGGGGCGTCCAACCCTTTTCAGCCGCGGGCGAAATATGCTGTTCCAAAAGTTTGGCGAGCCAAAATTTATAGTTTATCGTTTTTTCTGCCAAAAAGGAGGTGAAGACCAAAAAAAAAAGATCTTCGCTCAGATTTGATCAGTGTTTTCTGCCAAAAAGTAGGTGAAGACCAAAAAAAAAGGTCTTCGCTCAGATTTGATCAGTATTTTCTGCCAAAAAGTAGGTGAAGACCAAAAAATAAAAAAAATAAAAAGGTCTTCGCTCAGATTTGATCGGTGTTTTAAAAAAAGGATTTTGTGGTATTTTTCTGCAACTCACAACGTCAGTGCGGAAGCATTAATCAACCAACCAACGCAAAAACCTTTGGTGGGCCATTTTAAAACCTTTGGCGGGCCACTTCTGGCCCGCGGGCCGCGGGTTGGACGCCCTTGGCCTAAACTATGCATTGTAAAGTCCTTAGTACTGTAGCAGATCGATACACATAGCACCACTGCATGCAAAATATATTTTTCTTGGTCTGACATTGGCAAGTAAGTACATACTCTGCTTTTAACTTTTCATATTCCAAAAATATTTTGAGCTTAATCTAAAAATATGTTTGATTTACGCTCACCAAATTAGTGGTTTGAGCACTCTCGGTTTAGGAATTTCTTGACTAGGACCCTTGTTTTAGTCTCTCTCAAAATTTGTGTTTAATTTACAATATACAGCATCTTTATGCGTGATTTGACCGCTCATTGAAAAAAGAACTGTTAAAAACGTGGCTGAAAAAATTATTCAATTTACTAAAAACGCAACTACTTTGACTGTTCTGCGATTAGCCTCCTCAGAAGGGTTAATCTAAATCTTTTTTAAATAATGTTTCAAAAGTGAGAGAATGCTAGAAAAAAACTGCTAAAAGGTACTGTAATTCAACTTATTCAAGCTAAAATTACCAGATAAAACTACTTCAGTACCATCTCAAAAACAAAATAATATTCGCTTGTTGTTTGAATTGTTAATAAATCTAAAAAAAAACTTTTGTCTTCTTTAAGGTCTTTTTTCGAGTAACACAACGTTCTATACCTAAATTGTACAGCGGATTTTAGGGAAAATTGCGCTGACGGCATCGATTCAAATTTATTGCCATAGACGTAGTTCTTTCCCACAAAACGCGCCAAATTAATTTAGCTGCCAAATATGTGTACTAATTTTATCGTTTCATAATAATCGGTACTCAAATTATAGTCACGTTGTTTTGTAACGTAATTGCTATTGCACGCTTTAAAAACATCACTACTGACCACGCTGTACTGGCTCAAAGCAAATTAACGATTATTTCGTGATCAAGACTAATAAATTACAGTAGGTATTGTATTTTTTGCTGTTAGTCTGTTAACCTTTCTTTTAAGTGCTATCTTTTTTATTCAGTATTGTTCGATATTTTGAAATGGCTACTTCTCATAATAATACTGAATAGTGTGAATAATAAGCGATCTTTCCATCGAGTTCTGATAAATAGCAAATCTTCTACCTCCTCTTAATTTTTTCTAACTTACTGTACATTATAAACAATTTGCAATTTTATGGTCAAGCAGGTACAGATATTTTTTACACTGTCGCATTGATGTGAGTTGCTCTGCGTTGGTGCTGTGGTAGGCAGGCGCAGACTGCCTGGTTCATGCGAACATAGTCACTAAATATTATATACTTGGAATGAAATATTTACCGATACTGTAGTATCAAACTGCAATAAAATTTATTCATAGCTATTTATTCCAGCAAACTGCCTAGTTTTGAAGTTTTTTTTGAAATCATTTTTCGGAAATAAAATCAAACTTCTACTTCCACTACAAACGGACATTTTTGCATCAATAATCCGAATGTATCTGCCAGTGGACGCGTGGTAACGCGTGCGACTCTGGAGCGGAAGGTCTGAGGTTCAAATATTGGACCGGCCAAATCAGACTTAGTGTTGCCAACTGCTCGCCACTGCAGCGACATATTGCTTCGAATGGAGCTGCACTGCCCGGATGCGCAATAACTCCGGGATGGACCTCGCAAACTCGTTATACGCTTTAGCGTAATAGAGCGAGTCCAATGAAAGATCTGATTTAATCTGAAAGTGTTGAATTGGAAGCAAATTTGCATTATTAAGTTTTACGGAATTTCGCATCTGCAACAAAAACAATATTGTTGTTGGGCAATTTTGACAAATTTATTATGAAATTTTATAGGCCTAATACAGAATTAGCAAAAGAACTTTTGCCAGATGCCAGGCCAAGTTGGGAAACGACTAAGAAGTGTTACAAACGTAGTACTACACACTTTTCGAGCACGTTTGAGTTTCATTTTCTACCATGTAATAGTCACGTTTTTCTAAAACGTTTCGATTTATATCTATTAGACGCAGAACTTTTCATTTTTTGATGCAGTCAACACAAAAGTATAATTGCTTGATGAGACAGCAAAAAGTTTGAATCCGAAGTTTGATGAGGCCTCAATTCGTGCAGCAAAAATGATAATTTGCCATTTGCTGTTGTATAATACTGTACAATTGTACATTTACAGCCTTTACGACATAGACGTATCCAGGGCCTCTGAGAGAAAATTTTCCAGAGGGTACGAAGGCCGATACCGGGTCCCCAAATTTTCTTGGGCCCCCCAAGCTTTATCGGGCCCCATGCTGTTAAATCATTTTTTGTCGAGTGTAGATCTTCATTGAAAAGTGAGGGGATGACGATATTCACATACAGTTAGGAAATATGAAAAACACAACTATACATAAAATTGGTTTAAATCCAGCTAAGGGGTTTGGGGGAGCACTGTGAGCTCCCCTAGCGGGGTCCGGGGCTGAGCCCCGGAAGCTTTAGCACTTTTTAAGTTTCTTGAGGGTACAATACAACATTTGATCAACATCCCAGCACCAAACTTGCTTAAATTGACAAGCAGAAAACGTGATATACATGAAAGAAAGTATGTGAAGTGGGGGATGATGACATTGAGACAATATTACACAATATAATTACCTTAATACTGCAAATCCAAATATTTTGCTGATTAAAGTTTTAAGAAGTCATCTGCAATCATAAACTTCACTAACCCAAATACCTATTAAACTCATACAGATAGAGTGAGTTACTAAATGATAGTAGTACTGTATGTCAACTTTGACTCCGCTCTCTGAGGTTGAAATGCTTTTGGATCTCTGGAAATGTGGGCTCATGTACATTGTTATACCGTAGAATTAGGGCTCTCAAATCAGATAAATGTAACAAAACGTTAATTTCGGTGCAAGTGTATGGCTTTTGATACATTTTCTCTTTGTTTAATCAAATCGGCCACTATTGGATGCCTTAGGGCTGTGTAGCAAAAATAGCGACCAATTACCAGTACTGAATAGGCTGACTAATATTTTTGCTGTAGGCAGGTTTGATTATAGTGCTATGGTGCGATACCAAACTTAACGCGGAAACCTGAACTCTTCTGGGCCCCACTAGGCCCGGGCCCAGGTACGATGTACCCCCTGAACCCCCCTATCGCAGGCCCTGGGCGTAGCCAGGGGGATCCCGCCGCCCTCCCCCAATCGAAATGCTACCAATGATAAAAATGTCACAAAAAATTATATTGTTTCTTCTGTTTCAGTTTTTTTTAGCAACTTCGCGTACAACAATACACGCATACAGTAATTAACAACAATCTTGATCCAGAGGGCCCGGGCCCCTTCAATTTAATGTTTGCCAACCAATTTAAATGGACCCCCTACAATAATATTTAAATGGCCCCCAACAATAATATTGATCCAGGGGGCCCCGCACCCCTCAATTTAATGTTTTTCAACCAATTTAAACGTATAACCCGAGTGAAATTAAGAGTTTTTATCGTAAAATTTGCTAACTCAGGCCCTCCTGTAATCTTTTTATAAACGTAATGCAACAACCAAAGACAGATTTAACAGATGGTACAGTGCCAGGGGCCCAACGCTCATATAAGACTTTTTTTGATCTTCACCAGTTCTTGGTAAGAAAATATAGCAAAAATCTCAAAGTGCCAGGGGTCAAACTCAGTGTAAATCCGGCCTGGGCAATAACATGGTTTGTAGGCGTAACCATCTATTGTACATTTTACAATTACAATTCACCTCCACCTGGCCAGATTTATGCAACAAAATACTTACGAAAAAAATTGCTACAGTAAGGGGAATGCCCATTAAACAAATTTTTGAATTGAGGGGGCCTGGGCCCCATGGCAGTATATGTACTCCTACAACTGGTTGTTTTCATGACAAAACAATAATCTCTAAGAAAAATTCTGGAGTGGATTGTTATTCACTGCTAAAATATTGCTGGAGGCAATGCACTTTACTTTCCCCTACCTGGACCAAGTCACTTACAAAATTCATAGGCGGGCAAGTTAATGCAAAACGTTAGCTTCGTTAACCACTAGTCCGTTAACAAACTTCACACCTCCGTTAACGTTAATCCGTTATTTTCAGCTTTAATTAATGGAAGTTAATAAAGTGCGTTAATTCGTTAATATTTTGCGTGTAATTTGCATTTCTTTTTATTCACTCGATTGTAGAACCAGAGTTGTAAGTCGGGTCGGGCTTTTCGGGTCGGGTTCGGGCCTAAAGTTGGCAAAAATTTCGGGCTTAGTTCAGGCCTGAGACGTACTTTTTGTTTTAATTGCACAAAAGTATAATCAAAATAACTTGGCAACATTGTTAAATTTTTCAGACCTAACTTAACTTCCAGGTTTTTTCGGGTATGATTTGGACTTCAAATTAGTTTTCGGGTTCGGGACGGATTCGGGCTTATATTTTCGGGTTCGGGCTGGGTTCGAGCTTGAACTAGTCGGCCCATTTACAACTCTGTGTAGAACACGTATTGACGTTGTTGAGCTGATTGTAAGGAAATATTTATTGCTGTGGTGGTATTTTTGTGTTTTGGAAGTTATATTTTACAGTCTAATCTAACTTCAAGATAAAAATAAGTTCAAATGCACTAACAAAGCTGCAATCGGAAAATCTTTGAAAATTGCAAACAGCGATAAATAATAGACCTATGAGGCTGCAGCTTATTATTTGCCCCAAAAAAAGAGCTCCTTTCTTCGCTTTCTGCTATAAAACCCGTGCTAAAGTGCAACAAGTGCTACTAGTGCAAACTGGTTTGTACCTGTACGATGAATGAATGGTGCAAGGTATTAACGATAAAAACCTTAACGGAAATTAACTGAACTTAACGGAAGTTAACTTAGTCCGTTAAAATGAAAGAACTGTTTAACGGATTAACGAGTTAATGAAAAAGATAGCTTCGTTATTAACGGATTTACGATTATCGGACTTGTGCCCACCTACGACAAAATTTAACCCCAAAATGCAAGATTTTAAACGTGTTTTGAACTTAAATTGCAAGCAAAAGAAGAACTGAACAACTTAACTTTCAATTGGCTTTCAAATGCTAAAAATCTAGTACTATCAAATGGCTCTGAATACGTGCGAAATGTGATCCAATGGTGTTAAAACAGCTTTTTTTTTCAAAAAATTACGAAAAATTGCCCAACAGCTAAGGCTTCGCCCCCAGACCCCCGTCAATAATACGTTTGAATTACAGTACACTTCTTTGCTGAACACGTCTCCCAATTTAACATTTTCACCTTTTAACTATTGGTTTAAGCCCTCTCCCTTAAACGAGTTCCTAGTTACGTGCCAACATCGCGCCACGGCTTCTGATCTTCCATTCTACGATATCTTTGCCCCCACAAAAAATTTCTCTTTCGAAGTTTCTGATGACGTGATTGCATGTGATTTGTGATTTGCCCCCCCCCCCAATCAAAAATCCTGGCTACGCCTATGCTTTACGATACAATATAGTGAAGCATTCTGCTCGTAATAATTTGTGCAAAAGATGCAAAAGCATATCTTGACCAAAATTCGGCTTTGTACAACCTATCATTTCTGAGATAATTTTAATTTAACGTAGGAGTGGAGAAAGGGGCAAAAATGCTTCATATCATTTTTTGGATAGTCTTAATAAGGGACTCTTGCAAACTTCGAACTTGGAAAACTTTCTCTTAGCGCAGCAACTTCAAATTTTAAAGAATTAAGTGTGAATAAAATTAACTGAAAGTCAACCTGAGTTAATGATTTGAAGCAAAAAGCGCTTTTTTATGGAATTTGTCTCAAAAAATGGTATGGAAGCATCCCCCTCCAATTCTGTGTTAAATTTGAAACAAATCATTTTAGAAACAATAGGTAGTAGAAAGTCGAATTTTAAGGAAGATATATTTCTGTATCTTTTGCACAAATTATCATTAGCAGGATGCTTCACTATATTTTAGTAAACGCAGTATTTGTACAATTCAAATCAAATCATTCATTTTACTGGCTGTATTGCGCCGAAGCGTGTAACGAGTTTGAGGGGCCCATCTCCGCGTCATTACGCTCGGCAAAACTGCTCCTTTCGAAGAAATGTTGCAGCGGCGGCCAGCCATTGGCAACATGACCGCCCAAAGATTTGAACCTCAGACTCCAGCTCCAAAGACGAACATGTTATCACTCAACAAACAGCAAAGGACAAATTGTCATGTTTGCTGCGCGTGTTGAGTCCTCATCAAATATTTTGTTGTCTCATCAAGCAATTATACGTTTGTGTTGATTGAATCGAAAATGAAAAGTACTGCGTCTAATAGATATTCATCGAAACGTTTTGTAAAAATGTGACAAATACATGGTAGAAAATGAACCAACTCAAACGTGCTTGAAAAGTGTGAAGAACTACGTTTATAACACTTCTTAATCTTTTCCCAACTTCGCCTGGCATCCGACCAAAATTCTTTTTCAAACTCTGTATTAGGCGTATAAAATTCCAAAGTTGCCGCTTTTTGCCCCTCAGTGTCCGGGATTGCAAATCAGATGACGATCTGTCCAGCAGCAAGGCCTTGAACGCATCTTTCTTTGCTCGAACAGCTTCTTAACAAATGGTTCCACCAAGGTGTTCTTTTCTCACTGTCGCTCGTCACTCTACGCCGTTTTTGCCCACACCTTTCAGCTGCTGACGAAAAAATCGCTGATCAGAACTGCAGCCATTCCTTCTCAAAGTCCTCGGATGCATTAGGAAGTTGTCTGAAAGTTGTCTGAATTTAGATGATATACTGGATGCAAACTGTTTCCTTATTTCTTTGTCCTCCAAAACCTCCCATTTGATTCGGTAAGTTACAGACGACTTGTTGGATTTCCAGTTTGGCCAGGGTTTCGAAAGTCGCAAGGAAAATACTACCAGATGGTAATCAGTAGACAATTCAGCACCTCGCTTCACTCGAACGTGAACGTCCAGCATATCAGCTAACAAATCTGATGAAACTACGCAAAAATCTATCAGAGATTTTTGATCCATACTAGGTCGATACCTTGCATACTTGTGAACCTCTTTGTGCTGGAAAAAGATATTCATAATACGGAGTCCGTTGCGACAACAGAACAGCGATACAGTGGTGTCAATAAGAATGGTAACAGCTGGGGCGGAATTTCGTGGTGTCACCCTCCATAATGTGTGGTAGGCTGCAAAAGGTTGTATTTTCAAGATAGCGTTACTACTTCATTACTGTAGATAGCGGTTGTTATTTGGCTAGCTCAATAACTTCTTATGGTAAGATTCTTAAACTTGAAGCATGAGCAGCACACGTCTAGTGTCAGGCGCGTAACTAAAAATCTGCTGTGAGGAGAAGGGCTGTGTTCAGCGGCCAGTGAGCTCCGCCGGAGGTCATTGGGGTCTGGAGGCATAGCCCCTTGCACTCGAAAAAATTTGTTTTTGCAAAACTAGCTTAATTTTGGGCTTATTTTGATAAAAATTAATGCTTTTCAAACGTGGCATCAGGGAGATCTCTGGTGACATACAAATTAGCAGAGCAAAGAACATGATTTGACTTAGTGCGTAGCCGGTAATCTGCAATGGAGGGCTGTTTCGGGGGATTTGGGGGCGGAGCCCCCAGCTATCGAAAAATTTTGGATTTGTTTGGCAAATATAACTTAATTTTAGGCCTATTTTGACAAAAATTGATGCTTTTTGAAATGTGGCATAGAAATTAGCAGTGCAAAAACGTGATTAAACTGGATACATAAATGAGCAATGACTATGTGGGAGGTGGCTAATGGTAAAATTTCAGTTCTCTTATTTGCAAGCTGGTACCCCGGTATCGTAAATCATCAAATCTTATAGTTCAATGAAACTCGCACGGAGTAATCAATTTCGTCTGTACTTAAATAGAGAAGTGATTGGTAATTAACTAATACCGAACAGTCACCGCTACGCCACCCCTATATTCCGGAGCTTAGATTCTTTTTAATGAAACCATATTGACCATGTTTCAACAAGCGATCAAATTTGATTGGTTAGTGTTAGTTATTTTTTTAAAGCTTTTACTGATTTGTGAGTTATATTTTTGACAAATTAGGCCCCCCCCTTTTAAATAAATGTTTCAAAACATTCTTTAATCAATTTTTTAGTCTATTCTAGGGTGCTAAACATTTTCAACGATGTTAAACAATGTTTTGTTGTTTTCTTTTTTGTTTAATTGGTAGCATAAAATGGTGTCACTCAAAATGGTGACACCCGGGGCGAGTCGCCCCCCTTAGCGACACCACTGCTGCAATAAATACCTTCCGTTTTCATTCAGTTCAGTGACTCCATTTTTTCTGATCACACTCTTCCACCTATCTGTCTGTTTAAACATGTGCGTTAAAATCTCCCATAAGGACGTTCCATTCAATTGGTGATATTTGAAGGAGAGCATCATTTACTTTATCCACAAAAGCTAGATGTTTACTCGTAGCAAGTCACTTATTAATTTACCTCCCAAACTGCAAGCAGTTAAACGTGTTTTGAACTTGACTAGTTTGTAGAGGGGGGCGAAAAGGGGATTGACAGTATAAACCTTTCAAATCGTAACAATTTAGTTACTTCAAATGACTCTTAAAAACGTGCGAAATGTGACCCAAATGCCGTTAAAATCTTTTTTAAACAGAAAAATCGCCCAACGGATGGGGCTCTGACCCAAGACTCCAGTTCTGTGATACACTTTGCGCTTCAATTGCGCTAATAGAATTTTGTAATTTGGCAATTTCTTGCAGAATACGCATCAAGGTGTTCGATTACTATCGAACATAGCGTTCCTTTGCGTACGAGATTTTGCCAAGTCATCCTTTTTTAATGTCATGGAAGTTCGAAATGCAGGGTTAATGTTACGGAGTCAAACGGATTAATTTTTTTTCGGATAAAGGGAACAGTGGAACAAGGTTTGGGGCATATCTTTATTACCTCAAGTTGTTTTCATTTCTTCAATAAAACCGATTTCGAGCAGGAGGTACAGTATCTCGTTAAAGGCAAACTCGATCTATAATCTGCAGCACGAACAAAAAGCAAATTACCCGAAAATCAGATATTTGTTCAGCCGCAAGCTTAACTTTAAGATTTTAGGCGAGCTCTTGTTAGCAAGAAAAAAATCCAAGCGCATTGCACGAAAAACCTACTTTCAGCTTCGTTGAGTTTTCAAAAATTGCACAACCGGCGTTAATGATGTCAATGAAGAAATAAGCAAAATGGCGCGCGCAAACTGCTTTTAGAATAAGCGTTGCCAGCAAACTTTTGCAGCCAACCACATGCACAAACAGGGTATTAAAAAAAACAGGATTCTGCAAATGTGGAAGCTTCGCCCCTGAGCTATCTAATTATAACCAAGTAAAGATTTGCGCTTAACAGCGCAGAATGCAGTTGAAATAAGTTATTATCCCCAGCGCTTGGAAATCCGTCTCCGGACCCCAAATAATCACTCAGTATTTTAAACTTCTTGGTGAACGTTCCGAGAAATTCGCATCAGCTGAAACATAACCACCATGTGAATAATTCGAGTTTTCACTTCAGGGCCGCTCCAAATCTGAATTCCTGACTACGCCCGAGCTAAGACCCTTACGATGACCTTATTACAATTACATAATTTGGTTCTATATGATGTTTTTAAGATGATGATAACAAAGCTGTTTTAGTTTGACTTACTGGAAAAAAATTTTGCCATAAAATTTTAAGCAAAAATGACGTCATCAAATGATGGAAGCGCTATGGGTGGAAGCGAAAGCGATTCAAAAAATGTCGCTTCTACAGTCCACATCCCTGCTTTTAACATAGATAAAATAGTAAAAGGCCATTTTAGTAACATTTCACCAGTTAAATATACTAATGTAAAAGCTTAACGAAGACGCTCATCGTTTGTTAACACTTTGATTAAAACTTTATTGTTGGATGCCTTTTTGATATTTTCAATCACAATCCTTGCTACTTTCAGTGACTCGGAAAAATGCAAACACAAAAATACCTTATCAGAATACCGCAGCTTCAATATCAGAATATTTCCTCGGCAGCTTTAATGGATAGCTGCTGTGTGAAACTATTTAACGCGATTGAGCTTATTTCTTTAATGACGTCTTTGATACTGATCCAGACTTAGCTGGAAGTTGGATTTCTCAAAGAGCGTTCAAAATATTTTCAATCTTTAACGTAAGTTACACGCACTATACTACAACGTATAGGCTACTTTGCAAGCTGCCAGTAACGCTGATTTAGAACGCTAAAGCCTACCGCTGCGGTTATTTTATTACAGAAGAAATTAAAGGAAATACTGCTGAATAATTATTGAAATGCCTACACTGCTCACAATTATCAAAAATTACAAAACAAACAACAAAATGCAGCAAACAATGCTACTTATTGTGTGCCTAAAAGCAATACGATGAAGCAACCAAAACACTATTCAAAAACTAAATGCAAAAATTAAATGGAAAAAAATTCACAGTTCCTTCGCAACAAGTTTGAAATGTTTTGCAACAAACAAAGCTCCGTTTGATCCATTGTCAATATCCGGCAGCTTGTCCTCATTTGGATCCGGCAAAAACTCGAATCGCTGGACCAATGAAACCAAAAAGATAAAAGTCTCCATCCTTGCAAGTAGCTCCCCCAAGCAATAACGCGGACCAACCGAAAAAGGAATCACTTGAGATGAGCGAACAAAGTTTCCCTTCTCATCCAAAAATCGATCGGGGTTAAATATCTCTGGCTTTTTCCACAGTGTTTCATCGTTGTGGACAGCCCAAAAATTTGCCATTACCTAAAACAGAATTCATCTTAATCAGATGCTTGAAGTTGAAATTGCAGGATGGGCTTATTTTTAAAAATACTTCTGCACAGGAATATACGTGGACTTGTGGAATACGAAACGGTTAATCAGCAATTTTTCAGCGAAACAAGATCGAAAGTTGACCTTTTCCTCCCTCTACTGGGAAGTCGAAGTCAGCATCCAGCTTTAAGCTGCAATGTCGACTAACTTCAAAAAGTAGTTTAAAAGAGAAATAAGCAATCACAAATCAGGTTGTAGCAAATTTCTGATTGAAAGAACCGTACGTGTGGGGATTTTAGTAATAAAGACGGATAGAGTCAGTGAACAGTTAAACTTTTACCGAAGAGTTCGAGTCGGAAATTTTTAGAATAGGAGCTGGATTATTTTGAACTGGTTCAACCTTATCATCAATCACATTCAAGCAATGCAGGCAAAAATGTTGAGCTTTGAAACGTTAAGTTGCTTCACTATAAATAACACGAAAAAAGTATACGGCTACAGCTACGTTATAAAAAGTAATGACTCAATACATCAAACACTAGCAAGTTTAAACGATAGCAAATTTTGAAAGTACAATTATCGCTGTTTTGTTTCATTTTTACGTTATAATGGTGTTTTCTTTATTTTATGAAGCTGAAATTAATTTTTCTTGTTTTAAATGTGTCAGTTTCTCACAACTTATGGATCTGCCAAAAGTTGAAATTTGCTCGAGTTTGATTGGTTTTCGAACTGCTATGGCTTGTCATTAGAGACAGAAAAATAAAAAAAATTTTTGAAGAATTATATGTTTCTGTTACAAATTTTGTATTCAATGAATTTGCATTTCAAAACTATTAAAGTTCTTACCGAAATTTTTAAATCTTTAAATCAACAAATCTGGTTTTGAAAATAGCAATAAAGTTAACAGAATTTTGAAAAAGCATCAACTCTAAAACAAGTAAAAAGTACGATCGACAAGATTATAAAATATTGCTGTTCGGTCATTTAGACCAACAGTAAAGACCCATCTACCAACCGAATTAAAATTAAAATACAAGCGACCCTATCAAAGTAAAACACCAACCATCCAATCTATTGCTTTTCCCGTATTTTCTTAATTGACATGGGGATCGTGTGCATGTCCAGCTCAAAAAACAGTAAAAACTGTAAATAGAAAAATCACACGAGTCTTACCCATAGCGACTTCCATTTCCTTGAAAACCTTCTTATTGTAAGTAGAAAAAGGTGGTATTTTCACCACAATGGGCATAATAGATGCAATAAGAAAAAATGCGTTCGAGAAGGAGTCCTGTGTACTAACAAAAAAAAAAAAAAAATCAAAAGCTATATTTATATATGTCACGAAAAATGAAAAAAAACAAAAACTAAATTAAATAGATTCTAGAAAGTTTCTTATATAGCATTTTTAAAATAATATTTTTTATAAGTATCAGTAAATTTTGGGGTAAGGCTGGCTGTTTTTTAATTTTCATGACTTTCCCGCCTCATTTGTTCTTAATTTTATTGCAAAATAAAGTGACACAAATTTATTCTAGCTTGCTAAACATTTTAATAACTTTATTTATATAATTGTTTACAAAAATTACGCAGAACGTTTTCGGCTAAACACTACGCCCTTGTCAAAGCATCTAATAAATAACAAGTTTGCACGAGGAAACTAGAAGTAACTTAAAAACAAGCAGAATATCCATATGCAGGAAATTTAGGCCACATATTAAGCGTTCACCCCAGCGTCCCATCAAATGATTTCTGGACTTGCCAATAAATTGCAAAAGCGATACAAACAAACAACTTACGCGCTCACAAAAAAAGCTAAGCACTTTTTTAAACTTGACATCATCATAATCAAACCTCTTCCCGAATCCCACGCTGCAAACGACATTTGACACAGCATTGTGGAGTAAAAACTGGAATTAAATAAAACTCAGAAAAAGCGTCTACGACTAAAACGGTTGGCAGGGGTTCGCTTTTCCGTCGGGTCAAACCAAAGATTTTAAGAATTGGTAATCAACAACAACATGTTTCTTGCTTTACGTTCAACATTAAGAGGACAGTGTGAAGTCTTCACGGAGCGTGGTAGACAGGTGGCAGCTCAACTCGAAGACCGAAAAGATGTCTTCGCAGCCTCCTGGCCAAGGCAACTTGGTAGACAAAAACGTAATTGCGATTACAAATGACTATTTATTGAAAGTGTCAAACATCACTGAAAAAACCTGAAAGTGAGCATTGTACATCTGGATGCCACTAACTTCTTTTATAGACAGAGCAAAATGGAACAAAAAATTAGGTAAAGTTTTCATGCATGTAGTAATGTTCAACTACAGCACAATTCATTTTTCTTTTCTTTTTTTGATGAATTGCGGCTGGATGCATTGCCCAGGTATTTTTTCTGCAACCTTTAGACCCGGTTTACCCTGCCTGCAAAATTGTGAACGTACGAGCGTATTTTTAGCTTATTCTAAACAAAATTTGGGTACACCTGGTGTAACGTGTTACCAATGTTCAAGCTACGAGTTGGTTAAAACGTTTTGGAAGGCCACAAAACGTTTTGGAAGGGCAACACAAAACGTTTTAGAAGGCCTTGTACATTACCCAGCTCTCTCATTTCGGTCATGACATATGCAACACGATAGCTAGTCATGCAGTAGCATTTCAACTAATTTGTGAAGCACGGTATTTTTCCAATGTTTTCCAGCCAATTCCAAGAACCGAAATTTAACCAAAAGCGGTCAAAAATTGAGTTATTTTCGTAAAAAAAAAAACAAAAACAGACCCCGATCTGTAAAACCGTTTTTGGTCCAAATGGCTTCCCTTATTGAAATTCCAGCTCACGGCACTGTATGCGCGTAATCAGTTTGCTTTCTAGTCATTACCAGCGTGATTAAGTTAGTCCCAAAAGCGTTCAATTAATGCTGTATGAAGTTGACTTTCATAATTCGAAAGTATTGTAATTGTTTTTCCCAACTTTTTTTGCCAAAATTAAATTCCTGCACTTACATTAATATCAAAAGCTTTTCCACTCTGTTCTCGTATTGTGTCGCTGAAGCAGGAAACTTCTTCCATAATTTTGCCTTACAAACTTTATTTTCCAACTCCAAACCTGAAGAGTAGACAAAATAATATACACTAAGAAAAGCAAGTTCTTTTCTGTCAACCAGAAAAAGAGCTCGATGACGCTTAGTCAGAACAAGTAAAAATCAAATCTTTCATCATGCTTACTGTATTACGCGACAGCGTGTTACAAGTTTGCGGCACCCATCTCCGCGTCATTGCGCTGGAGCAACACAGCTACTGTACATTTGAAGAAATGTTGCAAAGGTGGCGAGCCGTTGACAACACTGTCCGATTTCATCGGTTCGAGAATTGAACCTCAGACCTCCCATTCCAGAGACGAATGCGTTACCGCTCGAACACCAGGCCGGTGTCAGTGCAAGTTATAAATTAAAATCAGAAAAACATCTACAGAATAAAGTTCCCAACAGCTAACTGTTTCCCCGTTAGTCTCTTCAGAGGGGTGATAGTAAATTTTATTCGAATAGAATTATACGAAAATTCAACAGCATAATTATATTTGAATCAAATAGTATTTCTCAGACTGTGATTAAAGCTTTCTCCAAAACCTAACAACACGCTGCTGCTAAATATACCCACCGTAATCAGATTGAACAAAACCACTTTGTCAAAGTCATCACTAAATTGCCTTTTGTTAAAACAAAAATTGCTCCATTATATGACCAACTGGATTTGTTACGATTAATTGACATTTACAAATTAGAAGTTTTGAAATTTATGTTTAGTTTTAAAAAAAATTCTTCCAAAATGTTTTAACTATTACTATACTATTCCCTCGGAAATACACGAGTATCCTACCAGGTTTGCTTGTAATGATAACTGGGCAGTAAATTTTCGATGCATTAAATCCACTACACAAAGATCAATAAAATTCACTGGTTGTAAACTATGGAATGAATTGCCTTCTGAGATTAAATCTATAAATGAATCTAGTTTAAAATCTTTTTGTAAAAAAATCAAAGTTTTACTAAAATAACATCCTCAACTTTCTATTGATATTTGATGCGAAATCATTTATTGCGCCATGTTCTGTTGCTTATTTTAATGATTACTTTTTATCGTGTGGTTGCGTTTGTAATTTACAATGTATATACACTGTACATATATCGTTACATCCAATTATATTTTTTTCGCACTATTACTGAATTATTCAATAATGTATCTTACACTAAGTAAATTACTCAACCATCGCTCACACTTGTATTTATTACGTCGTCCGATTGTGAGAGGCTGCAGACTCGATGACTGCGCCATTTCTTTCCGGATATGGACATTTGGTCCTTTCGCAGCCTCTCACAGGAAAGACCATAACATTGTGTTTCTTTTGTAAAGTTTTTTTTTCTTTTTTTTCCTGCTTTAGTGTGTTCTTTGTCTTTCTACACAAAAATAAACAATGAACTAGATGGGAGTTTGCCAGCAAACCCAGTGAACGACCGACGCGTAGCTAATGCTCTGACGCTCAAAAATACTTTTTGTCTACCGTAAAATCAGCAATTACTCAAAAATATCTGATTATGGAACCTCCAGAAAAGTAGAGCCAAAATATTTGTCAGTTAAATATCTCCTGATATCATAAAACACTGGCATCCTAGCTTGAGTCGTTCAAAAATTGATTTTTGGGGGTCCATTTGGGGGGGTCCCTGTGGGGGTGCCACCCCCAAACTAAGTCAAAATATTTGTCTGTTAAATATCTACTGATATCAAAACAGACTGGCACCCAAGTTGAGCTATTCAAAAAATTGATTTTTGGGGGGTCCATTTGGGGGGGTCCCCGGGGGGGTGGCATCCCCGAACTATGTCAAAATATTTGTCAGTTAAATATCTACTGATAACATAAAACACTGGCACCCTAAGTTAAGCCGTTCAAAAAATTGATTTTGGGGGGTCCATTTGGGGGTGTCCCCGGGGGGGGTGGAACCCCGAACTATGTCAAAATATTAGTCTGTTAAATATCTACTGATATCAAAAAAAAGTAGAACTCTAGCTTGAGCCATTCAAAAAATTGATTTTTGGGGGGTCCCCGGCGGGGGTGGCACCCCCAAACTACGTCAAAATATTTGTCTGTTAAATATCTACTGATATCAAAAAAAGTAGAACTCCAGCTTGAGCCATTCAAAAAATTGATTTTTGGGGTTTCCCCGGGGGGTGGCACCCCCGAACTATGTCAAGATATTTGTCTGTTAAATATCTACTGATATCAAAACAGACTGGCAACCAAGTTGAGCTATTCAAAAAATTGATTTTTGGGGGGTCCATTCGGGGGGTCCCCGGGGGGGTGGCACCCCCAAACTATGTCAAAATATTTGTCTGTTAAATATCTACTGATAACATAAAACACTGGCACCCTAAGTTAAGCTGTCCAAAAAATTGATTTTGGGGGGTCCATTTGGGGGGTCCGCGGGGGGGGGGGTGGCACCCCCGAACTATGTCAAAATATTAGTCTGTTAAATATCTACTGATATCAAAAAAAAGTAGAACTCTAGCTTGAGCCATTCAAAAAATTGATTTTTGGGGGGTCCCCGGCGGGGGTGGCACCCCCAAACTATGTCAAAATATTTGTCTGTTAAATATCTACTGATATCAAAAAAAGTAGAACTCCAGCTTGAGCCATTCAAAAAATTGATTTTTTTGGGGGTCCCCGGGGGGGTGGCACCCCCGAACTATGTCAAGATATTTGTCTGTTAAATATCTACTGATATCAAAGCAGACTGGCACCCAAGTTGAGCTATTCAAAAAATTGATTTTTGGGGGTCCATTTGGGGGGGCCCGGGGGGTGGCACCCCCGAACTATGTCAAAATATTTGTCTGTTAAATATCTACTGATATCAAAACAAACTGGCACCCAAGTTGAGCTATTCAAAAAATTGATTTTTGGGGGGTCCATTTGGGGGGGTCCCCGGGGGGGTGGCACCCCCAAACTATGTCAAAATGTTTGTCTGTTAAGTATCTGCTGATATTAAAAAGAACTAACACTCTAGCTTGAGCAGTTCAAAAAATTGATTTTTTGGGGCCCCATTTTGGGGGGTCCCCGGTGGAGTTGCCCCAAAAAATTTCGGGAGAAAAAATTGTGTTTGCAGCTCAACAACTTTACACAAAAATTAGGTTTCCATGTTTTGTGGTTTAGGAGAAGAGCGTACAAAATTTAGGAAGAAAAAAAAGGAAAAAAAAAAAGAAAAAAAAGAGAAATAAACCTCATCGCGGCCAAAAGTGGGTTGGTTGGAATGAAAGGGAATCTTGAGACATATAACCCTATGAAATATTTTTTGCCGTACTTGAGCCGTTTTTGACTGAAACCGCTTTTTACGTCAAACTTGCGGGGCGGTTTTCGGGTTCTAAAACCGAAGTCACGTGACCTATTGCCTCGAAATTGTGTACAAACATACAACTCAATAATCTCAAACTGCTGTCAAAATTTCATGTAGCTAGACCCAACCGTTCTCGAGTTATAAGCAAAAGTCTGAAATTTCGCACTCTTTAGTTGGAAAATGGCCGAGTAAAAACAAAGGAACACGCGACGCGAGTGTCGGTCGTTCCAATGAATGAACTTTGAGCTGAGTTTATGTAGCACGAAGCCACAACACTGCAGTATTTTCTTACAGATTTCAATCTTACCCTCGCAAAGTCATCAAACCGAATTTCCGTTGTGATTTCCATAAATCTTCGTAGTCAACCATGACAATGCCCTTTCCTTCGGGGTACTGCTCAAAAATCTCCATTCAATGGGCGGCCAGAAAATGTGGTGCCTTGATGTATATAAGCCTGTGGAACAAAATGCAACTTCAAAAATAGATGTAGGAAGTAAAAAAACATCAATTGTTTACTACCAAACTAGTTGTATTACGCCGTCTTATGCGATGAGACAACGGGGCTCATCTCCGAGTCGCTGTCACTGGGTTACGACAGAGTCGGTAATTGAATTCCGTACCTATTATTCTCGAAATGAGCGACAACCGCTCGATCCCAAAGTAATTTTAAAAACTCAAAACAGTCAATAAGCGTTCAAACAAGAGGTGTATGGGAGAAAGTGTTCAAGTTTAATAATATATTTAATAATAGATAACGCTTTGTTTGTAGAGAAACTGGCAGCTCCGAAATGCTTGTTAAAATAAGTGTTTACAAAGGTGTAACTTACGGTAATATTAGAGTAGTACAGATTTTACGTCTCCAAGAATCCGGATTTGGTCTGGAAGGAAAAATTAGGGATGGGAGTCTTTGATGCAGGAAGAATATGGAGCGAAAATATGATCATATTACACAGCAATTAGATTCTAAATAAGGCTGATAGGGGTGAACCTTTGACTGCTAAAAATAGCAGCTTTTTACAAGGTAATAACACTAACAAACAGCAACCATTGGAGAATGTATGGTATACCTAAGGATGACTTTACTTTTTTTTTTTGCAACGAAACAATCTTAAGAAAATTACACTTCCAATATAAAGCAGAACCGAATGGATTAAAAAATTATTATTTAATTAATGTAAGATACTTCGATTCTAATTTAATTGTGATGTTTTGACGTTTGAGGGCCAGAGGTATAATGTTTAATCGCTTGCGCGCTTTTCTCGCATTGGTTGATTTAAGTAGTCGCAGTTCTGGTGGCTCTTTCCCTAAGTTTTCGCGCTGGTTGCCTTTAGGCCAGAAAGCACGCAAACAATCAAACATAATACAACATTACGAACAGTCCAAATCTTCGTTTTATCTAGCACAATTTTTAGTTAAATCAATATCGAAATACAGAGTTTTGCTCCATCCCCTTTCACAAGAGCTTTTTTGTTGAATGGCATCAAAATCATTCAACACAACTACATCAGTTGTGCCAAACCGAATGCTTACAATGCTTCCGTATTTTTTGCTCCATTCTTTTATGTTTCTTTTTGGATAAGTTCCAAGAAATGGAAGTACTCCCAATCCTGGTACACCTCTTGGGCCACGTGGAAAGTTTTTGGGTCTTTTGTACCAATAGTAGAGATACAAGAAAAGTGCAGTGACAGCGAGAGACCAAACAGAAAAAGAGTTTTTCTAAATTTCCAACATTTTGCATTCAGTAGTTTTCAAATCAAATTTACATTACTTTCATTCACCCTGACGTAAACTATAATTACTAGTACCTATGAAATACATCAGTGTTTGCAAAATAAAACTACATAAATAAAATACTGCATAATAAAACCTCCTGCCCAGACAAACACAAACTTTTGATCCAAGAATCACTCGTACATCCAACTCCTCAAACCTAATCTCAGCCTCGACTCCTCATCTTATCCACTACGCCTTTTTAATGCGTGAAAGGCAAAGGCCTATTTTTACTTTTCATTTCAATCAATTAGTAAGTAAGTAAGTATTTATTTTTTCGTCACCATTCACAATAGAGCACACAAATCAAAAAAACAAAACGCAATCTAGTCTGTTGTACTGTATGAAGAAGCGAATGGGGACTAAGAAGCTGCGAAGGGACCTCCTCGGTCATCGAGTCAAGCAGCCACTCGTTTTGTTTGAGAATAACATATCCACTAATAATTAAACTGATTCGCAACCAGGTAAAACAAAAAACTGGCAATTTTAAATATTATGTAAATTAAATTATTTTTATACCAGGATGTAATTTTTATACCATTTTATACCAGGATCTATTTTATACCAGGATGTAATTCGCGTGAGTTTTTTACTGTTCGTTGAAAATGGTATCAGAAGAGGGCCGAAACGTTCGCAATAAACTTATTACAATAACATTGGCTGTGATTTTTATGATTGAAACTACATAGTTTTACACATAATCGATCAAGTCAGGCAGCGGCCGTTTAGAGGGGGTTAAAGTATCCAGGCCCAGAAATTTTGAGGGGCCCTCCCAAATTTAGGGGCCTGAAAGGTCTTAATGTTGAGAATAACAAAGAATCAAACTCAAAGTCAATTAGAAACGGTGACCTTTCTTGGTCCAAAATCGGCAAAGAACCGTTTATTTTTGGCCTTCACCTTAAAATCATGTGACAAGCAGGTCCAAATCCTTCGCAGATTTTGTTTCAAGTTTATTCGGTCTTCGGCCCCGGAATTTCTCTGTGGCCCAGCTTAGAAGCCCGTACGTATTTCTTGCCTCCCGGCCCGAAATTTCTCTCAACGGTCTTGAACAGCGATCTTTTGTATCATATTTAACCGTTCGCTCAAGCGTTAATATTTCGAAGAGTCAATTTTTTTGCTTTTTAAAATGAAAGCAGAGTTTTAATGAAGTGGCAAATAAGCAAAAGGCTAATCAAACAATACACTAGACTACCCAGTTCAACATTATTCACTGATCAAACAACATGAGACGCTCATTGATCAACACATCTCAAGGCTTATATCGGAATATTAATGATATAGGGTCGTGGTTACATTAATTAGTGTTACAGCACCGATCTATTTTATTTGCCCCACTAAATTTTCGAACTCGGCTCTTTTATTTGGCTCTTATTTTTGCTGTGTTGGTCTGCGCGTCATTGCTTTTTTTTAATTTTCGCACGTTTTGTTCGACGCCTTATTTCCGGCACAACGCGCTGCTCTTTTGCTTTTTACCGAGTTCAAGCGTTTTAGTCTTTCATTTTATTGTGGAATCTGAAGCAATCGGACGTTTTATTTTGTAAGTTTTAGTCACACGGCATCGTTACTTTATTTTGTTTTGTTACTTGGGTTAATTTTCAAATATTTTACTGCCGTGCCGTGTAGCTCTTTATTTCATCATTATTTCTAAATAAACGTCTATCTGCTGAAATTCAACTTCAATTTGTGGAAACAGCACGGACGGTGAAGACCCCAGTCTCGAATCGCTGGGGCAACCAAAAAACCTATCTTTTACGCTATAGTTACAGAGGAAGTCTGTAACATAGAAAGATAAAATATTTGCCTCAACCCAGAAGAATTTTGGAAAAGTTGGGATATCGTTACCGTCTGTTGGAAATTCATCTGCTGCTCGTCTTGGTTTTGCATCGTCACGTTTTGCCGGGTTTCAAGTTGGTTCATCATCCGGCTCGATCGCACTTGACTTCTTTCGAGCAACTTTCATCTCTTGAAGAATCCATTCTCAGCAGTGGAACTTCTCCCTTTGGCATCGGTGGAAGCTTCAACTCTTTGGTTTGGTGCCAGTGCACTTTTGTTTCTTGAAGCCACATCGTTGCTGCATCGGAAGACGCTATTCAAGCTCTCCGCCACGTCGAAATATTGTCTCTTCTAATATCAATTCGAGCATCGTTCTCAAATGTGGTGAAACAATTTGTTTCATTCAATTTTGGACTGCCTTGTCTATCGAGAAGATATTTGTGTTATTTTATTTTTTTGCGGTGTTATTGCGAGTACTGTAGTTGATGTCTGATTTACGTAAATTTTCGGGCCGATCATGCTCGAATTCTAGTCAACCTCGACCTGATGAGTGTGAACTTAGGGTCGATCAAATCGATGACCCATTTGTTAGTAATGCTGAGTGTCTGACTACTGTTGCTAAACCCAAACGTTGGAATGATATTTTTTCTAATTTATCCAAGGGTAATGATAATGGTTCTAGCGCCTCTGGGAGGGAATCAAACCCCACGGGCCCCGTTTCTTCGGTCAATATCTGAAGAAAAATTTTGATTATGCGCCGAAAGCTGCATTTGGATTTAAAACGTTTGCATAGTGCACTCACTGACTGTACATCACCTGATCAGTTTTTTGAGCACGAGTTACCGTATTTCGGTTTTGTGGAAGAATCCTATGAAAAGCTTTTGCGCACGTTAGACAGTTTAAGTGACGTTGAATTTAAAAAGGAAATGTCTGAAGGTATCGTTGACTCCTTTGAACAATGTTCAAAATTGTTCGAAAACTGTGAAACACGTTTTCTAGATCCCATTAATAAACGTGCGGAAACTAACTCAGATAAATATTAAAGCTTCCGATAGTGCTTCTCAAATTAGTGTAAGCACATCAATGGTTTCTAAAAAATCTAATCTTGCGCAGCAAATAGAATTTGAAAGCAAACGTACCGAAATTGAAAGTACAGAGGAAATCGCTAAAGCTCTTCTCCTAGCTGAGGCCGAAGAAGTAGAATCGTTAGCTAAATTAAGTCTTGAAAAAGCTAATCTTTAGGCGAAGAAAAACTTCCTGCTTTTGAGGGGAGCTCATTACTTTACACTTTTCTTCGACTAAAATCAAATCCTTTCAAGTTCACGTTCTCGTGCTAGACGTCGCTAGACGTGTTAAACGTAAAGAGCGATAACGCTGCTAAAACGGAACATTGTGCTTTACAAAGTATTGAACCAGAACCTTTGCCTGTAAAACCTAAAGATCCTATTGTTCGTGAAAGGCTGGTTAAAACCACCGAGTTAAAACCCCTTGGAGTAATGAATCGTTTGAATGATCTTTGTTTAAATGAAATGGCACCTGGAAATGTAGAAATGTTCGGATCTCGCGATTGGTAGAGGACTGCCTCTCGACAAGTTTCTGATGTTAATGTTAACCCTTTCAATCAGATAAATGAGAACCGTGAAAACGTAAATGCGAAAACCTCGAACCCTGTGAAAAATCACATGGGAAGTCACGTGGAAGTTAAGTGCAAGTCTGGGCCGCACGAATCGCCCCAACGACCCCAAGTAAACGAAGTTGCAAATAACAATGACTTGATACTACGCACCTACCTCGACAGGCAAGGACGTAATGAATATATTACTTCGGCTTCGCAAATCGGCTTTGACGGAAGTATAATATCGCCTTCGTTTTCTATGAAAATCAGATCCGGCGATTGATGAGCGAGAGCCCCTTCGAGGAGCGGAGACTCGGGGTATCGAGAGCCTCGTGTGTGGACCAGCCGCGTGAGATGGTTCATCTGTTCTGCGTCCACATAAAAAATATGAGCACGTCTCGACGCATTGAAAAAGCGCTGGATCGCTTGCGTCAGAGATATGGCGTTTCGGGAGGACTCACATCAGAACCTAAAGTTATAGCGGTGCGTAATGGTCCGAAGGTCTCATTTACCTTGACCTCTTTAAAACTATACAAGGATTTAAATACCCTGGAAGTTTTTGCGTACGCTCACCACGAAGTTGAAAAGTTCTCTGGACAACTTCTGATTGACACCGCTAATTGCTTGCCAAGTTTGCCGAAAAGACGATACTTAGACTATTAAAATGAAATTTAAACTTGAACTCTCCCGGTTTCGACTCACTGCGTGATTTTGTTGGTCACGAGCTTAATACTATGACCTCGTCTACGCTCAAGCGTTCTTTAAATCTGACGAAAAAGATGGGTTCCGCGAGTCCACGGGTGGGACTAAGAACGTGAGGGTTCGACAGGTTACTTATAGGAGACAAAATGATTCCCAGGCTGTGACCGGGCCCCGCTGTAGGTTTTTTGACAGGGATAAGCGCAAGTCAAGTTCTTCCAGTGTACCACGTGGTGAACATGGTCGTTTGAACAAGCTTCCCGCGATTTGTTTCTTAATGTTGTGCTGTTGATCAAAGACATTTCTTAGCTGAATGTGAAAAGTTCTTCTTTTTTTCTTCTTTCTTCATTGCCCGCTTTTCCGTGAGGGTTGCGGGGCAGTAGCTCAAGATTAAGCCGCCACACCTCACGGTCTTCCATCACCTCCATCATTTCACTTGGGCGGAGTCCCAAGCGATTCCATCCAAGATCCTCAATGTAATCGGTCCATCTAGTTCTAGGTCGTCCGACAGGTCTTCTCCCATTTGCTTTGGCAAGTAAAGCTTGTTTGGAGAGTCTTTCCTGAGGCATTTTGCTTACATGGCCAAACTATCTAAGCTGAGATCTTTCAATTCGGAGAAGTAACGGCTCGATGTTAAGAGATTTTCGAATCTCAGAGCTACGCACCTTGTTAAACAGTGTAACTCCTTCGATTCTTCGTAAAAATCTCATTTCGGACGCTTGCACTTGTGATCGCATTCTTTCGGTCATTACCCAAGATTCATGACCATAAGTGAGAATGGGGACAAAACCTGCTTTGAAAACTGAGAGCTTTGCCTTTTTCGACAATTCTCGTTTCATGACAACCGAGTAGTGCAAAGCTCGCATTACTGCACTAGCCTTGCCTATTCGGGTATCCAGTTCTTCGTCTTGCCTTCCGTCACTCGTAAATGCAAACCCAAGATACTTGAACTTCTCTACCTGCTTCAGTGTTGCTCCATTCACTTGCAATACGCACTGATCAGGGTTTCTTGAAGATGAAGTACCTAAGTTTTGGCCGTGCTTATTTTCATTCCGGCGGTGTGGCATGCATCTGCAAAGCTATTTAATGCGCGCTGGAGGCCAGATTCTGTGAAAGAAAGCAGAACCAAATCATCAGCGAATATCAGATGACTAATTTTGCAATTTCCAATTGTGGCACACTCATCAGCTTGGCTGCATTTGTCGATCCAATTCATGTAAACAATCAAAAGGAGAGGTGACAAAACGCATCCTTGCCGGAGTCCAACGCCCACATGGAACGGCTTTGATTGCTTACCATTTACCCGAACACAAACCTCCGGTCTGCAGTAGAATGACTTAATAGCGCGTAACAATTGACCATTAACGCCATACTCCTGCAAAACCTTCGAAAGTTTATCCCGAGGAACTCGATCATATGCTTTTTAAAGATCGACAAAGCATGCATAGAGATCTTTGCCATACTCCCAAGATTTCTCTACGATTTGCTTCAGAGTGAAGATTTGGTCCGTAGTGCTGCGACCCGGACGAAAACCGCACTGACCATCTTCCAGTTTTGATTTCACTATTTCTCGGCATTTCCTTTCAAGGCATTTGGCATATACTTTCCCTGGCAAACTAAGGAGTGATATCCCTCTGTAGTTTGTACATTGCTTGCGATCTCCTTTCTTGAATATCGGAATAATCACACCTGTTTGCCAATCTCTGGGAGTTTTGCCAAGCTTCCACGCAACTTGACACACTCGCGTTAACCAGAGAATTCCTTCTCCAGTCATCAGCGCTTTCAACATCTCGGGTCTGATTTCATCTTCGCCGGCAGCTTTTCCAGATTTTATCCCTTTAATTGCAGTTGCCACTTCTGCTGCAGTGAAAACTTCGTCTTCCCTAGATGTGTCACTTCGTGTGTGTCACGAGTCGATGCCTTTACAGGATTCAAAATATCTTCAAAGTATTTTCTCCATCGTGAAAGGATTTCATTCTCATCCGTTAGAATGTTACCGTCAGAATCCTTGATGGAGTACGTGACATTCGATCTTTTGCCACGTAAACGGCGGATGGTCTGCCAAAATACTTTGTTTGCCGAAAAATAGTTGGAATCCAACCGACGACCAAACTCTTCCCATGACTTCTCCTTGGATTTCTTTACTGCCAAAGTTGCCGCTTTTCGCGCCTCAGTGTACCGGGATAAAAAATAAGATGACGATCTGTCCTGTAGCCAGGCCTTGAACTTTCTTTGCTCGAGAGGCTTCTTTAACCTCTTGGTTCCACCAAGGTGTTCTTTTCTCACTATCGCCCGCCACTCTAAGCCGTTTTCGCCCACAACTTTCAGCAGCTGATGAAATGATTGCTGATCTGAACAGCAGCCATTCCTTCTCGATGTCCTCGGATACATCAGGAAGTTGTCTGAACTTAGATGATATACAGGATGCAAATTGTTTCCTTATTTCTTTGTCCTCCAAAACCTCCCATTTGATCCGGTAGGTCACAAACGACCTGTTGGATCTCTTGTTTGGCCAAGGTTTCGAAAGTCGTAAGGAACATACTACCAGATGGTGATCAGTTGACAATTCAGCACCGCACTTCACTCGAACGTCCAGCACATCAGTATACAAATCTGACGAAACTATGCAAAAATCTATCAAAGATTTTTGATCCATACTAGGTCGATACCATGTATACTTGTGAACCTCTCTGTGCTAGAAAAAGGTATTCATGATGCGGAGCCCGTAGCTACAACAGAGCTGCAATAAATACCTTCCGTTCTCATTCAGTCCAGTGACTCCATGTTTTCCGATCACACCCTTCCACGCATCTGTGTCTATTCCAACATGTGCGTTAAAATACCCCATAAGGACTGTAGATTCAGTAGCTGATACTTGTAGAAGAGCATCATTTACTTCATCCCACAAAAGTCTGATATTCACTCGGGGGCATATACCTGCAATAGGCACAATGACCGATCCAATACCTTGAGCTTTAACATACAGACCCGTGATCCCAAAGGAATCCAATCTGACACACAGTCTGACAAACGGGGGTTTGTGAGAATCCCCACACCCGCTTGTGCAGACATACTAGGATCAGCACCAGAATAGAAGAGTTTCCATCCGCCATCCAGATCCACAGTTCCAGAGCCACGTCGTTTGGTTGAAGAAACTCCGATAATGTCGAGATGATACCGCTTTGCTTCCTCAACCAATTCTAGCTCTTTTCCTGTGAGGGTGAGGATATTCCAATTGCCCAACAGCAGTTGGTGATGGTTGATCGGTGAGTGTGCGACATTATCTCGAGTACGAATACTCTGCGCTGCCTCCATTCGCCTCTCAAACGTGTAGCGGGCACATTAGTGGAGCTGCCACGAGGGATGGCTGTTGGAGATTGTCGCTTATTTTTCGAACGAGCCCCTCTGCCTAAGACTTGAACGCCATAGGGGTTTCGCTGAATGACGACCTGGGAGTCCCTAGCCGCTCCCCTGCCGGACGAGGTTCCACTTGTAAAGGTGGCTCCATTAACGTCGTTCGCGTAATTTTCGTTATTTGTGCTCATCATGATTTGTTTTGCAGTTTAATCTAACTGCGGAGAGGTTTTATATCAGAGTTGTCCTTCTCCTAGGTTACATGCTTACCACAGCTGATGGGCATAACCAACCCAGGTTTTAAGTTTTCCAACTATTTTTATTTGAACTATACTTCGTCTCGCTTCTACCATCAGACCTATCTGGCATGGGTAACCCTATCAGGAGAATTGAATCTCCAGCCAGTACAGCTCTGCAGGTCATTGAGGCATATAGACTTTTCCACCTCGTTACGGTGATAGTTCATGGAAAAGCTATGCCTTGTAGGCAGAGGTGGGCAGTACCGAGTACAAAAGTACCGCGGTACTTTTTTAGTACCGTTACCGGTACCGACGGTACTTTTTCAAAAACGGTACCGAAGTACCGGTACCGCGGTACTTTTTTAAAAAAGTATTCGGTATTTTCAGTTTTTTATCACTCATCCACAGAAAATCAAACTCACTCTCTCTCTCTCTCTTTGGATTAGAGCTAATAAATTTTTAACTTTGAAATATAGCGTTACGGTTCACTCCAAAGAAAGGTTCAATTTGTGCTTGCCAACAATTAATATGTAGTTGCAACATTTCTGCATTCGCAGTTCCGTATCATCATCTATGGTGACGATTAAGGTCAAAAACGATGAAACACCTTTGTGTATAAAGGAATGCAGCAAACGTTCAAAGCCAAAGTAACTAATTTGTTACAAGTAAAATTGGAAGTGCGAGATGCTTTTGATGAGAGCAGCGATATGAACGAAAGTGAACATTCGCACAAACTTTTTTAATTTTTTACACCAAACAAACTATAACACTTGTCGAGACAGAGCTACAAAGATTTTTAAACTTTCCGTCAATCAAAAGCTTCGCATACGAATTAGTTTCTAGTCAAACTTTCAGAATGATGCGCTGAAAAATTTTTATATTAGACATAAATATAATACTGCACTGCCTTCAAGTGCAGTGGTCGAAAGAGTGTTCTCTGCAGAGAAAGACTAACCCTATTTTGCACTGGGTAAGCTATTTGACCAAAGGTAATTTACATGGGGAACAAAAATGTTTCCAATTTCTAACTCCTAAACCATAAGTCATGAAAACACCGAATTTGGAATGCGGGTTAGTGTTCTCCAAAATTTTTTTAGAAAAACTGGTTCTGAGTTCATGAGGTCATCATAGTAACGTCACTAGCAGGCACGTAGCCAGGGGAACAGGGAGGTACTTACCCCCCCAAATTTTAGTTTGTTCCCCAACTAAATTAACTAAAATTCTTAAGTTTTAGGATGAAAAGAAAACGTGTTATATTATTTTTGATTTGATATATGAAAGTCACAGAAAATGGTGATATTCCGAACTGAGGACGTTTTTTTGTAGATCTCCACAAAGCTTGCAGAAAATGGTGGCTTTCCGCACAGAAGACCTTTTTTCTGTTTCTTTTTTTTTTTTTTGAGATCACCTCCAGCGTGAAGAAATTGCTCTGCCAAATTTTCGCTTGCCCAAAAAAACTTTGTTCTGGCTGCGTGCCTGAACGTCACAGCCACATTTTCTCTTTAATGACGTCATTTTTGCGATAAAGTCACAAGCGGTTCGAATTTTACACATAACTTTATTTTTGGAAATTGAATCATAAATTGCCCAAGTCACGTTGATAACGTCACAAAAGTGTCTTATGACGTAACTTAGTTTAAATTATAAATTGGCCAAAAAAATGCTCAGATTTTGGAAATTGACTTTGGGAAACCTCAAAACTGGAAAATTTCCTTTTACCTTTTACAACTTGAAATTTTTAGGAACTATTAGTGATGAAATTTGCCTCAGTTTGAAAAAAATTGTTTTTTTCAAGGTATTTATCACGAAAAAATTGAGAGTCGGGCAAAAATGCCGGCCGTGTTAAATCGGATTAAAGCACAGAAGAGTCGGATAAAGTAACAAATTGACGATTTGATTTTTCTCAAAGTGAATGTTTGCTCGTAATCTTGGTTTGTCGTGCTTTTTTTTGCTAAAAATTACAAATTTTTTGAAACAAACCTTCCTCAAAGATTTTAAAAAAATTAGGGTGAATCATCAAAAAGTACCGGTACCGAGTGCCGGTACCTCGGTACTTTTAAAAATAGTACCGGTACCGGTACCGACGGTACTTTTTTAAGCAAGTACCGGTACCGCGGTACTTTAAGAAAGTACCCTGCCCACCTCTGCTTGTAGGTCTAATATGCCGAGCTAGGTTATATTATGCCTACTGTGTCACAATAAGCCAACTATAGGTCATACTTTGATGTCATACTATGCCTACTAAGCTACGGTGCCCACTGTGGCCTACTATGCCTGTTGTGTCATAATAAGCCGACTGTATGCCATACTATGCCTACCAGGGTGCCATGTTATGCCAACAATGTCATACTAAAGCTGCAGCACCTACTGTGGCATACTATGCCTATTTTCCATAACAAGCCTCCTGTATGTCATAATCTGCCTACTAAGGTGTAACGTTATCCCTACTATAATATACTAAGCTGCAGTGTCTACTGTGGGATGGTGTGCAATAACAAGCCAACTATGCCTACTGTGCCATAGTAAGCTACAGTGCCTACTGTGACATGCTATGCTTACTAAGGTGCCATAACAAGTCTACTTCATGTTACACTATTCCTACAATGCCATACTAAGCCGACTACGACATAGTACGCCTACTAACGTATGGTGCCATAAGCCCACTACAGTATATTGTTGTTGTAGCGCATATTTATCCTCCAGTCACCAGACAACATAAGACGCTAACTTATTGGACGATCCGCACACCTTTTATTGCAGTGACTACCAGAGGTGGAGTCGAGGACACAAGGCTCGAGGCCAAGGCCAAGGACACAAAAAAAATCCGAGGCCAAGGCCAAGGACAGCCTTTCCGAGGACAGACACTCTCGAGGCCAAGGACAGGAATGCTCGAGGCCAAGGCCAAGGACCAAGGACACAAAGCGCAAGTGCTCTCCAAAAAAAAAAAAAAGGTCTTCACAAAAATTTTTCAGGCGATCTCCAAAAAAAAAAAAAAAAAAAAAAGGTCTTCACAAAAATTTTACAAGCGATCTCCACGAAAAAACGTTTTCCAAAAAATTTTTCAACCGCTCCACAAAATTTTAACTTTCCAAAAAATAGTGCTGTCCTCGAGCCGAGGACAGGCCAATTTTCGAGGACTTGAGGCCTCGAGGCCAAGGACTTCAAAATCTGTCCTCGAGGCCAAGGACGTCCTCGAGGACTCCACCTCTGGTGACTACTTTGTGATTGGAGAAATCCGCACCTGCTTACGAGTTTCCGATGATCCAATGTTCCTATAGATTTCTTCAAATTCTTGCCCACCGAATTTGCTGCTCGTTCGAAGCCACCAAGCAGAGATGATTATCGTAAAACGTCTTATCCAAGGGCGCATCAGCGTGACCAGGGTGCGGGTTGAACCCTGATCATTCAATCAAAATCGTCGTAAACAATACGTCTTTACCCATTTGGCCAAGCTGCCAACCATACTATACTCGAATGCTATAGGCCTACTATGTCTGTCTACAATGTCATACTACGCCTACTGTGACATACTAAGCTGTAGTGTCTATTGCGCGATACTATGCCTACTCTGCCATAATAAGCCAACTATATGTCATATCCTGATGTTGTACTATGCCTACTAAACTACAGTGCCCACTGTGGCATACTATGCCCACTGTGCCATAATTAACATGCTATATATCTAAGCACAGAGCTGGACAGCGCTGTTTCGAGCTTTTAGCTCTCATCGGCAGCCCTCAGCTATCTTTTCAAAGGTATTCCCAGCTGAACAAACATCTTGGCCTAACTGGCAAACCTTAATGGCTTGCCGAAAGGCAGATGGTTACTAGGGAATAAACAATTTTTCACTTGTGGTACTTTAGAAACAAGTGAAAAATCGCTGGATCCATGTAGTAAGGACAGCCATAGGCTATCCTTACTACAAGGATTCCCCTCTGCGTGACCACGGATTCCCCTCTGCGTGACCACGGATTCCCCTCTACAAGGAGTCGACCACGAAGGACGTCAAGATTTTGCATGCTATATATCTATTGTGCCATAAGCCCACAATATAGCGTAACTATACCTATTGTACCATAATAAAGCCTACGATATCTACAATCTCATACTAGCCTGTAGCGCCTACTATGGTTTTTAATACTATGCGTACTGTTCCATAACAAACCTCCTATATGTCATACTTTGCCTACTAAGGTGTCCTTCTATCCCAACTATGATATACTAACCTCCAATGCCTACTGTGCCATATTAAGCCAACTATGCCACAGTGCCTACTGTGACATACTCTGCGTACTAGGGTGCCAAAATAAGCCTACTTCATGTCATACTATGCCTAAAATGCCATACTAAGCCTCCTAAGACATACTACGCCTACTGTGGTATACTATGCCTAATGTGCCATAAGGCTACTACTGTATGTGCCATACTATACTCGCATGCTATACTATGTCTACAATGCCATACTACGTCTACTATGACATACTAAGTTGCAGTGCCAACTGTGCCATAATAAGCTATACTATGCCTTCAAAGCTACAGTGCCCATTGTGGCATACTATGCTTACTGTGCCATAATCAACATACTATGTCTATTGTGCCATAATTAGCCTACAATATGGCATACTGTACTTATTGTGCCATAATAAGGTTACTATATGCCTATTTACCTCAAAGCCTTAATCCCAGAGCTAAAAAGCAAACAGTTACGGATACTATAAGGTGTTTAAATTGTCTGTCACTTGACCATTTTGTGCGTAATTGTGCGTTTCCTTCAAAATGTCGAATCTGTGGGCCGCAATGTCGCAACAAACACGCTGGTGCCCTATATGAATGCTATGATGGGTAATCTCGTGGCCGCTGACAAAATAGACCAAGTTTCCCGTCCTATTCCCGCCCCTAGAACTAATTGCAGGGAAACTGGCAGCCAAGACTATACTTGTCGTTTACTCAATTCTGTTGATAATGGGGTGGCCCTACTTCGCACGAGTGCAGTCAAAGTCATGAACCCTAACACGGGCAAATCGACTTTGGCTTACGCTCAACATGATACAGCTTCACAGGTGACGCTTATATCCGCTGCTTTGAGACTAACTCCGACCCGAATGTAAAAATTCGCACTTAGGCGGATGAAACTGTGTACTGTAAAGGTCGCCTCGCTTTTGAACTCGAATCGCTTCATACCGGTGAAAAATTCGTAATCGAAATGCGTTGGTTGTGTCACAGTTTTCAGATGACTTTAACACTTTGCCACACTGTGTGGATGTTACCGAATTAAAACATTTTCAAGGTACACATGTCCCGGTTGCTCCGGATCGTAATCGCATTGACGTTCTGATTGGACAGTCTGATAAGCTGCTTCTGACTGTCCTTGAGGAACCAGAAGGCGCGAGTCCGCAGAAACCGAACTAAGTACTCACTCGTCTTGGGCCCATTGCTAGTGGTGGTGGAGTTTCTACCTCCTCGGGTTCCCGGCCTATCTTGAGAGTTTGGGTTGATCATTACAAAGATGCTGTTCGTGAATGTGTTAAATTGAGACATTAGGTTTCTTCTCTCAGGGAGACTGCGCGGGAATACGAGAGACAGGACGAGGCTCTGCAGCCATCGCGTAATGTCGAACGTGCTAGAAATCTTGTTGAAACACATTTTAAGGTTGCAAATGGCCGTTATGAAATGCCAGAACCCTTTAAGTCGGAAGTTGTTGAAGCGCTTCCAAATAATTACGAATGCGCCCTAAAACGCACTTTGTCTTTGCGCCGTAACACCGCTAAAAACTCTGAACTTAAACAAATTTTGCTGGACACTTTTGCGGAGTTGCTGCGTGAGGAGTGGTTGGTTGCTGTTGAAAGTAATTTGCTTAATGCCCGAGCGTGGTACTTACCGTTTTTTGTTACTAAATCTGCTAAACCAAAAGTGGTTTACGACGGTGCGGCAGTTGCGGAGTGTATGTCTATTAATCTGGCTGTATTGGCAGGTAAAACTTCGCTAAATGGTTTGGTGGAGGTTTTAATTCGTTTTCGCATGGATAGACATGCTTGTGTCGCTGACATCAGCAAGTATTTTTTCCAGGTAGGGGTTCCTTGTGACCAGCAGATTTGGTTTAAAATTGTTTGGTATGAAAATAATGATTTGGATCACGGGAAGCCACAGGTATTTTGCTTTACCAAGCATATCTGGGGGATCAATTCAAGTCCCTATGTGGCATGCTTGCTCTTAATCGTTTAGTGGAAGAGAACCCAACTAATGCTTCCGAATTGGCATTAAATGCGATTGAAAATAATCGCTACGTGGATGATATTTTGCTTGCTAGTGACTCTTTATCTGATCTTGAAATTATTGCTACAGAAAGCATAGACCTTGTGGAAGTCGTGGATTTAAATTGCGTAAGTGGGTTTCCAACTGTCATGCTAAATCGATTTTGTTAAAAGTCCCGCGTTGTGATCTTGCGTCTTCAGTAAGTGAAATTGATCCTGGATCGCAACTTCTTCCTGATTTTAAGGCGTTAGGATTAATTTGGGATACTGAGAAAGACATAATTTTGATAAAGTTACGTGAGTTTTGTGAGGCGTTTACTCGTCTGCAGATGGCGAGGAGCTCGCGAGTCAGTTTGATCCCTTGGGAATGGTGTCGCCGTTCATCCTTGGGGCTAGACTGATTTTGCAAAAGGTCTCGATCTCTGGTGCTGACTGGGACGACATTTTACCCTTGGATGTTAAGGATAAGTAGAAAAAGTGGCTTTTATCGCTGAATAAGTTAAAATGACTTTTCTATTTCACATAATTGTTTTAATGATCATGGTAAGACGGTAAATACTGCTGTTTACCAGTTACATGGCTTTTGCGACGCGTTCAATTTGGCCTTTAGTTGTGTTGTTTATATGCGAAGAGTGGTGAATGGTGAATCACAAGTCGCCTTTGTTTTGAGTAAATCTAGATTGGTTTTGACACATCAGGCTAATTGGGTTATCGCGCGCAAGGAGTTAGAAGCGTCGAAGCTTTGCTGTGAACTTACTTCTCAAGCTGTGGCGGCGTTGAGTCATTTGAATTGCAGCTTACATTTATGGACTGATTCGCAGGTGATTTTGAAAATGGATAACTAACCGTGATATGCACCTTGTTTGCTTTGTTAAGCGCAGAGTTGATCAGATTTTGTATTTTTTTGCGCCGGACGCGTGGAGGTATGTGAATACGTTCGCAAATCCTGCTGATATTGGAACCCGCGAGAATGCTTGCAAAAATTTTGAGTTAATTAAATAGTGGATTGAGGGACCTGCCTTCCTCGTGGAGGGACAGGAGGACGTAAAATCGCTTAGTCCTGCTCCAGTTGTTCGTATGGCTCTGTGTAAGGAGAATACGGTCTTTGAGACTGACGATGAAATTCTTATACTGATGCAGACTTTGCCTGACCTTTATACGCTCAAAAAGCGGTTTGCTTACTTGCTCGCCTTTGTGGAGTTAGTAAAAGCTAAATTTAAACGTAAACCATTTCATGAGCCAGAGTTCAGTGCTGCTTCTCTGGACCGGGCCTTTGTTTAGGCTATTGGGTACGTTCAGAGACGGTGCTTTGGACCAGCTTTTGAGGTGTTAAACAATGGTTCCGCGGATGACTTCAAAATATTTATTAAATGCTTGCGCAACCTTGCTGTTAATTCTGAGCATACTTGTCAGGTTAATGAATTAAAAACTTTGCGTAACTTGCGACCTTGCTTGGGACAGGATTCGATTTTGCGTAAGAGTCGTCTTGAAAACACCGACCTCCCCACGGATACTAAACACCCTATAGTTTTGCCCAGCAGACATGCTTTGACACATCTAGTTGTACTTTATGAACACTCGGACGCGGGACACGCTGGTCCTTCATATACTCTACGAAAACTCGGCAACGTTTTTGAATAATCCATGGAATTTCTAGTGTTAAATGCTATCTAGCGGACTGTGCTTAGTGCGCCCTTAAGAAGGCAAAACCGATTCGACAGTTGATGGTAGATTTGCCATTTTTTAGCGTTACTGCTGTGAATAAACCGTTTAAATTTTGCGGGACTGATTATTTTGGCCCTATGTTAGAAGTCAGTGTAAAGCTTGGGGCGTTTTATTTACTTGCCTGTGGACTCGTTGTGTGCACGTGGAGGTTGTCTCCGGATTGGACCTTAACAGTTTTATACTGGCCTTTTCTCGTTTCAGTAACTCGCGAGGTCGCAAGGCCCTGTAGACACTTTCTTTTCTGACAATAGAAAATCGTTTTGTGCAGCTGAAAAACAGCTGCCGTTGCTACTTGACTAGACTGAATTTCATAATTCTTTGCGGAAACGTTCGATTAATTGGGTTAGGATCCCTCCCTACTCCCCTAGCCAAGCCGGGAGTCAGGAATCTATGATTAAACTGACAAAAACTGCGCTTCGCCAAGTTTTAGGAGACGCTAGACGTTTGCCCTCTCTTATAGAATTGCAAACCTTCGTTTCCGATGCTATAAAAATTGTTAATGATCGGGCCGATCACTATCATTAGTGATACGCCTAACGATCTGACTCCACTCACACCGTCATGTTTTTTGGGTCAGCAGCTATCTCCTAACACCTCTGTTAGCACCTTCCACGATGAGGGGGATTTGCGCCGTGATTTTCAATACTGCGCTACGCTGGCTCAGCGGTTCTGGTTACAATGCTGAATGAAGGGTTATCTCCCTTGTCTACGAAAATCTTGTAGTAGGACAATCTTGTGGTGGGACAATTGTAGGCGATGCTGAGGATTTGTCCAAACGGGGGGGCCTACCGGTTGGGTCGGATTCACCGTCTACATCAGAGATGGAAACCGGCCGGGTCGACCGGCACCGGTCGGGTCGACCGACCGCTCGGGTTGCCGGTCGGGTCGAGATTCTTCGACCGGCCGGTCAAGCCGGTTGAAAAACCGGTCAAATTCTCCTTTCTGGCAGCTTAAAGACATCTTAGCACCAACCGAAATATACTTAGATATTTCATCATAAATAAAACTTTTTATCAAAAAACAGTATTAACAAACCTCATATCTTTCAAAAACACTTGTTGAATGGTTTCAAGCTGTGACTAATATGCCGTGACCATTAAGACATGCACACCCAGGAACGTATTTAGGGTGGGAGTATTGTGCCATGCCCACCCACTTCGGGCCACATAAAAAAGCAAAAAAGTGCGAAATATACGTTAAAATCGCGTAATCAGATTCTAACTAAGCATGCAAGTGGAAAAGGCTTGCGCTACCTAGCATTTTAGCATCATTTTAATCACCTTAAGAGTAGAAATGGCGCAGATTTCAGATTTTTTCGTACATGCTAAAATCTTGCCACTTTGAAAAGCTTTTTTCAGCATGCTAAAATCTTGCCGCTTTGAAAAGCTTTTTTCAACTTACCACACTTTACACTGGGCAAGAAAGACAAACTGTAGCTCTTATTTTTTTATATCTAACTAGCCAAGGCTTGTTCTGAAGTAGCAGCATTTCTACAAACTGCTGGGCACATTATCTTTCGAATGTTTTCCAGCCAATGTCATAACAGTTTAGTGTTTTCAATGAAAATAACGGACGCGTTGCGTTCATCGGGATAGTTATTCATAACAACTTCATACTACCAATGAGTTTATTTATTGGTTTGACGTTTCGCTTCCCAAACCATCAAGCTTCTTCAGAACAATTTTTGGCAGTGCTGCCTTTGCAGTTACAACAAGATTAATGAGAAAAAAAAACAGCAGAAGATAGGCAACAGTAAAAACATACGAACATCACAATAGTTGTACTATTATACCCAAAAACATTAAAATGATGGAGCAATAGCATAATATAATATTGAAAATTATGTCACTAACAGCGTGAAAAAAAGGAGTACTGAAAAATTATGTCACTAACAGCGAGAAAAAAATCAATAATATTCATAACAACTAGGCTGCTTCACTAACAGTTTGAGAAAGTATGAAAAGGATCTATTGCAAACCATTATATACTGGAAAAAGGTTTTTAGCTCCACAGAGATTTATATACGGACGGAACAATTAATATAAATCTATGTGAGCTAAAACCTTTTTCCAGTTCATAATGGTTTGCAATAGATCCTTTTCATACTTTCTCAAACTGTTGGTGAAGCAGCCTAGTTGTTAAGAATATTATTAATTTTTTTCTCGCTGTTAGTGACATAATTTTTCAGTACTCCTTTTTTCACGCTGTTAGTGACATAATTTTTCAATATTCCTTTTTTTCACGCTGTTAGTGACATAATTTTCAATATTATATAATGTTATTGCTCCATCATTTTAATGTTTTTGGGTATAATAGTGCAAGTATTGTGATGTTCATATGTTTTTACTGTTGCCTATCTTCTGCTGTTTTTTTTTCTCATTTATCTTTTTGTAACTGCAAAGGGAGCACTGCCGAAAAAATGCAATGTTTACTGCTCGGCAAATAATCTGTCACCAATAGCTAAAAAATTGTAACTTCAGTTTTTGGCCTTTCGCAAAATACCATTAGAAAGAACGTTTAATAATTTAGCTTGTGCCCTCCAGTACTTTTGATGCTTATTTTGTGCACGTTTTGCGCTGCTCAAAACTGGTCTTTCAAACCGAAACTTAATCAAAAAAAGGTCTTAAAATTGAGTCTTTTTTGCAAAAAACGCAAAAATATTTTTGGTTTTTTTTTCTGAGACCCCGTCTAAAGTCACAAATTTTAACACCTCACCCATGCCTCCCCCCCTTTTGAAAGTTTTTCATTAAATACATTGAATAGTGAAGAAAAATCTTCTTAAAAAAACGGTCGACCGGGCCGGTCAGAAACCGGTCGACCGGCCGGTCAACCGGCGATGATTTTGAAATTTACCGGTCGGGTCGAGAAAATTCTGACCGGTTCCATCTCTGGTCTACATCCACAGTTGCGTGCCGGTAAAGAAATAATTCGCTGGGTAACAGTCGCTGTTTTAAAGAAAAATGCAGCAGCTGGCGAAATCGAGTATATCCTTAGGAATATTTCCAAGATAGCTCCTGTATAGAGTGTTTTTTATTTGTTTACCTTTGTTGTTGCGTTTAAGTGTAGGCCTAAATATTGTTGTTGATTTTAAATTGAGCTAAACTGTGCCCTTTTTTCTTATGTAGTCCAAATCGCTTAAAAAATATCCCGAAATATAAAGTTCTTTGCCGTATTGCTTCCCCTCCGTCACTCGAATCATTTGTTGTTGCTTTATTTATGTCACTGCATATCATAGGCGTAGCCAGGGGGGGGCCAGGGGGCACGGCTCCCCCAATTGAAATACCATCAATGATATAAAATTATGATAACATAGCCTAAGCGATGTTTAGTTGCAGTTACAGACGACGAGAGAGCCCAGGGGCCCTTGACTAACATCCAGGGGGTCCCTAAATAATAACCAGGGAGCCCTGGGGCCCGTAACTAACGACCAGGGGGCCCCTAACCGACAACCAGGGGGCCCCAGGGCCCCAAAGTAAAAAACGGGGGCCCCCTAGGGTCCCTAACTAACAACCAGGGGGCCCCAGAGCACCTAATTGAGGACCAGGGGGCCCCTAACCAACAACTAGGGGGCACGGGGCCCCTAACTAACGACCAGGGGGCCCAGGGCCTATAACTAACAACCGGGGGGGCCCCGAGCCCCTAACCGACAACCAGGGGGCCCCGGGGCCCCTAATTAACAATCAGGGGGCCCCATGGAGCCTAACTAACGACCAGAGGACCCCATGGCCCCAAACCGACAACCAGGGGGGCCTGGGCCCCTAACTGACAAACGGATGCCCCGTGGCTTCTAACTGACAAACAGGAGGCCGTGGGGCCCCTAATTGACAACCAGAGACCCCCATGTCCCCTAACTAACAACCAGGGGAGCCCAGGGCCCCTAACTGACAACCAGAGGGCCCTGGAGCCCCTAACTGATGACCAAGGGTCCCGGGCCAGGGGCCCCGCAATTCAAATTTTTAACAATACATACGCAAAACCTGTGAAAAATCGAAAAGTTTTGTGCTAAAAGTTGCAACCCGAAGCTCTCGTTTAACGTTATTATGAACTTAATGCTATGACATAGGCGGTAATGCAAACCCCCAACTGAAATACTAGCAATGATACATATAATGAGAGCATAGCCCATATGTTGTCCTTGTCCTGTGTTGCAATTTCTTTAATTTAGGATTTACGCGTGCCAAAGCAAGTAATAATAGTGACGACCACGTACGTGTCCACGTCATAATAATGTCAAGCAATTCCTGGAGGTTACAAAAAACTGTCAAGTGACTTGACTTGAGTCCTCCACGTTTTGGAAAAAAAGGTATTTCAAGTTTGCTTTAAATTTTTTTTTATGAAAGAACTTAAGGGCGCGATCTTATCTCAAAATCATTGGCGTAGCCAGGGGAGTGGCCCAGTGGGGCTCGGGACCCCTCAATTGAAATGCCACCAATGACACAAACTTGACAAAAAAACCTTGCTTCTTCCTTTTCAGTTTCTTTTAGCATCGTTGCGTACAATAGTACACGCGTACCACAGTAATTAACAATAGATAATACTGACGACCAGAGGGCCCGGGGTACCTCCTTAATTCAATCTTTTCCAACCAATTTAAACGTATAACCATGATGAAATCTACAATTTTTGTCCGCAAGTTGCTACCTCAGGCCCTCATCTTAACTTTTTATGAACGTAATGCAATAACCAGCGCCGTATTTGCCATATGGCACAGTGCCAGGGCACGGCCCTCAGATGGTAACACTTTTTTTGGTCTTCACTTATATTTGCCAGGAAGATGTTGCAAAAATTCCCCAAGTGCCAGAGGCTCTGCGCAATGTAAATCCGGCCCGGGAATAACATGTTTAGTAAGCATAACTATCTATTGTACCAACAATTCACCTCGCAAGTTTTCACGAACAAAATACTTTAAAAAAAATAGCTAGGGAAAATGCTCATTGAACAAATTATTGAAATTGAATAAAGGAGTCCTGGGCCCCCTGGTCGTACATGTAATCCTGTAACTGGTTAACTTCATGACAAAACAAAAATCTCTAAGGAAAATTTTCGAGTGGATTATTATTTACTGCTAAAATATTGCAGGAGGCAATGAGCCTTACTTCCCTCTATATGGACCAAATCACCCATAATTAATATTTTACACTGTAATGCATGAATTTAAACGTGTTTTGGAATTTAAAGTAAAAGAAGGATTGAACAATTAAAATTTTTCGATTGGCCTTCTAATGTTAAAAATCTTGTTCTTTCAAATGGCTGTGAACACGTGCGAAATGTGATCCAATGGGATTAAAATAGCTTTTTTTTCCAAAAACTTTCAAAAATCGCCCAGCGGCTGGGGGCTTTGCCCCCAGACCCCCATACCCACCGGCGGCTGGGGGCTCCGCCCCCAGACCCCCGTCTGTGGTACGTTTGAGTACACTAGCATACTCAACACTTCTCCTAAGTTAGACTTTTGCGTTTTCTAATGATTAGTTTTTGCCCTCTCCCTTCATCAAAATCCTGGTTAAGTGCCAACGACTACAGCTTCAGGTCTTCCATTCTACAATATCTTTGCCCCTCAAAAACTTCCTTTTTTGAAGATTTCTGATGAGTCATTGCATGTGGTTTGTGGTTTGGGCCCCCCCAGTCAAAAATCCTGGCTACGCCTATGCTGCATATTTTAAAAGTAAATTTTTCGTTACTGCTCATGTTCATCATTTCTTTAAACCCCTTTTGCATTTTATTACTTACACGTATCGGTGCTTTCATCTGTGCTTTTGTGTTGAAACTTCATTGGCGATTCATTTTCAAGGAACCCCTATGTTACAGCACCGATCTATTTATTTGCCCCACTAAATTTTCGAACTCGGCTCTTTTATTTGGCTCTTATGTTTGCTGTGTTGGTCTGCGCGTCATTGCTTTTTTTGATTTTCGCACGTTTCGTTCGACGCCTTATTTCCGGCACAACGCGCAGCTTTTTTTTTGCTTTTTGCCGAGTTCAAGTGTTTTAGTCTTTCACTTCATTTTGGGATCTGAAGCAATCGGACGTTTTACTTTGCAAGTTTTTTGTAACACTCATCGTTACTTTATTTTGTAGTCACAGAGGGCGTCTTTATCAACGTTAAAAAACGAACTGGTTTGGTTTTGCTGTAGGACGAACACATTTTAGATACGGTACGCTTAGAACATTGGATTAAATTTCGATCATTTTAATCAGTGTGAGTGATGTCTCTGTATCGCAAAGTGCCTTATTCCAGGCCTGAAAGCTCGATCATTTTGAAAGCTCAGTTACAACCGCGGTAAAGCTGCTTGAAGAGATACTGCTCGAAGTCGGTTTCATTGAGGAAATGAGAACCACTTGAACCCCAAACCTTTCTCCACAATTCCCCTTACTCGCAAAACTACGATTTAATCCGTTTGACTCGGTAACATTCGCAACCCAGCATTTTGCAATTCTGTGACATCATAACAAGCTGATTTTGCAAAATTTCTAGCAGACACTGATCTATTGCTGACCATAGCACCACTAAAACATCACCACTCACCAGCCTGGTATATCAGTCCTACTCTTGCCAACTCTTCTTCACTCAGCTAGTTATTCTACTAGAAGTAATAAAATAACAGAATTTATTATAAATATTCTAGGCTAATCTCAAATCTGTAAACAGAAACTAACGCAATAATACAGTACTGTAGGCATAATCTAATACCCATAACTTACCAACTAGTTGCGGTAAGCAGCCTCAGTGGTGTTTGCTAAAGATGGTGGCACCCTGGGAAAGATTTTGTATAGTGACACCCAGTGGCGGATCTAGAAAATTTTGGTGGGGGGGATTTTAAGCACAAAACCTCAAAAATTCGGATGTCTTCACCGAAATTGAGAGTGATTTTTCGACCGAATTCAGAAATTCAAACTTTTTTTCGCCCAAAACCAGGTGGTCTCCAAAAAAAAAAACAAAAAAAAAAACAAAAAAAAAAAGGTCTTCACCAAAATTGAGAGTGATTTTTCGGCCGAAATCGGAAACTCAAGCGTTTTTTTCGCCCAAAATTAGGTGGTCTCCAGAAAAAAAAAAAGGTCTTCACCAAAATTGAGAGTGATTTTTCGGCCGAAATCGGAAATTCAAGCGTTTTTTTCGCCCAAAATTAGGTGGTCTCCAAAAAAAAAAAAGGTCTTCACCGAAATGGTGAGTGATTTTTCGGCCGAAATCCGAAATTCAAGCGTTTTTTTCGCCCAAAATTAAGTGGTCTCCAAAAAAAAAAAGAAAAAAAAAAAAGAAAGGTCTTCACCAAAATTGGGAGTGAAATTTCGGCCGGATTTGTTAGGTTTAGGCTGGTGGGGGGGATGCATCCCTAACTGGAGCCGAATTATTCAAAATAGAGGCTGATTTTTCGGCGAAAATTGTTACTTTTAGGCTGGTGGGGGGGGATGCATCCCCCCCATCCCCCCCCCTAAATCCGCCACTGGTGACACCCTTCCTGGAATCACCCTTTGTGATGTGACGCTTTTGCAGACGTGACCGACTTTGGTGAAAATTAGGTCCCAAATACGGATGTACATCAAAAAAAAAAGTCTTTACGGTAAATTAGAGGAGTTTTCGGCCGGAATATGGCTCCACATCATAAAATGGAGTCACCCCAAAATGGTTACACTCGGGGCGAGCCGCCCCCCTCACTTCTAGCGACGCAACTAAGTAGCCTAACCGAATCTGAAAACTTGGGTACTGTTGCTGGGATTTGTAGACCTAAGTTACCAGTACTGATCTACAATAGGGCGTTGGTGGTGTAACAAATTGTGAAATGCAGGATTGCCAATGGTACGAAGTCAAACAGATTAAATCGTATTTTTGCGAATAAAGGGAATTGCAAAAAAACGGTTTCGGGTACCTCTTTCTAACCTGAAGTAGTTGGCATTTCTTCAATAAAACCGATGTCGTGCAGTATCTCTTAAAATCTCTTTAAATGCATCTCTTCAATTATCTATAACCAATTTATCAGAACTTTTAAAATATGTACAGAAAAAATATTAAAAACGGATATGGGTATGAGTCAGTGCAATGGTACAAACATTCAAACAAAGAATCAGCCAACAAAACTGAACTTGAACTAACGCTGTATTTCGTGAATTTTCAGTTTAAAATTGCACGGATATTTTCCCCAACAAACATCGCATATCAATGCAAGAAAAAGTTGAGCCTTTTCCATAGAATTTGTCCTCAACTTTGATCTACAACCATACAAAATCCGCACCTTCACGAATTTTTCCAAGCGTTTTAACTTGCTTACAAAAACTTCATGAAAGCTGTAAAAGGCTCAGTCGATAAAAATGCTCACAAATTGTCCCATGGAAAAACGCTATTTTACGTCAAAATTTGGAATCGCGTCCGGAAGAAGCCGACTATGGAAAAAATCAAACCCTGTAGATTTTTGTACATCTACTTTTTCGTTGTTGCTGATTTCAACTCAACAATGTTTTCTCGTATCAGAGTTTCGAGAGGAGACAGACTATTACAAGAATCATTGTAGATCTAACCATTAAAAAGTATTTCGACCATAGGCGTAGCCAGGAGGGTGCCCCCCAATCAAAATGCCACTAATGATAAAAATGTAACAAAAAAGTCTTGTTGCTTCAGTTTCCGTTTCTTTTAGCATCTTTGTGTACAACAGTAGACACGTACATCAGTAATTAACAATAATATTTACCAACATGGGGCCCCGGGCTCCATCGATACAATTTCTGCCAACCAATTTAAATGTATAACCCGGGTGAAATTAAGACTTTTTGTTGTCATAAAAGTTGCTATCTCACTCAGGCCCCCCTCTAATTTTTTTGTGAACGTAATGCAACAACTAGGGCCGGATTTACCATACGACGCAGTGCCAGGGCCCCCGCGCTCAGATGGTAAGACTTATCTTGGTCTTTACCAACATTAAGCAGGAAGACGTTGCGATAAACCCCGAAGTGCCAGGGGCCTCACGCAATGTTGATCCGGACCATGAATTGCATGCTTGGTAGGCGTAACCAAACTAACCATCTATGGTAACATTTTTCAAAAACAACACACCTCCAACTCGCCAGTTTTTACGCGAAAAAATACTTTTGAACAATAACTATTAGCTAGGGGAAAAGCTCAATGAAGAAATTACTGAATTTCAATTGCGGGGGCCTGGGTCCCCTAGGTACTCCTATAAGTGATTAATTTCACGAAAAACAAAAATCTCTGAGAAAAATCTTCGAATGGATTTTTGCTTAACCTACTGCTAAAACATTGCAGGAGACAATGCATCTTATTTCCCCCAACCTTGGCCAAATCAGTTACAAAATTTAACACCAAAATGTAAGATTTTAAAAGTGCTTTAGACTTAAATTGCAAGTAAAAGGAGGATTGAACAATTTATTTTTCCCAATTGGCTTTCAAATGTTAAAAATTTAGTTTGTTCAAATAGCTCTGAACACGTGCGAAATGTGATCCAACGACATTAAAACAGCTTTTTTTTTCCAAGAAGTTAAAAATCGCCTAGCGGTTGGGGGCTCCGCCCCACACCCCAGTCTGTGATGCATTTGAGTGACAAAAGTTTGCTCAACACGTCTCCAAAGTTAAACATTAGCACTTTTTAACTACAGGGTGTTTCAAAAGTCACGCCCGATTTTATACAGTTAAAAAGTCAATGGATATTTTTCTATGATATTTTCTATATCTATGCTTTCTCTAATCATTTCTATTGTTATGTAGTTATACTACTTATTAGAAATATAAATTCGTTCTTTAAGCACGTTTTTTCATATTAAAAATCGGGCGTGACTTTTGAAACACCCTGTATCGGTTTAAGCCTCCTTGCTGTAGCAAAATACGGCTAAAGAGCCCAACCAGGCCACAGCTTCTGGTCTTTCATTTTACGATATTTTTGCCACTTAAAAAGTTCCTCTTTTGAAAATTTCTGATGACGTCATTGCATGTGATTTCTGGTTTGAGCCCCCCAATCAAAAATTGTGGCTAAGCTTATGATTCTGACACAAGCTTTCCACGGAACAAACAATGCAGCATTTAAATTCTGAAAAAATTTTCAGACCAATACTAATAGAGCTTATAACCGGTTTGGTATTTGCAATATTCACCCTCCAATTCTATGGTCACTCTACCGCTACAAAATAGACGGTGATAAAATAAAATACAGCATTTAAGCATAGAATTTAAATTGAGTGCATAAAAAGTTTTTTAATGTTCTTTGGCTACAAGTTTAAACGGATTTGCGACAAAAATCACACCGTTTGATCCTTGGTTGATATCCGGCAACTTATCCTCACTCGGATCAGAAGAAAATTTGTATCTTTGCACCAAGGAAACCAAAAAGATAAATATCTCCATTCTCGCAAGCTGCTCCCCCAAGCAATGACGTGGTCCGACTGAAAAGGAAATCACATGAGGGGAGCGAACAAAATTCCCTTTCTCATCCAAAAACCTATCGGGATTAAAAATCTCTGGCTCTTCCCAAAAAGTTTCGTCGTTGTGGACAGCCCAGAAATTTGCCACAACCTAAAAACAGAATCAAAGGATCAACCTAAATAAGTAGAAAGTCAAAACGCAAATCATAAAACAAAAACCGACCAACATCATGATTTCAAAAGTTGATAATCGGCAGACGTAATTATGTGAGGTATCCAATCATTTTCAGCAAAATTTATGCAATTTTTTCTAATTACGTTTAAAGTTGTTTTTAGTTATAACATGCAAAACAGGCTGCCTCAGAAATTTCTACTTTTCAATTAATCATATGTGTCAGACTTGCTACTCTATAAATGTTATTCTTACCATTACGCCTTTTGGTATTACATAATCCCCCAGCTTGGCATCTTCACTTGTTGAATGTTGAACGCCACCTAGTGGTGTTAGTGTTCGAAATCTGAAAACTTCTTCCATAAAAGCACATGTGTAAGGCATCTCAGAGCGTTTTTGAAAGGAAACTTTGCCTTCCAATCCTGAAAATTAAAGCGCCAAAAACTTGAAAAAATATTTTTGTGTCTTGGAACTTAAATTTATCAACAAAATTGAGACTGCCACCTGCTTAGCCCCATCCTCTGTTTACCAAACACAGCGCAGGCTTCGCACTGTTCTTTTTATTGCTGAACGTCAGGCATGAAACCGGGAATTTTTCTAGACTTAAATTTGACCCTTCCTAGAATCAAACTTGAGTCTACCGTTTCAGTCGCAAACGCTCAATACTCTCGACCACTAAACAGCGAATGAGCAATTACACTTGCCTGAGTTGCTGAGCAATTTCGGTCGAAAATTCAATTGGCGATTTTTATTGCAAATACTCTCGCTTTAAATATGCTTTAGAGTCTTAAAACAGGGTATGGTATCGAACAAAAATTTCGGTATGGATTATGGAAGATGCCATAATGAAATAGAAGATTTCAAGAATGGAATGGAAGACAATCTTCCATACTTCCATACCAATTCCGTAGTAACTTTTGCTCTTGGCATTTCCAAAAAAATATTTAGGGTGAGTGATAACTAAAAATACAGGAAAGCGTTTAGCAGCTAATCATCTGTCGACAAATTAATACGGTAATTCGGGCATGAGCATTGCGCAAACAATGAAGGCATTGCATCATCAGATCATAGAATAGTGGATTTGTATGGTAGCTCAATGCGGTTTGGTGGTGGGCTCTCGTATGTTCATTGCAATTTGCAGCAGCATTGATGCTGACTGGCTTAATTTTTATTTTGAGAATAACAATTTGCCAAGTGACAAAACTTTTTCTTCCGCTGTAACTAAGATTTGTTTTCACTTTTCCATCCATAACTGAGCTTAATTCTTTGTTGTTGTTTTGCTTGGCGTTTGAACTTTTTTTACTATTTTGGGAAAATGTTTTTGGCAGTTTGGCTCCGTCTAATTTTGTAATTGGTGTGATTACAAACTAGCTATCATTAAGCGCTGTGCATACCGGTAAACCAATAGTTTGTTGATCAAATGGTTGATACTTTCATTTTTATGGTAGCTCATTATATTAGTGCTTCAAATATGAGATGAGATGCATCGTACAATGCTGCTCATCTTCGCGAGCGACTACTTGAAAAAGTTCACTTAACGTTGCAAAAGCACAATACAAATTACGCGTTGCTTCCGGGGTAAACTTAAGTTTGTATGGAAGTATGCAACGAAATATGAAAAAAAATTATAGAATGGAATGGAAAATTTTTAGTGTGGAATGGAAAGAAAATTGCCAGTATGGAAAACGGAAAAATCGTCTTCCATTCCATACCATGCCGAGTCTACAAATCCACAGTTTTAAAGAGATACTGCTCGAAATTGGTTTTATTGAAGAAATGAGAACTAATTGAGGTAATAAAGAGGTGCCTCAAACCTTTTTCCACAATTCTCCTTATTTTCGAAAATACAATTTAATCCGTTTGACTTCGTTACTTTGGTAACCCTGTTTTTCGCAATTTTGTGACATCACAAAAGGCCTACAGTAGATCAGTGCTATGATAGGCTAGGTCTACAGGTGCGACGGCTGTCACCTTGTCTGGGGGCAGGCTAGTGTGACGGCTGTCACTTCACCGAAAATCGAAACCTTGTTCTATTCAACAAGCTTGTGATGCTTATCACGCGATTTCGCGTCGCTGTTAGCCCTTGCAAGAAGGTTGCTCAGAGCATGCGCTGATTGGTGTCGTGACCAAGGATGGCAGTGCGGTTCGTTACGGTATGCCTCAATTTTTGCGTAGAAGTACGGTACGTCTTTTTTGTACGAATATGGTACATTGGTACGGTACGCCTTTTTGTAATGGTACGGTACGGTACATTGGTATGCTGTTTGAATTAAAAACCCCAGACTTTTCGCACATTGCGCAGGCTTTTTGTATGCAGAGGCAAAAGACTGCTGAAGCCGACACTAAACGTGAGAAATTGAAATCGCTGATTTATAAGCTATAGTGATTTCAAAGTCAGTAAAAGTTGCGAGTAGTTAAAAGCAAGGGATGACAGCACGGTACGTAAGTACGGTACGATATGCCCCAATTTTTGCCAAGAAGTACGGTACGCTGGTACTGTACGCCTTTTTTGTAATGGTACGGGTACGGTACGTTGGTACGGTACGCTTCAAAAATTGAAATGAAGTACGGTACTCTGGTACGGTACGGTTCAAGGTACGTAGTACGCAAATTCTGAACGTACCGTACTGCCATCCTTGGTCGAGACATTGTTTTTTACTCAATATTTCCAAACTCAGACGCATGAAGCAATTCTTGAGTTCTCTTTTGGATTCGGCACCGTCAAGCAACGTAAACAATTTTAACGTCAAAATTTTATTTTGAATTCAAGTCAAGTATTTTGTTTGAACTTTATTTACGGTTAATCGTTAAAGTTTATTTAGTTTGTAGGATCGGAATTAGTACAATAGAATATTTTTTATTAAAGTATGCTGTGACTCTTGTTTTTCTAGAATTAATCGGAGTCGATTTACGTAAATTTTACAGCCTTACGTCACACAGGTACCAGTAGCAGTAGCCAAGTTTTCAGATTTGGTTAGGCTAGTCACTGCTACCAGTTGGTAAGTTATGGGTATTAAATTAGGCCTTTAGTAATTATTGCGCTAGTTTTTGATTATAAATTTGAGCATGCAGTGCATTTAGCTATATTATTGCTAGTTGTACAATAACTTAGCTTAGTGAAAAAGAATTGGCAAGGATAGGACAGGTAGGTCAGGCTGGTGCTGTTCTAGGGACTGCTATAGTAGGCAATAGCCCAAAGTTTGCGAGAAATTTTGCAAAATCAGCTTTTTGTAATGTCACAAAACTGGAAATGCGGGGTTGATAACGGTACGGAATCAAACAAATTAAATCGTATTTCGCTGATAAGGGGAATGGTAAAAAAGGTTTGGGGCATCTCCTTGTTATCTCAAGTAGTTCTAATTTCTTCAATAATAAAACCAATTTCGAGCAGTATCTCTTTAAATATGCCTAAAATGAATCAGAAATAACGTTACTTCTATTGTTCAAATGTAGCATGTAAATCAAGCGGTAACGCGTTCGTCTCCGAAGCGGGAGGTCCGACGTTGAAACTCGGGCCGGTCAAATCGCACACAGTAGTGCCAATGGCTCGCCATCTTTGCGACATTTCTTTAAAAGGAGCTCTGTTGCCCGCAGGCTCAATGGCACGGAGATAGGTCCGGCAAACTCATTACACGCTTTGGCGTAATATGTCAGCAACTATAATGAAGGTTTGATTAGAAAAAAAGACTGATTTATAGTTGCTGTGATTATTCAAATAATGGTTTACCAATCACATTCTCGATTTCCTTTCTCAGTTTGGCTTGCATTTTCGGATAATGTATCAGACACAAAAAAGCCCAATTCAGTGTGTTAGAAGTGGTGAAAGAACCGGCTTCAAATAGATCTCCAATGTAATGGCATAGTTGCTTGTACTGGAAAAATGAAAGAACATCATCAAAAATGGTAAAGTGGGCGTAGCATCACTTAATTTAGGTTAGTGTGTAATAAGATCTATTTGAATTTAATATAAGTTACTTAGATCTATTTCAATAAGACCACCTGACGAATGCAAATGTACGAAACACTCTGTAGTGGTCGGTAGTTTTATGCTAATTTGGAAACATTAATGTGCATTATTGCTCGGACCTTTCTGTTTATTGAGGACTGTTACAAAGAGCTGGAAGCAATTTTAAATTTTCTGCCGAATTCAGGTTGATGCACTTTTCCTCATAGTGTGTTGTTATCACATGCTGGATGAGCAGTAGCGTAAGCAGGATTTTCGAAAGGGGGGGGAGGGGGGCAGGAAATTCCCAAAATTTGAGATTAATGAAGACCAAAATGAAAATTTTCCAGCCCAAAACCAAGTCCGTTTTTCTGCCCAAACTTAGGTGAAGACCACAAAAAAAAGGTTTTCACTCAAATTAAGTCCAGTTTTTGGCCAAAAAAAAGGTCTTCGGCTACCGTTTCTCTGCTCTAACCTTCAGCCCAAGTTTAAAAGGGGGCCATGCATACTATTCTTTGCTAATTATACTATCCTGGCGACCCAAGGGGGGGCCATGGCTCAATGTCCCCCCCCTAAATACGCCCCAGTGGATGAGGCTGTTTAAAATATAACAGCTTTTAAGTGCGCTTAGCAGTGGCATATTACGACATTAAATTGTAGAATAATTTCGTAAAGAGGCTATTAAGTTCCGTTTTTCATCATTGATTATTGATAAAAATATTCGATAATACCACAAGAATTTGCAAATAAGAAACAAGCCTGTCGAATCCTAATACATTTAACTCTATTTTACACGTGAGTGGGGGCAAACATGCCCCCTTTTCGTTTTCTTTTTAAGATAAATCGCTTCAAAAATAAGCTTTTCAGTTCAATTTAAGCCAATTTTGCTCGAAAATAACTCCTAAAAATTTAAAGTTTCTAAGATAAAGGAAAGTTTTCCAATTTTGGGCTTGACTAAGGCACTTTCAAAAATCTAAACATAGTTTGGCCGACATGTAATTCAAATGACGTTACAATGCGTTTTTGTGACGTAACTACTTTGACTAGGGTATTTTATGATTCAATCTTAAAAGACATACCTAGGTGCAAAATTTCAGCCGCCCATAACGTTAGTAACAAATGGCGTTATTTTTGGAAAAGATATCTGCATATCAAATTTGGTGCTTCTATGACTTTTAAATTAGAGTTACATAGGAGCATTTTTGCCCCCCCCCCATCCGTGTCCGTGTAAAATAGGGTCAAGTGGGAGTTTACTTAACTAATTTCGATTAACTTACTGTAAACGAATCATCTGTTTTCTTCTTCATTTCAAGTAAAAAAGCATCGATAAAATTCCGTATGTTATTCTTATCAAATGTCTCCTCATTGTCTTTGGCAAAACCTTGAAGCATTTCTGCATTCATGAAGAATTATGCAAATATAAACGCAAAAAATTAAGTGAAAATGGGGTGGCAATCTCTAAAATAAGACTTATCCCCCCTATCTATTTTCTTTACTTGAAAATTTAAAAACAAAGTCGCAATAACTTCAATCAGCCTGCTCCAAGTCGTTCAAGCCAACCTAAAGAGCAAGTACGCAACATCTAATAAAGAATCAAGGTAAGAGGCAATTTGTGTACAGAGGAAAACGTTACTATTTTATTCTTCGCAAAACATAAGAATAAAAAAAACCTGAAATAAACATGAACACATTTGTTATTATTTAATCATCCGTTAAAGGATAAGGTTTACTGTAAACTTTATAACAAGAACTCATAATATAAACCGCTTGTCTGATCGGTGAAGAGATAAAACCAACATATCTTACTCATGGCCAAATCCAATTTTTCTAACGACTTCTTATTGTAAGTAGAAAACGGAGGAATTTTCAAAAAGAAGGGTGCCATGGAGGCAACAACAAAAAAAGTGTTTAAAAAAGAGTCTTGGGTGCTGAAAAAAAGACTAAATTGTATACACAGGATAACTTTGATCACTGTCAGATTTATCGTCGATCTTTTGAAAACTTTGGTAGCCTTGAATAAGGCTGTTTTTTTTTTAAAAAAAAAAAGGAAGATTCGGACGGTTTTCGTCTCGCCCGTGTCAAGAATCACTGCGAGAATATATTGGGGTCGAAAAGTGCGACCTTTCAATAGTTTTTTGAGACGTCGAAATTTCCACCTGAAATATATATGTAACGTTAATAATTTTGATCGGATGGTTGTCAAACTTCGTATGTGCGCCACTTATTGATTGATTATTGCAAAATTTGAAGAAAGTAGACGAATTCTTTTTGTCCGCACAAAATTGGTTGCTGCGTTTTGATAAAAATAGCTTCTAAAGCTGCTAAATGAAATTGAGCTCTTGCCTTTGTCAAAATTGAAAATTGTCGATCATGATAGAAGGCAGCGCAGCAGTCGTGATTTTGAAGTACGTAAAGTCCAATGGCCGAATCACATTCCAATTGATTTAGAGGAGTCTTGGCTTCGTCTAGGCAGAAATTTTGTTGGCTTTTCTTTGTTTCGAATTGATTTGGGAATGTGTTGAGTGATTCTCTCCTGTAAGCTAAAGGAGGTGCGACTTATGTATCGACAATCACAGCGGCACACGTATTGGTATTCGACCAAGCTTCGTTGGGTGGTGGGCACAGCATCCTTGTGAATTGAGGGCAGAATCTTGCGCGTTTGGAAAATAACGCGGGGTTTAACAGCTGAAAAAGAATTTTGAACATTCAATTTGACTTGCTTTTCGAACTTGAACAAAATGTTGCCAATCCAAGGTAATTTGAGACAAACAGGACATTTTTGTGGACCTTCTTTGACAGATTGATAAAAACGGGCAATTTTCTTGGAAATAGACGAATTGATTATCACTTCGGGTCAGCCATTTCGGTTCTTGTTGAAGTTTGCTTTAGGAACAGACAACTAGTGCTCGGTGTACCAGAGTTCCGATTAGGTTGGTTTTGCGTTTCGATGGCCTAAATGAATCTCAGCGAATATATTGACCTGTAAATGTGGGTTTTCTGTAAATGGAGGATAAAAATTGACCGTTTTCTTTTTCGATTTTGACATCAAGGAAAAGCAACTTTTGATTGGCTTCTTTTTCCATGGTAAATTTCGACTAAATCAATTGGAATGTGATTCGGTCATTGGACTTCACTTACTCCAAAATCACAGCTGCTACGCTGCCCTCTATCATGATCAACAATTTTTAATTATGACAAAGGCAAGAACTCATTTCATTTAGCAGCTCTAGAAGCTATTTTTATCAAAACACAGCAACCAATTTTGTGCGGACAGAAAGAATTCGTCTACTCTCTTCAAATTTTACAATAATCAATCAATAAGTGGCGTACACGTGAAGTCTGACAATAATTTAATTAAAATTGTTCACTTGATATGTATACAGGGTGGGCCGTAAATAACGCACCAAAGCATATAAAACAATTCTGATAATTATAACAAAAGGGTGGGCCGTAAGTTACGCACCCAAGAATTAAAAGTAAATTGTGATGTGAAATAATGTAAATATCTTTTCTTTGGGTATCTGTTAAATTTAATTTCAATTATCAATATTGTTTAATATGCTTTGGTGCGTTATTTACGGCCCACCCTGTATTTTTTTTAGGTGGAAATTTCGACGTTTCGAAAAAGTATAAATAGCCGAATTTTTCGACCCCAATATATTCTCGCAGTGATTCTTGACAAGTGCCAGACAAAAACCGTCCGCATCTTCTTTTTTTTAAAAACAGCCTTATTCAAGGCTACCAAAGTTTTCAAAAAATCGACGATGAATCAGATAGTGATCAAAGCAATCTTAAAGTTTTGTACCACTAAACTGCTGTTTCAATACACAGGATAGAAGCAACAAACTGTTTAATCTGGCACATAATAAAATTACAGGTAAAATTTTCAAGTTAAAAATTCACGAAGTAAAAAAACGTAAACATTCAAATAACAAAAATGTGCCCGCACTGTAGCCTACTTCAATAATGATTTGGCTCAAGTGCAAATTTGACACTTAGGAAGAATTATGGGTTTTAAGTCACTATCATTTTGTTCATTTATTAAAAGTCTAAATTCTGCAATCCAAGCAATTCCACATAAATAAACGGGTACACAGCAATTGATTGCCAACATTAGGGTAGAGGTCAGTTGGCGGCAATCATTTGCCGTGTACTCATGTAGCTAACCTAATGGCGGTCAGTTGGTTCGCAATCAAAAGACTTGTTTTAAAATCGGCAATGAGCACCATATTATTAAAACTCTTTAGCAACAATAATTACTTCTATTGCTTACTGTTCAAAAATGAACGAGTAATGGGTGTTAGCAAAAATTCCGTTCGCACCTAAAATAGAAGGCCGGGATTTCATTCTAACGCCGTCCAAATCTGACACAGTGTTGCCAACGGCTCACAATCGCTGCAATACTTCTTTGAAATATAATCATGTAGTCATAGGATAACGAGGCGCAGATAAGTTTTGCAAACTCGTTTTACATTTGATGAAATACAGGAAGCACAATAAAGATTGAATTTTTTTATTGAAAAAAAAAAAACAAATCAGGATTTTAAAAGATTTTTGCGCTACTCTATTCATTCTCTTTTTTTCCGGAAGCACGAAGTTCATTTTCTACCAGAAACAAAAAACAATGAAATGCTCAATGAACAACACAAAATGGTCACAAGATAAAAATGAAGCGGGTTTTGAAAGCAAACTCACTCCTTTACAAACAGTTCCAATAATTCTTTGAACTTGACATCATCATAATCAAACCTTTTTCCAAAACCAACGTTGCAAATGATATTTGATGCAGCATTGTGAAGTAAATACTGAAATTAAATCGAACAACGCGGGCTTTATTATAAACATAACTGAAAATTAATGGTCAGTTGGCCACTTTTCGATAGACCGTCGGCTGGTGGTGAGGTTAACTTCGATAGAATTCCTGAAGTTCGGCACAAGCCAAACAAAAAACCAGGAGACATTTTTCTCTTAATCGGCGTACGCATGGGCATTGGACAAATAGCATCTTTTGATTGTTCGTCCGTATGAACCAGACACTTTGCGTCTGTCCAACTACACCAACACAGAGTACTTTTTTGGGTTTTATATGCAAGTTTTTCGTCAGACAGGGCCACTATAACGAGTAGACAGCTTGGCCTCAAAGGAATGTAAGTCTAAAGCGTCTTTCTCAAGGACATTACATTGCACTGTCAGTTCGAGAATCGAACCAACAATCAGCAACCTTTCGATCACTAGCCCGACGCTCTACCGTTGAGCTATCGCCGCCGCATCTCTTGATCATAAGATAAAATTCCTTTTGTCACCTCCTTGCAAATTAGTGTACAAGCAATTAAGCGTATTTACAACTACCAAATCATGAGAAAAGTTTGAATTGAACTGATTAAAAAAAGTACAAGAGAGCCGGGCTACCGCGTATATTATGACTTCGTATACACTACAAAGTGAACAATAAACACACCACAAAGCGAAAAAAAAATCAAAACCCAACAGGGTGATTTTAATTTTGCGACGCCAGATCCCTTTCTGTCTCCGGGCCAAAGCAACTTGGTGAATATAAATGTAATTGCAATTACAAAAATGTTTCAGAGCCATGTGTATTATGTATAGTGTAATATGGTTTCTATCTCAATATATGCTAATATATTATACTTCTCTTACGTTAATATCAAAAGCTTTTCCGTTCTGTTTTCGTATTGTGTCGCTGAAGCAGGAAACTTCTTCAATAATTTTGTCTTCTAAACTCTGTTTTCCAACTCCAAGCCTTAAACCAGCAAAATCAAATTTCCTTTATTATTGGGTATCGAAATCACGGTAAGGTGCTTTATAGGCCTACAGGCAAAATTGGCTAAAAGTAGGTACGGCATACTACAATCACAAAGTAAATACTTTAAATTTCTTTTTCCGTTCTAAACAACACATTTCAAAGCACTTTAAATTCCTTGCTTGGTAAGCTAACAAGAGCTGAAATATGACTTGAAATGAAGTACCGATATATACCATCAATACAAAAATACCTTACAGCACTTTTAAGCGATGGATGTATACCTACTTTAGGGCTTTGGCCCAACCTGTATTTGGGCACATTTTCCTACCACCAGCTGAAGAGCAAGATTTACCTTTAAAATCGCGTTTGGTTTGGAGGCCTATAGCAAACAAGGATACAGAGATCATCAATGTGCGCCAGAATCGCATTTAGACTGGCACAAATCTTGTGACCAGTTGGTCAAACGTGGCACCCTACGAGGTCCAAGCTGGCAAGCTACCATCTATACCGATCTGCGCTAAATGAAATAAGCTCTGCATCAAGTTCGATTATTAAAACAGCCTAGTCAAAAGACCAACTGGTAAGGGGTATCCAACCCTCAAATTGACGGTGGTGTGCCCATTGTAGGCAATGGAGATCGCTCACTTGCAAAGGTAATTAATCAAACAACTGAAACAAGAAGGGATGGAAGCGAATGAAAAACGAATTTCTGCCACTTTTTTTCAAAGCCAAAAGATGCACAGGTACTTTGAAAAAACTGTTGCAGTTGCGCAAGTTTCAAGATAAGACCAATAAAACATTTACGGTATTACTACGAAACAATCTCTATGATAGCTTTCTTGACTTTTTAATGTTACAAAAATCAATAAAAATTCATGATGAAAACTGTTCAAGCTTTAAGATAAAGTTGTTCATCTCAATCCTGCTTTCAACTGCGTATACAACGTAGCTTTAAACTTCACCTCTTAACAAACGAAAAAATCCTTAATTGTTTACTGAACGCAACTTGCGTCCGCTCATCGTTAAATTCAAAAAATTGAAACAAGCAATTTTGATTATTATGACAAACAATCAACCACAGCAAAAAGGATCAAACTCTGCGTGAATTGAAGCCAAACTCCTTACCGCTGCACCTTCAGCAAGGACATGCAACAACAATTTTCGTTCAAAAAATTTACAAAATCTCAAAAGTTGACATACCCACGCAAAGTCATCAATCCAAATTTACGTTGCGATTTCCAAATTTCTCCGTAGTCGAGTATAATTATTCCCTTTCCTTCAGTGAATTGGGTCAAAACTTCTAATTGCGGACGACCCGAAAATTTTGTTCCTTGATGTACAAAAGCCTAGAAAGAGAGCAAAACGCAGAAAAATTTAGGTACCCGTCGTTAATTACGTTTAGTTCGACAAAAGTACGGTATTTAATATCTGTGTGCCAGTAAACGTAGCGTCGTAACATTTATTGTCAATAGATATATAGTAGCTTTCAAGCAAAATCAGGTTTTAAACCCCGTTTTTATAGCACAATGGCAAAGAATGCATTTAAAAATTGTATGCATTTTGATTTGCAAAGTTACCGTTATCCAGTACTTAAATTGTACGAGGGACGGGGGGGGGACGCGTCTCCCCATCGAGATCGAGCGTCCCCCATCGAGATTTAGGCGTCCCCTCATCGAGATTTGAGCACTGGTTTGTGGGAGGAAAAAGTTACTGTTTTTGGCCGGAAAAACCGCTTAAATTTCTGATTTCGGCCAGAAAAAGCCTTCGGATTTCGGCGAAGATCTTTTTTTTGGAGATCACCTGTTTTTGGCCGGAAAAACCGTTTAAATTTCTGATTTCGGCCAGAAAAAGCCTTCGGAATTCGGCGAAGACCTTTTTTTTTCGGAGATCACCCGATTTTCACTGAAAATTCGCCTAAATCCAATTCAGGGAGAATGAAAATTTGGGTCAAGTTCGTTCATGGAACACACTCCCAAAAAATCCTGGCTACGTGCTTGTTCTTCACTAAGGTTCAGTCAACGCTGAAAAAGCGTCCTCCCAGGGGCGTATTTAGGGAGAATTTTATTCGGCCATGGCCCCCCCTTTTGGTCGCCAGGATTGCAAAATTGAATGGAAAAGTGAGCAAAATTGAGGCATGGCCCCCCCTTTTGCAAGTTGGGAATCAGGCTTTCAGGTTTTGGGCTCGAAATTTGAGTGATTTTAGGCGAAAAATGGCACGAAATTTGAGTGAAGACCTTTTTTTTCTTTTTTTTTTTTGCTCTTCACCTGATTTTGGGCGAAAATTGGGACGAAATTTGAGTGTGACAATTTCAAATTCTGATTTATGTTCCTCTCAAATTTTCTGAAGTTTCTGGCCCCCCCCTTTTCAAAATCCTGCGTACGATACTGCGTTCCCCCATGCAAAATTTTACAATTTAAGTACTGCCGTTATCTGACCAAGGTAACTTTGCGAATCAAAACGCAACTACAATTTAAAAAATGCATTCTCTGCCATTATACCATAAAACGGAGTTCAAAACTTTATGTTATTTTTGTATCTAGCAAAGTATCTTTTAATTGTTACAAGTTAATTTTTAATCTGCCCACCTACCTACCACACATGGTGGAGCTTCACATTTCATGATGTCCTGTTTAACTTTTATTTTAGGTAAGAAACTGCGAATCCCAAGTAGAACAGCTTTATGTTGGATCCAAATGAAAATCGAACTTAAGTCTACAGTTTTGAGTAGCACACAATTCATCCCTTCGACACTAATGCTGATGCATTATTTTCGTCAAAAGGTTACCTGTCGAATGGCATCCAAACTATTTAGCACAATTACATCAGTTGTGCCAAATCGAATGCTCATAATGCTTCCGTATTTTTTGCTCCATTTTTTTAGAACTCTTTCTGGATAAGATAGAAGAAATGGAAGGACTCCCAACACAGGCACACCTCTTGGACCAGGTGGAAAATTTTTTGGTCTTTTGTACCAGTAGTAGAGATACAACAAAAGTGCAGTGACAGCAAGAGACCAAACAGAAAAGTAGTTATTCCAAATTTCCAGCATTTTTCAATGAAATTTTAATGCATTGCTTATCTAGTAAATCATAGCAATATACAATACAGTTTACTAGTCTATCTTAGAGCCCTGCAAAGATACTACAGATAAAGTTAAGCATAGCAATTATTACTTTTATGCTATATCACATACCATCCAACCTCTTTTTATAACTTTTTGTAGAAATATTTTGTTTCAAATTGCAAAATAAATTGCCAATACTAATTTAACACCTGAAAATTTTGTCTAGAAAGGTCGCTACAGTTCTTCTTACCACGTTACATATACGTCTTGTCAGATAAAACAATTTGGCCAGCATTATCGTTTCCAAACGTTTATCTGCAGCGAAAATCATTAATCAATTTTGGAGCTTAATTGAAATGCTTCACTGTAAAGTAGAAAATTCAACTTCAGTTTAACTTTTAAGGCCACTCCTTTCAAAAACTTTTCAGGACTAGATGTGAGTATGAGGAGAATCTTTGCGATTACTTGTTCTAGTGGTTGGAGAATGACTGAGCTAACAAATTGATATTGGTTTAAGCTGAGTACAAGAGCTTTAATAGCACCTTAGGCCAATTGCACAGTATTTAAAGCTTCTTGATCGCGATTAATCTAATCAAAGTACATACTATCATTTGTTTTGGGCTTAATTTTGCCTATGCCCTATGGGCTAACAATTTACTGAATTTAGTACGACGTATTTGATGCAACGATCAAGATTGTACCAATTCTTTTACGCGTTTAACCAATTGTATCGTGCAATATCCCTTATATCCCGCATTCGCCTATTCTATATTTGGTGTTAAACCCCACGTTAACTAATTTCTTGTTTGTTTAAATCAACAGCCGCTTGTGAGCTGAAAAGGCACACAGCCGAGCAAAAACGGCGGTCGATGAAAAAAGAATATGCTTGACGCTACGTTAATGTGTCTAGTGTACATCACCTTAACAAAGGGTCAATTATAATCATCAAATAATGCAAACAATGGCGACTTTTACCGATCACGCGTGTTTACGAGCGGAAATACGCGTGATGTCTTTTCCAACGTAAATGCAAAAAAGGAAAAAAAGGCAAATTACATGCAGTTAAATGACACGCGTTTTACCACGCGCAAATACACGTAATCGGTAAAAGTCGCCTATTAAAGGACGCATCAAGTCAACCAAACGCCGCAAACTGACAGCGAACATTAGGGTGAGTTGGCGGTCAAACGGTTCGTAGTCAAGTTTGCGGCGGTCAGTTATCGTAGACTCATTAAAGGATGGAATCCTCAAGCTTACAATCCTCTTACTTCAGGGGTGTTACAGAGGAGGATAACTTTCGCATTTAGAAGCGTCTGGGCATGCTCTTTCAGCTCTCAAACGTAAATATGACGATTCCGACACATTTTTTTCTTTCTTTCTTTATTTATTTAAGCAAATCACCTTATGGGAACAAAAACTCCAAAACCACCAGAGCTACAAACTTGAAATTTGGGCAGATGATAAGTCTATACATGAACTTGCGTCCCTGCAATTTTGGAGGCGCTACATCAAGTGGTTTGGGGCATATGCACCCTAAACTTGTGACAGCGAAGTTTATTAAGTGATTTTAGTCACGTGCTCGCGCGTGTTGCCGTGGCCGAATGGTTTAAGACGCCAGTGCTGAAATCCTATAACCTGGGTTCAATTGTCTAGTTGGCCATCGCTTTTATCAAACTTGGATTACATTGAATCTAGCATTTTAATTTTTTTTTTTTGATTACGACAAAATCGTTTATAATAGTTTTTGTTTGACACTAAACATGATAAGAGGGTATCAGGTTTCATTCTCTGTGAAGACATCCCAAAAATTAGCTTTTTAAGACCTCAAGCTAGCGCGCTAGTTTTCTTTTGCTACCACTAGAAATTTTAAAGACAAGAATATTTTGACGAACTTTGGGTAGTCATAGTCACCTACGCGCGCGTGCTGCCGTGGCCGAATGGTTAAAGGCGCCAGTGGTTGAAACGTAAAACCTAGATTCAATCATCTAATTGGCCATCGCTTTTATCAAACCAAGATTATAATAAATCTAGCATATTAATTTTTTTTCGATTATGACAAAATCGCTTTGAATATTTTTTGTTCGACAATAGGTATCATCAGGGGGTATCAGGTTTCATTCCCTGTAAAGATGCCCCAAAAAGCACTTTCTTAACACCATAAGCAAGCACGCTACTTTTTTTGGGTGCCCTTAGAAATTTTTAGGACAAAACTATTTTGACATAATTTGGGGGTACCAACCCCCCAAATGGATCCAAACAAACATCAGTGCTTTTGACGGCTTAAGCTCGAGTGCTATATCTTTGATATCAAGAGACAATAAAGAGAGAAATACTTTGACATAGTTTGGGGGTACCACCCTCCCGGGGACCCCCAAACGGCCACCCCAAATATCACTTTTTTGAATGACTTAACACAGGGTGGCAGTGTTTTTTGATATCAGTAGATATTTAACTGACAAATACTTGGACATAGTTTGGGGGAACCTCCCCCCAAAAACTACCAAACTTTATTGCGTTGAACGGCTTCAGCTAAAACTCCAGTTTTCTTTGACATAATATGGAGGTACCACACCCCCGGAAATTCCCACGTGTACACCACAAAAATCAGTTTATTGAACTTAAGCTAATGCTTCAGATTTTTTTTACATCAAAAGATATTTAAGACACAAAATGTTTAACAGAGTTTTGAGCACTCCCTTCCGGAACCTTCCCAAATGGAACACACAAAATCAATTATTTTGAACTGCTTGAGCTAGGGCGCTAGTTTTTTTCGATATCAATAGATATTTGAAAGACAATTTTTTACATGGTTTGGGGGTACCAACCCCCAACATTAACCTCTCCAAAAATCACTTTTTGAAAGCTAAATTTAACAATTGATTTTAGTCAGTTGGGTTCATATGCTGAGCTGGCATAATGATTAAAGGCGCCAGGGTTTGAAATTGTCGTGAATGAACTGAGCTGGGTTCAAATACTTAGTCGGACATCGGTTTTACCCAAACCACAATGGATTTAAAATCAACATTTATTTTTATCATGAGACAAAATCAATTTGATTGCATTGCATACGACTGAGTTTTACAAAAATACCGGTAACATTCAAAGTATGAAGGGGAGAACGATGGTGAAATGGAACTGGCGGAAGTCCCGTATTATTTTCCCCCGGGAAAATGAACATCTAGTTTATTTATATATTTTTTTATTTATTCAGCAAATCACATTATGGTGACAAATACTCAAAAACCACCACAGCTAAAAACTTGAAATTTGGACAGATGATAGGTCTAAACATGAACTTGAGTCCTTCCAATTTTGGAGGAGTTACGTTACGTGGTTTGGGGCATATGCATCCTAAACTTGTGACAGAAAAGTTTATTAAGTGATTTTAGTCAGATCAGCGCGCGTGCTGTCGCGGCCGAATGGTTAAAGGTGCCAGTGTTTAAACGTAACACCAGGGTTCAATACTCTGGTTGGTCATTGCTTTCATCAAACCAATACTATATTAAATCTAGCATATTAATTTTTTTCCGATTACGACAAAATCGTTACAAAATATTTTGTTTCACACTAGATATGATCAGAGGGTATCAGGTTTCATTCTCTGTGAAGACGTCCCAAAAATCAGCTTCTAAAGACCTCAAGCTCGCGCGCTAGTTTCTTTTGCTATCACTAGAAATTTTGAAGACAAGAATATTTTGACGTACTTTGGAGGTAGTCACCTATGCTCATGTGCTGCCGTGGCCGAATGGTTAAAGGCGCCAGTGCTTGAAACCTAAGACGTGGGTTCAGTTATCTACTTGGTCATCGCTTTTATCAAACCAAGATTATATTGAATCTAGCATATTAATTTTTTTCAATTACGACAAAATTGCTTTGAATAGTTTTTGTTTGACACTAGGTATGATCAGAGGGTATCAGGTTTCATTCTCTGTGAAGACGCCCCAAAAAGCACTTTCTTAACACCATAAGCAAGCGCGCCACTTCTTTTGGGTGTCCGTAGAAATTTTTAGGACAAAACTATTTTGACAAAATTTAAGGGTACCAACCCCCGAAACCCCCAAATGGACCCAAACAAATATCAGTTTTTTGATGGCTTAAAAGCTAAGGTGCTACATTTTTGATATCAAAAGACAGTAAGGAGACAAATACTTTGACATAGTTTGGGGGTACCACCCTCTCAAGGACCCCCCAAACGGCCACCCCAAATATCACTTTTTTGAACGACTTACCATAGGGTGCCAGTGTTTTTGGACATCAGTAGATATTTAGGAGAAAAATACTTTGACGTGGTTTGGGGGTACCACCCCCCTCGGGGACCAAAATGGTCCCACCAAAATCTATTTTTTTAATGACTTAAATTAAGGAGCCAGTGTTTTTTGATATCAGTAGATATCTAGGAGAGAAATATTTTGACGTGGTTTGGGGATATCACTTCCCCCCGGGGACCAAAAATGGACTCCCCCCAAAATCAAGTTTTTGAACGAATTCATTTAAGGTGCCAGGGTTTTTTGATATCAATAGATATTTAAGAGACAAACACTTTGACGTGGTTTGGGGGTACCACCGCCCCTTGGGAACCCTCAAAAATCAATGTTTAATTGGCTCAAGCTAGGGCACTACTTTTTTTTTTTTATATCAGCACATATCTAAGAGACGAATATTTTGCCAGCGCTTGGGGTATTACCCCTCGAGGACCCTCCCAAAATGGACCCCACAAAAATAAAGTTTTTGATTGGCTCAAACTAAGGTGCCAGTTTTTTTGATATCAACGCATACTTAACAGAGAAACATTTCGAAATAGTTTGGGGGTACCCCCCCTCGGGGAACTCCCAAATAGACCCCCAAAAACTAATTTTTTGAACGACCTAATTTACGGTGCCAGTGTATTTTCATATCGGTGCATATTTAGAGGCAAATATTTTGACATAGTTTGGGGGTACCACCTCGCTGATGCTCGCTTCCAAATGGGTCCTCTAAAAAACAATTTTTTAAATGGCTCAAGCTAGGGTGCCAATGTTTTTTGCTGTCAGTAGATATTTGAAATACCAATATTTTTAAGATACAAATATTTTGACGTAGTTTGGCGGTATCGCCCCCTCGGGGATCCCCCCAAAACCAATCTTTTGAATGACTTAATTTACGGTGCCAGTGTTTTTTGATATCAGCAGTAGACATTTTGGACATGAATATTTTGATATTTTTTGGGGTTGCCACCCCTTAAGAACCACCCCAAAACAGATCCCCCCAAAATCAATTTTTTGATTGGCTCAAACTAAGGTTTTAGTTTTTTTTTAAATATCAGCACATATCTAAGAGACGAATGTTTTGACATCATTTGGGAATACTCCCCGGGGTCCCCCCAAAATGAACCCATCATAAATTAATTTTTTGTTTGGCTCAAACTAGGGTGCCAGTTTTTTGTTTTTTTTTTGATATCAACAGATACTTAACAGACAAATATTTCAACATAGTTTGAGGGTGCCACCCCCACTCGAGGACCCCACCAAAATGGACCCCCAAAAATCAATTTTTTGCACGACCAAATTTACGTTTCCTGTGTTTTTCATATCATACATATTACAGAGGCAAACATTTTGACAGAGTTTGGGGGTACGTACCACCCTCCGACAACCCCCCAAACGGACCCCCTAAAAATCAATTTCTTCAACGGCTTGAGCTAGAGTTCTAGTTTTTATTTGGTATTATGAAGCACTGAAAAGACAAATACTTGGACATACTTTGAAAGTGCAACCCCCCGAAAATCCCCAAATGAACCCAACAAAAATCAACTTTTGAACGACTTAATCTAAGGCTTCAGTTTTCTTGATATTAGTAGGTATTTAAACTACAAAAAGTTTGACATAGTTCGGGGGTACCACCCCTCCGGAACCTTTCCAAATGGAATCCAAAATTTAATTATTTTTAACAGCTTGAACTAGAACGCTAAATTTTTTGGATTTCAGTAGCTACCGGTATTTAAAAAACAAACTTTTTTACACAGTCTGGCGGTACCAAACATCTACCCAAAAAATCACCTTTTAAAAGCTAAATTTAACAAAAACTCTACAACCATCAAAGCTAGAAACTTGAACTTTGGAGATATGATAAGTCTATATATGAAGTTGTGCAGCTGCATTTTTGGAGTTGCTACATTACGTGGTTTAGTGGCAGACGCACCAAAAACAATAACGAAGTTTAATACATGATTTTAACAACTGGTTTTCGTCATGCATACACATGTTCTACTGTGGCCTGGTGCTTAAAGGCGCCAGCATAGGAATCTATTGTGATTGGATAGACCTGAGTTCAATTATCTAGTTGGCCATCAGTTTTCTAATTCCAAAATCATATTGAATCAAGCAGATTTTTTGATTAAAAAAAAATTGTTTTTAAATTGTTTATATTTGCATTAGATATGACCAAAGGGTATCCGGTTTTATTTGTAACGAACTCCAAAAAAAAAACGACTAAGCTCGCCTGGGGTTCTTACAGGACGCGTGCTGCCATGGTTCCAGTTCTTCTTTTTTCAAAGACAAAAAATAAATACCATGCCACAGCACGGTTTCAAAATAAACTTGAAACCGGCGAGCTAATGAAAGAAAAGCCCAGCTGACTTAACCAAAAAATGCACGTTAACAAATATCTAAAACATAGGTAACGTCATTTTAGCGTCTGACCATCAGGTCTTAAAAAGAAGAATGAATTGAAGAATGCTTGCCATCACAGTCAAAATTGTAAAGTTTGCCTTCTTCATGCTTCGCGCATAAAGAAAGAAACAAACTTAATTATATGCAAATTTAAACACGTACAAAACTCCAGCGATTTGTAACAAGTTTCGAGCTAAATTACAACAGCTGCAAAAATGCCCTGCAGACCGCGCTCTTTGCGTGAAGGCAAACAAATCAAGAATTTGAAAAATGCTATACAGCAAATCAGGATTTAATGCTATGACGTAACACTCCCGCCCAAATGGAAACCCCAAAAAGGAAAAACATTTGCCAACAATGACAAACACGTCACAGCAAACGTATACAATCATGATTAGCTGTATACAACACATGAAACAGTTTTAACACTACAAAACACAGTAACACAAAATGAAATACAGAAGTTAACAAGCAGATTCACTCAAAATTACACATATTTAGCAATTGGTCGTTTCATGGTTGATCCTGAAGTTTTCAATAATACAGTTCTAACTTTAATAATACAGATCCTGAAGTTTTCAATAATACAGTTCTAACTTTACCATGTTATCAGGGTAAGTTTCTAATACCCTTCCCATGACCCATTTGGACCTCTGCTACATGCTCTCTGCAAGAAGTACTACGTCACCGACTTGGACATTCCGCCCAGGTTGGAACCATTTCTGTCTTTGGGTCAAGTTAGGCATAAATTCATTTACCCATCTACACCAAAACTGATTACTAAGGAATTGCACTTGGGCCCAACGCCTGCGGGCGTAACAATCCTTTTTTGAAAACAAACCAGGTGGCAAATTTTGATATCTTTGTCCGACGGGAAAACTTGGTTTGGCAACGCAACAGCCAAGCCATTAACCTTTTAAGCTTATAAAGGCTCGAACAACGCTCAATCAAACGTAAAATAGCACAATCATTTTCAGTCACAATGTTGGAAAAAACGTTCTGATGTTTTAAAGGGAAGAATTCTTTTGGAAATTGTGCATCGAGTTTAACGGGAAACTGAGGCCAAAGTGCCTTTGACTCCCTCAAAAATTGTTGACCCTTTAACCAAGAATTTAAACAATCAATAGGCTTATCCATTAATCCACGGACTCGGTAGATCAGCAGCGTTTAATTTAGAAGGTAAAAAATGCTACTCGTTGGGGTCGCTGGATTGTTCAATGATAGCGAGTCGATTTGCCACAAAAATTGGAAATCTTTTAGATCTGTTCAAAATGCTCAATAAAACAGCAGTAGAGTCAATCCAAAAATAAGATTGACAAGCATCAAAATTTAATTCTCCTTTTACAAAAGCGTTTAGTCGTACAGCCAGAACTGCTGCAGTCAGTTCCAAGCGCGGAATCGATACTGCTTTAATAGGCGCTAAGCGTGATTTAGCGATGACGAATGCGTAGAAAATATTATCGTCTGTGTCCACCAAACGCAAATACGAACAAGCCGCATAAGCATGAGAAGACGCATCGGCAAAATTGTGTATCTCTATCGATATTAGTGCCTTTAGATTCTTCGGCGTAAAACAACGTGGAATTTGAACGTGGCTAAGCTCTTGGAGGCGATTCAGCCAACGTTGCCATTTTTCTAACGCTGGATTAGAAATACTCACATCCCAGCCAAACTTTTGCCTACAAAGTTGTTGAAACAGAAGCTTTGGCTTTAACACTATTGGACAAACAAAACCAAGTGGGTCATAAAGACTAGCTATCGTGGACAAAACCCCGTTTGGTGTTAGAAAATTCGCGCAAATTCACGTTAAATGTAAAAATGTCCTTTTCAACATCCCAGTGGACGCCAAGGACACGTTTAGAAACATTTTCAGAAAAAGAGTAGCTTTGCAGCGCTTTAGAGCGCTCCGCTTCAGGAATTTGATCTAGGACTTCACTGCTGTTCGACAGCCACTTTCTTAAACGAAAACCCCGCTTTGAAAGCAAGTCACAGAGCTGTGTCTGGGCAGTCACAGCTTCTGCAACGGAAGGGAGTGACACGAGGCAGTCGTCAACATAAAAATGCTTATTTACAATCTCCGACATGTTCGGTTCAAACAAATGCCCGAATTCAGCAGCCGTTTGTTTCAATGCAAAATTAGAGCATGTGGGTGAGGACTTGGCTCCAAAAATATTTACCAACATTCTGTGGACAACGGGTTCTTCGTCTATTTCCCCATTTGGCCACCACAAAAAACGAAGGGCGTCGACGTGGCTGGGTTTCACAAACACCTGATGAAACATGGCTTCCACGTCCGCCACTAGTGCCACCCTTTCTTTACGAAAACGCATTAAAACTCTGATAAGACTATTCATTAAATCCGGACCACGTATTGAGTTGTCGTTCAGCGAGGTACCTTTATATTTAGCTGCGCAATCAAACACGACCCTCACTTTATCCGGTTTATGCGGGTTAATAACAGCATGATGAGGCAAGTACCACGTAGGGCCTGTGCAATTATTCAAGTGTTTATGCGGAACTTGTTGAGCAAAACCCTGCTGTACGTAGGAAGTAATAACTTTAGTATACTTACCTCGTAAGTCGTCATCTTTGGTAAACCTTCGCTTTAAGCTCGAAAGACGCTGCTTTGCCACAACAAGATTGTTAGGAAGCTCGACATCGCTTGGTTTCCACAACAATGGCAGTTGGTAGTGATCATTTTGTACTTCAACTGAATTGGTTAAGAGCTGAAGGGTAGCCCGATCCTCCTTTGAATTTGGAGTGTCTAGCACGCTTGTCCCATTTTGAAAATCGGTTTCCCATAATTGCTTGACAAGCGCAACCTCAGACGGCTCATTCCAGCGAGTGAAGTTTACGGAACTATTAACTGTGAAAGAAGGTGACAAGGATGGACCCAAAAAAGACCAACCCAAAGGTGTAAGAATAGCTGAAGGAAGACCACGAGGCCCTTTACGAGTACTGCTCGGAAGAAACAACTACGGGTTGTCTGCTCCGAGAAGAAGGCCAACAGTGCCACCGGGTATGGTGTCAAAAGTCACAACGTGTAAGTAGCTCAACTTAGACAAGTCTTTGTTGAGCGGAATTGCATTCGGTTGAATTGGCATCTCGTCTATCGATAGCACTTTAGACAAATTCAACTTTTCTTTACCCTTTAAATCCGATATATTTAAGTCAAACGAAAGACCTTCATAAGACTTACTGGGTGTGGCAAGAGTTTGCAGAGAAATACTTTGCTTACGACCAGTAATTCCCAGCTCGTTTACAATTCCAATGCCACAGAAAGAGTGAGTGGACCCCTGGTCCAAGAAGGCTTAAGTTCTTGTTTGCTTTCCTTGCCATTCTATGATAACGGGAACAACACGGAGATACACGCTAGATCCGGAAAATTTATTTTTACATACTAAGGAAAAGGCTCCCACCTTTCCACACTCTGAAGTAGATGTGCCCACATCCACAGTGGAACTTTTCCCTTTTGATTCAGACTTTGGAAAGTGTAATAGCGTGTGGTGAAAGGATTTTGCACAATCACATTTCTCACATGGTTTCTTACGTTTACACTCCGGTGTTCAATGTTTAGGGCTCAAGCACTTATGACACAGTTTAGATGATTTTACGAAAGTGAAACGCTTTTCAACAGGTTCAGCGTGAAACTTTTGGCATTCTGCTAGTCTGTGAGTCTTCTGTTCACAGAACCAGCAAGCACCTGAAGCAAAATTATTTAGTTTGGAATTATTACCTTTTGCCGAAACATTCACGTTAAAGGCCGAAGTTTTAACCTTTGACTGTGGATTTTTTGTGCCAAACGATCGCAAGCCGAAAACCGAATTCGCTTCTTCAGACTCTGCCTGAACGAAAGAAACGAAGTCCGAAAATCGCGCTATTGAATTAGTGGCATTTTCGATTTGAGCGCTTTTCTTAACCCATCGCCCTTTTAGGGCATTGGGCAATTTCTGCACAAACTGTGTAAGGGTATCTAAAGAGTTAAGGCTATTTAAATAGTTTATACTTTGTAAAATAACAAAAGTCTTATCCAGCAAATCAACAAATTGTTTTAATTCTTTGGCATCTCCGTGTTTTATCGGAGGAAACCTTTAAGCTTCTGCTCACACACGTCTGAGACTACCCAAGGGGAACCGTATTCCTTTATAAGCCTTTGCTTCGCCGACTGATAGCAAAGCTCACCCTTCCCAGAAAAGTGCTTAATTTTATCCTTAATGGGGTCCGTACAATGTTGAACAAGTAGACAAAATAAAGTATTTTGGTCTGTGACTCGTGACTCAACGTGGGTTTCAAAATTACTCACAAAATTTTTAAAGTCGAGTGGGTCACCTGAAAATTTAGCAAACTCAGGACGGGGCAAAAACAGGCTCTCATAGCTCTCATAGTGTTAAAACTGTTTCATGTGGTATATACAGCTAATCATGATTGTATACGTTTGCTGTGACGTGTTTGTCATTGTTGGCAAATGTTTTTCCTTTTTGGGGTTTCCATTTGGGCGGGAGTGTTACGTCATAGCATTAAATCCTGATTTGCTGTATAGCATTTTTCAAATTCTTGATTTGTTTGCCTTCACGCAAAGAGCGCGGTCTGCAGGGCATTTTTGCAGCTGTTGTAATTTAGCTCGAAACTTGTTACAAATCGCTGGAGTTTTGTACGTGTTTAAATTTGCATATAATTAAGTTTGTTTCTTTCTTTATGCGCGAAGCATGAAGAAGGCAAACTTTACAATTTTGACTGTGATGGCAAGCATTCTTCAATTCATTCTTCTTTTTAAGACCTGATGGTCAGACGCTAAAATGACGTTACTTATGTTTTAGATATTTGTTAACGTGCATTTTTTGGTTAAGTCAGCTGAGCTTTTCTTTCATTAGCTCGCCGGTTTCAAGTTTATTTTGAAACCGTGCTGTGGCGTGGTATTTATTTTTTGTCTTTGAATAAAGAAGAACTGGAACCATGGCAGCACGCGTCCTGTAAGAACCCCAGGCGAGCTTAGTCGTTTTTTTTGGAGTTCGTTACATGAAGTTCGTTACATTCAAAGACAAAAAATAAATACCACGCCACAGCACGGTTTCAAAATAAACTTCAAACCGGCGAGCTAATGAAAGAAAAGCCCAGCTGGCTTAACCAAAAAATGCACGTTAACAAATTTCTAAAACTTAAGTAACGTCATGTTAGCGTCTGACCATCAGGTCTTAAAAAGAAGAATGAATTGAAGAATGCTTGCCATCACAGTCAAAATTGTAAAGTTTGCCTTCTTCATGCTTCGCGCATAAAGAAAGAAACAAACTTAATTATACGCAAATTTAAACACGTACAAAACTCCAGCGATTTGTAACAAGTTTCGAGCTAAATTACAACAGCTGCAAAAATGCCCTGCAGACCGCGCTCTTTGAGTGAAGGCAAACAAATCAAGAATTCGAAAAATGCTATACAGCAAATCAGGATTTAATGCAATGACGTAACATTATTCTCTACAAAAATCCCCCCCAAAATCAATCTTTTAAACAGCTTAAGTTAGAGTGCTAGTTTTCTTGATATCAGTAGATATTTAACTGACAAATACTGGGACATAGTTTGGGGAGTACCCTCCCCCCAAACACTCCCAAACGCATAGGTGGGCAAGTTAATGCAAAACGTTAGCTTCGTTAACCATTAGTCCGTTAACAAACTTCACACCTCCGTTAACGTTAATCCGTTATTTTCAGCTTTAATTAACGGAAGTTAATTAAGTCCGTTAATTCGTTAACATTTTGCTTGTAATTTACATTTCTTTTTATTTACTCGCTTCTAGAACACTATTGACGCTGTTGAGCTGTTTGTAAGGAAATATTTATTGCTGTGGTGTTCTTTTTGTGTTTTGGAAGTTACATTTTACAGTCCAACCTAATTTCAAGATGAAAATAAGTTCAAATGCACTAACGAAGCTGCGATCGGAAAATCTTTGGAAATTGTGAACAATGATAATTAGTAGACCTCTGAGGCTGCAGATTATTATTTGTCACAAAGAAGAGCTCCTTTCTTCGCTTTCTTCTATAAAACTCGTGCTAATACGCAACAAGTGTACATGTACAAATTGGTTTGCACCGGTACGATGAATGCATGGTGCAAGATATCAACGATAAAAACCTTAACGGAAGTTAATTTAGTCCGTTAACATGAAAAAACTTTTTAACGGATTAACAAGTTAATGAAAAAGTTTGCTTCGTTATTAACGGATTAACGATTAACGGGCTTGTGCCCACCTATGCCCAAACGTCATTGCATTGAACGGCTTCAGCTAAAACTCCAGGTTTTTTGGACGTATAATATGGAGGTACCACATCCCCGGAAATTCCCACGTGCACACCACAAAAATCAATTTGTTGAACTTTAGCTCAGTCTCCAGGTTTTTTTACATCAAAAGATATTTAAGACACAAAATGTTTAACAGAGTTTTGAGCACTCCCTTCCGGAACCTTCCCAAATGGAACACACAAAATCAATTATTTTGAACTGCTTGAGTTAGGGCGCTAGTTTTTTTCGATATCAATAGATATTTGAAAGACAATTTTTTACATGGTTTGGGGGTACCAACTCCCAACATTAACCTCTCCAAAAATCACTTTTTGAAAGCTAAATTGAAGAGCCCAGAACTAAAAGTACTTAAGTCACAAATAATCAGTTTTGAGATAATGGCACTTAAAGTTTTCCACATAATGGTGAAATCAGGTTGTGGGTGCAGCGATTAAAAGTTTACTCGTTTTGGATGGGCACTGTCAAATGAGGCATTTTAAGACTATTTACCACTTTATGCAGTTTCACATCAAGAAGTTAGGGAGATTTGTATTTTTGGACTTAGGTACTTTTACGGCGAATATGATGGACTTAGGCACTTTTACTGCGAATGTGATGGACTTAAGCACTTTTATTGCAAATATGATGAACTTAAGTACTTTTTCCATAATTAAGTGGACTTTGTTGTTTTTTCCAACATAGTCCACAAGAATAGAAATTCGCGGAAAGGCATTGTTTCTGCTTCAGCCACGTGATGCAACTTACGTTTGCAGTAATACAATACTGTATAAAAAATGCCCAAAATGATGTTTTACCTTTGTTGATGTACCGTATCTTTAATTCTTGAGCTAATATAACAAACATTCGGTGTGCTACGTTTTTGCCCTTTATGGTATATTGTGGTATTTAATTGGCTTTATTAGGTGAACAATGTTAATGTTATGTACTCTGACTGCACTGCATTGTGTTTACATCGTTCAGTTAAAAATTTTATTTATCTTCTACACGAAATGCTAGCTAGTCACCGTGTTTTCGTTCATATTAATGCCATTTATTTGATTTCAAAACATCAAAATTCTAGCTTCGATACAGGTAAAAAAACATTCATACTTGATTGCTCTGCTTCTTAAGTATATATTCGCAACCATTCCTTGTATGTTTACGATTTTGATTCTACATTAAATGTAACAAGAATTGCCAGTTTTATTAACGAATTTACTAGTAGAAGTCAGGTGATGTACGCAATTGTAAGGTTAGGACTTAAGCATGGTTTTGTGATGTAGAATTGCACAAGCAAACAGGAAATCACAGAATCAAAAGAAAATGTAGTTTATTCAAGTTCTTCATCAACTTGTGCCGTATTATCCTCATGGCCTTCTAGGTGTAAACAAAAGGTTACATTTTCAGTCAATGTCACATGCTTCAAAAGATCCAAAACATCTCTAAGCTTTGCAGCTTTAGTAGGCAAGTACCCACTATAAGCTGCTTGAACGTTGGCCGTCGCAAAAACAAGGCTGCTCATTCTTTTGCCTCTTTTTTAAATCGTGACTGACGTAAGGCAATCAGCGGTCGTTGCGTAGCGGCACATCGGTTCTTTGCCTCGCTGAAGCAGTAGCCCACGAATACCGAAAATCCCACTTGAAGGGCACAAAACTTGGTCAAAAGCTTTCTTGTAGTCTTTAACCTTCACAATGGGTGAGCCATCATTCAACATATCATCCGTCAAAGGGTGCTCAACATATACTACTCGAAAAGGATTAGTACGATCGGTCCCCCTAATCAAGTTCACCCACTCTGATGGTTCTGCCACCCTATCTTTCTTCCTCCTTTTTTCTCAATTCTGCCAAAGTCTCGGTTGCAGGGCATGCGACTGTGGCCAGGCAGAGGGTAGTACACGCGAATTTCATCAAATTTGGTGTGGGCCAAAACGTTCAAATACGCAATTAGGTATCGATTCTTATTTTGAGAAAAACAGTCGTCCAAAAAAATGTGCACCTTAGAGATGGAAGTTGGAAGACCATCGAAATAATAGTTTAAACATGATATGACTTCATTCGGTCCTTTCTTTGCGTAGTGCTCTGCATATAAGAAAGTGGTTGCGTCATTGGTGACATTGTCGTGAATGCAAAAGTTGTGAATCCACAACTGCCTTTTATAATATTCCTGTGATATTCCTGTGAGAGGCAACGGCAAGTTTTTTTGGTAATCCATAGCCAAAATTGCCTTATCGCCATCAGGCAGCAAAGTTTGAATTGATTCAGTCACATCTTTAATTTAGTCCAGGCCGCAAACGAAACCTCCAGCTCAAACACCAAACAGCCACAAATACAGCAAAACTATAATTTACAATCACAATACTACAGTACATGACAAGGCTCACACGAAAGAATAAAAACAGCAACAGCAGCTTTCAACTACGGCAAGAACGCAAATAAAAATCTGACTAGCACTACGTTACTTAATGAAACTGTAAAATCAGCCAACCTACAACACCAGCACAGGGGTAAGCCAACCGTCACTACACGACAAGCAAACCTTATATCGTAGAGTAACCTTATTACGTAACCTGTTGCTTCACTCGTCTACATTATCTTATTTATAAAAAAGGAACAGGTCCCCAGTCTAATACACACCAGATAATAGATATAAAATCTACCAGCAGCTCAGTTAGCCAACTCCTCAAAGTTCGTATCAAATTAACAGCTACGCGCATCACTAATTTTAGTGGTGCGCTAGAGAAAATAAAAAATTAAATTATGGTTTTGTACAGGCCTAAGCTGTTGTTTTGGTGTACACTACCTACAGAATCTTATCAACCTGTCTATTATCAAACAGTAGTTTGTCCCTAAGCACGAAAGAGATTAGAACTTAAACTGAAGCGTTTAGTTTTAAAAGTACTTATATCCATTTTAATGAAAATCTAGCCACAAAACTAGTGTACTTTGGTACTGTTAGAATCAAAATGAGGCTTTATGCTGGCCGAGCCATATGAAAGTTTATGGACTTACAAACGTAATTTGGTTTTGCGAAATTTGGCTCTAAATGTACCTAAGTCCATCAATGAATGAACTTAGGTACATTTAGCGCAAAATGAATGGACTTAAGTACAATTAGTGCCAAATTTTACAAAATTTGGAATTACTAACTTCCACAAAATTGGACTTGCGGACTTTTTTTTTGGAATTTTTTTTATTCAACGTATAGAATGCATGATAAACAACCAATATTTACTCTTAACTCATTTTTTCTGAAATGTGACTTAAGTACTTTTAGATCTGGGCTCTTCAATTTAACAATTGATTTTAGTCAGTTGGGTTCATATGCTGAGCTGGCATAATGATTAAAGGCGCCAGGGTTTGAAATTGTCGTGAATGAACTGAGCTGGGTTCAAATACTTAGTCGGACATCGGTTTTACCCAAACCACAATGGATTTAAAATCAACATTTATTTTTATCATGAGACAAAATCAGTTTGATTGCATTGCATACGACTGAGTTTTACAAAAATATCGGTAACATTCAAAGTATGAAGGGGAGAACGATGGTGAAATGGAACTGGCGGAAGTCCCGTATTATTTTCCCCCGGGAAAATGAACATCTAGTTTATTATGACTTCAGCGACGCTTTGCGTTGGAAGTCCCTGTGTTTTTCCCGGGAAAATTTACGAATTCAGCAACAGAAGTAAAAAACGCCATAACTTTGAAACAGCTGAAGGTAAAAACTTGAATTTTAGAGTTTAGATGGGACACATATGAATCCTTCTTCCTGCAAATTTTGGAGGCAATCGGTCGCGTGATATGGGTTTCCGCGCCAAAACCTGAAACGCCAATCGGAGGTTTAAACAGCTCTGGCTCGAAAACTAATCGCAAGAGGAGAATAAAAGTGTCGAATTTAGAAGAGTCTGGGCATGCGGTTTCAGCTCCCAAAAATAAATTATGACGATTTCGACCCTTTTTATTTATTTATTTATTTAATTATTCATTTATTAATCAAATCAAATTACGGTGACAAAAACTCCGAAACCACCAAAGCTAGAAACTTGAAATTTGTACACATGATAAGTCTATACATGAACTGCGTGCCTGCAATTTCGGAGGCGCTACGTCACGTGGTTTGGGGCAGATGCACCCAAAACTTGTGATAGCGAAATTTATTATATGATTTTAGTCATGCACACGCGCGTGCTGTTGTGGCCGAATGGTTAAAGGCGCCAGTACGTGACACCTAAGACTTGGGTTCAATTACTTAGTTGGCCATCGCTTCTATCTAACCAAGATTATCTTGAATATACTATATTTTTTTTGGTTAGAACAGAGTCGCTCATAATAATTTTTGTTTTGACACTAGATATGATCAGAGGGTATCAGGTTTCATTCTCTGTAAAGATGCCCCAAAAATCACTTTTTTAAAACCTCAAGCCAGCACGCTAGTTTTTGATTGCTATCGGTTGAAATTTTAAAGACAAAACTATTTTGACATAGTTTGGAGGTAGTCACCTACGCGCACGTGCTGCCGTGACCGAATGGTTAAAGCCGCCAGTGCTTGAAACCTAAGACGTGGGTTCAATTATCTACTTGGCCATCGCTTTTATCAAACCAAGATTATATTGAATCTAGCATATTTATTTTTAGATATTTGAGAGAAAAATATTGGGACGTGGTTCGGGGGTACCCCCCAGGGACCCCAGAATGTACCCTCCAAAAATCAAAATTTTGAACGACTTACTTTTAGGTTCCAGTGCCTTTTGATATCAGTAGATATTTAAGAGACAAAATTTTAGGCGTGGTTTGAGGGTACCACCCCCACCCAGGGACTCCCCAAAATGGACCTTCCAAAAATCAACTTTTTGAACGACTTAATTTAAGGTACCAGTTTGCTTTTTGATATCAGTAGATAATTAAGAGACAAATGTTTTGACGTGGTTTGGGGGTGCCACCTCCTCTCGGGAACCCCCAAAAATCAATTTCTAATTGGCTCAAGCTAGAGCACTAGTTTTTTTTTATATCAACGCATATCTAAGAGACATATCTTGACATAGTTTGGGGGTGCCATCCGGCACTCCCCAAAATAGCCTTCTAAAAATTAATTTTTTGATTGGCTCAACTAAGGTGCCAGTTTTTTTGATATCAACAGATACTTAATCGACAAATTTTTAATATAGTTTGGGGGTACCCCCTCGGGACCCACAAAATTAATTTTTTTGTTGGCTCAAACTAAGGTGCCCGTTTTTTTTTTGATATCAACAGATACTTAACAGACAAATATTTCGACTTAATTTGGGGGTATCCACCCAAGGTGGACCCCAAAATATCAAGTTTTTGCATAACCAAATTTACTGTGCCAGTGTTTTTGAAGTTATTAAATATTTAAGAGGCAAATATTTTGACAGAGATTGAGGGTACTATCCCGTTGGGGACCCCCCAAATGGACCTCCCAAAGACCAATTTTTTGAACAGTTGAAGCTAGAGTTCTAGTTTTTTTTGATTTCACGAAATGCTAAAAAAACAAGTACTTGGACATACTTTCAGGGTGCCAACCCCAGGAAATCCTCAAATGAACCCAACAAAAATCAATTTTTGAGCGACTTTATCTAAGGCTTCGTTTTTTTTTTTGATATTAGTAGGTATTTAAGCGACAAACATTTTGACATAGTTTGGGGATACCCCCCTTCCGGGACATTTCCAAATGTACCCCAAAATTCAGTCATTTTGAACGGCTAGAACTAGAACGCTAGTTTTTTTCGATATTAATAGATATTTAAGAGACAAACTTTTTTACACAGTCTGGGGGTACCAAACATCTATCCAAAACATCACTTTTGAAAAGCTAAATATGACAAAAACTGTGAAACCACCAAAGCTACAAACTTGAAATTTGGAGATATGAGAAGTCTATGTATGAAGTTGTGTACTTGCGGTTTTGGAGTTGCTACGTCATGTGGTTTGTGGCAGAAGCGCCAAAAACGATAACGAAGTTTAATATATGATTTTAATAACTGATTTTCGTCATGCATACACATGTGCTGCCAGGCGTGTAGCCAGAAATTCGCAATGGGGGGGTGTTCTGGGGGTCTGGGGGCGAATCCCCCAGCCGCCGGAGGCCAATGGGGGTCTGGGGGCGAATCCCCCAGCTGCCGGAGGCACGTGGGTCTAGGGGCGGAGCCCCCAGCGCTCGAAAATTTTGCATTTTTTTGCTAAAATAACTTCATTTTAGGGCTATTTTGATTAAAAAATAATGCTATTAAAACGTGGCTTAGAAATTGGCAGTGCAAACATGATTAAACTGGTGGCTAATGGTAAAATGTTAGTTCTCTTGTTTAGATGCTGGTAAATTATAAAATCCAATAGTTCAATAAAACTCACACGGAGTAATCTATTTCGTATACAGCTTATAGAGAAAAATAATTGGGGGGGGGCTAATGAAAAGAGATTTGAGAGAAATGATTGGTAATTAACTAACACCAAATAGCCCCCCCCCCCTATTTCTAAGTTTATAATATATTTGTTGATGACACCTATGTTTAGCATTTTTACACTTGCGATCAAATTTGATTGCATATTTCTTACCATTTTTCAATGTTTTCATTCATTAGTTAGTTTTGTTTTTGACAAATTAGCCCCCCCCCCTGAATATATGTTTCAAAAGATGTTTTAAATCACTATTTAGTCCACTTCAGTGCATAAAACAGTCTCAAAAGTGCTAAAAACGTAGTGTTTTCTCATTCTGCATTTTGGTCGACATGCCAATGGGGGGGGGCTATAGCCCCCCCCCGCTACGCTACTGTGTGCTGCTGTGGCCTAGTGGTAAAAGGCGCCATTGTGATTGAATAGTCCTGGGTTTAATCATTTAGTTTGGCCAATGGTTTTCTAATTCTAAAAGTCATATTGAATCCAGCAGATTTTTTTGATTAAAAGAAAATCGTTTTTAAATTGTTTATTTTGACATTAGATATGGTCAGAGGGTATCCGGTTTCATTTTTTGTAAAAATCCCCCCAAAATCAATGTTTTTCATTTGCTTAAGCTAGAGTGCTAGGTTTTTTGATATCAGTAGATATTTAACTGACAAATATTTGGGGGGCCCCTACCTTCCAATACTCCCAAACGTGATTGTGTTGAATGGCTTAAGCTAACACTCCAGTTTTCTTGTACATAATATGGGGGTACTACACTCCCGGAAATTCCCACATGAACACCACAAAAATCAATTTGTTGAACTTTAGCTAATGCTCCAGGTTTTTTTTACATCAAAAGATATTTAAGACACAAAAATTTGACAGAGTTTTGGGCACTCCCTTCCGGAACCTTCCCAAATGGACCCCCAAAATCAATTATTTTGAACTGCTTGAACTAGGGCGCTAGTTTTTTGGATATCAACAGATATATAAGAGACAATTTTTTACAGATTTTTTTATATAAGAGACAATTTTTTACAGACAACAGATATATAAGAGACAAAGTGATTTTAGAGGAGGTTCATGTTGGGGGTACCAACCCCCAACATGAACCTCCTCTAAAATCACTTTTTGAAAGCTAAATTTAACAATCGATTTTAGTCAAGTTGGGTTCATATGCTTAGCTGGCATAATGATTAAAAGCGCCAGGATTTGAAATTGTCGTGAATGAACTGAGCTGGGTTCAAATACTTAGTCGGACATCGGTTTTACCCAAACCACAATGGATTTAAAATCAACATTTATTTTTATCATGAGACAAAATCTCTTAGTTTACTTTGCAAACGTTTGAGTTTTACAGAAATATTGTTAACCTTCAGAGTACGAAAGGGAGAATGATGGTGAAATGGAACTGGCGGAAGTCCCGTATTATTTTCCCCCGGAAAAATAAACATCTATAGTTAATTTCAGCATTAGATCCAGCTGTAAAGATGGGCATGATTTTGGCTGTTTATAGACAGTCAGGAAAGATACCAAATTCAAAAAATATATGAAAAAGTTAGGTTAGATACGGTGTGTACATCACATTCTATTCTGATAAAGTATGACTCAATGTTGTCGTGCCCTGAGGATTTGCGAAGACGCCGAGAGTGTACGATATTGTACACTTCGCTGTGTCTTGGTGGTTTAAAGACATCGACGAGGCCGCTTTCTGGCAAGGGTATTTTGAGAATAGCCTAGTTTGTTTTCATCGCTTCGGATTTTGTCGGCCAAGTTTTACCGACTGATAGAAAACATTCATTGAATTTTTTAGCGATTCAGGAACTTTCATTTATTTCTCAATCAATTTTTATATGATCTATTATTGATTTGTTTGTTCGTGATTGGTTCGTAGCAGGGATGTGGAAGCGGCAATTTTTGAATCGCACCCGCTTCCACCCTTAACGCTTTTGCTTCCTCTTCTTCCGCCACTTGATGACGTAATTTTTGCTTAAAATTTTTTGATCTTAAAATTTTTAGGCTAAAAAATTTTTCCATATAACTCAAAACAAAACAGCTTGGTTATCATCTTGTTAAAAACATCACATAGTACCAAATTATATAATTGCATTCAGTGGTTTGTCATCGCAAGAATCTGCGCTTGGGCGTAGTCAGGAATTCGGATTTTGAGCTGCTCTGAAGTGAAAACTCGAATTAAGCACATGATTGTTAAGTTTCAGCTGATGTGAATTTCTCCCAACGTTCACCCAAAAGCTTAAAATTATGAGCAATTATTTGGGGTTTGGGGACATATTTCCCAGCGCTCGGGATAATAACTTATTTCAACTGCATCTGCGCTGTTAAAGGCAAATCTTTAATTGGTTATAATTAGGGCAAAGCTTGGTTAGCTCCAAAGATTAGCTAGCAACACGTATTTTTAAGACAGCGAAAAAAAACAACAAAACATTTTAATGATAATGCGTTTATACATAGTTTAAAAATCATACGATATTAAACTTCGTTTGAGAGAGGTTGTGATGCTCTCCACTGTTTGCTTTTCAAGAATATATTATCGTATAGAAACAAATTAAAACGCTGGACCTGGAAACTTTGTGTATGTTGGTAAATACTGTTTTTAAACGAGTATGGCCCCAGATTTTGTTTCTACGAGTATGGCCCGATAAAATGGGCAAAGCCCCATTTTAAAGTATTTTTGAGAAAATCTTTAAATTTTAGTACTAAAATAGAGAATTTTTGAACTTTTGTAATTTAAAAAATGAGTTGTCTAGCTACATAGTTCATGTTTGAGTTAATAGGGGTTAGGGCTACCCCGCATCTAAGTGAACAACAAGCCTTTTAAAAATGTTTCTTTGAAATGATGATAGATCAAACATTCATTTTTCGTCGTATATTTTTTAAAAAGTGTACCTCATTCAGGTTTTGATGTTCAATATAAATGGTCAAATTAAGTGGAATCGGAAGCGGTATTTTTTTACCGCTTCCAGCTTTCGCGAAAATTTGCCGCTTCGACCGCTTCCGCTTCCAGCTTCCGCTTTCATAACCCTGGTTTGCTGGAAGCGCAGATCTAATGAGCTCCCGGGTTTTGCAAGTATTATTTAGATTTCTACCAAATTCTTTTCCGTAATAAACTTTCTTTTGGTTTCAGTGTGTTTAAATACTTCTTGTAAAACCTTTTCTGGTTCTTGAAGCTGTCGTCTAAAAGATCGCTCTGGTACAATTTGCGTTGTGACGAATGAAAATTAAATTACTTTTTGTAATCCAAGGCTTCGACTGCAATTTCTGCTGTTTATGGGACAGCTTCTTAAACGAGGATTAAAGACAATATCAATGGGCGTATCTAAAGTTAGGCGAATCGCATAAGACTGGTAAATTATAAGGTTGGCGTTGACTCCTTTTTTTTACCCTGCCGTTTCAGAGTTAATCTACTTTAAACACTACGTCGGAGCCTCTAACGTTATAAATTTTAATACTTTTCACTGGTAACCTTGACGCTGATAGCCCTAGCATCGTTAGGGATGCCTGCCTAGTTCCAACCTAAAGTTACACCGCTATTAGGTTACTACATTGAAACGTTTCGCTGCACACTAATCAGTTTCATCTTGTCAGCAGAATAGCTCCGGGCTGGAAGAAAGAGTAGACCGCGCAGTAGTCCAGGTACCTAGCGTCTAAGAACAAGTAAACATAAGGGCATAGTAGAGTTATTAGAGCACCTTAGTAGGCCATTGTTCGCAACTTAGATGGAAAAGTTTATTCTAGGGTCACAAAACGCTGTAATCAAATACAATAAGCCTACTGAAGTACTGGTAGTCTTATTACCAGATATGAGTGTGTAGTGTAGTAATTTAAAACCTTATCGCTAGGCTAGGGTGTGATTTTGACTAAAATGTATCTGACAGCTGCGCTAGATTTTTCCAGAAATCGCTAGGCTAACAAACAGTATACTCTTTTTACCAGCTTGGATCTGTTCTGCTGACAAGATCAAACTGATTAGTGCGAAACGATTCAATGCAGTTGCCTATAGCGGCGTAGCTTCAGTTTGAAACTGGGTAGGCATCGTTAACGACGCTAGGGCTATCAACGTCAGTGTCGCCAATAAAAATTATTACAATTTATAACACTATAGGTTCCGACATCGTTTTTGAAATAAAATATCTCTGGAAAGGCTGGGTTAAAAAGGATGGAGTCAACGTCAATCTACAGTATAGCACGATTCGCCTAATGCCTAACTTGCCTAGCGAACATTGATTTTGCCTTAAGTTCTCGTTTAAGTGGCGCGTGAATTTCATTATTGTGTTTTCAATCAACGCAACGAATTCTGCAATCAGCTGATTAAAATTGTCTGGTGTAGCGTTGTAGATTTGCAGATTAAAAGCTTGCAAGTTTGATTCCAGGTGTCGGTAGAATTTCTCAGAATACAATTTGCTTTTATCTCTGCTGTAGATTTTTATGTTATTTTTGGGGGTTTGTTAAAATTCATAGTAAAGAAAAATATGACAAAATGGTCGCTTACATCCATTTGAATCATGCCTGGCAATAAGCTAATAGAACATTAGAGTCTTTGGTTATAATGTTATCTATAATGGTTTTCGAGTTCTATGTTGCGCGCAACGTCAACAAATAAGCAAATCTCACAGCCTACAATTTTCCAGATTGTCTTTTTATCCTCTTTTGTAGCTGTTTTGTACAAAAGTATCAACTTTTTCTTTTATCTGTAGTCAGTGGCGGATCCAGAAAATTTTGGTGGGGGAGGATGATAAAAATTTGAAGCACAAAACCTCAAAAATTCGGATGTGTTGTAACCAGGCGCGTATCCAGAAATTCGCAATGGAGCAGCTGTTTTAGGGGTCTGCGGGCGAAGCCCCCAGCGCTCAATAATTTTGCATTTTTTTGCAAAAATAATTTCTTTTAGAGCTAGTTTGATAAAATAATGCTTTTAAAATGCGGCATAGAAATTGGCAGTGCAAACATGATTCAACTGGTTGCATAAACGGCCTATGTAAGAAGTGGTTAATGGTAAAATTTTAGTTCTCTTATTTGGATGCTGGTAAATCATAAGCATAAAATCTTATAGTTCAATAAAACTCACACCGAGTAATTTGTTTCATCCATATTTTATAGAGAAAAATAATTGGAGAGGGGCTAATGGAAAGAGAATTGAGACAAGTGCTTGGTAATTAACCGATACTGAATAGCCTCTCCACCCCATTTCTGAGTTTAGGCGTATAATATATTTGTTGATGAAACCCGTGTTCAAGTTTTTCACACTAGCGATCAAATTTTATTGCTTATTTGTGGTCATTTTTTAAAGTTTTTTTTTTGATTCGTGAGTTTTATTTTTGACTAATTAGTCCCCCTTAAGCATATGTTTCAAAAAATGCTTTAAATCACTTTTTGGTCTATTTCAGTGCGAAAAACAGTCTCAGAAGTGCTAAAAACGTGATATTTTTTATTTTGCATTTTGGTTGACAGGCCAACGGAGGGGCTATAGCAGTGGTGCCGAAACTAGGGGGGGATGGGAGGATGTATCCCCCCAATAATTTCACTGTATACCCCCCAACAATTTGAGTATGGTCTTCATCTGCATCCCCTTCAATAATTTGACTCTGGTGTGCATCTGAGCGCAAGTCAGTACTTAAAAAAAGTGTTCTATTTCTGGTGAAGACCTTTTATTTTTGGTCTTCACCTGAATGCGGGGAAAAAAAGTGTTCCATTTCTGGTGAAGTCTTCACTTAATTTGCTCACCTGAAGAAAGTCTTGGTCGAGGTTCATCCTCCCAATGTTTAAAATAGGGCAAAATTGGGGTAAAATTGCAAATTATCCTCCTCGATGCTCAACAAGGATTAGCCCCCCTCTCCTGGCTACACTACTGCTTAGGATTAATGTTCTTGATCTCGCTTAATGCTCACTGTTTATAAGCCTAATATGTCACTTAAGAAATGATTTGCATTGTGTAGGCTTTATCGCTGAAAAGTGCAAGTTGTAAATTTTGCTAATTCGGCGCTTCCAAATCAATCGGACCCGTAAAAGACTAATTTCTGTTTTGTAAAAACTTCGCTGTAAAAATTACATTTTTCTGTCCCTCCCCTCACAGAGCTTTAGAAATTATATTGCAGTCGCACAGCCTATCGAAATTTCACTGATTGTTTTTTTTCAAATAAGTTTAATATTCATATGCACGTTATGTTTACGCTGATGGGGGATGTATCCCCCCATCCACCCCCATAACTCTGCCACTGGTTGAGCTCCTATGCCTTTATCGCTGAAAAGTGCAAGTTGTGAGTTTTGCTGATTTGGCGCCTTCAAATTAATCGGAATTGTAAAAGACTAATTTCTGTTTTGTAAAAACTTCGCTGCACGAATACTGTTTTCTTATACCCCCTCCCGTTGGCTTTTGAAATTATATCACAGTCGCACGAGCTAAAGACTATTCACTGATTGCTTTCTTTAAATAAGTATTCCTATGCACGTTATGTTTAGGCTGGTGGGGGGGATGCATCCCCCCATCCCCCCCCTAAATCCGCCACTGTCTGTAGTTCCATTGGTAAATTGCTCTGCAGCGTAAACATATTTCGGTGTTGGAGGACATTTTTCGTGGTAGCCTTTGAGATGTTTAAATTTTTAGACAAAATTTTGTTTGCCAAAAATTTAATTATTATCGGGCGGTTGATGTTGCGTTTGTCGCTGTCGTAAATTGAATGCTGAAGAGGCCTGTGAATATCGGCCAGTTTTTAGAATTGTTATCTTCAATTTGGAGGCCCTCAGTTACAAATTTTCGGAACAATTTTTCAGTTTGTTGGCGGGTTTCCCAAACGTTATCAGAGCTTCCGGTATCCCATGAATCAAAAATTATATCGGTTGCTGAACAATTCACTGCTGAGATTTTCCTTTTTAGTACTGATTCAAATTTTTTCCTTTTCCTTTCGCAACTCAGTAAGTTTGTTTTGAATTTCGAAAATTATCTGTCTCAGTTTTATTCGCTTAATTTGAACTTTGCCAAGTTTGGTTGTATCGCTATCAATCCGTCTGTCAAACGACTTGAACGTGTCTTCCATTTGCTTCATTCTTTTGTCAACACTGGTGACAGTTTTTAAGATTTTATCGATGTCATTAATTGCAGTCGCATTTATCAGGTACTCGCAGTCTCTGTCGATAAATTTCAAAGGTTTCATACCACTGCTTGATATTTAATACAACTTGATAAACCTACTTTCTGAGATCTATAGTAAGATGAACGCTGCTTGCTGCAAATTTGATGATTTGTCTGTGAAGTAGCGATAAAGCACTTTTGCGCAATGCTCACAGCTAGTCTTTTGTAGAGCTCATCAGACGTCTGCTCGCTACAAAAACTTTGCTCCAAATCACACACCCCTGAAACTACCTTGAATTAACACGAATTAACACCTGTTCGTGACATTGCAAACATCTGGCAGACAGCAATTGATCGAGAAATGTCATCTGAGCGAACAAAGCGCGCTTATATAACCAGCAAAAAAACTTTCTTTGTGTTTCTTGATTGTTTATTATCCATGATTTGGGTGGTTTTGAAATTTTCAAACCTAATTTTCAAAAAAAAAGCAGTCCACGACAATTATGTTTTAAAACCTTCACAAAAGTACAATTTTCTTGGTGAGCAATAACACCTGGAAATTTAACTAAAAAACAAGCAAGCGCGCAGATTACTCGTCAACTCATGTTGCTCGCAAATTACCGCCAGTGGGACACCACTTAAAGCTTCAATATACTGCATCACCGAAGGCTGCTAACTCAATCAATTTTTATTCGAGTTCAAGTTCGAGTTTAGCCTACTTTAGAAAGTCCGAGTTCTCTAATTTAATTTCTTCGAGTTCAAATTCGGCAAAAATATCAAGTTTTTGGCGTTTGAGTTCAGACTGACAAAAACTCTAAGTTTACTTTTTGACTTAATTGCTTTCTTTTTGTGGACATGCTGTTTTACTAGATTGCCACGGCATAAACAAACGAACGCAATTTCACTTTACAAGGCTTGATCAACAAATAGTATATCTTTCCAGCAATTTTTTAATCTTTAAATTTCTTTTTAATAAACTCGAACAGTTTTATTGGAGTTTAGAAAAACTATTTTTCCGAGTTCGAGTTCGCAGCCCTAATATCACCTGTTGAACGCTTTCCAAATCATTCAGCACCACCACGTCTTGAGTTCCGAAACGAACCGAGAGGACTGGTTCATAAGTTTTGCTCCATTTCTTAATTGCTCTTTCAGGATATTTTCCCATGAAAGGAAGAACTCCTAGTGCTGGAATGCCTCTTAGACCAGGAGAAAAGTTCTTCGGTCTTTTGTACCAATTGTAAAGATACAACAACAGCACAGTTAATATAAGAGACCAAGTAGAGAAGAAGCTCGGTAAACTTATGTCCAACATATCGAAATTGCTCTAAAATTAAAATACTCGATAGTAACTTTGCCATAAACTACATAATAATCTAATCGAACATTAATTTTGCCTATTCTTGTTTTGACTGACAAAGCTCGCATACAAGCGAGCCGGAACGTTTTAAAAATGTTTTTATAACAAATAAAGAAGGCTAAAGCACGTACAGTAAACCCACGTAATTCCGCAAATCTTCAGTTAAACCTTTTTATAAGACTTTGGAATGGAGTTCATGAAAAAAATCAGCATCATTTCGTCGTAAAAGAAATCACAGTTGTTATGAAGACCTTGATAAATTCGTGATACAAGCTGTTGCAGTGCTATCAGTGGCACAACCATGGGGGGCAAGGGGTTTTAGCTACCTCCCTTTAGCCAAGTCACCTAGAAAATTTTACCCAAAATAAAAGCGTTTAAAAGTGTTTTGGAACTTCGCCTATAAGTAAGGAGCGATGAAGGGCTGGGTAATTTAATTGTTGCAAATAACTTTCGATTTTAATAATTTAATTCTTCAAAATGACTCTAAAAGAAATACGATTCAAATGGCTAGTTTTTCCGAAAAATCGCCCAGCAGGTTGTGATGCGCTGAGTTGCACCAGTTTTCTCAATGCGCCACTTAGTATAGACATTTTTCGAAGAAAAAGTTCGTAATTTTGGGTCCAAACTGGTCCCTTAGCAAAGTCTAGGTTGTACGCTTGAATGCAAGTGGCAATACGTATGACAACCAGGGTGTCGAACCGTTTCAAATAACGGTTCGGGTTCAGGTTTAGTTCCGGCTCAAATATTTTAGCGGTTCAGGTTTGGTTCGGGTTCACTTGAGCACCATTTTTGAGGTTCAGGTTTGGTTCAGGTTCACTCAAGTAAAATATTACTGGTTCAGGTTTGGTTCGGGTTCGTTGCCTTAAAATTTAACTGTCGTTACTCGTTTCGTCCAGAAAAAAAAAGGAGAAATTGCTGATTCTGTTGAAGTTCACCACTGCTCTTATTGAGCGTGTACCAGCGTCAGCGGCATCCGGATATGGAAAAATATATTCTTACTTTTGTTAGGGGTTCAGGTTCGGTTCGGGTTCACTTGAGCACAATTTTGAGGGTTCAGGTTTGGTTCAGGTTCACTGAAGTAAAATTTTGCTGGTTCAGGTTCGGTTCGGGTTCACCAAAATGAAACGGTTCATTCGGGTTTACGGTTCGGGTTCAGGTTCGGTTCGACACCCTGATCACAACAGATGTTGAAAATTTTCGTAAACATCATTGCAAAATCTCGTGAAAAAGGAGACTAGTGCTATTCAAAATGTTGCTGAAACTGGATTAATAAGAAAAGTAAGAAAATTGTCGGGTCAAAACCCAGTTTTAAGAATCATCTAAAAAAAGAGGGACCTCCTAAATATTGAGCGAAAAAATGAGTGCAGCAGTCCAAAACAAAAAAAAGAACGCTAATGTCATTTATTCAAAAATCTGCGCCTACTTCCGAATCTTAATGAAAATAGAAGTGGAAAATTGGGGGCACATGACAGACATTTCCTCGTTCGCTTTAATAACGAGTTTTTTTAAGAGGCGCTAACGAACGAAATACTCGCTAAACGTAAGAAGTCATTTTTGCACGTGTATGTAAAGCCTTGCGAAATCCGTTACGTCATTCTTTCTCGCTAAATTTCTTCGAGCAATTGCGGAAAGCAGTTTGAGTAAAAAAACGTCACATTTTCCTCGCCAACTTAAAGAGGATCTTGAAGCACTCTTTAAGCGTGCGAGAAATCTTTTTGGTTTACAAATTCAATGGCGAAATGTTAAAAACTTCCAACTCATGCGAATATTTGCTGAAAATTAATTCAAATCGTCGCCATGTTTGCTATAGGCTGCTAAAAAAAAGGGAATTGCATTGAGAACCACTTGCTGTTTCGATTGATAAAGATATGCTAAGTAGTGCAAGTTGACAAAAATAGTAACACACTCCTTTCATAAGAACGATTTTCGAAAACACGAGGCTCATTTTTGCTCAAAATTTAAGAAGGAATTAAAAACACTGCCAGCCTCGGCAGCAAAACAAATAAAAAAAAAAATTTAAACTAATCAAAGAAACTAAAATTCGTGCTGATTCAAAACGATAAAATTTCAGTAATTTTCTTGTGTTTGCAAGCAAAATTGCAACTATTCAAGGTTTGCTGCTCTGCGCAAGCAATTGAGAAATTTTTTTGGCAGTTGTTCAACTTGAAAAAGCTTGCTTTTTTGCTTTTGCAATTTTACGATGCTGCAAAAGCAAGAAAAAAGCCTTCACTTAAGTCTTAAGCAGACAGAGCTATAGGAATTAAACAGTGTTTCAAACATGTCCGCTGAAATTGACATCGATGCTCTCAAAATTTTTACCAAATCAAGAACAAATGAGACTGAATATAGGCAAAAAATTAAAAACAGCCAGTCTAAACTCAAGATTTACCGGTTCTAAAAAGGAAGTGTACTTCGACTTGCTCACTTTTGCAAAATTTTGAAACCTTAAGACCTGAAATTACCGTTAACGTATGAGTTTAACCACCAACAACCTCAAGGGCGCTTTACTTCATTTAAAAAAATATAGTATGGAAAAAGTTGTTCTTGTTTTACATTGATCCAAAAATATAATTAAATTCTGTTGTTCATTTACTAATTGTTATCAGTTGAAGAATTTGCTTGCGTAGAATAATCACGCATAGCTTAAAGCATCTTTTTCCATAACACTGCAGTACATACAATATGCTTGAACGCATTATTTTGAAGTAGAAATGTATCTGACGTCACAATGAGATATTTATTACGTACTAACACAAGTTACAAACATCTCGCAGAAATTCGAGCGAGCCGTTTTAACGTGGTTGGGCGAGACGGCTCAGAAATGGCAGTAAGTCTACGAAGATTTTTTGCTCGTTAGCGCTTTTTAGCGAGCGAGAATGGCCTTTACGAGCTCGCTAGCACGTTCTGTCATGTCGTCCCTGGTTCGTACGAACCGATTGAATAGCACCTCTACCTTCAGAATATAGGCCTAGACTACTTATTATAAAGTCCTTAGTACTGTAGCAGATCGATACACATTGCACCACTGCATGCAAAATATATTTTTCTTGGTCTGACATTTGCAAGTAAGTACATACTCTGCTTTTAACTTTTCTATTCCAACAATATATTGAGCTTAATCCAAAAATATATTTGATTTACGTTCATCAAATTAGTGGTTTGAGTGCTCTCGGTCTAGGAATTTCTTGACTAGGCCCTTATTTTAGCCTCTCTCAACATTTGTGTTTAATTCACGACATACAACATCTTAATGCGTGATTTGACCACTCATCAAAAAAAGAACTATTAAATATTAGGCTGAGAAAATTATTCAATTTACTAAAAACGCAACTACTTTGACTATTCTGCGATCAGCCTCCTCAAAAGGGCTAATCTAAATCTTTTTCAAATAACATTTCAAAAGTAAGAAATTGCTAAAAAAAAACTGCTAAAGGGTACTGTAATTCAACTTATTCAAGCAAAAATTACCAGATAAAAAGCTTTTCAGTACCATCTTAAAAACAAAATCATATTGCTTGTTGTCTGAATTGTAAATAAATTAAAAAAAACTTTTTGTCTCTTTTAAGGTCTTTTTTTGAGTAAAACAACGTTCTATGCCTAAATTATACAGTGGATTTTAGGGAAAATTGCGCTGACGGCATCGATGCAAATTTCATTACCATATACGTAGTTTTTCCCACAAAACGCGCCAAATTAATTTAGCAGCCAAATATGTTTATTAATTTTATCGATTCAAGATAATCGGTACTCAAATTATAGTCACGCTATTTTGTAACGCATTTGCTTTTGCACGCTTTAAAAACAACACTACTGACCACGCTGTACTGGCTCAATGGAAACTTAATGATCATCTCGTGATCAAGACTAATAAATTACACTATTGTATTTTTTGCTGTTTGTCTGTGATCAAGACTAATAAATTACGGTATTGTATTTTTTGCTGTTTGTCTGTTAACCTTTCTTTTAAGTGTAATATTTTTTTATTCAGTGTAGTTCGATATTTTGAAATGGCTACTTCTCATAACGATACTGATTAGTGTGAATAATAAGCGATCTTTCTATTGAGTTCTGATAAATAGCAAATCTTCTACCTCCTCTTAATTTTATCTAACTTACAGTACACTATAAACAATTTGCAATTTTATGGTCAGGTAGGTACAACTATTTTCTGGTTCATCGTTCATGCAAACATAGTCACTAATCATCATATACTTGATATGAAATATTTACCGATAAAGTATTATCAAACTGCAACAAAATTCATTGATAGCTATTGTTGGAACTCGAGATTAATTGTTGGCAATAGTAAGTTCGGACAACCAGCATGGCTATCGTTTGTGCGTGTAATGACGTAACAGTCTTGTGGCAGCATCGCGGTATATTGTCTTCGCTTTCGCTTTTCTCTCATTCTAGATTACACGTTGTCAAAAAAACACGTGCGTGCGAGATTACAAGATCTGAGAATCTAGTATCAAACATGGCGCTGCGAGTAGGGTAATATTTGAAGAAATCAATCTTGAGAATTTATTTATTTATTGACAGACTCAAAAAGATCGGTCCAGCAGTACGGAGGCATAAACACAACTACACACTAATCACACCCAAACACACACAAAGCTTTAAGCAAGATTGAATCCAATCGTTTGTTCTTGCGTTACCAGTATATGGTCCAAGCTAGGTATTCTGGTGCAAGTTCGCAAAATGATTATTGTATGGACCGCACCTAAAGTCACTTGATCTTACTAGCGCAGATAACCACACGTTGCACGAGTTGATACATCGAAGCATGAAATTTGCTGTGTGCTTTCTGATCAAAGCATGAAAAGTAGGCACATTATTTTGGACCAACGCGGTAGACATACTTGTGCGTCGAGGGAGATTAAACAATATCCTGTAAGCATTGTTATAACCAGTGGTGTAAAAAGTACTCGAAAATTGTACTCAAGTAAAAGTTTCGTTACGGACAAAAAAACTACTTGAAGTAAAGTACAAAGTACTGGCCAAAAAAAGTACTTGAGTAAAAGTAAAAAAGTAGTCATTTTAAAACTACTCAAGTAGAAGTATTTCTGAAAGTATTCACGCAAAATAAACAAGCTATTCAATTGACATATGACAACTGGTTGCCTACTTTACATCACTGCCACAAGCGCTTGATTTTCTAACCCCTCACTATCTTAAAAAGTCATGAAATATTAATTGTGCAGGTGTTTTATTACTATATTCAAGGAATCAATTCATGAAATAATTGCTCAAATACTCATTCACTGCCATTGTTTGTTAAATTTGTATGCTAAAAAGCAAAAACACCGTGGAAGTGGCTTAATAGAGTGTCGGCAGCGTGGCCAAGAGAGTAAAGGCGTCGTTTTTTTGACGACCCTGATCGCATGATCATGGGTTCAACCCGCACCCTGGTCACGTTGTTGCGTTTTTGAATAAGACGTTTTACGGTGATTACCTCTGCTTGGTGGCTTTGAACAAGCAGCAAATTTATGTGGGAAGAAGTCATCGGTCAACCGGAAAACTTGGAAAATGGTCAACTCCTAAGCGAGTACGGATTCGTCCAAAGGATAGCGCCATCGTCGCTTTCTCGTGAAAGGAGGATAAAGATGCATCGATCAATCAAGCCTACTGTGTCCACAGGGTCCGCCAAAAGTCACGCACCAAAGCCAAAATTATAGTCTGCGATGAACTTTTTTTGGATTAAAGAAGAAAAAATTATCGTGAATTTTTTTAAATGATTTTATTTCACGACATGTGAAGGCAGATAGAAACCGGTGGAAACATAACTGAAACTGTGAGTGAAGCACAGTCATTCATTGATTGATACCAGTGTCCTGTCACAGCAATAGTAGGTTAGACTGCAGCTTAATTTAATTCCAATTCAATTTACTTGCTGCACTTTAGAAAACCTGCTGCCTGCCTAGACAAAGTTTACCATGCAATTCCTGTATTCCACCATGTTTGTTTTCAGTTTTACTGGTTTATTCACTGTGTTACCATGACCAGGAAACCGCAGAGTGATATTAGGGTCGTTGAGGCAAGCTGCCACCTTTCTACCATACAAAGGTGTAAGCACTGAGCAGCACATTATCACCTTCAATGCAGATTTTCAAGGAGGAAGATGTGAATACAGTTTGCTGTAGGCTACATATTTTTAAGTCTTTGGCTTGACTGGACCAGATTTAAACCCAAACATTTAGCTCGATGTACAGATGCTCTAACCACTAGGCTATACCATCTTGTCGGCATATTTATCAGTTCAACCCCAGGCTCTCGAATTGCAAGACACTGTTCTCAAGAACAAAGAAACTAAACATTTCATCAGTTTATTACTCATTGATGAAGTTTTACTGCTACAGTGCTACTCAGCAGAGGTGGAGTCCTTGAGGACGTCCTTGGTCTCGAGGACACATTTTGAAGTCCTTGGCTTCGAAGCCTCAAGTCCTCAAAAAATGCCTGTCCTCGGCTCGAGGACAGCAGTATTTTTTGAATTGTTAAAATTTTGTAGTTCGCCAGAAAAAAAATTTGAAGACGTTTTTTTTGGAAATTGCCTAAATTTGGACTGTAATACCAACTCAATCTGCGTGAAAACCGATCAAAATCTGGGATAAGATCGTTGGATGTTTTTTCCAGCCTCTGAATTAGCCCCCCATTGCAAATTCCTGCCTATGCGCCTGCCAGGATCTCATATCTCCACTTATCAATAAATTTCTGCAATTGCCTAATCCTCCAGTCCTACAAAACAGCAAAACGCGAATGGACCTTTTACAGCTCGATTGTAAATGCACCCTAACCTACTAACTCTACTCATGACTTCAGGAAAACTGTCGATTCGTTTGCATTTTATTGGTGTTAAAATGGTTCTAGGTTGACCTATGATGTTGCAGGCTAACTATTCGGAAGAGCTTTGGTTACCAGTCCTGATTAAGAAGTTGATGTTTGCCGGACTGCCGGTGCTTGATTACTTGATTAGAAAAAATGCAATCGTTTTCAAAAGCTCATAAACGCAGTCAAGCGCAGAATTAAAAAAAAGAAAAAACCAAGGGAGAATAACCTGACTGCGCGTTTACAAATGATTGACTGCAGATGCCCACAGTTAAAGTGCAGTCAACACTGCGGCTCAAATTTTAAAACTACTTTGTACTTTTATCAAATACTAAGTACTTAAGTAGCGTTACTTCAGACTAAAACTACCTAAGTAAAAGTAAAAGTAGTTAAAAAAAAAACTACTCAAAAAAGTACTCGTTACCGAAAAAAACTACTTAAGTAACCTACTCAAGTAAAAGTATTTCGTTACTTTACACCACTGGTTATAACCTACTCTTAAACGATTCAATGTCGATTTTCGATACATACACCAAACAGTACTTCCATAAAGACAAGACACAAAAGTACGAAATAAACAGTTTTTTACAGCTTTAGAGCAACAAAAAAATTTCCTACGTAACTTATTGGCAGAGCCATAAATAGAACGTAATTGCCTGTTCATGTCATCGTCATCTTTTAAGTCAGAGGTCAATACAAAACCTAAATATTTTATTTTTTTGACACAGTCAATTGAGTTACCGCATAGGCGAAACTTTGGCTCAAAAGACAGGCTTAGACGATTAGTCTTAAACATCATGGTCTTAGTTTTAGTACAGTTAAAAGTAATGTCATGCCTATTTGCATAATCACAACAAATATCAAGAAGTTTTTGGAGACCCTTGAAGCTCGGGGCAAGACAGCATAAGTACTCCAAGCACAACCTCTACCAAACTCACCGAACACAAGGCAATTGCTGAGCTGCATCGACCGATCCCCACAGCCCAAACTGTATCCTCTTTGGAAAACCTATTCTCACAATACTCATCAGTTTTCGAGGTCGACAACTTTCATCGCCCCACCAGACACCAAACACTTTATCACATTCGGACAGTAGGACCACCCGTTTGCTCCAAAGTTCGCCGCTTGAGCCCTGAAAAACTTGACGTTTTAAAATCAGAGCTCCAAAAGTTGCTCGATCTGGGAGTAATTGAACCAACTGAGTCTCCATATGCATCCCCAGTGCACTTGGTACCAAAGAAGAATCCCGGAGAATTTCGCATCACCGGTGATTTTCGTTTGTTGAACGAGCAGACGATCACCGACAAATACTCAATTCCTCTTTTGACAGATTTCATTGGGATGTTGGCTGGATCAACTGTCTTTACTACTCTGGACCTCTACAAGTCATATCATCAGATTCGAATTGCTCCCGAAGACGTTCACAAGACCGCTATGATCACTCCTCTTGGAAATTACGCTTTCAAACGTTTAGCTATGGGTCTTAAGTCAGCTGGTAACACCTTTTGCCGATTTATGCATGAAGTGCTAAGGGGGGTGCCCAATTGCTTCGTCTACATCGATGATATCATGATCTTTTCTGAGTCCGAGGAAGATCATTGGAAACATCTTTCAGAGGTTTTCAACCGCTTAGAGCATTTCGGCCTCATATTGAACAAGGACAAATGCGTTTTTGCTGTGACAGAGGTGGATTTTTTGGGACACAGGGTTGACTCCCAAGGCGTACGCCCGTTGGAGACCAAAGTTTCCGCCATTCGCGACTTTCCCAAACCTAGGACAGTGAAGGACCTTCGCAAATTTCTTGGGGCCATCAACTTCTATCGCTCTTTCATACCCAACGCAGGTGGGATTTTGCAGCCACTGGATTCGCTTTTGACCCCGGGAAAAGGGACCAAAAAGCCCGTACAATGGAGCAGGACCGCTGATGTGGCCTTCCACGCTGCGAAGTCATCCCTTGCACAAGCTACCAGCCTTGCCTTTCCCATCTCTGGAGCGAGGATTTCCCTTATGACAGACGCATCCGATGTAGCTGTAGGGGCTACATTGCAACAGGAAATCGATGGTCATCAACAACCATTGGGATTTTTCTCCAAGTCTCTATCCCGTGCCCAAAGAAACTATTCCACATTCGATCGAGAACTACTGGCCATGTACCTTTCTCTCAAGCACTTTCGCTACTTTCTGGAAGGCCGCCCTTTCACTATTTACACAGACCATGCTCCACTCACTCACGCCATTTCCTCTCCTCTTAAGGATGCACCAGGACGACGCCTTCGCCAGCTCCAATTCATTTCGGAGTTCACTACGGACATTCAGCATGTAAAAGGCACAGATAATGTTGTCGCCGACCTTCTTAGTCGCCCTACAGAGGTGAACGCCCTTTTCAAAGGATATCAAGGGATAGATCTGGAACTTCTGGCCCGGGAGCAACTTCAGGACCCAAAAGTGCTTGAGCTTCGCCGCTCTAACACAACATCGCTACGCCTCAAAGAACACACTGTACCAGACTCCGACTCTCCTTTGCTACTTGACACTTCTCTGTCCATCCCCAGAGTCATTGTGCCATACAACCTTAGGAAACATGTTTTCGACGCTGTACACTCTCTTTCGCACCCGGGAATAAGAGCTTCGAGACAACTGATCAGCGAACGATTCGTCTGGGAAGGGATGCAAAAGGACATAGCTGAATTTACTAGAGCCTGTGTCCCTTGTCAACAGTCCAAGATCCACCGTCACAACTCTGCCCCACTGCAATCGTTTCTACAACCAGACTCGCGATTTTCAGCAATACACTGTGACTTGGTGGGTCCCCTTCCAGAAAGCTGTGGCCACGCTTACCTACTCGCCATTATAGACCGGTTTACGAGGCACCTCGAATGCATCCCTCTCCGCGAAATAACTGCCAAAGCGTGTGCCGACGCTTTTGTCCTCAACTGGGTGGCCCGCTTTGGTTGTCCACAAATCATGACTTGTGATAGAGGAGTCCAGTTCACCAGTCATCTTTGGGAAGAGCTGTGCAAGTTTCTAGGCTGCAAACTAGTCCACACCACAGCCTTCCATCCTGAGAGCAATGGGTTTTTGGAACGCCAGCATCGAACTTTGAAGGCCGCTCTCAAAGCTCAAGAAAACCCTCGCGATTGGTTTTCCAATTTGGGGTTTGTCCTTCTGGGCATACGCTCTTCTCCCAAATCTGACTTCGAGGTTTCCTCTGCTCAGCTTTGTTTGGGAACTTCTCTACGACTACCAGGGCAATTCTTTGAGCCCTCTTCCAAGACCCCTCGAACCGAATACTGCGCTCAACTTTGCCAGTTTATGTCAACCCTAAGAGCTCCGCCCCCTCACCATCATGGCACACCACGTTCGTACGTCGAAAAAGCACTCCAGACCTGCACACACGTCTTTGTCAAGAACGACACTGCCCGCTCCTCGTTTGATCGACCTTACAAAGGCCCATACAGGGTGCTGAACAAAGGGGACAAATTTTTCACTCTTGATTTGTTCACTCGCAGAGATGTTGTTTCCATTGACCGACTGCGAGCTGCTCATCTTCTCACACCCGACAAAGAACCCGAAACACAGCAGCCTGTTGAAGGACGTTCTCATCCACTTCCAATACAGCCATCCCAGCCAGAAGCATCTTTCCACTCTTACGATGAACAACCCAAGTCTATCTTGCGAACTCGTCATGGACGTATAATTCACAAACCAAAACGGTACGTACACTTTCTTCTTCCCACACACTAGGAGAGGGGTCCTCACCTCCCCCGTGTCTCACCGGGGAAAGAATAGTGAGATCGCCCATTGCAGAGCAGGGTGTGTCGTAAAAGGCGACTTTAAATTGCTCAGCCCTTCTTACGCTACTTTTTTTTCACACCACGTCTAATGCATGAAATGCTAAAACTTCCAAATCAGACGTGAGTGCATTTGGGTTTTCGGCTGCTCTCTAAGATGTGGAGCAATTTTTGGGGATTTCGATCATTTGCTTGCATGGAGTGACGATGCTCGCCTGGCCAGCTGCATCGCCGCCTGCAGATGTTTCGAAAATCACGTTTTGTTTCACAGCACGTACGCAAAGCGGTAGGAGCTCGAGATCCTAGTCGCATTTGCTTGTCTCTTCGGTAGCTCAGAAGGATTACACCTACACACTTCAATTGCAAGACACAATACATTTTCACATCACCTAAGCATTTCAAAGCTAGGGCACTCACATTACTAGACACACATTGCAGACATCACGCTCACACCATATACACGTACACATTTTCTTCCTAGCCTCCGTTTGAGTGTTTGTTCCCGCAGGGAACTGTTTTTGCTTGTTGCTTAAAGTTTGATTCGTCGTTAATTTAGAGATAGTTTTGCTCCTTGCATGTCTTTTTGTTTGCTGAGCTGGTTGTCATAAAAGTCCGTGATTACAATAGTCAGGTGTTTGTTACTTTCGTTTGCTCAATCATAGTCGCAGGTTCGTGAATTTCAGCCACGATCTAATCTAGCGTTTGTCTCGCTGGACGCAAAATTCGGCCTTTTGAGGGGGGACATGAGTTTTTTTTCGATCGATTTTTTACAGGGATTGCGGCACCCTATTTCGCATACCGGAGGACTTTCACGTCCTGCTTTCGGACCTTGCTCTGCGCCTTGCAGCGCGTGGAGATTACCACACCACTCGCTCCTAGAATGGATTTGGTGGACATTAATTGTTCGACGTTCCCCGTTGACATTCCAGCACTGGACACTTTTGTGAACTGAATATTAAACGGTTTGCATTCCAGCATTGGACGCTTTTGTGAACTGAACATTGAACGATTTTGCATTTCAGCAATGCATATATTTGAACTTTGATGAGTATACGTTTCCCATCGTTGCGCGGAACGGCGCGCTAAATCGTGCTGAACTACTTGAACATTTTGTTTGCGAAGACCTTTTGTTACTGACGACGTTTTTGTTTGCCATTTTGAACTACTGCATTTTGTTTTTCACATCGCACGCTCCAGCCGCCAGCTTCTCCAGCACCTCCATGCAAAAGCTAACTGCCTAGCCCCTGCTGGCTCAGCCGCCATCCCCGTCCATCTTCACCCCCGCCCGAGCGTCACAGTTGAGGCCCACTCGTTCCTCAGACCCGTGCTACGCTACTGCATCACTCCCATCCCACCTTTTTCATTCTCGTCTAAAACGCGCATGTTCCCAGTCCTTCGGACTTGGCCCACGCGCATTTTGGAGGGGGGCCCTGTAGCGATAGCACGTTTTGCCGCTTCCATAAATTGCACCATTGTTTCTCAATTACAGCGCACCAATCAAATTTGCCCATTCTTTTTATCACTGTGACGCTCCTGTTAAGTTGACGTAACAATGATATACAATGGCGGTTGGTATATAAAGCTGGAGCGAGCCGTCATTTACTCCCTTACTCAGATAGTCAAGAGAAACAAAATTCGTATGCAGTGTTGATTACGAATAAATGAGCGGTGGAAACTTATCCGTCTGTTCGACGTTTTGCTAAAATATATAGAGCCGCTAAACCCTCGTAAATGCGGTCGATGTGGCAAGACACAACATAAGGGTTTGACGCAATGCGCAGCCTTAGACAAGACGTGCAATAAATGCCACAAAGTCGGACATTTTGCAGGACAGTGTCACACCAAACCCCCTCGTATGAACGAACTTTCTCAAAATCACAGCGCGTCAGAGGATGACCATAGCCAGTTATATTCCATTACGGCAATGCGTGGTCTTGGCCAAGCTCCCAAGGTTCGGGTGAGAGTGCAGGGGCAGAATGGTTCGGCAGAGCTGAGCGTTTTACCAGACTCTGGTGCTGATATTTCTGCCACCGACTTATCAATCGTGTCGGAGTTGGGGGAACATCTTGAAAACCTGCTTCCATCAGATCGTAGCCAGGCGTACTCGGTAGATGGATCGGTTCTCCGCCCAATTGGTTAAATGACCGTTAAAATAACGCTGGGTGAAGTTATGATCGAAGATAATCTGCACATTTTTCCAAAGATTCCTGGAGGCATGCTGATATCGTGGAGATCAGCACAGCGACTGCGAATCCTACACAAGGACTATCCGACGCAAATGTTATCTGTGACGGACAAAACTACCCCGAACAAAGTGACAGCAAACAATTTAATACGCGAATTTCCACAAGTATTCGACGGGAATGTTCGGGTGATGAAAGGGGAAAAGTTTTAGATCCTTTTAAAGGACGAGGCACAACCATCTTGTGTCACCGCCCCTCGCAATATCCCTTATGCCTACAGGGATAAAGTTAAAGATGAACTTGATGCGTTGCAATCGCAAGGCATTATCGAGCCAATCTCTGATCCAACTGAATGATGCGCCCCAATTGTGGTGGCACCCAAGAAAAACTCAGACAATATTCGCATTTGCGTAGACTTTTCAAAGCTAAATAAGTTTGTTAAACGTGAATTTTACTCTATGTGTACGCCAAGTGATGTTGTTGCGGATATAAGTGAACAACACTCTAAGTATTTCACTGTTTTTGATGCGTTAAAAGGCTATCACCAGTGCCCCCTGGATGAACAAAGCCAACTTTTAACTACATTCATGACCCCTTTTGGTCGCTATAAATTTTTAAGGGCACCTTTTGGCATATGCTCTATCTCAGAGCATTATAATCGACGCATGGATGAGGCCTTACAAGGCCTGAAAAATTACCGTAGAGTCGTCGATGACATCATCATTTTTAATGAAGATGAAAATACCCATGTTGCTCATGTAAGAGAGTTTTTGAAAAGGTGTGCCGAAAAGGGAATCTCCCTTCATAAGGAGTAGTTTAAGTTCGGCGTAACCTCGGTCACTTTTGCTGGTTACAATTTGTCGAGAGATGGCTACAAACTTGACAGCTCACTGCTTAAAGCCATAAAAGATTTTCCTCTCCCGACCAATGTCACTGACCTGCGGTCATTTTTTGGTTTAGCCAACCAGCTGTCTAGCAACGCAGACCAAATTGCGAAGTGTTTGCAACCCCTTCGGCCTCTCTTGAGTGTAAAAAATGAATTTGTATGGGACCCCGAGCACTCTAGGCGTTTCAGTTGGCGAAAGAAGCGCTTTCTGAGGTGCCAACACTAGCCTTTTTTGACATCAAAAAGCCCACAAGAATAATGACCGATGCAAGCAACCAAGGCCTTGGTTTTGTGCTGCAGCAGCAGCACGGAGATACCTGGCACTTAGTCCAAGCTGGGTCTCGTTTTTTAAGCGACCCTGAAACACGATATGCCACAGTGGAAAAGGAAATGTTGGGCGTAGCTTGGGCTGTAAAAAAATGCCATAAATTTTTAGCTGGTTTGTCGCACTTCGAAATCGTAGTGGACCATAACCCATTACTGTCAATTTTAAATCATCGCCGGCTTGATGAGATCGAGAACCCCAGACTACAACGGATGCGAACAAAGCTTATGCTGTACAACTTTACTGCACGTTGGCAAAAAGGGATTTTACACACCGCTCCTGATGCTCTATCGCGGTACCCCAATACCAGAGGTGGTCAGTAACGAAGTAGTTCTACTTAAGTAGTATTTTCGGTAACTAGCGACTTACTTAAGTATTTTTCATTTCTGATACTTCTACTTTTACTTCAAGTAAAATCCTCTCGAAGTAACGCTACTTGAGTAGTAATTGTTACAGCAAGTTAGCTTGCTTTGGATTCAAACAAAAACCTTTCGCCTTGCAAGATTCCAACCATTATGTATTCGAACAGAAAACCTTTTGTAACATGAGAAAAGGCACGCCAATATCGATCATTGATTAGATGTCATGTTTACTTTCGCCGTCCGTAGTAGACGAATTGTTTTGCTTAGTCATGTTTAGTTTTTTCTTTCTTGACCCCTAATGGTGCGTAGCGGATTGGGATAAAAACAAGTTACTTTCTCTGTTGGCGTATGTTGATTTTACTGGTATTAACGGAAATGTAGTGATAAGTTGATTATTGTTTTGCATTCGTCTTAGTATTTTTCAATATGATTAGTTTTGCCGGTGGCGATGAATAATTCACCCACTTTTGCAAAACAAAACTTGTTTTGGACAATGTTTACGAAAAATAGCCTTTTTTCTCCATAAATTTCCACGTGGTTTTTATTCTATTCTTTATAATTTTTCTCTATAAATGCCCTTGCAAAAACACCCAAATCATTTCAATTGACTCAAAACGTTGAAATACAGTAGATTTGAGATAAATGAATTACTGTTCGATTGTCGATTTCTTGCTACGTTTCTGCGCATTGCCGTCTCAATATAGTTGGTAAGTTTTGTGCATTTTATTTTCGATATTTAATTGATTTGTGAACGTTATATTGCAAATTTGGATTTGTTATTTTGCTTTGATAATTATTTCTCTTTTCTAATGATGCTATACGTAAAAGCCTGAAGCTGAAATAATGTTAATTCACTCGTAAAGAATGTTAATTGTTTTACGCTGTTAAAACCGATCTGTGCCTGCTATCTATCGCGTTGTGTTGTGTTTATTTTAGAAAACCGTCAAAAGTTTGCGTCAGAATTTACGTCAAAGCGTCGAGCGTCAACTGTCATTCGAAAGACGTCGTTTCTAGTGATTGTGATTTGTGCACCTTAGTCAATAGTGAACTGTTCGAATTGTGAACTTGGGTGTGCTTGACGAGTCATCTCTATCCGGTCGGTATTTGCGCACGTTTAAGACTGTGGCCGAGTTTTCCTGCAACAGTAATAACTTTTATGTAAAGTAGAAGTAAACACTCCGCCATTATTCCACCTCACAACGTGTACAATAACGAAGTAAACATTATTTCACCTCACAACGTGTACAATAAGTACGTATCGAGTTTGTTTTACTGTACAGTACTACGAAACTTATTGAATAGTTACGCCGATTCATTTACAGGTCATCTAGGGTAGTGTGTTTTTGCGTTGCATCAAATACCAGGTGTTGACTCAGTCTCACTAAAAAAAAAAAAACATACCGAACCCTGATTAGCATGGTACAGTAGACAAACTAGACATGCGCATTACTCCTGGTTCATACGAAAAAGATTAGCGGTTAACCGCGTTGCGTTTGCTGCGGCTCGTCTGGGGTTCAATTCCCTAGCCGTTTAACAAACAGTGTTGCTAACGACTCGCCATCGCTGCGACATTTCTTCTCAAGCTGTGTTGTCCAGGCGCGGAGATGAGCCCAGAGTCCCTACTAAATTTTATTCGTAACACGCTTCGGTGTAATTTTAAGAGAAGAATAAAAGTTTGATTTTTTGATATGCTACCGTAAGTATGGCTTTGCTTGAACACTGATCGTAAGCGTCACAACAGCAAACCTTCGAAGAATAAACAAACACGTGAAATTCGAAATTACTTTCTACTTTCATTACTTAAGTAGAATTAATTTTGACTACTTTCCTACTTTTACTTAAGTGGAAATGCTTCGCCATACTCTACTTTTACTTGAAAGGCATTTTTGAGTAAGTAACAATACTTCTACTTAAGTAGATTTTTCGACTACTTTGTCCACTTCTGCCCATTACAGACCCCGTGCCCGGTGACGAAATAGCTGAGCACTCTGCCCCCTATCCCTGTCAGGTAGCTGCTTTGCAGCAAAGAAACGATTTGAGCATCAAACTACAAAATGTCATGGAAGCGGCAGAACTCGATCGCGATTATCAGCAACTAAAAATTTTAATCACTGCTAGCTTCCCACAGACCAAAGCTAACTTGCCTGACTGCATGAAGCCATTTTGGCGTGTGCGGCATGATTTGACTATTGATAATGACTTTATTGTATTTGGATCTCGCTTGTTTATTCCTGCCGTGCTTCGCTCTTGTGTTTTACGTAGCCTGCATGAATCACATCAGGGTATGACTCGTACGAAAAAACGTGCTAGACTTGCTGTGTATTGGCCTGGCATTGACGAAGACATTGAAAATGTAATTACGGCTTGCAAAGAATGTCAGGACGAACTGCCGTCCTTGCCTAAAGAACCCATGCTTTCCCACGCTCAGCCAGAGCGTCCCTTTCAATATCTGGCCGTCGATTTTGCCACGCGTCAAGGAAAAAATTATCTCATTATGGTTGACTGCTACTCTGATTGGCCCTCTATACAGCTAATGCGTCGAGACACCACTGCCCGATCATTGATCTCGGCTTTGAGAAATTATTTTTCACGAACTGCTGTCCCTGATGTTTTATATTCTGATTGTGGGCCCCAATTTAAATCACACAAGTTAGCCAATTTTTTTCTCGATTGGGGAGTGAGACATGTGACCTTTTCACCTGGTTACCCAGCTTCCAACGGAAAAGCTGAAGCAGCTGTGAAGGCTATGAAAAAAATAATTCGTCGATGTACCAGATAGTCCACAACCGATGAAGATCTTCTCGCCCGATCATTGCTCCAATATCGCAATACCCCCGCAAGAAAAGACGGATTGTCCCCAGCACAAAAATTATATGGACATCCTGTTCAAGACACATTACCAGTCCACCACCGTGCCTTTGACCGGAAATGGCAACTCAAAACCGATGGGAGTGAGGTCCGAAAATCTCAGACATTAGAAAAACCACAGCTCATTACAACCAAAATGCTGTGCCGCTTCCTGAGATCACTGTAGGTACACAAGTGGCCGTTCAAAATCGAGAAACAAAATTATTCGATATTTATGGTGTTGTCGTTGACGTTGATCAATTTAGAAAATATTCTGTGAAGATTGCTAATGGTAGAATATTAATTCGAAATCGCAAATTTATTCGCAAACGTGTCCCAAATTCATTGCTTTCTCAAAGTGATAATAACCAGTCTAGTGAGAATAACCCTATTGCTTATTTGAGACCGCATCGCAATCTTAACCGTCCTCGTAGATTAATTGAGGAAGATAATTGGCCATGATCAAAATGCGGTGCTTATTTGTGTGTTGTTTTAATGTTGATATTGGTGTTATTTTGTATGTGTGCTCCAAATTTGATAGGGAGGTGTTGGAACTCGAGATTAATTGTTGGCAATAGTAAGTTCGGACAACCAGCATGGCTATCGTTTGTGCGTGTAATGACGTAACAGTCTTGTGGCTGCATCGCGGTATATTGTCTTCGCTTTCGCTTTTCTCTCATTCTAGATTACACGTTGTCAAAAAAACACGTGCGTGCGAGATTACAAGATCTGAGAATCCAGTATCAAACAGCTATTTATTTCAGCAAACTGCCAATTTTTGGAGTTTTTTTTGAGATCATTTTTCGGAAATAAAATCAAACTTCTACTTCCACTGCAAACGGACATTTTGGCATCAATAATTAAATGTATCGGCCAGTTGGTCGAGCGGTAACGCGTTCGACTCTGGAGCGGAAGGTCTGAGGTTCAAATATTGGACCGGCCAAATCAGACTCAGTGTTGCCAACTGCTCGCCACCACAGCGACATTGCTTCGAATGGAGCTGCACAGCCCGCATGTGCAACAACGCGGGGATGGACCTCGCAAACTCGTTATACACTTTAGCGTAATAGAGCGAGTACAATGAAAGATCTGATTAACTCTGAATGTGTTGAATTGGAAGCAAATTTGCATTCCTAAGTTTTGTGGAATTTCGCATCTGCAGCAAAGACAATATTGTTGTTGGGCATTTTTAACAAATTTGTTATGAGATTTTATAGGCCTAATACAGAATTAGCGAAAGAACTTTTGCCAGTTGCCAGATCAAGTTGGGAAAAAATTAAGAAGCGTTATAAACGTAGTACTATACACTTTTCGTGCACGTTTGAGTTTCATTTCCTACCATGTAATCGTCACATTTTTACAAAACGTTTCGATTTATATCTATTAGACGCAGAACTTTTCATTTTTTGATGCAGTCAACACAAAAGTATAATTGCTTGATGAAACAACAAAAAGTTTGAATCCGAAGTTTGATGAGGCCGCAATTCGCGCAGCCAAAATGATAATTTGCCATTTGCTGTTGTATAATACTGTACAATTGTACATTTACAGCCTTTACTATGCAATATAGTGAAGCATTCTGCTAGTGATAATTAGTGCAAAAGATACAAAAGCATATCTTCACCAAAATTTGACGTTGTACAACCTATCATTTATGAGATAATTTAATTTAACGTAGGAGTGGGGAAAAAGGACAATAATGCTTCATATCATTTTTTTTGGATAGTCTTATTAAGGAACTCTAACAAACTTCGAACTTAGAAAACTTTTTCTTAGCGCAGCTACTTCAAATTTTAAAGGATTAATTGTTGATAAAATTGACTCAAAGTCAACCTGAGTTAATGATTTGAAGTAAAAAGCGTTTTTTTAAGGAATTTATCACAAAAAATGATATGGAAGCATTCCCCTCCAATTGTATGTTAAATTTGAAACAAATTATTTCAGAAACAATAAGTTGTAGAAAGCCGCATTTTGGTTTCTGTATCTTTCGCACAAATTATTACGAGCAGGATGCTTCACTATATTTTAGTAAACGCGGTATATGTACAATTCAAATCAAATCATTCATTTTACTGGCTGTATTGTGCCGAAGCGTGTAACGAGTTTGAGGGGCCCATCTCCGCGTGATTATGCTCGGCAACACTACTCCTTTCGAAGAAATGTTGCAGCGGCAGCGAGCCGGTGGCAACATGACCGCCCAAAGAGTTGAACCTCAGACTCCCGTTCCAAAGACGAACATGTAATCACTGGACCAACAGCAAAGGACAAATTGCATAGGTGGGCACAAGTCCGTTAATCGTTCAAACGAAGCTAACTTTTTCACCAACTCGTTAATCCGTTAAAAAGTTTTTTCATGTTAACGGACTAAATTAACTTCCGTTAAGTTATGTTAACGGACTAAAGTAACTTCCGTTAAGTTCTGTTAACTTCCGTTAAGGTTTTTATCGTTTATATCTTGCTGCTTCGTTGTGCATTTGAACTTGTTTTTATCTTGAAATTAGATTGGACTGTAAAATGTAACTTTCAAAACACAAAAAGACCACCATAGCAATAAATATTTCCTTAAAATCAGCTCAACAGCGTCAATACGTGTCCTAGAAGCGAGTGAATAAAACAAAATGTAAATTACTCGCAAAATGTTAACGGATTAACGGACTTTATTAACTTCCGTTACTTAAAGCTGAAAATAACGGATCAACGTTAACGGAGGTGTGAAGTTTGTTAACGGACTAGTGGTTAACGAAGCTAACGTTTTGCATTAACTTGCCCATCTATGACAAATTGTCATGTTTGCTGCGCGTGTTGAGTCCTCATCAAGCATTTTGTTGTCTCATCAAACAATTATACGTTTGTGTTGATTGAATCGAAAATGAAAAGTACTGCGTCTCATAGATATTCATCGAAACGTTTTGTAAAAATATGACAAATACATGGTAGAAAATGAACCAACTCAAACGTGCTTGAAAAGTGTGAAGGACTACGTTTATAACACTTCTTAATCTTTTCCCAACTTCGCCTGGCATCCGACCAAAATTCTTTTTCAAACTCTGTATTAGGCCTACAAAATTCCTAAGTTGCCGCTTTTTGCTCCTCAGTGTCCGGGATTGCAAATCAGATGACGATCTGTCCAGCAGCAAGGCCTTGAAAGCATCTTTCTTTGCTCCAACAGCTTCTTAACCTGTGGTTCCACCAAGATGTTCTTTTCTCACTGTCGCACGCCACTCTAAGTCGTTTTTGCCCACAACTTTCAGCTGCTGACGAAAAAATCGCTGATCAGAACAGCAGCCATTCCGTCTCTATGTCCTCGGATGCATCAGGAAGTTGTCTGAACTTAGATGATATACCGGATGCAAACTGTTTCCTTATTTCTTTGTCCTCCAAAACCTCCCATTTGATTCGGTAAGTTACAGACGACCTGTTGGATTTCTAGTTTGGCCAGGGTTTTGAAAGTCGCAAGGAAAATGCTACCAGATGGTGAGCAGTTGACAATTCAGCACCTCGCTTCACTCGAACGTCCAGCATATCAGCTAACAAATCTGACGAAACTACGTAAAAATCTATCAGAGTTTTTGATCCATACCAGGTCGATACAATGCATAGCCTACTTGTGAACCTCTTTGTGCTGGAAAAAGATATTCATGAAACGGAGTACATTGTTACAACAGAGCTGCGATACTGTGGTGTCAGTAAGAATGGTAACACCCGGGGCGGAATTTCGTGGTGTCACCCTTCATAATGTGTAGTAGTCTGCAAAGGTTATATTTTCAAGATAGCGTTACTACTTCATTACTGTAGATAGCGGTTGTTATTTGGCTAGCTCAATAACATCTCATAGTAAGATTCTAAAACTTGAAGCATGAGCAGCACACGTTCAGTATCAGGCGCGTAACTAGAAATCTGCAGTGAGGAGAAGGGCTGTGTACAGGGGCCTGTGAGCTCCGCCGCAGGTCATTGGAGTCTGGGGGCATAGCTCCTAGCACTCGAAAAAATTTGTTTTTGTAAAACTAGCTTAATTTTAGGCTCATTTTGATTAAATTAATGCTTTTTAAACGTGGCATCAGAGAGATCTCTGGTGACATACAAATAAGCAGAGCAAAAAACATGATTCGACTCAGCGCGCAGCCGGTAACCTGCAATGGGGGGCTGTTTCGGGGGGTTTGGGGGCGGAGCCCCTAGCTCTGGAAAAATTTTGTTTTTCTTTGCAAATATAACTTAATTTTAGGCCTATTTTGACAAAAATTGATGCTTTTTGAAATGTGGCACGAGATTAGCAGTGCAAAAACATGGTTAAACTGGGTACATAAATGGGCAATGACTATGTGGGAGGTGGCTAATGGTAAAATTTCAGTTCTCTTATTTGCAAGCTAGTACCGTAAATCATCAAATCTTATAGTTCAATGAAACTCACACGGAGTAATCGATTTCGTCAGTACTTAAATAGAGAAGTGATTGGTAATTAACTAATACTGAACAGCCACCCCTCCCCTATATTCCGGAGCTTAGAGTCTTTTTTATGAAACTCATATTGACCATGTTTCAACCAGCGATCAAATTTGATTGGTTAATGTTGGTGATTTTTTAAAGCTTTTACTGAATTGTGAGTTATATTTTTGACAAATTAGGCCCCCCCTTTTAAATAAATCTTTCAAAAGATTCTTCAAATAATTTTTTAGGCCATTCTAGGGTGCTAAACATTTTCAACGATGTTAAACAATGTGTTGCTGTTTTCTTTTTTGTTTAATTGGTAGCATAAAATGGTGTCACCCGAAATGGTGACACCCGGGGCGAGTCACCCCCTTAGCGACGCCATTGCTACAATAAATACCTTCCGATCTCATTCAGTCCAGTGACTCCATTTTTTCTGATCACACCCTTCCACATATCTGTCTGTTCAAACATGTCCGTTAAAATCTCCCAAAAGGGCCTTCGATTAAATAGGTGATATTTGGAGGAGAGCATCATTTACTTCATCCACAAAAGCTAGATGTTTACTCGTAGCAAGTCACTTATACATTTACCCCCCAAAATGCAAGCGGTTAAACGTGTTTTGGACTTGACTAGTTTGGAGAGGAGGGCGAAAAGGGCGTTGACGGTATAAACCTTTCAAATCGTAACAATTTAGTTACTTCAAATGACTCTTAAAAACGTAGGAAATGTGATCCAAATGCCGTTAAAATCTTTTCTAAACAGAAAAATCGCCCAACGGTTGGAGCTCTGCCCCCAGACTCCCGTTCTGTGATACACTTTGCGCTTCAATTGCACTAATACACTTTTGTAATTTGGCAATTTCTTGCAGAATACGCATCAAGGTGTTCGATTACTATCGAGCGTAGCGTTCATTTGCGAACGAGATTTTGCCAAGTCATCCTTTTCTAATGTTATGGAAGTTCGAAATGCAAGGCCAATGTTACAGAGTCAAATGGATTAATTTTTTTTTTTCGGATAAAGGCAACAGTGGAACAAGGTTTGGGGCATTTCTTTATTACCTGGAGTTGTTCTCATTTCTTCAATAAAACTGATTTCGAGCAGTAGGTACAGTGTCTCGTTAAAGGCAAACTCTATCTATAATCTGCAGCACGAACAAAAAGCAATTACCGAAAATCAGGTATTTGTTCAAACGCAAGCTCAAGTTTAAGATTTTCGGCGAGCTCTTGCTAGCAAGAAAAAAATCCAAGCGCATTGCAAGAAAAACCAACTTTCAACTTCATTGAATTTTCAAAAATTGCATAACAGGCGTTAATGACGTCATAGAAAGAATAAGCAAAGTAGCGCGCGCAAACTGCTTTTAGAATAAACGTTGCTAACAAACTTTTGAAGCCAACCACATACACAAACATGGTATTAAAAAAAACAAAATTCTGCAAATGTGGAAGCTTCGCCCCGGGGCTATCTAATCATAACCATGTAAAGATTTGCGCTTAACAGCGTTGAAATACGTCATTATCCCGAGCGCTTAAAAATCCGTCTCCGGACCCCAAATGATCGCTCAGTATTTTAAACTTCTGGGTGAACGTTCCGAGAAATTCGCATCAGCTGAAACAAAACCACCATGTGACTAATTCGAGTTTTCGCTTCAGGGCCGCTCCAAATCTGAATTTCTGACTACGCCCGAGCGCAGATCATTACGATGATCTTATTACAATCACATTGTTTGGTTCTATATGATGTTTTTAAGATGATGATAACAAAGCTGTTTTAGTTTGACTTACTGGAAAAAAAATTTTGCCATAAAATTATAAGATCAAAAAATTTTAAGCAAAAATTACGTCATCAAGTGATGGAAGCGCTATGGGTGGAAGCGAAAGCGATTCAAAAATTGTCGCTTCTACAATCCACATCCCTGCTTTTAACATAGATAAAATAGTAAAAGGCCATTTTAGTAACATTTCACCAGTTAAATATACTAATGTAAAAGCTTAACGAAGACGCTCATCGTTTGTTAACACTTTGATTAAAACTTTATTGTTGGATGCCTTTTTGATATTTTCAATCACAATCCTTGCTACTTTCAGTGACTTGGAAAAATGCAAACACAAAAACACCTTATCAGAATACCGCAGCTTCAATATCAGAATATTTCCTCGGCAGCTTTAATGGATAGCTGCTCTGTGAAACTATTTAACGCGATTGAGCTTATTTCTTTAATGACGTTTTTGATACTGATCCAGACTTAGCTGGAAGTTGGATTTCTCAAAGAGCGTTCAAAATATTTTCAATCTTTAACATAAGTTACACGCACTAATACTACAACGTATAGGCTACTTTGCAAGCTGACAGTAACACTGATTTAGAACGCTAAAGCCTACCGCTGCGGTTATTTTATTACAGAAGAAATTAAAGGAAATACTGCTGAATAATTATTGAAATGCCTACACTGTTCAAAATTATCAAAAATTACAAAACAAACAACAAAATGCAGCAAGCAATGCTAGTTATTGTGCGCCTAAAAGCAATACGATAAAGCAACCAAAACACTACTGGTATTCAAAAACTAAATGCAAAAATTAAATGGAAAAAAATTCAAACTTCTTTCGCAACAAGTTTGAAATGTTTTGCAACAAACAAAGCTCCGTTTGATCCTTCGTCAATATCCGGCAACTTGTCCTCATTTGGATCAGGCAAAAACTCAAACCGCTGGACCAATGAAGCCAAAAAGATAAAAATCTCCATCCTTGCAAGTTGCTCCCCCAAGCAATGACGTGGACCAACCGAAAAAGGAATCACATGAGGTGAACGAACAAAATTTCCCTTCTCATTCAAAAATCGATCGGGGTTAAATATCTCTGGCTTTTTCCACAGTGTTTCATCGTTATGAACAGCCCAGAAATTTGCCATCATCTAAAACCGAATTCATCTTAATCAGATGCTTAAAGTTGAAGTTGAAGGATGGGCTTATTTTTAAAAATACTTCTTTCTGCACAGGAATATACCTGGACTTGTGGAATACGAAACGGTTCATCAGCAATTTTTCAGCGAAACAAGATTGAAAGTTGACTTTTTCCTCTCTCGACTGAGAAGTCAAAGTCAGCATCCAGCTTTAAGCTGCAATGTCGACTAACTTCAGAAAGTAGTTTAAAAGAGAAATAAGCAATTACAAATCAGGTTGCAGCGAATTTCTGACTACAAGAATCGTACGTGTGGGGATTTTAGTAACAAAGACGGATAGCATCAGTGAAACTTTTACCAAAGAGTCCGCGTCGGAAATTTTTAGACTAGGAGCTGGATTATTTTGAATAGATTCAACCTTATCATCAATCACATTCAAGCAATGCAGGAAAAAATGTTGAGCTTTAAAACGCTAAGTTGCTCTACTATAAATAACACGAAAAAAGTTTAAGGCTACAGCTAGGTAATAAAAAGCAATGCCTCAGTACATCAAACACTAGCAAGTTTCAACGATAGCAAATTTTAAAAGTACACTTATCGCTGGTTCTCACCATAACACCTTTAGGGATAATAAAACCTTCAAGCTTGGCATCTTTGCTGGTACAATGTTGAACGCCACCTAGTGGTGTCAGTGTTCGAAACCTTAAAACTTCTTCAATAAATGCACAAGTAAAAGGCATTTCAAATCGCTTTTGAAACGAGATGATACCTTCCAAACCTGAAAAATAATGGAACAAAACAGCTGAAAAATGATCATTTTCACAAAATATTTTAGAACAATGATTCGTTTGTTTATTATAACCTGGAGTTATATTTTTCCATTTATGTTTATTGCGCCCAAATACAATACAAAATAGGATCAGCAGAAATGCATTGGTGATGTACTTCATTTGGCAGAATCGAAGCTCATAAAATGTTATTTTAAAAGAGAAAATAATCAAATACGCTAAATTTTTGATCTCGAAATCTCACGCAAGTAGCTGCTATGCTATTATTCAGCGATGTTATCGACAAAGAAATCGATAATTATGATTGACCTAAAAGTAGCGCAATCGATTAATTATCTTGCTTCCTTCTATTCCTGGAGTCTATTTCTTGATGTTCCCTGCATGCAGATGCTAGCCGTTTTTTGCAGATTAGTCGCAATCTTTCACGATCTTGTGCATCCAACCTTTGCAAATCTCCGGTAATGATGTCACATTCAACCGATTAATTATCTTAGAAAGTTTAAAACACAAAAATTGACGAAGATACAACAAAATGTCAGCTTCATATTTCGCTTTCGAGACCAATTATTATTTATTTTTAACATTGCTATTTTATCTGCATTATCGCAAAGATCTTCTTCTTGATAACATTAGCTCTTACGAGTGGACTTGCAAAGAGCGAAGTGCGGAGGAACCACATTTTCTTTCATGCATTTGAAAAAATCGTAACAAAACTGACTGTAAAGCCGCATTTACACTGGCTACTTTTTTGCGAGCGATTTTTTGATAAAAATGGATCTGGCAAAGTTGCGTTTACTCAACGGCGGCTTTGATCATGATAATTGGGACCTTACTGATGGAAATAACTGACTTAAGTTGGTTTCATACCAATATTGTTATAATTGAAAACTTTAGAAAAGAATCGGTGTTGCAACAAAAAATCGCAGTGAGATCAGATCCGATTTTGCTTTAAAAAGGTTTAGAATATCACTATCGGAATGGAAACAACTTGAGACAGTTATTTTCAGCAGCAAGGTAACTTTTATCACAATGAGAACCATTATTGAATATTATGCAACTTTGCCACATCCATTTGTATCAAAAAATCGCACGCAAAAAAGTCGCTCGTGTAAATGCGGCTTTATTCGCATAAAATTATTCGTTTTGTGTTAGAAATAAGATATCACCGCTCGCCAAAACTACTTAATTTAGGTTTTGTATTGCAGCACTAGTCATTTACCGATTACATCTTCAATTTCTTTTCTTATTTTTGCTTGCACCTTCGGATAATGTATCAAACACAAGAAAGCCCAATTTAATGTGTTTGCGGTGGTACCAGAACCGGCTTCAAACAGATCACGAATGTATTGGTACAACTGTCGGTACTGCAAAAAAAACTAACTTAAAACTCATATCAAACTTGAGTAAGACGAAAATTTTTGCAGCATTTGGATTTAGACCTGGTCTACTTTAGGCGTTATATCTTGGGTCAATGATTCGTTCCATAATGAAAGGCAGACCCAAGAGTGCCTTGTTTTTTTGGTATGACAACCAAAAGAATACTCCAATACCAATACCGTTACAATTTTAAGGCAAGCGTAAACTCGCAGGCTCAGGTCCACTAGCAACATCTTTTTTGAGCAGACATGAGTAAAGTGTGAAAAATCTATATAAGCAAATAGCATGTTAGCAATCAAACTCGTAAAAATTGTCGCCTAGTTGCAACCTGAATAGATTGCCAAATTCATTTAATTATAAATCGAGTGGAAGTACCAAAAAGTTCTCGTACGTGGCTTTAGTCTCGCCTACTTTTCAGATTCTAATTTTAATTATATTTTATTCTCCTGGTTGCCGTGATCAGAAGACAGTAGAGACCTTATTTTCGATCTTCGAGTCAAGCTGCCACCTGTTCAATGTCCACCTGTCTACCACACAAGGTGGAGGTTTCACATTGTCCATTTTATTGCTAAACGCCAAGCAGGAAAGCTGTGAATACCAATTTCGATAGTCGTTGGTTTGACCCGACCGAGAATCGAACCTCAGTTTACCACTTCAGCAGCAGAAGCTTAAACCCTTCGACCACTGAATGGTTCTATTTGTGATTCCAATATTTTTGATGAACTTACAGTAAAAGATTCATTAGTTTTCTTCTTCATTTCAAGTAAAAAAGCATCAATAAAATCTCGTATGTTATGCTCATCAAATGTTTCTTCATTATCCTTGACAAAACTACGCAGCATTTCTACATTAAATCCACAAAACAAGTCAATAAGTTATAGATGGATGTAATACTGCAAACAGCAATACTTTTTAGACCGAATTTAATGACTTTGCTTAATGTTTCATTTTTGCGTTAAATTGGTGTTGTGTTTTTTTAAGCTGAAATTAATTTTTCTTGTTTTACGACATTCAGTTTTTCACAAAGTTATGGGTCTGCCAAAAGTTGAAATTTACGCGAGTTTGACTGATTTTCAAACTGCTATTTAATCATCAGGGACCGAAAAATGTAAAAAAAAAATTTTTTTAAAAGATTTATACATTTTTTGGTGTTAAATTGTGTATTCAATGAATTTTCACTTCAAAGCTATTAAAGTTCTTACCGAAATTCTAAAATTTTTAAATCAACAAATTTGGATTTGAAAACAGCAATAATAAAGTCGATGCAATTTTGAAAAAAGAATCATCTCTAAAACAAGTTAAAAGTCCGATCGATAGGATCAGAAAATATTGCTGTTCGGTCATAAAGACCAACAGTGAAGACTCATTTACCAATCGAACTAAAATTGAAATACAAGTAACCCTAAAAAAGTAAAACACCAACCATCCAATCACCGGCGCAGCCAGAAATATAAAAAAAAGGGGGGGGGGAATAAATTTTTTTGCAATGATTAAAGCATATGCAAATCGGAAAGTTTTAGGCAAATTGTAACAAAGTGCAAAGTTTTAGCGATAACAGGCAGGAATCCTGCCGTCGTTTATGCAGCAGATGCAAAAAAAAAACAAATACATGAAAAAGAGCAAATTCAAAACCGATCAGTGGTCGAATGGATAGAGCGTCTGCTACTAAAGCGGTAGACTCAGGTTCGATTCACGGTCGGGTCAAACCAAAGACAATAAAAATTGGTATTCACAGCTTTCCTGCTTGGCGTTCAGGAATTAAAGGGAAAGTGTGAAGCCTCCGCCGTGTGTGGTAGGCAGGTGGCAGCTTGACTCGAAGACCGAAAGGTCCGTTTTAGTGTCTCCTGGCCAAGGCAACTAGGTGAATAAAATGTAATTACAATTACAATAACTAAAGTGGTTTCACCTGGTTTTACAATTTTATATTATTTGACGATGCAACAGCCTACGCAAAAATAAAAAAAAAAAAAGTTTTCTTCACGTACGTCGTAGTCCATATGAGAAAGTCGCAGATTGCAGTTATAATTCAGGCAAGCTGGTATACTAATTTCAACTCTCAAACGCAGTCTATTGTAACAAATTGAGAACAACTGAGGAGTACAATTCGCAAAAACATACGAACAACCCCCGCTTACACCCGAAAATGATTAGTTTTTGAAAAAATGCTCCCCATTGTTTATTTAAGTTAATTGACGTCAAGTACTTCCTACTAGCTATCTTCAAGTAGAAAAAATGCTCTGTATTGTGGTTTGCCAATACAAAGTTTCGTTAATTGATTACTCTACTGTTATTATTATTGTTGGTAGGAAATAGAGATCTAAGCATGAAGCTGGAATAATGGAATAGCGATCGACCATTCCTTACGTACGGCTAATTGTCTCAATTAAATGATGCGAATCTGAACGCGGCTATCGCTGAAAAATGGTCGCGACGAAATAATATAGGTTGATTTATACAGTACGCCCGCGACCAAAATTTAGTTCGCGCCGAAAACTGCTGAGAATGCTTCCATAGCAATTTCTGGGCCCGGTAAACACTATGCTTAAAATCATGAACGTACAGGCGTATCAGTAGTTTGTTTGAAACAACTGGTTGCTTGCACGCAGGTTAGGCGATACGCCGAACATACCAAATTTCGGTTTAAAATAAACTAAAGACGAGCGTTTATGCTCACGGTTTTACGCAAGTTTTACGCAACCAATCAGCGCGCTCAATTTACACTTTGACATTATTAGGATTACGTCGCCGGACTAGCTGCTCTGATAGACAAGAACACTGTTATGAACAATATGTGGACATAGAAATTTGTCAAAAAAGATTTCCTAAAAATAAATTGGCGTACTTTAAAAGATATTTGACGTAGCGCAGTTTAAAGTTGTGTGATTAATTCAAACCAGCCGATCACTCGTTTCCCCAATCGCTGCTGCAAATAAAATCAAAGGATCAAGCTGACATCGTAGTTACGCTTTTGGTAAACTACAAAAGCTTCTTGAGCAATATTATATTGATTCAACCGTTTTTCAGGTAAACGGGCTCTCTAGGCTGTTAATCTAAATGTAGGCCTGAATAGGATACTTTAGACCATTTACGGCTAATATCTTTTTCAACATAAACACGCTGGAGAGTCATTCTTTTAGAAGAGATTTGCTTTCCTTCAGCAATTAGTGTTTTTTTTCGAATATTTTCAAATAAAATTTTCTCGAAATTTATTCGAGTCGAAATACGATTCGACTCTGGTGACAATTAATTCACGGACTGATACACGTCAGATCTCGGTCGCACCAAATTCTTACCAGTATCTGATTCTACTAGTACCATTTTGAAAGATGATGAGTTTTAAAACAAAATGGATTGCGTTTGTTGGTGCGAAGATGCTTTCTGCCTCGTTAGCGTTCACCCGCAAAAGCAATGCGTTATGCTTACATTATCATTCAAAGACACTGCGATGCAGGCCACCCAACGAGGATCGAACATTTTCAATAATTATCAACACTAGACCATACAAGCATTTCCACTCTCCGATTTTTGTTTCTACCCTGTGTCAGTTGCAAAAAGGCAACGTGGCTAACTTCTTGTGTCAATAAAATCAAGTTTGTATTGCGATTGTTATATTAATGTGACGTAATAGATCATTTACTAAATTTGATTTTTCGATTTTAACTCATTTCCATTGTTGCGTTAGCAACGATTCACTTTGCCTTTTTGCTGCAAACGTTTTTTCAACCGGAATATCTCGGAAGCAATATAAGCTAGAGGGCTGGTATTTTTGTATAAGATAGAGAAGCTAATCACTTTAGAAAAAATTTTCTAAAAATGCAAAAGTTTTGACGTTGCTTATTTGCACCTCGGGGTAGCGTTTTCAAGTTAGCTTTTCGTTATTTTATCTTTTTTAAATAATTTTTTTGAAATTGTGCGTTTTCAAAAGGGGGGGGGACTGGTTCCCCTAACCCCCCCCTGGCTGCGCCGGTGCATCCAACTATTGCTTCTCCCGTAAAAACCTATAAAAACCTACAAAAACTGTTAACAAAAAAATCACACGAGTCTTACCCATAGCCACTTCCATTTCCTTGAAAACCTTCTTATTGTAAGTGGAAAAAGGCGGTATTTTCACCACGATGGGCATAATAGATGCAATAAGAAAAAATGCGTTTGAGAAGGAGTCTTGTGTACTAACAAAAAAAAATCAAAAGCTATATTTATATATGTCACGAAAAATGAAAAACAAAAACTAAATTAAATAGACAGTAAAATGTTGATTATATAGCATTTTTAAAATAAACTTTTTTATAAGAATCAGTAAATTTTGGGCTAAGGCTGTCTGTTCTTAAATTTCCATGACTTTTCCGCCTCATTTGCTCGTATATTTTATTGCAAAACAAAGCGCCACAAATTTATTCTTGCTTGCTAAACATTGTAATAACATTATTTACACCATTTACAAAAATTACGCCGTACGTTTTCGGCAAAACACTATGCCCTTGTCAAAGCATCTAATAAATAGCCAGTTTTCACGTGGAAACTAGATGTAACTTAAAAACAAGTAGAATATTCAATTATTCATATGCAGGAAATTTACGCCATTTATTGTGCGTCTACACCAGCGCCCCATCAAATGAATTCCGGTCTTGCCAATAAATTGCAAAAGCGGTACAAACAAAACAACTTACGCGCTCACAAAAAAGCTAAGCACTTTTTTGAACTTGACATCATCGTAATCAAACCTCTTCCCGAATCCCACGCTACAAACGACATTTGACACAGCATTGTGGAGTAAAAACTGGAATTAAATAAAACTCACTTAAATAAATAAATAAATAAATAAAGGAATTAAATAAAAGAGCGTCTGCAACTGAAACAGTTGGCAGGGGTTCCCTTTCCGGTCGGGTCAAACTAAAGACTACAAAAATTAGTATATAATTCAATAACAACGACTAGGTTTCCCGCTTGACGTTTAACATTAAAAGGATAGTGTGAAGTCTTTACCGCGTGTGGTAGACAGGTGGCAGCGCAACTCGAAGACCGAAAAGGTTTCTTCGCAGTCTCCTGGCCAAGGCAACTTGGTAAATAAAAATAAAATTACGATTACAAATTATTATTTATTGGAAGTGTCAAAGATCACTGAAAAATCATAACCCGAAAGTGAACATTGTACATTTGGATGCTACTAACTTCTTTTATACACAGAGCAAAATGGGTACAAAAAATTAGGCAAAGCTTTCATGCATGTAATAATATTCAACTACAGTGACAATTCATTTTTCTTTTCTTTTTTTGATGAATTGCGGCTGGCTGCATTGCCTAGGTTTTTTTTCTGCAACCCTTAGGACCGGATTACTCTGCGCCTAAAATTGTAAACGTACGAGCGTATTTTCAGTTTATTCCAAACGAAAATTGGGTACACCTGGCTCAACGTTTTACCAATGTTCAAGCTACCGGTTGGTTAAAACAAGTTTGAAACCGGCAACACGAAACGTTTTGGAAGGTCTTGTACATTACCCAGCTCTCTCATTTCGGTTATGACATATTCAACGACAGCTTGTCATGCAGTAGTATTTCAACTAACTTGCGGAAGCACGGTATATTTCCGATGTTTTCCAGCCAATGTCAAGAACCGAAATTTAACCAAAAACGGTCTACAAGTTGAGCTATTTTCGTGAAAAAAAACAACAACAAAAAACAGACCCCGATCCGCAATACCTCCTTTGATCCATATGGCTTCCCTTTTTGAAATTCCTGACTACGGCACTGCATTCGCGTAATCAGTATGCTTTCTAGCCACTACCAGCGTGATTAAGCTAGTCCCAAAAGCGTTCAATATGCTCTATGAAGTTGACTTTCATTGTTCGAATGTAATGTGGTTGCTTTCCCAAACCTTTTTTTGCCAAAATTAAATTCTTGCACTTACATTAATATCAAAAGCTTTTCCATTCTGTTCTCGTATTGTGTCGCTGAAGCAGGAAACTTCTTCCATAATTTTGCCTTCCAAACTTTGTTTTCCAACTCCAAGCCTGAAGAGTAGACAAAATAATATACGCTAAGAAAAGCAAGCGCTTTTCTGTCAACCAGAAAAAAAACCAATGACGCTTAGTCAGAGCAAGTAAAATCAAATCTTTCATCATACTTAATGTATTACGCCAAAGCGTGTTGCGAGTTTGCGGGACCCATCTCCGCGTCATTGCGCCCGCGCAACACAGATACTGTACATCTGAAGAAATGTTGCAAAGTTGGCGAGCCGTTGGCAACACAGTGTCCGATTTCATCGGTCCGAGATTTGAACCTCAGACCTCCCGCTCCAGAGACGAATGCGTTACCGCTCGAACAACAAACCGGTGTCAGAGCAAGTTCAAAATTAAAATCAGTAAAAACATCTATGAAATACAGTTCCCAGCAGCTGACTTTTTCGCCGTTAGGCTCTTCAGAGAGGTGATAGTACACCTTATTCGAATAGTAAATCTTTTTTGAATAGAATTATTTGAAATTTAGTAATATAATTTTATTTGAATCACATAGCATTTCTCAGACTGTAATTTAAGCTTTCTCCAAACACCAAACAGCACTTTGAGCTAAGTTTACGTAGCACGAAACCACAACACTAGAGCATTTTCTCACAGATTTCAATCTTACCCTCGCAAAGTCATCAAACCGAATTTCCGTTGTGATTTCCATAAATCTCCGTAGTCAACCATGGCAATGCCCTTTCCTTCGGTGTACTGCTCAAAAATCTCCATTTTTGGGCGGCCAGAAAATGTTGTGCCTTGATGTACATAAGCCTGTGGAACAAAATGCAACTTCAAAAATAGACGTAGGAAGCAGAAAAAACATCAGTTGTTATTATCTAACTCGTTGTATTACGCCGTCTTCTACAACGAGCCAACAGGGCTCATCTCCGAGTCGCTGAGACTGGGTTACGACCGGGTCGGTAATTGAACTCCGTACCTGTTATTCTCGAAGTGAGCGACAACCGCTTGATCACAAAGTAATTTTAAAAACTCAAAACAGTCAATAAGCGTTCAAACAAGCGGTGTATGGGAGAAAGTGTTGTGTATAATAATATATAACGCTTTGTTTGTAGAGAAACTGGCGGCCCCGTAATGCTTGTTGAAATAAGTGGCCTCAAAGATGTAACGTACTGTAATATTATACCAGTACTAACTTTACTTCTCCAAGAATCCGGGTTTAATCTGGAAGGAAAAATTAGGGATGGGAGTCTTTAATGCAGGAAGAATATGGAGCGCTAAATATGATCATACTACACAGCAATTGGATTCTGAATAAGGCTGATAGTGGTGAACCTTTTGACTGCTAAAAATAGCAGCCCTTTACAAGGTAATGACACTAATAAGTAGCAACCACTGGAGAATGCATGGTACACCTAAGGGTGACTTTACTCTTTTTGTCGTAACGAAACTATCTTAAGAAAATTACGCTTCCTATGTGAAGCAGAACCGAATGGATTGGAAAATTATTATTTAATTAATGTAGGATACTTCGATACTAATTTAATTGTGATGTTTTGACGTTTGAGGGCCAAAGATGTAATGTTTAATCGCTTGCGCGATTTTTTTCACATTGCTTGTTTTAAGTAATCGCCATTCCGGTGGCTCTTGCCCTAGGCTTTCGCGCTGGTTACCTTTAGGCCAGAAAGTACGTAAACGATGTAGCATAATAGAATTTTTCGAATGGTCTAAATCGTCGTTTTATCAGGCAAAATTTTTAGTTAAATCAATACCGAAGCACTGAGTTTTGCTCCATCTCCTTTCACAAGAGCTTACCTGTTGAATGGCATCGAAATCATTCAAAACAATTACATCAGTTGTGCCAAATCGAATACTCATAATGCTTCCGTATTTTTTGCTCCATTGTTTCATCTTTCTTTCAGGATAAGTTCCAAGAAATGGAAGTACTCCCAATCCAGGTACACCTCTTGGGCCGGGTGGAAACTTTTTGGGTCTTTTGTACCAATAGTAGAGATACAACAAAAGTGCAGTGACAGCGAGAGACCAAACAGAAAAGTAGTTATTCCAAATTTCCAACATTTTGCATTCAGTAGTTTTCAAATCAAATTACATTACTTTCATTCACCCTGACGTAAACTATAATTACTAGTACCTATGAAAATACATTAACTAAATAAAACTATGTAGTTTTACACATAATCGGTTAAGGCAGACAGCAGCCGTTGAGAAGGGGGTTAATAATTCAGGCCCGGAAATTTTGAGGGGCCCTCTCAAATTTAGGGGCCTAAAAGGTTTCAATGTTGAGAACAACAAAGAATCAAACTCAAAGTCAATTAGAAACGGTGACCTTTCTTGATCCAAAATTGATAAAGAACCGTTTATTTTTGGCCTTCACCTTCAAATCTAGATACAAACAGGTCCAAATCCTTCGAAGATCTTGTTGTAAGCTTATTTGGTCTTCGGCCCCGGAATTTCTCTGTGGCCCCGCTTGGAAGCCGTTCGTATTTCTTGCCACCTGATCCCAAATTTCTCTCAACGGTCTTGAACAACGGTCTTTTGCATCATATTTAGTCGTTCGCTCAAGCATTCATATTTCGACTCGTCAATTTTTTTGCTTTTCAAAAAAAAAGCAGCGTTACAATGAAGTGGCAACTAAGCAAAAGGCTAATCGAACAATACATTATACTACCCAGTTCATCACTGAGCAAACAGTAGGAGACGCAAATTGAATCAGCACATCTGAAGGCTTATATCGGAATATTAGTGATATAGGGTCGTGGTTACATTAATAAGTATGTTGATTTTAAAAGTAATCAGTGCGTGACCAGCAAAAAGGAAAGGCCAAGGAGTTTGAAGCCAGTGGTGCTGCTCATCCGGTTCGCGGGAACCGGTACTTAAATTTAGAGAATCGGTTCTTAAAAATTGCTTGCATTCGAGATTGCTCTTACATATCTCGCACTTTTGGCTCGAGTGATCCGGTTCTTTATCTGATTCCTGCAAAGCTTGAACAGCACCACTGGCTGAAGTTTCCCTCTTAGCCGAGTCGCTTAGAAAATTTAACCCAAATACGCATGCTTTTGAACGTGTTTTTGACTTGACCAGAAAGTAAGAGAAGGGCTGAACGGGCAAAGTAACTTAATTTTATCAAAGAGCTTCCAAATCTCAGAAATTGGTTCTCTCAAATCGCTCTACAAACGTGACTAATGTCATCCAAACGGCTATTTTTTCCGAAAATCATAAAAATCGCTCTCAGAGGCTATGGCTTCGCCCCGCAAACCTCCGTAGTCTTCGAAGGCTGGGGGTCCACACCCAGACCTCCGTCTGTGAAACGCAGACAAATTTTAGCTTCGGTTTCAATCCCCTCCCACCCTGAGCAAAATCATGGTTATACACGCCTGGTATACAGTAGTTAACGACTCAAGCAGCAGGTTAAGGTTAAGCACATCCATGGCCATCGAGATTATCATTGCCTTCAGCTCTATTAGCTGAATCGCTATTGCTGTATTGAGCTAATGCGAGAAATCCCTCCATTAGCTCGCTTTCACTAGCTTTACAATATTACTAGCTAACTAGCTTTACAACGTTAAAATCTCAATATGTCAAGGTCGTACTTGTCACTGAACTAATAGATTGCCAGCTAGAAAGTCGTGCTTGCTAGTTCCGGCAAAACAACTACATATATAGTCCATCGATGTTGCAAAATAGTTTCCTAATTTGCTTCATTAATTTTGTCAACAATAAAACGATGTTTAGACAGTGCGGAGTTTCTGCTAACGTGTATCCTTTATAGTCGCAACGTGTAGTTTACAGGTTTAACTGTTCATTTGCAACTTTATCTATTGGCCAGGAAAGCAAAGTGGCTCATGTTACTTATATTAGGAGGAAGATCATCATCATCATTTTGCTCCAGGAGCGTTCATCTTCCTTCTACTCCTGAAGCCCAGCAGATGTTCCCCGCAGGTAGGGATCAGCAGGTTTTTGCAGCCTAGTTGCCATCTTTCACGATCTTGCGCAACCAACCTTTGCGAACCTCTGGCAATCATGTTACATTCCAGCACTGCTTTTCATCTCTTTCGGTCATCCTTTTCTTGATCCATCAAATTTTAAGTGTAAGTGCTTTTACTGGGCCTCTTTCTTCATCCATTCTCTCCGCATGCTTGGACCATTGTAACCATTGTTCACTCAGAAACTCTTCCAATCTCTCCACACCTGTCATACGAATCTTCTCATTGTTTATTTTTTCCTCCAAAGTTTTTCCACAGATCATTCGCAGCATTCTCATTTCTGTAGTCTTCAACTTCCTATATCTTCTACCTCAATGCCAATGGCGAACACTTAGCACCATAAGTTAAAGCACTTCTCACATAGCTTTTGCACAAGGTCCCTCTAAGCTTCCATGATATGCTTTTTCCGGATATAACATTCGAAACCTCATCAAATTTCAAAACCTTCATTGTTATCAACGTCAGGGTTGCCAATAAAAATTATCATAACAGATGCTTGTACGTCGTATTTGAAGTACAACATCTCGGGAACGGCGGGGTCACGAAGGATAGAGTCAACGCCAACCAAGATAATAAGATTGTCCTAACTCTTGATAGCCCTGTTGACTTTGCTTTCAGTCCTCTTTTAAGCCCTCACGCTTCTCTGCTAGAATAGACTAAACACAACAGTACCATTTTGAGGGCTACGCAGACGGCCAACTAGAATCGGTCAGAAAGTACACTGAGGTGGCACTGTCACAGGTATAGCGCGATCTCGTACCTAAACTCACCAATTTTCCTTTCAAGAATTCTAATACTTTTACAGGTTGGAATATTTCTGGAGTGGTAAGAAACAGACACCTATAAATGAAGCCAGAAAAATGTTTTGATAGCGTAAAAAACTTAAGGTTTGATAAAAAGCAACAGTTTTCATAAAAATTAAAGATGTAGGACTGGAGATCGCAGTGCATGTGTTGCGAAGCAGTAATTGATTAAGGCTGATTTGATCAGCTACTAGCGACCGTGTAAAGCACAAGCAAAACGTATGGCACATATAGTGACAAATTTCTGCAGCAACTTTTGTTGCATTGTTCACATGCATAATCACTTCAACTAAATACTAGGACCACATCTGTGACTAATTCTAACTTTGACAATTGTCAATTACTGATGACGTTTGCTTGAATCAGTACAAGTCAACTTGATGAACAAAATGCTTAATAACAAAAAAGTTTCAGAGCCATGTGTATTGTATGATATGGTTTCTGCCCCAATATATGTTAATACAATATACTTCTCTTACATTAATACCAAAAGCTTTTCCATTCTGTTCTCGTATTGTGTCGCTGAAGCACGAAACTTCTTCAATAATTTTGCCTTCCAAACTCTGTTTTCCAACTCCAATCCTTAAATCAATGAAAGCAATTTCCGTTATTATTGGATATCGAAATTTCGGTAAGGTGCTTTATACAGGATGGGCTAAAAGTAGGTACGATATACTGCAATCACAAAGTAAATACTTTAAATTTCTTTTTACCTTCTATGCAACATATTTAAAACACTTCAAATTTCTTGCTTAGTACCAAGAACTGAAATATTACTTGAAATGAAGTATATACCATCAATATAAAAAAATCTTACAGGAATTTTGAGCGATAGATGTATACCTATTCTTGGGTTCTGGCCTACCCTGTATTTTGGCATATTTTACTTCCACTGGCTAAAGAGCAAGATTTACCTTTAAAATTGCGTTTGGTTTAGAGACCCAAAACAAATAACAAAGCAGCAATCATCAATGTGCGCCAGAATCGCACTTTGACTGGTACAAACGCTCAAAACAGTTGGTCAAACGTGGCACGCAACGAGGTCCAAGCTGGCAAGCTACAATCTATGTCGAGCTGCGCTAAATGAAATAAGCTTAGTATCAAGTTCGGTTATTGAAAAAGCCAAGTCAAAAGACCAACTGGTAAGGAGCACCCAGCCCTCAGATAGACGGTGATCTACTCATTGTAGGCAATCGACATCGATCACTCCCAAAAGAAATCAAACAACTAAAAAAGGAAGGGTTGGGAGCGAATGAAAAACGGATTTTTGCCATACTTTTTTCAAAATCGAAAGATGTTCAGGAGCTTTGAAAAAACTATTGCAGTTGCACAAGTTTCAAGATAGGACCAAATAAAACATTTACAGTATTAGTAATGAAACGATTTCTATGATAGCTTCCTTAATTTTCTAATGTAACAGAACTTTATAAAAATTCATGATAACTTAGTTCAAGCTATAAACTAAAGTAGTTCATCGTAATCGTATTTCCAATTGCGTATATAACGTTGCTTTGAAATTCACTTTTTGACAAAAAAGTCCTACATTTTTTATTGAACCAAACTTACGTCTGCACTTCATTAATTCAAAAAATTTAAATAGCTATTTTTCAATATCATGACAAACAGTCAACCACGGCAAAGAATATAACTCTGCGTGAATTGAAGTCAGATTCCTTACCGCTGCACCTTTTGCAAGAACATCCAACAACAATTTTCGTTCAAAAAATTTACAAAATCTCAAAAGCTGACACCCACGCAAAGTCATCAATCCAAATTTGTGTTGCGATTTCGCATATTTCACCGTGGTCCAGCACAACTATTCACTTTCCTTCCGCGTATTGGTTGAAAACTTCTAATTGTGGACACCCGAAAATTTTGTTCCTTGACGTACAAAAGCCTGGAAAAAAATTAAAACACAGTAAAATTAAGGTACCAGTATATCGCTAGTTAATTTCGGTATATTTTACTAGTAGCTGAGCATTTTGTTTTGAACTTCGTTTTTATAGTATTGTCAAAGAATGCAATTTTTTAAATTGTAATTGCATTTTAATTTGCAAAGTTACCTTGGCCAGGAGAAAACAAGGCGCCTACCAGTCAATCTGTCATCGGCTAACCTGTCTACCACTTATGGTGGAATTGTGGAAGCTTCACAATGTCCCTTTTTAAATCTGATTCTACCGCAATTAAGAAGATGCGAATACGAATGTGAAAAACTTTCCAGTTTAACTCGGATGGGAATCGAACTAGGATTTACTTTTAGTAGCAGATAATTTATTCTTTCGACACCAATGAGCGTAACTTTAGACCCATGCATTATTATGTTTCGTCAAAACCTTACTATTTGGATGCAGTGCCGTCGCCAGAACAACCGAAGTGAGGGGGTACTAGCCGAAAGTGCACTAAAATAAACTGAACTTTTGCACATAAAAACTGATATTTTGCAACTACAAATTATGCGCTATTTTAACAATTTTGCATTCATGTCTGAAAACAAAGATATATAAGGCCGGCAGCGTTTCTTAGCTCGTGTCGTATCCGGCCCATATAATCGCTTGAAAAATCTGTCTGCAGCAGTAAATGCTACCAGAAGCGCAACCAGGATTTTGATAAGAGAGAGGGGGCTTGAACCAATGGTCTAATTTAGGCCCCGCGCTGAACAAACTGATGCAACTCAAGCGTTTCACAGAGGGGGTCTGAGGGGCAGAGTCTCCAGCAGCTGAACAATTTTTGTGATTTTGCGGCAAAAATTGCGATTTTAACGCGATTTCAATCACATCCAGCATTTTTTGAAACCGTATGAATAACTAAGCTAAACTGCAAGTGAAAAATTTGTTTAACCGAGCAGGTCGACCGCGTTGGGACGCGTCCTTTTGACCCGGATGTTACAATGCCGTGATTTTCTCAAGGAGGGCAAAGCCCCTACTGTTTGCGGGCCTTTCCTTTCCGTGAAAGCAACTAGAAATGACGGTTAAAATGAAAACAAGAAATTCAGAGAAACTGATGAAGCATTGCAGAATGAGAACATACCATAATTATGTGATTTATAGTGCTGTAATCCATCTACTGGCTATACATTGATGAAAAATGAAACAAAATGTTGGACTTTTTTTGTTTTGCAGTAGCCGAGTAGTTAAAAGGACATTCAGGTCGGAAATTTTTTGAATCTGACTGAAATCTGACAAATTTGATGACTACTTTCACCAAAGTTGATCTTTCAACGACCTTCCGTTCTCGAGATATAACAGATAAGATTACCCTTAGAAAGGCTTTTCCCGCTTAGAAATTTTGCCAGGGTTGCCAACCACAAAGAAAATTTCAAAAGGATACTGCATGTTCCTGATCCTCAATAAATGTTGTGCGGCAGAGTTATTGTAAAACAAAGTAAAGGTTTAGAACTCTAAACTTAGCTGCTTTTCAATAAAAGTCAGCCAGTTTTCCCTAAGTTAATTTTCTGTCACAATACTGACAAATGGCGACACTGAAGTAATAGGAAATTGTTAATTTTAAACTGCAAAATCTTGAAAACAGGAAGACGTAGAAAGTTCAAAATCGGAGAGAATGCATTTTAGAATTTTCCCAACATTTCGGTCGACAGTGAAAAACTTAACTTGAATGCCCTTTCAAGTGCTAAACTGAAATCTAAATAGTACTGACGGCCACTTTATAGATTTCGGAATTAGGATTCGGAATTCTCGACTCGGAAAAAAAGATTCGGAATTATTCTAGAATACATAATTATTCTGAAATGGACCTCCCTATCCTATCAATCAAAACAGAAGTGCAAGTGCAACCGAAAAAGAACACTACAAAATCAAGCCCATGCAATTGACAAGCAATCAATACAATCATATGTGCAACTGCTGCAAACCAAACCAACTGTAAAAACTAGATCGAAAATCTTTAATCACTAGACTGCATCTCAACATATTCATTTAATTACGATATTTGCTTGTAGATAAGTTTCTAAAATGAAAGTTAAGAAGCTTTGGATATCTTGCAAATCGGAAGCGCGCCATTTCAGCTACACTAATTGCAGCAGCAAATTAAAAACAAACGTACTTAAAATAATCCAAAAAACACTATTGTAAAAATTAAGTAACATGAAGATTGAGGAAGCTCATTTGGACCACAAAAATGAATTGAAAGAGAGAAAAATGAGTGCCATTAGTACAGTTTTCACACTCCAATTAGTCGCTGAGCATAAGCAAACAAAAATTCTTTACAAGACAAGCCATAACTACTGCGTATTAGACAATACGCCTTTTACCGATTAGTTTAATCGATAAAATCGTAATTAGCACAAAACGTACATAGTACATTTGTTATCGCTGCACAACACTACAAACGTCGTAGTCACTTAAATGATTTATCAGAGAGCAAGCTTACAAATAAAAACCATCGGGAGCGAAAAGGAAGAGTAAGCAGTTTTAAATTTCCTTTGCTACAAGTTTATATGGCTTTGGCACAAACATGAAAGCGTTTGAACCGCTTATATCCGGCAACTCGTTCCCTTCCGGGTCAGGTAGAAGTTCAAATCGACTAACAATATTGACATCAGAAAAATAAAAACCTCTATTCTCGCAAGCTGCTCCCCCAAACAATGACGTGGTTCGACTGAAAAGGGAATCACATGAGGAGAGCGAACAAAATTCCCTTCTTCATCCAAAAATCTATCGGGGTTAAAAATCTCGGGCTTTTCCCAAAAAGTTTCGTCGTTGTGGGCAGCCCAGAAATTATCCATAACCTAGAAACAGAATTAGATGATAAGCAAAACTAAGTAGGAAATCAAAACGTAAATCATAAAACAAAAAAGTGACCAACAGCATGAAATATGTCATGCTTTAAATCATTTTCGGCAAAATTTATGCAACTTTTAACTTCAAATTAAGTTAATACGTAAAACAGTGGTTAGTAAAAACAAAACAGCCTGCGTTAGAAATAAGATTCCAATCCTGCATCAATCATTTGCTTTACTTTTGCCACTCTATATGCTTCACCTACCATTACGCCTTTTGGTATAAAATAATCTCCCAGCTTGGCAATTTCACTCGTTAAATGTTGAACGCCACCTAGAGGTGTTAGTGTTCGAAATCTGAAAACTTCTTCTATAAAAGCGCAGGCATAAGGCATTTCAAAGCGTCTTTGAATGGAAATTTTGCCTTCCAACCCTAAAAATAAAAAATATTTTCAACCAACCCTAAAAAATATTTTCGCCGGATGACTGTTTTGCTTAGCGGTAGTTCGGTCCAGAAATTGATTGAGCTTTACGTCTTAACAAAATAGTTGTGCCTTGGACTTTGCTGGTACCGTTGTCAATTCATTTTCCAAGCCTAACGCGAATCTTGGAATTAGGATGGCTTAATAGTGATCCCCAGTTTGCAGTGAATTTTAGTAGAGTTTCTAGCTTATCATTTGGTTATTTCTCCAATTAACCCTTGCGACCGAGTACGATTACTGCCTCCCAGGTCTTTCCGACGGAATTGATGCTTGTGAACCCAATTTTGTGGTTGATCCCTTCAATTCTTGAATTTTTAGACCTACATCCACTAAAAAATAAAGCACCTCAAACTAAAAAAAAAACATTTTTGTGCCTCGGGATTTTATCAACTAACGTGGATGCCATTTTTGGCTACTTTTATTAACAAAATTTGGCTACCAAGATGTTCCAATTGCAATCTTTATTGCAAACAGTCTTCTCTATTCAAAACAAATTGCCTAAAACTCTAAGATCAATTTTAAAATATGACTAAAATGACTAAGCAGCGACGCTATTTCTATCTTCAAAATGTAACATTAAAAATGGATCCATTTACAGCTCGTGTAATTATTCAAACCATAGTTTACCTATCACATCCTCAATTTCTTTTCTCAACTTGGCTTGCATATTCGGATAATGTATCAAGCACAACAAGCCCAATTTAGTGTGGTGGAAGTGGTCGAGGTACCGGCTTCAAATAGGTCTCGATGTATTGATATAGTTGCTTGTACTGCGAAAGATTAAAAAAATGAACAGAAGTTGGTTAAGTGGGCATAGCATCACTTAATTAAGGTTTATGTATTTTTCTTCTTCGTGCATTGCTATTATATGCTTGATGAAGCCGTATAAATGTAACAGGTACGCCTTGCAGTTATTTAGGTATGTTATATTTCTGTGGTTACTTTTGGGAGGAGGTTATCGTATTGTTTTCATCATTGATTATTGGCGGAAAACACAACAATTTGCAAGCAAGAAACAAGCATGTATAATCCCAATATAATTAAATGGAAGTTTAGCTTTGAACTAATTTCCATTAACTTACGGTAAACGAATCATCTGTTTTCTTCTTCATTTCAAGCAGAAAAGCATCGATAAAATTCCGTATGTTATTCTCATCAAATGTTTCCTCATTGTCTTTGGCAAAACCTCGAAGCATTTCTACATTAACGAAGAATTATGTACATATAAACGCAAAAAATAGAGTGTGAATGGGGTAAATTATTTCTGAAATGAGATTTCTGCCCCACATCATTTCTCTATACTTAAATATTTGGAGTGGGAGTTGCTACAACTTCAGTGAACGTGCTCCAAAAGTCGAAGTCATGTAAGCCAGCGCACAAGTAACACACGCAACACCTTCCAAAGAATCAGGGTAGGAGACAATTCGTGGACAGAGGAAAACGTTATTATTTCATTCCATATTTCCATGCAAAAAAAAAAAACACAAACGTAACCAGTGCACTTTTGTTAATATCATCTGCTAAGTGGTAAGCTTTACTGTAAACTTCACAACATGAAATAACAATAGTAGAATGTAACACCGCAAGTGATATCCGGGGACTTTGCGACAGCATCTAAATTTACGAAATTAGAGAACTTGACTGCACCTTAAAAATTACGTCCTAAATGCGAAAAGCAGATTTATGGTCGTTGATGGTCAGTTGATGGTGAATTGTGAATCTGTCTGGTCGTTGATGGTGAATCTGTCTAGGTTGAGTGGTTAAAAATTTTAATTTTAGAGGACTTGTTTGAGAGGGGCCCGATCATGGTACCTCCAATTTTGTCATTGTTTATCTTTTTATATTTACCTATATAGAAAATTTCAGCTGTCTTACTTGAGCGGTGAAAAATTTTGAAAATTTGAAGACCCATTTGAGGGGGACACCTCATCGAGGTACCCCAAATTTTGTCATATTTCATCTTTCCTTTATATTTACCCATTCAGAAAATTTTATCTGTCTTGCTTGAGTAGTTAATATTTTGAACTTTGCAGGATCCGTTAGAGGACCCTCTCACCGTAGCACCCTAAATTTTGGCATACGAGGTGTGACAAACAAGAAACCGGACTGTTGTTAAAAAATTTTTAATACAGCATATTTTGATACTTATGAATTGTCGCGTTTAAAGTACATCCCCTCCGAGTCAACACTCTTTTGCATGCGATCCTGAAACCCACGAAAGCACTTGGTGAAATCCTCCTCTTTGAGTCTCTTGAGCTCTTTCGTCACTGAGGCTTTTATTTCCTTCAAAGACGAAAAATGAGTCAGTCCCTTTCATCACAGCTTTCAGTTTCTGAAAAAGCCAAAAGTCACAAGGCGCCAAGTCTGGGGAATAGGGAGGGTGGTCAAGAGGTGTTATTTGTTTTTTAGCCAAGAGCCTCTTCACACTAATTGCCTTGTGTGCGGGTGCGTTGTCGTGGTGGAGAAGCCATGATTTGTCACTCCACAGTTCTAGCCTGCTGACTCTGTGTTTAGGCTCAGTTCTTCCGATATCATTTGTGCAGACAACCTGCGACCACCTCGTACCAGCTGATTCACTCTAGTGATATTTTTATTCCTCCTTGTTGTGAAAGGTCGTCCCGTCTTGGGATCATCCTCCACTTCCTCGCCGCCTCTCACGATATGTTTGTGTGATTCGAAAATCGGCGTCCTCGACGTCACATCTTTACCACAAACCTCTTAAGTCTAAAACACTCAGTTGGGTCTACTAGAGTTACATCTAAAATTTCAAGTTGATCTGTTGCTCCATTCATGAGCCACTAGCAGTTTCTCAACAACCGATAGCACAAAGAGCAAACAATCGCGACAAAAAGTAACAAAATTGTGACAAGGGCTACTAACACTATGTTACATAAAAACTTGTAACACAAAAATAACTTACTGCAAAAAATTGCAACACAACATAAATAAGAAGTTGTATTTTACGCTGACCAAGTGGCTTGCCAATTGGCATTGTGCCAAGAGCGTGGTTAATACAGTCCGGTTTCTTTTTTGTCCACCTCGTAATTTATCTTTTGCTTATCCTAAAAATTAGATTTTTCTAGTTTGAATTTCAGAGTAACCGTTTGAGGGGACCGCGATTGTGGCAGCCGTAAATTTTGTTGTGTTTTACTAGTTTCAATACCTACCCATTCTAAAAATTTCACCTGTCTTGCTTCAAAGATTCAAAAGTTCAACAATTTGGAGGGTCCGTTTGAGGGGATCCTCTCAACATGGCATCCCCGATTTCAAAGGAACCTAGTCCTTCATGATAACTTTAAAATCAATCAAAGTTTAAATTCTCCACGGTTAGCAGTTTAAAAGTAGATAGGGTTGGAAAAAAAGAAAAAGAAAAAATCATCATCACATGTCAGATCCGGTATTGTCCCCGTCGACGGAGTTGGCCGGATTTTGTCTGGTCATTGCCTTTATTACCACGCCTCGCCATTTTGTTCGAACACATACATCCTCTTTCACCAGTCCATTTTTCTTTATCTCATTCTTTACTTGCTTTTTCCGCGTTTGTTTTGGTCTTTCTCTTCCTCTACTACCACTCAATTCAAATTTCAAAGCCTTCACTATCACATTTTTATCTTCTTTCCTCAAAACATGACCGTACCACCGCATACTACTTGCTTTAGCCATCCTACCTAAGATTCCCTAATGCCCAACATGTCCATCAACTCCTCGCTGTTTCTTCAATCTAATAGCTTCACACCAAACATCGCTCGAATCATAGCTCTTTCTGTTCTTCTCAAAATTGCCATCTCTTTTTCTCTCAAGCACCATGCTTCACTTCCATACAACATAGCTGATCTTACACAACTTTTGTAAACCTTTCGTTTCATATTGAATGAAAACCTTCTGCCTTGAAGTATTTCGCTGCATTGCCTGAACTTCATCCAACCAATTCTTGATCTAGCTGTTACCACTGTTTCGCACCCATCAGTTGCATTCAATCAGTCCCTAGATAAGTGAACTTGCTTACAGTTTCCACACCATCACACAGATTTTCATCTGGTCCCTTGAAGTTCTTTACCACGCTTCTACATTTCTTACAAACAAAATTTTTATTCAAACAAATTGCAACTTTCTTCTTATCCGTGCGTCTTGCGTGGACCCACTTAACACATGCTGTACACAACACTGAGTTAGACATAACTTGTGTTCCACAACCGCCACAAGGATCAATCTTACTGTCGAACGTTTCTTCCTCCATCCCACTCACCATCAACTTTGTCTTTTCAAGACTGACTCTCATCTCTTTGCTTTCAAACGCCTCTCACCATTAATCCAAGTTCTCCCTCAGTTCTTCCATAGTTTCCCCATTAGGACCAAATCGTCTGCATAAAAAATTTGCTTCATCCAACCTTTCCTTGGATTTTCCGTTACTTCATCTATCACCATTGCAAACAACAAAGGCGACAACACAGATCCTTGGTGTACACCAACTTTCACAGAAAATTCTTCAGACAAGCCCGATCCATCTAACTTTCGTTTCTGCTCCTTCGTAAAGACTCATCACCGCCTTGACCAGGATTTCAGGCAAACCTTTCTTTCTTATAGCCCACTCCATCACTCTTCTTGGTACTCTGTCAAATGCCTTTTCCAAATCAATAAAACACATGTACATTCTTTTGTCTTTCGCTCGATGTTCTTGTTGCAACCTTCGTATATACATAAATATAAAAAATAGTATCCAAGTTAGTTTGGGTAAACAAAGAACTGAACACTGCCATAAGAGAGGTGCTCGATTCTGTGTTCAAAAACCATTAACATTTTTTCATGAATATCGGTACTTATCAAGATACACCGGTTCAAATTTGTCCACTTTTTGAAATTTTTCGATCCCTAAAATTGCTATCACAGGACTGGGCGCCCTCAAAATTAGTGCGCATAAAGCTTTTGTCTGCACGCATGTTGTGTTCAAATTTAAGCCTTCCACTCCAATGAGCGAGTTAATAAATTTGCGAGGCAAAAACTGCGTTTTTTTCCGTTTTTTGGTTTCCTGAATCACGATCACGTGACCAAGGTTTCGCGAAATCGCAAAACATGACGCTTTCACATATCCCCATGGTAAGTCCAAAATTCAACTTTCACGTTTAACCGTTTTTTAGTTATAAACAACTCAAATAAGTTTCGATGGTCATCTATCAAAATGACCGAGTAAAAACAAACATCCCAAGCACGTGCGCTAAGTCCCAAACAGCCGTTTCTACACTCGATGAATAGATAAAACCAAAATATCTTACCCATGGCTACCTCTACGCCTTCTAACATCTTCTTATTGTAAGTAGAAAACGGAGAAATTTTCAAAAAGAAGGGCGCCAGGGCAGTAACAAGAAAAAAAAACGCTTGAAAAAGAGTCTTGGATGCTTAAAATATAACCAAGATTAATTATATCAACTGCACAGAAAAGTAATGAATATAATTGATTCAATACATTGAAAGTGCAAATAGGTCAGTCTTACAGATATTGAAATTAGAAGTAGAATAAAACAATCAAGCTGAAAATTCACAAAATAACCAAAAACGTAAATTATTCGCATTACAAAAATGGATGTACCCACATTGCACTGCAGTTTAAATATGTGCAACTGCAAATCCGACATTTCCGAAGATTGTGGGTTTTAAATCGCTATCATTCGATTTATTCATTCCATGTCAAAATTAGTATCCAAGCAATAATATTTAACATACGTATAATACTTAAACAGCAAATGATTTTAATGCTGTTTTAAAAGATTTCAGAGCTACTCAATTCACTCACTTTTTCCCCCGAAACATTAAGTTTATTTTGCAGTAAACCCAGGTCACAATGGTTTCTACAACAAAAAAAACACTCAACAAACGGCGAAAAATTCGTCACAAAGATAAAAATTAAGTGGCTTTCAAAAGAAGGCTCACTCGTTTGCAAACAGTTCCAATATTTCTTTGAACTTGGCATCATCATAATCAAACCTTTTTCCGAAACCAACGTTGCAAATGATATTCGATACAGCATTGTAAAGTAAATACTGAAATGAAACCGAACAACGCTACATACTACGCTGGCTTCAATCTAACAATAATTGAAATTTTAATAGTCAGTTGGCCTATTGCAGATAAACCGTTGGCTAGCGGAGAGGTCAGCATCGACGGGATTCCTGCAGTTCGGTACAAGCCAAATAAAAAGGCATACGCAGATGGCAATTCTTGAGACGTTAAGTCTCTAAGAAAAGTGTACAACAGCAGGGCTAGCACGTACACCCCACAAAGCAAAAAAATAAAAACCCTACAGGCTGATGAGCCCAAAAACAGTGAAACAATCTCTAGCATTTCAATGTTTAATTTGTTGTGCGTGAAGTGCATCTGTGTTACGATATACAATAACCAAATCATAGAAAAAGTCAAGTTCTGAGCCAAGTATATTGTGTAATGCAGTTTATGCACCAATCCAACAAGGTATACTTCACTTACGTTAATATCAAACGCTTTTCCATTCTGTTCTCGTATTGTGTCGCTGAAGTAAGACAATTCTTCCATAATTTTTCCTTCCAAGCTCTGACCAAAACCAGTCAAAGCAAATTTCTGTTACTACTGGGTATCGATTTTTCCGCAAAGTACTTTATACAGGATTGGCCAACAATAAGTATACGCTAGCAATCGAAAAGCATTTCTGTCACTCTTTTTTTTAAGGTCGAAAGATGCTGCTCAAGTTTAAGATAGGACCAAATAAAACATCTACAGTATTAGTAATGAAACGATTTCTATGATAGCTTCCTTAATTTTCTAATGTTACAAGATTTCACAAAAATTCATGAAAAAACTTAGTTCAAGCATTAAGTCAAAGTAGTTCATCGCAATCGTAATACAGTATTCGTAACTTTTTCAAATTTTCAACTGCGTATAGAACGCTCATTTAAATCCACCACTCTACCAACGATAAATCGACTCCTTATTGAATCAAGCTTACGTTCGCACATCATTAAAACAAAAAAATATTCTGAATACATTTTTTGGTAACAAATAGCAATTTTTGATTTTGATGATTAACGATTATTATCAACGCCAGAAGGAATGAAACTCTACGTGAATTGAAGTCAGATTCCTTGCCGCTGCACCTTCTGCAAGAACATGTAACAATCCTTGTGGCTGCTTTTATTCGAGATCTGTTAACACAATTTCTACACATTTGCTGTTTTAGATTTTATGTTTTACTGATGATTGACGTAGCTGAGTCCAAAACGTTTAAGTTTTACTGTTTGAAATAAGGCTTTATTGTTCTTAATCAAAAGGAATAATCGTTTTCGTATCTGCAATGTTGACATACCCACGCAAAGTCATCAATCCAAATTTACGTTGCGTTTTCCATATTTCTCCGTAATCCAGCACAACTATTCCTTTTCCTTCTGCGTATTGGTTGAAAACTTCTAATTGTGGACGTCCCGAAAATTTTGTTCCTTGATGTACAAAAGCCTGGAAAAAGAATAAATAACACAGTAACATTGAGGTACCAGTAGTTAATTACGTTGTGTTTGACGAAAGTATTTAATATCAGCGTGCCAGCTAACGTAGCGTCGCGACATTCATTGTAGATAGGTGCCAGTAGCTTTCAAGTAACATTGAGTTTTGAACTCCGTTTTCATAGCATAATGGCAAAGAATGCACTTTTTAAATTGTAATTGCATTTTGATTTGCAAAGTTACCATTATCCAAGGTTCTTTTTGTATCTAGCTAAGTAACCTTCAAGTTAGTCTGCCATCAGCCCAGCTGTCTACCACACACGGTGGAACTTCACATTTCACAATGCCCTGTTTAACTTTTATTTTCAGGTAAAAAACTGCGAATCCCAATCAGAAAAGCGATAGGTAGGATCCGGCTGTGAATCGAACCTAGGTCTACAGTTTCAGTAGCAGACAATTTATCCCTTCGACACTAATATCGATGCATTATTTTCGTCAAGCGCTTACCTCTTGAATGACATCCAAACTATTCAAAACAATTACATCACTTGTGCCAAATCGAATGCTCATAATGCTTCCGTATTTTTTGCTCCATTTTTTTATAACTCTTTCTGGATAAGATCCAAGAAATGGAAGTACTCCCAATCCTGGTACACCTCTTGGGCCAGGTGGAAAGTTTTTAGGCCTTTTGTACCAGTAGTAGAGGTACAACAAAAGTGCAGTGACAGCGAGAGACCAAACAGAAAAGTAGTTATTACCAATTTCCAGCATTTTTCAATGAAATTTTAATACATAGCTTATCTAGCAAATCACAGCAATATACAATGCAGTTCATTTGTCTACTCTAGAGCCCTGCAAAAATACAGATAAAGTTAAGCATAACAATTACTAGTTTTGTTCTATATCACATAGCCTACCATCCAACCTTTTTTGTAACTTTTTGTTGAAATATTCTGTTTTAAATTGTAAAATAAATTGCCAATACTAATTTAACACCTGAAAATTTTGTCTAGAAAGGTCGCTACAATTCTTCTTACCATGTTACGTACGTCTTGTCATATAAAACAATTTGGTTAGCATCATCGTTTCCAAACGTTTATCTGGAAAATCATATATCAATTTTGGAGCTTAATTGAAACGCTTCACTGTAAAGTGGAAAATACCACTTCAGAGTTACTTTTAAAGCCACTCCTTTCAAAAACAGTTCAGGACTAGCTGTGAATATGACGAGGAGGTTTGCGATTACTTGTTCTAATTGTTGGAGAATGACTGAATTAACAAATTAAAATTGGTTGAAGCTGAGTGCAAAAGCTTTCATAGCACAAGCACCTTAGGCCAATTGCACGGTATTTAAAGTTTTTTGATCACGACTAATCTAATCAAAGTATATAGTATCATTTATTTTGGGCTAAACTTTGCCTATGCCCTATGGGCTAACAATTTACTGAATTTAGTACTACGTATTTGACGGAACGAAAGATTGTATCAATTTATTCACGCGTATAACCAATCGTATCGTGCAATATCCATTATATCGTGCATTCGCCTACTCTATATTGGTGTAAAACCCCACGTTAACTAATTTCTTGTTTGTTTTAATCAACAGCCGCTTATGAGCTGATAAGGCAACGAACCGGGCAAAAACAGCGGTCGATGAAGAATATCCTGGCCGCTACGTTAATATGTCGGACGTACATTGCCTTAACAAGGGGTCAATTGTTATCATCATACTATACAGACTATGGCCGCTTTTACCGATCACGTGTATTTACGAGCGGAAATACACGTGATATCTTTTCCAATATAAATGCAAAAAAAGAAAAAAGGCAAAATACATGCGATTAAATGACAAGCGTTTTTCAACGCGCAAATACGCGTGATCGGTAAAATCCGCCCATTAAAGGACGAACTAAGTCAACTGACAGCCGCAAACATTAGAGTGAGTTGGTGGTCAGTTTGCGGCGGTTAGTTATCGTAGGACGGAATCCTTAGGCTTGTAATCATCTGACCTCAGGGGATGCTACAGAGGAAGTCCTGGCGAGACAAGATATAATGATGAGTTAATACAATTATCCAAAACGTAAATAGCATATGCATAAAGTAGGGCCTTAGTCAGAAACGTTGTTCAGGCGAGAATCAATATGTTCTAATGGCTACAGTATCATCCAGTGAAAATTTTTCGGGGTCTGACTACGACCTACAGCAAAGTAAGAATTGAAATGGTAAATCAAGCGATGCAACGATTGGCTAATTCATCACGAATTGAGCAAATGCATTGCATTACAATACTATCCTATTGTGCAGCGGCCAATTCATCACACATTGACCAAATTCATCAAGCATTGAGCAAACACTATCGTATTGTGTTTGGCGCACTACAATTGAACAGTCACATAAACAACAGCAGAAGACTCTCAGTCTATTTAAAATGATACAATAAAGTACCGGTCTTAAAATTTACTAGCTCTTTCAGGGTGCGTTTACACGGAAAGTAACGCGACGCGAAAATTGGCAACCTTCGCGAGTGGTCGCTTACGTCACTTGCTCGACAAATCGCAAGCAACCTTTCGCAAATTGTCAACGTTGCTTCGCATCCTGTGTAAACGCAATTTCACCGATACTTATGCCTATATTCCTTAATCGAGAAAGATTCACAGCTACAGACTAAGCCACTATATAACAGCATTAAAAAATACGATAAACCCAAACAACCAAAACAGAAGTGCAAGCACAACCTAAAAAGGACAATGCATAATCAAGCCCAAGTAATTTATAAGCAATCTATGCAATTTACAAGCAATGTAATTATCTGCAACTGCTGACAAACCAAACCAACAGTAAAACTGGATCGAAAATAATTCCTTAGGTTGCATTTTTAACTAATATTGATATTCTACCGAAACCGAAGGTAACTTTCTAATTATAAAAGTTAAAGAGACTTGATTACTTTGCAAAGCCAGAAGTGCGACATTTTAACAGCAGTTATTGCAGAACGAATTAGCTAATTAAAAATAAACACACTTAAAGTAAAATAATCGCAAAAAATACTAATGTAAAAATCAAGCAAAACGAGAAAGCTCATTTGGACCAGAAAATGAATTGAAACAGCAAAAAGACTGCCATTAGCAATTTTTAACCCTCCGATTCATCGCTGAGCGTAAGCAACCAGAAATTCTTCAAAAAGGATAGACTCGTTATTTTAAGCATAACTGAACTGCATTGTGTACAAATATGCTCTTTACCGATAAGTTCATTCAATTGAAACGCAATCAACACGAAACGTTTATATTGCATTTTGTTATCACCACACAACACTACAAACGGTAGTATTCACTTAAATGATTTATAAATGAGCAGCTTACAAACACGAAACGAAAGGAAGACAAAGCACAAGCAGTTTTAAATTTCCTTTGCTACTAGTTTATATGGCTTCGGCACAAAAATGAATCCATTTGAACCGCTCAAATCTGGTAATTTTTTAGCATTCGGATCGGGCAGAAGCTCGAATCGACGAACAATTGACACCAAAAAGATGAAAAACTCCATTCTTGCAAGTTGCTCACCCAAACAATGACGTGGTCCGACTGAGAATGGAATCACATGAGGGGAGCGAACAAAATTCCCTTCTTCATCCAAAAATCGATCCGGGTTGAATATCTCAGGCTTTTCCCAAACTGTTTCGTCGTTGTGAACAGCCCAGAAATTAGCCAAGATCTAAAGCAACAAATTTTATACGACTGACAATCGCCCTCGAGTAAACCAAAACGCTTTTTAATTCAAGATTAGCAATTTTACATGTCTACTTTCTAGCCCGGTTCTTGGTTCCGGTGTCAGCTTATTGCTGAACCATGTCAAATTATGAAAGGCTCGGGCCAATCAAAGAGTTCTCATCTGAGCGATATTCGTATAATGACATATTGTGATTTTTTTGATTGGCTCTGTTCTTTCGTAATTTGGCTATTTTTTTTTTGACATGATTAAGCAATAAGCAGGTACAGGAACTCAGAAATGAGTCTGACAAGAAACATGTCGGCAGCGAGACCGAGAGGGTTAAGGCGTCGTTTTTCAACGACCATGATCGCATGATTTGGGTTCAACTAGAGCCCTGGTCACGTGGTTGCGTCCTTGGATTCGCCGCGTTACAATGATTATCTCTGCTTGGTGGCTTCTAACGAATAGCAAATTCAGTGGACAAAAATTAGAAGAAATCCACACGAACATTAGATCACTGGAAACTCCCAAGCAGGTACGGATTCCTTCAAGCACGAAGTAGTCATTGTCATGAAAAGTGCACAAATCGTCCAAGAATAAGCGTCTGACGCTGTTCGGTGACACGAGGATAAATATGCACAACAACAACTATGTAAAACGCTACATTTTACTTTCCACCACCTTAAAATGAATCTTAGATCTATTACAATGCACATTATAGTAGATAACATTGCCAAATTTAAAATGGTGTTATACTGTACATAAACCACCCTGCAGTTTTCCAAATTACTGCACTTTAATCGTAAAGCTTGCACCAATAGACTACTAGATTAAAACCTGGTATTGATTGTGGAATTTTACCGCTAAGTGTTAACTAATGAAATACAACAGCAAATTGTATCATCCTCACATGCTATTAGCAAGTTTGATTTTGTTAGCTGTCATTTTTTCGCCACAATATTTACCTGCGTTCCTTTTGGAATAATATAATCTCCTAATTGAGCATCTTCACTAGTAGAATGTTGGATCCCCAAAGGCAACAAGGTACGAAATCGAAACACTTCCTCCATAAACGCGCAAGTGTATGGCATCTCCGAGCGTTTCTGAGTTGTCACTTTACCTTCAAAGCCTAGGAAATAAGTACGAAATAAGTAGCACTTGATATCTGCACTTAAAACTGTCAAAAAATAACCAAAACAATCTATGACGAGTAAATGATTTTCTTACGAAGTAAAATAATTCTGGGGGTAAATAAGATCAACCTAAATCTCGATGTGAAACGGATTCCTCTAATTGTAAATCTTCCGTACAGTAGTTTAGAAAACTCATCACTTCAACTCAATGTGCTTTTAATTTGCATGTGGTAGACACCTTCATTTCATGCTACTTAATTTGATTTAAAATTCAATTTAATATAAATATTGACAAAAATCTCAATCTGATCGAAAAACCCCAAACCAAGCTCACCGCATAAATCATCAACAAACATGATGCAATCGATTATAGGTTCGAAATGTATGCATTTGATTTAAACTCGCATTTTCATGAAAAACCTTAGCTGTATGCATTTGATAAAATCAGCCAAAACATAGCCTACTCGGTCACAACCAAATGATGGCATTATTTGGGCAATTAATTACAACGTAATGTGCAAAAATTTTATGTTTGTTAGAAGAATATTTGAAGTGGCAAATCTGATTTATTGTAATCAAGTATTATCAATTCTCACATAATGCTTTTTTCTAGTTAATCAAACTTGAATAATGGCTTTTTCACGAAAAAAGTAATAACAAAATTCGTAAGTTTAAAAATTCGAAAGGGGAACCAAACCCTCAAATTTATGGTGATCTACCCAGCACAAGGTTACTCCCAACACTAATCCAACAAGCCAAAAGGGTGGCAAAAATCTATTCTAGCTCCTCAACAACATGCAAAAGACATCAAACAGGCTGTCCACCAAACCATGGTACTATAGGTAAATTTGAACGAAACAAGCAAACGTGGGGCAAATTGTTTAGTTCAAATTTACCTATAGTTCCATGAACGGTTGTTGGGGAGCCTGTTTGATGTGCTTTCTTGCGTATTGTTGAGAAGCTAGATTTGTGCCACCTATTTCACTGATGTGAAAAGTTATCTTCTAACTAAGACGATTTGTAGCTTTCATTATAAAACAGCATTTATTATTAAAACTCTAGCACTACATTAGAAAATATGCTACGCTAAGGATTTATATTTATATATATGTAGTAAAACTGTTATTGGAAATACTCAATGTGCAATCTCTGTTTTTGTAAATCTTAATGTCAGTTATAATAGAGCATAGAATAAATAGCTATACTTGCCTACAACATCTACTATTTCTTTTCTCAGCTTGTCTTGAACTTGCGGATAGTGCAGTAAGCAAAGTAGTGACCAATACAGAGTGCTTGACGTAGTTTCAGATCCAGCTTCAAAAAAATCCCGGACATACTGCACCAGTTGTTTGTACTATAATAATCGCATTGAGTAAAAAAAAACGAAAAAATTAAGCATATTTTTTTGGTTTTTCGGTAAAAAATTACGCTGCAAAATCGAAAAAGTATAACAACCGAATAACAAGTTTGCGAAAAAATAACCCTTAAACATAATCACAACGCATAGACTGATACGGCTCCAAATATTTCTTCCTGTCTTCTGTAGATATTTATTTTCAACAATTTGAACAGCTTTGAAAACACCATCAATCAAACCCGACTCTAAACGTATCTCTGAAACGATTCGCAGAGATCGAAGTTGAACATGTAAACTTTATAATGATTAACTGCACGAAAACATTTCGTGTTTTTTCTACGCAGAATGCAACAATTAGAAAGCCTAATGTGCAAGATTCATCTTCGCTGTTTCGCAAGCACTAGAAGTACAGTAGGATTGTACTTCCGGTGCTTTGGATACGAGTTCTAAGCATCACTTGCCACAAAACCTTATGAATTGCAAAAAAACGAAGTAAATTTTCTTAATTTTATACTATAATGACAATTACATCTCCATTCGCCAAAATGCCTTGGCCATAATACAGCGAAGGGACCTTTCGGTCTTTGCTGGAAGCTGCCACCAATCTACCACAAAAGGTAGAGGCTTCACTCTGTCTCCTGGTTTATAAAGCCTCCATTCAAGCAAATTGAAGAGGCTTTAAATACTTACGTGAAATGAATCATCGGTTTTCTTCTTCATTTCAAGTAAAAAGGCATCGATAAAATTTCGTATGTTATGCTCATCAAAGGTTTCCTCGTTTTCTTTAATAATACCCTCCAACATCGCTGAAATATTAGGACGATGCGTGACAATGAAATCAATGCACGCAACAATCAATCAAATCAATGCATGCAACAGCCAATCAAATCAATGCATGCAACAGCTAGATTAAAAAGTTTAACTTTGGTGAGACAAGGTCACACTGTTCGTTCGGAATCAAACTAATTTTATCGTCACGAGTTTGAAATTTAACTTAATTGATAAATTCTCACTTAATCAAGCTAAACTCTGCCTACAATTTTTGATGTTGCTTAAAATTATTACTGACTAGTATTATTTTCTTACTATTGCCAACATAAATGTGTACAACTTAAAAAAGCGAACAAATGACTTGCTCGTTACAAACACGAGTTCAATGCCTACTTAAACATGAACAATTCTGAAACCTCAATCAAACAACAATTTAAGCATTTTTCAACTCTCAATAACAATTAACAGCCCTAACCTAATTATCACTAGGTTGGATAATAATGTTTAATCGTTGGTAAAAAGTGTGATTTTACAGCCGCCAGTAAACGTAATACTGTTACATAACTTTCAAGCAACAAACTGCTTTTGTGAAGAACAATCAAATGTCTTGAGACTTAGATATAACTCCAAAACTATTTAAGAGTATACAGAATTTACCTATTGTATCTTCTATTTCTCGTACAAGCATTTTATTGTAGAGAGAGAGCGGAGGTATTTTCATCACAACGGGAGAGAAAGTAGCCAGAAGAAAAAAGACATTTGCCAAAGGACCTTCAATACTAAACAAGTAAATCATTCAAATCAATTTTAGGTTTTGTTTTTTCACAATCTTCTGCGATATTTTTATGTCAACCGCGACATAAGTCCATTGCAACAATATTCCTTTTCCAGAGGCACTCAGCGATTGCAGGGATCTAGGGCCTTCACAATAAATTTCATAACTTAATGTGGTTTGTAAAAAAAATAAAAAGAAGCTATAAAGATTGTTTGAGAACACAAGGTGCATGAATACCTAATGAAAAGATTTGGTTAACCAATTGTAGTAATATAAACGACAGATCAGTGATCGAGCGTTTCCAACTAAAATGGTAGACTTGGGTTCGATTCTTGGTTGGGTCAAACCAAGGATTATCAAAATTGGCATTCCAACTTTACTGCTTGACTTCAGCATTAAAAGGGACAGTGTGAAGCCACAGCCGCGTGTGGAAATCAGGTGAATGCTTGACTTGTAAACAGGAAGGTCTTTCTGCAACTTTCTGGCCGAGGCACCTAAATAAGCATTTGTCCAAAAAATTAAACTTACACCTGTATAAAGCGTCGCAAAATATCTTTGAAATATTCATCGTCATAATCAAATCTTTTCCCAAATCCAATGCAACAAATGATATTTGCAACAGCGTTAGTCAGTAAACTCTGAAATATCAAATTAAAGTTAGTTTAAAAGTTACAGTACAAAAACTTTTTTTGCTGAAATAACAAGGCAAAGTTAAGCAAGACTACTTCGGTAAAAAAAATAGCCTCAAAAACAACTTTCTATGCCAGCTTAGTCCAAACAAGGTGTAAAAAATACGCATATTGAACTTTGAAAACTCGCTTCAAATGATCATAATCACCATGCTTAAAAAGGGCATTTAGTAAGATTTTTTGCTCGGTTTTCTTTTAAAAGGTTTTGACAGATATTGAAGACAACTCCACCAAATTTTAGCTTTCTGTGACCTTCATTCCCATGACAGCAATCGTTTCTCTTGAGAAAGGCTTTTTCCTATTAGAAATTTTGTCAGATTTGCCATTTAGTAGTAAAATTTCAAAAAATTACTGCAAGTTCCTAACTTCCAACGTGTTTTGTGGCAGTGTTGTTGACAAAACAAATCAAAAGCTCTTTAGGCTCACAATATAGTTCAAGATGCACATAAGTTTCAGCTACAGAATATTTATCATAAACAAAACAAAAATATAAATGAGAGCATTTGACTTACATGTATATTAAATGCTTTGCCATTTTGAGACCGAATGGTATCACTAAAGTAAGAAACTTCTTCGAGTATTTTGCCTTCCATACTTAATTTTCCCATACCAAATCTGCAAAAAGACTCAGGTCAAAACCAAATACAATTATTACCTGATGCTGGGTTGCAAACTTTCAAACCAAGCAATTTTGATGTTAATAAAGATGTTTAATTTCATACTTTGCATTTTCAACTAACCGATCAGTTGGTCAAGTGGAGACATGTTCGGCTCAGGACCAGCAGGTCTGCGGTTCAAATCTTAGGCTGGTCAAAACAGACACATTGTTGCCAACAGCTGGCCACCACTGCAATATTTTTTTAAAAGAAGCTGTGCTGCCTGGGCGCAATGACACTGAAATGGGCCCTGCAAACTCGTTACATGCTTTGGTGCGATACAGCAACTATAATGAAAGATTTGATTTGCATTTTGAAGTAGATTTTTACTTTGTGCTCAGAGCTCGAAATTTAAAAGAGAACTTAGCATGGACTCCATAATTCAACTTATCAAGAAAATAAGCAAATATCTTACAACAGAAACATCAGAAGAGTAATTAATATATAATTTAATGCAAATATTGAAAGATTCACAATAGGAAATGTGCATGCCAAAATGTGGAGGTTGAAGAGCCACCATAGGCTAATTTATTGTATAAGTTCTGTATTTTCTCTGTTCTTGAACATGGATTGCGATGTTTTTTAGCTATAAAAGAACTCGATTTGTTTCAGAATACACAAATGGTGCACAACGCACATGTCACACTTGTTTAAACACTTGCAAAAGTTTAAGTTCGATTTAATATTTGTTGCTATAAGATACAAATGACACACTACAGAAAAAATAGTTTACAAAGGGATCTGTTATAAACGTCTAGTCAAACAGGCCTGACAATGCATCTTGTTGCTCATAAGAGTTTCAGGTCTATTTGAGGTTATTGTTTTGAGAGAAATGGGATAATTCTAGTAGAACTCTTACTTAGATGTTGATAAAAAGAACTGCTTAGAATCAGAGTTAAGCTTAGAAAAAGAGGAAAATTTAATGTTGTGTGAAATAGAGTTCCAGGTTTTAACACCTTGGTATAAAAAAGATTGCTGCAGCTTTGTACTTTTCATAAGTGGGATTGTAAACATGAGAGACGTGGAATTGCGGGTAGGGTGGAAATGTTTCAAGACCTATATGGTGCTGTAGGAAGGGTTTGCACTGGAATCCCATTTTGTCTGGGTAACGATTTTCACAGCTTTGTTTTGGAGAATGGAAATTTTGTGGTGATAAGATTAGTAAGTAAGAACCCCATATGGGAATCACAAAGAGAAGGTGAAGATAAATAAGTGCATGAAGTGAGATGCGCCTTTGCAACAAAGTTTTGAATATACACTATATCATGCAACTTTCAAAATTGACTAAATGAAGAACAAAAAGCATTACATCATATCAACTCTATTACTATAAACTTTCAGGTTGCGCATAAATAAAGAGCTACTGCACTACCAATCAGTGGTTAAGTGCATAGACGGTCTGCTACAAAAATGGTAAACTCGGGTTCGATTCTCGATCAGGTCAAACCAAAGACTACAAGAATTGGTATTCATAGCTTTCCTGCTTGATGTTCAGCAATCAAAGGGACTATGTGAAGCCTCCACTCTGTGTGGCAGAAAGGAGGCAGCTTGACTCGCAGACCAAACAGTCCCTTCGCTGTCTCTTGGCCAAGGAAACTGGGTGAATAAAATGTAATTGCAATTACAAAAATAAAAATTTTAATTACTCTCTAAGGGTCATCAAGCCAAATTTTCTTTGAACTTTCCAATGATGTCCATAATCAGCAAAAGCAACTCCAAATCCTCCCGTGGTTTGATTAACAATTTCTAATTGGGGCCTCCCAGAAAACTTTGTTGGTTGTTTCACATATGCCTGCATCATGTAAAAAAAATGTTTTAGTAGTATTACAACACACAGTTTTTTTTATAAGAAATGAAACACTAATTGCTTAGTAAATACTAGCCATTCAGCCAATCTAGCATTCAATTATATTTTCTAAGAAAAATAACACTTCCATAAGCAGCCGTAAATGATAAGCTTTCATTTAACTATATTACTGGTTCTCAACCTTTTTCAAAGCGACCCAAATTTATTGAACAAATCAAATGTATATATAAAATTTCCCAACCCATGTATATTCTGATGCATAGTTAAATTAAAAACTGCATAAGAAAAAGTTTTTTATGATGACAAAACTGTGTTGAAAATAGTGCAAACAACTTTTCACAGAATACATTTTAAAGAATATTTGCTGTTTAGCTTTTAATATCGCTACCAATTATGCCCTGACATATTCTGGCATAATTGGTAATGATAATGAATATCGTAACCAATTATGCCATGACTTTTGATTTCTAGTCTCCACGCACAGCTTCTTCATCGCGGGAGTTCTACGGCACGCAAATGGCAAACCACGATCCAAATTTGGACCACAGGAGTGTTAAATTCGAACTTCAACACTTTCAAAGGGACTTTTTCTTTTGGTGTACGTTACATACAAATATTCAGACCAAAACTTGTTTTGATTTTGCGATGAAGAATTCGATTTTGGAGTGAAGACCTTTTTCTTTTCTTTTTTTGGTCTTCACTATTCTTTGGGGTAAACATTGCAATTTGTGGTGAAGACCTTTCTTTTTTGGGGAGGGGGGGTCTTCACAATATTTTTGGGCCAAAACATGTTGCAATTTGTGATGAAGATCTTTTTTTTGTTCTCAAGTGAACCCAACAAGTTTTTCTGAGTTTTTTTATTTATAATATGTGGACCTTTGCCAAAGCCTTTATATTTGACTGGACCCAACGAGTTTTCATATGTTGTATCTGGACCTTTGCTAACACTAGTTGAGTACCCCTGACATATCGTAACTACTTCAAAGCAGTTTACAACTAAGCGGTTTCCAGAAGCTCAAAATTTCACTGCAGGAGTTTTTCGTTTACAAGCAACAAGGATTAACTACTATGAAGCGGCATTGTCTTAATTGTATTACCGTTTCCTGCAAGTTTCCATCATTGTAGATGTTTACAAAAAAAACAAAACAAGCGACCCGAAAGAACTTTAAGGTGACCGAAGAATTTTAAGGCAACCTATTGGGTCACGACCCATAGGTTGAAAACCAAGGTATTACAGAACTTTGTCTGCTAAACAGTTTTCCTCAGTTAACAAGCCAATCTGGAGCATCTAAGCATTTTATACTATCTGCTACCCTGCCTCTTGAAGAACATACCTAACACGCTTTGTCACAATGGCCAGGGTATGTGTTTCACAAAAAAAAAAATTCAAGAGGCTCAAGTATACAAAAGGATTTCACTATGTTGCTTTTTTTTCACTATATCAGATACAAAAATTTTGCATTGGATGCTACTTTGCCTAAAGTCATAAAACAGAAATCTATAGTCTATAGGTTTACCAGTTGTTATCAGTTATGAAATGACTGTACCTGCTGAATTGCATCAAAATCATTCAAAACAATTACATCTTTAGGCCCAAATCGAACTGCCATTACTGAGCCATATTTTCTACTCCATTTTTTCATCACTCTTTCAGGATGCTTTCCTAAAAATGGAAGTACTCCCAAAAATGGAACACCTTTTGGGCCTAGTGGAAAATGATTTGGTCTCTTGTACCAGTAGTAAAAGTAGAGTAACAAAGCAGTTGCAATGACAGACCATGTAAAAAAAAAATCCAATGGCAATATCATATTCGACAGTTAAAACTATAAACCTAATATATCAAGACTTGTAGGGCTACACCATGCAATTCTGTATCATAACAAAATACTATCTAATATGCAAAATATAAGATATGCAATGATAAAATAATGAAGCAAATTTTAAAGCAGAAAAGGAGCGGCCATTTCACTAATAAATTTAAAAAGGGTATTTAGGTCGGAAAAATTTTGCTGAATTTGTCCTCAGAATTTGACAGATCTGAAGGCTAAGTTCACTAAATTTGAGCTTCCTACAACCTTCTGTTTCTGAGATATAACAGATCAGATTTCCCCTTAGAAATTTCGCCAGGGTTGCCAATTGAAAGAAAAATTTCAAAACTTACTGCTTGTACCTGATTTTTGTACATGTTTAATGGCATAGTTATTGTAAAGGTTTAGAAAACAAAGTAAAGGTTTAGAACTGTACAATTAGCTGCTTTTCAATAATGAAAGTTAGCTTTCCAAAAGTTAATCTTCTGCTACAATATTGACAAAATGACAATACTGAAGTAAGAAGGAAATTATTGATTAGGACTTCATGCGAGCACATAGTACCTTTGTTTTTGCTTGCAAATTTTGGCTGATAACGATTGATTTGCTCATAACTAGCAAACGATCTGATAGAAAGTTGAAATTTGGATTCAACATAAAAATTAATGAAAGTGCTATGTGTGTCAATTTCAGGGATCCGAGGCCATGTGATCGTGAATTGAGACACCAAAAACATATAAAAAATGCAATTTTTGGCTTGAAAATTCACTAACTTGCTTATAACTCAAAAACCACTGAACGTGCAGAACTAAAATTTGGATACAATGTGGCTGCTTAAAAATGCTCCGCGCAAATCAAGTTTGGGAGCACACAATCATGTGACCAAATTTTACAGGCCAAAAATGGGCAAAAAGTTGACGAATTTGAATCAATATCTCAGTAAGTATCAATATTGATGAATAATGGTTTGTGGTATTTAGCACATTATCAATCACCTTTCTTTTGGGTTGTGTTCATTTACCCAGAGTTGAATATTTCCCGAGCTATCCACTTTTAAATTGCTAAACGCACTGTTTTTAAAGTTTGAGTGATAGAAGATATTAGGGCAGTGTTTACTCTAACTTTTCACCTTCTGTGTTAGTGCCGCAAAAGGTGCAAAGATCCTGAAGTCTTTGTGAAGATGTCTCCGGGAATCATAAACATTGTACAACTTTTGTACAACCTCAAAAAAAAAAAAACGGTCATCAGACCTAAAGCCATAACTTTTCTACAAATTTTGTGCCTATTTCCAAAAAAAAAGAAGGTCTTTGGGGGGATGAGCAAGTTTCAAGTAGATCCGAATAAAGATCAAAAGAAAAACAGCATCGGATGGAAAATTGCCGCTAGTGACGAATTTTGGAGGAAAATAAACATGCCATAATTTAGCAAATCAAAACTGCTGTAACATATTCTGTGCAAAAATGCTGGAAAAAATTTTGCACTTTTTTTTGCACTGATGCCAAATGCTGTATCAGGGAGGACTTTCATGCAACTGAAAACGAGAGAACCAGGTTGGGGAGATTCCCCTCAATTGGGTCCTCTAAAATTTTGAATTTTTTAACCGTTACAGCATGATGAATCAAATTTTTGGTTATCGATAAAAGATAGGTAGATAACAAAAATAAACTAAATCTAAAAAAAATCAAGGGCACCACAACAGAGGTTTTTCCCCAAACAAGCCCTTCAAAGTTCAGAAATTTTTTAAGTAAGTAAATATAAAATGAATATAAAATTTGGGTGTAAAACAATCGGGGTCCCCCAAAGGAGGTTGCCAAAATTCAAACATTTTAACCACTAGTGCTGGACACATGAAATTTTCAGGGCAGGCAAATATGAAAAGATTAAGGGGTATCAAAGTGTATCAAAATGGGGGTCCTCAACGAGGCTTCCAAAACTTTAAGATTTTTAAACCATCAGAACTAGATGGATCAAATTTTTGGAATGGGTAGATATTAAGACTTAACTAAACTTAATAAAAACTGGGAGTTTTCCCCCAAACGAGCCCTCCAAAATTCACACTTTTTAACCTTTGAAGCTCGAAATATGATATTTTCTACTTAAAAATAAAAGAAACATAAAATTTGGGGCAACCAAATTGGGGATTTCCCTCAAACAAGGCCGCCAAAATTCAAATTTTTAACCACTCATGCTAGACACATAAAATTTTCAAGAGTAGGCAAAAATAAAAAGATAAATTTTGACAAAATTTGGGGGTACCAAGATGAAGGGATCCTCCCCTCAAACAAGGACACCAAAAATCAAACTTTAACTACTTACCCGAGACTAATAAAATTTTCAATGAAAAGATAAAATTTGACAACAGTTGGGGGTACCACCATGGGGGGTCCTCTTCAAACGAGAACACCAAAATTCGAACTTTTTAATTGTTTAAGCTAGACACATCAAATTTTCACAATAGGCAACATGTATCTTGGGGTAGTATTTACGAGTGACGGAAGGCAAGACGAAGAACTGGATACCTGCATAGGCAAGGCTAGTGCAGTAATGTGAGCTTTAATCTATTTGGTTGTCATAAAACGAGAATTGTCAAAAAAGGCAAAGTTCTCAATTTTAAAAAGTTTTTGTCCCCATTCTCACTTATGGTCATGAATCTTGATTAATGACCGAAAAAGTGTAATCACAAGTGCAAGCGTCCAAAATAAGGTGTTTAAAAAATCGAAGGAGCTACACTGTTTAACAAGGTGCGTAGCTCTGAGATTTGAAAATCTCTTAACATCGAGCCGTTACTTCTCCGAATTGAAAGATCTCAGCTTAGATGGTTTGGCCATGTAAGCAGAATGCCTTACGAAAGACTCCCCAAACAAGCTTTACTTTCTAAAGCAAATAGGAGAAGACTAGTTGGACGACCTAGAACTAGATTGACTAATAGCATTGAGGATCTTGGATGGAATTGCTTGGGACTTCACCCAAGCGAAATGATGGAGGTGATGGAAGACCGTGAAGTGTGGTGGCTTAATCTCAAGCTGCTGCCCATGCAACCCTCACGGAAAAGTAGGCAATGAAGAAAGAAAGTAAATATGAAGGCAAGATAAAATTTGACAAAACTTGGGCACCAAAATGGGGAGTCCCTCAATTGGGTCCTTCAAAATTCCAACTTTTCAACCATTCAAGCTAGACACATAAAACTTTCAGAATAAGTAATTTTATAGGAAAGATAAACCTGACAGAGTTAAGAGGTACACTATGGTCCTCCCCAATCGAGGCTGCCAAAATTAAAAACTTTTACCGACTCCAACTAGAACATTCACGCAGGAAACATTCAGGCTAGGCAAATACACTAGAATGTTAAATGACAAAATTTGGGGGTACCAAGATGGGGGTCTCTCAATTGGGTCCTCCAAATTCAAACTTTTCAACCAATCAAGCTGAAGTCATAAAACTTTTAGAATCGACAAATATAACAGAAAGATAAAATCTGAATAACTAAACAAAATATAACTAATTTCAAGTGCCCCAATTGGGGAGTCCTTCTCTAATGAGAGCTTGAAAAGTTTTAACCACTCAAGTTAAAGAAATAAATTTTTCAAGATAGATAAAATTATAATATGAAAAAATTTTAGGATGTCATGCTATAGGAGTTCTCCAATTATGTTGACACCTCCACCTATTAAGTACAAAAGCTAAACAAATTAAATTTATTGAATGGGTCAATATGAATCAAAGATTAAAGATAACAAAATTCGATTGGCTTCATTGAGGAGACCATGCCAAATGGGCCCCTCAAAATGTTAAAATCTTTATTATGAAGTATTCCAGCAAATACATATCAAATTTTAAAATATCGATAGGCTTGTAATTAATGTTTGTAAGTTTGGCTGAAGTAGTAATATTTTTTGCTCAAAACTTGCTGAAATTTTTAAGATCGCTATGTTACATCATAATGAAGCGAAAAACTATTAGGAACTTTTAATAGCTTTTTGATTGACATTACTTGATTATTTTAGTAAGTTTTTGAGACCTTTAACCTTTGAGAGCAAATAACCTCATATCTGTTAACTTGAACTGAAAAAAGCATAAGGCTGTAAGGTGCAACAGAAGTAGATAATTTTTGGTAAATAGTTGTTTGTCTTGAAACATTACACGTAGAGTTCTAAAAAGCATGGAGTTAAGTAAATTAATATACCGGTACAGTATTTATTTGGGTATAAGTCACATGTGTGTATAAGTCGCAGCACCATATTTAACACGAAAAATCGTACATAATTTTTTAACATCATTTTTTCATTGCAATCACATAGCAAAAAATCAAAAACCATCAAAGTCAACACTGCTGTCACTGTCCTCAATAGTCTGAACCAGTATTTTGGTACATCTCTGCAGTACGCTGGCTTATTCATGCACAAACATAATGGTACGGTGATGCGGTGCATATGATGCAACGCAACATGACTCACGTTAATAGGCAATAACGAATGTGATCCATCGTAAAAAAGGTGACAGCGCAGAAAAAAAGTGTAACGTGACTAGCGTGAAAGGCAATAACTAATGTAATCATGTGAAAGGCAATAACGTAGAAATATTTCAGAAAAATTTTGTATCGCATATGATGTACATCATGTATTTGACTATTTGATTATAAGTTGCACCTAACTTTTGGGCAATATTTTGGTACTGTTCGAAAAAATGCAACTAATACTCGAATCAATACAGTTTTTTAATTTGAAGTCATCGTATAGTTAGACTCCGCAATATCACTTATAAATTTAAAGGAATTTGATTTTTGTTTCTAAATTTTGTTTGTGTACATATCTTTTTCCATACTAATTGCAAAGGCAGGCATTGTTTTGATTTAGTTCTTAAATTTTGAGAAAAATCAATAGAACTGTTTATACATCGATGCATGTGCTTACAAAAAATTCTTCTGAAAAAAATATGGCGATGGGCTAATTAAAGGTGTGGATTTGATATTTTGGATAGTGTATTAAATTTTTAGTCAAGATAATGTATTATAAGTTACAAAATCCAAAAATCATATCAGCATTTTCACATCAAAAAGTTTTGTTTCTGATATATTTATTTTATTAATGGGAACCATCAAACATTTTATTGATATCTTTCCTAGACATTTAAATTTTGAAACCTGTTAACCACAAACCTGATCAAGTTAATGGAACACAATGAAATTCAAAAGCAGTATATTTCAGATCTGACTATTAACTACCATAAAAACATTTAATGCAATTGTGATGTTCTTCAGTTCAGTAAAGTTAGATACTCTTGCGAAGTTCCCGGATATCACCTGCGATGTCATATTCTAGTTTTGAACAGCAATACCTTGAAAATGGGAAGACATATAAAGTTCAAATTTGGTTAAAATGCATTTTAGGCTTCTCTCAACATTTTGGCCGAGAATGAAAAACTTGACATAATTGCTCTTTTAAAGTGACAGAGAGTAAAACAGAAACAAGGAATATTCACCTACGCATTTTTATTTGCTTTTTTAAAGTAAATGTCAGATGTAAAGATTGGGGTTTGAGTTAGGATTAGTTAAAAATTATTTAAGTTTTGGTTAGTTCCAAGACAGAGGGAAAAAAGCAGACAAGCTGACAAGCAGGCCTCAACAAAAATTTCCAGTAAAATAGAGCCTTTAAATTTTCAAACCTACCAGTACAGAGTATGAGTACTGAGTAGCTACCGAGCTGTATGTTTCCTTTAGTTACGCATCGCGTATAAACCAATCTTCCTTTTTCATCTAAACATATCAACCTGTCCACTGCCAATACAGAATAGGCCTACCTGATACATACCGTACGCTCTACACTGTACAGTATGCTAATAAGAAATAAGCATACAATTTTTTGCAAGGTGTCGAACCGAACCTGAACCCGAATGAACCGTTTCATTTTGGTGAACCTGAACCAGCAAAATTTTACTTCAGTGAACCTGAACCAAACCTGAACCCTCAAAATTGTGCTCAAGTTAACCCAAATTGAACCTGAACCCCTAACAAAAGTAAGAATATATTCTCCATATCCAGATGCTGCTGGAGCTGGTACACGCACAATCTGCAATAAGAGCAGTGGTGATCATCAACAGGATCAGCAATTTCTTTTTTTTTTTCTGGACGAAACGAGTAATGACAGTTAAATTTTAGGTAGTGGCTAAGGTTACGTGACCGTAATTTTTGCTTTTAGGAATTAAAAGTTACGTGAGAATTTTTTGCATTGATTTGATTTAAATACAGCACTTTGACCCATCGAATTCGAAGCCCTGATGGTGTAGCGGTTAATGCGCTTGGCTACAAGGCCGAGGGTTGGAATATCAATACCTGCTGGACACGCTTTTTAAAAACAGCACTTAAGAGCTATTTTGCTTCATAATCTTTTTTTTTCTCTAAAATCTTATTATTTGAGTTAGGGTTCAGGCAGCGATGTCAGGGTTAGGGTTAGGGTTAAGGCAGCGATGCCAGCTTGAGAGATATTAAATTAAACAGCAAAAGTAGTCACCTAACTTTTAATTCCGAAAAACGAAAATTACGATCAAGTAACCTTAGCAGCTGCCTAAATTTTAAGTCAATGAACAAGAACTGAACCTGAACCAGTAATATTTTACTTGAATGAACCTGAACCAAACCTGAACCTCAAAAATGGTGCTCAAGTGAACCCGAACCAAACCTGAACCGCTAAAATATTTTGAGCACGAGCTAAACCTGGACCCAAATCGTTATTTGAAACGGTTCGACACCCTGATTTTTTGGGGTTTAGTTTTTAAATCTTTTGTCAAACTGAGCCACCACTAGTGAGTAGTGCAGACTTCTTCTGGCTGCCGGGCACGAATCTGAAATTAAGTGTCTTTTCCAAAAACCCAATTACATATGACCAGTTTAGCAATCAAACCGACAGTCAGCTATCTTTTGACCACTACCGGTAACTCATCTTTTTAACAACTTTGAACTGAGTTTATGTTACTGCATAAAATTAAAAGTTCATTTGGAAAATCAGTTATCACGTTCAGGTAGTCGGGGTTGCAGGTTTACAGTAGATGAAGTTCCACTACCATAGTACCGGTATGGTATAAATAACCTATCGATACTACTACAAAATAGACCTACTAGCCCTACTATTGCAAAAGGCTTGGCGAACTTTCATTCATTTTTTTTCCGTTTTTGACCACCACAACAACAGCGAATGTACAGTAGCCTAACACAATAACACAAAACTCACAAGTCAGGAAAAGGAAGTAGCAACACGACGTCAGACACTAAGACATCCCAGATGCAGAGGATTAGCCTATTGATTTAAAGATAAAAAAGTGATTTTTATTTGCATGGTCCCTACATCTGTACATTTGTCTTTCAGTGGTGGGCAAATTACTGAATAAGAGCGATGACACTACTTCACTAAAAATTACTTTGAAATTGCCGAACAATAGTCGTTACTTCTCAGAAGAAGTACCGTAGTAGGGCCTAGTGACTAATACCGGTATTACAGTAGGCGTAGCCTAGCTAGCTAATGGGCCTATGCCTGTATCATCAGCAGCTGATAGACCAAAATGAATTATATTAGCGTAGTAAACATTGCTTTTATACAAACTTCATGAAGCACTTTTTTTGTAGGTAACCTACGCAGAAAATGCTTACGACAATCAAAATTACGTCGAAGGATCGCAGTCACAATAAAACATTGCAAAACACAGCATAACAAAAATTACGCAACTATTGCAGCAAGTGAGCAAATTAACCTTGTTAGGGAAAGTCCCTTAAAAGCAAATGTTTTTTTGTTTTTATGAGGTTTAGCAAATGATCAGTAAACGTTATTCAAGAAAGTATATTTCTGATTAACCGGCTCGTTGATCAAGCGGCAAAGCATTTATCTCTGTGGCGGCAGGTCTGAGATTCTAATATGAGGCCAATCAAATGGAAAACAGTGTTGCCAACAGTTTCGTTGCGACATTTCTTCGAAAGAAGCTGTGTTGCCGGGGCGCAATGACACGGAGATTGGCCCCGCAAGCTCTTTATACGCTCCGGCGTAATACAACAAGTATAATAAAAAATTTGATTTTACATTTTTGTCGCTTATTTAGAAGAGCATTGCACCATGACTTCCCCCTTTTGGCGTGAAGGAACTGATCATAATCAGTGCATGTAAATGCTGCAATCACCCAGGTAATTTATCCGATAATTTATCTAAGTGAACCAAATCCGAACGGTTCAACTTGTTTTTGTGTCATTTTTCGACGTCATCAGGAAAAAAAGGCAGAGATGGTATCTATATACGAGGTGTGTTTATGTCTTACAGTTTCGAAAACCAAATTTCAGCATTTTGTGACAACTACATTCTTTTTTGCACGTTTTTCTAGCAAGGCACTATTTTTGTGATCGTTTTGTGAAAATCTGACACAATTAAGAATTTTGGGCTTTTTTTTCCTTTGGTGCAAAGGATGAGCGTCGAACAACGAATCAACCTGAAATTTCTTGTCGGTCTTGGAAAAACTCCAACTGAAGCACTAAAGTTGCTTCAAGAAGTTGAATCTATGGTGATGACATGATGTCAAGAACTCGTCTTTTTGAGTGGCACAGGAGGTTCAAAGAGGGAAGAGAGGAGGTGGAAGATGATCACAGAAGTGGGAGGCCATCCATAAGCAGAACAGATGAAAGTGTTGAGCCTGTGAGACAAAAGTTGTGGATCGATCGCCGTCTTACTGTTAGAATGATAGCAGATGAGCTCGCTATGAATAGTGAGAAGGTCTGGAGGATCATTACGGAAGATCTGGGGATGAGGAAGATTTGTGCAAAACTTGTACCAATAAGGTTGCTGAATGAAGGACAAAGGGAGCGGCCTGTGCAAGCCTGTCAAGACATTTTGGAGCAACTCGAAACTGAACCCAACTTGCTGAAAAGAGTTGTTACTGGCGATGAGTCATGAATCTTTGAGTACGATCCACTCACCAAACGGCAGAGCCTTAATGGAAGAGCGCATTGTCACTAAAACCCAAAAAGGGAAGGGTGTTCAAGTCCAAAACCAAGGTGATGCTGATCGCTTTTTTGATGTCCATAGAATTGTCCACGCAGAATTTTTGCCTCAAGGCCTAAATATTAATCAGCAAGTCTACAAAAAACATCTTGCTACGTCTGATGCGCTCAGTGAGGGAGAAAAAAACTAAAGGAAACGAGGTCATGGCTGCTTCATCATGACATGCTCCAGCTGAGGGAGAAAAGAACTGTGGGAAACGAGGTCATGGCTGCTTCATCATGACAATGCCTTGGGAATTCGGGAGTTTCTTGCCAAAAATAACATTGCTGTACTAGAGCAACCACCCTACTCTCCAGATCTGGCCCTTTGTGACTTCTTTTTGTTTCCCAAACTGAAGGAAGTCATAAAGAAACTCGTTTTTAAGATTCAGAAACCATTAAAACAGCCGTGACGAGAGAGCTCCGAGCGATCCCGGACGAATCGTTCCAGGAGGGCATGGAAGCATGGCAGAGGAGATTGGAAAAGTGTATTTGAGCCCAAGGAGATTACTTTGAAAGCGACATGTTGTAAAATTTGCTTGTCAAATAAAATGAAACATTTATAGACCCAGTCCTGTTACTTTTCAAACACACCTCCTATATAGCATGTCTGGGTGAGGCGAAACAGTTGTTTCACAGTTGTACAGTTTTTAACAGTTTCCGACAGTTTTAGAAATTTTACAGTTTTTACGATTTTGACTGATCAAATTACGTAGAATATTACGAACAATATTGATATGCTATTCAACAGGAATATGCAGGAGTCAGATCAGCGAAACAGTTATTGCTTCTCAACTCCTCAATTGCTCCAATAATTATTACTAAAAGCGAATAAAAAACGATCAATAAACCCAATTTCAGACATTAAGTACTGTAGTTTTTTTTTTTTTTTTGCAGTCACTTTTCCTTTTTTATCTGCGGTTTTCATTAAATTTCTCTCGACGATGGACTCAAATTCAACTAGGAGCGTAGCAGGGATGTGGAAACGGAAGCTGGAAGCGAAAGCACTTTGATGAAAGAGGTTGGAAGCGAAAGTGTTGAAAAGGAACTGGAAGCGGAAGCAATTTTTTCACAATCAGGCGCTTCCGGATTTTCAAACTGGCTACAATCGTTGGGATAAAATATAATAATAATAATAATAATATAGAATCGACAACCAGGGCCATGGTATGGAATGGAACGGAAATTTCGGTATGGAATACGGAAGATGCCAACGAGGAGCTAGTCGTGCAACACTTACTCAGGGGGCCGTACTCAACCGTAACGGTACGTCGCTTTCATAAGCTAAAAAGCTGCTGCTATGTAATTGCTATCCCCTTAGGCTGGCATCCCTGCCCCAACCCTAACTGTAATGCAAGGGTTTTGAAGCAAAAAAGAAGATAGCTTCGTGCATTTCCTTCCCAGTTTCTACTTACTGCATCACACACTCACTACCCAACCGCGAATCGAATCCGGGTGCGGAGGGTTGGTAGCTGAGCATGATAATCACTACACTGCGCAGCTTGCAACAATGCAGTAACAAAATGTTGTATTTAAACCAAATGTATGAAAAAAAGTCAATGGCGAGCGTTTGCATGATTAGCTTTTACTAAGATGCCAAAATGGAATGGAATGGAAGATTTCAAGAAAGGAATGAAAGACAATTTTTCAGACTTCCATACCAATATTCCATACCAGATTTTGTGCATTGTAGTTACCAGAGGTGGAGTCCTCGAGGACGTCCTTGACCTCGAGGACACATTTTGAAGTCCTTGGCCTTGGCCTCGAGGCCTCAAGTCCTCCAAAATTGGCCTGTCCTCGGCTCGAGGACAGCACTATTTTTTGAATTGTTAAAATTTTGTGAAGCGCTTGAAGAATTTTTTGGAAAACGTTTTTTTGTGGAGATCGCTTGAAAAATTTTTGTGAAGACCTTTTTTTTTTTTTGGAGATCGCCTAAAAAGTTTTTGTGAAGACCTTTTTTTTTTCTTTGGAGATCGCCTAAAAAATTTTTGTGAAGACCTTTTTTTTTTTTAAGAGCACTTGCGCTTGTGTCCTTGGTTCTTGGCCTTGGCCTCGAGCATTCCTGTCCTTGGCCTCGAGCATTCCTGTCCTTGGCCTCGAGAGTGTCTGTCCTCGGAAAGGCTGTCCTTGGCCTTGGCCTCGGATTTTTTTGGTGTCCTTGGCCTTGGCCTCGAGCCTTGTGTCTTCGACTTCACCTCTGGTAATTACAGAAAAATACATTCTGATGTCGGGTGTTGATAAATAATATTGTTACAGAAGTATTCAACTTCAATATCTACGCGTATTATTTGTCGACAAATCGCGGTACTTTGGTTGTTTATATTGCACAAACAGCGTACGTATTGCATCATAATAATCATAGTTGACGACTTTGACAGGTTTGACTTGTTTTTTTTTTTGTTTTTTTTTCTTTGAAATTGATAATTTGCCAAGCCCTAAATTTTGTTTTTCTTACATCGTCACGAAAACTCGTATTTGCTATTTCATCCCCGTTTCAGCTTAATTTTATTTATATTTTTAGTTTGGTTATGACAAATGTTATAGTTGATATGAGAGCAAACTTGTACGGTAATCATTGAAATATAGGCATATCCAGGGAGGCCCTGGTCCTCTACCTCCCCCCACTTGAAATGCTCCCAATGATAAAAATGATGACACAAAGCCTATTGTCCATTCAGTTTCTTTTAGCATTTTCCGAATGCAACAGTACATGCTTACAACAGCAATTAGTAATAATATTAATATTGAAAACAAGGGGGTCCGGGGTCCTCTCAATTTAGATTTTGCCAACCAATTTAAATGTACGGGCAGGAAGAAATTCAATGCTTTTGTTTTAAAAGTGCGATCTCATTAGGCCCTTATCTAACTTTTTAAGCAATAATATGTTTTAGGCCAGCACCTAACTTTTATATTGCAATAACATGATTAGTAACTATTTATTGCATCTAATGTACTAACTTGAAATAACTTTAAATTCCACTTTCACCACCTACCAACTTGAAATAACTGTCCACCTCCATCTCGTCAGTTTTCACGCGACAAAATGCTTTTGAAAAAGCTTAGCTAGGAGAAATGCATATTGAACAAATTATTGAAGTTGAATGGAGAGTACCTGGGCTCCTGGTCGTACTACATATTCCTAAAACTGGTTATTTTTATGACAAAATAAAAATCTTCAAAGGCAAATCTTCAAGTAAATAATTTAATCCTAAAAATGCTCGAGAAAGCATTGTATCTTAATTCCCCTGACCAGGCCAAGTCACAAAATTTAACCCCAAAATGCAAGATTTTAAACATGTTTTGGACTTGACCTGTAAGTAAAGGTAAGGATTTGTTCAATTGGCTTTCAAATCTCAAATATTTTGTTCTTTCTAATGGCTCTGAAAACATGCGACATGTGATCCAAATGGCATTAAAATAGCCCTTTTTTCCAAAAGCTTACAAAAAATTGCCCAGCGGCTGTGTGCTTCGCCCCCAGACTCCCACAGATCCGACGGGTGGTGGCTCCGCCCCCAGGCTCCGTCTGTGACACGTTTGGATTGCACTAATTTGCTCACCACGTCTCCCAATTTTGGTATGTTATTAAAACTTTTTATCTAGCGGTTTTAGTCTTTTTCCTTTAGCAAATCCTGGTTACGTGCTAAATCAGACCCCCAGCATTTGATCTTTCATTCTTTGTCCCATAAAAGTCTCTCTTTTCGAAAATTTCTGAAGACGTCATTGCACGTGATTTACGGTTTTGCCCTCCCCCATCCAAAATCCTGGCTACGCTTATGCATTGAACCATGCCGTACACCAGGTCTGCACAATGGTTTAATTTAAACCATGCATTAAACCATGGAGTACACCAGGTCTGCACAATATACGGCCCGCGAAGCGTTTTGTTGCGGCCCTCGAAATTGTTTCGTGTGATCTCAAGCATGACTTCTTTTAAGCAATCCATATTCGTCGTATTGTGAATTGGCGTCTGATGCAAATGTGTGTATGTATAAAAAACTGGAATCTATGGTTTATGCACATACCTTTGTAGCAGAACTTTTCTGAAAAAATTACCTTTGCAGTAAAACCGAGAGTTGCATCAAATTTTTTTCAGTCTTTCTCTTTTTGCATGGCTTCATAACAGAACATGGAAGCATTTTTCAGATGCAACTGCTTCCTCTTTGTGAAGCACATCTTAAATTACTGTAAGTAAATTTTTATGAAGTATTTCTCTGCTGAACAGAATGCCACACTTCATGCTAATTCTTTGATACTACACCCTTTCACTTATGAGAGTATTTCTACTGAAACCAAAGATTTAATTGATCTTCAATCAGATTTCGGTATGAAAGCATTATTTAAAGAGACACCATATACTGCACTTTGGGTGCACCTACTAAACGTGCCAGAGTACGGAAGCGTAGCAAAAAAAAGACAATTTTTGTTTTGATTCAAGCTGGAAATGTCCACAACTATACAAAAATGGTTTTTCTTTTATTTCAAGATCTATCAGGAACAGAAATGAAACGTATTCTAGACAGGGATGTGGAAGCAGTCAAATTTTTAATGCTTATGCTTCCAGCTCCTCTTGAAGTTTTATCCTTCTGAGTTCCCTTCCGCTTCCTCACCTTTTGAGTTTTTTGCTTCTTCTTCCAGCTCCGGATAAAATTAGTTGCTTCCAAGTTCGTATCCGTTTCCAGTCTCTTTTATCAAAGTGCTTCGGCTTCCACAAAAATTTAACCGCTTCCACCCCTTCCGCTTCCAGCTTCCGCTTCCATATCCCTGCTCAGTAAGAAACAGCTAATTGTATTTAGCATAAAAAAAAAAAACAGATAGGTTTACTTTGTAAGCTATTTTATTTGACTTGTGTTGTCGAAAGGGCATGGAATGGAATGGAAGAAGATTTTTCCATATTCCATACTGGCAATTTTTTTCCATTTTATTTCCATTCCACACTAAAAATTTCCCATTCCCTATTCCATCCCATACTAAAATTTTCTTTCGTATTCCACTCCAAATTTCCATACCAGAGATATTTTAAACTGTAAGCCATGCAACATATATTTTGCTGCTTTGCATCTTTGCAATGTTGTAAGCAACCGCTCGTGAAGGTGCGTCAACAATACTAAGACGCGACAACCGGTATTTGGTATGCATACTGCACATGGCGTAATGCATAGGCGTAGCCAGGATTTTAGACTGGGGGGAGGGCTAAACTGCAAATCACATGCAATGACGTATTCAGAAATTTTCGAAAAGAGAAAATTTCACATGTATAACTTAAAAGGTTAAAAAGTTTGAATTTTGGAGGGCTCGTTTGGAGATAACCTCCTTCGTGGCACCCCCAATTTTTGCTGGGTTTAGTTTATTTTTGATACCTACACATTCCGAAAATTTGATCTATCAACCTCTAACGGTTTAAAAGTTCGAAATTTTGAAGGACCCTATTGAGGGGATCCCCCAACCTGGCACCCACAATTTCTGTCGCACAAAAGTCCTCCCTGATATCTCCAATCGCTAAAAATTTGAATACGGTGCGTTTAGCGATTTCAAAGTAGATAGCGGCAGAAGAAAAAAAAAAAAAAAGAAGTAAGAAAAAAGGTGCAAAACAAGAAAAATAGTATTCGAATTGGGATAAACGATAGAGATGGCAGCAGCGCAGCGTACGCGGCCGCACGCTGTTGTTGGTGCTCCGCGCCGCGCAGCGTGGCAACTAAAATCTGCATTACGTCACAGCGTCAGCGCAGCGCCGCGTACAATAATTTTTTACATTTTTTTTACAATTATTGCTGGTGATTTTCTCTTTATTAACAACAATGGTTAGTCTGGATGTAACCATTACATGAATTGAAGACAATGCATGCTACTAAAACAGTAAAAAGTGCCTTCGGTTCAATTTTATTTTTTCAGAATTCGGAGCATCCTGGAATCGACTATTTTGGCTACAAGAAACTAAGTTTTGATCGGCTGAACGTGTTTTTTGGCACCAACAAAAAGATTTTGGTTTTGGTAGGCTAGACTAGGAAAGGTTTAGAACGTTCGGTGAGAAGATGAAACAAAGGCAGACAAATGTAGAAGAAACAGGTTTGTGGGAAACAATCATCAGAGTAAAGACACAAAACAAAGCCTAGGGACACACACCCACCCTGTACGCAGTAGGCCTATGGTATTGGTACAAGCCCAAGGCTAAACAACAGTTTCTACTACACATGCGCTTGCATTTCATAGTGACAGAGTTAGTTAAGTGTAGCCTATTCGTCAACAAGTCATGGCATCAAGAATTAAACTTTCGGTACTATGTCTGTAGCCTATCTCAGATCTGGTAGACCAATGTAGTAGAGTACGAAGACTAGGCTACACAAACTTCCAATGACAGAATAGCCTACCTACAGCAGTAGCAGAATTTATTCCAAAATCAAGCACACATGCAAACGGCAAAGGTATAATACATAGGGTAGTTTTATTCAAGTGTAGTAGCTTGTGACAGCATGCAGAGCACGTGATACTTTATATTTCATTATTTGAGCTACTGGTTCTGGGATTAGTACAACAGTTGCATGGAATCATCAGGTAGACTGGTAGATTGTTTTTGATTGCCAAAACATGGTGCAGAAAAACTGATAGAAAGCACATACAAGGCAGATTAAACCTGAAGGCCTATAATTGAAACGACTGATCTCACGTCGCATGTTTTTTAGTTTTTACTCGGCCATTTTCAAAGTTAACGAGTGCGAAGTTTCAGACTTTTATCTATAACGTGAAAATGGTTTGGTCTAGCTTCATGAAATTTTGACAGCAGTTTGAGATTCATTAAATATTTGTGTGTGCCAAATTTCAAGGCAATGAGTCCCGTAAAATTAGGGTTAGGGCCTGAAAGCTACTTCAAAAGTTTGGTGTAAAAAGCGGTCTTATTCAAAAACGACTTAAGTACGGCAAAAAATATTTCACTTGGTGATATGTTGTAAGATACTCTTTCATCCCTACGTACACTTTTAACCGCATGGAGTATTTTTTTTTCATTTTTTTCTTTCTAAATTTTGTGCACTCTTCTTCTCCTAAATCACACAACATCGATATCTAATTTTTGTGTAAATTTGCTGAGCTGCAAATGCAATTTTGTCTCCTGAAACTTTTTGAGGCTTCTCCCCAGAATCCCACCAAAATGGGGCCCTAAAAAAACTAATTTTTTTAATTGCTCAAGCTAGGGTGATAGTTTTTTGTTTATATTGGTAGATATTTAAGCAACAAATAGTTTGACATAGTATGGAGGTACCCCCCCCCCCCCAGAGGCCCCCAAATAGACTCCCCAGAAATTAGTTTTTTGAACCGCTCAAGCTAGGGCATTACTTTTTTTTATATCGGAAGATGTTTAAAAAACAAATATTTTGACATGGTTTGAGAGAGCGACCCTCTTGAAAACTCTCCATAATAATACCCCTAAAATCAATTTTTTTATATGCCGTAAGCAAGAGAGCTAATTTTTTCTGATGTTATTGGAAATTTAAAGGATAGGCTATTTAACTTGCGGTGCGGCGCTGTGCAGCGTGAACCTAGTTTGTTTGGATGCGGTGCGGTGCAGCATGCGGACAAGGTTTGCGGACGCAGTGCAGCATGCGGATGCATTTTTTGTTATCTGCGCCATCTCTAGTAAATGAACATAGCCAAAAGAAGGGTGGTTGATAGTGTGTTCAAAAACCACAAACCATTTTTTATCAATATCGGTAAATACTGAGGTATATCGGTTCAACTTTGTCAACTTTTTGCCCATTTTCGGCTTGTAACATTTTGGTTATGTGACCGGGAGCCCCCAAACTTGGTTTGCATAAACCATTGATAAGCTTTATAAATTGTGTTCAAATTTCAGCTTTGAACGTCAAGTGGTTTTTGAATTATAGGTGAATTAATAAATTTTTAAGCAAAAATTGCCGTTTTGCGTTTGCTTTTTTTTGGGTCTCAATTCACAATTACATGACTTAGTATCCGAAAATTGGCACACATGACGCTTTCATTAATTTTTATGTTGTTCAAATTTCAACGTACTAGGTTTTATCGCTTGCTAGTTATAAGCAAGTCAATCCTCATCAGCCAAAACTTGCGAACAAAAACAAAGCAAATGGCTCATTACACTTTTATATGAGAATTAACTGCAAACAATTTTTGCCAACATAATTGAGTTGATTTAAAACCGGTTCCAATTATCCGGTTTATATGGATTCTGGATAGTTTGGGATTCGGATTTTTCTGGATTCGGTATTCTGAAATACCCATCCCTAATCGCAAGGCTTTCTTTGCGTTGAGGTTTGATAGCGTACAGCCGAAGAGCTACTGTCAAAAAAGCGAATCTTTTGGATTAGAATTTAATTAAGTTTAGGATTGGGATTAGATTTGGTTGAGTTTAGGATTAGCTATATACTATGATGGGCAAGTTACTTTGTAACAGTAACTGAGTTACAGTTACAGTTACTTGGCAAAAAAGTAAATAAGTTACATTTACAGTTGCCATTTTGAAAAAGTAACTAGTTAGAGTTACAGTTACAGTTACTTTCAATAAATTTAGTTGGGACTTCGCACGCTCGCGCGTCGGACCTTTGTTTTTCCTTTGCCATTTTGATAGATGAGCAACGAAATTTATTGATTTGCTTATAACTAAAAAACAATTTAACATAGAAAGTTGAATTTTGGATATAATATGCCAATAATCAAAAGCATCATGTATGCCAATTTTGAGGAATCTAGGTCACGTAATCGTGATTTAGGAACTCTAAATTTGAGAAAAAAATGCCATTTTTGTCTCAAAAATTTATTAATTCGCTGATAGCTATAAATTTGCTGAACATAGAATGCTGAAATTTGAACACAACTTGGATGCAGATAGAGACCGTATGCGCACCAAGTTTGGAGACGCTCAGTTATGTGATCGCAATTTCAGAGGCCTAAAATCAGCAAAAAGAGGATAATTTTAAACCAGTATATCTCGGTAACTACCAACATGAACGAAAAAATGTTTGTGCTTTTTGAACACACTACTTACGACCTTTATCATGATCATATTCATGTATTTTGCCTTGGATAAAATTTTTCCTTAGGTTTTCCTTATTTTTCTCTATTTTTTTTTTGCTTCTATCACTATCTCCTTTTAAACACAAACCGCACATGGATCATCTTATGAGTTATAATTCAAAAGTGCTGGTACCCGCCTAAAATCGAGGGTGCCACGATGGGGGGTCCCCTTCAAACGTTCCCTCCAAAATTTAAACTTTTTTTATCTTTAAAGCTAGACCAATGAAATTTTTAAAAGGGAAATACAAAATTTGACAAAATTTGAGGGTACCAGAATGAGGGGGTGGTCTCCTTCAAACAAGGCCGCCAAGATTTAAATTTTTTAACCTTTTAAGCTAGACACATGAAATTTTCAGGGTAGGCAAACATAAACAAAAGATAAAATTTGGTATACAAGAATGAAGGGGTCCTCTTCAATTGGGGCCGCCAAAATTCAAACTTTTAAACCACTCAAATTAGACTGATAAAATTTTCAGATTAGGAAAATATATGTATAAGATTTATCATGTGGTAAAATTTGGAGGTACCACAATGGGGGTCCTTCTCAAACGAGGATGCCAAAATTTAAACTTTTTAATTGCTTAAGCTAGACACATGAAATTTTCAGGATAAACAAATGTGTAGAACAGATAAAATTTGACTAAACTTTGGGGTACCACATTGGAGAGGTCCTCTTCAAACAGCACTGCCAAAATTAATAGTTTTTATCCACTAAAGCTAGACGCATGTAATTTTCAGGATAGGTAAATGTAACAGAAAGTCATCTTATGACATAATTTGGGGGTACCAAAATGGGGCTTCCTCAAATAGATCCTCAAAAATTTAAACTTTTCAACCATTTAAGCTAGGCTTAAGAAAGATTAAGAATAGAAAGGAAAGATAAAGTTAATGTTTAATTTCAATTGTCACAAATTGGGTAGTCCTCCTCAAATATGTCTTTCAAAATTTTTAACCACTCAAGCTTAAAGAAAAATGAAATTTTCAACATAGGTAATAAGTTAACATGAAACATTTTTGGGATGCCGTTCTATAGAGGTCCTCCAATTATGTTGACACCTGCCCCCATTAACTACAAAAGCGAAACAAATTGAATCTATTGCATAGGTTAATATGAATCCAAGATTAAAGGTAACAAAATTTGGTGGACCACATTGAAAAGACCATGCCAAATGAGCCCTGTAAGCTAATCGCATTCCAAATTTTCAGTGTATAACTTATGTAAGCATTATGGTTTCCCAATTGTCATTCTTGTCTATCGATCGTTTATGCCGAAAGCCTTTTCTCTATGCCGTCATTTTGATGCTCTGATCTGTCAACACGATTGTAGATAGACAATAATTTGTAGCTTTTATCTGAACCAAGACACATAACCAATCGAAGTTCGAGCAGAAAAGACGCATTAGTTGACATCAAGAATAGCTTGTTAGTGGTTGACAATAATTTTGTGTAAATTTACTGGTATCCTATAGTTTTTAGTACTTTACTAATTAATCATGTTTTTAATTATAGAAAGTAATTATGGGAATTTAACGCAAAATTTTGAAACCCGTTAACCACAAACCTGATCAAGTTAATGGAACATTATGAAATTCGAAAGCAGAGTATTTCAGATCTAATTATCAACAACCAAGTTTTTTAGTTCAGTAAAATTAGATACTTTCGCGAAGTCCCCAGATATCGCAGGCAATGTCACATTCTTGTTACCGGTATGAATTAAGTATCAAAAATGTAGATTTTGTACATTGGAACCGGTATTAACAGATTTCTTTCTCTATTCATGTTCTAATTTTCATGTGGTGCCTCTGGACACGCTGCTAATGACTTTTGTTGCTGTTGTTATAACAAACGTACACCACGTAACACATTAATGCACTTTATTTAATTGCCTTTCGAGAAAGCATGCATCTCAAAATGTTCATCGCTGAGACCAGAACGTTTGGTTTTCAAAATATGTTTGCCCATGCTGTTTTTGTGTTTCAAAATGGCTTTTCAAAACGAAAAGCAACGAAAGGAGTAAAGCGGCTATATTAACAACAACGTTATCTGCTAAATGAACACTACCCGCTATTGGTAAAAATTACGCAATCAAAACAATCCCTGCAGAAAAGATATTAGAACGTAACTTATTAGATCGTTAAAAAGAGGTCTTTAATTTAAAAACGTTCTCATATCTTCTCACAGCATGTTTAGGGTTGCCACGTTAGTGCTCAATAAAAAATCCGTAATTCGTAGCGTCAACAAAGATTACACAGAAGTGTTTCATTTAACCAAAATCTAACAATTAACGAATCTTTTTTAACAAAACCAAAACTAAAAGTAACTGTAACTAGTAACTTTTTAATGTCTCCAAATCAGGCGCGTCGCCAGCGGGGGGGAGGGGGGCATGGGGGGCATTGCTTCCCCCCCGGTTTATTTCTTGCCCTTCCACAGTAATTTTTCTTAAAAGTGAGCATCGCCCTTTCTGTTAAAATAGTTGTAATTTTAGCTGTTCCATCCTCTATCCTTACATCGATTCTATTTGATTAATTGTATTTGAATAAGCTAAAGATGGCCTCCGGCCGAAATTGATTTTAGTGAAAGTTTTTGTTAATATACGTTAGTTAAATATATTTTTTGGCTGATTCTTTTTGTTTCGTTCATGCAGCTAAGTATCGTGACATCTGTATTACAATCTAGGGTACGGTACGCAGCACAATCTCATGTCTTGGGTCAGGTTCAACAACAACAGCAAATCAATTCAGTACGATATAATAATACAGCTACCAGTAATTTGTGTGTACCGTGTAGTACGCGTGGCATCGTAGATTATGATGTTATATACAGCAGCACTTATAGGCGAGGCCTTATTACAAGTTAGGTGTTGTGATTGTTGAAGGTAATGCACAGTAAGTTGGTGTAGGCTGTAAGTTGATGATCAGTGGTATACGCATGGTACAAACCATCCGCAATGTACCGTGCAATCAATAGTTACAGAAAGAAAAATAGACTACCGCCAAATGCCTCCGGAAAAAAAAAAGAATTCGATCGGTCAGTTGCACTTCTAGGCTATGTAGCAAACGTAGGCTATGGGTAAGCAAACTTAGCAAGAGTGAGTCGAATTGACAAGCCCATGTCTGGAAGTGGAAGGCCTTAGCTTAGCAACTCAAACCATGCTGTATTTTGATTGGGATCTTGTTCAGCAGTATGAGTAATCGATCGGCCGAAACTCTGAGCCAAGAGAGAAACAGACTGCATTCCTCCCCCAGATCGGAATCCATTGACCAATTCTTTGATAGCTAGACTACGGGAATTTTCTGACTTTCAGATTTGCAAGAAGTGTCCATTACCGCAGAGTTTATTAACAGAATCGAATAGTACCGGTACCAAAACAAACCAGGCGCGTAGCGAGGAATTCGCAATGGGGGGCTGTTTTGGGGGTCTGGGGCAGAGATGGAACCGGTTAGGATTTTCTCGACCCGACCAGTAAATTTCAAAATCATCGCCGGTTGACCGGTTTTGTTATTTTATGGAAATTTTTAATAAAATTTTACGCAGCTACGCAATATATTGTCATAAAGAAATAGTAAAAATTTTTAAGTGCTATCTCATTCCAAAAAAAGTTATGACTCTTTGTCAAAGGGTGCAATTTTTTTTTGGCCAACCCTGTATAATATAGAAAAATTATGTCATTAGCAGCGTGAAAAAAATTAATAATTTTCATAAGAACTAGGCAGCTTCACTAACAGTTTGAGAAAGTATGAAAAGGATCTATTGCAAAACATAATATACTGGAAAAGGTTTTTAGCTCCACAGAGATTTATATGCGGACGGAACAATTGATATACATCTTTGTGCTGCTAAAAACCTTTTCCAGTACATAATGTTTTGCAATAGATCCTTTTCATACTTTCTCAAACTGTTAGTGAAGCAGCCTAGTTGTTATGAATATTAATAATTTTTTCACGCTGTTAGTGACATAATTTTTCAGTATTCGTTTTTTCACGCTGTTAATGACATAATTTTTCATTATTTTTTTTGCACTCTGTTAGTGACATAATTTTCAATATTATATAATGTTATTGCTTCATCATATTAATGTTTTTGGGTATAGTAGTAGAAGTATTGTGATGTTCGTATGTTTTTACTGTTACCTATCTTCGGCTGTTCTTTTTTTCTCATTTATCTTTTTGTAACTGCAAAAGCAGCACTGCACGTTGTTCTAAAGAAGCTTCCCGGTTTGGGAGGCGAAACGTCAAACCAATAAACAAACTCATCGGTAGTAGGCTACGAAGTGGTTATGAATAACTATCCCGATAAACGCAACGCGTCCGTCATTTTCATTGAAAACACTTAACTGTTATGACATTGGCTAGAAAACATTCGAAATATAAGGTGCCCCAGCAGTTTGTAGAAATGCTGCTACTTCAGAACAAGCCATGGTTAGTTAAATAAAAAAAAATAAGAGCTATGTATTTCTTGCCCAGTGTAGAGTGTGGTAAATTTAAGTTGAAAAAAGCTCTTCAAAGCGGCAAGATTTAACATGTACTAAAAAATCTGTAATCAGCGCCACTTCTACTCTTAAGCTGATTAAAATGATGCTAAAATGCCAGGCAACATAAGCCTCTTCCACATTTAAGATATATTTTGCACTTTTTTGCTTTTTGCCGTGGCCCAAAGTGAGGGGGCTTGGACACAAAACTCCCACCCTAAATACGTCCCTGGAGGTGCATGTCTTAATGGACACAGCTTGAAACCATTCAACAAGTGTTCTCGAAAGGTATGGTTTGTTAATGCTAATTTTTTATAAAAAATTTTATTTATGATAAAATATGTAAGTATATTTTGGTTGGTGCTTAAATGCTTTTTGGTTCCAAAAAAGGAGAATTTGACCGGTTTTTTAACCGGCTTGACCGGCCGGTCGAAGAATCTCGACCCGACCGGCAACCCGACCGGTTTCCATCTCTGGTCTGGGGGCGAAGCCCCCAGCCGCCGGAGGCTGGGGTCTGGGGGCAAAGCCCCCAGCCGCCGGAGGCACGGGGGTCTGGGGGCAGAGCCTCCAGCGCTAAAAAATTTTGCTTTTTTTTGCAAAAACAACTAAATTTTAGGGCTATTTTGATAAAAACTAATGCTTTTAAGACGTGGCTTAGAAATTGGCAGTGCAAACATGACTAAACTGTTTGCATAAATGGGCTATTTGGGAGGTGGCTAATGGTAAAATTTTAGTTCTCTTATTTAGATACTGGTAAATTATAAAATCTGATAATTCAATAAAACTCACTCGGTCTAATCTATTTTGTATACAGTTTATAGACAAAAATAATTGGGGGGGGGCTAATAAAAAGAGATTTGAGAGAAATGATTGGTAATTAACTAATACGGAATAGCCCCCCCTATTTTTTAGTTTATAGTATATTTGTTGATGACACCTATGTTTAGCATTTTTACTCTTGCGATCAAATTCGATTGCGTATTTTTGACATTTTTCAAAGTTTTTATTTATTTGTTGGTTAGTTCTATTTTTGAAAAATTAGCCCCCCTCCCCCCCCCCCACTTTGAATATATGTTTCAAAAAATGTTTTAAATCACTATTTAGTTCACTTCAGTGCATAAAACCGTCTCAAAAGTGTTAAAAACGTAGTGTTTTTCTCATTCTGCATTTTGGTTGACATGCCAATGGGGGGCTATAGCCCCCCTAGCTACGCTACTAAAACAAACTAAGCAGTGTTCTCGGCACTAGTAATGCCATTGATATCTGAGACTTTGAGTAAACTTTAGTAGCCTCTGCCTATACTATCGTTTTGGTTGTTTTGGTGCTGCTATTTGTGATGATTTTTTGAGAGTAGTAATACAATCTTGGTGCATTACCGATACAGTAATCAGTGGTTCCGATCCATACTGACCATTGGGGAATGATTTAAGAAATTTGTCTATTTTTTGGCAATTTTGAACATTGGGAGGAGGGATGATGCTCAAACTGGAGATTTTCGGAGCTAAGTTTAACGCTCATTTTCGCCAATACCAGCAAGAAAGTCCACAGAAACGTTTACTAAGATTTGGAAGGAGTGCTGATGGCAATAAAGAATTTTTAAACACAAGAGTTATAGTGAGACGGCCTTAAAGCCAGCTAGGGGGTCTGGGGAGGGCGCTGTGAGCTCCCCAGTGGGGTCCGGAATCTTTAGCTTTTTCGACGTTTTTTCGAGGATAAAATGCGTCGTTTAGTAACGTTGTAAGTTGCAACACCAAAGTTACACACCGTACCGATGCGAACTATTGGGAGGGATGCAGCAGAAATTCTTGTGGGGATGCACCCCCTGGGTCGGCACTTACCTGTCTTAATGAAGTTATTGACAATACACAAACAGAATAGGCATTCAAGTATAAATGCTAAACTGTTCATTTTTCTACTTTGGCTTGTAATACACAATTGTATAATAGCCTATTAGCTACAGTATTCATCACAGAGGTACCGATATTAAATTATGCTCATACTTTTTCTGGAGTTTCCTGTCGTCAGTCGTTTCTAGCCGTTATGCTAGCTGTAATCATGTTTAGTTACATGCGAAGATTTACGTTATTTTTTCAGCAATTGTGGAGTTAGCGGCTCTGTAAATATTTCATTATGTCAGAGACAGTCTGCTTTGTGCATTTATTCAAACATCATTCAAGGTAGTTTTTCATACGCAGTTCTTATCTTTTCTTAATATTTAGATTAATTCTATATGTTTACCAACGCAATAGCCGTAGAATATGCCTAAAATTTTTGTCGCAAGTTTGGGTCTTGCTTTAAACAATGTGGTGTAATAACCGCTTTGATCCCATGCTGTTCTTATGTAAAAGACAAAGACATTCATGCACGTCAGATAGGCATTAAATGAATATACGGTTTAGTAATCGTTTTATTGCAACCTAAGTAATTAGTTTGTAAAATAAAGCTGAAAATGGTTCTATGAACGTAATCAACGCCAAATAGCTGTATCACTCAAAGGCAAGACGAAATTTACAACCTCGCCTCACAAACAATCTACTTAACTGTTAAAATACTGCATTAATGTACCGTGAAAACTTTGCCCTCCCGGTTTTCAGCTTTGCCCCCCTGATCTCGCTAAGCTGGCGACGCCCCTGCTCCAAATAGTAACTAGTTCCCACTTTTGTTACTTTTTTGAAAAGTTAACTAAGTTACAGTTACTAAAAAAGTAACTAGTTACTATAGTAAAAGTAACTTTTGTTACTTTTTTGAAAAAGTAACTAAATTACAGTTACTAAAAAAGTAACTAGTTACAGTAACTAGTTGCTATAGTAACTAGTTACTGCCCACCTCTGGCTATATATTCTTACGGAAACGCAGTTTTAAAGTTAGGCAGCTTTTCCTGATCACGTGTATTTGCAACCAGAAATAGGCGTGCTATTCAACTGCATGCATTTGCTCTATTTCTTTTTTGCATTTACATTGAAAAAGATATCATGTGTATTTCCGCTTGTAAATACGCGTGGTCGGTAAAAGCTGCTTTACTGTTTGAACAATAACTACTGAGAGCGAGAGCCTATTTCATGATGACGATAAAGAAAAAACTGTGTTAATTTTTTTAGCTCATGTGCAACTAAAATTTTTAGCACGAGTAGGAAAAATCTTTTACCGAAAAATAGCTTCAGACCAACGTTTACGTTGCAAAACTTACAGTATTACTAAAGTGCCTCAAACTATCCCAAATTCAATTTGACTGCATAGCCATTAACCTTTTTATGGCTTTGTATTTGGTAAAAATGTTCATGATATGTACAGTACAAATAGCAAATTGGCTAGTGTAACTATTACATTAAATAAAAGGCATTGCAGAATGCAAATAAATATTGTGACAAGACAGCCTGGAATATGGAGCGTCGTTTGTGTACCCTAATTTGTGCAATGTTTTTTTTGCATATTTAATTAAACAGTCAATTTAATTAGATATACCGAAATGTATAGTCAAAGTCGAAATAAATAGTCAAAAAAACTGCGCGCAAAATAAACCGTTGCAAAATTGAATAGTCAAAAAAGCTAGTCAACGTAAACCGTTGCAAAAATAAATAGTCAAAAAAACTGCGTACAAAAAAAAGCCCTGCAAAAATGCGCTGCAGACTTTTTTGTATATTTGTTAGTGGAGCGTGACAAAGCGCCCTCGGCTGCTCTTTGATGCGCTCTCGGCTGCTCTTTAATGCGCTCTCAGCTGCTCTTTAATGCGCTCCAAGAGCATCCAATAGCGCTTCGTCACGCTTCACCTACAAATACACAAAAAAATCTGCTGCGCATTTTTGCAACGTTTTTTGTGCGCAGTTTTTTTAGTTATTTATTTTTGCAACAGTTTATTTTGCGCATTTTTTTGACTATTTATTTCGGCTTTGACTATATATTTTTCTATATTTATTTAAAATGACTATTTAATTAAATATGCAAAAAAACATTACACAAATTAGGGTACACAAACGGCGCCCGATACTGCAACCAAATCCACCGCAAGCTAAAATACTCATTTTATTTGCAATACTCTGCATATGACGTATACAGTAGTTGAAGTCTAATGAAAGCTAGTCTTTTATTACAGACGATTTGATTTAATTATCTCAATTATAGCGCTATATTCATGTCGGAGCCTTCATACATCCGCTTTTTTTCGTCATAAGACGTGTATAGTTCATATAATTCTTTTTTCTGCTCATTACGGTGTTGCATCGAATTAACTTTGTCAATCTTAGGATGTTTTTTTATTGCATCATCATCATCTAAGCTAGGCTCAAACTCAGCGACACCGAATTGGAAAAACTTGCGAACGCTTTTAGGAAATATTTTGTTGTCCACTAGAGGAAGAAACAACTTCGGATCCATTTTCTTGGGATCATTTTTGCCTAAAATAATACAGTAGCAAGATTCAAGAAAACAAAAAATGATTGTAAAAACGGAACACAGTTACTATGCAGCAATTAGGCTATATTTTTTGTTGTAGTTGTCATCTTCTTTCTTCACAGTTAGATATTGTAGGAAAATTATTCAGCAGCAAAGCAAAAAGGAAAAAATAAATTCATTCGTAAATAGGTAGTGATGTGGAAGCTGAATAGCAAACTGTACACTCGGAACTTAAATCGCTTCCGAGTCATGCAAAAATGTAAACTAGAATGCTTTACTTTTTTTGTAAATTTTATGATAGAAAATCATTGTTAACGGACAAGTTTGCTTTTGTTGAGAATCTATTTTAACATTAATTTTTAGGTTCATACTGTATTTAAATCTTTGGAATGACTAATCAAAATTTGCAGCTTTCTTCACAGTAGATTTAATCAAAATGATTTTACAAACTCTGTTTATCAGGTCTAATCCAATTCTAGACACTGAAAAATTACTTTCCCAAACACATTTTCAATAATTATGAAATGAAGTGATAAAAAAGGTAAAACAAAACATTTGAAAACGATAGTGATTAAAAAGTTAACGCTTTTACATCCCTGCCACAATGATAGTCCATAAACGATTGCTCAATCATTCAAAGCGTACACAAAAAAACAAAGTGAAATACAACAATAGTAATACAATCAATCACACTCACAACTTCACAAACCTGATAAGAACGATACGGTACAGGCAACGCATATCGCCATCAAAAAGCCAACGACAGCTACGTACATGTATGACAACGAGTAGAGAGTGTCGGCGATTGGTGGTCTAAATGCAAGGTTAGTTGAGAAGATAATATATTTGCTAAAGAAAACAAAAAATGGATAAAATTATCAAAAATTTTAAATTAAATTAGCAGTTGAATATTAAATAAGCAAATAGCGCTAAATTACGTTACATTAAAAAAAGGAACATCGTAAAGGGGTTTATTTTGTTTGCTTTTCTGTTTTCATAAATAATATAGACACTTTTTTGCCCACTTGTTGCTATTCATTAATAAAGATGTCATAGTATTTCAGTGAAAGTAAAAACTTATCAAGAACAGAAAAAGTAGGCTACTGGTTATTGTTTTTTCTAAGTTTGTCATACTGCAACAGAAAGAAATATAACTGCATGCACAACTTGCTGCAGAAAGAACTCAATTAGTCACGCATTCAGCAACACCTTACTTGATAGCCTCCGTTTGAAGATCTCAATTTTAGCATTAATATGGATTAAAAGAGCTTTTGCATTGTGGTCATTTTATGTTACAATTAAAATTTTGAGAAAACCGTAGACAACGGTCATAGTTTAGACATTTCTAAACCGAGAGTGCTCAAACCATTAATTAAGTGAGCGTAAATCAAATTAAGTTAACAAGGTTCCAGACAAGAGCACTTGGAACATTGTTTCACAAAATGAATAATTGTCATTAAATCATTATCAATAAATGACAAGAAGGTTTCGAGTAGTGAGTTAATAGCCTAATGGATAATGGTGGTCGGTAAGTTGTAGGCGAAAAGTTTTGGAGTGGCCATATTGCCCTGGAAGACCAGAGGTGGTCAGTAACGAAGTAGTTCTACTTAAGTAGACTACTTAAGTAGTATTTTTGGTAACGAGCGACTTACTTAAGTATTTTTCATTTCTGATACTTCTACTTTTACTTCAAGTAAAATCCTCTCGAAGTAACGCTACTTGAGTAGTAATGACTTTCATGTAAAGTAGAAGTAAACACCTAGCCATTATTCCACCTCACAACGTGTACAATAAGTACGTATCGAGTTTGTTTTATTGTACAATACTACGAAACTTATTGAATAGTTACGACGATTCATTTACAGGTCGTCTAGGGTAGTGTGTTTTTGCGTTGTATCAAATACCAGGTGTTGACTCAGTCTCACTAAAAAAAAACATACCGAACCCTGATTAGCATGGTACAGTAGACAAACTAGACATGCGCATTATTCCGGTTCATACGAAAAAAATTAGCGGTTAACGGCGTTGCTTTTGCTGCGGCTCGTATGGGGTTCAATTCCCTAGCCGGTTAACGAACAGTGTTGCTAACGACTCGCCATCGCTGCGACATTTCTTCTCAAGCTGTGTTGTCCAGGCGCGGAGATGAGCCCAGAGTCCCTACTCAATCGTATTTGTAACACGCTTCGGTGTAATTTCAAGAGAATAATAAAACATTGATTTTTTGATATGCTACCGTAAGTAATATGGCTTTGCTTGAACACTGATCGTAAGCGTCACAACAGCAAACCTTCGAAGAATAAACAAACACGTGAAATTCGAAATTACTTTCTACTTTCATTACTTAAGTAGATTTAATTTTGATTACTTTCCTACTTTTACTTAAGTGGAAAAGCTTCGCCATACTTCTACTTTTACTTGAAAGGCATTTTTGAGTTAGTAACAATACTTCTACTTAAGTAGATTTTTCGACTACTTAGTCCACCTCTGTGGAAGACATATAGGCTAGAAACAGTTGGGGGGCCAATTTCAATTCAATTCTTTTTTTTTGGCTAAAAGAACAAAATTGGCTTTTGTTGCCTGAAGAGTCAGTCCCTTGAGCAACGACGAAACGCGTCGCGACGGCTCAAATCCATTTAATGTGTTATTGTCAATAAATCATGATATATTTTGTGAAGCAATGTCCCAAGACAGTGCCCTTGTCCTGAACCCCCTAGACTGAATTTAATTTAATGTTAGAAATTATTTTTTAATGTGAGATGTTTAGAGAAATAAATTGTCGCTATACAATTTTTATTTATTTATGCTGTCCAAAAGTAGAAAATTTATGTAATTTGGAACTAGTGCTGAATATGAAAAACCACTCTACAGCAGATCTTTGAGAAACCCATGAATGGTCTTTAGTTTCTAACCTTCCGTGAAAACAGAACTTTTGCTTGTGAAGCGATGAACTAAACAAACACATTACCTTGAATCTGATTGGTAACCATTCTCACGATAAACTGATGTCGTCAATGCTGATGTTGTTATAGAATAGCTTACGTAAGATACATTTGAAATTCGTGACATGTTTCGACAGCCTGCAGTGGAAAACGGGAGTTCTTCAAAATTTCGAGGTTGGTAAATAATAGAACCAAGAGCTGTCCACATTGAAAAAGCAACTCCTCCAAGAAGACCCGCTCCTGCTCCCTGTTAAAATATAGAAAATTATTTAATCCTTTGTTTTGACTTCCAGCAAATTACAAATTCGTAATACTTGCCGAAACAAATTATGGCAAAAAAATTTACGATTATATATCAGCATAATATCAGCTAAAATTTTGAGTTTAAGCTCAGAAATGAAACTTGTTTGCTAGCTTAAGTATAAATGACAACCTATTTGGACGATTTTACAAGACTCAATATTATTAGACTTTGACTTAGCTTTTATTATTGAACTAGCTGTTTAAAGTCATTGTTCAAGGCGTAAAAAAAATACGATAACTTACGATTTTTAGTTCAAACAATCTTTTCTTACCGCAGTGTTAATCCACGGAAAGTGCATGCCAATTGAGTAAATGGCTAGAATCGGTCCACCAAAAATTCCAAACAGGGTGAAAACCACTTGAACAATTGTTTTCCCTAAGTACTCAGTAACAAATGCTATGATGGTTGTTAATATTCCAAACGTAACACCTAAAATTCGTAAGAATACTTTAATTTCTGCAATAACAATGCATTGCTAATTCTACTTACATTTAAGTTGAAAGTTCTTTGCCCAGATTTCCTTAGTTTAAAGATTTTAGCGAATTTTAAGTGTGGGTGTGAAACCACAAAAATAAAACTATGAAGCCCTAGAGATTGGAATACTCGGTTACGAGAAGTTTCTACCTTTTGTTTTGATTAGATCATTTCAGCTAAGAGTTCTGAGAGTTGATGACGAAGCATAACACTGCGAATCAGCGATGTGCACCTTTGTGAACTTGGGAATAAATTTGATAAGCTGTATAGCTTTTGACTTCTTGGCCTTCCAACCGCACCGAAGAAGTTATGGTTGCACAGCTTCCCAACCAGCGCGTGGACAACGACGAGTAACTTCCTATTCACTGACTTGAATATTATTGTCGCGATCGTTGATACTTGGCTAGAGTACAACCTTTAATCTCTAGAATCGTCCACCTCAACTAAAACTAGAGAACGACTAAGATGTTAATTGACGAATCGAAAATGGCAGTCGATAGTTCCTTAGCTTCTTGAATCTCAGAAAGCATCACACCAATCTTAAATTAACACTTCTATTTAAGATTGAAACACAAACACTCTCACTGAGCAAGAACGCTCCACTAAAACTTCTTACAACCGACCAATTCAGATCGTAAAAAACCTAACCGCGACCGACCAAACTCAGGTCACACCCAACACACAATCGCGATCGACCAATTTAGATCTCCCACTATACGGCTACACAAGCCAACCACAGATACACAGACTCGGCAAAACTGCCTACGAAACTAATATCTAAAATCACCCACTCTTAGAATATTACAATCTTAGAATATAATCGACCCGCCTGTTTATACTACAGCAAAAGCCATCGAATACCCTAGAAAAATCTTTGATACGTCACAATAGAAAACATATACAAAAATAGAAAAAGCTTTCGATAACATAATTATGATGTCACAAACTTCAAGTCTAAATATAGCAGTTAAGAAGTCTTAAATAACTAATTATTCCGGTGACTAATAGAAAACAGTAAAATACACTAGGAGGAACCACCTCGAATATTCCAAATTAGAAAAGCGGAAAAACAAAGAAACAGTCACGTACAAGTAAAAACAAGGCAAATAATTATATCTCAGGCACTCAAAATTATTATTCGTGACAATTATCTCGTATAGCATAATATTATATTTCTTAGATATTTTGTTAGCATTGGCGTCAGCAAACCAGATATAAAGAACTTGATGACAAATTAGAGGGAAATACTGTTAACTAGTTACTGGGCTACCACAATATTTATTGTACCCAAGCCATTCAGTTTTGCCAATATGGGCTAAACTTTAATATAGTCTTATTCTAATAGAGTTTAGAGGCGTTTCAATGGTGTAAAATATCAACATATATGAAGTGCAGTGCTGTTGTAAAAATACTCGTACAACAATTTAAAACAATAATGCATAGTATCAAGCTTACTTAGAATTTTGCTGATTATTAATCTTTTGTTTCCACTCATGCTTGGTTTTTGTGGCACAATGAAGTCCTCCATAATTAGTGCAGAGAGAGAATTGATTCCAGATGAAACAGTGCTGCCCGAAAAAATCCTATTTTGCTAATCGCCCAACATTTTCTAATTCTGGCAATATTTCAAGAAACCCAAAAAAACAAAAGCGGCGGGGTGAAGCTGTTGCATTAATTTTTTTGCTACAAAATGTTTTTGCTTCCGCTGAATTTATGACTTTTATGTTTATGAATATACGGGTTTTTGTTAGTTTACTTCTATATCATTTTACTGTAATTAACTTAGGCAAAATTTAATTCAGACTGCTGAATTAATAGTGCAGCATAAACAACTTTTACTCTAGTTATCGACATTGCTCTCATTTTCTTGTTGCTTTTCTCCTAAAGAAGAATCTAAGGAAGCTTTGCTGCAGCTTCGTTACGTAGCTTTAGTATTAAATGATAACTAAGTGTTTGAAACTTACCAAAAAAGGATTCTAATAAAGCAACATTATGCTTATTTTAACTACTGCATGTCACTTAAGTTTCTTGCAGGGTTGGAAGGTGAAGCTGTTTAAAAGCAAGGACGAATCGATATCGATACATAAAAAGCAAAGAATTGTCGATAGCTGATATCAGAAACAAAAAGCAAAGACTATAAAAGAAAGAAAAAGCAAAGATATCAGTAGCAAAAAGCAAAGATTAGTAATCGATGCCGAAATGCGAACAAAAGTTTTTATTCTATTTTTCACTAGGATGCACTAAAAAATTTTTGTTGTATTGACCATTAAATGAAACTTGTGAGAGAAAAAACTATCATTACTGAGCTATAAAGGATATAAAAAAGAATAGCTTTATTTAACGAGAAATTTTTATCTCTTTTTTCATTAATTCTGACTCAAATCTAACCAAAGCTCAAATGCTTACTTTAAAACTATTCCCAAATCGAACCCTAACCCAAGCCCTAACCCAAGCCCTACCCAAACCCCAATCTTAAACGCCAAACCAGCAAATGAAAAAGGCTGGGATGAATATTTCTTATTTTGTTTAACTTCTTTAACTTGAAAATTTTCGGTGAAATAGTCACTACCTATAAAAAATACAATTTTAGGATAATTATAAAGAGCAGTATAGTAAAAGAAAAATGAAGGGATGTAAGCTCAGGCAGACTCAACAAGAACAAAATTAAGTATAAAGATTCTACCAATCGATAACATGCAAGCAAAAAGCATGGAAATAGCTATAACCGATAAAAAACCTGAAAGCAAAGCATCTGCGATAATCGATAACAGAAAAGCAAAAGAATGTGGTATCGATTATCGATTACTACTCAATATTTCCAACCCTGGTTTCTTATTAAGTTAAAACTTAATTTTTGATTTTCTTTCACGTTATAACACAATACATCATTTACTGAATTACCTCAACATGCCACTGTAAGCTGCTGCAACAAACAATCCAGCCATTCCAGGAGCGTCTTCAAACACTTGAACAACCAGGAAAGCCACTGTTTGATCCACTTTTGTCAAGACTCCGCTCGATACAGGGTCGCATGTTTCGAAATAAGCAAACATAGCGCAACCAGTTATTGCAGAGAGCACTTTCAATAAAACCATTGGAATTGATGCAACAATTGAAGCACTAAAAATAAAATTAATGTCACTTGCCAAACTTTTCATGTATTAAATAATATTATGGTGTTTATGCTCATGTAAAAGCAATATGGAATTGCAGAATTTTTGCCGTACAAAGTCATTACTTTATTACTGAAGGTATACTGTAATTTAATTAGTAGTGCCAATTAAGTATAGCAAGCATGATACATTCAACTTGAAGCAATACCAATAATTATTTACAGTTTTACACTAATTACAAAAACGCTGTTACATTGTATCGTAGCGAGAACTGATACTGATACTGAAAATTGCTGAATCTATCTTAGATATTATCAGCAAACCAGTAATGGAAAAGTTATATTAAACAAGGCTCGTTGGTTCGAAACATTTTTTCTTGGGATGTAAGTTGTCACAAAAGATCCACAATTGTGGATCTTTTGTGACAACTTACATCCAAAGAAAAAATGTCTCGAACTTCTAATATTATACCAGATGAACGGTAGCTTGTAGAACGCTCAAAATAAATTGTGTAAAGATATGTTTTTTGTTGATGTTTCTTGATGTTTTGGTCACAGGACACTGTATTACTGTCAGTTAAATATTACTCGACTTTGCAACAGTATTGCCTGATTAGTTTCAAAATTCGAAACGTTTCCTTAAGCGGCTTAAGTACTGTTAACTGTAATGAAGCAAATAGCGTTCCATCATATACTATGAAAAATACCGTTGTGCGATAAATAATCTGCAAAATCGATTTGTGGAAAAAAAAACTTACCATCTTGCATCTCTGACACTTTTCAACGATTGATATCTCTGGGTAATTGTTTGGTTAGTGCACATTAAACTAGTCCATAACAGTCCTGATCCGACCATAATAGTCCAAATTGTGTGCTTCATTGTTGGGTCAGGATTAAAACTGCGACACAGTTGGAGTTGTTTCGATTAAGCATTAATTTTAGATTGCTTGGTTTTATCATGTGACTAAATTGCTATGTGGAAACTTTGGAAATTTGACAAAATCGGAGTTGCCATTTAAGTCTCATTACCTCCCAAAATGCCATCGTCCTAAGAACTTTCAACATGTGATTAAATTGCTATGTGGAAGCTTTGGAAATTTGACAAAACTGGAGTTGCCATTTCATTCTCATTACCTCCCAAAATGCCATCTCCCTAAAAGCTTTGAAAATAGCAAGGAGTGAGTTCTTGCATGGCCCGAAAAATGTTTGACACTATTAAGTGACCTCGACGCTTTCTTTCCGCTGAGGTGACATCATGCTCTGCCTCTTTCCTTTAAGCAGGATATATTTTTTTCAGATACTCGTGTCATCAAAAAAACCTCAAAAAGTAATTCAAAACTGTTTCAGGACCAAAAGAGACTTCATTGTAATCTAAAAATATTTTGAAACACAAAGCAGTTTTTATTTTATAGATGTTAAAGAACAAGATCGAGACCCGATATTAAGTTTATTCTCTTGACTGTTAATTTAACAGTCTTTTTATACGATTAAGGTAAAGCTTCAGATAGTAATGTTAACGACTTACGTCCAAAATGTATCTCTTTTTCCTCGTCCCACAGCTTCCCAAACCTTGTTTAATCCACCAACCATAATAGTGGTTTTAATTGTGAGAGCAAGAACACCGGCAACCATGATAGCAGACTGAAAAGCGTCATTCCATACGACAGCTTTCATGCCGCCCTGAAAAATACAGTAAGTCTGATTGTATTGTGTTTTTATTATACTGTGTTTTGATATGCAAATTGTGGATACGCTTTAAATGATTGTGATTGCTCAAATTGTTTTGATTTTTATTTAAGTGCGGGTCGGAACCTAATAAGGCTGTTTTTAATATAGCGAAAGCGCAAATGAATACATTTTCGGGTGCTTCTTAAAAGCTTGAAATCTCAAATGATTGCGATTGTCCGAATAGTTGTGATTCCATTTCAAATTTGAGTAGATCCATACTTGAATACGTATTAGAATTAAATTGATATAGTTATGTTGTGGTGCAACAAACTAAAGCTTAAATAAACAGTTTTTGGATGTTTCGCGAAAGCTTGAGTTAGAGTATTTGAATAGTTGCTGCTCCTTCAGAAGAAGTATTCAGTTGTGGATTTTCTGCTACTATAATTGTGACTACATCTTTAATTAATAATTGTGAACTAATTAATAATCTTTAATAAATAACCTTTAATAAATGATCTGCATCTTTAATTATAATCTTTAATAACTAATTGTGGCTACATGTTTAACTAAAAAAATAATTTTGGGATGCTTCTCGAAAGCTTGAATTAGAGTATTTGAATGGTTGCTGCTGCTTCAGAAAAAGTATTCAGTTGTGGATTTTCTGCTACTAATTGTGACTACATTGTTGCTTACCTAATTACCTTGGCGAAAAGACAGCGAAGACGAGGCCTGACGGTCTTCGCGTTAAGCTACCACCTGTCCACTTGTTTACGAAACACAGTGGAGGCGTTGCACTGCCTTTTGATAAACGTCAAGCAAGAAAGCAATAAATTCCAATTTTGGTGTGAACCGCCCGGGAATCAAACTTGAGTCTACCATTTTAATAGCAGACGCTCTATCCACTCAAGCACTGATGGGTTTCAAACCAAGAAAAAATTCAACTAAAAATTTCTTTTTTCATTTTAAATTTTTTATACCAACTTACAGTATCTAATTAATAGGGCCTGCAAAAGTCAATAAAGTCAAAAACTTTTCAGGGCCTTATTATGTCATCATACGTACAGCAACATTGGTTTTGGGTGCTCCGGAGCCAGTTTAGGTAGAGTTTATAGGTCAAAATAAAGTCAAAATTTCATGTTAGATCAAAATTTGTTTGTATTGGGATTTGTTATTAGTATGGGATTGTATAGGATCAAAACTTATTTTTCAGTAGCAAACAAAGGCTTTTTTCATTTTTCGTGATATTTGAGCACCAATGGAACTTTATTAGCAAATTTATACATTTTAATAATCAGTCAATTATGATGTTTCTTGAAGTTTGCTGGCCAGAGTTTTAATGATTAACCGTTTTGCGTGCTTCTGGTCTAAAGGCTACGAGCGTGGAGGCCTAGAGAAGAGCCACCAGAACGGCGACTACTTAAAAACAAGCAATGCGAAAAAGTTGTCTTCCCACAGGATTCGAACCTGCAGCCTTTGGATTACCGGTCCACTGCTCTATCACTTGAGCTAGAGAAAACGTCTTCTCGCATGCTTAATTTTGGCTATTTACACCCAACCAAGCTTAATTTTGGCTATTTAATCTTAATTTTGGCTTATTTAATCTTAAATAATTTATTTCTTAATTTTAATTTTGGCAATGCTTAATTTTGGCTATTTAATCCAAAGGCTGCAGATTCGAATCCTGTGGGAAGACAACTTTTTCGCATTGCTTGTTTTTAAGTAGTCGCCGTTCTGATGACTCTTCCCTAAACTTCCGCGCTGGTGGCTTTTAGGCCAGAAGCACGCAAAACAATTAAATTTATACATGTTTGAATGAAGTTTTGCTATCTAAACTTCTGCAAATAGTTGTAATATGTCACACTACAATTGCCTGGGTTAACTTCTTCATAAAAATAATTTTATAATAATGCGAAACTCTTTTTTCTTAAATTAAGAACAAGTTAAGAATGTCAGTCTCGGCATGAATAAAATAACTAATAGCACTATACGTTCAAAATTAAAAATCACAAAGTCACTTTTTATTATGCAGTATCGTGTATCACAGCAAAATAACCAGACTTTTGACATTTTTTGGAACTCTACGGTTTTGCTTTCACAGCTCTAGCAATCGACGAAACTTTTACACTACACAACTTTTTACCAACCATGAATGAAATTGTGTCAATTTATTTTCCAATAAAAACTAAAGAACAAATGAGGCCTAAAATTTGTGAAAATTTAATAACAACCAATTTCAAATCAAAATTTACTGGTTATAAAAAAAGTGTAGTTGGTATAGAAATGTGTGCAGATTCCTGAGTTTTTGTTCTGCATGGCTTAGTTGTTTTAATCACAGGACTGACTGATTGAGATTTTTTGCAAATGCTGTTAATGAAAAGCGAAAAAGGTTTACTACTTTAAACTGACGTGAATTCGTGAATTGCAAGTTACAAAACATTAAAAAAAATCAAAATTGAGAGCTCAACATGGCCAAAACGGTTTAAATCAAAATAAAGTCAAAATTTAGCTAAAATAAAGTCAAAATTAATTTTTTTTTAGGTCAAAACAAAAATGGCCCTACAAATGAATGTTTCAAACTATTTAATTTGTATTTGCCACCAAAGTTCGCGTAAAAAGTAATTGTATTTTAAATTTAATTTAGATACGATTAAAAGCTTAATTATAATCAATAAATTTTAACAAATATTTTTTTGTTTTTTTAATGTAAAAAATATGGCACCATTTAGTAAATTTACCATGCTCGTGTACAGCGTGCATATTCCAGCCGTCAAAACTATACTAAGAGCCATGCTTAACGGAGTAACTGCACTTAGTGCAATAGACGTGAGATAGATAGTCGTGCCCATGTAGCAAACCTGAAAAATATGAAGGCATTTATCGTATCTATAGAGGAGCAGATGGTTAGAGTTTTTCATACATGTGATGTAAATCAAGGTCAGTAGTTAAAAAATTAATTAGGTAATGTATGGTATGATAAGACTTGCCGAAAATGTGCTGGAAAAAGGTTACAGAATATTAAATTTTTGACGAATTCTTTTAAAGCAACAGAATTTGATTTTTATTTAGTAGCTAACACACATTGCAATATCTTAACTTTAAAGCATGCTCGAAGTCATTTTTATGCACCATCTCGAATTTTTTAAAAATTACTTGAACCATTTTATTTACGTAGCCCTAGTCTATTCACTACTTGTACGCTGCATTATGAGATGCGGATGGGAGACACAGTCGGTGCGACGAAGACACATGTCCAAGTAATTGTCTTTGTTGACTGTTTAATGCGATGAAGATTATTGTTACAAGTTTATTACATTTAAACGCTATAACTATTATTAAATAGAATCATTTAAACTTGGTTCGATTCCGTTTAAAACAGTGCTGCCCAAAATAGCGGCCAACTATTTGTTGTAATACCCTAATAAATAAAAAGAAAAACTATTTCATTATAATTAACAATAGTTTTGGCTTAACACTGCACAGATAGTTCTGTTCTATTTGAGGAATTATAATTAATTAATTATAGTTGGCATTAACTTACCATAAAAAAGATCACAAATAAAGACGTAATCAATCTGATTGAGCGGTGATAACGAAGTTCCAAATACTAAAATTGAATGATTTTTTATATGAAGCTTTAAAGCAATGATTCTCTCTTTCTTACAGAAACTAAATTGCAATGCTTTTGCTAAAAGTTAATGTTTTTGACCTGATGAGAACTATTGCGTTTTCGTTGTTCACATTAAGTCAAAAGACATCAGCAAGCAACAGCAACATTCTTATTGTTGAATTATTACTTTTTGAGTGATTTATATACGTACGTGCTTGTGAAATCCATTGCTAAAACTACAAACATCGCAGCCATAACAGTTTTAAATTCGAAATCAAATTTTCTATTGTTTACTTTTACAGTACAATTGAAAATTATTAATTGCATGCTGGTTTTATAAAATTAATTTCGGATACAACTATTTGAATTGTGTACTGGGATTCAAACATGTTGTACAAACGGCTGATTAAAGATCTCAACTTAATCGTACCTCATACACAGATGAGAGCTTCAAGCGATGAAATAAAGGAATGTAGTAAACACATGCAATTGTGATTTGAACTAAAATTGCCAGAGGGAACCAGATGATCACCGTTCCGTACACATAGGCATGAGCAGGAAACCCGAGCACAGTAACGGAGGAAATAAACGTTACTGCCAGAGACATAGCTACAGGAAACTAAAAAAAAAATCCAAATTAATCAAGCTCACTTTTTTTAATTTAATCTATAAATAAAATTATAACCGATCAGTAGTCAAGTGAATAAAGCGTCTGCTGCTGAAACGGTAAATTTGGGTTCGGTTACCGGTTGGGTCAAACCAAAGATAATGCAATTGGTATTGAGTTTCTCATCTAGACGTTCAGCAATGAAATGGGAGGGTGTAAAACCTATAGGTGTGTGTTAGACAGATGGTAGCTTGATTCGAATACCGAAAGATTTCTTTGCTGTCTCTGGCCAAAGCAAATTGGTGAACAAAGATGTAATTCCAATAACAAAAGAATAAAAAAAAGCTGTAACCTCAAAACCACAACTATTTTGAGGTAGTTAATTACGGACAAACTATAGTAGGCACTGGCACGTAGGTTGATATCATTTCTCAAAGACAAAAATTATTTGATTGTCCAAACGCAAGATAAGAGGTTCAGTGAATTGTCAGAATTACTTGCATGCACTTTTCTCCAATTAACTGAATTAAGGCAAAACCATAGTTTGTTTTATGGAAGAGAATGCAATGTTTATGTATACAGCAGATTTTATTTCCAATTCAGTCTTCTGAGGAACCAGCAGTCAGCGAATGAAATTAAAGTACAAAACACGAACCGAACACAATCATACAGTTTATAGCAAAACAGTCACACTCTTCAAATGTTCAAGATAAAATTGTTGATGTTCAACCATTTTTCTAGAACATGTAAAAGTAATGCTTTATCAGATCCTTAGGGCAAAATAGCCTCTAATTTCTCGTTTTTGTAATCATTGTCAGACTGATTAATAGCTCTTATTATTAGTTAATCACATTGAATAGTTTTATTTACTTAATTACCGGTGACATATGCCTTCCTCCAAAGTAATAATTTTCTATACTCTTTTTCTTTCTATCGGTGTAAGCGTAATATATCCCAACGGCAAGAGAGAGTAATAGCATCCCTAAAATTAATTCAAACTTAGATTATAAGAATCTTTCTGATACCATTTGAAACATCTCTAACTCAATTGGGTGCTGATTAGTATCATTTTGGTATATGTTAACTAGATACCCAACATTACGTAATAATAAACTTTTCTTTTTTTTGTGAGTAATAATATTATTGTAACAACATTATTATTGTATCAGGCAACACATTTGTTAGAAGCTGAATATTGCATGTATACGTAAATACTTTTTTGAAGCATAAAATAGTTCGCAATTACAATGTACAGATAAAATTGAAATATATTGTCCAACTAAGAGTTGAATAACAAAAGCAACTCTTGAGAAGTCTCGTCAGGATTTACCTCAGTTTCTCTCCGAAACCAAACGTTTTAACTTCATTATGATTCATTAAACCACAAAAAATAAACAGAAACAACGTACAACAAAATTCCAACATTTGTCTGATACTTATCTCGGTTTTCTTGTTGACGTATTGTGATGTACATTTACTGCTAATGCATAACTTACCCCCGAATATCACAAAATCTGTAGCTCCAAACTGATTTTTTCGATCCATGTTTTCTATTGTCTCAGTGTCTTCATCCAGCGAGTTTCATTTAAAGCAAAATTAAAACAACAAAAATTTTATTATACTGTGTAACTACAACTCCAAAGCAGTTTTTGCATAGATTAGCTCAGTTTAAGTTTTTCTTGTCTGAAAGAACTTTGTTGTTTTAAATATGACGAAGCTGTTTTTGACCTTGATTAAGCAAAAACATGATTACAAAGGTGGAGTCCTTGAGGATGTCCTTGGCCTCGAGGACGTTCTCGAGAACGCATTTTGAAGTCCTTGGTCTTGGCCTCGAAGCTCAAGTCCTTGGCCTTGGCATCGAAGTCTACAAGTCCTCCAAAATGTCCTGTCCTCGGCTCGAGGCAGCATTATTTTGTGATTGGTTAAAAAGAAAAATAACCAAACAAAAGACAACATAACCGCTGGTCTGTCAAATCGTTGTTTTCTTTCCTGAAAAATAATACATTGGGACAGCCAACTAAGCCAAGTCATAGTAAAACGTACTTTAAAAGACACTGTGTTAAACTTTTAATCGGAGAATGAGGGGGCAAAAAGCAATGTAGAAAATTGTTGTTTTAGTTCCTGCTAATACTTTCGGTACAGCGGTACAAACTGCAAAGCACTAAACCATTTAGAATCATAACAAGAAATCTGGGGGTCCAAACAAAAACAATTATGAGTTGCACCAAACAGTAGCAATATACAACAACAATAAAATCTGGAGCATTTTTAGGCTTGTTACTTGTATTTACACTATTTACAATTAAAAGAAAACTATTAAGCGATCGTTTTCGGCACTACATTTGGGCCTCTTCAGGTATATCTGAAAAAGCAATCATAACTTTAACCAGATGGGAGCTTACTGAGAAGCAAGCCCATTGAACAACCGACGCATGTTAAATAATAAGAATTGATTTTTGGGAGGTTCGTAAGGGTGCTCCCGAGGGGGTGATATCCCCAAACTATGTCAAAATATTTGCCTCTTAAATATCTGCTGATATCAAAAAAAAAAAGCACCCTAGCTTAAGCCGTTCAAAAAAATGATTTTTGAGGAGTCCATATGGAAAAGATTTCCGACGGATGTTTGCCCCAAGCTAAATCAAAACATTTGTCTCTTAAATATCTACGATATCAAAAAAACTAGCGCTTTAGCTTAGCCGCTTAAAAAATTAATTTTTGGGTGGTCCATTGGGTGAGTTTCCGTGAAGGAGTGATACCCCAAACTATGTCAAAATATTTGTCTCTCAAATATCTACAGATATCAAAAAAAAAAACTTTCTTCCTAGCTTGATCCGTTCAAAAATTGATTTTTTGGGGACCTATTTTGGGGGGTTCCTAGGGGAACGGCCCCCAAAATTTCGGGAGACGAAATTGCGTAAAGTTTGGTGCTCAACAACTTTGCACAAAAATTACATTTTGATGTTTTGTGAATCTCCACCAGCCAGCCCTAGTGGCAGCTCCACCAATGTGCCCGCTACACGTTTGGAGAGGCGAATGGAGGCAGCGCAGAGTATTCGTACTCGAGATAATGTCGCACACTCACCGGTCAACCATCACCAACTGCTGTTGGGCAATTGGAATATCCTCACCCTCACAGGAAAAGAGCTAGAATTGGTTGAGGAAGCAAAGCGGTATCATCTCGATATTATCGGAGTTTCTTCAACCAAACGACGTGGCTCTGGAACTGTGGATCTGGATGGCGGATGGAAACTCTTCTATTCTGGTGCTGATCCTAGTATGTCTGCACAAGCGGGTGTGGGGATTCTCACAAGCCCCCGTTTGTCAGACTGTGTGTCAGATTGGATTCCTTTGGGATCACGGGTCTGTATGTTGAAGCTTAAGGTATTGGATCGGTCATTGTGCCTGTTGCAGGTATATGCCCCCAATGCCACAAGTGAATATCAGACTTTTGTGGATGAAGTAAATGATGCTCTTCTACGAGTATCAGCTACTGAATCTACAGTCCTTATGGGGGATTTTAACGCACATGTTGGAACAGACACAGATACGTGGGAGGGTGTGATCGGAAAACATGGAGTCACTGGACTGAATGAGAACGGAAGGTATTTATTGCAGCTCTGTTGTAGCAACGGACTCCGCATCATGAATACCTTTTTCCAGCACAGAGAGGTTCACAAGTATACATGGTATCGACCTAGTATGGATCAAAAATCTTTGATAGATTTTTGCGTAGTTTCGTCAGATTTGTTTTCTGATGTGCTGGACGTTCGAGTGAAGCGAGGTGCTGAATTGTCAACTGATCACCATCTGGTAGTATGTTCCTTACGACTTTCGAAACCTTGGCCAAACAAGAGATCCAACCGGTCGTCTGTGACTTACCGGATCAAATGGGAGGCTTTGGAGGACAACGAAGTAAGAAAACAGTTTGCATCCAGTATATCATCTAAGTTCAGACAACTTCCTGATGTATCCGAGGACATCGAGAAGGAATGGCTGCTGTTCAGATCAGCAATCATTTCATCAGCTGCTGAAAGTTGTGGGCGAAAACGGCTTAGAATGGCGGGCGATAGTGAGAAAAGAACGCCTTGGTGGAACCAAGAGGTTAAAGAAGCTATTCGAGCAAAGAAAGATGCGTTCAAGGCCTGGCTGCAGAACAGATCGTCATCTGATTTGCAATCCCGGTACACTGAGGCGCGAAAAGCGGCAACTTCGGCAGTAAAGAAATCCAAGGAGAAGTCATGGGAAGAGTTTGGTCGTCGGTTGGATTCCAACTATTTTTCGGCAAACAAAGTATTTTGGCAGACCATCCGCCGTTTACGTGGCAAAAGATCGAGTATCACGTACTCCGTCAAGGATTCTGACGGTAACATTCTAACGGATGAGAATGAAATCCTTTCACGATGGAGAAAATACTTTGAAGATCTTTTGAATCCTGTAAAGGCATCGACTGGTGACACACACGAAGTGACACATCTAGGAGAGGACGAGGTTTTCACTGCAGCAGAAGTGGCAACCGCAATTAAAGGGATAAAATCTGGAAAAGCTGCTGGTGAAGATGAAATCAGACCCGAGATGTTGAAAGCGCTGACTGGAGAAGGAATTCTCTGGTTAACGAGAGTGTGTCAAGTTGCGTGGAAGCTTGGCAAAACTCCCAGAGATTGGCAAACAGGTGTGATTATTCCGATATTCAAGAAAGGAGATCGCAAGCAATGTACAAACTACAGAGGGATATCTCTCCTTAGTTTGCCAGGGAAAGTATATGCCAAACGCCTTGAAAGGAAATGCCGAGAAATAGTGGAATCAAAACTGGAAGATGGTCAGTGCGGTTTTCGTCCGGGTCGCAGCACCACGGACCAAATCTTCACTCTGAAGCAAATCTTCGAGAAATCTTGGGAATATGGCAAAGATCTCTTTGCATGCTTTGTCGATCTTGAAAAAGCATATGACCGAGTTCCTCGGGATAAACTTTGGAAGGTTTTGCAGGAGTATGGCGTTGATGGTCAATTGTTACGCGCTATTAAGTCATTCTACTGCAGACCGGAGGTTTGTGTTCGGGTAAATGGCAAGCAATCAAAGCCGTTCAATGTGGGCGTTGGACTCCGGCAAGGGTGCGTTTTGTCACCTCTCCTTTTCATTGTTTACATGAATTGGATCGACAAATGCAGCCAAGCTGATGAGTGTGCCACGATTGGAAATTGCAAAATTAGTCGTCTGCTATTCGCAGATGATTTGGTTCTGCTTTCTTCCACAGAATCTGGCCTCCAGCGCGCATTAAATAGCTTTGCAGATGCATGCAACACCGCCGGAATGAAAATAAGCACGGCCAAAACTGAGGTACTTCATCTTTCAAGAAACCCTGATCAGTGCGTATTACAAGTGAATGGAGCGACACTGAAGCAGGTAGAGAAGTTCAAGTATCTTCGGGTTTGCATTTACGAGTGACGGAAGGCAAGACGAAGAACTCGATACCCGAATAGGCAAGGCTAGTGCAGTAATGCGAGCTTTGCACTACTCGGTTGTCATGAAACGAGAATTGTCGAAAAAGGCAAAACTCTCAATTTTCAAAACAGTTTTTGTCCCCATTCTCACTTATGGTCATGAATCTTGGGTAAAGACCGAAAGAATGCGATCACAAGTGCAAGCGTCCGAAATGAGGTTTTTACGAAGAATCGAAGGAGTTACACTGTTTAACAAGGTGCGTAGCTCTGAAATTCGAAAATCTCTTAACATCGAGCCGTTACTTCTCCGAATTGAAAGATCACAGCTTAGATGGTTTGGCCATGTAAGCAGAATGCCTCAGGAAAGACTCCCCAAACAAGCTTTACATGCCAAAGCAAATGGGAGAAGACCAGTCGGACGACCTAGAACTAGATGGACCGATTACATTGAGGATCTTGGATGGAATCGCTTGGGACTTCGCCCAAGCGAAATGATGGAGGTGATGGAAGACCGTGAGGTGTGGCGGCTCAATCTTGAGCTACTGCCTTCGCAACCCTCACGGAAAAGCGGGCAATGAAGAAAGAAGAAGAAGTGGTTTAGGCGAAGAAGAGCATACAAGAATTAGGAAGAAAAAAAGGACAAAAAGCGGACAAAAAAAAGGAAAAAAAACAAACAGCAAAAAAAATATCGCGGCCAAAAATGGGTTACAAGGGGTGAAAGGGCATTTTAAGACATATAACCGCGTGAAATATTTTTTGCCGTGCTTAAGCCATTTGCGAATAAGACCGCTTATTAAGTCAAACCTTTATGACGGTTTCCAAGTCTAACAACGAAGTCACGTGACTTATTGCCTCAAAATTTGGCACAAACAATAAACATGCAACTAATTTGATAAAAAGCTAATACATTAGCTGTACTGCACATTGTCTACTAAGCTAAATTTATTCTAAAAAGGATAAAACTCAAATTTACTACAAAATTAACAAATCTTATGGTTGCTGTACATTACTGCTGTTTGGTACAAAAAGTCGACCTCTTTGCCGAAATTATAATTTTGAGTTGCTAGTGTAAAAACATGATCGACCATATTTTGCGTGTGAATTCATAAGAATGTATGTGTGTGATAATGAAACGTAATACAGTGTTACCAGGAAACGCATATTGATATTATACTACAGGAAATATGTTAATACAGTACGTATCTTGAGAATGCTAACTTGTCCTAAAATACGCGAGCGCAAAGAATTTGTTTTGAGATAAAAAAAACTACCACCACTAGCAAGCGATCTGGGTGGCAAAACCACATCAACTGAACAATTTGTGAGTTGGAAATTGCCGCAAAGAATCCCAAATAGCAAACTATTGCATCACAAAAAACGCTGAAGGAAGAAATATTAAGAACTACAATAAGTATGAAGTTTCGTATGCCTATTCGAATTCTTGGAGTGCTTAATAAATTTTTTATGCCTCGTCATTAAGATCAAGAGGCGAAGCTCTCCCAAAAATTTGGGCATTTTTAGAAAAAATTAATAGTCTATAATTTTTCCGTTTCTACAATTGTGGATCCTTTGAAAGGGGGTTCGGAGTAAATGTCTCCAACACCTTCCTCCTCAATACAACCCTACTGGGATCCTCAGGTTTTTTAAAATTAAATATACCTTATGTTGAATTTCACAAAGTGTCTTTTGACGGCCGCATCGTTAGCACTCATTCATTGATAGGCATTAGATGTGAGAAAGACAAAATACCCTGAAATGTAAAAAAATGATTGGCTTAAAATTAGAGTTGGGAAATTGTGGGAAAACTAAACTTCTTCTACTTTAGCATTTACGGTATTTTTTTTTCAAATTGCTTTGAAACCCTAAATGTTTAATCGCCTTCAAAGTCATAAAAATTACTTTTTTTTTCAAAAAAATCACTGAAATTGTTTAACGGCGGACTTTGCCCTCGCCTCAGAACCCCACATTTCTTCGATGCCAAAAACTTATAAGCTTACAAATATATCAGTTACGGTACTGCAATTCGCAAAACATAAATTCACCGCATTTTGCAATATTTTAGACAATAATTTTGAAAAATTTCGCGAAAAGAAATAGTTTTACCAAACAATATGGTATGCGTTTAGGTAATTACGAAAAAAGTGGGGATCTATAATCATACGACATTTGTATCGGGGCCCTAACTGATAAAATTAAAGCCTTAAACTTGACCATTTCTTCGTTTATAATTTAGCTATATTCCCATTCACGACTTATGGCTTTGTCGCTTTACCATATTACCGCTACGGCACGTAATCACCATCAGCTGCTAACGAGTAAAACTTTAAAACGCAATTCATTATTTTAAAAAACTAATATTGTTGAATCATTATTATCAAAAACTTAACGAATGCAACATTTTAAGTACGTTCTCGTTCAAAAATTATGAAAAATTTGCACACCATAATTTAGAAAAATTATGTCCTTGGTCCTTGGCCTCGAGCATTCTTGTCCTTGGCCTCGAGAGGGTCTGTCCTTGAAAAGCCGGTCCTTGGCCTTAACCTTGGCCTCGGGTTTTTTGAGTCCTTGGCCTTGGCCTCGAACATTGTGTCCTCGACTCCACCTCTGCATGATTAGATGAAATAATTTTTGAGCAAGAATTAAGAGCAACACAAATGACATGTGTTAATCACAACAATGCATTTAAAGAATTTCAATTCTAAGATATTGTATATTAAATAAAACATCGTAAAATGCTGCTATTCAGCACTCTGTAGCATTTTTGAAGCTGAGGTCCAATAATAGTAGTATAAAAGTTCTAAACCGAAATTTTTGCTCAAGGATGGAATTTATTATATTGTACAAGATCGTTCCGATAGCAAACCATACTACCCAAAGGAACCAAATAATCACCGCATGTTTTGGCAAGTTGCTTCGGTCTCAAAATTCTCATTTGAATTAAAATAATATTGATTTACTGCTTTTCGCTTTTTTTTTTCCGAGCAACTATTGGTTCTGAAGAATCAAAAAAGAAAAGAGGGACCAAGTTTACACAGCAGACCTTTGACAACTACTTGACAATAATTATGTTGTTGGTTGAAACAAGTTTATTGCCAATGCATTATCACGCAATGTTGGTTTTAAAGTTTTTGCATAGCTATCAGGCTATATACAACCATTCAGCAGAACACCGACTGAGTTACATACTGAGCTACTAAGAAATTATTTTTATTTTCCTAACATTATTTTGCTTTGTTATCATCACCACGAATGAATTGCTGTTATCCTGCAGTTGAAAAAAGGAAAAGTTATTTGTCTTTCCTCTATACAGGGTGGTTGCTAGAAAAGCGGAAAAAAAAACACAAAAAAAATTAAAACAACAAGTTTATTGTGAGGAGATGTGCACTCAGATTGTCAGCAATATACGAAATGTAGTGGACCACCAAACATGAACGTCGCAGCAGAATGGTCCTAGGACTCACAAAGTAAGAGCTTCGGATCAAGTTTTTCAGCAATTTACTCTTGATTTTATTGAACCGGAAGATTGACGTTCAAAAATTCCGGACTTGAATGTCATAGATTACTGCGTTTAGAGCTTGTTATTAACAGAGTTTCAGAACTGTTGACGTGATACACACTATTGTTGATTTGAAAACGAGCTTGGGAAGAGTTTGAAACAATACAGTATCTTGCAAGTTACTCTTCAAAACGCTACACTAATTTTGACTTCTATGGATTGCACTTTAAAATGCTACTCGAGCTTGGATTTCTAGGTTTAGGCGCTGCTCTGAAGTGACGGACAACATTTTGAACATCTATGAATAAGATATAAAGTATGCCTTTCAAAAACTTCGTAAAAGTTATTACTTTGTAAAAGTAAATAGCTGTTTGACAAATTTTTCACTTTTCTAGTGACCACCCAGAATTTAATTCACTCTGCAGGTTGCAGTTGTAGCAGTGTTTTAGCTATAGGCGTAGCCAGGATTTTTGATTGGGTTAGGGGGGCCCAAACCACAAATCACATGCAATGACGTCATAATAAATTCGCGAACACCGAACTTTTTGTGAGACAAAAAAATTGCAGATAGGAAGATCAGAAGCCTCAGTCTGTGTTTGGCACATAACTAATATTTTGCTGAGAGGAGAGAACTTAAACCCAAAATGAAATGTGTAAATTGGGAGACGTATTGGGCAAAGTAGTGTAACTGAAACGTACCACAGACGGGGGTCTGGGAGCGAAGCCCTTAACCCTCAACAGCTGGGCAATTTTTTGTAATTTTTTGGAAAAAGTAGCTATTTCAATACCATTGAATCAAAATCCGCACGTGTTTAAAGCCAATTAAAATAACTAGATTTTTACCACTTGAAAGCCAATTAAAAAAATTAAATTGTTCAATCGTTCTTTTAGTGACTATTTAAGCCCAAAACACGTTTAAGATCTTGCATTTAGGGGTTGAATTTTGTAAGTGATTTGGCCCGGGTAGGGAAAAGCAAAGCCAATTGCCTCGAGCAATATTTTAGCAGTAAATAATAATCAACTCGAAGATTTTCTTTAAAGATTTTGGTTTTGTCATAAAAATAACCAGTTGTAGGAATACATGTACAACTATAAACATGTACAATCACATTCAATAATTTTTTCAATGAGCATTTCACCGACTAATTTACAGTGTAAAAACTGGCGAGCTGGAGATGGATTGTTATTTAAAAAAGCTACAATAGATGGTTACGCCTGCTAACCATCTTTTTGCATGGCCGGATTTACATTGCGCCGGGCCTTCGGAACTTTAAGAGATTTTCGCGTCATCTTCCTGCCAAATATAGGAGAAGACCAATAAAAGTCTCACCATCTGAGCGCAGGACCCCTGGCTATGCACTGTGCCATATTACGGTAATGCAGTCCTAGTTATTGCATTACGTTTATAAAAAGGTTAGGTGAGGGCACGAGATAGCAGCTTTTAGGACAAGAACTCCCAATTTCTCCCAGGTTATACATTTAAATTGGTTGCAAAATTGAATTTAGGTGCCTTCAGCCCCTGGCCGTCAATATTGTTGTTAGTTACAGCTGTTAGCGAAAAATGCTGAAAGAAACTGAAACTGAACAAACAAAAGGCTTTTTTGTCTCATTTTTGTAATTGGTGACATTTCATTTGGAAGGGGCCTGGCTTCGCCAATGGTTTTAGCTCAGCAGGTTGTTCTATATTGTGTGGTTTTAGCTTCAGAGAATTTAAACCTTTTAGGTATTAGAATTTCTTTACAGATTAGCATCTGATGAGTCCTTAGGACGCAGCAGACTGTTGTCCTTTTAACCCTTCATTGTGATTTTATAGTTGTATTTTTATTCATCAAAAACCGCCTTGCTTTTTAGTATTTTGCCTTTGAATTATAAACAATAATTATAGTTTATTGTCCTTTTCGCATTACTTTTTCGGTTTAATAAACACTTAAGTAATTTTTTTGGTAGTTTGTCATTACACTGCTACAATAAATACATTACAGGGTGGTTGTTGTAAGTGGCTGAAAAGTGACAGATCGCGGGTTGGTGGGTTTTCGCGGCATCAAAATGGTGGCATTTGGGGTGATCCTAACCCTAGCTATAACCCTTGCTCTAACCCTAGCTTTAACCCTAACACTAACCCTAACACTAACCGTATCCCTAACCGCAGCTTTAACCCTAACCCGAGTCTTAGCCCTAAGAACCGAGCCCTGAAACTCAACAAGTCAACATGGTCAAGACTCGAAGAGTACCGTGCCTGAGGATCGAACACCGCAGGTGTTTGGTTAAAATACGAAGCCTTGCCTGAGAAGCAAACACCTCAGGTGATTAGTTAAAGTCTGTAAGACTTGCCTGAGAATCACCTCAGGTGATTAGGTAAGTCTGTAAGACTTGCCTGAAAACCACCTCAGGTGATTAGTTAAAGTCTGTAAGACTTGCCTGAGAACCACCGCAGGTGATTAGTTAAAGTTTGTAAGACTTGCGTGATAACCACCGGAGGTGGTTAATTATAGTTTGTAAGACTTGCCTGAGAACCAAACACCACAAGTGGTTAGTTAATGTTTGTAAGGTTTGCCTGAAGATCGAATCACCGCAGGCGATTAGTTCAAGTTTGTAAGGCTTGCCTGAGACTAGAACCAGGAATGTCATCAAAAAAACATTAAGTGTATGATTCACCCGAGAATTGGTAACCCCCTGACTTCAAACCTAAAACAGGGATGTGGAAGCGGGAACAAAAGCTGGAAGCGGTGAAAGCGGTTAATTTTTTGTGGAAGCGGAAGCGCTTTGATGAAAGAGGGTGGAAGCGGAAGGGAACTCGGAAGCGAAAGTGTTGCAAAGGAAAGGGGAAGCAATTTTTTCCAAAATCAGACGCTTCAGGATTTTTAAACTGGCTACAACCGTTGGGGTAAAATGTAACAATGATAATATTATATCTAAGTACATAACGACGTGTGCATAATTTCCACTTTAGTTACTGCCATAATTTTTAACGTTTGAGCTGCCTTAAATTATCGTAAATATTAAAGAGCCATGAGCACAACGTCTTTGCGAGAGATCATGGGTGTGATATACGTGCTATACCACCAGTGCCGTCGCCGGAGAAAACGTAGTGAGGGGACACTAGGTAGAAGTGATTGGAGGGCATTAAAATAAACTAAACTTTTGCATATAAAAACTGATCTTCAGATCTTGTACGGCTGCAAATATGCTCAATTATAACAATTTTTTATTCATGTCTAAAAAAAAGAGAGACCTACAAGGCCAGCAGCGTTTCTTAGCTTGTTTCGTCTGCGGCCCACAACCGCCTGAAAAATCTATCTACAGCAGTGAATGCTACCAGACACGCAACCAGGATTTAGCAAAGAAGGGTGAACAAAAATTAGCTTTTTTTGCACAAAAATTGTCTGATTTAGGCTCCGAGCTAAACAAACTGATGCAACTCAAGCGTGCTACAAACGGGGGCATAGTCATTAAATATATAGTGACTGTGGACGGGGGGCTGGAGGCGGAGCCCCCAGCCACTGGGCGATTTTTGTGATTTTGCAGCAAAAAAGAAGCAATTTTTACGTCATTTTAATCGCACTTCGCACGTTTTAAAGCCACACGAATCCCTAAATTGCTAAAATTCAGAAGTTATTTCAAAGAAGAATTAAAATTCTGAGTTCCTTTAGCTCCCCCTTACTTCGAATCAAGCCTAAATTATCTTTAAACGCTCGTATTTTGAGGTTAAATTTCTAAGTGACTTGGCTTAGGGAGCTTAAGCCCCTTCACCCTGGTTGCACTACCAGGGCCGCCGAGAGGGGGGGGGGCAGGGGGGAACAATGACTCCGCGGCTTATGGATTTTAGGGGGGCCATGGGCTTCAGGAAGGCCGTTGGCTTCATCGCTCGAGAAGGGGCCCATCGAGAAATCACCATGTGAAGACCCTTTTTTTTTGAGATCATATCAATTTTCGGACCAAACTGCAGCGTTTTCTCCGTCTACTTTGGACTTCACAAACCGGAAATCCGTCGTGTTTGAGCTGGCCCCGGGCCCACTTTTGGTCCCCGGCGCCACTGTGCGCCACAGACCTTGACCTCAAAGTCTTGAGAGTACTTTAAAAATCAAAACAGCTTGTTTTTGAAAAAAATGTTTTCACGTATTGTTTCATGTCATGATCACTAACGAAGTACCAGTAACGATTCTGCAGGGTTACAAAGCTCTTCGACGATACATCCGTAAAGATAGATTAATAACACAAATTAATACGTCGAATTTATATACAGCAGTTGGTTGCCAGCAATTTCGTGAAGATTCAAGAAAACTTCAAGGGAGAATTATGTTTGAACGTAATTACTCCTTTTACCATCCTGGTTGTTGTCTTGCAGTTACTTGATGTTCCAAAAACAGTAATTTGAATAAACCAAAATGAGGGGGCACAAGCAGTCGTTAGGGGGGGTACGGCCCTCCTGGCCCCCTCCCGCAGCGACGACACAGTATATTACCTATATTGCCATGGCATTAGAGTTCGAGGTTTTACTGTGGCCAGCAGTGGCCACGATGTGGTTATGGTAGGCTCTTTTTACTTTGTTGTGGCTGCTGCGCGTACTAGCAAGTGGCATTGCCAAGTAAGCATAGTAGTGCCACCTTTAGTTTATGAAACCTACTTAGCCAGTCGCAGCTGTTACAAGCAGGGATGTGGAAGCGGAAGCTGGAAGCGGTGAAATTTTTGTGGAAGCGGAAGCACTTTGATGAAAGAGACTGGAAGCGAAAGCGAACTCGGAAGCGACTAATTCTATCCGGAGCTGGAAGCGGAAACAAAACTTCCTAAGGTGAGGAAGCGTACGTGAAATCGGAAACATAAAACTTCAAGAGGAGCTGGAAGTGGAAGCAATAAAAATTTGACTGCTTCCACATCCCTGACCAAAATGAAAAGATGATTATTTACTTTTTTGTTTTAGTGTCGAACTCCTGCAACCAGGTGATAGTTTATTTATGTTTAGACATTTGGTTTGTCTTAGAGACAAACTAAGGTAGCTGAAATGTTTCAAGTTTACTGATCTTTCAAGACTTGGAATTGTTAAGCTTTATACACTAAAAGAGTTTAGGCATATGCCCGTTTGTAACATGAAACGCGCCATTTTCCTGTCGTGATGTTCAAGAAATGGCGAAAAAGGTCGTTTGATCGTTTTGCGTGCTTCCGGTCTAAAGACTGACAGCGCGAAAGCCTAGGGAAGAGCCATTAGAACAACGATTACTTAAAACAAGCCAAGCAAAAAAGTTGTCTTCCCACATGACTCGAACTTGCAGTTCTGGTGGCTCTTCCCCAGATTTTTGCGCTGTTGGCCTTTAGGCCAGAAGCACGCAAAACGATTAAACATTAAAATTCTGGCCCGGAAACGTCAAAAACATCACAATTACATTATTATTGAACTCAAAGAAAAAGGTCGTGTTGCATACGAGCTGATTACTTGAGCTGATGGCGTAATTTTACAATGTCACTATTTTAAACGTAAGTTTTAATAATAGCATAACTATTAAGATACGAAAGCAGGTGTTCTTTTTTGACTTGTCGTAAAAGTCGTACCCAGATGTCTGTTTTGAATTGTCAAAGATTCTAACCCAGATATTAATTACCTAAGCAATACTAGGACTCACCTGAAAGTCGAACGCAAATGATTTTCAAAGCCACTTGTACTGTATTTCAATGTTTGGCTAAGTTCGAACCCAGATGTCCTTAAAATTTCGTCTTGCTTAAAATTAAAACCCGGTGTCAAATCTTTTTTATTTAAAACTCGAGTGTCTGTTTTACCTTGTCTAAGATTTGATATTTTATTAGGAATTCGACAAAAAAAAAAAAAAAAAAAGAAAAGAAAAAAGAAAAAGAAAAAACAATTGCCACGAAATGTGGAAAACCATCAATTCACTTCTTGACAAGAAATCTGCGGATACAAATTCTCTTCCCAACAACATAAAAATAAATGGCAAAACCTGCGACAATAATTTGGCAATGGCTGATCATTTCCATAACTTTTTTGTACAATTGGGCAAACGAGTGGCAGGAAAAAAGGAAAATAATAGCAGCCAAAGAGCACTCGATACATAACCAGCAGGGTTTCCTCCTGGATATTTCTTGAACCGGTTGATAAAAGTGAACTATTAAACACATTTAATTTATTACCTATGAAAAAACCAATTGGTCATGATAACATTTCCATCGTTTTAATCAAATTAGTTGAACGAAGAGTAACACCTTTTTTGATTAAAGCAATTATTGCATCATTTGAATTAGGCGTGTTTCCAAATATTCTTAAAATTGCTAAGGTAGTATAAATCTTATTTACAAGTCTGGGGACAAACAAATTGTCAATAACTATCGCCCTATATCTTCGTTTTACCCATTCCTAGAAATATATAAAAAATTAATTTTTAATCGTTTTTTCCAACTCTTGATAAGGAGTCGATCTTAATTCCAACCCAATACAGGTTTCGTTCTCAGCATTCAACACAACACGCAATTTTAGACTTTATAGCGTCCACTTACCTTAATATTGGCAATAAAAATTTCACAGGGCTGGTAATTCTTATTTAACTAAAGCTTTCGATTCGGTCTGTCACAAAATGCTCTTAATTAAGCTTCATCACTACGGATTTAGAGGAAAAGAACGTAAGCTAACTGATTTCTATCTTTCGAGTTGACAACAATACGCTATAGTTTAGATGATATTAACTCCTCACTATAGCATATTAAGTCAGGAGTAGGCTACTTCAAGACACCACACTAGAGCCAATTCTTCTTTTACTACACAGTAATGATCTTCCTTATGCCACCAATAGTCTCCAAAGGTTATTTGCGGATGATACGTGTCTAATTCTCAATAACCCTTCATTTGCCTAATTACAGAAAAACCTAAATCAAGATTTAGCCAATGTTTCTAGATGGGCCAAAACCAACCAATTAATAATTCATCCGAATAAATCCCACTTACTTAATGTTTCTTCATACTTTAACAAACCATCTCCTGATGCACTCATTACACTTGGTTCGTTTATTTTAAAAGTAGAAAAAAGCATAAAATAATTGCGTATAAATGTCGATAATCAACTCCTTTTTGCTAATCATATCAATCAACTAGGAACTACTGTTTCTCGTGCAGTTGGCATTATGACGAAGATAAGGCTCTTTATTCCCTGACATATACTTAAACATATTTACCTTTCCTTTATTCATTCTCATCTCACGAACGGCTTTATAGTGTGGGGAGCTATCTTCCCTTCTTACCTAACTCCACTAAAGTTTCTGCAAAACAGAGCATTTAAGTTACTTTCTGGAGCATCGCGGTTTCTGAGTGCACAATCTCTATATACACAGCATAATATTCTACGTATAAATAATTTATTGAGTCAAGAAACAGCTAAATTTATGTACAAATTTATCCACAAGCAACTTTCGGTACAATTCGATAACTATTTTGATAGTGTCCTGGCAATTAACAAAAGAAGTAAGAGAGCTTCACCAAAGAAAAATCAACTGCATATTCCTAGATGTCGCGTAAACAGATTACAAATATCCATCAAGTACAGTGGGGTTAAAGTATGGAACGATATACCTTACGAAATTAAAATAACAACGGTAATTTTTCAACTTCCAAAAGAATACATAAAAAAACATTTAATCTTACAAGTGAAAGCAACTTTTCTGTAGACAAACTTAAACTTGATATAAAATTGTTGTAACAAAATCAATTTTGTAAAATTGAACATAACTTTGAGCTTAAAACACGAGCCAATAGTTATTAAGCCATAACTATTGACGAAACAAAAGTTAGGAGGCTGCTTGACTCGAAGACCGGATGGTCACTTCGCAGCCCTCCTACTCTACATTTACAGTGTCGTAGCTGAGGGGGGCGGGTGGGGGCGGCCCGCCCCAGGTGTCACCATTATGGGGTGACACCATTTTATGATATAAATTAAACAGAAAAGAAAACAACAATATTCTTAATACGACTGGAAATGTTTAGCTCACTGGAATGGAATAAAAAACAATTTGAAGCATCTTTTGAGATACTGATTTATTTAGAAGGGGGGAGCGCTAATTTGTCAAAAATATGAGTTACAAATCAGTAAAAGCTTTGAAAAATTGCAAAAAATAAGCTATCAAATTTGATCGCTTGTTTAAACATGCTGAATATAAGTTTCACAAAAAATATATAAGCTCAGGAATGGTGAGGGTGGTGGCTATTCAGTATTAGTTGATTATCAGTAACTTCAACTCAAAAATCGTTCAATTAGCTCTCCATCAATTATTTTCTCAATTAATGTTGACGAAACAAAATGAATTGCTCCAAGTGAATTTCATTGAACTATAAGATTTAATGATTTACGGTACAAGCTTTTAAAAAAAAGAATAGCCACTTTTCATATAGCCTTGGCCCATTTATGCTACCAAATTAATTATGGTTTTGCACAGCTAATTTCTATATCTAATACCTACATCTACTTCTATAATTTAATTTCTATGTTATATCTACATCGTGATACTAACAAGAAAATAGCTAAAACTGACGTAAATTTTATAATTCGATACTATAAGACAAGGTTTAATATCGAATGATGCCAAAAAATAGCAAAAAATCTTGTTTTAACTCAGGATAGAGTAGTTGAATAAAATTTTACAGCATTTTAGTGAAAAGATCAGTGTAAAACTAAAGAATCGGTAAAAAATTTAAGATTTTATAGGTAAATGCTTTTGTTTCAAAATAGAAAAAAGATTACTTTTTACTTAAAATTTCAATTCAAAATGAAGAAACGTAAAATTTTGAATATTTTTTTTTTACAAAATTATCGCTACGAAAACAATGAAGTTGAGATTTATCGACTAAAATTAGTAAGCATTATCTATTTTGGTTAAATTTTACGGCATTTTCGTAAAAAGATCAGTGTAAAACTAAAAATGGACCAAAAAAATTAAGATTTTAGAATATTTTCTACCAAACGTTGGTAAAATTTAAGGTCTTAGAAAATTGTTTTGTTAAAGTAGTTCTTTTCAAACAAAAATATCGATAAAAAGATGAACGTATAGCATGTTTTCGATCAAATTTACTTATGAAACCAGGAAAATTGTTGACAATTTTAGGAAAAGTTTTCGAATTTTTAAAGAAAAGACAAAAAAGTGTAAAGTTTTTAAATGATTTGTTTAAAATTATTCTTATATAAACAAACATATTGCAAAAAATAGTTCAGATTTTGGATAAACTTTAATTCAAAGTAGAAAAACATTCTTTTTTATAGTAAAATGATAAAGCAAGACAAAGAAATCGCACATATTTTAAAAACTTTTTCATCAAATTATCCCTATATGTAAACAAAAAAGCTTCGAAAAATTCAAGATTTAAATGAAGTAGATTTGAATTTTTTACTTTTCTTTTAAAATAATTTCACTCAACATGAAGAAATTGCAAGGTTCAGAAATATTTTGTCAACTTTACCCTCCGAGATGAAAAAAAATGATTGAAAATTAAAATTTTAAGAGAATTTCGACTAAATGCTATCTATGAGACAATAATTATTTCAAGATAAAATTATCATTTTAAACAAATAACTAATTGCAATATTTTGAACTAATTTTACCAAGACTCGATTTGTAAAGGCTATGGGATAGAGTTCTCTTTAGACCCAAACTACCGATCAAATAGCGTTCAAAACGCCCAAGATTTTTTCACGTTTAAGCTTACGTCAAGTACCAAAAATTATAGATTTTGTTTGCTTTTTACAAAGCGCTGAAAAAATGTTGTGATCGAAAGTGGATGTCGCGATCGTTGATACTTGGTTAGAGTACAATTTTTAATCTCTAGAATCGTCCACGTTGACTAAAATTAGAGAACGACTGAGATGTGAATTGACGAATCAAAAATGGCAGTTGATAGTTCTTTTGGCTTCTTGAATCTCAGAAAGCAGCACACCAATCCTAAATTAACACTTCTATTTAATATTGAAACACAAAACCACTCTCACTGAGCGAAATCGCTCCACTAAAACTTCTTACTATCGACCAATTCAGATAGTAAAGACCTGACTGCAACCGACCAGGTTCAGGTCGCCACTGCATAGAATCGCGATCGACCAGGTTCAGATCGCCCACTACACGGCTACACAAGCCAACCACAGACACAAACTCGGCAAAACTGCCTACGAAACTAACATCTAAAATCACCCACTCTTAGAAGATTAGAGTATTAGAATAATGAATAAAAAACGTTCCACCTATTTATACTAAGGCAAAAGCTACCGAGTATCCCAGAACAATTCCTGATACGTCACAAAAGAAAAAGTATACAAGCTCACGATAAACAAATTTCGACATAATTATGATGTCACAAACTTCAAGTCTAAATATAGCAATTAAGACATGTAAACAACCAAACAATCGATAACCGCAGAAGATAGTAGAATATACTAGAAAGGAGTTATCTCGAAAATCTTAAATATTCTAAATAAAAAAAAACAAAAAACGGCAAAAGCAGTAAATCAGTCTCGTACACGTTAAAATACAGCAAATAATTATATCTCAGATGTTCAAAATTATTATTCAAGACAGTGGAACAAGACAAGTTCGTTAGGATGATAAGTACTGAAATCGCAAGATTTTTATTGAGTCATGGTCATATCCTTCGAGCGTATCTCCATGACTTAATAAAAATCTTGCAATTTCAAGCTAAAGGTATTAATTATAGAATAAAAAAGATGTTGTTGTTCTATCAATTAATTTGATAAAAACGATGGAAATGTTATCATGACCAAGTGGTTTTTTCATAGGTAATAAATTAAATGTGTTTAATAGTTCACTTTTATCAACCGGTTCAAGAAATATCCAGGAGGAAACCCTGATGGTTAAGCATCGGGTGCTCTTTCGCTGCTATTATTTTCCTTTTTTCCTGCCACTCGTTTGCCAATTGTACAAACAAAAGTTATGGAAATGATCAGCCATTGCCAAATTATTGTCGCAGGTTTTGGCATTTATTTTTATGTTGTTGGGAAGAGAATTTGTATCCGTGGATTTCTTGTCAAGAAGTGAATTGATGGTTTTCCACATTTCGTGGCAATTGTTTTTTCTTTTTCTTTTTCTATTTTTTTCTATTTTTTTGTCGAATTCTTGATAAAATATCAAATCTTAGACAAGGTAAAACAAACACTCGAGTTTTAAATAAAAAAGATTTGACACCGAGTTTAAATTTTAAGCAAGACGAAATTTTAAGGACATCTGGGTTCGTACTTAACCAAACATTGAAAAACAGTACAAGTGGCTTTGAAGATCATTTGCGTTCGACTTTCAGGTGAGTCCTAGTATTGCTTAGGTAATTAACATCTGGGTTACAATCTTTGACAATTCAAAACAGACATCTGGGTACGACTTTTACGACAAGTCAAAAAAGAACACCTGCTTTCGTATCTTAATAGTTATGCTATTATTAAAACTTACGTTTAAAATAGTGACATTGTAAAATTACGCCATCAGCTCAAGTAATCAGCTCGTATGCAACACGACTTGTTCCTTTGAGTTCAATAATAATGTAATTGTGATGTTTTTGACGTTTCCGGGCCAGAGTTATAATGTTTAATCGTTTTGCGTGCTTCTGGCCTAAAGGCCAACAGCGCAAAAATCTAGGAAAGAGCCACCAGAACTGCAAGTTCGAGTCATGTGGGAAGACAACTTTTTTGCTTGGCTTGTTTTAAGTAATCGTTGTTCTAATGGCTCTTCCCTAGGCTTTCGCGCTGTCAGTCTTTAGACCGGAAGCACGCAAAACGATCAAACGACCTTTTTCGCCATTTCTTGAACATCACGACAGGAAAATGGCGCGTTTCATGTTACAAACGAGCATATGCCTAAACTCTTTTAGTGTATAAAGCTTAACAATTCCAAGTCTTGAAAGATCAGTAAACTTGAAACATTTCAGCTACCTTAGTTTGTTTCTAAGACAAACCATATGTCTAAACATAAATAAACTATCACCAGGTTGCAGGAGTTCGACACTAAAACAAAAAAGTAAATAATCATCTTTTCATTTTAGATTTCACGTCAGGGGGGTTACCAACTCTGGGGCAAGTCATACACAAAATCTATTTTTGTGACACCCAGGTTCTAATCTCAGGCAAGCTTCACAGACTTTAACTAATCATCTGCGGTACATCGATCTTCAGGCAAGCCTTACACAGTTTAACTAATCATCTGCGGTGGTTCTCAGGCACCTGAGGTGTTCGCTTCTCAGGCAAGTCTTTATACTTTAACCAAACTCCTGAGGTGCTCTATCCTCAGGTAAGGCACTCTTCGAGTCTTGACCACGTTGAGTTTCAGGGCTCGGTTCTTAGGGTTACGACTCGGGTTAGAATTAAAGCTAAGGTTGAGGTTAACAGAGGTGGAGTCGAGGACACAAGGCTCGAGGCCAAGGACACAAAAAAAATCCGAGGCCAAGGCCAAGTACAGCCTTTCCGAGGACAGACACTCTCGAGGCCAAGGACAGGAATGCTCGAGGCCAAGGCCAAGGACCAAGGACACAAGCGCAAGTGCTCTCAAAAAAAAAAAGAAAAAAAAGAAGATCTTTACAAAAATTTTTCAGGCGATCTCCAAAAAAAAAAAAAAAGGTCTTCACAAAAATTTTTCAAGCGATCTCCACAAAAAAACGCTTTCCAAAAAATTTTTCAACCGCTCCACAAAATTTTAACAATGCAAAAAATACTGCTGTCCTCAAGCCGAGGACAGGCCAATTTTCGAGGACTTGAGGCCTCGAGACCAAGGCCAAGGACTCCAAAATCTGTCCTCGAGGACGTCCTCGAGGCCAAGGACGTCCTCGAGGACTCCACCTCTGAAGGTTAAAGCTACGATTGAGGTTAAAGCTAGGGCTAGGGTTAGGGTTAGAGCTAGGGTTAGGGTTAAAGCTAAGGTTAGGGTTAGAGCAAGGGTTAAAGGTAGGATTAGGACCACCCCAAACGCCACCATTTTGATCCCTCAAAAAATCCCCGTACCGCAATCCCGCATTTTGTCACTTTTCAGCCACTTGCAATGACTCAGAGTGTTTTGACATTAGAGCCCCCTCTTCCATCTACAGCAGGGGTCGGGAATCTTTTTGACTAAGTGGGCCATGATTGTTGCATACTTTTGATTGTGTTTTCGTGAGAGCCAACTAACGTTTAAGAAAAAACAACCTCACCGAAAATCTTCATCTAATGTTTTATTCAACCCATAAGCGTAGCCAGGGGGCCCGGACCCACCCAATTGAAATCCCACCAATGATAAAAATGAGGCAAAAAACCTATGGTTTGTTTAGCTTTAGTTTCTTTTAGCATTGCCGCGTACAACACTACACGCGTTGAAGAGTAATTTACAATAATAGTGACAACCAGGGGGACCCGCGCTCCCTCAATTCAATTTTTGCCAACCATTTTAAACGTATAACCCGGGTGAAATTAACGGTTTTTGTTCTAAATGTTGCTACCTCAGGCCCTCATCTAACCTTTTTATGAACGTAATGTAATAACCACGGACGGATTTACCACATCGCACAGAGCGAGAGGCCCGCGCTCAGATGGAGAGACTTTTTTTGGTCTTCACCTCCTTTTAGCCGGAAGATATTACAAAATTCCCCAAGTGCCAGGGGCCCCGCGCAATAACATGGTTAGTACGCGCAACTATCAGTTGTACCATTTTTAATGGCAAATCACCTCCACCTCTCCAGTTTTTACGCGGAAACGTGTGTTTAAAAAAATTAGCTAGGTAAATGCTCATTGATCAAGTTGTTGAATTTGAATCGAGGGGCCCTTGGCCCCCAAGTCGTACATGTACACCTAAACTGGTTATTTTCATGACAAAACAAAAATCCCTTAAGTGAGATCTTTGAGTGGATTATTGATTACTGCTAAAATATTGCAGGAGGCAATGTATCTTACTTCCCCCTACCTGGGCCAAAATTACTTACAAAGTTTAATACCAAAATGCAAGATTTTAAACGTGTTTTGGGTTTAAATTGCAAGAGAAAGGAGGATTAAACAATTTATTTTTTCAATTGGCTTTCAAATGTCAAAAATCTGGTCTTTTAAATGGCTCTGAACACGTGCGGAATGTGATCCAAAGGCATTAAAACAGCTTTTTTTCCAAAAAATTACGAAAAATCGCGCAGCGGCTGAGGACTTTGCCCCCAGACCCCTGTCGGTGATACGTTCGGTTACACTACTTCACTCAACACGTCTCCCACCTTCGCCGTTTTCGCCTTTTAAATTTTAGTTTAAACCCTTTTCCTTTAACAATATCCTGGTTAGGTGCTAACACACAGGCTACGGTTACTAATCTTCCATTCTGCGATATCTAAGTCCCACAAAAAGTTCTTCTTTCGAAAATTTTTGATGACGTCATTGCATGTGATTTATGGTTTGGGCCCCTTCCCAACCAAAAATCCTGGCTACGCCTATGATTAAACCTGACCCAAATCTAACTCAAATTCAAATTCTTACTCTAAAACGAGCCCCAAATCTAACCCTAACCCGAGCTTAAAACCTAACTTAACTATTATATTTATTATTTATGTTTTGTTCTTTTCAACTTAAAAATTTTCAGTGAAATATTCACTCTCAAACAAAAATTTTTTAGTAAAATAGTCACTCTCTAACAAAACCCGGACGCTTTATCATTAAGCGTCACGTGCACCAATATAGATTAACTTTGATCCCAGGATTATCAGTTTTTTATCTTCTCAACTGTTGGGCTTGTTAGATTAAAATAAAGTGAATTTGCAAGTTCGGAGAATTAAGTTTCAAATTACGTAGTGATTTTGCCAAATTTTCCTGTTATTTGTCCAAATTTTTTCAGTAAAATTTTATTAATCGGCGGATCAAAGCTAATCCACGTTGGTGCATACGACTCTAAAACTTAATGCAACTAATATGTTCATTATTAGTCAAAATTACAATGTTTTTGACTTTTTAGTTAATGCAACTTCTGATTCTGCATGTTGTCACTGATCGCTTTTAATACTTGGTTACACTAAGTTTCATACAGATTCAAAGCACGCTTTGAAGAATTTCGTGAGCGCACTGGCAATGTAGTCAGTATATATTTGTTTGGGGGCTAGAAGAAACTATATTGCAGCATTCTTCGTGAAACTATATTGCAGCAATTTGACCGCAATCATTTAATTAGCGGAACCTTCCTTGATTTTGCCCAGGCCTTTGATTTTTTAATCATAGAATTTTATTGGACAAGTGGGAGCATTACGGAGTTAGAGGCTGTGCTCATGTGTTTCTACAGTCATGCTTAAATAATAGGTATCAATACATTTTCTAGGCCAATCAAATATTGTCTGACCATTTTCCAATCACTACTGACGTTCCCCAAGGTAGTGTGTTAGGACCATTTCTATTTCTTGTTTACATTAATGATTTACTAACCGCCTGTAATGCCAAAATGATGTTGTACGTCGATGGTCCCGTAATGCTTGTGATGATAGTGACATAGAAAGGCTCAAGAGTGAAACTGAAAAAGAATTCTATAAAATTGAAGAGTGGACTAAAATTAACAAAATTTCTCTAAATTATAATAAAATAAAATGTATGTTATTCTCGCTAGGCAAGTCTTCCGTTAGCAACTTCGCTATCAACACCACCAATGGCCCGTTAAAAATAACAATGTCATGATATATCTATGAGTTATTTTTGATCATAAGCTGAGTTGGGAACAACTTATTACATATCCAATACGTTGTAGCAAAATTGTGTATGGCTAGAGGACTTCTTACGACATTGAGACATTATGTACCATAGTAACTGTTTTAAGAAATGTTTATCTTGCTATTGTGCATTTATATTTACAATATGGTGTAACATCATTGGGTAACGCTGCATCCAAATGGACAAAAAAAAATTCAAGTGCACCAAAATTATACAATCAAAATAATTACAAAAACTTCTTTCTTCGAAACTAAACTTTTACCAATTTATTCGGACTTAAAACTGTGAAAGCTTAACAATACGTATCTTTAATCTCAAAGTTAATTCTAAAATTGGTATTTAAATTTCAAGCCTCATCACTTCCTCAATATTTTGATGATTGCTTTCAATAAGCCACGCAAAACCACAGACATCCAACGCGTTTTACTTCAAACGAAAATTTCGCACTCATATTTTGTAGTAACATAATTCCGCAAAAATCGATTTGCTACGTAGGTTGCAAAATGTGGAACAATTTACCATTTGAACGTAAAAGCGATTCAAAATTGAGTTTTAATAGATTTGTAAAAAAAATTAAAGAAATCCTTCGATACAAGCAACAAATATGAGAATTTATTTGTCTGTAGTTATTTGGTGCTTATTTTTATTTTTATACGTTTGAATCTATCCGTAGCTGCTGCCATTAGCATTCTAATGCTCGTTATGATTTTTTGTATGTGCTCGCGTCTTAATACGCAGTAATTTTAAATTTTAAACTGGTTGAGAGTTGAGACTTTTACCATGTTTCTCAACAATTGTACTGTTTTCGAAATGTGCTGTTTTTTTTTTTTTCCTTTCTGCATTGCTTGATGTATTGTATTACTGTGTTTTCTATATAATCGCCTAGTGAGAGGTTGCAAACTCGGCGACTGCGCCAGTTTCCTGCATCTCCTGTATCTGGACCATGGTCGTTTTCCAGCCTCTCACCAGAAAGACATTGCCTACAGTTTTCATATTGAAGCACATTATATGCTGTGTGTGTCTTTTTATACAAAAATAAAAGAATCAATCAATCAGATGCCGTCACCGAAAGAGCCATATTTTGCTCGCGAGCCATTGGTTCCCGACCGCTGATCTACAATATAAACAGTACTATATAATACAAAAGTGCTAGAATATACGGATATAAAACAGACATTTACGTTTTTCACCAAATCGTTAAAATGTAATAAACAATAGCTCAGTAGAAGCTTTCGTTAATGAACTTTAAAACCCACTATCGAAGAAAACTTCATAAAGTTTATTAAAGCTGTGGAGGGGAAAACCTATTGTAATTATTAGAACAAAAAATGTGAGCTTAGATTGCGTTCAGGTCACCACAATTTAAAATCTTTTCTACATAAGACGAGAGCTTAGTAAATTCTGTCCGCTTGACAGCATTGCAAAAAAAATAAATTTTGCCCTCAAAAAGGTATGTTTAAAGCAGTCAAATCGTTCGAGGATTAGCATTGAAAACTCAAACTGCTCGACAGAAAAACACAAGGTGAACATTGGCGCAACTAAACATGAAATCCGCGTTTGCTAAAACAATAACAATAAGACTCTATGAAAATGACTAGCATCGAATCAAAAAAAGTTGTCACTACTGTAAGCAGTCGCAGTAGCATAGCCGGGGGTAGCGGGTGGGGGGCTATAGCCCCCCCCCCCTATTGGCCTGTCCACCAAAATGCAGAATAAGAAAAATGACACGTTTTTAGCTATTTTGAGACTGTTTTTTGCGCTGGAATTAACTAAAAAGTGATTTAAAGCATTTTTTGAAACATATATTCAGGGGGGGGGGGGCTAATTTGTCAAAAATTAAAGTCACAAATCAATAAAAACTTTAAAAAATGCCCACCAAATGCATTATAAACTCAGGAATAACGGGAGGAGGGGGGCTATTCAGTGTTAGTTAATTACCAATCACTACTCTCAAATGTCTTTCCATTAGCCCCCCCCCAATTATTTTTTTATAAAATATAGACAAAATAGATTACTACGAGTGAGTTTCATTGAATAATAGGATTTGATGATTTACCAGCATGTAAACAAGAGAACTGCAACGTTATCATTAGCCACTTTTCACACAGCCCATCAATGCAACCAGTTGAATCATGTTGCGCTGCCAATTTCTACGCCACGTTTTAAAAACATTATTTTTTATTAAAATAGCTCTAAAATTAAGTTATTTTTGCAAAATAATGCAAACTTTTCGAGCGCTGGGGGCTCCACCCCCAAACCCCCAACGCAGCCCCCCCCCATTGCGAATTTCTGGCTACGCACCTGAGCAGTCGAATGTTCAAAAGGATTCCTATGCAATTTCACAAAGCACTGTTTTACTGTACTGCTTGTAAAGTTTTGGTGTACACGTACAGATCTCAACGTGATTGCGCTCTTGGTTTTCTTTTTTCTTTTGTCCTATGATCTGTTTTATTGTTTGAATTTTTGAGCTTAATTTGTTGACATAAATTGGCCTCTATATGGAGATTAATTTTTGAGGGGAACATACATTTTATTTTTCACGCAAATTTTGGAGTCAACTGATTTTAATTAAAGTTTTTGTACTTCTCGTTTTCATATTTGTTAAAACTACCACACCAATGAAATACCTCAAACTTTAAAATCTAACCAGCATATTTTAATAGAATTTTTTTTTTTTTCGCAACTAGTTTTGCTATTGGTAAACAATTGCATTTTACATCTTTTCCCACGGCCAACAAACATTTTCTGTCACCTTCTGCTATGCTGTATAGCAGAATTTTTTTGTGCAAAGGGCATTATCCGCTAGGAAGAATAAGCGAGCTATTTTTGCAAACAAAAACATTTAAATATGCCATCAATAAAGATTAATTTGTAGTGGCAACATATTTGCTGATGATTCATTTTATTGTTAGTCTATTTCCACCATAGGCGTAGCCAGGATTTTTGATTGGGGGGAGGGCCCAAACCACAAATCACATGCAAAGACATCACCAAAAATTTTCGAAAGATGCAGTAGAATGAAAGGTCAGAAGCCGTGGCCTGATTTGGCACTTAACTAAGAATTTGCTAAATGAAGAGGTCTTTAACCAAATGTGAAATAGCGAAAATGTCTAAAGTGAGATACTTGTTGAGAAAACTAGTGTATCTCAAACGTACTACATACGGGGGGCTGGGGGCGAAGCCCTCAACCGCTGGGCAAATGTTTGTAACTTTTTGAAAAAAATATCTATTGGAATACAATTGGATCACATTTCGCACGTGTTCAGAGCCACTTGAAAAAACTGATTTTTTTTCATTTGAAAGCCAATTGAAAAATATTAATTTTTCAGTCCTCCTTTTACTTGCTATTTAAGTTTAAAACACGTTTAAGATGTTGCATTTTGATGTTAAATTTTGTGTGGCTTGGCCCAGGTAAGGGGAAAGTAAGGCACATTGCCTCCTGCAATGTTTGAGCAGTAAATAGCAATCCACTCAAAGATTTTTCTTAGAGATTTTGGTTTTGTAAAAATAACCAGTTATTGGAGTACATGTACAGCCAGAGGGCCCATGCCCCCTCAATTCAAATTCGATAGTTTGTTCAATGAGCATTTCCTTCTCACTAATTTTTTTCCTAAGTATTTTGTCGCGTAAAAACTACCAAGATGGAGGTGAATTGTTATTGAAAAATGGAATAACGTATCGTTAGGCCTACTTACGAGCATGTTATTTCTCGTGCCAGATTTACATTGCGTGGGGCGTTTGGCACTTTAAGGACTTTCGAAACATCTCCCTACCAACTATAGGTGAAGACCAAAAAAAAGTTTTAACAGTTGAGCGCGGGGCCCCTGGCACTGTGCTGTATGGAAAATACAGCCCTGCTTATTGCATTATGTTCATGAAAAAGGTTAGATGAGGGCCTGATGTAGCAACTTTTAGGACAAAAATTCTTATTTTCACCTGGGTTATACATTTAAATTGGTTTTCAAAAATTGCATGAAAGGGGCTCTGACCCCTTTGTCGTCAATATTGCTGTTAATTGCTATTGTACACGTGTACTGTTGTACACAAAGATGCTAAAAAAAACTAAAACTGAAAAAAACAATAGACTTTTTGTCACATTTTTATCTTTGGTTGTGTTTCAAAAAGGGGGAGAAGCGGGATCCCTGCCCCCTCCCCCCCAGCTACGCCTAAGTTATTGACCCACAACATTACAGACTTTCGAGTGGGCACATGATCGTGTCTGCTTAACTGAAAATGATTCTTAAAATTTCGCATAGCTGCAATGTAAGATTCTCCATTTTTCAAAAATCTTCAGCAATAAATGCATTTAAGTATTCGCCTGTCCATGACATTGTAAATATTGATTACCAAATTTACGGTTTTGAATTTGGACACTGATTACAAATTTTAAATCTTGCATTACTTATGGTTATTTTCTAAAGCTGAATAAAAAAACTCAAAATATGGCAAGTTAGTAGCTACAAAATTTCATTTCAACCATTAGTCTGATTGCAACACGGTTGTCGTATTGACAATTTCCAAATAAGGTACGTTTTTCTGCTGGACGCTAGTATTTTTGATTTGATTCTCCTTGCTATTAAGCTTTTTTGCAGGAGTATACTACGCCACACGTAGAATGCTCAGCTGTATGAGTGGTTAAAAAGTTTGAGTTTTGACGGCCCCGTTTTAGGGGAACCCCTTGTTTTGGTACCCACAAATTTTGTTAAATTTTATCTTTATTTTATATTTACTTATCTTAAAAATTTCACGGGTCTAGCTTAAAAGGTTAAAAAGTTTGAATTTTGGATGCACCGTTTGGGGGGGTTTACTCCCCATTGTAGCACATCCAGTTTTTGTTAGGTTTAGTTTATTTTTAACATCTACCCATTCCGAAAATTTGATCCATCTAGCTCTAATGGTTTAAAAGTTCAAAATTTTGGAAGACCCAATTGAGGGCCGAAAATCCTCTCAACCTCGTACCCCCGATTTCAATCGTACACTAGCCCTCCCTGATATCTTCAATCTCTTAAAGTTTGAATACAGTGCGTGTAGCGGTTTAAAAGTAGATATCGGCAGAAGAAAAAGAAAAAGGAAGGTAAGAAAAAAGATGCAAAACAAGAAAAATAGTATTCACGTTGGGGTAAACGAACATAACCAAAAAAAGCTGGTTGGAAGTGTGCTTAAAAATCACTCACCATTTTTTATCAATATTGGTAATTAACAAGATATATCAGTTCAAACTCGCTAAATTTTGCCCAATCTTGGCCTGTAACATTTTGGTCACGTAACCGGGCGCTTCCAAACTCAATTTGCAAAAAGCATTCATAAGCACCCACATTGTGTCCGAAATTCAGCTTTGCACATAAAGTGGTTTTTGAGTTATAGGCAAATTAATAAATTTTCAAGCATAAAATCGCTCCTTTTTGAGGATTTTTGGTGTTTCAATTCACAATCACGCGACCTAGGATACCCAAAATCGGCACACATGGTGCTTTCAATAATGCTAACGTTGAGTTCTAATTTTAACTTTCTAGATTTTACCGTTTGCTAGTTATGAGCGAATCAAATTTCATCTTCCGAAATTCGCGAACAAAAACAAAGCTACTACGCGCCACGCGAAGTCCCAATCAAGAAACGATAGCCGTTTGTTGATATATTTGAAACAGTGCAAAAAAAAAACAACTTTTTCCTTCTTTCGACTTTTTAAGTGACGGTAAACGCTTTAAGGTTTTTGGTAGGTAAACTTATATAGTAACAAAAGCAATAAATTTTAATTTAAGGCAAAAGTGAAAAAATTCAATGTTATGAATACAGAATAATGTTGCTGTCTTTGTCAACATATTGGTGGTTTCGATATTTTTTTATCAGTCGATACAGCAAATGACAGGTTCTCTAACGCTTAGCAATACCCTTTTTTTGCAGTTCTGCAAGCAACACCCTTTTTTTGCAGTTTAATGGCAAATTTATTGACCATTTTAATTAACTTTCAGCAAAACTTAGTTTTAGTTAAACATTCCAGCATTTCATCATCAAATTCTTTTTGCCTCTTGGATGCTAAATGAGTAGGCTACTTCAAAATCTTCTTTGAATTGGCGAGAAAAATGTGACGTTTTTTACTTGAGCTGATTTTGAAATCGCTCCGAACAACTTAGCGAGCGAGAATGACGTTACCGAGCTCGCAAAGCTTAATACAAATGCGTAGAAATGATCTGAAAGTATTTTGTTTGTCAATACCTCTTAAAAAAAAACAAAACTTGTTAATGGGCACGAAGAAAATTCTGTGATGTAGGCCCAGGTTAGCAGATTTTATTTCCAAGTTTTGGAAACAGCATAACCCCCAACTACTGTATCCTGTGAAGACTCAAGTAACAATATTCTTTAACTAACAAAATCAAATCTTCTGGCCATCTCAGCCAATTCTCGTCTCACGAAACGTCAAGGTATATTTTGGTTTGTTTTAACTTTGTGTTTTATATTTAAGATATTTCAAAGTTCCGAACATTATGCTCCTAAATATCTTGGTTTAAAAAAAAAGCATTAGTGTTCCCTATATAATGTGCTAATAAAAGAATCAAACAAAATGCAAAAAGCTATAACAAAATATATAAAATAACAAAACAATTTTTTTTAATTGTGTTTACTACTGTATACCATCTCTGTTACTGTGTATTGTTATTGTATTTAACTTGAGTCACTAGGCAGCGTAGAAGGAGTTGATGCAGTTACTACAAAGATGCCTATTATAGTATGGTAGAGTGATCGATTGATACAACTAAAAAAAAAAATTGAGAAACTTTCTTTTTGAAACTTCATTGTTAAAACAACTTACACTGTCGAAGGTGGGCTTATTCAATGGCTAAATCACGCTATAGGGGCAAAAATGTACTTTCAAGAATATTGTATGTGACAGGCGTACCTAAAGCAAAACTGAATAGGAATTCTGTTTCAGATAATTGTAGGAATTTCAATGCTGATAAGTTCGTATTGGTCTGCATTAGAAGGGCTTTTCGCTTTCGGTATTCTTTTTGGCTTCTTAAGCAATGGATTCGGATTCATGAAGGCAAGACAGTGCAGCTTCGTTGCTCGGAACTGAGTGGTTTGCGGATGCTTATAGCTGACTGCTACTTATAGAAGGTGTAGGAGCAATGGCTGGTCCCATTCTAGCAGGTTGATGATGAAATTTACTAAAATAGAAATTTTGGTTGACCAACGTGAAAATTCCCAAATAAGATCGGGTACGTTATATTGGCTAAGCATTTTGGGTGTTTATTATTTTAGATTATAAATAATTTAGATCGACGGTTTGGAAGTACAATAAAATTTATACGTTGCCTTTTTGTGTGTATTTAAATTACTGTTAGCAGTTTTTGGTTTCCAACAAATGAGATAAATACAAATTCTGCTTTTGATGTTGGTTCCAAATGCCAGTCATCTCTGTAAAACCCCATCGATAATCGCATTCTTTCAATGCTGCTGATACTTATCTCAAGTTCAGACAATGATATGAGCAAACATCCTAACTAACAAAACTCTGAGAAAGCTTCGGTTAGGTTTTCGCAAAATCAAAAGTCTCAAATTGACCGACCAAAATTTTTCCGAAAGAAAAAACATACAACGAATTAATTTACAACGAATCAATTCACATAAAGTACGTGGAAAAATTATTGTACTAGGTTTTGATATGTTTTGAGTGAACACTTGCTTGGCGTGATGCCTTTGCAGTGTCGGTTTGCAAGCTTTGTTCTCCGTCCATGCATTGCTTAGATTGGATTTCTCGTTGTTCTTCCGCCTGATGAGTCCCTTGAGCAAGGACGAAACCGGTCGCGATGCTCACCTGTGCCATTCCTGTGGTGTTGTGATCGTCGACATGCTTGTTGACCGATGTTGTTTTTTCCTTTTTCATTTGAATCGATGTGGTTTCCCGCCCGGAGGTGTGATATCTTTGGTACCCTTGTGATTCCCTTGGTGGTTTTCTGTAGTAAACTTATATGTTAACAATAACATAAGGTTCCAAAAATTTTTTAAAAGTGAATAAGTCGAAGCACAATCTTCTGTTTTAAAACCGGTAAATCTTGAGTTGAGACTGGCTTTTTTTAATTTTTGCCAATTTTCAGCCTCATTTGTTTTTGATTTTTTAAAAATTTGGGGAGCATCGATGTCAATTTTATCGGCCATGTTTGTAACATTGTTTAATTCCTATTGCTCTTTCTGCTTGAGAATTAAGGGAAGACTTTTTTCCTGCTTTTGCAACATCGTAACATTGCAAAAGAGAAAAAGCAAGCTTTTTTCAAATTGAAAAACTGCCAAAAAGTTTTCTTAATTGCTTGCGCAGAGCAACAGCGCTCTATAATCTTGGAAAAGTTGCAATTTTGCTTGCGAACACCATGAAAATCACAAAAATTTTATCGTTTTGAATCAGCAAAAAATTCAATTTCTTTCATTGAATTAAATTACTTTTTTTCGTTTGTTTTTGGTTTATTTTCCTGTCAAGCCTGGCATTGTTTTTAATTTGTTCTTAAATTTTGAGCAAAAATGAGCCTCGAGTTCTTAGAAAATTGTTCTTATGAAAAGAGTGTATTGCTATTTTTGTCATATGGCGCTACTCAATATTTTTTTATCAGTCGAAACAGCAAATGGTTTTCAATGCAATCCGCTTTCTTCTTAGCAGTTTAAAAGCAAACATGGCGACAATTATAATTAATTTTCAGCAAAAATTTGCTTTAGATGGAAGTTTTCAACATTTTGTCATTAAATTTCTGAACCAAAAAAGACTTCTCGCACGCTTAAAGAGTGCTTCAAAATCTTTTTAAGTTGGCATGGAAACTGTAACGTTTTTTTTACTCGAGTTATATCTTGCAATCGACCAAAGCAACTTTGCGAGCGAAAATACCGTTACCAAGCTCTCAGAGCTTCAGATGCACGTTCAAGAACAACCTCTTGCCTTTAATGAGTATTTCGTTCGGCAGCGCCTGTTAAAAAATTCTCGTTATTAGCGCGAACGAGGAAATTTCTGTCATGTAAGCCATGGTTCGGAAAAGTTGCATTTCTGACCAAAAACACCAGTGGTAAAATCTTAGCTTTATCAAAAAAATTTTTTTAACTAAATCGCTCTTATAGGCCATTAAAATTTAAATTTTTGCCAAATATATCGTCAAAAAGTAACAGCACAATGCAAATGTGTAAAGTATATTTAAACTAACGCAACACTTTCATAACATTATTTTTTTGTTTTGTTGCGAGGATCTCCAAAATATACACATGTCAATTTTATTCTCGCTGATTGCTGTGTGGTCTTCGGACTATCAGTTTAAAACCTTTATATTATTTGCAAAATGATTTAAAAGAAAGAATAAAAGCAAACATTCAATCAAGAGTATATTATACAGTACCGCAATTCAACTATAAAAACATTGCAGGTGACAATAAAGACTTCAAAAGTTGTACGTATAAAAGCTGTACGTATGGTCATTAACATTCATTTGAAGAAAGTTAGGGATTGAAAAATCTTCATCCTTTGATTTTTGAATGGCTACCATTAGACCAACGGCGGGCAAACCGCGGCTCGCCGACGTAAATTTTGGGCCTCTTGTATTGAATCGTAATATTACAACTAAAATTAAGATTATTCTTTATAAGTATGTTATCTCGAGTTAGAAATTGTTTTCATTTATCGATGTATTTTAGAGTACTAAAACAAGTATGTGTTTTCATAGCGTTGTCAACCAAGTTTATACCAACTGCGATGACGAATTGCAGTAAAAAAAAACATTTCAAAGAATCAAGATAAAATAATTTTCCTGGAGTTGTAAAACCCTTTAAAGAACGCAGTCAAGTGTGAATGCGTTGCCTTATAGGCCAGGGCTGCCCAACCCGTGGCCCGTCGGGTTTTTTTATGTGGCCAGCAATCGCGTGAGCAGTTCGTCTACAGAAGCTACAGTAGAGCACCTCAAAACATTTTGTGTAAACTGATTTTGCGGCTCACTGGTGTTTATGGTTTTCCGTAAGCGATTCTTTCTTTAAGCAATTTTGCCCACCTCTGCATTAGACCTATATATGGATTGAATTTTCGGAATGGGAAGCTATTAAAAGTAAAGTAAACTTAACAACTAAACACAATCATTAACTAAATACACAAAAAAGCATCAAACACGTAATCATCAACAAAAAATTTGTGATCGAAGACAGGAAAACAAATTTTCAAACACAATCTAACATCAAAACATTCACATTAGAATCTATAGATATCGCTGCGATGTCATGCCCTAGTTGGGCTTAATGGCTTTGATAAAATAATTTGAGCTACGTTGCTGAGTTTTCTTCACAAAACTGTCACCAGTGATGTTGAGAAAGCGTACTTTTTTCTTAGGGCGCAAGGTTTTCGAAGAATTTAAATAAGGAAGTTTTATTGCTAAATAATGGATTCAATATACAGCGAGTTTCGAAATTATTTTTAAAATTTTTAAATTTTTAAAATAAGAATTTAAAAAAAAAATTTTTTTTTTAAATTCAATAAAAAAAAAAATTCAAAAATAAAAAAAAAAGTTTCGAAATTCAATCGGTCCCTCACTCTACCGCTGACATGAAAATTCATGAAGTTTTCGTTATTAGACTAGTTTGAAGTTCATTAACGTAAGTTTCTACTAAGCATTTTTGATTTTAAATCTCCAGTAGATGAGTTAGATTAACTCACATAGCTAATGATTCAAAGACAATTAGATGGATTGATAACCAATAAAAGCTTGAATTGCCGGTGCATTTTCAGCACCTCTCACCTTCTAACCTAAATCTTTACAAAAGCACTAAACCTTCAAACCTAAATTAACATCTCAAAAATTCGTGTTAAATAAAGGGCGTATAGAAAACTGCGAGGGTTTATTAAGTTATTCTCATTGACCTGTGACAACTTGTGAGCAGGGGGCGTCGCCAGCTTAGCGAGATCGGGGGGGCAAAGCTGGAAACCGGGGGGGCAAAGTTTTGACGGTATATTATTGCAGTATTTTAAGAGTTAAGTAAATTGTTTGTGTGGCAGGGTAGTAAATTTCGTTTCGCCTTTGAGTAATACAGCTATTTGGCGTTGATTAAGTTCATAAAACCATTTTCAGCTTTATTTTACAAACCAATTACTTAGGTTGCAATGAAACGATTACTACACCGTATATTTATTTAATGCCTATCTGACGTGCATGATTGTCTTTGTTTTTTACATAAGAACAGCAAGGGATCATATCGGTTATTATACTACATTGTTTAAAGCAAGACACAAACTTGCAAGAAAAATTTTAGGCATATTCTATGGCTATCGCGTTGGTAAACATACAGAATTAATCTAAATAATAAGAAAAGTTAAAAACTGTGCATGAAAAACTACCTTGAATGATTTTTGAACAAATGCAGAAAGCAGACTGTCTCTGACATATTGAAATATTGGCAAAGCCGCTTACTCCACAATTGCTGAAAAAATAGCGTAAAATCTTTTCATTTAACTAAACATGATTACAGCTAGCATAACGGCTAGAAACGACTGACGACAGGAAACTCCAGAAAAATATGAGCAAAATTTAATATCGGTACCTCTATGATGAATACTGTAGCTAATAATATACAATAGTGTATTACAAGCCAAAGTAGAAAAATGAACAGTTTAGCATTTATACTTGAATGCCTATTCTGTTTCTGCATGGCCTATAACTTCATTAAGACAGGAAAATGCCGATCCAGGAGGTGGCATCCTCCAAAAGAATTTCTGCTGCATCCCTCCCAATAGTTCGCATCGGTACGGTGTGTAACTTTGGTGTTACAACTTGCAATGTTACTAAACGATGTATTTTATCCTCAAAAAAACGTTGAAAAAGCTAAAGATTCCGGACCTCGCTGGGGAGCTTACAGCGCCCCCCTCAGATTCCCTAGCTGGCTTTGAGGATGTCTCACCATAACTTTTGCGTTTGAAAATTCATAATTGCCATCAACACTCCTTCCAAACCTAAGTAAACGTTTCTGCGGGCTTCCTTGCTGGTATTGGCAAAAATGAGCGTTGAACTTTGCTCCGAAAATCTCCAGTTTGAGTATTACCCCTCCTCCCAATGTTCAAAATTATCAAAAAATAGACAAATTTTTTAAATCATCTCCCGATGGTTAATATGGATCGGAACCACTGATTACTGCATCAGTAATGCACCAGGACTGTAACACTGCTCTGAAAAAATTATCACAAATAGCAGCACCAAACAGCCAAAACGGTACTATATGCTACTAAAGTTTACTCAAAATCTCAGATATTAATGGCGTTACTAGTGCCGAGAACACTGCTTAGTTTGTTTTGCTACCGGTACTAATCGATCTAGTTAAATGAACTATACGGTAATGGACACTTCTTGCAAATCTGAAAATCAGAAAATTCCCATAGTCTAGCTACCAAAGAATTGGTCAATGGATTCCAATTTGGGGGAGGAATGCAGTCTGTTTCTCTGTTAGCTCAGAGTTTCTGCAGATCAATTACTCATACTGCTGAACAAGATTTCAATAAAATACAGTATGGTTTGAGTTGCTAAGCTAAGGCCTTCCACTTCCAGACATGGGCTTGTCAACTCAATTCACTTTTGCAAGTTTGCTTACCCGTAGCCTATGTTTGCTACATAGTCTACAAGTGCAACTGACCGATCGAATTCTTATCTTTTTTCTGGAGGCATTTGGCGATAGTCTATTTTTTTTCTTTAACTATTGATTGCACGGTATATTGCGGATGGTTTGTACTTTGCGTACAACACTGATCACCAACTTACTGTACATTACCTTTAACAGTCACAACACCTGACTTGTAATAAGGCCTCGCCTATAAGTGCTGTTGTATATGATATCATAATCTACGAGGCCACGCCTACTACACAGTACACACAAACTGCTGGTAGCTGTATTATTATTATGCAGTACTGAATTGATTTGTTGTTGTTGAACCTGACCCAAGACATGAGATTGTGCTGCGTACCGTACCCTAGATTGTAATATAGATGTCACGATACTTAGTTGCATGAAGAAAACAAAGAATCAGCCAAAAAATATATTTAACTAACGTATTTTATCAAAAACTTTCACTAAAATCGTTTTCGGCCAGTGGCCATCTTCAGCTTATTCAAATGCAATCAATCAAATAGAATCGATGTCAGGTTAGGGGATGGAACAGTCAAAATTACCACTATTTTAACTGTGAGGGCGATGCTCACTTCTAAGAAAAAATGCAGTGGGGGAACAAGAAATAAATCGGGGGGAGGGGCAATGCCCCCTCGCTGGCGACTCGCCTGCTTGTGAGTGAAGCATTAACTAGGGAAAATAAATTTTGATTCTCCCCCTTTTTTTGCAATTTGTCAAATTATACCGCTCGAGAGTCGAGAATGAAGGTTACGTGGCAAAAACATGAACAATAATTTAGTAAAAAACTTAAATAAATGTCTGTTTAAAATTTGCATAATTTTAGTACTTTTTTATTTTAGTTTATGCTGTTGAGAAGGGGGCTAATAACAACCGGGATACCACTACTTATGTTGAATTGCGATACGAGACAGCGTTTTCCAAATCATACATGACTGTAAACTTGGTTGATGTAACGAAATTTGCTGGTGAGTCGCTCAAATTATAAAAACCGCTTTATGTCATTTTAAATGGAGTGAAAAACTGTTAAGAACTCGTAAAAAGTGCTGAGATTTGACGTTGTATTGTACAGTTGCTCCCAATCGCTGGTCTGCAGACCAATGCCGGTTCGAGTAAGTTCTTTTGCAGGTCCCCAGAACATCTTTTTTTCCAAACATCATTGGAATGTTTTTGTTAATTACAAAACTCAATCTGGTGCTGATCCTAATATGTCTGCACAAGCGGGTGTGGGGATTCTCACAAGCCCCCGTTTGTCAGACTGTGTGTCAGATTGGATTCCTTTGGGATCACGGGTCTGTATGTTGAAGCTTAAGGTATTGGATCGGTCATTGTGCCTATTGCAGGTATATGCCCCCAATGCCACGAGTGAATATCAGACTTTTGTGGATGACGTAAATGATGCTCTTCTACGAGTATCAGCTACTGAATCTACAGTCCTTATGGGGGATTTTAACGCACATGTTGGAACAGACACAAATACGTGGAAGGGTGTGATCGGAAAACATGGAGTCACTGGACTGAATGAGAACGGAAGGTATTTATTGCAGCTCTGTTGTAGCAACGGACTCCGCATCATGAATACCTTTTTCCAGCACAGAGAGGTTCACAAGTATATATGGTATCGACCTAGTATGGATCAAAAATCTATGATAGATTTTTGCATAGTTTCGTCAGATTTGTATTCTGATGTGCTGGACGTTCGAGTGAAGCGAGGTGCTGAATTGTCAACTGATCACCATCTGGTAGTATGTTCCTTACGACTTTCGAAACCTTGGCCAAACAAAAGATCCAACAGGTCGTCTGTGACTTACCGGATCAAATGGGAGGCTTTGGAGGACAAAGAAGTAAGGAAACAGTTTGCAGCCAGTATATCATCTAAGTTCAGACAACTTCCTGATGTTTCCGAGGACATTGAGAGGGAATGGCTGCTGTTCAGATCAGCAATCATTTCATCAGCTGCTGAAAGTTGTGGGCGAAAACGGCTTAGAATGGCGGGCGATAGTGAGAAAAGAACACCTTAGTGGAACCAAGAGGTTAAAGTAGCTATTCGAGCAAAGAAAGGTGCGTTCAAGGCCTGGCTACAGGACAGATCGTCATCTGATTTGCAATCCCGGTACACTGAGGCGCGAAAAGCGGCAACTTCGGCAGTAAAGAAATCCAAGGAGAAGTCATGGGAAGAGTTTGGTCGTCGGTTGGATTCCAACTATTTTTCGGCAAACAAAGTATTTTGGCAGACCATCCGCCGTTTACGTGGCAAAAGATCGAGTATCACGAACTCCATCAAGGATTCTGACGGTAACATTCTAACGGATGAGAATGAAATCCTTTCACGATGGAGAGAATACTTTAAAGATCTATTGAATCCTGTAAAGGCATCGACTTGTGACACACACGAAGTGACACATCTAGGGTAGGACGAAGTTTTCACTGCAGCAGAAGTGGCAACTGCAATTAAAGGGATAAAATCTGGAAAAGCTGCTGGTGAAGATGAAATCAGACCCGAGATGTTGAAAGCGCTGACTGGAGAAGGAATTCTCTGGTTAACGCGAGTGTGTCAAGTTGCGTGGAAGCTTGGCAAAACTCCCAGAGATTGGCAAACAGGTGTGATTATTCCGATATTCAAGAAAGGAGATCGCAAGCAATGTACAAACTACAGAGGGATATCACTCCTTAGTTTGCCAGGGAAAGTATATGCCAAATGCCTTGAAAGGAAATGCCGAGAAATAGTGGAATCAAAACTGGAAGTTGGTCAGTGCGGTTTTCGTCCGGGTCGCAGCACCACGGACCAAATCTTTACTCTGAAGCAAATCGTAGAGAAATCTTGGGAGTATGGCAAAAATCTCTTTGCATGCTTTGTCGATCTTGAAAAAGCATATGACCGAGTTCCTCGGGATAAACTTTGGAAGGTTTTGCAGGAGTATGGCGTTGATAGTCAATTGTTACGCGCTATTAAGTCATTCTACTGCAGACCGGAGGTTTGTGTTCGGGTAAATGGCAAGCGATCAAAGCCGTTCCATGTGGGCGTTGGACTCCGGCAAGGGTGCGTTTTGTCACCTCTCCTTTTCATTGTTTACATGAATTGGATCGACAAATACAGCCAAGCTGATGAGTGTGCCACGATTGGAAATTGCAAAATTAGTCGTCTGCTATTCGCAGATGATTTGGTTCTGCTTTCTTCCACAGAATCTGGCCTCCAGCGAGCATTAAATAGCTTTGCAGATGCATGCAACACGGCCGGAATGAAAATAAGCACGGCCAAAACTGAGGTACTTCATCTTTCAAGAAACCCTGATCAGAGCGTATTACAAGTGAATGGAGCGACACTGAAGCAGGTAGAGAAGTTCAAGTATCTTGGGGTTGCATATACGAGTGATGGAAGGCAAGACGAAGAACTGGATACCCGAATAGGCAAGGCTAGTGCAGTAATGCGAGCTTTGCACTACTCGGTTGTCATGAAACGAGAATTGTCGAAAAAGGCAAAACTTTCAATTTTCAAAACAGTTTTTGTCCCCATTCTCACTTATGGTCATGAATCTTGGGTAATGACCGAAAGAATGCGATCACAAGTGCAAGCGTCCGAAATGAGGTTTTTACAAAGAATCGAAGGAGTTACACTGTTTAACAAGGTGCGTAGCTCAGAAATTCGAAAATCTCTTAACATCGAGCCGTTACTTCTCCGAATTGAAAGATCTCAGCTTAGATGGTTTGGCCATGTAAGCAGAATGCCTCAGGAAAGACTCCCCAAACAAGCTTTACATGCCAAAGCAAATGGTAGAAGACCAGTCGGACGACCTAGAACTAGATGGACCGATTACATTGAGGATCTTGGATGGAATCGCTTGGGACTTCGCCCAAGCGAAATGATGGAGGTGATGGAAGACCGTTAGGTGTGGCGGCTCAATCTTGAGCTACTGCCCCCGCAACCCTCACGGAAAAGCGGGCAATGAAGAAAGAAAAAGAAGAAGAAGACAAAACTCAATCTATGTTTGGCCAATTTTTAGTCAATAAAACTAGCATTTCCCAGCTTCCTTTTCACCATTCATTGAAGATTTCAGCACATGTAACCATAATCCAGAGAAAAAAGAAAAACTGATAGAATTACGTTGCCGTTTAAGTTTACAGTCCAAGATATACTAAACAGGGCTGTTGGTCTCGGGACCAATTTTTTGTGGTCTCGGTCTTGGTCTTGATCTCGGCTCATTCGCACTGGTCTCAGTTTTGGTTTCGAACCATGGTGGTCTCGGTTTCGTAGCCTAAAATTGGTCTCGAGACCGGCAATAAAATCTGCTGTAGAATTTGCGGCAGGAGATTTTTTTCTAAGCTTTGAAAAGCAAAACTAAAATAAAAAAACGTTTTTGCTCAATTTTTTTCTTCCGCCAAAGCAGGTGGTAATTACACCAAACTTTTCACTTCGTGAAACCAGGTTAAGCATCTTTATTTTCCGAAGGGATTTCACTCCAGGTTAAACAACGCTAATTGTGAAACTTCATAGTGTAAACTGTAAAGGCTTTGAAACGAAAAATGCGATCACATAATGTGTACTGGGTGGAAGTAGCTACGTCGCGAAAACAGTTGCGCTCAAATCGGGCAAAAACTCTATAGTTATGCCTCTAATGCTTGGATTTTGTTTTCCAGTCATTTATCGCCACTTTTTGAATTCGATTCAGGTTTGAAGACCTCGAAGAATGCAAGTTCTAAAACTGCGTTTGAAAAATAGTTCTCTCTACTTTTGACCCATTTACACCTAAAAAATTTCCTGCCATCGCCAGCAAATAAGGTCGAAAGTTTGTGTAACGTAAACTTGTCTTGAAAAATGTATTACCTAACGCGTATCAAGTTACCATTTCGAAAGTTGAATACTTACCGTCGCATTTACTCATAAAGTGTAGCCAGCAGGGAGCCCGGAGACTACTCAGGGCATGAATTTACGACCCACGTAGTCATAAAGAAAATTTACACAGCATCCAATAAGCCTATGTCAGCAATGTCAACAATCCAATAATTTCTGGTTACACAGCATTCTAATTAAAAGCTTTGTACAAAATTTTGTATTATGTACGGTATGCTGCTAGCACAAAGCAAAAGTGTGAAGTCTTAGTAAAAGCATTGTAGCTGTTGAGAAAATTACTGCGGTTTATTCGTGACAGATAATACAGTTGTTTATCGTATTTGATGAATTCAAAACCCTATACTTCACTTTTAACAGAATTTCTGATAGTCTTTAAAGTTTTATTTATAGCTTCATTAATTTTGTAATGGCAAATAATCAGTCGAGTCGTCAGTAGCGTAAAGTCACTGATATTTTTGCTGAGCTTGAACTCGAAAAAATTAAATTTCCAAACTCGAACTTGAACTCGGACATGCTAAAATAGACCGAACGTGCTAAACTGGACCGAACTCAAATAAAAATCGATCGAGTTGCGCGTTTAAAAATTCCCCCAAATCAACAGAGGTGGAGTTCTCGAGAACGTCCTTGGCCTCGAAGATGTCCTCGAGTACACATTTTGAAGTCCTTGACCTTGCCCTTGGCGTCGAAGGTCAAGTCCTTGGCCTTGGCCTCAAAGCATTAAGACCTCAAAAATTGCCCTGTCCTCGGCTCGAGGACAGCACTATTTTTTGAACCGTAGAAATTTTGTTGGAAAACGCCAGAAACCTCGCGAAAAATTTGTAACATTTTTTTGTTTTCCTTAATTGGAGCATAGGCGTAGCCAGGGGAGGAAGACCAGAAAACCCGCCCCCCCCCCCCCATTGAAATTTTACCAATGACAAAAATGTGCCAAAACATCTACTGTTTCTTCAGTTTCAGTTTCTTTTTAGCATTTTTCGCTTGCAACAGTGACTAACAACAATTTGAAAGACCGGGGCCCCGGGCTCCCCTAAATTCAATTTTTGCCAGCCAATTTGAACGTATAAACCCGAAAAAAATGGAGAATTTTTTTCCTAAATATTGCTATTTCAGATCCTCATATAGCCTTTTTAAGAACGTTATGCATTAAACAGGGCCGGATTTACCATAATATGGCGCAGTACCAGCTAATGGCCCCAAGCTCAAATCGAAAGACTTTCTTTGATCTTCCACTACATTGGGCAAAAAGATCTTGCAAAAATCCCCAAAGTTCCAGGGGCCCAGTGCGATGTAAATCCGGCCCCGCAATAACACGGTTAGTAGGCGCAACCATCTATCGTTCCATTTTGCAATAACAATTCAGTAATTCACCTCCAACTCCCCAGTTTTTACGCACAAAATACTTTAAAAAAATTAGCCACAAAAAATGGCTTCGAGCATTTCTGCCCTTGGCCCCGAGAGGGTCTGTCCTCGAAAAGGCTGTCCTTGGCCTAGGTTTTTTTTGTGTCCTTGGCCTCGAGCCTTGTGTCCTCGACTCCACCTCTGCAAGTCAAAACTCCTGGCTGCGTTTTTGTAGCTACCTTTAATTTGGTACTTCAAATACACCGAAAAGTTTGACGTCCTTCGTGGTCGACTCCTGGGAAATCGTAACGACTTCCACTAGCAGTTAGGTGGCCAGATCAACCCTGCAGCTGCAATGCAGCTCGAGTTATAATATGCACAGTGCTGTTTCGAGCTTTTAGCTCTCATCGGCAGCCCTCAGCTTCTCTATCAAAGTTATTCCCCAGCTGTGGTTTTTTTATTACAAACTTACGACGAACAAATAGAACCCAACAAGTCACAATTATTTTCAATGTTAATCGATTTTAATCTTTTTATCCTTTAATTGAAGGTATGCCCAGCTGGACAAGACTCTTAGCCGAACTGGACCAACCTTAAGGGCTTGCAAAGTGGCAAAGGCTTTCTAGGAAATAAACGATTTTTCACTTGTGGTACTTAAAAAAACGATTTTTCACTTGTGGTACTTAATAAAGTTCTAATTTCCGTGGTCACTCAAGGGGAAACCTTGTAGTAGGGTAGCCTATGGCTATCCTTACTACAAGCATAGGACTATGCTACAAGGGTTCAGCGATTTTTTCACTTGTTTTTTCAAGTACCACAAGTGAAAAATCGTTTATTCCCTACAAAGCCTTTGCCGTTTTGCAAGCCCTAAAGGTTAGTCCAGTTCGGCCAAGAGTCTTGTCCAGCTGGGGAATAATTTTGTTAGAGAAGATGAGGGCTGCCGATGAGAGCTACAAGCTCGAAACAGCGCTGCCTAGCTCTGTGCGTACTTCAAATATACCATGAGCTTTTTATGATTTTTTTGGTAATTTTACTTCATGTTTTCGTCAGTTTTATTGACTCGCAATTCCTGCAGAAAATAAATTTGATCAGGCTTCGAGTAAGAGGCATTAAGTTTAGTTGAAGGCACTTTTCAAAAAAATATTGGTGAAAATGTACAAAAAATATTGTCGTCGAGATGTTTTGATAAAGTAATCACTTGGACTAAAGCAATTTGTCATCTAAATCAATTTATATAATCAAAAAACCAACTAATGAGCAAATTTGAGCCTCAAAAATTTCTTTCAAAAAATTTAGAAAACCATTGCTGACGTCATTTTTTTCGGTCTCGGTCTCGAACTTTGCTGGTCTCGGTCTCGAAGCCAAAATTGAGACCGAGACCGGTCTTGGTCTTGGAAAAATTTTGTGGTCTCGGTCTTGGTCTCGAACGAGTCGGTCTCAACTACAGCCCTGATACTAAGACAATCTTTGTCTCAATCCTGGATACCACTACTGTGCGAATTGACAGCTTTACCTATCAAAGCAAATCGGAAAAGACCAGCTGGACAAACTAGAACCAGATGAATCAGTTAAAGTAAAGATCTAGGACGGAATCACTTGACTTTCGCCGAAGTGAAATGATGGAGGTAATGGAAGACCGTGATGTTTGGCGGCTTAATTTTAATTGCTGCTTTCGTAACCCTCATAGAAAAGAGGGCAATGACAAAAAAAAGAGAGAGAAATAGAATTCTGGAAACCTCTTGAAAACAAATATCCGTTTCAGGCTCAAAACTCTCAGTTGTTGATGGTATTTTCAACCAGCAAGTTCTGCGAGAAAATTTTTTTAGCTCTGACATAAGTTAAATCAAAACAAAGCAAAGAAATTGATTAAATGCTAAAGCCGAATCAAGTGTTTCAGAAACTTCTTTGCTGCCTCGCTTGTCTCTCATATTAGCATCGAAACAGCAACAAATTTTTCAATGGCTTTGATTTTGTGCTATGTGTCTGTAACAGTGAGCAATTAGAGGAGTTAAAGGGGATTCATCCCCTTTAGCCAAGTCACTTAGAAAGTTTAACCCAAATTTGCGAACGTTTTAACATGTTTTGTTCTTGACCTGTGAGTAAGGGAGAGTTGAAGAGCTTGGGCAATTTAATTTTTTAACTGGCTTTCTAATCTTAGCAATTAAGTTCTTTCAAATGGCTCCAAAAAGGTGAGAAATGTGATCCAATTGGCATTGAAATAGTTATTTTTTGCTGAAAATTACAAAAATCGTCCTGCGGCTGGGCGGCTAGGGGCTCCACCCCAAATTCCGTCCCCAGGCCTCGTCTTTGATTGGCGTGAGTTGCACCAGTCTGCTTAGCACGCTACCCAATTGACGTATTTTCAGGAAAAAAAATTTACCTTTGGTTTGGGTTCAACCGCCCTCCTTAACAAAATCCTGGTTGCGAGTCTGGGCAGTAAATTGACATTTTGTTGTTTAAGCTGATTGATATTTTGTCGAATTTTTGGATTTAAATGCGCAACATTTGCCAATGTAATGGATTATGCTGTGCCATTAATTTCGCTTTAAATAACAAATGCGATAATAGTACCCCGGTATTTGTTATATCCATTGTGATTTTATGGTGCTTGTTTGTGACCATTTGTTTACTTTTTACCTGTCCGCCGATACAAAAACATTGGTAACCAATGGTATAGTAAACCGTTATGCGAGCTTTTTGATTGACGTTACTCGATTATTTTTGATAACTTCGAGAGGTTTAAATTTTGGTCTCGAATAACCACACAGCGATTAGTCAAGGAAACAAAATTTGAAAGGGGCGCATTTAAATTATTGATCTGGCTATCAACGACCACGTTTTTTACTAATTTATTCAAAGCAGCCAGATCACTAATTTACAGCTTAACAAAGTTCAGTAAAAGTTAGAAAATGCCGCGAAGTTCCCAGATAGCGCTTGCCACGTCGCGTTTTTGTTCAATTCGGTTTGGCAATGTTCGGGAAGCGTTTCTCCCTTGTCTAAGAAAAAAAAGAGTGATTTCTTATGATTTCTTGGCTGAAGAGACTCAAAATTGGTACAAAAAAATTGGAAAAAAATGCCAAATTTGTTTCAGCCTGCTTTCGCAGAAAATTTTTGAAGTAAACACGTCCTGAATGCCCTTTTTAAGTAAACTAGTTTTCACTACTTTTAATCCAACTCTCGACTGATTTTATGCAATATTATCAAAGTATAAAGACTTATTAAGAATTTCCATAATTCATTTGAGCTAAGAAAATTTATGGGTAAAGTTACCCTTTAAAAATCAATTGCGGTGTAAAGTTGTGCTGTGTAATCATTAGCTTCATACGCCGTGACATTTTTGCTCAGTGAAGGTCAGACAGTCCAAAAAATTACAATCGCTTCGATCGAGCGCAGATCAGTGGCAATAAACAAAACAACTCGATCGTGTTAATTTTGCTTCCTGCTTTTTACGTTTGACCTGTAGCGGACAGCTTTAGCCTATAACTACTGCAGATTCTTTTAGTCATGTTTGTGCACGAACATAAATTGTGTTTCTTTTCAGGTTTGATTTGAAGCGTAAATACGAGCAAGCTTGTTAAACGAAAATTTGGTATGGTACACCTATCTTCATAATATCAGTCAAAAGAAAGAAAAACGTAGTACTTTCTGAAAAAAATTTGTAGAACAATTAAAAATGTTCGATAAAGAATTATCCCTTTCTCCCTTTTCCACTTGTTTCATCAGAAGCAGTTTTGCAGTTGTTTTAGGTTGAGTCGCTCAGTTTTAAAGGAACGGCCTTCGAGTTGGTAAGTGAACAACCAATTTTAAATACCGAACTAATTCTAATTTAAGTGGTATACTAACGGTGCACCTTAGAAAAAACACTTAACCTTTATTTTCCGTCTAGACCAAATCCATGTGCAGAATTAAATCATATCGATAGAAAGACTTGTTAACTGTTTAACTCCAAAAAGAGCGGGCCGCCATGAGCGACATTTTTTCCGGTAACTAGTTAGGTGACGAAAACCAAAAAATGCTTGGCTGCGTCAAGGAACTCTTGTGTGGGTAAAGAAGGTATGCGCCGTATCGAAAACCGTGTTCATTATACTGCTGGTGATGCTCATGCGGCTATTAATATGGCACTTCCGACGCTCCTCCCCATCAGTGCTCAGCTACATCTGTGAATGATTCAAAGCATAACCTTAAAAAGCATTATATTTATCTTGTGGCCGATCAGTATAATGGAAATATCTTTTACCTCAAAAGGTTGCAGAGCTGCGGCAGAAAATTGCTAAAACTTAAATTCTTATTTTTAAACGTCGCTTTTGTAATAGGTTTAGTTGCTGCAAATTTAGATTATAGTCTTCAGGATTCTGAACGACCATTTCAATTTTTGAAACCAGCATAACATTAGGCTACTATTCCGCAAAAGCAATTTCCAATTTTATTAAAATCTGTTATGAGCAGTTATAACAATTTGGGTGCTTACAAATGGCTCATATTAGCTATTGGGATTCTAAGTCAAGCTTTTACGTTTGGGATATCTTTTGGTGTTGGAGTCTTGTACAAAGACTGGATAAGATATTTTGATTCAACGGCAAGTTTTTTGTCGCTGGTGGGAAGCGCTCCATCTGCTGTGGCTTGCCTGTTAGGTGAGTAGAGTTTGAGCAAAAAAAGCTGTGTATTCTGATTATATGTCCGGCCGAAAAACATACCAACCACATTTGGAACAATGAAAAACAAATAAAAAATATCTCAAATCAAAACATTTATAGCAAAATCTCAAATACAAAAGGCTGCCTGCCATTTAGTTTTTGTTACGTCTTAAAAATCACATACTTTACACGGCGCTTACTGGATATGATGCATTGTTGTAAGTTATTTCTAAAGTTTTCCATTACTCGACGGGTCATTTCTTGCAGTATTTCTTCCACTGTTTGTCGATGCTTGTAGATCTCAGCCTTCAAGTAACTTCAGAGAACGTAATTGCACGGAGAAAGATCTGGCTGACGTGCTTGCACACACGTCACCACATAAAGAGAATAAATGGGAGGAAAACATCTCCATCAAAACAACCATTGCCTTTTTCGCTGTGTGTGCAGTTGCTCCGTCCTGTTCAAACCAAACTTCAGTTTCATTTCTTAATTCTTCAAGTTTTGTCTTCAGAAAGCTATGCAACAGGTGTACGTAACTATCCGACGTTACGAACACAGCTTTTGTCTTTTTCCTCAAAGAAATAAGTCCCCCAAACACCAAAGTTTGCAACTTCGCACCAACCAGCTCTCGTTCACTGGGAAGAGGCCTTTCATGAAGGTTTTTTGGGTTGTTTTCGGACCAATAGCAAAAATTTTGTTTGTTTACACAACCGGACTAATGGAAGTGAGCTTCATGGCTAGTAATCAAGACAGCATTTGCAGAAACATTTTGAAGGATATCTTCACAGCTGGATACACTGGTTTTGTGGTCACGTTCATGCAGTTCTTGAACAATCATCATTTTGTATGGTTAAAGCTTTAAGTCAAGATGCAATATTCGTCTAACGATTCGATTGGAATGCTTTAATGATGAAGCATGCCGTAAGGCTGAACGCTTAGTGGATTTCATAACAGACACTTTTACAGCTTGAACGTTTTCTGGAATTCAAACACTCCGCGGTCTTCCTGAAGACCTCCGTTTCAGGGCTGACGCTGTAGCCCTGAAATTAGTTGACCACAGCATTACAGACTTCTGAGTGGGCGCATGATCGTGTCTGCTGAACTGATAATCATTCTTAAAATATCGTCGGCTATTGCTGCAATGTAAGATTCACCATTTTTCGAAAAATCTTTAACAATGAATACATGGTATTTGACTGTCCGTGACATTTTGAATATGGATTACTAAATTTACGGTTTTGAATTTGGACACTAATTACAAATTTTACAATGTTGCATTAATCCCAACTTATTTTCAAAAGCTGAATAAAAAAACGCAAATGGCTAGTTAGTAGCTGTAAAATTTCACTTCAACCGTTAGTCTAACTGCTACACGATTTTTCACATTGACAATTTCCAAATGTGGTAGGTTTTTCTGACGGACCTTTTTGATTTTCTTTGTTATTAAACTTTTTTAAGCTATTTTTCGTGAGCATGTTCCGCCACGCGTAAAATGCTCACCAGTATAATTACATTAGGTTTTTTTGGTTTTAGTGATGACTCTGGGTGCGTTTAGCTGATCAAAATAACCTAGTTCGATAAAAAAACTTTCTATAATTATTTCAGGTCCGGTTTTTGGATTTTTGTTGAGCAATTTAAGTTTCCGAACATGCGGATTTATTGGAGGATTTATTATGGCGGTTGGCATGTCAACAAGCGCTTTAGTCCAAACACCTTTGCAATTGCTTTTCACTTTTGGAATAATAACAGGTGCTACAGTATTATCAACTAAAGCTATGTCAAAATAATTACGTTCAAAAATGAACACATACGATATGATATGGTACTGCATATACTTATTTGTAATGTTTATGGTGCTATTTACGGCTGCATAGTGTATACTGCATACATACACGGCTGCTTTGATAAGCAAAATAATTGGTATCAAACGCCTTGCTCAAGAATGCATCCTGGTTCAAGAAAGGAGGCACGAAAAAGATTTTAATCGATTTTTTAACCAAAAACAAATTTAGCCTTTAGGTACCTATATAGTTTTATTGACTTTAATTTACGACTAGGGCCCGCAAAAGTCAATAAAGTCAAATTTTTTTCAGGGTTTTATTATATCATCATACATGTACCAACACTGGTTTTGGGTGCTCTGGAGCCAGTTTAGCTAGATTTTATAGGTTAAAATAAAGTCAAAATTTTGGGTTAGATCAAAATTTGTCAAAATTGTGTGTGATCAAAACCTATTTTTCAAATGCCAGCAAAGTTTTTTTTTCATTTTTCTGGATATCTGAGCCTCAATGAAGCTTTACAAGCAAATTTATACATGCTTGATTGAAGTTTTGCTGCTCAAACTTCTGCAAATAGTTGTAATATGTCACACTGCAATTGCCTGGGTCAACTTCTTTATAAAAATATTTTTATAATATCGCGAAACTCTTTTTTCTTTTATTAAGAACAAGTTAAGAATGCCAGCCTCGGCATGAATAAAATAATTAAAAGCACTAAGTTTAAATTTAAAAATCAAAAAGTCAATTTTTATTATGCATACCGTATATAGCAGCAAAATAGATTATTGAAACCTTTTGGAACTCTACGGTTTTGCTTTTACAGCTTTAGCAATCGACAAAACTTTTACACAACACAACTTCTTATTTTCACTAAGCATGAATGAAACTGTTGTGTCAATTTATTTTCCAATTAAAACTTAAGAGCAAATGAGGCCTAAAATTCGTAAAAATTCAAGAACAGCCAATTTCAATCCAAAATTTACTGATTATAAAAAGAAGTGTAGTTGACATGGAAATGTGGGCAGATTCCTAGGTTTTTGTTCTGCATCGCTTAGTTGCTTTAATCGCAAGACTGACTGATTGAGATTTCTTAGTAAATCCTGTTAATGAAAAGCGAAGAAGGTCACCTTTTTCTAACTTACGTGAATTCGTGAATTGCGAACTACAAAACATTTTTAAAAAATCAAAATTGAGAGCTTAGTAAGGCCAAAACGGTTTAAGTCAAAATAAAGTGAAAATTTAGCTAATATAAAGCCAACATGAATTTTTTTAGGTCAAAATAAAAATGACCCTATATATGACTTAAATTTAACCTTGAAAAGCGTATCAATAGAGTGGTTAGTACTTGTTATGCCAATTTACGTAATTTTGGCAGAATTGCTACTCAGCTAACCAAAACTCTAAAAGTTTTGCTAGTTCATTCTTTGATATTGTCTCAGATTGAGTATTGCAATGCCTTGTTTTACAACTTACCGGATTATTTGTTGCACTAGTAGACAAAAGTTTTATGTGCTGGAGTGAAATTTTTTTTCGGACCTCGTGGTTCTGCTTTGCGTATGCTGCGATATTTGAAAAGCCTTTATTTTTTACCTGTTAAATTTTGTATTCAATTCAAAATTGCTGTGCTCACGAACTAGTGCCAACATGGCTGTACTCTTACATGTTTAAAAAATCTTATCAACTCTCGTTTCGTTTCGGCAAGATACAGCTTGCGTATTAATGATGATAATTGCTCGCTCCAAACGGTAACTGGCTTAAACTTCGCCATATCCCAATCTATGTATTCGTATGCATCGCGCAAGGTAAGAATTCGATGCCGTTATGTCTGCGTGAAATTGAACTTTGTCCCTTTCCAAGAAACGTTTAAAAGCATATAATTTTAATTTAGCCTTTGAGGATGCTACCACTGTTTGATGCCAGTATTTTGCTGCTTAATGGTGTAGAATTAGTACTTCTGCCGTTGTGTACTAACTTTATTTCTGTAAAACTATCTGTAAATCTATTTGAATGTTACTCCGGCCTCTTAGTCAAATGCATCGACACTTGTTGATGTTATCTCAAGGAGGATACAAATGGCAATTACTATGATTATTGTAATTGAATTTACAGTTGTTAAAACTACGAGAATATTTGGGTTAAATATCAGGGTTTTAAAAAGTGCTTAAAAACAAAGAGTTAGAGCAAACACCGCAGTAGATTGCCACAGTACTAAAAATTAAACACATTAAAAATTAAAACCGTCAATATTCTTTTAGAATAAGATGTACTTCTGATAATCATGTTTAAGTATGAAACAGGTTATTGGGTTTTATAAGATTTTAATTCTTTAATGTTTTAGAATTGTGGTAACTTGCTATGGTTGCTAAAATTGAAATATTTTTGAAATTTTTCCTATTTTGGGGCTGCGGTTGCAAAGGTATTCAACGAATAAGAAAAAATATCCCCCTCAAAAGTTTTTGGAAACCCTGAGTTTGTTAATAATAATTTAATTGTAATATTTTGACGTTTGTGGGGTCTTTAATGCTTAATCGTTTACGAGCTATCTGGCATAAAGGCCTCCAGCGCGGAAGCGTAGGAAAGAGCCAGAACTGCCACCAGAACGACGACTACAGGTACTTAAAACAAGCAATGCAAAAAAGTTGTGCTCTTTCAGATTTGAATCTAAAGGAAGACAACTTTTGATTTGAATCTGAAGGAAGACAACTTTTTGCATTGCTTGTTTTAAGTAGTCGCCATTTTAAGGTTAGAATGAATTTAAGGTTAGAATGAATATTATCAACCTTTCCAGTCACATCACGTGACCAAGCCAATTTTAATAAATCTCCCATTTTTTCATTTATTTTGGGTTTGGGGAGATGAAATTGAGTTGGGGGGATTAAATACACTCTATGCGATTCCCTCAACCCCAATTTAGACGAAAAAGGGTGTTTTATCAAAATTGGATTGGTCACGTGATGTGACTGGAAAGGTTGTAATATTTATTCAAACTTTACCCGAAGAACCTCTAACCTTACCTGATGGCTCTTCCCTAGCCTTCCGCGCTGGCAGCATTTAGGCCAGATCAGAGTTGTAAGTCGGCCCAGGCTTTCGGGTCGGGTTTGGATCCAAACTTGACAAAATTTTGAGTTTGATTCGGTCCTGAAACGTGCTTTTTGTCTCACTGTAGGTGCATAAAAATATAATCAAAATAACTTGGCAACATTGCTAAATGAAGACTTCGGGTAAGGTTAGAATGAATTTTATCAACCTTTCCAGTCACATCACGTGACCAGTCCAATTTTGATAAAAACACCCTTGTTGTATGATTGTAATGATAAGTCAATTAAGATGTTTTTTGACGTTTGCAGGCCAGAGTTTTAATATTTTAATCGTTTTGCGTGCTTCTGGCCAAAAGGCTACCAGCTCGGAAGCCTAGGGAAGAGTCACCAGAACGGCGACTATTTAAAACAAGCAATGCGAAAAATTGTCTTCCCACAGGAATCGAACCTGCAGCCTTTGGATTATCGGTCCACTGCTCTACCACTTGAGCTAGAGAAGACGCCTCCTCGCATGCTTAATTTTGGCTATTTAAACCCAGTAACTTGCTTGTTGTATGATTGTCGTCTAAATTGGGGTTGAGGGAATCACATAGAGGGAATCACATTTAAGGAATCACAATTGATCCACCCAACTCAATTTTATCTCCCCAAACCCAAAATAAATGAAAAAAACGAGAGATTTATCAAAATTGGCTTGGTCACGTAATTTGACTGGAAAGCAGGGTGTCGAACCGAACCTGAACCCGAACCGTGAACCCAAATGAACCGGTTTATTTTGATAAACCCGAACCGAACCTGAACCAGCAAAATTTTACTTCAGTGAACCTGAACCCTCAAAATTGTGCTCAAGTGAACCTAAACCGAACCTGAACCCCTAACAAAAATAAGAATATATTTTTCTATATCTGGATACCGCTGGCGCTGGTACACGCACAATAATAACAGTGGTGATCATCAACAGGATCAGCAATTTCTCCTTTTTTTTTCTGGACGAAACGAGTAACGACAGTTAAATTTTAAGTCAGTGAACCCGAACCGAACCTGAACCAGTAATATTTTACTTGAGTGAACCTGAACCAAACCTGAACCTCGAAAATGATGCTCAAGTGAACCCGAATTAAACCTGAACCGCTAAAATATTTTGAGCAGAAACTAAACCTGAACCCGAACCGTTATTTGAAACCGTTCGACACCCTGCTGGAAAGGTTGATAATATTCATTCTAACATTACCCGAAGACTTCGTTTAAGGATCAATACTATGATTGGTGTACACTGTGCAATGATTAGTATTACATTATTGCATCACAATTTATCATCAATAACCGGTTTTTATTTAGTCTCAATGAATGCAAGTTCAGCACATTGTGCCATCACAGTACATTGCCTTGCTAGACATTCATGTCGTTTTTCACTTGTACCTGGTCCATATGTTACCGTGGAACGGTAGAAACGTTGTTGAATTTGAAGACATGAAAGGATCTTTTCAGACCTAACTTAACTGTCGGTTTTTTTTTCCGGGCATGATTTCGGCTTTAAATTATTTTTCGGGTTTGGGCTCATATTTGTGGGTTCGGGCCTGAACTAATCGGTCCGTTTATAACTCTGGACCAGGTAGCACGTAAACTATTAAACCCTCAGTTTGTTCTCTCAGCCTGAACTTCCAGGAAAAAAGAGACTATAATAATATTTCGTATTTACCCTTCCACTAACAGCTTGTGACCGATGCAATTTTGGTAAACCTTTTCCTTTTTCTGGAAATTCAGGCTGAGAGAACAAACTCAGGGTTTCCAAAAACTTTTGAGGGGGATATCTCCGCTTGTATGTGTTGAATATCTTTTGCAACCGCAGCCTCAAACTGAGAACAAAAAATTTCAAAAATTATATTTCGATTTTAATAGTTGTAAACTACCGCAACTAGCTGAATGCTTCACTCCCTTTAATACGAGAATATAAAATATACAAGAGTATACAAATACGAGAATAATTCTGCGCACCAGCTGCTGTAAAAAGTTTGGTCTGAAAGGCTTCTAAGCACCATAAAGCCAACTACATCAAATAGAGCAAGTAACTTACTCAACTAACTAAATTATTAACTTTCAGGATTTGGTGTTGGCCTTCATTTTTATGTGACTTGTACAATGGTGAATGAATATTTCTTCGAAAACCGGCTGCTAGCAGAAGGAATTGTAGGGTCGGGTATTGGATTGGGAACATTTACATATTCTATTTTGCAGCAGTATCTTTCAAACAAATATACTTGGAAGGTTAACAGTACTTTTGTTAAATTTGCAGTATCACTGTTGTTTGTTTTTTTCAGCTCATGTTTAATAATGAGAGGATTAAAAGGAGAACAGCAGGCAAAATAACTTAATAAGCAGATTAAAGGAGGACTGTAACAGGCAAAATCAACGGGGTTTCTAAACTTAGAAACAATAATATGATATGTTATTAGGGTTAATTTATTCTTCTTGACTCCACACCAAACACAATTTCCTATCCCGGATCTAAAGTTTAACATTGACAATTTTAGTGTGCCACACTGACGTTATCAACTTACTGCCGATGCCATCGTATCACATCGCTGATCAACGATGCATTACAATTGCACAGAGATTTCTCTCCAATATTTCACTCCCAAAGTAATTTCAAAAAAGTTGGGTATATTTAACTTCGAATCAGCAAAAATAAAATAAATATTAAATGAAAGGAAATCGCTTTCGGCTTGAAGTAGGGGCCATCTTTCTGTCTTGTTTAAAGGGAATGTTTACTCAATTTTGCGTATTCTGTGTGATTGATGATTAGGGTGACTCTACTTGGAGTCGAAATCGATTTCTTTTTATCAAATTGATTTTATTTTTAACTATTTGGACGTTAAATAAATAATATTGTTTTGAATCTGAAAGGATTGCCAGCAATCTCCAAGGTACGCTAACTTTACACCTGGGAGAGATTCTCCAAACATTTTAGATAATACATTGTTCCAAAAAAATAGAAGATGCTTTTAGGGAGCAATGCTAATAGGAGGAGGAATTGTGCTTCATCTTTGTTTAAATTCAATGTTTTTCATTGCTTCGAAGTCGATTGCACATCATCCGCTAAACATTTGGGAAAAAATTGACAAAAAAAGTGAAAAAAAGTTTAAAATACAGAAAGATGTCATCAAAACAATTCATCAGTCTGGGTTAAAGACTTGCGAAAGCAACGATGGCAGTCAAAGTTAGTATCTTTAGACTTTATAAGTGATTTTGTGTTTGGTAGCCTTTTGCTGTATTATTTAGCAGTCTCAAATTATTTTATTCTCCCTACTACGTTAAACTATTTTAATAGTGCAATTTTTGATATTTTTTCGAGTAATTTAATAGAAAGTAAAGTAAACTCAAGTCTAAATTACTTTTTTTAATAGGAAGAATTTCACAAGAACACGAGGCTCATTTTTGCTCAAAATTTAAGACCAAATTTAACAAAAATGCCACCATCAGTCTGAAAGAATGTTTAAAAGCACGAACTAACAGTCATAATCAGTACTTAAATAGTAAAGTTTTGCATAGGGGTACGCTTTTGCAGCCATGACTAACTTTACAAAAAGTTTAGTTGAAAGGATGTATTTTCGTCGCCGAAATTGAATGAAGACCAAAAACAAGAAAAAGGTCTTCGCCGCAATTTGTGACCATTTTCGGCAGGAAATTTGTAGGATCTTTTAGTCCTGGCTGGCCATTTTTCCTCTGGTCATCCAGCGCTCAACTCTCGATGGGAGGACGCCTAAATCTCAATCAGGGGACGCTAAATCTCGATGGGGGGACGCGTCCCCCCTACAATTTAAGTACTGGTCGTAATACAATATTATAGCTAATCAGCAGATTATTTTGCCATTGCTAATTTGTGTAACAGAATTCATAATCTACTGCATAACACAAGACAACTTTTAAGCCAGCAAGATTACCTTCGTATCACCTTATTTTGAAATAAAATTAAAAATAAATTGAAAACAAAATAATGAGGTTGAAATTCGTGACAGTTAAGAACAGCCAGCTTCAACTCAAAAGTTATTGTTTTTTTGTACAAACAAACTGCAAACTGCAAAATTTTCAACTTGGCAATTTTCCACAACTCATTTTCTACTCGTGATCATTAATTTATTAGGCTATACTAATTCGACCAAAATTTTTTTGTCATTTGTATAGACAGCAGAGGGCGCCAGCGATTCGTGATTACCGTATAAACGAATTTTTACTGTAGAATCTCTGATAAATTGTAATTTTTCATTACTAAAATTTTCTCACCCATCAGCACAAGCCAAACCACTCGTAAGATACAAACTGTAAAACATTGTACTGCTTCGTTTCAGCATGCTGACCCAATATAATAAACTCAGTATTAATAAAAACTTTATAACTTTGATAAATAACAATTTTGTTGAAAACTGACAGCATCAATGCATTCTGCAACGTGGTAAAAAAATCAGTAATAGCAAACTGATTTCAAAGCGGGGTTCAGTGTGGGCAAGACTTCTGTTTTTAAACGGAAAAAGGAGAAAATAAATTACGGGTACTCAAAGTTTTCTCGGCCACAAAACCATAGCCTAGGGCCGAATAGTCAGACGCGTTGTTCAGGCGTGTTCTTGTGTTCTTAATATATGTTCCTATGAAATTATTGTTCTTATAATTGAAGACAAATTAATACTTAGGGTATTTAAAATGCGATTGATTTCTGAAATTTGTAGAAAACGAAGAGAGAAGTTTCTACAAAAGATCAATAATACTCTGGCAAAATCCTTACTTTTTGATGCTTTTTATCTCAGATACTTTAACGTGGTTGGGAATAATCATTCCGTACGTTCATCTTGTTGAAAGAGGAAGGTATTTTAAATTTCAAATGTGATATAAAATTACAAATTAGCAAATCATAATATCAAATTTTTTAAACTAAAATTGTTGTATTTAAAGGCCAACTAACTCTGCAATACCATAAATTTAGTTGTTGTATTAATAAGATTAATGAGAAATTAAATCCCGAGCCTAACATTGTTGAAAAGCTCTTTAGCATGAGCCTGTATTTCTGAATCAAAATTTCCACCGTCTCATTTATCCTTTGTTCAGTTTGAGGTCATCAAAATTATAAGCATTGAGAAGATGTCAGCTTCTCGTCGTGAGCTGTGACTGTTTGCATCAATCTTTGGTATTACATCATAGACTATTAATAAGATTACAGAGAAATTAAATCTCTGGCCTAACAATTTTGAAAAGCTCTTTAACGTGAACCTGACTTTATAAATCAAAATTACCACTCTCTGATTTACACTTACAGTAGTTCAGTTTGAGATTATCAAAATTATAAGCATTAAGAAGACGCCAGCTTCTCGTTGTGACTGTTTGCATCAATCTTTGATATCACATCATAGACTAGAAAGACGCAAAGACATCTTTCGACTTTAATGAAAAAGCTCCAAGCATATTGATCCTCCTTTATACGACAACGAGCCTGTATATACCGATGGGGAAAAAACACTTTAAACTAGTGGGTTTTGAAACACTATATACATAAAAATATTGATTTTCAAGATTGCGGATACTATGAAGAGTTCATGAGTAAAAAACTTAAAACAGTTGCGGAAACTTTAACTTTTTAAGCAAAAAATAAAAGTACGAGGGGCATTCAAAAAGTAATGCACTCAAAAGCAATGCTCGTACAGGATTTTACCAATCTTGTTTGTATTTGGCACAAACGTGATAGGACACATCTTTTTGCGATTGTTATATGTTTTTCTTTGATTTTCAGATTTTTAAAGCTTAAACTAGATTTAGAAATGGCTGCCCCTCTTAAAGCTCGTCAAAAGCAAAATGCAAAAGCAAAATTATGGCCACTGTTTTTTTGGATTCTCAAGATGTAATCCTTGTGGATTTTTTACCGAAAGGGGAAACCACTATCTCTGAGGTATATAGATTGAGACTCTTAGGAAGCTCAAAGCAAAAGTTCGACGTGTTCGGCCCAACCTGGACATGGCAAATGTGCTCCTCCAGCATGACAATGCACGTCCGCACACAAGCATCAGGACCATGGAGGCCATCACTTCATTTGGATGGACTGTGATACTACATCCGCCATATTCTCCTGATTTGGCACTGCCAGACTACCACCTCTTTGGTCCAAAGAAAGAAGGACTCCGGGGCATTCGGTATCGCAATGACTATAAAGTGAAAACTGCTGTCTTGAATAGGCTTAGACATCAACCGGCTGAGTTCTACAACACTGGTATACATGCCCTCGTTCATAGGTGGACTGTAGCTCTTGAGGAAGGTGTAGACTATGTGGAGAAGTAAACATGTAATCCTCACACTTGTACCTTTCTTTTGATGTATAATACATGTTGCTACTGTAACTTGTTTGTACATAATAAAGTTGGGTGCATTACTTTTTGAATGCCCCATTGTATCTGAATTTACACACATATGCTAAAATCAAAAAAAAAGAAAGCATCTTATCAACAAAGTAATGTAAGCAGGCTACGTCAAACAACCAGTCGTAAATTTGAGATGACATTTTGTTTATTCCTTTGGACAGCATTAGGATAAATTTGGATTATAAGTAGGACCGGGCTCTTCGAGTCTGATTCGGGTTCAGGCTTAAGATTAACAAAACTTCGGATTAATTCGGGTTTTATACGTGCCTTGTGGTTTACGTAGCTATAAAAACAATCAAAATGACTTAGCAAAACTGAATAAAGAGTTTATTTAATGTTTAATCGTTTGCGTACTTTCTTTAAGTATCAATGCCCGTATTAGTACCGGTACACAATTATCATTACTGCATTATAATCTATCTATAAGTTGTTCTATTTGGTCACAGCAGACTAAACATACAAAGGAAAAGAGCAATATCCTGTACGTTTTTTTAAACCTAATTTAACTTTCGGGCTTTTTCGGGCCTGGATAGTGCTTCAAATCACATTTCGGGTTCGGACCTGAACTTGTCGGCCCGTTTACAACCGTGGTATAGCACAGCTTTACTTTAAAATCTTCTGCCAGAAAAAAGTTACAAAAAAAATTCCGACACTTGAAAAAAGAACTGAAGAAGAAAATTAATTTTTCCGGGTAAAAGTTGGTAATTGCTATTAGTGATAAATATTGAAATATTATTGTATTTCAAAAACCCAACTAAGGATTTAATAGACTGTAGAAAAAAAAAAAGAAAAAAGTTTCCATGAGTACTTATAAGAGTTACGGCGACTTACACTTTTTGGCAGCGTTTATGGTTTAATTTTTGATGCTGAGATGACTTTGTTCTTAATTTGGTCTTAAATTTAGAGCAAAAATTAGCCTCGTGTTCTTATAAAACTGTATTTACAGAAAAAAAAGAGAGAAAATTGCAAATCTTTACCGTAATTTTGTTACTAAATGCCATTTAGGTTTGCCACATTTTAATGAAATTCGATTTTGAAATAGTTCAAAGTCAACCTGTTGTTATAGATTACTGAAAGGAGTAGATGCTGATACAGCAGCGTGGTTGTCGTCTGCTATTGGTCTAGCAAGTGTCGTTGGGAGACCTTTCACTGGATTTGTAGCCAACTATTTTCACATCTATCCATTGTGGGCATATACAACCAATCAAGTAATATCTCGCCTTCATTATAGAATGTTTTCGTTTAGCTTTGGATGCTCGTCGAAGTCATTTTCGCACACCAAAAAAGGCGCTAATGAACGATAAAACTTGCTCAGATAAAATGCTGTTTCCAAACTATCTTGCCCAACAAGCGCAAAAAAATCCTCGCTTGAGTTTCTTTGCGAGATGCCACGTAATCTAATAAGCATGTGATAACAAATCTATTCTATTGTAATGTCAGATGTATTGCTGCTACAAGTAATGCCGGTGGAGCATGATTGTTATGTAACGAAGATACCAGACGTGTGCAACTATGGCCATCGTTGTATTCAGGCGCGCAGCAAGAATTTTGCAAAGGGGGGGGGGCTTTTTTGGAAACTTGAAACAACAGTAAACAAATTTGACCAAATTTTCATCAGTCTTGAATCAGATTAAGGCGGTTTTTTGTCAAAGTCAGGTAATCTCAAAAAAAAGGTCTTTGCCGAAAATCAGAGCGTTTTTTGTCCAAATTCAAGTGATCTTCAAAATAAAATAAAGTAAAACAAAGGTCTTTGTGTAGACAGAGATCCACTTCTTCCGCTCCACATCATCTCAGATTCTTCACCTGTTTCACCCCAATTACCTTTGGGGGAGGGCTATTTTCGTTTTTAGAGCAAAAATCAGCCTCAAAAGTGCTAAAAGCACGCTATTTCGCATACTTTTCAGGCCAATGGGGGAAGCTCGAGCCACCCCACCCCTAGCTACGCTTTGGTTGTATTACTATTTCTTTAGCTGGAAAGTGCTAACTTAATAGTAATGAAACCGGTCAAAAACGAAAACGCTCATGGAGATGGTCTGCGAAAGAAGTCACAAAATCTACGTTCTGTTGATTGAAATGGAAGATAATTCCTTGTATATCCTTGCTCAGGGTTTCCCAAACTTGCTGTTCATGGGTACCCTTTGGCCATTTATCAACTCGGTCTTGTATTTCCCAAAATGTTCACATATTATTTTGTAAAAGAAAACTTGCTCTATCAACCCCAAACCTCGCTTGATGACTCAAAAAAAAGGTTTTCTCCCGCAATTTGAATGGGTTTTGAACCCGAATTTGATTGAAGACAAAAAAAAAGGTCTTCTTCCTGATTTGAGTTGGATTTGTCCCCGAATTCGATTGAAGACTTAAAAAAAAAGGTCTCCGCAATTTGGTGTCAAAGCGTCTCGCCTACTATGTAATCAATTAAGTTCTGGTTGCAATGTACTCATTCAAAAGTCGAAATGTGCCCCTGGCTGTACATGACATGTACCCCCATTTAAGAACCCCTGTCCTAGTTGGCTGGTTTTCTACCCCTACAAGTGCTCAATAAAAAAAAGCATAAAAAATCTCAAATATATTTGTTTTTGTCAGCTTTTTTGGCCTATTTTTTATTGAAAGTTAAGTTGCTTAGGAGAGTTATTTGTTGTTGAAATGGTATCCAAATATTGTAAATTTTGAATCAATGAATGCTAGAAAACAGTAACGCCTTTGTAGCAGCTGTCTGAAATTCGAGGAAAATGAACATTTAAAGAAGAATATTGCACCAATCGTGTTGAGTCTATGTGTTGACATTCTAAGCCTGCAAAATACCCGACTGTTAGTAGGTAAAGAATGATAGCCATTTATTTATGTTTTTGGATCAGTGCAAAAAAAAACTTATTACATATTTCAATTTTTTAAATGACAGTAAAGGCTTTAAGGTTTTTAATTGATAAACTTATGTTTTAACAGAAACAATAAATTTTAACGTTTGCCAAAAGTGAACAAATTCAATATTAGGTTACAGAATACTGTTGCTATCTTTGTTAACTGATGTTTTCAAATATTTCTTTGTCAGTTGATACAGAAAATGACAGGTTCTCTAAGCAATACGCTTTTTTTTGCAGTTTGATGGCAAATATATTGCGATTTTGATTAATGATCGACAAAGCTTTGGTTTAGTTAAAGTTTTTCAGCATTTCGCAATCAAATTTTTTGAGTTAAATAAGGCCTCTCGAACGCTTAAGGAGTGCTTCAAAATCTACTTTAAGTTGGCGAGTAGAATATGACGATTTTTTTTTACTTGAGCTGTGTGTTGTAAACGCTCCAAACAACTTTTAGCAAGCGAGAACTTAGCTAGCTTTAGACGTTACCGGTCTCGCAAAGCTTAATATAGTACGTGTAGAAATGATCTGAAAGTATGTTGTTGTTGTTTGGTAGAGCTGCGTAAGAAAAGCAAACTTCTTATTAGCGCGCACGAAGAAAGTTCTGTGATGTGTGGGCCCAGATTATCCGAGTTTATTTGCAATTTTTGGTAATTGCATAACCATTCTTACCGTAAAGATTAAAGTTATAATATTCTTCAACTGAAAAATCAAATCTCAATGCTTCTCTTCTCACGAAACGTCAAGTTATGTTTCTATTTGTTTTAACTTCGTGTAATATATTAAAGATAGTTCGATATTCCAAACATAACGCTCCTAAGTATTTTGGTTTTTAAAGGTAAAAACATTTATATTCACTATATAGTTCGCAGCAAAAAGAATAAAACAAATGCAAAAAGCTATAACAAGGGTAAGTTTTTATTGACCGAAAAATTAAAAAAACTTGACTTAAGAATTCAAAAAAAAAGACATTATCGACCTAACAAAATTTGGACCGAGTAAAACCTATTTCTTGAGACTTTTTCAAAATTTTATCCTAAAACAAACATTCAATAAATGAAAGCACACAATTTCTCAAAAAAATTTGCAAAACAAGTTTATATCACTTTGCTACTGCGAAATTCTTTAACTATTACGATTAACGGTAACACTGCAAGCTAATCATTAGGTGGATGAAGTAAAGTGTAAAATCATGATAGTAATACTGTACTTTGATTTTGAAAAGCTGACTAGCTAAACCAGGCGTTTAAACTAACTTTTGCTTGAATTACCAAAACACCAGCCTCTTCAAAACGTTTCACAATCGCTTTCACTTCAGGTTAATTCTTTTTGCATTTAAAGTAGCATTTAGCCAGTTTCCACGAACCCCGTCTTATAATAACAGGTTTTGGCGGGTACCTCATAGCAGCGAAATTGGCTTTACTGATTTTGTTTTCAATTTTTACTAATTTGACTTCTGAAAATTAGTTGATTAACGTCTTCGAAATGAGATCTGACTGTCATAGCACAATTCCGCAATACGTGCAACGCATGTGACGTGAAACAGCTAGGATACAGCGATTTCAGTATTACACCTGCAGCCACCAAATATTTTGCTGCCTCAGACAATAATCGATAGATAGAGTTTATGCTAATTTCAAGAGTACTATCAGTCTATTGCCCCCCTTCCCATTGTCCTGTCGACCAAAATGCGCCATAAGAAAAATACCACGTTTTTCGCACATCTGAAACAGTTTTTGTAGTGATATCGACTTTAAAGTATGATTTAAAGCCACTTTTAAAACATTTATGTAGGGGGTAGAGCTAATATTTGTCTAAAAAAAGCTCACAAATCAGTAAACTTTGAAAATGGCTAAAAATAAGCAATCAGATTTGATCGCTTGATCCAAAATGCTTAACGTAGGCTTCATCAAACAAATTATGAATGGGTGGGGAGTATTCAGTAGCCTATTTAATTTCGCTAATTACCAATCACTTCTCTCAAATCTCGTTCCATTAGGCCCTTGTCCCAAATTATCTTTCTTTATGAAACACACATGAATTAGGTTAATACTTATTCGTTTTTTTGAATTATAGTACTTAATGATATTACTGGCTTGCAATAAAAATATTGAAATTTTACAATTAAGTTAGCCCAGCTTTCAACACCTATTATGCAGCCTGTTTAATCATGTTTTTGCAGGCAGAGTTGATTTCTATGCCTCGTTTCAAAAGCATTAATTTTGTCAAAATAGGCTTAGAAATTAAGTTATTCGCGCAAAATCTCCGAACGTTAAGGGCTCCGCTTCCAGACACCACCAAACATCCCAACTGCAGATTTCTGACTACGCGCCTTGCTGTTGCTACTTATTGGTGATAAACTGAAAAATGAGTGACAATTACAAAAAATTGGCTTTATTGCCCAACAAAAACAATGTTGAACTAACGACAAAAAATCGACATGTTATCGACCAATCAAATTAAGATCATAAAACAGACTCTTTTTGAGCAGAGTTCTTGCTAAAAATTATATCATTCCAACTTACTACTAAAAAACTGACTTTATTGAAAAAACTTGCCCCAGCTATACCATAACATGATAAATTCTCTTGCTCCTGTATGCCATCTCCATTACTGCAAAATGTTATTGTATTCAACATAAGTCACTACTCAGCAGTAGCGTAGCCAGGGGAAGGGGAGAGGGATTGCGGTGAGCTATAGCCCCCCTCCCCCATTGGCATGCAGAATATAAAAAATATCACGTTTTTAGTACTTTTGAGCCTGATTTCTGCTCTGAAATGGAAAATAGCCTCCCCCATTGGCATTTCCAAGTTTAGGAAACGGCTTTTTTATTTTTTCTATTTGGTATACCACTGAATTTGGACGTAAAAAATCCGTGACGATATAAGTTAAAGACGTTTTTTTTTTTTTTGGTTTTCTACTGAACCTGGACAGAATAATTGCCCCAAATTTAGGTGAAGACTACTTTTTTTCTATTTAGATTTCATCCAAAGTTGGACAGAAAAAATTGCCCTAAGTTTAGATGGATACCTTTTTTTTGGTCTTCAACCGAATTTGGATAAAAAAATTGTTTCGATTTCAGATGCAGACCTTATTTTTTTGTTCTTCTTTAGCCATGATTCCCGAAAAAGCCCCCTCCCCATTGCAAATTTCTGTTTACGCACCGGTTACTCAGCGTAGAAGAAGTTGTTGCAGTGACTGCAAATGATGCCTATAATAATATAGTAGCGTGATCGGTTAATACAACTTAAAAAAAAAACTTTCTCTGTGAAACTTTATTGTTAAAACAACTTACATTGTCGAAGGTGGGCTCATTCGTTTGCTAAATCACGCTATAGGAGTAGAAATGTGCTTTCAAGAGCATGGTATGTGAAAGGCGTATCTAAAGCAAAACAGTATAGCATTCTGTTTTAGATAATTGTCGGAGTTTCAATGCTGATAAGTTCATATTGGTCTGCACTGGAAGGGCTTTTCGCTTTCGGTATTCTTTTTGGCTTCTTAAGCAATGGATTCGGATTCATGAAGGCAAGTGCAGCTTCATTGCTCGGAACTGAGTGGTTTGCGGATGCTTATAGCTGGCTGCTACTTATAGAAGGTGTAGGAGCAATGGCTGGTCCCATTCTAGCAGGTTGGTTGAATGAAATTTAATTGAATACTGTAGAGGAAATTTTGATTGACTGACGAGAAAAATCCCGAATAAGATCGGCTACACATCATACAATTATATTGGCTATAGGCATTTTGAGTAATCAATATTTCAGGCTGCAAGTAATCTAAATCGATAGTTTGGAAATACTATAAAATTTATGCAGTGTCTTGTTGAGTGTATCTAATTACTGTTAGCAGTTTTAGGCTTCTTAACAAATAAGAGAAATGCAATTCCTGCTTTTGATGTTGGTTCCAGATGCCAGTCATCTCTGTATACCCCTGTTTGACTCTCTGTTTACCCCTTTTGATAATCGCGTTCTTTTAATGGTGCTGATACTTATGTTTCAGTTGAGACAATCATATGAACAAATATCCTAAATAATAAACCTTTGAGCAAGCTAAAAAAGTCCTTTGAAATAACAAACCTTCAGTTAGGTTTTCGCTAGATTAAAAGTTCCAAAGTCACCATTAAATTTTTTCTGAAAGAAAAATCATGCAACGAATTATAACGTAAAGTATGCAGAGAAATTATTGAGCTTGGTTTTGACATTTTTCTCGATATTTCTTTTAATCCATTCATGTTTAATTCAAATTTTTGAATGAAGGTATCACATATCAAAAACTCCGCGCTTAAAAGTTTCAACTATCAACTTTTTAAGCAGGTTACATGTATGACGTAACTCGGTCATATACTTGGTCATTTCGACTTGGAGGGTTACTTCTCATTCTATCCGCTTGTGTTTGTTTCCTGAAACCGTTAGCGAAAAGATGGAAAAGACAAAGAAATCCACCACGGAACGAAAAAGTTGCAGCTCTGAATGAAATAAAAAGCAGCTCTATGTAAACAAAGTGATCTTTGTTTTAGGTTGGTATCGTACAATTTATCCAGAGTAATCGCTTCTGTGAGACATGCGAATGTTCTCCACCACTCATAGCCTACCCTAAATCCAATTTGTAAACTTTGTGGGTGGGAAAATCGACAATTGGCCTGTTTTAGAGCAAAAATTGACCTTTTGCTGATAACTTTGTTTATCATATGATGCTTAATATCAAAAATGATAATTAAAAAGTTTTGATTTTATACTATATATGGTTCGGAAAAGTTGCATTTTGACCAAACACACCTCTGGTAAAATCTTAGCGTGATGGAAAAAATTTTAAATCGCTACCGGTATTGTAGGCCAGAAAAACTTAATTTTTTGCCAAACATAATGTAAAAAAGTAACAGCATTGTACAAATGTGCAAAGAATTAAAACCAATGCAAAAGTTTCATAATGTTTGCAAAAATGAAATGAAATAAACAACAAAAGCAAACATTCAATCAAGAGTGTAGTATTTGCAGTACTGCTATTCAACTATAAAAACCATTCCAGTGACAATAAAGACCTTATTTAAAAGCTGAATAATTATTAACATTTATTTGTGAAAAGTTATGGATTGAACAATTTTCATCCTAAATTTTGTATCACAAATTCTAATTACACTTCTATTCAAAGTCTGCATTCGCAGGAAAAGAAAAAAACATGTTAGGTTAAGGGCAGTACTTAAATTGTAAAATTTTGCATGGGAGGACGCTTTTGCAGCCTTGACCAAACGCATTAGGCATGCGAAAGTACTTTAGTGAAGATTACGTAATTCCGTCGCCGAAATTGAATGAAGACCAAAAAAAGGTCTTCGCCGGAAATTGAAGTGTTTTTTTGCCAAAATTAGGTGAAGACCAAAAAAAGACGGTCTTCGCGGGAAATTGAAGTGGTTTTTCGCCAAAATTAGGTGAAGAATTAGGTCTTTTTCGTCTGATCATCCAGCGCTCAAATCTAGATGGGGGGATACCTAAATCTCGATGGAGGGATGCTAAATCTCAATGGGGGAAGTTAACTCTCGATGGGTAGACACGTCCTACCGCATTAAGGGGTATATTACATGATAACTATAAGAACATACAGTACGTAAAGCAGATGCCAAAACCTGTCTTATGAGATATCGGAGGTAATACTTAAAGATACTCTTACTATTCATTGATACCATAGTAAAACTTAATGCCTACTGTATATACCTTGTGCACCACACACTGGTTTAAATGCTTTTTCAATTAGCAAAGTCAGGTATGCTGCATAGAAAGTGCAACTAAAACTAATCGATTCAACGACGATTACTATTTATGCTTCCCGAAGATGTATAAATAAAACATCATGCTTGTTTTTGCTTGTTTATGATTGCAAAATTCAGTTGTTCTCCTATATCATTGTATTTCGACATAGCTATAGAATTGTCCTTTGTAGTTTGCGCGTTTTTAATGCTCAATATGCGATGCAGCATTTAAAGCCATTCGTGATCCAAACGATAAATTAAACGCATAATGCTCAAAATAATAAAACAAAGTTGGGAAGAGCTAATGGGCAGGCCATCGTAGATGATAATCTATTTAGTAACAAGCTTCGTTTGATTTTTCCTTATATAATTATATCTTGTGAAAAAAACGGAACTTGATTCAGTAAAAAACTGGTTTATGAATTTCTAAGAATGATTATTAATAGGCCAAGTTTTTGCAACTTTTGCAACTTTTTTTTACAGCTTCCTAAATACTTTGAATTTATGCAGTACAATGTTTTAAGTTGTTTTTAGGAATTTTAGATTGCAACTTTTTCTTTTTTACATGCAACTTTTTACTGTAATTTTTGTAAAGTATGGCGCAAAATGTTTGTGTGATTTACGAACCATGTTATAAAACTATATCAGCACAATTCTATTGTCTTTGATTTGTATAACAAAGAGCTATGTGACGGATTTTCTGCATCTTAATGTTATCTTGGACGCAACAGTTGGCTTACAACTTTGTGCACTGTGAAAAGAAGTTTTAATATGTTGGGCAAAATGTTGGCAAAAAATCTCCATTTCTTCTCAAATAATGTTTGCCAATATTTGGCATTAGATGCAAATAAATTGCTGGAGAAAATCACTGCCGTTTGAAATGTTTGCATAAATGCAACTTTCTGCAACTTTTGTTAAAAATAAATGCAATTTTTTCAATGCAACAAAAACTTACCCTAATTATGATGTATCACAAAAACAGTTCAAACGACAACCATGCGATTGCTCAAAAATTATATAATTACAGACATTTTGATGTAATCTCTTAAATCTAAATCTTATAACCTTTTAAGCAGTAAAGACTGAAAACGCAGATTTAAAAATTGATTTACTGCTTTCAAACCATACAAGAAATATCAATAAATTTTATAACTTGCCCTTTAAAAACTGTCTGATGTAAGATTACGAATACATTACCCTTTTTTTTAACAGATTGCTGAAGATAAAAATAATTGTTTATTGCCTATAACAGATGCATGCTTTTAGGCAAAATTATTGTAACCTTTTCTCACTCACAATTTATCATTAAAAATTCTAAATTGCATTAATGCAGCAAAAAATTAATTAGGATTGTACCTTAAAAAATTGGGGAGGAAATAAATCGTATGTGTCTTTCAGTTTTTTAATGAGTTGAAAAATGGAATTCAATCCGCTGCGTTAGTAATAACCGAATACTTCTGTCATATTTTCACAAAATAATATTGTAGCCTTCAATTTTGATTGGGCTATTTAACCGAAAACGCAGAACTTTCTAATGCAAAATAAGATATAGCTATTTAACTATACAGTTAAGAGAATATAAATTGAAATTTACAATGCTTTGTTACGTTTTTTATAGGCCTACTCTTTTTTTATTTAAAGGCTTCCCTCTTTTATAGGCCTCCTCTACAATATTTACGTTATTTTTTTGCAAAATACTGCATTTACGCAGCAGTAGGCTATTCTACTTTAATCAGAAAGATTTAAATTTGCATTCAATCTTTTTGAAAAGTGCTCAATAAACTATTAGATCAAAAGACAGAGCAATACGATATATTTTTTTTAAAGTTAGCAAAAAGATATACTTGTTTGTTTGTTGATTTGAACCAGGCACTCTGCGTCTGTCCAACCAGACCAATGCAATGCCCTTTTTGGGATTCTGTTTTCAAGTCTTTTGTCAGGCTGGTCCACCACAACGAGTAGACTGCTTGGCCCAAGATTGGCCAAGATTTACTGACCACTGCACAGTGTTTCAAGCATTTACATTTGTCGGATGGTCTTATGTATTTGCTTAATTTGGGTAACACCACCCTGACATGAAACACGCAAATACATGAAACACTGTCGTTAAATCTTCCTGCTAATTTAGCCATTAACTATATATGTATTCTCCAAGAAATATTCATAGCAGAGCCTTTAATATAATTAGCTTAACGCGATAAATTTTGCATTATTTGTACTTTATGATGAATTTCAAATACCGCAATTTATTGTTTTTTTTGTTTTGTTTTTTAATGAAAGATTAAAACAAAATGCAAATTAACAAATCAGCAGTTTTACGTACAATATTTTAAAAGTTAGATGCCAAAAAAAAGCTCGCTTAACATAAGACTTTGGCATAGTTTTGAAATAAATTTTTAATAAAGGTATATGTATATATTACGATGGTGCAATTTAGGCTGATGTGTTTATGGCACTGCAAAATTTTGATTTTCAAAACAAGCAAAAGTCAAAATATTTATCTCTTTGTAAAAAATATTCATTGATCAGCAAATTATTTCAAAGAATTTGCTTACACAAACTAACCAGACATAGAATTCGAAATAATAATTCTGGAAACTAATATTTAGCAGCATCATAAATTTTGCTTTGAATTTGTTTTCGGCTTTGTTTGACACATTGTATGTTTTAAGTTTAACATGGTGGAAACAAAACGTAATTTTGTGCTGACCAATATAAAGTTTAAAAAGCGAAAAAGTAAAGTGTCGCTGTTGTAACTGCTAAAAATACAGAGATTATGCAAATTGACATTGAAGTCTTAAAAGAAGAGATGATGTGTCAAAATATAGTTACAGTTGTGTCTAGATTTTATGCCGAAGCGTGTAACGAGTTGAAGGTGATGACAAAGAAAATCAATTTTGTAACTCTGATTTCGCCCAACTATCAGCTCGCAAAACTGAACTGGCTAAAAACTGAGTCACTACAAACTTCAGGTCGAAGCATTGTTTTTTTTTTATTTGTCCTCAAAGACAGTATAGCGGAGAGAACCCATCAAAGCTAGAAGAGTTTTATCGGTTTTCTAAGGCTTTCATCTTCTCATATAGAACGTCAGCCTATAAACTAAAGAGTTGAAAGTTGCCTAATGGACTGCACTGTAAAAATTCGGATTGCATAGAAAAAATGTATCATTTAGAACAGTGAAGTTGGTGCAAAATTTTATATCTAGATGCAAAATTATTTGGTTGCTTGATCTCTTGCCACTTAATTGATACATTTGCGTGTATGGACCTATAACTTTGCGTTTATCTAACTATTTCTAAACTAAGCATTTTTTGAGGGGTTCTGTTTACAAGTATTTCGTCAAACTAGGCCGACGCAGCTGGTAAAATTCTTGGCCCCAATCACAACAAATAAATAAGCGCAAAGTATTTTTGCCAACAGAAGCAAAAACCCAAGTACACAAAGCGATCGATGAAAAATATTGGCTTTTCCAATCCTTTGTTGCTCGCTTGTCACTACGTAAAACTTATGGGGGTATTTTTTTCAAGTGGTTTTTTGTGCTCAACATTTTTGTAATTTTGTCTATTCAAAATAAACACAGTCATCTAACGAAACCAATATACAAAAATAAAGATAATGTTAAGCTTGTGCGAAAATTTCGCAATATGTGTTATGTAAGTAGATTTAATTAAAAGGCGCGCAACATTTTTCATGCTTGCATAGTGTGATATAATTCGTTATACAATCACGTTTCCAAGCAACAATTATTAGTTGAAGTATTCACAATTTCTCTCTAATTTACTTCGATGATTTTTTAATGTCATGTAATTTGGTGACAAAAATGCAAAATTTGCAAAATCGTGTCAAAGGCCAATATAAGGCCCGAGGGACAATAAAAAAAGTATCTACGTTAAAATTAGCTTATATAAAGTGTAAAATATCTCCCTAATTATAATATTTCAAGATAAACTAACTTGGATAAAGGTGAGATAATGATAGCATAAAAAATAGTGAAATAACAGTATACCAAATGTATTTTTTTCGGCCACTTAAAAATTTTTATTTGCATTAAGAAGTTGATCAAGACAGACAACTAATCATTCAGATTTTATTTTCTTCGGATTTACGTTAAACAAAGGGCATACCGGCCAGTTCGAGCGGTTACGCGTTTGTCTCTGAACTGGAGGTCTGAGGTTTAAATCTCGTGCCGGTCAAAATATACACAGGTTGCTAATGGCTCGCCACTGCTGCAACATTTCTTCGAAAGAAGATGTGCTGCCCTTGCGTAATGACGCGGAATTGGGCCCCACAAACTCGTTTCCCGCTTCGGCGTAATACAACGAGTATCGTGGAAGATTTGATTAGATTTGTTTAGAACAAAAATCATTAAATAGAATAGGTAGTACAGAATAATTTAGATTAGGATCAGGGCTGGAAAATAAGCTGCTGGTCAACATCTTCAAGTCAAGTAGCCTCCTTGAATCTTATGCAGCAGACTGAACTTTGAGGCAATGTAGCCTTTGATAAAACAAAATGCAGTTTCAGTAAAGAACAAGCATGGTTCAAAAAATTTGCATCCAACTTTTTAAAACTTAATATGTCTCAACATAAAAGCCGTCCTAAGGTATGAAGAAGCAAAACATTAAATCCGTATGATAAGGGATTTAAATTAAATCAAGAAATCGAAAATATTTGCTTGAAAAAAAAAAGAAACCAAGCCGACAATGTCAAACTGTCGTAGTGTAAAAAAGCTATTTTCTCAAAAAGCCAAAAAATAAGGTTTTAGTTTACTTTTTTGTCTACCGCACATCTTACCATTATTATTATTTTTTTTTTTTGGAAAAACAAAAACAATGTATAGTTTAATTGAGACATCGCGAGCGCGCGTTGGACGTTGTTTTTACTCGGTCTTTTGATAGATGAGGATTAAAATTTATTGATTTGCTTACGACAAAAAAAGGTAAAACAGAGAAAGTTGAATTTTGGATATAACATGACAGTAAGTAAAAGCGTCACGTATGACTATTTTGGGGACCCTAAGTCACGTGATCCTGATTTAGTAACCCAAAAACCGACAAAAACAGGCCATTTTTGTCTCAAAAATTTATTAATTCGGTTGTAACTGTAAAATGGCTGAACGTGGAACGCTGAAATTTGAACACGACTTGGGTGCAGATGGAGTATGCGTACCAAGTTTCGGGACGCTCAGTCTCGTGATCGCGATTTCAGAGGCCAAAAATCGGCAAAAAGTCGACAATTTTGAACCGGTACATCTCGGTAACTACCAAAACTGATGAAAAAAGTTTGTGGTTTTTGAACAGACTACTTACCGTCTTTCTCATGATCATGTTCATTTATTTCGCCTAGGATAAAATTTTTCCTTATTTTTTCTTTTTTTTTTTAGCTATCGCTATGTACCTTTAAACCACAAAAAGCAGATGAATCATACTGTGAACTATTATAGATATCCAAAGTATTGGTGCCCGCCTGAAATCGGAGATACCATGATGGGGGTCCCCCCAAACAGATCCGCCAAAATTCAAACATTTTTGACCTTTTAAGCTAAACACATGAAGTTTGTAGAGGTAGTAAATATAAAAGAAACATCAAATTTGACCAAATTTGGGGTACAAAAATAAGGGAGTCCTCTTTTAACAGGGCCGCTAAAATTTAAACTTTTTAACCACTTACGTTAGACCGATGAAACTTTCAGAGCAGGCAAACATGAAGAAAAGATAAAATATGACAAAATTTGGGGGTCCCAAATGGAGAGAATCCCCAAGTGGGGCCACCAAACTTTAAACTTTTTAAGTTTTCAAGATTGATAAAATTTTCAGGGTTGGCAAATATAAACAAAAGATAAAATTTGACAGAATTTTGGGATACCAAAATGAAGGGGTTTTCCTCAAACGACGGGGCCGCCAAAATTTAAATTTTTAACCACTCACGTTAGACTGTTGAAGTTTTCAGATATATTTGTGACATAAAATATAACAAAACTTGGGAACACCAAACTGAGGAGTTCTGCTCGAACAGGGATGACAAAACTTAAACTTTTTAATTGCTTAAGCTAGACACATAAAATTTTCAGGTTTAGGAGAAGAAAAAATAAAATTTGACAAAATTTGGGGGTACCACAATAAGGGGGGTCTTCCTCGAACAGGGTCGCCAAAATTAAAAAAATTTATCCACATAAGTTAGATACCCCAAATTCTCAGAATGGGCAAATATAACAAAAAATTATAATATCACAAAATTTGGGGGCACCAAAATGGGGTCCCTCAAGCAAGTTCTCCAAAATTCAAACTTTTGAACTATTTCAGCTAGACGCATGAAAGTTTTGAAAAATAAAGGAAAGATAAAGATATGACTGATTTCAGGTGCCACAATCGGGTGGTCCTCCTCAAACGGGTCCTTCAAAATTTTAACCACTCAAGCTTTAAGACAAAGGAAATTTTCAAGATAGGTAAAAATGTAATATAAAAAAGTTTGATAAGCCATACTGTAGGAATCCTCCAATTATGTTGATACCTCCCCCAACTAAAAAAGCTTAACAAATTAAATCTATTGGGTAGGTTAATGAATTTTATGAGTCAAAAAGTAAAAGTAACAAAATATGGTGGACCACATTGGGATTGCTCCAACATTTAAGACGTTGAATTACGAATGGCTTGGTTAGATTTAAGCTAGATGGCCGAGTTTTTTTACTAAATTGTCATCTGTGAAATTAAGAAAACCTTCTACTAGTTCTTCAAAGTTTTTGAACTATTTTATTAAGAAAGTTTTCGTGTTGAATAATGGATGTAATACAGTATACTGCACGGTACAATATGCCATTTGTAAGCCGTTTGGTCGCAATGCTAAATGGCATTCTCAGAATAGGAATGGCTGCAAAATGCGTGCATATTTTTGGCCATGGTTAGTGTTAAGTTTGGCTGATGTAATTATCGTTTACTCAAAAGCAGCTGGAATTCTAAAGATTGCTCTATGTTAGTTATTTCAAAATAAAGTGAAGAACTGTTAAGACCTCCAAAAGAGTGTTGAGTTTCAACCAGTGCCGTAGCTAGGGGGGCAGGGGGCCGTGCCCCCCTTAACGATTGCTTGTGCCCCCCCATTTTGGTTTACTCAAATTACTGTTTTTGGAATATCAAGTAACTTCAAGACAACAACAATGATGGTAAAAGAAATAATGACGTTCAAACATAATTTTCCTTCGAAGTTTTCTTCATTCTTTGCGAAATTGCTGGCAACCAACTACTGTACATAAATCTGACTTAATAATCCATCTTATTAATATACCTTTACAAATGTGTCGCGGAAGAGAAAAGTAAGCCTGCAGAATCGTTACCGGTACTTCGTTAGTGATTATGACATGAAACAATACGTGAAAACATTTTTTCAAGACCAGCTGTTTTGATTTTAAAGTAAACTTAAGATTTTGAGGTCGCGGTCTGTGGCGCAACCAGGGTGAAGGGGCTTAAGCTTCCTAAGCTGAGTCGCTTAGAAATTTAACCTCAAAATACGAGCGTTTAAACGTAATTTAGACTTGATCTGAAGTAAGAGGAGCTAAAGGAGATAAGAAATTTAATTCTTCTTTGAAATTACTTCGGAATTGTAGCAATTCAGTGATTGGTATGAGTTTAAAACTCCGAAGTGCGATCAAAATGCCATAACAATTGCTTCTTTTTTGCTGCCAAATCACAAAAATCGCCCAAAGGCTGGGGGCTTCGACCCCAGGCCCCCGTCCACAGTCACTTTATTTTTAATAACTATGCTCCCGTTTGTGACACGCTGGAGTTGCATCGGTTTGTTTAGCACGGAGCCTAAATCAGACAATTTTTGTGCAAAAAATTCACTTTTTGTTCACCCCTCTTACCAAAATCATAATTGCATGTCTGGTAGCATTTTCTGCTGTAGATAGATTTTTCAGGCGGTTGGGGGCCGCAGACAAAACAAGCTAAGAAACGCTGCCGGCCTTATAGGCAGTAGCGTAGCCAAGGGGGGCGACGGGGCTCGAGCCCCCCATTGGCTTGTGAAGTATGCAAAATCGCACGTTTTTGGTGCTTTAGAGGCCGATTTTTAGTTAAAAATTGAAAACAGCCCCCCTCAAACGTTTGAAATTCCGAATTTAGCCGGAAAATCAGTCTCAATTTCGGTGAAGACCTTTTTTTTTTTTTTTTTTTGGAGACCACCTGATTTTGGGCGGAAAAAACCTTTGAATTTCGGATTTCGGCAGGAAAATCAGTCTCAATTTCGGTGAAGACCTTTTTTTTTTTTTTTTTTGGAGACCACCTGATTTTGGGCGGAAAAAAACCTTGAATTTCCGAGCTTTCCAAGAAATTTCGTCTCAATTTTTGGACAAACCGTGTGAAACTGATTCAAGACCAATGAAAATTAGGGTCAAGGTCGTTTGCACTTTTCTCACTCTTTCAAAATAGCCCCCCCCTTTTCCAAATCCTGGCTACGCGCCTGCTTATAGGTCTCTCTTTTTTTTAGACATGAATACAGAATTGTTAAAATTGCGCATATTGGTAGCCGTACAAGATCTTAGGATCTTAAGATCAGCTTTTTTATGCAAAAGTTCAGGTTATTTTAGTGTTCCCACTTTCAGCAACTGCCCCCTCACTAGGTTTGCTCTGGCGACGGCACTGGTTTTAACGTTGTTATATGAGGTTTTTGATTGATGTTTCTTGATTATTTTGATACCTTTTTCAGACCTTTAAACTTTGAGAACGAACTGCCACAACGCTGTTAAAAATAAAAAGAGCGTAATGCGCAAAAGAAGTAGATAATTGGAACTTCACGCTAGCGCGTAGTTGGGACTTCGCGCTGGCGCGTAGTCCCATTGTTTTTGTTCGCGAATTTTGGCAGATGAGGACTGATTTTGCTGATAACTAACCAACAGTAAAACCCATAGGTGGGCACAAGTCCGTTAATCGTTAATCCGTTAATAACGAAGCTAACTTTTTCATTAACTCGTTAATCCGTTAATAAGTTTTTTCATGTTAACGGACTAAATTAACTTCCGTTAAGTGCTGTTAACGGACTAAAGTAACTTCCGTTAAGTTCTGTTAACTTCCGTTAAGGTTTTTATCGTTAATATCTTGCAGCTTCGCTGTGCATTTGAACTTGTTTTTATCTTGAAATTAGATTAGACTGTAAAATGTAACTTTCAAAACACAAAAAGACCACCAAAGCAATAAATATTTCCTTGCAATCACCTCAACAGCGTCAATATGTGTTCTAGAAGCGAGTGAATAAAACGAAATGTAAATTACACGCAAAATGTTAACGGATTAACGGACTTTGTTAACTTCCGTTAATTAAAGCTGAAAATAACGGATTAACGTTAACGGAGGTGTGAAGTTTGTTAACGGATTAGTGGTTAACGAAGCTAACGTTTTGCATTAACTTGCCCACCAATGGTAAAATCTAGAATATTGAAATTTGGACTTAACATAAGAACTATTAAAAGCGTCATGTGTGCCAATTTTAGGGATCCTAGGTCAAATGATCGTGAATTGAGACACAAAAAACTGCAAGCTTTGGCTTGAAAAGTTCTTAATTTGCTTATAATTCCAAAACCACTTGACGTGCAAAGCTGAACTTTAGACACAATATGAGTGCTTATAAAGGCTTTATGCAAACCGAGTTTGGGGGCGCCCAGTCACGTGACCAAAATTTTACAAGCCGATAATGAGTAAAAAATTGACGAGTTTGAACCGATATATCTCGGTAGTTATTGATATTGATGAAAAATGGTTTGTGATTTTTGAGCACGCTATCAACCATCTTTCTTTTGGTTATGTTCGTTTACCCCAACTTAAATACTAATTTTCTTGTTTTGCATCTTTTTTCTTACCTTTGTCTTTTTTTTTTCCTCTGCCGCTATCTACTGTCAAACCGCTGAACGCACTGTATTCAAAGTGTGAAAGACTGAAGATATCAGGGAGGACTAGTGTGCGACTAAAATTGAGGGTGCCTGATTGGGGGGATTCCCCTCAATCAGGTCCTCCAAAATTTTGAGCTTTTAAACGGTTAGAGCTTGATGAATCAAATTTTCAGAATGGGTAAATATTAAAAATAAACTAAACGTAACATAAATTGGGGGTGTCACGATGGGAGTTTCCCCCTGAACGGGTAGTTGGATCAAAATAACCAGCTTTGGTTGGGAAAAACAAAAATTGAAAAAACGAATTTAGAAAAATTTGCAGTTACAACAGTTTGGCATAATAGTGACGATTTAATCTTTAAACTTTTAAAGAAATTGGCCAAGTATGGTGCAATAAAACATTTTTTTCTTTTTGTACATCATCAGATTGAAGATCATCAATCACAGTGTACAAAAACAAAGAGTCAAAACGTGAGCGAACATTTTTTCTGGACGCTTCAAGACATTACTAGCCTTATCATCTGCAGCTAAATGATTAAGACAACAACAACTTGTCACAAGCAAAACCACAGGAAAAGGGCGAAGCGGCGACGCAAAAAAGGCGAGCGTGAAATTAAAAGCAAAATGTTTTGACTCATAAAACAAAAACAGTACAATAGTATTGAAGCTTTATTAGAATTTAGATCTGGTTTTCGTTGTTGGATCATTAAGGTTTCTTTAATTAATAATTTTCGCCAATGATCTGATTTAGCCAAAATAATGAGGTTTTTGAAACAAGCTATGTGATTAGAGTTATCCGTCAAAATGACGTCCGCCAAAAAAAAAACGTTCAAAACGCCACAAGATACAAACGGGACTCAAAATTTGACGGATAACTCTAATCACAAAGATTGTTTCAAAACACCCATCGTTTTGGCTGAATCAGATAGATCATTGGCGAAAATAATTAATTGAAGATACCTTATTGATTCAACCACAAAATCCAGATCTAAATTCTGATCAAACTTCAATTCCGACGTATTTCTTTAACGTGTAAAAACAGTTGCTTTTAATTTTACGTTTTGGCGTTTTTGCGCCGCCGCTTCGACTTTTTTCCTATGCCTTTGCTTGTGACAAATTGCTGTTGCCTTAATCATTTATCTACTGATGATGAGACATAGGAATAGACAGGATTTTTGATTGCAGAGGTGGGGGCAAACCACAAATTGCATGCAATGACGTCAAAAAAAATTTTCGAAAGAGGGACTTTTGTGGGACAAAGATATCAAAGAATAGAAGATCAAAAGCGGTTGCCTGTGTTTGGCACTTAACCAGAATTTTGGTAAAGAGAGAAGGCTTGAACCAAAAGCTTAAGAGCGAAAATATCTGAATTGGGAGATGCGTTAAGTGAATTAGTGTAACTCAAGCGTATCATAGACGGGTGTCTGGGGGCTAAGCCCTCAGCCTCTGGACAATTTTTTGTAATTCTTTGGAAAAAAGCTATTTTAAGGCTATTAGATCACATTTCGTACGAGTTCAGAGCCATTTGAAAGAACCAGATTTTTAACATTTCAAAGCCAATTTTAAAAATTAAATTGTTCAATCCTCTTTTTACTTGCAATTTAAGTCCAAAACACGTTTCAAATCTTGCATTTTGGAGTTAAATTTTAAAAGTGATTTAGCCCAGGTAAGGGGAAGTAAGGCGCATTGCCTCGTGCAATATTTTAGGTGTAAATAATAATCAATTCAAAGATTTTCCTTAAAGATTTTTGTTTCGTCATGGAAACACCCTGTTGTAGAGCATACGTACGGCTAAGGGGGCCCAGGCCCCCTCAATTGAAATTCCACAATTTGTTCAATGAGCATTTCCTCTTGTTAATTTTCTTTTTTCCAAACTATTTTGTCGCGTAAAATTGGCGAAGTAGACGTAAATTGTAAAAAATAAAATTGCAAAAGGACGTATAGGTCTAGGCCTAAAGGTTTGGTGTTCACCGGGCATACGTAAAATAAACCTCATTCTTGCGTTCTTCCGGTGAAGTTACAGTCACAGCAAGCTTGATCTTAAAAGCCTTGTTGTTTTTATTGACGTCTCGTTAATTATGACGACCAATATCATGAGAATACAAGCATACGATAAAAAGCTACGAGTGAAGCTACGTAGCATCAATATGAATCACAAGATTTTTTAAAAACTTTTAAATCCAAAAGTTAGTTATCACAACAATAAAAACAAAACTTGTAAAAAAGCGGATAGTGTTAAAACTTTGGTCATAAAAACTATCAAATAAACTGAACTGATATCAAAGCATCAGGATACCAAAGTAAAGAACGACAAACTACAGGAAAAGATTCACCATCTGAACGATTTATTACTTTTGGTCTAAAAAGAATCAACCAAGATTGGGCAGTTAATCTTTTAGAAAAATTCTTTTCAGGTTTTAGAATTTGTGAATTGGTCCAATCAATTACATGATCAAATAATACAACACGTTTACACACGGCGGAATTTTCTGGTTTTCGTTGTTTGATGGCTCTTTGGTGCTCTTTCAATCGGGAATTTAATCTCGTTTGGTCTGGCCAACATAGACAAAGTTACAGTCTTTGCATGGAACTTCATACACTATGCAGGTAATTTCTTCAGTGGCTTTAGAATCGTTAGGGGAAGGCAGATATTGGCCAAAGGTCCGAATAGATTTCATTACAACTTTGACGCCAACTTTATCGTTTAAAATTCTCCTAATCTTTTCCGTAGTTTCTTGAATATACGGAAGTGATGTAAATTAGGTGAACGTGGGTAATTCACGCTGTGATCTGGGTTTCGGGGAGTAAGTATACTTGCAAGGAAAACCATTTGCTCTCAGGGTTTGGCGTACTTCCCTTCCAGCTATATGACGCTCCGTACGGTCTGTGATGTGGGAGAATATCCTGTAGTGCAAGGGAAAAGGTTACAGCCAACTTCTGATATTTTGGGTGCTGCGAAGTATAAGGAAGGTAGCGGTCGGTGTGAATGGGTTTCTTGTGTATTTGGAGTTGAATATCTTGTGTATCTTGAAATATATTGTTGTCCGATCGAGAAACAAGAACATCAAGGAAAGGTAGGTAGGATTCAAATTTTTCTTTTTTCGTAAACAGTTTACGATAGAAGTTGTTTACGACAATCTGTTTACAAAATTCTGTTAACGAAAATCTGTTTACAAAAATCCAGTTTACGAAAAAAGAAAAATTTGAATCCTACCTACCTTTCCTTGATGTTCTTGTTTCTCGATCGGACAACAATATATTTCAAGATACACAAGATATTCAACTCCAAATACACAAGAAACCCATCCACACCGACCGCTACCTTCCTTATACTTCGCAGCACCCAAAATATCAGAAGTTGGCTGTAACCCTTTCCCTGCACCACAGGATATTCTCCCACATCACAGACCGTACGGAGCGTCATATAGCTGGAAGGGAAGTACGCCAAACCCTGAAAGCAAATGGTTTTCCTTGCAAGTATACTTACTCCCCGAAACCCAGATCACAGCGTGAATTACCCACGTTCACCTAATTTACATCACTTCCGTATATTCAAGAAACTACGGAAAAGATTAGGAGAATTTTAAACGATAAAGTTGGCGTCAAAGTTGTAATGAAATCTATTCGGACCTTTGGCCAATATCTGCCTTCCCCTAACGATTCTAAAGCCACTGAAGAAATTACCTGCATAGTGTATGAAGTTCCATGCAAAGACTGTAACTTTGTCTATGTTGGCCAGACCAAACGAGATTAAATTCCCGATTGAAAGAGCACCAAAGAGCCATCAAACAACGAAAACCAGAAAATTCCGCCGTGTGTAAACGTGTTGTATTATTTGATCATGTAATTGATTGGACCAATTCACAAATTCTAAAACCTGAAAAGAATTTTTCTAAAAGATTAACTGCCCAATCTTGGTTGATTCTTTTTAGACCAAAAGTAATAAATCGTTCAGATGGTGAATCTTTTCCTGTAGTTTGTCGTTCTTTACTTTGGTATCCTGATGCTTTGATATCAGTTCAGTTTATTTGATAGTTTTTATGACCAAAGTTTTAACACTATCCGCTTTTTTACAAGTTTTGTTTTTATTGTTGTGATAACTAACTTTTGGATTTAAAAGTTTTTAAAAAATCTTGTGATTCATATTGATGCTACGTAGCTTCACTCGTAGCTTTTTATCGTATGCTTGTATTCTCATGATATTGGTCGTCATAATTAACGAGACGTCAATAAAAACAACAAGGCTTTTAAGATCAAGCTTGCTGTGACTGTAACTTCACCGGAAGAACGCCATAATCAGGTTTAGGTAAATTGTAATTGAAAAATGGTCCAATAATTGATTACGCCTACTAACCATGCCATTGCCCGGGCCAAATGTACATTACGCGGAGCTCCTGCACTTTGGAGATTTCCCAATATCTTTCCGCCAAATATAGGTGAAGACCAAAAAAAAGTTCTACCATTTGAGCACAGGGCCCTTGGTACTGTGCCATGTGATAAATTCGGCCCTAGTTATTGCATTGCGTTCATAAAAAGGTTAGATGAGGACCCGAGGTAGCAAAATTTAAAACAAAAATCCTTAATTTCACCCCGGTTATACATTTAAATTGGTTGGCAAAAATTGAATTGCTGGGCCCGGGTCCCCTGGTTATCAATGTTATTGTTAATTACTGGTGTAAGCGTGTACTGTTGTACGCGAAACATGCTAAAAGAACCTGAAACTGAAAAAACAATAAGCTTTTTGTCCCTTTTTTTTTTTATCATTAGTGGCATTTCAATTGGGGGGGGGACCCTTGGGATCTCCCTTGGTTACGTCGATGCGATGAGACTAGTAATGTCTTGAAACATCTAGTAAAAATGTTCGCTCACGTTTTGGCTTTTAGCTCTATATTTAGATTTTGTAAACGTTCCAGTTATTGCGTTCCGAATATCAATCAAATTATGTTTTTTGAAGAACAGAAAACATGGAGATGCTCGGCAGTTTTCAAGTATTAACTGTGATTATTTCAAACCTTCTTATGCCAAAAATAAATAAAGTTTAAAAATTGTTAAGTTCGAATTACTTTGGTTAATGGCTGGATTTTCGACTATCTATATCACCGTAAAATTGCAAAGTATGTCTTTGCTCAAATATGACCACCATTTTTCTTTAACCAGTAGCGGATTCTTTGACTACATTTTTTACAGCTTCCATTTATCGGTATTCTTACAGTGCCCGCATATTGATCGTAATTATGGAGTTAAAACGCTTAAATACGTCAACTGAAAAATACTTTGTACATCGAAAGAGTTTCGAATAAACATCGTTTCAATTGCAGCCGCAATACTTAAGTTTTCGCGAGTAAAATCATCTGCAAAAAACGAAATTATTGTGATGGAAAAGGCAAATATTTAGAATGATGATTTTCTAAAAAAAAAAAACCTGGTGAACTTATCGTATATTCAAGTCATCGTTTACGTAAATTGTAGTCATTTTTCTACATCAAGATCCCGTGACTGAGTGAAAGAAATTTTAAATCGAAACTCTTAGTAAAATGACTCGAAACCTGGAATACCACTAGCATATTATTTACTACGTTAAAAAAATAATCCTTGTTTGAAAAAAGAATCGCAGGATCATTGTGGTAGGCATGACAGACGTTTAAAATATTTGAAACTCTGTGAAAGAAAAAAAAATAAAGACATTCCAAACTCTTTACGAAAAAGAGAAAATATGACCTTTGCTCCGTAACAGCAACCAACTTGGCAACTAGTCTCATTTCAGTAATAATTCAACTGTGATGTTTTGACGTTTGCGGGGCCAGAGTTTTAATGCTTAATGGTTTTCGTGCTATCTGGTCTAAAGGCGACCAGTGCGGAAGCCCAGGAAAGAGCCACCAGAACAGCGACTACTCAAGTTGTCTTCCCACAGGATTCGAACCTGCTGTCTTCGGATTACCCGTCCACTGCTCTATCATTTGAGCTAGAGAAGACCTCTCCTCGCATGCTTAATTTTGGCAATTTAATCCCAGCAACTAGCTTGTTCTATGATGTTAATAATGATTTAAATGTGATGTGTGACGTTTGGGGGGCCAGAGTTTTAATTTTTAATCGTGTATGTGCTATAGGCAAAATTAAGCATGGGAGGAGACCCCTTGTCTAGTTCAAGTGGTAGAGCATTGGACCAGTAATCTAAAAGCTGCTGGTTCTAATCTTGTGGGGGGATAACTTTTTCGCACTGCTTGTTTTAAGTACTCACCTTTTTGGTAGCTCTTCTCTAAGATTCCGAGTTGGTAGCCTTTAGGCCGGATAGCACGTAAACAAGTAAATAATCTCATTTTACTAAAAATTAGCAGCAATTTAAATTCATTAAAATTTTTTTTTATTCAATGATTGTCAACCTAAAACTATAGGTTTTCGTGTTTCGACCAGTAACTTAGGCCATCTTCACGGCTAGCATTTAGAAGCATAAGTTATTTATAAAATTTGCTTAGACAAAGCAGATGTGTTTATCGATGTAATTTTTATTTCCAAATTTGGTAATTGCAGTTTTGTATCATTGCATGTTTGAAAGTTTAATGATTCTAAATTGCTGCTAATGTTTGTTTCCAAACTTTTGGGTTGCAGTTTTATATCATTGCATGTTTAAAGATGTGTAATTCTTTTCGCCTGATGCGACCCTTGAGCAAGGTCGAAACGCGTCGCGATAGCTCAGTCGCACTGTATATTACAATAATAAATTGTATAGATGAATAATTTATGCTTCTAAATGCTAGCCGTGAAGATGGCCCAAGTTACTGGTCGAAACACGAAAAGTTTTAGATTGACAATCATTGAATATAAAAAAAAATTTTAATGAATCTCATTTTATTTTAACAGCAAATGTTTTTTAAGTGTTTCAAACCTACACCACCTAAAATGTTTTAAAGGTGGAATAGTAAAATCCGAAATCAAAGGGTCAATTTGTGGTATATATAAACATAAAACTAAGAGGTGGACAAAGCAAAAATTATAAGCGCAGCATACGCAATTGTGAAAATCGGGCTGCGTTTTATTTTTTGGGTTGTAACATCATTACGGAAGTTGCGTTGTAAACTAAGCCTTTAAAATTCGTTGAGGATTAATTGCGCGGCACTTTCAAATATTTTTTGGTTAATAGGGCAATTTTATACTTTGAACTTAATTTAGTTTATATTAGTCGTATTGTCAATTGTTGACCTTCTGTAGCAAATTACTTGCTCCTTTTTGTCTAAAAATACGAAAATGCGGAATTTGGATTGTGTTTTGAACAAGTTTATTGGAAAAGTTAGTTTGCGCTTTGACTTGAAACCAAATGCTTGTTTCGTAATGCGGAAGCTGCAATGCGCTTTCGATATGTTGAAATTTAAGTAGCGTATCTTGAGCTGCGCATTTAGCGGTTTAAAAAATTGTTGTCCTTTGTTGCGCTGCGCGTTTAGTGAAAAGTTTTTCCTGCCCACCAGGGCTGCGGAGCTGAAGCCCGGAGACCCTGAGCCGAAAATTTTTGCCAGAGCCGGAGCAATAAAAAGTCTACACGTTCCAGCACTGACTTTCCTCGTACGAAAAAGCTTGCCAAGTCCAAGCAAACGCTCATTATTTAAAACCTAAAATTTTAACTTTAAGTGTTTGAGTAGGTAAGTAGTCCTTATAATTTTTTAATGTGGATGACTACTAAAATGTATCGGCAGTCAATAGTCAGTGGAGCAATCAGGAGGGGAGAGTTTATAGGAGGCTGAATCCTCTCTTAGCCAAGTCGCTTGAAATTTTAACCCAAACATCATGCTTTTAAACGTGGTTTAGACTTTATCAGTATGTAAAGTAGGTGAAATCTGATGAAGCTGATAAAATTAACTGTCAAAGGTTTTCCAAATCGTATAGCAATTGGTTTTGTCAAATGACTCGACAAAGGTGCGAAATATTATCCAAATCGTGTTAAAATGGCAATTTTTCAAAAAAAATTACAAAAATCGTCCAACGGTTGAGGGCATAGACCCACTAGAGCTTTTAGCGGCTGGGGCCTCTACCTAGATAGGGAACAGAACAAAACTTTTTTGTCTTACTGCGACTGGCAAGTGACAATAAGTGGAGCCGGAGACATACTTTAAAAAATTGCAGCTCCGGAAGTGGAGTCAGAGCCGGGACCATGCCTAATTATTAATGGCTTCACAGCCCTGGTAATACAGCATATTTGAGGATTTTGCAACTAGTAGACGCCATTTTAATTTTGTTGTACATGCCTAAATCACCACATTTTTGCGTAGGCCAAAAATAAATAACATTATGTAAACTAAAGTCAACCATTGTCATTCGTCATAATGGTGCTCACTCATTTAAACTGGAACAACCAAAATTAATGCACCACAAGCTTCATTGGGTCAGAAAATAGGAAAGTAATTTAATCAAAATTAGCGCCGCCAAATACTGTAAGACTGTAGAGCATATTAAACAGGGCTTTCTTTAGTCAAGGCACTCTCATCCGAGACCAAGACCGAGACTGCAAAATTTTTTTCAAAACTGAGACCGAGACCTGTCTCGGCTTTCGCTTCGATACCGAGACCGACTAAATTCGAGACCAAGACTGAGACCGGAAAAATGTCGTCATCATCGGTTACTTTGATTTTTGATAATAATTTTAGTTGCTAAAATTTGCTCCTAAGTTGGTTTGATAATTATATAAATTGAGTCAGATGACAAATTGTTTTAGTCAATGTGATTACGTCATCAAACATCTCGACGACGTCATTTTATGTAGATTTACTTTAAAATTATTTTTGAATAATGCCTTCAACTAAACTTAATGCCTCTTACTAGAAGATCGGAGCACGATCATCTTTATTTTCTTTAGAAATTACGTGCCAATAAAACTGACTAAAACTTAATTAGATAAAATTATAAAAAAAAAAAGATAATCACAAAAAGTTCATTGTATATTTGGATTACCGTATATATGTAGCTACAAAAACGCAGCCAGGATTTTCCATTAGGGGGTGGGGGAAAATTTTCAGGGACACAACTAAAATTATGCTAAGAGGAAGCTTTAGCCAAGCAATAAGATATTTTACTCAAAAAATACCTTATCTTCTCGTCTGCTGAGCTAACTAATGTACTTTAATCGTATCACAGCTATGGAGGTTAACTTTCAATCTACCGGCCACTTTTGTAATTTTTCGTAAAAAAGAGCCATTTTTAGGCCATTTCAATCATATTTCACACGTTTGTAGAACTACTTGAAAGCACTTAACTGCTAAGATTTGAAAGCCGTTTAAAAGAATTAAATTGCTCAGCCCCTAAAGCCCCTCTCCTTTACCTATACAGGTCAAGTTCAATACGCGTTTAAACGCTTCTATTCATGAATTAAATTTTCCGCGTGATGCGACTAAAAGGAGGAGAGCTAAAGCCCTCTTTGCCCTCCCGTTTGCATCACAGGCCATTTACGTTTGATTTATACATCATGAAAAAAAAAAAAGTCTACCAATTTTAAAGTAGTTGGTTTGTCCGCTGTCGAGAAAGAGACGAAATATGTAGGATAATATCACTATCATTGACAATCGACAATAAAATAATATGCATATATTTACTCTTTTTTTTTTATAAAAAGCAGTAAATTTTGAGTTGTGACCGGCTGTTTTAAATTTTTTGCCAATTTTCTGCCTCATTTGTTTTTAATTTGTTCTTAAAGTTTGAGAGCATCGCATCAATTTTAGCGACCATATTTGTAAAATTGTTTAATTCTGATGCTCTGTCTGCTTGAGTAAAAGCTTTTTGCTTTATTTTGTAAATGCTTCGACACAAAAACTGCGATCACATGATGTGTTTTGTGTGGAATTAAGGTAAGTGCGAAAACAGCTGCGGCGCTTGAATTGGGCAAGAACTTTTTAGTATTGCTGGGACTGTCCTTGTTTTTCATTCATTAATGCTTTTCAGGTTTGAAAACCTCGAAAATCGTAAGTTTCAAAACTAGTTTTCGCTACTTTTGACGACTGTTCACACATGCGTAAGATTTCGTTCCTCGTCATCAAAACCGCTGTGTGTAAACGACTTCTTTTCTCATGTGTAAACCGGACAGCTTCAATCTCCAGGTGCGGGGCCTAGTTGTCAAACCTGTAGTGTAAACTCGGCGTTAGCATCTTGCGAAACTACTTCATTTTACCTACAAAATTACCCGGTCCCGAGACAAATTTTAAGCTACGATACCGAGACCACGATGGTTCGAGACCAAGACCGAGACAGAAGCGAAAGAGCCGAGACCAAGACTGAGATCACAAAAAATCGGTCTCGAGAACGAGATCTATATAGCCCTGATGTTTAAAAAGACGTTTCGTTTATTTTTTTTTAAAAACATTGTCGATCTTATTCAAACAGAGCAAATGAAATAAATAAATTCGTATAGAATAACAGTAACAATGGTTAAAAATATTCATCGAAACATTTCAACAAATACGCGCTCTGCAGTATTTTAGCTACATTACAGTATTTTTGAATTAAATTATATAAAAAGTCTATTTACCATCCTGCTTAGAACTAATTGCTTTATACTTATTCCAAGGCTTTGAACCACCAATACAAGCGATTCAACTTTTGTAATAGAGTGCTTTTCCTCCTATTCATATTTTCTTGATGCACTATGCAGTACGTTAAACAAGCACAACGCACACATTAACCATCACGCATACTCTCACTTATGCAAACACTGTCCAGGTCATCAGTATAATTAAAAACTCATTATTATATTCCGTATTAATAAAGCAGAATAAAAAACTAGCCTAAATAGAAATTAATTAGCCGAAAAAAATCACGCTTCTAACAACAAAAGCTTCTTTTGTGTCTTTTTTGGGGGGAGGGAAGGAACTTTTTCGCCGGAAAATTTTACGGTAAAAAGAGAAAACGAAATTTAAAATATTCATCCAGGCATTTTTATTTGCTTTTTTTAAAGGTCAAGATTAGGGTTTGAGTTAGTGTTTGGTGTAGGGGTAGGTTTGAGGTTCGTCATAGACTAAGAATATGAGTTTGAGTTAGATTTGAATCTGAATAAATAAAAAACTAGATAGAAATTTGTAGTGAAATAAAACGTTACTTTTTTTCGGAAAGTCGCATAATTTTTGACTGCAACTATGAAGAAATGAAAGAAATATAAAGAATGCATTTTAAAATACTTTTGTACTAGATCCAAACAACCATATAATTATACAGATCAATGGTCGAGAGGACAGATACAGAGAGTTTGCTACTGAAACGGTTAGACTCGGGTTCAATTCTCGATCTGGTCAAACGGATGCCTTTATAAAAATTTCAAGGTTGGCGTTAAACAAACAGTGTAGACTAGGTAAGAAAAACTCTGAACTGGCCCAAACAAGACTCGACGACCCCAAGGTCCCTTTTCTGTTTCGTGGCAAAGGCTTCTTGACGAATCTACGGCATGTAATTACACTTTTTCATGAATTAGTGCTAATAGAGGGTTGAGATATTGTTCTGCAAAAACTAAAATTCCACAACTTGGTTGCTGGTGGGGAAAGAAATCCCACGAATTTTTATTAGGATCTTCCACATTGGTACACTCTTGGATAGCAATACGACCCTGTTAGCAGTTTAAGCGGCTAATTTGAGCTGTCAGTTCTTTTAACAGCAGCACAAAGCTCATTAAAGAAAGAAATTTCAGCAGCTCCGAAGGAGACCTTGTATTTTACAACAGCCAACGGCTTGCTCAAACTCTGTATCTTTTGACATTGACAGTTTGAATCAAATCAAAAATTATTTATTCATTTAAACAATTTGCAGGTTGTTTTAGAAACACGTTAAAACTATTATAAAATGCTTTTGGTCATATATTTTTTGCTTTCTGAAATAATGAGCTGTCACGAGTCATTTGTGACAGCCAGCTCCTTTCCAAATGAACCTGCTTTGCAGGCTAGTTGTCCTCTATCTCAATTAGCCTTTGTTGACTCCAAACAAGCAGCAAGGAACCGGATAAATGAAGATGCTTTTTCAACTTGTGGATTGCCTGGTTTAGCGTGTAAGTGTATGTTGTCTTTTCGTATTAATCAACAAGCACTCACTATTTAGGGCAAAGTTTTAAATGGGGGAGTATATAAGTTACGCACCCGAAATATAAGCTTTTGGTCTGTAATTTTGTTAATTTAAAAAAATATATATATACGTAGATATAGAAAGAAAGAAAAAACAACAAACTTGGCATTTAATTGCACCAAGACCCTTAAAGATGGATTTGCGACCAGTCAGCTTATATAGCACGTCAACCTGTTAAAAAAAAGCAAAAGTCTATTCAACATTTATATCAGTTAGGTCAAACTAAAAACTTTAGTTTGTTGTATGTATTTTTCTTGTTTGAGACGTTTTGTATCGAAAAGATAGCAACAGCAATTCCAAATTTTTACATTCACGGATGGCATAAATCAAGATCAGCCGGCCTTATGAAGTAAACCGTTTGCATGGATGCTGGCTGGTTAGACTGGAGAGAATTTTTAATTTATTGCGAGAAAAAAAAAGATAATGAAGCATTTACAGTGGTTCAACCATGGGGAGGGGAGGGGCTAAAGTGACTTATCTCTCTTAGCCAAAATCCGTTGGAGAACTTATTTTTAGTCTTCACCTGATATCAGGCCCAAAACTGGTCAGACTTCCGGCCAAAACTTTATTTTGGTCTTCACCTAATTTCTGGCGGAACACAATCGGTCAAGCCCTTCTTTTAGCAAAATCCTGGTTGCAAGCTTGTGCATTTATCCTCATGTTGGAACTTTATTGTTCAAGCTCGATTTTTGCGATTTCGATTGCAAATCAGGTGCAATCTGAAAAACGATTAAGACGTAATATGCGTATAATTACTACCCCATGTGTGCACCGCATTCCTTTTAAAAATTCGAAATATTATTACAAGAGCAGTGTTTTTAATTTTAATTTCTTTGTGTTTACCCGACTGCCATTTTTGCCAAATAATTATATATTATAAAACTTGCCGAAATGGCACGGTATAATAAGATTAAAATGAAAATCAACTCATTAAGGAATAAAGAGTCTCGGCTAAAAAATTCCACGTCAACTTGAAAAAATGTTGAAACTTAAAACACCTGTCCAAGGTTGGCTAAATCAATAAATAACTTAAATAAACTATGGGCAGTAATTCAAATTAGTTTCTACTCATAGAGTATTTTAGCTATTGACTTATCCCACCCTAGACAGGTTTTTTAACCACAGATATAACACAGCAAAAAAACTTGCGATCTTTACCACCCACACAGTAGCGTACGCAGGATTTTCGCAGGGGGGGGGCAGAAAATTCAGAAAATTTTAGAATAATGAAGACCAGAATAAAAATTTTCCAGCCCAAAACCAAGCCCGTTTTCCTGCCCAAAATTAGGTGAAGACCAAAACAAAAACAAAAAAGGGTCTTCACTCAAATTTAGTTTGGTTTTTGGCCTAAAATTAGGGGAAGACCAAAACAAACAAAACACAAAAAAAGGTCTTTACTCAAATTCAGTCCGGTTTTTGACCCAAAATTAGGTAAAGGCCAAAAAAAAGGTCTTCGCCCACCGTTTCTGTGCTCAAACCCATTGCCCAAGTTACATAGGGGCCCAATGTCCCCCCCTAAATACGCCCCTGCACCCACACATATTCGTACTCGGTAAGAGTTCCCATTTTAACCCCGTATAATAAGGTAATGTGTGGAAACTGTAAACACCATTTTAAAAATCTTTGTTTGGCCGTGTAGAAGGAATCGATCCTGACTTTTTCAGCATTTTATCAATGAGGTCACTAATGAATTGAATACGTGTAATTAAGGTTGGATTGAATTTATATCCGTTCACGAGTTATTGATGAATTTGGATTTGAATTCGACTTTTGCAAATTCAATGAGTTTGAATTTAGTTTTTGCAAAGTCAATGAGTTTGAATTTGACTTTAGTTTTTTCAAAGTCAATGAATTTGAATTTGACTTTAGTTTTTTTAAAGTCAATGAATTTGAATTTGAATTTAAAAATTAAAAACAAAATGATTGGATTCAACTCTATTAATAATGCAGGCGGTTTTTTGGTGAATCTACTACCACAAATTTGCAATGAAACTACTTCAAGGGTCTAGGAATATAGCTCATAGCTCTCGAAAATTTCGGTCAAAATTGTCAAAACTTTTTCTAAGTTAAAAACTTTTTGTCTTTTGCATATTAGATACCCTCACACATGTTTAATAATTATACCACGTTTAAATGACTTTTTAAACAACTTTTCAGTCCATATCATTGCAAAAGACTGGCGGCTATAGGAATACTTGTAATGCTGAAAAAGTATCTTATTATTGCTATTATTATTATGATTCATTGTTATTATTGTTATTAATATTATTAAGCATTTTTTTATTTAGCGCTATGGTGAACAGTCCAGTGGGTTGGGAAACTGTCGCTCTACTTTCAGAGTATACCTTACCGGCAATAGTTGCAATGATTGGCGTTTTAGTTTGACGGATGGATATTACGGTAGCTATTCGTTTTAGATGCCCCCAAAAAACTAGATGGATACTTTGACTCCAACTTTAATAATCCGTTAAAAATGTTAAAAGAAGCACAATAAGAACGTAGCGATCTGTGATATTGTTAGTAGAGCAATAAGTGAATTATTTTACTGTATTACATTCGTGATCTACCAGCTCAGATAAGTAGTGAAAGCCTTTCATTTTTTGGTTAGGCACCCATAAAATCCGAACTGAAACTCAAAACTCACGAGCGAAACTACTTTTCTACGAATTTAATCAAAAAAGCGCGATTATATCTTGAACTATGTTTGCGCACTAAATCTTGCATAATCACTACCGGTAACCATAATTTTGTGATATTGCAGATCGATATTCATCGTCGGCGTCAACCCACTCCTTACAAACAGGTGAGATAAGTGATGCAATTTTTTTTAAAAGGGCATCGAAAAATTCATCAAGCAATCGCATTTTTTTTACTTTGTCAGCGACAGCGATAGCAAGTTTAGTTTCCTTTGACAGCATTTATGGGATGATCTCGTGAAGACTCAAACTACTAGCCATATCATCCCTTTTGCCCTAAGTACAGACCACCTTATGGGATAAAGGGATTGGTTTGGACCCTGATACCATGCACTGGCTGATCAACCTATGTCCTGACATTTCAAGAGGCAATGCCTGAGAAGAAGAAAAGGTATTTTGTCTCCCCTCTCGTTTTTTTTTTTTTTTAGATAATTTCCTTCTTAATTCAGAAGACAAGCTTTTTTTCTTCAAACTAACTTGACTTTGAGTTAAATTTATTCACAAATAACTCCTGAAAATTTGAAGTTGCTAAAAAGTAACAGTAGTAGTCAATTTTGAGGTTTCACAAAGCTACTTTCCAAAATCTGAGTATTTTTGGCCAAATCTCTACCTAAATGGCATCTTAAAATATTTTTGGGACGTAACCAATTTGACTTAGATATTTTGTGATTCAGTTTTAAAAAGCAAATCTAGGTTCAAAATTTGAACCCCTGAGACGTCATTCTACAAATGACATCATTTTTTCGAAAATATGACCGTGACGTCACAATGATGATGATGATGATGTTAAATCAGGTTTTATAAAAAATTTGGTTAACACCTACGCGATGCGTTGGTCAAATGCACCGAGTAAAATATGTTAAACAGCTGTTCATTTATCTAATGTTCGAATCATTTGACAACCGATCGATCAAAGTATTTACATGTCTTTGCTAAATTATATCGACGACAGAAAAAAATTTAACGCCAAACCATGTAATTATGCATCTTGTGCGAAATTAAAAGAAACAAGAAAAAACCAATCAGTGACCAATGAATAGAGAGGCTGCTGTTGAAACAGTAAACGTAGGTTCGGTTTCCGATCGGGTCAAGTTAAATAGAGCGGATGCTACTGAAACCGTGAACTTGAGTTCGGCTCTCAGTCGGGTCAAGTTAAAGACTATAAAAATTGGTATTTTTAGCTTCCCTCCTCGACGTTGAGCATTATACGGAACAGTGTGAAGCCTCTACCATGTGTGGTAAACAAGTGGGTTGGTGGCAGCTTAACTCGAAGGTCGCTGTGATTTCTTTGCAGTCTCCTGGCCAAAGCACAGTGCTGCAACTAGAACGTTGTTCTTAGGAGGGCAAAATTTGCTTCTGGGGGGTGGGGCAAAATTTTTGGGTTGGTCTACTTTTCTCCGAGTCCTCTGTTGATTCCCCCCTCCCCAAAAAAAGGTCATCTCACCCAACTGTTTTGCTTATCTCCTAGTTTTCTGTTGATTTCCAAAAAAGAAAAACCACCATCTTGAGACTGCGGTAAGGGAAAGGGGGTTTGGGTGGTCATGCTGGGCATTTTAGAGGGGCGGAATTTTTGTTTAGGGGGTGCCGCCCCCTTTTTCCCCTAGTTGTGGCCCTGCCAAAGCAACTTCGTGAATAAAGATGTTATTTACTAAATATTACGATTTATTCAATGGTTTGACTTTTGGGCATTCTTTTAAAACTTTTACTCTGTATTGCAATAAATGGAATTAAATAAATATTTCTAAATCCGCTAGGTGGAGATACAGTACTAGCAGACGATTGGGCCTGGATGGTTTATGTGTACAACCTGACTGACTGTGAAAAAGTCTGCTCTGGAACATTGCTCAGCCATAGATGGGTGATTTCAAGCGCGAGCTGTTTTCAAAGGTAACAGTTTTATATATTTTATTTTATGAAATGGGGTTAGAAATTAATAAGTGCTAATGACACGGTAAATGTTAATGACACGTTAATGTTGTTGTTAATGACACGGTAAATGTCACAATACAAAAAAAACTCTGCTCGTTGCAAATGATCGTTTCAAAAGCTACGGCAAATTACGAACTCGAAATTAAAAATTAAATTTTGTGTTATTTACACTATCCGACTGCAGTAACAATTGAGGAATACAGGTCAAACCTAAAAGTATCCAATTGCTAAAGTGGAAGCCTGTTTTGGTTGAAATTGTGTTTTGTTATAAATCATGATCGTGCTTTTAATTTTTTCTTAAATTTTGAGTAAAATGAGCTCCATGTTCTTATAAAATAATATTGTTCTTATAAAACAAGTCAATGTTTTAATGCTTTTTGTGAAAATCTATAGAGTTATTCATCAATTTAATACACTTGCACTCTAATGATGTAAGTCAGGCAAACATGGTTTACGTCCGTGTAGACAAAATTAATGTTGAAACCAAGCATAGATTTTTTCTCGGAAGACCACGTAAGCAAAGCTGCAGAAAATAAGTTATTGGATGGAAAAACATCGATTTGACAAAAAAAGCATTGTTTAGGGGACATACAAATTCCAGCCAATATGGAGTTGTTTTGGGTGGATGCCAAAGTAATATTGCCTGCAGAGAGAGAAACATTCACCGTCTTATCAAATTAATTCTTTTACATCCGGGCTTTTCCGAAAGATCGGGAGGCAGCAAAGATGATGTAGCTATGATAGAGGTAAGTTATTGAAAGCCAATACATATTACCAAAGAGTAAGACTATATTATTTGAAGATTGTACAAAAGCGACAAAGTTTATGTAAGCTGGCTGGCTTCCAATTTTTCTAACCGGTATGTAATTATGGATGGAATAATTTTGCTGCAAAATTCGCAGCATAGGCGATTATTTGTGAGATTTCGAACTAAATTGTAACGGGTTCTGTGAGATACTTCGATTAAAAAAGGCGGCATATGATAGCAGATTCTATAATATTAAATAGGCAATTCGTTGCTCCCAGAAATTTTGCGTTTCTTTGCAAATATGCTGATACACGTGTTATCCCTTACCGGTATTTCAAACGTAGGCCGTAAATGTCAAATAACGGCAATCCAAAAGCGATATTCTGTCGGATTAATTTGCATTGAGTTTTAACCAGATGAATCATTTTTAGGGTGTGGTCTTCGTTTTATTCTTACAAAAATCTGTCATGAGTTTATTTCTTTAATCACATCAGCATAATATAGGTTTATTTAAAAAATGGCGCCAAAATAGTTATCAAATTTGTTTCACAAATATGGTTGTCTTGGATTGATTCTATTTACTCTTCATCTTCAAATGACGTCAAGCTAAATGTAAATAAGATAGCTTTCGGCTATATGCACAAATATTTATGTTTAAGTACAAAGTCGCCATGAAGTTGAGTTGTGTGATGCTTCGAATATTTGATGCTCAACAAGATTTTACGGATTTTATCCAGGAAACTGTCGCATAAATTCTAATGACTCAGGGACAAGCACATTACAGCAATGTGTATAATACGTTTAATGTCATTATTGATCATTATCGACAAGATACGAGTATAATAGTCTTTGAAATAATTGCTCTCAGTTATTAGTTTAGCGGTTAATGCATACGTGGTAATCAATTTGCGGTGTATCAAAAGTAGAAAAAATTGTTTAGGGGTCCCCAGTTCAATTCAAATTCATGTAATAATTTGCCTCTCTTTTCGACTTCACTCACCTATCATCAGTATATTCTGGCCTAAATACCAATAAACGCTGTTGTTTGGCTAAACATTGCATTTTTTTCCATTTTTTTTTAATCTTTTTTTTAAAGCAAATTTAAACTATCGAGCAACAATTGTAAAATTTTACCCGGAAAAAAATAATTAAAACCATATTATTACGCCTGTACGCAAAAGGGAAACGGAAGCAAAATGGACGAACAAAAAAAAACAGCTTCTTCTTTTGCAAAAATTTGCAGTTACGCGCTGATAATCGTAAAAAATAGATGATTATTCAAACTCAACAAAATTAATGGTTTTAGTTGGTCACTCCAGTCGAATATACCCCATTCGTCCGGCCAGCCTGCCTCGTTCCGTACAATGCTGACACCGACAGCAGTGATTCAAGAGCTTTTTTCTCGTTTGCTGAGAGGTCCTGCATCTTGCAGGGTTGGAGAGACAGCACTAGTAAGAACGATAATTATTTTTTTATAAAACGACACTTGTTTACTATAAATTGCTAAAAGAAGCTTCTGGGAAAAAACAAATTTTAATTAATGCTTTGGAAAGCATCAACACCCGCAGTATCCGATCCACGTATCTTATACGTTATGCTGTTATATTTGCAAAATAAATTTTGCAAAGGCCATAAGTTATCAAGCTTGTCAAAATTCTTATAACTTAATTGCGGCATTTGAAAAATTTTGTTATTTCTTGAGACTCACCCACTTAAACTACAAAAATGAAGATTAACGCAAAAACAACATTTTGACAGTTCATATGACCTTTAAGTTGGGCGTGCTAATCGATTTGCAGGAGATAAATTGCAAAATCTTAAAGATAACAGCACTATAAACAAGCATCAATTTCAGCCGATATTCTTTTCTCTTTTTCGTAGTTTAATGCTTAGGCCCACTTTATTTCTTTTTAAACAAATAAAATCAGCAAAATGATAGATGAAACACTATAGCTGGAAAAAAACACTTCTGTCACAATAACTTCATCCTATTTTTTTCAATTATGAACATAGAGAAGATGTCAGATTCTCGTTGTCACTCTTTGCATCAATCTTCGATATCACGTCATAGTTTATGAGTGATACAAAGACATTCCTCGACTTGTATTCAATGAGAGTCACAACGAGAAGCTAATATCTTCTCACTATTCATCATTTTGTTGACCTCAAACTAAACTAATTTCATACTTTTCTGTTTAATAAGACTGACGTCATTTTATTAATCAGGAAATTACATCATAAACAAAATTTTCTTTAATGGACTTAAACAAATATGGCCAAATGATAAGTGGCAACAATTAAAGTGAAACCAACGGAAACCGAGCAATGAGATTAAATTCAAACGCAACCTAACCAAATATTATAAGATCTAAACCCAAGAAACGTTGCGTCAACAACAATTGTAAAAATGTATTGGATTGACCTTCGTCATTTTATTTGTGTACCAGCTAATATTCTCGGTTAATTTAAAAGAAATTGTTGCCAACTTATTTTGTACCGTCATGACAATAATTTAATCATAATATCGGCCCAAAAACATATTTATACTTTGGCAATTTTTGCTGCAAATTTTTTTTTTAACTTTATTGTTTTGTTTTTTTTCAAGAAAATTTAAAGATCCAAATTAGATATGGGAGAGGTGACTATCAATTACATCAAATGATAGCCTATACTTTTATGCAAAAAATGATGTCAAAAAGATAATTGCACAGATGGTCGAAATTTGAAGTGTTGTGCTATTTGCTTTGTTCTATTTTTGCAATTAGATACAGTATAATATAAGTTAATTATGACCTGATGCTTATCATGCAGGCTATGGCATATCGTTACTTCGAGTTTTAGAATGCGGGGAAAGTGAGCCTAAATGGCGTTTCGGTGAAAAATCGAAAGCTGAAACGGCGTCCCGATAAGAATTGAAAACGCAGCGCTTCCAGATATCGAACTTTATCCGCAAAACGAACAATAGGACCGAGGAAGTAGTGCTTTCTTGCTGCAGTTTTTTTGTCTTCGCCTGTAATTGACCCCCAAAAAAAGCTTTCCCGCGGAATTGAAAATTTTTTGCACCTTTCAAAGATAAATCGCTGAGAGCAAGGTTCCGATAAAAACCTGGAGTGCACAGCGTTTCTGTAAGAGAACAAAACTAATTTAGTTAGTCGCTTTAGATCAAATTTTTACCACGATTATGTCGTTTAGTCTTCTTGTATTCTTCTTTTTTTCTAAGTTAGCATGTATTAATGGATTGGCGGTCAAAACCATAATGGTTATAATCATGTTTAATAGATAACAACACCAATGAAATTTCAAGATTTGTGCACCAATTGTCATTTACAATTCTTCCTGACCAGCAATGTAGAAACGAAACTGATTTCGTACGTCACAATAACGTTCAATTATGCGCAAGAGGGCGCCAAGGAGCTTGTAAGGTAAATGATTCTGATTTCTTACAAAGGCAAATTAATACAATCTACAAGCAAGAAAGACAAATTTCAAATTAATGTTTGTGGCGCTTTGTTGCTTAATTTGATCGAGGACTGTTGAAAGTTTTCATGAGGAGGGCAGTTATACCTGCTTTATTGAAGTTAAAAATTTGCCAAAATTGAGGACTAAAATTCAGTTCAATTCAATTGGCATTTATTTCGTTTAGAAAGATACTGTGGAATAAATATACCAAGGCACGCAGTAAAATGGAGCAACAACAACAAAAAATTACCGAATGATCATTTCCGATGAAAGGTTGCGAAAAGACCTTGAGTCATATAACTTATTAAGAAAAAGCACACCAATCGCCGATTGCACCAAGGATGAGTGATGAAATCAGTGTACACAGCACTGTTTGTAGATGTCTAACAATGACAACATTTAAAGCATGGTTAGCACTCCAATCCTTTTTTTTGCCTGAAGTGGAAAATTATGATTCTGCGGCAGCCTAATCCACTGTTTTGTATGTATTACAACAATACAACCTTACCCATGTATATTTAGAAATAATATTGGTTGTGCAAAAGTGATAACTACAGAAATAATTAAAGATTTCTTTAACTTTATAAAACAATGAAGAGTTCTGCGTTTTATTTTGTAAAATTTAATTTTTAGGATGACATCGGTGGTCCACTTTTATGTCAGCACGCCGATGGCAAGTATTATGTTCATGGAGTTGTTCCTTCAAACCATCTTCCCTGTGGAAATGGATCCCAACCAAGCATATTTACATCAGTAAGTGCTGATATTTCGTGTTTTGGAAAACCAGTCACTACGTTGGCAATTTAAAATCCTCATCATTGCAATTAAAGAGAACTCAAGCCTAGCTAAACTACTTTTCATGAAATAGTTCTTTAAATTTTAAGGACAAAGCAAAAAAATAAACCCTTTGAACCCTTTAGTTTTGGTATAATTTCAAAAAATTGCAAAAATATTACGAGTTGGCAGTGCTCCTCTCCCGGTCATTGCGTCTGCAATAGCTACTTTTGAAAAAATATCACGGCGGTGGCGAGCCGTAGGCAACACTGCGTCCAATTCGACCAGCTCAAAGTTTGATCCTCATACTTACCCTTCCTGGGGCAAACGCGTTAAAGTTCGACCGATTGGCCGGTTACAGTGGTCTGATTTGTAATGATTTTATAATATCAATCAATGTCAATTATTGTTGTTTTCAGACTGGACATCCGGACATCAATATTTGGATCGATGCTGTTCTTTTAAGAATTACCTAAAGCGCAGCATACAACAAGTTTCAGGGCATGCATCTATAATATTGTGAATATTTTGTGCTTACACTTGACTTTCCAAGCCTGTTGTCATTCTGTGCTGTTATTGCACTTTTTTTACATTTTAGAACTGATGCTGCGCTACTGCATTATCCAAAAAACGGGATAAATTGCTGATACGTAAATTGAGAATCAAACAGTTATTTTTTACTGTTTTGAAAAACGTTGATTGCGGTTTGAAAAGTTAAATTACATAGTCAGGCATGTAAAAAATTGGCAATATTTGGAATTGCACAGAGCTGGACAGCGCTGTTTCGAGCTTTTAGCTCTCATCGGCAGCCCTCAGCTATCTTTTCAAAGGTATTCCCAGCTGAACAAACATCTTGGCCTAACTGGCAAACCTTATTGGCTTGCACAGAGGCAGATGGTTACTAGGGAATAAACGATTTTTCACTTGTGGTACTTTAGAAACAAGTGAAAAATCGCTGGATCCTTGTAGTAAGGACAGCCATAGGCTATCCCTACTACAAGGACTCCCCTCTGCGTGACCACGGAAATCAAAATTGCACTACCTTGACGTCCTTCATGGTCGACTCCTGGGAAGCCATGTCAACTTCCACTGGCAGTTAGGTGGCCATAACTTCCCAGGAGTCGACCATGAAGGACGTCAAGATAGTGCAATATTTGGAATTATTGGTATCTTAATAGTTTTTATGTTCATGGTTTCCATTAGTGGAGACTCGAGAGCTATCAATCTATATGCTGTTTGCTAAAGTCAGGTGTAATTAATGTTTATTCGCACAAAAAAAACTTAAACTTGCTTGAAATGTCAACTTCTTCAGGAGCATAATGGCTGTAATTCTCAATTAAATTAGTCAAAGATCTCCAATTTAATCGCTTCGAATATTTTACCTGATTGTTTCATGAAAGAAAACTTGTCTCAACAGCAGCAGCAGCTAAATACTAAACAGGCATTAGCGCGTTTAATATTGTATTTTGGTACTTGCCTTCAAAGCACATTTAGGGTGCATTTATAATGGACGCGACACAATGCGAAAAAACATAAAGCTACCAAAATGTGATGTCAGTGACAGCTTGTGAAAGGTTGCGGCCGGCCGCAATCTTCGCGAGCCGTTGTTTATAACTTCACTTAGAGAAAATTGTTGATGAACAGTAGGCCTATTTTGAGCAAGTGACGTGAGCAACCCACTCGCGAAAGTTGGCAACCTTCACTTTGCGTTGCGGAGCGTCTTGTGTAAATGCAGCTTTATTTCTTGTTTTTGCAATTCTGAATTTCCATGCATGCAGCGATCATATAAAAGTGTTATTGATCCGATCCCGCTACAGATATTGAAGAGGGTTAAAACTTAAAAGACCCCGAAAATAATAATCATATAATTTTGTTATGAAGTTACCAGAATATTTCAAAACACTATAGCAACTTTGAAAATGAAATAGAATGCCTCGAAGTTAACTCGATAAAACCTCATTTAAGAAATGTACACTTGTACAGTGCAATATTTTCAGCTGAAGGCAGCGGAACCTGAACTGACTCCCAATTTATCCGCTTTGTTAATATTCAATGTTTACTTGCCAAAAGTGATTTGATCGCAAAAAGGCTTTGTTAAAAACAATTTTTGCTTGTGTATTGTGTGACTGTGTGTACTACTTGCCATGAATGCTAAGCACGCAATAAGTGTAAATGTTTTTGTGACAGTTTTTCATCTATAGTAGAATATTACGATGCAATACAATACAATACAACTAAACATTCTTATTAGCAGGTTATTAGGAAACGACAAAAATTACGAACTACGCTCCGAAAGTATTATTGTACAAAGGGGAGAAGAAATAGGGAGTAAGTCGGCATTTTAGGAGAACTCGGTAATGAAACAAAATGTGACAGTGTGAAGTTTTATAACACATAGCTGCTTAAAATTATATATTATATTGTTGTAATCCAATATGACTGAATTTTATCCTGTGGTCCTCCAACTTTTGGAGGTAAATGCAAAGAATTGCCGCGCGGTGAGTAGGAAACGCGTTTGGTAAACGATGCAGGACGATGCGTTTGTTTTTCTTTTGCATTTAGTTGCGATGACACGAACGACAGAAAAAAAGAAACAAACTATTCACTGTAAAAAAAACAGGCGTTTGGTTTTTACTTAATGAACAGTGACATTGATACAGTATCAAATTTGATGTGCCACATCAAACAGCTGTAAATTTAAAATTCGATTGACGTACTCATTTGACGAAATTTAAAGAAGATTGAATATCGTTGAAAATGCAAGTGATGCATAATACAATAAGAAGCACCAATATTAAAAAACTCGTTGAAAAACATCATTGAAAAAAAGGAATTCTACGTGGTCAATTCTATTTTTGAAAAAAGCAATCTCTGGGCGGTCTTTTGTAAATTGCTTTGCTCTTTGTTCTCGACAAATTCATTGTTTTATAGTCATGCACGTAGTCGCAAATGACCCAAGCATCACAACGCTATTGCTTCAAATTGCCGTAGGGAGGCAATTAAATCATTACACTGCAAATGCAGTTGTATTGATTATTTTAATTGCAGGTAAAGCTTTATTGTACGTGTAATACACAAACAGATTTTTGACGCACCAATTGAAAAAAAAACTTTCTATAGATGTGGGTCTACGATTAGTACAGAAAAATTAGAACCCTACTTTGCCTACAGATCAGTAAAAAAGGTGAGCAATTTCGGTTTGAGCCAAGCGGAGTTGAATTGAAACAAATATTTTGGGCCAAAATCAAACTTTAAGCAGGAAACTCAGCGTAAATTTGCTCAGAAACCAAAAATTTGTGAGCTACGAAAATTACTACAAAAAACTTTTAGCTACAAAAACAACAAAAATCACTCTAGATAAATTTGCACCAACTTAAACAGCCATGCTTCTAAATTTTCTGGCTGATTTTGACTTTTTAACCAGCTCAATCTGGCTGCATTTTTGAGATCAGCTCTGGGAAGAAATAATTGCTGCAAAGGGCGCTAAACAATGACCCGAATAGGAATTGAAACCATGAATGTTGAATTAATACTAGATATTCAATCCGCGTTATCATAAAAATTTCTTTTAAACATTTTACGCGGGCTATTCGTCTTATGAATTTTTCTCGTTGATACAACCCTGCCAAAGTCCTAAATCGGAAGTCATAATAACAGCACCAAATTCGGCACGTAAGTTGCGCTGTTTATAGGGCTGCGAACTCGATGGATTTTTATTCGAGTTCAAGTTCGAGTTTGAGTCCAGTGTATTTTAGCAAGTCCGAGTGTTCTAATTTAATTTTTTTGAGTTCGAGTTCAGGCTGACAAAAATGCTAAGTCTATTTTTTGTTTAAATCGCTCTCTTTTTGTAGAAATGCTGTTTTTTTAGGTCGCCGCGACATAAACAAATAACCGCAATCTTAATTTACGCGGCATGATCAAGCAAATTTTTCTTTCCGACAATTTTTTAATCTTTAAGTTTCTTTTTAATGAACTCTAACAAATTCATTCGAGTTTAAGTTCGAGTTCAAAAAAATTATTTTTTGAGTGCGGCAAAACGATCAAGTTTTTTCGAGTTTGAATTCAAGTTCGAGTTCGCAGGCCTGTGTTTACCGGTATTTTTTGGAAAAATTGGCTTTGAGTTAATAACGTCATCAGCGTGGTGAGATTACGACCCATTTTAAACAAAAAGTATCTCATTATTTTAATGATGTAACGATAATTTGTTCAAATAATTAAGTTTGCTTTTTGAATCTGACAAGTAAAATTTTGATATCTGGGTTGCTGTGGTAACTGTTCATGTAAACTTTGAAGAAACACTGGTTTTGAGTAAATGACGTCATCATCATGACGCGATAGACAATTTTAAGCAAAAACTTTGTCATTATTTTGGTTTTATTGTTATTTCGGTAACATCATAGATATAGGTGGGCACAATTCCGTTAATCGTTAATCCGTTATTAACGAAGCTAACTTTTCATTAACTCGTTAATCAGTTGATGAGTTTTTTTATGCTAACGGAGTAAATTAACTTTACGTTGAGGTTTTCATTGTTAATTTGTTGGAACATTTATTCATCCTACAGGTGCAAACCAATTTGCACTGGTAACAATTGTTGAGTATTAGCACGAGTTTTACAGAAAAACCGAAAAAAGGAGCTCTTTTTTGTAGCAAATAACAAGCTGCAGCCTCATAGGTCTATGAACTATCGTTGTTCGCAATTTCCAAAGATTTTCCGATCGCAGCTTCTTTAGTGCATTCAAACCTACTTTCATCGTGAAATTAGATTGGGCTGTAAAATGTGACTTCCAAAACACAAAAAGACCACCATAGCAATAAATTTTTCGTTACAATTAGCTCAACAGTGTCATTACGTGTTTTAGAAGTGAGTGAATGAAAAGAAATGTAAATTATACTCAAAATGTCAACGAATTAACGGACTTCACTAACTTCCGTTAATTAAAGCTGAAAATAACGAATTAACTTTTACGGAGGTATGAAGTTTGTTAACGGATTAGAGGCTACCGAAGCTAACGTTTTGCATTAACTTGCCCACTTATGATCATAGGTGGTTCAAATTTTGTTCATAAGTTTGCTTTTTGAATATGACTCGTCATGTCTTAAAATGACTACGCCAAAGTGATAACGTTGCAAAAGCATTGCATGATGATATTTAACATAAATATTGGCCAAAAAATACCAAAAGTTTGATGAAGAAAATCTTTCCTCTTTTACCATTAACTTCAAACTTTCGAGGACTAGTGGAGTTATACGTAAGCAAAAAATTAGCAAATTTAACTCCAAGTCAATTTGTTTCAAGTAAAAACTTCTTTTTGATTACATCAAGGCAAAAAAACGGGTGGGGTCATTTTTGTTATCATTAACAAACTCGGCTGTGCAGGTGACGGTCATGATGATTTTCGATTGCTGATTTGATGTACTGTATTCAGCAATTTTTTAGGATTAGGAAACTCCAACGGTTGCAATGGGTATTACTTATATTTCGTATTTGTTGACAACCCTTGGGTATGAGAGTGAGTAGATAATATTATCTTCACGTATCTTTAAAAAGTCAACTAATGAAAGATAATTAATTGCAATTCTCTACATAGATGAACGTGATTGTGAGGCAATTTTAATTCAATATAGGCCTACTGTACATGTATGAAGTGTTATTGCAAAACTTTAAGTCGCGTTTTCGTTAAAAGCAATTTAACGTTTTGCGTTGCTCTGTTGACTTTCATTTTTGTTTTGTTGCATTTGCCGTTTCTGTATCTTCAAGCAACATTGCCTTTAAGAAATTCTTTGAATCATCATGGATCTGACAAGAGGTTGGTGTTCTATTGAAAATTTAGCAAATTTGCATAGGTTGGCACAAATTCGTTAAACGTTAATCCGTTATTAACGAAGTTAACTTTTAATTAACTCGTTAATTCGTTGATAAGTTTTGTAATGTTAACGGACTAAATCAACTTCCGTTAAGTTTCGTTAACTTACGTTGAGGTTTTTATCCTTAATTTGTTGGAACATTTATTCATCGTACCGGTACAAACCAGTTTGCACTGGTAACAATTGTTGAGTATTAGCACGAGTTTTACAGAAAAACCGAAAAAAGGAGCTCTTTTTTGTAGCAAATAACAAGCTGCAGCCTCATAGGTCTATGAACTATCGCTGTTCGCAATTTCCAAAGATTTTCCGATCGCAGCTTCTTTAGTGCATTTGAACCTACTTTTATCTTGAAATTCAATTAGACTGTGAAGTGTAACTTCCAAAACACAAAAAGACCACCATAGCAATAAATTTTTCGTTACAATTAGCTCAACAGTGTCATTACGTGTTTTAGAAGTGAGTGAATGAAAAGAAATGTAAATTATACTCAAAATGTCAACGAATTAACGGACTTCACTAACTTCCGTTAATTAAAGCTGAAAATAACGAGTTAACTTTAACTGAGGTATACGAAGTTTGTTAACAGACTAGTGGTTTGCGAAGCTAACGTTTTGCATTAACTTCTTCACTTATGCAAATTTGACTTTGAATTTGCAATTTTTGTGTTATTAGATGAAGCGAGAAGAGTTTGTAAAGTATTAATATATCCACTACACATTGCAGAATACCAGCGAATTGTTTTGAGTAAAAGCTGTGTATTGAGTTTTATTTTTTGTTTACTATAAATTGACACGTGGTTATGAAGTGAAATTAATAGTCAGAGTAAAAACATAACAGAACTAGAATGTAACAGGTTTTAGAAATAATAATATTTTGTTTTCTTTTTCTACTGTAGTTCTTCATTTTTATCTGATTAAAAATCTATTTGTATACGATACTGTTTCCGAGATTACATTAAAAGCGAAACGAACTGCTAAAGTTTGACTGACAATAAATCATGATGTTTAATTTTTCCGGTAATTTTTATTATTATTTGGTTGATTATGAAGGAATGGAGAAACAAATGTCATGAACCAGATGAAACTAATGCATGAATCTTTATCCAATAAAAAAATTACCGAAGAAATTCTGCCTCCAAAATATTCACTTGACAGAAGTCCCCGCAAGATAGTTAATTCATTTTTGAATGAGTAAGTAATTCTTTTCAAATATTTTTGTAGAAATAAAACACTCTAAAGCTATTTTTATGTATATTTTTTGACAACGTAGCATCACTTCCTAACATCATGGCTTTCGAAACTAGGTGACCAGAGGTACCGTAGTAACTTTAAGATTAGAATCCAAACTATCTAGTAATGTACGCATAAATAACTGCTTTTGACCACTTGGTTATCATACATTTTTGATTCAAATCAGCGGGGAACAATTTTGTTGAATGATAAAACGTAACTTGCTCGTCTCCAGGGGCGTATTTGTGGGGGGGGGCATTGGGCCATGGCCTCCCTCTTTGGGTCGCCAGGATAGTATAATTAGCATAGATTAGTATGCAAAATTGCGGAATGGGCCCCCCCCCTTTGTAAGTTGGGCAAAAGCTTTGAGCACACAAATGGTAGGCGAAGACCTTTGTTTTTGGCCCGCACCCAAAGAAATTGGACTAAATTTGAGTGAAGACCTTTTTTTTTGGTCTCCACCTAATTTTGGGCGAAAAATTGGACTAAATTTAAGTGAAACAATGTTCATTCCGACCTTTGTTCTTCTTAAATTTTCTGAGGTTCCTGACCCCTCCCTCTTTTCAAAATCCTGCGTAAGCTACTGCTCGTCTCTATCCGAAATAGTGCAATTAACATCTACCATGGGCTGGGCATAAATCAAACAAGCTTTTTGAAACAAATAACTTCAGCATTAACGTGTATAGTAATGCTGTGAAAGTTGTAAATGACGTTGTTTGACAAAATGTGTGCTGAAAGAACGTGGAGGCTCATTTAGAAGTTTTTGGTTTGTGTATAATGCTTTCTATGGAAACCTGTAGTATATTAAGTGATGCAAATTGAATCATTTAAGTTTTGTGCATTAGCGCCGCATACTAAAGCTACAGTATTTTACTATTTTGGAAGCATTGTTTGGGTGAATATCATGCCCAATAGACCCGCCACGTTTGGGGGAATATTGAACCACAACAAGACGCTTTTCAAATCTTTATAACTAGTTAAAGTGAACTGGTTGGCAGTTTTAGTTGAGCCCTAGCTTCATTCATTCATGCTTGCGTATGAACCAGCAGAGTTGTAAGTCGGGCCGGGCTTTTCGGGTCGGGTTCGGGCCTAAAGTTGACAAAAATTTCGGGCTTGATTCGGACCTGAGATTTGATTCGAGTCTTCGGTTCACAAAAATATAATCAAAATAACTTGGCAAAATTGCTAAATTTTTCAGACCTAACTTTACTTTCGGTTTTTTTCGGGCATGATTTGGGCTTTAAATTAGTTTTCGGGTTCGGGCTGGGTTCGGGCTTATATTTTCGGGTTCGGGCCTGAACTAGTCGGCCCGTTTACAACTCTTTGAACCAGAGTTGTAAATGGGTCTACTAGTACAGGCCTGAACCCAAAAGCATAAGGCCGAACCCGAAAAGTGATTTGAAGCAAAAACCAGGTCCAAAAATTCCGAATGTCGAGTTATGTCTAAAAAATGTGTACGGTTATTGCTCGTATGCGGTCAAATAAAGCCACTTACTTATGCTGCTCAATTGTGACGCAATAATAATGATAATTGTGCAATAGTGATCATATGATGATTAAACAATTAAAGTCGTCACTCAAGAATTGCAAAGTTATTTTGATTACACTTTTGTAGCACCTAAGAAGCTAAAACGCAAGACAAGTACGTATGTCAAGCCCGAATCAAGGCCTATATTTTGTCAGTTTCAAGCCCGAACCCGGCCCGAAACCGAACCCAACTCGAAAAGCGTAGTCCGACTTACAACCCTAGTATCAACCAAGCATTCTGCGTCTGCCTAACCACATCAACCCAAAACCCTTCATAACCGAAGTTAAAGATAATACTATGGAGCTACGTTTGTACTCTAGACTAGATGATATTGACGTTTAAAGTGGTAGGGCTATAACCAAGCTATAATTTAGACCAAACATTTCATCAAATAATCAGAAGTTTTTCATGATATTTTTCATCAAGTCTGCTGGTCCTAGATTTGATCATAGAAGACGGATAAGGTCAACTTTTGGCTCAATTAGCATGATTAATGACAAAAGGTAAACAGTTAGTTGATAATAGTGGACCAATCAGGGTTCTGAAACTCTTACCTTAAATAGCCAAGTCACTTAAAAATTTAACTCAAATGTCCAAGAAAGTTTTGATATTTAATGTAGAAGTAAATTAGAGAGAAGGCTGAATGGGCTAAACCTTTGTTACTTTAACGCTTTATTTCTGTTAAATCATTGCTCTAAAACTGTGAAAAATTTCTTTCTAATGGCGTTAAAACCTATAGTTTTTCCATGAAATCACAAAAATTGACGGCTAATTGATTTTTGGTAATTTTGGGCCCGTTTTTCAAATCGTAAAAATTTACTGTTGTATGAAGCATGATTGAAATAGAATAGTTTAACAGGCAAAAATTTTAAAAATCCTGCTAAAAATTTCCTTTTTTAGGTTTTCTTTCATTTTCTTGATTGGAAATTGCACCACTAGGTGTCAGCATAATGTAGAAGAAGAAGTCAAGAAGTATGGAGACATTTTACAATCGGATGTGTCTGATGATTATAATGCTTTGCCGGATAAAGTTCTTTCAGCTTATCAATGGATTTATTATCACATCAACAAAGTTGCAACGTTTTACTCCTTTACTGACGATGACTGTGCCATTAACGTATTGAACATCTATAAACATTTTGAAAGCAATTTTTATAAACTTTCAGATGAACAAAAAGTATTTTGTGGATTTCATTTAGCAAAAAAACAAGTTCCAGAAAGGTATATTACACAACATACACTCATTACACAACGAGTTTTCAATTTGTAATGCAGAAACAGTATAAATTAAACTTAAAAGATTCAGTCAACGCGTTTTGTGACTCCGAGTTACGGTAATCAAGAAGACGATAATATTATCACGGTTCTGATGAATTATTGTAACGTACGTAAACCACAGTAGGGTTGATTTAAACGTTTTTTTCTTTATAGCCTAAAGGGTACGGCTACTCTACAGAGGTGTACGTCGGGTCGGAGTTGTCGGGTCGGAGTTTTTTGGTAGGGTTCTGGTTTAAGATTGACGAAAGGCCCCTTTTAATTTGGGCTTGATGTACGACTGTATGTATTGTCCTTGCGTTTTCGCCTTTCAGATGCTATTCTTGTCGGCTCGTTTACAACTCTGCTACTCTATCGCTGCAAATCAGCAACTTCGGAACGAGCCACCAGAACGGCGACCACATAATGTAAATTAATTTATGTAAAAAGGTGCCCTTAAACAGAATCCGAATTCGCAGTTTATGGCTGCATGCGGGCCCAACGTTCAACGTTTTATAAGTGTAGCCAGTGTTGGACATTAACTCGTTAATTTGTTGATTCGTTAATAACGAAGTTGAGTTTTTCCTTAACGAGTTAGAAAGTTAAAAAGCTTTTGTGAGTTAAATTAACTATAACTTTCGTTAAACTACTTTAATGTTTACGTTAATACGTTAAATTTCTAGGCTACGTAATGCGTCCTAATGCCATAATAATAACAATTGTTTGCGATCGAGTGTAGTGCGTAATAATTTTATTTTGTAAAGTGATTACCATTACGCGGAAATTATTTTATAAAGATTACATGTTACTGGACATCAACTGCAGGTTAATATTGAAGTTTTTTTTTAATTAACGAATTACCTTTTAACTTTAACTTACGTTACTTTTGTTTTTCAATTACCTAGTTAACTTTGACTGAGTTAAAAAATTGCTTGAAAATTCTTAGCGAATTAACTCTTCACGAAGTTAACGTTTCTCATTAACGTGCCGAACACTGGGTGTAGCTGAAAACACTTTTCTTTAGCTCAATTATAATTGGAAACCTGTTTGCTTGTTTGTCGAGTACGATTTTATTGATTACAGCCAAACTTCTTGAAGTGTTCAGAGCATAGGCATGGGGGGGGGCACAAACTACAAATCACATGCAATGACGTCATCAGAAATTTTCAAAAGAGGAACTTTTTATAGGGCAAAGATATCGTAGAATGGAAGATTAAAAACCTTGTCCTGGTTTGGCACTTAAGCAGGATTTTGCTAAAGGAAGAAGGCTTAAACCAATAGTTAAAAAGTGGAAATGTCTATACTGGGAGACGCACTGAGTAAACTAGTGTAAGTCAAACGCATCACAGACGGGGTTTGGGGGCGGAGCCCCCAGCCGCCGGAGAATATAGGAGTCTAGAGGCGAAGTGCTTAGCCGCGAGGCAATTTTTTGCAACTTTTGGGGAAAAAAAGCTATTTTAATACCATTGGATTAGATTTCGTACGCGTTCAGAGCCATTTGAAACAACTACTGTAACGTTTGAAAGCCAATATAATTGGAAAAAATTAAATAGTTAAATCCTCTTTTTACTTACAATTTTAGTCCAAACCACGTTCAAAATCTTGCATTTTGGTGATTTTGTAAGTGATTTGGCCCAGGAAGGGGAAAGATAGGTGCATTGCCTCCTGCACTACTTTAGCAGTAAATAATAATCCACTCGAAAATTTTCCTTAGAGATTTTTGTTTTGTCATGAAAATAACCAGTTATAGGAGTACATGTACGGCCAGGGGGCCCAGGCCTCCTCAATTCAAATTCAATAATTTGTACAACGAGCTATTCCCCTAGCTAACTTTTTTTTTCAAAAGTATTTTGTCGCGTAAAAACTGGCGAGGTGAAGGTTAATTGTTATTGAAAAATGGTACAATAAATGATTACTTCTACTAACTATGTTATTTTCGGGTCGGATTTACATTGCACAGGGCCCGTGGCACTTTTGGGAATAACGCAACATCTTCCTGCCAAATATAGGTGAAGACCAAAAAAATTCTTGCATCTAAGCGCAGGGCTCCTGGCACTGTGCCATATGGTAATTTCGGCTCTGGTTATTGCAATACGTTCATAAAAAGGTTAGATGAGGTCCTGAGATAGCAACTTTTAAGACAAATACCCCTTTATTTCACCCACATAATACATTTAAATTGGTTAGCAAAAGTTGAATTGAGGGGGCCCGGGCTACCTGGTTGTCAATCTTATTGCAAATTATTGTTAAACGCGTGCACTGTTGTACGCAAAGATGCTAAAAAAAAACTGAAACTGAAGAAACAATAGGCATTTTTCTCAAATTCTATTATGGGAAGCATTTCGATTGGAGGGGGCCCAGGTCCCCTGCCCCCTCCCTCCTGGCTACGCCTAAGGTTCAGATGCTGCAATAATGATTTGAGAATATGAACAACTCGGCTAGCTCGCCTAATGATATCTAATGCGATATATTATGAGTTTTTTTGGCGAACCAAACAAAGTGCTCGATGAAGCTACGTCTGAGCCTGTTAACAATAATAAAAACATCTATAAACTCGTTAAAATAATGCCTCCAACAGGCTGTTTCGCCGTTAAGCGCTTCGGGGGGGTGACAACAAATTTTATTCAATTACATTCTATTTGAATAAGATTTGTTATCCCCCTGAAAAGTCTTACGGTGAAACAACCTGTTGGGGCATTTTTTAACAATTTTATTGGTGTTTTTATTTTTGTGATATATTATGATATATTTATTGCGATTAATAGTATCTAATGTGCAACTTTTTTCCACATTTTTAGACATTCCGGATCAAAATACTACATTTCGCCTCAAATTTATCCTCCTTCACGTTTTCCCGACTTTTGCAATGGTGGATTAACAACTATAACTTATTCGATGTTAAAAGAAATCTATCTGATGGCGGAGAAAACAAATCGTAATGGACTCCCTCTTGAAGACGTTTACATAACTGGAATTTTAAGATCAAAGCTGAAAAGTACCCCTTTCAACATTGATAAACTTTACTACAAGCCGAGAGTCAAATATGATGAACTTGTTCTTCATTTAGGAGAAAACCCAAACGCCGAATTAGCTTTTGCTCTTTTGTGGAACTACCAGCTCCAAAGATTAACAACTGAAACCGATACAAAGTTTTCGAACTAGTTACCGTAATACGTGTTTAAAGAACTTGGAGAGGCCTGCAACTGTGCTGACATGTGTTACAAGATCCGAGAGATTAAACTTCCATAAGAATTTATGTTGTTTTTATGCTTCAGTTTAGCTGACAAACTTACAGCAAAGTACTTGCAATGTATTATTCAAAATCGCTAACTTTTATTACAATAATACTGCATATCACTGAAAAAAATAACAAAACAAAAGCTAATTTACAGAAAACAAGCAGTAGATGCACATTAGATTCACTTATTATTGCAAAACTCTTAACCAAGAGCTGTTTTAGACTCTTTAGTCTTAGCTTGAAATTACTGATTGTTCAATGTTCATATATACCTTCAATTATTTTTCTCAAAAATTACATTATCCAGGTGATGACCGTGTAAGTTACAACGATTGAGAATAACTCAAAAATCATCAAATCCTCGGGAATTTAACAAGCATTTCACCTCTATAGGAATAAAGTTTGCAAGAAAAATTTACTCTTCTGCTAATTCTTTGCTCAAATTCATGCCCAAACGCGTAATAAATTTCTCTTATTTCTTTGAAACCACCTCAACACTGTGTGATAAAAAAATATACAATTATACCTTTCACTCTCTTGGTCTTCGTAAACCTTTTCGATATTCCTAATTTATTTGTGATGCAAGTAATATATTTACCTCACATATAACTCGTGCATGTTTTTTTTTAGTTTGGTATTTTTTCTAAATGCCTAAAAATTGCTTAAGTCATAACCATATTTAAGTTGGATCCAAGACGGAATTTAATAACTATACCACCCTGTTTCTTTGCTATCTAATTTTTTTTAAATCAAGGGAAAAACTTATTGTTTCAAAACTAATAAATTTTCTTGAAACAATTAATATTCTGGACAATAATCAATATGTTGTCAACAACACAAGCCTTGCTTGACATTACAAATGGAATAAGCAGCAATATAAGAAAAAATATATACACTGGCCCAATTCTGCTTGATTTGAAAAAAGCATTCGATGCCGTATCACCTATCATACTTTTATAAAAACTTGATTTTAACACACCAAAGCATGCATTTAAATATGCTTGATTTATTTATTTTTTATTTGACAGAACGAAAACAATACGTTTCCTTATGCATACAGGGTTTTGCCCAAACAAAGTAACACTTTTAGATTCTTATTAAATCTTTGTTTTAGATTGGACTTAATACTGCTTTTGCGAATGTAGTGTAAATATTGTGGAATTTAATTCCTGAAAACAATAAATCGTTGTCTCGAATCTAAAGTTCAGTCTCTTTTGCCCTTTACATTGATCTCGGTAGTGAATGATGTGTTCGATATATCCTTTGCATTTTTCGGGATTTCAGTATTCCCGAAAAACATTGGTGAAAATTTTCCAATCCTCTTTCGTCATACGTTTCATTATTGATTCACAATAGCTTTTATCATAAAAAGTTATTACCCTATAGAAGTTTTCGCAACAACCCTGATTTTTTACGACAAATTTATAACGAACTCTGTTTCTGAAAATTTTCACCAGCAACAACATAAAAAAACTACAGCGAAATAAGCAAAAAATACCCATAATTAGAAAATTAACACAGCAAAAGTTTACTTAACCAAACTTCTTCCAATTCGTGAATGACTTCTATCCGCTGAAATTCTAGTTCTGTTCTTTTGTTTTCTTGCTTTGGGAAAAATCAAACCTGTGTCAACTAATTTCCTTTTGCTTGTCAGATCCGATAGTTCAACATGCCACCTTTCATAAAACGTAAATATTAAACATTTCATCATTGACTATTACCTACAACAAGATCACGTAAGAACGATGTCAATCAAAGAGTTTAAATGTCACCAAAAGAACATCATTAACATATAAATTGTTTGATCGGAACGGTTTTCTTGTAATTTGGCACTTTTTTTTGCCTGTTTCAGCTATATAATAGGTAACGGAAACCAAAAACCGGACCCAAAAAATGTAAAAACGATGTGTTCGCATCATTATGCTAGTCATTTTAATGTTCAGCGAGAATAGAAAGCCGCCAACCTTAAAACCATGCAATATTTTTTCAGCTTTCTTGTTATTCCTTACTTGTTTTTGTTGTTAGGGTTGTTCTGCTTTACATTCACATTTTCAAACTGAATGGCAGTAATTTTCTTGTTTTCGAAAGCATCCGGAATGACTTTTTCAAGAGCTTGTTGGACATCAATGAACGTTAAGTCTATGCCCTGAAATTTTGACCAATTACAGTATGCATCATATGAATTTTATTACCTAATCTCGGATAAACAAACATAAAAATTAACACCACAAATCACATCGAATTATAATGGAAATCTTATATTACCATAATTGCTTGGCTAGAGAGCTGGTCGAGTGTCGATATCAAACTTTTTTTAATATCAACTTTTAACTTTTTTTAACCGCACACCTGCGTAATTTTCTTTAAAAAAAACTGGATGGTTTAACAAACTTTTGTGAAATATGGACCACCCTTCAATATAGCTTATCATAAATTGAAAACATAAACAAGCCAACTTCTTTTTTGGGACAGTTTGTCAAAGCCATCTAAACAGCGGGGCTTGTAGGGTGACTGATAGTTGCCCACAGCATTAACTGCGTTCTTTGTTGCAATAATAGGTCCATTCACTAACTTATGAAATAATATGAAAATGCCCACTTTTCTCCCTGCGTTCTCTAACACACCACTGCGGTTCTGTGATGTGATACTCCGTTCCACTGTAGTCTCATCTCCAGAAAAAATCTGGATAGTTTCAACCAACTAACGCTGTGTAATCCAGTATTTTTGTCGATGGAAAAATATGAAAAAATGTTGCTTTGCCTGAATAAACTGTAGTTGATGTAGTAAGTCTATAAGACTTTATGGGTATAGGCGGCTCACAACTGGTCATGCTAAGCTATGAGATAGAAAAAAGGTTATTTTGTAACTTACGGCATAATCAAACCAAATGTGTTTTTCTTCATCAGGACTCTCATGAAATCCATACCACGCAGTGGGCTCAAGATCCACAGATTCTACTTTGGAGGATCGTCTGCTGCTTTCCTAAAGTAATGAAAAGCAAACTTCACCCCTAATTAAAAAAGCTTTCCTTTTTTCTAATATTTTTAACAAAAAAAAGACTCAATCGTACCAAATGATCTAGAAACTGAAAACAACGCATGATGCTATTAGTACCATTACTTCATTCAAATTAAGTCCAATCAAATCTTTCGTTAGAGTTGCTGTGTTATGTCGAAGCATATAACGAGTTTGCGGGGCCCTCTATGCGTCAATGCTCCTGAAAGCAACTCAGCTCCTTTTGAAGAAATGCCGTAGTGGTGGCGAGCCGTTGGCAACACTGTGTCCAATTTGATCAGCCCGAGATTTGAACCGCAGACCTCCCTCTCCAGAGACGAACGCGTTACCGCTGAGATTCTTTCAAGCTAGAGATGGATTTGTGATTGTCGAAGTAAAACCGCCCGTATGAGCCAAAACAGGTACGTAGCCAGAACGGAATTTTTTGGGAGGCAAGCAAAAATTTTGGGGGGCAAAGTAAAGTGTTTATGCACGAAATGCATGAAATTTTGTTAAAAATGACGTTTAACTGAAATTATTTGGGGGGCAAAGTAAAATTTGGGGGGCAGTTGCCCCCCTGCTCCCCCCTTGGCTACATCCCTGAGCCAAAAACAAAATATTCGAAAGGAAGCGATTTATTTGGTTGACTCCTAAAGTTGATAAGACGTTTTTTGTTGAAAAAAGAAAATAAAACAAAACAGTTTTTTTAATGTCCGATGTTTTAATTTCCGACATTCTCCCTTCCTCGTCTTAACTATGAACTCTTACATGCTCGCGAAAAATTGAAACAGATTTTGTAACTCTATTATTGTATGCAGAGTCTAGTTGTTTCATTATGTTGATAAATAAGGATCTAAAAATTACTCATTAGTTAACCCAAAACACAATTACTCTGCTTCTCCAACGTTTAGATTGACGTCTACTCAATGAAAATCGTGTTTGTGATCTGTCTGAAGATGTTGACCACGCGCTTATAGATCCCGCTCGACTTGAGTTTCTTCGTTTGTAGAAATCTCTGAACATACATTGAAAAGTCCAGTCAAGTCATTTGAAAAATCTCTACTAAATTCTAGTTTATAGTAAAAGACTTTCTCTGACGTCACATTTACTGTTACTATAATGCAATAAATGCATAAAAAAAACTAAAAACGAACGTTTGAAGTTAGACCTAAACAACAATAGCACGGTTAAAAAAATCAAATTGCGTCGGTGTAATTGGTTGTAATTTGTTTTCGTTGGACGATTTAAAAAGCATAATAAAGATAATCATTCTCTTCTATACTTATCCAGTAAAAATTTTTACGTGCAATTTATTTTTGTGGAGTAGTGGCATCATTATACCAACACTTCTTTCTGCTGATTTTACAAAAATTAAACAGACCTCAAATCATTTTTTAGTGGAATAATATAACAGTTTTGATATCATAACAAATGATCAAATGGTGCTTAGTCACTATTAAAGTTGATTTAAAATTTGATGAATTTTCACGATGTCGTAAAAAAAACTATAGCATTAATTTGAAACAGATGGGATAAAAATTGTCATTGAAGACATCAAAGTTATGAAAGACACGAGAATTTTTGGAACAGATCAATAAATAATATTGAGATAGTTCTGGACCCTAAATTTGACTAGACCAGTGTTGGGGATTAACTCGTTAATTCGTTAAAACGAAGTTAAGTTTTTCATTGACGAGTTAAAAAGTTAAAAAACTTTTGTGAGTTAACTTATTAACTATAACTTTCGTTATGTTTTAATATTTACGTTAATCCGTTAAATTTTTAGGCTGCACCACGCGTCTTAATGCCATAATAAAAGAAATAAAAAAATACAATAAAAAAAACTTCCACTCTGTCTATCTTTATTAGAGTAATAAATATCATAGCAACAGAAATCAGAATGAGTAATTTTTATCTCGTATGGAAATGGAATCCTTTTATTGGGCATCAACTGAAGGTTAATATTGAATATTTGTATAAAATTAACGAATTAACTTTTAACTTTAACTTGCGTTATTTTTTATTTTTCAGTTAACTATTTAACTTCAACTTAGTTTAAAAAATGCTTGAAATTCTTAACGAATTAACTCTTAATGAAGTTAACGTTTCTCATTAACGTACCCAACCCTGGTCTAGACTATATTAGGTCCGAGTTTATGAATTAAATAACTAAGTAGATTTCCTATTAAATCAACCTCTCTTTCAAAATATAGTACTGTATATAATAAATTAACGATACTGCTTTAAAAAACACAAACTTACAAATCATTATCTTTTGAATATCTTCTTGAACCGGTATATGATATTTTTCTTGGGATGGAGTTGGAAATTTCAGGAAGGAGTTTCTTTTCATGTACTTTTCTGCCGTCTGAATTCGAAATTTTCAAGTTTTCAGATGTTTTATGTCCTTCCTCATCCGAGTGCTCATGCAGCGCTTCCAGAGGGGCTCCTCTTTTTGAACTGGTGTAGTTGAATCTAATGTCGGCATCGAAATCATCATCCAAAGTTTCGTCGAGTTGATCTTTTTCCTGTTTTTTATTGATCGCTTTGTTCGTCTTTTTTGTTTTAGTTTTAGATGGCGTTGTAGTTAATTTTGAAGCTTCAAGGCCTGAAAATCGATTCGATCAAAGTCTACTCTAAAAGTCATTAAGTTATTATGGGACTGTTAGTAGCTGAAGCGAGTGTAGCAATACATGAAGGAAACTGTAGCGTCAATATTTTTGCTAAGCTATTTAATGCGCGGTGTAGACAAACAGAATTAACTTATTTGTCAAGTTGCAGAAAACCAACTATACATGAATAATTGAAACAAAACAAAAAAGGTAACAAGGTACAGTATCTTATATAAACCAGGTACTACTATCCCGACAAGAGACTGCAAAGTGACCGGTATTTCACCTCTTCTTGTCAAGCAGCCACCCTAAAATTGTAGTTGCTTTAAGCGACATAATTTTTGAGAAAGTTGCTTGCTAATGCATTATGATAAAATAAATGTAGCATTATTTTCTTCTTCGTAACAAAACAGCTTGCTCGTAACCAGAGGTGGGCAGTAGCTCGCTACTGTTGTAGCGGCGCTACCGCTACCGCTACTTTTTGAGTAGCGGTAGCGCCGCTACTATAGAAACCGAGTAGCGGTAGCGACGCTACTTTTTAGGGCAAGTAGCGGTAGCGATAGCGCCGCTACTTTTAGAAAATGAACTATCCCGCTACCGCTACTTATTTCACGTGCTTATTGTAATATGTTAATTGAAATCAGAGACAGATACATTAGTAATTGATATATTTGGTTTACAAAATTGTTAGTACGGGTGAGAATGCCGAAAAACTTTGTTTATGACGTTGTAATGATGAATTTATTACGTTTTGCTATTTCCAACGATAGATTTGTATGGGTAATCACTGTCATCTAAAGTCTGAGCTAAACTATATCCACATGGCCATGGTTCGATAGCAGTTGTATCTGAATAGGAGTAGCGTATATGCCTACTACAGCTATAGGTTAGTTATTATAAACTGATAGTAGGTCTGTTGGCAAAAAGCGAACTAAAAAATTGCAAAGATGCAATTAGGCATCAGATTAGAGACTTGCGCTTGCTTAGGCCTCATTAGACAGTTAGAGGCTGGCCCGGCACCAGAGTAGTGTGCTTGTAAGGAGGGGGCCCAAAAATGATTTTTGGGGGGTGCGGTTTGAAAACAACGAAATGCAGTAATATTTTTCGTTAATTTTAAGTGACAACCAAAAAAAGGTCTTCATCGAAATGCGGTAGCTTTTTCCGTCAATTTTAAGTAAACAAATAAACAAGGCTTATTTTAGTTGAAGATCAAACAAAAAAACAAAACAAAAAAATAAACTTTGAAAAAAATTTTGTGGAGTTCTGTCACTGTGATTTGTTGTTGCTGTCAAAACATTTTTTTTGTTTGTTTGTTTGCAAAGCAATGTTCAGGGTTGATTAAGAGTTTGTGTTTGTTTTTGTTTCAACAATAAGTGTAATATATAATTAGTGAAAAATTTCGAAGCATACGGTAGCTGTAATTTGAGCAATCTAAATCCATGGTTCTCAATCTATGGGCTTCGATCCAAAGTTGGGTCGCCTGAAAATTCGTTTGGGTCGCTTGGTTTCTTTTTGTAGACATCCACAAAGGGTGAAATACGCATAAAACCATAAAGCAATAATAAAAAATGACTCAGCAAACCCGCTGAAACATGTGGATTCCCGAAGTGAAAACCTTTTTTTTGGTCTTCACCTCACTTTCCGCAAAAATGGCTCGTTTAATGTCACACATTTGACTTTTTCAATAACTTTGGTTCGCTTTGAAAAAAGGTTTGAGAACTACTGTTCTAAATAACATAAGCGTTCTATTTTTGATCACAAAAATGTCGTTAATAATTTATTGAATACTTTTTTTTTGAAAGAACAATATTACTTTTATAAGAGCACGAAACTCAGTTTTGCTCAAAATTTAAAAAACAAATTTGGAGCAAAGCTAGCCTTAGCAGAAAAAAAAATATTTAAAGAGCATTATCTGATTCAACTCATTTGCAGATAATCAATGGCGTTCTCTTGATCTTTTCTATATTGCCATAGTTGATTTTAATGATTTTTCTTACAGTATAGGCTTAACTGTGATTACATTTTATTCACCTAGTTGCTTTGGCCTGGAGATAGCGAAGGGACCGTAATTCACATTTCTTTTTATTCACTCGCTTCTAGGACACGAATTGACGCTGTTGACCTGATTGTATTGCTATGGTGTTTTTTTGTGTTTTGGAAGTTACATTTTACAGTCTAATCTAATTTCAAGATAAAAATACGTTCAAATGCACTAACGAAGCTACGATCGGAAAATCTTTTTGAAAATTGTGAACAGCGATAATTAATAGACCCGTGAGGCTGCCGCTTATTATTTGCCACAAAAAAGAGCTCCTTTCTTCTCTTTCTTCTAAAAAACTTGTGCTATTACGCAACAAGTGTTGCCAGTGCAAACTGGTTTGTAACGTTACGATGAATAAATTGTCCAAGATATTAACCATAAAAACCTTGACGGAAGTTAACAGAACTTAACGGAAGTTAATTAAGTCCGTTAACATGAAAAAACTTTTTAACGGATTAACGAGTTAATGAAAAAGTTAGCATCGTTATTAACGGATTAACGATTAACGGACTTGTGCCCACCCATGGACTTGAGCAAGGTCGAAACGCGTCGCCATAGCGCAGCGCATATTGTATTAAATTGCTTTCAGTGTATTGCTTATGTTTTACCACACTTGGCGGAGGTTTCGCACTGTCCCTTTAATTGCTGAACGTCAAGTAGGGAAGCTGTGAAAACCATCTTTTATAGTCTTTGGTTTGACCCGACCGGGAATCGAACTCGAGTCTACCGCTTCAGTAGCATACGCTCTATGCACTCGACCACTGATCGGTTATTAATAATAATGATCTAATTTAAAACAAAAGTTAACTTTTAACTAAACAAAAAATAGATATGCCTTATTATACTTAATGAAATTTACGTCACTTTATATTCCAACTATGGTTAAGAGCAAATGAGATTGAAAGTACCATACGTAAAAATATAAAAACAGTCAGACCCAACCCAAAATTTTCTGATTTCAAAAAACATATAGTTTTTCAGGTACGCTTTTCACAAGACAGTCTATGATAATCTAATTTATCTTCTTAATTACCCCATTATCTACTCAATTACTCATAAGTCACTGCAAAAAAAATTTACACATTGTTCAGAGTAGCGGGTAGCGCCGCTACTTTCGTGGTAAAGTAGCGGTAGCGCGCTACTTTTGAAGACGAGTAGCGGGTAGCGGTAGCGACGCTACTTTTTAGGGCAAGTAGCGGTAGCGGGAGCGGCGCTACTTTTGAAGTAGCACGTGCTCATCCCTGCTCGTAACTCACCAAAAGTAACATCATTTGGTCCTGATGGTTTAAAGAATCGTCTTCTTCCATAATCAGGAAGCACTGGGAATATCCGCTTTCTCGGTCTGTGAACCTGCCAATGCAGTACGTAAGAAAATAAAACACAGTTAACTAATATTGTTGAATGTTAATACCTGATATTTTGAGTGAAATAGCTAGCTACTATACTGTAAACCTCAGTCTTTCTGCAAAGGCAAAAGCAAGTGCTACATGCTCCCGCTAGCAAGCGTTAAAACATGCTTATCCAAAGTGTTCATTCACTTACAGACCAAGTCGGTACCAAGCATGGTAGTACGGTACGTAAGTACGGTACGATACGCCTCAGTTTTTGCTAAAAAGTACGGTTTACGCTTGTACGGTACGCGCTTTTTGTGAAGATACAGTATTTTGGGAAGCTGTTTAAATGTGCGTACTAAAGGTACTAACGTACCGCACCATGCAAGTACGTTACGTAATGGCATTTGCAACTTGCTGACGAAGCTACGTACCATACTTATGTTACTACGATGCATTCTTACGCGTCTGTAAATTATTTATTACGAGTGTTCTGACTTCTGATTGTTTATTCTCCTCCCCTTTGTTCGCCCAGAATTAACGCTAAATGGCGTCTCATGAGTTGAAAAGCTCCAAACTTAGGAAACCTGATATTCATAAAAATTCTGTTTTATAATGTATAATTATGCAGTTAAGCCTTTTTTTAAAGCGCGGATAACGAGAACTTTGGAAAAACCTTAGCAATTTTTTTACCTACCGGTACGTACCGTATCTCTCAAGTACGGTATGTTTAAAGCTTTGATTGACCTACGTACTGTACCTTGTACGGTACATTTAGAGCGTACCATCCGATTAAAAGTACGTAGGTACGGTACGCATGCACAATTTTTTTGGTACGTTACGGTAGTACGGTGCGGTAAATTTTTGAAGTAGGCCGTGTTCAAATTTTGAACGTACCGTATCGTACTGCCATCCTTCGTCAGTACTGTTCAAACTGTTGATGTAAAATCGCTAACGTACTAGCGTAACTTTAGTTTATTTCAAGCAAAAGCTCGGTTCGCCCCGCATCCGACTCTTGAGAATAACATTCGCTAAAATAAATCAAGAATCGCTCTTATACCCTTACAATTATCGTTAAGCGTAGACTGGGCCTAAGTCTTTGTCACGTAGCTCTCACAAGTGGTAAGATGATCTAAAGATTTTCAACTAACCCTTCGTAGTGTAGCGTATTAGGGTCACAGGGACATGTCCCAATTGTGGTTGATGGGCTCGGTTTAACAACCTATGAGCAATCAGGCTGGATTGTTTCATTAAGCTATGGTGCTGGAGTTGAGTTTTGCCTGTTGTTATTTTGTTTGCTGAATTTTGATGTCTGAATTTTGATGTCTGAATTTAAATAAGAGGTCATCGGTTGAGCAGTTGTGTGACTGCGTCAGCCGAAACAACTCATGCTGGTGCCACCATTAAGTACTTAGCTTTAACGCAGATTGAGCCAAAATACATTGTTGGTGGATGGAAGTTTCAAGTACTTTCCTGCGGATAAGTAACGCCATCAAAATTCGTCCTAGCAGAACTCCAGCACCAGTACCGCGGAATCCGGAAGACAAAAGTTGCAACTTTAAATCATTCAAAGAATAGGCACGTCAATGGCGGCTTTGCAGATGTTATTTTTTTGCAAAGTAATTTCTTTGCAGATGTTAATGTTTTGATGTTAGTATCATGACGAGGGCTTGACTGCTTTAAGCCGAAAATGTTTGATATATTTTGAATAAAATATGCTAAATCCAGCAAAGTTGCTGCTTATATTGTTGCGTTACACAAACAACGGTAAAGTTTGCTTACAATTGAATGACCTTGAATGTAGAAGCCTGCATCTTCTTCCGTGTGTGAATGCAATCCATAATTAAGAGACCCGTACCTTATTCGTAAAACTAAGTTACGCTTTTCTTCAGCCTTCAGCGACTGGCTTGGTAATGCAATTCGTAGCATTACAGCACAATATCATTAAATCTTTCTAATTAATAAAATTAACTTTTGCAATTGTAAATAAAATCCAATATTTTATTACACTCGCTGTATTACGCCAAGGCATGTAACGAGTTGGCTAGGCCCATCTCTGCGTCATATCCCCCGTGCAACACAGCTCGCTTCGAAGAAATGTTGCAGCAGTGGTGAGCGGTTGGCAACATTGTGATTGGTTTGACCGGCCCGAGATTTGAACCTCTGACTTTCCGCCTTTGAACCGCTAGACCAATCTGGCCAGTTGCTGCAATTGTAAAGCAAGTGAAAAATACAGCTATTTAAAAAGCAGTTCCACGCAAAATTAATAGATTAAGAAAAACCCTATTCATGGTTTTACTGCAATTAAAAATTTAAAACTGCTTTTTGACCTACTGCTAGTCTGCCAGTTTTCTTTGACAAAACGAAGAAATCCAGCAGAAGGAAAATATAAATCTATGATCGGTTGTAAGGTGGAAAACATATCGAACAATAGATGGAAAACATATTTTTGATCATCGATGAATAAGTTTTATTTACGAATGTCGCGTTAAAGCGTCAATTCAAACAATCGCAATAACGTATGAGCTCATAATACGCCCTTTAAAGTTCACAAACATAGGTCTTGATGTAATAAAAACTGTCTAAATGATATGGAAGGTTTGTGAAAAGTTTGTGATGCAATCCTTTACAATATGCAGTATATTGCAATCTCTGTATAGTGCAGTATTAGAATGCTTGATTATTTTGATTTTTTACGACACAATAGTAAAATCTAAACAAACAAGATCTAAACATTTCACCTACTTAAATAACAATTTTGATACAAACTTCCGTGCAAAAAAGGACCGAAAACACTCAATAACATCTCTTAACGGTTTTCAGTTTGTTTTCCAGCTTATCTACTCTGGGTATTTTTTAACTAGGAGGTTTTGGCCAATGTTTTTGATGATGAATTTTTTAAAAAACAGTCTGCTTGCCAAGGCATACTTTGTCGTAAAAATTTATTGTACTATTTTTGTTTATGCCAGCTAAATAATTTGAAACACCAGTTTGTACCTGACCAGAGAATAATTGTTAATTAATTCTTCGTAAATTGGAAAAATCAAAATCGTTATTCCATCGATGCGATAATTCAGATCGAATTCATTACGGTGTTGTAAATGGTAAACCAAATTACTGGAATAATTACGCTCTGTTTGTCAACTACCTCTAATTGATAGTGATCTAGGATATTGAACGTAAACAGTCGTTTTAGGCCTAAACATGCAATTACTGGCAATCACAGTTTTTAAAGAAAAACTGTCAAAGGCATCGTCTTATTTCAATTTTGAAGCCTCCATTGCGAGTTAAAAAGTTTAAGCAAAACCTTCAAAATTTACCTCTGTTACAAAGCTATTAGATATTTTTCAAAAAGTAATAGATATTTTTCAAAAATCAAACTACTTTTCAATACCTGAAATCGCAAAAAAAAACTATTGTTAAAACACGTTCGTGTTACATTATGCCCAGTTATAGGGTAAAATGTTTTTGGATGGTTAGCAGTAAGATGTTGGACTCTGAAAGCATAAGTTGGAATTGGAATTTTTTTAGTCTAAACAGTGCATATGCTTGCAAATTCACGAAGTCCATGTCAATACTGGTATTATACTTGTTTGGATAAAAATGATCCTGTGTAGATTTTCTTTTCGTTTTTTTTTTAACGATCGAAATAAAATAGCGTAACTGTCATGATATTTTTTAACCGAAACGTATTTCGCAATTATTTTAGATATTAAAAAAATTATAATGTTGAAAAGTACAAGTACTTTCTTAATTGAATTAGTTATTTTAAAGTCTTTTGACAGCTTGCTATCAAAGTTAATTTTGTTTATAAGTTACGTTGAATATGGAAAACAGCATTAAATGGAAAAACATGATTGACAAATATTTGCCTTTTTTCAACATGACTAATAATTTTCTACAATTCCAATGTTTATTTATAGACGACAGAAAATTTTCAAATGCAAACTTTTTGAATATAGTAAGCTTATGATTGAAATTTCTAAAGTAAGCCTAATACCCAAAAGAAATTTAATTAAATTAATCATGCAGTATACCTGTAGCAGTTTTAAACCAACTCTTATGATTGATGGCCCCTTTGCCAAAATTTAGCAAAGTCTCTCAAGTTTATTGCTTCCAAGATTGGTTTACTGCATTGTTCAAATTCTCTGCGTATGCACACGTTATGCACAAAAACACCTATCAATATCGTTGACACAGCAGTTTTGTGTACGGGGGTTTCTTGGTTACGCAGTTAAAAATAAGAATACGTTTTCAGGAAGTACCTAAAATATTGCTATTCTTGATAAAATTCTATCAAAATTCAGACAGGTTGAGAAAAATACTCTAGAATAAAAAATCGATGATGTTTTAGTTTAGAATGACGTATTTTTGTATTAATTTTAGAATAGTACCCAATGTATTAAGCTCGGCCAAAATACCAATACAGCAAGATTATCACTAGCTAATGGATTCAATTGGAAAATTTTACGTGAACAGTTTATTTAGAATTTAGATCAAGAGTTTTCAAATATTGTATAAAAAAAAGCAAACACTTGTATAGGTATAACAGAGATTTAACCATTTGTTTATCGAAAGAGTCATTCAACTAAAATGGCTTCGCGACTTTTACTTTCTTTATTGTTTTCATCAGCAAATGTTCAACAGCCAGCACAAAACCTAATTCAAAGCCTCTTTCCTACAGTCCCACCGACATTTCCTCAAACCGCTCCTCCTTCCTTTCCTCCCACTGCCCCTCCTTCAATTCCCCCTTCGGTCCCTCCTTTTGTCCCTCCAATCCCTACTGAAACTATTATCGTAGATCCTGTTCCAGTAGATCCAAACTCTTTCATTATTCCGAACCAAAACCCTGGATTTAACCCCCAGAATCGTAATCCTTTAAGTTTTGAATTTCAACCAAGTCTACAACCACCTACGCAACAACCAGAACCAGGTAAAAAGAAGCTGTATCCTGTAGTTCTTTTGAACTGTAAAATTGAATGTGTGTTAGGTAAAGCACAGTGCACTAAGAGATATGCAAGGGGCATTATTTTGTTAAAAGTTGTCTATTTTGCTTGGATTTCAAGTTAGTGATTTTTACTCTTAATTTATTTTTACTCTTAAGATTTTTACTCTTAAGATGTTAGCTGCGTTTGTGAGCAAATCTGCTTCTGTGAAAATTCCGTAACGTGGCAAAAATTTTTGTAAAAAATCAATGACGTGACAAATTTTCTGTTAAAAAAATCTGTCGATTGATTACCGCGAAAAGTTGATTATTATGGATTGATTAACTTTTAAATGTTTATTCAGGCAAAAAATTGCGTTTTTAGAATGACTGAGTTTTCGAAGCAAAAAAATACTGCTAAGGATCAAGATTTGCACCGGCAAAAAACAAATGCCTCCAAAGTTTCATCCCGAAAAAAAAAAAAAAAGAAAAACGTAACAGCTTCAACTTGAATTTTTAGCTGTGTTACCATTACCTCAACCAGTTAGAGGCAGACAACTACTAAATTTTGGGACCGCCACCATAGCAACATCTTGCGAAAATGTCGTTCGACGACCATGCAATTCAACTGCCGTCTCCAGGTATGACTTGATTTCAAGTGAGAGAACTTCAAACAATCCGAAATATTCTAATTTATTTTATTTTAGGAGTTTCAAGAAAATGATTGACTATTAAGCACGCTGCATTAGCTAAAGAAGTTTTTGAGTTATTATGTTCATCCAAACTTTTTTATTGCGTAGTAAAATAATTTTAACTTACCATATCGTTTTTATCGCCAGTTGGAATATCGATTCAACAATTTGAGATGCTGAAATACATGAAAAAAGCTAAAGGTTTCGAGAACTCGTATTGTTGGGCTTTTTGATTGGGGTCTGTAAATAGTGTATGGGCAACTTATAAAACTGATTTTGCAGTGAGGCCATAATAATAACAACCAGCATTAACGTCATAATATGGCAACTGGTTTCTGTAGCTTTTGTTGATCACGTCAATGATGTGGGAGCAAGACGACAAAAGCTACGTCACTGCTAAAAATGTTTGATTTTTGATAAATTGTGTAGTTTTGGAGTAAGAAAAAAGCTTTAAATGAAAAGCATGAGGTTTCATGCCATCTCTTGCCTCCATCCTTGTGAGGCCGCACAACTGCTTATTCAGTACATTGTAACTGTACCCAGAAATTGATAGCTGACTCAATTTTTGCAATAATTACAGAGACACGTGTGAAAGATGGAAATGTTGTTGGAATCCATTTGACAGCATTCCATGTGCACAAAGCGAATCTTTTAGTAAGATGTGACAATGTTTTTATTACTATTGCCTGATACATACATATATATATTTACTGTAATAAAAATAAATGAATGAATAAAGATAAATAATGGAGACCTAGCTACCTATGGACTAGTTGCAGGTCGGCATAGGCGTAGCCAAGGGGGGCCAGCCCCCCCTCCCCAATTGAAATGCCACCAATCATAAAAATGTGACAAAAAAGCCTATTGTTTCTTCAGTTTCAATTTCATTTAGCATTTTTCGCATACAACATTAACCGCGTACACTCGTACAACAATAATTACTAATAATATTGACAACCATGGGGCCCAGGACCCTCAATTCAATTTTTGGTAACATATTAAATGTATAACCCGGGTGAAATTAAGGGTTTGTGTCCTAAAATTTGCTACCTCAGGCCCTCATTTAACCTTTTTATGAACGTAATACAATTACCAGGGCCGGATCTACCATGTATGGCACACTGCCGCGCTCAGAAGGCGAGACTTTTTTTGGTTCACCTATATTTGGCAGGAAGATGTTGCGAAAATTCCCAAAGCACCAGGGGCCCCGGGCAATAACATGGTTCATAGGCGTAACCATTTATTGTACCATTTTTCAATAGGAGCAATATTCACCTCCACCTCGTCAGTTTTTACGTGACAAAATACTTTTGCAAAATAAATTAGGTTGGGGAAATGCTTATTGAGCAAATTATTGAATTTGAATTAAGGGAGCCTGAGCCCCCTGGCCGTTACTCTTACAACTTTTTTTTTTTTTTCATGACAAAACAAGAAAACTTTGAATGGATCATTGTTTACTGCTGAAATATTGCAGGAGGCAATGTACTTTACCCCCTACCTTGGCCAAATCACTTACGAAATTTAACCCAAAACGCACCATTTTAAACATGTTTTGAACTTAAGAGTAAATTATAAGGAAAAGGAGAAGAAATAAACAATTTAATTATTTCAATTGGCTTTGAAATGAAAAAAACTTAGTTCTTTCAAATGGCTCTGACGTGCAAAATGTGATCCAATGGCATTAAAATAGAAATTTTTTCCAAAAAAATACTAAAAATTGAGCAGCGGCTGGGGGCTTCGCCCCCAGACCCCAGTTTGTGATACGTTTCAGTTACAGTATAGTTTACTCAACGCGCCTCCCAATTTAGACGTTTCCTCTTTTTAAGTTTTGATTTTAGCACTCTCCTTTAACAAAATCCTGGTAAGTGCCAAACCAGGTCACAGCTTCTGATCTTCCATTCTACGATATTTTCGCCCCACAAAAAATTCTTCTTCCGCAAATATCTGATGACGTCATTGCATATAATTTGTGGTTTGGCCCTTCCCTCAATCAAAAATCCTGGCTACGCCTATGCATGTCGGATCCCAGTTTTCTGATGAATTAATGTGTCTGTCATTGCTTCCTCGAAAAGTTAATCAGTCAATTAACTTGGCCTCCTCAGCACTCCTCAGCAGTTACCGGTCGGGTTCGATTCCTGGTCGGATCAAACCAAAGACTATAAAAATTGGTATTAAAAGCTTCCCTGCTTGACGTTCAGCAACTAAATGGACAGTGTGAAGCCTTCACCGTGTGTGGTAGACAGGTGGGCAGGTGGCATCTTGATTCAATTACCGAAAGGTCCTTTCGCTCTATCCTGGCCAAGGTAACTTGATGAATAAAATGTAATTGCAATTGCTCTACCACGTGATGTTTTAAAGTATGTGAGGCATATATATCACGTATGCCAGTTTAATGCTTACTCTTGAATTTGCAGTCCTCAACCAACAGTTGTTTCCGGACTACAGCGAATGTGGGGTCCCTTCAAATGGTACTTTTAGTTCAACTGTCACTGGTAAGTATAAATGTGCGTCAGTTGTCAATTTACAGTATAACCCTAATACGAAATAAATTAATTAATTAGTTAAAATTTTAAATTCACAACTAAATGATTGGAAAATATTGAATTGCTCATTTACACATAGCAGTACCTATTTTTAGCTATGAAAGTTATAAGTAATTATTTTTTCATCATTTAGCTCCTCCTCTACTGTCTTTTCTATTGGGTATTGTTGGCGGAAGAATTGTAGGTAAGTGTCAGTATTGATGTCTTCTAAACTTCTTCAATAGACTTCATTTTGACCAGAGTTTTTTTGAAGACGTCTTGGTAACCGTTAAAGAGATACTGCTCGAGATTGGTTTTATTGAAAAATGATTACTACTTGAGATAATAAAAAGATGCTCTAAATCTTGCTTCACTATTCCCTTTATCCTCGAAAATAAATTGAACCCATTTGACTACGCAGCACTGGCAACCCTTCGTTTCGAACTTTCACGACATCAGAAAAGAATAATTTTGCAAAATTTCTTGCAGACTCGATGTTCGATAATTAAAGATAAACTTCGCGTTGTTGATTCTTCAAAAAATTTGGCAAAGTCATCTTTCCTAATGTCCCAAATTTTCGAAACGCAAGATTGCCATAATGGTACGAAATCAAACGAATCAAATCTATTTTCGCGGATAAAAGGAATAATGGAACAAGGTTTGGGGCACCTTTTACATCCTCAAGTATAGTTCTCGTTTCTTCAATAAAACCGATCTCGAGCAGTAACTTTTTAAGTTAGTTTAGCTGCCTATCTGTACATACGTGGTTGTTTTTATATTGATTCGGTTTATTAGCCAGCACTTAGATTTAAAAACTGAGTGCTACCAAATTCCGTAGTTTAACGTCATTTGTTTTCCTGACCGTTTTTTTTTTTTGGCTATTGTTGTTTAATTTAAGTTACGTTCTACCTGAAATGACTGTCAACCATCGCCAAGTGAGAAATTTCTTACTATAAGGAGAGATTCTATAAAGAGCTCAATTTATACGCTTATTATTTTACGAGGTTTTTTTTCTTAGAATGATTTCAGAAAAGTAACAGCAAATGTAAACTAGCGTTTGAAGATTCGTTTAAAGCAAACAAAAAAAAACACCACTGATGTTTTTGTGTGATTAAAGGTTGATTACAGATCAGTTAATATCAATGACGTTGATATGACCCGAATTTAAAGTGCGTTTACATTGGATGTGAAGCAACGCTAAGCGAAGGTTGCCAACCTTCGCGAGTAGTCGCTTACGTCACTTGTTCAAAATAGGCCAACCCCTCAAAAACAGTTTTGTCTAAGCGAAGTTAAGCAATCGCTCTCGCAGCTTTCAACCGGTTGAAATCTTTCGAAAGTTATCAATGACGTCAAATTTTGGGAGCTTCGCGTCAAGTGTAAACGCACCTTTAGAGTGTTAACTACAATGTGATATAGCGCCGGAATCATAACGTCCTGTTTCAAAATCAAATGGTTTCTTTATTGAAATGGCCCAAATAATATTTAGAGCTTTAATATAACTTGCACCGATTGTTCATTCGTTCGAATGAAACAGGCACTCTGCGTCTGTCTAACCACACCAACGCAGAGCACTTCTTTTAGTTCTTGTTGCAAATCCTGCACTTGCACCAATAAGAGAAGCAGAATAGAGTTTGTCTGAACAAGGTTCAAACTTTCGAGCTTGGATAACGTTCAACTTCAAAGTTGTTTTTGGTTTGAATTGAAGCATCACGGAAAATCATCTGCATTATCCTTTAGGGACCGGCCAGCTGGTCCAGTAGTAATGTATTTGTCCCTGGAGCGCGAGGTCTGCGATTCACATCTCCGGCCGGTCAAATCGGACACAGTGATGCCAACGGCTCGTCACTGCTGCAACATTTCTTCGAAAGGAGCTGTGTTACCCCGGCGCAATGACGCGGAAATGGGCCCCGCAAACTATTTACACATTTGGCGTTATACAGCGCGAGTATAATGAAAGATTTGATTGGATTTGAATATCATATAGGCGGAGTACCTGCTACGGACGGAGATTGGCCCTGGATTGCTTACATTTACGAAAGAGCAAATGGATTGGCAAATGGAGGAGTCTGTGGAGGATCGTTAATCAGTAATAGATGGGTGGTAACTGCTGCTCACTGTATTATTACGTAAGTTGGTGTCTGTTTGTTGTTTTTCTTTGAGGGAAATTTTTGCATAACTCCCTAGCATTTTCTATAAGTGTTAGTTGTTGGTGTTGCCCTTTTATTAGAAGTTTAGAACCCAAACCCTTTATGACACACAACAAAGAGACAAAGAGGACACTTATTAACTAATGAGCCTAAAAAAGATGGTTATTTCTCAAAAACTTGAAAGATCGCGAAAGAGAAGAAGTACTGTAATACAATACTGAAAAGAATTAATTCCCTATTGCTAATGAAATGTAATACAACACGTAATGAAAATCAGCATTGAAGTAATATTTGAAAGTGTATGCTATTTTGCTTCTTGAGTTAAACTACAAGTTTTCAATTTTTTTTTTCTTTTTTCTTTTTTAAATTGATCGTCTTTTGCTAGTTATTTTTTCGTTCTTTTGAGCATTTTTCCATTACTCAAAACCCAATTTTCATTTTCAAGGAAATGATGAAAAAACACCTGCAAATGCAATAAACACAAGCAGCACTGATCGAAATTGGAACATCATATCCCGATGCTTTTCTGAATGTTACATTGCAGAGACTCTGATCTCAAAGATACACGGAAAAAGCTTTTGCCTGGTTTTGTCATTGTTGCGATTGTGATACACGTAATGAAAATGATTAACTTTAATAGTTTGAAAGAAGATTTTTTCCTAGATAGTTTTACATTCTACATTTTAGGTTGGATCCGTCAATTTATGGGGTGGTATTGGGTGCTCACACAATCTCTCAGCCTTCTGGCAGGGAAATATATCGCTTTGTATCAAGGATTATAAGAAGTCCATTTTTCGATCCCATTACTTTCAATTTTGATGTAGCTTTGTTGGAGGTATGCAACAAATCTTGTATACTTACAGTATTAGAGAAAAACATATGCTGATTTAAAACAGTGACGACCTTGAGCGATCACGTGTATTTTCTCGGGTAAATATATTTTGTGGCCGGCAGTGTAGCCGAGAGGATAAAGGCGTCGTTTTTACGACAATCTTGATCACATGATTTGGGTTCAATCCCTACCCTGGTCACGTTGTTGCGTACTTGGATAAGACGCTTTACAATGATTATCTCTGCTTGGTGGCTTCGAACAAACAGCAAATTTAGTGGACAAAAATTTGAAGAAATCCACAGGAACATTGGAAACTCTTAAGCAGGTGCCGATTTCTCCAAGCACGGGGGAGTTATTGCAATGAAAAGTGTGCGGATCGTTCAATTGTTAGTGTCTAACACTGTCCGGTGACAGTAGGATAAACATTCATTGAAACAACAACAACAGTTTTCAGACTAAATGTTAAAAAAATACAAGGTGCATGCAGTCAAATGACTCCCGTATTAACCGTATTTACACGCGTGAGTACGCATAATCGGTAAAATGGCCTCATGCTGCAGTATTGTGCATAATGAATGGTTTTGTGTTGAATCATTAAATTGATAATAACTGTTACTTTTTGTCAAGGATGGCAGTGCGGTACGGTACGTTCAAATTTGAGCAAAGTGTACTTAAAAAATTTACCGTGTGTAGTAATGTTACATAACAAAAACAATTTTTGCATCTGTACCGTACCCACGTACTTTACATCAGATGGTACGCTTTGAACGTACCGTGTTTAAAATGTACGATAAGTAGGTTAGTCAAAGAATGGTACGCTCTAAATGTACCGTGATTGAGAAGTACGGTACGTAGGTCCAAAACAATTGCTAAGATTTTTCCGAAGTTCCCGTTTTCTGCGCTTTAAAAGAATTTACCTCTGCATATATATTCTAACATAGGGTTCGAGAATATCAGTTTTGCCAGGTTTGGAGCTGTTCAACTCATGTGCGTTTTGTACGCACATTCAAACACCGTACCAAAATACCGCACCCGTACCTCCATAAAAAGCGCGTACTGCAAAACTTGAAGCGTACCGTACCATACTGCAATGTTTGCTTTTTGTACTACCGGTAATTATTGACTAAACGAAGGCTTATATATAACTAGAAATGATCCAAACAAGGTATGCAGAAACACAACTATTATACACTACGGTAGCCATGCAAAACAAAAAAACACAATAGCATAAAACTGATGCTGATTCCCAATGCAGGCTGAAATAAGATTCCACTGCAATATAACTATATTTTTAAACTTAAACACCAGTATTGCTATTATTGTTTTTCCTGTATTTTAGCTGGATGCTTCAGTTACCTTCACCCGATTCGTGAGACCAGTTTGTGTGGTTCCTCCTGGAACTAGAACCGACAACATAAATGCACCCACCTTCGCTGGTACAACTTGTACCACACTTGGATGGGGATTTACAAGTAAGGTTTTCGACCCAACTGGAGTTCCTACAGATATTTACCACAATCTATAACCACTCTTAAAATTTATTTTTCTTATAGTTGATACAATAAAGCTTTAACTGGAGTATTAACTTATTAAGATAAGTTGAATTCAGATTCTTAGTCAGAAATGTGATAACGACGACACTGTCGCTATTTTTCTTCAACTGTTAAACTTAGAATTTGTCAAGAGATGAAGGAAGAGTTGAGTCTTCATTAGTCGTGCGTTTTTTGAGATCTATTTTTTGTTTAACGACTTGAATGTAACAAAATTGTGATTACAAAAACGTAACAAAAGTGTGAATTATGTTCTTTCAAACAGCTGCTTAAACAGAAGCTTTTTTTGAAAATCAGCATAACAAGGATCAGCAAACCAATGCGGAAAGAAGATTTTGTCGAGTTTGTGATTTTCATTTGTCTTATTCAGGTTCTCCAATTGGTTTTCGAAGCGATGTCCTGATGAGACTGGAATTAACGATAACCCCAGTTAACTTGTGCGAGTTGCTCACTCTCACTAACTCCACCGCTTACATGAGCAGGCCCGTATTCTCCGCCGACCCAAAATTCTGCGCTGGTGGTAACCCAGGTCAAGATTCATGCAACGTAAGTATGCGTTTGCACTTTTTTGCGAAAAGTAGGATGGCAGTGTAAGATGACACTTTTTGGGAAGGATTTGTTTCACCAGAAATTTCTTTCTAGTTTTTTTTTGATTTTACATCAAATCTAATTCAAACTCAAATCCTTACTCTAAAAGTAGCCCCAAGTCCAACCCTAACCCAAACCCGAATCTTGATCCTTAAAAATCCAAATGAAAAATGCATGGAAAAATATTTCTCATTTTCGTTTTGTTTTCTTTAACTTAAAATTTTTCGATTAAATAGTCACTTTCTACTTTTTGTTTGTTTTCAAGGGAGAAAATATTCGGTTGATTGTACCTTTGGAATCATTTATTAACTTGACATTGTTATCGAAGATCATTCATACAATCATTTGAGTTTATTCATGCGCCAGCGGGAACCGAGAAACACAACTTCATTTGGAAAATATAGCAGCGGTGGCGATCCGTTGGCAATGTTGTGTTCGATTTGACCGGTCAAAGTATTGAACCTCAGCTCTCTCCCTGCAGAAACAATTGTGTTACCGAAAGACAAGCTGAGAAACATTAAAAGTAACGGTAAAAAGATCCGACAAGGCACTATTATTATCATGATTTTAACAAGCATATTTGTCTTTTGGTCTTTATATACAAATATTTCATTGACTGGTATCAAACAAACTATCATAGAAATATTTGCAAAAGCTTTTACTTTTGCAATAATTACAGCAATGACAAAAGGAAAGAATGCGTTTTGACTCAAGTTATTTAAATCCTGAACGTTACTCTGGCCTGAATTTTACTGCACTGGTTTTCTGACTAACTGCACAGTGAATAAAAAAAACAAACGAAAAAACATTCAGTTGGTTTAAAAATAATTAATCCGTAGAGTATGATTATGAATAAAAGTCACAATAGCGCGAAATGTGGCAACTTGACAGTTCATTTTCTGTCGCAGGGTGACAGTGGCGGTCCTCTCGTATGCTTGCATAATGACGGGCGATATTACCTCCATGGAATCACATCTTATGGAACAACAACTTGCGCCGTCGGTCTTCCAGGAGTCTATACCAAAGTAAATATTGAAGACGATTTATTAGCTCTAACGAAAAAAAAAAAATTAAAAGTCTGAAACAGTTTGTTATCAGGTCTTATGTTTTTCATTACTGTTTATCGCGCCCAAACCCAATACAATACAATTATAAACTTTTCAGACATTTCAATTTTTTTCTTTACCGGTACCGTAGTTTTTAATTTTGTTTTTCTTTACTTTCATTCTCAATAAGCTTTTTTTTTGGTTCCATACTTGAGAAGAAGTTAGGCATATTTAACTTACTGTGTTTAATTTTCTGTCAAAATGTTTTATTTTGACCACAATCATATGTTATTAAGTTTACTGAATGTGACAAAAGCTTTTGATAGCTGGTGCTCAAAGATAATTACATCATTTTGCTTTTTTTTTAAACAAGAGAAGGTCATGCGTTGATGAAAAACATCTAAAAAGTATAGAATTTCAATTTTCACTCAAAAAAATTGAAAAGCAAAACTTTGCTAACGAGCAAGAAATTGACTCAGGTTTGTAGGCCACCATCCAGTAAAGCACAGCGCTCCTCTTATCATATAACAATTAACGTCATTTTTTCTGCAACTGCGTTTGCTCTCATAGATATTATCCATTTTATTTTCAGTTTATATTGCATACACTACACAGTGTCTTATTTTACAGATTGCCGATGGTACAATCAATCAGTTTATTACATCTACAGCAATGCTTACAGTTTAGTTTCTTTTTTATTTATATGCTTTTTGATGTTATTGCGCACTATGTCTACAATTCACGCTGTTGCTTTTTCGGAACTCTAACTGCATATTTTCGAAAAATTCTCTGTGCTTTGTGTTACAAAATACGGTATTAAAAATTGGACAAACTGCGATATCAAAAATTGCACTAATACGAAATAATGATTTCCAAATCAACATGCAGGAGCAAGCACATAAAACGTTGTATCAGCAGTAAATGATAACTAAACAAAAATTACTAAACAAGTCCTGTGTGTTAGACTATAAAACAATTCGGGGATAAAACCTGCTTGGAAACAACCAGTTCCAAACCTCCTTAAAACCATAGTAAGCCTTTATGGCCTATTTGCACTAAGTTTGATGCTAAGTGAAAAACCTATCGCAAGGTGGAACTTGCAGCTTTGGTTTGCATGAAAAGTTTGTTACTGTTCTGAAACTTTGCGGGATGATTTTTGTTTCATACTTATTATTTACTGGTAACCCAAAGTTTGTTTTTTTTTGTTTCCATGAAAATCGTTTTGGCAATCGCAATAATTGTAAAACATTTTTGTTCATCAAGTTGTCTTGCCAGGACTCTGCAAAAAGACTTTTGGTCTTCAAGTCAAGATGCCCCTCATTGTCAGTGATAGGCACAACAGCGTTGTTCACCAGCGGCGCTATCAGCGCTGCTACTTCTTCGGAAATGGTAGCGGCAGCGCCGCTGCTTTTTTTCATCTCCACGAAAAGTGGACGCGCCGCTGCTTTTTGAGTCAAGAATGCAGCAGCGCTTTATCGCTCTATTTTTAGCAAATAACCTACCGCTGCCGCTACTCCTTCCAAGATTTATTTCGATTTACATTTCCTCACGTTACCGTTTGGAGTCTTTACTGTCCGCTTTTTTTCACTCTGCTCTTGCTACCGCGTTATTTTAGTCAAGATTTTAGTTTATTAGAACAAGCAATGCTATCTTTGTGACGTTTTGTTGTTGTTGTATGTATAGGCGAATTTTGTCGTAAGTGGTCCTATTTTTTCTGAACCAAAATTGAACGAATAATATGGCCTAGTTGCTGGCCAAATTAAACTCTGCGTGTAAATTAACCAACAGTAATAATAATCAGCGCATTGGTAAAGGTAAATTACAGTAAACTTGCAGATCGCAAGGACGGCTTTTCGCCATATTTCCCCAAAATGCTGGTTGGCAATCTGGTCACACTTAGTAGGAGAAATGATTTCTTGGCTCTCAGGTCTCTTACGACTGTGTAGTTTGTGCACTGCACGTTGGACAGTAGTAACATCAGTGTATAGTAAAATAAATTTTGTAAAAAAAATGCATGGTAAAAAAATTCCAAGAAATGTTTCCTATCGTATCTCTCTACACGAGAAATTATTTTGGTGGTTGAGGACCGAGCGTGTGATTGACAGATTGAATGCTTCAGAGCTATATAAGCCGGGACAGAATTGTGCAGAAGCTGAATACTGTATGCCATCGTGTTTTAATGTTAAAAGTTAAAACATTACTTATTTGAGTCGATAGTAATTTAAACTATTTCTTATTGCCTTTTATTTGTGTAAAAAATGCGATAAAGAATTTAACTTTCTAACGTAACTTTCTAGGGTAACTTTCTAAGTAATTTCCAAAGCGCTGGTTTGACCAATCAGCATTTTAAAATGCTTGTTTTTTTTAAAAGAGCATGCCAACAACCAATTGAATTGTTATTTGCTTGCTTATCTGCCATTTAGGCCTGCTAATGCCAATTGTAACCTGCACTGATATTTTAAAGGCTTGAATCGTAACTTTCGTAAATAAAGTTGAAATTTCACCATTTGGTACTGTATTTAAATGCCATCGTTCTTTTGCTTTTTTTGTTTTTAAAGTAGCGGCAGCGGCCGCTGTTTTGCATGCAAGTAGCGGGAGAGGCTCTGCTTTTTTGCTGAAGTAGCGATAAGCGGCAGCGCCGCTGCTTTTTTTGCCAAATAGCGGCAGCGTCGCTACTTTTCAAGCAGCGGCTGCCCGGCTCAGCGCTTTGTGTACCACACACATTGGTGGATTCACACTGCCCCTATCAATTGCTGAACGTCGAGCGGGAAAGCTGTGAAAACCAATTTTACAGGCTTTGGTTTGACCTGACCGGGAATCGAAATCGAGTTTAACTGTTTCAGTGGCAGATGCTCTATCCATTCGACTACTAATCGTTTTCGTTTGATCTCGACCTTTGATAAAATCCATCTAGGAGTGGCTGCTGGACTGGCTTAACAAAATAAGAGTGTATAGCTGCAAAATTACGGAAGTCAACTCCCATGTTTTGTGGATGGTAAATAATAACCATTAGCGCTTCAAACAATCAACACACCGTATGACTAAAGCGAATTGACATAAACAAAGAAAAGGTTTAGATGTTGTGATTATTTTGTTGTCAAATTCAACATAAACGCTGTACAAACAAGTTCACAGCGAACAAGCATTCCTCTCACGTAGTTTTTTGCCACTAACGACAATATTTGCAAAACATCATATTGTTGCGGGGGTGTCACAAAAAATTTGCTGTTGTGATTTTCTGGGTTCGCTTTTTTGTTATTTTAAACGCAATTTTTGTTTGTTCAAAAGTTGTCTTTTTGGGTTAAAAAAAGATGATGCATAATTAGTTATTGTGCAAACCTTGGGGAAAGAAAAGTACTTTTGCCAACTGCATAAGATTTCTGGCTATGATGAGGTGAGATTTGTTTTAGTTTCACAAACGTTATCACTTTGGGGTATTGAAATTTCCATGCTACTTAAAAGTATCAAAACTTTTCAAATAAGGTCTTTTGACAATCTATTCCAGACAATTGTCATTTACGCAAAACCGGACAGTTTCCGTGTATCAGTGGGTGCCATAATACATGTTTTTACAGCGTTTTTTTTTTTTTTTGATAACTTTTATCGTGAAGAGAAATGATGCAGCCTGCTTTGCTCCAAACGATTTGTATCAATATTACGTGGCGCTTGCTATACGACGCAAATGCAAAAAATCGTTAAGGCTTTTAGGGTTTCAATTTTTGTTCTTGCCGATGACACCTTAAATAGCTGACTGGAGAGGATACGGGACTGGAAACAAATGGCGATTTTCTTTTTCTAGCAGGATAGTTTAAATCCTTGAGAATAAGTGGTATCCGAAAAATTAGCGTCGATATTTTGACTTCAGGAATAATTTAAAGTCGATATGACTAAATAGCTTAATTTAAAAGATAAAAGACATCACAAACTGAATCGAAGTTTCGTCCTCAGAAAGAACAACACTACAAACAGGATTCAAATTCATGCTTGCAACAGCAAAGACATACACAATTAAGATATAATGGAGGAGATACATGCAAAGGATTTGTCCTCTTCGAAGGATTTCTAGTCGCAACAAATGATAGTTAATCATTACAAAACAGTAAAATTATTAAACGGCTAAAAATTCGAAAGAGTTTTGCCCCAGTATATTTACTACATGTGGTAATAAAAGGATATTGTGGTTAGTGGTTACATGTTTCGAGGTAATTATGTATGGATAAGTATGCTATGGATTTTTAATTTGATATTCAATGATTCAATGTCTAATTTTCCAAGTTAATGCATTTGACATAATCACTTGAGTTAGAATTTTATGATTCAAATCAAAACTCACTTATAACATTAAACTTTTTATCGAAAAAGTGACATGCTTTTGTAAAAAAGCCGCTGAGACGTCACTGTAATGTCACCATCGGATCTAACCTATTATACAAAAATAGGTGAAAACCAACCATTTGTAGATTTGGTGCTCTCCGGCTAAGAAATTTAGGTATTTAGGGGTAGCATTTTGCTAGTGTGATTTGGGTTGAACAAATAACTTGTGCAAAATAGGGTAAAGAGAAGAGAGTAAGTTTTGCTTTTTTATGGGTCAAGATTAAGGTTTGAGGTATGTTTTGATTAGGGTTAGATTTGGAGTTAGTTTTAGAGTAATGATTTGAGTGTGGGTTAGAACTGAGTCAGAATTAATAAAAAGTAGACAGAAATTTCCGGTGAAATAAAGCTTTCCGTGTCAGTAATAGCTCCAAGGATATACAACACAGTTCACGAGAGTGCAAAACGCTTTGTATATTTTGTCAATATTTCACCAACTCATTAACGTTAAATATATTTTGATCTTCTGTTTTAATCTTGAAAAACATCACTGATGAATGTAATTATGAAACATGGTATTCACACGATCATTGAAGTTTAATGGCCATAAATTCAAAAAGTAAATGTAGAAGACTATGGCTGGGAAACACGCCTAAAGCACGCCCACTGCAATTTTGACATACCATCACCAACCGACATAGTAAACAAATAGTTTTTTTGACATGGTCAATATCGTTTATAGATTATGTACAAGTAGCTGGTACGAAGTAGCATCCCAAAATTGTTTCATGGTAAAAATTTTTGATGCTCTCTAAAATTTTTTTTAGTCATTACACCAACCAGTAGCGTAACCAGGGGAGGAGGCTAGTAGCCCCTCCATTGGCCTATTGACCAAAATGCAGAATAAAAAAATACCCATGTTTTCAGCAATTATGAGACCGTTTTTTTTTGCACTTGAATGGACTAAAAAGTGATTTAAAAGCATCTTTTGAAACATATGTTTCGGGGGAGGTTAATTTGTCCAAAATAAAACTCACAAATCAGTAAAAACTTTCAAAACTAGCCAACTATAAGCATTCAAAAGTCATTGCTTGTTGAAAAATGCAAAATAATTTCATCAAAAAATATATAAGCTGGGGAATATGTGGGAGGGCGCTATTCAGTATTTGTTAATTACCAAACCATTCTCCCAAATCTTGTTCCCTTAGCACACCCCACCAATAATATTTCTTTGTAAAATGTAGACAAAATAAGTTACTCCGTGTGAGTTTTATTGAACTAAAGGATTTTATGATTTACCAGCTTGTGAATGAGAGAACAGAAATTTTACCATTAGCCACTTTCCAGGCCCATAGCCTATTTATACAACCAGTTTAATCATGTTTGCACAGCTTATTTTTATGCAACGTTTTCAAAGCATTAATTTTTCGCAAAATAGGCCCAAAATTATGTCATTTTTGCAAAAAAAAATACAAAACTTTTGAGAGCTGGGGGCTCCACCCCCAGACACCTCGAAGCAGTCTCCTTATTGCTGATTTCTGATTATGCGTATGACAGCGACAACGTGTTAAGTGCACAGAAAAATTTTGGCCTGCAGATTTAATCATAGTTTTAATGGAAAATATTGTGTTGCTGTAGCTGTACCACTAACAACAGTGACATGTAAGTTAGCTACCCACAGTCGAGCTGGGCATGGCACAAGTTTCCGACGGCACGTAGCATGCAGTCGAGCTGGGCAGGGGACAATGTGCCGACGACACGCAATACTCATTGCTAGAGCCAAAACGAGTTCAAACTTTTCGAAACGAGTTCACATGGAAGCTTGGACCTAGATCCACATGTTGCACGAATAAGCCATCAGGAAGTCTCCTTTTCTTGTTCTACAGCAGCAATGCCAGCAAAAAGAGAGAAACTTTGAGCGAATTTCTAGGTTTAATCATTCCGTCTATCCTGGCCATTTCATCATGTTCTTCTCAACCTTATGCAGAAACGAAGATATAAGTTCCTTTCAACCGAACATCTATTTTCTGATCCAGATTTAGAGTGAAGTCAAATTGAAGCTAATTGAAGTTTTGCCAGGAACGAAACTCAAAAGCTTTGCAGGAACGCCGATCCAATTCAAGGTTCTATTCAAGGTTCTATCCTCAGATCACGATTCAAGGTTCTATCCTCCGGTCACGATTCAATTTTATCCTCAGACCCCTAAATCAAGTTGGGACCTTTGAAAAATCTCGGAGCTGGGTGCTTCGTACCCTTCGTTTCGACGGCCCTGTCAATGCCACACATGAATAATAATACGTTTTTGGGAAAGAGATGTCTTGCTGGTAGCCGCTACATTTGCAATAAAACTCATACTTTATCATAGTGTTGGAACTTGAAGCGGCTGCTGATGGTAAAGATATAAAAGTAAATATGACATCCATCGTCTGGACTATAGAGTGATCCTTTCAAATCAAAAAATGTAGTTCATTCATATCTTCTTCAAAAGACTTAATTGCAATTTGTTGTTAAATGAGAAGTCACAGTATAAGTTTACTTCCAGAAACAAATTGTGTTGATACGCAGCTTCAAAATGTTTTAAGGCTTTTTTGACATACAACAATAAAATGCTTCCACAATAACAAAAATTACACGGTTGATTTTGACAATGCTGCGTAACTTTGCATAATCGCATCCAAGATATACAAAAACAACGTTTTTGTTTGTTGTGTTGACTATACAGTAAACACACGTTGATTCATGGTAAATTTACTACACGTTGTTATTCGTTTTTGGCGATTTTTGCACATATGTTTGGAATTTCAGAATCGCACCTTCATTCCTGCATAATCATGGAGAAGTACAAGGTGTTTTTCGACTTCTGAGCATGATTAGAAACAATGGTATTATGTCCCAGAATTAGACAAATTTTGCTGGCTTCGTGATTTTTTAAAAATCCTACTCTATAATACTTTTGCCCTGACGAAAGTCCGCTTCATCATAATGGTGTCATCCCAATCTTGCCATAAGGTAGGACGAAACGATTGGGACAAGTTTCTATGGCTCCTGACTATTCGGTCGCCCCCCTTCTCTCCCCCCTTCCTGTTCTAAATCAGCCAAACTATTTGTATCAAGAGTGGACATACTGCAATGCCTGGGAAATGTAGTAGTAATGCAACCACGTCCCCAACTATTGCTGATGGTGCTATTGAGGGCATCTAAGCAAGGAACTAAAAAACTTGACCACACCTCAGAATAGCTATATTTACGTTGACGTTGAGTAAAGTTCTTCTTGAGTGTTCAGCATGTATACTTTCTTTGTGGATAGTCATACAACATAGCACAAGTAAAAAATGAAAAATCTAAACTCCTTCCTTACGCAAAGTCGTTTAGAAAATTTAACACGAATAAGCAAACTTTTAGCATGCTTCTGACTTGACTTAATGGTAAGTTAGTGGGCTGAGAGGTTTAAACTGTCCTATCTTCGCAAATTTAACGGGTTTGGAATCAAGCATAATTTCATTTAGGATGATTTAAAAACGCTAATTTGTTCAAAAAATAAAAAATTGCTCATATAGGTATCCGCCTTAACCACCACCTGTGCTCGGCCCAAAGTTATAAGCTATAGTTTGAGCCGGAACCCGGAAAAGTAAGCCCAAACCGAAAAATGACTGAATAACAGGAACCAGGCCAGAAACAGCCCGAAAGTTAATTACGTGTATGTAAAAACTTTTACGTTTTATTGCTTTTTTCTTGAAAATAACTTTTGTCTGCTACGACTAAATGCAACTGTTTATTGATAAATTGTGATCTAATAATAGTAATTGAGTAATAATAATCGGATTGATGCTGAAATGAAGTCTTAATTCAGGGTTGCAAAGTTATTTTGATTGTGCTTTTATAGCGCACCTAAAACACTAACCAGTATCATGCAAGCCCGAAATAAGTCCAAAATTTAGTCAAGCTTAAATCCGAATCTAAACCCAACCCAAAAAGCCCGCTCCGTTTTACAATTTTGGCTCCGCCTCAGATATCCCAATTTTTTCGATACCCCACAGTACTATAAAAACTAATAAAATGATAATATTTTTTAAAAAACACAGAAAAAATGGGGGGCTTAAAATGGACATGCGCACCAGGATCCCAAATGACGAAGTTACGCCACTAAAAGCAAGTGATTTATAATTGAAGGTCTAAAGTTTCGTCGCCGTCAAAGCTTCAAAAAGGCGGTTTTCTTCTATCTACAGCTACTCTGCACATCCAGTGCACTTTTTGGGCGTAAGTGCGAAATTAAGTCTCGTCATCACGTGACTTAAAAAAGCGGATTGGCTGACATTGATTTAGGTTTTTGTTCATTTGCCTAGGATTTCACGTGATTTGATTTTTTCAGCCAGTTTTTTTATTTTTAAAAAATAATTAAAAAACGGGCTTGCTATATGCTGAAGACAAAAAAAGTCGTCTGTTTTAGGTATCATCTTATCCATGAGTTGAAAACTAGCTCAATAATCGATCGATGAGGCTATCGCTCTCGGTTTAAAATTCAATCTTCAGCAAATTAAATTATTAATCGTTGTTTGTGTTGTACACTAATTAACCACCACGGTAGGCTTGGAAGAATAGCTAACATGGCATGCTTGACATTTAATCTATACTAAATCTTATGTTGCAAAGTAAGGAGAATAAAATATCGAAAAATTTCTGCAACTACTCCAGACCAGTAGTAAAACGAAAGGCTTACTGGAATGGCAGCTGGAATTGTTATGTGTCTGATAAACTTCCTCTCGAAATTGCGTTAAAAGCGACATCTCCAACAAAATAGTGGCGTATAGATGGAATGTGCTTCGTCCAAAACTGTCAATCTGGTTGCAAGTACCACTTCATCTGCTCAAAAAACTAAAATTTTTCTGCTCCGCCCGCAGACCTCTGTTGTAATCAAGGTTTAATTTTGTACTTTCAACCAAGATAAACAAAAAAGTGCTTTGAAGTAGGAATTTTTTCAGTAAAATTTACAAAATTTTTAGAGCGGGTGGAAATGTCGCCCCAAACCTACGGAATTGCATTATGTAATAGTAATAGTAATTACATTTTATTCACCAAGTTGCCTTGGCCAGAGACAGGAAAGGAACCTTTCGGCCTTCGACTCAACCAGCCACCTGCTCAATTATCTACCACACACGATGGATGCTTCACACTTTGCGTTTAATAATAATTGCTGAACGTCAAGCAGGAAAGCTGAGAATGCCAATTTTATAGCGTTTGTTTTGATCCGATCGAGAATCGAATCCGAGTTAATCGTTTATGTAGCAGACGCTCTATCCCCTTGACCACTGATCGATTATCCTATGGCAATAAACACATGTTTTGTTGCAAAAGTTTTGCCTCCCACCCCTTTTTAGGACATTGCCCCCGCAAGACTCTTGACTTGCTATTGGCCGAAAAGAAAAATAAACTTCTGAGAAAAATTTTACATAAGTTCTGCCGCAGTTTGATATGCTTTGACAAATGTATAATTCGTTTCCCAAATAAAAAATTCGGTTTTTGAAAATGAAAAACCTTGGTCTATGAGAGCAGAAAACTCCACTGCCAGATCCGCTAACTCCGAACTATTTACTGTAAATTAACGATACAAAATCATGGTCTTCCTAACATTTTCTTCTAGGCAGAAGAAATACGGTAGAGATCTAGTCTGTAAAAAGCATTTCAAAAGCATGATACCGAATTGGTTACGGACAGTTTGAAACAGATTCACCTAGAAGCTTGTAGAGTAATTTATGCAAATTCAGCATGGATTTTCACTAAACTTATAGTAACAACAAACGGCAGCTGTCAAAGTATAGTTGTGGAATGTATTAAATCCGGTATGTCGTGAGATTTCAACTTGAACTTGAATAACTTTGTAGTACCTAAGGAATTTTGCCGAACTCAGTTAACATTAAAGATTACAATCTTCACCGTAAAAACAGTGAATGCTGCAAATTACTCGACTGATTAAAACGTGCTTGAACTGTTGAGAAAAACTTTCCCCCGCTTGCAATAAAATTTTAAACGGATACAAAAATGGCTGGTTTTTACTTTTTATCTGTTTTTTTGTCATTTTTCATTGAGCGCTTTTTCTTGAGGTTTGCGGAAGCAACGGCTCGAAGTTAAAGGAGGGCTGAGGGCAAAATCAATGAGGTTTACAAAGTTACAGAAGTCGTATTAAATTAAATTGTCGTTTACTTCATCCTTCTTGACTCAGCTGCTCCACAGATATTCTACTTCAAACACGACGTAGCGGCTTTCCTAATCATATTTCTATGAGCAACCCTGAAGTTGATCACATCGGCCACGTCATCATAATTCTATATTAAGATAACGGCACAGTTAGGCTAAGCCACCACCGCCTTTCAACTTATATTTATGTTAATGTAGGCCCCTGTCGTTTAGGCTACTGCATTAACACGTCAAGGTTGCCAATAAAAATTATAATCACGGAGGCCCCTTCGTCGTGTTTGAAGAAGAATTTCTCTAGAATGGCTTGGTCAAGAAGGATGTAGTCAACGCCAAACGAATTTCATATGATTGCTCTAAATACCCATATTGGTTTTGTTTCAGTCCTCTTTTAAACCCCACCTTTCACAATCTTTCACCAATTATCCTTTGTTTAGTTTGGCTGAAGTTCCAAGCATTTACAGCTGATTCCAAAGCATTTTCAATGTTGAGATTGATATACTTTTTGCGCGGATGTCGAGTTTTTTCTGTTATTTTTTGGGGAGTTGGGTGGGGGATATAAAGATTAAGCATGTGAGCCAAACGAAAACAAAAGTTTTTATTTGTGGCTGCTTTTGTGTTCATGAAGCACAGAGTACCAGTTTAAAACTGAAAATTTTCTTTTCATATTTTTTGGAAATAATGATCTTCACTAAGCTCTGTATAGTTAACAGCAACCTAATCTTTTTTTTTTTTTTGCAAATACCTGATTAAAAAGCTATTTCAAAGATAGGTTAAATTCTTATTATTGAAAATTTATGCAAATAAGCCATAAATGAAACAGCTAAATAAATTTCAAAGTAGCTTAAAATTTAAAAATAATGCAATTTAAATATTGAAGTTTAAATATTTTTCCAAATAGACCTGATTCAAACAAGCATACGTTATTTCACCACGCCTATAAACCGTTGTTTTGAAACAAGCAAATAAGAAATATGTTAAAACAATATTTGCATGCATTAAAACACACTCAATACTACACAGATACGTCACATGGAGTTAGGCATCAGTACACCGATGAAAAGTATAATCGATTAACTTAGATATTTAAGGTGACCGTCTGTTTATTCTTTTCCCATCTATCTGCTGGTTCAACTCGGAGGAGAACTTTTTCTGCAGCGCTTGTGAACATCCTCCACTACTGCGGATCTTCACATAGGCGTTGCCAGAATTTTTGGTTGGGGGAAGGCAAACCGCAAATCACACGCAATTACGTCATCAGAACTTTTCGAAGAAGGAACTTTTTGTGGGACAAAGATGTCGTAGAATGGAAGATCAGAAGCCGTGGCCTGCTTTCGCATTTAAAAAGGCATTCAGGTCGGAAATTTTTTTACCCGGTTTTATCTCAAAGATTTTTGACAAATTTAATGACGTACTTCACCAAATTTGGGCTTTCTACGACTTTCCGTTCCCGAGATATAACAAATTAGATTTTTCCTTAGAAAGACATTTTCGCCATAGAAGTTTTGCCAGGGTTGCCAATTGTAAACAAAACGTCAAAAAGTTATTGCATATTTCTTATCCTCAATAAATGTTTTGCGGTAGAGTTATTGCAAAACAAAGTAAAGGTTTAGAACTGTAAAATCAGCTGCTTTTTAATAAATGTAACCCAACTTTCCAGAAATTAGTCTTCTGTCTCAAAACTGACTCAATGGCAACACGGAAGTAAAAGGAAAATTGTAACTTTTTACCTGCAATATCTTGAAAACGCAAAACGTAGAATGTTCAAATTTGGTGAGAATGCGTTTTAGGCTACACCAAAATTTCAATCAACAGTGAAAAACTTGACTTAAAAGCCTTGTTAACAAGGATTTTGCTAAAGGGAGAGGACTTAAACCAAAAGAAGCTCCCAGCCGCTGCTTAATTTTTAGTAATGTTCGGGAAAAAAAGCTATTTTAATGCCAGAGGATCACATATCGCACGTGTTCAGAGTCATTTGAAAGAACTAGATTTTTAACATTTGAAAGCCAATTGAAAAAAATTAAATTGTTTATTCCTCCTTTTACTTATAATTTAAGTGCAAAACACGCTTAAAATCTTGCATTTTGGGGTTAAATTTTGCAAGTGGTTTGGCTCGAGTAGGGGGAAGTTAGGTACATTGCCTCCTGCAATATTTTAGTAGTAACTAAAGATCCTCTTGAAGATTTTCCTTTGAGATTTTTGTTTTGTCATAAAAATAAGCAATTGTGGGAGTACATGCACGGCTAGGCGGCCCAGGCCTCTCAATTCAAACTCATTTATCTGTTCAATAAACATTTCCGCTAGTTAATTTATTTTCAAAAGTATTTTGTCGCGTACAAACTGGCGAGGTGGAAATAAACTGTTCCGTGTTCCTATTGAAAAATGGTGAAAGAGATGGTTACACCTACTAACCATGTTATTTCCCGGGACCCCTGGCAGTTTGGGGAGTTTCGCAGCATCTTCTTGCTAAATATAGGAGAAGACCCAAAAAAAGTCCTACCATCTGAGCGCGGGGCGCTTTTGGTACAGTGGCTTATGGTAAACCCAGCCCTGGTTATTGCATTACGTTTATAAAAAGGCTAGATGAGGGCCAAGCCTAAGGTAGCAACGATTAGGACAAAAACCCTTAATTTCACCCGGTTTATACATTAAAAGTGGTTGGCAAAAATTGAATTGAGTGTCCCAGGCCCCGTGGTTGTCATATTATTGTTAATTACTGCATGTTGTACGCGAATGCAAAGCAACTGAAGAAACAATAGGGTTTTTTGTTACTTTTTTATTATTGGTGGCATTTCAATTAGGGGGGGGGGCGGCGCCCTCTGCCCCCTTTTGGCTACGCCTATAGATCTTAATCATTTTCATCTTGAGTTACCTTTCTTTGAGAGGCACTGTATTTTTGGTTCTTCCCTTTGCAAGGTTATACCAAAAAAGAAGTCAAATTACGAAAAAAGTTTGTCAATCAAAGAGTTTATGTGTCACACAAAGAACATTTATAACATATCAACACTTTGAATGGCACGGTCCTAGGTGAGTTAGCACTTTGTCGACATTGCTCATTGACTCAGCAACAAGGATACTGAAACGAAGAACTGGGCTTGAAAAAATGGAGATTTAAAAACGCTATCATGGGGCGCCGTTTGTAAAAATGTTATTTATTTTGCAATACCTCGATTTTGAGCTACTTCACAGTAAAATTTGTTCGATATATATGTTTATCGGAAATTTCCGACAAATATATAGGAAATTTCCGACTTATTATGTACGTCAAAATACGCTCTAAATTGGAACAAAAAACGCCCACAAAATATATCGGAAATTTCCGACTTATATACAAGAAATTTCCGACTTATTATGTACGACAAAATACACTCTAAGTTAGATCAAAAAACGTTTACAAAATATGTCGGATATTTCCAATTGAACAAATTTTAAATTAGCTCAAAAACGAGGTATTACAAAATAAATAATGTTTTTACAAACGGCACCTGATACGCTATCGACAGAACTGTGCAAACACACGCATTGTTTGCCCACAATTAATTGCTCCTACGGGGAAAGAAATTGCACATTGCACAATATCTTCAAAATTTATTTCGGTGTCATGAAGTCGATCGCGTGATTTTTTTGTTTCGTATTGCACCTGGTAATGAGGAAACATAAAGCTGTGCAGTTGATTCCATAATGGTAGCATACTAACGAAAATGAAAGCGAAAGCAAGCTTGGAATCACGTCAGAAATGAAATCAATTCGAAAGCGAAAAAAGGAAAAATATCACCACCTCCAAAAATGGAAACTGGAATAGGCTGAACCAAATTGTTTATGGCATATATTTTGTAACAACATAACATTGCATTCTCACTTGTTGTAAAATATTTTTTTTGTCCAAATTGAGCCGAGGCAAGCCTTTGCGTGGGCGTTCTACAGTATTTTGAGTAGAAATATCTTACAGCAATGACTCAAAAAACTTTAAAAGTTTGGAAAAAAATGTGTACTCAGGACCACTTATAAATACAATTTTTTTCGATTTAACTGATAATAAGCAGTAGTCATTTGAAAGTGTAAGAGCTCGGCAATTTTTGGTAGCTTATTAATGTTTTTTTAAACCATTCTTTTAAAATCCGTTCTTTCTTTTTGATAGCGGTAGCCCTGTTATCAAAAAGCTCATTATAAGATTAGAAGTGAGATTAAATTTGTAATTATAATCGTCAAATTAAAAATAGAGAAAAAATAAACGGAAAAGAAAAAAGTGCACCAAAATTGTAGTTTGGAAATTAAGTACGCATAGCAAAGATAAGCAGCAAGATTAAAACGATTGGTAAAATTATAAAAGTTCAAATAAAATCAAAATCATATCAAATCAAATCATATCTTTTTATGCTTTGTAATTATTAGACTTTTTTAATATTGGAAAAAAACAAAGAAAACCAGCTAAGCAAATGTCAAATAAATACAATCAAATTTTTTGCTTGACATTATAAAATATATTTTTTACTTCTGCCTGTAATATTTTTATTGTGATGGTAAAAAGAATATTAGGAAACTAAAGAGCTAATGTAAAAATGCTAAACCTTGTAAAACTGTGAAATCGGTGATTGTAATTTTAGAGTAGCCAATGTTATTATGTTTGTACAAATTTTATCGTTGTAAAGTCGCTGTTGTGCATAAAGTGAAAGCAGTTCATAAAATCAATTGACAAGTTACATCAATCGAGTAAAAATGTCAAATACTGGATTGAGACCCATATAGATCTATCAAAGTAAAAACAGGAAAAAAATGAATATACCTGTAAGAATTAATCCTAAAAAATTTTTTTTTATATATCTTTTTTTTTTTTTATGCTCGTAAAAAAAACGGTTTAATTTGTTATAAAATGTTGAGACTTCAATCTATTTTGAAAATTTTTTTAGAAAAATTTTTTTGGAAAATATATTTTTTTAGAAAAAAGAGTCGGTAATAAAAAAAGCAAAGTTATTACAATACTGCCGGAATTTCTTTTAAGTTAAGATGTGTAGCACTCTACATAGCATATTGAAGTGAAAGTATCTGCATATGTTTCTTTGATAGTTATGAAGCGATGATCCATAAAAATGAATATTCTGCAGGTTGCAACTCTGAAAATTCATATACCTTGTCACTGTTACTAAATCTGCTGTATCTAAAGGAAACCAAAACATTGTTAACACGCGCTTGTGCATTAATTTCTTCATGTTTTTGCTTCAAATTCAATGCACAAAAACTTAATTTCTAAAACATTTTTTCCTATCAGCATGAACAAATTGAACATATTGCAGTTATCATTGCTTTGTTTTTACTTTGAAGCGTTTTTGATACGTTCCATGAAATGTAAGTTTCAGCGAAAATGTTTCTTTTCATGGTAACTGCTGGAATCTATGATGACAAAATAACGAACATTTATTTTTAGATTATTTATTTTATGTTTCATTGATTATTGTACAGTAAAATTAAGAAAAAATAAACAAAAATGCGTATCATTTCAAAGTCATCTGTGTTCGTTCTTTTTGTATTTTTTTATTTATTTATTATCTGCTGCAGTCAATCGTCGGAAACACATGTTCAAGCTCGCTTGGTATTTGAGAATAACAGACGGAGAGATTATTCAGAATGCGGAGTACATCCCAACCAATGTAACTAAATTGTATGATTTTATGTAGCTTAACGTGATACTCACTATGTAATATCTACAGCCTTTTCACAAGTCTAATTCTTTGGCACTTTTGTTTGTTATTTTTTAATGTATTAGCGACAAATTTTGAGTTTTGAAAAAAAAATTTTTTTAAGTTTTAAACTATGAAAAAAAAAGTGTCAGAAGGTCAACATGCTTAACTCATCGCTCATTTCTACAAAATTTGCGGTGTTTGGTGATTGGATGGCCGCAATATTTAATTCAAGCACTGTAACCTTGCATTGAAAACTTGACAAAAACTCCAACAAAACGGGGCAATTTTTTTCAAAGCATATGACCAGAAATACTCTATTTGACTAGGAATTATCTGACAAAGTTAACAAAAGCTTTATAAAATCATTTATGAGTGCTTAGGAACAATTTTTGATGTATGAAATTAAATGTTTATAAGGCCAAATCAAGTAATTTTTAGTAACTGTAGATTATAATGTCTGGCTATAAAACAGTAGTCTAAATTGGCGTATTATGAAGAGTTTTAAACCAAAAACTCTGAAACTCTATAATCACTGTGTTTAGTTGCTCATCTAATTACAATACGGATATAATTAATCAATTAATTGAGGTAGAACATATGCATTTGATGGGTTCCATACAGACATGAATGTTTCAGCAAAATTAGGATAGAGTTAGGTAAGGCGCAATGCAGTATTTAGCTGTGTTTACTTTTTATGGTTTCGTGTAATTTTTTTTTTGCAATTTGGTACCTGCTTGTTTGGCATTTGCTAGCATTTGCTACCACATATTTTGTTTTATTTTGCAGTTGGTTCGACACCAGTTTTGAAAATCATTGGTAAGTATTTTATATCGCATGTGGTCACCGTGTAAGTGAAATATCATTCTTAGTGACTTGATTAGTTGAATTTAGAGCATTGCTAAAAATGAAAAAAATCCTTATTTCAAACAATTGCTGTTAAATATTTTGCTACTGCTTTATGCGGTTTGTAAATAAAATATTATGCTTTTTTCGATAGGTAGCTCACGTGAAAATTGTGAGAGATCGATGTCCGTTCAAGTAATTTCCAAATTTCGACAAAGCCAATCTAAATAAAAGTCAAAATGATTTAAATTTCACTAAGAATAAAGAGCCAAAGCTGTCGTAAGGTTTCATTTACAACAGCTTTGACTTTGGCTCTTTTATTCTTACCAAAACTGGTTCTCAAGACCAAGTTTTATTCTCCGATTGTGAATTTATTTTGCGGTTTTAAAAGAACGTATAGTATAGACATTATAAATAATAGAGGTGAAAACACAATGCAAAGTGTGCAGCCAGAGTTTTGGTGCAGCACTTCGCTCATGGTTTTAATTAGCTATTAAATGATTGGCTGCGTTTTGAGCTTGCTTATCTCTCTTATTGCGTTGTCATTTTTTTTTATTGTCTCATAAAGCGTTTTGGAGATCATGAGCTAGAAAATAAAAGAAACGAGCGCTTTGCAGCTACAAAGCCTTGAGATTTGCGGAGATTGCACGATACAAGGCAGTTTGCAGCAATTTGCATAATTTTGCACAAAAACTTGCTGGACGTGGTGTTACATGAAAAGTAAAGAAATAAAAACTCGGCACAATAGAGACGTTTGATTGAACTACTACAAAAAAATCAGACACTCTTTTACGTAACAAACCAGCATACGTTTCGACGACGATTTAGGTTCGTTAGAAAACGTTTCACAATCACTTCAAACGATAATGTGTTTCAATGTTCAGAAATGGATTGCTATCACACAGACAATTTTATAACTCAAGTTTTTCCACTGAGTTTATTATTTTCTTTCAACAAACATTGGTTTAATAACCTGTTTAAGAAGTGAATAATTACATGTTTACTCATTAAGTTGCGTTGGCCAGGAAACCTTTCAATTCAAGCTGCCACCTGCCCACCCGTCTACGACACACGGTGGAGGCTTCACTCTGTTCCTTTTCAATAATGAACGTCAAGCAGGGAAGTTGCGAATACCAATTTTTATAGTCTTTGGTTTGACCCGATCGGGAATCGAACATGAGTCTGCAGTTTGAATAGCAGTCGCTCTATCTACTCGACCACTGGTTGATCAGTGTACTGTGGTGTGTTGGTTAGGTGCCAATTTATCGAGCGTAAACAGCAAATCTTCATGTGTAAACTTTTTCTTCATGGTTTTCGGCTTCGAGTACTAATAATATGCTTCAAGAGAATGCAATTATTGCACTGCATTAAGAAATTAATGAACTTGCTCAGAAACTTTTTATGATGGAAATGTCTGTAGAATTTATACTTGTTTGTTGTTTAGTAATCGCCTTATTTACTAATCCGCATTTTATGCTGCTGATGATTTCATATGGATAAAACGAAGTGTAAGAGTTTCTAATTTAACGGCTAATAAATTAATATTACAATATACTCTAATGTTTGATCATTCAGCTCTTTTATTAGGAGATACCAGAAAGACATTAGAAAAAAAAGCAAGAAGCACACGAAGTTATATTATTAGCACAGGACAACTTTTGGCATGTGCTTACTTATCGTCAGCTTACTAAAATAATTGCCCAAGTCATTTTTTGGCATTTCAAGAAAACTTCAAAAAAGCTGTTTTTTTGAAAAATGTTTATATTTTAATTATTGTGCATCAAACAATTACCACGTGGTTTGAAATAAAGTTTCAAAAAGTTGTCAAAATTTGAACCGTAGATACTATTCATAGAAAAAAACTCAATTTGTTTAAGAAATGTCTTGCGCAATTATCTTATCAGGCTTACGAATTGTATTTAAAGAAGTTGCAACCACAAAGAATTGAACCTGCAACTTTGTGCGTTGCAGTCTAATTTTTCACTCCTGCTCTATTCTCACATCTACCAGACTCGAACAATTAATTGTAAACCATTTTCAGGAGGAAGACAATCGAGTGTTTCGATATGGCCATGGGTCGTGCAGATTTACTCGTCTAATGGTCCAATATGCGCGGGAACTCTGTTGAATCGACGATATGTTCTTACTGTTGCATCCTGCGTTAATAGGTATTATAGTAAATGCCCCCCAACCTTCATATATTTATTGAATTTGCAGGTTGTGTTTAGTCATTGATGTTTCTTTTTTATTATAATGTACTAATTATTTTTTTCATTATCTTCAATATTTGTTTAATTATTTTAAGTTTTTTTTTAATTTTCAAAATTAATTAATGTTAAACTTCACTGATATGCAGATATTAAATCTGCTTCCACACTTTTGCAAATTATTTTGATTGTGACTACACTTTGTGACTTAAAGATCCGTCGTGGAGTTTCTATAGATTCTACTACCAATGAGTTGCAACTCCAAGTTCTTTTTAAAAATTAATTAGCTATAAGTTTCAACCTATACGCAATGCATTCGTCGTTGCTCTTAAATCTACAAAAATATTCATGAAAAATCTTTGCGAAATTAAAAACTGTTGTGAAGTCTCAAATAAATTCGAAAAAATATGAGACGTGACATAAAATAAAAATTAACGCAATTATAGATCAAAATGCTCTGAGTATATTTTATAATCTTTGACATTTGCGGCGTACTAAGGTGAATGATTGAGGAGGAGCCTTTTTGCAAATGTACAGTCAACCCTTGTTAATCGGACACAATTCGTTTACTGAATAATGTCCGATTAGCGATGATGTCAGATTAACGAGTTAGTCTAGTTTGTGGTTGGTGATGTAGGTACGTCCATTACCCACCGCCGATCTGCACTTGCGTGGCCGTAGTTAGCGCCCGTAGCTTATTATAGACAACGCAACCGCAAAATACGTTACAAAAGTTGTTGTATCTAATGTTTTATATATTGTGTTATAAAAGTTACGCAATAATTGTAATTATTTCCTTTTATTTGGTAATGAATGCACTTTTGGGCAAACACTGCGGTATAATTGTTACGTACGATTAACCGTAAATTTTTTAATGCATTTTGCACTTTTGTTCCTACAATTTTGCGGTCATAATCGGATTCAGACCCGGTGCCACGGGGGTCATACCGGGGCCGTGCCCCCCCAACTAACTGATTGTGCCCCCCAAACGAAAATTGTGCCCATCCCCAAGCGAGGACTGTACCCCGAAAAAATTAACAGGATCGGGGCTTCTGGAGCGCAAATCGAGGTCCAAATTAATGTTTTTTGTGGTCTGACACCAGATTTTGCGACGTTTTTGGGATGAAGACCTTTTTTTTTGTTTTTTTGGAGATCACCTGTTTTTGGCCGGAAAAACCGCTTGAATTTCCGAATCCGGCCGGAAAATTGCTTGCAATTTCACTGAAGACCTTTTTTTTGTGGATATCACCTGTTTTCGGCCGGAAAATATCACCTGCTTTCGGCCAGAAAAACCGCTTGAATTTCCGATTTTGGCCGGAAAATATCTTGGACTTTTTGCGCCTCACCTTGTTTATTTGATCCAGTCTGGAATAAATTTCTCGTGCCCCCGTGCCCCTCTCGAATTCACACAAAATAAACTTCTCATGCCCCCCCCAAAATTTATTTCTGCCCCCCCAGTCACGCTATCCTGGCGCCGGGCCTGATCGTATTGCGATGTTGTCCGATTATGGAGGTAAAACACAGTACATTACAATGCAGGAATTCCGTTCCTTGACAATTTGTGTCTGATGGCGAGGGTGTCCAATTAAAAGGGGATCTGATAACCGGGTGTTGACTGCATGCATAACTCTAGTAACAAATCGAATCAAGTCAAGGACTGATAATAGTTTATTGCAAGACCTGATGCATATATTTACTATGTACTGTTCCTTTTAGAAAATTTGTCTTATAGTGGCCTATACAATTCGATGTATGATTTTCGGTCGACTTCTTCTAAGCGTTGTTGGTGCAATTGCCTAACTGATGCGATATTTGTTAGAAATATCCGATACGGAGTTATAGTTGGGAAAGGATTGCGGAGTCGATTAAATTTTCAAGAAAAACGGATAGGAGTAAGAAGAGTGTTCATTCCACCGGGTTTCAAAGATGGATTATATGAGAACGATGTTGCTATGCTATTGGTAAGCAAAATTTCAGAAAAAAATACCGTTGGCCGAGATTGCTGACCTGTAAATTCTCTTAGGTATTCTTGCCAGTCGTAGTCTTGATCTTGCGATTTACTTAGAATTGATTACAGCAGCAAGATTTTCACAGGAAATGGTATTAACAAGCACAATTAATTTTAACTAGATTAGCATTTGACTTCAATACGTTTTCTTCATCGTTTTCACCAGTTTTGGTACTTTTATGTACCAATAATTGGCTCAACATGCACCATAAAAACTACATTTCTTCATGACCAAGTCAAAGTTAAGCCAAGTAGATTGCTCAAATCAAGTAAACAAACATTTAAAAGTCGTGAGAAGTCGACGAAAAATACTGCTATTATGTAATAAATTTTAGTCACGTTGAAACGGCAATCAGATATACTTATCTTTGTTGATCAAAAATATGACACTAACATCAAACAAGCGTTTATCTCTCCAAAATGGTGCCTCAGGGACAGCTTTGCTGAAAAAAAGACAAAAAAAAAACTTACAGTACTTATTTTTTGAGAGATTTCAAATTTTTACCCTTGACTCTGTTTGCGATTATCTACAATACTATCTCCGTTTGTGAATTCTAACGATATTTTTCTTTTTGATTCCACGTAATTCGACGTCATGCTTATTTTCACAGATTGAGAATTACTTTACTTAGGTTAGGTTATATTCCAAGCATCTCATTGGAATTCTTTTTTTGTCAAAATTAACTGGTAATAACATTGAGGAACCTATTGTAAATAGGCAAACAACTTCGCAAATAAAATCTCTACCGGGGTTCTGGGGGTAACTTTTTTTTTCAATTCAAATTTTAAACGTGGAGAGATTTCCAAGATTCTGCTTCTAAGGGTTAAGAATTTTTGTTTAATTTGCCATTTTCTCTCCTTTCGGTCGATAATGAGCTTTAAGAAAGCCAAATTCTATTTCAAAAACTTCTGTGGCTTAACACTGCAGTCCATTAATCCAGCATTATGTTATCACAAAGTTGTCAAGGAAATTGGAAATGGTACATGCGACGGCTCTTGCATGTTTGTTTTCTTTTTTCACTGACGAGGTTTCTGAAGCGAAAACCTCTAACTTTGAGCAGTGAAATGCTAATGACAGACAATCGGAGAAAGCTTGATTTTACAGAAGTGAAAATAGTTTTTGGACTTTCGAATCTTTTTATAGAAAAACAGACAAATGTATTCAGCAGAGCTTGATTGCTCCGAAACTGGTATAGCTCAACTTATTTTTTTAATTATCTGATAAATTGCAATCATTCTCATTTTTTTTGATAAGCATCATGAAAGGCAGTTCCGTTATCGCGGTAACCAACGTTTTGTAAAACAATAGCCTAATTTTATTGGAAAAGTTTACCACTGAAACACAATTATGAGCTAAACTAAGTGAAAAAAGGGAGGTGACTATTTTGAGATTTCTTTGAAAGCATAATCTTTTCGGTTTTTCTGAATAATCAAGCCGTTTCTTGTGTTTAGCTGAGACGTCCAGTGAACTTTACAGAGTTTGTGAGACCAGTCTGCATACCGGAGTATGGCCTCGACATCGATAACGCGACAAGCAATGACAGCTTTGTGGGGAGGTCTTGCACTGTACTTGGCTGGGGTCTTACAAGAGGTTTGCAAATTGTTAAAAAAATTACTGTATCAAAATGTTTATCGAAGATTATGAAAACTGCTGAGAGAAAATTGCTTTAAAATACTGCGAATAACAATATGGTTGAAGGATGCCTGGAAAATCCCAAAGTCCAAATTCAATTCCTAATCATTTTTATCTTGTATCCGTAACTTATTTGAGTTTTTTAAGTATTGTTTTTGCATAGTTGCATGATCTTCCTGCTACAAGAGAGCGTTAGACACCACATATCGGACAATTTGGGCGTTTTTCATTGCGATAAGTGCTAATTAAGTGCTTGGGCGAATCCCCACCTGCTTCGGAATTTTCTGGATTCCATGTTTTTGCGGATTTCTTCAAATCCTGGTCCGTTAAATTTGCTGCTCTTTCGAAGCCACCGAGGATACGCAAACAAACCATCGCAAAGCGTTTATCCAAGGAGGCAAGAGGAGGCAACAACATGACCAATTGACCATCCCAGGGTGCGGGTTGAACTACTGTAAGATCATGCGATCATAGTCCTCGTAAAAACAATTTAATAAGCTACGCCTTTTCTTTCTTCCGGTTTGCTGACTATTAGGCAACTCTTAGCAGATTTAGTGTTTGGCCTCATCAAGTATTTTTTGATTGTTCTATTTCTTTGCTTTCAGCATATGACATTCGGTCATTATCAAGAAACCTCAGACAAGTGTCTGTGCCTATATATTCGGGGGAACAATGTGCAAATGTCACCAGTGGTTTCTTTACGCCAGGTAGAACTTTATTTTGTGCAGGAGGGATTGGCGGGCAGGGAACCTGCGAGGTAAGAATTTTTGAGTAAAGTATACTTTTTGATTTTAAAGGAGTGTAACAAAATTGGGTTTCTCCAATAATTTAATCAAAAAGATTTTTACTGTAAAAGTTGATTGGTAGTACAAAAATTGAGAATTTTATTCATGAAAATGTTCACGTCTTCGAACCAGCTTTTCGTCTGACACTTGTAACGAAGAATCGTCAGAATGGAGAGCGCAGGAAAAATTGTCACTTATCACAAAGAAAGGTGATGGAGAGCGCAAGAAAAATTGTCACTTGTAACGAAGAATTGTCTGAATGCTCTGCCTAAATTCTGACCGGAAATTGGCCCGTCTATCTACGTCTCCCATGGCTCGGTTCTGTTTCTATACCCGGTTTGATAAGCAAGTAAAATCTGCTGTCAAATAGTGCTTTTCCGCTGAGGAACCACGCGTTGTTTACTCTACCAACCAGCTTCTCTCCGCTATCGACAAGCATGTATACTGCCCGCTTTACAGAAAAACAACGTGATTTATTAATTCTCAAGCCACTGCGAAAGTCGGTACGTAGGCCGTACCCCCAAAGGCAGCAAGATAGAATTAAACAACACGTTTCCAAATCTGTCTGCTCTAGCTCTTCTTTGCAGAAACGTATACTTCCTGCTCGTCAGTGCAAATCTTCCAACCAGCCTAAAACCCAGTCTCTTGCTTCTGATTTCGCCGTAGAACTCCATATTTTACAAAATCCTGTCTTTGCTCAACATTATGATGACAGTAGATTATCAATTCTTGCCCAAGACCGCTCTCCTTTCCATTTATCTGCTCTTGAAATCATTTTCATCAAAACTTTTAACCCCGCCTTCTGCCGACAAAAAAAATTCGTGGACAGCTTAAAGTTTTTGCAGTGCACTAATGACGCTCTCTAATTTCTCTTTTTCCAGTCAATCGCGGCTCAGCTTTTTCCTACAGATAGTTATTCCTTTTCCAGCACTCTTCATTCTGACAATGCTTCTTGACAAGTGTCAGCTAAAAGCTGCTTCGAAGACATGAACATTTTAATCCAAGAAATATTTTTAAGTTTATATTGTGAATCTTCAAGATGCAAACTATACCTTAAGCTTTTATCTTAAAATCCAACTCTCAAAGTCATGTAAACAATCGATTTTTAACAATGACTTTACATTAGGCGCAATTTTAGGGTGATGGAGGAGGACCGCTTCTATGTCTACATTCAGACCAAAAATATTACATTCACGGAATGCTTTCTTCAGGATTAGGTTGCGGAGTTGAGGATCTTCCGGATTTTTATACAGATGTAAGTTAGGATAAATTTTGCAAATGATATTTGTACGAAAAGGAAGGTTTTTTCTCCAATCTTTTTATCCGAGTTGTATAAGTCACATGTTGACCCAAAACTTCTCATAACTCAAAAACTCAATTTTTGTCTCGTAAAAACTTTTGCCTTTCAATAAGCTTCAATTGCAAAAAGCTACGGGCGCAGAGGGCTTCGCTCAAAAGCACCCAATAAATTTTACTGTAGCAGCTGAGGCTCACCCACACAGACCCCATAATATTCCTTTTGCATATTTCAAGATGCCTATGCGCTTCATTGTGAGCAATTTGAGTTTAGTAATAACAAATTTAAAGCTGCGATGACAACAAAATATGTTCTACTTAGATTTATGCTTTGTCAGTTTTGATTACGTGGCTGTGGCATTAGGGTGGCCCTTATTTAAGGGTAAAAATAAAAGCTTTTATTTTCTTTAGCTTTCCGTTTACGAACTGGATCCTTTTCACTAAGAAACACTCCTGGTCAGGGGTGCCGAAACCCGGTGGGGATGGGGGATATATTCCCCCAATAATTTGACTGTATCCCCCCCAATAATTTGAGTATGGTCTACATCTGCATTCCCTTCAATAATTTGACTCTGGTGTGCATCTGAGCGCAGGTCTCCACCTGAATTCGGAAAAAAAAGTGTTCCATTCAGTAGCGTAGCGGGGGGGGCTGTAGCCCTTCCCCCATTGGCCTGTCAACCAAAATGCAGAATAAGGAAAATACCACGTTTTTATCTTTTCTGAGACTGTTGTTTGTGCTGGAATGGACTAAAAAGTGATTTTAAGCATCTTTTGAAACATATATTCAGGGGGGGCTAATATGTCAAAACTAAAAGTCACAAAGCAATGAAAACTTCGAAAAATGCCCAAAAATAAGCAATCAAATTTGATCGCAAATATAAAAATCAGAGATGGAGTCCTTGACCTTGGCCTTGGTCTCTAAGGTCAAGTTCTTGGCCTTGGCCTCGAGGCCCCAAGTCCTCGAAAATTGGCCTGTCCTCGGTTCGAGGACAACACTATTTTTTGAATTGTTAAAACTTTGTGGAGCGACAGAAAAATTTTTTGGAAAACGTTTTTTCGTGGAGATCGCCTGGAAAATTTTTGTGAAGACCTTTTTTTTTGGAAATCGCCTGAAAAATTTTGTGAAGACCTTTTTTTTTTCTTTGGAGAGCACTTGCGCTTGTGTCCTTGGTCCTTGGCCTTGGCCTCGAGCATTCCTGTCCTTGACCTCGAGAGTGCCTGTCCTCGGAAAGGCGCTATCCTTGGCCTTGGCCTCGGATTTTTTTGTGTCCTTGGCCTCGAGCCTTGTGTCCTCGACTCTACCTCTGATAAAAATGCCAAACATAAGTTTTATCAACAAATATATTATAAACTCAGAAATAAGGGGGAAGGAGGAGGGGGGCTATTCAGTATTAGTTAATCACCCATCACTTCTCTCAAATATCTTTCTGTTAGCCCCCCAATTATTTTTCTTTATAAAATATAAACCAAATACATTACTCCGAGTGAGTTTTATTGAACGATAGAATTTTGTGATTTACCAGCATGTAAACAAGAAAACTACAAGGGTATCATTAGCCACCTCTCACATAGCCCAATAATGCAACCAGTTGAATCATCTTACGCTGCCAATTTCTATGCAACGTTTTAAAAACATTATTTTTTTATTAAAATAGCTCTAAAATTAAGCTATTTTTGCAAAAAAATGCAAAATTTTCGAGCGCTGGGGGCTCCGCCCCCAGACCCCCAGCCCCCATGGGCCTTTGGCGGCTGAAGGCTCCGCCCCCAGACCCAAAAATTATCCCCCCCCATTGCGAATGTCTGGCTACGCGCCTGGTTCCATTTTTGGTGAAGACCTTTTTTTTGTCTTCACCTAAATTCGGGGAAAAAAGTGTTCCATTTTTGTTGAAGACCTTTTTTTTTGCTCTTCACTTAATATGTTCACCTGAAAAAAATGGTGGTCGAGGTTCATCCCCCCAATGCTGAAAATAGGGCAAAAGTGGGGTAAAATTGCAAATTATCCCCCCCAATGCTCAACAAAGATTTGCACCCCTGCTCCTGGTGAAGTTTAATGCATTTTGATTTTTGTTTAAGGGTTGTACAGAGGGGTAATTTTTTTCCAAAAGCTGCAAAATTTTCATTGAACTGCCTATTGTATGCTTATATGCTATCAATTGCAGTGATAATTGATATAAGACTAAAAAAATAAGCAATTCGTTCTAAATCTGCTATAATCTTACGCTTAGATTTATGTTGCAATTGTTCCAATTTGATTTCATGAGCAACTTCCAAGGTAAAATCTGCTGTAATTCAGAAGGATAGATACAATACTTAAATTCTCTTTGTTCGTTTTGTTAGGTTCGACTTATTATTCTAGCATCTGGGAAGACACTTCAATGATCAGAAATTACTTGCAGTAGAAAATAAGGCTGCTGTTCATCTTTGGTTAAGAATCCATCACATGACTGCATAACAGTAACCACGCGCTCAGCATTGTAATTAGTAACTCTTTAAGTTTTTGATAGTAGGCTTTGCAAATCAAAAGCTTTCTTGGAGAATCGATGTATTTCAAAACATGCGGTTGTCTTGATAGTCACGAAATCTAGGAGATATTTATCTTTTGGAAAACAAAGTGGATGTTAAAACCTTTTGAGAGAATCTTTTCATCATCTTCATTTTGAAGCTTGGCAACAATGTGCTGCTTTGTTTCAAAACAAACAGCATTATCAAAAAAGCGAAGAGCAATTAGCTCTTCAGACAAACACCCAGTAGCGTACGCAGGATTTTGAAAGGGGGGGGGGGGGGGGGGCAGGAATTTTAGAAAATTTGAGCGGAAAGTTCAAATTCTTAAATGATTCCGATTTCTTGCCAAAATTAGGTGAAGAGCAAAAACAAAGAGGTCTTCACTCAAAATTGGTCCGATTTTTGCCCAAAATTAGGTGAAGAGTAAAAAAAGAAAAGGTCTTCACTCAAATTTGGTCTAATTTTTTGCCCAAACTCGGGTGCAGGCCTAAAGCAAACGGACAAAACATACCCTTTGTGTAATCAAAGCTTCTGCCCAACTTGCAAGGGGGGGGAGGGGGGCATGCCGCAATTTTGCATGCTATTTTATGCTAGATATACTATTCTGGCGAACCAAAGGGGGGGCCATGGCCCAATGGCCCCCCCTAAATACGCCCCTGCAAACACCTCTGATGTTTAGAAATTTTTTGAATGTGGTATAAGAAACTGGTTTGTTGGAAAGTTGAAGAAAGGATTTAGTAAAACTAAATCCCGACTAGGTGCTTCAATTGCTTCAAGAGCAGTAAACCAAGCTTCAATATAGGCTTGTATTGCAAAACCATACAGTTTCTTTAGAGCTTCCTCTTGAGCAATGAAACTAAGCTGTTTTCAAAACATTTATATTTTAAAGCATTAAGAAGTTTGCTGAGCCAGCATGCGTGGTGCACTGGCCCAGGTGCATGAAACTTTGCACCAAGATGTTGAGTTCTTTCTAAAGCAAAAATAATTTCAAAAGTTAAAGGTAATTATCTCGTGGTTGTTTTTTCTCAATGTGGTTGGTGGCAAAGTGCATCATGCGATGGCTATAGTTTCTTCCAAAATCATTGAGCATTCACTAAATTTTGTAGGCAATATCTGGCTCATAAGAGGTTGTGTCAATGCTCCTAAACTTTGGATCGTTTGAGAAAGGGAATTTTTGCCCCTAAAAGAAGCTCTAGAATATGATGGCAACACCCTAAGTACAGTGTCTTTACCAAATGTTTGTGCTTGCAAAATGCAAGTCCCACTTTGACGTCCAGTATTACAGTAGTTGCCGTAGTATTAAATAATAACATGAGCTTCACCAGTTTCAAAACTAATTTGAGACTTTCAGAAGCGAATTAACACTCAACTCTGAGACAAGAACCGCAAGGCGATCTACATGTTTTTTGGTTGTCAAGTCTGCCAAAGCTTACCATCTCAGTAAGCTGTACAGACAGACAGAATTAATTTATTTGTCAAGTAGCAGAAAACCAAATATGTATGAATAATCAAAACAAAACAACAAAAAACAACAAGATAACTTAAATAAACTAGGTACTACAATCTTGACAGGAGACTGCGAAGTGACCAGTATTTCAGGTCTTTGAGTCAAGCAGCCACCCTAAAATTGCAGTCGCTTGAAGCGACATTATTTTTGAGAAAATTGCTTGCTGATGAATTATAATGATAATATAAATGTGGCAAATTAGCAATAGCTTTCAAGTAATTTCTTTTTGTACTCAATCTTAAATTTGTGGAATGTAAGTTGTTTAATTTCAGGTGGGATCGAGTTCCATATTTTAGCTCCTTGATATTTAAAAGATTTTTGGGAACGCGCTGTAGAAAATTTTGGAATGTAAAGTTTGTTTTCAGTTTTTGCTCTAGTTAATCGCTCATGTACTGAGGAAATAGGGGTGAAGAACGTAGAAAATGGTTGAGGAAGGTTATGGTGGGAATATTGGTGCATAAGTTTAGCTATTTCCAAAGTGTAAAGCTCAGGCAGTTTCAATATTCCTAGTTTGTAATATTGAGGGTTAGAAGACATTCTTAACTTGGAGTCTGTAATAATTCTTATTGCTTTGTTTTGCAAACGTTGTAGTCTATTGAGGTAAGATTGATTGGCGTTTCCCCACAATGGGAGACTAAATAAAAGATGAGGGTGAATAAGAGAGTAATATAGTAAAAGAAGTGCAGAAGAAGGAAATAGGTAACGAAGTTTGCTTAAGATGCCGACAGATCTGGCCACTTTGTTTTCGATAATGCATACAGTCAACCCTCGATTTAACGGACCTCGATTTAACGGACTTCGGATTTAACGGACTTCGGATTTTACCGTTCCGTAAACATAGACTGCTGTACATGTAATTGTTACAAGCGAAAATCAATAGCCGACGAAACGAGAAATCGTGCTACGTTGTCGCAGAGACATAATGATTCCCCGTTTACTTGCATTGTGATAAGCTATGTTAGCAGTTGAGGTGCACACAATTGTAACAGAGTGAGGAACACTGCGTTTTCGTTTAACGGACTTTTTCCAACAACGGACTGTCGTTGGTCCGCATTTGTCCGTTAAACCGAGGTTTGACTGTATATGGGATTTGAAATTAAGTTTGTTATCAAGGTTTACACCAAGATATTTTGAGGTTTCAAAACAATTAATCGGGCATTGGTCATAAAATATACTCAGATTTGCTGTTTGTGCATTTAATTTAGAGGGAATCACAATTATTGCAGACTTTTCAGGGTTTATCTGAAGTTCGTTAGCTCTAAACCATATTAGCTGTTTATTCATTTCTTTGTTATATTCATTTTCCAAAATAGTTAGTGAAGGGCTACTTACGAGAAGACAAGTATCATCGGCGAAGAGGCGAGGATTGCATGATACAGAATTTGGAATGTCATTTACATATATAAGAAATAAAAGAGGCCCTAGTATGGATCCTTGAGGAACTCCAATATTAATTGGTTTTAAAGAGGAGTGGTGGTTTTGCACGGATACAAATTAGTTTCGAAACGAGAGATAACTTTCAAGAAACTTATATGCAGTGCCACGAATTCCATAATGATACAATTTTTGAAGCAGAATATTATGAGAGACAGTGTCAAATGCTTTACGAACGTCCATTAGTAGCAAGGCAGTTTGCTGTTTGTTTTGAATTGCATCTAAAGCAAATACGTTAACGTCAAGTAAAGCGTGTAACACACTATGTTTTTCCCGAAATCCATACTGAAATTCGTAAAGCACCTGATACTTGTCAAAAAATTTTATCAGTCTAGTTTTGATAAGTTTTTCAAGGATTTTAGATAAAGTCGGGAGAAGTGAGATAGGACGATAATTTTTGACTATTTGTTTATTTCCAGATTTAAAAATTGGCACTACTTTTGCAATTTTGAAAATGGATGGAAATATTCCCATATCAAAAGCCCGGCTAAAACATAGGGACAAGATTGGTGCTAAAATTTCCCCTCCCATTCGTAAAAAGAAAGAAGAAATATTATCGTATCCACATGCTTTATTGATATTTAACGAGTTAATAATGTTATAAATTTCAATGGGTTGAGGAGGATCTAATACAATAGATTGAGTTATGGAATTGTTTAAGAAGGTTTTAAAGTTAGTTTCATTTACTAATTTAGCCTTTTTGGCAATTAATTCTCCAATTTGTACAAAGTATTCATTAAAACATTCTGAAATTTCACCTGGTTCATCCGTTTCATTACCGTCCAGTGTTAATTTTCATGGGAGATTTGTTGATGACCGTTTTGTATGAATTATACTATTGATAAAATTCCACAGTTGCTTAGGATTATTTTTTCTCTCAAAAGTGGTAGCATGGTAATACGCTCTTTTGGCTTGGGTTTTCATACGTGTTAGTTTGTTGGCAAACTTTTTAAAGTATTGTTTATCAGATTCGTTTCCATTAACGAAATGGGTTTTGTACAAATTTTGTTTACGCTTAATCATTTTTAGCAGTTCGCTATTTATCCATGGTTTCTTGTAAATGCGTTTTTGTTTTCTGGAAGCTGTTTGTAGAGGCGCATGCTTCTCGATTATCGCAGTAATTAAGTAAACTAGTTGTTTGAAGCTATTTTCAAGTAATTGAGGAGTTATAGTAGTTTGCATAAGATCATACGTTAAGGGTATAAGGGCAGCTTCCAAATCATCGCGGAATTTTGTACCATCAACAGCTTGATTATTTCGAAACATAAACATGCCATCACGGTTATTTGATTTATCGATGGGGGTAGAAATTTTGCAAACAATTGGATAATGATCAGCTAACTTGTAGGAAAAAACACCAGGCGTTAGAACGGAATCATAATCGTTGGATAAAATATGGTCAATTGTAGTTTGTGATGTTGCAGTTACTCGCGTTGGTTTAGTGATCAAATTGGAGAATCCATTGCTTTTTAGCACATTCAAATATTCACTTTGAGAAGAAGTGTATTCACTCGGATTTAAGTCGATATTGATGTCCCCCATAATTAGAGCTTTAACCTTTTTGTTATTTAGTCGTTGCATGTTTTCGTCAAGAGCTTCAATAAAAGAATTAATACTGTTGCGGGGTTGACGATAAATTACTGCGAATAGATATTTACTTTTTAGGCCAGGAATTTCGACATCAAACCAAAGGTCTTCGCATCCTTGAATTTGCAAGCGTAAACTTTCATTTTCAGAAAATTTCAAAGACCTTGACACGTATGTACCAACACCACCAGCCTTAGTAGGTGAAGGAAGATGGACAAAAGTATAGTCAGGAATATTCACATTGATTAATGGGGTTTTGTAAATGCGGGTTTCGGAGATAAAGATAATGGAGGGAGGGTTTATAATATTTAGTAGTAATTCATTTAGTTCGTCCATATGAGCTTGTAGAGAAGAAATGTTGACGTGCAGAAATAAGTGTGAGCTTTTATCATTGAAGTCATATTTTTGTTCGCTCAAATCAAAAATTTCGCAATTTTTTATATTAGATTGAGATGATTGAGACAAAAAGTTAGAGATATTATCAACATCGAAAGCTGTTTTATCATTAAGGGTGCCTACTTGACACAATAAATCGCCATTGGCAATCGCAGTCATCTGAAACACAGAAGTTACTGCAACCAAGCAAGATGGTCTGCTATTGGAAGTCTACATCACAACAACAAAAAAACATATAAAGAACTATATAAGAATTGGGAGTTTGTATGCAAATGAGCGCCAACAAGGCGAGAGATAAAGTTCGTTTCATATACGCAAAAAAAAAAAAAATTTTTTTTAAATTTTTTTTCGAGCTTGACCCAACTAATGCGGTTTATATGAGTGCTTGCTTAAATTCTGCGGTTTAAATGAGTACTTGTCCTGCCAGTTCGATTCTATGCTTGATCACCTTAGTATTTCATTTGCATACAATGATACATCGTTATACTATAGGCTAGTATAGAAAACTTTTAACAAAATCAATTCACCGCAAACATAAACATACTGATTACTATAAAGGTGGACTACGCGGTATGCGGGGCGAAACAAGAAGCAACTCGCTATAAGAGCTTTTGCGCTCTTAAAAGTGTAAAAGGTCGTTGTTATTACCGTATAGACTTTGTTTGCATACGCGCAGCTCACCAAATGACGTATCTAAAGCAGGCAGAATTAAATGGGTCAACAAATAATCAACCAAATCAAATATTCAACGATGCAAGATTGGTTATAATTAAACAAAATTTAGAAAAAACTAACACGGTATATCACATAAAATGGGTTGGCTTTTAAAGAAATCATCAGTTCCCAGTACTCATTTAACAATTGATTAGTGTAATTTCACCTTGATGTTATCGATATACAGCGCATAGTGTCCGTCTTCTGCCTTCCAGAATGTTTTTTTGGATAGTCTTTTGGCTTCTTTAAAACGAGGCAAAAGCTGTTTACGTTCCTCCTGAAATTGTTTAGGAAGATGCTCTGTTACGTCAACAGCACTTTGTTGGGATAAACGCCTTTGTTGATTATATGGCTTAAGGTTGCGTAAATTTGTAAATATTCGACGTTTGTCCATAGCGTTTATCAATTTAATAATTATTGGCGTAGTCAATTTTTCTTTTCTATTAGTAAATGTTGTACCTTGCGGTAATCGATGACAATCGGCCAGAGCGATCTCAGTTGGATCCTTGATTTGAAGACCCGCTTTCATGAAATCATACACATGTGCTAAAGTCTCATCAGGCCTCTCCCAAGCGTTTACTGGGCTTTCTTGTACACCATGAATCAAAATGTTTAACCTCTTTTTGTACGATTCTTTCATGACTGCTGAGGCTTTTTGGTCTTTCTTTGAGTCTTCCAAAACATGAAGTAATCTTAATCGTAGCTCTTCTAATTCACTTTTGTCTGCTTTTTCTAGCATTTGATTTTCCATTTTATTAATTTTATCGCTGAGAGTATTTTCAATTTTGTCTAAGCGTGTACCAAGTGCTGACAATTTAGAGTCAAAGTTGTTAACTTTTTCCGTTAAAATTACAATTGAGTTTAATATACTGTCAAGTTTTTGACCTAATGCAATATCTTCACTCATCTTGCTTACCAGCAAATTCCCGAATTACAAATCGGTAGTAATAGAAAAATCTTTGTTTGAAAATTTCTTTCGCAGTAGACAACCAACGCAAACGCAGCTGCTGAGTTTATTCGGCTCCTTCCACTAGCATTGTAAATCTCGAATCTGATTTGTTTGCTTGATTTGATCTGTAAGTGCTTTGTTAGCATGAAATTCATTCTGAATATTAAGGGCAAACTTAGCTATTGGTATTTTCCGTGAACGAAAAGTTTACTTCTGTTGATAGTAAAATTTAGTGGATCACAACCAAAGGCTTGTAGCGAGTGTAAAGATATTTTGTCTTGCTCTGGGTCACCTTGGTGAAACATCTTCCATCATGTTTGGCACAGTATCACCAGCATTGCTCTAATCTTTGCTGCTGCTGGAAGATGCAATGATAGCATTTTCTGAAGTTGAAGCTGTGTACTCATCTTGTTTTTTAATTAGTCCCTCAGCTGTGTACTCATCTTGTTTTTTAATTAGTCCCTCAGCTGTGTACTCATTTTTAATTCTGTCGGATCCAATCCTCCTCGTAGCAGCTAGTGTTTTATTCACGCATCTCGTTAGACCACGCTGTCCCTTTTCTTGAAGGCATAAAAGAGAAAAGATCTAAGTCCTATAACTTCCAAAATACTTCCATAATCAACGAATCTTAACTTACCAGTTATAGTTGCTGCTACCGTTGCAGTGCGTGCAGCTTCAGTGTCTTTAACTCTCCGAACAAATGTAAAGCAATAATTAGAAGAGTATGAAGCATAAAAATATATAGCATTTAAAAAGAACTTTAATTAGAAGAAATAGTTTGTTTCAACAAATTTGAGCTATCGATGTGCCATCCACCTTTTAATCCTTCGCAACCCACACTTTGAGAGCTGCTAAGTGCTGATTTGAGGAAACCATGGGCAATTACGCATCTACCTTAACGAAATATAGATGTTTGGGAATAAGCATGGCGACCTACTTTGATGAATTGCTGTAACTTTGCATTAGAACAGTAATAATGCCATTCCCCCAGATATAAGCTTATTGCTTTAAATGATATATTTGAACCTGCTTGCACCACCTCTAAACATTAATCAAATAGTTTAAAATTTTACATGGTGTGTATTTTCAGTAAATAGATCCAATTCGGGAGTGGAGAGCACAACTTTTCCGACTTTTAAAAATAAGGGCCACTTTACTGTGGCATATCAATACTGCTAATCAGTAGCGTAGCCAGGGGGGCTCGAGCCCCATCCCCCCCTGGCCTGAAAAGTATGCAAACTACCACGTTTTTGCTTTTGAGGCCGATTTTCGCTCCAAAAATGAAAATAGCCCCCCCCATGGCATTGGCGAGCAGAAGTTGTGAAAGACTTGCTGTTATTTGGACCTGAAAAGTGGAGTTTTTTTTTTCTGGACCTTGATGTGAGTTCGTATGAAGTGAGTCTCGACAAGTAATTCTTTATCATGCACGAGTAGAATTTAATAAACTAATAATAATAACAAAGTGAAGCAGCGACATATATACATCGAGTGAACAAAGAAAAGCGAGAACAAAAACAACATTAATTAAATTCCTTTTGTCTCGCAATATCCGTTCATTACGTAATACCACCCATAGCAATGAGGGATATGTGCCAATAATCGGATACCGCAAACAATTATACAAGACAAATATTAAATTGTATTCACTCGGTGACCACAACCTCACCTAAAGTTGGTCACGAAAACTGACTGAGTTTGCGTGAAGAACTTTTTTTTTTTTTGGAGATCACATAATGTTGACAGAAAAACCGCCCCAATCTGATTCAAGATTGATGAAAATTTGGGTCAAGTTCGTTTACTGTTGTTTCCAGCTTCCAAAAAAGCCCACTTCCCTCCCTTTTGCGAATTTCTGGCTACGCGCCTGCTGCTAATTACAATTCTGTTTTATCCAATCATTTTAAAGAAGTTGCTTTTTGTTTCTGTGGAAAATAGGTGTAGTTTATTGTAGCTAAAAGATGTTGGTTCTTGTATTGAAATAACTACAAAATAACGGAAGAAAGAAACTCTTTTCTCCTCCATGAGCATATTCTTTAAAGATTATAACTATTGTGTTCAAAACAAATAAAACCGATCGTTAATAATTTTCCTTCAAAAAAAGATTTTGAAAATAAAAGAAATAATTACGGTATTATAATTATGGATATCTTGCTTTTCTTTTCATCTTAAAGTGATAATTACTCATTGATGCTTTCTAATGAGCTCACTAACAGGAATATTCCGTGAATAAAAAAGCAGTGCAACTAATCGCTGCGATTCTCTTGCAAAGCAATATACGCGCTATGCAGCCTTCATTCATTTTAAATCATTTAGTTACCGCTCAGTCGTCTAGTAGCTGGAGCGTATGCTGAAACGGTGATCCCGGTTCGATTCTTGATCAGGTCTAACCAAAGACTGTAAAAATTGGTATTCACCGTTTTCGTGCTTGACGTTCAGCATTTAAAAGAGGCAATGTGAAGCCTCCACCATATATGGTAAACATCTGGGCAGGTGACAGCTTGACCAAAAGACCAAAAGGTCCCTTCGCTGTCTCTTGGTTAAGGCAACTTGGAGATTAAAGTGTAATTACAATTACATTTGTGGCATTTGCGATACGATAAGTTAACTCTGACTAAAATTTGGGGTGTGATTTCTCTACACAAATGCATTTTATTGGTACTTTTAGTCAGAGGTGGAGTCCTCGAGGACGTCCTTGGCCTCGAGGACACATTTTGAAGTCCTTGGCCTTGGCCTCGAAGGTCAAGTCCTTGGCCTTTGCCTCGAGGCCTCAAGTCCTCGAAAATTGGCCTGTCCTCGGCTCGAGAACAGCACTATTTTTTGAATTGTTAAAATTTTGTGGAGCGCTTGAAAAAGTTTTTGGAAAACGTTTTTTCGTGGAGATCGCCTGGAAAATTTTTGTGAAGACCTTTTTTTTTTTGGAGAGCACTTGCGCTTGTGTCCTTGGTCCTTGGCCTTGGCCTCGAGCATTCTTGTCCTTGGCCTCGAGAGTGTCTGTCCTCGGAAAGGCTGTCCTTGGCCTTGGCCTTGGCCTCGGATTTTTTTTGTGTCCTTGGCCTTGGCCTTGGCCTCGAGCCGTGTGTCCTCGACTCCACCTCTGCTTTTAGTCATTAATTCTTTGAAAAAAAATTGCAAGACGTTTTAACATAATGGTCCTGTTAGCTTGACTCGAAGACAAAAAGGTTCTTCGCTATCTTCTGACCAAGGCAACTTGGTGAATAAAATGTAATTACAATTATACTACGGAAAATTGTTAGTCATAAACTTGTATAGTTAGGTACATTTTTGTAATAATTTAACCTGCGACATGCTGCGACAAATTTCTAGCTTTTGCTGCATATAAAGACTAATCAGTTTGCTGAACAAACGTATAATAGTTGGAAGAACTTTTGTTGACAATATACAGTAAGGTAAATATTATTATGGCATCTTAATGAAAAGTTTTGTCGGCAGCAAAGTTTCAATTTTGTCAAACGTTTTGGTGGGTAAAAGCATTAATTGTTGGCAGTTGGACCTGAACTTGAATTAGAAAAACTTCAAACAAAACAAGATTCTTGCTGAAATATACAACTTAATTCGCAGTTACCGTATACGTTATAGTCGTGGTTTGCATAAGATAGACAATCGTTGAAATTAAGCATTTAATTCTCTAACCGTGCTTCAAAAGTGTTGTGTAACTCCTGCTTTGCAGTTGATGGTACTCTTGCTTTTCTGTAAATATACTCTTGTTTTGCAGGTCGGTCACAGACGAATTAACGGCTGGATTCGAGGGTTGTTGAGTTGAGAAGAAAAATCAAATTACTATGAAAATTTAGCTTTTGCGTATTGCAAAAGTAATGCTTATCGTCACAACGCACTGCTTTATTCCGATATCGTTGTAAATTATTGTTTTGTATCTCAGGTTCATAATTTTTTTGATTATTTTCCTTCAGCCAGCGAAACATAAAAACAGGACCTGCTAACAATCAATGCCAAAACTTTTTTGAAAAAAGCTTCGATGCAGCACTGAAAAAGAGTAAACATAATGAAATTCAGCTGTACGTTCAAACTATTCGTTTGTGTAATCTTTTTCAAAGATATGCAGTATAATTAAAAAACGATTTTTTGTAATTTGTAATTACATTGTCCAGTTGGTCGAGCGGTAACGCGTTCGTCGCTGTGGCGGGAGTTCTGAGGTTCGATTAATGTTGCCAACGGCTCGCCACCGCTGCGACACTTCTTCGAAAGTAGCTGTGTTGCCCAGGTACAATGACGCGAAGATGGCCCCAGCAAACTCGTTTCATGCTTCGACGTAATACAGAGAGTATAATGAAATATTTGATTTGATAGATACAGTATTTATTTGCCGTGTTGCCGCGACCAGAAAACAGCGAATGGACCTTACGGTATTCGAGGCAAGCTGCCACTTATCCATCTGTCTACCACAGTGGCAGACCCAGCGCCACGGGGGGGCATTTCGGGGTCGTGCCCCCCAAATGACTGCTTGTGCCCCCCCAAGTGAGGACTGTGTCCCGAAGAAATTAACAGGCCCGGGGCTACTGAAGTGCAAATCGAGGTGTAAGACTCCCAAATTCGTGTTTAGCGCCCTAGAATTCGCGAGCAATAACTGTTTTTCCGTAATTTTTGTGGACTCACTCCGGATATCATAAAACTTTTGGGGCGAAAACCTTTTTTTTGGTCTTCACTTAAGAATTCGTGAAAAATCTCAAGAATTTTGAGAAGACAACTAGAATTTGCAGAAATAGTTGTACTGAAGACCTTTTTTGTTGGTCTTCACCATTTTCGTTTCATCCACACTCCAACAAAGCTCTCGTGCCTCCCTCGAATTCACATAAATAAACTGCTCGTGCCCCCCAAAATTTATTTCTGCCCCCCCAGTCACGCTATCCTGGCGCCGGGCCTGCACAGTAGCATCCAACATCGAAGCTCCACATTGTCCACAGTCCCTCTTTAATGCCAAACGTTAAGCAGAGAAATTGTGAGTACCATTTTTCATAGTCTTTAATTTGATCTGATCGAAAATCAAACCTGAGTTTACTGTTTTAATTGCAGATGATTTGTCTACTTGACCACTTTTTGAGCATGAAAATGAAATTTTCTGAATTTCTGGAGACTGCCTTACCAAAATCTAAAGATTAGTCTGGGCTTGTTAAATGAAAAACATCACAAGAGAAGACAGCCCATCATTCTTTTAGAAATATGTACTTTGCTTGATTCATAAAAGCAACAACAAAATCAAATAAAAAAGAAAAAGGAAACTTTTTTCTTATTGTTTAAATTTTATAAGTTTTATATCTAATCATTTTTCACACTGCTTATCGTTTTTTTAAGTTACGAATTCAATAGCTAACTTATATGTGAAGAGGTCAAACTAACATATTGTAATAATTCTATGCTGTCTAGCACATAATACCGGCCAGTTAATGGTCACGCGGTAACGCGTTCGTCTATGGAGCGGAAGGTCTGGGATTCAAAAATAGGGTCGGTTAAATCAGACACAGTGTTACCAAAGGCTCGCCACCGTTGCGGCATTTCTTTGAAAGGAGCTGCGTTGCCTAGGTACAATGGCGCGGAGATAATCCCCGCAAACTCGTTACACACTTCGGTGTAAGGCAACGAGTATAATGAACGAAAGATAGCACACTTAACCAAAAGGCCTATGCTCAATGTGTTTCAGTACTCTTAATTAATTTTTTTTTTCGTGGCACACATACAACTTTTCAAGAATTTTCTTACACTGTACAGTGTACAATGTACACCACATTAGTGGTGTTGAAAGTAGTCAGTGCTTCGATTTGCTATGTTTTTCGTTGACTGGTGAATTCTTAAACGGAGATCTGCTGCCACTTGAAAACCAGGACTGTTTTTGTGTTTTCCGCACGGCAGCCAACCTTTTTACATGAGGCTTTGCAATGGTGTTCATGAAAAAAATCAACATGATTTCATCATAAAAGATAAGTTTTATAAGGTAATACCATTCGTGATACAAGGTTCTGTGATGTAATACCCAATATTTATGACGAAATCGTGTCGAAAATTTTCATCAACACCATTGCAAAGCCTCATGTAAAAAGGTTAAGTGATGCAAACTTTTATAACTAAAGTCCGAAGTAAAGTGTAGGAGAGCTACGTCAAACTACCCCACTTTCTCTCTGCTCGCACTATCTGCACACCTGAATTGAAGATTTTTAGAGTTTATTGTTATAATGAATAAAAAATACAAGATGCGAAATAGCCTTTAAAACAATGTGAAAACAATTTTAGGGCCTTTCTTCAACGTCCTATAACTGTTCCCTCTCAGTCAATAATCAAAAACCAAAGTAAAGGGGATCGCAAAACGCAATTTACCAAGGAAAGCAGCTCAGCACGTTTTTTAAAAAATGACTCTCTTCACTTCAATCCTTGCTAGTCACTATTGTCCACAAAGGCTTCAAAAGCACGTTTAAATTGTTACAGAGCAATGATAGCACGTATAGTAGATCGCCTTCTTCTAGCATCCAAAGCCCAGAAATAGCACGTAGTAGATCGCCTTCTTCTAGCATCCAAATCCCGGAAATGAAAAAACAAAGTTCCCTACTGGCAACCTAAAGTCGTCTCGAAAAACAAATAATGCAGAAAACCTTCTTACACAAAGGTAGCGATTATTAAAAGACGGTCCTACTAGATGCGTTAACTAACAACTAATTTTTTAACAATGAGAAATTACCCAGTACTTTGACCATGGACTTTGACTTTAGCGCTGATTAGACAATGACAAACAATTTTTTCTATATAAGTCACAGGATTGCGAAAAAACACCAATTAATTAAAGACTGTAAATCGAAGTTGGGTCTTCAGTCACGAGGTGAGTACAAGGCAGATTATTTTTTTATGATTTTAACAGTCAGTTCAAGCCTGCCGTTAGCGGTCAACATTAGAAACAAAAATATATTTAATGCTATTTGTAAACCCGGGAGTCTGGGAGCAAATTTTTAGTCGCTTTAAAATTAAAACTTACGATTATGTGCTTTTCCCTTTAGTTATGTTGAGCAGTATGTTTGCGAATAAACTTTTAGTTGTCGATCGGGAGTCTGGAAGCAGGACCTTAGCAGCGAGCACACAGCAAATTCAGTACTTGCTAGAAAAAATATATAGGCCTAGTTTTAACGCTGCTTGGATGCATTTTATAAACTTCAAGTACATTCGCTATTAGATTTGATTTTATAAAATGCTGATAGAATTGTGTTCATTCCATGTTCATTTCATTCCATAACAATGCTGTTTTTTTGTGACAAGCAATGTTTCCAAGAGCATTATGAAATAAGCAAATTGCACCAAAACTTTTTGGGTAAAGCTTGCACGTTGGTCATGTTTTCAGAAGAATCATTTGCATTAATTTCATTCATCAAATTTACTGTAAAATCAAGCTTATCGCGATTACAATAATCTGAGCTTCCTTTACGTTACCTGCAGTGCAGAGGTCAGCAACCCGCGGCTTCTTGTGACTTTGGATAGTTGTTGTTGTTCAAGGGTTATTTAGGGTGTGGGTCAACCTGATTTTGAAACAAAATTGGCCGACTTAGCCGAAAAAGACATACGAATTAAATATCCAAGTTTAGATTTCTCATAGCTGGCCTGTCGGCTGCATTGCCAACGAGGGTAAAGGCGTCCCCTGCTGGTACAGGACAGAACACTTTTAGTTGTCGATCGGGAGTCTGGTCACATTATCTGGGTTCAACCCGCACCCTCGCCACTTTGTTGCGTCCTTAGATAAAACGCTTTTACCCTCTGCCGAAAGTGCGACCCGCACAACAAGTTTTTGTGGCCAGCGACTGCTTGCAATTTTTCTACCAAAACGTTGTTTTTTCTGTCAAATTTGTTGACTCTTGTTTTTTCAAATATTTGTTTAGTTAATGACGTCGCTAGAAGTAGATTACAATGTGGCAATTTCTCAGGATACAGTTACCATTGGAGTACAGGCGTTGCGGGAGCTGAGGTCTTCCTCTTTTAGCTCAATACTTTAAAAAAATTTATTCAAATGCTCGCTTTTAAACGTGTTTTGACCTAAGTATACCTGCATAACCTAAACACCAGCATGAGGAGTATTCTTAGGGTGTTCAAGGTGTACACTGTGCAGTGAACACCCTGCCAATTTGACTTACCTAAAAATGTGTTTTCCTTTTTTTTTGTTTCGTTTTTATTCGTTTTTTTTTTTCTTTTCTTGTCACCAATTTTTTCAAGACCTTGACCAAACTATTATTTTCTAACTTTTTTACGGCATTTTTGTGTTCAAAGGTGAATTTTCATGCCTTTCACCACTGTGCTTTTATCTTTCAATTATTAATAATTATTGTTACTTTTTCCGAATACCAGCATATTTTAATACCCTAGATGGTTACCTTTAGCTGAGCTCATATCAGAGGTGGCAAAGGATCCGGATAGTACCCAGATCTTACTCTTTTTTTTCTGATTCGGATCCAGTTTCATTAAGAGATGCGGATCCGGATCTGATTTTGCTGATTACTTTTAAACTCATAGTTGATGTTCGTCAAAATGTTCGTTAAAATGCACGAAGGGTAGTTGCATGCTGGCTAGGGATGTCCATTTCAGAATAATAATGTATTCTAGAATAATTTCGAATCTTTTTTTTTCAAGTCCAAATTCCGAATCTTAAATTTATAAAATGGTCGTCAGTAATATTTTGATGTCAATTTAGCACTTATATGCTCGACTACTGCAAAATAAAAAAAAGTCCAATATTTTGTTTCATTTTTAAGGAATGTATAGCCAGTAGACTACAATGGTTACCGCGCTATAAATCACACGATTATTGGATATCCTCATTCTGCAATTCTTCATTAGTTTCTCTTGAATTTTTCGTTTTTATTTCAATCGTCATTTCTTGTTGTTTTCAGAGAAAGAAAACAGGCCCGCAACCAGGAGGGCTAAGCCCTCCTCGAGAAAATAACGCCATTGTAACATGTGGGTCAAAAGGATGCATCCAACGCGGTAGACCGGCTCGGTTGAATAAACTTATCACTTGCAGTTTTTCTTCACAGCTAAACCGAATCCTAAAAACAGATCGGGTCTGGATCTTAAAATTTAAAAGATTTAGGATCCGGATCTCTTCTAGTTGGATCCGAATCGGTTCCGGATCTTTTTACATGTGTATCCGGCCACCTCTGGCTCATATGGGCCTTCTGCTGTAGGATTAAGACTAATTAGGACTCGCTTGAGTGCGTAGCACCTTTGTTTTTGTTCGCGATTTTTGGCAGGTGGGGATTGATTTGCTCATACAGTAACTATCAAACAGTAAAATCTAGAAAGATGAAATTTGGACTCCACATAATAATTAACGAAAGCGTCACGTGTGCCAATTTTGGGGATCCTAGGTCACGTGATTGTAAATTGACTCACAAAAAAAACTAAAAAAAGGCGATTTTTGGCTTGAAAATTTCTTAATTCGCCTATAACTCAAAAAACTATTTGGCATGCAAAGCTGAAATTTGTACACAATGAGGCAGAGATGGGCAGAGTCAAAAAAGTTTGACTTTGAATCCGCTCCACGTCCGAAGACTTAGACTCCGAGTCCGCTCAAAAACTTGTTTGTCCACAAATTTTTTAATCGGAATCCGCTTCAAGTCCGAAAAAGTTTTTTTATTTATTTTGGACTACAAAGAGCCCTGGAATATAAAACGCAGTATATACCAGATATAATTTTGACTGTTTTGCTTTTATTTTCTTACATAAAATGCTCAGAAATATAAGAGGCTTTTGGTTTTAATCAAATCTGAATTACAACTCAGAGCTTACAAAGCTCTAAAAACTTTAATTGAACTCTAAATTGAATCGTGAAGTGAATAAGAGTAGCCTTTTGGACTCGTAGACCTTTAACTTGATTCATACATAAAGTGCATCTGAGTATAAGACGCAACATCAATTTCTCAGAAATTTTAAATACCCGCTATTTAAATTTTAAACCAATGTCTTTGTATATTCTGCTGTATATAGACAAGCATTGTCTTTACATACTGTAGCCTATTACATGAAAAGATAATGATTGTAGTGCACCTTGACCTTATGGTTCAAAACATATGGCAGCTTCTGATGCCCAACATAGGTGACCTATAATTAACATGCAATTGATACTTTGCTTCAGTTACAGGTAATCACCCTATTTCAATACTAACAACTTGTAATCCATAACTGATAAAGCATGAATACAGGTATCTGGCAAACTGGTAAGCCTATCCAGTAGCGTAGGCAGGATTTTCGAAAGGGGGGGGGGGGGCAGGAAATTCAAAAAATTGGAGAATAACGAACACCAGAATGAAAATTTTCTCCACCCAGAATGAGTACGTTTTCCTGCCCACAATCAGGTGAAGACAAAAAAAAGAAGATCTTCACTCAAATCTAGTCTGGTTTTTCGCCCAAATTTAAGTGAAGGCAAAAAAAAAGGTCTTCGCCCACCATTTGTGCACTCAAACCTTCCGCCCAAGTTACAAAGGGGGGGGGCATGTCAGAATTTTGAATACTACTCTATGCTAATTATGCTATCCTGGCCACTCAAAAGCGAGGGCCATGGCCCAATGGTCCCCCCTGATTACGCCTCTGGGCCTATCCTATTGCAATAGTGCTACTCTGTAATGAAAAAGTGATTAACAAACATGCAATTTATTCCTAGCAATAAAGTCCTTGTCACATTAGGATTATAGTATACAGCTTAATTATGGCATTGTCTTTATCCGATATATTAGGCCTATTATCAATAAATACATTTACATGCATTCATGCAGGCCTACTGTAATGCATAGGTGGGCACAAGTCCGTTAATCGTTAATTCGTAAATAACGAAGCTAACTTTTTCATCAACTCGTTAATCCGTTAAAAAGTTTTTCCATGTTAACGGACTAAATTAACTTCCGTAAACGTTTAACGTTCCGTTAACGTTAACGTTTCTATCGGTTAACTTCCGTTAACGTTTCTATCGTTAATATTTTGCACCATTCATTCATCTTACCGATACAAACCAGTTTGCACTGGTAACACTTGTTGCGTACTAGCACGAGTTTTGTTGAAGACAGCGAAGAAAGGAGCTCTTTTTTGTGGCAAATAATAAGCTGCAGCTTCATAGGTCTATTAATTATCGCTGTTTGCAATTTCCAAAGATTTTCCGATCGCATCTTCATTGGTGCATTTGAACTTATTTTTATCTTGAAAATTAGATTAGACTGTAAAATGTAACTTCCAAAACGCAAAAAGACCACCATAGCAATAAATATTTCCTTACAATCAGCTCAACAGCTTCAATAAGTGTTCTAGAAGCGAGTGAATAAAACGAAATGTAAATTACACGCAAAGTATTAACGAATTAACGGACTTTATTAACTTCCGTTAATTAAAGCTGAAAACAACAGATTAACGTAACGGAGGTGTGAAGTTTGTTAACGGACTAGTGGTTAACGAAGCTAACGTTTAGCAATAACTTGCCCACATATGGTGTAATGCATTAGGACAATGCTCTATGTTGGCCGAAATGCAGCATTCGCAGGTACTAAGTGCTATTTAAAGTCACAGTATTTGAGTATTGATGGTGAGCTAACCTAATCTGAAACTTCTAAATCTAAAGCACATATCCTCGTCAATGTACCTCAAACCCTAGATAGCCAATAGCCAGATAGCCCAAACCGCGCTAAAACCAATGAAAAAACTAGAACTTATGGAACGAAGTAACTAATGAATACGCCGCTCAACCAAACTCGCTTCTGATTGGTCAATCGAATTTTTCCCTAGCTATCAGGTAGTAACGGCGTAAACAACATTTGTTCAGATGGGAAAACCTGTGTTAATTTGGACGGTTCGTATTGCGACGCTAACCACAACGAACTAAAACTACCTATTATTATTTGAAAGGGTCGATATCAACATTAATAGCTTGTTACAGCTCTTTTCTAAAAGTTAGAAAGATTTAGGCGCTTTAAAATGTAGTCAGAGCGAATTTATAGCCTAGGCTTGTGGCTGGCAAAGTTAGGCCAAGCAAAGGTAGCCAATTTTACTGAGCTGCTGAGTTAGTGCAGTAACTGCAGTTTTAGGTTTACACAGACTTGTTTGTTTCACCTCCAGCTGAAAAGCTTATCAGTTTGTAATGGCTAAATAGGCTTTCTTCAGTTCGAGTGTGCAATCAAGTTTTGGAAAGATCTTCAGTGACAGCATAGCTGTGATTCGCAATCGTTTTCTAAGCCGTGTAGCGTAAAGTACAGTGAGCTGCTGAGGTCTTTTGCAATAAACAGCCTGGATGCTTTTGGTTAGTTTCGCTTCTATGTTAGACTGGTCGGCTCTCGGTTGCAATTATGTGTGGTTATTTGCAATATCGTAAAAGGTTATGAATTCTGCAACAATTTTAAAACCTGCATCTTAATCGATCAGCAATTAATTCGGTAGGCTCACTAGGCCTAATATGCGGGATATCTTCAGCAAGCAGAAGCTTTATTCAGATTCATAGTTTGTCAATCTTTAACTGAAATTTTATGAGAAGTTGTTTCAGTTGAAGTGAGCAAATTATGATCTGCAGCTTTCATCAAATCTGCTTCGCTCCGGTATTGTGGGACGGTATCAGCTCTAGCGACAGCGTATATGAATTCTATTGCAACAATTTGGATTGAGATTTGCAAATTAACAGTGCATTTTTACAATCAACATGTTAAAGCCCGTAAGTCATTTAAGAGTGTTGGTGAATTCCTAAGACTGCATGCATATACAGCCTGGACTAACTTATTTATTATTTGAAGTGCACTAAGTTTTATAAACACAGAAAGCAAATTTATTTGCCACTACTGATAACATATGGCACGATGCCGGAACAGCTTTGTGAAATTATAACAATTATTATATTCGCAAATACACAATTGTAGACCTTCGCAAGCATGAGTCACAGATATATCGTACTACTGCTCTGTTGTAACTTTATTATGCTCATCAAATATACCTCGTATTATGGGAGATTGTAAATTCACCAATGCAGCACAAACTTGTGCGAGTTTGTCACAGTGTGGACGAAGATTTGATGTAATTAGTGCTAGAATTTTGTAATTTCTCAGCCTCTCAATAGCTCGCTCAACATGAATTCTGCTACCAGCAATTTTCCGTGTAAATATGGCTTCTGATCTGGTAAACTGACTTTTGCCTAGGAGAAATGGTGGAAGGTTTAAGAAGACATTTTTGGGGATTGGATCATGGATCATGAAACCTTTATCTGCGAGGATCAAGTCTCCAGCCTGAAAAGTAAGTTGAATAAAAATTTAGATTACTGTAGTGTCAATGCTAAAAAGAACTGCTCGGTCTGCTGCAAGAAACCAAATTATAAATAATATCTTTGAATGTCCTCTATCAATTTCTTCATCACTGTATGAAACTTCTAGGCGGTGTCTTTCATACGGTATATACTGCATATTATATATTATCAGTCATTGAAAAACCTTAATGCAAAATTAAACTGAACTGCATTTCTGAACTTACTAAAATTACATTTGCTTATTTCAATGTTTTGAACTGTACCTTTAACTGCGTGATGACTTTGCTGTGATCGGTCACCATTTTGTCACTAGTGCTTCCTGGGAATCCATTGCTCACAAAAGTTATCGCGCCATTAGGTGCAACTCCAATCAGATACTTTGCTGTTAAACGATGTTTATAATTGCTGTAGCTGGCGCTTGCTGCATGTAGATCTTGTCGCGGTGTTTCGATAAAAAATTCATTACAATCTAAAATGGTTCTGCAGTTGGATATACCTCCAAACGTATTTGGCATACTGCCACAATTTTTTTCCAGAGATGGTATGTTTTTCATGCAGCCAATGAAAAAGATTAGGTGGAAAGCATGAAGATATTTAAAAAAAATATTTTGAATGGTTGTATGGCTTACTCCGTATCGCTTTGCTAAGTCAAACTATGGCATGTCTCTCCTAAGTCGCATTAAAAATATCAGCAGCTGATTGTGTGAAGTTATAGAGTTTACTGGTTTCCCAGACCAATAAGTAAGAGGCTGAAATCTTTCAATCATTGCCACAACTGTGTTATATACTGAGGCAACTAATCCAGTGTAAGTTTTAATGTCTTCTTCTGACAGATTTTCCCATTTGAAAATTCTTTTTCTAAGAGCTTCATTCTCCATTTTTAGCTCAGCTAATTCTTTTTTGGCTTGTTCCAAGTCTTCACTATTGTTGCTTATTGCCATTTCAGTTGAATTTTCTGTGTCAGAATTTTCTTTTGTTTCAGTATCTGAGCTCAAATTGTCAGTTATTTGGTCATATTTCTCTCTGGCATTGATTGATGTTGCTGATGATCTATGAAATGCTCTTTGATCTTTTTGTTGTCCTCTAAGATTAAAGCGAGGAACAGCATCTTTTTTTAATTTTCTTCTTTGTAATTGTGGAGGTGCTTTACTTGTTGTTGGCATTATTTTGAAGTCTTCTTCAGCAAAATGAAATGAACAAGCATGAGCATATTTTCCAGGAGAATAATTCTTTCTGTTTAGCATTTTTAGCCATTTTGTTCTGGCGTTTGGTTCTGGTGGTAGGCCTATGCGATGAAATGAGCGATCAGTATTTCTTTCAGATGTTGCCTTGCAACCAAAAACTACACAATGGTTTGGCATTGTAAAAATATAAATTTATGGCATGGATCCTAAACGACTGTAACATGTGAACTGGTAAGTGAAATAAATTCTTTTATGAACATTGTTAGCAGAGATTACACTGGTGTATGCATATTTACAGTACAACTTTAAAATAGTCCCAATAGTGTTCACAACTGTATCGCAGCAGAACATTTTAAATCGTTCCGTTAGTAAGGGTCAGAGATAGTCATGAGCTTTTCAAAATCATATTGAAAACAAAAACTGTCTCTTTTCATGTACTGGTACAGCAATATGTTTTCAAAGATGGTGAAGAGAGAAAAAAAAACAACAAACTTTTAACTAGTTTTCTTGAAAAAAAAATGGCAAGCCTTGAGCTCTTTTTATCCTTAAGCATTAAAACTCATCAAATGAATATACTTACAAAATAGAAATCGCTTAATTAGTCGTACTGTTGTAAAATATTTCTTGTCACTCTTGAGATCTTTCTTACTCAGTAAGAGAACTTTCTTACTGGTAAGAGATCTTCTGAAATAATCTTGCTTACTCATTGTAAAATAATCTTTCTTAAGAAAAATGTACTATGAAATTAATGATAAGCTATAGACAGTATCCAGAGTCTTAGAGGCACAATCTATAGTATTAAATTACTATGATATGAAATTAATTTCCAAGAGCATGCCTAAGACAGCTGTTTCACCTAATTTCAAGACTCGTCATTTAGGCTTGCAAGGCCGAAAAAACAATAATAACAAATAAATAAATAAAATCATTACACATCTTTACCAATTAAGTTATGTAACATACTGATCTTTACTCATCATATTAAAATAAGCTCATGTTCATACCTGTAGTCTTAGCTATACTGATGAGGAATAGAAGACGAAATGTCGATTCTGAATCAGTATGTCTTAGTCTGTTAATCAAGATTCTGGATACTGTCTATAGCTTATCATTAATCTTTCTTACTCTTGTAAAATAACCTTTCTTACTGTTGTAAAATAATCTTTCTTACTCTAGTAAAATAATTTTTCTTACTCTTGTGAAATAACCTTTCTTACTCTTGTAAAATAATCTTTCTTTTACTCTTGTGAAATAGTATGGTATATTTAAACCTAACCTTGATGCAGCATGAAAGATATGGCTTCAGCTAAACAAATCATTCCACCTTTCTTATTCTTCTTTCAGATATGAAATACACCCTGGAAAAAGCCCCATATACAGGGCCATTGAGAGCCAAGCCCAGGCCCGGTACCTAAATTGAATCCGGACCCCATGCCAAATGGCAGATAGGATGGTCCGTCAAAACCTGAATATCATAAAATCGATGGGGCAATATTTCTGGCTTCTAATTGAGTTAATCTCCTAAAAAAAAGCTCATTGGGCCCAACGACAGTTAATTTTCCACCTATATTTGATGAATTTCCAAAAAAAAAGGGCTTCAGTTAGGCTGACCTCAAACATAGTCACCAATACCAACTTCATGACCCGTATCCCTGACAAAAAAGGTCTCATCGATTGTTTTACAGGCAGCATTCTCAAACATTTGGGCCCCAAAAAAAATCCCGGGCCCGGTGTCAAAGGTACCCCCTGGATTCCCCTCTCAATGGTCCTGCCCATGTACCAATGTACATTGATATTTCTAATTCTGATAGTTGTGACAGGTCTGGGCTTGTCAAGTGGCATGATATTCCAATTTGTGACATCATGAAAACTCTGGCTTCATTTCATGAATTTCCCTGAAGAACATTACATTCTGATATTTTTAACAGGTCTGGACTGCTCAAGTCGCATAGTATTCCAAATTTAAACATCATAAACATTCTGGCTTCATTTGGTTTGGTTTGAACAAACTACAGATAAAAAAAAAATATCTTCCATAATCTTCATTTGCATGGCATGTACTGCAGCATATGCTACATTTAATTATGAGCATACTGGATAATCCGGGTATGTAATACATCAACTGGTTATCCATCAAAATATACATTATTGAATTAAGTTTAAATAAGATACCAAAAACGTTTCCCTTCAGAACAAATATACAGGCTAATTTAGTTTAATTTATTATCAGTTTAGTAGCTGTTGATAGTAATAACATGAGGATAAAGCAATATGAGATAATATTGATGCAGTATAAGAATTTAAGGAAAGAGTATCAAAAATATTGATGCATTTTATTGCATGCAAGAAAAGAATGAAAGATAAGGTTATTTAAAGCAAAAGTAAACATAGGAACACCAAACGATAACAAAATTCACAAAATTTTTTATGTACAGAAGTGTAGAAAAATATTTAGGTCCCCAACAATCAGATTTTTTAAGAATAGCGATTAGTTTATTCAAACTTCACTTCAATTGATTCAGTTCTAACTCAGACTATAGCATGGGAAGTGGTCGATTATTACTTTTCAATTTAAGTTCTAGTGTAGCAATATTTCATTTAAATAATTCTTTTATAAGGTTTAGATCAAAATGAATACAGAGGTAATAACCCTGGCTGCTATTATGAATTTTTTCAAAGAGGACAGTAACACATTTGAAAAAGGAGAAAAAAAGTCCCAAACTGATCATGTTTTAAAGCTAAAAATTCAAGATCTAGATATTGTAGCCAAAGTTCAGGCTTCATTGAAAGATCGATCATACAAGGTTGTGTTGACTGTTGATGGATGTGGAGGTATAGCTTGTGCACACTGTGAATGCCCACGAGGTAACTGGATTTGTAGCCATATGGCTGCAACTGCAATTTACGCAAATAAAAAAGGTTTATCTAAAACTGACTTACCTAATTCTTGGATAGCTCGCCCCAAAAAGCATTTGAATCAACAAGTAAGTACTGTTTCATCATTGTTTCCTTCCAATAAGTCGGATTTTACAGCAATTAGTAGAGAAGTGTCTGCTGGTGATATTGATTTTCTTTTTACTAATTTACCCACATGCCCTCTTAAATGGATAATTGAAGAAGAACCCACGGCGTCCACATTTGAAATTAACTATCCAACATTAATTGAAGACATAATACATATAAATTGCACAGACAAAAATGAATTTATTGAAAAATGTAAAGTAACTGCTGAGCAAATTCAATGGGTTGCATATAATACCAAAGATCAAAGAACTTCTCACCTTTAGGGAAAAATTAGACGGCTGCGCTTAACTGGAAGTAACTTTGGAAAAGTCTTTGCTGCATATGATCGCCATCAACAATTCGGTAATGCATATCCTCCATCACTTTTCAAGACATTACGAGGTGAATATTCATTACAGGGAAAGGATTCAATAATATGGGGACAAGTTCATGAGAAACAGGCAATTGAGCAATATAAAATCATTACTGGGAATCAGGTGTCAGCTATAGGATTAGTTCTATTCGAATGTGGGTACCTTGGAAGTACACCAGATGGAATAGTTACACAAACAAGCGAAAGAGGTTCGGTGGATTGTGGTGTGCTTGAAGTTAAATGTCCATTCAAGTATCGAAACTCTACAGTGGATGAAATGATCCAATCAGAATTAAAAGAAAAAATGTGCTCAAACTCATTCTACCTCACAAAATTAGGACAGATGAACACGAACCATCCATACTGGCATCAAGTACAAGGAGAAATGGCTGCAACAAACTTGGAATGGGCTGATTTTGCATTATGGACCCAAAAAGACTTTCGAATTTTCAGAATCCAAAAATGCAACAACTGGAAGATTGATCACCTATCAAAATTAAAACATTTTTATTTAAATGTTCTTTTGCCACAGTTCTATGGCTTCTAGTTTTTTAAAATTTAAACTGGTAATAATGAAGAAATACATTTGTGAGCCATGTTTACACTGTGTTTGGCTAGGGTTGAGCCATGATATGCATGCAGTCTTAGGAATTTATTCATAAATGACTTACCGGCTTTAACTGTTTGATATGTTGATTGTAAAAAAGTAGTATTACCATAATTGGCAGATCTAAATCCAACTTGCTGCAATAAAATTCGCATAAATCGTCTAATGCGCTGATGCATTAAGCCAACATTGTCCTACAATACCAGAACGCAGCAGTTTGCAAATTAATAGTAAAAATGCAATGTTAATTCAATTCAATTTATTAAGACAGCGAAAAGACTATTTAGTCATCAAAGTCAACCGTCAAGAGTTCATATTTACAAAACACTTTTACCAAACAAAAGCAAATAAGCAAGCTAAGTACAGCAAGAAACAAATCACTAGGAAATTAACAGCAAAAATGACAAGGTTATGCTCAGAGTCATGTCTCTGACAGGTACCTCCCACCCCCCACCCCGAAATGATAGCTACTGGTAGGTATCGATTAAGCTTCTTTTAAATTCTTTTTTGAATCTATAAAAGTTCATCTCTTTCACTTGCAATGGTATTTGATTCCAGATTTTTGGTCCAATATAAATTAAACATTTTTGGGCTTGTTTTGTTGAAACTCTTGTTACGAAATAATTTCTTTTGTGTTTTGTTCTGGTGTTATATGAGTGTAATTCATCTAGTATTGTGTATTTCTGCATTAAGAGTGTTGAGTGATTTGTTGTAGACACGGTGTATTAATTTGGCTACTTCAAGTTTATGTATATCATGAAGCTTTAATAACTGTAGTCTTGAAAATAGTGGTGATGTGTGGGTTCTGGGATTGCTATGGGTGACGATTCGCACTGCTCTCTTTTGATGATTCGCACTGCTCTCTTTCAATTTGCAAATCTCAATCCAAATTGTTGCAATAGAATTCATATACGCTGTCGCTAGAGCTGATACCGTCCCACAATACCGGAGCGAAGCAGATTTGATGAAAGCTGCAGATCATAATTTGCTCACTTCAACTGAAACAACTTCTCATAAAATTTCAGTTAAAGATTGACAAACTATGAATCTGAATAAAGCTTCTGCTTGCTGAAGATATCTCGCACATTAGGCCTAGTGAGCCTACCGAATTAATTGCTGATCGATTAAGATGCAGGTTTTAAAATTGTTGCAGAATTCATAACCTTTTACGATATTGCAAATAACCACACATAATTGCAACCGAGAGCCGACCAGTCTAACATAGAAGCGAAACTAACCAAAAGCATCCAGGCTGTTTATTGCAAAAGACCTCAGCAGCTCACTGTACTTTACGCTACACGGCTTAGAAAACGATTGCGAATCACAGCTATGCTGTCACTGAAGATCTTTCCAAAACTTGATTGCACACTCGAACTGAAGAAAGCCTATTTAGCCATTACAAACTGATAAGCTTTTCAGCTGGAGGTGAAACAAACAAGTCTGTGTAAACCTAGAACTGCAGTTACTGCACTAACTCAGCAGCTCAGTAAAATTGGCTACCTTTGCTTGGCCTAACTTTGCCAGCCACAAGCCTAGGCTATAAATTCGCTCTGACTACATTTTAAAGCGCCTAAATCTTTCTAACTTTTAAAAAAGAGCTGTAACAAGCTATTAATGTTGATATCGACCCTTTCAAATAATAATAGGTAGTTTTAGTTCGTTGTGGTTAGCGTCGCAACACGAACCGTCCAAATTAACACAGGTTTTCCCATCTGAACAAATGTTGTTTACGCCGTTACCACCTGATAGCTAGGGAAAAATTCGATTGACCAATCAGAAGCGAGTTTGGTTGAGCGGCGTATACTAGCCGATAAAACGCACGCAAACAGCGGCAATCAAGTGTAACGGTCAAGTGTAACCGTATGTTACTTTTACATCGCTTTGGAATGCAAAAAAGCTGCTACCCGCAATTGCTATCTCTCGGGCTGGCATCGCTTCCCAAAAGCTAACTCTTAGGCAAGGTATTGAAGGGGAAAAATGCAACACGTCGCTCCATTTCCAAAAGCGCTCCCAATGCGAATCTTTATTGACCGCCAGATACGCCAGATGCGCTGAACGCGAATCAACAGAGGTGGAGTCGAGGATACACGGCTCGAGGCCAAGGCCAAGAACAAAAAAAAATCCGAGGCCAAGGACAGTCTTTCCGAGGACAGACCCTCTCGAGGCCAAGGACAAGAATACTCGAGGCCAAGGACCAAGGACACAGCCGCAAGTGTTCTCCAAAAACAAAACAAAAAAGGTCTTCAAAAAAGTTTTTCAGGCCATCTCCAATTTATAGGCGTAGCCAGAATTTTTGATTGGGGAGGTTTAAACCATGCAATCACAGGCAATGACGTCATCAAAAATTTGCCTGTTGGCACTTAACCAGGATTTTGCAAAGGGAGAGGGCTTAAGCTAATATAGTTGAAAAGTGCAAATACGTAACTTTGGAGACGTTTTGAGAAAGCCAGTGTAAATCAAACGTATCACAGGCGGGGGGTCTGGTGGCGGGGCCCGCAGCGACCGAAGGCTTTGGGGGTCTGGAGGCGAAGCCCCCAGCTGTTGGGCGATTTTTCGTAATTTTTTGGAAAAAAGAGCTATTTTAATGCCATTGAATCACATTTCGCACATGCTTAGAGCCATTTGAAAGCACTAGATTTTTGACATTTGAAAACCAATTAAAAAAATTAAATTGTTTAATCCTCCTTCTTGTTGCGATTTAAGTCTAAAACACGTTTAACATCTTGAATTTTGGTGTTAAAGTTTAATTGTACGTGATTTGGTCCAGGTAGGCGGAAGTACGGTGCATTGTCTCCTGCAACATTTTAGCAGCAAATGAAAACCCACTCGAAGATTTTCCTTAGAGATTTTTGTTTTGTCATGAAACTAACCAGTTATAGAAGTGCATGTTAGGCCTCCTCAATTGAAGTTCAACGATTTGTTCAATCAGCATTTTCCATAGCTAATTTTTTTTTTGTGTTTTGTGCGTAAAAACTGGCGAGGTGGAGGTGAATTAATGAATTGTTATTGAAAAATAGTACAATAGATGGTTACGCTTACTAACCATGTTATTGCCGGGCCGGATTTACATCGCACTGGGCCCCTTGCACTTTGGAGATTTTCGCAACATCTTTCTGCCAAATGTAGGTGAAGACCATAAAAAGTCTTAAGATTTGAGCGCAGGGCCCTTAACTGGTACTGCGCCATATTGTTATAAATCCGGCCTTGGTTAATGCAATACGTTCATAAAAAGGCTAGATGTGATCCTGAGATAGCAACTTTTAGGACAAAAACTATCCATTTCTTCCAGGTTTACGTTTAAATTGGCTGGCAAAAATCGATTTGAGGGGGTCCCGGGGTTTCTGGTCTTCAATATCGTTGTTCGCTACTGGTGTAAGCGAAAAATGCTAAAAAGAAACTGAAACTAAAGAAACAATAGGCTTTTTTGTCACATTTTTGTCATTGGTGAAATTTCAATTGGGGGGAGGCCCGCTTGGCTAAGCCTATGCTCCAATTGCGGAAAACAAAAAAGGTATTTGCAAATTTTCCGCAAGGTTTCTGGCGTTTTTCAACAAAATTTCAACGGTTCAAAAAATAGTGCTGTCCTCGAGCCGAGGACGGCAATTTTTGAGAACTTGAAGCTTTGAGGCCAAGGACTTCAAATGTATCCTCGAGGACTTTACCTTCGTAAACGGAATGTATCAGTAGAACTGAAAAACAGTTGAAAGCTGAAAACAAAATGTACCCTGCAAAACATTGTGATCAGATCTTTCCACCGAGTCACTCTCCGCTAAGAGGAATTCAAAAGAGGGAGAACCGGACCTTTGAAACTAGCCTCTAGTGCCCATCAGTGAAGGCCCGGCGCCACGAGGGGGCATTCCGGGGCCGTGCCTCCCCAAATGACTGCTTGTGTGCCCCAAGCGAGGACTGTGCTCCGAAGAGATTATCAGGCTCGGGGCTGCTGGAGTGCAAATCGAGGCCTAAGACACCCAAATTGGTGCTTATTGCCTTAGAATTTGCGAGCAAGAACTGTTTTATCGTAGTTTTTGTGGACTCACACTGGATTTCATGAAACTTTGGGGACGGAGACCTTTTTTTTTTGGTCTTCAGTTTGAGATTCGTACAGTCGCAAAATTTTGAGATGAAAACCTGAGTTTGTGGAAATTTTTGAACTGAAGACCTTCTTTTTTATGTCTTCACCTTTTTCGTTTGCTCCACACTCTTAAATTCACGTAAATAAACCTCTCGTGCTCCTCCAAAATTTATTTCTGCCCCCCCTAGTCACGCTATCCTGGCGCCGGCCCGGCATCAGTAGCCTATAAGTTAATTTTTGTAATTTTGTTGTATTCACCAAGTTGCTTTGGCCAGGAGACAGCAAAAAAGCCTTTTGGTCTTGGAGTTAAGCTGCCACGTCTTGTCTACCACACACTGTGGAGTCTTCACGGTGACATCCCTTGTTATTGCTGAACGCTAAGCAAGGAATCGAACCCAGATCTAGCATATCAGTAACAGACGCTCAATCACTGATTGGCCATACGTTATGTATTTTTGTGAGGAAGGTTGAAAAAAACTCACGTTTAAATTATCAAAAAGACAATACTATTTCTCGTGATGCATAATCTGACCCAAATTTAACCAATGCAACAAAGAATTGTAACAAATCTGTGATTTCCGTCATATAATTCAGCATAATATTACGGCCACCCACAGAATACGCTGTTAAGCCGTTACGCTCGTAAGCGACGTTTTGTATAGTGTAGACACCCTCGACGTACGAGCGTAAAAAATTTTGAAATTTTGTACGCACAGTGTAGACCGGCCCTAGATGTTGCCTGTTGGCAACAAAAGAAAATTTGACCTCGATTTTTGCTCTTGGCAGTAGAGAAGATAGTTTGGCTTCGACAGTTTTTCTGGATCCCATAATCGCAGTTCATCTTTCTTCTCGTCCTGTCCATATAGCGATTGCAGGAACTTTGCTTTTTGTCTGACTCACGTGGTTCTATCTTTTGGTCGTTTCGTTGGTTCTGTCAATTTTGGTCCATCTTTTTGTTGAATTTACCATCAACCAACAAGTCTATTTTTCATTGTCAAGAATTCCATTTATATTGAAGATTCAATGAATCCAATCAACCAGCAACATCCGGAACTCAATAACAGGAAAGAACGTTTATTTAATTTTGTTTAACTTTACTGTATTATTGTGTTATTATCTTTTTACTTTATCCTTTATCCCCCAACATAAAATGAGTTTAGTGGGAAAAGTTGCCAACGGCAGCGAGGATACACAACATGAGCCTACTGTAGAGAATAACGATGCCGGCTGTAGCAGGGATAACAAAATTAAGTTGCCTGAGGAAACGAAACCTGCTTCACTCGCTTGTGATGCTAGCGACGCCCGGGTGGGAGATCCTGTGGACTTGGCTGTTGGTGGTGGTACTGGGGGTGCCGACGGTTTAATTTCGGACAAGGGAAATATTCCTCAAAAGCTCCTCACCACGCACCGAACTTTGATTGTTGACCTTACTAAGCTATCTAAACAATTCGATCGCTGTAATTCGCAGGAGAATTTTGAGGAACTTTCTTTTAAATATGACGCTCTAAGAATAGCATACAATAAATATCACGCCAATTTACAACAGCTTACGGAATTTAGTACGTTAAATCAATTAACTGATCGCATCGTAGAAGTGTACGAAAATTGTTACTTCTCTTACGACGAATGCTACATGCGACTAAATAAACGTTTTCATGATGAAGTCGAGGCCTCTGACAGCGCGTCTCAAACTACGGAGAGCACCAGTACTTCTAGTAAACTTGCACGTCATATTGATCTAGATCAAAAACTAGCAGAATTAAAAGTGGCCACCGAGTTGGCTGAAGCAAGGGATGCTAAGATGTTAGCCGAAGCTGAGGCTCGCAGCTCGCGCGGAGAAGGCTGAAACGTTAGCAAAATTGCGTTTGGAAAAAGCCAGAGTTGAGGCAGAGCAAAAGCTTATTTCCTGTTCTGAGCGGGGCTCGTCCGTTGCTGCTTATAGAAGATCTCGTATTGCACGTAAGTCACTGAGAGATTTGACAGGGAGTGTCGCGCGGGCGGGTAAAGCCAAGCTGGGCTTCGATAATGGCTTCAGTAAAGCTTCAAAAAAACCGTTAAAACTGCGTGTTGCATCCGTTAGTGCAACGAGGTCGCAAACTATTAATAAAACTTTGCTAACTCAACGCGAAATTCCCACTGAGGATGCTCGTTCCGATCGTACCAGATCATGGGTACATGACGTTACAAAATGTACTGTTCAAACGGCTAATATCATTTCTAAAATGCCGATTGAAACAAATCTACGTGTACCTGGCCCGTCACCAGTGGATCACACTGCTTCAGCTGCATAATTACCTTGAACGTCAGGGAAGAATTGAATACATAAATTTAGCATCTCAAATTGCATACAACGGAAATAACTTGGCGTTTGTATTTTTCGGAAATCAAATTCGAAAGTTAATGGTTAAATCCCCTCACGAGGAACGCCGCTTAGAGGTACTTCGTGCTTCTTGCATAAAACAACCTCGTGAGATGGTAAATCTATTTTTTGCGCCATTTAAAAGCATGAGCACAAGTGAGCAAATTGAACTGGCTCTGGATTGGCTGCGTCAGCGTTATAGTGTCTCTGGCTTTTTGTCCGCGCCGAAAGTATTGGAAATCCGAAATGGTGCTAAAGTAACTCATACGGTTTCATCGCTTAAATCTTTTAATGAAGATCTTACTACATTAGAAGTTTTCGTTTATGCCCATGACAAAGTCGATAAACTTTCTGAGCAGCTCTTGCTTGACGTGGCTAAGCGTTTACCTGGCAATTTAAAACGTCGCTATATTGATTATCTTGCTGATAGGCGTTCTAATTTAGATCAACCAGGTTTTGAAGGATTTGAAGCACTGCGTAATTTTGTAGTACATAAAATAAATGTAATGACCTCCGACTAGGCACAAGCTTTGTTCAAAACTAATGAAGATAAAGTTAAATCACGTGATTCTGGCGGTGAGCGTAATACTGCAAGGTTCGTCACACAGCGTTCTCCATGCACCAGACTCGGCAAAAAATTTGAACGGAGATCTGCTTGGAGCTAATAAACGTGCTGCGTCTCGTAATCAACGCTCTCCTGCTAAATCGCCACCAGAATGTTTTTATGCGCTGAAAAACACTATCTCGCCGATTGTGCTAAGTTTAAAGCTGTGTCCAATCATCTTAAACGACAACTGTAATTAATGCGGGCAGATGCTTGAATTGTTTATCTTTAGGACATCCTGTTCGTAACTGCGCGCATCAATCTAAGTGTCGAAAATGTCGCCCTGATTCTAAAACTAAACATGCCACTGCTTTACATGATTGCTCCGCTATCCCTCGAAATGTAGGGGCCGCAGACAAAACTCCTACAGTTTTGGAATCTAGCAGTAACTCTGAAAGTGATAGTGATACCGTTTCTGCTGTTAGAAAAGTAAATGATCCAGATCAGCGAGTGGTCCTGTTGAGAACTACTGTTGTACGGGTCATAAATCCAGACACTAAAAGGTCCTCTTTAGCATATGCTCAGCTTGATACCGCTTCGCAGGCGACCATAATTTCTGATAATTTGTGTACCGAATTAGGACTTAAACGAAACGTCGACTCGGTAAAATCGATTCGCACTTTTGGAGAGGGAACAATGTCCTGTAAGGGACTCACTAATTTTAATCTTGAATCCCTGTCCTCTGGCAAAAACTTTGCGATAAAAGATGCGCTGGTTTGCCCTGAGTTCGTTGATAATAAAGATACTTTGCCACATCGCATTAATACTTCGGATTTAATGCACTTTAATGGAGTTGAAATACCCACTTTGCCTCATCGCAAAAATATTGATATCCTCATTGGACAATCTGACAAGGCACTTTTAACTGTGTTAGAAAAACGCGAAAGCCTGAACTTTGATGAACCAAATTTAGTGTTGACCCGTTTGGGACCTGTGGCTAGCGGTGGCCGCATGGATGCCTGTTCTGCTTCAGTTCAGAACAGAAGAGTGGAAGTCGTGTCTTGCCACTGCGATGTCCACAATTGGGATGAATTAAAATTGGAAAATGCCACGTTAAAAGAAAATTTGCGGCAACTTGAGCTGCAAAAGGAGGAATTAAAACCCTCTAAAAAAGATGAAATTGCGCGACAATAGTTGAATCAAACATAAAAGTTGTGGAGAATTGCTATGAAATTCCAGTCTCTCTTAAACAAGACGTCGAGGAAACTTTACCGAGTAATTATGACTACGCTTTAAAAAGAACTAAAACGCTTGGAACGAGTAGTCTGAAAAACCTTGGTTTGAAGGACACTTTAACCAATACTTTTGCGGAGCTGATTAATGAAGGATGGATAGAGAATGTGGGTGAGGTTGACTCTGACCATCCTGTGTGGTACCTACCTTTTTTCGTTACTAAACAAGACAAGCCTAGAGTCGTTTATGACGGTGCTGGCGTGCTGCAACACCTGTGCGACAGTTGTGGGCGTTTCACTTAATCAGGCCGTGCTCGCTGGCACTTAACTTCTGAACAATCTTGTTGAGGTTCTAACTCATTTTCGTCTAGGCAAATTTGCAGCATGGGCAGATTTAAGCAAGTGTTTCTTCCAGGTCGTGATGCCCGAAAAGCAAAGGGATCTGTTTAGAATCATTTGGTTCAAGAATAATGAGTTAGATGGAGGAGAACCACAGGTGTTTCGTTTCTTGAGGCACGTGCGGGGAATAAACTCGAGCCCTTACGTTGCGCTCCTAGTCACTAAACATTTAAGTACGGAAAACCCCACTAAAGCTAGTGACAGAACTTTAAATGCAATTGACAAAAATCGGTAAATGGATGATATTTTATTTACCAGCAGTTCTTTGTTAGATCTTAAAACTATGTCGCGCGAATCCACTGAGCTTTTTAAAAGCCTGGATTTAAATTGCGTAAATGAGTCGCTAATTCTAATGCCAAATCAATTCTTTCAAAGATTCCTAAATCTGATCTCGCGTCCAATATAAGTGAAATCGCCATCGGTTCGCAACCCATTCCTGATTCTAAAGCGCTGGGAATAGTTTGGGACGTTGAAAACGATCAGTTCAAAATTTGCTTTGACGAAAAGCTAACCGATGTTACCACACGTAGACAAATGACAAGCCAACTTGCGAGTAATTTTGACCCGCTTGGCATAGCCTCACTTTGCTTGTTGGGTGGTAAATTGATCTTGCAGAAGGCTGCCATGGCTAAACTTCACTGGTATGATGAACTTCCCGGTGACATTGTGAAAAATGGAATTCTTGTTACTGTTTCGTGAACACAAAAATTCCTGATGAAAATGATAATGTTATCTACCAACTTCATGGCTTCTGCGACGCGTCCAATACGGCATTTTTTGCGTAATTTATCTGCGCCGCATTGTTAATGGTCGCTGTGATGTGAGCTTTATCTTTGGAAAATCGCGAGTGGTTTTAAGCCACCAACAAAATTGGGTAATTTCAAGAAAAGAGTTAGAAGTGGCTAAGCTATGTAGTGATTTAATGCTGCTTGCACTTGCTGCATTGCAACATCTGTCTTGCGCTGTTAAATTTCGGACGGACTCGGAAGTTCTTTTAAAATGGATAACTAATCCAGACCTGCATCTTTCACGTTTTATAAAACGGCGTATTGGCAAAATCCACCTTGTCTCGTCACCAGAATCTTGGGGCTACATCGGCAAATTGCAAAATCCGGCTGATGTAGGCACTAGAAAAAAAAGTTTGAAAAGTAAAGATGCTTTTAACTTATGGTTGAAAGGGCCGGAGTTTCTCTTGCAGGATGTTGAGGACCCGTCACCGTTTCCCTCTGCGCCGGCTGCTGCCGGCCAATCTCTGTACCTGCTCAACTTAAAATATTTAAAAATAATAATGACTCTCTTCATAATCTGATTAAAAGTGCGCCTGACCTGTATACGCTTAAACAACGCTTTGCGTATCTAAATGCGTTTAAACAATTTCTCATTGCTAAAAGTAAAGGCATACCTTTTCAAAGACCCGAACTGAATACTTCGTACCTTGATCGTGGCTTTATAGATGCCGTTAAATACGTGCAATTTCAGAGTTTCGGGGCCGCTATAACACTTTTAAAACAAGGATCTCCAGACAATTTTGATCAAATGTTGAAAAAACTACAGTCTAATGTGAACAGCGCTGAACAAATACGTATAATTAACGAACTGCAAACCTTGCGTAACCTTCGCCCTTGTGTTGATGCTGAATTTATGCTACGTGTTGACGGACGCTTGGAAAATGCTGAGTTACCTATAGACACAAGACACCCGTTTATTTTGCCGAGTAGGCATGCTTTATCCCGTTTAATAATATTGAATGAACATACGTTGGCTGGCCATGCGGTCCTTCGTATACTTTAATGCAAACTTGCCAGCGGTTTTGGGTAATCTCTGGCAATGGAAGCGTAAAATTCTATATTTCAGAATGTGTAGAATGCGCTCTACAAAAGGCTAAACCTATTCGTCAATTAGTGGCAGATTTGCTTTCGTTTTGAGTTACCACGGTAAACAAATTGTATCGTTTCAAATTTGTGGAACTGATTTTCTTGGACCTATTTTGTACCGGCAAAATCGAAGTGATTGCAAAGCCTGGGGTTTGCTTTTTACTTGTTTAAGCACTTGTTGCTTGCATGTGGAAATTGTAACCGGACTTGATTTAAATGAATTTTTGCCTGCCTTTTCGCGGTTTACTAACCTTAGCAGTAGTGTGGACACCATATATTCAGATAATGGAAATACATTTTGTGCAGCAGCCGACGTACTACCGAAGTTATTCGGCTTGACTGAATTTAATAAGGCGACTCGTAAACGTGGAATAAATTGGGTGAGGATTCCTCCATATGCTCCTTCTCAGGGTGGCTCCTGGAAAGCTATGGTTAAACTCTTTAAAACTGCTTTGCGCCAAGTCATCTGGCGAGCTCGTCGCAAATCAACATTAATCGAAATGCAGACTTACGCGTCGGACGCCGTGCGCATCGTAAACGATCGCCCACTTACCACGCTTAGCGACCAATCAAATGATCTTTTAGTAATAACTCCATCATGTTTTCTTGGGCAGAAACTTGACCCAAGTACTCCGGTGGGAACCTTTCATGAAAAAGGGGATCTTCACCGAGATTACATGTATAATTTTGGTTAATTTGGATTAAAAGGTTACTTGACAAGTTAACAAGGTCGTAAAAAAATGGAGGATCGTGAAGGACAATCTTTACCCGGGCCAATTGGTGTGGTGGGAGACGCCGAGGATATTGCTAAACGGGGGTTGCCCCGTCTTGGTCGCATCCATTGCCTTCACCCACAGATTAGGAAGGGTAAAGAAATTGTGCGACGGGCCACCGTGGCAGTGCTGGCAAATCACTCGGGGAGCGAAGCAGGAAAGATCCAATATATCCTCAGAGATGTTTCTAAAATTGCCCCGGTTTAACTGTTCGTGTTTACTATTCATGAAATATATTATTGGATACAGTCTGTGCTGTTTATTTGCGTCGTGTTGTTTTACTGTGATTAATTCTGAAAAATTAAATCGTGTTTTTATCGCTTATGATCGAATTTATGAAACGCTAACATTTGTTATACCGGAACCGTTTTTCTACACCGTTTTCTTAAAAGGTTTACCAATGTTGACACCAAAAATGTTGTGTGATTTAAATATACAAGATTTTGTTGTTTGTTAGCGATACTTTCACCTTGATTTTTGTTTGTTTAAAACTTCATAATTTATTTACGTTTCAAAGGGGCTGCAATGTTTCAGTATCACGTTACTTTGTCTCAACACGGTTCCTAACTTAATTTGCATTTTGCTCAGAATTTGTGTTTGTAAGTTCAATCGTTTAATTATCGTACTTGACCACTTCCGTTGCAATTCACAAACCACCACCTATCGCCGAATTCTGTTAAATTGGTTTGAAGCAACTTTTCGTTATGTTTCACGTCACATCTTTTTTCCGCATTCAACGCGTGAAGCATTGTAGTGCTCATTTTTAGTTGACGGCAGTGCAGAAAACACTGCACTTATTTTATCTCGTTTTTGTGGAATTCTGTTGCTGATTTGTTTTGAAGTGTGGAAAGCCTCGGTCAAATTTTTTCTTCCTTTTCTTTGAATTTGTCATATCTTAATCTGGCTGAAACCAATATATTATACTTTTACCATATCTATAAGCTTGGTGTTTGGTGTTCAGTTCAGAAACGTTAGTGGAAAGGAAGTGAAGATCCGCGAGCTCCTCCGTAGTTACCGTTAAATGTTGCCTGTTGGTAACAGTCGTACATGTATTCCTAAAACTGGTTATATGCATGGCAAAACAAAAATCTTCAAGGCAAAATCATCGATTGAAGTTTTATAGTTAATGCTAAACATATTGCAGAAGGCAATGCACCGTGCCTCCCCTGACCTGGGCCAAGTTACAAAATTTAACTCCAAAATGCAAAATTTTAAACGTGTTTCGGACTTGACCTCAAGTAAAGTGAGGGATTTTCTCAATTGGCTTTCAAATCTCGAAAATTTTGTTTTTTCTAATGAATCTGAAAACTTTCGAAATTAATCCAAATGGCATTAAAAGAGCTATTTTTTCTAAAAAATTACAAAAAATCGGCCAGCAACTGGGGGCTTCGCCCTCAGGCCTCCACAGCTTCCTGCGACTGGGAACTTACCCTCTAGGTTCCCGTCTGTAATACGTTTGAGTTGCACTAATTTGCTCATTACGACTCTCATTTTATATGTTTATAAAACTTTTTAACTTGCGTTCTACCTTCCCCTTTAGCAAAATCCTAGTTACGTACCATACCAGACCTCCAGCTTCTGATTTTTCATTCTTTGTCCTATAAAAAGTCCCTCTTTTTGAAAACTTCTGATGGCGTCATTGCGTGTGATTTGCGGTTTGTCCCCCCCCCCCTGATCCAAACTCCTGGCTACGCTTATGCATTAAACCATGTGGAATGTGCATACCAGATACCTGTCGTTCCATCTTTGTACTGTTACACGCACCTTTACGAGTGGTTGCTCAAAACATTGCAAAGGTGCAAAATGTACGTTGCATTGCTTTCAGTCTAAACATTCTTTGGTATGGAAACGAGGAGCTAGTCGTGCAAAACTTATACAGGGAGCCGCACTCAAGCGTAACGGTACGTCGCTTTCGTAAGCTAAAAAGCTGCTGCTACATAGTTGCTATCCCCTCAGGCTGACATCGCTGCCCCAACCCTAACTGTAATGCAAGATTTTAAAGCAAAAAAGAGATAGCTTCGTGCATTTTCTTCCCTGTTCGTGCATCGAACCCGGGTGCTGAGGGTTGGTAGCTGAGCATGATAACCTCTACACTGCGCAGCTTGCAACAATGCAGTGACAAAATGTCGTATTTAAACCAAATGTATGAGAAAAAGGCAATGGCTCGTGCGTGAGCGTTTGCATGACTAGCTTCTACTAAAATTTTAGTGTGGAATGGAATATGGAATGGAAGATTTTTAGTATGGAATGAAAATGGAAAGAAAGAAAAGTGCGAGTATGGAATATGGAAAAATCGTCTTCCATTCCATTCCATACCTTGCCCTGACCTCTGCTAATAACACTGTAGTACTACACTAAGATTTTACTTGTTTAGGTACTCTACACAGTACTAGTCTCCTCTTTTGCATCAATTCAAATACATGAATTCTAAATGCTAATGATTAAAGTTACACATCAGGGTCATATTTTACACGAAAGCTTTTCCAGTGATATTCCAAAGCATTCTTAAAAGTTAGTGAAGTTGAACAAACAACGTGTTCAGGTAATGCGTTCCAATTGTTTATGACCCTAACTGTGAAGCAGTTTTCCCCCAATTTAGTGTTTGGTGCATGCTTATATAGTTTGAATTTGTGTCCTCTGGTAGAGTAATGAGGTTCAGTGATGAAATGGAAGAGGTTGTTTGACCAGTCAGCATCATAGTAATTATTTAAACCAGGGTGTCGAACCGAACCTGAACCCGAACCGTAAACCCGAATGAACCGTTTCATTTTGGTGAACCTGAACCGAACCTGAACCAGCAAAATTTTACTTCAGTGCACCTGAACCAAACCTGAACCCTCAAAATTGTGCTCAAGTGAACCCAAACCAAACCTGAACCCCTAACAAAAGTAAGAATATATTTTTCCATATCCGGATGCCGCTGGGGCTGGTACACGCACAATAAGAGCAGTGGTGATCATCAACAGGATCAGCAATTCGTCCTTTTTTTTTTCTGGACAAAACGAGGAACGACAGTTAATTTTAAGTCAATGAACCCGAACCGAACCTGAACCGGTAATATTTTACTTGAGTGAACCTGAACCAAACCTAAACCTCGAAAATGTTGCTCAAGTGAACCCGAACCAAACCTGAACCGCTAAAATATTTTGAGCAGGAGCTAAACCTGAACCCGAACCGTTATTTGAAACGGTTCGACACCCTGATTTAAACATTTGTATACTTAAATTAAGTTGCCACGCAGCAGGGAATATGATATTGTGGGTAAATACAAAGCTTTCAGACGGTCCGAGTAGGATGAGTTGCTCAAACCTGGGATCATTTTTGTGACACGCCTTTGAAATCCTTCCAGTTTTTTTAAATCAGTTCGGTAGATGGAAAACCAGACGGAATTTTTATATTCGAATCTCGGATTTGGGACGAACGAAAGTTTTAAATAGTGTCACGAAGCTTTTTTTATTTAATTTTAACGTAAGCAGGGAGCTTTGAAGCAACCCAATAAGTCTATTTGCATCACTTTACGTTACTTTAATTGTAATTGTAATTACTTTAATTGTAATTGCATTTTATTCAGGTGACAGCAAAGGGACTTTTCGGTCTTCAAGTCAAGTTGCCACCTGTCTACCACACACGGTGGAGGCTTCACACTGTCCCTTTAATTGCTGAACGTCAAGCAGGGAAGCTGTGAATATCAATTTTTATAGTCTTTGGTTTGACCAGACCGGGAATTGAACTCTAGTCTACCGTTTCAGTAGCAGAACGTTCTATCCATTCGACCACTATTATCATTATCATATTTATTTATTTACCAAGTGACGTCATATCACAAGAAAAAACTGCAACTTCCTCTAGGTCTATCACCAAAGCATCGAAATATGCAATTCCTTTAAAACCAACACACAAACTTGCAAATTCAAAGCGATATTTAGTCACTTGGTGAGGAGACAGCGAACGACCGAAAGGTCATCTAAGTCTACTGCCACCTCACCAAGTTAAGGTTAAAAAAAAACAGCTTCTAGATTTTCTCAGTCTGCTACTTTTTATGATAAAAAATTTTACGCAAAATTAAAACAAAATGTTGCAAAGATATGTACACTTTGTACAGTGTATACACAAAACCCACAGACACCGTGTAAAGAAAATGCAAGGCAACATTAGAATTGTTCTAACTCTAAGCATACTAAAAAATAAAAAAAATAAAAATACTGTAACTACAGATTGGATAGAAAATAAAATTAATAAAGTTCATAATGCTTATTTATGTTTTATAGAATTTAAAGTGGGCAATTGGAGTGAAAAAAAACCTCCTTGCCTTGTTTTGTATTGTTTGCCAATATGTCATTAGTACTGGTACAATTTCCTATACCAGTATATATCAACCTCAGTCAGTTACTGCAAAATTACTTATAATTCAAGGGCACATCAAAATGAGAGATGACGTATTGTATAAATGTGTGATAGATGAATGCACCAATCTCATTCCATTCAAGCAATAGAATAGGTTATTGTTGAACTCAAGCATAAATATGCAACTATGATTCCTGTAATTACTACTGCATTGCTGATAGAAAGCTGTTATTCTAGCTTTTATCGGTTTCATAGTTTGATAAAAAATGAGGTTTAACAGCTTTTTTAAATCTGTAGAATGAAACTTCTTTTATACTGCTGGGAATTTCATTCCAAATTTTAATTCCTGCGAATGATAGAGACTTTTGCCCTAATCTTGTTCTAGTTCTTGGAAGAAAGAAGCTGTTTTTGTGGCTCAATCTTGTCTTATGTGTATAGCAGTTTTTAATTAGGTTAAACTTATCTGAATTTGCAAAAGATAATACATTATTGTGAATTTTGTACATTAGCTTTGCAGTTTCTAGAGAGTAAATATCCTTTAGTTTTAAGCATTTAGCTCGATAGAACAAAGGATTAGTATGCTCACGATATCCACTTCCAGTTAACAATCTGATGCATCTTTTTTGCAGAATGAAGAGAGGTGCTAATGTTGATTTTGAAGCAGTCCCCCAACTACTTATGCAGTATTGTAGATGAGAGTATAGGAGGCATTGGTAAACAGATCGTAGTGTTTGCTCATCTACAAAGTATTTTAATTGATTAAGGGCCCAAGATCCCCTGGCTACCTTTGAACATTGTTCCTTGATTTGTTGTTTCCAGTTTAGATTGTCGTCTATGAGAACACCTAGATACTTTATGTGATGTGATTGCTTGATTGGATTATTATCTATTGATACTTTGAGTTCAGGTTTATTTTGTTTTGTTGTCACTACCATAAACTCAGTTTTATTAAACTTAATTGATAATTTATTCACCTTGAACCAATTGCTTACATTGACTAATTCATCATTAATATTTTGTTGCAGTGTTGAAACATTAGAATGGGAGAGAGTAAGGTTTGTATCATCTGCAAAAAGATGAATTGTGGAATTTGAGGCAAGTGGTAGATCATTGATATAAATATTAAATAACAACGGACCTAGAGTTGATCCCTGAGGAATACCGCAAATAACATCTCTTGACTTGGATTTATATTGATTTACAATTGTATACTGTTGACGGTCAGTCAGGTAACTTGCTAGTAACTGTAACGGTAATCCTCTAATTCCATGCTTTTCTAGTTTCTTGATCAGTATTGTGTGATCGGTTCAGCATCACATTGTTGTCAATGTGTTTCGAAAAGTTTAGTTTTTCCAGTAAAACACCCAAATCTTTTGCTGCAGTTGTTTGTCTTAATTTGTATTGAACTACAGTTTTGTCTTTTATATGGTACGCAGAGATGGCCATGCGCTCCTTAAAAAGTAGCGCCGCTACCGCTACTCGTCTTCAAAAGTAGTGCACTACCGCTACCGCTACTTTACCTCGAAAGTAGTGGCGCTGCCGGCTACCGCTACCCGCTACTTTATACAAGGTGTAATTTTTTTTGCAGTGACTTATGAATAATTGAGCCTACATACTAGGACAATTAAGAAGATAGATTAGATTATCATCGACTGTCATGTGAATAGCGTAGTTAAAAAACTATAGGTGGGCACAAATCTGTTAATCGTTAATCCGTTAATAACGAAACTAGCTTTTTCATTAATTCGTTAAAAAGTTTTTTTTATGTTAATGGAGTAAATTAACTTCCGTTAAGTTTTGTTTACTTCCGTCAAGGCTTTTTTCGTTAATATCTTGCACCATTCATTCATCGTACCGGTACAAACCGGTACAAACCGGTACAAACCGGTGCAAACAGGCGCGTAGCCAAAAATTCGCAATGGGGGGGTTGTTTTGGGGTTCTGGGGGCGGAGTCCCCAGCGCTCAAAAATTTTGCATTTTTTGCAAAAATAACTTGATTTTAGGTCTCAGAGGTGGAATCTTCGAGGACGTCCTTGACCTCGAGGACACATTTTGAAGTCCTTGACCTTGGTTTCGAAGGTCAAGTCCTTGGCCTTGGCTTTGGCCTCGAAGCCTCAAGTCCTCGAAAATTGGCTTGTCCTCGGATCGAGGACAGCACTATTTTTTGAATTGTTAAAATTTTTGGAGTGCCTGAAAATTTTTTCGGAAGACGTGTTTTTCTGGAGATCGCCTGAAAAATTTTTGTGAAGACCTTTTTGCTTTTTTTCGGAGATCACCTGAAAAATTTTTGTGAAGATCTTTTTGCTTTTTTTTTGGAGATCGCCTGAAAAAAAATTTTTGAAGACCTTTTTTTTGGAGAGCACTTGCGCTTGTGTCCTTGGCCTAGGCCTCGAGCATTCCTGTCCTTGGCCTCAAGAGGGTCTGCCTCGGAAGGGTTGTCCTTGGCCTCGGATTTTGTTTGTGTCCTTGGCCTCGAGCCTTCTGTCCCCGACTCCACCTCTGTATTTTAATACAAAATATAATGCTTTTAAAACGTGGTATAGAAATTGACAGCGCAACATGACTCAACTGGTTGCATTAATGGGCTGTGTGGGAGGTGGCAAATGAAAACATTGCAGTTCTCTTGTTTACATGCTGGTAAATCATAAAATCCTACTATTCAATAAAACTCACACGGAGTAATATATTTCGTCTATACTTTATAAAGAAAAATAATTGGGGGGGGCTAATGGAAAGATATTTGAGAGAAGTGATTGGTAATTAACTAACACTGAATAGCCCCCGCCCCCCTTTGTTTATAATATATTTGTTGATAAAGCCTATGTTTGGCGTTTTTACACTAGCGATCAAATTTGATTGTTTATTTTTGGGCCATTTCAAAGTTTTCATTGATTTTGTGACTTTAGTTTTTGACAAATTAGTCCCCCCCTCTGAATATATATGTTTCAAAAGATGCTTTAAATCACTTTTTTTTTCATTCCAGCGCAAAAAACAGTCTCAGAAGAGCTAAAAACGTGGTATTTTTCATATTCTGCATTTTGGTTGACAGGCGAGTGCGGGGGGGTGGGGGCTACCCCATGGCTACTCTACTGAAAGCAAAGATAAATCATTACTTTGCCAGAAAAAGAGTTGGAAGCTGATGAAACAGCAAGCAGCAGTCGCAAACAGTAGCGTAGCCAGGGGGGGGGCTGCAGCCCCCCACCCCATCGCCCTGAAGAGTATGCAAAATACCCCGTTTTTAGCACTTTTGAGGCCGATTTTTGCACTAAAAACGAAAATAGCCCCCATTGGCATTGGCGATGAGAATCGGTCAAGGATCTGATGTAATTTAGATCAGAAAAACTGGGCTTCAGCTTGGTTGAAGACCTTTTTTTTTTCGGAGATCACCTAAATTTGGAGAAAAATAAACCGACACAATCTGAGTGGAGACCTTTTTTTTTTTTTTTTGAGATCACCTAAATTTGGGCAGAATAACCGACTCAATTTGAGTGTAGACCGATCAAAATCTGGGTCAAGATCGTTTGATGGTGCTTTTAGTCTCCAAAACAGCCCCCCCATTGCAAATTCCTGGCCACGCGCCTAGTCGCAAAGGTAGTGCCACAAAAATTACAAAATCATTCCTTGATAAACGGCCTACCAAAAACATTCTGGCCACCTTTGCGACTCATGAGAAGCTGAAGCTGCTGTTTGTGAAGTACAATACTGCCTTGCCGTCTAACGCAGGTTTGGAACGTCCTTTCTTGACAGGAAAAACGCTCTCAGGCCCAAAAAAGCAGGATTATCAGACGAGCATTTCAACATGTTAGTGTTTTTAAAAGGCAACTTTAATAAATACTGCGTTGCAATTTTGTCTGATTCGCATCATTCTAGCTGCCTGATTTTTAAACCATCATTCTAGCTGCCTGACTTTTAAAACGACAGAACGGAAGCACATCACCACCTGCTGTTACCCGTCTACCACTCATGATTCCAGATAGAAACTCCACTCTACTACCTCTTGTTGCCGAGTGTCAAACAGAGAAGCAGTGAATAACATTTTTCTGTTGTTTGGTTTGGCTCAATCCAGTAAGCGGCTGTCTGTACTTGTCAGAGGTGGAGTCGAGGACACAAGGCTCGAGGCCAAGGCCAAGGACACAAAAAAAATCCGAGGCCAAGGCCAAGGACAGCCTTTTCGAGGACAGACACTCTCGAGGCCAAGGACAGGAATGCTCGAGGCCAAGGCCAAGGACCAAGGACACAAGCGCGCAAGTGCTCTCCAAAAAAAAAAAAAAAAGGTCTTCACAAAATTTTTCAGGCGATCTCAAAAAAAAAAAGGTCTTCACAAAAATTTTTCAGGCAATCTCCACAAAAAAACGTTTTCCAAAAAATTTTTCAAGCACTCCACAAAATTTTAACAATTCAAAAAATAGTGCTGTTCTCGAGCAGAGGACAGGCCAAATTTTTAAGACTTGAGGCCTCGAGGCCAAGGCCAAGGACTTGACCTTCGAGGCCAAGGCCAAGAACTTCAAAATCTGTCCTCGAGGCCAAGGACGTCCTCGAAGACTCACCTCTGGTAGCTAATGCTGTGACGCTCAAAAGTACTTTTTGTCTATCGTAAAATCAGCAATTATTCAAAAATATCTGATTATGGAACCTCCAGAAAAGTAGAGTCAAAATAGTTTTCTGTTAAATATTACCTGATATCACAAAACAATGGCACCCTAGCTTAGGCCGTTCAAAAAATTGATTTTGGGGGTACATTTGGGGGAGTCCCCTGGGGGGTGGCACTCCCAAACTATGTCAAAATATTTGTTTGTTAAATATCTGCTGATATCGAAACAAACTGGCACCCTAAGTTGAGCCGTTCAAAAAATTGATTTTTGAGGGATCCATTTGGGGAGCCCGGGGGGGGGGGGTGGGGGGGAGCACCCCCAAACTATGTCAAAATATTTGTCTGTTAAGTATCTGCTGTTATCAAAACAAACTGGCACCCTAAGTTAAGCCATTCAAAAATTGATGTATGGGGGTCCATTTGGGAGGTTCCTGGGGGGGATGGAACCCCCAAACTATGTCAAAATATTTGTCTATTAAGTATCTGCTGATATCAAAACAAACTGGCACCGTAAGTTGAGCCGTTCAAAAAATTGATTTTTGGGGGTTCCATTTGGGGGAGTCCCCGGGGGGGCACCCCCAAACTATGTCAACTTTTTGTTTGTTAAACATCTGCTGATATCATAAAACAATGGTACCCTAAGTTGAGCTTTTCAAAAAATTGATTTTTGAGGGGTCCATTTGGGGGGTCTCCGGGGAGGGGGGAGTGGCACCACCAAAGTATGCCAAAATATTTGTCTGTTAAATATCTGCTGATATCAAAACAAACTGGCACCCTAAGTTAAGCCATTCAAAAATTGATGTATGGGGGTCCATTTGGGAGGTTCCTGGGGGGGATGGAACCCCCAAACTATGTCAAAATATTTGTCTATTAAGTATCTGCTGCTATTAAAACAAACTGGCTCCCTAAGTTGAGCCGTTCAAAAAATTGATTTTGGGGGGTCTTCAGGGGGTCACCCCCAAACTATGTCAAAATATTTGCTTGTTAAGAGTCTAATAAAAAATCTAAATAAAAGATCGTGCAGTAACATAAGCGCCTCATAGAAATCTTATCCGTAGGTAGGTTTCAAACAAAAAACACATAGTGAAAGCACAGATCGCACTTTGACTTAAAACCTTACAGAAGGAATAACTGAAGTAAACGAATTATGAAGGGGACTTACTAAAATCGTGAGTAGCATCACAAAATTATGACAGTAGAAGAACGTAAACAAACAGTGCAGTAGTAGGGCAGAGGGCAAACTTTTAAACAATAAAACGTTTATGATTAGAGTTGGGAGTTCACAGTATAATACAAGGTGTCCGTAAAGTCTTGAACACTTTTCAAAATTGTATTGCTAAATAACTAAAGCAGATAAAATCATACATTTTTTTGCAAAGTAAAGTTTGTTTATTAAAGTTTTACATATAAAAATTTCTAGCAGTTTAAGTAATAGCCATATTTCAAGAATTTAATTTTTCATGCTATTCATAGACTTCAACATGTGCTCCATTTGTTGCTCTCAATATGTCAAGGCGATACTCAATTTTGCGCCAAGTGTTCTCCAGCGTTTCTTTGTTTACTGTGGCGAGAACCTCAATTATTCGTGACTGCAATGTTTCGACGTCACATACTGGCGTTCTGTAAACTCTGTCTTTTACATAACCTCACACGAAAAAGTCTAAAGGGGTGATATCTGGAGATCTTGGCGGCCATGGTGTTGGGCCATTTCTTCCAATCCATCGGTTTGGAAAAGTTTCATTTAAAAAGTCACGAACTATCAAACCCCAGTGTGGAGGGGCACCGTCTTGCTAAAACACAACCCTCGGCTGGAACTCTTCTAATTGAGGAACAACGTAATGTTTTAGCATATCCAGATAAATGTTTGCTGTAATGGTGGATTCAGCAAAAATGAACGGACCAATAATCTGGTTGTGCATTAAACCACACCAAACATTGATTTTGGGACTGTCCCTTTCTCTTTCTAAAACCTCGCAAGGATTTTGTGAACCCCATATTCGAATGTTATGCTTATTGACTTTCCCGGATACATGAAAAGTTGCTTCGTCGGAAAAACACACACTGTTAAGGTAGCCATTGTCATCATCAATGCGCTGAAGAATTTCTTCAGCGAAAGCTGCTCGGCGAGGGCGATCATCCGGCTTAAGAGCTTGAACAATTTGTAACTTGTAAGCACTGGAGCCGAAGTCGTTTATGTAAAACTTTGTGAACTGTGCTTCGAGGAATAGCAAGTTCATTTGATGCAACACGAATTGATTTCCTTGGGCTGCGATGAAATGCTACACGGACAGCACCAACAGTCTCTTCATCAATGCTTGGCCTACCTGATCGTTTGCGATCCAAAATGCTGCCGGTTTCCATAAAATTTTTAAACCATCTCTTAATGCTGTTAGTGTGTGGAGGGTCTTGTCCAAACTCATTTCTAAATTTACGTTGTACTGCAGTTGGTGATTTCAATTCATTGTACCAAAGAACACATTGTGCTTTTTGTTGAATGGTCAACATTTTTCATAATTTGTTGCAAACTTACTCCTTACTCCTTGATTAAAAATGACTTATTCGTACTCTCTTTAACAATAAAATAACCTGTGAAAAATAACAAAAAAACTTTATGGTGGTATAATTCACTGTCGAAAATCTAAAGTTTCTACCATATGGGGTTTTTGAGATATTAAAATTTTTAATGTGTGCAGGACTTTATCACAAAAATTCACGATCACGAATTTATTGCGCAAAAGTTTCGCAAAAAACGACGTTAAATTCAAAATGACAACTCAGCTACCACGAGATAAATTTTATAAATGAAAAACGTTAAATCAAACAGGAGCAATTTTGGCCAGATCACAAAGAACATATTCAATTTCACAGTTGCCTGCTGTAGAGTTATTTTTCAAAACGGCCACAGTCGCCCTACGGACTATTTCTTTTCCTTTACGCAACTGTGGATACAGGCTATGAATGCGTCCCAATCTATATGCTCCTTTCGAGGCAAGGTCTACGGCATCCCCTACAAGGACTAACTGTCCAGGTTCAAGGTTCGTTTAAAGAGTACGCCGTTTATTTCGGCCTTGGAGACTGGGTAAATATGATGTCATCCAGAGAAGCCAAAAACGGTGGGCTAGCGTGGAGCTATACAAGTAATTGTTGCGAATGTCCCCCTGATCGTGCAACCCACAAAGAGGAATGTAAGGGGCCAATTGCTGTCCCAAAAAGGACGAAGGTGTAATAGGGCACAAATCATTGGGCTGATCGCTAAGTGTTGTTAGGGGGCGGTTGTTCACAATTCTTACGGCATCGGTGAAAAAAGTCTGTAACTCAATAAGAGAAGGTTTACGTCGAGTCTGTTCCATAACCCGACCCAACGCAGTTTTAAACAGTTTCACCATGCTTTCCCAACTATCGCCCTGGCTAGGAGTATACGGAGGAATGTTTACCCAATTTATATTTAACTTAGGGAAAGAGTTAACAAATTCAGAAGACCCCAACAACTTTCGCAACTTATCAGATGCGGCACGGAACGTCGAAGCGTTGTCCGAATAACAAATGTCCACTGTCTCGCACTAATTAACAAAGCGAGTGAAAGCAAGGAGAAAGCTGTTTAGGTCCAGGCTTGTCACCAGTTCTACGTGCAAGCAGCGTGTACAAAGACACGTAAACAGCAAGCCCCACGCTTTGCAATCGTTGCGATTCTGTCGAAAAGTATAAGGGACATAGTTGTCAAGTCCAGTAAATTTAAAAGGTTTGTTGCAAGCAGTAAGTCGGCACGATGGCAAATCTGCCATTAATTGACGAACCGGTTTAGCTTTTAACAAGGCACATTTTGCGCAGTTAGCGATGTAAAATTTATAACACTGGAAATGCCATGAATAATCCAAAAACGTTCGCCGGTTTTCATTAATGTATATGCCGGACCAATATGCCCAGCCTTCTCATGCTTATGTTGCACAATAAGTCCAGTCAAAGGATGCCTTCCAGGTAAAATTAAAAGGTGTTTAGAATCAAGTGGCAAGTCTGCATTTTTGAGCCTGCCTTCAATTCGCAAACAATTATCCAAATCTACGCAAGGGCGCAAATTACGCAAAGTTTTTAATTCATTTAAGCAGCGTTTAGATTCAGGATTATTGGTATTACTGCATAAACGTTTAAGAATAGATTCAAATTGATCAGATGATTCTTTACTTAAAAGTTCAATAGTGGTCCCAAACCGCTGAGATTGAACTATACTTAACAATATTAACACAGACCTTATCCAAGTAACAACCATTCAGAACAGGTTTTTGAAAAGCAACTCTTTTCGCTTTCGCAGCGACAAACTCCGAAAATGCAGCCAGATATGCACAGCGCTTCTTTAGCGTATACAGACTTGGAGAAGCTTCAATGAGCCTATCCAAAGCTGCGTCGCCAGAAGACAAACCTACGATGCTTTCCAGAGTTCTGCGCACGACCACCGAATGCTCAGGAGGCCTGGCATCCACCTGCTCCTGCAAAAGAAAGGAGGGTCCTTTTTAACCACAATTCAAGTGAACTAGGCTGTTTACTGCTCTGCGCGCGAATGCCCACGTCTGCAGGGTCTAAAATCGTATTAACGTAGCGCCAACAGGAAGATAACACCACAAGAAGAATCCTGTCGACACGCCGTTTAACAAAGTGAGCAGTGACAGGTCTGGGTTCACAATCAGTAGCGTAGCCAGGGATGGGCTAAAGCCCCCCCATTGGCTTGTCGACCAAAATGCAGAATGAGAAAAACACTACGTTTTTAGCACTTTTGAGACTGTTAAATGCACTGCAGTGGACTAAATAGTGATTTAAAACATCTTTTGAAACATATACAGTATTTAGAGGGGGGGCTAATTTGTTAAAAATGAAACTAACAAATAAATGAAAACTTTGAAAAATGGTCAAAAATACGCAATCAAATTTGATCGCAAGGGGGAAAAACGCTAAACATAGGTGTCATCAACAAATATACTATAAAGTAAGGAATTGGGGGGGGTTATTCAGTATTAGTTAATTACCAATCAGTTCTCTCAAATCTCTTTTTATTAGCCCCCCCCCAATTATTTTTTTTCTATAAACTGTATACGAAATAGATTACTCCGTGTGAGTTTTATTGAACTATTCGATTTTATAATTTACGACAATCTAGACAAGACAACTAAAATTTTACCATTAGCCACCTCCCAAAGAGCCCATTTTTGCAACCACTTTATTCAGGTTTGCACTGCCAATTTCTAAGCCACGTTTTAAAAACATTATTTTTTTATCAAAATAGCCCTAAAATTAGGTTATTTTTGCAAAAAAATGCAAAATTTTCGAAGGCTGTGGGCTCCGCCCCCAGACCCCCGTGCCTCCACGGCTGGGGGCTCTGCCCCCAAACCCCTGGCCTCTGGCGGCTGGGGGCTTCGCCCCCAAACCCCCAAAACAGCCCCCAATTGCGAATTTCTGGCTGCGCGCCTGTTCACAATCCATTTAAGAACTACCTGCGAATCGGTCCAACAAAAGATTTTACAGTTAAGATCGTGTAAAGCTTTAGCAGTTTGAAACATCAAATCACATAACATCTTAGCTGCTTCCAACTCTTTGCGGGATATAACCCAGCCTTTTTGATGAGTAGATTTTCAAGCACAAAATTGACTTGTGCTTTACCAGCACTAACGCCACGCAAATAGATTGCGCATGAAAACGCAGAGTCCGAAGCATCACAGAACCCATGCAGTTGATATTCTGCGTCATTTCTGAGCTCGGTGTGTTCCGAAAGGAAGTTGCGAGGAATGCAAAATTCATTTAGTATATTCGAAGTATCAAGCCACTTTTTCCGATCTTTCTTGATTTCATCCGATAAAGCGTCGTCCCAGTCCACTCCAGACGCAGTAACTTTTTTGCAAGATCAACTTTCCCCCCAGAAGCAGCGGCGCCACTATACCCAAAGGGTCAAATTGACTCGCAAGCTGACTCGCCATCTCACGTCTCGTGGCTGCCTCGACAAACTTGCGGCCACTTATCTTCAGTGTGTCACTTTCTGGGTCCCAGAAAAGGCCCTACGCTGTCGAGTCCGGCAAAGGCTGCGACCCAGTGTCAATCTTGCTAACTGAAGGGGCATGATCGCATTGGGGAACCTGAAGCAAGACAGACTTAGCGTGGCCATTGGTCACCCATTTTCGTAACTTGAATCCCCTGCTTTCAAAGAGCTCAATTCCTTCTTTAGCAAAGGTCTCCACGTCTGATAATGTGTCGCCAGCAAACAGCAAGTCATCCATATACATGTTTTGAGTGGTTGCGTTTAAGGTCACCATTCTTGCATGCGTGGGGTTGTCAGTCACCAGCCAAATGAGCGCCGTGAGTGCTACACAAGGCCTCGAGTTTATTCCCCACACGTGCCGAGTAAAGCGAAACATTTGAATTTCACCACGGTCAGAGATAGGCACGCGCTGTTTCAAAAGTAGCGCCACTCCCGCTACCGCTACTTGCCCTAAAAAGTAGTGTCGCTAACGCTACCCGCTACTCGTCTTCAAAAGCAGCGCGCTACCGCTACTTTACCACAAAAGTAGCGGCGCTACCCGCTACCGCTACACGCTACTTGAACAACGTCTAAATTTTTTTTGCAGTGACTTGTGAGTAATTGAGTATAAAATCAAATAATTAAGAAGATAAATTAGATTATCATCGACTGCCTTGTGAGTAACGTAGCTAAAAAACTAAACATTTTTTGAAACCAGTGTATTTTGAGTTGGGTCTGATTGTTTTTAAATTTTCACGTGCACTATTTTTAACCTCATTTGTTCTTAACTTAGTTGTAGTCAGTAGTTAAATTGTAGGGGGGACGCGGAAGGACGCTTTCCCCCATTGAGATTTGAGCGCTGGATGATCAAACAGAAAAGGGCCAGTCAGCACAAATACATTCCAAAAATTCCGGCCGGTTATAGTCCCAAAGTGCGGTGAAAACCTTTTTTTTTTGGTTTTCACTCAACTTCGGGAATGGAATTACATAATTTCCACTAAAGGATTATCGCATACCAAATGCGTTTGGCCAAGGCTGCAAAAGCGTCCTCCCATGAAAAATTTTACAGTTTTAAGAACTGGTTGTAGTATAAAGTGACATAAATTTCAATAAGTGTAAAGTGGCATATCTAATTTTGTTAGTTAAAAGTTAACTTTTGTTTTGAATTAGATCATTATTAAGCCTATACTATTAGACAAATTATTAAAATCAACAATGGCAATATAGAAAAGATCAAGAGAACTCCATTATTTACCCACAAATGCGTTAAATTAGATCGTGCTCTTTAAATATTTTTTCCTGCAAAAGCTAGCTTTGGGCAAAATTTGTTTTTAAATGTTGAGCAAAACTAAGTTTTTTGTTCTTAAAAATTAATATTGTTTTTACAAAAAAGTATATAATAAATTATTAACGACATTTTGGTATCAAAAAGAGAGCGCTTATATTATTTAGATTGCTCAAATAAAAACAATGCTTTGCATTTTTCATTAATTACATTTATTTATTATTGAAACAAAAACAAACACTTAATCAACCCTTCAACCCTGAACATTGCAGTGCAAACAAACAAACAAACAAACAAACAAAATAAAATTGTTTGGCAACAACTACAAAACACAGCAACAAAACTCCGCAAAGATTTTTTCAAAGTTTTTTTTTTTGCTTATTTATTTTTGTTATTTCATTTTGATCTTCAACTGAAATAGACCTTGTTTATTTTTTTGGTCTTTCAACTACAATTGACGGAAAAAGCTACTGCATTTTGATAAAGAACTTTTTTTGGTCTTCACGTAAAATTAACGAAAAAAAGTTACTAGATTTCGTTGTTTTCAAACCGCACCCCCCAAAAAATCTTTTTGGTGCCCTCTCCCCACAAACACTCTATTCTGGCGCTGGGCCAGCCTCTAACTGTTTAATGCGGTCTAAGCAAGCGCAAGTCTCTACTCTGGTGCCTAACTGTGTCTTACCATTTTTCTAGTTCGCTTTTTTCGTACTTAATAGACCTACTATCAGTTTATAATAACTAACGTATAGCGGCTGTATAGGCTACTCCTGTTCAGATACAGCTGCTACCGAACCACGGCCATGTGGCTATAGTTTGGTTTAGACTTTAGAGGACAGTGAGCAACTGAGCACCCCTACAAATCTCTTGTTGGAAATTGCAAAACGTAATAAATTCTTCATTGCAACGTCATAAACAAAGTTATTTCGGCGTTCCCACCCGTACTAACAATTTTGTGAACTAACTATAACAATTTACTACTGTATTTGTTTTTGATTTTATGGAACATTACAGTAAGCACGTGAAATAAGTAGCGGTAGCGTGATAGTTCATTTTCTAAAAGTAGCGGCGCTATCGCTACCGCTACATGCCCTAAAAAGTAGCGTCGCTACCGCTATCCGCTACTCAGTTTCTGTAGTAGCGGCGCTACCGCTACAAAAAAAGTAGCGGGAGCGGTAGCGCCGCTACTATAGTAGCGCGCAACTGCCCACCTCTGACCACTGTCTATGTTATTATCTTTGAATCACATTATAAGGAACCAATCTTGTTGATCCCGAGGAAGCTTAAATTGAAAGAAGCACTTACTCACATCGGCTACGCAAGCGTATTTTCCCATACGAAAGCGCATCAACACATCGACCGAGCCATTTAAAAAGTTTTCACCGGCTAAAACTGCCCGATTTAATGACACGCCACCAGCCGTAGCAGCGCTATCATAGACAGCTCTAGGCTTAGCCGTCTTAGTAACAAAAAATGGTAAGAACCATTTTTTATAAGAATCGTTTTCATTTTTATCCGCAGGCACAATCCAATCATACTTCAGCAAGTCAGCAAACGTATCAGTCAAAGTCTCCTTTAACCGCGAGTTTTTTGCAGCAGTTCGACGCATCGACAACGTTCGCTTTAACGCAATATCGTAATTATTAGGAAGTTCCTTAAGAACGACAGGTTTAAACGGAACCGGCATTTTATACCGACCGTCTACAACGCGAATAAATGGTTTAACCAAGCTGCAGGTAAGCTCATCGTTTTTTGATGGCAATACCTCTTCATCAAGCAGCTTGTATTCGCGTAAAGCGTTATTAACCGCGAGAAGTTCTTGTTGCAACTTATCACAAAGTCTGCAGTCTGGGTCAGCACAAATCGTCTCGACTCGCAACGCTCTCACAGATTTAGAGCTTCCTTGAACTCTTCCTCCGCTAGCGATCGGTCCAAGTCGTGTGATCACCAGGTTGGGTTCATTCGAGTTCGAACCCTCAAGCTCTTTTACAACTGTAATTAGTGCTTTATCAGACTGCCCGATCAAAATGTCCACACACTTACGTTCGGGTATTACGGAAATTTCCACTCCATGGAAATGTTTCAACTTACTGGTATCCACTGCATGTGGAAGAGTACTTTTATCGTCAAAAAGGCTGGCAACACAAGGGCACCAGTAATCTCATAGTTATCACCCGTGACTGGAGATTCTAGACTGAAATAAGTTTTACCTATGCAGCTTGCAGTTTGGTCTGCAAGTGTGCGAATAATTGTAGAAAGATCTGTCGTAACTTCAAGCCCAAGTTCTTCTTTCAACGAGTCCGAAATGAGCGTCGCTTGCGAGGCAGTGTCATGCTGAGCATACGCCAATGTCGAGCGACCAGATGCCTGATTGATCACTCGAACTGCGCTAGTTCGAAGCAAGACTGTACCTTCCTCAGCAACTCTCACTTTTAGGACATTTTTTACGTTATTGGTGGGTGTGCTAGCGACAGATGATGCAACGGGACTGCCAAAAGCGGCCTTGGTCTCGCCAGCGGCCCCAACGGTCTGAGATTCATAGCAGTCATGAATAGCACTACAGTGCTTAGCTCGGCAATTAGGACCACACTTTCGGCACTTGCGCCGAGAAGGGCAGTTAAGAGCTAAATGTTCCGTCGATAAGCAATTAAGACATCTTCCTGCCGTAATCACTGTCTGACGTCGTTCTTGAGGCGGTAACTTTATAAACTTCTCGCGCTCGACAAGATAGTGTCTACTGTCAGCCCGCGCACAAACAAAACAAATAGGAGGGCGCCCGCTAGCCTTCTTGGTCCCACGATTGTGATCTGTAGGTGCTTTACGCCCACCAGCAGCCCCAGACACAAGAGACTCGGCACTATCATTATGAGCACCTGCTCCCGAATCCAGGGCCACCTGGCGGACACGAAACTCACTACGACCACCTTGAGGCTCACGTGATTTTTTCTTGTCCTCCGACTTGAAGAATGCCTGCGCATAGTCAGACGTTATCACGTTAATTTCATGCACCACAAATTTACGTAATGATTCAAAGCTTGGTTGATTCATACTTATACCATTTTTGCCAAGAAAGTCAAGATACTGTTGCTTCAAAGCGCTCGGTAAATGATTAGCAGTATCAAGCAATAATTGTCCAGAGAGTTTGTTGTACTCGTCATGAGCGTAAGCAAAGACTTCTAGGGTGTTTAAGTCTTCGTTATACATTTTAAGTGAAGAAGCAGAAGAATTTACTTTGGCCCCATGCCGTATGGCAATGACTTGCCCTGACGTTAAACTACTCGACACACCGTAACGCTGAGAGAGTCGGTCAAAAGCTTTTTCAATACGTTGAGCAGTGGTCATACTTTTCATGGGGGCGCAAAACAGATGCACCATTTCGCGCCCTTGACCAACGCATGCTGCTTGAAGAACTTCTAATTTACGTTCGTCGTAAGGACTTTCGTTCATTACACAACGCACTTGATTCTCGAAGAACACAAAGACAATATTTGCACCATCATACCCTACTTGGGTAGCAAGATTAATATACTCATTCCTACCTTGGCGCTCTAAATAAGCATTCAATGCAGCATTAGGGTTGCTTTCCGAAGCAACGGGGTGTTACGAAACCGTAACAAGTTGAAGCGGATAATGACGGTAACCCCGTGGGGAGTCCAACGGGTCTTCACTCCAATTTTCTAATTACCTGATCCAAAGGAAGATCACAACCACAATCCGTTGATACAAGAAATGTATTTAAATATGGTGTGAAAATAAAAGCAGGCAACTTAAAAATGGAGCAAATTTTTACCAAGATTGTCCCAACTGACGTCCAAATTTAAATCCATAAAACGTTCAGAAAAACAAAATAGTTCGCACTGTTCCAGCAAAAATCAAGAATGATTGAGCCCAGGTCCACGTGAAACGTGTAAAAGCTAGAAAAAAGGTTTGCACGTGATCTTAATTACAAAATGTGATCTTAATTACAAAATGCTACAACAAGAAATGACACATGCAAATAAGGACCAAAGGCTAACACGTGAAGAAGTCTGTCAGACACGTCATTAGATTACACACGAGGCACCAGTGGTAATTCTGAAACTTCTGATTTTGTGATTCTGAAACTCGTGGGTATCCACGTTCGGCCAAGTAGCCGCATTAACTCGGAATTGAGAGCAAGGATTGGGTCCACATCTAACACACGCCGAGACACACATCTCTGCACATTTCCAGAGTTCTCAGCATAATCATTACGATAGGCAACGCTGTAGTGATTCCTTGAACCAGACACATATAAAGCCCTGAGCTTGGGGGTTCAAAACAGTCGATTTGTCATTTGTAAGCATAGCGTTAAATTTCTGATTGATAGAATTAGTAACATCAGTAACACTGTTATGCTTTTGTTCAAATTGCATAGGTTGAGGTTCGTTGGACCTTGGGCGTGGCTCCGTCACCAGCGGTGTTAAGCGTAGCACCCTCGCCCTGTGTTCTATGAGCATCGCTCCGACCTTGCCTTTCGAACCAGCCTCGGTACCACGGCAGGCTCGATCAGCACTGCGTTTAAACTCAGCATTTTTAATTGACGAACTTTTGGAACTAACGGCATTGAAGTAGAACGAACGCTGCGTCTCGAGTGTTCGGAAATGACAGAACCAGCCTCTTAGCCGCACGCAATGCGCTTCTCTTCAGCCTCTAACTCAATCGCTTTCAAGCGCAACTGAGCCAAAGTCTGTTCTTCCTCGGCAGCAGCAGTTGCGGTAGCGGCCAACGCAGGTCCGGCGCCACGGGAGGGCATTCCGGGGCCGTCCCCCCAAACGAAAATTGTTCCCCCCCCAAGCGAGGACTGTGCCCCGAAGAAATTAACGGGCTCTGGGCTACTGGAGTGCAAATCGAGGTTCAAATTGGTGTTTGCCATCGATATTTTCGTAATTTTTGTGGACTGACATCGGATTTCATGACATTTTTGGGATGAAGACCTTTTTTTTTGGAGATCACCTGTTTTTGGCCGGAAAAACTGTTTGAATGTCTGATTACGGCCGGAAAATCCCTCTGAATTTCAGTTAAGACCTTTTTTTTTATGAGATCACCTGTTTTCGGCCGGAAAATCTGATTTCGGCCGGAAAACCGTTTGAATTTCTGATTTCGGCCGGAAAATCCCTTTGAATTTTTGGTCTTCACCTTGTTCATTTGATCCAGACTGGGATAAATTTCTCGTGCCCCTGTGCCCCTCTCGAGTTCACATAAATAAACTTCTCGTGCCCCCCCAAAGTTTATTTCTGCCCCCCCCCCCCCAGTTACGCTATCTTGGCGCCGGGCCTGGGCCAACGCAGCAGCCGCAGCCGTGGCCTCAGCTTCGGCTTTCGTTTTTTGCCTCCGCCTCCACCTTAGCTTTACGAGACCTACCCAACTCTGCCAAAACTTGAAGCTCAGAGCGCATGCGTTCAAGTTAAATCTGCTTTACTATTATTGAGGATTTACTTGACGACACACTCGTAGAACTTGCGGCAATTAATGACATACTATCTGCGGGTCTCATATCATCATCATCACAATCGTTTTCGCTTTCATTTAACGGGTTGGTTTTATCGCAAAACTTGTTTTTTACGGTTTCAAACAAGTTAACACATTTTTCAATCTTATCAGCAATTTCAGATAAAAAAGTTCATTTAATTCGACATCCTTTAGCTCGGACGCAGAGTAGCGAAAATTTTCATACCCAAACTTTAGTAAGTTAAATTTACGTGATTCAAAATCGAATTCACGATTAGTTCGCATGATTCGAGCGACTTAATCAGTCTTTTAGTGTTTAACATTAATCGTCGATGAACAGTAAGCAATTTACAAGGGGCAGTTACCGCGACTAACCCAGTTTCCGTAGCTCCAGGGTTAGCAGCGTCGGGCTTAGCATGGTTTCCCTGTGAGTCAGATAAGTTTTCCTGGGCCGCTTCTAACCGCCACCTAGCAACCTTGTCAGTGCTCGTACATGTGGGTACCGTATCTATACCTCCACTACGTTTAGGCGTCCCAGTCGATGATACCATAGAATTTTGGCTTTCTGTGGCCATAATAAAACAGTACAAATACGCACAAAAATAATTGTAGCAAAGACAAAGTCGCACTCAATATAAATAAACAACGTCACCTTGTACAGTTCTTAAAGATCACAAGAAAGATTTCAGTTCTTCCATTAGTTGAGGACTCTTGAATTCCACCGAAGATCGATGACTCCACCTCCTCAGGACAACGAAAGAAGAAACCGCTGAACATAGGATTGGAATCCTCTACGTAATCGAATTGCAGGCGACAGGAACCAAAAAAGGGGATCGCAAGTTGCAGACCAATCATAACGAAGAAACCAAGTCGCCGCAATAAACCAACGGATTGAGAAGCCTGAATCTTTCTCAACCAGAGTGCAATTGTCGAACAGTTGAAAGAATGCAACAAAGTGCAGCACTCTGCTATCAGCCAATGGAACTCAAATCATAGAACCGAAGAGTGCTAGATTCTTAGCAGCAATCGCCAATGAATCCAAAAACCAAAAACTCAACGAGGTCAGGAGACGATAAATTTTGTTGTTATAGATTGATGGCTGTGTCCTAGGCGGAATGCTTAAGTCTTCACTGTCTGGTCCTTGCGCTCAAGAGGCTAACAAAGGAGATTCCAAAGCAAACTTGTATTAACAAAGGCAAATAAAAAAGACCAGTCCAGCACAAATTTATCGAAGATTACCCGGCTGGGCGGAAAACACTTAAAACTGAAAGACTAAATTAAAATTTTAAAGCATAAAATAAAAAATCTCTTGACGCTACTGTCCAAAAATAAGAATGATTTTAACAACAGTGCTATGATATAAAGAGCTACATACAAAAAGGTGATTAGCAAAGGCAAAACGGCGCGTCTTTCAGGCAACTTTGTAAAGTTTCTACCGAGCGAATAATGAAAGATTCGCAACACAAAAGTAATATGCAAATAAGGTAATAAATGGACATGTTAAAGACAGAACGTAAATACCTAGGTTCGAATCTAAATAAAAGATCGTGCTGTAACACAGATAGCCAACAAATCATCTTCATTTGTTTTACTAAATGCAGGTATTTTGAGGAAAAATTGCGATCTGCAAGTTATAACAATTTATCGAACTGCAATTATCGCATTTTCGTTAAAGAGATACTGCTCGAAATTGGCTTTATTGAAATCGGTTTTATCAGTTCAAATTGGCCCGCTACTTGACCACACTATTCGTTCAATTTTGGTTTAGAAAAAGCGGGACCACGTACGATAAAACTCGCCAATACATATACGAGCAACGACATAACGTCACAAAGGCAACCTTGCCTGTTCTACTAAACTAAAATATCGTGGTAACAAAAGCAGAGCCAGAGGAAGCGGAGATTAAAGACTCCAAACCAAGGGCGTACGCAGGGGGGTTTGTGGCTTCAAACCCCCCCTCATTAGTCTGTCGATTAAAATGCACAATAAAGAAAATATCACGTTTTTAGCACCTCTGATCCTGTTTTTTTTGCAATGACATGGACTCCAACATGATTTAAAGCAACTTTTGAAGCATTTAGAGTTTCTTGGGGAGGGGTTGATTTGTCAAAGATATAACCTATAAATCAGTAACAACTTCAAAAAATTGCAAAAATCAGCAAAATTAATCGCTAAAAATGCTTAACATTGGCTTCATCAAAAATATGGAGATGGGGTTTCAGTATTAGTAATTATTAATCCCCTCATATCTCGTTCCATTTGCCCCCCCCCACCCCATCGACAACTGTCTCACTCTATAAACTACAGAATATAAAATAAAGCTTGTAAGTTTTTTCAAATTATGATTTTATGATTTACCGGCTTGTAAATTAGAGCACTGAAAAGTTACCATTAGCCACCGCCCACATAGGTCACTTATGCGCAAAGGCGTACAAAGGGGGATAGGGGTTTAAACCATCCTCCCTATTGATCCGACGTGTATTGTTCCAAATACCGTCTTGCTGCGCAAAACAAACGAACTCCTTCTTCACTCTCATTTTAATACGAAATATTTAATTATAGTAAATAAGTTTTTTGTTATTTAATGCAACATTGTAAGCGACTAAGTGTAATCCTGAAAATCTGGAATGTCATGTTACGGGTTAGAGTAACTTTCAGTAGCTTAGGCCGGGGGGGGGGGGGTTATAGACCCCCCATTGGCCTGTCAACCAAAATGAAGAATAAAAAAAATAATACGTTTTTAGCTCTTCTGAAATTGGTTTTTGCACTGGAATGGACTAAAAAGTGATCTAAAAATCTTTTGAAGCATAAATTTAGGGGGGCTAATTTGTCAAAAATAAAACCCACAAATCAATAAAAATACTGAAAATGGTCAAAAACAAGCAATCAAATTTGATCGCTATTGTAAAAATGCTAAACATAGGTTTCATCAACAAACATATTATAAACTTAGGAATAGGGGGGGGAGGGGGGGGTTTCGTAGTATTAGTTAATTACCAATCACTTGTCTCAAAATTTTTTCCATTAGCCCCCATTTATTTATTTATTTTTCTATAAAATGTGGACGAAATAGATTACTCTGCGTGAGTTTTCTTGAACTATACGATTATATAAATTACCAGCATGTAAACAAGAAAGCTAAAAATTTACCATTAGCCACCTTCAACATAGCCCATTTATGCAAACAGTTTAATCAGGTTTGCACTACAAATTTCTATGCCTTGTTTTAAAAGCATTATTTTTTATCTATATAGCCCTAAAATGAAGTTAGTTTTAAAAAAAATGCAAAATTTTCAAGCGCTGGGAGCTCCGTCTCCAGACCCCAAACTGCAAATTTCTGGCCACGCACCGCCCCACACTTTGCAATGTTTATAATTATATGGGGTTTCGTAGCTTTTGTTTTGAACAAATTTTTTCTTGATCGTTCAGTTGCAAACCTTATGATGTTAACTATAGATTTATGCACAGAGCTGGACAGCGCTGTTTCGAGCTTTTAGCTCTCATCGGCAGCCCTCAGCTATCTTTTTAAAGGTATTCCCAGCTGAACCAACATCTTGGCCTAACTGGCAAACCTTAATGGCTTGCAGAGAGGCAGATGCTTAGTAGGGAATAAACGATTTTTCACTTGTGGTACTTTAGAAACAAGTGAAAAATCGCTGGATCCTTGTAGTAAGGACAACCATAGGCTATCCTTACTCCAAGGACTCCCCTCTGCGTGACCACGGAAATCAAAACTGCAACATCTTGACGTCCTTCGTGGTCGACTCCTGGGAAGCCATGTCAACTTCCACTGGCAGTTAGGTGGCCAGAACAACCACCAACCCTGCAACTCCAATGATATTTCACATTGTAGCTCAAGTCAATTAAGCACAGAGCTGGACAGCGCTGTTTCGAGCTTTTAGCTCTCATCGGCAGCCCTCAGCTATCTTTTCAAAGGTATTCCCAGCTGAACAAACATCTTGGCCTAACTGACAAACCTTAATGGCTTGCAGAGAGGCAGATGCTTAGTAGGGAATAAACAATTTTTCACTTGTGGTACTTTAGAAACAAGTGAAAAATCGCTGGATCCTTGTAGTAAGGACAACCATAGGCTATCCTTACTCTAAGGCTCCCCTCTGCGTGACCACGGAAATCAAAACTGCAACATCTTGACGTCCTTCGTGGTCCTTCGTCCTTAGTGGAAGTTGACATGGCTTCCCAGGAGTCGACCACGAAGGACGTCAAGATGTTGCAGTACAGATTTATGCTTAATGCTTAATTGTTTTTTGGTTAAAAAGTTTTATTTGCATTACCTACTGCAGTAGCGTAGCCAGGGGGGGCGGGGAAGCAGGGGCGCCCGCAGGGGGGGGCAGGGGGGTGCACTTGCCCCCCCCTGGAAATTAAGATGTCAAGAATTTTTTATGTTTAAATTTGCAAAATAAGTCAAATATATTTATCTAAACTAAGAAAACAATCCTTTGTGGAGCTTTTTTGCCATGGTGCAGAGGGCAGGGGCAGGAGAAATAGGATTGCCCATTGGTAGTGACTATTTCACCGAAAATTTTCAAGTTAAAGAGAATAAAAGAAAAATGAGAAATATTCATCCGCACTTTTTTCATTTGCTTTTTTAGGGGTTAAGATTAGGGTTAGGGTTCGATTTGGGGATAGTTTTACAGTAAGCATTGGAGTTTGGGTTAGATTTGAGTCAGAATTAATGGAAAAGTAGATAAAAATTTCGGTGAAATAAAGCCTTCCTCGCCCATTTTACGTGAATTATCATACAGCATTTTCTTAAAAGCGAGCGTAAGCAATGCTCCAGAATTAAGCATTAAACTGTTTGATAAAATAATTATCAATATCAAACGTTTCTGCATTCTGTCAATGAGCTCTTATAGGATCTAAATACAATAAATTGTTTAATGTTTCAAATTTACGCAGCACTTCAATAAACACTAAAGTAATAATTACTCCGCCATTAAATTAATCTTGCCCAGAACCGAAATCAAAACCAAACTTGCAATTAATAGCGTAGCCAAGGGGACTGTGCCCACCTGCATTGGCCTGCTGTAGACCAAAGTGCGCGATAAGAAAAATGTCACAACTTTTGGCCTTCTGAGGCATTTTTTTTGCAGTAATATGGCCTCTAAAGTTGTTCAAAGCCTTTTTTAAAACATTTAGTATTAATATTATTATCAAAAATACAGCAAACAAATTAATCGATAAAAACTTCAAAACATGGCTAAAAACTAGCAGTCAAAATTGATCGCTTAATGCAAAATGCTTAACGTAAGCTTCATAGGAAAAAAAGTGTAGGGGGGCTATTCAGCATATAGTTTATGTAATTACCAGAAGTTTTGGACTTGACCTATGAGTAACGAGTGGGTTTGAAGGGGTTGAGCTATTTACTGTAATTCTTTTAAATGGCTTTCAAAGTGTATCAATTTAGTTTTTTAAATGGCTCTAAAAAGATGCGAAGTTTGATTTGAATAGCGTTGAAATGGCTATTTTTTTCTGAAATATCACCAAATTTTCCCAGCAGCTATGGTTTTGCTCAACGACCCCGGTCTGTGATATGCTTTAGTTGCTCCTGTTTGCTCGGCACGCTGCCCAATTGAGGCATTTTGCGAAAAATTTCAATTTTTAGGTTAATCACCCCCCCCCCCCCTAAACAAAATTTAGTGCAATCAGTGGGGCAACCAAGGAGGCTAAGGGATCTTACCTCCCCTTTTCCAACTCACTTGGAAAACTTATCTCACATACAGTAGCGTAGTCGGGTTGGGGCGGCTATAGTCCTCCCCTCTCAATTGGCCTGTCGACCAAAATGCAGATTAAAGAAAATACCACGTTTTTAGCACTTCTGAAACTGTTTTAATCACTAAAATGGACTAAAAAGTGATTTATAGCATCTTTTGAAACATGTATTCAGAAGGGCTTATTTGTCAAAAACAAAACTCACAAAGCAATAAAAACTTTGAAAAATGCCCAAAAATAAGCAGAGTTGATCGCTAGTGTAAAATTGCTGAACATAGTTTCATCAACAACGATATTATAAACTCAGGAATAGGGAGAGGGGGGCTATTCAGGATTAGTTAATTACCAATCACTTCTCTCAAATATCTTTCCATTAGCCCCCCCAATTGTTTTGCTCTATAAAATATAGACGTAATAGATTACCCCGTGTGAGTTTTATCGAACAAGAGAATTTTATGATTTACCAGCATGCAAAGAGAACTAAAATTTTACCTTAGCCACTTCCCAAATAGACCATTTAAGCAACCAGTTTGATCATGTTTGCACTGCTAATTTCTATGCCACGTTTTAAAAGCATCATTTTTTATCAAAATAGCCCTAAAATTGAGTTATTTTTGAAAAAAAAATGCAAAATTTTCGAGTGTTGGGGGCTCCGCTCCCAAACCGTCATGCCTTTGGCGGCTGTAGGCTTTGCTCCCAAACCTCTAGCCTCGGCCGGCTGGGGGCTTAGCTTCAGGACACCAATGGATTTCAGCGGCTCCGCCCCCAGACTCCCAAAACTGACCCCCCATTGCGAATTTTTGGCTACGAACGTTTAAACGTGGTTTGAATTTGACCTGCAATTAAAGAGGGCTTGAAAGAGCGAGGCAATCAAAAAATTTCTAGTAGATTCTTAATATCAGCAACTTTGTTCTATCCAATGGCCTTAAAAACGTTCGAAATGACAGACAGACAGAATTAATTTATTTGTCAAGATGCAAAAAAACAAATATGATGAACAATTAAAACAAAACAACAAAAAACAACAAGATATCTTAAATAAACTAGGTACTACAATCTTGACAGGAGACTGCGAAGTGACCAGTATTTCAGGTCTTCGAGTCAAGCAGCCACCCTAAAATTGCAGTCGCTTGAAGCGACATTATTTTTGAGAAAATTGCTTGCTAATGCATTATAATGATAATATAAATGTGGCAAATTAACAATAGCTTTCAATTAAGATGTTTTTTGACGTTTGCTGGACAGAGTTTTAATATTTTAATCGTTTAGCGTGCTTCTGGCCTAAAGGCTACCAGCTTGGAAGCCTAGGGAAGTGCCACCAGAACGGCGACTACTTAAAACAAGCAATGCGAAAAATTGTCTTCCCACAGGAATCGAACCTGCAGCCTTTGGATTACCGGTCCACTGCTCTAATTAGCCTTTGGATTACAGAGCAGTGGACCGGTAATCCAAAGGCTGCAGGTTCGATTCCTGTGGGAAGACAATTTTTCGCATTGCTTGTTTTAAGTAGTCGCCGTTCTGGTGGCTCTTCCCTAGGCTTCCGAGCTGGTAGCCTTTAGGCCAGAAGCACGCTAAACGATTAAAATAGCTTTCAAGTAATTTCTTTTTGTACTCAATTTTAAATTTGTTGAATGTAAGTTGTTTAATTTCAGTTGGGATCGAGTTCCATATTTTAGCTCCTTGATATTTAAAGGATTTTTGGGAACGCGCTGTAGAAAATTTTGGAATGTAAAGTTTGTTTTCAGTTTTTGCTCTAGTAAATCGCTCATGTACTGAGGAAATAGGGGTGAAGAACGTAGAAAATGGTTGAGGAAGGTTATGGTGGGAATATTGGTGCATAAGTTTAGCTATTTCCAAAGTGTAAAGCTCAGATTCAAATGACGTTAAAGTTCATGAGATTCAAATGACGTTAAAGTGGTTATTTTTTTCCAAAAATTGCGAAAATTGCCCAGCGACTGGGGGCTTTGCCTCCAGACCCCCGTCCATGATACACTTGAATTGCATCCATTTGCTCAACATGCCGCCCAAATTGCAGGATTTTTTTAAACAGGGTCATGTTAACTTTTGGTTCAAATCCCTTAGCAAAATCCTGGTTGCAGCTGTGAGGTTTTATTTTATCCAGTAGATACTGGATACGTCGTTTGCCCCCCCTGAAAAAATTTCTGCGGGCGCCTCTGCGGGGAAGACCTTTTTTTTTTTTTTTTTTTGGAGACCACCTGTGTTTGGGCTGAAAAATCGTTTGAACTTCAGAGCTTTCCGAGAAATTCCGTCTCAATTTTCGGACAAACCGTGTGAAACTGATTCAAGAACAATGAAAATTCGGGTCAAGGTCGTTTGCACTTTTCTCACTCTTTCAAAAAAGCCCCCCTTTTTTCCAAATCCTGGCTACGCGCCTAACCTACTGTGTGACTTTGATTCCATCTTCTTACATTGCACTAAGTTATTTGTTTGCCAAAGTATAGATCGCTAACAAATTTTTGATGTCACTTTTGAAAACACCCCCATTAAAAAATCCTGGGTACGCCACTGCTCCAAACGGTAACGCGTGAAAACGTGAATCGAAAAAGTCTTGGAAGGAGTTTATTAGCAGTAGCGGCAGCGGTAGAATATTCGCTTAAAATAGGGTTCAGTTCTTTCAAATCTCTTTTCATTGGCCCCCCTTCTCCCACTTATTTTTTTCTATAAACTGCGTACGAAATAGATTACTCCGTCTGAGTTTTATTGAAGTATTCGATTTTATGATTTACCAGCATCTAAACAAGAGAACTAACATTTTACCATTAGCCACCTCCCAAATAGCCCATTTATGCCACCAGTTTAATCTCGCTTGCACTGCCAATTTCTTAGCCACGTTTAAAAAGCATTATTTTTTAATCGAAATAGCCCTAAAATGAAGTTATTTTTGCAAAAAAAAGCAAAATTTTCGAGCGCTGACCCCCGAGCCTCCGGTGGCTGGGGGCTTCGCCCCCAGACCCCCCATTGCGAATTTTTGGCTATACGCGCCTGCATTGAACTAAAAGATTTTATGATTTACCAGCTTGTAAATAAGAGAACTGAAATTTAGCATTAGTCACCTCCCACATAGCCCAATCATGCAACTAGTTTAATCATATTTGCACTGCCAATTCCTATGCCAAGTTTTAAAAGTACCGGAATTAATTTTGATCAAAATAGGCCTAAAATTAAGTTATTTTTGCAAAAAATTTTCAAGCGCTGGGGGCTCAGCTCTCATACCCCCGAAATAGCCCCCCAACCATTGCGGATTTCTTGCAATGAGTTTGATGCAAAGCACGCAATACGTTTAGCGTTGAGTGATGTTGAGCCACAATTTCAAAAATTGTTGAAGCGAAATGGCAATAAATGTTTAATGAAACCTTGTTTTTTTTTTGTAACTATTTAGTTGAGTCACAGTTGTTCTTGCGGATAGGGTTTTTATACGAATTTGGGTCGCAGAAGAAAATGGTAAAGAAACACTGCTTTAGCGAAATACGCAGTGGTTTAAAAATCCCAGATTTTTAGCACATTGCCCCGGCTTTTTGTATACAGAGGCAAAAGACAGCTGAAGCCGACGCTAAATGTGTGAATTGAGATGGCTGATTTATAGGCTAGAGATTTCAACGTCAGTTAAAACAAGGATGAGAGTAAGGTACGGTACGTAAGTACGGTACGGTACGCCTCAATTTTTGCTAAGAAGTACGGTACGCTGGTACGGTACGCCTTTTTTGTAATGGTACGGGCAGGCCCGGCGCCAGGATAGCGTGACTGGGGGTGGGCAGAAATAAATTTTGGAGGGCACGAGAAGTTTATTTATGTGAATTCGAGAGGGGCACGAGACACAGTTTATTCTAGTGTGGATCAAACGAACATTCGTCTCAAAATTCTTGCAATTTTTCACGAATTCTTAAGTGAGGACCAAAAAAAAAGGTCTTTGTTTCAAAACTTTTATGAAATCCGGTGTGAGTCCACAAAAATTACGAAAATTCGAGCGGTAAACACCAATTTGGGAGTCTTAGGCCTCAATTTGCACTTCAATAGCCCCGAGTCTGTGAATTTCTTTGGGGCACAGTCCTCGCTTGGGGGGGACACAATTTTCGTTTGGTGGGGCACAAACAGTATTTTGGGGGGGCACGGCCCCGGAATGCCCCCTGTGGCGCCGGGCCTTGGTGCTGGTACGGTACGCTGGTACGGTACGGCTCAAGGTGCGAGGTACGTAGTACGCAAATTCTGAACGTACCGTACTGCAATCCTTGACTACCGCTATCGTAAAAGTTGCTGCGCGCGCCGCGGGTGAACATTACCGCTGTGCCCAACACTGCATATCGTAAAGAGTTGTTTCAATTTCTCAAAAAGATTGTTTGCCCTCGTAGGTTATTGGTTGTCATAGCATCAAGTACAGGCATCATGCTAGTGTGGACAGTGGCAAAACAATCAGCATTTAAAAACGCATTTACTGATTTAGGTCAAAAAAAATTTTTGCTTGGTTACCGGTATCTCTCAAAAATTTTTGACAAATCTGAGGGGTGAGGACTCAACTTCAGCAAATTCAAGCTTTCTACTACATACTGTGGCGTGTCAAAAGGGAGCGCGCTCCGATTGCGGTTAACCAGCTCGGTTGTACAACCTCTTGTGAGCAGGCGAGAGTTGTTGATTGGAGAGCAGCTGGTGCTTAGATTGTGTACTTGGGAAGTAGGTGGAACGCGCTCAGATTACGGTTAACCGGCTCGGTTGTACAACCTCTGAGCTGCTATGATCTGTTGACTTATAAAGCTATCGGTTCCAATTATCTTTCATTTGTGGTTACTTCCATGCTAGTTTCCACATCGCCACTAGGAAGGGCCCTGCTAACGTCGTCTCGAGCGCCGACCATCCAATCACGTCGGGGTCACCAGTTGTGGCGTGTCAAAAGGGAGCGCGCTCCGATTGCGGTTAACCGGCTCGGTTGCACAACCTATGAGCTGCTATGATCTGTTGACTTATAAAGCTATCGGTTCCAATTATCTTTCATTTGTGGTTACTTCCATGCTAGTTTCCACATCGCCACTGGATGAAGCAGGAACTGCGACAATACGGTACCTTCCGTTCCCAAGATATGACAATACAGAATGCAGATTTCCTCTAATAAATTTTGCCAGAAATGTCAACTAGCCTAGAAACAAAGTTTCAAAAAGTTACCGCATGTTTATGATTTCTAACAGTGGCGTTGGGGACCGAAAGTGGGCCCAGGGCCAGCTCAAATATGACGGATTTCCAGTTTTGTGAAGTCCAAAACAGACACTGACAGAGAAAATGCGGCAGTTTGGTCCGAAAAATGACGTGATCTCAAAAAAAAAGTTTTCACGGAAATTGTAACGTTTTTTTTAGTCGGATTTAGTTGATCCCCCCAAAAAAAGGTCTTCATTAAAATTCTCAGTGTCATTTTGATGGGCCCCCTCTTAAGCTCATGGACCCCCAAAAGCCAACAACCCCATGATCGGCCTCCCTAAAGCCCATGGGCCCTGGGATCATTGTCCCCCCTGCCCCTCCTCTCGGCAGCTCTGATTTGTAACTCTGAATAAGTACTGTATGTTTGTCAACACAAAGCAAAAGTCAGAATAGTTTTTCAAGTAAATTGAAGCCAACTTGCCCAAAACTTTTCTGTCACAATACTGGCAAAATGGCAACACTGAAGGTGAAAAATTGTGAACTTTGAACTGCAATATCTTGAAAACAGCAAGACGTAAAGTTCAAATTTGGTGAGAATGGAATTTAGGCTTTTCCCAGCATTTTGATCAGCAGTGAAAAACTTTACTTGAAGTTGAATGCCCTTTTAAGAATGGTCATTCAACCAATTTACCGTAATTAGGCAGGTGCCAGCTTGACTGAAAGAGCGAAAGCCTCTTTTGCTGTCTCCTGAACAAGGCTACTTGGCAAAAATGAAATTACAGTTAATTCAATTCAAAAAGTTTATTAAGATCGATAAGTTTTAATTTACCCATACGTTTAATTACAGCCAGAATCAAGCATGGATAAGATTAGCCTACTAATACCCAGTACCAGTACTAAGTACCGGTAATGGTAATACATTAACTAAAGAGCAATACAATAGCAGACAATGTCAACTGAATAAAGCTGCCCATTTTTGTAAACTAAAACTTACCCAGTTACCGTAGATTACAAAAAGTTGTACCAGTATCGTAGCTCTTCTATCTTCTGCCACCAGCAAATACTGTGTAGGCTACTGTATGTGGGAAATAATAAATTATGCCCAAATGCTTGTAAACTTTCAATCAATTAGTACAGTAATTAATTTTGCTTGACTCTGCTGCTTGCAGAAGATATAGAACTAGAAGATGTTAATAGACACTTTAGCTGACCAGGAAGAAAATTCATATTATTGTATTGTACTGTATCGCATTTCAGTTTTGGTGTAAATGATACAAAAATTTCCTAAGCTTTTCGCCTTTTTTCAGTTCACATTCAGGTGATGCTCTGCCTAGTTTGTGCCAAATCAAATCATTACTAAGCATTCCTGATAATCATCATTTTTGTATGAACTTTTTCTAAACTTGACCAAGATTTAGATTTACAAACAAAAAAAAAAGAAATCAATCAAGTCTTAATCTGTGATGTTATACTCTTAAAGTAAATCAATTTCATCTCACAGCATTTATAGACCAAGTACTAAGTCTGAAGTAGAAGATTAAAAACTACTCAATACGAAGATTAGGCTAATTTTAAAGTTATTATTACAGCATTGAGTTTGTTATGACTTGATTTTTTAACAATTTTATCACATGTTGGAAACAATAATCAAAAAATTTCATTAGTTTGTTTGAAAGCCCTTGTCAAGACCTTTTATATGATACCGTACTCTTATGATGCTGTCAGTACTGGTACTATGATGCCTGTACTTGATGCTGTGATAAGTAATAACCTACAAGAGCAAACAATCTTTCTGTCAGTCTGTGGAATTAAAAAAACTCTTTACGATATGCACATATTTAATTGTTTATATCTTAAACAATTAGTTAACACTGATGACCTAAAGTTCAATACCTGTGATACCATGTGACCATCATTAACTATATACTTCTTTACTACAATACTAGTATAGAAAACGTACGAATTGCGCATGTGCTAAAATCCGTTCGAATGCGCAGCGTCTTTACTAAAACAAACAAACAAGCAATTTTAATAAACAGGTCCTATTAATGTGTTGTAGGATAACACTACACTGCCATCAGACCTTTGAACTATTTCTGCATTACCTATAAAGTTTGTTTTAAAGCCAATCAAAAACTAACCTTTTAACCTGCTGTTTTATGTTTCAGACTTTCCTATTGAACTACGTAATCGCTTCTGAGCGAATGCTCGACTTCGAATTTATTTGTGGGAAAATAGAGCTGTGTATGAACACTTTCATCTACGATTTCAATTGGAGAAATTTCTTGTTTCTTTCTGATATGTTTTTGGGTTCTGCGCATTTGTACTATTTCTTGCAATACACGTACGAAAGCGCAGGCACATTCACGCCTTGAAAAATTCATGGTTGAGTGATTTTTTGCAAATAAGTTTTCAAAATTAAAAGGAACATAAACATACGAGTTAAGAGTGGCGTTATTATTTCAATTTTTTTCAAGTTTACGAGTTAATCAGAAATTAAAAAAGATAGTGATTTAAAAGGAAGGATGTATCTCGAGTGGTAACACGTTCTTTTCTTGAATAGGAGGTCTAAAGTTTAAATCTCGGGTCGGTCAAGTCGGACGCAGAGTTGCCAAAGTCTTGCAACCGTTGCGACATTTCTTCCGAAGAACCAGCTGTGTTACCTGAGTGCAATAACGTGGAGATGGACCCCACCAACTCTTCACAAACTACAGCGTAATATAGCGAGTATAATGGAAGATATGACGTTGGAAAAAGGCGATGGAAGACAACTGCAAATATTAATATTATAAATAGTACCAAAAAAAATTGCTCTTGCGTAATGTGTTTAATTGGTTGAGTATTTCATGACTTCTTTTATCGGCGTAAATTGGCTGTAACTTACCACTGATGTGTAAGTTTATGTTCTTTTATTAAATTCTTTTTGTTTCATGAATTTGAACATTTTAATCAGGCCGTGAGTAGCCTACTAATGCCTCATGATTCTTCATCTTACGTATCAAGGGATAAAACATATCGTGGAACCGGTATACCGACCAGTTGGTCGAGCGCTAGTTTGGTCGAGCATTCGTTTCTGGAGCGGGAAGTCAAAGGTTCAAATCTCGGGCCAGTCGAATTGGACACAGTGTTGCCAATAGCTTGCCTCCGCAGCAATATTTCTTCGATTGGAGCAAGCTGTGTTGCCTGGGCGCGATGAGGCGGAAATGGGCCCCGCAAATTCGTAACACGCTTTGGTGTAATAAAGCGAGTATAATAAAAGATTTGATATCTAGATTGCAGACTAATAAATTTTGGACGAATGACAAAATTCAAAAACCAAACTAATTTCGTTAAAAATCAAGATTTATTGACACACAGAAGCTAGGAATCTCTGACAAAAGCTCGTCACAACAAGTTGTCTAGCAGACAACCATTTACCAGGACGTGGCACCATCACTTATCATGCACATTTTGTGTTATTTTCGCGACGAAGAATAAGAAATCCAAACATCAGAGGCCAGGTAAACCTAAAACATAAAAATTGTTCCAACTGGTAATATTTTGTTAATATATCTTTTGAATATTTTCGAAAGTCCATGACAAGCAATGCATTGAAAGAGTCCATTTGCTCTGACGTCATTACAATGAAGTGACATCATTTCTCCTATAAAGTTATCAAAAGTCAGACATTTATTCTGCCTACTGCAAAAAAAAGCAAAAAATAGGAATGAAGCAGAGCAAAAAATTGCAAAAAAGTAAAAAAATCATGACATATCATTACGCAATCAAATCACGTGACGTCATTACCCCCAAAATATCTGCTGTCCTAATATCAGTAGACCTATTGCAAATCCGCAACCAACGTTTATCATTGCAGAGATAAACGAATTTTAACTTTTAAGAAGCAAGTGTAAAACAGTTTTTGCTACCTTAAAGATCATAGAGGGCCAAGGAGCCAATGCAACATATTGAAAAAGTGTATTTGTTATGACGTCATTAGCACAAAGATGACGTCATTTTCCCTAGTAAAATTATCAAAAAGTCAAACATTTACTCTGCCTACTGCAGACAAATAACAAAAAAATAGGAATGATGCAGAGCAAAAAGTTGCCAAAAAATGAAGAAATCGTGACATATCATTACGTCACCAAAACACGTGACGTCATTACCCCCAAAATATTTGCTCTTCTAATATCAGCAGACTACTACATATCCGCCACCAACATTTAGAATTGCAGAGATAAACGCATTTTTACTTTTCAAGAAACAAGTGTAAAACAGTTTTTGCTACCTCAAAGATATCAGTGGGGCCAAAGAAACAAATACAAATTAAAAGTGCCCCAATCTCTTGTTGAAATTTGCCCCCACAAAAAACATTCCTATTTTGCATGTACGTTGATGAAAAGCTATTATAACGATCATTTAGATTAAAATAAACATTTAATAATGATAATACTTACGCTTTTATTCCACGCTGCGCACAACGTACGGAATTCTGCGCAAAAATACATTTAATGCGCAGTTGGGTGATCCTAACTCCGTCCAGATCCGTTTTAAAAAACCGCAACTGAGTGACAGTATTTTTTCAGACTAACAAGTTACCTGCCTAGTTGAGTTAGGAAACATAAAAAGAATTGAATTGTTTGGGAACAAATCAGGATTGATGAATTTTAAAAGTGAGCTGCGCATTCGCACAGTTTCTATACCCCAATGCAACATTTTTCTCAAATTATGAGTTTTTCTAGTTTTGGGTTTTCCACCATTTTATCACATGATAGAAACAATAACCCAAAAATTTTAATGTTTTGTTTGAAAGCCCTTGTCAAGACCTTTCATATGATACCCAGGGCCTCCAAGAGGGGGGACAATGACCTCGGGGACCATGGACTTTAGGGGGTCCATGGGCTTTAGGGAGGCCCTGTTGGCTTCAGGGGGCCCAGCAGAGGGCCCATCAAAATGACACTGAGAAATCAGTAGGCTATGTGAAAGATCAAAGACTTTTTTTTGAGATCACATCAAAATTCGCAGAAAACTGTGGCATTTTTCGTGAAGACCTTTTTTTTTGAGATCAGATCAAAATTCAGAGAAAACTGTGGCATTTTCCGTGAAGACCTTTTTCTTTTTTTTTTTTGAGATCACATCAAAATCTGGAAAAAACTGTGGCATTTTCTTCTCCTGTTTTGGAGTACACAAAACTGGAGATGCCTAATTTTTGAGCTGACCCCGGGCCCACGTTTTGGTCTCGGCGCCCCACGATGATACCTTATGCTTGATGATGCTCCCTGTCAACAATGAGATACTGGTATAGGCATTTAAAATTTTTCACTTATAAGTGATTTTTGAGATTGACAATATCAATCAAGAGGTCAAAGGTCAACTCAAGATGTTACAAGAGGTCAAAGGACCTGTGAATGTATTCAGCAAGATGTGAAAAACAAATCTTGAAAAGAACACCCCTAACCACTTGCATTTGACAAAGATACAGTCAATTCAAATTGTATGCCTAAACTTTGGCAATGTTTTCCTGCTTCCGCGATAACAAAATTCCAAATAATAATTTAGTTGCGATGTTTTGACGTTTGCTGGCCAGAGCTTTTATTAGATTAATCGTTTGCGTGCTATATAGCCTAAAGGCTATCAGCACGGAAGCCTAAGGAAGAGTCACCAGAACGGCGACTACTTAAAAGCAAGCAATGCGAAAAAGTTGTCTTCCTGCAGAAATTGAATTTCCAAAGGCTACAGGTTTGATTCCTGCGGGAAGACTACTTTTTCGCATTGCTTGCTTTTAAGTAGTGGTCGTTCTGGTGACTCTTTCTTAGGCTTCCGCGCTGGTAGCCTTTAGTCCAGATAGCACCCAAACGATTAACAAAATTCCAAATATTAAACATTTATTTCATACGGTATATATCTTTGCTACAGTTAACCGATTTCAAAAAAATTGTTTGTTTTTTTTTTGGCATCAGCATCTGACTGTCTGAAGTTCTACAGTTGTACAAATTTATATCAAAATCAAAGACGGTGGGTGGCATTTTTCAAAATTTTGAATCAGTTGACATGGAATGACCAGTGTTCCCTATAAGCGCAAAAAAGTGCAAAAAATGCAAAATTTTTTCCGGCATTTTCGCACTGAAAGTTTGCAAATTCCGGCGTTTTTTCTCCCGCCAAAAATCAGCGTTTTTGTTTCCCACCAAAAGCCGTTTTTGCGTTTTTGTTTCCTGCAAAAAAACGGGGCTTCGCTCTGGTATGTCGCACAAATCACGAAGAAAACTTGCTGAACTCAGAGAAAGGACTTTTTTTTTTTGGAGATTAACGTAAAATTGGAGAAAAAGATGCCTTTGTCAGTGCGATGACCTTTTTTTTTTTGGAGATCACATTGAAACCGGACAAAAAAGATGAGAAAATATTCGGCAGTTTCACATTGAGTTTAGAACGTGCGCACTATTTCCGACGTTTTTGCGGGAGGTGAAAACTTAGAGGGAACACTGGGAATGACCCCAGTGGAAAATGGCTAATTTTGAACTGCAATATTTTGAAAACGGAAAGGCATAGAATCTTCAATTTTGGTGAAAATGCATTTTAGGCATGTCCCTACATTTTGGTCTAAAGTGAAAAACTTGATTTGAATGCCCTTTTAAGTTTTGAACCAGGATGACATCACTGGTACCGTATGTGCAAAATTTGAACAAGGCATATATACTTCAAAAATTTATAGTGCCTTACAAACAAAAACAAATTTTGCATCCGCACTGTACCTACGTAGTTTTCATATGATCATATAGATTCTGTTTAGTAGACTAGAAACCGAGAAGAGCATAAAAAAAAGTTTGCTCTTATTGCATATGTTTTTTGCGGTCACAAGTATTTGACTCATTTGATTTGGCATATTCATAGAATAATAAACCTTGGCATATTCATAGCATGGTAAGTAGGTCAATCAAAGAGTGGTATTGTATGCTTTAAATGTACCATACTTCAGGCTTGAGAGGTACGGTAATTAAAAAAAAATTGCCATGATTTTTCTTAACTTCACGTTTTCTGCGCTTCAAAAGAGGTTTAACTGCAAATATATTCTCAAATATGATTTATGAATATCAGTTTTGCCAAGTTTGGAGCTGTTCAACTCATATGAAGCCTCCAAACATGGTAGGGTACGTTTAGTACACACATTCAAACAGTGTACCAAAGCACTGTAGTCATATCTTTATGAAAAGCCTGAATCGTATAAACGTACTGCATGTAACTTTTAGCAAAAGTTGAGGCGCACTGTTCTGCCAAGCTTGGTTTTCAATACTTTAATAATAGGATATTATACAGTAATCAGGTAATGTATAGGTTCAACTATTTTTTGTTGTTCTTCAAGTCTCTGTGTAATAATTGTATTTTACTCGATGTTGTTTAAAGGTAAAGGCGTCATTTTCACAACGACCTTGATCACATGATCTGGATTCCACTCACACCCTAGTTATGACATTTTTTTTATTTGCTTTTAGAACAAAACCTATTTGATACAGTGTCAGGTGTAGGCTATATCTAATATCACCATTAATTATTCACTAATATGCAGACCAGAAAGCGAAAGGGTAGAAATCAAGCTTCAGAAGAAAGAAAATCAAAAAAAAAGCAAACTCAAAAAGCAAAATCGAGCAAAAGCTCTTCCAACGGAGGTCTCAGTTGCCTAAAGATTTTCTTGTTTATTGACTTTGCTTTAGTAATTTGTTTTGTCATTGGCTATTACACCTCACCAATTACAGCCTTGCCCTATGATGGATGGGAAGACATGCCTCTTAGTGGAAAGTTTGAGATAAACAACAAGCTAACTAATGGAATCAAGTTAGTCAATTTTGAGTGATACTTTATTTTAATTTTTTTGAGTCATTGTTTGGCAAATGTATCTTCTTTTTTTAGCATTTAAGCTGTTAAGTACTCATTCTATCACATACTACTTAATATTTCAGCATGACAGAATAAACTTGCTTCAACTTTATGTATCACTGTACTGCTGATCACTTTTTGTGTATGGTATTTGATCAATCTAACTCCAGCAATCTTCTTTCAGTTTTATTTTAGTCGTAAATGGATAAGTTGACTGCTTTTTATTTGACCTCTTAAAAAGTTAATTTCACTAGAATATGTAATTTCAAAGTCGACTCTGAAAATACGTTTGAACTCTAATACTATCTAGATTTATATAATTGAAACAAAATTATTTTCTGAATATGACAATGACTTTTTACAATGTACGGTATATACATTGTATTACATTAATTAGACTTCTAAACTTTTTCCTGTTTAACTCTGACTTCAGACTTCGACATCCACAAGTTACTGTTAATCAAAGTTAGCTGGTATCTTTAAAAAAACCGTTTATGATGTAGAATAGTACTGAAAAACAATCCAGGCCCATCAAATAATGTTTATTATTAGACCATGTTTGACAATATAATAATTGTAATTAAATTTTGGTTCACCAAGTGTAAGTTGCCTTGGCCAGAAAACAATTATAGTGGAAGTATCATACTATCCCATTAAGCACAGAGCTGGACAGCGCTGTTTCGAGCTTTTAGCTCTCATCGGCAGTCCTCAGCTATCCTTTCAAAGGTATTCCCAGCTGAACAAACATCTTGGCCTAACTGGCAAACCTTAATGGCTTGCAGAAAGGCAGATGCTTAGTAGGGAATATGGCTTCAAACATCTTGGCCTAACTGGCAAACCTTAATGGCTTGCAGAAAGGCAGATGCTTAGTAGGGAATATGGCTTCCCAGGAGTCGACCACGAAGGACGTCAAGATGTTGCAATACTATCCCATGTTACTGTTGGACGTTGAGCAGGAAAGCTGTCTAGTCAAACCAAATACAATTATTATTGTATTTGGTTTGACCTGACTGAGAATCAAATTTGAGTTGGAATTTTGACTTAGCATATTTGTATTTTGTTCTAGTAGAGCATCCTTTTTTAATGTACAAGCATCGGATTTTTTTGACTGAATATTCCTTCAATGTTACTTTTAAGCTTCAAGTCCTTATGAAAACTTTCAACTTTAATGTGACAACTTAAATTTTCAAAGTTTTTTAAAATACATTATAGCATTAGAATCAAAGACAATGCGTTGAAGAATAATTTAATATTTTTCTTTTTGCTTGAATGAAGTAGACAGATAGGCAGTTGGCAATCGAAAATTGTTCTGAAGTGGGTATTTACCTGAATCTGGAATTTGACAGCTCTGAACATTTTTTGCTTACTTTCTCAGTTTTTGATTTTTGAATTATTTTACGTTGTTTTGGTTTTAGTTATATATACAGGGTGAGCCAAAAGTAGGTGGATGGCATATGGAATAGATTTATGCCTCAGTTACATTAATCCAATTGTTCATTTTAACTTTGTTACAACTATGTTATTTGTGGTATATATTAGGGTGGAGTGAAAAAAACTTTTTTTGCAAATCGAAAAAAGTGTAGTTCCCAAATCCCGACAAATGGTCTAAAACTTGCTTAAAATTTGTTTTTGGGGGTTGCCCCCATTTTCCAGCCGGCAGCCCCCCAAATATAATCACGATACTTGGCATGGGGGGGTAATTTGCATATCTCGGTAACCACTGGTCGTAGAGCAATGGTATATAGCTCAAAATCTGCAGAACTACCATATTCCTATCTGTGCTAAGAAGAAAATTTTCTCTATTTTCAACACAAAAAAAGTTACAAATGAAAAACCAAAAATATAGCCATTTTTGGTCAATTTGTCGGAAAATTCACCTATGTGCAAGCGCATTCACTGTGATCAGCGAAACTAATTCCTCTCACTTAATTAACGCTGTTTGTGATATGCTGCACCAATAAATGGACATATAGTAACTTCTACTCTAGCTGAGAGTTAAAATTTTACATTAGGTAACAGGTTATAGTACCGTACAGTATATAACACTGAAAAACTAATACACAGCTTTGTTAAAATTGCCAGAAATTGAATGAGCAATAACAATATTGCTTTAAATTAGCAGAACACATACACTTAAAAAGTCGCTGAAATACAATAACATCACGAAGGTAACACAGTAGCCATGTAGCAGTGGCACAGAGCAATCAGAGCATGGCTTCGACGTTATGAATATAATTCGAAAATTTATATGCAATCTTGTAGGAATCCACTATAAGTTTTCCAAAAACTAATTTTTGGTAATTAATTTCCATCTGGGTAGTGCGCAATCAGTTATAATAGCCAGAAGTGGGTTGATGACTGATGGTTTTGGTTTATTACTTATGGGATGAAATTTGACTCTAGTATGTTATGGTTTTAAGCAACTACGGTTTACAGATAATTTGCCTTAAACAAACTACTGTAGTACCGGTAAGTATTTTCAGCTTTTTTGCAATATCAACATCCCTTAATAAACACTCATTTATTTAAACACAAAAAATTTAACGTATATAGGCTGGGTGGTGTCAAAACCAAATTCATGACAAAATAATATAATACAAGATGTAATAAATGGCTGTCTTTGGCAGCCAAAAAATGATGTCAACCTCATAAGGTCTAGTTGTGACAAATTCGAGAAGTTTGGTGCGACAGTGCACCTATGTGGTAAAATAAAAACCTCAGAGCAAAAACCACTGTTTTGAGATCAATTTTGACCCACCTGGCCTATAGAGGTTACACAAGAATTATGGTTGACTAAAAAACTTTACTTGAACTGCTTTTTGGTGGCAAATGTTTTCATAAGTTTGCAAGATTTAATTTTTTGGTGAATAATGCAATCTCGTCTATAAATCCTGCTACCTTAGCAGACTCTTCTGCAACAAGTTTGACGTGCCGCTCCACAGATTGCTTATGACATGGATAGTGTAATACCAAAGGTTTCTTTAGAACTCTTCTATTTCTCTTTCTGTAAGGCTTGCAATTGCTGGAGCTAATTCATAGTAAGCATTTGCTTCCAAGTTCAGAGTTGGTACATCAAATAAGCGAATCGAACTGCTGTTCAGTGCATGGGGTCAGTCATTGTTATTCGCACTTTCTTCAGCTACTTGTTTCCAAAGTGGTAGCACTTTTGCCACTCCCACATTTCTTACACTTTCTTTATCATTCCCGGCCTAACATCGCAATAAAAAATTTTCTGACTGTGCAAATAACTATTCGATTGCACCACACTCAAAGCAATTTGTTGAACACGTTTGTTTGAAAAATTCTTAATCCTCTGAACCAAGTTGAAAAAGTTGCTGGATCCATGAGTGATCTGATTATTTTGCTTAATTTCAAACCAAGCTGGAAACTGTTAAACAATAACAAACTAGAATTTCCAGCTTCAGAGGTGGCTCTTCCAGAGACACATACTAGTGCAGAATTCTGCATCCTAAAGTGAGCCATCTCGAGTGAACAATGGCTCCAACCTCTGCATAAGCCAGATCATCATTAACTTTTCCATGTATAAGAGCCCAACATATGCTATAAGCATAAACTTGATTTGTGCTCAAGTCGCTGACAACCTGCTTTGGAAGAATAGGAAAAAACGAAAAAGGCCCTGACAATGTTAGAATCTAGTAGTTGTCGTACTTGACACAGGCCCATGTAATTTATTCTAATTGGCCCAGCAAAAGTGTTTGTACAACTTAAGGAACCATCAAGAACATCAAACACAAGTCGTAAAGGAAGTTCATTAGTATAGCGCAAACCCACAATCCACTGAAGGGGCTTACTTAATGATTTCCCCAATCCACTAAGGTAGCCATTGTGTTTCCCTGTCAAATCCTCCTAAGTTGCACAGGTCGGTTGTGCTTGTTATTTGGGCCTTGCGCTATCATTTAAGTAGCATCTTTGCGCCCAACAAAGCACAACGCATTCACAAATTCAAATTTTTGTTGCTCTTGTTACCGTAACGATTGTGCTTCTTACAGAATTACACATACGTGAATTTTCCAAAAAAATTACCAAAAATGACCATATTATTTGTTTTTCGACTGTAACTTTTTTTGTGTTGAAAATAGAGAAAATTTTCTTCTTAGCACAGATAGGAACATGGTGTTTTCGCAGATTTTGAGCTATATACCATTGCTCTACGACCAGTGGTTACTGAGATATGCAAATTACCCCCCACGCTAACTGCTGCAATTACATTTGGGGGGGTTGCCGGCTGGAAAATGGGGGCAACCCCCCAAAAACAAATTTTAAGCAAGTTTTAGACCATTTCTCGGGATTTGAGAACTACACTTTTTTCGATTAGCAAAAAAAGTTTTTCATTCCACCCTAGTATATATTACAATTTTCTTACTAAAATTTGTTTTAATTTTACCTGTTTTCTAGTACTATGTTACACCTAATTTTTTTTTACTGTCTACCTACTTTTGGCTCACCCTGTATACCGTAGAAAAATGTTAGATTCTGCTGGTAAAATATGGTCTGCGACATCCTGACGCGAGACAACTCACCCCGGGAATCCTGACGCCACTTACATCCTGGCCCTCAGGACATCCTGTCGCCTAAGCTTTCGCGCTCTGCGTTTTTTTTTTTTTTTTTTTCAGGCTACGCTTTTTTTGCTCAAAACAATTAACATTCGGTTCTTGTGACGTAATATTTTCTGTTAATTGCAAACTTTATTGGAATCTCTATTTTGCAGAAACAACTCGAAGATGAGTTGGATTTTCGAGAAATTAAAAATGTTAAAATCGAAAACCAAATTAGCAAATCTGCAAAAATGCTCACGATAACTTTCAAACGACTGAATGCCGCGATTGAAAATAATACATTTTGCAATTATGAAAAGAACACGTAGATATTTCATGAATAATAGTCTGAGTGGTTAATTTATAGAGAAAAATGTTCTAATTTAAAGAAAAACAGCTGACAGGCAGCATCTCATCATTACTATTATCATTATTTTTAGTAAACAAAATAATAGTTACATACAATCGTTTCAACGTGGTTCAAAGATAAGGTAAGGTAAATATATATTTTTACCGCACTAAGTACACTCAAAATAAAGAATAAAAGCAAAACTACACAAGTATAAATTCTGAATAATGTGGAAGGAAGACTGCGAAAGTTTCAAATATATTGTGCTTCTGGTAGTGCCTCAAATAAATTGTGTTTCTGATTTAAAAACAAAAGTCTGACTCATAAATGGAAAAATTTTGGAGCTTATCGAAATTAGAACCGTGTTAATTTTTTCGATCAGCAACTTGGTATTGTTTGAATGCTTCAAATTTGCGACCTGAGTAACTACAGTAATTTTTCATGCTGATACAAAGCATGTGATAGTGTGTTTCGTCCTTTCAAAATTAAAAAATGTGATTACAAAAACTAACAGCTTCATTAATTGAGGTTGAAACTAAATAAACCACCCGCTGAAAAATTGGTTAATTGGATGCTTACTAACTGTTGTATTTTTAAATTATTTTCAGTCTTGGTTGTAATTTCAATTCTAATTTCAAAAGTTGTCAATCGACAAACTATTGCCAATATAAAACTAACAATTTTTTATAAAAATGCTTGTTAAATTGTGACGTAATTATTAGGGTGTTGCAGCCGCCCCATAAATTTAAAAATTTTATCGTTGCAACTTCTACCTTGGCTCAAGTTGGAGGCTTCGCACAAAAACCTTTTGGTCAAATTTCGTAAAAATTTGTCAATGTTTAGGGGTCGCACAGTGACATCAAAATTTTGGCAATTTTTTAAAAAATTGTTATTTTTCATTTTGAGTGTTTTTGGACTATAAGGCGAACCTTGGATCACTTTTGATCATTCCTACTGTTGTTGGAGTAATTGTTTAGTATATAGCCAACAACAGAACTTTTCAAATCAAAGTTATCAACAGAACTTTTCAAATCAAAGTTATCAGAAGTTGCATTATTGACCTACTGCCACAACCACAATTAATACCAAATTATTGCATATTTTAATAATTTAGTATATAATTAATTTCATCATCTGGTTCTGATTTTTAACAGAAAAGTACTTGTTATTGTTATTTACCAAATGTCAGTCTTTATTTTTGTGTTAGTCTAGACAGCTGTGTTAACAAAACACATCTTATTAATAAGTTGTTATAATTTCCGTTTCTTTTCTTTGACAGCCAAACTTTTTCCCGTATTCTCGATACTGGTTTTTTAATCAGACATCATGCTGTGCAAAAATGTATTTTCTTCATTTTTCAATCACGTTAAGGCGTTGGTTTGATGACCAAGATTTCATTGTCTTGTTCGATTTTTTTCAATCTTTGAGAAATCTTGGAAATATGGCAAAGAACTTTTTGCATGCTTTACCAATCTCGAAAAAGTGTAATATGACTGCCTTTCTATCTTTGGAGGGTTCTGAAGAAGAATGGCGTTGATGGTCAGTTGTTACATGCCATTAGGGTATTCTGTGGTGCCCACTGGAGTTTTGCGGTTGAGTAAATGGCAGGCAATCAAAGTTTTCCATATAGGCGTTGAACTGTGGCAAGAGTGCGATTTGTTTCTTCTCTTCTTCATTATTTACATATTTTGGATCAACAAATGCAACCAAGCTGATGAGTTTGCCACGGTAGGAAATTGAAAAATCAGTTGCCTGGTATGTGCTAATGATTTGATTCTGCTTCTACAGAATCTGGTCTTCAGTGCACATTATGTAGGTTAGCAGCTGCTTATGACACTGCAGGAATAAAAATAAGCACTGTCAAAACTGATGTACTTCATGTTTCAAGAAACACTAATCAGGGCTTGTTGCAACTGAACGTAGCAACGCAGAAACAAGTATACAAGTTCAAGTATCTTGGGGGGGGGGGGCGCATTCACGAGTCACAGAAGGCAAAACGAAGAACGTAATATCCAAATTGGCAAGGCAATTGCAATAATGAGAACGTAACACTATTCAGTAGATATGAAACGAGAATTGTCGAAAAAAAGGAAAGCTCTCAATTTTCGAAACAGTCTTTGTCCCTTCTCACCCACTCTAACTCTGTACGATCATGAAAATTGGGTAATGATTAAAAGGGTGCGATCGCAAGTGCAAGTGTCCAAAATGAGGTTTCTCCAAACCATCAAAGGAGTTACATCATTGACAAGGTGCACATCTCTTAAGATTCGAAAATCTCTAGAGCCGCTATTTCTTCAAATTAAAAGATCTCGGCTTAGATAGTTTGGCCATGTAAGCAGAATGCCCCTGGAAAAACTTCCAAACAAGCTTTACTTGCAAAAAAAACAGTTGAACAACCTAGAACTAATGTAGATGAATCAATATTACATTGAGGGTCTTAGATGAAATTGCTTGGGACTTCACCTAAGCGAAATGATGGGGATGATGGAAGACCGTGAAGGCCGGTAGCTTAATCTCGAGGTGCTGCCCTCGCAACCCTAACGGGGAAAGAGGTCAATAAAGAGAGAGAAAATTTTTCATAAAGTTTTGAATGGTTTGGTTTGCTTTTCTACTGTTTGTTCTGTTAAAGTTATATTTGTACAAATTTTTTATTTTATCTACCAGCTTCTTCACTTTCTCAATTATTTTTAGTTGACGAATAGTAGGAATTCCAGCTTCGTGGTAGGAAAACATGTGCTTTTGATAGTATTGTCATCAGATCGGAAAGTAGTTCCTAGCAGCCAACTGCGAGAATTTACTGCTGTAGTAATAGTATGTAGGTAGTAGATTTACTAATGTTCATATTTCATAGACCTTATACCAAGTAGATTGCACTAAACTTCGTATCTTGCACAGCAAAACATAACAAATACGGTTTTAGTAAGCTGTTCCTGTAACTGTATTTAGGTTGGAACAGCCGTTTAATAGATTTCAATAATTAGGCCTTAAGCATGGTCTGCACCATCATTGTTTAAGAAAACAGCTATGTCGGCTATGTTTCACTCTGTTTTACACAGCCATCTAAAATAGATACTGTAGGTCTAACGCAAATAGAGTTTCTGTTTTAGTTTCCCCGCACAGAAACGTGATTAATTTTGACCACTATTAATTCTGAAAAAAAAAACATAAATGTAAACAGTTTTGGAAGTTGTATTGAAGTTTTTTTTAATGTATAAGACCAAAACTGAATGTTCAATTTTGCAATGACTCATTAGTAACAAAGATTTCACATAGCACCATCTAGTGGCACAAAATAAATTATATACCAAATCTTGGGTAAAAAAGGTCTCTGTGCGACCCCTAAACCTCAATTTTTTTTTTCAAACTTTGTACACTTGTTTTTTTTTGGCAACCTCCTATTTTGAAGGAGGTAGAAAAAAATCCGAAGAGGTCAGGGCAACTGCAACACTCTAGTGGTTATCCGTGGCCTATCCGATAATACTGTAATAGGCAAAAATAATAAGTTTTAATCGCTGCATTAATTGATTTCGATTTGAGGTACTTCACGTATGAATTATATTTTTAATGTTTTCTTTGCTTGGGATCATTTTTCTCCGTAAATTAACCACACAGATTACTATTCATCAAATATCTTCGAGTTCGTTTGATAATAGCTAAAAATATTATTTTCAATCACGGCATTCGGTCCTATTTGAAAGTTATCGCCAGCATTTTTACAGATTCATTCACTTGGCTTTCAATTTCATTAATATTATTTTCGCCAAAATACAACTTGTCTTTGAGTTGTCTCTGCAAAAAAGAAATTCCTATGAAGTTTGCAATTAGCAAAAAATATTATACTTTATGTCACCATCACCAAACATTAATTGTTTTAAGCAAGAAAAGCGTAGCGCGGAAAAGAGAAAAGAAAGAAGGAGAAATAGAAAAAAAGCGGAGCGCAAAAGTTCAGAGCTTTTGGCGTTAGGATTCCCGGAGTGAGTTGTCTCGTATCAGGTCGGTCACGTCAGGATGTCCTGTTTCTGGTAAAATACTTCATTTTTTTCTTTTAGATTTATGTTTGTGATCGTAACATTCTCATATTGTCACTGATTTACCATCTAGTATGTGCTTGCCTGTTTGATTGTGATTTGGCTAATAGTGTTAATGAGCTTGAAAGATTTTTTGATTTTCTATAGTTTTCATGTGATGGATGATGATTATTTGGTTTTTGGATCTTTTAATTAAATGCTGTTCAGGATTCCTTTAAATGCTCCTGAATCAATAGAAGTTGATGAAGAGGGAAATCTTTATGCTGGATTACACGATGGACGGATAGTTAAAATTTATGTGTCTCCTAAAGGAAAAGTTGGGCTGGGAAGAATTGAAAATATCACAAATGGCATTTTTGCTGTAGCTGACACCACTGATGGCAGTACTCACGGTAGACCAATGGGTAAGTTTGTTATTTAGATTTGGGTACCAGTAACTATTTTTCAAATTTCATGCAAGCGAACCTAGCTCTCTGACTGTCCAACCACACCAACTTTAAGAACCTTTTTTGACTTTGTGTACAAGCCTTTCTTCGGGGGGGGGGGGGGGGAAAGGGGCGACTACGATGGGTAGACTGCTTGGCCCCAGTGGGAAATAAGCATGAAATGTCTTTCCCAAGGTTATAGCAACGCATAGGGGAGTCCACAAGAGTGAAAGTAGACTAGTATTTAATTTTTTTTTTGTTGGACCGGTAGTTGTATTGTTTCCGAGATGTGCAATGATTGCTTTGCTAGGGGAAACTTAGTAAATAACTCTTTTGAACCATTCTCGTATGAAGCTGTTAAATGCATGCAGTCTATTACTAATTTTATCATTTCTATCAAAGGTATTTGAATTTTAGTTTAATTAGAAAGACTCAAGTGCTCATCAATCATGTTTTGTTTTCATGTAGGAATTAGACTTCGAAATAATGTGCTTTATGTTATGGATTCGGTTTATGGCTTCTATCTAATTGACTTGAAGTCAAAGATACCAAGTTTCTTAGTGAGACCTCATGATGTATCACCATCAATGAAGTTTCCTAATGATGTGGATATAACTTCGGATGGAAGATATGCTTACTTCACTGTTTCTTCTTCTCTTTATACTCTTAAAGATGTAGCTGATATTGGCCTATTAGACGGTAAGGAAAGTAGTGACTTACTTAGCATTGTATGACCAAAAAATTTAGATAGAGTTATTTTTTGTCAGGTTTAAATAGACAGTAGTATTTGCATTGAAGTGAGAATTGAATTTTGCTTTATGACCAATATTTGTCGAGTTGCAAACGATTGACTGCATAATGTTGCAAATGATTGACTGCATAATGCTTTAATGTAAGTGCATAATGCTTTAACCCATGTTAGCATCAAATTTGAGAGTGCTTAAATAAGGCTTATTCTTCTATGCCCTATATTTAAGTTGACTTTGGCTGTCGCAGCTGTGAATTTGCTATAGTAAGTACGCAATGGCTGAACCAAAGTCAAAATTGTAGCTCTATTCCTCATTTATCAGAATTTTTCCTTTGGCCACTAGCTTGGGCCTAAACTGAACTCCCAGTTTTTTTCGCTTTACATTATGTACCTAAATTTAATGGCATTTATTTATCCATGTGCTTTTTTTGATATAAATATATTGTACTTAATTATCTATTCATAATTTTTTTCTTACTCAAGTTAGTTAGTTTTGTGGGATGATAGAGTTTATGATTACCCCTGGCGATCCAACAGCTTTGCACTGTTCCTTGATTAACTTTTGGTAAATGTGCTCAATCTTGGAAGATTTTGAAATGATTTTAATGCGTGCTTACTTATTGAGTGCGACACAGTACATTTTCAGCAATCTGTCTCAGTCAAAATGGTGTTTTTTGAAAATTGGTATTTTCGAGATGGTTGAGTAGATCGTTATCGCTTATTGAGACTTTGTATGAGCGCATTGTAACTTTGTTTTTGTTCACTAATTTTGGCAGATGAGGATTGATTTGCACTTAACTAGCAAGCGGTAAAACCTAGAAAGTTGAAATTTGAACTCAACATGAGAATTAATGAATGCGTCATGTGTGCCAATTTTGGGGATCCTAGGTCAGGTGATCGTAAATTGAGACACAAAAAACATAACAATGCGATTTTTGGCTTCGAAATTTATTTATTGGCCTTTAACTCAAAAAACCACTTGGCGTGCACGACTGAAATTTGAACTCAATGTGGGTGATTATAAATGGTTTATGCAAACCGAGTTTGGGGGCACTCGGTCATGTGAACAAAATGCTACAGGCCGAAAATGGGCAGAAAACGAACGATTTTGAACCGATGTATCTTGGTTAATACCGATTTTGATGGAAAATGGTTTGTGCTTTTTGAGCACACCATCAACCGCCTTTCTTTTGGTTATGTTCGTTTACCCCAACTTGAATACTATTTTTTTCTTTTTTCTTACTTATTTTTTCTTTTTTCTTGCTTTTTTTTCCGGCTATCTACTTTTAAACCGCTAAATGTTCTGTATTCAAAGCTTAAGCGATTGATCAGGGACGAGAAGAGCGGGAATGAAATCGAGGTTGCCAGGTTGGGGGGATCCCTCAATCAAGCCTTTCAAATTATTGAACTTTTATACCGTTAGACCTAGATAGATCAAAATTTTGAAATAGGTAGATGTTAAAAATAAACTAAACCAAACAAAAATTGGGCGTACCACGATGGGGGTTTCCCTCCAAAATTCAAACTTGGCCCACGAAATTATTAAGGTAAGTAAACATAACGGAAAGATAAAATTTGACAAAATTTAGGAGTACCAAGGGTGCCCCTCTCAACAGACCCACCAAAATTCTACCTTTTTAACCACTCACGCTAGACGCATGAAATTTTCAGAATAGGCAAGTGCAAGAAGATAAAATTTGACATAAGTTGGGGTACCAAATTGAAAAGACCCTTCTCAAACAAGAACGCTAAAATTCAACTTGAACCATTTACACTAAACTGATAAAATTCTCAGAATAAGTAGATATGAAGAAAAGATGAAATTTGGCAAAATTTTTGGGTTACCACAGTGGGGGGTCTCCCTCAAACAAAGATGCCAAAGTTCAAACTTTTTAATTGTGTATGCTTGACACATGAAATTTTCAGGATTGGCAAATATCAAGGAAAGACAAAACTAATTTAAGGCACCAAAATCTGGGTCCACGACAACTGACCGCGACAAACTGACCGCGAACAAACTGACCGCGAACAACGCCGATTGGCTGGGAAGGGCGATCCTATATATATTTTTATTATCCCCAGAGCCATCTTGCCCAAACCCTCACTTTGTGACGAAATCACTGCGACGAAATCAGTGACAAAATCATGTAACGAAATCATTGCTTCGCGGTCAGTTTGTTCGCGGTCAGTTTGTCGCGGTCAGTTGACTTGGCTCGCCAAAATCAGGGGTCCCTTAATTGGATTCTTCAAAATTCAAACGTTTCAACCATTCAAGCTAAACATTGAAACTTTTAGAATAGGTAAATATAAAAGAAAAATAAAATCAGACTAGGTAAATAAAATATGAATAGGTGCCGCTATTGGAGAGTCCTCCTTCAACGGGTCCTTGCAAAATTTTAACTACTCAAGCTAGACAAATAAAAATTTCAAGATAGGTAAAAATTTAATATGAAAAAATATTGAGGATCTCATACTATAGGGGTCCTCCAATTGTGTTGACACCTCCCCCCATCAACTACAAAATCTAAACGAATTAAATCAATTGGATAGGTTAATATAAATCAAAGAGTAAAGATTACGAAATTTGGCGGCCACATTGAGGAGACCATGCCAAATGGGCCTCTTAAAATTTTAAAATCTAAATACGAAGTATTCCAGCTAGATACCATTCGAGAATGAAGTCTATGTGGCAAAAACATAAACGATTTAGTAAAAAGCTTAAATAAATGCCTGTTTTAAATTTGCATAATTTTAGTACTTTTTTATTTTAGTTTATGTTGTTGATGAGGGGGCTTTAATTTCGAAACAACCGGTATACCAATACTATATGTTAAATTGCGATGCGAAAGAGCGTTTTCAGAGTCATACATGGCTGTAAGGTTCGTTGATGTAACGAAATTTGCTTGTGAGTTGTTGGAATTTTAAAGACTTCTTTATGTTATTTCAAATGGGAGTGAAAAACTGTTACAAACTCGTAAAGAGTGCTGAGATTTGACGTATCGTAAAGTGTAAACTGTTATGCGAGCTTTTTGAATGACGTTACTCGATTATTTTTGATAACTTCGAGAGATTTAAATTTTGAACCCAAATAACCCCAAAGCGATTTAAGTTAGTGAAACAAAATTTAAAAGGGGCGCATTTAAATTATTGATCGACTATCAACGACTACATTTTTTCCAAATTCATTCAAAGCAATCGGATCACTATTTTAAGGCTTAATAAAGTTCAGTAAAAGTTGGATAATGCCGCGAAGTCCCAAGATATCGCTTGCGATGTTACGTTTTAGTTTTCATGCAAATAAAGCAAATTGTGGAGCGTGCTGCTGCGTGTCAGTATTGTTGGTGCTGCCTTCATGGTTCATTCCGGCTGTTACGTTTAATGCATCGCGGCAGATTATAATCTATAGTTCAATCGGTCATTTGTTACTTATTAATTTTAAGTAGCCACTTGTTTTCACGCGTATTGCTGCCAATTGACTTATAAGCCTGTTAACTTGTCGTTACATTTACTACTAAGTCATGTTTTGTTTCTATTACTTATAATTTTTGATATTATAATTCTTTGTTTAGGTTCGTGTAACGGCCGACTGTTTCGTTTCGACATGGTTTCGAAGAAACTTGATGTCATTGGCAAAGATTATTGTTTCAACAATGGAATTCAATTGCGAGCTGATGAAAAGACCGTTTTGATGCCAGAAACTTCACGTAGAAGGGCAATAATTGTCGATCTCGAGTCCGGAAAGACATTAAAAAGTATTGGCTTTCCAAGTTAGTATATTTCAAGCTTACGAAAAAGTTGGAAACTGTCCTTGTGTTCAAATCCCCGAATGGCATATTTTGGTTTTATTAATGGATTACTACACTCCGGTTGGTAACACTATATACAAGACATTAAACCAAATTATCTTTTTGAAATCAACTTTGTCTTCGATAGCAGTTGTACCGGTATTGATTTTACGTGGTTGGGATTAACGAAATGTTTGATTCCGCAAACAGATAAGTTCTCTTTTCGATTGCAAAAAATAATCTCTAAAATGGTTAACATTATTGTAAATAAACCATATTAAGTTATCATTTTCAATTTTGGATGTATTAATTTAATTGTACAGTGGAGTAACAAAATATTTAACCGAACTGTAGAGGTAAAGATGCTGAGGTAAAATTTCTTTAGGATGCCACGTTATTTGGTGAAATACCCAAGCATACCATTTTTACACCCGTTTACGCTTTTGTTGCAGTGTTACCTGACAACGTTCGACGTAGTAAGCGTGGTACTTACTGGTTAACTGGATCCAACGTTCCCACGTTTCTCGGACAACTCGGTGTGAAGTCGCCAGCTCTAAGACAAGCTGTGGCAGGAACCATGCCAAAGATGTTGATTAGGTGAAGATCTTTGTAATACAAAACCTGATATACGTTTGATGACTTAGAATAAACACTAAACAAATTCAAAACTCATCGTTTTTTGTTTTTTTTGATGAGTTTACTTCATCTAGGGCACATAATATAAATCTTCGTATTTTTTTGGTTGTTTGAATAATAATCACGAAGATTTTTATGTTCCTCCAGATACGGCTGTCAAGACGTTTCGATCTAAATTAGGAGGTTTTGATTAGTGAAAAAAAAAACACCCGCTGCTCTCGGGAAGATCAAATCGATAAGTGTAAACATCATAATGAAAAACCGAAATAACGAAAAAATTGTTTTACTGCAAAATAAATGTTAGAAAAAAACAATTTCTGTTTTATTATAGTCACAACATAGCATTTTTGGCGACACAAATTATTTCTGTTGCAGGCTACTCGTACCATTTATGTTCAACACCAATCATAACATCGTGGTTGAAATTAATGAGGGTGGCGAGATCGTCCGAACCCTGCAGGACCCAACAGGAAGCCTAGTCGTGGGAGCATCTCAAGTGACTGAACTGAATGATGGCAGATTGGTCGTAGGCTCATATTTTGGGCCTAATGCTGCTATTGTTAAAATTTGAAGTCAGAACAATAGTTGATTGTTTGCAAACTTGCATGGAAACACTCCAAGAAGTGACTTTTGCTACATGGTATTAATTGGTCGCTGCTTAGCAATGATTGCTGTTAGTAAAAACGTTGTATTATTTGAACTCGATTTTAAAAGACTTTTGACTAAACATTTTCAATTAAATCAAGTTTACTAGATCAACTGGTGGGGGAGAAAACTTTTTTGCCAACGTTTCGGTAGGCTGTCTTCATGACATGTGCTACCTATTCCAGGAAGGCATATGTCTTGATGGATTTTCTCCGATCAGCTGACCACACTTCAACAAGCACTACCTTGAGCCAAACTTAATGGGGGTAGCAGTAGTCAGGTACGTTGACACTAAGGTTGTGAGCCTGTAGTTCCAAAAGCAGCTTCACTGGTCGTAGGTGTCGAAAAATGAAGCAAAGTATGGTGGGCTCCACCACAATCATCTTGCCTGCACCGTGACTTGCTTGAGCATCTTTTTGCCAGCTGTCTCCCATATAGGCAGTTGAAGCACAAACCAAGGCACTTCACCAGCTTTTTCCTTTCTTCAACTGACATGTTCTGAACTCAAGGCACTTCCGTGAAAATGATGCTCATTGCAAGCACCACATATCAGTACTTCATGACTGTCCTCGGTGCTATGAGACTTTTTCTTTACATGGGCGCCAGAGGGCCGGGGGTCCAACCTTCCGTGAATAGACTATCTGTCCAAACCTTGTGACGGAGAGCATTGCATAGTACTGGATAAACTGCATTAGTTCCTTGAAGTCAGGTTTACAGTGGTGCACTTCTTTTCTAAAATTCTCTTCAAGGAATTAGGAAAACCTTGTGAATGGTGTCGTAGTTATTTAAATTCGCCCGAAAGCTCCATCCATGAAGTGTTATATGACAATTCCGCATATGGGTTGCAAGTTTGTAGAGGGAGTCAGTGTCACCCTCCCTTAAACGAGCATCCTCCTTCAACAACTTCATATGCGTAGCCACAAAAAAAAGTTTTCTGCCCCACCAGTTGAGCCTTAAACTTAATTTAATTTATATTCCTGGTGACAACAATTGAGATGTTTAAGATTTTGCAATTTAATGCAGTGTATCGCGCTGAAGCAACTATACAGTGGGAGCTTAATTATTTATTAGCTTGCTAACATATGTTTTTGTTCGACCAATTCGAAATTTCACGTTTAAAGCATTGTTGACTATTACAAATTAGGGCAAAAGCCGTGTTGACACACTAACATGTGTGACTGATTTGATGTTAGGAGTGACTAATTCGCCGAAAAAATTTTAAGCTAAAGAGAATAAAACAAAAATGAGGAATATCCATATACGCATTTTTCATTTCGTTTTTTGAAAGTTAAGATTAAGTTTGGGTGAGAGTTGGATTTGGTGTTAGTTTTAATAGTCTTGGGGTAGGAATTTAAGTTAAGATCAAATTGATAGAAAAGTAGATAGCACTTTCCGGTAAAACAGTCTCTTTCTTTGATGTTTGCCCCTGCAACTTAATTATATTACTCGTAACAGAAAATTTTTAAGACTATTGACCACTTTGCTTCAGTAAATTATTCTATGCAAGAGCATTCCGGACAAAGCATTAAACAAAGAAAAACCTTTCTTCGATTAACAACGATTTAAATGATTCTCTAAAATTATTAAAAAGAACAACCAAGTGTTCAAGTTTTTGGTTGCATTTTTTTGGTATAATGTGTTTTGCAACTTAATATGCATGTATTTTATTCCAATATGCAAGTAATCTTGTTTCAATTCACCAGAGCAATTATTTTTTAAACGTGTTTTCTGCGTAATTTTTAGAAAACTGAAAAGAAAACAAAGTAAATCTCGAAACATATGGCTGAAGATATGAAGAGTTTGGGGATTTTTTGGTGTGTTTGAAGTGCGAAATTGTTTTTAACAGCAGTTAAGCTATTGTTCCGCTTTTATATTTTGTAACATATGAAAAGGTGGGGACCGGTCAATTGGTCGAGCGGTAACGCGTTCGTCTCTGGTGGGACCGGTGAGTTGGTCGAGCGGTAACGCGTTCGTCTCTGGAGCGGGAGGTCTGAGGTTCAAATCTCGGACCGGTCAAATCGGACACAGTGTTGCCAACGGCTCGCCACCGTTGCGCCATTTCTTCGAATGGAGCTGTGTTGCCCGGGCGCAATGACGCGGAGATGGGCCCCGCCAACTCGTTACACGCTCCGGCGTATTACAGCGAGTATAATGAAAGATTTGATTTGATTTGAAAAGGTGGGAAAAATCTAACTCCTCAACAGCATGCAATAAAGCACGTCAAGCAAGCCCTCTAACCAACTTGACTTGTTTTATTGCATGTTGTTGAGGGGCTAGATTTCTACCACCTTTTTAACTTGTTAGATTGATTACCTTTTTGGAATAGCCTTGCGCTCGATTTAAATTGTACAGATCATCATAAATTTAAGGGTTTAGTGCTCTTCACCAATTTTTGATTTATATTTTGCGATGTAGCTTGTAGAAAAGTTTCAATGCTTCAATTCAATCCATTGTTCGTTTATTTTTTGTCACTATTTATGCGAAGCAAGGAAAAACGTTAGTTTTAAAATCAGAAATGATGTTCATTATTTTTCAATCTTCATCCTTGTTAATTTTGTGTAATACTGTAATTTTCGTGAAATTCTTACGACATCGATACTTCAATAATGTTTTAATTTTTTATAATTTTTAGTACCTTGGTGAGTGGAGTTTGAATTCAACCGATTCAAAATAGTGCTCGACATCGCAGGCCAGAGCGAATATCATAACACAATACACGTCAAAAATGAAAAATTTAAAGCCCTACAGTCTGTTTCACCCGTAATCGGGACCATCAGGGGTGTCTGCCAAAAGTAACACAAAGTTTAAAATCTAAAATTAAAAAATTGGTTCCCCGTTCCCGATACCGGGGCCATATCCGGCTCCAGGGCGGCCTAAAGTACACCAAGCTAGCGTAGAAAAACTGAACCTGGCCCTCCCTAACTTGAACAGTCTAAACCACCAGGAAGCCGAACCCAAAACTCGGCACCGGAACAATAAATATTTTTTTCAACTTTTTTTGGAGACTAGGCACTGGGTATATGCAACATACTTCATGGGAAACTTTTTTTTCTAAAATGGTTTTAAGTGCATTTAAATCTTGCTAAGTCCCATTAAGTTATTTTTGGAAAAGTTACAACAGCTACAAAACGAAAAAGTGGTTGTCCAATAAAAAAAATAAAATAAAATTTTATCATATATTCACTAATTTCAAGCTATCGTAATAAGATTATTTAACTCCTGATTTTTCATGGTTGATGAGTTTAATCGTCAACCTTGATCTTGTGCTAGATTAATGTAATAGTTGCATATTTTTAGAATTTTATAAAACTGTCTTCTACGTTGACTGTTTTACGATTTGTCTCTTTAAATTAAGTTGGGTAATTTGGCTTGTGCACAATTTGGGATGCTTAGTTTCGCTTATGCATATTTAGAGTGCTTTTTCCGTGTTTTTCAAATTTGCTTCGAGGTCAGGACAATGTAGTGTCTTTTTAGTCGTTGATCAATATGTGTTTTTTTTTTTCGTAGTGAGTGCAAAATATACCGTAATTTCTTCAGCCTCTTTTGATCATTTGCCGTTTATGTGGAAGTAGGGATGGGCACAGCAGAATAACCTGCCGTTCTGAGATTATTTCTCAAGATTGACGGGCCTGCCTTTTGAAAAGGGATAAATTTCTCGGAAAAGAAGTCTAACAATATATGAACCACCTCATATGTTGTACCACCTGTCTACCATGATAAGCCCACCAACAAAATATAACAGCAGTAAAACATTAAAAAACAAGGCTTCCACGTTTAAGCCAGAAAGCGCGCAAATGATTAAACACTAAAACTCTGGCCTGCACTCGTCAAAAACATCACTGTTACATTAGAAAACAAATTGAAAAATTATTCATAACGTCATTTTTTCAGATCTCGAGTTTTTGAAAACATTTGCGGTCTCTGTCTTTGACAAGTCGGTTGGGGTTACAGCCCTGTTTTGCTCATATCTTTTAAACTAATGTTTCATACTGAAGTATCTTCATAGCAAGTTGGCGTGCTCAAGATAGGCTTGGTTTTGTTAGTAAGCCTCAGGGCTGCGAAGTCGAAAAAACTCGATCTAGCGTCAGCTCTAACGTAGCCACAAGTTGAAGTTTAATCGGATCAATCGGTTAAGTCAACTCGAGAGAGTAGCTCGGTAGGTTGTTCAACCGAACCGTACGACCTCATTGGGACGCTTCCTTTGGACGTTACAGTGGAATAAATCAGTGAGTTTTATTTTTGACAAAAAAGTTAGCAATTAAGAAATGAGTTTGTGATTTAAAAGATTCACGACAAAAGAAATAAAGGTGGGGAGAGCAACCGCTCATTTCAAAGAAGCGTTCCTCTCGCTCCTCAAAATACGAAGGAGCGTGCTCTTGCCCAGCTCTGAATATAAGTTGTTGACGGTTTCGCTTTCGCCGTTTGCATATTAATCAAGTGCAAGTATAGCTAATTGTACTGCTAACAAAAATGATTTTTGGTTATACAGCACTCGAATTGAAATCGTAATGCAAAATTTTGATTGCGGTATATAAAGTGTTAGCACTAAATAGAATATGTACTAAGTAGCCTACAAGAAGCACAACAGCTGAAGTAGCCTACAATCGTTAACCTACAGCATAAGCGAAACAGTTTCATCTTTTCATTTGGAATGAGCACCGGCAGTCAGAGGTGGAGCCTCGGGGAAAACATGTCCTCTCCAATTACTTTTAGGACCACTTTTCTAATGCGCCCAAATCTGATAAACTTTTTCGAATTATAGGGGGCGTGACGTCATTCACTATGAGCTGGTTCAACTTTTCCAAAACTTATTTACTGATTTGTAGCCTTCTGCAGTTAATTTTTTAGATATTTAAAGTTAAGCTAATATACCTGTGTATAATTTGGCAGCCTGTTCAAGTGCGGTTGTTATTGTGACAAAATGAACAAGAACCTGTCAGCTACTGTGCTGATTTTACAAGGTAGCCTATCATTAGTTAGTCGGGCTTACTGGCTTTGCAGTTAGCAGAAATCTTTAAAGAGTTTTGCTTTTGTAGGAAGGTTAATTAATCTAATTAATAGTTAATTAATCTAAAGGTTAATTAATCTAATTAAAATGCTCTAATTTCGCTGTGTTGTATTTGTATAATGCAGCCTATACAGTTTGTACTCCCCCTAATGTTTGTCAAAGTATTTGTTTGGTGCAGGTTTGACGTAAAGCATATGTCACTAAATGCAATTTAAATTTCCACAGCGTTTATTTCAACTTTTATGTACATTTGCATGATAATAAAAATTAATTGGGTGATATTGTTTCTAAACGCAAAAGAACAAAGTTTCGTTCAAACGGTGTCAAAAATAGCTAATTTTTTCTAAATCACAAAAATCGTCTTCGGCATGAAAATTTGTACGGACTTTGGTAGCAGTAAATCACTTCAAAATAAATAAAACAATTAAGTTCACTGCAGTGCCGTCGCCAGAGCAAACGTAGTGAGGGGGCACTAGCTGAAAGTTGGGGGGGGCACAAAAATAAACTGAACTTTTGCACATAAAAAACTTATCTTTTGATCTTGCACGGCTACCAATATTCGCAATTTTAACTACTCAGAATTCATGTCTAAAAAAAGGGAGACCTACAAGGCCGGCAGCGTTTCTTAGCTTGTTTCGTTTGCGGCCCCAACCGCTTAAAAAATCTATTTACAGCAGTGAATGCTTCCAGACACGCAACCAAGATTTTGCTTAGAGGGATGAACGAAAAGTAAATTTTTTGCACAAAAATTGTCTGATTTAAGCTCCGTGCTAAACAAACTGATGCAACCCGAGCGTGTCACAAACGGGGGCATAGTCATTAATGCATATGACTGACTCTGGACGGGTGCCTTGTCATATAGTGACTGGGGGCGGAGCCCTATTGTCCGAGGGGGCGGAACCCTATTGTCGTATAGCCCCCAGCCGCAGTGCGATTTTCGTAATTTTGCAGCAAAAAAGTAGCGATTTTTAGGTCATTTTAATCGCACTTCGAACGTTTCAAAGCCATACGAATCACTAAATTGCTAAAATTCCGAAGTTATTTCAAAGAATTAAATTTCTTTGCCCCTTTAGCTCCCCCTTACTTCAGATCAAGTCTAAAATACGTTTAAACGCTCGTATTTTGAGGTTAAATTTCTAAGTTAGTTGGCTTAGAGAGCTTAAGCCCCTTAACCCTGGTTGCGCCACAGACCGCGACCTCATATTTTGAGTGTACTTTAAAAATCAAAACGGCTGACCTTTGAAAAAAATGCTTTTACGTATTGTTTCATGTCATGGTCACTAACGAAGTAACAATTCTGCAGGCTTACTTCTCTCTATCGCGACACATCCGTAAAGGTAGTATGTTAATAAGATCAATTATTACGTCAGACTTATGTACTGCAGTTGGTTGCCAGCAATTTCGCAAGCAATCAAGAAAACTTCAAACAAGAATTATGTTTGAACGTAACTACTCCTTTTACCTTCATTGTTGTTGTCTTGCAGTTACGTGATGTTCCAAAAACAGTGATTTGAGTAAACGAAAATGGGGGGCACAAGCAGTCGTTAGGGAGGGCACGGCCCCCCTGGCCCCCCCCATAGCGATGGCATTGGTTCTCTGGGCTTTCAAATTACAGGCAATGTAGTAGAGTGGAGCTCCGAAGCGGAGTAGGATTCAAATTTTGCATTTTATGCCTGAGTTGTAGCGGAAACGGAGTGCCGACTTTAAAAAAAAAATCAGGTGTCGGAGTCTGACTTTAAAGTAGTCTTATAAGCCGTAGTGATAGTTGGTAGTAGAATGAGCATCTACTTAGATGTTGAAAAAGTTGGCTTGGCCTATCGCCGGCTATTATTAAGCAATACAACAATCGGTTCGAAGCGTATTTTGCGCAGTGGGTAAAACGTGGACTAATGGGTAAAAAATGGACTAACGATTTTGACCCTTTATTCCCCTTTGTGCCATAGTTTTGACATCTCCACATGACTCAGTGTCGAATTATCCACTCACCCAGTGGGTTGCCACGGGGGCACAAGCCATCACTATGACAACAATGACGTCCTAAAACCATGGCCAAGCGATTTTGACTTCCTATTCCCCTTTGTGCCACAGTTTCAACACTGCCACATAGCTCAGCATTGAATTCTCTACAAACCCAGCGGGTTGCCATGGTGGCACAAGCCGTCGCTACGGCAACAATGATGCCATATTTTGTTTCCACTGAGTTCTGTTTGGCTTCTTTCTGGCTACGGCTTTGGTACGTTTTGCTGCTTGTGGATGGACTTGTCAGATATTCTGTTTGTGAAACAACCACGTACCGGTTGCTCATTATCTGAAATAAATAAAATGTTGAGGCTTTAACCCTTGCAATTTCAGAGCGCTCAAATTTCGATTGGAATTGTAATTTACTTTAAATGCTGCTACTTTACGACTCAATTTCAAAAGCATTCGCCGCCTCTTTGTTTTGTTCATTGTCAACTTAAGACAACTTTTTAAGGTATGGATATCTAATTCTTTTTTTATTATTGTTAAAATCATTAAAAATAATCTGCCCTGATTTTTAACTAGTGACTGAAGACTCAATTTTAAATCTTTGTTTGTGCATTTGTGTCTGATTAATCATTGGATTTGGCAATCTTGTGACTTAAATCGAAAAGATTATTTGTCATTGTCTAATCGGTCTTTAAGTTAAATTACTGAGTAATATTATTATCCTTTGTTAAAATTAAGCTGTTAATTAGTGCATCTTCAAAGGCTGTATTTTAGAATCGTTGAGTTAGAAGGTTTCTTTTCGAGCATTATTTGTTTTTTGAGACGACTGTAGAGTGGCAGCTGCCAACCTTTGTTTGTTAATTTCCGGCCTTTGGATGCAAGACAAAAGCGATCTACCACATGCCAGTACTTCTTGGAACTATTTAAACGTGCTTGGAGCCTGGGAGCTCAGTAGTGACAAAAATGAGTCAAGTGAACAGTGTCAGTTTTGGTGAAACATGTTAAAAGCTGCTTAACTTGGGTAAATTGCGTTTTGCGACCCCTTCCCCTCCATCCTTGTCCATAAAATAGACTATTGACTGTGAGGGAACAATCTTGTAGATTGGAAGAAAGGCCCTGAATTGGTCTTTAGATCATATTTGAAACTACTTCGTTTTTTCTGTACTTTTTTTTATTCAATGTAACAATAAATTTCATTAAAAATCAGTAAATCAAGTGCTCAGCTGTCAGAAGGAGAAAAGGATCGGGAGAGTTTGGCATAGCTCTCCTACACGTTATTGGATTTGGCTACAATACTCCGCATCGTCGCCATGTAGAAAAACACAAAACGGTTCTGATTGGCAAGTCTTAGCAGATCTTCAAATTTATGAATTAAGCTTTGACGAGAAACGGTTTGGCAAACTGACACATATCGCAAGACCTTGTTTTATAGACTTTATCGTTCGCAACAATTAAGATGCCATATGGTTAAAATAGAACAAGGCAATAACAACGCCCCGTCCAAAATTTACGTTTTTGGAAAGAACCTAACCTTTAGATTTTGCTATAGAATAAATATTCAGTATTTTTCTCATTATGAACTGGTCAAACCTTAAAAATTTTTTTCCGAATTACGCCGCTGCATCTGACTTTGAAAATGCAATAAAGACAACGTCAAAGATAAAAAACAAAAAGTTGCTTCAAAGAAAAACAACTCAAAAATAATCACAAACATGGCTTCACTTTCTGACTCTGATTTGTAACATTCTCAAACATAGGCATAACCAATATTTTTAATTGGGGGGGGGCCAAACCACAAATCACATGCAATGACGTCATCAAAAACTTCGAAAGAGGAATTTTTTGTGAGGGCAAAATATCGTAGAATGGAAGATCAGAAGCCGTGGCCTGGTGTTGGCATGTAACTAGGAACTCGTTCAAGAAGTTCTTAAATCATTAGTTAAAATGCGAAAATGTCTAAATTGGGAGACTTGTTTGAGTAAAAAAGTGCATTGTAATTCAAAAGTACCACAAACGGGATTCTGGTGGCGGAGCCCCCAGCCGCTGGAGGCTATGGGGGTTTGGGAGCAAAGACACCAGCCGTTGGGCAATTTTTCCTCATTTTTTGGAAAAAAAACTATCTTAATGCCATTGGATCACATTTCGCAGGTATTCAAAGCCATTTGAAAGTACTAGATTTTTAACATTTGAAAGCCAATTGAAAAAATTAAGTTTTTCAATCCTCTTTTTGCTTGCAATTTAATTCCAAAACGCTTTTAAAATCTTGCATTTTGGGGTAAATTTTGTAAGTGATTTGGCCCTGATAGGGGGAAGTAAGGCACATTGCCTCCTGCAATATTTTAGCAGTAAATAACAATCCTGTAGAATGTTTTCTTTAGATATCATTGTTTTGCCATGAAAACAACCAGTTATTGGAGAACATATACGGCCAGGGACCCAGGCCCTCTCAATTAAAAAATTTGTTCACATAAGCATTTCCCTTACTGTAGCTAATTTTTTTCAAAAGTATTTTGTTGCGTGAAAACTGGCGAGGTGGAGATGAATTGTTAGTGAAAAATGTACAATAGATAGTTACCCCTACAAACCATGTTATTGCCCGGGTCGGATTTACATTGAGTTGGGCCCCTGGCACATTGGGATTTTTGTAATATTTTCTTGCCAAATACAGGTGAAGACCAAAAAAAAGTCTTATCTGAGCGCGGGGCCCCTGGCTCTGTGCCATATGTTAAATCCGTCTCTGATTATTGCATTACGTTCATAAAAAGGTTAGATGAGGGCCTCAGTTTGCTACTTTTAGGATAAAAATCCTTCATTTCACTCGAGTTATACGTTTAAATTGGTTGGAAAACATTAAATTAAAGGGGCCCGGACCCCTGGAACAATGTTGTTGTTGGGAGCCCATTAAATGGGTTGGCAAAAATTAAATTGAGGGGGCCCGGGCCCCCTGGATCAATATTGTTGTTTAAGGCTCATTTAAACTGGGAGCCTTTTAAATACTACTGAAGGGGGCATTTTAAAGTGGTTGGCTAACATTAAATTGAGGGGGCCCATTTAAAGGCGGTGGATCATCCAGCCAATTCCGGTAATTTACATTAGCTAAAATTGAACCATAACTTGTGATATTTTTTGTTTTATTTTTGGGGCGGCGGTTGCAAAAATATTCAATAAATACAAAAAGATATCCCCCGACAAAAAGTTTTTGGAAACTCTGAGTTTTGTTCTTCCCGCCTAAACCTCAGTTGTCTCAACTATTAGGCCTATTGCGGTTTTGGCGGAAAGAACAAATCTCAAAGTTTCCAAAAACTTTTTTCGGGGGATATCTTTTTGTATTTGTTGAATACCTTTGCAACCGCAGCCACAAAATCAAAACAAAAAACATCAAGAATTATAGTTCAATATTAGCTATTGTAAACCACCGGAATTGGCTGGATGATTCACCGCCTTTAAATTGGCTGGCAAAAATTAAATTGAGGGGGCCCGGGCTCCCTGAATCAATATTATTGTTGGGGGCCCATTAAAGTTGGGGCCATTTAAATATTATTGTAGGGGGCCCATTTAAATTGGCAGGTAAAAATTAAATTGAAGGGGTCCGGCCTCCCTGGATCATTATAAATCACTGCTGTACGCGTGTACTGTTGTACGCGAAGATGCTAAAAGAAACTGAAGAAACAATACACTTTTTTGTGACATTTTTACCATTGATAGCATTTTAATTGCCCCCCTCCCCCTGGCTACGCCTATGTTCTCAAATGAAAAAGCAGAACCCCAAATTTCTCGGAAAACTTTTTCTAAGACAGGATTTTTAAGACAAACAATGGAAGACTCTTATGAAAACATTTATTTATGTGCCTATGGTTTTGATTCTCACTTGAATACAATGGATCTCATACATCTTCCCAAAAAACACCTTCCAGAAAGAACATTTCTCCGCAAAACACCTTCCAGATATTACATTATCCAGAATGTACATTTTCCTGAACGTGCATTAACCAGAAATTACATTTCCCTGAACGAATCCTTGCCAAAAATTACATTTCCCTGAACTTGCACTTGCCAGAAATTACTTTTTCCTGAACGTACACTTGCCAAAAATTACTTTTCCTTTAACGTAAACTTGCCTGAAATTAGATTTGCCCAAATGTACAATTGTACATTTGGTCGAACGTACATTTTCCCGAAAACTTATTTTCCAAAATTGGCACTTGCCAGAATGCACATTTTGGCTGAATGTACATTTCCCCGAAGACTTTTTTCCAGAATCGACACTTGCTAGAATGTCCATTTCCTCGAAGACTTATTTTCCAGAATTTACACTTGCTTGAATGTACATTTGGCCGAAATTACCTTTTCCCGAAAGTTTATTTTCCAAAATATTTTTTTATATTTCCAAAGAACCGTTGCAATATTTTGCTTGCAAATACTGGAAAATTACTAAAATTTCATCGTTTTGAATTAGTACAGAATTTACTGTAGTTGCTTTTAAGATTTGAAATTTATTTTTTGAGGCTGGCATTGTTTTTAAATTTTGAGCAAAACAGAGCGTCGGGTTTTATGAAATATATTGTCATAAAAAAATAGCGTAATTCGTCATGCGTTCGCGACAAAACTACACTGTAAAAATTATTTGTAAATTTACAAAGAAAATTTGCAGAATTTTACAAAAATTTTGGTGTTTGTTTTGATTACAGTTTTTAGATTTGTCATCAATTTACAAGAATTTATTTGATCAAAAAATTTACAAAAATAATTTGTCAAAAAAACATTAACATTTTAGTATTTCTATACTGATTTGCTTTTGTAAAAAAACATAACGTTTATTGCTTTCAATTAAAACGACTAAAGATTATGTAGCCTATTTTCTTCATACAATTTTTTTTTTGCTTTAACGCTAAGTCAATATTAGTTTTCATGCTTTGCTGTTTTTTTTATTTTATTTTATTTTTTCGATATAAAAAAGATATACAGTATAAGCACTGGAAAAGCTACTGATATAAACAAAATTAGCTCTCTACTATACGCCATTCAAAAATTGATTTTATAGGAGTCCCTGAAGAGATAGAACCTCTTAACCATAGAAACTGCAGCTGTAGCACGACGCAGCCAAAATCTATATGACATGCAAAGCCAGCAAAACAACTCTTGTTGCATTTCTCGGCAAAACAATTCGCGCTTAAGCTTACAAACACACAACAAAAGCAGCAATGGCGTATATTTCCGCCACCACCTTTACAAAGTTTTCAGCTCAAATCTACAGAGCCAGTCTTACGGAAAACTCATTATGATGTCAATTCCCGCCATACATATTTCATGCAATTCGTAACATCTCATTTGCAGTTCATGCGAAGGTAATAAGAAGATAAGTGATTCCGTAAGGTTACGTCACAATTAAAATAAACGAGCCTTCCCGTGGCCACTGGCCACGGCCTTGCTCTAGCAAAAACAGACCGCATATTGCAATGTAATGAACAACGCTAAATAAACGGTTTTTTCAAGATTATCGTTGCGGAGGAACCGGACTTGTAACTGTATCGGTAAAAAATTCGAATTGCCTTCGGTTAAGAATTCTCAGCAGTGTACTTTGACCAGATAATTTTGAGTTAATATTTCTTTGCAACCAGTCTCCTGCCAATCTTTCGAATTACACAATTTCACCAAGATACACAATTACATATTGGCGTCAGGGAAACATTAATTTTTGCTTTAAATAAGTTTTCCCACAAGGCGTGTTATTCAAATACCTCAAATCAAAATGACAGTTCCGTTTTTAATTCTTCAAATTTATTGATACGAGTATTTCATATTATTGTTTAATTATTGCGAGAAAACGCTCACCTAACAAGCTGCATAACAGCAAGACTGTTCGCTATACGCGAGTGTAATGGTCGTGAAGTTTTAGTTTCGTCTTTTCATACGTGTAAATCTACATCAAGGTCAGTAGCGTAGACTGGGAGAGGAGGGGAGTGATGGAGTGCCGTCCGCTGCGGGGGGGGGGGGGGGCATAGGCGCAGCCAGGATTTTGATTGGGGGAGGGCCTAAAGTACAAATCACATGCGATGATGTCATAAGAAACTTTCAAAAGAGGAACTTCTTGTGGGACAAAGATATCGCAAAGTGGAAGATCAGAAGCATACACCTAGTTTTGGCACTTAATCAGGATTTGGCTAAAGGGAGAGGGCTTATACCCAACGTTTAATAGCAAAAATGTATAAAGTGGGAGACGCGTTGAGTAAACCAGTGCAACTCAAATGTATCCTAGACGGAGATGTATCCAAGCCGCTGGACGTTTTTTTGTAATTTATTTGAAAAAAAAAAGTGATTTTAATGTCATTGGATCACGTTTTGCACGTATTCAGAGCCGTTTGAAAGAACTAAATTTTTAACATTTGAAAGTCAACTGAAAAATTAAATTATTCAATTCTTCTTTCACTTACAATTCAAGTCCAAAACACGTGTAAGATCTTACATTTTGGTGCTAAATTTTGTAAGTGATTTGGCCCAAGTAGGGGAAGTAAAGTACATTGCCTCTCGCAATATTTTAGCTGTAAATAATAATCCACTCGAAAATTTTTCTTCGACATTTTCGTTTTGTCATGAACACAAGCAGTTATAGGAGTACATGTGCAGCCAGGGGGCCCAGACCCCTTCCATTTAATCTTTATAATTTGTTCAATGAGCAGTTCCTCTAGTTAATTTTTGAAAGTATTTTTTCGCGTAAAAACTAGCGAGGTGGAAGAAATTGTTATTAAGAAACGGTAAAATAGATGGTTAAATCTATTTACCAGTGTGTTATTGCTCGGGCCGGATTTACATTGGGTGGGGCCCCTGATACTTAAGGGATTTTCACAACATCTTTCTGTCAAATACAGGTGAAGATCATCTTACCATTTGAGCACAGGGCACCTGGCACTGTTTAATGAGGTAAATCCGGCTCTGATTATTGCCTTATGCTCATAAAAAAGATTAGATGAGGGCCTGACGTTGCAACTTTTAGGACAAAAACCTTAAATTTCACCAAGGTTATACATGTAAATTGGTTGTCCACATTGAATTGAGGGGGCCCGGATCCCCAGGTTGTCAATTTATTGTTAATTACTGTTGTACACGTGTACTGTTGTAGGCCAAGATGCTAAAACAGCGTTTCTCAACCTGGGGGTCGCGAAGGTCTTTTTAGGAGGGTCGTAAGGCTATTTATAAAATATTTTTTGAATCGCAAAGAATTCTGATTTTGTCAAAATTTTCGCAGCGATCGCTTTTCAGTTATGCGGTAAGAGGTTGTCAACCGGTTGTAGGCCTACTATTGCAAATATTATAATGCTATGTGCAGCTTATTTGGAAAGCCAAATTTGCAAAGTGATACAAAATATATACCATGTTTGAAAATTTGTTCAAACCTATCGAAAGAAGATAAAGAGCTCGATTAACCCCTAGTATTATATCTTTGCCGTTTGCGTGTGTGGTTGATTGTGGAATAAATTCTGCCCCTACATAGCAGGGGCGTCGCTAGCTTCGCGAGATCGGGGGGGGGGGGGCAAAATTAAAATTAGGGGGGCAAAGCTTTTTCATTATTCCTGATTTGGATTGAGGCGAAGTTTCAGAGAAAATCAGGTGATTTCCAAAAAAAAAAGGTCTTTGTCAAAATCGGAAGGCTTTTTCTGGCCGAAATCACAACTTCAAACGTTTTTTCCGGCCAAAAACAGGTGATCTCCAAAAAAAAAAGGGTCTTCGCCGAAATCGGAAGGCTTTTTCTGGCCGAAATCACAAATTCAAACGTTTTTTCCGGCCAAAACCAGCAACTTTTCCTCCCCAAAAAATACCGTGGGGGGATAGAAATAAATCACGGGGGCAAAAACCCACTGGCGACGCACCTGCTACGTAGGCTATTCTGTCATTGGAACTTTGAGTAGCCTAGTCTTCCTACACTAGTTCACACAGTACATGTAGGCCTACCAGATCTGGGATAGCTACACACTTAGAACCGAAAGCCTAATGCTTGATGCCATGACCTGTTGACGAATAGGCTACACTGAACTAACTCTGTCATTCTGAAATGCAAGCGCATGTGTAGTAGAGACTGTTATTCAGCCTTGGGCTTGTGCCAAGGTATACCGGCACTGCATACAGGGTGTGTATGTGGCTAGGCCAGGCGCGTAGCCAGAAATTCGCAATGGGGGAATGTTTAGGGGGTCTGAAGGCGGAGCCCCCAGCCGCGGGAGACCATTGGGGGTCTGGAGGCGAAGCCCCTAGCCGTTGGAGGCTGGGGGTTTGGGGGCAAAGCCCCCAGCCGCCGGAGGCACGAGGGCCTGGGAGCGGAGCACCTAGCGCTCGAAAATTTTGCATTTTTTTGCAAAAATAACTTCATTTTAGGGCTATTTTGATTAAAAAATAATGCTTTTAAAATGTGGCTTAGAAATTGGCAGTGCAAACATGATTAAACTGGTGGCATAAATGGGCTATCTGGGAGGTGGCTAATGGTAAAATGTTAGTTATCTTGTTTAGATGCTGGTAAATTATGAAATCGAATAGTTCAACAAAAATCACACGGAGTAATCTATTTCGTTCATAATTTATGGAGAAAAATAATTGGGGGCGGGGGGGCTAACGAAAAGAGGTTTGAGAGAAATGATTGGTAATTAACTAATACTGATTATAGCCCCCCTCCCCTCTATTCCTTAGTTTGTAGTATATTTGTTGATGACACCTATGTTTAACATTTTTGCACGTGCGATCAAATTTGATTGCTTATTTTTTACCATTTTTCAAAGTTTTCATTTTTTTGTTGGTTTTATTTTTGACAAATTAGCCCCCCCCCACCTGAACATATGTTTCAAAAAATGTTTTAAATATCACTATTTAGTCCACTCCAGTACATAAAACAGTCACAAAAGTGCTAAAACCGTAGTGTTTTTCCCATCTGCATTTTGGTCGACATGTCAATGGGGGGGCTATAGCCCCCCCCCCCCGCCCCCCTGGCTACGCTACTGGGCTAGGCTTTGTTTTGTTCCTCTGCTCTAGTGATTCTTTCTGACAAGCTGTTTCATCTACATTTTTGTCTGCCTTTGTTTCATCTTCTTACCGAACGTCCTAAACTTTTTGTGGTCTAGCCTTCCAAAACCAAAATCTTTTTGTTGGTGTCAACTGTCAAGAAACACGTTCAGCCGATCAAAACTAAGTTTGTTGTAGCCAAAGTAGCCTGTTTTACGATGCTCTAAATTCTGAAGAAATAAACTAGAACCGAAGGCACCTTTTACTGTTTTAGTAACATGCATAGGTGGGCACAAGTCCGTTAATCCGTTAATAACGAAGCTAACTTTTTCATTAACTCGTTAATCCGTTAAAAAGTTTTTTCATGTTAACGGACTAAATTAACTTCTGTTAAGTGCTGTTAACGGACTAAACTAACTTCCGTTAAGTTCTGTTAACTTTCGTTAAGGTTTTTATCGTTAATATCTTGCAGCTTCGTTATGCATTTGAACTTGATTTTTCTTGAAATTATTAGATTAGACTGTAAAATGTAACTTCCAAAACACAAAAAGACCACCATAGCAATAAATATTTCCTTACAATCAGCTCAACAGCGTCAATACGTGTTCTAGAAGCGAGTGAATAAAACAAAATGTAAATTACACGCAAAATGTTAACGAATTACCAGGAACGGACTTTATTAACTTCCGTTAATTAAAGCTGAAAATAACGAATTAACGTTAACGGAGGTGTGAAGTTTGTTAACGGACTAGTGGTTAACGAAGCTAACGTTTTGCATTAACTCGCCCACCTATGGTAACATGTATTGTCTTCAATTCATATTATAGTTACATCATGACCAACTATTGTTGTACATAGAAAGATAATTCACGAGCAATATTTGTAAGAAAAATGTAAAAAATTATTGTACGCGGCGCTGCGCTGATGCTGTTACGTGAAGCAGATTTTAGTTGTCACGCTGCGCGGCGCGGTGCACCAACAATAGCGCGCAGCCGCGTACGCTGCGCTGTTGCTATCCCTATTCTAGACTTTTCCAAGTTTTGTCTGGTGCTGGATGGAGCGAAGTGAGTCCAAAAAATTGACGAGAAGCCAGTCATGTAAAAGTCACGCAGGCAGCCGCAATCAAGCGCAACGGTACGTCGCTTTTTCAAGCGAAAAAGCTGCTGCTACATAATTGCTATCTCTCAAGCTGGCATCGCTGCCCCAACCCTAACTGAATGCAAGGTTTTGAAGGAAAAAAAAAGAATGCTCCGTGTATCTCCTCTCCCAGTTCTAATGTTTGGGACCCGAGCGCGAATCGAAACCAGATGCGATGGTTTGAATACGCAAGTAATTACAACTCGATTACGCCAGTCACAACGAGATATTACTAAAATGCTGTGTTTAAACCAAATGTATAAGAAAAAAGCCATAGAGGGTTACGCTTGATTGCGGTTGCTTGCGTGACTTTTGCAATTTTGCATAACTAGCTTCTACTAAAAATTTGAAGTGGACCGGAGTGTAAAAACTAGCCACCTTAGACACAGTATAAATATCATAGGCTAGCCTGGCCTATCGTAAATCGTAGGCCTAGGTTAAATCAATTACAGTAGCCTACAATAATCTGATAGGTAGTGAGGTACTACTACTAGTCAGCTAGTGCTGGTTCTGGCACTTGTTTTGCTTTTCTCGTATTGAGTAGGCCTACTGTAATCGTACAGTAAGTGATTGGTCTGAGGTATGGCAGTATGGTACCGGTAGATACCAGTAGTCTGGTAGTGTAGGCTATAGCAGATATCGGTAGGCCCAGTCAAGACAGCAAGATTAAGTCTATAAAACAAAACAGTACGAGCCCTGCTGGGTCTATGTCCTGGTCTTAAATTAAAAACCTTGCTCAAAATTTTGTCAATTTACAAGATTTATCATGGTAGGCGAGGCCTACTAATTTCAATGCACTGACCGACTGAGACCAAGTTTATACTGATCCAATTACTGTAGGTCTTAGGTCTACCCTGCCAAAACAGGCCGCAACAGGCTAGCTCAGTTAGTAAAACATTGAGTTACTAATTAGTGATCAAAAGGCTCCTGTTCCTGCTTCAATTCCCAAACTGGCAGTGCATGTTGTATCTTTAAGAAAGACATGTAACATCTACCATAGGCTACCGATATTTCCCAGTGGGGCTAAGCATCTTCTCATTGTGGTGACCCAGCCAGGTAAAAGAATTGCAAACAGAATTTTACTGCTTTGCCTGTCTTAGGTGTGCATTACTGTATACATAGAGTTGTGTGCTCATGCTTGGTTTGTAAGCATGGATGAATAAAAACTGGAGTAAAACAGTAGGTCAACAATTCAAATTTTTTTGTGGGCTGGATCCAGGTTGGAAACCTAAAACACACTGTGCCGGATTTTTGTGCCAACCAAACAATGTTTTGTTTTCTGTGCCTCACTGATCAAAGAGCAAAAAACTTGTCAATTTAAATCGATAAAATCTGCTGTCCAAATTTTTGTACAGTTTCTCTTGGTGTGATGTGAACTTTCAGAAAAAGATCTTTATACCTCTACGCTCTACCTTCAGTGTTATAGCCTATCCACCCAGTGAGTTCAAATTATACTGCACTGAACCTCAAGCGTCGCTAAAACTATGTTCAATCGCACGTTTCATAGGCCTATTTACAGTACCATGCGAAAAAATGTTAAATGGCCGCTGAAACACTGAACAGTGCTCAAATGTCTGGTTTTGAGTGTTAAATTGAGGGGCTGATATTGGCGATTTAACCAGCAATAACAGTGAAAAAAACACATTTTACTTAGATCACTTTTTCAGTAAACTAATTGATTAGGTATGAAATCAAATGCCCTTGTCAGAAGTATCGGTATTGTAACGATGCAGAAATGGTTGTGGTTTGTTAAATTCATTTGTTAGTGTAGATTCTTCCAAATACATAATAATAATAGCGAAAAGTTTTGAAAAGCCGCTAATAATGCGATTGGAATATAAATATATCGCAAAATGATACTTAATACAATTATGGGGTAATTACAGTAGCCTGGCTGTATTAAATTAATTATTTTTCGGCAATACTGCTAGATACTTTTTTATAAGAACAAGTTTATTAGGACATCTGATAGGAGACTCATTTTTTCACAAAATTTAGTAACAATGCCAGGTTCAGCATAAAAAAAATTGAGCACAGACTAGAACAACACATTTGTTTGTAATTAGTGTGATTTTTGTGTCCTTATCTATCTACACTTTTTTTTTATTAAAGAATTAATATATAAATTCTTGAGTTGAGGTTGGCTGTTCTTAATTTTTTGCTAATTTTTAGAATTATTTGTTCTTAAATTTTAAAAGCATTGATATCAATTATAGCGACCATGTGTGTACAACTTTTATTTCCAGTGCTCTGTCTGCTTTAGTAAACACTTTTGTGCTGTTTTTGCAGCATTGTGAAATTAGAAAAGTGAAAAGGCAAGCATTTAATTCATTTAAATGAATGCCAAAAAATTTTAGTTGCCTATGCAGTATTGTTGCAATTTTACTTGCTCCTTTTTAAAGTTTTTAAAGTTTTTCCTTTTTAAAGCAATTTTAAAGTTTGGTTCAGTTTCGAGTTGCTCCAAAATGTCTTGACACATTTTCACGCGCCGTTCCTTTTGTCCTTCATTCAGCAACCTTGGTACCATTTTTGCACAGATCTTCCTCATCCCCAGATCTTTCGTAACGATCCTCCATACCCTCTCAATATTTATACCCAGCTCATCTGCTATTATTTTAACATACTGGATGGCTGACAATCTTTGAATGGAATATTGGTAACTTAACTTATTTATACATTTACGATAAATTTTTACTTGGTGCTAATCCTTTGTTCTATCGAGCATCTGTAGAAAAAAAAAATTTTACTTGTCAATGCCAGAAAATCACTCAAATTTTATTGTTTTAGTTACCGGTTTAAAGCAAAATCATGATCTATATCATAACATAACAAATGGCAATTTTTAACCAAGCAAGAACATATTTGCATCATTTTATTCTCAAATTAAGAACAAATGTGACAAAAAATTTGCGAAAAATTGAAAACAGCCTGCCTCTATCTGAAATCTTAAAAGATTCTCAGATTTTATTTTTTTTCCCCAATATGAATAATTTTATGTTACTCGCAATCGTAGATGCAATAGAGAGTATTAAAAATGCCAGCTGAATGTTTTGGGACTATTCAATCGTAGATTTGTATTTGTTAAATGCAAAAGCAAAAATTTCTCTTGTTTAGTGAAATTATTACTTCAATTTATTTTTAATACAGCCAACTAGATTTAAAAAAATTAACAAACAAAAACTACACTGCAACAGTAAACATGAAGTCACTATTTTGCAAGGTTACCGACAATACTGTCTCTAACTACAAATTACTAAAAAAATGCTAATAAAACAATATCGGCATCACCCCTCATATTTGGTTCAGACCAAGTTCATTCATGGTGGCTGTGTATAATTCTGTTATCAATTGGGGGAAAAGAATGTGTGAGTCAGCAAAATCAGTCGCTCAAACACTTTTTGCCATTCAAACTGCGCTATACTGAGTGGCGTTTCAAATGCTCTGGTGAATTCCAATTAGACATATCACTGAACGGCGTTCAAATGGGTGACGTTTTAACCTGAGCGCAATGCTTAACTTGAGCAGCTGTGGTGAATACGACCCTCATTATTGCAAATTTTGGAAAGTTTTCCACTTTCCATGCCATAGGTTCCTGTAGGTTGTTTAAGAGTTTTTTGTGTTGTACCAAAGTTTATTTTGTGATTTTTGCCCCAAAATATTGCAAGAGTTTTTGATACTGTGATTTCCAATTTGGAAGATAAAGTGTAGAGCCAAATATTGAATTTTTTTTTCCAACTATTTTAGTGAATGATTAACTTGAATTTTCAGGAAATAATTAACAAAATTGAGCAATTTTGATCATGGTTGAAAAAGTTTGGTATATTTTTGCATTTGTTGTAATTGTTGTAGTATATGTTTGTCCTCCTGTCACCAGACAGCATCAGCTGCTAACTTTTGGAGGATCTTTACACTTTTCATTGCAATGACCACTTTGTGGTTAAAAGAATCTGCACCTGCTTAAGAGTTTCTTGAGATGTAATCTTTCTGTGAATTTCTTCAAACCCTTGTTCGCTGAATTTGCTAGTTGTTCGAAGCCACCAAGCAGGGATAATCATCACAAAGCATCTTATCCATACATGCAACAACATGACCTAAGTGGGAATTAAACCCAAATCATGTGATCAGGGTCATCACAAAAAATGACTCTTTTACTCTCCAGGCCATGCTGCCGACTTACAAGGTATAACATGCAAAGCTGACAATCTATAAAACTGCATTGCCATTACAATAATGGCGTTAAGTTTTTTAAAATGATCAATATAAAAATATTGTTCTTTGTAACTGAAGATTTTCAGCTAAAAGATAAACCCATGTTAGAATCGGTATTACGCTGCAAATTTTGTGTTTATTATAAACTTTAATTTGTATGATATGTTGAAATTTTGGTTATATGAGGTGGGTTTGAAAAGTAATGGGACTGGGTCTATAAATTATTATTTTATTTGACAAGTAAATTTTACAACATGTCGTCTTCAAAGTAATCTCCTTAGGCTTGAATGCACTTTTCAAGTCTCCTCTACCACGCTTCTACCACTCCTGGAAGGATTCTTGCGGGATCACTTGGAGCTCTCTCGTCACAGCTGTTTTAATGGCTTTTGAATCTTGAAAACGAGTTTCTTTGATTACTTCCTTGAGTTTGGGAAACAAAAAGAAGTCGCAAGGGGCCAGATCTGGAGAGTAGGGTGGTTGCTCCAGTACAGCAATGTTATTTTTGGCAAGAAACTCTCGAATTGTTAAGGCATTATGAGCTGGAGCATTGTCATGATGAAGCATCCTTGGCCTTGTTTCCCACAGTTCTCTTCTTTTCTCCCACACTGAGCGCATCAGACTTCCTAAGATGTTTTTGTAGACGTGCTGATTAATAGTTTGGCCTTGTGGCAAGAATTCTGCGTGGATAATTTCATGGACATCAAAAAAAGTGATCAGCATCACTTTGGTTTTGGACTTGAACACCCTCGCCTTTTTGAGTCTTGGTGACAATGTGCTCTTCCATTTAATGCTCTGCCGTTTGGTGAGTGGATCGTACTCAAAGATCCATGACTCATCGTCAGTAACAACTTTTTTCAGCAAGTTTGGTTCAGTTTCGAGTTGCTCCAAAATGTCTTGACACATTTTCACGCGCCGTTCCTTTTGTCCTTCATTCAGCAACCTTGGTACCATTTTTGCACAGATCTTCCTCATCCCCAGATCTTTCGTAACGATCCTCCATACCCTCTCACTATTTATACCCAGCTCATCTGCTATTATTTTAACAGTAAGACGGCGATCGCTCCGCACCTTTTGTCTTACACGCTCAACATTTTCATGTGTTCTGCTTGTGGATGACCTCCCACTCCTGTGGTCATCTTTCACCTCCTCTCTTCCCTTTATGCACCTACTGTGCCACTCAAAAAGATGAGTTCTTGACATTGTGTCATCACCATAGACTTCTTGAAGCAACTTTAGTGCTTCAGTTGGAGTTTTTCCAAGATGGACAAGAAATCCGATGTTCAACGCTCATCCTTCGCACCAAAAAAAAAGCCAAAAATTCTTAAGTTTATCAAATTTTCTCAAAACGATCACAAAGAAAGTGCCTTGACAGAAAAACGTGCGAAAAAGAATGTAGTTGTCGCAGAATGCTGAAATTTGGTTTTTGAAACCATAAGACATTGTGACATTATAGAAAGCAATGCGTTTTTCTCTGCGATAAAAGTTGTTTGTGCATCGTGCAAAGTCCCGTTATTTTTCAATTGCACCTCGTATGCATTCTAATAAATAATGGAGATAACCTTGAAGACTGTGGAAAATTAGCTTATAAGCGTAAATGGTCAAATCTTGAAATAGATAGAGGTTGCAATTCCAAAACAATGCTTGAAGCTCAATCTTCAAAGTCAATTTCTATCATTGACTTGGAAGACCATAAGGTATTTCTAATGTATAGCAGTGGGCTAGTATCAAAAGAATTTGAAAAACTTCAATGGCAAAAATGTCTTTTTCTGTTTTTTGTAATAAACCCCATCAGGTAAAAGTTTATTGCTCTAAACGAACTTGACTTCCAAGTCCAATTTGTTTACAAATAATCTTCGAATATTCTAAAAAAGATTGAAATATCCATTTAGAATTAGTGCAAAAGATAAAACATATCTTTGCCAAATTTCAGCTTTCTACAACCTGTTATTTTCAAAACATTTTGTTTTAAAGATTGGTAGATTTCCCCTGCAGTATTGCCAGGTAAAAATTTTGAATTTTTCTCAAACTATGTGTAAAGTAACCTTTACAAATATTTTGAAGAAGCATGATTGGAAGGCTTTAGCAATAAGTCACTGGATTAGTATTGCAAAATATTTACTGGGGAAATTTAACTAAAAGTCCAAAACATGAAAAATTATATTTTTGCTGGCTGCTTTAGTTGAAGAGATGTTTTGGAGTTTTTTTTATTTTTATCATTTTTTTTTGCTGGATGCTTCACCCTTTTAAGCTGCTAGGGTGCGGACCGAGGAAGTTTCTGAATTTTGAGGTTTGATTATTAACCAATTTTAACCACGTATGATGTCACTTTTTGCAAAAAATGTCTGTGTCACTGCTATGATGATGTCATCTGCTCTAAATTATAGTTTCCAAACAATTTGGTTTTCACATGCTAAATTTGGTACTACCATGGCTTTCAGTTTAGGAGCTAGGTCAGAGGCATTACTCCACCTCAAGTATGTGCCACTTGCCCGTATTGAATAAAGTTAAACTCTTCTCTTTATTGTATGTTTATTACTGGTAAATATAAATTGCTGACTATCGGCATCATTTTCACATACATTGATTGTGAAAAAATATGGCAAAAACGTATAGTCTGGCATAATAGCAGTATTCCAACTACACTGTTTGTAAGAACCAGTAAATTTTGAGTTGAGGATGACTGTTCTTAAATTTTCACAAATTTACAGCTTGATTTGTTCTTAACTTTGTTGGAGAATAAAGTGACACAAATTAATTTTTGCATGGTTAAAAGTTTATCATGATATTACTATTAGGCAAATCAACAAAGTTTGTACAATTACACTGCAGAAAAAGTTCGATTTCTCTGCTGATTGCTTACTACTACATTTCAGTAGTTCGTGTTCTTAATTTTTTTGATGCTGAGGCTGGTATTGTTCTTAATAATAAATTTTAAACAAAAATGAGCGTGGTGTTGTTATAAAAAAGTGTTTGATCTTGGGAGTTATAGATTTGAAATGCTCTGATATTTATCTATGAAGCTGTGGATTTAACTCATTTGTCAATTTTCACCTGATAATGTGGTGTTTCTTAAATTCCATTTCAGGTGATACAGTGATGCATGTTTTTTGCGCTTTCTATGAGCATTTAGACTAGTTAAAAGGTTATCTATTCTTCTAACAATATTTGTCGAAGTCACACCAATGTTTTCATCTAATGTGACTTTCCTGTAGTTAATGTTTTGCTTCCCAACTTTGGGGAGCACCATACCATCCACCATCACAACGATTTTGCGGCAAACTGCACTCTGTTTTGTGAGATGTTTGTTGTTTATGTATTCCTTTTTAGCTTGATATTTGATTTGTTGAAGTGGATAACGCTGCATATGAGATTGTGTTTGATGCAAAGCAATAGAAACGTTGTGTTTATTAACTATTATATAGCAGTGTTTTTGATTTAGAAAATGAAGATTTTAAAGTTTTAATGCTTGATTAAAAATGGTGGCATTTGATTTTGTGCAAAATGCAGCACTCCCAGTCAAGATCACAAAAGCACATTCATGAGATGCTTGACAATCCTAAGGTAAGATATTTGTTCTGAACGTCTTCAAAAATCGATCAGTTTCAACCATTGGCTTTCATTTTAGAGATTTCGGTTATTTAAGATTTTACTAATTTTACTTAATTCGACGGATAAAAGTCGCTATATGACAAAACTTAATCGGTAAAGATTTAATTATTAATTATTAAATTGATGAAGATGCGTGTTTTGAAAGTTTTTGTCACTGGTAATAATTTTTATTTTCACCCCGCTAGCCTTACTGAGGAGCCTTGATATTTGGCAAAAGAGCTTCAGGCATGCTACTGAAAATTATTGGCTTGTTTAAACTCATCGATTGATTGAATTCGAATTTGCGAAGTAATAATCGATTTTAGTGTTTGTGAATACACTGAGTAATCATTATACATTTAAAAGGAATTTCTTCATTTAACATTTAAACTCAGTGTTGAGCAAGTATTCAATTCCAGGTGACAACATAGAACCTACTAAATTTGAATGCTCTTTTAATGTGATTTCTAAATGCTTCAGGCTAGAATTGAAATTGCGCTGTCAAAAACTTTTGTTTATTGCTGAAGCCAGAACAATAGTTTTTTAGAACTTCATGTTGGTATTCTTTTACCGTTGTATCCGTTGAAAAAGCGATTTCGTAATTAGGTTACGTGTTGTATGTTTAGCGGGCCATATTTTCTTACTAGTTTACTTATAGTAACTGCCCTGTGACATTATTAAAACTAATTGTAAGGCCTTTGTAATGAATGTAACTGAATACTTCTCATTTTCTTCTTTTGTTGAAATAACAAAGAAAATTTGTAAAAGACCTTCTCAAGTATCTTTGTATAAAATTACTCAACAGTCTTTCTTTTTGAAGCAAAGAAACCGGGTCCACGACAACTGACCACAACATACTTTAGGGTTAATTGGCGGTTAGTTGACATGCTCATGGAAACTTGTAGACGTTTATTGGCTTGTCTGTTACGTTTTGACACTGCAGTTTTCAACGTCAAACTTTGTGTGGTTTAGATTTATTTCGTTTTTCGATTGGTTGGAGTTTAGTTCGAATCAAGTGATCTATTAGTTTTACTTTTTTGAAACCGTATTATTTACTAGTTTTGGAATTGTATTAGTCATTACTTTTTGGAACTCACCACCAAAAACTTTAATTTTTTGGGGGGTGGCGAGCATTTTTCTACAGAAAATAAAGTTAAAAAATTGCTGTCTTCGGACGTTCAAGAACAGCCTCAAACCTGCATTTAACAGACCGAGCCAAAGACTATAAAAATGGGTATTTACGGCTTTCCTGCTTGACATTTAGCGCTTAAAAAAGATAGTGTGAAGCCTCCTGCTTCCACCGAATGTGGTAGACAGGTGGGCAGGTGGTAGCTTAACTGAAAGAAAAAAGCTCCCTTCGATGTCGTCTGGACAAGGCAATTTGGTAGATAACCATGCAATTTTAATTTTCTGCGATTGTTTCAGTGCAATCTGTCGGAAAATAGTTTTGGTTTTAATTTGTTGTTCATACTAATCAAGTGTTCAAAGACCTAATGCGAAAGTTCTTCGTTAGCTTCCCTTCAAAGACGATTATTTTTCCCAAATGTAATGGTCCTTTATAAGTGAATCACCATCTCATAATGCTCCGCATACACTGTAACGAAATGCTCCCAAAGTTACTCCAGCAGTGTTGCACAAAAACTTCCTCGGAAAGTAGATTTTAAGCAGCATAAGTTAAAGCCGTGTGTAGATTAGCCCATCATTCCATCCAATGTTAGATCAGAATGGCATGTTTGAAACTTTGCCAATTGCCAGTGTTTTAAATCATGTTTTCATTCTTTGACAAAGAATTAAAAGACTGCAAATTTAAGCCAAGAAAAAGCGTACGCTAGCGTTGTGTTTTTTCGGACAATTTTGCGTCGTCTTAGAGCAAAAGTTATTTTTTAATTTTATTCAAATAGAAAAGACAGACTTGACGTTGAATCTCCAATTAGCATAACAATCTCCAGCTAGCGTATTTCTATATTTTTTTTAGACTTCAAGTTACAGCATGCCAACTGCATCAGATCAAACACAGACATCAAATGGCATCCTTGTACAGGAATCAGTGTTAGCATTGAAAGATGGACGAAAAGAAGCAGATGCTCAGAGCAGTGTCCACGCTCAGTATGTGTTGCAGTTGCTTCAGCTGCAACGACAAGCTGGCTTTCTATGTGACATAACCATCCATGTAAAGGACCGTTCGTTTAAAGCCCACAAACCTTTATTGGCCGCTTGTAGTCTTTATTTTAGGTAAGTATTTCTATTATGAAGGCTGCATGTTGCTTCGTCCTGCCGGCCAGTTGGTCGAGCGGTATATAACGCGTTCGTCTCTGGAGCGGTAGGTCTGAGGTTCAAATTGGTAAAGTCTAGAACACCAAAAAAAGCAGTCAGAAATCGGTGCGTTTGAGTGATTTTCCGATTTTAATTATGTGTGTGCGCTCGAAAGTTTTCAAAAAACGTAACAAAGGCATTTTTTAATAAACAATATGCAACAATGAACGAGTTTTGTGAATTTAAGTCAAGCAATTATCAAGAAATCACTCAAGGGTGTCGATTCTGACTGCGTTTCTTTTGGTGTTTTAGACTCTTCTGTTCAAATCTCTGGCCTGTCAAATCCGACACAGTGTTGCCAACGGCTCGCAACTGCTGCGACATTTAGCTGTGTTGCCTGCTGGCGCAATAGCCCGGAGATGGTACCCGCCAACTGGTTACACGATTTGGCGTAACACAGCGACTATAGTGAAACATTTGATTTGAGACTTGAATCGGCCAAGATTAGGTATTTACTATTATTGCTTGTTAGGTTAGTGCGTTCTCTACAGACCTGTGGATTTTCAAGATGTCGGTGTTTGACAAGTTTTGTTTTGTACTTAATGGGTTTTTAAATAATCTGGTCTTTCTAGTAAGCTTCCTTTCAACTCTTATATTTACTAAAATCGATTTCGCTCCTGCGGGGCATCATCTGCTTAGTCTTAACTGATGTTTCCTTAACTGTTTATGACTTGAAAAAAGATGACTTAATTGCTGATGCCCCGCTGGGGTGAAATCGATTTCAGTTAAATAAAATATAGTAGTATATAAATTACGAGTGATTTCGTATGTGCGCGATAAGTTTGTGTGGCTATATTATGATCCGTAAATGCGAAATCGTCGGAGTTTCATTTTTTCTCTCTTCCTGATATTTTCAACCAAAGCATGGGCTCAAACAAGTGCGAAAGATGCGTTGCAAGATTTCTATAAAACCTCGGTTTTCTGATTTGTACCATTTTCATTTGGCTAATCGTTAATTACTTTTTTTTTGTAGTGATAAAAACATAGCGTTTGTGTTGTTTATCAGTCTTAAAAGTGGGGAATTTTTTAATTTTTTTATGCAGAGTAACGTATGAATAAAATTGAGCTTGCAAATTGCATCGAGCATAATGATGTAAATTTTTGCATGGATCAGGTTATCATGGTGTAAAATAGAGCTTGTAAAATAAAGTGTGTGCTAATTATGCAACAAATTTGTGTTATCGTTGTACAATATGCAAATATTGTGTCGCTGTTTGTATTTTTAAGGTTAGGCTTATGTCAATAAGCAAAAATTGTTTTTATAATAGAAACAATCCGAATGTTTGTTCATTTTGCATTAAAAATGTCTGGTCCAGTGCTTACCACGCACTGTTTTTATTTTTTAGCACTGAAGATGCCTTTTAGGTGAAACATAGTTGCTGCGCTGTTAGATCTAGTTTGCCAGGCTGATACGGTTTTTAAACTTGAAATTTATTAGCTAATGCTTATCTCCAAGGATTTGCTATCTTTTCTTTCCGATATCCGCCATTTGCATCTAGGACCGGAATGGCTTGGAGATTGATAGTCGCTTATTAAGTCTTTCAATTCCAGCGATCAAACAGCTTTAGCACTAAAACCGTTTTCTACTCAAAGTGGCTTCGGCAATCCGAGAATTTAAAATTTAAAAATTTTTCCGACTTTGTAATTCTCCGCGAAAGTCAATCACTGAAAACTTTGAAGTAAAATTTCTGGATCTTAGCAAATCAAAGAAGGTCAGAAATGTTCGTCAAACATTTCTGCAATTGTTCGAAGTATTGGTAGTTGTATTGAAAATTAATCTGTAGAAAACAAAATTACCTTGAAAACTGAAAAGCCCTGACCTACACAGCATGAAAAGCTGAAAATATTATACTTTCAGCTAATCAAACTAGTATTGTGCGCTTAATTATAGCTAAATTATGTGTGCTGAGTATTTCTTGTGAATCTCCAAAAATGGTTTGATTCGTTTAAGTAATGTTGATCAGAAGAAATGTACAAGGTGTAATGCGCCAAGTGTAATCGCATGAGATATTTATAAGGACTTGATAACAGCGCAAGATTTGAACAATTAGTTTCGTAAGTTCTATGGCTGAAATATTGCTTGCTTGTTTTTTGTTAACTCTGGATTGTCGGGGATTGATTTCTTGGAAGTTTTCATAATACTGTGCATAAAGCAATCTGCAATCAGCGTTGGCTTTGAGCGCATACTAAATCACAGTTGCACCTGTCAATTATGCATAGTTGCTATGTTAAAACAATGTACGATTGTACATGTATTTTGATCGACATTCCCATAATGAGAATCATAGTGTTGATGTCCTGTGTCGTTTTAGACGCCCAACATGCTGGCAACGCCCAATATATTCGACTCTGCATTAAAATGTTGGTGTGTTTTTAGTGAAACATTAATCAACATAGCTCGATACTCGAGCAAACATCCATTTATGATTTGCTATATGTAAAGTTCTTTTATTAGAAAAAAGTTAATGATTATTGAGGTCGTTGGAGGTTGTTTGCTATGTAGGTAATTTGCTACCTGCTTACTCTCCTAATAATAGCCTATTAGTTTAGAAGTTGAAATAAAAACACACTCTAAGGAAATTGCTTTTTTGGCATTTCTTTTTTTTGCACTACCGTTCAATAGGTTAAAAGGATAATTTTGATGCGGGGTCTGCCGCTGTACATTAGTTTATACACATAATTACGTAATCGAATTGCTATTGTAACGTGCGTGATATGTAGGTTGAGCCTACTTTGCTTACCATTTCAAATCTGTCAGTTAAAAGTGTAACTACGCTCAAAACATTCGTTGCTTTCCAGTGAAAGCAAATGAAATTGTATCAGAAGAATAAGTGCTGTGAATTTGAGCTATAACACGTGCTATAATATGATGCTAGTGAAAAGTTACATGTTAAATTGTTTTAGTAATGCCGTATGTGTTACTGCTGAACTGTTAATTTTGAGGTAAAAGTTGTGGATCCAAATAAATCAAGAAAAAAGTTTAAAAACGATTTTCAAACTGATGTGTAGTCGTTTGAAATTTTGCCAAGATTGGGTTTAGAAGTTTATAAACAATACCAAGTTACAGAAAGAGCTTCTAAACTTAATTGATTGTTTGAGGTTCAGCCCTATTTTCAGTTGCATCATACTGTGTCTTGTTAAAACAGTTGAGTTTTATTTCAAATAGTAAAACTTTTATACGTTTCGGACTCAGCTACGTCCATCATCATTAAAAATAAAACCTTAATTCAAATGGAATAATTTTGAATAAGATTTTATTTTCTACTGATTATGGACATATTTGAGCCCGAAACGTATAAAAGTTTTGCTGTTCTAAACAGGTCTTTTTGTTTTTAATCATTTTGCTTGTGCTTCATGCAATGCACGATTTTATTAAAGTGAAATAGCGGAGGTCGAATTACATATATACTGTATTTACGATTTTTGATGCTGGTAAACGGCTTGTTTTTATTCAAATTTCGATAATAGTTTGCGAAGGTGCGCTGTTCAGGGACGGTAAAAAGATCTAGGGCGTCATTTTACTTAATCAGGTTTTGGATGTGATCTCTTGGCAACGCTGTCATCAAAATATATTCGAAAGTTCGAAAATAACTGAACTTGTATGTAATAGTTTGATTTTAATTAAACAATAAGTGACATGCTTGTGAAAATATCAACCCAAATATTTGCAAAACGTAAAACACATTCCCAAGTTATTGAGGTTGGTTTTCAAATCAACATGAAAATTTCCGGCATGAAGCCAACGAAAATCAGCTCAGAGGCCCTTGAAAATATATGTTTTGAGGATACAAGCACAGTGCACAATAGTGTAACTACATTTAAAAATTTTTTCTATCAGAACCCGCAATTTTCGATACATTTGCTGTAGTGAGTTGAAAGAGGATGAAGGCAATATTAATGGAGGCATCTAAAACTTAGGGCAGTCGTATTAGCTTAGCTTGGTGTTGACTCTATCCTTCCTTCTTGATCCCGCTGTTCCGGAGAAGATTGTGCTTCAAACCCGAAGTAGGGGCCTTTCTGTCGTAATTTTTATTGGCAACCCTGGCGTTATTAACATCGGCGACGTCATCTTAGTTTTTTCCGAAGGCAACGCCGCAATTAAGCTAAGCCACAAAGACCTTTTGTCCTCTATGTAGGTTAATATAGACCTCTGTAGGCTAGGTTACTGCATTGAAACGTCAAGGTTGCCAATTAGAATTATAATTAGGGACGCCCATACTTGGTGTTTGAAGTAAAATGTTTCGGGAACAGCTGGGTCAAGACTCAAGAACGATGGAGTCAATGCCAATCTTATACGATTGCTGTCATTGATTTTGCCTTCAGTTCTCTTTTTAATACGTTGAAAGCAAGGCTACTGAAACTCGTGAGTTCAACTGAACTCTGATAAACGTTTTTGTTTATTCACCACTTGACGATGCCGGTGTCATGCGGGGGGAAGTTTTCTTGATTAATTTGTTAATAAACGTAGTGAAACCTAGCTCGCTTTCGATACATATGTTTTTGATTTTATGTTGCTGCTGAACTGGAGTAGGCATTTGATTTAACCGTGCTGCTTTCATACTGTTCGCCGGCAAGTGCTCTCATTACACTATTGCTATCCTTCTACTGATAAGTTCATACTTATGTATATCTTGTTTAAATCGGACAACTCTAATATTTTTTTTTTATAATGTTTGTCCATATAGTATACTTTGCATATATGCTGGTTCTCAGCATTTAAAACTAATCATTTGACATTTGGTTCAGACCCTAGTCTGTCTGATTGTTGGGTCTTCGCGTAGCTTAGGCGCCAGAGGTAAAAAATTTTTCAAAAACGTACTTTTCTTTCAAAGAAAAGATATTTTCAAAAAAAAAAACGTGTTTCAAACAAAAAAGTTTTACTTTGATTAAAATGTTAATATTTTTGAAGCTTTTCCTCTGACACTTGTCAAAAGGAATCATCAGAATAAAGAGCGCAGGAAAAGGAGCGGCTACAGGTAAAAGCCAAGCAGTGATTGGCTGGAAAAGGATCGATAAAAGAGCGTCATTTAGTAGCAACCTTTAGTTGAGAACGAATTTTTTTTGTCGGCAGTGGGCGGGGTTAGAAGTTTTGATAAAAGTGACTTCAAAAGCAGATAGATGGAAGGAGAGCCAAAAAAGTTTTACCGAAAATTGATTTCTTTTTTTTCAATAATGTCACTTATATCAAAACTTCTAACCCCGCCCTCTGCCGACAAAAAGAATTTGTTCGCCACTTAAAGGTTGCATGCAAATGACGCTCTCTCATCGATCCTTTTTCAGCCAATCACTGCTCGGCTTTTTCCTATAACCGCTCTTTTTCTTACGTTCTCTAATCTGATGATTCCTCTTGACAAGTGTCAGATGAAAAGCTTCGAAAATATTGACATTTCAATCAAAGTAAACCTTTTTTGTTTCAAAATTGTTTTTTTTTTTGGGGGGGGGGGAAGCTTTTATTTGAAAAGTACGTTTTTGGAAGATTTTTCTTTGAAAAAAATTTTTTTCCCGTTTTTTTGAAAAAAGAAATTTTTTTTGGAAAAAAATTTTTACCTCGGGCGCCTAAAAGTCCAGGCGAATAAACGCCGTGCTTAAACGTCTGCGCCTAAAAGTCGTAGACCGTTCCGTGCCCCTATCCCTAAGCAGAGTTTGGGTAGTACCACCACCAAGTTGTTCAACAAAGTTTGCAATATAAAAACAATTTATTAACACTGAAAATTTTTGGATAAGAGCCCATTGGTTTTCACTTGCACTTTTGTAAAGTACCACAAGTAAAAATTCGATTATTCCTCTGCCTCTGTGCAAACCATTAGGGTTTGCCCTGTTTGGCCGAGAGGTGGATGGGGAATACTCGTGGTTTAGATATGCTGAGGGCTACTGATGAGAGCGAAAAGCTCGATACAGCGTTGTCCAACTCGGTACAGTTTATTAATTGCGATTGTGCAACTGGGTTATATTCTTGCGGAAAGTAATACTGGTATATAAATGATTTGGTCTTACGTGTAGTCGCGATGTATATTATCGTACAATCATACATTTTATAGTTAGGTCTTTAGATATACTGTGCTGTAAACAATGTCCCTTTAATGTTCGAAATCCTGCTATGGAGAATCTTTGGTTAACTCGGTAGTAAAGAGATAAAAAAACGAAAAAAAAAACACTTGAGGCAAATCTGGTGGCGCTCTTATTGATATGCCTTAGACATTAGTGGGCTGTTATGCAACATTTCAGTGATACACCACTCTTTGAAAGCTTAGCATCCTTATAACCAATTATTGCTATTTTACGACAGAGCTTTATTTGCTGATGTTACTACGAGAGAGTCGACTGCTTTGAGTCTAACGTCGCTCACCCCCGCCGGGTTCGAAGTTTTGTTAGACTACATCTATTCTGGAAGTCTTGCTATCACCGCTGAAAACAGCAGTGAGGTACTATCCGCTGCGACTTGCTTGCAGGTACGATAATTGTAATTACATCTTTATTTACGAAGTTGCTTTGGCCAGGAGACAACAAAGGACCTTTTGATCTTCGAGTCAAGCTGCCACCTGCCCACCTGTCTATCACACGTGGTGGAGGCTCACATTGTCTCAGGGTATCAAGCGCTGGAAAGTCAGAAAGCACTAAAAACGACATTGAATATTGCAAACACGTTGGTTACATCAAAAATCCATTTAGTCACTTTCATAAGACACGATCAAGCCTGGCCTAGTGTCAGATAAGCACAGAAATAAACCAATTCGATACGCAAAGATAGCAGTTGGTGCCCAAAAGCGAACGAAAAGCCGAACAGATGCCTCATCAGTGTATGACTAGATAAATATGCAGGTTCATGAGCACTTCGTGGCCCCTATTTTGATGTAGATTATCCATGGAATTAGAGTGCTGCAACCACTTCCACATTCGAATTTCATGTTTGCGGTGATAGGTTAACTGGCCTGCAAAAAAAAAAAAAACAACTCGGCTCTCTTTCTCCGATCGCCGTTTGAGCTTGATTAATGATTTATTCCTGATAGTATGGTATTATAGTAGAAAAACACGTGGCAAAGTTGTATAACGTTGGCACAATCTGGAGTTGTCCTATTGAGTGAGCCCTTTTGTTTCCGCTGTTTAACCAATGACCATGCACTAATACAGCACTGCGGTAAACAATAAATTAAAACTGAGTTAATATCAGCGTTTTTTTCCTCGATTTCGTCGCGCACTAACTTATATGGCACCACATCAATTGCAAATATGAGAAAGTATGGGATAATGAAGCATGTTTGTCCCCGTGATATGATTATTGATGGGTGCATACCGTGTTTCCCCGAAAATAAGACAGGGCTTATATTAATTTTTACTCCAAAATATGGCACTAGGGCTTATTTTCGGGGAATGTATTATTTTGATATGTCAAAAAATGAAGTTACAAAGTAAAAATTACGAGTTTTTAAATAAACAGAAATTACGAAAAAAGATCTACATTTACTTGCCATTAACATGTTTTTTATTCAGAAACTCATTAACAACAATTTATTCAAGATTCAAGAATTTATTCAAAAAGATTTTTTGAAAAGGATGGCATACACCACATTAAAGCAGTTTGAATAAATATAAAAAAAGAATGTTTGACTCTTTCGTCTTTCTGCCGCTCTCAACTAGGGCTTATTTTAAGGGTAGGGCTTACCTTAAAATCATCCTCAAAAATCACGCTAGGTCTTACTTTGCAGGTAGGTCTTATTATCGGGGAAACACGGTAAAGATAATTATACCTTGACCAAAAATATACCAGCTGGCGGATTTAGAGACAGTTCATAGAGGGTAAAACACTCAAGTGTTTTTGCCGTGGTGTTTGTACAACGGACGGACGCTGGCTTGGTTAATCAAATCAAATTTTTCATTATATTCGCTGTGATACACCGAAGCGTGTAACGAGTTTGCGAGGCCCATTACCGCGTCATTGCGCACAGGCAACACAGAATTTTTCGAAGAAATGTCGCAGCGGTGGTGAGCCATTGGCAACACTGTATGCGATTTGACCGGCCCGAGATTTCAGAGACGAACGCGTTACCGCTCGACCAACTGCGGCCGTTTGATTTAATATGATTAATCACGCATTATAATATACATAGTTACGTATGGTAAAACTCAAACAAATGATAACTTACGAAAAACTAAGTCTGCGGTTCGAACTTGTGATTTTTGTCGTATGATTTGGTAGACTAGCTGTCGTTGCAATCTTATTTAGCTGGTTATTGGGGTATGGTGCAAATGGAATTGTCAATTTTTTCCATTTCGTGTGTTGCGTAGGTCCCTATCAATTAGAGAAGACGATTCGTTTAAATCTATCGGCCACTTGTTAAAGCGGTAACGCATTCGTGTCTGAAACAGGAGGTGTGAGGTTGAGTCTCGGGGCGTTACATTTTTCAGAAGTGTAACCTTTCCTTCCGCAAGTCGATTTTAAGCTTTTGCGCCTCAAAAACGATACTGACGAATCGTAAAAAATATCGTATTGTACTCAAAAGAAGGAAAAGGACGTAGATTGTAAATATAATGGTACACTTCGTAAAAATGCGGACATTCAATTTGGATGCAGAGTTGCCAACAGCTCGCTGCTGCTGCAACATTACCCCCCTGGTTTCAGAAATAAAGTTGTCATATTTATTATTCATTTACAGATGACAAACGTAGTCGAGACCTGTTTAAGTTTCATGCGTTCTTCGTTCCGCATGAGTAAGCACAAGGAAGGATCATTCAAGCATGTCCAGGATGACGTCAACTCCCGAAGATCCGTCAGAACTCTTTCTACCGAAGATTTACGTGAAAAAAATATGCAACAAAACAGCAGCATCTCGAACAATAATACGTCATTATCAACTGTTTTAATGCGATCTACTGCAAAATCGTCTTTGAAACAGGTATTATGTTTGAACAAGAGTTGCAACTCAGCATAAGCCTGCATGTTTCTTTCTATTATGACACTATTATCATTTAAAGGATGTTTGTTGTTTCAAGATGGTGCTCTTATTCATCCCGCTGATATTTTGGGATTTAGGAGTCAGCAGCGTGCTCTTTCTGAGGGTTAACCCCCCATTCTACATGCTTAATTTTTACTTTATTTAACATCAAAAAACTCTCAAAAATACGAAATGTTGAGACAATTTTTTTACGCTACAAATCGCTTTTTTTGATTTTGATCCGAAATTTTCACGGCCTTTCTTTCATATCGGCTGCTACTTGCGATCGCTTAGTTTCGAGTTAAAATTTACATTCAAATTTTTATTTAAATTTTACCGCAAAAGAGTAATTTGTAAATCATGTTTGTTTAGCCAGATAACATTTTTGATATGCTAACGCTTAGTTAAGATTATTCATAAGATAGTGTATTTCTTCTCACAGTTCTTTTTATTTTTTCGTCGTCTGCAACCGTTGAGTCAAAGCGCATTTGCATGCATTTGGATCGATTTCGGCGAAAGGTGAATGACATTTATGAAAATGTCTAACCTGTAGATTATAATTTGTTTGCATTCTCCGAAACTTTTACAAAAATTTTAAACCGCTTGGCAAAGATAAGCATAACTTAAATGATTAATACTTCCAATTTCGTCTCAATTTAATTATGTTTTGAAAATATTCAAACAATCGTGGATGAAATTATTTCGTTTATACCAAAGGCTTTTTCTTGTTTTAGCTAAACTGATTTCGTTCTTTCAAAACCGATACCTTAACAGTTTTTAGATTTTTTGTTTCGGTATCAAACTTGCCACCAATGTCGATCGCATGTAAATTTACATAGCGCTGCTCTGTCTTTTCTTGCTCAAAAAAATTTGGTCAAATATTTGAATTTTAATACAATTTTTTTCTATCATTAGAAAATTTGTTTTGGTCATTTTTTTCGGTCATTTTACCAAATTGGCCAATTTATTTATTATTTTTTCTCTACTTGGTCAAAAAATTTAATGGCCAAAAAATTTTGAGCGATTTAGTGATTGTCTAATTTAGCGTAATTTAAGAGAGCCAAATTGAGAGTTAAAGTCATAGTGAGTTCGAAAAATAATCTTAGCTTAGCTACAGCATGTTTGATATCAGCAGAAAAAAAACAAAACAAAAACACTAACAGTTTTTTTCCCAAAGAGGCCCGCTAACTGGGCTTGATAATATTGCCACGGTTTTCTAAAATACTGCATCAGTAACCCGAAACAATCTAATCAAATCAAATACTCAAAAGGATAGAATTCGTAAAAGATTTTTCTACCATTTCGTCACAATGTTTTTGGTCTTATCCCTTAGAAAAGTTGTGTAGGTTTTCTTGATTTTTTTGGCGTAAACCGAGTGGTTGTGAATTGCTTTTGCTTATTCAGGAATTTTTTGTGGTGTTTGGCTTGTTAACGGTAATAGAGGAAATGGTCTCACAGACCTTTTCAATAGGTTTTCATGCTCAAATTGTTGTAAAAATAGTTTGGCTAGTGAAAGTACTTTTGGTTTCGATAAGTAATAAAATAATATATATTTGATTCTTATTTGGTCATGATATTAATTTGTTTCTGGTATTGCAATATTTTTGCATATTTTGTCCATTTCTTTGTTTAAACACGATTTTTAACTTCGTATCCAAGTTTTTCTGTGGCTGTGGCATGCCGTAGCTTCGATTGCGTTGAGTAAATAAATATTCATATGCAATGGAGCTATTTCGCTTATCATATTTTCATCACGTCTTGCGTTGCAAATGTTTTTGCAAAACTTATCTGGCAGACAAGTGCCGGGCCGTGGGCAAAATTTGTCTGGTATTTGAACATTTGAAAATTACAGCTAACTTCGTCAAAATACTTTGCTTATTGAAGTCGAGTATTTTTGCGCCAAAACAGGTTGGGTTTACGTGTTATTATCAAGCACCTTTCAATGCAACTAGTTATCAACGATCACGTTGGATATCTTGTTGAAAACAGAGTTTTATTGCTCCAAAACGAAAAATTTTCTCGAATTTAGTTACGTATGGAAGCTTTTGTAAAGAAACTACTCAGTTCGAGAGGTGTTTGGACCTTCCTCTTGACAAAGGTTTCTGGTGTTAGATTCACGGTAAAAGACGTCTAAGAAAAAGAGAGAAATATGGGAGAGGAAAAATAGAGAAAGTTCAACGTTTAAATTACCACGTTGTAAAAAGAAAAAAAGGAAATACAGAAAAGAAAAAAATAGCTGAAGCAAGAAAACAAAGTTTAATCAATTCGCGTCAAAACGTCTTAGCATCAAACTGGCCGCGTTAGAAAATTGTGGATGGTAAGTTTTAACCAGCAATGCATTCACTGCATATCATTTATTGAAAGTGCAAATACAGCCATTTATAACAATAAGATTTATTGGAATGTGTTTTAACTTTTGGGGGAGGAGGAGTTGCAGCTCTGAACCGTATCTTTATGAAAAACTTTGACAACGAAAGAGTCTTCGTAAAACAGGATCTGTCTTCCTAAAATAGAACAGTATGAAACAAGACTTGGTTGTTGATAAACCGTTTCTATTCATTTTAGGGTAATCTGCAAATTCTTTCTACTAGAAGTATCGATGAAACCGAATACAAAAATATAATCAACGAATCCTCAGGTATGGTATGGTTTTTGTTACTTTGCATTTGAATTCGAAAAATCTGGTTGATGTGAGTGAAAAGTTGATGTTGTGACCTTGTGATGTAGTTAAGTGAATAAAATTGGAAACTTGCTCATTAGGAAAAGGGGTTCGATGCTTACCAAAAGCACTATTGACATTCGCTTGTCCAGAAAAGCATTTGAAATTTTAAGTGCTTCATTGCTATAAAAGACAAGCCCATTGGCGATGTACTGCGGAGTAGTTAGATGCATATAACGACGTATACACCAATTGGATTAACTTTAATCCGCGGAATATCAATTTTCTATGACACCGATGAACTTGTTAGATTAAAATTAGCTGAATTTGCAAGTTCAGAGATGCTATTCTTGAATTACATTTTAGTTACAGGCTATTTGTTTACAATTTTCTCCTAACGTTTTATTATTCCTCGGATCAAAGTTAATCTAGTTGGTGAATACGATCCATGGTGTTGGTACAATGGTAGTCATATTTTATCTCTGTTCGAAACTTAGTAATAAGAAGTCGTGGTTAAGGTGAGAACGTTAAAAACAGAAAGAGGATGCAAAATAAATTTTTGATAATATTTTAAGTGTGATTCTACATGGGCTGAAAAAAGATTTTTTAAAAACCATAAAATCCAAGTTAAAGTGTATATTGAAATATTTATTTGCAAAGTAACTTTTCACTTGAATAGTTGAGTATAACTTCAGTTCAAGTTCCTTTGTAATATGGGTCTTGAATTTACATGCAGTTTCTACATTATAGTGCATTTTACATTTATGATGAGAAGGGTATCGTCTATTGCAGCGGTAATTAATTGCTAAGTTGTTTCAAAGACTACTTCAAGTGAAATAGCGAGCAAGTTCCTGTAAACAAGCTATCTTATTACCATTTTGTTGACGAGCTCATGCTTGCTTTTGTCGCTGCCAAGGAATAACTAGCAATTACTTTGCTAGTCCCGGTCTACCCTGGGTGTAAAATTGTGAGCATACTAGTGTATTTTTAGTTTATTTTTTAACATAAATTCTGTACGTACCATCTCACCAAGATATAAGTTGCCAGTTAGTTAAATAAACCTAACGACACGCTCGTATTTTTTACGCACAATGTACAGTTGTAGACCAGGCCTTTGTGTCAATGCCCTTATCAGTAGTCTTGTGGATTAAGGGACTAAAAGTTTAAAATGGGGTCAATTCCCACGTCGGGTGAAGTGAAATTAATTGTTAATAGGCCCGTTCAGAGCTTCCCTGCCTGGTGTTTAACATTAAGTAGAAACTGTGTGAAGTTCTCACTGCAAATGGTAGGCTAATGGCTGCTTGATTCATCACTTCATATCTCTAACCTAAGTTGATTTGGTATGTAAAATGTAATAATAACAAGAGGTGGAAGCTGAGCTAAGGTTAGGTGTTGGCGATGCAATGGCATTAATTCGTTGTGAAATTTGACTAAGCTAATTGTGATTGTATTTGTAGTTTATTTGCCAAGTTGTCTTGGACGGGAGACGGCGAAGTGATCTTGCGGTCTTCGAGTCAAGCTGCCATTTGCCCACATGTCTACCACACGCGGTGAAGGCTTCGCACATTGGTGAACGTCAAGTAGGGAAGAGTTTTGAAAATCGCTATTTATTATTTGCAAGAGTTAAAGAAAAGTTGACCTTTTTTTTAATTGAAAAACATGGTGTGTAAAAAGAAAGACTAAAATGAAAAATTGTTTCAGAACACTGTGTAGTCTCCAGCACTTCAGTCACAACCAATGCACCGCTGCACCTCACCATACCTCTTCGAAGTTTTGCAGAAGAAACAAGCACCTCAAGTCATCATCATCCAACCTCAACCGCGTTGAATCCCGCTTTACGTCAACAGCCAAGTTTAAGCAGCAATTCCGACGTCGTTTCTTGTTCTCGTATAAAAGCCTCGACGGCTAATTTCATCGCTCACAGGTTTGCTTTTTTGTAAATGCGGTTTTTTGTCTATGAATTGCAGGTAGTGAGCTGAAGAAAGATGTTCAAAATCGCTGTTGCGGGCTGTGTTTTGTGCTAGAGCATCGTACGTCCAAAATCCCACGTAGTAGAATGATTTGAAGTTGTCAAAAAAAAACAAAAAAACCGCTTTCACCTACAATAGAGGGCGACTGTAAACCGGTCCTGCTGAGTGTGCACCAAGGATTTTGCTGAAGGAGGAGTTGAACTTAAACCTAAAATTTTTGTGTAGAGTGAATTGATTTAACAATGAATATAAATGAAGGCATCTGATACAAGTGAGGGGATTGAGGCAAGAGTCATCAGCCTCCAGAGGCTCGGGAGTCGATTTTGCAATTTTTGTTTTAGATTAGCAATTTGTTACGCCGTTTGGCAGAAATTTTAGTCGTGTTGAAAGCCAGATAAGGTGAAATGTGGAGACTTTAGCCTGTTCGCCCGCCCTTCCCCACCTACTCTTTACTAAAATATGTTAAAACCTTGGATAAATAGGTTGAGTTTTTAGTATTTTACCAAGGAGATTTCAGCATATTACTCCTGGTTGCGTCATTGAGTCAGGCTTAGTTTCTTTTTACTTGAAAGCAAAATGAGTTACAATAATACATATTTCCAGTTTATATTTTTGTTTTTCACTATCGGTAGTGTAGTAACGAATCTACAGTAAACCAAAATCACGTGAGACATTTTTCCTGTTTTTTCGATTCTACGTGCTTTTAAGTTGCTTGCAAGGTGCCTATTGACTTCTTCGAATATGAGTCACTGATCTGAGAAGCATTTTGTTGCGCTGCAGCACAACATATGTCTTATTATTTAACAACACAATGTGCAGTAGTAAGCAAGCTGGACCAGCGGAACCGCAGTATTATTTTCCATTAAGTATTGTAGTTTGACTATTTTTCTATACGGTGTTAAAAAGGCTCGTGCGAGCTTGCACTCCTTAGTATAGATAGCAGTTTAAATCGAGCTAGCTTGTTTGGTGTAGCGAGTTACAAAAATGATTTCGCGATGAAGAAAAAACTTTGATACGTTTCCTAAGACAGATGTAGTATTTTTCACATATATACGTGTTCGTTAGTGTGCGAGTGAATTTTTTTTGGGAAGCTTTCAGAAAAAGGAAGATGACATTATCAAACGAAGTTCAATTCTTTCAAATGCAGGATAAGTATAAAATAACGACGTAAACTCTGTAACTTTAGTCGAGTTTAGTCGATTCTTGGATGTTTGCGAAGTTTCTCCGCACCCACCTTAGAAAAGGTCGCGTATCATCACCATTCAAACTCGTTTCTGCATCACGGTTAAGTTTGCGTATGTTACCACATGCCGTGGGCTAGTTTCCATTGCGCAATTTGGGTCCACGACAACTGACCGCGAACCTAATGACCAGGGCCTGCGAGAGGGGGGTTCAGGGGGTACATCGTACCCGGGCCCGGGCCCGGGCCTAGGGGGCCCGGGCACAAGTCGCCCAGAAGAGTTCAGGTTTTCGCATTAACTTTTGGTATCGAACCATAACACCGTAATCAAACTTGCCTACAGCAAAAATATCAGTCAGCCCATTCAGTACTGGTAAATGGTCGCTATTTTTGCTACACAGCCTTTACGGCATCCGATAGTGGCCGATTTGATTAAAAAAAGAGGAAAATGTATCAAAAGCTACATACTTGCTGCGAAATTAACGTTTTGTGACATTTCTTTGACTTGAGAGCCATAATTCTACAGTATAACAATGTACGAGGGTCCACGTTTCCAGAGATCCAAAAGCATTTTAACCTCAGAGAGCGGAGTCAAAGTTGACATATTATACAAATACAACTATCATTAAGTAACTCACTCTATCTGTATGAATTTAATAGGTTTTTGGGTTTGTGAAGTCTATGATTGCAGATGACTTCTTAAAACTTTTTTCAGTAAAATATTATGATTTGCGGTATTAAAGTCACTATATTGTATAATGTTGTGTCATTGACATCATCCCCCGCTTCACATACTTTCTTTCATGTATATCGCGTTTTCTGCTTGTAAATTTAAGCAAGTTTTGTGTTGGCATGTTGATCACATGCTGTATTTTACCATCGAGAAACATAAAAAGTGCTTAAGCTTCCGGGGCTCTGCCCCGGTCCCCGTTGGGGGAATTCACAGCGCTCTCCAGACCCTTAGCTGAGTTTAAATCAATTTTATGTTTAGTTGAGTTTTTCATAGGTCCTAACTGTATGCGAATATTGTTATCCCCTCACTTTTAAATGAAAATCTGCACCCATCGGACAAAATATGATTTAACGGCATGGGCCCCGATAAGGCTTGGAGGGGGCCCGGTATCGACCTTCGTACCCTCTGGAAAATTTTCTCTCTGAGGCCCTGCTAATGACGCCGATTGGCTGAGAAAGGCGATCATAAGATCATTATCCCTAGAGCCAACTTGTCCAAACCCTTACTTTGTGATGAGATCTCTGGCAACCATTGGGTCACGGTCAATTGACTTGGCTCGGCGCAATTTAGCTCAATACTCTCGTAGCTCGGCGCAATTTAGCTCAATACTTTGATTTTTGAGCTGATGGAAGATTTAATTAGATAAAGAATTGAGAAGGACATGGGTTTTTTTTTCTAGAGATAAGTCTGTGTTAAAATTGCAAGAGCTGTGCCGATATACGGCTCGTTCAGTGGGTGGGATATTTTGACCGAAGTTTAATTAGTGATTGATTGGAGGAAGGAAGGTCAAGAGAAAGGTCGCAAACGGAGTACTAGAGTATGTGTAGGGCAGAGGTGCCCAAACTTTTTAAGGAACGGGCCGCAATGACTTTGAGCGGGCTGCACAATTAGTTCCAGTCCTCCGATATGAAAAAACGGTTTCTAGTGAGATTTGATGTAAAAGCTGGCGAAAATATAGGTGATGACAAAAAAAAGTGTTCACCACATTTTGATTTGATTTTTGTAGGATTTTAGGTGGTGAACAAACGACACAAAAAAAATTGATTTGGTTTCTTGCAAAATCTTCGTATGCGAGCCACATTCGCTCCACGAAACGGAGTTTGGATAGCCCTGGTGTAGAGGAAACAGATTAAAGGGGGTCGAAGCATCCATATAGTAATATGTATGAAAGAAAGATAAAGAAACTACTAAAACATATCTTTACCAAATTTCAGCGTTCAACGACCTACCGTTTTCGAGATATTACATTTCAAAGTTAGAGAGATCTCCCATGTCTTGCATTAAAAATTTTAATTTTCATGCTTTCAGCTCTTACTTAGCTTTTCTCAGTATTTATTTTGCAACAGTGATCTATTGCTGATGCGTTGTAATCTTGTTCTTTCATGATACATGCGAAAGTCACCTTATACATAATTTGCGAAAAGTTTAGATTTTAACTGGCAACACTGCAAGGGAAATTTCTGTAACTTTAAAATTAAATTTCTCGAAAACGACAGGTCCTAAAAAGTTAAAATTTGATGAAGATATGGTAGCTGATATTTAGGGAAGATATATTTTTGATGCTTCTTTATCTTTGGTACAAAGTTCTTGCTGGATGCTTCAGCCTCTTTAAAAAGTGGTCATTTTGCCAAAGTTCTTTAAATGTTGATGTAAAAATACGCAACCCATGACCCATAATGTTAAGGCGCTAAGTAGTTGAACTTACATACACCATAGTATTCACATAGAACGTAGACCATAGAGTTGAAACATCAATAAGAGCCAAAATATTGGTTTAAATCTATTCCAAAAGAAAGATTAACAAGTATTGTGTTGGCTAGTCGCTTGCAGCATCTCTATAAAGGCTGCTTTGTAGCAGTTTGATCCATGTGGCTCATTACAATGCATTTTGCAAACGTCAACCTACGCATCGCAAGTTTTTTGTATCTTAAGTGGGCGGACTGGGTTGGTGTATCAGTTGAGCGTAGCACAAAGTTTGCCACATCGACTGCAGTGCATATTACGTCAGATAGACTTTAGAAATGCTGCTGATTTTGAAATGCGCTATTTTTAAAGTTTGGAAAATCTCGAACCCTTTTTAGAGTCAAATAGCTTAATCCTCGCCGACTTCGTAACATTTTTTCGTTTGGAAGTTCCGTTGATGTTGACAAAACGACTCGAAAATGAACTTAGCGAACTCATTACACGCTTCAGTGTAATACTATGGTAATACGGCAAAAAGACGCTCGTAGCTCAACTTACCATACGTATAATTTTATCCCCACATGGACTTGTTTACACTTGAATGGCTGAAATTTCAAATAGCTTTATTACAAAACAGCACATCCTCAATAAATTGTGATTTTAAACCTCAACCTCCATTAAAGCTTAACCCTTTATCGAAATTCACTAGAAAAGGTCAACTGAAACTCGAAAACAGCCATGGTTCAAATTCATGCTTTAATCAAATTTCTACATAGTGTTTCTACATCCAAACTCTTAAAAAATTTTTTGCTGTTACGTTGCTACGACTCTTGCTGTTCAAAAATGCTGTAAAAATAAGTTAGTGATAACAACTGGTTCTCAAAAATTATGTTCAATACCAAACAGATTTGCTCATAGTCATAGGCGTCGATTTTTTGTTGATTAAGCAAACTCCAAGGAGCGAAATTTTGGTTAAACTTAATAATTCTATTTCAGTTCGGAATTTTGCCCCAAATTCAGGTGAAGACAAAAAAAAAGGTCTTCGCCGCATTATGGTTTTATCTCAGTCCGGGATTTCGGATTTCTTGTTGCCAAGTAAGTATTACTTGCCAGAAAACCCGAAGGGCTAGACATATTTCGCCCCTTCAGTGATAGACCCGAGGGGGCACCGCCCCCTCCCCCTCCAAAATCGACGCTTGTGCTCATAGTTACACAAGAAACAAATGCTACATCTTGTATCAATAATTACTAGTTGCAGAGACTTTAACATACTTTTTCTAACAAGATCTGTTTAAGTTTAAAGTATCTTTTAAAATTTGTGAGTTTTGCATAAATTTTTCAACCGAAGTTCATGTCTTATGTTTGGCTTGATTCTTCAGGCCCAGTGCAAATGATGGCTGCTGCTGCTTTATTGCCAGCATACCAATGGTAAATCGAAATTTCAAATACTTTGTGAGTTCTTGTTAAAGCATGTATTCCCCGTTCCAAAAACAATTATTTGCGTATTACGTACGTATTTCTGTTAATTATACGCGATTCAAGTTGTTTCTGGTCGTTTAAGTGCTGCTCAGTGTGGTCGTAGTTTGCTTAAATACCTTACCGCATGTGGGAGGTAAAGAGTTCAAATTGCAAAAACTGCAGAAAAAAATCTAGTTGATATTTAATTTTTTCTCTTTTCATCTTGGTAATGCGTGGGCACTAATATGCTGCACAGTACTACACAAGTTCCAAAATATTGTCTATTCTGCGATATAGAATCACTAAAAACCACAGAAAATAATGTATACCCCTTACTGGCGATTTTCCCATTAGACTTTCTCGGTGGCAGAAAGCTTTCGCTACTGTATGTATTTCAGCAGTACCAGAAAGCCCCCATTATATCTACACCTGCAGGTTCCAACTTGACTTGTGCTAGAACGATTGTTTTTAAACCTTGCAAATTTGATTAGGTATTCAGCAGAGGTGGGCAAAGCGCAACCTCCGCAATTGCGAAAGTTGCACTGCGCTTTAATTTTGTATTTCGAAACATTGCGGAAGTTGCGTTGCGGACGAAAGTATTTATTTGAATTTGTTGTGCTTTAATCGCGCTGCACTTCCAAAATTTTTTTCGGTTAGTAGTGCCATTCTATACATTGAACTTAATTTAGTTCCATTTCGATCGTAATTAGTGATGTAGTCAAGACCCTGATGGTCGAGACCGAGACCAAGACCGAGACTTGGAAAAAATTCGAGTCCAAGACGCGAGACCAAGACTTGAAAAAACTTTCGAGACCGAAATCGAGACTCGGTGAGTTTGTTCGAGACTGAAACGAGACTTCGAGACCCGAGATTTTAGAAGCAAAACTTAGTCGTATTGACTATTGACAACCCTTTTCATGGTTTTTCCTTAAACAAACGGCCAATCGCAATACAGTAGAACGACCATAAACCAAAAAACGAACTTGGCCACGTGCGATTCGCATGCACATGAAGTGGTGACGGCGTAGCTCAACTGTCAAGCGCCCGTCTTTAAAGTTGAGAAATTGCAGTTCGATGTCAACTGAAACTGGGCAATGCATTCCTGTGTTCAAACTATCGCAGTGGTCCAGCTTGCAGTAACTACAGATTAGTAACAGAGCCAAAAAATCTTGAATGGCATATTATTGCAAGCAAAAATAATCACGAAACACAACGGAAAAAATTAATGCAACCGCAAAAAGTAAGCCTTTACCAAAATCAAACAATAAGATTGTGATTGCATTTTAATGCAACCAGCATTTCTAGATTAACTGAAGATAGCCGAGATCGATGAGGTCTCATGATCAAACCTCCGGTACTAAAAATACGCTCTACAGGAGCCGATGACGCTGGCACAAAAAAAAACTTGCATCGCGAGTGTGTATAAGGCAGGTGGTTGGTTTTCCATGGTTTCCCAAAATTCGAAAATATTTTCGTTAAAATGTTCACCATCGTTGGTGATTTCGAGATACTTTAGCAACTGCGACCGAACTCTTGTTGATCTTTTGGAAGTTGCTTCATTTGGAATTTTCGAATATTTGCTGAAAAGACTTGGAATGTTTCTTAGCTTTTATTATGGAAATTTTATTATGGCCGAATTACGAGACATAATGCAAATTGTTTCAGCGTAAATAATGAAATAATACTTTATAACGAATTAACTCAAACTAAACACAACTGTCACTCGTATTACAAAGATATTCTTACAATATGTATTACAAAGATATTCATATAAAATGCATCTGAAATTTGCGTAAGTTTAATTACCAAACTGCTCGTGGACCAATCTAGAGGAATTCGATTTCGAAGCGAGTTGCTAAATCAAATTAAAATAAAAGCTTTCATAAACTTGCGGCTTAGCGCATGGGCATTGAGCAACACTGCACCAAAGAAACATCGCAGCCGGGCGAGACGTTAGCGACACTGCGTCCGATTTTGACCGGACCAAGAATCGAAACGCAGACCTCACGCTCCGATGGCAGTGTCTTTAACTACTAACGCTAACCGGTCGTTTAAATCTAAAATAAAGCGGGCTTGCTAAAGCAGTTGCATTCAGATAGCTATTTTAATGACAAGAAGGCTGTGGTGGAATGTGCAATTGTGTTTTCATAAACAAGACATCAAGATGAATGATTCAGTAACCTACTGGTCCTAGTACCCGGCAAACACCTTAATGTATAACAAATACCTGAGTTACGGTATTATTTCTTATCAAGACTTTATTTCTCCGATACCGCCCTGAAAATCTTTTGGGGTCACGCGTCTTCCCCATTCGGTGGCCCATGTTTATACCTCAGCTTTATACCTCAAGCTATTATAATCTTCACTAGACTTAATTGTTAATCCTAATGTTTGATATTTACAAAAAAGCAGTGGTAAAGTAGACTTAAGTTCATCATTCTGAGTCTGCAATCTTAACTGTATTATATTACGAAAGATCTGTTCAACAGAATGAGACTGAAAACAATCACTTTGAGGTCTGAGCTGTCCCGATTAACCTTCCTTGACCAAACCTCATAGCACTGCCATGCTACCACCTCAAACTCGGTCCACGTGCTAGGAACCTGAACGAGAAAAAGGTTTAGAGCATTTACTACCAGAAAGCAAAAATGTTGACAGCGGCAATTAGCACCTTCAACAAAGATCAACATCAAATAATACCGCTTAAGCGGCTTCTTCCCCTCCAGACTGTTTTACATCACACCCTTTCATAAGTAAATAACGAAAATAATAATGAATAATAGGTCGAGCAGTTTTCTCCCACGGCTCTATCTGAGTTTTTTCGAACCTCAAGTATCTCCCACTGAGTAGCCAATTATCAAAAATCGAGGTTTTATTGCAAAACTTTGTTTCTCACGATCTCAATTTAAAAACATTGACGGAAATAAATGAAAATTGACCAAAATGAATAAATAAAGGAGATTGTTGGAAAGCAATTAAAAAGGTGTTAAGACCTAGAAAGTCAATCGAATCTTTGCTTGCGTTGCTTGCATTAAATAATTAAATTCAAAATTTTACTCCTACGCCTAACCAAGATTTTGAGTCTCGAGACTTCTCATATTTCGAGACCATGACTTTTCGAGACCAAGACTCGAGATCGAGACATGAAGTTCAAGTCCGAGGCGAGACGAGACTTTCAAAAATGTGTCTCGAGACCCGAGACCGGTCTCGAGAACTCCATCTCTAATCGTAATATTGATAAATGTCGGCCTTCTTTAGCAAATTTTTACTCTTTTTTGTCTAAAATCACAAAAAAATGTGGTATTTGCACAATGCACAGTGTTGTAAAATTTCAATTGCAGAAGTTAGGGTGCTCTTTAACGAGAAATGAAAGTGCCGTTTCGCAATTGCGTTGCGCCAGAGCTCTAAGTCGGGTCGGGCTTTTTGGGTCGGGTTCGGGCCTAAAGTTGACAAAAATTTCAGGCTTAATTCGGGCCTGAGACGTAGTTTTTGTCTTAGGTGCACAAAAATATAATCAAAATAATTTGGTAACATTGCTGAAATTTTCAGACCTAACTTAGCTTTTGGGTTTTTTCGGGCATGATTTGGGCTTCAAATTAATTTTTGTGCTCGGGCCTGAACTAGTCGGCCCGTTTACAACTTCGTTGCGCTTCAACTTAACCAAAAAGTTCACTGCGGAAGTTGCGCTGCGCTTTGGAAATTAAAAAACTTAAATTGTGCATTTTGCGCTGAGCTTTTACTGGGTGTAAAGATCGTCGCGCTTTGTTACGCTGTGCTTTTAATGTAATGTTGTTTGTGTCCACCTCTGGTATTCAGTCAGTAATACAAAAGTGCTCGAAGATTTATCAACTGTTTATTGCTTGTTTGTCTTTAAGTTGCGTTTGAATGATTTTCTCTTTTAAATACGATCTGGTGTAGCGGTTAAGGCGCATGTCTGACATAATGGGAGTTCGATTCCCGACTGCGTTATTTTATTCTCAACTCTGAATCTTTTTATTTTGGTAGTTTTTTCCTGACCAGTAGATGTCACTGTAGAGTAAGCTTTTGAATACGTTTCGTGAAGCCGATTACCAGATTGTCGTCAAAAGTTAAGTCTGACAAGCATCTACAGAAACGACAAACCAGTTTAACTTGTATGCAAATTAAGAGATAAAATTGTATGGTAATTATGGAAAGATAATCTTAGTTCATGTTTACCAAAAGCACTTTTAATTTCAGTTTTATCATCACATATTTGCTTTTACGAAATGATTTATTATACAGATGCAACATTTCTTGAGAAAACACTATTGGCTTAGTAAAATTATCATGGCACAATGAGTTTTTTCTTGTAAACGAGGGCAAAGGAGTTCGTGTGAAGCAAGGAGAATATGTTTGTTTTTGTGTCATGACCGAGGTGGGCTCCAGTAGAGGGTGTAAGGATTTTGGGAGTAACAATTCTTTTATTTGCATTTTTTTCTTTTATTATTGAAGGTAAAGTATTTTATTATAAAAGCGAAAAAAAAAAAAAACGAATAATAATAAAAGCGAAGCTCTCAGCTATTTTGAAAATGATTTTGCTTTTTTCGGATTTTGACTTTCGTTGATTTCTGCGTTTTGATTTCACTTTAGGAGCAGTGAAGATCAGAGCGTTCAAAGCAAAAGCAGAAATCTTTCAAGATCTCCAGGACCTGTTTTATCGGTCAAAACCTCAACGGCAATTTTACCTGATCAGGTAAGGCTAAATTTTTAAGTTCAGTTTCGAATTGTTGGTTGGTTTTGTTGCATTCGGTTCAAAGAAACAGATAAATTCAGTTTACCGAGAAAAAAGCCGTCGAGTCTAGAAAGTTGGGTGTTCAAAGACTGGCCGCGAACCAACTAAAACCCTATGTTATAATGTTGACATATATAATTATCAATGGGAGAGCACAGAAAATCGAGCAGAAGCACCATGACAATTTTTTTGGAAACGATGGAATGTGAAACAATCAGCACTTTCACAAAATCAGTCAAATATTTTAAAATAACTATATTAAAAACTAATGTTAAAATCGATTTCGGCCTTAAAGATCCATCGTCAGCATCTTATTCAAATAGAATCTTGAAATTTTTAAATTTTGACTGATTTTGTGAAAGCGGTGGTTGTTCCACCCTATGTTAACAGTCTGTTGAAAATTGACTTTCAATATAAAGCAAAGAGCCAAAACGTGAGCGAACATTTTTATCAGTACTGACCGGGGATTAACTAACTGACCGCTCACGTTTTGGCTCTTTCCTGTATATTTAGATTACTTGGACGTTCCAGTCATTATGCTCCGAAAATTGACGTTGTTTTGCGGCAATTCAGTACGAAAGGTTTTGTTACGGAACTGATATTTGTCGCTCTCAGTGCTATTTTTCAGTTATAGAGAAAAATGTTTCGAAGAGTTGTGATTAAAACTTGCTGTTGCGGTATACCCGACAAAAGTCCTGACCGGAGATTAACTGACCGCCATCTTACTCCAATGTAAGCGGTCAGTTTGCGACCCAGTGAGTTGATTTGTTTCGTGGTTATAAGGCTAGTGGTCGCGCAACTTCACATTTTTGGATAACCATGCGTCCCATCGTAAGTGTTGTGTTGTCTTAAACCATTCAAAACGAAAACAAGAAACTGGCAAAAGGCACCTAACTTTCAGATTTGTGTTTAACTGCCAATTTTAGGGAATTCCAACCGATGAAAAGGAAGGATAACAGAAATTTAGTTTCTCACTAACATGCATTTCCATTACCAGGTGGTAACCCGAATATGAAATCATCAGGCAGTTACTCTTATCTAAATATCGCATTATACGAGACCAAATTATCATTTTATGGTCGTGTTGCTACGTTTGCAAACTTGTTTGTTCTAGGCTCGCTTGCATCTACCTCTTTCCTCATTCAATCCAAGCGTGAGTTCTGTGAAGGACTTTTCCGCTACAAGTTCGGCTGTAGCATCCACCAGTCCACCCGAACTTTATAGTGGGAATGTCCAAACAGCACACATTCCGGGTGAGAACTTCAAATAACTTAAATTTTTGCAGGTTCTCTCGTTTTTCATACTTTGCATGCCTCGACGTTATTCGTTTACGAAGATAAATGTTCAGTTCGCGAAGCTTACGATATATTAGTGGTGTTGCGTTCGTTAAGTTTTGCGATTTGAAAATCTGTAACTTTTTCCATGTTTATAGCTCAGCGTGAAATCAATGCATGATGACTTTTCGTATGGAGCGTTAAAATACCAACGTTTTAGCTACACTTTTCAAAACAAATTAATTTTCATTATTTTTTAAACGATCTTCAATTTTTTAGATCAAAATTTAAGCAAAGACGATGTCATGCACAAGGTGAGTGATGTTCGTTTTTGTAAGCCAGATAGTCGAACAGTTTCGTTACTTGTACCAAAAGCATTGTTGAAGTCTACAGCGGTTGCGGATTTGACGTGAAAACAAAATTTTCCAGCTAGGTTCGATATTGCGTTAGAAATTACGTAATTACTCTTAGCAGTTTTTTTTGTTTCATCCAAGCGTTTATTTATGCGCGGGAGTACGCGTAACATCTTTTTCAATGTAACTGCGAAAAAGGAAAAATCCATGCAGTCAAATAGCACGCGTATTTGGACGCGTGAGCGGTAAAAACCGCCTTAGTTTTGAATGAAAAAATACTCGATGCCGATTTCCGGTGAAATAAAGCTAATTTTTAGAGCATCGGCGTCGCGACGCAATATTCTTCCGACGACCAAGCAAACAGCGTCGAAATAAGCAGTGACGACGACGAGAGCGGTTGCAATGCATGGGGAGTCGACAGATCCGTCCCCTCAGAGTCACGTGATCTGTCTGGCACACCATATTCTGCAAGAACCGCCACAAATCCACTTCGAGACGACAATGTAAAAACTGCTCCGATAACTAAAACTCAAAGTCTTCCATCACTAGCCGACTCTCCTCTCCATCCTCCTCCAATCGAAAGAGCTCACAGCTTAGAATCTGATTCGACCTCGGACCGAATTATTACGTATGAAAGGGCGGCACGTGCCATATCAGCGCTGGCGAAAACCGAGTCGATATCTACTTTTCCTTCTCAACAAGGTAAATCTTGAACCTATTTACAGCGTCTTTCTCACTAGTCAGTTTACAGTTCCAGTAGTTTTGACTTTTAAGCTATCTTTGATCTTTGCCAATTTGAAGTTGATGTTGCACTACCACTACGTATTCTGAAAAGTTTCGGTTTTGGCGCCTCGTTCTTATCAACAAAGTAATAGGTTGTGAAGTTGTTCCTCTTTGAAGGGAAATTCCGCTTACACGCGTGGTTTGAATGGTTGTGCTAACAAATCACATTTCTCTGTGGCGTAAATTACATTTCATATTCACATTAGGAAGCAGAAATGTTGAGAAAGTCCCACAGAGAAGTTGTGGTCTTTTGACAGTCTATATTTAGAAATGAATGAACATTAAGCAGGTGTACCATATCGATCAACTTTCACTTTTGCCAATTGGTAGATTGATGGATAACTGGACTTATAGTTTGTTTCTTGGTTATATAAAGTTAAGTGTTGTATATAATGGGCAGTTTAATGCTTCCAACATTGGTTTGTTCGCTTTGCCAGACGCTTGAAAATAAATTATTACTTTTTTGCGGATTTTCACCCATTTAATTCTGCATAATAGGACCTTTGTTTATGCAGATAAATATTAAACAAACAAAGTTTTTGGACACTGAAGATCACAGTAACATTTAAAGGAAGACTGAAGGAAACCAATAAAGTTTCTGAAGTCAGGACAATCGTATTAGATTAGATTGGCTTTAACTCCATCCCTATTAACCGAGCCATTCTCTAGACGCTCTACTTCAAAAATCACGTAGGGGCCTCCCTAAATATGATTTCTACTGGCAACTCGAACGTTTCAACGCAGTAACCTAGCCCACTGAGGTCTAATTTTACCTGTGGGTTAAAAGGCCTCTGTGGCTTAGCCTAAGAATAGAACAAAGATGAGGTCACCGATGTTATCAACGTCAGGGTTCCCAAAAAATTCTGATTAGAGAAATCCCTACGTCGGATTTGAAGTAGAATATCTTTAGAGCAGCTAGGTTAAAAAAGACAGAATCAACTTCAATCTAATCTAATGGTTCTCTACCTGCTGTGGTACGCGAGTAATTTTCAGGAGGCGCCTTTTTTTACAAAAAGTCTAAATCAGGGGTTTCCAAACTGCGTGGAAGACATTTTTTGTGGTCTTTAATCGAATTGGGGGCAAAACCCCTTCCAAATTGAAGAGAAGTAGTTTTTTTTGGCCTTCAATCAAATGTGGGGGAAAACCCCTTCCAAATTGCGGAGAAAACTTTTTTTTTTGGTCTTCGATCGAATTCGGCGACGAAACCTTGAATGAGAAGTTTAGCAAAAACTTAACGAATTCGAAGATGTCACTAATTGAATCAAATTCGTTGTTGTGCAAGAAGTGGTACGCGTTGACTGCACCAGGTGTCTTAGTGGTACGAGGTCGTAAAAAGGTGGAGAACCACTGATCTAATCTTGTACGAATAGAACTAAGACGACGTCGCCTCGTCAGTGTTGCAAATAAAAATTCCGATTAGAGAGGTCCCTACGTCGGATTTGAAGAGGAATATCTCTACAACGGCTAGGTTAAAAAAAGATGGAGTCAATCTAGTCTAATACGATTTCTGTGACTTCAGATATCCCTATTGATTTTGCCGTCAGTCCTCGTTAAAACAAGTAAAGTGAAACAGACATTTAGTTTTTGGTAAAATTAATTGATGAAACATTTATTTTCGGTAAAATTAGTTGATAAAACCTAGTTTTTCCAATGAAGGCATTCCTGCTAGTGAACTCGTAAAGATAGCAAAGCAACAGGATAATCTTACCTTTATTCTCGACACAAAGATTCTTCGTCAGTTTTGCAAGATGCCATCTACTGATAGATATATCTGCCAAAATAAAGGCTAAATTTAGGTGCTATGCTTTTCATGCCAAAAGCGGCTCTTAATGCCAAATATTAACAAAATAAGCATTTTTTGTGTTCTGTACACTGTACAGTGTACTAGCTCAAAACCAATCTCATTGAAACAAAGAACCGTGAAGTTTCTTTTTTACCGCTTCCGTTTAGGAAAAGGTGAACTACGTTATAAAATGAACCGGTATTAATCTTTTTTAGATGAACTTGATGAAGCTTCGTCAAACGTACGGTCTGAACATACTAGCAATGATGAAGGTTAGTGGATTGAATAATTTAAAATTTTGGCTAATGTAGCTGATTATTTTAATATGTCAAGACTTGGAACAATGAAAACATTTACTGAAAGCTTAAAAGTTTCCAGTAGAACACCTCCATATATTTTGAAAAACGAAATATTGCCGAATCTTTGTAGTGGGCGATATAGCAAAAGTTGGACACCAGCAATCCAGCATAAGATAAGTTCCAGTAATTTAGAATGCCTTTCTATTTCAGAAAATCCCTCCGAGCTAATCATCCCTTCGCGAGTTTTGCGCAAAACTTTGTTGCCTACCAAGTTAGAACGAAGCTCTTCTACGTCCAGATCAATCCCACACTTTACCGACAAGTTGCCTATCGTAATCGATGACGACAGCGGGGAGGAGATCAAACTAGAGCCAGGCGAGGAACTGCAACCGGGAGCTTTTCCCGTTGCGAAAAACTCGCCACAAAAGACTTTCGAATCAAGAATCGACCCGGTTCCTGATGATGACGTCGTGCTCGACCTTTCAGTGCCGAAACGTTATCAATCAAGGTCAAGTTCAACGCAGCCAGTGGATCTTCCTTCGCCGCATGTCGACTCAGTTAAGAGCTCTTCACGTCATTCTTCTGAAATTTCCACAGTTTCGGACCCTAATATGGCTTTGGCAGTTGACGCTCTTTCCCTGCTGAAACACGCCAAGGCAAGCGAAAGCAACTGGTCAGCTGTCCCTGTGCTTCAAGGTTTATCAATGACTAACGTTTCCCGGACATTTGAAACCGGCGACAATTTTCTCGAAGAGGCCAATCAGTGGTAAGCAGCAATTTTTAATAAGCATTGGCTGAGTGTTTTTGTAAAAGACTATATTAATACAAATTCAATGCTGGTGATCTTACTTATAAAATTTGCCTCTACTCAAACTATAGTTTAACCGATTGTTGGACTTTTTTCGCACATCTCGTTTAATCATAAACATGCCAATAATGTGGTATAGAGTGGAACTCTGGACGTCCAAGGTTGAAGATTTTTTTTGTGCTGTTGTTTCTTGTGCGAGTCATATGCGTAATTTAGATTAATGTATAACACCAAAGAACCTCGTAGACCCTGCTTTTGAGTTCTTTCTTGCTTTTGTTGATACGAAAACTCAACTTTATTGGTTGTGTTAAATCTAAAATTGTTTTCGATTTGTATCTTATAATAATACCAAAAAAACTTGATAGGAAAAAAGCTAAACGCATTCAAAAGATATCTGTTGATCGAGTTAAGCCGTCATATAACCTATGAAACTTTTTTGGTTGATAGGAACTTGATAGGAAAAAAAACTTGATAGGAAAAAAGCTAAACGCATTCAAAAGATATCTGTTGATCGAGTTAAGCCGTCATATAACCTATGAAACTTTTTTGGTTCATTCATTCGCACGTATGAACCAAGCACTTTGCGTTTGTCCAACCATACCAACGCTAATTAAGGACCTTTTTTGGGTTCTGTTTGCAAGTTGGCCAGGCTGGGCCCCTACGATGGATATTGGATCGGCTACTTGGCCCCAACTGTTGCTATATTTTGCAGTTGGCAAACATTATAACAGGTTGCGTATTAAAATCTTCACCATTTAACTGTACGTCAGTAGCGAATTAGGCTTAGTGCCAGTACGCTTTTGTAATTTTGGCACACAAAGTTTAGATCGTACTTTTAAAAAGTACTTTTTTTAGGAATCAACAGGTCAGTGCCCCTAGTTGTGGATCACTGGGGTCAGGTGACACTTCCCCGAAACAAACCGTGTATTCACGAAAACCACGACGCACCGCTGGTGGCCAGACTTGCACGTGGCCTGGATGCGGACGATTATTTCGTCATCGAAATATCTACGAAGAACATCAACGACTTCACGAACTTGGGATTCCAGGTAAAATAGCTTACTTTTTTTAATGGTTAAATATTGTATTTGTAGGCACATAAATATGATCAAACATACATATCTTGCCTCAACTCGTTTGCTGGTAGCCGAAAGAGACTGATACTTGGACAATAAAGAAAGTGCTTTTTGATGATTTTCTCTGCTTGTTGGTTTCGAACAAGCAGCAAATTTAGTAGACAAGAATTCAAAAAAATCCATAGGAACATTTTAGATTACTAGAAACTCTTAAGCAGGTGCTGATTCTTCCGAGCACGAGAAAGTTACCACAATCAAAATTGTACAGATCTTCCGATACTTAGCGTCTGAGGCTGTTCGGTGACAGAAGGATGAATATAAAATACAACGACAAATTGCTTTGTTGCTTTTTCCAACAACAGAAAAAGAAGTGGCGAAAATTTCGGTCTTCATTGAATTTCATTGAGACTGATGGAGCTCATTTTCTGCCACCTTTTTTTCAGTTTTATTGCTTTGGGAGTAGCCTTGAGCACGACCCTTAAAGTGGGCAGATCAATATAAATTTCAGGGTTTGGTACCCTTTACCAATTGCTTGTTTTAATCATCTAATGATAGCAGAAACTACCGTACAGCAAAGGTCCAAGCAAAATCTTTTTGAAACGATGTGGTCTGATTTAACTAGGTATTCCCTTTCCTAAATTTAAGTAAACAAAGCGAACAAAATTTTGATGAAGAGATTTAGGTTTCAAATCGGAGATAGTAATGTATTTGAGTAATTTTTCACCTGATGCTGTCGTCCGATACGTTTTAATAATGTCAGTACTGTACTGCTTAGAGAATTTTTGGTTTCAAGAACGTGCTACTCTGGTATTTCGATGATTTGCAATTGTTTTAAGGCGTGCTATTTTTTGCTGATTTATATGAACGATATCAAAATAAATTATGGTATTTGTAACAAACAGAAGAAAGAAATTAACTCAATAGTACAAGCTTAAATGATAGAGTGAAACAATTGACGACTCCGACGTTAATCAGACTCTATTAAGAGTGTATAGTTGATATCACTTGCTTAGTGAACCATTGTACCAGCGCTATTGACTGCTTTGAAAAAAAGTGATACAATGGGCACAGCGATCGAATTTCATCTTTTAAGAGCTCTGGCCAGTTTTGTTATTATACTGCTTTACATCCTTACGCAAAACTGGTAATTGGACCCAAAAAAAATCCCCTATCTAGAAAGAAAAGTTTCTAAGAGGTTGATTAACGGCTCACTATGTTTGGGACAAACTTAGCATGAGCCAAATTCTTTCTAAAATTGAGTCAAAATTGCTAGTATAGTCCCATGTGGTATGATATTACTGATATAAAACAATAAAGTTTGAAAAATTACCTTTTGAATTGTTACATCTAATAATATCAATAAGTTAAAAGTTGCTTACCTTCAGTAACCATTTCCTCAGAAAGTCTTCGTCTTATTTCTCTTGAGTAGTTGTTCTAGCTGACGTAGCAATCTGAAAGGTTGTTTTTGTCGAGTTAGGTTCAAGTAGCAATAAGCCATCTTGATATCCAAATACACCATTTAAATGCATCTGCTTTCCTTCAATGCTCACGTCTTGAAATATATTTTGATCTCTCACGTTGGGTGGCTGGAATTTCCCAAACAGCCGAAACTTTATGGCATTTAAAAATGCCATTGCAATTGAGAGTTACTCAGAGAAAGAGGTTTTGGTTTGCAACATAATCAATTTGGTTAGACTTTAAAACCAAAGTACTTAATAAGCCCAGCCTTTCCTGAGATTGTATCTGAGCTAGCTTTATTTTTAATGATAAATTGTGTTGAAAGTCAAAGATTTTTAAAGAGAACTATTTTTAAACATTGATACTTTCCGAGCTTGAACGCCACGGTCCATCAGCCATGGTTTAAAGTGGTATTTATTTCATGCTTCTGGCTTTTTATAAGTTTAGTACTTGTAGAATTAATCAGAAAAAGTTCAGTGCTGTTCAGTGAATTTCGCCCCAAGTCGCTTAGCAAATAAACAAGTTGGTAGGCTCATTGTCGAGTATGTTCACCTTGCTTCATTGTTGTAAATTCTACTAAAGTCAGCGAAAAAAGCTGCTTATTTACATTGAAGCAAAGTAATAAATTAAGTTAGATATGCGAAGGGTTTGTAGCGCTACAACAAGTTCTATAATCGTTCAACTATTACATCATGGTGGCATTCACTTTCGAAACAGGAACTGAAAAAACTCCGATGACTTTCAAAGTGAAGATATTCGATTGGAATTCGTGGTATTTATAATTTTGAATTCCTTACTACCCTTACAAACATAACCACAGTAGGCGTTTTTTGTTTATTGCCGCCAAAACATTTGAAACTTTACTGATTAAAAAATGCCGATGTCACTTGGCCAATACCTCTACCAATACAATATCATCAAAGGTGCTTACTAAACTTGGGGAGCTTGTTTTGAATAAGTTAAACGGAGTTTATGGGGTCGAAATGTGTTCCAATTTAGTTTAAAATCAAAAACAGCTCTTACTGAATCGACGGTTGATTCTGGAGACCTTTATAAAATACGGATTTAACCGCTTGTGGCATCATCGTTTTTAAGGTCAGAGATTTTCTGTATCATTTTCAGACTATTGCAAAAGCTAATTTCATTCAAAATGCGAACAAGTCATTGAAGCATAGTCATACCTGGCCTAAAAGCTGATCTATAGGAATTCCACTTCTTAATTTGCCTACCGACGTGTGGCTGTCCAAGGAACTGAAAATTAAAAAAAATATAGAGTAACTTGATGTACCAAATCCAGCATTTAGTAACTTAATAAGAGAAGACCAGGCTACGAAAACTTGAAATATAATAAGACGCTTATAGATAGTGCAGAGTCTCGGCACAATGAAAACCATGATTAACAGCCTAAGACATAGAGTTTCAGAATGCATTTCCGTCTTATCACAGGCATGTACACGACCATAGCAAGGCAAAGCAATCGAAATTAATACATAATTGTATAACAACTTGCAAGCAAACCGAGTAGTTTAAGTTAAAAATAAAATAGAATATACAGTCAGACCTTGAGGGAAAACGATATTCTTGTAGAACTGTGATTGTAAACGTTTCTACCCTCTACTTGTGACAGCCGAGTTGCTGTAGGATGGTCTAACGTTCAAAATGGTTCTATTCGACACTCAGCGGTCCCTCTTTGAGTCTTGACTGACGGACCGGGTCATCATAAAGATCACTGTGCAGTTATTTCAGCTATAGAATAACTACCAGCATTGTTTCTAAAAATGTGGTTTAGTCAAAATCTACTTGAACACACCTGCTTCGGAATATCACCTTTCATCAATGATGCTCAGTGTCCGGATTCAACGCTCAATGTCTAAGCTGTTTTGCCTGAAACATCACTAGCTGTTACAACAGGTTGTCTTAAAAGGTCCACGTATAACAAATTAGCAAACGACGGTAATGACTCATCATATGTGCTTGAAGTTATATCAAATCAACCATTCAGTACCCACGACAGTTATCAAAAGCTACATTTTTATGATATGTTTCATGCGTTTTGGAAGTAAAGGAAATTTCTAGTCTTAGTGAATTTTGACAAGAGGGGACTTTTTGTTCCGGACGAGTTCGGATTAAGGATTTTCGTCAACTGGCAAAACGTCTTAGGGGTTAGATAACATTAAAACCTTCTGTGTTAAACTGACCATGGCAAAAAATTGACAAAAAAAGAGTCGCGAAATCAAATGCTGGATTCCATGCAATTCAAATAAATGCACTTTACATCTAAGAACATTCGAAAAGTAGATAGCAACCTCAAGCAACTAATTCAAATTCTTTTTCATTTTAATTGTACAGTCAAAATGCAAAAATACATATTTTATTACTGATGTTTAGCTAAAAACTTACAGTATCTTATTCAAATCAAATTTGGTATTCTACCCTCTTTTTTTGATTGAATTCTCAGATTCAAACTTTCTTTTTAAATCAACTTCAATCACCGTCAGCCAATCACAATATACCGTCACATATTTGCGAACTTATTGAAGTGTATTGGCACACATTGTTCTTTTCTGTTTACATTTCTGAAGTGTTTTTTTAGAAAAGCAAATTGAGAATTGATAAATGGCATCTTTTTTTTATGTAGATTTTACGCGGAAACGGAACAGTAAGTACATATTCAGTCCTATTGAAAGTAAAAATTATGCGGTATTACGAGTAAACAGTTCTCAGAACTTATGCTATGACTATTGCTGTCTTTTACGTGAGAAGAGGAAATTTAGTATCTTGGATTCAGTTTTGTTTAAATTTCCCGTTTCATCATCACCAATAAATCTATTCTTGCTCCTTGTTTCCCTTACTTTAAAGCTATTCAAAGAACAAGTCTTGAAATGAAAATTCTCGAATTTTGTTTCATTCTTTCATGCACAAAAATACAAACAGCTGTTACATAATTTACCTAAATTAGACCGAGGAAATTGTGTTGACACTACCGGTTCGTACGTAAGAAGATTGTGTAGTGTCTATTTTAACTCTGATATTTTATTGAATAAAAACGATTTCAAGCGGTTAGTTCAAATCTGCTGTTTTGTCGTACCCCTTGATAAAGGCCTAATTTTAAATTGAGCATCATCAGATAGAATCTACTGATTATTTTAGCTGTCGGTTTGTTTTTGAATGGTAATTGCTAAAAGAATTTTGCTTTCAAGCCAAAATTTGTCTAAAAAGTTTATTGGTGGTACAGAACGTGAGTATTGCTTTAGTCTGATTAACTTTGATTGAAGCAACGAAAAACTACGGTCTGTCTCCAAACCGGATACAATTCGATATTGGTCCCACCTGCAAAATGGCAATCTAATGCTTTATGCCAAAAATTTTTCTGATCTAGAGATACAAACTAACAACATTGTGGAAATGATTGGAGGATCGTTTAAAGTTTTTTCTTGTAAATGTTCGCGGTTTGCTCTTGATGGCCAGAAAATAATAAATCTAGAAGAAATACCTACTAGCAGGTGCCCCTGGAAATTAAGAAGTCAAGTATTTTTTATGTTTAAATTTGCAAAATAAGCCTAAATATATCTATCTAAACTAAGAAAACAATCCTTTGTGGAGCTTTCTACTTTTTTTGCCTTGGTGCCGAGGGCGAAGGAACAGGACTGCGTTTTAAGTGATTTATCATACAGCATTTTCTTATTGAGCTAGCGCAAGCATCACCCTAAGATTAAATTGTTTGATTAAATAGTCAATATTAAACGTCTCAGCATTTGCAATGGGAGTGCTTATCACGATCATAGGCGTAGCCAAAAGGGGGGGTCCGGGGGTCCCGTCCCCCGAATTGAAATGCCACCAATGATAAAAATGTGTCAAAAAAGTCTATTGTTTCTTCAGTTTCGGTTTCTTTTAGCATTTTTTGCGTACAACATTTCACACGTACAACAGTAATTACCAATAATATTAACGACCAGGGGGCCTGGACCCCCTCAATTCAAGTTTTGCCAACCAATGTTAATGTATAACCCGGGTGAAATTAAGGATTTTTGTCCTAAAAGTTGTTACCGCAAGCCCTCATTTAACCTTTTTTTATGAACGTAATGCAATAACCAGGGCCGGGTTTACCATGTATGGCACAGTGCCAGGGACCCCGTGCTCAGATGGTAAGACTTTTTTGGTCTTCACCTATATTTGGCAGAAATATGTTGTGAAAGTCCCCAAAGTGCCAGGAGCCCCGGGCAATAACATGGTTGGTTATAGGAGTAACCATCTATTGTACCCTTTTTCGATAGGAGCAATTCACCTCCACCTCGCCAGTTTTTACGCGACAAAATACTTTTGAAAAATAAATTAGTTAGGAGAAATGCTCATTAAACAAGTTATTGAAATAGATCTGAGGGGGCCTGAGCCCCTGGCCGTATTCAAGATTTTAGACATGTTTTGGATTTAAATTTAAAGTAAAAGGAGGATTGAACAAGCTAATTTTTTCAATTAGCTTTTAAATGTTAAAAATTTTGTTCTTTCAAATGGCTCTAAAAACGTGCGAAATGTGAGCCAATGGCATCAAAATAGCGTTTTCTTCTAAAATTTACTAAAAAATGCGCTGCGGCTGGGGGCTGCGCTCCCAGACCCCTGTTTGTGATCGTTTGAGTAACGTACTACTTTACTCAACACGTCTCCCAATTTAGACGTTTTCGCTTTTTAACTTTGGTTGAAGCCCTCTACCTTTACCAAAATCATGCTTAAGTGGCAAACCAGGCCACGGCTGCTGATCTTCCATTCTACGATATCTTTGTCCCACGAAAAGTTCCTCTTTCGAAAATTTCTGATGACGTCGTTGCATGTGATTTATGGTTAGGCCCCCTCCTACCCCCCTCCTTTTTAAAAATCGTGGCTACGCCTATGATCAGGATCTAAATACAATGCAGGGTTTAAGATTTCAAATTCACGCTGTGCTTGTAAACAGTTAAACACTGAAATAATAATTACCTAGCCAGTGAATTAATGTTTCTCAATTACCGAAATCAAACCTAAACTTGTAATCAGGAGCTTAGCTAGGGGGTACGCTGTGTCCCCTGCATTGACCTGTTGACCAAAATGCACGATAAGAAAAATGCCACAATTTTTTCCATTCTGAGGCAGTCTTTTGCAGTGATGTGGCCTATAAAGTGGTTCAAAGCCACTTTTGAAATATTTGTCATTATTATTAATACAAATTTTTTTTTTTTGGAGGGGAAACTGTTTAACTTAGTTGTCAAAAATACAGCTTATGAAGACATCGATAAAAGCTTCAAAACTTGGCTAAAAAATTAGCTGTCAAAATTTACTCATCAATGAAAACTGCTTAACGCAAGCTATATAAAAAATAGAGTGTAGGGGGAGGGATACTGCTATTCCGCATTTAGTTTGTTTAATTACGAATCATTTTTCTCAAATTTACAAATCTTGTAACATTAACCACTTTCCCAAAATTATCTTTAACTTTTAGGTTAAAATACAAAATGAATTAGGTGAATGTGACTTTTTCGAATTATAGAATTTCATGATTTATGTTTGTAATAAAAGGAATTAAAGCATTAAAACAGGTTGCAGTCAGTGGCGCTACCAAGGGTGAAGCAAATGAGGTTTCTGCCCCCTCCATATCCTAGTCACTTAGATAATTTAACCCAACACTGCAAGCGTTTAAGCGAGTTTTGGACTTGAGATGTGAGCAACGTGGGGCTTGAAGGGCTGAGCTATTTAATTTTTTCAAATTTTATTAATGTATTTTTTAAATGGCTCTGAAAGATGCGAAGTTTGATCCAAATCGCGTTAAATTGGCTCTTTTTTTGTGAAATATCACAAAATTGCAGTTATGGGTTCGCCCCCAGACCTTGTAACCTGTATTGTGCTTAAGTTGCACTTGTATCCAGGTATTTTTTAAATGACTCTGAAAAGAGGCAAAGTTTGATCCAAATTGCAGGCTATTTTTTTCTGAAATATCACAAAATTGCCGTTAAAGCTTTGCCCCAGACCCTGTAACTTGTGGTATGCTTAAGTTGCACCAATTTGCTCGGCACGCTGCCGAAATGTGGCATTTTTCAAGCAAAAAATATTAATTTTTTAGATTAAGCACCCCCCCCCCCCCCTTAAACAAAATTCTGGTTGCAGTCAGTGGCGCAACCAAAAAGGGGCTAAGGAGCTTTAACCTCCCCTTCTCCTTAGCCAAATCATTTAGAAAACTTAACTCAATTATGCGAGCGTTTAGGCATGTTTTGAACTTGATCTGCAAATGTAATACACTTGAATTGCATCAGTTTGTTCAACATGCCGCCCAATTGCGACATTTTGTGAACAGGATCATGTTGACTTTTGATTCAAGCATCTTAGCAAAATCCTGGTTGCAGCCGTGAGGATTTAATTAGCCTAGTAGATAATGAATACGTCACTTGCCCCCCCCCCTTAAAAAAATTTCTGCGGGCGCCTCTGCCTGCAAGTAATTTCATCTCAAATTGGTCCTCATGACTGACTAGTACAAAACTTGCCCTGTCAGGCAATAAGTGTCGAAATCACTTGATCATAGAGACCCCAGAGAAGTGCCTCCTATGATTCGAGAACAACATTTAATGTGGGCTGAAATTTCCCTTAAAAGACTGTGTAGTTTTCAAACCAAAATGAGATAGAAAAAATTGAGCTTGAATAGCGAATTTTGCAAGAAAGAGCTATGACAAAATGAAAACAGCTACATTTAAACATTTTCGGCAACGTCGCTGATGGCAGCTTAAGCACATAATACACCATTATTGGTATCACCGGTCAGTGCTATATTTCATACAGCAAATAGACCTTGAGCTGTCTCGCATATTTGCAAAGAAGGCTTTAAGAGCTCTGCAATCTGTGAAGCGCGGTTTTCAAATTTTCTTATATAACGAGCATTTAGATTTTACATTTATTGGCCAAACACTTGAACCAGTGCGAAAAAAAAGCAAATAAAAGACCAGCGATAAACAAAGGGTGGGGCCAGTGACTATATACTTAACGCCAATTTTCATGAAAAGTAAGTTCCGTCGCCATTTTGTTTCCACTTGCTGAAACAAATTCAGTCATGTCAATTGACGTAATCAGCATTTTGCTAAAAACCGTTGTGGCCATTTTTTACTTTTTTCAGCGAATTTTGGTAACCCGTTGTAGTCTTTACTTTATATTTTGAAATTTGGGTCTGCTGTTGCCCTTGAGGTTATTGCCAGAACTGCATTGGTGTATATTAACCAAGTACTCTGTTTACGATTTTTTTTACATCAACATTGTTACAATTAGTGAGATTCTATCTGCAAGCCTTTTGCCAAACTCGGTCACCAACCCACCACGATGGATTAACTGCTTGGACCCGGTGCTCTTTCTAACTTTCTAGCTTACCAGCCATTGCCTAAATTTTCTCAACACAAATATACCTAAAGCTGTAAAATATGTTTATGTGTCCTAAATTTTGTACCAATTCAGTATTCAAGTATACTAAAAGTTATATCCACAAATTTTTCGACTTTTCTAAAGCTATTTTTATCGTATTGCCACAAATTATTTGCCTTTAATCCATCAAATCGCTGATTTGCTGACGAAAATCTGTTTAGTGGGAACACAGCAGTTGGGCTTCATGCGCTGCGAAGACAAGTGAAAATACACAACTATGCTCAACTAGTCACAAAAAAGAATAAAATTTTAGTAATGAAACGCATTTTCCCGGTACTTAAATTTTTTTACTGATGTCCTCCAGTATCTTGAAAGTTGAACAGCGTATTATTTTTGACGCATTTTCAAACTTGAGATAGCAGTAAAATAGCTGAGCAGCTACTAAGCTTATTTTAATATCTTTCAAAAAACAGCAAACTGCGATTACACTTTCTTATAAGAACAATTTTATAAAAACAGGAGGCTCAGCTTTGCTCAAAATTATAAAACAAAGCCAGAATGATAATGAAAAAAAAAATTTAACAGTATAGCGAGTACAACGCATTTGTAAGTAATCGGCACGTAAGTCTTTATGAAATTGTAAATATATTTTAATACTTTTTAAGAATTATTGACTGATATTGGGAATACACTCCATGTTGCATCATTAATGAAGCGTCTTCACTGATCATCAATTTGTACTTTTTCGGTCTGGGTTTGATTCTCTGGATCTCCCCATCAACAAGTACAAAAGTAATCAGCACTGTTTTCTTAGCTTTTAAACTGATAGTTCAAAGACAACACAGCAATCAGCGCGAATTTAGAAAGGATATCCTCGCTTCAATACTGTAAAAGCTATTCTTGGTTATGTCTAGATTCCAGTGTCTAACAGTAGTTATGATTTACAATCAAAGACGACCCTTAATCAAGCAAGAATAGGTTTGTGTTTCTTTATTTTCCACTGAAGGCACGAACAAATAAGACTGAAAATTCGTAAAAATTGCCTCACCAAAATTTACTGGTTCTTTTAAAAAAAGGTGTAAACTGTTTCAAAAGGCATGACTACTCTGAGCTACGTCGGATGAAAAAAATATCTTACCTATAACAAATCTATCTGATGTTCTTCTTAGGAAGTGAAAAGGCTGGTGCATCTTTTTCTCTGGATCAGAAAAATTGAACTGCGAAATTCTCTTCCACATTGTTGAATTCTACAAAAACATTTGCATCGATATATTTATTTTTGTGCATAATGCTTCCCACTGTAATCTTTGTTGGACTGCATATTACTAATAATTCACTGAAAACTGGTTATTTTTCTAATAAAAGAAAATTGAAAAATTCATGTTAATTTGGATTATAGAATCACTTTATAGTTAATTTTAATATGCTTTCCATTTCAGCTATGTTACTAAAAATTTACTTTTCATTCTTAGCCGAGATAAAAAATTTAATTTTAAAAAAGAAATGCGTTGTTGTTTTTCAAACTAGACCATATTTTGTTTTATACTGTTAACTATAAAAACAATTGTACAAGTTTACTTTTTAACTCTTATTGCACTTGGCCCTGGTAGCCTATGTATTGTCTAAGCTCTGCATCAGTGATGCTATAGTTGGAAATTTGTTTAAAACTACTGACAACGATTAGGCTATCAAGCCTAAATTTAAGCATTGAGTTATGCACAATTATCTTATTTGGAGCAGGTAATGAATCATTCATACTTAACACATTCTTTCAAAAATGGTTACGGAAATGTTTTGCTGGAAGCTTTTTTTCATTATTCGGTAAAAAAACATTATTTACAAAAATTGTACCGCATAGAGACATTACAAGCAATCATTGTTCGCACTTTTTTTTAAAGAAAATGCTTTATGATAAACTCGCAAGACAAAAAATTTGTTATGTTTAGTTACTACCAGAGGCCACAACTGATAGAATCGAATTTGTGGTGAATTTGTATTTTAAATTTTTGAAATTACTGAATTTGACTTGAGTTTAAAATATCATTTCGAAAAATTCTCAAGTTTGCCAACCGCTAATTTCTCTTGCATACATAACCTATTTGCAGTTCAATGTCGATTTCAATGCAGTCAAGATACCCTGAATCCACGCAAGACGTTTAATGAAGGTTTGAAATGAGTTTAAATTTTGACCTTGACTTCATTGATTTTAAAATGCTGATTTTTTTTGCAAATTTTAATTTTTAGCTTTCAAGATCTATGAAATTAAAATTCAAAATCCCTGAAATTTCCAACCCTGCTAGTTAAGAAATGCCACAAGCCTTGGCACGATTTCCAATTAAAAGCAATTGTTTCTTGACATAGTGCTTATTATTTTTATAAAAGATTAAAAAATAGAGTGATTATTCCACCGAAAACTTTAAGTTAAAGAAAGTAAAACGATATAGAGGAATATTTATTTGCATATTTTTCATTTGCTTTTTTAAGGGTCAAGATTTGGATTTGGGTTAGAGTTTTAGTGTGAGGATTTGGGTTAAGGCTAGAGTTAGATTTGGATTTAGTTTTAGTGTGAGAATTTGAGATTAGATTTAAGTCAAAAATAATTAAACATTTTTTAACTTTCGGGGGTCGAGCAAAGAGCAGCATTTAGTTAATGATACTTTAAAACAGGAAAAATTGAACTAACAATCTGCTGTAACACCAGCCAGTTAGTTAGTCAACTTAAATTTTTCTCAGCTTCTCGATCTGTTTCCTTCGTGTTTTCTTGAATAGCTAGTTGATGCCGGCTTGCATTATGTGACATTAAACGGCTTCCGTTTATTAATAGGCAAAACGCCGGCGAAAGTGATATTTTTTAAGTTTTAGTTCCTGAATTGGCCGAAACTATTAGAAATGAGTCGGTGAACAAAAAGTTCCTTTTTGTTGCTTTGACGTAATCATTCGTTATATGCTGAAGATATGTTTTCAAAATACTTTTTGTCCTTAACTCAAAATACAAAACAGCAGGTTTTTCTTCACTAAATTGAAAGCAATAATATAAGCAAGCCATTTTCTATCTGCTTTCACATAGATTTACAGATTTTAATCTTACAATATGCACTATGTATTTTTGGAAAAGGCTTTATTCTTTTCATTAAAACTTATTGTTTTCGTCAAAACTTGGGTAGCTTTTTTGATAAAAACTTCCAAACCAAGCTTTCATCGTTTTTGGCATGAAAAAAAAGAGGAAATTTATTTTTGTTAAATAAAGAAAATGTACTTTAAATAAGGGAAATTTTTTTGTTAAATAGAGAAAAAGTATTTTTAAATTAAATTGCTTTTATTACATGCCATAATGATTTTTTATAGAGTGTCATTAAGTCTTGATACCACATTTTAAATTGACAGTAGGATACACAAAACTATGCTTTAAATTGCTTTCTCATTCAATTGATTACCGAAACTCATACCAAAAACCATTTTTTAACGTGATAAAGTATTGATTCTAAACGAAACTAGATAGTTTCTGTGAATATGCGACTTTCTCTTAACAGAAGAGCTTTCAAAAGTTAAAACTAAAGTTGATAAATATTTTTAGAGCTCTCTTAATTTTAGCGGCTCCGGTAACTTGTTTCTTTATCTGCTTTTCTGTTCTTGAGGTAGAGTAACAAAGGTAGTTTAGTTGATATTTTTTTCGATACCAGTTAGTCGCTGGAAATATTTACAACAATCTGTATTTGTATTTACATGAAGTAATCCTTGCCTGATGTTTTTTCAGAAATTTTTCTAAAAATTTTACCAAATTTTTTCTGGAATCTGTTTACTTAAACACTACAAGATTTGGTTGCTACTTGTAATTTCACTGATTTTAACGCTAACTGGAAAACCTGGTTGAGCACCAGCTTTTAATTACGGTAAAGTTACTAACTTTTTGTTACTTTTTGCAACACCAAGCTAAATCTCTAATTCAAGTGGTGTTCCTGGCTGATTTAAAACTCGCAAGCAAATAGCAAAAGATACCCCGGTGTTGGCATGGCTGCACGCCAACATACGTTTTTATAATAACAATTTCGTAAGAACACGAAGCTCATTTTTGCTCAAAATTTACAAACAAACTAAGAACAATGCCAGTCTATGCATGAAAAAAATATTTAAAAACACGGGCCAAAAATCTAAAAAAAAGGAAATTTCTGAACTTTTTCCTAAATTACCATTGTTGGTTTGTATAACGATCTTCTGTAACTAAGTAAGAATGAATTTGTTTCACTTTATTCTCCTATAAAATTTAAGAACTACCTAACTACAAATGAGAAAATTTAAGAACAGCCAGCCTCAACCCCAAATTTACTGGCTCGTAAAAAACGTGCAACTAGACAAAGTAAACGGAGTACCTGATTCGTATAATTCAATTAAAATGGAAACATCCGAATACTAGAGCAATTTTGTCGACCATTAACGGCAAAAAGCGATGTGAACAGATTTTACCTAGGTTTTTGCGATTTTCTTTTTTTGTTTTTTCGTCTGAGGTTGCGCTGCGTTAAAGAATTGCTGGGTCTTCACAACTAGGTTTTGTCTCTGGTTGCTATGCCATCTTTTTCGGAATGTCCGAGCAAATTTAATTTTAACGCTAGTTCTTGTGCTTTTTTTTATTTAATAATACTTGTTTCAACCTTTTATAATTAAAAAACGAAACACAGACCGATGTAAAAGCTACAAATTGGCCTTAAAAGCTTGAATTTATGATCATTTGAACAAATAATTTTTTCTGGATGTTCGCTGCACCTAACGTTTAAGAAAGAAAAAGAGAAATAGATAAATAGAAAATGCCCTTTTTTACATTTGTTAGAGTTAAGGTTCCTAGAAAATTTAGGTTTGAGTTAGAATGGAGTGAAATCTAGCTGCGATTCCTAAAAATCTAGCTAACAGTCCTGGACAATTGCTCACCTAAAGTATTTTTCAAGATTAGGCCAACTTTCAAAGCTGTAGTTTTTACTGCTTGTCCGAGCCTCAACTTTATGAAAGCTAACTGTTTGCCCATTGTGATGAAATAAAGCTTAGTTGACATAACGCTGCTTTTAGATTTACTTCGAAATCTAAGGCTTGTTACCGGCGCTTAGCTGGTAAACATTAAACTTGTATGCAAATTCGTGCCGCCTCTTGATTTCCTTCCTCGTGACTATTTTATGCGAAAATATCGTAAACTAAACTTTACTAATTTGGTCGTTTCAATATATTCACTGACCCTAGCGATTTATGAAACGGTCCAATCCATCTACGTTCTTAGTTTCTGCGCAGCCTCATTGGCATGTAGCGGTAGCGCAGATTCCGCAAAAACGTGTTAAACATTTGTGGTTTTGATGTTTTTTACGTAGAGCTTTGTGAAAAAAAAACAGTCCATGTTACAGTGTATTCGAGAATCCTTTAGTCTAGTCTTTACATTACCTTGTTAAACAATAAAGTCCCAAAACGAGCCAAGTTTATGGTGCCTAGCAGCAGCGCTGCATTCAAGCTAGAACAATTAATTGTCTTAGTACTAGAATTATCCTGGTATTCAAAGCATTCAACTGCTTTCTTACAAAAAAATTAACTTTATTCAATAGATTAACAGTGTTATTTTAGTTTGACAATCACCACATAAATTCAGAGCGACCGAAAGTCAAAACTTTTGATTTCCAATAAAGGTCAATTGTCGGGATCAATTCATGTGTGCTTTACCCTAAAAGTTTTGTGCAAAATATCAACGAAAGTCGACTATTTCTGCACGATTCCAAAGCCATTAATTCTTCGTGCACTAAATGAAAACTCTGGAAAAATGATTCAATTAGATTTTAATGGTAAGAGCAAATTCGTAATTGATTTGCAGTAATTAAATGAAGTACACAGAGTCTTATAGGCACAATCAAACCTCTGATTAACAACCTAAGACATACTGTTTCGGAATCGACATTCGTCTTTTATTCCTCGTCAGTATAGCTAGGACTACAGGTATATTAATTTTCTCTGTACATTGTTCTTAATAAATGAAGTACCTTTCACCCACTTATGCATGTTTACCAATTGATACATTTCAAGATAACAAAACCTAGGCGTGTTTGGGAGTTTAACATTGAGTGATCTGATACCTACTTTTTGTACAAATATCCTACAGCTTGTGACATTTTGACGTACGTTCTAAAATTTTTCTTCATTAATATCTATAAACACTATACAAGATCTTCGAGTTGTTCACTGTTCGCAGAGGTAGACAGGACTGTTACTCATGATCAGCAACTTATTACGATTGCCGAGATTTAGAAACAACCTAACGGACTCTTATCACCGCTTGGGATGTATTGACCATGATGGCAAACATCGATCACCTCAATGAATATATAATCTTAGCTGATGAGCCCTAACAATCTGGAAGAGCGCAGCCCTGATCTGTAGGCAATGGCCAATTTTAATAATTATATCCTCGTCCCCAATTGATTGCAGTTGAAATAAAAAAAAAAAACACATGGATAAATCCACACGCTGCATGTCGTTTTTTTAATTTTCTTTGGAAAAAAAAACTTGCATTTGATGTCTTTTTTTGCTATGTCGTGGAACAACAAAATAAAAAATAGCATGAATTACATTTCAATGTAAAAATACTGCCCTGATTCGTTTGGAAAACTAAAAATTTCATTTTTAGATGTGCTTATTGCTTAATAAGGCATTCCAGTCACTTCACCCTATGCAGTTTTTATTAATTACTTAGTTTGATATGCGATCGACAAAACAAATACTCCTGAAGTGGTTAAATCAAAATGGTGGCAATCTAGCTGGTTGACCGGCAGAGCCAGGTTCAAACTGAACAAACAGGCAAAGTGCACACACCGGGTTGCAAAGCCGGTGCCAGCCCAAACGTGGGAAACTGGTTAATAAATCACCAGCTCAATAAACAAAAATGTTTACTGCGTTATGGAGAACTTGACCGGTATATATTAAATTTCGTTCAATTCATGCAGGAAAAGAGTGCAAGAAATCCTTTTCTCCGAAGTACTTAGGATGTATTTTACGACTAAAAACAAGGTCAACGGACATAGACAACCGTTGTAAACACGAACAGTTTCAACCAAATATTGTTTGCGACTTCCAGAATTTTTGTACCTCTCTGCCGAAAAACACAGCCTTTTTAACAATAGTAGCACCAGTACAATGAGTCTTATCTTACCTTCGTTGGGTTGGTCTTTGATTGGAAGTTAGAGCCACAACTTGTGTCGTTTGTATACTTCTTTCTGCAACGTAAAAAAAGGATATTTCATTAAAGACCAAAAAAGAAAAGATTAAACGAACACAAAGTACACGAGCCAACTTACTCGAATTCACGACTTGAAACGGTAGAATATGCACTTGAATTTTCAGAACTCAAACTACAAATTTGTAAGTTAATATCAGGTTTCCTATCCGCAAGGTCTTTGTTATTGGCTATGTTGATAAAGTTTTTGCAGCAATTAAAACTTATCCAGTGGACTGAACCACAAAATTTGGATAAACAATTAAACATACTGTAGTTAATCTTGAAAATACCAACGCGATTGAGAAGTGGGAAAATAGAACCACTGCTCCTGCTACACGTTGAAAAGCTTTTTTTAATGAAAACTAGTACATTTTTGGTCGAAGCTAACTGTTCTTAATTTTCACGACTTTTCAGCGTCATTTGTTTTTACGTAAATTTAACAAAAAATAAACTAACACAAATTCATTACTGATTGGTTAAAAGTAACGTCTTTTTCATTGATCATGATGTATGTATAATTAAAATAGACTTCAGACAAATCAATAATAGCATAACAACAAAGACTGAGAAAGCTTTGCTGATTGCTTGCAAATGCACTGTATTGGCTCGTGTTCTGAATTATCTTTTCCAAGCTGAGGCTAGAATTATTCTTATATTGCTCTGAAATTATGACCAAAATTGAGCATCGTGTTCTTATTGAAATTGTTCTTGTGAAAAAAAATGTATTGCACATCGATAAAATTATCTAGTTCTAAATTTGTTAGGCACCGGTACATTGCTGTTTATTTTCTTTTCAATGGACATGTTTTTTGCGAGCAGCACTCTAGGTATTCGCAGACTCATCAAAAACAATCGTTGGTGTCGCACTCGAGTAACGAACCGAAAATAGCATGCAAGGGTGGTGTGCTTATTGTTTATTGTTCGCCATTAGCTTGACAAAAATTTGTTTTGAAATATTTCGCTGACAACACTAGAATTTTGCTAGTGCATTACCCAATAGCAGGTTTTGCGATGTAACTAGAATTCGGTGTATCTACGTCATTCCATTCATAAACTACAGAACAATTAAACGGGCTATTTTTTTTCACTATTTTAGCGGTCGCCCTCTCTTTTAACGTTAACAGCTTAATCTTCAGAATTTTTGCTACGTTTTATCTTAAAATGATAATGAAGTAAAATCATATACAAACCATTCTGCTAACCTAAAAACCAACATGCTAACCAACCTTTCATCATAATAAAGATAAACAAAGTTTAACCACACTGTAGTGTTTTTGACACTTTTTTCGTTATTTTTGTATTTATGGCTTAGAAATCGAAAGTTTTGCGAGCATAGCATTTAAAACATGTACAAAAAAGTCGTTTACTGTTCCTATCAGAACCTAACTAACTGGACGTGTTACCCTGATTCCCGGAATAATTTTCTCGGGACATCTCTAAGTATTTTGTCACACAAGAAACTTACTGCGCTTAGTGGTCGACTTGTGTACGTTTGCCAAGTTCTTTGATCACATATTTAATCACATGCTTTAGCGATAAACTATCAAAAGTAAAGTTTTGAAATTTCAGCTATTTTATGTTGCTGTACGCAGACACATAATTTGCTGAGCTTTTATTCTTTCTCCTTCAGCAATAATAATCCGTATCTGTGGTCGAATTGGAAGTTCCCCGCATGAATTTTGAGAAATGCTGTTCTTAGTTGATGGTCAAAATCTCGGCGTGTCAGAAACTCGATCTTTTAAATCCGATACTCAAAACTTCTAGTTACATATTCGGAATAATTCTTGTTTGTGCTAATGAATCGTTTTACAAAAACTACACTGTAATAAATTACATAGATACTTTGGCTAGTTTCTTCCTTTTGACGTAGTATCGTGCGCTCAGAATGCGTAAGCAAGTACTTGCATAATATGCATCTTGCAAACGTGCTGCAATGAGTTTGGGAATTTTACTTTAGTTTTGTCAGCTGTTCAAATACTGAAACATCTTTATCAGCACATATTTTGCAAGGTCCTGTAACTTTTTTAATAAAGCTTTGCCAGTTTTAGCTATTAAGTCAAATCTTAGAAACTCGAAACCGCATTTTATTTTTGGTACTTGCTGCATACTGCTCATGTTTTTACGTCAAGAGTTTTTAATTGTGATCTGCAGTTGCCTTAACCAATATTAAAATCTAACCGATACAAAGTTTTTCGAAATAGCAGATATTACGTTTCCCGGTAAATAACTATTCTTTTATACTTTTTTGATATCTGCAACCAAAACAGAAAAGAATACCGGTTCCTAAAAACTACAGTATAACTTATCACATTTGCAAACAATCTGGCTATTCCCATCAAACACACTTACTACTCCTTTACATCTGCAAACTAAGCTTGAAGCTCTAATGTTTTTGTGACGCTCTTCTAAAGAAGGAATGTTTCAGAACACTTTGTCTTAACTGACACATGCAACACAAGCTTACTGTTATGTTTTTCCGGCACTGATAATGTGTGAAACCGTTAACTCATACCGCGCATGAATCATGAAACGTTTCTTCTGTTTCTAACTACCGCGCGAGGTGAACAGGTGAGCATTGGGCAGCGGGATCATGTCTTTTCGGTGCGACCATTTCGGCGCCACCTATTTCGTTGCCAGACGTTTTCTGCTCAGATCGTTTCAGCGCCAATTCGGTGCTCTTTGACAGTTCAGTTATTTAGGGTTAGGGTTTGGCTTTGGGTTAGGGTTAGTCAAAAAGCACCGAATATTGGCGCCGAAATGGTTGAGCCGAAAAGTCGTGGACCCTTGGGCAGGGCAGACCACAAAGTCACTTCGCTGTCTTCTGGTCAACGCAAGTCGTGATTTCCTAATCTCCTTCATCTCATTAACGAAAGTTGAACTAAAATAATGCAACGATAATTGGATTGAAACAATTAGTTGAGACAACATAATCAATTAAAAATTGGAAAGCTATATGTAAAGCTATGAGCTCATAATAGCATTATACCCACTTACCACACTTGTGCATTTTCACCGAAACCTAGCTAAGGCATATTTTTGCACACAGCATTATAAATTTGCACACATTAACTAGTATAGGGCTAACCCTGCGCTAATCAGTAATGTCGCTGACGTATTGAGCATAGTGAATATTACGCTGTCGTCTATATAGCACCGCATGTTGTCTTAAGACTTGATAATCACTAGGCTTTGTAAGTGACAGAATTGATTAAATTGACGTAACGTTCATCTTGAAAAATTTTACCCAACTTGAAAACACACTCTGATGTCTTACTTGCACTCAAAGTTAGCGGTGTGCTTGGCGAATGGTCTAAGCTTGTTTATGAGGTAAAAAAAACTTGTGTGTTGAAGAAAGTGAATGCTAATCGATGCGCATTGATGCTGATGCCCATGCTTCATCTATACTGACTTAATCAACGTAAAAACTCATATTTCATCGGGAAACATGGAATATTGATTTGCAGTAAGTTCCACTTGCTAGTAATCGACAGACTAGCATCGTCAAGTTACCAAAGCAAACAACTTATTTCAGTGGCAGTAGTCTGGAACAAATGATTAATTTTTTTTTCATCCAGTAGATGTAGTAGTTTAGCAGGAATATGAGAGGAATCAAATCCACATCACTAAAGAAACAGGTAACTACTGATGGGTGATCTGAGATTTTTCGAAATCAGTAGTGTAAGCATCGTTGGGTTTCCCATCTCTTTCTCAAGCAGCATTCCCAAAAGTGCCATTTTTTTTGTTTTGCAAAGCATAATTTTGATTTGCAAATGGCTTTTTCAACTTAAAATTTGCCACTTTATCTATGAAAACAAACACAGCGAGAAATTAAGTAGTTTAGTTTGTAAAATTTTCACCAAACGAACTAGTAACATTATAAACATTAAATAGCGAGGTCAACACTGAAACAATTTAGCAGCAACAAATTTTGTTAGAAACTTGGGTCATGATACTAGCTGGTTTAGTTATTCTTCGGAATTTGACGTTAGAAGATTCTTAACAAGTGTCTAAATTTCCCGTAAGGTCATCTTTAGGAAAATTTGCTGATTTGCTTGTTTGTATCATTTTACGTAGGGATGTGAAATTGGACTTGGTGACAAATAAAAATTTGTAAAGTTGAAAGCAATATAATTTGTGTCAGTCCACCCTAACTCCTATTTTTGATTTAATAGTGTTTCTAAGAGCAATATTATTTTCAGAGAGAAAGACCAATTAAGCAGGATAAATAGGCATGTCTTAAGTTGTGGGAATGCTTTCAAAACTTTTTTTGCAGAAAACAACGATATCATTTAAACATAAATCAAGAAAAACTTGAGAAAAAGTTACAGTTTACATTGGTATCTGTTCGCAGTGGCTAACACGAATTAAACACAATTTTCGCCAAATATGAATTTTATTTTGAAGTTTATGACAACTAGGCACGTCTTGACGATGCGTTGGTGCTGCCATTAAAACATGTGCAGTGGTATAGGTACCTGATATGGTTAATTTTTTAGCAAGTTTGCACTACTGGGGTATGGAGTTCAGGTAATAGCTGTGCGGTATCTCAGATACGATTAACAACAGTGAAGCGATTATTAAAATCGCTTCACTGCTGTTAGTGGCCAAATGTGCTTGATGTCTTTCCCACGTACTTATTACAAACCAAACAAATGCGTTTCGGTTTTGCTCAAGTGAAATTACTTGGTGTAAAATAATCAGGCTCATGCCTTACTTGGCATTGCTTTTTTGCTTTGATTTTTGATGAAGCATCAGATGTTCCTTCTTGCTTTTTCGTTTGTGGCGCAGAATTGTTCTCTCCCGATCTTTTCCACAAAAGTAGTGTATGAATTTAAGCTTGAAGATAGTCATAAAAATTGATAAGTAGCCTATTATTCCACCTGCATGTACTGCAAAACTGTATTAGAAATACACTACAAAAGAGAAAAACCGAATATAATTGTATGTCATGTCAAATTGAGTTTATGAAGTAACTCAAAGCCAATTGCTTTTTTCCTACTTCAGCAAGATTTGTATGTTGCTAGCTAAATAGGGTGTTGAAATCATAAAAAAAACTCGAATTTATAAAACTTCGTCTTCGATTTAGAGCGCTTGAAAAAAAATTCAGTTTTCAATGTTTAGTTGGATGCGTTTTTCTGTGTTATGTTAGCTTCCAATAAATGCTGTTCACTAAGATCTTATAGAAGTAACAATATTTTAGGAAATATTTTCCCGTTGTAGAGTCCAGCAATTTACTTAGTCATATGGAGATTTACTGTTACAAACAGTACCGTAGCCAGGGGGCGGGGGGCTCGAGCCTCCCTCATTGGCCTGAGAAGAATGCAAAGTACCACGTTTTTAGTGCTTTTGAGGCCAATTTTTGCTCCAAAATTGAAAATAGATCCCCCAAAGGGATTGGTGAGCAGAAGTTGTGAAGGACTTGCTGTAATTTGGACTACAAAACTGGAGTTAGTTTTGTTTTTTTTGGATCTCACCCAAAGTTGGTCAGAAACACTGTCTGGATTTGGGTGAAGACTTTTTTTTTGGAGACAACCAGTTTTTGGACGAAAAAAACGACTCAAACCGATCAAAGATCGATTGAAATCTGGGTCAAGATCGTTTGATGTTTCGTCCAGTATCCAAAACAGCCCCCCCCCCCCAAAGCAAATTCCTGGCTACGCGCCTGGTTACAAAGACAACCCAAAAAGATAAATTTAGTAGTTTCATTGATGTGAAAAAAAACATCATTTTTGTTCGGTATAAACGAACTGTTGTTTGTTTGGTTTCAGCTTCCTTTAAAATTTTGGAGTGATTCGAGTTTAAACTTTTTGCAAGATTATTGAAGAAACTTCCAAAACTGTACTGAAAGTTTAATGTTCGTCCTAATACAGCATCTTTTGTAGAACGGTATTTGCTTTCAGTTTTTAAAACTTTGAAATATTAATTCAAGATCAATTTTTGAAGATAAGACGAGTTTCAAATTGTTTCAGATATAAGTATTAAGCTTTTTCAACTGCATGTGTGTTCAGTTACTTTCTAACGCTTCCTATTTGGTTATACCTTTTATATCAATTTCGTTAGCTATATTGCCAACAGTTGCTGTGCTTCTACATAATATAAGTGGTTTGTTGCTGCATTTTTTTTGGGGGGGGGGAGTGTGGCAGATTCGTGCCTTTTCGTTCATTCGCATTGTATCAACATTACTATTATAACCAGAAACTATTTGGTAGGATACATAAAGCACTAAAAATCAAAAAGTATTGATAAAAGAAAAAAACGATTGTTTTTTTACAACATCAATAAAGTATCCACATAAATTGTAACACGCTTGACTTTGATCGATAGTATTAGCCTTTGATAATCACATTACTGGTTACATATTTAACGTACGTACTAATAGCACTGGCCTGCCATGCTGCTGGTAACGCATTGGCAAGCCCTAGCCACGACGTAAGACGGAAACTTATAGTTTCTCTTCAAATTAAACAAAATGGCGGACTTGCTTGAGCAAGAAGACTGAAGTATTTTAGTAAAAATACGTGCTCATGAAAGTGCAAACTTAGTTGAACACATTTACGAGGTTTGTTAGTTCAAATTGCCAAATTACGAGCCATGCAGTTCTGAATAACAGTAGCGGTAGGCCTAATGCCCTACAGATAGCAGCTGCAGTAACTGCAAAGTGAATTTTAAAATTTGCTTTGTTCCGATAGCTTCGCGCAACAGCGTCCATAACGAATTAACATCTGAACAAAAGTAGATGGAACCGAAGTTACATAGTCTAAACCTGATAAGGAGAAGAAGCTTGCCTTATTTAAATCAACGGAATACTGTATTTCGGGCTATTGGGAGGTAAATGAAGATATCCTGTAGACTGCCAATACGTTTTGAACTGGCGTTAAAACATTTTTGATCTACGTCGAAGGAACTCGTCACTTTTCCAAAAATAGATTACTTGGATTTATTTAGAACAATACGGATATACCTATTCCGTTTTGCTCTTCTATTAATGCGAGTTCTATTACAAAAAACTTGGTTGCATTATGAAGCAAGCTTTCGTTTCTCCCAAAACGGAAACCAAAAAAACAAAATGGCGGCTAATAATTAAATAGTCTAGCTACTGGTTTTGCTTTCAATTAGTTTTTACTACAATTCGCCAATGAATTTGTATGAAAACTGCAATGCCAAATAAAGCGTTATTTATCGTGCTGTTATTGCTGAACTCAACATTGCAGCCTATACTTCAGCACTCTTTATTTAGAAGCTTTTTCAAAGCATGGGTTACAATTATCGCATTATTTTCCAGTTAACCGAATCACTTCGCTTACAAAAAAAGTTGACTCAAAGGGATTACACAGGAGTTGTTTTTTATCTCCATCAAGCTGACTTCATACTCTGATTTTGATCCTTTATCCTGAAACTATTGCTATATTTCTTGATTTTTAACTAAGCACGTGCACTGTTTGATTCTTATCTTTCACGTTTCTGCTCAGGAAATTAGTCGTCAATTACAGTGCATTGCGATACCGATAGTTAACATATATCAACCTATTTCCATCAAACTCTAAATCAAGTACTAAACGCAATCTAGGTTAAACAGAGCAAACTGAATTCAACCTGTACTATGCCTATTTCGAAATACACTGCAAAATTGTTCCTGCTCTTGTAGCGTACCTACTGATGATCGGTCTGTCAATCACTACAGCATTTTCAATTTTTGCCGCTCATGGAAACTATCATTCAGCAACCTCCGTACTTTATCTTTAAGTAGGCTACATCTTGGCATGCCTAAGTCAGAACGTTATTGCAAATGCTATTAACAATTAAGCTAGAAGAAACAAGGACTCTTTTGAACCAGGTTTCGTGCATCTTACGGAAGATTTTTAATCTTTAAGCATTTTCAACTCAGCGTTTCCTTATCCCTACGGATTTGATTTGAATTGGTTTAAGGTGATTAAGGTATCAAAGATTGTACTGACAACGTATTTAAAGGCCGCAAAGATCTCTCCGCTGTCGTCTGACCAAGGCAGCTTGGTGGAAATAGATGGATGACAATCAATTGCAATTAAATTTACTTGAATAGACTATTAATTCTTAGCCTCCTCCGACCCCGGAATCAAACTTTAACCCATAGCTAAAAGCGTACCTGTTTATTTTTGTTGATTAAAATATTCGACTAGGACTTGAAAATCTCATATTTTTATGAATCGTTAATTTTTAAAGTTCAAAAACAACGTGTAAAGTTTTTTATCTCAGCTTCCTTAGTCGAAGGTCATATTCATTCACAGTCTAAGATCTTGATGTCTAACGCTCTCAATCTTCTACTAACTTCACTTGTCCACACTTCAACCGGCAAAGGAAGAAAAACAGTCCAATCCAGTCGCCGGCGTATTGAGAAAATTTATTTCGAAAGAAAACTACGGCGTAATTGCTCGCGCGCTCGTGAAAAAAGAAAAAAAGGAAACTGCATGGCTGCTGGGTTTCATTTGCATACTAGTTTGCTCGCCATAAAGCGTAGCAAGTGTATGACGTGAAAGCGTATTGTTCAGGCTTGTATTGAGTTACAATATCTAGTAAACAATCGTCACTAGCCCCGCTGTCTACGTCACGGGTGCGTTAGTGGCTTTTCCGTCGATTAAAAAGTCAAATAACAGGTGTTGTTTTGAAGTTGAAATCTTTGATTTGCAAAATCACTATTTGTTTGCAGTGTCGCAGTTACGAAAATGTTACATGGGTGCGCGCGTCAAGAAAACAGTACGAGAGCAACTGGAAGAACTACGAACAAACGACAACGTTTTTGAAGGAGGCAACGAAGGAGATGCCATTAACCAAGCCAGACTACGCAAACGAAAGTCCACCTCAGATAGCCAAGGTTAGTGGTCTGTGGTTAATGATTGTCGATGCGATTTAAAAGGACATTCAAGACGGAAATATTTTTGTTCGATTTTCTCTCAAAAAATTTGACAGATTTGAAGACTAACTTCACCAAATTTGAACTTTCTGCGGCCTTCTATTTCTGAGATTTCTTCTCGGTAAGGTTTTTTCCTTTAGAAATTTTGCCAAGGTTGCCAATTAGAAACAAAATTTCGAAAAGTTTCTGCTTGTTCATGATTCTCAATAAATATTTTGCGGCAGAGTTAATGTAACACAAAGTATAGGTTTGGAACTGTAAAATCAGCTGCTTTTCAATTAATGAAAGCCAACTTTCCAAAAGTTAATTTTCTGTCACAATACTGACAAAGTAGCGACACTGAGGCTGGACGTAGAAACTTCAAATTTTTCGAGAATTCATTTTAGGCTTATTCCAACATTTCGGTCAAGAGCGAAAAACTTGATATGAATGTCCTTTTAATATACGGTCAGTATGCTGTCAAGTTGTGACTAGATGGGTCGGATATTTTTTTTAATTAGGGAAGCAGCTTAGTGTTTATAGTGCATAAGCTACTAAACAGGTTGGTGAACAAGCTGTTTTGATATATCGTTACGATTCAAACTTAAAGGCGGTGAACCATCCAGCCAATTCAGGTGGTTTACAATAGCTAAAATTGAACTATAATTTTTGATATTTTTTGTTTTGATTTTGGGGCTGCGTTTGCAAAGATATTCAACAAATACCAAAAGATATTCCCCGAAAAAAGTTTTTGGAAACTCTGAGTTTTGTTCTTCCCGCCAAAACCACAGTAGGCCTAATGGTTTAGAGAACTGTGGTAGGCCTAATAGTTTAGAGGTAGTTTATTTCTAAATAGCTTAGGCCTAATTATCTCTAAACTATTAGGCCTAATAGTTTAGAGATAGTTAGGCCTAATAGTTTAATAAGATTACAGTAGGCCTAATAGTATAGAGAACTGTGGTTTTGGCGGGAAGATCAAAACTTAGAGTTCCCAAAAACTTTTTTTGGGGGGACATCTTTTTGTATTTGTTGAATATCTTTGCAAACGCAGCCCCAAAATCAAAACAAAAAATATCAAAAATTATAGTTCAATTTTAGCTATTGTAAACCACCGGAATTGCCTGGATGATTCACCGCCTTTAACTTCACCATAGCGTGACTCATCGGATTTGTGTTCCTCCTTGGTTTCCGAACAAAATATCTCATTATCAACATGTTTTTCAGCAATATGCGCTTACGACATATTACAATTTTAACAGAGGATTAATCTTGGACTAAATTGTCAGCAAAAACGTAACCTTAGATTTAAAATATTCAGTTCTATTTCCAGGCTTGTCCATGGGACATATTTTTCTGTCCTATCCCATTCCATAGCAGTTCATGCGTGTCTCATCCCATCCCATGTGATTCCCATTAAAATACAATTTTATAGAAGTTAATAAATTTATGAAAGTTTAAGTATAGTGTGCACTAGATAGGACTACACGTACAAAGATAGATACAATATGACAAAATTTATTGACTTTGCTAACTTTAAAGTTCAAAAGAGTTCACAATTTATTGTCATTCTGGCATTCGTTATTATTCATGAGAAATGCAATGCGTTCTGTCCCATCCCGTTCCCATGGACAAGCCTGTCTATTCCTACGGACGTTTTTAACTCTACGACAATAGGTGTTCTGTTTGGCTTGCAGTATGCATGTTTAGAAAGTTTTATTACAATATTTTTCCACTATTCGTTGACAGAGCCGATTCGAAAGAGAGTTCACGCGAAGGAACGTGTTCCATTGTTTCAAATGCTCAACCAGTCTTCGGCCGCCGCTGTTTCTACTTCGAAACCGATGCAATTGAATACCCCACCCCGTGTGCGTCATTCTTTATCTCAACCTTTGCCAGGCAGCCACAATCAGCAGTCGACGTTTCTTCGCGCCCCTCTTCCTCCTCCGCTTTTGCCTAACGCGGGCTTGGTTAAGGTAGTTGGGCATAATGGTGTAGTTCGCTGGGCTTATCGACCTGAAACGGAGTCGAGCCAAAAAACAACGATAGTTTCGTCCGGCGATAGTAATATGTCGCATACGGTTGGTCAGCAACAGCAGCAGACATCTTTGATTCGAGTCCCAATTTCCTCTTCTCAGAGCAATACAACAGACGTCAATCTCGGTGTCAACCCAGTTCAACAGACCTTAGCATTGCTTGGTATTCGCACGCCGTTGCGCCGTACTGAAGCCGCCACTTACGCTCTTCCGGCGCCGAATGTTTCCTCGGATCAGATGCGTCGGCGATTAGCGATTCGAGAAACTTCTGCCACTAGTTTGAGAATCAACCACGCTGCACCGAATCCCACTGTTTTGTCCAGTGCTGCTTCTGCCGGACCAAATTTTGACCCTGAGGCAGTTCGGGCTCGTCTTGTTTTACCTCGCGAAGGATATGAAATTGTTTCTCGTGATTCTGTTGGTTCTCAGGCTGGGCTCGTTCAGTTTCATCACACCAAACCATATTCTGGCCCCTCCACTAACCCAGGCTAGAGTTCAAAGAGTAGCTAATATTTAGCATGATTGTAATATACTTGGTATTACTGTTTTCCCGGATATGTAATGTGGTAGCTTTTGTGTGTGTACGAGAATTTTTTTCGTCGTGTTTGTGTAGACATTTGACTGTATTTGCGAAATTTAAATCTACTTTTAACATAACTAAAAACCATTGAAATTTATTTATAGTCTACAATTTGATAAATTGATTAAGAAAGTTGAACTGCGTTTTATTTGGCATTAACGAGTTTTTCAAATTTGATCGTTTTTATTACAAAGTGTGTCTAGATGGATTATGAAGAAAAGCTTGAATATCACTTTTTAGATACTACGGTACAAAATGCGAGTACTTTTATTACATTGAATACCAATCTGTCAGTACTGAATTAGTTAGAAAAAACATTAAAAGAATTGAGGAAAATTTCGGTTGTTGTCACTAGGAATATAAATTGAATCAAGTTTATTAGCTCAACTTATGGAGCAAAAACCTTTGCCAACATAGCCTATTCGAAACGTTGGCAAATGCTTTCTGCCCCACCAATTACGCTTTTAAACTTGATTAAAGAATTACGAAAGTTAAGAAACTTTTCCAGAAATGTTTGTAGATTTATAGAACCGAAGAGATAAAGGATGATTATTTCAAAACCTAAGTTTTAGAAACAAAGGTTTTGCTACGCCATATTTGCTCTCGCACATTTTCAAATTGGACATTTGGACAATTTTGTGGCTTCAGTTGTGTGCATTTTGCAAGTGTTTTGTGTTTACCGACCGATTGGACTTTGTTGAAAGATGCAAATGTGTGTGCTTTTAAAATGTAAATTTAAATCGCATTGTTTTTTTATTGAAATCAATACCTCAGCTTTTTTACGGCGGTAAGTCGTTGTATTGATGTATTTTTGTATAATATGTTGATTTTGGCGCATCCAGACTTGTGGTTGTTTATTTTCGACAGTTTTCCTCAAAATTTTATCACGCGATTTTATTGTTTTACCAAAAGTGCTTTGTTACTCGACCTGTAGCAACTCAATAATTATATTTACGTGTTGGCGGAACGTCGGCCTAAAGTTTATGAGCCTTCAACTTTGAACACTAGATATCGCTTTAAATGATGCAGTTGACCCATCAAGCAATTTGCTTTATATAATGATCAACAACCTAGGGTATTCTCACAATTTATTTTTTTTATGAAAGGACCAATCTACATTCTAATTGACCAGATTGTGAATTAGAATCGTTAGTTTTCTTCAATCAACGGCGAATTATTATCATTAACTACCTCAAATTTTGAGCACTATGTTGGTGTTAAAACTTTCTAATATGTTAAGTTATCAATCTATCGAAGGATGGCAACTATAGTTCATTTGGCAACATTACTTGACATTTTTTTAAACTTGCGTTTTCGGACCTTCGCCGCTTTTTTGTTGCCATCTAGTGTTTGTAATAGGCAGCTTTTTAAACCGCAAGTCGACCCAAATTTGAGACGGCAGTCGAACTCTGTGGCGTGATCGCTACGAGCATCCGAATAGTTGACAAAAAAATAAATAAAGGCAAATTTCGTAGGTTATAACCTCGGCTTTGGCCGAGTTGTGTTTGTGAGCTAATGAAAATAGAACTGAAAAACCGCCAGGTTTCTTCGCTGTTTTCTGGTAGCTATTACTGCTAGTACAAATGGAAAATTTCTTCGACGTATTTCAACTCTCAACGTGGAGTAGTAAACTCACAATGTACAGTCCATTCAGATTCTGAATGTGAGTAAAAAATTTTGTGATTGCACCAATATTCTTAAATTTATTTGAATGAATACCACCAATATCATCCTATTAACAAGGCTTTATGAAATGCAAATTGAAATTCTAAAAGGGAAAGTTTTTTCCCCAAACTTCTCGTAGTTCTAATGTGATCGTGATACGTTTTAACTTTGGCAGCGATATAAGGCAATCAAATAAATTGTAGTACCCATTTCTGAGGTAATATAGCATTTAAAAATTACAGGTTAAACGAAACAAAAGTTTTCTTCACCCCACTACTTCCATTGTTTACTGGCAACGTTAAGGCAATGTGTCCATGTAGCAGGATTAGTTAAAATAGTTTTAAGACTGAAAAATTTTACCTGTTTCAATCACAATTCATCGATCACGTGACCAAATCGACTTTGATCTACTCTCATTCTTGTCTCAAAACCTAATCCTCCATTTGAAAAAAAAGGAGTTTTTTTTCAAAATTGATTTGGTCTGGTAACTAATAGAAGAGTTGAAACTGGCGATATCATTCAGTTTAGCTGAACATCCGCAGTTCATATAGCCATCAAAAAGCTTTGAGAAACAAAATTTGCTAATGTTGATACAAAACGTTTGAAATTTTGTTTTAAAATAGATAAGCTGAACCAAACCAAATGTGTGGCAAACGCAATAGTATGATGTCAGTTAAAAATACATAAGGTTGTATTTCAAGAATGCACTTAAACCCGATTTTGAATAGCGTTTTCAAGCTAAATAAATTAAAAAGGCTCACCTGAATGTTGAATTCAGTCTTAAACTATTTAAGTTTACCTTTCTCTTTTATATGAATTAGACTTTCAGTTTTGCTGCAAATTTCACTAGTGATAAATTTCTCGGGTGAACGACGGGATCATAAAGCTGCTCTTACGTCTAGTTTAACTTGGAATTAAATAAAAACTTTGCAAAATTTTTATCTGATCTGTCTTTGTTCTCATTCGCTTTTATAACACGGCGCTTGTACCGTTGATAAGTCCCCTATTTTCTTTTTATATACCGCCCTTAATTAGAGGACTCCCTCGAATACAAACTGCACAAAATAAAAATAGAAAAAAATATCTGAAAAAGCTTTAAGTGTACAATCCCGGTTTGAAGCAATTGTGCTCACACCGCTGGAAATCAGTTATTTAAACCGGTTTTAATTTTCACCCAGTTACGAAGTTTGAAAATTTTTGATTGGTAGGATAATCGAAAAACGCTCATGAATTGAAACTGCACAAAATGACACCAGAAATAAATAAGAACCGCGGCTTCTAATCAATTATATACGGTAATCGGTTCTTGTTCTCTATGGTTTTCCTGAATACCTCAAGCTTGTTTGTGTTTTATCGTGCGCTTTTGTTGTGTTGTATGATGCGTGTTTTTGCATTCGTAAAAAAAATTAATTCCTTTCTGCAAGTGCCACGTTAATTATGGCTACCTCGATTTTCTGCATAATTTTAATGACGTATTACAAAACCAAGCTTGGTTTGAGTGAAAATGATGGAACTTAATAACAATCTTTTTAACAGCTCTTTCGAACTCTGTTCAAATTTTATGTATTAAGCATTACGTAATTAAGAAAATACAGTAAGCGCAAATCTTTTTTAATTATTATTTATTTTGTTGTTTTCTCGCTCATGCCTAAGTTTGCTTTGAGATGCGGTCTATTTTTTCGAGCACCTGGCACGGGAGATTTGCCTTAACCGTTGCCATATATCAATTACTTTTTAATCACGGAATACCTCCGAGACCAAATCTTTGCTGTTGTTGTATTTTGATATTGGTAGGTAACTTATTAAAACGTTTGATGACGTCAGGTTTTGATTTTTGATGATGTTGGATTGTCTTGTGGTTGAAAGCACCAACGTATAGATGCCAAACCATACTTCATGGCGATACCGTATTGCATCGCACCAGCTAAGCAAGTCTGTTTAATGTTTATAATAGTTGCACAGCCCGACGAAAGACTCACAAAAAGAATCTCGAAAGCAATTTTTCAAAGTCTACCCTTTAGCTTGCAATCGCTTTTTTTTGCTTTAATTTGAGTTAAATAGGATGCTTTTACGATTCGACAACGACCCCTAAAACGTGTTGCAGTCAAGGGCGCACGTCTACTGAATCCTGAGTTCGATTTGCAATGCGTTGTTTTTCTGCAAATCGCTGCATTAGAGTTAGTACGCGATCAGCATTGTAAGGCTGAAGATTAGCAAATAGATGTGCTAAAAGCAAGGGTACACTTTGGAAATATGCCATTATGGCTTCAAGTCTTAGCGCGTTTCAGATTTGCCGAATAACTGCATTATTTGAACTTCGTGTGATGAAATACTTTAATTTTTTGGGGAGCAATTCTGTTGGGCCGCAAAAACGATGTTTGAAATAATAGATTTGCACACCTTTTATTAGAACATATTTGTAAGAACATGAGCGCATTTTACTGACAAGTTAAGAACGAATCAAGAACAACCTCGGCACGAAACAATTAATTAAGAACATTCGAAAAGAATTGTTAGCATTTGCTCAACTTAAAAAAAAGTAGCTCGCTTTTTCGTTTTTCAATTTTACTCGGTGGTTTTTAGCAGCAAAAGAGCGTTTGGTGTTCCGATTGGCCTGAGCAGGAAATTCAACGATTATCATAAAAATATGGTCGTTAAAATTGACAGTAATGCTCTCAAAATTTATCAAATGAAGCTGAAAATGGCAAAAAATATTTTGAGTAAATTTTGGCTTGAAACTTTGTAAACTTGAAAGATATGACAGGTTCGATATTTTATTTAATTCTTTTTTTTGGATACATGTTTATTTTTCACAAATTGTTCTCAGAAGACAAAATTGTATAAGGAATCTGTGAGAGTCACCAAGTCGAACGCGGTAAATTTTGGGTTGAGGCTGGGTGTTCTTAAAGTCTTAACGAATTGTCGGAGTCATTTTTCTTCATCTTTGTTGTGGAATGAAGTGATTTAAAATCAAAGCAGAAGATTTGTCGATTGTCCAGTCTGCAAGAATAAAACAGTACAGACTTCTGGCTATTGTCGATAAAACGAGTTTGTTTTGTTCGATTGATTTTTTGTTTTAAATTTGGTCCGTGTTTTGCATAATACTTTTCTGCCGAGTTTAACTTTGCTCTTAAAGTATAAGAAAAAATAGCCTTGTGTTCTTGGTTCTAATAAAAATAAAAGAGTGTTTGAGGTCTTCAGCTCAACAGATTTTGCATCTACGTTGATTGTCTGCTTCACGTAATTACAGCATTTTGTAGGTACTCAATTTTTTGTAGAATTATGCAAGTGCTTTTGGTTCCGACAATGCACATTGTGCGGTATTTAACCGCTTGCATTTTTAACGTTTTTTCAAAGCGTCGCTTTAAAGAGAATGAAATAAACGGCATTTCTGAATTCATCTGGTTTGGATTTAAACTGCGGTTAGTTGGCTGAACTTGGCCCTCCTGATCTGAGGTAAAAATTTTGGTAAAAGCGAATTCGACTCTTTTATGGTAACACTTCTATTGTTGTTGTAGTGTATATTCATCTTCTTGCCACCGGACAGCGTTAAACGCTAACTGCTGGACACAGTAACTACTTCGCGTTTGTAGGATTTCGCACCTGCTTAGAATTTCCATTTATCCAATTAACGTTCATGTGGATTTCGAATTCTTGTCCGCTGAAATTGCTGGTTGTTCGAAGCCACCAAATAGAGATAATCATTCTAAAGCGTCTTATCCAAAGACGCAACTACGCGACCAGGGTGGAGGTTGAACCCAGATTATACGATCAGGGTCGTGACTAAAACGACGCCCTTGCCCGCCTTGGGCTCGCAGCCGAGTCGTTGAATATTATTTGGACAGCAGTTAATAACATAATCAGGCTTTCTTTTTGCAACACTCTTCGCTAACATAGAAAAGGCCTAAGCAGAGCTGTTAAGAGAAATTTCGGGTCCGGGTACAGAAATAAGCGTTTCTCAACCGAGCAGCTATTTTACCTTACGGATTTTGACGAAAAACAAGGTTTTCACTCAATTTCGGCCTGTTTTTCTTTCGAATTTAAAGTGAATCACGTTCCTCATCTTTTCTCGATATTTACTTGAGATTAAGCTTCCACCCGCACGAACCTCCTAAATCAGCGCGGGTCCTCAAAAAATCTCGGGCTTTGGTAGTAGGGTACTCCATACTTCCTTGCCCCTCCCCCCTTCTCAACGACCTTGGGCTCAAGCTCAAATTTATGCATGCGAGCGTTAAAACTAGTAATATTCATGCAAGATAATTTGTTTACTCCCAATAACGACTATACTTCCGCGAGATGAATACTCAGTTATACTATTAGTATTTAAAATATGAGTTCTTTGATTTTCGTTTTTAACGTATAATCAATCGAGCTCTCGCTTTTTCTTTGAGATTACTCAGCTCGAGATTGAGTCGCCTCAATTTATCGCTTTCCATCATATTTCGACCTTCTTTTCGCTTAGTCGAAGTCCCAAGCAATTCTATATTGACCGTCAAAATGTAATTGACTCAGTTAATTCAGGGTTGGTGAACGAGGCCATCACTTTTTTACGGCTTCTGCAAGAAATTTGTTGATGATATCAACTTACCATTTTTTCAAAAAAATAAACTCTTTTTTTCCGTTTTTGTAGACTTGAACGAACTTCGGCTTCTCATAGTTGAGTTTCAGAGATTGGATGTTACTATTGCTAGTAGCTCAGTATACTCAACTGTGCATCACCACTAAACTTTTTTTAAGAGCATTGAGCTGTATTACTGTAAGCAGTACTTAAATTGTAAAATTTTGCATGGGGGGACGCTTTTGCATCCTTGACCAAACTTTAGTGGAAATTATGTAGTTCCATCCCGGCAATCGCATGAAGACCAACTACAAAAAAAGAAAAAAAGGTCTCGACCGGAAATTGAAGTGTTAATTCCCCAAAATCAGGTGAAGACCGAAAAAAAAGGTCTTCACCGCAATTTGGGACTATATTCGGCCGGAATTTGTAGAATTTATTTGTGCTAGCTAGATCTTTTTCGTTTGATCATCCAGCGCCCAAATCTCGATGGGTAGACGTATAAATCTCGATGGGGGGCGCCAACTTTCGATGAGGGGACGCGTCCCCCATACAATTTAAGTACTGACTGTAAGTCACTATATCTGGGGAGGGAGGGCGGTACAAATAATTTCGGGGCTTTTCGTGCTGTACCCCCTGGCTCGGGAAATATTAGAAACCACCTCTTTGTGATATCCCACCTGGCCCGGAATTTGTCTCAACGTTCATGTTGGCTCTCGGATCAATTTCTTATCTGATGATGCGTGGATGTGTTCTTGGCAAAAATACTTCACACATATTTTTTGCTGACACCCGTCAAGTAGTTTGTTGCTACTTCTTGCGGTGGCTTATAACCTGGCGAAAGGCTTGCAAGCAAAACCTAAAAATGGGCTGTGCCTTGATGTGATTAAATAAAGATGCTGCTAGTTGATGCGCGAAAATGAATTGGAAGTTTTGCAGTAAATCTTACGAAGAAACTGTTTCATCGGAAATTTTTTATCTAGTTTTTTATTAATTCTGTCCCAAATCTAGCCCAAGCTCAAATCCTTTCAATAAAACTAATCCCAAACTTAACCCAAACCCCAATCTTAAACCAAAAAAAAGTAAATAAAAATGCGCGGATAAATATTCCTCATCTCGTTTTATTCTCCTTAGCTTAAAAATTTCGGTGAAATATAGTCACGCCCTAAATCTTATTTATTCATTCATTCATTCATAATGGCAAGTTACGTATATACCAAAAGCAATAGAAAATTTTATGGTACCGGTGTGTACAAATTTTGCCTTTAGCTTTAACATTCTTGATATCAGTTGTTGCAGCAAAAGACCACAGATCACACTAATCAAGGCACACCTTTATTTAATTAAGGCTCTCCTTGAATTTCTAATAAAATGAAAATACTAATCACAAAAATCGCTCCCTGCAGTTTGTCTTATTATTACAAATTTACAATTTACAGTAAAATGCCGAAGTACTTCAAATACAATTTTGTAATATTGTAGGTTACTGAAAATCAGTAGTGGCCTTAGGAATGTGCAAAGTGTGCAAATGCACAGCCCCCCCCCACTTCTGGGGGGCCCTCCCGTTTGACCTTTCGCGCGCAGAAAAAAATTGATAGTGAAAAACTACAGCATTCTATGACAAAAAGTTTATGCACTTGTTTTATTAATCATTACATATGTACCCCCTCCCTCAAGATGCACTTGTTTCAAGGGTTACATATCCAGTAGCGTAGCCAGGAGGGCGGGGGGGGGCTACAGCCCCCCCCCCCCCCCCATTGGCATGTCGACCAAAATGCAGAATGAGAAAAACACTACGTTTTTAGCACTTTTGAGACCGTTAAATGTACTAGAGTGGAATAAATAGTGATTTAAAACATTTTTTGAAACATATATTTAGAGGGGGGGCTAATTTGTTGAAAATAAAACTAACAAAGAAATAAAAACTCTGAAAAATGGTCAAAAATACGCAATCAAATTTGATCGCAAGTGTAAAAATGCTAAACATAGGTGTCATCAACAAATATAATATAAACTAAGGAATAGGGGGGGGAGCTATTCAGTATTGTTAATTACCAATTTCTCTCAAATTTCTTTTTCATTAGCCCCCCAAATTATTTTTCAGTATAAACTGTATACGAAATAGATTACTCCGTGTGAGCGTTACTGAACTATTCGATTTTATAATTTACCAGCATCTAAACAAGATAACTAAAATTTTACCATTAGCCACCTCCCAAATAGCACATTTATGCAACCAGTTTAATCATGTTTGCACTGCCAATTTCTAAGCCACGTTTTAAAAGCATTATTTTTTTAACAAAATAGCCCTAAAATGAAGTTATTTTTGCAAAAAAAAGCAAAATTCTCGAGCGGTGGGGGCTTCGCCCCCAGACTCTCAAAACAGCCCCCTCCCTCATTGCGAATTTCTGGCTACGCGCCTAAATTAACAATTGTATTGAGCCAGGAGCCACGGGTCCCCTCAATTTAATTTTTACCAAACAATTTAAATAAGCCCCCTACAATAATATTTAAATGGACCCCAAGGTAAATGGGCCCCCAACAATAATATTGATCCAGGGGGCCCGGGCCCCCTAAATTTAATTTTTGCCAACCAATTTAAATGGGCCCCTTACAAGAATATTTAAATGGCCTCCAATTTAAATGGGCCCCCAACAATAATAATGTTTCATGGGGCCATGGCTCCTTTAATTTAATGTTTGCCAACCAAATCAAAAGTATAACCCGAGAGAAATTAAGAGTTTTCATCCTAAAAGTGGCTAACTAAGGCCCTCATCTAACCTTTTTATGAATGTAATGCAATAATCAGGGACGAATTTAACATATGGCACAGTGCCAGGGGCCCCGCACTCAGATAAGACTTTGTTTTGTTTTTCACCTGTATTTGGCAGAAAAATATTGCAAAAATCTCAAAGTGCCAGAGGCCCTACGAAATGCAAATCCGTCCCGAGCAATAACATGGTTTGTAGGCGTAACTATCTACTGTACATTTTTTAATTACAATTTACCTCTACCTCGCCAGTTTTTATGAAACAAAATACTTTTGAAAAAAATTAGCTACAGTAACGGAAATGCTCATTGAACAATTTTTTGAATTGAGAGAGCCTGGGTCCTCTGGCCGTATATGTACTCCTATAACTTGCTGTTTTCAAGACAACACAATAATCTCTAATCGACTGGATTGTTACCGTATTTACTGCTAAAATATAGCAGGAGGCAATGCACCTTACTTCCCCCAATAAGGGCCAAATCACTTACAAAATTTAACCCCAAAATGCAAGATTTTAGACGTGTTTTGGACTTAACTTGCAACTGAAAGGAGGACTGAACAACTTAATTTTTTCAATTGGCTTCAAATGTTAAAAATCTAGTACTTTCAAATGGCTCTCAATACGTGCGAAATGTGATCCAATGGTATTAAACAGCTTTTTTTTCCAAAAAAATTACGAAAAATTGACTCCCGTCTGTGATACTCTTGAATTACAGTACACTTCTTCACTCAAGCACGTCTACCAATTTAGACATTTTCGCATTTTTACGATTGGTTTAAGCCCTCTCCTTCAACGAGTTCCTAGTTACGTGCCAACACCAGGCCAAGACTTCTGATCTTCCATTCTACGATATCTTTGCCCCCACCAAAAAGTTCCTATTTCGAAGTTTCTGATGACGTTACTGCATTTTGATTTGTGGTTTGCCCCCCCTCCCCCTAATCAAAAATCCTGGCTACGCCTATGACTCAAGTAGTCGTTTTTCCACTTTTTTTTTCTGGCAGAGATAGGTTTTTGACTAACGGATGCAGTATATCATATGCAGTGCTGGGCACCGCAAATTTAAACTCTATTCCGCAACCGCAAATTCCGAAAAATAGCAATGGGTGATCCGCAACCGCAAATCCGCAAGCTTGCGGCACGTTTGCGGTAATTTTTTGCACTTCCGCAACCGCAAATAACTTTTCACTTCCGCAAACTTCGCTGTTTTTTTTCCTGCTTTGGTAAATAGACGAGAGCAATACAACAATGCTAGATATTTTCCATATCGGCTGCAGACCTGTAATAAACATCAATAAGTTTTCTTGATTTATTTAATGTTCTGTTTTTCTAAGTTATATTATACATGTTAGCAGCAGGGCCAAGTGGAAATGTACACAGGTTTGTTTAAACAAAACTGTGACCGGCTGCGACTTCGGTGGCTGGAGTAGACACTAGGAAGAGAGCAACCTCACCTGCCAGCCACTTTCGTCGCTCCTTCTAACTTCTAACTACAGTATGTTTTTAGTTGTGATGTTTTGACGTTTGCTGGCCAGAGCTTTTATTATTAATCGTTTACGTGCTATCTGGCCTAAAGCCTACTTTTTCGCATTGCTTGCTTTTAAGTAGTCGCCGTTCTGGTGGCTCTTCCTTAGGCTTCCGCGCTGGTAGCCTTTAGGCCAGATAGCACGCAAACGATTAATTACAGTATGTTTATTGAGTTGAAAATCCTTATTTGATTTACATACTTGTACTAATGTACAGTGCATGTACTTATCATATAGGACAAACAGAGATGTACAAATCTTCATCGAGTCGCAGAAAAGTAAAAACTCGAGACGCACGAACTTGCGTTTTTGCGTTCTTGAAAATGATACATTATAAGCATACAGGCTAGTATTCACTGCTTGAGGGAAGGAATAAAGGGGGGGGGGGGTTGTTGTTGATGACACTTCCTGCTCCCTTAATCACCCATGGCAATTTGCAGATCACGATTAAAATATTTTAGTTTCAAACTTGAAAATATGCTAGGTGTAAGAAGAACCAGCCAAAAGTTCGGTTCCTTTCATTATTTTATTTCAGTTGCATTACAGTTCTGATTGATGGTTACATGAAATTTTAACGCTGAAACTTCTAGTCGAGCTTTGGATAAGAGCAGTCTTTTAAAAGCTTTTAAATGGTGTACAATATAATTACGGTGCAGACATTAGCGTATCTAAGAGGAAGGCCACTGTGCCATGGCCTTCCCCTCCGTCCCTAAAAAGGAAACACGATATAGCAAAACCAAGCAGTTCTAAGAGGATGTACGTTATTACTGCGTAAATGCAAAAATAAATCGATCTTTGTTTTGGTTTGTTTTCTTCCTTCACAAATGACCTAGCTTTTTAATTCCGTAATGTTTTTGAAGCATTTTCATTTTAACATTTCATTCTTCTAGTTAGTCTCGTAAAAGCACTATACTAAAACTTGCTTTCAGAATGCACAAAAAGGCGTATTTTTAGTGTAATTTTGCAGTTTTTTTTCCGGAGCATGCCCCCGTACCACCCTACAATTGTCTTGCCCTCGGCACTCTCTACAATATTGATTTGTGCCGTCACAATGCGACAAAACTTTAGGCCCCCTGTGGAAACTTTTAGTTTACGCCACTGGGTGCAGATATTAATTCTGTTTGAAAACTCGCTCTCATTAAAAGTTTTATGTTTCTCTTTAGCGCAGAGCAGTTCAGCACTCAGCACGTAAAGTAATTGCAAAAAAAAAAGGGTTTTAAGTCTTGGTTATCGGTATGTAACGTAGGTTCAATTAATGGCCACTGTTAAATTAGAAATTTGTTTCGACAGTGGCCAGTTTGTTGGTGGTGCCAACAATCTACACGATCAATGTGCCGTAGTAATTTACCCGCCAAAAAGTTTGTCAATATGATAAAGGCGGTGAATCATCCAGCCAATTCCGGTTGTTTACAATAGCTAAAATTGAATTCTAATTTTTGATATTTTTTGTTTTGATTTTGGGGCTGCGTTTGCAAAGATATTCAACAAATGCAAAAAGATATCCTTCCGAAAAAAGTTTTTGGAAACTCTAAGTGTTGTTCTTCCCGCCAAAACTACAGTTCTCTAAACTATTAGGCCAACTGTAATCTTATTAAACTATTAGGCATAGGTGGGCACAAGTCCGTTAATCGTTAATCCGTTAATAACGAAGCTAACTTTTTCATTAACTCGTTAATCTGTTAAAAAGTTTTTTCATGTTAACGGACTAAATTAACTTCCGTTAAGTTCTGTTAACGGACTAAAGTAACTTCCGTTAAGTTCTGTTAACTTCCGTTAAGGTTTTTATTGATAATATCTTGCACCATTTATTTATCGTACCGGTACAAACCAGTTTGCACTGGTAACACTTGTTGAGTACTAGCACGAGTTTTACAGAAAGCGAAGAAAAGAGCTCTTTTTTGTGGCAAGTAATCAGCTGCAGCTTTGTAGCTCTATTAATTACCGCCGTTCACAATTTCCAAAGATTTTCCGATCGCCGCTTTGTTGGCGCATTTGAACTTATTTTGATAGTAAAATTAGATTAGACTGTAAAATGTAACTTCTAAGACACAAAAAGACCACCATAGCCATGAATTTTTTCTTACAATTAGCTCAATAAGACTCAACAGCGTCATTACGTGTTCTTATAGAAGCGAGTGAAGAAAAAGAAATGTAAATTACTCGCAGAATATTAACGAATTAACGGACTTTATTAACTTCCGTTAATTAAAGCAAAAAATAACGGATTAACGTTAACGGAGGTGTGAAGTTTGTTAACGGACAAGTGGTTAACGAAGCTAACGTTTTGCATTAACTTGTCCACCTATACTATTAGGCATAATTATCTCTAAACTATTAGGCCTAATAGTTTAGAGATAGTTAGGCCTAAACTATTTAGAAATAAACCATTTGGAAATAAACTATCTCTAAACTATTAGGCCTACCACAGTTCTCTAAACTATTAGGCCTACTGTGGTTTTGGTGGGAAGAACTAAATTCAGAGTTTCCAAAATTTTTTTCGGGGGATATCTTCTTGTATTTGTTGAATATCTTTGCAAACGCAGCCCCAAAATTAAAACAAAAAATATCAAAAATTATAGCTCAATTTTAGCTACTGTAAACCACCGGAATTGCATGGATGATTCACCGCCTTTAACTTTGCTCGTGAATTTTGGAAAATTTTGGAGTAACGCCGCCAACTGCTCAAAGTTTAAGCAATTTCTTAAATAAAAAAATAGGCTAAGCATTTTGACGCATCATTTGCACTGTACACAAACTTTGGAAAATCAAAAAGGCAAAGTGTTGTATTTTGTATACGGTACATCACCAAATATCACAAACTTATTCAAGATACAGAAATTTTTTGCGGGATTCTAAAGCGGGCAGTAATATTAATATCCAAAAATCTTTGAAAATTTCTTGAGAGGCAACGCAAATAGTCTAAAGTATGCCTTCCAAAAAGACGATCAACGAAACAAAAACAAAAAGACTAAAAAGATAAAACTAAGATTGAAAATGTTGATAGGCCTGCAGCCTATTTATTTACTAAACGTGGTGGGCATGTCATCAAAGTCGGCTTGTGCAACCCTTTGCCACGTCAAAAGTCTAAGTTTTCCTTCACAAAAACAACCCGTTGCTGTTTCTTGACCTTAAGCCAACTCATTTTGCTGCAAGCACCTCTGTGAAATAATTATTTCACAGCAGAGGAACTTGGTGAGAGAATGTTGTACATTAGAAATAGGCCTACATCCACCCAAATCTGTCGTTACATTAAATTGTAAAAACTTCTTTTTTAGGAAATTGCAGAAACGATCCCAGTGATGTTGTTGATTTGCGGATTTGAGCTAGATTTTAATTTTTTTACCGCAAATCCGCAAATGTTTGCGGTAAGAAATCGGTTCGCAAATTCGCAAACCTAAACCTTAATTCCGCAATTTGCGGATTTGCGGACTTGCGGACCGGTTTGCGGAAGTGCCCAGCACTGATCATATGCTAAGCAGTGCAAAGCATTCAAATATTATGGATAAGTACTTAAACATATTCTGTAATGACACTAGCATACTGAAAGCAATTGCTGAAAGTTTACGTTAATTTACTACAACTAATTGAGTTGATATGCTAGATGAGAGGAACTTATGAACAAACGTTTGATTTTATTGGGGCTGCAGTAGCATTGGTCTTCTGGTCTTGTTATTTGTGAAATGCATTGTTGCACTTAATTGCATTTGCAGATAAATCATGGTAAAGTGGTGTGTAAAGAAAAGAGCCCCCCATTTAATTTGCACATAGGTCCTCCTTTCCTAAAGCCACCATTGCTGAAAATATTTGACAATATTAACACTTGAACAGTTTCTCATTCGCTCAGTAAAGATTTAAAAACAGTAAAATATAAGCACATTCAGTCCTTCAAGTACTTAAACAATGGCTTTCAATTTCAACTCAGTATAAACCGTTTATGGTTTGCTCGGTATGGATAGTTTTAACTGCAATTAGACTGCAGAGAGCAGACAATTTTGTTTTTCTTTTTTTTCTCCTTTACTTATCCATTAAAAATTGTTTAAAATTTTTTGGAAATTTTTGATATGGGATATCTTTTAGTGTTAAGAGAATTGTTTGCTTGAAACAAGATGACTTCTCTCTAATTCTTGAAGTTATTGACGTTTTCTTGTCCACAGTAACGTTTTGTGAGCTCATTGTTACCTTTCGACTATGAGTGTTTCTAGTTTTTGTTATTGTTTTTTGCTGCTTGAAGAGTGTTCAAATACGAAAAAAGACTATAGTACTTCCTCGATTATCCGGTCTAGTCGGGACAGCATTTCTTCAAAACCTGAACGGATAAGTAAAAAAACCGCATAATTGAATTTCTTTATTTAAACCAAAACAACGCAGCAAGAAGCAGATTCGAATGCACCAAAACTTAAACGAGGTTCAACATCAAATAATGTACCGCATTGAGGGATCTCAGTACTTTTTTATTGAAAGCAATGTAAATTTGCATGATCGTTAAAATTACAGTAGGGCTATCTATTGCCCCACATTAACTGGAAAAGTGTTAGTTATATCATAAATTATTATCTGACCCAATGGACGGATAATCGAATGCCGGATAAACGAGGTACGGATAATCGAGGAAGTACTGTACTGCTATAATCGATTTATCGTCGTCTAAAAACACATCTTTTTTTTGCACGTTATATTGACATGGCAACAAGTTTACAAGGTTTTGCAACAAACAACAGTCCGTTTGATCCATCTTCGATCTCCGGTAATCCGTTTGCGTTCGGATCTGGCAAAAATTCAAATCGTCGCACCAACGAAACCAAAAAAATAAAATATTCCATTCTTGCGAGTTGCTCCCCCAAACAACGGCGCGGTCCTACCGAAAAGGGAATAACGTTGGGGGATCGAGCAAAATTTCCTTTTTCATTCAAAAATCGATCGGGGTTAAAAATCTCTGGCTTCTCCCAAAGGTTTTCGTCGTTGTGAACAGCCCACAAGTTGGCAGAAACCTGTTGCATCATAAATACATTTAAAGATGTCTTAAGCGCCGCAATACAGAAAAAGTGAGCTTGCGGTCAAGACCAACTCGAGTAAAAAGTCAAACAACTGACAATAGCTTTTAAAGGCCATTTTATCCCAACTTAAACGTGATACAGATAAACTGAAGGAAACTCTTATGGTACCGCGGTAGTAGGTTTAGATTCAGTCTTTTTACATTTTGATGGCACTTTCAATTTTATTGCTAGATGGGCTTGAAAACAGCATAGCTTTTTGTTCCCAAGCTTTGTAATGTGTATAGCCGTTGCTGTTGAACTTGACAGTTGACATTGTACTGTACTGTTTGACACTGATCACCAGCATGACTGTTCTTGTTTGAGAATAAGAAAAAAATGACTATGAGACTGCGTTTCAATTATATAGTCATGTGTGAGCTGCAATTTTAGCTGCTGATTTAAAGAGTCATCTAGGTTTAATTCATTGCCAAACAAAGCATGCCAAACAAAATTGTATTTTTTCTTTAATATTTTACGGTAATTTCAGAAATCTTTAAGTTTTTCATCAAAAGATATTTACAGTACATTTTTTTCCGCTATTTTTAGCAATCCTGTTAATTTTTTAATTATTTTTGAATCAACCATGAGGTGCCGCTTAGAATAGAACGCATAATTATCTTAGTTACTAGAACGCCTAAACTATCCCAAACCTAATCTTAATCTCAACCCTTGAAAAAGTAAATGATGAAAAATGTGCGAATAAATATTCTTTATAGTCGCTTTATTGTCATTTATTAACTTAAAAACTTTCTTGAAATAGGTTGGTCACAACCAATCTGCAATAGGCCTGCAATTAGGCTTAGATCCTACGCCTGCAGACTAGCCTGCTATCAGATAAGTAGCTTAATAGTAGATTTTTAAAAACTGTAAAGTCTAATACAAAGAACAACTAGGTAGGCCAATGTGACATAAGCCAAAATTATTGATGTTATTCAATCGGCCAAGGCGTATTTTTCAAGTTTCTTTCTAAGTGCACCAAATCGACTACCTTTGTGCTAAAAGAAGAAAATTATGATCCTAACCCCTGGCCTACCAGATAACTAAATCGGTTTGAAACCACGTATGCAAATTTGATGCTGTCATGTTGCCACAGCCGATTTTCTTCCCGTAAGAGCAAAATCTTTCCTGTTAAAGCTATGAAAAACAATGAAAAATGGGATAAAAATGTTGGTAATCAATTATTTTTTACATGTTTAGTGTTAAAATTCAACATTCATGGTGTAATACTCCATTAAAAACATATGAAGAATGATGAAAAATTATCCAACAAAAATCTGCCGCCAGCAAAGCTTCCAACTCTACATTGTTGATTAAACCATCAACATTGCGTATAAGCATAGATGGGCAAGTTAACGCAAAACGTTAGCTTCGTTAACCACTAGTCCGTTAACAAACTTCACACCTCCGTTAACGTTAATCCGTTATTTTCAGCTTTAATTAACGGAAGTTAATAAAGTCCGTTAATCCGTGAACATTTTGCGTGTAACTTACATTTCGTTTTATTCACTCGCTTCTAGAACACGTATTGACACTGTTAAGCTGATTGTAAGGAAATATTTATTGCTATGGTGGTCTTTTTGTGTTTTGAAAGTTACATTTTACAGTCTAATCTAATTTCCAGATGAAAACAAGTTCAAATGCACAACGAAGCTGCATGATATTAACGATTAAAACCTTAACGCAAGTCAACAGAACTTAACGGAAGTTACTTTAGTCCGTTAACAGCACTTAACGGAAGTTAATTTATTCCGTTAACATGAAAAAACTTTTTAACGGATTAACGAGTTAGTGAAAAAGTTAGCTTCGTTATTAACGGATTAACGATTAACGGACTTGTGCCCATCTATGCGTATAAGTATTAATTGCAATCAATCAATATTCTTCGGAAAGCTGTGGGTTAAAAAAGTGTTAAATTTAGATTTTAACGTGCACCCTGTTTGAATGCTGATCTTATTTTGAGTCAAGTGCGTAGCCAGGATTTGGAAAAGGGGGGGGGGGCTATTTTGAAAGAGTGAGAAGTGTGCAAACGACCTTGACTCGAATTTTCATTGATCTTGAATCAGTTTCAGACGGTTTGTCCGAAAATTGAGCCGAAATTTCTCGGAAAGCTCGGAAATTGCAACGTTTTTTCCGCCGAAAATTAGGTGGTCTCCAAAAAAAAAAGGTCTTCACCGAAATTGAGAGTGATTTTTCGGCCGAAATTCAAAGGTTTTTTCCGCCCAAAATTAGGTGGTCTCCCAAAAAAAAAAAAAAAGGTCTTCACCGTAATTGAGAGTGATTTTTCGTCCAATTTCGCAAGTTCAGACGTTTGAGGGAGGGCTATTTTCAGTTTTTCACAAAAAAATCGGCCTCAAAAGCACAAAAAACATGCGATTTTGCATACTTCACAAGCCAATGGGGGAAGCTCGAGCCCCCCCCCCGCCCCCCCCCCCTGGCTACGCTACTGTTTTGAGTCATAAAGTCTTCGTAACTGTGCTCAGCACTGTAGAACACTTCGATTTGATAAAGTCATTGCGGATTTAAGATGCTTTCAGATTTTGAAGTCGTAGTTCCTACTTCCGAAATAAGGAAATGCAGTCAAAGGATTAAAAATGTAAAATTAAAAAGATAGAAAGTTTCACCGGAGTTCCTTTCGGAATAACATAGTTTTTTAACACGACATCTTCGTCAGCAGCATGCACAATTCCAAGGGGGACCAAGGTACGAAATCTGAAAACTTCTTCCACAAAAGCGGAAGTGAAAGGCATTTCTGTTCGTTTTTCCATAGCTATTTTGCCTTCTTGTCCTAAACAGCAAAAACTGCTAAATATTTGGAAACAAACTCGAACCCGAATGTTCTCGACGATACAAGTTATGGATTTTTTCAAGTTCTGTCCCACAATACTTCAAGAAGAACAACATTCTACTAGTAATTCTAACTCAGCGAAATGCCATTAGGATTAAGTACCATATATAATTTGTATAATTTATTAAAACAGATTCTAATTCGGTAAATGCGTTCAAACGAATGAAAAAATGTAATTGATGAATTGGCTAGGTTTGCTAATGTTAATCAATTTTTGTTTCCAAAACGAAACAAAAATTGAAAAAAAAATTACAGCATTGTGAATAAACTCAATTTTGCTGTGCGTGGTAAATTGAAGCATATCTGAGTTCAAGCCTTTTACCTTTTCGTTTCCTTTTAGCCTTTTACCTGTTTAGGCAAGTTTTCCTTTTAATAATATTAGACCAATCCGCCTCTTCATTGGGTAATTTGTTTCAAAAGTTATATATTTTGATGTATAATACGTTGAGGAGAAGCATGGAAAAAGCTACCGGCACACTTCAAAAAAACACCACTAGCAATACGAGTTATCTAATTGACCAATAATGATCATTTCCACATATCGTACAGTAAATCTTATTTCTCACCTATCACATCCAATATTTCTTTTCTCATCCTGCTTTGAAACTGTGGGTAATGTAACAAGCACAATAAACTCCAATACAAAGTACTACTAGTAGTTTCTGATCCAGCAAAGAACAATTCTCGAATATAATGACTGAGTTGTTCCTCCTATTAAGTCATATCGTTGTGCTGCAGTATATTGAATTTTAATTACATCTTTGTTCATCAATTTTCTTGGCCAGGAGACAGCGAAGGGATCTTTCAGCTTTCGAGTCAAGCTGCCACCTGTCTACCACGCACGGCGGAGACTTCATGCTGTTCGTTTTTATTGCTGAACGTCAAGCGAGAAAGCTGCGAATACCAATTTTCATAGTTTTTGGCTTGACCAGACCGGGAATCGAATCTTGGTGTACCGTTTCAGCAGCAGACGCTCTCACTCAATTAGCTTACTGATCGGTAAACTAAACAGTCGATTAAACTGATAAAAATGTTAACATTAAGGTAAAGTGGGATGCCTATTATTTTTTATGTAACTGTTGAACTGAAGTACAGTATTATGTGCAGTACAGAAAAAAATCCCATAAAAAGAATTTTGATCATTACACCAACCAAAAAAAATTCTGAACGTCGCCGTTTTTTTTTTTATGCTTCTTTGGCTTTCACAGTAGGAGTAGTTAATGCTTTGTTGTTTTTGCAGTTTATTTTGTTACTCGGTGTCATTTCGGTCAAAGAAGGAACCAATAAATTTTCAACTGCGTGCGCAATATATCAGTCTTGACTTAAAAGGGCATTCAAACCTGTTTTTGAAAAACGGAGAAAAAAGTCTCTATCGCTTAAAGCCTATATTTCTGACCAAAAAAATTAAGCTCTTCGTGGGCTACTTGGAATGCTCGGTTCTTGTTGAGTTCATCGTTGGAACAATTCGGTCCCCTAAATTTCGGAAGACCTAGGTGTTTCTCCCTATTACCCCCACTTCCGCCCCTTTCAACAGCCCTGCCGGTCAACCACATGATCAATGAAGCAGTTTTCTCGTTTCTCACCGAAAACGATTCATCGGTTCCTTTTTTGATTTCTAAGAGAAAGGCATCAATGAAGTCTCTTAACTCAGAATTATTTAGAGTTTCTCGATGCTCTTCTATGATGTCGTCTAAGATTTCTGAAACAGATTGCGAGTAGTTCAATAAAATTGATAATCATTTCAGCTCCGACCGAACATAGGCGTAGCCAGAGGGGGGACAGGGGGCCCGAGCCCCCCAATTGAAATGCCACCAATGATAAAAATGAGACAAATAAACCTTGTTTCTTCAGTTTCAGTTTCTTTTAGCATCTTCGCGTACCACAGTACACGCGTACAACAGTAATTAACAATAATATTGACAACCAGGGAGCCCATGCCCTCTCAATTCAAATTTTGCCAACCAATTTACATGTATAATGCGGGTGAATTTAAGGGTTTTTGCCCTAAAAGTTGCTATACCTTAAGTCCTCATCTAACCTATTTATAAACTAATGCAATTACAAGGGCTAGATTTATCTTATGGTACAAGGCCCCATAGACGTAACTTGGAGCCAGGGGGGCCAGAGGGCTTGCCCCTCCCAATTGAAAGGTCACCAATGACAAAAATGTGACAAAAAGTCTATTGTTTTTCAGTTTCAGTTTCTTTTAGCATTTTTCGCTTACAACGATAATTTACAACAATATTGACGACCATACACGGGCTCCTGGACCCCTCAATTCAATTTTTGCCAACAACTTTAAACATATAACGGGAGAAATTGAGAGTTTTTGTCCTAAAAGTTGCTATCTCAGTTTTTTTTATGAACGTAATGCAATAACCAGGGTCGAATTTACAAAAATATGCACAGTACTTCGTGGCGGATCAAAAGAGCGCTCTCGGATTGCGGTTTACCACCTCGGATGAACAACCTAAGATTAAATATGGTCTGTTGAGCTAAGAAAATATCGGTTCCAATTATTTCTTGCTCGTAGGTATTTCGCTGCTAGCTTCCACAACGTTATTGGCTGGAGCAGGAACTGCGACAACTTGCTAGGGGCCCAGCGCTCAGATGGTGAGACTCGTTTGGTCTTCACCTACTTTTGGCAGAAACATGTGGAGAAATTCTCCAAAGTGCCAAGCGCCCCGCGCAATGTAAATCCGGCGTGAGCAATAACATGGTTTGTACGCGTAACTATCGATTGTACCATTTTTAAATACAATCTATCTCCACCTCTCGAGGGTTTCCGCGGCAAAATAGTTTTGAAAAAGCAATTAGCTGGGGGAAATGCTCATTATACTAATCATTAAATTTGAATTGAGGGGGCTTTGGCCACCTGGTCGTACATATACTTCTACAACTGTTTATTTTAATGACAAAACGAAAATCTCTAAGGAAAATTTTTGAGTGAATTATGATTTACTGCTAAAATATTGCACAAGGCAATGTACCTTGCTTTCCCTACCTGGCCAAAATCAATTACTAAATTTAACCCCAAAATGCCAGATTTTTAGGGGTGTTTGGACTTGAATTGTAAGTATAAGAAGGATTGAACAATTTAATTTTTTCAATTGGCTTTCAAATGTTTAAAATCTATAAGTTCTTTGAAATGGTTCTAAGCGCCTGCGAATTGTAATCCAATGGCATTAAAATAGTTAGTTTTTTCTCAAAAATTACAAAAAATCACCCAGCGGTTGGGGGCTTCGCCCCCTGACCTCCTAGCTTTCGGCGGTCGGGGGCTCCGTCCCCTTTGTGATAGGTTTGGGATACACTACTTTGCTCGTTACGCATCCCAGTTTACGCTTTTTGGGGAGTTGAGTCCTCTCCCTTAGCAAAATCCTAGTTATGTGCCAACACACAGGCCACCGTCTCTGATCTTCTAATCTGCAATATCTTCGTCCCACAAAAAGTCCCTCTTTCAAAAATTTCTGATGACGCCATTGCATTGTAATTTGTTGTTGGGGTCCCCCCCAATCAAAAATCCTGGCTACGCCTATGCGCGTGAAACATCTTGTTAATTGTGCAAATCATATAATGTCTTTTCACAGCTATTAATTATATTTTATTAAATTATTTAAATCAAGTTATTTTAAACTGTTAATTAAAGGTAGCGTGTAATGCAGCCCTTTTTTGTTTGTTTTTATCCGCTCCAGAATGAAATATTTCCGATAATTAATTCCCAAAATAATATTATGTAATTATTAGCCGAAAGTGAAGATTTCAAAAAAGTCCAAAATACCGTAGATGCACTTAATAGTTCATTGTGTACAAAGCTCTAAAATTTCTTTGAGAAAGAGCAGCCCTTCAAAAGGTTATTGAGGTTCAATTTCATTCTACTGCTATACGTACAATTGGCACCAAAAACTGGGTATTGCTCTGCTTTAAACATATTCTTATCGTGCATAAAAGTTTGATGCAAACGATAATGGTGGTAACCCAGCACATAAATGAAGCGATCAGTGGTCGAGCGGATAGAGAGTCTGTAACTAAAACGGTAGCGTTGGATCCGATTACAGGTTAGATCAAACCAAAGACTATAACATTGTTATTCACAGGTGGCAATTTGTGGTAGGCAGGTGGCAGCTTGGCTCCAAGGCAGAAAGGCCAATTTGTTGTCTCCTGGCCGATGAAGCTTGGTGAATAAAAACGTTAATCCTTATTTCAAATGATTACTGTATCATATTTTACGCATGGTTAAGTAATTTATTATGTAGGAAACAACAAAAAGAAAATTGCGCATTTTATGCGACAAAGCAAAATCTTACCGTTTGCTATTTATTTTTACCTACGTTGCACTGGCTTTACACTTTCAACGATTTTCTGGTTAAAAGCATTTAATAGGGGCAATTTCATCAAAAATGGGGCCAAGTGAAACAATCCAATAATGAGGTTGGTGAGAGGATCATCATATCTGAACCACAAAAATGTGTTAACGATACAATCTTATCAGTTCTTCTATCATATTTAATCCATTCAGAATTTCGCTTTAGTGTGACCTGGCTAAGGGCGGGAGACTTGAGCACCTTTATCTCCTCCTGGTTGTGCCAGTGATATTAGGTGATTAGAACCTACTATCTATTCCGTTACAATTATTACGAAATGGGAAAGCAGTGAGTGTAGTGTTGACTTCAGTTGATTGGTTTATACGGCCAAGTAATTAGTTTTTCGTTTCAGTATAATAAAAACCGCCATAAGATTTTTTGTGGTTCTGCTTCAGACTTAAAATAAACAAAGTTATTTGCCTTTCAATTAATGTTTAATATTAGTGGCGTATTCTTGTATTTAGTGTCCGTCAAGCCAAGTGGCAAATAAAAGAAGGTGAAAACATCACAATAATTATTATCAAACAAAAGAACATTGAGACGTCATACGCAATCAAATTATTATTCTTTTGAAGAAATTAATTCGTACGTTTTGATGAATCGGCATAAAACTTGAAAGTTAGGATCTTCGTAGTCAAACCTTTTCCCCAACGTTACACTACTGATAACGTTTGCAATGGCTGTGAGCAAAAAAGGCTGAAAATAAATATGAATAACAAATTTTTTTCGTTACAACTGTCTACTCAAAACATGTGGAGTTGTATAAGTCCAAGGTTTCTGTGTTAAAACTATTAAAAATCTCTTTTGTTTTGCAAAAATCTAGAAAAAAAGCGTTCAACAAATACATCATCTCAATCTTTTCAAATTTGTGAAATTTAATTAAAATTTACTTAAAATAATCTCATTTTAAATACCGTGAAACATAGGAGTTTCTGAAAATTTGAGCTACCTGTTCTAGTACCGTACATTGTGTATGTACGCAGTGACTGTGCAGTGTGAACTGCTGTGCAGTGTGCACTCGCATTCAAGTTCAAGTTTTGTAAAAAAAGCGAAAAGTTTAGTGATTATGTCCACTACCCGGATTCGGTTCCCGGTCGGGTCAAACCTAAGACTACAAAAACTGATATTCATTATCTCAAAGCGTTCCTGCAAGCATGTCGTTCCGGCAATAAAAAGCGACAGTGTGAAGCCTTTACCGTTTGCGGTAGATTGTGTGGCAAGTGGCAGCTTTAAAGATCGCAAAAGTTTCTCTGTTTCGTTGCCAAGGTCATTTCTTCTTCTTCTTCCTTCATTGCCCACTTTTCCATGGGTTTGCGGTGGCAGCAGCTTGAGATTAAGCCTCCACACTTCCAGGTCTTCAAACACAAGTATATAATTTGAATGATTAAATTGCAATTACAATAAAAAGCTTTATTCGGTTCTACATCTGAGAATAACGTTTTCCTCTTACGGTAAACCAGAATTGCTGGAATCGTTTTGGAAATTGTGCCAACATCCCTACAAAATTTTTGAAAACTTTAAGTTCTTTTGAAATAAATTGCTTTAGTATGCGTGACAATTCTAATTATTGATAAACCATGATGCAGTATTAATAATTGCGTGCTAATAATCGTATTGATAAGTAAATGATGTCTTCTTTCGGTCAACCTTTTTAAATAAGGTTTTGCAATAGTTTTGATGAAAAATTTCATCAGCATTTCGTCATAGATTTTGGCTATTGCATCACAAAAGCTTGTATCACAAATATTATTACCCTACAAAAGTCTTCATAGCAACCGTGATAAATGGTGTTGATTTTGACTAAATTGATTTTGATTTTGACTAAATGGTGTTGATTTTTTTCATAAACACCATTGCAAAGCCTCATGTAAAAAGTTAGTGTTGCCAAGTTATTTTGATTTTGTTTTTATATAGCATTTAAAGGCAAAAGCACAAGACACTTATCGGGTCCAAATAAGGCCTGAAATTTTGTCAACCTAAAGCCCGAACCCGACCCGAAAAGTCCATTTCAACTTACAAATCTGAGCAGCCGCGTTTTATTTTATTACAATATTTACTAAGGTTTAATGTCTTCACAAAATTCAATTACCGCAGTATCGAAAGCTTGTCCATTTTGAGCTTGCATTTCTTCAATCAAGCGAGACGCTTCCTCCAAAATTTTGCTTTCCATGCTTTGCTTCCCAACTCCAAAGCTTATAAAAATGCAACAGGTATCAAACTATATCGTCGCCTTGTCACGAATAAGATAAAGAACTCGATAACGTTTGGTCAAAGCGCGTTAAAAATTTAAAAATTAAAAATAAATTAAAGAAAGTTTTTGATATTTTATTTTTTTGTAATTTTTTAATCGTTGCTATTGTTTGCTTTAAACAAAACTAGCCTTTTGTTAAAAAAAGCTAAAACAGAAATTCTTCTGCTGTGTTTGTGCTAGGGGTGTATTTAGGGGTGGGCCATTGGGCCATGCCCCACCCCTTTGGGTCGCCAGGATAGTATACGAGTAATTAGCATAGATTAGTATGCAAAATTGCGAAATGGCCTCCTCCTTTATAAGTTGGGCAGAAGCTTTGAGCACACAAATGGTAGGCGAATACCTTTGTTTTTGGCCCGCACCCAAAAACATCGGAGTAAATTTGAGTGAAGATGTTTTTTTTTTGGTCTTCATCTAATTTTGGGCGAAAAATCGGACTAAATTGAAGTGAAACAATATTCATTTTGACCTTTGTTCTTCTCAAATTTTCTGAGGTTCCTGCCCCCCCCCACCCCCTTTCAAAATCCTGCGTACGCTACTGGTTAGTGCAATGTTTTTCAGTGAACCAAACCATATAGTCATAACTTATATCGGAATTTAAGTCTATAAATTTGATTATTAATGCGTTAAGTTTATTTTCTTCTGCTTTGTACTTTTACATGTATTTTATATTGAAATGCTTTTTTTAAGTTTTTTTTTAACTCCATTTATTTAAAGTAGTATTGAATAATCTCATTCATGCGTAATTGCGCATAAAGCAAGCATCACTCGTCTGTTTAATCACACCAGCTTAAAAATCGGTTTTATTGAAGAAATGAGAACTACTTGAGCTAATAAAAGAGGTTCCCTAAACTTTTTTTTCACAATTTCCATTATTTGCAAAAGTACGATTTTATCCATTTGACTCGGTACTATTGGCAACCCTGCGTTTCGCAAGTTTGTGACATCACAAAAGTCAGATTTCGCTAAATATCCCAGTCACACTGAGCCCGAATAAGCACGAATCAGACCAAAGTGGTAGGAAAGCAAAATCGGGTTAATTCGGGCTCATTCGGGGTGGCGATTTCAAATGCAATACGAATTCACTTTGAATGTAATACCCCAGTCACACTGAGCCCGAATCAGCCCAAATGTAGTACGAATCATGATTCGTAGTGCATTCGCGCTGATTCGAAGCGCATTCGTAACGTTCGTACTGCATTCGGGCTGATTCGTAGTGGAAAAAACCTCGAAATACAGTAGATTCGAAGTGCATTCTTACTGCATTCGAAGTGGATTCGGGCTCATTCGAAGCAAAAATTACATCGCAACCGCTTGGTTACGTAATTTTTTAGATTAACATGCAGTATATTTTTAGTATTTTATGCAGCGACTAGCTTTTATTGCACTATTTTATTATAACACTATTTTATCATGACACGATAATCTTGTTCATATGAAGAAATGCCAAATTTTTGAGCGATAGCGCAGAAAATGGATTAATCCATTCAGTTGCAGTATATTGAATATGTGTCGCAAAGACCGTATAGCCTCATCAAAAATGTTCTAATTCCAAATGCATCATCTGCTAGTATGAAGTTTGGCATAGGCTTATCATCATGTGGGAGAGGATAAGGCTTTTGAAATCTTAACTGCTCATTTTCAAGACATTTTTTAAACTCAGACTCATTAAAAATTTGAGCATCAGACACGCTTCCATATCCACTAATATCAACCAATCGAACTAGATAGTCTCCATCCACTAAAGCCATAAGGACCAGAGAAAAGAATCCCTTGTAATTGTGATACAAGGAACAGCTTTTGGCAGGTTTTCGGATAGCAACAGTTTTCCATCGATGGCCCCTTCAGCATGAGGAATTTTACATTTTTTTCTAAACACCTCCTCTATACCTTATTCCATTCTTCCGGATTCGCGGGACATTGTAAAACTTCATCTTTGTATTATTCCACAATAGCTTCGCAAACTTTCGGTATTAGAAGACAACTGATTTTTCTTGCCACTCAAAAACTGTACATGAGACTGGGATATTTATCTCCTGAAGCTAGATACCTCCCTGTTATAGCAATTTTCAAGCCTGGGGAAAGAGCCTTCCTCATATGTGTATCCGTTTTTGTTATTCTAGGACCGACTCTTTGTACTTATTCATCAAACATGGCGGGTTCCATTTTAAGAAAGTTAAAAAACGCTTAAGGGTCTTCTATCCGAAGTTCATTCATCAAACGTTGAAAATGTCCATGTAATTGTCTTCTTTCTGCTAACAGCCAAGGACGAGTTTGATACTTTTTAGGCTTTCTATGCTTTTTTACTTTCTTATTAGCTTTCCTCGGTTTTCCCGCTTTATCATGTTCTTTTTTGATCAACTCTTCAAAAAGTGCAGAAAGCTGCAGAACTATTGCTTTGTCATGCAAATCCATTTCGAATAGAATGAAACCCATAGGTGGGCAAGTTAATGCAAAACGTTAGCTTCGTTAACCGCTTGTCCGTTAACAAACTTCACACCTCCGTTAACGTTAATCCGTTATTTTCAGCTTTAATTAACGGAAGTTAATAAAGTCCGTTAATTCGTTAATATTTTGCGTGTAATTTAGATTTCGTTTTATTCACTCGATTCTAGAACACGTATTGACGCTGTTGAGCTGATTGTAAGGAAAAAATTATTGCTGTGGTGGTCATTTTGTGTTTTGGAAGTTACATTTTACAGTCTAATCTAATTTCAAGATAAAAATAAGTTCAAATGCACTAACGAAGCTGCGATCGGAAAATCGTTGGAAATTGTAAACAGCGGTAATTAATAGACCCATGAAGCTGCAGCTTATTATTTGCCACAAAAAAGAGTTCCTTTCTTCGCTCTCTTCTATTAAACTCGTGCTAGTACGCAACAAGTGTTACCAGTGCAAACTGGTTTGTACCAGTACGATGAATAAATGGTGCAAGATATTAACCATAAAAACCTTAACGGAAGTTAACAGAACTTAACGGAAGTTAATTTAGTCCCTTAACATGAAAAAACTTTTTAACGGATTAACGAGTTAATGAAAAAGTTAGCTTCGTTATTAACGATTAACGGACTTGTGCCCACCTATGATGAAACCACTACAAACCAGTGCAGCAACTTACAGAGAATATTTAATTATTTATATGTATGATGTCATTGTGGCGGGAAGTGTAACTAGGAGCAGTGATTAGCCCAACCAAATCTAAAAACTTGGCGACTGCTAAAACGGATACCTGTAGACCTGTAGGTTACCAGTACTGATGATTTGTTTCTTAGTTTGCAAGAAACAGATCACTACTGGTAGCCTTGGTCTGCAGGAACCGGTTGTAGCAGTATGGTCGTTTTTGGCTTCAAATTTTGTATCCTTTATAGGCTAAAAATATTATCAAAGCTGGTCTAACTTTGATAGGCTTAAGAGTAGATTATATCACTCGGATAAGGTGACTGATTAATTTAGATAGAACTGGAATCGCTGTCTAAAGCACAATAGGCTAGTTATGTACATTCCTCATCGAAAATTGCGTTTCATAGTTAGTGAGAAATTTTGCAAAATCTGCTTTTTGTGATGTCACAAAATTGCGAATTGCCAATGGTTTGACGTCCTTCGTCGTCGACTCCTGGGCCCGTACGCAGAGATCTCACTAGTAGCACGATCTAGAAGTAGTCTGACTACTACAGTAGAACGACTTCGTATTCAGAGATCGCTCTAGAAGTTGTGCTACAAGTCTCACTACTAGTGAGACTATTTAGTCTGACTAGCTAGCCAGATTTCGTATTCACAAATCTCACTACAGCTAGTGAGACTACTAGTCAGACTAGAAAATTAGGCTAAATTTGCTGGAGCGGTCGAGACCAGTCTAGAAGTCTCACTAGCTGCTATTTTCTAACGAAAAACAACGCAACCATCGCTTATTTTCTGTCCAAAACATTATAATTTTATTCTTATTTTCCCGTTCACTGCAATTTTAATACGATAAAGTGGATATTTTTGTCTGACCCATTGATTTAGCATTGTAAATTTAAACAATAAAAAGTTTCAGAATCTATGATTTTACGGGAAATGCCTGCAACATTCGCTCTCATCAAGCGCAATCAAAAAGAAGTTTTTGTGAATGCGACCATTAGACCGTATCGCCACATACAAGTCATGTAATACCGCAATAAATTTTTTTCCGACGCATTTTTGAAAGTTCGCTTTTTAGCGCGGGAGTTGTCAAATTACGTATTTTGTTTTGGTTATTGAAATCTGCAGCCATTAATTACTGCATATCGAAACATGTTCGGGATTTTTTGTGGTTACCTCTTAACTCTTAGGCCGGGATCACACGATCAGGTTTTTTGCAAATTGGCTGGCAAAAATTGAATTGAGTTGGACCCGGGGCCCCTAGTCTTCCATATTGTTGTTTGTTACTATTGCAAATGAAAAATGCTAAAAAGAAACTGAAGAAACAGTAGGCTTTTTTGGCACATTCTTGTTATTGGTGAAATTTCAGTTGGGAGGGGGGCGGGTTCCCTGGCCCCCCCCCCCCCCCTTTTGGCTACGCCTATGCTCCAATGGAGGAAAACAAAAAAGGTGTTCGCAAATTTTCCGCGAGGTTTCTGGCGTTTTCCAACAAAGTTTCAACGGTTCAAAAAATAGTGCTGTCCTCGAGCCGAGGACAGGGCGATTTTCGAGGGCTTGAGGCTTCGAGGCCAAGGACTTGAAAATCTGTCCTCGAGGCTAAGGACTTCTTCGAGAACTCCACCTCTGGTTGCGAATACGTCTAGCTTTGAAGCAGGAAAATCATGCCGAAGTTGGATAATGATTTCCACGAGCATTTCGAAAGAAAGGAAGAAGGAGAAAAAGTTCTTGCAAATTGCAAGTCTTGTAAGTTTGCAGCGATCCCTGTGCCTAACAAGACAGGCAAATCCTATTTTCACTCAGGCAACCTAATGCAGCATCTTAAACGCAAACACCCCCGAACAGGCATGAAACGTTGATCAAATCAAAAGGTCGGTCTTCATCTGCAGCGTCTTCAAGTGCCACCTTCGATGCCTTCGTTACTGTAATGCGACCAGCCGAGAAACGCTATGTTGATTATACCATCGGCGTTTCAGATTTCAAGAAAGCAGTTGTGGAAGTAGTAACACTTAACGGGCTTCCACTATCGAAGAATCCACTTGAAGCATCAGGCATCAAGAAGATACTGCAGCAACTTTTCGTTTTATACTGATTTGGAAATGCGGTTAAATAAAAGCTTTGATAGCTTGTAAACGGAGTGCTAAATTTTAGGCAACAAACTTAAATTTCAAAATAGTTTAAAAAATCAATAATCGCACAAATAATCGCAAAGTAGCTGCGATATTATCGCATCGAAAAAATTTCAAATTATCGCAAGAAAAATCGTATATGTTATTCTACTTTGCATCGCATCGCAAAATCGCATCGCAGTTTTTCTCCGTAACAAATATCGAAGAAAATCATCGATGCGATGCGATTGCCATCCCTGATTTTGACATTTTCCATTTTTCTATTTCATTTAATTGCAGGTCTTAAAAAAAATTTCACTCGTGTAGCTATTTATTACTAAAAGCTGCAGCTTTTCGCCTTTGTGAACTTTGACAAAGCGTATAATACTAAAACCGCTGCGGCGGCAAATTTCAAAGAAATTCCTTAACCGCGCAAATGCTTTTACAGCGAAAAAATCCATGTGACACCTTTAACAATTTTTTTGCCGAAAAAACCAGATGCTTCCGTCTGGCAAGAAGTTTTTCAAGAAAATAGCGTCTAGATGTGATAGGTCTAAAATTCTTTACGCAAACAAATTGTGCAAAAAACCTGATCGTGTGATCCCAGTCTAACGCTCTTAATCAAAATAACTTACGATACCACATGTCGAGTTAACATTTTTTGACGCCTTTCTCCTTTCTTTTGCGGTTTCTAGTGCAAGGTAACGAGTTTTTACGTACAAAATCCGGTTGAGTTTCACTTTAAAGAAGCGGTTCGGTCGTAAAGCAATGCAAAGGTTACTACAGTTCAAAGATCGCACAAGGTAGTCTCACTAGAGTTAGTATAGAAGTTAGCACGATCTCTGAATACGACTAGAGTTCATGCTACTTCTAGTGCGACTATTAGCAAGTAGAACGACTTTCTAGATCGTGCTACTAGTGAGATCTCTGCATACGGGTTTGACGAAGTTTGACGTCCTTCGTGGTCGACTCCTGGGAAATCATAACGACTTCCACTGGCAGTTAGGAGGCCAGATCAACCACCAATCCTGCAGCTGCAAAGCAGCTTGAGTCATAATATGCACAGAGCTGTTTCGAGCTTTTAGCTCTCATCGGCAGCCCCCAGCTTCTCTAACAAAGTTATTCCCCAGCTGTTGTGTTTTTTATTATTACAAAATTACGAGAAACAAACGGAACACAACATGTCACAATTGTTTTCAATGTTAATCAATTTTTATTCTTTAATTAAAGGTATTCCCCAGCTGGACAAGACTCTTGGCCGAACTGGTCAAAGGTTTTCCCCAGCTGGACAAGACTCTTGGCCGAACTGCACAAACCTTAAGGGCTTGCACAGTGGCAGAGCATTTGTAGGGAATAAACGATTTTTCACTTGTGGTACTTAATAAAACAAGTGAAAAAATCGCTGAATCCTTGTAGTAAGGATAGCCATAGGCTATCCCTACTACAAGGGTTCCCCTTGAGTGACCACGGAAATCATAACCGAAAAGTTTGACGTCCTTCGTGGTCGACTCCTGGGAAATCATAACGACTTCCACTTTTTTTTTTTAAGTACCACAAGTGAAAAATCGTTTATTCCCTACGAAGCCTCTGCCACTGTGCAAGCCCTTAAGGTTTGTTTAGTTCTGCCAAGAGTCTTGCCCAGCAGGGAAATAACTTTGTTAGAGAAGCTGAGGGCTGCCGATGAGAGCTAACAAGCTCGAAACAGCGCTGTCCAGCTGTCTGCATATAATGACTCGAGCTGCTTTGCAGCTGCAGGGTTGGTGGTTGATCTGGCCACCTAACTGCCAGTGGAAGTCGTTATGATTTCCCAGGAGTCGACCACGAAGGACGTCAAACTTTTCGGTTATGATTTCCGTGGTTATCCTATGGCTATCCTTACTACAAGGATTCAGCGATTTTTTCACTTGTTTTTTTTAAGTACCACAAGTGAAAAATCGTTTATTCCCTACGAACCCTCTGCCACTGTGCAAGCCCTTAAGGTTTGTTCAGTTCGGCCAAGAGTCTTGTCCAGCTGGGGAATAACTTTGTTAGAGAAGCTGAGGGCTGCCGATGAGAGCTAAAAGCTCGAAACAGCGCTGTCCAGCTCTGTGCATATTGCCAATGGTACCAAGTCAAACGGATTAAACGTATTTTCACAAATAGGGGAAATTGTTGGAAAAGGTGTGGGGCTAGGGTTGCTAAATCGGTAGAAACGTTTTCAAGGACGTTTGATGTCTGAACTCTCTTATTCTTAGAAAATTATAAAATCAATAATTTAAGCGTACTTTATGAAAAAAGAATTGAGCATTTTATTGATAAGCTACTAGTACTACTGTTGCCAGATAAGAAATCATAGCTTGCAACAATTAATTATCAACCATAGCAGACCGAAGTTTTTAGAAACTCTTATCAAGAACACTAGTGTAGAATTATTGTGCATGCAAAAACAATAAAACTAAAGGTCTAATGCTTTGTGTCAGCGTAGTTTGTTTAAAAGAAGTATTGCAAATCACTAAGAGTGAAGCCCATCCATAAATTGCACAATTACCAAATAATGCTTCGATGCTCGAACTGCATATCACGTTGTGTCCCTGAGAAAGACAGTTAAAACTATGTTTCAATCAGGGCCGAATTGTCTACTCGTCTAGATTGACAAAGATTATAATACAGTCCCCAAAGTGTTGTGTGTATGATTGCATGATAAGACTACACAGGGTGCCTGACTCACCCGTCCAATAAAACACAATATTACACACGCATAGTAGAAACGGGTAGAGCAGAGATTGCCAGCATGAAATGTAGATGGTGGGATGTGGGTATGTGGTGCAAGGCAAGGAGGGAAGAATGTTTGCCTTCTTGATTTTTGATTGCACATTTGCACTCTTACTTACTACAAAGCATAAGCCTAGAAGCTCAGTGGAAGAAAATTTTGATTTTTCGGCTTATGTTTTGATTTTTTGTCGGCAGCGTGGCCGGTACTGTAAAGGCGTCGTTTTTACGACAACCCTGATCGTAAGATCTAAGTTCAACCCGCACCCTGGCCACGTTGTTGCATTCTTGGATAAGGCGTTTTACGAAGATTACCTTTGCATGGTGGCTTCGAACAAACAGCAAATTCATTGGGCAATAATTCGAAAAAATCCACACGAACATTGGAAACACCTAAGCAGGTGCGGATTTGTCCCAGCACGAAGTACAGTTATTAAAAGCGTACGGATCGTCCAATAGTTAGCGTCTAACGCTGTTCAGTGACATTGTGACAAAAAGATAAATATATACTACAACAACAACAACGTGTTTGCTCTGCCCCCTCTTTTTTACTCTCAACGTTTTTCTTGTAACCATTCTCAGCTGAATTTTACCATTGTTTCTTGAAATTATTACACCATAGACTCATTATTAAGAATCTATTGTTACACACAATGCGGATGCATTTAGCATTGAATATAAATATCCCAAATAGGGCTACCTTGTTAATTGAATATTTGGTTGTTTTGATTTTTAGTTCATTGCCAAGTTTATAAAAACCAACAAGATTGGTTTGTCTGTGTTGCTTTGTAGGTTCAAGGACTTTAAGGACGCCAGAAAATTTTTAAGGACATTTGTCCATTTTTCAAGGATCAAGGACTCACCAAGATTTTATGGCAAATTCAAGGACGATTCTTGAGATTCAAGGACGTTTGGCAACCCTATGTGGGGCACCTCTTTATTACTTCAAGTGGTTCTCATTTCTTCAATTGAACCGATTTCAAACAGTATCTCTTTAAAGCACCATTTTTGGATTCTGCTTACATTAAAGCTAAAAAAATAATAAGTTTTTGAAATTCACCCTCTCAATGTCATGAAACCAAATTTCCTTTGTGCATTCCATTTGTTTCCATAATCAGCAAAAACAAGGCCAAGTCCATTTGTAAATTGATGCTGAAACGGAAGATGTGGTCTACCTGAAAACTTCGTTGATTGTTTGACAAATGCCTGTAAAAATGAGTTGTCACTTAAACTTAATTCGTAGTTATACATTGTCCTAGCTTTTGATCTCGAACATCAAAAACACAATGCGGCCCTCTCCAAATGCGCTATTCAAATTTTGCAAGAACTGTTCTGTAAGCGGTGCTTTGAATTTAGCAGCCGGTTCGTTCGATCCAAATGTGCAAAAAATCTATTCAAGCAATTTTTAACAACCGGTTCTCTAAACGTAGTAATCGATTCGCGAGAACCTGCTAAATAGCTCTACTTGGCCCTCTCTACTCAAGTAAGGTAATGCTTGGTTTTATTATTCCAGCATGTCTGCTACATCCATATAGGCGTAGCCAGGATTTTTGATTGGGGGGACCCAAACCACAAATCACATGCAATGACGTCATCAGAAATTTTCAAAAAAAGAACTTTTTGTGGGGCAAAGATATCGTAGAATGGAAGATCTGAAGCTGTAGCCCGTTGGCACTTAACCAGGATTTTGGTAAAAGGAAAGGGCGAAAACTAATAGTTGGAAAGTGCAAATCTAACTTAGGAGACGTGTTGAGTAAGCTAGTGTACTCAAACGTATCACAGACGCCGGAGGCAAGGGGGGTCTGGGGCAAAGCCCCCAGCCGATGGGCCATTTTTGAACGTTTTTGGAAAAAAAAGCTATTTTAATCCTATTAGATCACATTTCGCACGTGTTCAAAGCCATTTCAAAGAACTAGATTTTTAACATTTGAAAGCCAATCCAAAAAATTAAACTGCTTAATCCTCTTTTTACATGCCATTAAAGTCCAAAACACGTTTAAAATCTTGCATTGTGGCGTAAAATTTTATTTGCAAGTGATTTGGTCCATGTAGGGGGGAAGTAAAGCACATTGCCTCCTGCAATATTTTAGCAGTAAACAGTAATCCACTCGAAGATTTTCCTTCAAGATTTTTGTTTTGTCATGAAGTTAACCAGTTGTAGTACATGTACGGCCAGGTGGTCCAGGCCCCATCAATTGAAATTCAGTCATTTGTTTAATGAGCATATTCCCTAGCTTTTTTTTTCAAGTATTTTGTGCGTAAAAACTGGCGAGGTGGAGTGGAGTCGTTATTGAAAAATGGTACAATAGATGGTTACGCTTACTAAACATGTTATTTCTGGGCCGGATTTACATTACGCGAGGCCCCTGGCACTTAGGGAATTTTTCCAACATCTTTCTGCCAAATGTAAGTGAAGACCAAAAAAGTCCTACTATCTGAGTGTAAAATATTGCACGCCTACATCGTAAATTTTAACTTGCCGCAACGAGATTCGAACCTTTGGAACTGGTTTATAGAAGATTGAACGTAATTCTGTACGCAAATTGGATTTTCAGACTGCACTATATTAAGCGGCGGATTATCGCCCAAAGACTGACCTTAATTTCGTTTTACGTTTGATTGTACACTGCACATCCTTTTTGTAGCGTTTTTTGTTGTTCACGTAAAATCTAAAAATTAGTTAGCAGTTGGATCTTGTCAAGGTAACGTCATTAAATTTGTGTTTTAAAAATTGACAAGTTGAGTTGAGTTGTTGAATTGGAAACTGCGACATTGGAAATTCTCAAGATTAAACCTCGAAAACCGCATTACGATACTGTCAGCCGTCGTCCTCATCGTGTTATTGTGTTCTCTTCCGTCACCGTTACAGTCGTTTGGGCGAAACAGTTTGAAACCGCTCGCTCGCTCGCTCGCTCGCTCGTTCGCTTGCTCTTTGAATATTTTACTTCTGCTGTGAATAAACATCGATCTGATCTACACGCTTGGTGGAGAATTGAGCAGGAGTCAAGAAGCTGAATTTGAGATTCGAGTTCCGAGCGCGTTTCTCTGTAGCCAATCACCTTTGTTGGCACCCGGAGTGTTCCCAAACCACTCAATTAAGACGTGTGCGCAACAAAAAGTTTCAAACTGTTTGGAAGCTACTTTCTCGAGGAGAAAGTTTCGAATCGAATCTGGAATCGACATCGTTGAAGAAAGGCGTCCATTTGGGACAAGAGATAACCTTTGCGAGGAAAACTTGGATTTACGGTGCGGACTGACAGGTGTGCGATTTGTGTTTTTGTTGTGCCTTTTATTATTTTGTTACAATTGCTAACCCCTTGTTGCATTTGTGCACGATGACGAGGGATCTCCCAGGTTTGCTGAGGGACTTAAAGAGGGAGTACCTTGCGGTCGAAGGACTGATGGCTAGTCCTATAAATAAGGGTATTCTTCCTATGTTCATTACTAACGCTAATGATTTGTATAAGGAAGTGATGCTGAAGTGCCAATCGCTGGGAGAAAATGACATTTTGCCTGATAGTAGCAATGTAACTAAATCTAGCGTAATTAAGTCTAAACTAGAATTTGATGAGAGAGTGAGGGAGTGGCTTGACCGCGCTGAGCGGGCTGCGGCGAACTCTGGCGCGGAGACGGAGTCTGATAGCGACCAAACGGAGTCGCAGTCGGAGATTGATTGCCGCCTCAGCTCGCACAGTAGCCGTTCTCGCCCCTCCTACTCTAGTGTTAGAAGTCAAAAGGTAAAAGAGAGTTTAGTTAAACTGAGAATGGCTACGTTTGCTAGAGAACTACAATACGAGCATTCTCGACAAAACGAAATCATGCAAGAAGCTCTTCGGAAGGCCGAGAGAGCGCGTGATGAGGCTGAAAGAGCCTTAAAGGGAGTGCAAGACTCGACAAAACAAGATGCCTTAAGGCGCGAGAAGGACTATGAGGTTCGACTCGCGACTGAAGAGGCTAAGGCGTGGGAAGAAGTTAGAAGTAAAAGGGGTTCGGTTAAGAGTGTTAGTACCTTGTCCGCTGCCGCTGCACCGAAACACAAACTTACCTTGGGCGGTAGTGTTGGTAAGGGAGACGGAACCGTTAAGGGACTGTGTGGGAGAAATGTGGCTCCATGGCGCCGCGAAGTCAAGACTTATAAATCTGAATTCGAAAACGAAGTTGCTAAGCCATTGCAAAGCCATTCCCGCTGTCCTGAGCCGGAGACGCCGCCTAAGCCGATACTTGCTCCTGTCCTTTGCAACGGGGGGAGCGACCTGGTAAATGATGTTGTGAGTGACGGTGCGACGGCGGCTAAGGAACCTTGGAAAGGGGTTTCTGTATCAGATAAACCAGTCTACGCCAGCCAAAGGTTAGAACCCGTATCTTGTAAAAATGAAATTACTAGCTCTTCGTGTTGGGGTCCGACGAGGCCTCTTCAGACTGATGCACTAGCGTCTGCTGCCCGGCCGAAGCACTTGGTGGAGTCCGAGCAATCTATTTACCGTCAAGGCTTCGCTCCGACGACCACTGTGAGTGGCCGGATGGGCGCGATGATGCAGGACTACCCTCCACCTAAACCGGTAATACCTTGTTTCGACGGCGACCCATTGATGTTTTGGACGTTCGTTCGAAGCTTCGATACACACATTGCAGCTAAAATGCCAAGTGACGCCGCTCGATTGGTGTATCTGCTTCAGCACTGCACTCCTAAGGTGAGGCACGAGCTAGAGCATTTTTCGCGAGATAATACTACAGGCTATCGTCTTGCACGCGAAAGCCTATTCAACGACTATGGGCAACCACATACGATTGCGTATTGTTGCGAACAAAAGTTGTTAAACAGTCCTAGATTAAAATTTAAGGACCCAAGTGGCTTGAAAGACCTTGCTATTCTCATGGATAAATGCCTGGGAATAATGGAAGATATCGGAGACTTTGCGACTCTGAATTCTTTTGGTACCATAAAACGTATAACGGATAAACTTTCAGAAGAAATGCAACGTGAGTGGGTGCGTTGGGCATTTAGGGTCTTAAAAACTACTGGCCACCAAGCAAAGTTCAAGGAACTCGTAGAGTTCGTGCGCAATGAATCTGATGAAGCGAATTCTTTACATGGAAAATCCTTTTATTTGGGGTCGAAACCGCTGATGTGCTCTCAGCCTTCGGCGAAAAGGTCGTCCTCGTTTGGCACCGCTGTTTACCGCGGTGAGAATGCACGCACAAACCCTGCTTCAGGGCCATGCTGTCCGTACTGTAAGGGCGGCCACAACTTAAACTCTTGTGATGACTTTAAGAATACAAGCAGGTCGAAACGCATAGACTATTTGCGAAAGGAAAATCGATGCTTCCGCTGCTTAGCGAAGGGTCATGTTGTTGGTGACTGTAGATCGAGGCTTGTTTGTGAAGTGGATGGCTGCGGTAAGAGATCGCATCACACCTTGCTTCACATATACCCCTCGGATCTCTCCGAGATGGCAAGTGGTTCAAAAACTCCGGTGGGAGCGATGTGTGCTACACTCTGTGGATCGTTACAAAATGAAACGAGAAATAACAGTTGCTGTTACTTCATGACCGTCCCAGTAAAAGTACGGTATAGAAATAAAACCGCCAAGACTTACGCATTGCTTGACTCTGGTTCACAACGAACATTTTGTGAAAAGGAACTAGCTCGGCGACTCGGAGCTAGTGGCCCCAGAGAGGTTTTGCTTATTCAAACCCTCTCTTCTGGATCGGATCCCGCGGTCGTGGATGGCATGTTGATCCCTCTGTCCGTGATGTCTTTGACTCATGGTTGGTAACGAGGTTGAGCTCCATGAGGTCTTGACCGTAGATGCGATTCCATTAAGGGCTGCTGTTCCTACCGCATTGGAGCTTAATCGAATGCAACATTTAGAAGGAGTCGAACTCCATGAGTTGCAAGACAAGTCGGTGGGATTGTTAATTGGATTAGATAACCCCACCTTGTTCAGACCTCTAGAAAGCAGACATGGGAAAAATGGCGAGCCGGATGCTATCTTGACCACATTGAGTTGGACGCTATTCGGGACTGCTTTCTCTAGCTCACAAGAGAATGACTATTGCTTCCATGTAAGCACCTTCACCGATCGCGCCCTTACAACTTCCCCTTATGATAATGCAATTTCTTGTGGCCTCGAGTGTGATAACTCCAAGGAGGATAGAATTGCATTAGAACAAATGGAACGATCCGTTAAGCTTGTTAACGGACGTTTCCAACTGCCTTTGCTCTGGCGTGATAAGCAAACTGTACTCCCCGACAACCGGGCAGTGGCTCAGAGCCGTTTGGAGTCGCTAAAGCGTCGGCTCATCAGAGATGATCAGCTACATCAGCTGTATGCCAAGACCTTGCAGAATTACATTGATCACGGCTATGCTGAACCGGTACCGGGAGACGCGGAAGTCGCGAGTCGCCGTTGGTTTCTACCTCACCATCCGGTGACTAACCCCAATAAGCCGGGCAAGGTGAGAATTGTGTTTGACTGTGCTTCCCGATGTAAAGGTGTGTCGTTGAACGATATGCTCATGCAAGGACCCCAACTGAGTCTGCCAGACGACTCTTCTCTGTTTGAAAAGGGAATCAATGTTGTGACCACCTTGGTCTCCACTAAAGAAGCTGTTGTTGATCCGCCTATGGATCGTTTAGTTAAATATTTTTCATCCTGGCATGGGCTTAAAAGGGCTGCGGCTTGGTGGGTGAGGTTTGCTGACTACATTCGGCGTTCAGCTGGAGTTTTGTCAAGGAAATCTGTTGAAATTGGTGTAGATGAGTTGCAGGAAGCCGAACTTCGGTTATTGAAGTATGATCAGTGTTGCAACCTACCCCACCTGGTCGCTGCTCTGGAAAACGGTAAAGATGTTACAGCGGCTGTGTGTCCGTTGGTAATAAGAAAGTTAAATCCGGTTTTGGATGATGGAGTGGTTCGGGTTGGAGGTCGACTGGCTACTGCTCCTGTGGAGTACAACCAGCGCCACCCCATCATCTTATGTACTGAATCGCATATGACTGAATTAATTGTAAAACACTATCATGAAACCGTGGGCCATTCGGGAGTTGGCCACACTTTCACGGCGCTTCGCGCTCGATATTGGATCCATGGGGGGAGCGTGGCTGTTCGAGGAGTACTCGGGAAGTGTCTGAGTTGTCGGCGAAATTTCAAGCCCTGCGAGCAACAGATCATGGCTGATCTTCCTACTGCGAGACTGAGTGTCGGACGGCCACCCTTCTTTCATACAGGCGTCGACTTGTTTGGCCCTTTCTTAGTGAAGCAGGGGCGAAGTGTTGTTAAGCGCTACGGGTGCATTTTCACGTGCATGACCGTGCGCGCGGTACACCTCGAAGTGGTACACTCCCTCTCCGCTGACTCCTTCACTTCTGCTCTTCGAAGGTTTGTCAGCCGGAGAAGCAATGTCGCTCATTTACACTCAGACAATGGAAGCAATTTCACGGGAGCTGATAGAATTTTGCGCGAGTCCATACGGGACTGGAACCAGCACCAAATCGGCAGATTTCTTCTACAGAGAGAAATCGAATGGCACTTCAATACACCATTGGCGAGCCATTTTGGCGGTGCTTGGGAACGCCTGATACGTTCAGTGCGTAAGGTAATGCGCTCTCTGCACTCCGGTGCGACCTTTAGCGATGAAGGTTTCATCACCTTGCTGACGGAAGTAGAGAGCATTATCAACTCGAGACCGCTCACGCCGATATCCACTGTGGAGGACTTTGACCGACCGCTCACTCCCAAGGATCTTCTGGTGCTGCAACCAGATTCCGGACTCCCTCCTGTGATAACTAGGGACTCTGACACCTTTTTTCTCCAGCGATGGCGGCATATTCAGCACTACTCAGATTTGTTTTGGAAGCGCTTGGTTAAGGAATACTTGCCTTCACTAGTCCCGAGGCAAAAATGGTATGATGCTAAGCCAAACGTGCGTAAAGGAGATATTGTGATTTTAAAAAATGAAGTTATGCCTAGGTTTCAATGGCCTCTTGGTCGGGTGATCGATACCTTTGCAGACCCCAAGGGATTTGTTAGATCTGTTTTAGTGAAAACTAGTACGGGAAACTTAAAAAGACCCATTTCGAAAATCTGTGTCATAGTACCCGACCACGAAGCCGGTGAATGAAAGGTTTGGTTTTTACTTTGTGTTTGTTTGCGTTACAATATTTTTTGTGATTTGAAATATTCTCCAATACTCGTATATTTGGGGGGAGTGTGTAAAATATTGCACGCCTACATCGTAAATTTTAACTTGCCGCAACGAGATTCGAACCTTTGGAACTGGTTTATAGAAGATTGAACGTAATTCTGTACGCAAATTGGATTTTCAGACTGCACTATATTAAGCGGCGGATTATCGCCCAAAGACTGACCTTAATTTCGTTTTACGTTTGATTGTACACTGCACATCCTTTTTGTAGCGTTTTTTGTTGTTCACGTAAAATCTAAAAATTAGTTAGCAGTTGGATCTTGTCAAGGTAACGTCATTAAATTTGTGTTTTAAGAATTGACAAGTTGAGTTGAGTTGTTGAATTGGAAACTGCGACATTGGAAATTCTCAAGATTAAACCTCGAAAACCGCATTACGATACTGTCAGCCGTCGTCCTCATCGTGTTATTGTGTTCTCTTCCGTCACCGTTACAGTCGTTTGGGCGAAACAGTTTGAAACCGCTCGCTCGCTCGTTCGCTTGCTCTTTGAATATTTTACTTCTGCTGTGAATAAACATTGATCTGATCTACACGCTTGGTGGAGAATTGAGCAGGAGTCAAGAAGCTGAATTTGAGATTCGAGTTCCGAGCGCGTTTCTCTGTAGCCACTCACCTTTGTTGGCACCCGGAGTGTTCCCAAACCACTCAATTAAGACGTGTGCGCAACACTGAGTGCTGGGCCCTGGCACTGTGCCGTATGGCAAATACGGCGCTGGTTATTGCATTACGTTCATAAAAAGTTTAGATGAGGGCCTGAGGTAGCAACTCTTAGGACAAAAATCTTTGCTTTCACCCTGGTGATACGTTTAAATTGGTTGGAAAAAATTGAATTAAGGGGGTGGGCCGGGTCCCCTGGTCGTTAATAGTATTTATTGTTAATTACTGTTGTACGCGTGTACTGTTGTTTGCAAAGAAACTAAAAGAAACTGAAAATGAAGAAACAAGGTTTTTTTGTTAAATTTTTGTCATTGGTGGCATTTCAATTGAGAGGGCCCGGGCCCCCTGGGCCATCTCCATGGCTACGCCTATGATTTTTAGATAAGATCGTACCCTTAAGTTCTTTCATAAAAAAAACATTTAAAGCAAAATTAAAATAATCTTTCTAATCATGGAGGATTCAAGTCAAGTCACTTGACAGTTTTTTGAAACCTCCAGGAATTGCATGACATTATTATGACGTATTACTTACTTTTGTACGCGCTTAACTAAAGAAACTGCAATTCCGGACAAGACAACATACTAGCTATGTTCTCATTATATTCATCATTGGTAGCATTTCAATTGAGGGTTTGCATTACCGCCTGTGTTATAGCATTAAGTTCATAATAACATTCATAATAACATAATAACAAATTAATCCCAGGGCCTGGGATTGCAACTTTAAGCATAAAACTCTTAGATTTCTCACAGGTTTTGCATATAAATTGTTAAAAATTTGAATTACGGGGCCCCTGGAGCGGGACCCTTGGTCTTCAGTTAGGGGCTCCCTAGTCGTCAGTTAGGGGCTTCGGGGCCTCCTGGTTGTCGGTTAGGGTCTCCGGGTCCCCCTGGTTGTTGGTTATGGGCCCCCTGGTCGTTAGTTGGGGGCCCAGGCCCCCCTGGTTGTCAGTTAGGAACCCCGGGGCTCCCTGGTTGTCAGTCAGGGGCCCCGAAACCCCCTGGTTGTTAGGTAGGGGCCCTGGAAATCCTGGTTATCAATTAGGGGCAACAGGGCCCCTGTTCATCAGTTAAGGGCCCCGGGGCCACCGTTTGTCAGTTAGGGGCCCCAGGGCCCCCTGGTTGTCGGTTAGGGGCCCCAGGGCTTCCTGGTTGTCGGTTAGGGGCCCCAGGGCTTCCTGGTCGTTAGTTAGGGGCCCCGGGGCCCCCTGGTTGTTGGTTAGGGGCCCCCTGGTTGTTGATTAGGGGCCCGGTGCTTCCTCGTCGTCCGTAACTGCAACTAAACATTGCTAGGCTATGTTGTCATAATTTTTGGTGGTATTTTAATTGGGGGGTCCGGGCCCGCTGGGCTTCCCCCTGGCTACGCCTATACCTACGCCAATAGGTTAACCTTGACGTCATTGTTGTGAGTAAAAGGAATAGTTGTTTTCATTTCTCAGAAGTACCTTAAAAATCCTTACAATGCAGCGTTTCAAAAGAACTTTCTTTCTCGTATCTATTTCAAGAAAAAAGCCTAATAAGAATTTTGTATTCGAATATTCCGAAAATAAGTAAACTCTTTTTGTGGATCTGTGGTTGGATTGTGGTCTTTTGATGACTTGAGCTAAGACTATCACGATGGATTTACTAAAATGGCCCAAAAAAATTTTTACCAACACCCAAAACTAGTGGGTGCTGTGTCTCCCCCCAACAAATTTGCGAATTTAATTTCATCGGTTTGTATGCTTTTCGGAGCTTCGAAAATTTATAAGTTCTTGATAGACTATAACGAAGTGAATAGATAGTTTTAACTAAAGATCAACGAAATAAGTAGTCAATATAAAAATAGCCCCAAAAGCACTTTTTTCTTTCAGAAACAAGATTTAAGTTTGAAGTGTCCAGTATCAAGATCCACCCAGTGGTCCAATCAAATGCATCATTGAATTATGTCAATGCCAATCGGTGGCATCATCATGGAAATATGAAAAAAACGGAGGAAGTTTTTTAAAAAGCACTGCCCTGGACGCAAGTTTCACTATCACATTCACTTTTACTAGCAAGTAAAATAATGGGGAGCAAAAAAATTGTGTTCTACTTGTAATACCAAATAATCTGCGTAATAATACATTACTTAATGTGATCGATAAACAAAAGTGTAAAGCAACGAAAGTAGCTCTACTTAAGTAGCCTATACTCAAATAGAATTTTTCGGTAACGAGAATTTTTAAAGTAATTATATTTTTGGACATTTTCTACTTTCACTTGCTTATTTTTGCGAGACGTAAGGCTCCTTAAGTAGCATTTTGAGCATTTTGATTCAGAAGAGTACAAAGTACTGTATAGTTTTAGATTTGAACCACAAATTTGTCAGAACGTTTGAGTTTTCTACCGGCAATTAATATTGTTCAATTAAGCTAAGTTAGCAAAAATTTTATGAAATGATTCCAACTAAATTCTATGCGTGACATGATTTTTAAATCTCAAAGTTTTGCTGTTGTTCTTTTTGATTTGAATATACAGTAATTACAAAAACTTTCATCTATAATTCATGGCTTCTTCAGTGAGTGAGGGGTTAGAAGACCAAGCATTGTGTGGCAGTGATGAGAAGGCAGTCGACTAGTCGTCATACACTACAGTTTGTCGATTGAATAATTTGTTTATTTTACGAAAATACTTTTAGAAGAATTTGTACGTAAGTACTTTTAAAACGACTACTTTTTTACTTCTACTCAAGTACTTTTTTGGGTCAATACTATGTTTTTTTACTTCAGTAGCGTAGTCAGGGACGGCTGGGGGAGGGCTATAACCCCTGATCGCTTATTGAAAAACGCTTAACATTGGTTTCATCAAAAAAAGTATATTAGCACAGAAATAAGGGGGGCGGAGGGCTATTCAGCATTAGTTAATCACCAATCACTTCTGTCAGACTTCCTTCCATTAGCCCCACAAATTATATCTTTCTCTACAAATTATTTACGAAATATCTAGGTACTGTTTGAGAGTTTTATTGAACAACCGGTATAGGATTTTGTGATTTGCCAGCTTGTAAATAAGAGAATTGAAATTCTACCAATAGCTATCCTCCTACGTAGCCCATTAATGTAGGAGGTAGCTATTGGTAGAATTTCAATTCTCTTGTTTGCAGGCTACGCCTCCGTAACAGCCCCTCCCCCAATTGCAGATTTCTGGCTACGCGCCTGCTTCAAATCAAGTGGTTTTTGGTTCAAGTAGCAAAACTTTTACTTGATTACACTTTTCAAGTATTTTTTACACCGCTGTCGATAAATCAGTTGCTTAAAACTAAGTAATCGGAGAACTGAATCAAAAAATTTTGATTTACTGGTGTAAAGAAAAGCAGAAATGTTCGAACAATATGCACTTATACTTTTGCATGTTTTCAAAATACAACGTACAGAGAAAAGAAGCCAGGAGTCGTCAGCCTTTAGGGTTAGAATTGAGCTTAAGGTTTAAAACAAAACATTAATAGCAAGTCTTTCATTCGACTCGCAGTATTACGCCGAAACGTGTAACGAGTTTGTGGAGGCTATATCTGCCTCATTGCGCATCGGCAGCTCAGCTCCTTTCGAAGAAATGTCGTAGCAGTGCGAGATGCTGGCAGCACTGTGTCTGATTTGACTCGTCGAGATTTGAACCACAGATCTCCTGTTCCAAAGACAACGCGTTAACTTTCGACCAAATGGCCAATCAAAAATCGATGTTTATTCTGGAATGAATTACGAAACTATTCTTTAGATAATTTTTGTTGGGGCTATGATATTAGTTCAGTTTGGAAACTTTGCAGTTACACATAACGGTATGTCACGATAAGTACTTGGCCAGCATAATGACTTACCTGTTGTATTACGTCAAAACTGTTAAGAACAATCGTTTCTTTTCCACCTAATCGGGCGGATAAAATCGGCCCATAAGTTTTACTCCATTTCTTATAAGTTCTCTCGGGATATTTTCCTAAAAATGGAACAACTCCAATCAAAGGAATTCCTCTTGGCCCAGGAGGAAAGCAACTAGGACGACGATACCAGTAGCAAAACAAGAAAATTGTGAAAAATACTCCAGTAATGCAAATTTGCTCGTTAGCACTTAAAGAATCAAATATCATTATCCACTTAGAGTTATGGCTAGCAAATTTGACCAAAGCTTTAGAATGTCTAACACATATTTCCGTTAATAAATTTTAGGTTTTAAATTTCCGTACCCAGCCGCTGATGAGCATTTTTGGAGATTTTTTTCAGAAAAAATAGATATTTGAATCACATTTTATATGTTTTCAGAGCCATTTGAAAGAATTAAATTTTTCAGGTCCTTTATTTTCAATTTAAGTTCAAAACACGTTAAAACGGTTGCATTTTGGGGTTAAATTTTTTCTAAATAACTTAGCTAAGGGTACTGAGGCCTCTTAGCCTCCTTAGTTAGGCACCTTTAATCATAGGTCAATTTCAAAACACAATTTAAAGCTCGCGTTTTGGGGTTAAATTTTCTAAGTTGCTTCAGCCCTCGTAGCTCCTTGGTTGCGCCATTGGTTCTGTAGCTATTTCGTTAACTTACTGTATAAACTTTTGTCTGTAGCTAGTGCACCTAACAATGCACGTATTAGTACTTAAATAAACTGCGCTGATAGCAGTAATTTGGAAAAAATTTGACGAAAAAATGTTAACTGAGTTTATCTTTCCTGTCTGAGCTTTGCATACGCTTTTTTGCATTATTGTTGGGCGTTGCTAATTATCACGACTTTTTGCTGATATTGCTATATATTTCATTACTTAAAATTCACACGCGTGTTCAGTCTGCTCTCAAGTTACATGTGGTATTTTCAAACGTTTTGTCGATAATAAAAGGTTTGCTTCATCTCAAAAACAGATTGGATTCTGATTAGAAACAAATTGTGTCTATTTTGTAAAGCTTTCAGAATGTTTATTGATGAATTCGCAGAGTTGTTTTGATAATCATTTACAAACTTTAAAATAAAACAATTGAACGCTAACTGAAAAACTTCTATTCTACCTATACATACAGCTTGTTTTGTCTTATAATTCATCAAAAAGGTTCTGCATAACACAACAGAGTTAAAAACTACGATACTGTTCCGCCGAGGCAGCTGTCCAGGGCGCCAAGAGCCGAACGTGGGGCCGGGGCCAGCTCAAATATGACGGATTTCTGGTTTGTAAACTGCAAAACAGACGGAGACAATGCCGCAGTTTCGTCCAAATTGTGATCTCAAAAAAAAAAGGTCTTCACCGAAATTCTAACGGTTTTTTCTGTCAAAATTAGGTGATCTCCAAAGTAAAAAAAAAGGTCTTCACCGAAATTCTAACGGATTTTTTGGTCAAAATTAGGTGATCTCCAAAAAAAAGGTCAACGGATTTTTCGGTCAAAATTAGGTGATCTCAAAAAAAAAGGTCTCCACCGAAATTTCGATGGGCCCCTTTCGAGCTCATTGGCCCCCCAAAGTCCATGGGCCCCGGGGTCATTGTACCCCCTGCCCCCCTCCTCTCGGTGGCCCTTCAGCTGTCTACCGCTCGTCTATTAGATGTCAGCAGCAGCTTTGACTGCAAAAACAAACTGGCCAGCACGTCGATACCTGCGACATGCAACGGAAACTGTTCTTATAAGAAAAAGAGTGTACCCTCATGAAGAGTCGAAAGACGAAACAGCCAGGCTGTAGGCCTACGTGTTTTTTGTTAGTTTTTGAATTTTAGTATCTCTGAATGATTGTTATCATCTTCACTAATTTTTTGTATTATTATAAACTCGGTATAACGTGTGGAGAGATTACGTCAAAGAAACCGTTTTTACCAAAATAATTGTTCCAGATACTTCATTTTTTCCAGATAAAAGTCTTCTTCGATAAATATCAAAATTTTCACTTGGCCGCATTTGCTCTGGGTGACAACAGGAACCGGCTCTTCAGTTGGACGTTGGCTTGAGACGAATCTGCGCGAACCAAGCAGCTTCAATTTTGAAACCGCGTTTAATGACTAAAGAAGCCAAATTTTCAAGCGCTGTTTCGTTTTTAAGCAAAATTGCCTAAATTGGTCGCTTCAAAGTAGATGCAACTTTCCGCCTCACGGATCAACGACTCAGCCAAATAGATGATGGAATACAGGTGTATATATTCACGGCTGTAACTGCCGTGATCCTGAAATAGTTCACGCGTAAACAATAGCACACACTAGCGGTACACAAACAGAATATTAGCGATCACAAAATAATGAAAATTAATGAAATATTTCAGTATGTCAGTTCGAATGAAGGTTTTGGGATTAAGAGACAGTAAAGAATAATTTAAGTCAAATTTTCTACATTCTACAAGATTAATACAAAATAAAGTGGGTTATTACAAATTACAAACTAAAAGTTATTACTAGTCGCTAATCAGAAATATCTTAATCAATTTTATCTACGTACACATAGTCCAAAATAATATCACAAAATTGAGTAGCAATAACTTACGAAAGTGAGGGAAAGATAGATGCAAGTTTGAAGCGCCGTACCAGGTAGAAGCTCAGAGCCCAAATACAGAAATTAGCAAAGCTCTGTCAAGTGGTAACTAACAGCTTACAAAATAAACAAAAAATGAGTCAATCCTAAAAACTAATGTTGCGACTTCGAATGCTTGTTCCAAAAAGAAGGAAATTTACCAATACAAAAATATTTTAACGAGAGTAGCTCCACGTGGTCGAGAAATTGCCTTTTTCCCAACCAAGGCGTATAACTAAAGATAAGACAAAGATCCGAGAAACACCACGTGGCCAAAAGGTCAACAAGTTCGAATCAAGCGCCAATCATCGAACGTCAACCTATCGATTTGTAGAAGTACTGTAGCAGCGTAATGCAACTTTACGATTATTATTTAGGCCTACACTGTATAATTTATGGCAAGCATAACCTAGAACATTTGTTTCAAATTGCAAACTGTTTTGTGACGAATGGTGAATTATTGATGTTACGGTTCTGTCACGACTGGTTTTTATTCATCGCATGGCTGCGTTGTAGAGTCTTAGAATAAGAATGCTTGAAGTAACGTGCATTGGACTGAGTTTTTACTTTAAAATTTACTCAATAAAATAAAATAAAACAAAAAAAAAGTTTACGCGTAGGAAGAAAGCTATGCCAAACTCTTCCAAACCAATCGCAACAAACGAAGCAATCGAAATTTACAAAACTAATCGCAACTTTTAACTAATATGCAAGTACACAGAGCATTAAATTGCCATGTAAAGTTTGCTTAGCCTGTTCTATATTGCCAATGTTGCTTTGTCTAAAGGCTAATTTAAAAACCATGATCTATGCCAAAAGACAACTCTCACCTTAGCGAGAATGTATTAATGTCACGTTATTCTTCGAGCAAAATAATCAGGCCAAAAGTTCGTAAAAATTTAAGAACAGCCAGGCTAAACCCAAGTTAAGTGGTTCGTATGTAAAACAAAGCGTAATGCAAAACAAACATACTATAACTTTATGACGAAAATGATCACTAGCATGTACCCCTCATAAAAAGACAAAAGAACTTGATCGCACAGAAACAAAAAATGACAGTTCATTAATTTCCTATTATTTGACGTCAAAAAGGCAATTTGACTGGTTTTTCTGTATACTAGCCTATATACGTCATGCAAATATAAAATCTGCGCGACAAAAATGTGGCAAATTTCAGCTTATAAGTTACAGTTCGAAGTTCTGGTGCATTGTAGACTACGTCCTAAGTGTACTCGCACAATCAGGCCAAAAGAAATCAACATTTCTTCTAATCTTCAAATTGGTCAACAAACGTTTCAAGCTGCCGCATAGTCATACTGATTGTCGTTATACTGACAAAGACTTCATTACAAAAAACATCTTGCTATGTACATGCCGCCAGAGTTTATTCGGGGAAGCATTAAATCTATTTGCACCCGCTAACACAAAATGAGCCTCCCTGGTGAAAACGGTTAATCAATTGCTAATTTTTGAGCAAATTCTTCTAAATTTTGGAAAGAGTTTTTAGTAAAATGTCAAACGAAGCTACAACTATGTTTCTGTGCAATTAGTCTAATAAAAAGCAAAAACTGTTCGATAATGTTACGTTACGTTATGTAAAAGCAGTGATGCATGAAAGTTGCTGTTGCTTGTGTGCTTACAAGCATCATCTGCTAGTTCTTACGTTCTTCAATTTGAAAAAAGCATGTTGTGAAAAAAGCATGTTAAAGACTGTAAGTTCGGCCAAAAAATCTCTAATGAACAATCAAGAAATCAGTTTTCTGCATATATTTTTCGCTAATGCTTTGTTGGAAAAATTACGGCTAGACCTAGGAATACCGTTTGAGACTTTCGAGTTGGGACAATTATTGAACAACAACAAACTTCATTAAATTTTCCTGTGAAACTAATTGTAACCTAAAACTACACAGCCACTGTACCTGCTGAAGATACTACGATGCAATAAAAAAATGAAATTAAAAAAAGAGAAAACTCAACTGGAGGCTCCCTACCAATAAACTTTTAGCACGTAGTTTTCTACATGTAAATGAAAAAAAACTCACCCAATCACATTACTCGTCAAAAGTCAAACATTGAAAACAACAACACTGTTGAACAGACAATATTATTAGTTGGGCTCGCAAAAGTCAAAAAAGTCCAAATTTTTCCACGGCTTTATTATATCATCAAACGTATACCAACATTGGTTTCGGGTGCTCTGGAGCCAGTTTAGAGGTAGATTTTATAGGTCAAAATAAAGTCAAAATTTTGGGTTAGGTCAAAATTTGTCGAAATTGTATGTGATCAAAAATTCTTTTTCTAAAGCTAACAAAAGTTTTTTTTTTTATTTTTATAAGCAATTTTATGCATGTTTGAATGAAGTTTTGACACTCAAAACTTCAGAAAATAGTTGTAATATGTCGCAATACAATTGCCTGAGTTAACTTTTTTAAAAGAACAATTTTATAACTAGATGGGAGTTTGCCAGCAAACCCAGTGAACGACCGACACGTAGCTAGTGCTGTGACGCTCAAAAGTACTTTTTGGTTATCGTAAAATCAGCAATTATTCAAAAATACCTGATTATGGAACCTCCAGAAAAGTAGAGTCAAAATAGTTGTCTGTTAAATATCTCCTGATATCACAAAACACTTGCACCCTAGCTTGGACCATTCAAAAAATTGATTTTTAGAGGTCCATTTGGGGGGTCCTTGGGGGGTTGGCACCCCCAAACTACACCAAAACATTTGTCTGGTAAATCTCTGCTGATATCATATAACACTAGATCCTAAGTTGAGCCGTTCAAAAAATTGATTTTTGAGGGGTCCCGGGGGGTGGCACCCCCGAACCATGTCAAAATATTTGTCTGTTAAATATCTGCTCATATCAAAACAAACTGGCACCCTAAGTTGAGCCGTTCGAAAAATTGATTTTTGAGGGGTCCATTTGGGGGGTCCCCGGGGTGGTGGCACCCCCAAACTATGTCAAAATATTTGTCTGTTAAATATCTGCTGATATCATAAAACACTGGCACCCTAAGTTGAGCAGTTCAAAAAATTGATTTTTTGGGGGGTCTTCGGGCGTGGCAACCCCAAACTATGTCAAAATATTTGTGTGTTAAATATCTACTGATAGCAAAAAAAGAGCACTCTAGCTTGAGCCGTTCAAAAAATTGATTTTTGGGGCCCCATTTTGGGGGGGTCCCCGGTGGAGTTGCCCCAAAAAATTTCGGGAGAAAAAATTGCGTTTGCAGCTCAATAACTTTACACAAAAATTAAATTTCGATGTTCTGTGGTTTAGGAAAAGAAGAGCGTACAAAAATTAGGAAGAAAAAAAAGGAAAAAACAAGGAAAAAAATCCTCATCGCGGCCAAAAGTGGGTTGGTTGGGATGAAAGGGTATCTTAAGACATACAAGATACAACCATATAAAATATTTTTAGCCCAACTTAAGCCGTTTTTGACTGGGGCCGCTTTTTATGCCAAACTTGCGGGGCGGTTTTCGGATTCTAAAACCGAAGTCACGTGACCTATTGCCTCGAAATTTGGTACAAACATGTAACTCGAACTGCTGTCAAAATTACATGTAGCAAGACCAAACCGTTCTCGAGTTATAAGCAAAAGCCTGAAATTTCGCTCTCGTTAGTCGGAAAATGGCCGAATAAAAACAAACGAACACGCGACGCGAGCGTCGGTCGTTCCAATAACCCGAAACTCATTTTTTATAGGCAGGGGCTATTTTACCTCTAGAGGCAAAATAGCCCCATGTTATTTCGCCATTTGGAGGCAAAATAGTCCTAACAGCTATTTTGCCGCAAGTGCCAAAATAGCCCTAAGCCTAATCCTAACCCAAAACCTATTCCTCATCCTAACCCTAATCCCAACCCCAGCCCTAACCCAAACCCTAACCCTAACAGAGGAAAAACACTATTTTGCCTCTGGAGGCAAAATAGCCACTTCCTTTTTTAAATCAAAAACAAATTAAGAATGCCAGCCTCGGCATGAATAAAACAATTAAGAACACTACATGTCCAAATTCAAAAAATCAAAAGGTCAATTTTTATTAGACAGTACCGTATATCACATCGAATTAACCGGATTTTTAAAATCTTTCGAGACTGTAATGTTTAGTTTTCACAGCTTTAGCAATCGACAAAACTTTTACACAACGCAACTTTTTACCAAGCAAGATTGAAATTGTGTCAATTTATTTCCAATTAAAATTCAGGAACAAATGAGGCCAAAAATTTGTAAAAATTTAAGAACAGCAAATTTCAATCCAAAATTTACTGGTTATAAAAAAGTAATTGACATGGAAATGTGTACAGATTCATGGGCGTCGGCAGGGGGGGGCCCATGGCCCTTCCATGGATTTTCACACACTCGCTCTTAAACCTTCTAAACTTCACAAATTCTTCCATTTTTAGTTGTTAATACTGGCTCTATTCTTATTGGTCCTCTACCCCCCTGAAAATTTTTCTGCCAACGCCCTTGTGCAGATTCCTGGGTTTTGTCCTGCAGCGATTAGTTACTTTGATCAAAAGACTAACTGATTGATATTTCTTTCTAAACGCTGTTAATGAAAAGTGAAGACGGTTACCTGCTTCAAACTTACGTGAATTGCGTACAACAAAATTTTTTTAATCAAAATTTGGAGTTCAATAAGGCCAAAACCATTTAAGTCAAAATAAAGTCAAAATTAAATTTTGTTAAGTCAAAATAAAAATGGCCTTAATTATTAGCTATTTCTTACTATGCAGTATATAGCAATATTGCACGCCGCATTGCACAGTAAGCTGCACCGGTAGTCAGTAAAATACATCACAGCTACAGTGATAATGACGTATACGCACGAAACAAAACAATATTTTTTTGTTATGACCGCGTTTGAAGGCTGCAAAACAAAAATATAAAGTGCAATCACGTCCCATCGAGTACAGGCAAACTTCACTCCGGAAAGATAAAAAGTTCACTCAGCAAAAAGCCAATTGCATAGAGCCTGTAAAGTACTGCTAGCATGTGAGTGCAGCTAGCTATTAGATGCAACGTAGTAGCTGCTTTTTTTGTAAAAATAGAGGCTGATTGCTTAATGCTTGCAGTTAGTTGCTCTCTACCCGGTCATCAAAGGAGTAAAGCAACAAAAGTAGCTCTATGTAAGTAGCCTACTCAAGTAGGATTTATCGGTAATGAGCAGCTTTAAAGTACTGTAATTATATTTTTGGATACTTTCTACTTTCACGTGCATTAAATTGTGAAAGTACTGTGGTTGTAATTTGAACCACAAATTCGTCAGAACGGATGAGTTTTCTACCGGCAATTGTTCAATTAAGTTACTGAAAGTTGCAAAGATTTTATGAAATGATTCGAAGCAAATTCTGCGTGACATGATTTTCAAATCTCAAAGTTTTGCTGTAGTTCTTTTTGATTTGAATATAATTACAAAAACTTGCATCAATTAATAATTCATGACTTTTTTAGTGAGTGAGGGCTTATATGACCAAGCATTATGTGGCAGTAATGTGAAGGTAGTCGACTAGTTGTCATACCCTGCAGTTTGTCGATTAAATAATTAATTTATTTTGCTTAAATACTTGCAGAAATACTTGTACTTGAGTACTTTTAAAACGACTACTTTTTTACTTCTACTCAAGTATTTTTTGGTCAAGAAACAAAACTTTTACTTGATTACACTTTTCGAGTACTTTTTACACCAATGCCAGTAATGTTCTTGATCATAGTTTCATCAATGCCGCGTAGATGAGTAACCAAGCAAAACAGCAAACTGCTTTCACTATCTTAATATCGATATCCGCGAGTACTAGCTTGATCATAGTTTTATCAATGCGCGAAAATGAGTAACCAAGCGAAACAGCAAACTGTTTTCGCTATCTTAATATCGATTTTCGCTAGTGCAGGTTGTAACACATAAAACTATAGATTTTCGGTACGATTATTATGCAGCAGTTTCTCTGAAAGTAGCAGATGTGGAGTTCTCGAGGACGTCCTCGACGACACATTTTGAAGTCCTTGGCCTCGAAGCCTCCAAGTCCTCGAAAATGCACTGTACTCGGCCGAGGACAGCCCTATTTTTTGATTTGTTGAAAATGGGCCAAGATTATGACCTTTTTTTTCTTCGTCTGTAAAATTGCACAAAAAAATTGCGATTTTCTGCGCGAAGACCTCTTTTTTTTGTTTGGAGAACGCCTAAAATTTCGAGAAAAATTTACAATTTTTGCGCGAAGACTTTTTTAAGAACACTTGCGAGTTGTGTCCTTGGTCCTTGGCCTTGAGCATTACTGTCCTTGGCCTTGAGCCTTGTGTCCTCGACTCCACCTCTGGAAAGCTACAATAGTGAAAATCCTATGAATATCAAGAAAAAATTTTTAGAGTAGGTTAAAGAATTAGACATCAGCACTACTGTTTGGATTAAAGCGATTGAAGCTAGATATCTAAAGTCTGTAAAATTTTTGAAACATCTTTGAAATACTGCTCCTTCACATACTACTCAGGCTGTTTCGCTGTTAAACTCTTCAGAGGAACGACAATAAACAATTTAATCAAATAGGAAAATTCTTTTCAATTTTTTTTTCCGACAATAACAATTTTCTGCCACCCCCATAACTTTTATCTGATCAATGGTCATTGGTCAAGGTCTCATGTAGATATAACGTCTTCTTCTAAAACAGTTGCTCGGGTTCGATTCCCGTTTGGGTCAAACCAAAGATTAGAAAAACTGGAATTCACAACTTACCTGCTCGATGTTTAGCAATAAGAAGGGAAAGTGTGAAGCCTTTGCCGTGTGTGGTAGGCAGGTGGCAGTTTGACTGGAAAGGGCCTTTCGCGGTCTGCTGGCCAAGGCAATTTGGTGATTAAGAACGGTGATCATAATTAACGACAAAGCAACTTTTTGACGACATAGTTTTATGTGTTTTATAGATATTAATGTTTAACTCGTTCCGAGTTTTGACGTTTTAATGACTTTGCAGTTTACCACGCAGATCCGAAAAGTACAAAAGACTTTGTCAAACTTACAGTAGATAAAACAGTACAAACTGCGGTATGTCTGTAATTTGGGCAATCTTGAATTCCACTTGGGCTATTTTAGCTGCTGCTGTATTTATGTCGTTTTATCTCTGGTACAAACGACCCAAAAATTTCCCTCCAGGGCCTAGGGGACTTCCATTTGTTGGCGTGGTCCCGTATTTGGGCAAATTTCCCGAACGTACCTTACAAAAATGGAGCAAATCGTATGGACCGGTTATGTCAGTCCGGTTTGGCTCTAAAGACTTAGTTGTGATAAGCAACTCAGCGTATTTACAGCAGGTAAGTTAGCTCTGTGGGCTGAAGTTGTCAAATTTCGACAAAATTTCTTGGAGTACATGCTTTTTCAGTAGAACTTAAGTCATTTTTTGATGAATGTTATAGATAATATACTACTTAAGAAAGGGAGTACGGTACGGTACGTAAGTACAGTACGGTACCAGTAGCGTAGCCAGGGGGGGCGGGGGGGCTCCAGCCCCCCCATTGGCTTGTGAAGTATGCAAAATCGCACGTTTTTAATGCTTTTGAGGCCGATTTTTTGTGAAAAATTGAAAACAGCCCCCCCATAGGAAAACAGCCCCCCTCAAACGTTTGAATTTTCGAATTTGGCCGAAAAATCAGTCTCAATTTTGGCGAAGACCTTTTTTTTTTTTGGAGACCACCTGATTTTGGGCGGAAAAAACCTTCGAATTTCCGAGCTTTTTTCCGAGAAATTTCGTCTGAATTTTCGGACAAACCGTGTGAAACTGATTCAAGAACAATGAAAATTCGGGTCTAGGACTTTTGCACTTTTCTCACTCTTTCAAAATAGCCCCCCCCCCCCCCTTTTTCCAAATCCTGGCTACGCGCCTGTACGGTACGTCTAAATTTTTGCAAAAAAGTACGGTACGCTTGAACAATAAGCGTTTGTTTAATATTGCATGTACGGTACGTTGATACGCTTTTGAATTTGCGTACCAAAACGTACCGTACCTGTTGGTACGGTACGTTTTCAGTGCATAACCTGCTGCCATCAATAACGATTCGTGCAACCGTGCACATACAATTAAAAATACACGATATAGCAAAAGTTGCTAGACCCGTAGTTGTGTCCAGACCTTATTTAATTTATCAGAGGTGAAGTCCTCGATCACACGTTTTGAAGTACTTGGCCTTCACGCCAACAAGTCCTCGAAAATGTCCTGTCCTCGGCTCGAAGACAAAATTTTTTTTTGTTCGTTAAAAATGGGCAATGTCCATGACCTTCTTTTTACTTTACCTTGGAATCCGGCAAAAACCTCGTGGAAAATTTGGGAAGACCTTTTTTTTATTTTTGGAGAACGCCTTATTTTTCGCGTAAAACTGGCGTCTCCTCGCGCAAAGACCGTTTCTTTTTTTTGTATTTTTTGGAGGTCGCCTGAAAAAAATTTGGGGGACCTTTTTTTTGTAGAACACTTGCGCCTTGTGTCCTTCATCCTTGGCCTTGGCCTCGAGAGGGTCTATCCTCGAGAAGTCGGCCTTGGCCTTGGCTTCGAGCGGATGTGTCCTCGAGAAGTCGGTCCTTGGCCTTGGCCTCGATTTTTTTTGTGTCCTTTGCCTTGGCCTCGAAGGTTGTGTCCTCGACTCTACCTCTATAATTTGTAGTCTACGTTGACTGCATGATATTTTTTCATGTAATCCGTATAGTCGCATAATTTGTCGTTACAATGTATTATGATGTCACAACTTAAAAGTATGGCCAATTGTGATGTCGTAACTACTCTTATGGATGCTGGGACTATCATGGCATGTCACGTACCGGTACTCAAATGGACGTAATGCTACTCAACTTATTTTCATCGATCGCCGGGACGAAACACTAAAGCCTCTTCCTGCGAGCTGTAAGTGACGACAAATGGGTAGCCAGCAAAGGTCTGATGGCAGCAATTAGAATCTAATAATGTTGAGGCAGTTTTGCGTGTATTGAAAGCTAAAATAGGCATATATTTACAATTGCATTCTTATTCATGATTTTTTCGGGATCTTGAAAAAAAATTATCCGGTATCGGCACATAAAATGTACGAGTACTATAGTTTTTTCTAACTATTTATTTGTTTGGCGGTATTGTTAGTTGTGCAGTGAAACCTTTTCTGAAAACTGTCAACTTGGCAGTGTCAAGTGGCAGCACTGTCATAATTCATCCCTTTCAGCCGCCAATCGAATAATTTTGAGGAGAAAAGTACTAATAAATTGCATTGCAATAACGCCTCGTGAATGGCGACACGTAAACAGGTTTACGATACATTAAAATCAATTTGACCAACTAATCAATGCAGATATCTTTGCTGTGCAAAAATGCTAGAAAATACAAATATCATTGTGGTAGTAGTCTATATTGGATTTCTTTGTTTTTCACAAAACTAAATTTTTTGCTCACAAATTGTCATTTTTTTATCACTGAATATTCCTGAAGCATAAAGAATCACCTCTGGTTGTTGGATTATTTTTTTTCTATAAGATTTTGACGGCCTTGAATGAAGTATCGGCATGTAAAGCTCAGTAGTTTTTAAGTTCAACATGTTATTAAGCTCAAGTTAAGCCAAGGCCAGGGGCGTATTCTCCATGCATGTAAGGCATGCAATGTATGCCTTGTCATCTAGCCAAAAAAGATAATAATAATTTAAACAAGTACATGTAAAAACTTAAAACAAAATTAAACTCAGTTGCCACAGTTACAGGTATTCACTTTCAAGTTAAAATAGTAATAAATAGTCTCGCTTTATTCGTTGATTTCAGTTTTAGCCTGTTTTCAGCATATCGCTAAATTACAAGAAATAATGGCTACACGCATGCAATTTTTAAATTGCATTCAACAAATCAAGAGATCGCTATGTTTCGATAAAATTACGAATAAAATTAAATAGGTTTGAAAACTTTGATTGGTGCTTTGTTTGCTGCAAATGTTCTTTTGTTCGTCTAGTTTCTTGTTTTCGTATCAATTAATCATTCCCGGTGATGCCGACTACAAGAAATACGGCCTATGAGGTTTTAAATTTCTTTTTTTTGTTGTTGCAGCAAAGTTTAATTTCTTTCTGATCTGCACTTATATATTACTGCTTTTGAGCAATTAAACAGAGTTACAAATCAAAATCAAATCTTTTATTATGCTCGTTGTATTACGCCGGAGCGTGTAAAAAGTTGGCTGGGTCCATCTCCGCATCATTGCAGCCGGCAAAAGCTCCTGTCGAAGAAATGTCGCAGCGCTGTCGAGCCGTTGGCAACATTGTGTCCGTTATGACCGGCTTGAGATTTAAACCTCAGATTTGAACCTACCGCTCCAAAGACGAACGCGTTACCACTCAACCAACAGGCTAGTTAAGTAAAGTTGCAATTTTTTTTGTAACAGAGTTACAAAAATTAAAAAGCAAGCTCAAATAGATGAATTTGTTGTTAATTTTTTTAATGCACTTTTATAATTTTTCTTTTTTCAGGCATTTGTTAAGCAATCCGTTCGATTTTCCGGAAGACCCAAATCGCCGTTTATTGATCAGGTCACCCAAGGAAGAGGAATCATATTCACTGACTATAATGATGTCTACAAAACTCAAAGAAAATTCGGAATGGTGACTCTGCGCGGGTATGGTCGAGAAGATTAAAGCTTGATATACGCTTAAAGGGCGTTTACACCGGACGCGAAGCAACCAAAATTTGACGTTACCGGCACACTTACAAAAGATTGTAAATTGCAACCGGTCGCAAACTTGGCAAGCGGTTGCTTAACTTCGTTTAAACAAAATTGTTGATGAATGGTTGGCCTATTTTGAGTAAGTGACGTAGGCGACCACATGGGAAGGTCGCGTCCAGTGTAAACCCACCTAAGAGTAAAATTGTGGTATAATTGTAAGCGTACCAGCAGCATGATATAGGCTTAAATTTCATCTTGTTCACGTGTTTGCTTCTTGGATAAGTTGCTGTAGATTTAGCTCTACTGATGGTAGCTAATCGCAAAATTGCCGTATTGTTATAAAAGGTGCGGAATTGATCCAAAAAAATACCATCACTTCTTTGTGAATTAATATAATATAAATTACAAATCAAAACCCATTTATTCTTTTAATGATGTAATAACTTACAGAGATCAAAAATTGTGAAAATGCCTACATTTTAGGTTTGGAGTAGGAAAACAGAGTATGGAGAGCAAAATCAACGAAGAAGTGTTCTATCTGATTGAAGCTGTAAACGAAAACAATAGTAAAGGATTTGATATTAAGGTATGGCTGCTGTATGTTTTAGCAAGTTTATACCATATTTGAACAAGTTAATCCAACTTTTATTTGCTGATGTAAATTAACAGTACGAAACATCGCTATCCAGCTCTATGAACAATCGTATGGTTAGTCTTGCAACTTGTGGGATAACTTGTTTTTGATAGAGCGCAAGAGCTATATAGCCCTTTTCAAATCATCCTCTTTTTATGTGAAATGATTTTCGAAATAGAGGTTTACTATTGTTTCACTCACTTTTACTGTATGGTTATTGGTTAAAATGGTAAAAAACAGAGCTGTTGAGATTTGAAGCCAAAATCAGCTCCACAAAAGCACGAAAGTTAAACGAGGACTAAAGGCAAAGTTAATGGGGGTATTTAAACTAAAGCAAATTGTATTATACTGGATTGGCGTTAACTCCGTCCTTCTTGACCCAAGCGTTTCAAAGATATTCTACTTCAAACACGACGTCGGGGCCTCTAATGTTATAAATTCTAATAATTTTTATTGATGGGCTTAGCGTAGCTACCCTGACGTTGATGGGCTTAGCATCATTAGTGACGCCTTTCCAGTTCTAACCTAAAGCAACGCCGCTTGTAGGCTACTGCATTGAGTCGTTTCGCTGCGCACTACTCAGTTTGATCGTGTCAGCGCAACAGATCCGAGCTGGCAAAAAGAGTAGACTGTTTAGTAGCCTAGCGATGGTAGAAAAAATTAAGCTGTCAGATAGCTTATATTTCAGTCTAAATTCTAGCTTAGCAATAAGGTTTTTATCACCAGGCTACAAAGTACAAGCTCATCCGTGACATTAAGACTACCAGTACTCAGAGATGGGCAAGATCACTACCTTTTAGTGATCTTGAAGATCAAAATCAGATCATTAAAATAATGTGATCTTAAAATCAGGATCGTGCCCATGTCTGCCTAGGCTACTACCGGTACTGGCACTGCTACTACTACCAGCACTTGTTTTTTCAGTATTAGTTCCTGAAGATTTTCCTTACTACCGGTAATCTGTTAATGGTGTGCAAAAAAAGAGTGCTATTGTCGATAGGATGCCCCAAGCCTGCAAACATTCCGTTGTTAACGAAGCTGGGGGGACATGACAGAACGTGCTAGCGAGCTCGTAAAGGCCATTTTCGCTCGCTAAAAAGCGCTAACGAGCTAAAAATCTTCGTAGACAAACTGCCATGTCTGAGCCGTCTCGCCCAACACACGTTAAAACAGTCCGCTCGAATTTCTTCGCGAGATGTTCGTAACTTGTGTTAGTACGTAATAAATATCTCATTGTGACGTCAGATGCATTTCTACTTCAAAATAATGCGTTCAAGCGTACTGTATGTACTACCGTGTTTCCCCGAAAATAAGACAGGGCTTATATTAATTTTTACTCCAAAATATGGCACTAGGGCTTATTTTCGGGGGATGTATTATTTTGATATAGGTATCAAAAAATGAAGTTACAAAGTAAAAATTACGAGATTTTAAATAAACAGAAATTACGAAAAAAGATCTACATTTACTTGCCATTAACATGTATATCAAAATGTATGTATACATGTACATACATGCCATTAACATGTATATCATTTATATCTTTCTACCACTTGCCATAACTTGCCATAAGTAATATCTTTCGTCTTTCCGCCACTCTCAACTAGGGCTTATTTTAAGGGTAGGGCTTACGTTAAAATCATCCTCAAAAATCACGCTAGGTCTTATTTTGCGGGTAGGTCTTATTATCGGGGAAACACGGTACATTGTTATGGAAAAAGATACCATAAGCTCAGGGGCGCCGAGAGCCAAACGTGGGCCCCGGGCCAGCTCAAATATGACGGATTTCCGGTTTTGTGAAGGCGAAAATTGACCGAGAAAACGCTGCAGTTTGGTCCGAAAAATGTTGTGATCTCCAAAAAAAAAAAAAAAAAAAAGATCTTCACGGAAATTTTAACGGTTTTTCCGCTTGAAATTAGGTGATCCAAAAAGAAAAAAAAGGTCTTCACAGAAATTTTAACGGTTTTTCCGCTCGAAATTAAGTGATCTCCAGAAAAAAAAAAGGTCTTCACATGCTAACTTCTCAATGTCATTTCGATGGGCCTCTTCTCGAGCTCGGCCTTCCTGAAGCCAATGGGCCCCGGGGTCATTGTCCCCCCTGCCCCCCCTCTCGGCGGCCCTGCATAAGCTATGCGTTATTATTCTATGCGAGCAAATTCCTCAACTGATGATAATTAGTAAATGAACGACAGAATTTAATTATATTTTTGGATCAATGTGAAATAAGAACAACTTTTTCCACACTACAATTTGTTTTAAACGACGTAAAACGCCCTTGCGGCTGTTGGTGGGTAAACTCATATGTTAACAGTAACTCTAGGTCTTTAAGTTTTCAAAACTTTTCAAAAGTGAGCAAGTCGAAGTACACTTTTCTTTTTTAGAACCGGTAAATCTTGAGTCGAGACTGGCTGTTTTTAATTTTTGCCGATATTCAGTCTCATTTGTTCTTAATTTTGTAAAACTTTTGAGAGCATCGATGTCAATTTTAGCGTGCATGTTTGCAGTGGCGTCGCTAAGGGGGGCGGCCCGCCCCGGGGGTCACCATTTTGGGGTGACACCGAATTATGATGTGAAATCATAACTCTACCGATTTGTGGTGAATACCTTACTTTTTTCACTTTGTTTGGTCGTTCCCATCCTCAGTTGGACTAAAAACCCACTGATTTTGTGGCGAAGACCTTTCTTTTTTTTGATCTTCACATACTCTTGGACCGAAAACCCACTTATTTTGAAACGGAGACCTTTTTTTTTTTGGTCTTCACCTATTTTTTGTACGAAAAAGGGAGCCACCACGAAATCCCGCCCCGGGTGCCACCATTCTGAGCAACGCCTCTGCATGTTTGAAAAACTTTTTAATTCCTATTGCTCTGTCTGCTTCAGTGAACGCTTGTTTCATGCTTTTGCAGCATCGTAAAATTGCAAAAGCGAAAAAGCAAGCCTTTTTCAAGTTGAACAACTGCCAAAAAAATTCTCAATTGCTTGCGCAGAGCAACAGAGCTTTATAATCTTGAATAGTTGCAATTTTGCTAGCAAATACAAGAAAATCACTGAAATTTTATCGCTTTAAATCACCACAAATTTTAGTTTCTTAGATTACGGTGAATTTTTTTTGGTTTGTTTTTGGTTCATTTTGCTGCCGAGGCTGGCATTGTTTTTAATTTGTTCTTAAATTTTGAGCAAAGATGAGCCCCATGTTTTAGAAAATCATTCTTATAAAAGGAGTGTCTTGCTATTTTTGTCAACTGGCACTACTCAACATTAGTTTATCAGTCGAAACAGCAAGTGGTTCTCAATGCAATTCGCTTTTTTTTTAGCTGTCTGATAGCAAACATGGCGACGATTTGAAATAATTTTCAGCAAAAATTCACTTTAGTTAAAAGTTTTCAACATTTTGCCATTAAATTTCTGAACCAAAAAGATTTCTCGCACGCTTAAAGAGTGCTTCAAGATCCTTTTTAAGTTGGCGAGGAAAATGTGACGTTTTTTTAGTCGAACTGCTTTCCGCAATCGCTCAAAGCAAGTTAGCGAGAAAGAATGACGTAACGGATTTCACAAGGCTTTACATACACGTGCAAAAATGACCTCTTACGTTTAGCGAGTATCTCGTTCGGTAGCGCCTCTTAAAAAAAACTCGTTAATTAAAGCGAACGAGGAAATTTCTGTCATGTGGGCCCTGATTTGTGATTAATTTTCTCCTCAAGTTTGCAGGTTAGGTACTGCCGTACTGGTTCGTACCTGTCCTGTCCGCACCGCTGCAAATGCGGATTACCTTCTCCAGTTAAGACTCCATTCCGTGCCAGAGCCATGAAATATCTTCAAAATATCACATAACCTGGTCTCGGCGATGCTCCTCTACACGACGTTTAAAAATGAAAGTGATCTTGATCTTCAAGATCAAGATCAGATCATTAAAATAAAGCGATTTTGAAGATCAAGATCGTGCTCATGTCTGCCAGTACTTGAGTAGGCCTATTGTATTTGCTTGCAGTATTTAGTTATCCTAGAATAAAATTTTCCACTTAAGTTGCAAACAATGGCCTGCTACTCCAATAACTCTTCTAGCTTTACTTTTGCTTGTTCTGAGACGTTTGTCATATAGGCTACCGTACAGCCTACTCTTTTTTCAGCTCGGATCTATTCTGCTGACATGATCAAACTGATTAGTACGCCGCGAAACGGCTCAATGCAGTAGCCTAAAAGCGGCGTTGCTTTAGGTTAGGACTGGGAAGGCGTCGCTAACGACGCTAGGCCTATCAACGTCAGGGTTGCTAATAAAAATGATTAAAATTTATAACATTTAGAGGCCCCGAAGTCGTGTTTGAAGTAGAATATCTCGGCTGGGTTAAGACGGATGGAGTCAACGCCAATCTAGTCTTATGCGATTGGCCTAACTTTTGATACCCTTATTGATTTTGAGTTTAGTTCTCGTTTAAGTTAGGTCTAAAAAATGTGTACGGGGTATGTCAGGGGGGGATAAAAAATGTGCAATATCCTCGTATGCCAGGGGTCGGCATAAAAATGTGTAATGTCCTCGTATGCCAGGGGTCGGCAAACTACGGCCCGCCTAGGCATTTTACCCTAGCCACAACATTTTACTGTCATCCGGCTTGCGACCTTTTTTCAATGATAGATATGCAGTAATAAACCGCCGAAATAATTCTCATCCGCTGGCAGTGGTGCCGAACTTGATCTTTGTTGTTGAACAAAAAATTAAAGGTGCCGATCTCAACCGATCTTTGGTGCTTGATCTTTGTTGAAAGTTGGGGGGGATAATTTGCAATTTTACCCCGATTTTGCCCTATTTTCAACATTGGGGGGGATGAACCTCGACCACGATTTTGTTCAGGTTTGGAAATTTAGTGAAGACCAAAAAAATGCAAATGGAACACTTTTTTCCCCAAATTCAGGTGAAGACCAAAAAAAAATAAAAAAGGTCTTCATTAACAATAGAACACTTTTTTTTACCCAAATTCAGGTGAAGACCAAAAAAAAAAAAGGTCTTCGTCAGAAATAGAACACTTTTTCCCCCAACTTTCGCTCAGATGTACTCTACACCCATTCAAATTATTGGGGGGATACAGCCAAACTATTGGGGGGGATAAATCCCCCTCATCCCCCTTGTTTCGGCACCCCTGTCCTCTGGCAAAAACCTTTTTTTGTGGTCTTTGCCCGAAAAAAAGCCTGACTTTGTGGCGAAGACCTTTTTTTTGGTCTTTGCTATCGATTCGTCCAAAAAAAGGCCTGTGTTTCTGGCGAAGACCTTTTGGTGCGCTGAAATGGTGGCGGTCTGCAGGTACCTTATTTGGACTGAATGAGGCCCACTAGTTCCAAAGGTTGCCGACCCTTGTCGTATGCGGTTGAAATCATTTACTCCTAATCAATTGTGATGCAATACAGGTAAACAGAAATAATACTTGTGCAGCAATAATCGTAATGATGTTTGCACGAAGTCACCATTTCTAGCTCCAAAGTTGTATTTACGCTGGATAGCATCCAAAAGTCTGTAGCACAAAGAAAGAACGTATATCAAGCCCGAATTAAGCCAACATTTGACCAATTTTACAACCTTTGCAACAAATTAAATTAATTTGTATTAAGTAAGTGACTTGATTTACGGAGACTAAATCAGCCAGTTATTATGCTCGCTCCTTTTTTTACTTTAGGATAAATAAATACCTCAGCTTTCTTTTCTTTTTTGTATAGCTTTTACTTCACAATGCTGTCTCCAATATTATTTCGAAGATCAGCTTAGGGAAACGTTTTGATTATGACGATTCTGCTTTCAGGGATGTGCTCTACCGCCATTCTGCAAAGTACGGTGTTATTCTATTAATACGATCTACATTAGTGTTTGGTACGTTGTTTGACGAGGTTGACTGAATTTAAAATTTTTGCGTTTCGTTCACATTCAATTGTCAAAGCGTGACTAAATCACGTTAAAATCTGAATTCTTTTGTAACTATATTTCTTTTTTAACCGTAGGACACTTGACACGGGCTGTTTCTACTACTGATTTTACAAGAGAAGGAACGGGAACTGACGAACTGCGGACAGGCAAAATTTATATATTTGCCGAGTTACAGAAAACCAAATATAGTATTAAAATCACAATAAAATGCGGTAAAAATATGTTAAAACAGTACAGTCTGTTTCGTACTAGGTACTCATCAGATGCTATGCATATAAACTGAAAGAAAAAGAGAAATTAAGCTTGCAGTGCAGTATACAGAGCCGAAGCTAGGAACTCTGCTGCAACGCCTTCCTAACAAACAGTCTGTAAAAAAAAAAAAACAGCGTTTGCCGAGAAAGAGTGCAGCGAGTAGTTGCAGATCTGCACACAGCACCAAGAACAAGGGCTAGGAGTAAGCGCTTACAAAGGGGCAAAATAGCACAAGATATCAAATGCACATTTTGCAAAGCGAAGCGGTTGAAAAGCAGCAGTAATATCGCATTGGAAAACCTGGACTTACATGAATACAATTGCACCAAAATAAAAATTAAAATCAAAAACAAATATTTTTCAATTTAAATTTGTTTTTATGTCTACATTTTCCGGTTATTTCTGAACGCTTGTTCAGCGCTGTGTGTTTATCAGCGAGCAGAATTATAAGCTTTTCGGTGAGGCAAAGACTGCAGTGTCGGGTCCAAGGTTGGTATGCAGTGGCTCGATCTGCAATCGACCAATGGATTGTTGGGTTATGGCCAGAATCCTTTGCCTGCCAAAAAGCGTTCGAAAGCTCTGTGGCATTTCTCTTCTCTCTGTGTCTGAGAGATTGGGTATGGTTGTTGAAGGGCGTTTTGAATTCGTTCTCGGTACACCCAATGTAATGCTTGGCGGGATTGACAGAGGTGATGGTGGCTTTGTAAATGACTGAATGCTCCAGGCAACCACCGTAAGTGGGCAGTTTGGTTTTTATCTGCAGTTGCATTTAGGGATGTTGTTCTGTAGCTCTACTTGATTGGTATTGAAGAGCTTTTTGTTTTGGCTTGATATAAAAGCAGCCATGTTTGGCATGCAATTGTAGCTCACTTTCACGGTGTTGCCGTTGCACACTTTACGAAGTTGGTGGTAAAGGGGAAAGTGTTTGTCTATAAGCCTGAGGAACTCCCTTCCGACGTTATTTTTAATGCTTTCACTGAAAGGTGGGTTTAACCACACAATGCTGCGTTTTCGGGTCTTCTCACGTGTATGCGTAGCATGATTCTGGTATAAGATCTCATCTTGATACCCACTCTTCCGTAAAGCCTCGGTGTAAACTGATAAAGCCTTCGCAAATTCCTCTTGATTGCACGACAGGTCGGATAGCCGCTTGGACAGCATGGAGGGAAGCTGTTTTTTGATGGCAGGGGATGGTTCGACCTAGCATTAATATACAACTGCTGGTCGCTTGGTTTGCGGTAGGGCCAGTATCTTCCTGACGTGATGTGGAAGGTAATGACAAGAAAATTCGTCTGAATAAGGCTTGATTCGATTGCGAGCTGCAAGCCGTAATCTTTGAAAACTTTGATCAATTTCTTCCGGATTCGCTCAGCTTCTGGGCCTGGAATGTTTGGAGAATTGCGAGACCATCATCCCAGTTGAGTCCGACGCTGTTTTTTTCACCAAAGATGGCCGACAGATGTTGTAACATATAAAGGCCTACTAATTCACATATTGCGCCGTCGAAAGAACTTATGGCCACGTCAAAATGTGGGTTATCTTTCTTAATCCAGGTATCGTCATTTGTGAAGAGGATGGAATGGCGGCAGTGCATAATGATGTTAATGGTTTCGCCACTCACTGATGTATAAGATTTTGCAAATTCAATTGATCGATTGAGCAGGTCTTCAGAGATGGACAGGTAGAAGTCCACAAGATCAAACTTCATAAATTTGCAAGTTTCTTTCTGTGGAAAACTCTTAAACCATGAAATAACTGCGAATTAATTCCTCCATTTCTTTAGTTCAGTTTTGATTCGAATAGTGTTGTTAATTTGGTCCAATAATTGCTTGCTATTGATGCCAATTTTCGACTTAGTGGGATTGATTAAGTGGCATTTAGAATTGTTAATGAAATTCGGTGTATGGTCTTTTAAGGGGACAAAGGCATTCTTCTTGGCGATTTTCTCAATTCTGTCGCCAAGTTTCAAGCTGTTGGGGATGCTTTTGGCTTCCAGGTTGGTATGCCCAACGGAGCTGCTGTCAGTTTTCTTGTACTTTGCTCTAACATTGTCTTGCAGTAGTTGATCGTGGTCCACAGTTTTAACCTTGTAAAGGTTGGTGGTCTTGTCAGCAGGTATGAGCAGTGAGGTGGATGCATTGATGTTTCTTGCATCTTTGGAAAGTTTTGAGAGGAAAGAATTGTGTGCTTTTGTGTGCTTATACGAAATGGCCCACTCCATCCAATTCAAAAAAGCACACAATTCTCTCCTCTCAAAACTGTCCAAAGATGCAAGAAACATCAATGCTGCTTTTCAACCGCTTCGCTTTGCAAAATGTGCATTTGATATCTTGTGCTATTTTGCCCCTTTGTAAGCGCTTACTCCTAGCCCTTGTTCTTGGTGCTGTGTGCAGATCTGCAACTACTCGCTGCACTCTTTCTCGGCAAACGCTGTTTTTTTTTTTTTACAGACTGTTTGTTAGGAAGGCGTTGCAGCAGAGTTCGTAGCTTCGGCTCTGTATACTGCACTGCAAGCTTAATTTCTCTTTTTCTTTCAGTTTATATGCGTAGCATCTGATGAGTACCTAGCACGAAACAGACTGTACTGTTTTAACATATTTTTACCGCATTTTATTGTGATTTTAATACCGTATGTGCCCTGATTTTATCATCTAGCACTCTGTGCAGAAGATTTTGCAACACAATATTTTTGAAAACCAAATTTATGTGAATAATTTGAACAAAACAACAAAAGCAATATTATGATATCGTAAATAAACAAAGTACTAAAATCTCGACAGAAACTGTGAAGTCACCAACTTCGTGTCAAGCAGACACCCCAACAGTAACTTTGTTTTGCGTACAATACGGCGACATACATAATAAAGCAAAATACAGATAAATAAGGAACCATAACATGCACGGGTGCACCCCACCGAACCAACATGCATCCCTAATAACTCTTAAACGAAGATCATAGAAGCACGAGATTCATGATGTTGATCAGCGTTCATGTAAAAGGTGCGTAGTTCTGAGACTCGAAAATCTCGAAACATCGAGCCATTGCTTCTCCGAATTGAAACATCTCAGCTTAGATGGTTTGGCCATGTAAGTAGAATGCCTCAGGAAAGACTCCCCAAACAAAGCTTTACTTACGAAAGCCAATGGGAAAAGACCAGTTGGACGACCTAGAACTAGATAGAACAATTACATTTAGGATCTTAGATGGAATAGCTTGGAACTTTATCCAAGCGATATGATGGATGTGAAGAAAGACCGTGAAGTGTGGTGGCTTAATTTCGAGCTACCGCCACCGCAACCCTCGCAGAAAAGCGGGCAAAGAAAGAAGAAGAACAAAGTTTTGAGATGAGAATGACATCGCCGCAATATCACGGCCGATTTTTTTCGAGTATAATGGACTTAATTTTTAAACTTACTTGCGCAAAAACGGTTTTTTTTCAGTGTAATTCTGCAGCTAAATTGTTATAAGTATTATTATTAGTGCATCTTATCCAATGATGCAACAACACAAATTCGATATGTTGTAGTTGATTTCACGTAGTGTAATTAGAATCGCTTTAAACTCTTTCGGCCACGCTGCCAATATACTCTACTAACTCAATACAAGACTTCTCTTTCATAGATGAAGTTTGCGCTATTTTGATTGATGTTTGCAGATTGAATGATCCAATCAACAGTGCGATGATCGTTATTCTTCAAGTTCTCCCTTCACTCATGAAAGTTCCCCCCTTTTCCATCTACAATCGTACAATAGTGAGAGATTTGATGGCTTCGTTAGGTAAGAATCATCTTCACAATTGTATAGACCCCTCAAAATTTGTGGATTTGTTCAATACCAGTGCGGCCAGGACCATGGGTGCCGTGCCAGAACTAAGTTAATTGAACATAAATCGGGTAGGTACTGACCACTGAAATTTATGACGGTATCAAAAAAACGGCATGTTGCCGGAAAAACTTAAATACCGGTAATAAAAATTACAAGACAAGTTGTTTTTAGCTTATTCTGCGTTAAGTTAATTATGTCATATATGTAAATCCATTAAAGTTTATTTATTTATTTATTCGCTAGTCCAACGACCAGAGGTGGAGTCCTCGAGGACGTCCTTGGCCTCGAGGACACATTTTGAAGTCCTTGGCTTTGGCCTCGAAGCCTCAAGTCCTCGAAAATTGACCTGTCCTCGGCTGGAGGACAGCACTATTTTTGAACCGTTGAAATTTCGTTGGAAAACGCAAAAACCTTGCGGAAAATCTGCAAAGACCTTTTTTTGGTCTCCTCAAGTAGAGATCGCGTGAAAAAAAAATTTTGAAGACCTTTTTTTTTGAGATCGCCTGAAAAAAAATTTTGAAGACGTTTTTTTTTGAGAATACTTGCGTCTGTGTTCTCGGTCCATGGCCTTGAGAGGGTCTGTCCTTAGCCTTGGCCTCGAAATTTTTTTGTGTCCTTGGCCTTGGCCTCGAGCCTTGTGTCCTCGACTCCAACTCTGCCAACGACACTAACAACATAGTGCCAGTTTTTTGGGGGTTTTGGGTTTTTTTGGAGGGGGTTTTGGGGGGTTTTGACTTCTGTTTGCAAGTTTTTCGACTAGCTGGATCACCACAGCGGGTAGACCGGTTAGTCCTAATAGGAAAATGTGTCTTACCAAAAATAAAACGACATAGTGCCAGTTCGAGAACCGAACAGGGAGCCAGCAACTTTTCGATCAATTTTTCTGTGGTTGTCAATGTCGCTTATGTGCTGAAATAAAATTTAGTGATGGCGTCTATTGTGATTACCTTGGTAAAATAAACTAAGTGAATGATCGATCACGTTAAATTTGTTTATTTAGACATGCTGGAGGAAATTATTGCGGAGCATAAAGAGAGTTTTGATAAAACCGAACTCAGAGATTTTATTGACGCTTTTCTCCTTGAACTTGAAAATAATTCCCACGAATCATTCACTGTAAGTAATGTACTGTAGGTTGCTTTTAGCGCTATTAAATTCAATGTAAGTGACGAAAGCATAATTACTAATCAACCATGCTTTAACAAACTGGACAGTAAACACTGGACAAACCAGATACTATAAAACAGTTTTAATTTAGTTGAGTAATTAGTGTACTGGCCTCTGGCTTGAGGTATGACTTCAGTTTTTGGATTGGCCTGATCGGATTCAGTGTTACCAACACTTTCAAAGAAGTTGTAGGCCTAGAAGTAGTAGTGTTTATTTTCAAACCCAGTGCAGTTTCAAAATCACAATTAATGCGCAAACAGAGTACGATAATGTTCATTTATTGGCGATAGGAAGGATTAAGCGAAGTGACCAAATAGTCTTTGAGTCTACTTTTATTCTCATATTAAAACATTTCAAAGTTATATAAAATTTAAAAAAATCTTGGCCTAACAAGCTAAGTTAATCTTCTTTGCGAAATGAACGAAATACAGTAAAAAAATTCCAAAAAAATTTAGACACGAACAGAAAAAATATTGTAATATTCACTAAAACTATCTTTGGTTTTCCTCTCACTATCCTTGACCTTTGGTCTAGACCTAGGGCGTGGCCTGTTTGTTGAGTCTCCGAGAAGTTTCTTCTTGCTCGTAGCTATCGGAAAGGGTTGGGCAGCATCGCCATGCAATACAGCATAATAGGTACACTGACGCAAAGATGGTTTCGCCGATTTGTTTGTTGCACGCTTCGGCATATTACGGCATCGTAAGGGTGTATTAAGGTAATTTGATTGAAAAGAACACGCAAGCATTAAATACTAGATTCATTCACATTTTGAGTCACTTTTATGTCGTTAAAGATTCAATTGCTTAAATATTTATCCTTCTTTACAAAAGCTGGACACTAATCTTGTAATTTTTGTACGACCATTAAGCGGCTATTAATTATGCAAATCTCGGCCAAAAACTTACTACCATACATTTTTTTTATTTTCCTGAATTTACGTAAGCTATTTATTTTAAATTTGTTGTATGATATATTTTATGTGATATTTGCTTTTTGTTACACAATCGCGGGTTCGATTCCCGGACGAATCAAACCAAAGACAAAAAAATTAGTATTCACAGCTTTTCTGTTTGACGGTCAGCATTGAAAGCGACAGTGCGAAGCCTTCTCCGTGTGTAGCAGGCAGGTGGCAACTTGACTGAAACATCAAAAGATCCCTTCGCTGTCTCCTGGCCAAGAAAATTTTGTGAATAAGGATGAAATTATTAAGAACAATGTACTGTTTATTAAGAAGAATGTAAGTTTATTAAGATGTAAGTTTATTAAGAACAATGTAAGTTATTAAGAACAATTAAGAACTGTTTATTAAGAACAATGTAAGTTTATTAAGAACAAAGAATCATTAAGAACAATGTACTGAGAAAAATAATAATAAGCTATCAACAGTATACAGAGTCTTATAGGCACATGTAATTACAATGTAATAACATGTATTTACATTACATATGATTACCATATATTACTATATATGACGATGTAATTACAATTACAAATATATCTTCTCTCCTACGTGATATTTTATGCAGCTTGCTTTGTGCAATCACAGCTTACTTTTTAGCCTGTTCAACTTGCTCATTACGTTCAAGATCTGTTTGAAGCCGGTTCTGATACAACCTCCAATACGTTATATTGGTGCTTCTTGTTCGTGATAGTGTACCCTCACATTCAAAACAAGTTGAGAAAAGAAATACTGGATGTGATAGGTAATCTAGTATTAAAGCTTTTGTTGAGCAGTTACTACTGCGCAGCACATGACATTGCCAGTTATTCGATTTTTATGTTCTTTTAGCACTAAAAATCCACCAAAAAGCCAAATTTGTAAATTTTTAAATGTGGCACATCAGAAGGTGGTAACCTTTTACTTTGCGGCAAAATTGATCAAGCTAAAAGGCTAATTATTTTTTCTTTCTCGTAAGATTTCTTGGACTTTGCTATTGCAAATGGGAGTGACTATTTCACCGGAAAATTTAAAAGAAAATTGTAAACATTAATCAGCGCATTTTTTATTAAATTGGCGCATATTAAGATTTGAGTTTGGTTAGAGTTAAATATAGGGATAGTTTTTTTTAATATAAATATGTGTTTAGGATGAAGTTGAATCAGAAGAAAAATAAAACGTATATAGAAGCAGAATTAATATTTTTTGGTGAAATAAAGTGTGACTAAAAAAACAAACTTCTTTTGAAACAAATCTTTGTCGCGTTGCATGCTGATTAAAGGTGCCAAATAACTCAAGTCAACACTTGTGATCTAACTATCCAATTTGCTCTTAACAAAACAGCAACACCAGAGAAACCAAATTTTTTACAGGGCCTGATGGACAAGTTAGCATGCTAAAGCGCCCTGATATGCCGTATACGTGCGCTTTTATCGAAGAAACTTTACGATTCCGGACTTTAGGTCCTCTGGGATTGTTTCACTGCACCACCGAAGACTCGGTGTTGGGGAAATACGAAATTCCAAAAGGAACAATGGTAATTATCTTTTTTTTTTTGAAATTAAGCCTTGAAATCAGTCTTTTTTCAATTCAAAAGAGAAAATTTTGGTTTGAGAAGTAGTTTTTAGTAAATGATTTAATAATTACGAGTTAAATTTAATAATCCTCAACGATATCTGATGATAAACGATCTACTTTGTAAGAAAACAAAATGCTAGTATGTTCTTTCCTATATCCATACTTGTTCTAAAAAGAATAATTTCAATTAAATTACACCCTAAACTTTCTAATCAAAGTACGAATTTGAACTGTGATTCGGTATTTTTTTTTTACAGCCAGGTATTTTCATAACCTTTTAAGCGGCTTTAACCGATCACGCATATTTTTAAGCGGAAATACGCAAAATATCTTTTTCAATGCAAATGCTAAAAAAGAAAAAGGCAAATTGCATGCAATCAAATGATAAGCTTATTTCTTCAGCGCAAAGACGCGTGATCGGCAAAAGCCGTCTTTGTCAGTAGTTTAACACCAAATTCATGTTGTTTGTCCATTTTGGGCATTTAAGATGATCATTCGACGCTAAGGAAACTGAGGTATAGGCAAAGGTGGGCAGTACCGAATACAAAAGTACCGCGGTACTTTTTTGTATCGTTACCGGTACCGACGGTACTTTTTCAAAAATGGTACCGCGGTAGTTAAAAAAGTATTTGGTATTTCCAGTTTTTTGTTATTACTTATCGATTGATAATCAAACTATCTCACTTTGGAGTGGAGCCGATAAATTTTTAACCCCAAAATATACTGTTACGGTTTACTCCAAAAAAAGGTTCAAGGTGTGCTTGCCAACAATTAATATGTAATAAAATTTCGGTAAAGAGGTGTAAATTCTTTTAAACCACAAAGCGCATATAAGCAGAAACTTGATTCCCGATAGCATTTTTATTTTATCTGTAACGTTTTCGGCGCATTTTCTATATGGCCCTCTTCAGCAAATTAAAAAGCAGTTTACAGTAACTTTAAAATTTAGAAATGAAAGGTTATCAAAATATTATCGGCAAAACACAAATGTTACAATATAACAACCACTATAACTTCATATATTTGGTATTGTGACGTATACGTTATACCTTTTCCATAGTAAAATCAAGTCAGAAAAAAAATAAATAAAAAATAAAGCAACACCATGAAATAACAATACTGTATTTGGTACAATGTAGACAATCAGACACACACACACGCATGAAAAAATGTTCAAAACACATTCAAAAGAAAAGAACAACCGTTGGCGTATAATTGTGAATTCAATCGTGGTGTTAGCTTTTTGATCAATAATGCCTCCTGTATTTTGGTTTCATATTCATTGTGACAGTTTCTAATTACTTTAAACGAACTAACATCCAAATTAGAATTTTGACAAGTTTGGCAGGAAGAAATGCGTTGGCTTATGGCACTTTTGGCAGAGTTGGAGTTAAGCTGCAAATGTTCTCTGGCCCTAGTCACCAAGTGGCGCGTTGACATACCAATATATGTCGTGTTCACATCACGCGAACATGTAAATTTATATACCACATTGGATTTTAGAGCAGCAGGAGTTTTGGATTTCAGATTAAAATATGACCCAGTTTTTAGCGAAGTGTAATAAGTAAAAATTCGAACATCAAATTTTTGCTTTAGTAAGGTAGACGATTGGGATGCAAATTTACGAGATGGTTTTCCAAAATACGGCAAGCCAAGTATGTATGAATAATCATCAACTTCTTTATCATGTGAGTCTGGTTTGGTATTATTTTCAAATTTTTTCAAGCATTTATTAAAAAACCAATTAGGATAACAATTTTTTGCGAAAATGCATCTTAGCTTAGTGATTTCATCTTTAAACAATTCATAATCAGAGCATATGATTTTGGCACGTTTTAATAAACAAGTAATTAGGCCAGATTTCCAAGCGTTTGGACAAGTTGATCGAAAATTTAACAACAGTCCCGTATATGTAGGTTTGCGCCAGACACTAGTTTTAAAACCGAATTAGTCAAACTTTATTTCCACGTCAAGAAAAGGCAATGAATCTGTAGCTTTTTCAACTGTGAATTTCACGCTTTGATGCTGTGCGTTCAAAATCGGAAGAAACTCGTCGCAGTATATAAATTTATAAAATTTGTCGCAGTATATAAATTTATAAAATCGTCGCAGTATAAAAATTGTGTTATATAAATTTACATGTTCGCGTGATGTGAACACGACATATATTGGTATGTCAACGCGCCACTTGGTGACTAGGGCCAGAGAACATTTGCAGCTTAACTCCAACTCTGCCAAAAGTGCCATAAGCCAACACATTTCTTCCTGCCAAACTTGTCAAAATTCTAATTTGGATGTTAGTTCGTTTAAAGTAATTAGAAACTGTCACAATGAATATGAAACCAAAATACAGGAGGCATTATTGATCAAAAAGCTAACACCACGATTGAATTCACAATTATACGCCAACGGTTGTTCTTTTCTTTTGAATGTGTTTTGAACATTTTTTCATGCGTGTGTGTGTGTCTGATTGTCTACATTGTACCAAATACAGTATTGTTATTTCATGGTGTTGCTTTATTTTTTATTTATTTTTTTTCTGACTTGATTTTACTATGGAAAAGGTATAACGTATACGTCACAATACCAAATATATGAAGTTATAGTGGTTGTTATATTGTAACATTTGTGTTTTGCCGATAATATTTTGATAACCTTTCATTTCTAAATTTTAAAGTTACTGTAAACTGCTTTTTAATTTGCTGAAGAGGGCCATATAGAAAATGCGCCGAAAACGTTACAGATAAAATAAAAATGCTATCGGGAATCAAGTTTCTGCTTATATGCGCTTTGTGGTTTAAAAGAATTAATATGTAATTGCAACATCTCTGCATCCGCAATTTTGTATTATCTATGTTGACGATGGAAGTCAATAATGATGAAACTCTTTTGTGTATAAAAGAATGCAGCGAGCGTTCAAAGCCAAAGTAACTTATTTGTTAGAAGAAAAATTGGAAGCACAAGATGCTTCTGATGAGATGGGCGATATGAACGAAAGTGAACATTCGGACGAACTTTTTGATTTTTATACGAAACAAGCAATAATACGTGCTGAGACTGTGCTACAAGGATTTTTGAAAGTTTTGTTGATCAAAAGCCTCAAATGCAAATTAGTTCATGCATTGTCTAACTTTCGAAATGATGTGCTGCAAAATCTCTTAATTTTTTATAAATATAATACTGCACTGCCTTCAGGTGCAGTGGTCAAACAAGTGTTCTTTGCAGGGAAAGACAAAACCCTATTTTACGCGGGGTAGGCAATTTGACGAACGGCGTTTTACATGGGTGGCAAAAATGATCCTCATAATTAACTTTTAAATCAAAAGTCATGGGAACACCATATTTAGTATGCGGTTCTGAGTTCATGACGTCATCATAATAAGATAACGGCCACATTTTTGAAAAATGACACCATTTTTGCGATAAAGTCACAGGCGTTTCAAATTTTATACATAGGTTTGTTTTTTTGGTACTGAATCCTAAAATGCTCTAGTCAAGTTGGTTACGTCACAAAACGTCTTATGACGTTTAAATTAAATATTGGCCAAAAATGCTCAGATTTTCGAAAGTGATTTTGGGAAACCTCAAAATTGGGAAATTTTCCTTAACTGGTACCTTAGCAACTTGAAATTTGTAGGAGTTATATGTGGTAAAATTTGACTCATTTTGAAAAAAAATGCTTTTTTCAAGTTTTTTTTATCACAAAAAATCGAGAGTGGGGCAAAAATGCTCTCGTGTAAAATAAGATTAAAACCCAAACGAGCTGGGTTAAGTTACGAATTAACGATCTGATTTTTATCAAAGTAAAAAATGGTTGCTTGTAATCTTGGTTTGTCGTGCTTTTTTTCACTAAAAATTAAAAATATTTTAAAACAAACGTTCTTCAAAGATTCTAAGACAATTACGTTGAAATATCAAAAAGTGCCGGTACCGCAGTACTTTTTGAAAGTACTGTGCCCACCTCTGGGTATAGGCCTATAAGATAACCTGTGTTTTCACAATATTGTCTGACCTACAATATTTCTAGCCTTTGGCGTATCTGCACATACTGTATCAGTAGCGTAGCCGGGGGGGGGGGCTATAGCCCACCCCATTGGCTTGACGACCAAAATGCTGAATTAGAAAAATATCACGTTTTTAGCACTTCCAAGAGTGTTTTTTTTGCACTGGAATGGACTAAAAAATAACTCAAAGCATAGTTTGTAACATATATTCTGGGAGGGGGGCTAATTTGTCGAAAATAAAACTCACAAATCAATAAAAAGATTCGCATAGGCTAGGAAAAACTTTTGGTGGATAATCGGTACCGGCAAAGTCCAAAGCATAACAATTTTGTTAAGTAATAGAGCTCAGTCAATTTCTTGACCGAACTACCACCAAGCAAAACAGTCGTGCGAAAAAAAAATCTTCTCTGTAGCAAAAAGAAATGTGATCGCTAGTGTAAAAATGCTGAACGTAGGTTTCATCAACAAATATATTATAAACTCAGGAATAAAGGGGAGTGGGGCTTCTCAGTATTAGTTGATTACCAATCACTTCCCTCAAATATCTTTCCATAACCCCTCCCCCCATTTACAGTATTTTTCTCTATAAAATATACGCGAACTAGACTACTCCGTGTGGGTTTTATTGAACTATAGAATTTTATGATTTAACAGCATGTAGACAAGAGAACTGAAATTTTACCATTAACCACCTCCCACATAGCCCATTTATGCAACCAGTTTAATTATGATCGCAGTGCCAATTTCTATGCCACGTTTTAAAATTATTAATTTTATCAAAATAGCTCTAAAACTAAGTTACTTTTGCAAAAAAAAAAAATGCAAAATTTTTGAGCCAAAACAGCCCCCCCCCCATTGCGAATTTCTGGCTAACCGCCTGCACTACATGCTGTAATAATAACATATCGCATCCATCAAGATTTTGAAATGCTTTCTAAATGACAAACACCTCAAGTCAACATTCACTATTTATATTATTAAATCATGAGTAGAAATGATGAACTGTTTTTCAATCGACAGTCAAGTTATGACGTTTTTGATTGCATCGTCAAGTTGTCAGCATTTTGCAACTAAAACCAAAAAACTTACGTATTTTATTTATTAAGTTATTCAGAATAATTCTTGTAAATGCACTGGGTTCTACTGTTACAGATAAATAACGCAAGTTATTTTTGATACCTGGGCTTAAATATTAAATACCGAACGAATGTACTGCAAAGTACAATAGGCCAGTAAAACATTGTACAATTAGTTGATCAAAGGTCTTAAATGTTTCAGAGATTGACTTTAGGGCCGTCACTAAACGCGTTGTTCAGGTAAAATTTATCAAAATATATATCATTTTACTTCACTGATGATGTAACAGACTGATTAACTTTTACTCTACGATATTTGTATTAGCAAAATGTTAAACAATGAGGCTGCAGAAACTTACCACCGTTTAAAGCTTTGGTTGATCTGACTGAGAATCGAATTCAGTCTACAACTATTACTTCGAATGAGAAAGACGATCAAGGACTCAACAACGCATTGCCAAGTCGGTAATCGAACTAAAAGCCAGCAACCCTTCGACCACTAACCCGACCTTCGACCAGCTAAGATATAGTGGGCGTTGAGAGAATTCTTTTCTCCAGTTATTAGAAAATAAGATTTGAAAGTAAGACAAAAAAAAACGGAAGTGATTTAAACGTTTTATTGGTATGAATTTGAAATTTATTGAGAAAAATTTGTCAATATTTTATGCGCTCAGTAAATTTTCTTCTCTGCAAAATTCCAGTCAGATTATTGGTAAACTTCTTTCCTTCAGGTTTCTGGTAACTTTTGGGCGATGCATAATGATGAAACGATTTGGGAGAGGCCCGAAATATTTAACCCTGATCGATTTATAAACGAAGAAGGAAAGTTTGTTCATTCACCTAACATGATGGCTTTTTCAATTGGACCACGTCATTGCCTAGGAGAACATCTGGCTAGAATGGAATTATTTATATTTTTGGTGTCATTGGTGCGACGATTTGAGTTTTTACCTGATCCAAATGCGGCTGAGCCAAGTGTGGATAATGCATCTAGCGGATTTATTCTTGCACCTAAAGCATATAACTTGGTAGCAAAACCGCTATAAAGTGACAAAGTCCTACATAAAGTCAAAATTTTGATTGAGGTCGAAACTGCTTTTTATCGAAAATTCTCTTACAATAGCAAACAAATTACTTTTTTTCTCAATTTTTGAATAGCTATTAAAATTTTGTGATTTCGGCAAAAGGTCGACTTTTCGTACCAAACAGTAGCAATATACAACAACCGCAAGATCTGGTGCATCTTTTGGCTTGTAGCTTGTATTTACACTATTTACAATTAAAAGAAAATTACCAAGCTTACGTTTTCGGCACTACAATTGCCCCTCTTCAGGATGATTGCAATTTTATACCCGAAGAGGGCCAATGTAGGCCTAGTGCCGAAAACGTTTGCTTAGTAATTTTCTTTTAATTGCAAATAATGTAAATGCAAGTAGCAACCATAAAGATGCACCAGATCTTATCGTTGCTGTATATTGCAACTGTTTGGTAGTAAAATTTTATGCGCAGGTTTATTAGTATTTTGAAAAAGTTTCGGTTTTCAAAACTTTGATCTTTGGTAAAAAATATCGTCACAATAGCGTACAAATGAGTTCGTTAATTGACATGAAAACGTTTACAGTTTTTGGTTTTTGCCATGCATCGTATCTGTATAAGCACGAATGGTTGTAAGACTGACAAATAGAGATAAAAAGTTAAACTGTTGATAAAAAGTTGAACTAAACTACAATCTTTAAGCTTTGTAAATTGCCAATTATAAACCAAGTTACAAGAACAGAACAGAAATTTATCTTTGTTGCTCAAAAAACAAACATTACAAGACCTTTAACAATTTAAAAATTACAATAAAAACCCTCAGGTTGTTTCATTTTTATTAAGGACAGATTAAACAGCCTGTAGTGGTTAGTTTTTTAGCTTTGGCAAAGGAGCACTGTTTCAAATGGATTGAATTCAACTCAACTTTGTAAATTGCGAATATTGAAACATTTCTATTCAAAGTTTGTACAAATTGTGCATTTCATAACACTTTTAAATTTCAGTATATTGTTGTATTGTGATGGTTTTGCATTTGTGACGTTATAAACTAATCTATAAGCTTATTATATGCTCTTGGTAGTTTCCATCTTTTTAGTTTTTTTCATTTTTATTTTAAGCTTTTCCATTTGAGTTTTGTTTGCAAGAGTTTGTTTTTCTATTTGACTTTTGTGTTCGGTCGACAACTGTTGCATTCAAGAAGGAGCTTATCCAGGTATAAAATTGCCCAAATTATCCCCATATATAAGAAAGGTGGTAAAGAAAAATACAATAACTATCGTCCCATTTCTTGACTATTCCCTATCAATAAGGTTCTTGAAAAGCTAATTTATAATCAGTAACGAAATTGCAAACAAAAATTTATTAACAAACAGTCAATGTGGTTTTAGAACAGGACATTCAACATCCTTAGCAGTGTCAAATACATGTGATGAAATAATAAATAATCTTGACAATAGCAAAATAACATGTGCTATTTTTCTCGATCTCGCAAAAGCGTTTGATACAATTGATCATTCTGTGCTACTTCAAAAACTTCACAAGTTACGTGTTCGAGGAATAGCATTTCATTTTTCTAAAACCTATGTTTGTAACAGAACATACTACACTGTTGTAAATGGAATATTTTCTGGCATAGAAAATGTAGCATTTAGAGTACCACAAGGTTCAACTTTAGGACTTTTACTATTTCTTTTGTACATAAATGACCTGCATTCAACTACCAAATTCGAAGTAAAGTTATTTGCTGATGACACTAATCTTGTAATGTATGGAAATAATTCAAGCCAATTAGAATCTGATATCAATGTAATGAGTTAATAAATATAGATTACTGAATGAGAGAAAACAAGTTCTCAATTAATTTTTCTAAAACAAAATATACGTTAATTAGCAAAAAAAGAAGAGAAGTTGCACTTCAACATTAGCATAAATAACAGCGAAATCACAGAAAAAGATCACATTAGATTAGTGTTTTACCTGATAATAATCTAACTTGGCACTACCACACTGAAAAGGTTCGTACTAATGGTAGTTAAAGGCACATGGGCAACTGCAAGACTGAGAAATTTGGAAAGTACAAACGTACTTCTAAATGTCTATTACAGCATGATATTGACACACTTATCATATCTTGGCAGGATCGCCAAGTGATTCATCGGGTGGACATATGCACTTCCTAACTTCATCATGTAGTCTACTATATGAATTGCTGTTGTGAAACAACCAATGGCAGCATCTGCAAACGCTGAATTCATCGAGCGTGATTGCATTTGCCCAAACAAAATTTCAACTTTTGGTATAATTTTTGCAAAAAAATCTAGCCAAAAATTGAAGCTTACGCTTTCAAGATTGTGTTTAACTCCAGTTGCAAGCAGACTAGTTTTATTCGAAGATGATATCTGCAATTTTTCAAAACACTCGATTATTGCGGTCTTCATCTCTTTCTTAGCATTGCCGGTTCTGCTTTTGAAATTTCATTAAGTATTTCATGATGAAGAAACACGGCGTCCAGCAATTTCTTCTAACACCGCGATTTTTTGTAATTGTAATTACATTTTATTTTCAAGTTGCCTTGGCCAGATGACAGCGAAGGGAACTTTCGACCTCTTGCGATGATTTGGAAAAAATGTGGAAATACCAGATAGCAAGCGAAAAAAATTCTTACTTTGAGAATCGCTGGTTTTACTTTTTGCGTGATTAAATTTAATTGGTGAGCACAGCAGTGAATGAAATGAGCCTTTCGATATTTTGCTTTAATTCAAATTTGCACTACATTTCGCATTCCGGTTAATGCTGCAGCGCCGTCGTATGTCTGCAGGATGTTTTTCCGGAGTAGCACCCATCGCGATTTCCAGTTCTTTGAGCAATACCTTGCAAGCGATTGGGCGGTAAGTTCAACAGGATTAAAAAAATTCAACAAATTGTTCGGTTGGTTGGTCATCTTTCTCCTACCAAAATACGATGCCCATTTTACTTTTATCGAAAAGATCTGTGATTTCGGATACATTGGCTCGGTTCTTTACCACTTCGTTGTGGCATGAAATATAGAGCTGGTGTTTGGTGTTTAAAGCAACTGCAATATTAGCTCGACCCCAATGAGACGAATCGATGACAGTTTAATCATGTTTGCACAGCTATTTCTATGCCACGTTTGAAAAGCATAATTTTTTATCAAAATAGCCCTTAAGTTATTTTTGCAAAAAAAAAAAATGCAAAATTTTTGGGCGTTGTGCATATTTCTTCTTCTTTCTTCATTGCCCGCTTTTCCGTGAGGGTTGCGGGGGAAGTAGCTCAAGATTGAGCCGCCACACCTCACGGTCTTCCATCACCTCCATCATTTCGCTTGGGCGAAGTCCCAAGCGATTCCATCCAAGATCCGCAATGTAATCGGTCCATCTAGTTCTAGGTCGTCCGACTGGTCTTCTCCCATTTGCTTTGGCATGTAAAGCTTGTTTGGGGAGTCTTTCCTGAGGCATTCTGCTTACATGGCCAAACCATCTAAGCTGAGATCTTTCAATTCGGAGAGGTAACGGCTCGATGTTAAGAGATTTTCGAATTTCCGAGCTATGCACCTTGTTAAACAGTGTAACTCCTTCGATTCTTCGTAAAAACCTCATTTCGGACGCTTGCACTTGTGATCGCATTCTTTCGGTCATTACCCAAGATTCATGACCATACGTGAGAATGGGGACAAAAACTGCTTTGAAAATTGAGAGTTTTGCCTTTTTTGACAATTCTCGTTTCATGACAGCCGAGTAGTGCAAAGCTCGCATTACTGCACTAGCCTTGCCTATTCGGGTATCCAGTTCTTCGTCTTGCCTTCCGTCACTCGTAAATGCAACCCCAAGATACTTGAACTTTTCTACTTGCTTCAGTGTCGCTCCATTCACTTGTAATACGCACTGATCAGGGTTTCTTGAAAGATGAAGTACCTCAGTTTTGGCCGTGCTTATTTTCATTCCGGCGGTGTTGCATGCATCTGCAAAGCTATTTTATGCGCGCTGGAGGCTAGATTCTGTGGAAGAAAGCAGAACCAAATCATGAGCGAATAGCAGACGACTAATTTTGCAATTTCCAATCGTGGCACACTCATCAGCTTGGCTGTATTTGTCGATCCAATTCATGTAAACAATGAAAAGGAGAGGTGACAAAACGCACCCTTGCCGGAGTCCAACACCCACATGGAACGGCTTTGATTGCTGGCCATTTACCCGAACACAAACCTCCGGTCTGCAGTAGAATGACTTAATAGCGCGTAACAATTGACCATCAACGCTATACTCCTGCAAAACCTTCCAAAGTTTATCCCGAGGAACTCGGTCATATGCTTTTTTAAGATCGACAAAGCATGCAAAGAGATCTTTGCCATACTCCCAAGATTTCTCGAAAATTTGCTTCAGAGTGAAGATTTGGTCCGTGGTGCTGCGACCCGGACGAAAACCGCACTGACCATCTTCCAGTTTTGATTCCACTATTTCTCGGCATTTCCTTTCAAGGCATTTGGCATATACTTTCCCTGGCAAACTAAGGAGTGATATCCTTCTGTAGTTTGTACATTGCTTGCGATCTCCTTTCTTGAATATCGGAATAATCACACCTGTTTGCCAATCTCTGGGAGTTTTGCCAAGCTTCCTTGCAACTTGACACACTCGCGTTAACCAGAGAATTTCTTCTCCAGTCAGCGCTTTCAACATTTCGGGTCTGATTTCATCTTCACCAGCAGCTTTTCCAGATTTTATCCCTTTAATTGCAGTTGCCACTTCTGCTGCAGTGAAAACTTCGTCCTCCCCTAGATGTGTCACTTCGTGTGCGTCACGAGTCGATGCCTTTACAAGATTCAAAAGATCTTCAAAGTATTCTCTCCATCGTGAAAGGATTTCATTCTCATCCGTTAGAATGTTACCGTTAGAATCCTTGATGGAGTACGTGATACTCGATCTTTTGCCACGTAAACGGCGGATGGTCTGCCAAAATACTTTGTTTGCCGAAAAATAGTTGGAATCCAACCGACGACCAAACTCTTCCCATGACTTCTCCTTGGATTTCTTTACTGCCGAAGTTGCCGCTTTTCGCGCCTCAGTGTACCGGGATTGCAAATCAGATGACGATCTGTCCTGTAGCCAGGCCTTGAACGCATCTTTCTTTGCTCGAATAGCTTCTTTAACCTCTTGGTTCCACCAAGGTGTTCTTTTCTCACAATCGCCCGCCATTCTAAGCCGTTTTCGCCCACAACTTTCAGCAGTTGATGAAATGATTGCTGATCTGAACAGCAGCCATTCCCTCTCAATGTCCTCGGATACATCAGGAAGTTGTCTGAACTTAGATGATATACTGGATGCAAACTGTTTTCTTACTTCTTTGTCCTTTAAAGCCTCACATTTGATCCGGTTAGTCACAGACGACCTGTTGGATCTCTTGTTTGGCCAAGGTTTCGAAAGTCGTAAGGAACATACTACCAGATGGTGATCAGTTGACAATTCAGCACCTCGCTTCACTCGAACGTCCAGCACATCAGAAAACAAATCTGACGAAACTATGCAAAAATCTATCAAAGATTTTTGATCCATACTAGGTCGATACCTTGTATACTTGTGAACCTCTCTGTGCTGGAAAAAGGTATTCATGATGCGGAGTCCGTTGCTACAACAGAGCTGCAATAAATACCTTCCGTTCTCATTCAGTCCAGTGACTCCATGTTTTCCGATCACACCCTTCCACGTATCTGTGTCTGTTCCAACATGTGCGTTAAAATCCCCCATAAGGACTGTAGATTCAGTAGCTGATACTCGTAGAAGAGCATCATTTACTTCATCCACAAAAGTCTGATATTCACTCGTGGCATTGGGGGCATATACCTGCAATAGGCACAATGACCGATCCAATACCTTGAGCTTCAACATGCAGACCCGTGATCCCAAAGGAATCCAATCTGACACACAGTATGACAAACGGGGGCTTGTGAGAATCCCCACACCCGCTTGTGCAGACATACTAGGATCAACACCAGAATAGAAGAGTTTCCATCCGCCATCCAGATCCACAGTTCCAGAGCCACGTCGTTTGGTTGAAGAAACTCCGATAATATCGAGATGATACCGCTTTGCTTCCTCAACCAATTCTAGCTCTTTTCCTGCGAGGGTGAGGATATTCCAATTGCCCAACAGCAGTTGGTGATGGTTGACCCGTGAGTGTGCGTCATTATCTCGAGTACGAATACTCTGCACTGCCTCCATTCGCCTCTCCAAACGTGTAGCGGGCACTTTGGTGGAGCTGCCACTAGGGCTGGCTGGTGGAGATTGTCGCTTATTTTTCGAACGAGCCCCTCTGCCTAAGACTCGAACGCCATAGGGGTTTTGCGGAATGACGACCTGGGAGTCCCTAGGCGCTCCCCTGCCGGACGAGGTTCCACTTGTGAAGGTGGCCCCATTAACGTCGTTCACGTAATTTTCATGATTTGTTTTGCAGTTTAATCTAACTGCGGAGAGGTTTTATATCAGAGTTGTCCTTCTCCTAGGTTATATGCTTACCACAGCTGATGGGCATAACCAACCCAGGTTTTAAGTTTTCCAACTATTTTGATTTGAACTATACTTCGTCTCGCTTCTACCATTAGACCTATCTGGCATGGGTAACCCTTTCAGGAGAATTGAATCTCCAGCCAGTACAGCTCTGCAGGTCATTGAGGCACATAGACTTTTTCACCTCGTTACGGTGATAGTTCATGGAAAAGCTATGCATTGTAGGTCTAATTGCCGAGCTATGTTATTCTATGCCTACTGTGCCATAATAAGCCAATTATATGTCATACTATGCCTACTAAGCTACGGTGCCCACTTTGGCCTACTATGCCTGTTGTGCCATAATAAGCCTACTGTATGCCATACTATGCCTACCAGGGTGCCATGTTATGCCTACAATGTCATACTAAAGCTGCAGCACCTACTGTGGCACATTATGCTTACTAATACTATGCCTATTTTCCATAACAAGCCTCCTCTATGTCATAATCTGCCTACTAAGGTGTAATGCTATCCCTACTATAATATACTATGCTGCAGTGCCTAGTGTGGGATATTGTGCAATAATAAGCCAACTATGCCTACTGTGCCATAGTAAGCTACAGTGCCTACTGTGACATGCTATGCTTACTAGGGTGCCATAACAAGTCTACTTCATGTTACACTATGCCTACAATGCCATACTAAGCCTACTATGACATAGTACTCCTACTAACCTATGGTGCCAAAAGCCCACTACAGTATATTGTTGTTGTAGCGCATATTTTTCCTCCAGTCACCAGACAGCATCAGACGCTAACTTATTGGACGATCCGTACATTTTTTTATTGCAGTGACTACTTCGTGATTGGAGAAATCCGCACCTGCTTAAGGAGTTTCCGATGATCCAACGTTCCTGTAGATTTCTTCAAATTCTTGCCCACCGAATTTGCTGCTTGTTCAAAGCCACCAACCAGAGATAATTATCGTAAAACATCTTATCCAAGGACGCAACGGCGTGACCAGGGTGCGGGTTGAACCCAGATCATTCAATCAAGGTCGTCGTAAACAATTCGCCTTTACCCATTTGGCCAAGCTACCAACTATACTACACTCGAATGCTATAGGCCTGTTATGTCTACAATGTCATACTACGCCTACTATAACATACTAAGCTGTAGCGCCCACTGTGGTATACTATGCCTACTGTGCCATAATAAGCCAACTATATGTCATATTCTGATGTTGTACTATGCCTACTAAGCTACAGTGCCCACTGTGGCACACTATGCCTACTGTGCCATAATCAGCATACTATGTCTATTGTGCCATAATTAGCCTAAAATATAGCATAACTATACCCATTGTACCACAATAAGCCTACGATATCTACAATGTCATACTAGCCTGTAGCGCCTACTATCGTTTTTAATAATATGCGTACTGTTCCATAACAAGCCTCCTATATGCCATACTCTGCCTAATAAGGTGTCCTTCTATCCCAACTAAGTATACAAACCTCCAGTGCCTACTGTGCCATATCGAGCCAACTATGCCACAAAGCCTACTGTGACATGCTATGCCTACTAGGGTGCCATAATAAGCCTACTTCATGTCATACTATGCCTAAAATGCCATACTAAGCCTCCTATGACATACTACGCCTACTGTAGTATACTATGCCTAATGTGCCATAAGGCTACTACTGTATATGCCACACTATACTCGCATGCTATACTATGTCTACAATGCCATACCACGTTTGCTATGATATACTAACCTCCAGTGCCTACTGTGCCATATAAAGCCAACTATGCCACAGTGCCTACTGTGACATACTATGCCTAGTAGAGTGCCATAATAAGCCTACAATATGTCATACTATGCCTAAAATGCCATGCTAAGCCTCCTACGACGTACTACGCTTACTGTGGTATACTATGACTAATGTACCATAAGGCTACTACTGTATATGCCACACTATACTCGCATGCTATACTATGTCTACAATGCCATACTACGTTTGCTATGATATACTAACCTCCAGTGCCTACTGTGCCATGGAAAGCCAATTATGCCACAGTGCTTACTGTGACATACTATGCCTAGTAGAGTGCCATAATAAGCCTACAATATGTCATACTATGCCTAAAATGCCATGCTAAGCCTCCTATGACATACCACGCCTACTGTGGTATACTATGCCTAATGTGCCATAAGGCTACTACTGTACATTCCATACTATACCGCATGCTATACTATGTCTACAATGGCATACTACGTCTACTATGACATACTAAGGTGCAGTGCCTACTGTACCATAACAAGCCAACCATATGCCATACTATGCCTTCAAAGCTACAGTGCTCACTGTGGCATACTATGCTTACTGTACCATAATCAGCATACTATGTCTATTGTGCCAAAATTAGCCTACAATATGGCATAATATACCTATTGTGCCATAATAAGCCTACTATGTACCATTCTATGCCTACAATATCGTACTAGCCTACAATATGCCCAGAGCTGGGCAAGTCCGCAAGTTAGTCCGCAAATCCGCAATTGCGGACTAACGAAAAAAGTTGCGGACATGCGGACTTGCGGACTTTGGCAGTTTAAATTGCGGACTTGCGGTTGCGGACTATTTTTAATTTTAGTCCGCAATTCCGCAGGTTTTATACAAATATTAAAATTTCTTACTATTTTCGTAAAATATTCATGTTTTTATCCAGTCAAACATGAGCAATCAGTTTAATTTTTTCGAGTTCAAGTTCGGCAAAAATATCAAGTTTTTCGAGTTCAGGCTGACGTAAATACTACGTCTTCTTTTCGACTTAATCGCTTTCTTTTTGTTGACATGCTGTTTGGTAACGTGAGAAACGAATACATGCCGCGTTCTCATCTTTTATGCAAATAGTTGGTTGATTTTTTAGAACATTTTAAAAACCCCTTTTGTGCTTGTTTTAAGAATCTTCTAGAACTGTCTTTGTGGTAATTTTAACTGTATTGTCTTTAGACCTTTAATCTCATAATCTTTAAGTCTGCAACTAGTGCTCAAATTAGATAGTCTTCCACAGTACGAGTGATATGGTGTTTCAAATTTTTCTAGTTTAGTGTATCAAGTTAGCTGTGTAGTAAGTTGGTTGCTGATGTTTCTATTTCTATAGTGCGACCTCGAAGCAGTTTTTTAATAGCATAGTCTAGTAAAGTCTAGCATAGTGTTAGTATAATCAATAGCGTGAATTTTGGTCCAGTAAATTTTAGTTAATTGATATTGATTTGGCTAGCTGATAATTGACTTCTTGTTTTGCAGTGTTCCTTTGGATGAATCAAATTTTTGGTGTTCTGTGAGGAATAACATTGTTCTATTTATATCCAAAGTGTGGTATGACTGCAGAAATATGAAGGATACGGCGCGCGGCGAGACAGGCTATTACAAGAGGTTCTAACCTGATTCAAATTGGAGTCAACACTGTTTTCTCGAGTTCAGCAAAACAACCGACTTTTTTTGGGTTTAAGTTCGAATTTGCAGCCCTGGTTCAAAGTATGGCTTTGTTGTTTTTTACCGTGAGTTCACAAACGAATAATAATTTTCAAACATGATTCTCGTTTGAAGTTTTCTCGATTGTTTGCAAAATTGCTGGCCACCAACTGCTTTACATAAATGTGACCCAATAATCCGTCTTATTAACACGCCTTTACGGATGTGTCGCGGAATAGGGATGTATGCCTATATAGAAGCGATACCGGTATTTCATTAGTGATTATGACCTGAAACAATACGTGGAAACTTTTGTTTAAAAGACCAGCTGTTTGTTTTTAGAGCACGTTCAAGATTTATTTTAGTTCGCAGTCAGTGGCACAATTATGGGAAAGGGGCTAAGGGGTCATCAACCCCTTTAACCAAGTCATTTAGAAAATATAACTAAAAAAAGAATAAGCGTTTAAACGTGTTTTGGACTTGACCTATAATGACCTAATGTATATAGGGGCTCAAGAGGCTAGACAATTTAAATCGTTCAATGACTTCTGGATTTTAGCAATTTACTGTAATTATTGAAATGGTTTTAAAACGTGCGAAATCTGATTCAAATGGCGTTAAAATCGCTATTTTTGCCGCAAAAATCACCCAGCAGCTGAGCCCCCTCTGTAACACGCTTGACTAGCAACGGTTTGTTCAGCACGGAACCTAAATTAGACAATTTTTGTGCAAAAAACATTTACTTTTGGTTCAAGCCCCCTCTCTCTTAACAAAACCCTGGTTGCGCTTCTGGTCGCATTCACTCCTGTAGACATATTTTTCAAGCGATTATACCGGCCGCATGCGAAACGAGCTAATAAACGCTGCCGGGCTTATATGTATGTTTTTCCAAAGATGAATACAAAATTGTAGCTTTAAATTATCAGTTTTTATGTGCAAAAGTTCAGTCCATTTTATAGTGCCCCCCCCCCCCAATTTTCGGCTAGGGCCCTCTCGCTTCGTTTGGTCTGGCGACGGCACTGCTGGTAGCGTGTGCTAATTTATCTCATTCTTAGAGTATTTATTGAAACTAGGGACTAAAAATTTAGTTGTACGATTAGTGATATAAATGTTTTTTTGCTTTCTACTGCCCTTGCCTTTTCCTGCCTCGAAAAAAAAATTGTTTTCTTAGAATATATTGTTGCAAGCGGAAATGCGGACAGTGCTTTGCTATTTGATGGCTTCTCACTGTAATCCAATGGCTTTTAATCTCCAAATCCCTAGCTTCATTGTAGCATTTTTAAGGGTTCGCCGGTGGGTTGTGCATTATGCTTCCACGCAGTTTAGGCACCTACTATATAAGCGGAAGCGCAACCAGGAGGGCTGGGGGCTAAAAACCCTTAGCCAAGTCACTTAAAAACTTTTACCAAAATTACAAGCGTTTGAATTTGTTTTGAGTTGGACCTGAAAGTAAGAGGGGCTGGGCTATATTCTTAAGTTTGCCATCCGAAAAAGCAGCTCAATAACAAGTCATGCTGTGGTACATTTATTGCAATCAACGATTGTGAGTAATTTCTTTTATTGTGTGGAATGTATTCACCATACGTTTGCTATACTTCCCACATGTCACAACTTTTGACTTATTTTTGCCAATCAACTCTGAGCAGTTCACTTCGGGACGTGGTTGATTGCAAAACTCTTTCACTCGGTTCATAAAAAGTTGCGGACTTGCGGTGCGGACTTCAAATATTACGAAGTTGCGGACTTGCGATTGCGGACTTCAAGAATTAGGAAGTTGTGGACTTGCGGTTGCGGATTTAAGAATCCTGAAAAGTCGTTGCGGACTTGCGGTTGCGGACTATGCTTTTAAACGTCGAATTGCGGACTTGCGGTAGCGGATTAAGAAAATTGAAATTCGGTTGCGGATTTGCGGACTGCGGACTTAAAAAAAAACTTGCGGTGCCCAGCTCTGACTATGCCCACTGTTCCATAACAAGTCTATTATATGCCATACTCTGCCAAACTAGGGTGTCATGTTATCCATACTGTGACATACTAACCTCCAGTGCCTACTGGTCTATATTAAGCCAACTATGCCATACGCCTAGTGTTACACTATACTATGCCTACTGTGCCATAACAAGCCTACTTTATGGGTGTCACGCCACGCGAACAGGCGTGTCATGCTAAACCTATTAGAGTGTCATGCTATGCCTACAAGAATGTCGTGCTAAACCTATTAGGGTATCACGCTATGCTTACAATGCTGTGCTAAGCTGCGGCACCCACTGTGGCATGCTATATGCCATACTAAGTCTACACTGCCATACTATGCCTATCGTGCCATACTAAGCCTACTACATGCTATACCATAAACAAAACCATAATTATTTACCTATACAGGATAAAACAAATGCACTCCGGAAACCAGCTTTGCAATTCATAGACTGGAGTCGCGGGGAAGTCGCATTTTGCACTTTTTAGCAGAAACTAGAGTGCCATTGCCTAAATATCGGATTGGAGTGCTATCCCAACGTTAACATTGATCCATCAATATTCTTAGCCAACCACTAATATTTTCTATCAATTTTTCCACCCAATGCCAACATGCAATAATCAACCTTCCTATACCAATGCTTAAATTCATCATTTAATTTTCCTAGTCTACTTCTAACATTTTTATAATCGATTTTCCTAGTCAAGTGTTAACAATTGTCAATCAATTTTCCTAGCCTAATGCTAGCGTTCATCAATTAATTTTTTCAGTTAAGAGCTAACAGTTGTCAATCAAATTTCCTAGCCTAATGCTAATATTTATACATCAATTTACTTAGTCTAATGCCAACAGCCAATAATCTATCTTCTCATGCCAATGCTTACAATTAATTTTTCTTGTCTAATGCTGACATTTATCGGTTAATTTTCCTACTCCACAGCTAACTTTATCAAACAATTTTCCTAGTCTAATAATGGTAATATTAATCAGTTTTCCTACTCTAATGTAATATTATCAATCAATTTTCCAAGCTTAATGCTTAGATTTATCAATGAATTTCCTAATCTAATGCTAACATTCATCAATCAATTATCAATGCTAACCTTTATCCGTCAATTTTCCTAGCCTAGCATAATGCTACGGTAACATTTATCAATCAATTTTCCTAGTCTAATACTAACCATTTTAATGCTAACCTTTAGCATCAATTTTCCTAAACTAGCGCAATGCTACGGTAACATTTATCCATCCATTTTCATAGCCTAATACCAATATTTATCAATCAATTTTCCTGGCCTAGCTCAATGCCAATACTTAGCTCTCAATTTTTCTAGTCTAATAATGGTAATATTAATCAGTTTTCCTACTCTAATGTAATATTATCAATCAATTTTCCAAGCTTAATGCTTACATTTATCAATGAATTTCCTAATCTAATACTAACATTCATCAATCCATTATCCTAGTTTAATGCTAACCTTTATCCGTCAATTTTCCTAGCCTAGCATAATGCTACGGTAACATTTATCAATCAATTTTCCTAGTCTACTGCTAACATTTATCAAATAATTTTCCACCAAGTCTAATGCCAACATCCCATAATTAACCTTCTTATACCAATGCTTACATTCATCAATCAATTTTCCTAGTCTAATGCTAACCTTTATCAATCGATTTTCCTAGCCTAATATCCATTCAGTTTGCTAGCCTAATATCCATCAATTTTTCTAGCCTAATGCTAGCATTTATCAATCATTTTCCTACTCTAATACAAACAATTATCAATCAATTTTCCTAGTCTAAAACTAACATTTATCAATCAAATTTTTCTAGCCAAAAGCTAACATTTATCAATCAAGTTTCCTAGTTTAATGCTAACCTTTAGCATCAATTTTCCTAACCTAGCGTAATGCTGCAGTAACATTTATCCATCCATTTTCTTAGCCTGTGCATATTTCATGCTCGTTAATTCGTTCCGGTAGTCTCTTTCTATCCGTTTGTGCTGTTTTTGTCCACACTTTATCGCCATTTTGGCCACCAAAAATGAGACAGGGAAAACAAAACAACGCATTCGCAGTTTCACACCCACGGTCCACTCACATCGCTCATAAACCTCGGGCTTAAAGCGTCTTGTGTACTGTTTTTCTCGACTTTTGTCAAGTTGAGTAAGTATGTAAGCAAGAAATTTAAGTGCAAACACAGCAAAGCAAGCAGAACAAACCAATCACACAAATACATACCAATTCCACCAATAACCATATTCATACCATTAATTCGTTGAGTCAGAATATGTAGTAGGTTGGTTAAGAGCAACGTTAGTTCAAACTCATTAGTCAAACAGCATTAATAGCAGTTAGTAGTAATTCGAGTACGTATGAAAACGAAATAAATGTTGCTTGCTGGACAATTTTCATAACTTTATACTAAGCTATATTTAAATTAGCATTGATAAATATCTAATCGCTAAGTTATGATTAAGATGATTTGTATTAGTAATCTTCATTTGCAGTTGCACAAGGAAGCAGTGGGAATAACCATACGGTCTTCTTGGCCCGCTGCCACCTCACACATACGCGCATTTATACACAGACAATTAAAATACACTACAAACTGCCCTAGCGCAGTTAAATTTGAACACTGTTGTGGCGGGTGAAAAGGAGCGCTCTACGATTGCGGTTAACCGGCTCGGTCGAACAACCTATGAGATAAGATGGTCTGATGACTTAGGCCGCTATTGATTCCATATATCTTTAATTTGTGGTTACTTGATTGCAGCGTAATCGATTGGAGCAGTGACTGCGACACTATTATATATTCAAATGTAATTAATGAAATACGAAAATACAGTTTCAATATGTTTTGAATCCACTTTCTATCTATCTAATATCAAAATGTAATAGTTGCCAGTTGATTAATTGAAGTCCAATGATCAATAAACATCATACCAGTAATTCATTCATAGACACAATCACAAGAAAGCATGATTGTTAGACACAAATCAGCAGAGGTGAAGTCGAGGACACAAGGCTCGAGGCCAAGGCCAAGGCCAAGGACACAAAAAAAATCCGAGGCCAAGGCCAAGGCCAAGGACAGCCTTTCCGAGGACAGACACTCTCGAGGCCAAGGACAGGAATGCTCGAGGCCAAGGCCAAGGACCAAGGACACAAACCGCAAGTGCTCTCCAAAAAAAAAAAAAAAAAGGTCTTCACAAAAATTTTTCAGGCGATCTCCAAAAAAAAAAAAAAAAGGTCTTCACAAAAATTTTTCAAGCGATCTCCACGAAAAAACCCTTTCCAAAAAATTTTTCAACCGCTCCACAAAATTTTAACTTTCCAAAAAATAGTGCTGTCCTCGAGCCGAGGACAGGCCAATTTTCGAGGACTTGAGGCCTCGAGGCCAAGGCCAAGGACTTCAAAATCTGTCCTCGAGGACTCCACCTCTGCAAATCAGGAATGCAGTTTCAAAGCTATGTTCTATATCAATCCATTGATGCAACTGCCAGATAAAGAACTTTATTAATGTGCACCAAGTCTTACCAAGACTTAGCTCAATACTTACTAATTAAATGTTGTTTCAATTTTAAATGTTGTTTCAGTTAGGGTGCCAGTTTTTTTGATATCAGCAGCTATTTAACAGACAAATATTTTAACATAGTTTGGGGGTGCCACCCCCCCGAATGGATCCCCCCAAAATTAAGTTTTTGGACGGCTTAACTTAGAGTGCCAGTTTTTTGATATCAGCAGATACTTAACAGACAAATATTTTGACATAGTTTGGGGATGCCCCCCCGAAGAACCCCCAAATGGACCTCCAAAAAATCAATTTGTTGAACGACTTAACTTATGGTGCCAGTTTGTTTTGATATCAGTAAATATTCAACAGACAAATATTTTGACATAGTTTGGGGTGCAACTCCTCACGGGGACCCCCCAAATGAACCCCTAAAAATTGATTTTTTGAACGGCTTAATTTAGGGTGCCAGTGTTTTTTGATATAGCATATATTTAACAGACAAATATTTTGACATAGTTTGGAGGTGCCACTCTCTCGGGAACCCCTCAAATGGATTTCTCAAAAATTTTTTTTTTTAACAGCTCAAAGTAGGGTGCCAGTGTTTTATGATATCAGCAGATACCTAAAAGACCAACATTTTGACATAGTTCCAACAGCTTAGGTTTAAACTGGATGTTTTTTTTTATTATGATCAGTCACTATGTTGTCAATTAAATATATATACCGTATTGACAATGTTTAAAACTCCAAACCCTCTTTTCCCAAAAGATATTTCTCATTAGTTTCTTAAGGGGAAAGCAAAAGCTCTTGTTTTTTTTTTGAGAATCCCATTTTTCAACATGCGTCGGTCGTTCACTGAGATTGCTTTTCAGCACGATCCCATCTAGTTGTAATGATGCGTTTGTCCTTTTTTCCAGTGGTTCCAGGGCAGTTGTTGATGCAAGTCCCCATGTTGTAGTACAATATTAAATATGGGAGTAGAGTAAATTAAGCTTAGTAAACTGGTTTTAGCATGTTAATATCCTCACAATCTCTTAATTTAGGCAATGTCCATAAACCAGAGGAAAGTTTAGTCAAGTATGTTGTATACTCGTATGTGACTTCCATGTGAGCTTGTCATCAAAAACAATATACTACCCAGGTAGTTTATTTGCTTGTTCAATTTCCTGATAGTCAAAATTCACTTTCAATTCTAGTAAGTAGCACACCAGCGAACCGAACCAGCGCCAAACGCTCGCGGCGAACCAACAAACAACCGAACTATTCGGCCACACGAATGGCCAATAATGCAAATTTGGTTCTGGTTCACTTATTTGTTTGATAGCTAATTTTTCTGCCGAAGTTGGTTGAATAAATTTTGTTGTTTGCAGATTCTTAACCGAATTTAGGCTCATAATTTAACTAGAAACGGTTCTGTTGTATCAGAAAGTTCTTTCGTCTAACAAGCTTTTTGGCTCTAAATCACCAAACATCGCTAACATTGGCTGGTATCCTAATAAATTATTTTTTTGTTTTTGTTTTCTTTCATCTGCTAGTTTTCACACTTCGCTCATTGCCTTGACTTACTGTAAAGCTGCTCTACTTTTTGAACTGTTGCAAGCTGCAAGCAATGCTCTAATCGATTTCGCTCGTTAAAGAAAAAAAAGTAGGTTTTCTGGCTGCACGGGCTACAGTCCAGGCTGAAGAAATACGACTTGTTTTCGATGTACAATTATATTACTCGAAAATGATCGAATCATTATCTGAAAGTAGTACAGACGATAAGTAAACTGAAACTCAAAGCTACACCAAACTGAATACAAGCTCAACACTAACTCAACGTATTACTCCGCTAGCCTAGAGACTGACACGGCAAAGAGTGAACTAAAACAACTGGTAGCAATAACAGTGACGTAATAAACGAAGCACAAACGAACGATAACAAGATAAACATGGCACAATCTTACATCCCCCCAGTTCGTTTCCCGCTCCAGAGTTATGACGTGGACCCCTTCTTGACCCATAGCCCATTGGTCGGGTCCAATTCCAGCGTGGGACGGCGAATGCGATTAGAGCGACGTAATGTAGGGCAAGCTGAGGGACCACCCATATCCGTCAAGGTAAGGGGCTCAGAGACGTCGGGAAGACTTTGATTTGGTCCTGAAGCAACTGAGGGTGTGGAGCATGACTCGTGGTTTACATCGGTAAAGGAAGGGTCTTGCTGGTCATGATGGTTCGGTGTGGTGATTGGGGGGGTCTGCGGGTCCTGACAGACTGCTGAACCACGTGATAGTGCATCTGGGGAGGAAGATGGAATAGGAATCGAGGAAGCCCCAGGGTCAAAAGGTGTAGTATCATGAGCTGTGGTTGGGATGGGTCGGAGGAAGCGTCGATTACGTTTGGTTATGCGTCCCGATCCACCCACCTTGATAGCATATTGATCAAAGCCCAGAGTCTCAACTACGGTGCCAACTTTATCCCATTTGCGGGGATGATTGCCCGTTTGATTCTGAAGGAACACACGGTCACCGCAATGCAAGGCGCCTAGGGGGCGACTGTTTCTACGCAGTGCAGCGTCGTTACGTCCGGCACGCAGACGAAGGGCGTCTTCTTTCGCTCTCCATGCTTCACGCCACGTGCGTCGTATCGAACGATTAGTAAATTTGGATAAGCGGTTAACAAAAGAAAAAGCGTCACGCAACGGGCGACCGAATACTATTTCAGCAGGAGACATATCACAATCGGGGTCAGGAGTGTTACGCAATTGTAACAGCGCTCGTAAAAACGAATCGTTATTTAAATCACCATTGGGACTGACGTTGGCCATCAGCAGGCGCTTAGCGGCCTTTACAGCCACTTCGGCACGACCATTAGATTGAGGGAAATAAGCCGATGACACACGATGTTTGACACCCCAAGTTGTAAAAAATTGCTGCGTGGCAAAAGCTGTAAATTCAGGACCTCCATCAGTCGATACCTCATCAGGCACTCCGAACGTAGCAAAGTAAGTCCGTACAAGGCGAATCAAAGCAGCTGCGCCCGCGATGTTTGACCCTGGCGATGTGCCAAACACATCTGCCCAACCTGAGAATTTGTCCCCAATCACCAAAAAGTGGCGCCCACCGTAATCAAAAAAGTCGGCAAAAATGTGCTCGAATGGCGTGGTAGGCGGGTTGATGGGCATCGGTGGGACAGCTGCTTGAGAGGGCGCATTACGGTTGCAGTGAACACAAGAATTACGAGTAGTGTTAATGTCCTGAGTCATACCGGGCCAAAATAATGTCGCCCTTGCACGTCGTTCCATGGCCGACACGCCTTGATGAGCAGCATGTAAGGTTTTAAGGGCAATGCTTCTAGGCGATGCCGGTACAACAACACGGTCGCGATATAAAATAACACCATCTAAAGTATAATAGCCGTCACGAAAGGGGAGATACTGACGTATTAAAGGAGAATTAGAGACATCTGCAGTGAAATTGGACTCAATAGCAAGCAAAAGCTTGCTTAATGCGGGGTCACGACTCGTCTGGGCTCTTAGGTCACGCCATTGCAAGCATGCAATATCAGAGGTTTCACGTTGAATAGCGGCAACGAGTGCCTGTTCGACAACGTCAGATGAGCCTTGCTCATGAGACAACACAGTAGCTATGAAATTACACGACACCGGGTGACGCGATGCTGCGTCAGCGGCACAGTTAGACACCCCTGGCAAATGAAAAATCTCAAAACGCCACAATAAAGTACGCTGTTTCAATCGAAAAAGTCTAGTATTAGTAATTTCATCCAGAGTCCGGTCACCAAAAATTTTAACAAGCGGTTTGTGGTCTGTTACTACGACGAGGTTGTCGAAAATATTTGGTTTGCTCTAAACCCCACGCGACCGCTAACGCTTCACCCTCAATCGCGGCATAACGTTGCTCAGCCGACGATAAAAACCTAGATCCAGCTAACGTCACCCGCCAACCTGAATCGCAGCAATTGGGAATACTAGAGTCACACAAGCAATGCTTTTGGAGTAGAAAATAGCCGATGCCTCTATTTGACCAGTCCGGCCGCAAACATGTGCGTCGGTTGGGATCGAAAATCTCCACGCCATGCCGAATGGCGTCAGTAATAGCGGTTTTAGAATCGATAAATGCTCTGTCGAGCTCATCCGACCACTGAAATTTGCGTTTGGGACTCAGGAATGGTTTGAACGGTGCCAAGATGTCACGAAGTTGCGCATAGTTTGCAACTTGGTTTACCAAACCAAACCAACTCCGCACGTCTGTTATGTTCTTGGGGGTAGGAAAGTTCTGAATAGCGGTCAAGTATTTGGGCAGCGGCTCTACAGCCGATTCGGAGATACGAAAACCAGCAAAGTCAACCGAACGTTCAGCAAACTGGAACTTTTCAGGATTGAGGACGATACCTGCCCGTCCAACCAGGGTCAGGAATTCAATGGTACGCCACCAGTGCTGTTGAAGACTATCATCATAAAAAATTGTATCATCGACGCAGCGTTCTTTACGCACAAAATCGGCGATAATAGCACTAAATCGGCGGTTGTACCCGTCTCCGGACGAAAGGAAACCTTGCGGTGCTCTTGTATATCGCCATTTACCAAATGGTGTAATGAAGGTGGTGAGGTGTCGATCAGAATCTTGTAGGGGGACGCTGTGATACCCATTCCATGCATCTGTCACGGTTTTCCATGTGTTTCTCGGCACTCGACGAGCAAGATGGAATGGTGCTTCAAAAGCATGAGTTTCACGCTTGCAAAACTTGTTTAATGGTGACAAGTCCACAGTGCAACGGGGAGATCCATCATGTTTCCTGGTAATGACCATGCGATGGCACCACTGTGTAGGTTCGCCATGGGGCACTTTTTCCAATATTCCCATTGCCTCATCACGAAGTAGGTCGTCGTGGACCTTCTGTTGCCAGTGAAGGGGGATGGTGGCAGGGGTGTGACATGCCACGGGCTTAGCCAAGGGATCAACGTGGATTTCGATTGGGGGTCCAGCCATGCAATGCAGAGGGCGATGTGGGCAAGTGTTGAAGGTAGAGGCCGCATACCTGTCCAAAAGCCATGCTCGCATTTTGGCATTGTTTTCTGGTGTGCAAGGGAACGGTAGTGATGACGGGGGCGGCGGCACTGCGGTTCGTTGGGGGCAGGTGCAAGTGTCTGTAGGTTGACTGAGAGAAGAGCAGCCACCAAACATCGAGCGAAGAGGGGTGGTGGGGAGCTGGGTGACACAGTCCTGGTTGTGAGTCTCGAGAGGTGGGTGCTCACCTATCAGAGGAAATTGAGGAGACAGCACACCTAGGTCCGCTAATGTAGCCTGGGACAAGTACAGGTGACTGATATCAGCGCTGACATAGATCATGGCATGACACTGCACCTCGGTCTTGTTAGCGTCCAACCCCTTAATGACGGCAAAGAAAGCCCCAATGATGTTGATGCCTGAGTGGTTTGCAGCGACTAGGTCTGATGCAGGGATCAGGATGCTGCGGTCAAAACCGGCCGCTAGGAAGTGGCGCAGTGACCACACATTAGTTTGAGCACCTGTGTCTGCAATGGCAGGCACATTCCTGGCAACTATGGGGCCATGCCTGGTGCGGCACCATGATTTATCCATAGAAACACACACGGTAATAACAGGGTGTGCACGCATGCCTGCTTTCGTCCAGTGGCCATCCTGGTAGACGTAGTGAGCATAGTCTGATCTTCTGGATTCCTGGAGGGAGATCTCTGCTTGCTCTTCCAATGGCGATGGAGGAGTTGTCATGATTGCTCCTAAATGGCCTGTCTCATCAAGTGTTCTGCTACAGTCTGTGATAGCAGACGACGTAGGTGGCGGGGGTTTCCTCCGCTGATTGCGCCGACGTGTGCGGAAGCAGTCGATGCATAAAGTAAATGGTTTGGTGTTCCACCCACGAGGGCCTTCTCTATACACGGAAAATGGTTGCTTGCATATTGGGCAAGGGGATCGCTTCGATGGACTGGTCGTAACCAAGGAGGGATGACGTGAGGACGATGGGCGACAGTCTTCATTCGGAGGGGTCGCAAGTTGGCGCCGAAAAGCGGAGACAGCAGATACATCGGGGGTAGGCATAGCATTCCGTGCCATTTCCTTGCTCTCAACCAGAGCTATAACATCATTGATCGCCATGGTAAGAATATCTGCCGTTCCGAGTACCTCCCTACGAATGTCAGAGTCGGAGATTCCATTCAGTAATGTGTCACGTATCATGTGGTCCGTGTAGTTGACTCGTAGACCGCACGAGCACTCGGCGGAGAAGGCGCAGGTGTCCGCTTTTCCGCGTACGCGTGCCGAGAACGACCTAAACGATTCGTCTCGCATCTGGCGCATCTGCATCAATTCTGTTCTGAGGACGACGGTGGCTATGGGGACAACGGCTAAACGCCGGATTGATTCCGTAATTTCGTCCAAGGGCTTAGTGGTGATATCGGCATCGAACTTAAGCAAGTTGTCACCTAATGCTTTGCTGGTGCATTGAAAGAGTTGCGGCGGGGCTGCTGTGTCGCTAATGCCCGAGCCCTCCTTAAAGACGCGCCATCTCCGCAAAAATACGTTCCAATCTTCCATGGAGACACCGATATCAATGCAGGGTCTTTCCAGTTTAGGCCCGGGACACTCGCGAGCTTGTGTGGGCTCGTCGCGTTGGTGGACAGCGGAAGCACCACTATGAATGAATGCGTGGCTCTGCAAGAGAGCGCATGCGATGGCCTCTGTAACATCTTCCGACTTGAAATCACACCCTGGAAAGGCGCAGGATATTATCACCATCTTCGCTACTGCAGAAATAGGCCTATCCTAACTACGGTACCGGTAAGTTATGATTCGATCATGAAGAAATACGACTTGTTTTCGATGTACAATTATATTACTCGAAAATGATCGAATCATTATCTGAAAGTAGTACAGACGATAAGTAAACTGAAACTCAAAGCTACACCAAACTGAATACAAGCTCAACACTAACTCAACGTATTACTCCGCTAGCCTAGAGACTGACACGGCAAAGAGTGAACTAAAACAACTGGTAGCAATAACAGTGACGTAATAAACGAAGCACAAACGAACGATAACAAGATAAACATGGCACAATCTTACACAGGCGGCTGAATAGCTCGCGATGCAAAAAGAAAAATATCTCGCTTTAGTCAAAGTCGCGAAGATACTGGAATTTTGCTGACTCATATCGGCAAAAATCGCTTGGTTTAACAGATCATACAAAAATTGTTTCTTGGGCATTACGAAAGCAAAACGTTTACTAGGCTCATCAAACGACGCAATCGCGTAAACTTTCATTTCAAATTTATTGTAAAAGTTCATTTCTTTTGCAAATTTTTGTTGCGATGCCAATGATAAAAAACACAAAATCATTTGGGCGGGGAGCTGCAGTCCCACAATCTCGATAGACGAGCTGCCCCTGATCTTTTCTCAAAAACAAATTGCCGTCTAATGGTTAAAAATATTCGGAATTTGCAAGAGTTACAAAATTTGCAAAGATAATCGGTTAACCTTAATATAATTGCGACAAACTGTTTTAAAAAGAATGTAAAAATTTGGAAGATTAAAGAGTGTTACGAAAAATAAAGTTTTTATAAACAGGTCTTGCGATATGCGTCAGTTTGCCAAATCGTTTCTCTTTAAAGCTTAATTCTTAAATTTGAAGATCTGCTAAGACTTGCCAATCAGAACCGTTTTGTGTTTTTCTACATGACGACGATGCGGAGTATTATAGCCAAATCCAATAACGTGTAAAAGAGCTATGCCAAACTCTCCCAATCCCTTTATCCTTCTGACAGCTGAGCTCTTGATTTACTGATTTTTGATGAAATTTATTATTATATTGAATAAAGAAAAATACAGAAAAAACGAAATAGTCTCAAATACGATGTTAAGACCAGTTCAGGGTCTTTTTTCCAATCTATGAGATTGTTCCCTCACAGTCAATAGTCAATTCCTTAGACAAGGATGGAGAGGAAGGGAAGGGATCGCAAAACGCAATTTACCCACGTTAAGCAGCATTTAACACTTCTCACCAAAAACTGACACTGTTCACTTGACTCATTTTTTGTCACTACTGAGCTCCCAGGCTCCAAGGACGTTTAAATAGTTCCAAGCAGTAAAAGCACGTGGAATCGCCTTTGTCTAGCATCAAAGACCGGAAATTAACAAACAAAGGATCGCAGCTGCCCCTCTACAGTCATCTCAAAAAACAAATAATGCGTGAAAAGAAACTTTCTAAAGCAACAATTCTAAATATGGCCTTTGAAGATGCACTCATTAAAGGCGGTGAATCATCCAACCAATTCCGGTGGTTTACAATAGCTAAAATTGAACTCTAATTTTTGATATTTTTTGTTTTAATTTTGAGGCTGTGGTTGCTAAGATATTCAACAAATACAAAAAGATATCCCCCGGCAAAAAGTTTTTGGAAACTTTGAGTTTTGTTCTTCCCGCCTATACCACAGTTCTCTAAACTATTGGCCTACTGTGGTTTAGGTGGGAAGAACAAAACTCAGAATTTCCAAAAACTTTTTGTCGGGGGATATCTTTTTGTATTTGTAGAATATCTTTGCAATCGCAGCCTCAAAATTAAAACAAAAAATATCAAAAATTATAGTTCAATTTTAGCTATTGTAAACCACCGGAATTGGTTGGGTGATTCACCGCCTTTAATAGCTTGTTTTTAACAAAGGATAATAATTACTCAGTGATTTAACTTAAACACCGATTAGACAATGACAAATAATCTTTTGAATTTAAGTCACAAGATTGTGGAATCCAATAATTAATCAGACACAAATGCACAAAGATTTAGAAATGGGTCTTCAGTATTCAATATAATAATAAGTCGGGGTGCCACGATGAGGGGTCTCCCCCAAACGGCTCCTCCAAAATTTAAACTTTTTTATCTTTACAGCTATACCAATGAAATTTTTAAGGTAAGTAAATATAAGGGAAATATGAAATTTGACAAAATCTGTGGCTACCAAAATGAACGGATCCCTTTCAAACAAGGCCACCAAAATTTAAATTTTTTAACCTTTTAAGCTATACACATGAAATTTTCAGGGTAGGCAAACATAAAGAAAAGTGAAAATTTGGCAAAATTTGGGAATAAAAAATGAGAGGTCCTCTTCAAACAAGGCCGCCAAAATTCAAACTTTCAAACTACTCAAATTAGACTGACAAAATTTTCAGAATAGGTAAATATATGTTTAAGATATATCATATACCAAAATTTGAAGGTACCATAATGGAGGGTCCTCCTTAAACGTGGATGCCAAAATTTAAACTTTTTAATTGCTTAAGCTAGACACATGAAATTTTTATGATAGACAAATGTGTACAAAATATAAAATTTGACAAAACTTTGGAGTACCACTTTGGAGAGGTCCTTCTCAAACAGCACTGCCAAAATTATTAGCTTTTATTCACTTAAGCTAGACGCATGTAATTTTCAAGAAAGATATATATAACAAAAAGTTATAATATGACATAATTTGGGGTAACCGAAATGGGGATCCCTCAAGTAGGTCCTCAAAATTTTCAACTTTTCAACCATTTAAGCTAGGCTTAAAAAAGATTAAGAATAGAAAGAAAAGATGAAGTAATGACTAATTTCAATTGCCACAAATTGGGTAGTTCTCCTCGAATATGTCTTTCAAATTTTTACTCATTCAAGCTTAAAAAAAAATGAAATTTTCAACATAGGTAATCTGATAACATGAAAATTTTTTGGGATGCCATGCTATAGAGGTTCTCCAATTATGTTGACACCTGCCCCCATTAACTACAAAAGCTAAACAAATTAAATCTATTGAATAGGTTAATATGGATTCAAGATTAAAGGTAACAAAATTTGGTGGACCACATTGAAAAGACCATGCCAAATGGGCCCTGTAAATTCCAATTTTTCATTGTATAACTTATGTCAGCATTCAGTAGCGTACGCAGGATTTTTGAAAGGGGGGGGGGGCCAGAAAATTTGAAATTAATGAAGACCAGAATGAAAATTTTCCAGGCCCAAAACCAAGACCGTTTTTCTTCCCAAAGTTAAGTAAAGACCAAAAAAAAAAAAAAAAAAGATCTTCACTCAAATTTAGTCCGGTTTTTGGCCTAAAAAAGGTCTTCGCCCACCGTTTCTGTGCTCAAACTATCTGCCCAAGTTACAAAGTGTTTATATTTTCCTAAGTCTTCTGGTATCTTCTGCACTGGGTATAGCTTACAATAAACTGTTAAGACACACAAGGATTCCTCAGATACAATTGCGTGTTACTTCAGCTCATACGATGTTAGAAAAAGAACGAATACACATGGCACTATCAAACAAGCGGAGTAAAGCACTTGTCACGTAATCAAGCGTAACAAAACGGATTATGACGGACCTTAATTTATACACAGATGGTAGCCACCATCAACACAAAGGGGGGGGCCATGCCACAATTTTGCATACTTTTCAATGCTAATTATACAATCTTGGTGACCCAAAGGGGGGCCATGGCTCAATGGCCCCCCCTCAATACGCCCCTGTAAGCATTATGCTTTCCCAATTGTCATCATTGACTGGGAATTTACTAAATCGATCGTTTTATGCCGGAAGCTTTTTCTTTATGCTGTCATTTTGATGCCTTCATCTGCCATCACGATTGTAAATAGACAATAATTTGTAGCTTTTATCTGAACAAAGACACATAACCAATCGAAGTTCAAGAAGAACAGACGCATTAGTTGACGGCAAGAATAGCTTGTTAGTGGTCGACAATATTTTTGTGTTAATTCACTGGTATCCTATAGTTTTTAGAACTTAATTAATTAATCGTGTTTTTAATTACAGAAAGTAATTATGGGAATTTAACGCAAAATGTTGAAAGCCGTTAACCACAAACCTAATCAAGTTAATGGAACATTACGAAATTCAAAAATAGAGTATTTCGGATCTGACTATCAACAACCATAAACACGCTTAACGCCGTTGTAAAGTTCTTTAGTTCAGGAAAGTTAGATACTTTCACAAATTTCTGTGTATAGCTTGCGATGTCACATTCTAGTTACCGGTATGAATTAAGTATCGAAAATGTTGATTTTGTACTTTGGAACCGGTATTAACAGATTTTTTTCTCTATTCATTTTCTAATTTTCATGTGGTGCCTCTGCACACGCTGCTTATGGCTATTGTTGCTGTTGTTATAACAAAAATACACAACGTAAGATATATTGATGCACTTTATTTAATTGCCTTTCAAGAAAGCAAGCATCTCAAAATGTTCATCGCTGAGACCAGAACGTTTGGGTTTCAAAATGTGTTTGCCCATGCTGTCTTTGTGTTTCAAAATGTCGTTTCAAAACAAAAAGCAACAAAAGGGGTAAAGCAGCTACATTAACAACAACGTTATCTGCTGAACGAACACTACACGCTATTGGTAAAAACTACGCAATCAAAACAATCCCTGTAGGGAAGATATTAGAACGTAACTTATTAGATCGTTAAAAGGAGGTCTTTAATTCAAAAACGTTTTAATATCTTCTCACTGCATGGTTAGGGTTGCCACGTTAGTGCACAATAAAAAATCCTTTAATCCGTGGCGCCAACATAGAAGGGATTACATAGAAGTGTTACATTTAACCGAAATCTAACGATTAAAGAATCTTCCTTAACAGGACCAAAACTAAAAGTGACTAAAACTAGAAATTAGAACTAGTAACTTTTTAATGTCTCCAAATAGTAACTAGTTCCCACTTTTGTTACTTTTTCGAAAAAGTAACTAAGGTACAGACTGTTACTAAAAAAGTAACTAAGTTAGTTTCAGTAACTAGTTACTATAGTAACTAGTTACTGCCCTCCTCTGATCGTAGCTAACTAGATCTTAAATAAAAAGATTTCAGTTTTTAGTAAGCCAGCAAGTTTTATGCAATTATTGCACAGTTAGTTTAGGCCTAAAGGTCAGAGGGCCAATTAATTTTTCATTTGCATACTTCAATGCAAAGCATTTTATTTAAAAGGGCATTCAACCCGAATTTTGAAAAATTGCAAAAAAATCTTTAAAAATACGTTTTCCAACGTGACCCCATTGCGATTCTTGCAAATCATCCGGCTAAGAAAGTCTAAGCGAAAAAATTTTATGTTTTCCCCTTAGAATCCAAATTTTGGCCATCTTGTTTCAAGTAGATTGCGCCATAAATCAGTTTGTAACTTCTATTTCCGAGTCTTGCTATGTACCGGGGTTTTTGGGACTAGGTGAGTGCTGAAGGTATAGGTAAATCAATTCGTGGAGCAGCTACTGTTTGAATTCAGAGATTGGATGCTTTCCTAATATGCTTTGTCTGCTAAGTGCTAGCTAAGTAGTCGAAACAAAGTAGTAGTAATTACAGGAATCATAGTTGCATATTTATGCTTTATTCTTTCAGCATGCACAAAAAGAGGCACACAATGACATCTGTAAAAGCTGAACAATGCGAAACCACAGTCTATGCATACTGTGGATGAAGCGAAGGAGCAGTGCTCATCAAGTCAGCTTCACCCACACTCCTATCAGCTTCACCCTCACCCACAAAGTAAGGCTTTAGTGCTTTAGGCGTAGTAGCCTATAGCCTATTGCAGATTGTAACTATTGCTTCGTATAGATAACCTATCCAAAAAAATTATTGCCTGTTGAAGCAAAGGCATCGTAGCTGACAAGATATTAGACTAAGATTCTAGTTTTTAGTGAGCCAGTAAGTTTTATGCAATTATTGCACAATTGGTTTAGGCCTAAAGATCAGATAAGGCCAGTTAGTTTTTCCCGAAAATATGAAATTGCAAGCTTCATTGCAAAGCATTTTAGTAAGCATTTTTCGTTTAGGTTTGTTACGGTTTTCAGCAGGTACTGTACCTACAAAGCCACTTCCTACACAGCTGCTAATGTAGTCAGTCATTTGGAACGATTTTGTCTTACGTCCTTTCAGTTTGGTAATGTTCAGAAAGAGTTTCTCCCTAGTCTAACGGGAAAAATAATTGCGAATATCTTACAATTTCTTGGCCAAAGAGAATCAAAATTGGTGCGAAAAAATTCTAAAAAATTGCCAAAGTTGTTTCACTATGGTTTCGAAGAAAAAAAATTTAAATAAAAACGTCGTGAATGCTCTTTTAACGTTTTTTGTGTAGGTTTGCTACCGTTTTCAGCTGCAAAAATGGCTGTACGGTACGGTATGGTACGTAGGTACAGTACGGTACCCCTCAATTTTTGCTAACATGTACGTTACGCTGGTACGGTACGCCTTTTTTGAAATGGTACGGGTATGGTTCGCTAGTACAGTACGACTTTTTTTGTAATGGTACGGGTACCATACGTTGGTACTCTGTTTGAATTTGCCTAAACGTTTTATGTGCGATGTGAGGCCGTCAATGCAGATTCATGCGATCGTGCCCGGCGTGCACATAGTCTGAGCTATTCTCAAGTAGGCTAATCACTGTAGCCTTTTAATTTGTCGTTGCAATTGTATTATGATGTCACAAGTCACAGTTACAATGTGGCAAATTGTGATGCCATAACAATAGCCTATAGATGCTAGGAGCTGAGGAGAATCCTGGCATGTTATATATCGAAGAAAAATTTGAACGGAAACAACTGCGACACCTTAGCTGAATACGCAGTGGTTTAAAAATCCCAGACTTTTCGCGCATTCCGCCGGCTTTTTATATGCAGAGGCAGAAGACGGCTGAAGCCGACACTAATAAACGTGTAAATTGAGATCGCTAATTAATGGGCTGGTGATTTCAAAGTCAGTTAAAGTTGGGAGTAGTTAAAAGCAAGGATGGTAGTACGGTACGGAGCGTAAGTGCGGTAAGTTACGCCTCAATTTTTGCTAAGAAGCACGGTACGCTGGTACGGTAAGCCTTTTTTGTAATAGTACGGGTACGGCACGCTTCAAAAATTGAACTGAAGTACCGTGCATTGGCACGGTACGGTTCAAGGTGCCAAGTACGTATTACGCAAATTTTGAACGTACCGTACAGCCTGCCATCCTTGATCAGTAGGAGCACTACCTACGAAGTCACTGCCTCGACAACTGCAGCTGTAGTCGGTCATTTGGAACGGTTTTAAGTTTTAACGCACTTCCGTTCGGTTTGGTAATATTTGGAAAGCGTTTTTTCATTGTCTAAGGAGAATAATAATTGCGATTATTTTTTGATTTTTTGGCGGAAGGGTCATCATCATCATCATCATCATATTTATTTATTTACCAAGTGACGTTATATCACAAAAAAAACTGCAACTTCCTCTAGGTCTATCACCAAAACATCGAAATATGCAATTCCTTTAAAACCAAACAATTAGTTTGGTTTTAGGGGAATTAAAATTAGTGCAAAAAAATTCTAAACAACTCCCAAAGTTATTTCACCATGATTTCACAGTAAATTTTTTTTTTAAATAAAAACGTCCTGAATGCCCTTTTAACAAGTTAAAACCTTTTAAAATCACTTTAGGGAATGACCCGAACATGAAACAGATAGTGGGTTTGGTTTTTGATACGCAGTATGCAGTATGCACACCTGAAATTTCAGATCATAAAGCATTTTGGAGCTACGGCGTGGCAATGGCAGTGAAAGCTAGGATTGATGTTTTTACATCAGATTTGATGTTTTTCACTTGTAATGTGATGTTTTTGGTGGAAATGTGGGTGTAATTTGCTTTCAGGAACAAATCTGATGTTTTTGATTGCAACTCGATTTGGTTGACGCAAATATTGGCAAACAGTCAAACACGATAGCCTACAGGTTTAGCAATAAGGTGATGTTTAAAAAAAGACAAAAAAGGACTTCGCTAAAGTTCAGTTCATATGTTTTATTGTCACATGCTATATAAGAAGGTAGAAAAGCAAAAAGGAAGCAGTGACCAGATGACGAGGAGATTCGAAAGACCAGAGCTGCAACTATTTAGGCGGTTCTGTGTTAGGGTTGCACGGTCGCTGACTGGCTGAGTCTGCATCTCCTCAGCAAAAAACAAATACTGTAGAAAAAAAGAAAGCATAAGACAAAAGGAAAAAAACAACAATAATATCTCTCCACAGACAATAGAATGAATGGAAGGTAATAGTAGCCTAATCCAAAATGTACTAGTATATAAAGGGGATGGTTGATACCAACAGTAGGCGTACAAAAATTGGTTGTTAGTGCTAAGTGGGTCAGTGGGTGTAGTCAGTAGACCAGTACAGAGTAAAATGAAGAAAGTTTTAATTCAAGCATTAAATTCCATAAACAATATATACCAGTACCGTATACATAGGCAGTGTAAGATAGATCGGTGCTTTCAGAAAGTGCTCGATGATGTCTCAGAGCAATTAATAAAATAATAAAATACAGACCATAAAAAGTAAAAGTAATTTAAAACCCCCTACAGCCTGTTTCGTCTTATTCAAATAGAATATACACAGAATATACATCAAATGGAATATACGTCTTATATACATAGGCATGTGTGTATCGCGTCACTGTCTGGCAATTTTGGGTCGCCATTGCTGAGCGTGTTTTTTACGGCATTTTTCACAAGCGGTTTTAAACTCGCTTAAAAGTATCTAAAAGTGCTTTAATTTCTACGAAAATTGGTACTTACCGGTAGGTAGACGAATATCTGCTCTGTCTAATGCTGTTTTAATTTGGAAAAGGCTTGGCGCACGTTCCGTGCGTGCAGGCATTTTGTAATAAAGCCTAAAAACACTAACCCTAAGTCCTAACGCTAACCTTAACCCTAATCCTAGCCCTAACCCAAAGCCTAATATCAACCCTAACCCAAACCTATTACTGTAATAATCAAAATAAGAATTTTCGAAAATGAGTGACGCACTGGAATCTTTGTTTGTTTAACCGCGCACGTTCCGTGTGCCAAGTCACTTCATTTTTATTTTTAGAATTTGTTCCTAAAAAGTGTAATTTTATCGAGTTTAAAAATAAGCAAAATGTTTATCTTTGAAATAGTTTATGAAAATGCTCACGGACGATCTTCAAACTGCCATGGACTTGTAGAATATTCACTCAACTACTTTTCAGCCAAATTTGAATAAAAAATAACGATGCGCACTATGTTAAATTTTACCCGTACGAAACCCACTTTTACAATTTCAACTTCAAACTTTAGTCGTAATCACGCTCCGTAACGACGCGCCAAACCGATAATATGTTATTCACTAAAGTGCGTTTGCGCTAAGTTTTTTACGGTGGAGTGCACTGAAGTATGAAGCGTAGTTTCGTCATTCTGACGCCGCAGTCAGGGACAGTGCTTAATTCTTGGACTGGTTTTAAATTCAATGAGTTGTATGCACTACAAGAATTATATTTGTCTTGTGGCATTACGAAAATTGTCGCTTTGCATCGACTTCAATGGTAAAGCTTGGACCAATATTTTTGATCATTTTTTGGCCATAACTTTTTTATTTCTTAATCAATTTTGAAATTTTTGCGTTGTAGAGCTTCTATTTAAAAGCTCTTTCCAAAGAAGTTAAAATTAAGAAATTTGGACAAAAATAAAAATTTATTGTCACGTACCTAATATACAGTACATTTGATCAACAGCTATAACAATTCAAAATAAACTAGGCTATGATACCGGTACTTAGCAGCTTAGTACCTAGGCTAAGAAAGAAAGGATGAACTACAGTACTGTTAATTCCTTTAAAAATAAGGTTAAAAAAGGATTAAAAAAAAAGAAGAAAAAGTTTACACTACCTTCTGAGAAAAAGGTGGTATCCAAAACAAAAACAAAGGTCTTCATCTCAGTTTCACCTTTGTTGGATGTTTCTGTCAGGAATTTGCTGAAAAATCTAGTTTGGTAGATTTGATGTTTTCTGATATTTGTTTTTAACTGCTAAAAAATTGATTTTTTTGAGTAGCATTTGCTGGCATCACTGCGGCATGGCAGGATGATAGCCTGGTACTGGTAGAAGCTGTTACTGTGTTTCAGAATCATGGACAATGGTGATGAAAGTAAAACTGAAAATATAGCTTGTGCCAACATCTGCATATCAGTATCGCAAATCAGTAATCTGCTCAGTTGTTATTGGTTAAGAGGAAGAATTTCCAAACAAAACACTCCTTAATAGTACATGGTAGACCCAGTTGAAGAAATATCCAACAGTAACCTCTGACCTGGCAACAGACAGCCAACTGGTACAGAGGTAGGTCATTCTTATTAATGTTTTCATGTTATTTTGTTGTTAAAAGTAGCAGTCTGACAGTAGCCTCTTTTTTGTGATTTTCCAGATTAGATTTTGATTGCAATTAACAATTGATAAAAAAAGTAGATAGATCACATAGTTTTTCAAAGTGATTTTACCCTGGGCTTACTGGCCAGGCCTAACCTACTTAATGAACCAATGTACTGTTCAATCTATACTCGTATACCTACCATACATAATGCCAGGGGTGTCAGTAACCTACTCTGTTTTGTATTCAATTCAGTAAATACTGTAAGGATCAAGTCAAGTTTTTTAGTATATGTTAAAAGTTTGTCGATAGGAAATTGCAAAACTTAAAGACCAGGTAGTCATCTATGTCATTGTCAACTGTACCAAATATAAGCAATGCTTAAACAGTAATAGGCGTAAACTTAGAGCTTAAATAAAATACAAATTAACACAAGCAAACCAACCAATCTTGTCAACTGAGCAACTTCAGACTTTTTCATGAAAAATATTTATGAGTTGGTAAAAAAAAGTTGCATGTTCAAAAATAAAAAAAGGTAGAGGTATTAAAAAAAGGGAAAGGCATGGTGCACATTAGGGTGTTGCAGGTGCCCCCTAAAAATTCAACTTGGGCCAATCTCAGCTTCTTTTCCTCTGGTGATTTTGTGTAAAAACACCACAGTTCAAATTTCAAGTCATTGGGATCAAATTTACCTCTTGCAGGACAATATGATCATATCAGATATCAACCACGTCGTACTGTTAGGAAGAAAACATAAGTAAACAGTCCAAATTACATGTGTGTTTGGTTGCAACTTGGTCAGAACTTATCAGACTATAAATTACAAGCAATAAAAGTAATAAGGATGCAATATTGAGCCTATGAAGTTGACTATTCATCTTTCACCTGAAATTTTATCTTGGAAAAATCAGGTTTCGGCCATTTCGGACGCCTAAATTGACTTGAGGATGTGATCTGTGATGCATGCATGAACAGTTGAACACATATGCAAGAATTTTAAGTCAAAACAATTCATACAGTTTTTAGTGAATCAAGGAATAGTTATTATTTGCATACTGTTAGGTAGTAAGTAAACGTTTGTCAGAACGCCACCAATATTTTCATAAAATCAGAACCAAATTTTAGTATCTTGTATGCAACTTATTATACATTTGCTGCAATTTGGCTTTTTTTTGTTGCAGTTTCCTGAGGGTAACTGAGGACATAATCAAAGCAACCTATTTTCCTTTGTAGTGTCGAAAGTTCCCTTGAAACCGTGTTGGCATTTACCACATTGTTCAAGACTATTAGGAAATCGCTAGCAAAAGTTTTTGTTTACTGCCTTAACATTTTTTTGTCAAATTAATGTGACAAACAATTATTGTTGAGTGATTTCGTAACTGTCTCCAACTCTCTCGTTCTTAAGGTGTGGGTTGTGGAAGTTGGTGGTGCTACTGACTCTTTCTTGAAGGATGCTGGATGGGGAAGTGGAGGAACTTGACAGAGTTCCAACAGTCGAGCCATGATACCTCACGATTTGGACCAAAAGTCGAAAATAGAAAGTGTAGACTAGAGCCAAATATAAATTTGCGTTGAGGTTCTGAGGCAGGACAGTCAAGAAGATGATGGAAATCCTGTAGATGTTGTCAACAGGCACTGCAGGAAGAGTTCTTATGACTGCCCTGCATAGATATGATAATAGTAAGAGGCTGTAACCATGGCAGTAAAAGCGTGAAAGCTCACTGTCTAAAGCGCGTGGTAAGACCAATTCCACTCAGCACTAAAGAACCTGGAAGACTTATGACTGTCCTGCATAACTATGATAAATAGTTAGAGGCTGTAACCATGGCAGCAAAAGCGTGAAAGCTCACTGTCTAAAGCGCGTGGCAGGACCAATTCTATCTGCACTAAAGAACTTGACAATTAAGTAGGAAATGTAATGTTTCCATTTGTGGCACAGGGTGTTATGGGTTTCAGCAATGTTAGGGGAGAGAGAACAAGAAACCATTGCAGTGGGCGCTGGGCACAAAGGCTCAAGCTTTAGCAAGGGAATCAGCATGATCTTGATTTCTAGTGTACCAGCATGACCAGGGGTGGGCCCATCAAAATTTTAAAATGGCAGTGTTGATCAGTGAGGGGGCATGGGACCAGACATTGTAGAAAGAGGTTGGAAAGATATGAGGCCACCAAAAGTTAAGTGGAGGGTCAAAAAATGTGTTGTGCCCAGGTGATTTAAATCTGTCAAAATGATGTTCTTATTGTTTTTCAAGTTCTTTCGATTCTACTATGACTGGATTTTTGCATTATTTACATTTCATGTGGCTGAATCTCAGAAAACTAAATTATTGCATCATAAGTGATTTTTCCGAAAGCTTTATTATCTGTAGCTGCTGAGACTAACTTAAAATTTGTTGATTAGGAAGGTATTTTAGAGCTGAATAGGTCAGTTAGCAGTAGCAGTAATAAAGCACTTCAAAACATTTATACTTCTTAGGCATGTAAATTTTGAATTTGTTAGAGCTTTGGATTGCAAGACGTTTGAGGTTTTTCGGTCTAGTTCTTGGCTTGTGATTCTCTTTGTGTGGATAATCAATTGAGGAATCAATATTTATTTAAAAAGATTTTCCTATTTCAACAAGTTCAAATTATTTGTGACAGATAAATATGTAATGTAATGAATAAAACATTTTCAATATATACTAAAAATATCGTTCGAATAGGACAAAATAAGGTGTTAAATGAAGGTAAAAAGAGTATTTAAACAATTTTTTTGGTTTAATTGTATGTTTATTTCACTTATTACTTGTATTTTACAATGGGCCTAACTAAAATTTAAGCATTTACCGTATATTGCGGCATATAAGACGACCGCCAGATAAGACGAAGTACAAAATTTGAATACAATTTTGTACATTTATCATATATTGGTTGTGTAAGATGACTGCTAAATTCCTGCATGATTTTCTTACAAGAGTTTAGTTCAGTTCAGTGGTTTTATTTCATGACCTCGGGTGCATTGAAAACATCACATATAAAAACAGGGGTCAAGAAAAAGGAAGAAGCAGCGAAACGATATACGTTAAGACATGCTGGGTGTGTGCATGGCTGCTTCACCATATAAACACACATCAGACATTGATTACGACTCGAATACACATTAAGCGAAGCAGAAAAACACATAAAACAGACGCAAAAAAAAAAAAAAAAGAAAGAAGAATGGTGTTTATGTACAATTCGGAGTAAACTACTTTAGCAGACCAGCGATGCATCTGAAAATAGTCATGTTAATAATATGTTAAGGAGTAAAATGATACACGCTTGCAGAAGAATAATCTTAGTTTACATGCATATCTTGCTTAATGTTTAAAAAAAAAAAAAAAAGCAAAAACTAAAGCAATAAGAAAAAAAACAGCAAAGACCAGTCAAAATTAAAAAAAAAAAAAAAGCAAACAATGGTATTACTTTGACTTACTTTTTGGCCCAGTATCAGTAGCAATATTCTTGTGCCACCATACCAATTGGCTACTATGCATATTGTTAGAAACACAAACAATCTGTTTAGAACAAGAAAAAAAAGACAAAAGCAACTAGGTCCAGCAAAGAACAACACAACTTCAATAACAAACTAAACTTAGTACACAACAGAAATCATGAGAACCATTTTGCAGCTGTTGTTAGGTAGTGATGAATTTTAAGGTCAAAAGATTTAAGGGTTTTGCAACTGTTTCGTAGCTCTAGTGGAAGTTGATTCCATACTAGAGGTCCTTTGTATTTTAATGACTGCTGGGTGGTTGATAATCTACAAAATGATGGATATAAGTCACTGGTCTGTCTTGTACGTACGTAATTTGATTTTTGGTCTTAAAAAGACATTTAAACCAAGACTGAAGGCCATTATTGAAAAACGGAAACATTAATTTAGACGTTTCTTTAACGAATAATTGGTTTATGGACAACAATTTTTGGGATTTCATTATTTCGATCACAGTATCTCTAGGGTTCAAATTAAATATTAATCTTATATATTTGTTGACTGATCTTTGTAGTTGACCTACCACTGATTTGTTTCCATGATACCAGAGAGTAATGCAGTACAAAATGTGACTCAGAATTAAGCTATGGTACAGAGTAAGAAGAGATTCTTTGTTAAGGTATGGCTTAATTTTTTTTACAATGCATAATCCACTTCTTACTTTGCACAATATGTTAGTCATATGGGGTTTCCATGACAAATTTTCATTTATGTTTAATCCTAAAAATTTTACATTTCTCTTTTTTTGGATTGGAAGATTTCTTAGTTTTAAAGACAGATCTTTTGGGCATGGTTTAGATCCCAATGTTTGGAAAATAATATAGTTAGTTTTTGTGACATTTAATGATAACTTATTGGCAGTCAGCCAATTATCAACATTGGTCAATTCCTTGTTAACAATGTCAAAAAGTACTGGAAGACTTTTGTTAGTTGCTAATATTGTAGTGTCGTCAGCAAACATAATAGCGTCAGATTTATTAAGACAACTTTTAAAGTCATTGACATATACCAAGAACAACAAGGGACCTAAAATGGAGCCCTGTGGAACTCCATGTTTTACCCAACTACATGTTGAGGACAAAGTTTTAGCACATTCAACATATTGAAGACGATCGACCAAGTAATTTTTAAACCATTCATGAGCTATACCTCTAATGCCACAATGATATGGTTTAGATAAGAGTATTTCGTGGTCGATAGTATCAAAAGCCTTGGAAAGGTCAAGGAAAACACCCAAGGCCTTCTTCTTACATTCAAATGCTTGTGTTATTTTTTCAACCAACATGGTTGCAGCATGACTTGTGGAACTATTTTTTCGAAATCCAAATTGTGCTTCAAATAATATATTATGTTTACTAAAGAAAGCGTATACTCTGTTGTAAACTAATTTCTCCAGTACTTTAGATAGAGATGAAAGCAGGCTAATAGGCCTGTAGTTGTTAATGTCATTTTTCGTGCCACTTTTATGAATTGGAATCACTTTAGCAATTTTAAAGCATTCGATAAATTTCCCTTGTTTGAAAGATAAATTAAATATATGAGAGAGAGCAAATAGAATGTTTTCATTAAGGCATTTTAAAAGTTTGGAAGGTATTTCATCTATACCACAGCTTGATTTAGATTTCACACACTTATTATATTTTTTATTTCAGTGGGTGAGGTTGCATATAAATAAATAGATTCTCTATTGGCATTGCTTAAATAATCACTGTAATGAGAAGTAGGGTTAGGTAATTTCTTTAGTAAATTTTGAGCAATTGTTGAAAAATGTTCATTAAAGTGATTAGCTAGTTCTTCTTTGTCATGTACATGTTTGTCATTGATCAAAAGATAACTGCAGTTACTTTTCCTGGTTTTACCTATCAAGCTGTTAATTACTTTCCATGTGTCTTTAATATTGCATCTATGATTGTTCAGTAATTGTGTATAATAATTTTGCTTCTTTTTCTCAATTCAATGAAAGTACTTGTTTCTCATTTCATTGTACTTGCTTTTAGCAATTAATGTTTTGCTTGCAATATACTTTTTGTAATAATGGTTCTTTATATTATGAAGTTCCTTTAATTCATCATCATACCATTGATTATTTAAGGTTTTTATTTGAACAGGCAAAATAGGAAAACATTCATTAAAAATTTTAGTGAATTCGGTCATTAACATGGTGAAGGCTTTATTAACATCTTCAATCTGTAGAAGAAGAGAAATGTCAAGCCCACTTAACCTATTTTGAAACAAAAGCTGATTAGCTTCAGAGAAAGATCTTTTTTTGATCATATTTTTTTGATCAGTGGATTTGCTTGCAAAATTAGTGCAAAGTAAAACAGGGAGATGGTCAGACACTGAGTCCACTAAAATGTAAGCATGGGTTTCTATAAATTGAGTATTAGTCCAAATTTAATCAAGAACCGTGGCAGTCGTATCAGTTATTCTGGTGGGCTTATTAATCATGGAACAAAAGGCATTTTCATACATACTATCTATAAACCTATTCATAAACTTATCTTCATGATTAAGCAAATTATAGTTAAAGTCACCTCCAGTTACACAGTTGCAACTGGGTGGAATTTTAGACAAACAATCATTGAGGTTCAAAAGGAAAATATCATTAGCTTTCGTTTCAGGATTTGGGGTTCTGTAAATTGCTCCACAGATAATCGATTTTCCACCAAATATAGCCTTTATAAAGATTGACTCAAAAAACTTTTCTTCCATTATTGTTAACTCATCACAAACCGAAAATGATATATTGTCTTTAACATGTATTCCAACGCCTCCTCCTTTGTGCATTACCCTATTATTAGAGATGAAATTGTACCCTTTCAAATTTTTAAATGGCCCGGTAGATGATGGCTGAATCCATGTTTCAATGACTGCGATTATATCTGGCCTACAATTTAGAGAAAACAAGAAAGCTTCTAGTTTGGAAAAATTGGTGTTATTTACTAAAGATCTAATATTGATACATAGGTATTGAAATGAAACAGATTTATCATTTATGACATTGAAAATGTCAGTGCTGTCAATATATTGTTACATTTGTTACGCATCAACGCGCACTTTTTTCCTAATATCGATGCTATTCTCTTGCTTTTTTTTCGGATTTATGCATCAATGCATGTTTTGCCATATTATCGCCAAATTAGCCTGGGTGGAAAATTTGATTGGCGCAGCGCAGCGCCAGATTAATCTGGCTCCCAGCATTACAAAATTTTGTGCCAATTTGAAGCAGAAAACGCAAATTTATCTGTTTTAATCGCACATGCAAATGCGGTACTGATAGCGCAAAGTGCAAAATACGGTAGTGCAAAGTGTAAATAGGTAGTACAAAGTGCAAAATAGAGCAAAGTGTTAGAAAATTAGGTTAAAAAAATTATGTCAAAAAAATCGGCTTATTAGCCGGAAAATACGCTATTGATGACGTTCAATAAAAACACTTTTCTTGCACGTTCTTTATTTTTACGCACCAACGCATTTTTCATGTAAAAAAATCTTCATGTGACAATTAAGATATGACTTTTATATCAGTTGTATAAGACAACCTCAATTTTTAAGGGTGGTTTTTTGCACTTTAAGGGTCGTCTTATACGCCGGAATATACGGTATTTAAAATTGAATGTTTTGCTAATCGCTTCTTCAAAACTTTTAGACGCAAAGACATTTTTAAAAGATAAAATGCCCATGTTGTACTGCTAGAGGTAAACCTTATCAGATTTTCTGGAACATTTTTTTGAGAAGTTTTTACACAAAATCACCGCAGAAAAGAAAGGTGAGCTGTTTTCGCACACCATGAGGTGCCTGCAACACCCTAGTGCTCATTCAATGCTCTCAAACATTTTGTATTAAAACCTAACCCTAAACTTAACCACAACTCTAACCCACATGCAATGGGCATAAACATTTTGTAATAGTACCTAACCCTAAACCTAACCCCAACTCTAACTCAAACCTACAACTGTTATAATCAAAATAGAAATTCTTGAAAATGAGTGACGTTATTGTAATCTTTATTTAGCTGCTCATGTTCTCTGTGCCAATCACTTTGTAAAAAAATCTTTTTGCATTTTTTTGGTTCAGCGGAAATAAAATCATAAAATATATTAAAAAAGGCAGCAACACTGTTCCCAGCCAAATAAAATTGATCCAAGTTGTTTTTGTCAATGTAATATAAAACTCAAAAAATGATTAAAAAACAAAAACTAAGTTTTGGCTGTAAGCTAAGATTTAACATTACTTGCTAAGAAAAATCGTCCTTGATTTGGATTGCACATCTAGATCTGATATGGTTTGAGTCAGTACTGCATCAAAGTTTCTTGACTAACTTTGCAACATAACAATTATATTTAGAAAGTGGCTATTTTGCCACTAGTGGCAAAATAGTTTTTTTATCTCTGTTGGGGTTAGAGTTTGGATTGGGACTATTTTGGTACTGGAGTCAAATTAGCATTGCCTCTAGTGCCAAAATAGTATGTCGCTGTTTTGCTACTACTGCCTTATATTTATTTTCTGTAATACAGTCGCAGTAGGAAGTTGCTTTTCAAATGCCATAATAGTGAAGCCAGCACTAGCAGCACCACAAGATTAAGCATTAAATTGCTTATTTGTTATTTATTTATAATAAATATCAAATGTTTTCAGCATCTCACATTGTGCTGTTTTCAGGATCTGAATGCGTTGCTAATATTTTCAAAACTTATTCTACATTCACATGCAGCATAGTAATCACTCACAAAACTGGTTCCATGCTTAAAAAGCAAAACCCAAATTGCACTATTCTTTTGGATCTAAAACTTCTAGCCACAAGCGTTTTGATACATAGAACAATTTTGAATGCCTGAGTTATGAGTATTTGCTGTGCTTTGATGTATACATGACTGCTTTACTAGTTTTGCTGTCTTTTTGATTTGGAATGTTAGAGATAATTTTTTTCTAGTATATTCTACAATCTTCTACTAGTCACCTGAATATTTGGTTGTTTACGACTCTTAATTGCTATATTTTGACTTGAAGTTTGTGACGTCATAATTATGTTGCAATTTGTTATTGTAAGCTCATATACTTTTTCTCTTGTGATGTATCAAGAATATTTCTTGGATATTCGATAGCTTTTGCTGTAGTATAAATAGGCGGGTCATTTTATTTTCATTCATTCTAATAATCTAAGAGTGGAATAAGTTTAGATATTAGTTTCGAAGGCAGTTAAGCTGAGTTTGTGTATCTGTGGTGGGCTTGTGTAGCCGGTAGTGTTTGCGATCTGAATTGGTTGATTGTGAGAAGTTTTAGTGGAGCGGTTTTGCTCAGTGAGAGTTGGTTTGTGTTTCAATCTTAAATAGAAGTTCTTAATTGAAGGTTTGTGTGCTGCTTTCTGCGATTCAAGAAGCTAAAGGAACTATCAACTACCATTTTCAATTCGTCAAATAACATCTTAATCGTTCTCTAGTTTACGAGGACTATTCTAGAGATTAAAGGTACTCTAGCTAAGTATCAACAATTGCAACACATTTAGTCATAGGGCTATTATGCACTGAGACTTTTGATCACCAAAATTTTTTTTTGAATACTTTTTCATAAAAAAAGTTTTGTTTTGAAACAAAGTTTTTTCCAAAAAAAAGTTTGCTTTCAAAAAAAAAAATTTTGTTTCAAATAACAGTTTTTTTAATATATTTTTTTTAAAAACAATTTTTTTTTAAATAAAAGTTTTTGTAGTCTACCTGTACCAAGTATTTCTAAAAAAATTCACAGCAAGAATTTACCATAATTTTTACTCAAAGTTATTTACAACAAGATGTAACGATAAAACTTAAAATTATCCATTTAAACATTGTTTTTACTATATTTACAGTATGGTGTAATGATTGTAAATAAGAATCTGCTGTGAGATAAATCCTTAGCTCCTGAAAAATGTTATACAGACAAATGTACGAATGCGCAGGTGCTCTTGCGCAGTACGAATGTGCATCCTCACCAGCATCATAAATGAACAAAAGATCAAAAACAGCAAGGGTAACTCAAAAATTCTTGACAATCTCAGGCAGCTAGAAAATGTTTCAGTTGTGTCGATTGCAGCACATAAAACTCACTTTTAGGAAAAAACCTAATGTGTCTCAATTCTTACGTTTTTCACTTTCAAAGTTTGCTATTGCATCCATCGTCATCATAGCGCCTTTTCAGTGGAGAAACTTAGACCTTTCTCATATCAAAACTTCATTCTTACGTTATTGAACAAGAATAGAAAACTGATGAAAATTCATTTCTTTAAACTCTTTTTTATCTCTGCTCAGTCATACTGTTTCTTTCATACAACGTACATTAGGGTGTTGCAGTTGCCCCAATTTCTTCCAATTTTTTTTACCTTCAAAATAGGAGGTTGCCAAAAAAAATCATGAATACAAAGTTTGAGAAAAAAAATTGAGGTTTAGGGATGGCACAGAGACCTTCTTTTTCTTTACCCAGGATTTGGTATTTGTTTTATTTTGTGCCGCTAGGTGGTGCTAGGTGAAATCTTTGTTACTAATGAGTCATTGCAAAATTGAATGTTCACTTTTGGTCTTACACATTCAAAAAAACTTCAATACAACTTCTAAAACTGTTTGCATTTATGTTTTTTGTTTGTTTTTTCAGAATTAATAGTGGTCAACATTGATCAGGTTTATGTGTGGGGAACCCACAACAGAAACTCTATTTGAGTTGGACCTGCAATATCTATTTTGGCTGGCTGTGTAAAACATAGAGAAACATAGCCTACAATGTTACTTTTTTAAAGAATGATGGTTCAGACTATGCTTCAGGCCTAGTTATTGAAATCTATTAAACTTTTGGTCTAACTTAAATATAGTTACAGCAGTAGCTTACTAAAACCATATTTGTTACGTTTTTGCTCTGTAAGATACGAAGTTTTGTGCAATCTACTTGGTACAAGCTCTGTAAAACATGAACATTAGTAAATCTACTAGCAATATACTATTACTAGATCTGTAGATTCTAGCAGTTGGCTGCCAGGAACTATTTCTAGACCTGATGACAATACGATCAAAAGCACATACTTTCCCGCCACGAAGTTGGAATTCATACAATTCAGCAATTAAAAATAATTGAGGAAGTAAAGAAGCTGGTAGATGAAATGAAAAATTTGTACAAATGCAACTTTAACAAAACAAACAGTACAAAACCAAACAAAACCATTGAAAACTTCAAAGAAAATTCTCTCTCTCCTAATTGCCCTATTTTTTGTGAGGGTTGCGGGGACAGCAGCTTGAGATTAAGCTACCACACTTCACGGTTTTCCATCACCCCCATCATTTTGCTTGGATGAAGTCCCAAACAATTCCACCCAAGAACCTGAATGTAATATTAGTTCTGGGTCGTGCAACTGTTTTTTTTCCTATTTGCTATAGCAAGTAAAGCTTGTTTGGAAGTTTTTCCTGAGGCATTCTGCGTACACGGTCAAACCATTTAAGCTGAGATCTTGAATAGTGTAAAACTTTCTTTATTGCATTTGCCTTGCCAATTGGGATACCCAGTTCTTTGTTTTGCATTTCGTCACTCTGAATGCAACTTCAACATACTTGAACTTGTATACTTGTTTCTGTGTCGCTCCATTCAGTTGCAACAAGCGCTGATTAGTGTTTCTTAAAACACGAAGCATTTCAGTTTTGACCAAGCTTACTTTTATTCCTGCAGTGTCTTAAGCTGCAGCAAACCTATGCAATGAGAACTGAAAGCCAGATTCTGCAGAAGCAAAATCAAATGATCAGCACATAGCAGGCATCTGATTTTTCAATTTTGAATGGAGGCAAACTCATCAGCTTGGTTGCATTTGTCGATCTAATTCATGTAAACAATGAAGAAGAGAAGAAGCAAATCGCATTCTTGCCGGAGTTCAATACCTATATGGAAAGCTTTGATTGCCTGCCATTTACTCAACCACGAAACTCCAGTCGGCACCATAGAATGCCTTAATTGCGTGCAACAACTGACCATCAACGCTATTCTTCTTCAGAACCCTTCAAAGATAGAAAGGCAATCATATTATACTGTTTGGAGATCGACAAAGCATGCAAAAAGATTGTTGCCGTATTTCCAAGATTTCTCAAACATTGAAAAAAAATTGAACACAACAATGAAATTTTGGTCATCAAACCTACGCCTTATCATGATTGAAAAAAGAAAAACATTTTTGCATAGAACGATGTCGGATTAAAAAACCAGTATCGAGAATAGATGAAAAACTTTGGCTGTTAAAGAAAAGAAGCGGAAATTATAACAGTTTATTAATAAGATGCTTTTTGTTATCACAGCTGTCAAAAAAAAAGACTGACATTGGGTAGATAACAATAATGAGCCCTTTTCAGATTAAAATCAGGGCCAGATGTGAAATTATTTATTAAATGAGAAAAATATGCAATAATTTGGTATTAATTATGCTTGTGGCAATAGATCTATAATGCAACTTTTGATAACTTTGATTTAAGAAGTTCTCGTGTTGGCTATGTACTAAACAACGACTCCCAAAAACAGTTGAAATGATCAAAAGGGATCATAGGTTCGACTTATAGTCCAAAAACATTCAAAATGAAAAAAACGTTTTTCTTGAAATTGCCAAAATTTTCATGTCACTGTGCGACCCCTAAACATTGACAAATTTTTACGAAACTTGACCAAAAGGGTTTTTGTTGGAAGCCTCCAACTTGAGCTAAGGTAGAAGTTGCCACAATAAAATTTTCAAATTTATGGGGCGACTGCAACACCCTAACGTACATATGTGCATGCACACATGATACACTCGAACAGTCAACTTTTTGCTGGTATTTCTTTTAAAGAAGCTGAGCTGTTCTGTCGCAAAGACACAGAGATGAGCCCTGCAAACTTATTACATATTTCAGTGTAGTACAGCAAGTATAATGAAAGATTTGATGACATCACTAGGAATGAATTAGATCTTAGAAAGTAATGCTTGTTCAAAATGGGGCAACGGTGATTGGAGAACTGTCATCACAAGGGTTGAAGCCTCCTCTTCAATCAAATAGAAAGTTTAACTTGAATATGCCAGCTTTTAAGCATGTTTTGAACCTGGTCTAAGGACAGATAGTGTAAGAATTCAATTCTTTCAAATGGCTCAAAAAATGTGCATAAATTCTTCCAATGGCATTAAAATGGCTAGTTTTTCCATAAAATTACAAAAGTTGCTTGGCAGTTGAGAATCCAGCAATTTAGTCTTCAGGTGCTAATACTGCGAATATTTTGACATAAAAAGAAATACTTTTAGTTTAGCCCCATCTTCAGCAAGATTCTGCATTAATAGTATGTAATGCACAGCAGACTGTGTTTATTTGCTCATGAAAAGTTCTGCAATTTAATTGAACAAACTTAAATTTTTAGGAACATAAAACAAAGATTAATTTTATTGAAAGTTACCACTATCTAATTTGATGGGACAGTATATATAAATCCTAGACCAGTTGTGTCTATGCAGTGTTCACGACAAAAATATTTCAAATGTTTTATGAGTAATTGTTTGACCTGCTAAAGCTTTGGAAAAGTGTTGTGCGGTCTGCTCCTCACAAACTTTGGGCACCACTGGTTTATTCATGCTTACATGCTTTGTTATGTTGTTTGGTCTCACATTATCTTTGTTGTGAACACATAACTACTAAATACAGTAATCAACTCCTATAATCAAACCGTCATAGTTCAGACATACTTAATGTTGTTCTTTTTTGTTTTTGTTGCATTGATATAGAAAATTATGCTTGACATTCATTAAAAGTTTGTTGTTAACTACAGTGGAAGCAATATCGACAAAACAAAAAAACTTCAAAGATTTGGAACATTTTACTTCAAAATCGGACAAATTTACCCTAAAATCAGACAAGCTTTCATGTTGATTGTGTTAATCACATAAAAAAGGATTTGGATTCGAATTCTCGGTTTGACTTAAGTTTTGTTCTAGACCACTATATTATTCTGGTTTGCCCATTCCTACTAGTCTAACAATTTTTGTATTCTTTTGTCGCATAACTTTGATTCTTGCCTGCATTTTTGATTATAGTGTAAGGCCACCAGTTAATCCATTCCATAATGATAAAATTTGTTTCTTTTCAGGTGAAAATTTATTTTTGTTAACTTGTAAGAAGTCCTTCCAGTAAATCTTTGTAAAATCAGAGGACAATTGGCTACTCAGTTTTAATTCTGTCTGTTTCTTAGGAAAATGTTTGAAGTAAGTACTGGTGTAAATGCCTGCTGCAAGACCTCAACTAGTTTAGTATCAGTATTTTATGTACTGTGCATGCACTGGTACAAGTTGCGGACTATTTTATTTACTGAGCATTTTGCAGTTATGCTGAGTTTTGCAAGCATAGCAGTCAACAGTTGTAATTTGTGTTTTATTGTAAAAATGATTGATAAAATAAAATTACATGGTATGTTACTGCTAGTACTCTCCCACTAGCAATAATATAGCCTACAATTAAGTGTGATAAAATAAACTATACTCATGGTTAAAACGAATCAGCTAGACCTAGGGTTAATGTGGATATTAATAATTTCTAGTATTCAGATAGCTGATACGGCATATCTGTATAGTTACATTTTAGCTAACTGGTTAACTAAATAATAACTGACAAGTTAGACAATCGATTTTGCAAGATTTAAATGAAAAATTGTTGGTAACATTATTACATTTTTAATTGTAGATATATTCACACATTATGAGTGAATATGAAAAAAATCATGTGAACTTTTGATGTTAACCTCTTCACCTTTTCTGCAGCTGGCTCCTTATTAAGCACAATGTATTAATTAGGGAATCATGTAAACAGGATTGTAGTTTTGTTACTAAAGAGTTCATGAATTTCACAGTTTGCCTTCTTACCGTTTCATGATAGTAGGGAGGTTCCCCAGTCCCCACACTTGATTTTTTCTATTAAAACATTTAAAATCCATCTCTCAATGAATTCAATTATTAAGCTCTTAGTTCAATAGCCAAGCCCTACACATTTCACAGATTTGCAAATACAGTCGATTAAAGCAGTCATTTCTTTTGCTTTGTTTGTGAGGTGATAGTAAAGGTCACTTTAGCTTATTAGTTTTATTAGCTTATTATGTAGTTAAAAGATATGACGTAAAAAGCATGGACTTTAGTTATACTCATTACTCAGTGGAAGATAGTCTTATTATGTAACAAACAATGTGATAATTGGCAATAATCACTAAAATGTTAAGAGCTAATAAGCTACATCTTATTAAGCTAAATTCTGAATCTTATCAAACTAAATCTTATCATCATATAGAATATGAAACTGCTTCATGCTGTCAGTGTTTTTGAAAAGTGCTCAGTAACATCACATAGTAGCAATGGCGCAAAAGTATTAAAAAAGTTGAGGGGGACAATTTTCAACCTGTCGCCAACAAAATTAATACTGAGATACTGTTTTTGCTTTCGGTATCTGAGACCAACTAATATTGTAATTGTAATTACATTTTATTCACCAAGTTGCCTTGGCCAGGAGACAGCTAAGGGACCTTTCGTTCTTTGAGTCAAGCTGCCACCTGCCCATCTGTCTACCACACACGGGGAAGCTTCATACTGTCGCTTTAATTGCTGAACGTCAAGCAGGGAAGCTTTAAATACCAATTTTTATAGTCTTTGGTTTGACCCGACTGGGAATCGAACCTGAGTCTATCGTTTTAGTAGCAGACGCTCTATCCACTTGACCACATATATAAATCTTGAAATTGAAAAAATCCCAAACTACAAAATCCCGAATTGGACAAAATCCTGATCGCACAAAATCCCAAACGGACAAGATTTCAATTTGGACAAAATCTCGATTTGAACAAAATCTCAAATTAGACAAAATCTCGAAAGAATCAACTTCAAAAATAGAGGAAGTCGGAACTGATAATAGTGTACTCACTGCTGGCTTATAAACACTAATAAATTTAAATAATTAATTTGCCAACAAAACTGCATGTCTTCATTTGCTTGTGTCATGGTGACCTAGCAAAACAGCGCATATACAAAAATAGAGTGATCGAGTAAAAAAACTTTGCAGTTTTGTAAAGTTTATTAGGTACCAAGCAGTTTGTCCTGTAGTGAAAGCCTCTCACTTTTCATGTTTGTTGTCAGCTCCTTCAGTTTACAGAAAAAGAAACTAGGTTGATTTAGTATTAAAAATAAATTAACTAGTTTTGTTCCAGACAGAAAAGTAAGCAATTAAGAGGTAAAGAGAAAATTGGCCCACGAACAAACTCTCTTAAAATGAAATTTTTCTGTTTCTAATATTACTTTTTTTGTCAAGAAAAAAATTTAATATGAATGTTAACAAAATCAAATATTAAATGGTATTTGTCGTGACTAAAAGGACTTTCTTTGAATTAAACCAAAACTGGCAGAAGAGCAATAAAGTTCAGAAAATTATACTTTAGGTCAATGATTATGTGTTATGGTCATTAAATGTGGCAGTTGAGTGAAGTACAGCAAATCTTTTTGTTTCTAAACCACAAACAAAAACAACTGCCAAACATGAATTCAAGAGGAGTGCAGGACAGTTTGATTAAGAAACTTACAAATTTTTTTTATTTAATTTGTTTACAAAAATTACACTGCACATTTTTGGCAAAACATTATACCCTTATCAAAGCATCTAAACAAAATAACGAATCACTAGTTTCCACACAAAATAAAATTAAATTACATTTATGCTCACTTTTGCAGTCGCTCGAATTAAAACTAACTAATTACATCAACACATGCGATCAAACGAATTCAACAGTGCAGTTAAGTGTTGGATGAGTGAGTGAAACAGAAACAGTTTACCAAAGTGTTCACTATAAGTATTTTAAGTCTAAAGAAAGTCTGTGATGGGTGATTTTCAAATTACTGTCAAGACAAAATTATCAGTGATCAAACATTCAAATGCTGCTTAAGCAATCAAAATATTTTTTCAGGAGCAAAGTTTTTGATTTCTGATTGCTTTGGTAGTGTTTGATTGTTAACTCACCATTTTGGCTTGACAGTAATTTGAAAATTAATCACAACAGGTACTGTTTCTCTTTACAATTTAAATATATATATAGTGACAATTTTAGTAAACAGTTTCACCTGCTTATCCAACATTTAACAGGACTATTTGATTCTTTTGATTGCATGTGTTGACATAATTAGTTGGATTTAATTCGACCGACTGCAAAAGTAAGCAAAAATGTAAATCAATTTTATTCTGTGTGGAAACTAGTGATTTGTTATATTGCTTAGATGCTTTGACAAGGATATAATGTTTTGCCAAAAAGATTCAGTGTAATTTTTGTTAATAATGTAATTAATAAAAATAATAAATCAAGAAAAGTTAAAATGGTAAGTTTCTCAATCAAACTGTCCTTCACTTTTGAATTCATGCAATCAGCTGTTTTTGTTTATTATGTTTTAGAAACAAAAAGATTTACTGAAGTTTAATTTTCTAAACTTTGTTGCTCTTTTGCCAGTTTTGGTTTAATTCAAAGGAAATCTTTTTAGTCATGGCAAAAAACATTTAATACATGATTTTGTAAACATTCATATCAAATTTTGTTTTTGACAAATTTTGTTTATTGGAAGCAATATTGGAAACAGCAATATTGGAAATAGAAAAAACTTTATTTTCAAGGGATTTGTTCAAGGGCCAATGTCCTCGTCACCTCTTAATTGCTTACTTTTTGTCACAAACAAAACTTGCTAATCTATTTTAAGTACTGTATCAATTTAATTTCTTTTTCTGCAAACTGAAGGAGTTGATGGCAAACGTGATAAGTACGAGGCTTTTGCTACAAGGCAAACTGCTTGGCGCCTACTCAATTTGATAAAACTGCAAAGTTTTTTTACATGATCACTCTATTTTTGAATATGCTCTGTTTTTCTAAGTTGCCATGACACAAGCAAATGGAAGACATGCAGTAAATTTATACTTGTTAGTGCTTATAAGCCAGCAGTGTACACTATTAATCCTGACTTTCTCTATTTTTGAAGTTAATTTGATTCTGAATTTTTTCCATTCGAGCTTTTGTCCAATTTGAGATCTTTTTCAGGTGGGATTTTGTCCAAATCGGAATTTTGTCCAAATCGGAATTTTGTCCAATTCAGGATTTTGTCCATTCGGGATTTTTTCTGTTCTGGATTATGTCCAGCTTGGGATTGTTTCCATTCGAGATTTTGTCCAATTTGGGAGTTTGTCTGATTTGAGATTTTGCTTTTCTGGATTTTATCTGGTTTGGATTTTGTACAATTCAAGATTTTGCCCAATTCAGGATTTTGTCCAATATAAGATTTTGTCCAATATGAGATTTTGTCCGTTTGGAGTTTGGTACAATTCAGGATTTTGTCCAATTTGGGACTTTGAACAGGTTCCTTATTATGCTGTAGATAAGGAACTGGGATACAGGTAATCACAGAAGTTGCTAAGGGGGACCTAAATCTCAAACTACATTTTATTTGTCAAAAAATGTATCCATCGTGTGGCGTATTGAGCAAATTAATGCATCTCAAATGTATCACAAACAGGGCCAGGGGGGTAGCTCCCAGCTGCTGGAATCCAAATGGGTTTGAGGGTGAAGCTACCAGCAACTGGGCGATTTTTGATATATTTTTTTGTTTAAACTATCAGTTTAACGGCATTTGGATGACATTTTGTACGTTTTAGAGCTCTTTGAAATCACTGAATTGCTAAGGTTTGGATGAGATATGAAGAAATTTAATTGCTCAACGTCTTTAATTCAGCCTTGCTCCAAATTAGAGGTCAAGCCAGAAAAAAGTTCAAAAGCTTGCGTTTTTAGGTTAAATGTTGTAAATTATTTAGCTAAAGAGGAGCTTAAGCCCAGCTGCTTGTAGCATACTGCATAGTGTGCAATGCAACAATTACATTAATAATTATAGAACAATGTTGTTGTATTGATCTATGGTTTCATTTGCTCTGCAACTTAATGCAAAACCTTTTATATCTGTGCAAATATATGCATCTTATTTTATAATATAACCTTTTATATCTGTGCAAATGTATGGGGGCAGGGCAATTTTTGTGTTTTTTCTAAAACAAATTAATTTTACCCCCAATTGGATCACATGTTGCACGTTTTTAGAGCCATTTGAAGTACCAGTAACTAAATTGTTACAATTTGGAAGCCAGTTGAGAAAATTAATTTGTCCAGCCCTTTCAGCCCCTCTTTTCAGACTGGTTAAGTCCAAAACAAGTTTAAACACTTGTATTTTGAAGTTGAATTTGTTTAAGTGACTTAGTTTAGGCCAAGGTAGAACTGAATTCCCCTTAGCCACCTCTGGTTGTGCCACTGCTCCAAGGTAATGAGGATATAACCAATGTAGCTTTATTTTTAAAAACACAAAAAATTATGGTTCCAAGTATAAATACAATACTTGGAAGCTGGATTGTCCCACCTCCTTTTGTTAGATTATCCCTGCAAACTCAATGGTCCAAAACTGATTATTTCTGGTAAAAATAGAACTGAAATTTAACTGTGTAGTTACTTTATAGAGAAGCTTTTGCCATGTCAAATTTGGCGGGACAAAAGCATTGGTGTCTTCCCTGCACTAAAAATTGGAAGGATGCATCTCCCGGGGTTTTGCGCCCCTGCTCAGTAATTAAAGTAGGATCATTATATTTAGCACACCACAGATAACAACATTAAATGTCCAAAAGTCGGTTTCACCCTTAGCAACAACTTAAAGGGTGAACGTATTTTTTATTTGAACAAGTTGACCAATTTTAATTAACGGTGCAAGAAGTTCAGTTAAAAAAAAACAAAAAACACTACAGGCTGTTTCCCCCTAATGGGTTTGTCAGATAGAAACTAAACAAAAACAAAACAGTAAAACACCTCAATACATCAGCCGTGTCTCACCACTCGGACACCGGAGGCTCTGTGGCAGGCGCTTGCCCAAGCTGCCCACTGGGGCTAACTGTAGCACTGTTTTAGTTTAGTTTCTACTCCACCTGGTGAAACCATTAAGGTACAACAGCCTGTAGTGTTTTTTTTTAATTATTAGTCACTTAAATTTTATCTGAACTTCTTGCATCATTAATTGGCTCTGGCCCATGTCCATTGAGCACTCTGGAAACTGAGAAGACAGTGTACAAGCCAATCTGAATCAAATATTTTTCAGACTTTAAGGCATACCAATGTATAAGGTGTAGTATCAGTAATAGACTTCTATTGCCTTCATTTTCTTATATAAGTGCTCTAAATGAATCAAGCTTATCAAGCTACAAATAACTCTAACAAAGCTCTAAAATAAATTATGAAGAAAAGAGAGTTATAACTTGATCCATATAATAATATAATTTATGGTGTGCAACTGTGCATTTGGTTTTTTAAAAAATTCAAGTGTTTTAGGTGTATTTATGGTTCAAAAAATATGGTAATCTCTGAAATCTCACTGAGGATGAAACAAACTACAGGATTTATATTGTTTTTGTCTGCGGTGTGCTTAAGGTATATACAGTATAGTAGGGTGGTTCAAAAATACACTTTTGTTTCAAAATCATAAGGGGACCCCCTAAATTTGTTCAAATTCTTGAAAAAACGCCACGTAAAAATTTTAGTTTATGTGGTTGAGAATTGGCCAAATGAATCCACTTTTAAGTTTTAGGGGAGGTAGCAGCGGCTTTTTTTGTGGGGGGCAAAATAACATATGCGATAATAACTTTTGATCTATACGTTGAGTAATTACATGTGACCACTCAAAATGTGCAGAATGACTGCAGCTTTCTATTTATAACAAAACTTTTTTTTTTTAAGTAGAAAAAAATTCAAAAATTGTAAGAAAAATTATACCAAAGTGGTTAAAAAATTTAAAAGTTGCATGAAAAGCGTAAATTTATTTTTAAGATATATATAAAGTATCTAGGCAATTAGGTTTGAAAAGACCATGTAAGGGAAACTATTATAAACCAAAAAAAGTAAAAACATTTTCACGAAAAAGAATATGCTTTCAAAATTAATGTCAAAATGATATATAAGCTTTAAAACCAACCTGCTGAAGTTTTACAAACTCAAACTGGCCAAAGTTGACTGTCTACCTAAAATCAGGACAATTTAGGCAACTTTTTTCAATGCAGTATGACTTTATTATTAGACAATCTTATAATTTCTGGGTAGTTAACTTTTTTTTGGAAAGGGTTGAGGTTATCAAAAACTGGAGGAAGTTGGTTTCTGGTCGAGTGATGTCTTCAAAATCAGATGAACTTCTGGTAGTTGATGACTAACCTTCGCTGCGTCTACTTAAGCTTTGCTGTGAAGAGGATGCAACTGCCTGGCTTAAATCCTTTTCAACATGGATGCTTTTCTCTTTTCAAATTCTTCTTCCCGGAATAACCAGCGCTTTAGTTTTTTAACCCACTTCACACCTTTTCTACCTAGAGTAGCTTGACGGAATCTTTTTGATTTAGAATAAAGTTATAATCTTCAACGCAGAGGAGCTGATCGATATCATCTCTTGAAATATCGAAAAGCTTGGTTGCTGCTTTGCGATCGAATCTTCAGCTTTTTTAGCTTTTGATACAGACTACTCATCTTCTTCTACACAGTCTTTCAACTCACCTTGCAAGTATAGCCAGGACTTTTGCCTTCAGCAACTTTTTTCCACACCTCAATAACTTCATTGTGTGTTGCGCTTACTATTTTTGTAGAACACTTCCAAATTTTAAACTGAACCTTCTGATTTGTAAGCTAGTTCTTTCCAGATATTGGTTTTTCTCTTCCTACTTGACTCTACTGCTAGACGTTTTTACGTGTAATCATTTTCACAAACAATTAGTACAGCAGACTATTTGACAAAGTAGATTATCTTACGTTTTTTTGCTTATAACTTTTTTATCTGCATAAATATGATTTACGAGTAGCAACGGTAAAAGCCATAAACTTAGAGATATTTTTGCGATTTGAGTACTGTGGGTAGCATCTATCTTTATTATAACCTAACTAATCAAATTTACCAAAACATGCTTTTAGTGCAATTTAGCAACAATCTATCGGTACACAAGTATCAATGTAATGTTTCATGTATTGAAGCAGAAAAGGTTTTGCGAGGTCTCTAACATTGCAACTACCATTGTTATGTTTACCAATATTACCTATGTCAAATAGTTAAAAGAAAAGTCTTGAAAATACCGACCCAGTGGGATACTAATTGATCAAGTTATCTTAGTACTGGTAAATAATGTGAAAATAACGCAATGGGAGTTTATGCTGATTGCTGCTATTATTATAAAAATCAGTTGGTTTGAAACAATACAAAAAAAAAAAAAATCGTTGTTAATAGCACTTGTCTTTTGAGAGAGAGAGATTAGTTTATTGTGACGATAAACGATGCACAACACAGCACACACAGTTTACACAAAAATAAATAACTTTTATTTTTTGATGTTATTTTGTTGGCGATATCTAGTTTTGCTTAAGCTAATGGTTAATGAGGTGTCGCTAACTACTTTGATTTGTTAAGGCTCACTGATCGTTTACGCCACCGCACTATTTTTTCAGAGATGAAAGTGCATAATATGATCGATTACCATAGTTTTCTGGTGGGTTGGCGTTAAATTTTAATGCTTTTCAAACAAAAAGCTGATCGTATCACAACACAAAAATAGTTTTGTCATAAGTGGAAAGCTGTAATCATTCTGCAAATTTTAAGTGGTCACATGTACTTATGCGACATATAGATCTAAAGTTATTATCGCTAATGTTATTTTGCCCCTCCCCCCAAAAAAGTCGCTGATATCCCCCTAAAACTTAAACGTGAATTCATGCGGTCAATTCTCAATCGATCAAGCTGAAAGTTTTGGATGGCGTTTTTTCATAAATTTGAGTAACTTTAGGGGGACCCCTCATGATTTTGAAACAAAAATGTATTTTTAAACCACCCTACTGTATAGTTATATTTATAAATGATGTAATTTTTTTCAGATCAAATAATTCACAGAAGAAAATTTTCATATGAAATTCATCAGGTTATTTTTTTTATGGAAAAATTATTTAAGGATTTTTATGGTACTGAGCAATTGTTTTTATACTATTGGGTGTTCAGTGGTTCTCCACTGCTCTTCAATGGTATAAAAATCAATTTTATTCGACCCATTTGATAATACTTAATAAAATGTACAACATGTTGAATTACAGTTGGAAATGATTGATAGGTTTTAATTGTTATGAATGATGGTATGCAGTTGTTGCTTTGGGACACTTGTTGAATGTGGTTAAAAACGTTTACATGGTTATTGCTTCGGTTGAAACAATTGGCAAAAATCTGCGACTCCTTTGCGTGTATTAGCATGTATTATGTGCTATATACAGGGGAACCCCAGTTGGCGACCACCTGAATAACACGACCACCTTTATATCAGGACTACTTCAGTGCAGTCTCAAATAATTTATTATGGTAATGCATAGCATTCTGTTTCAATAATGCGACCACCCTGATTTTCAGACCAAAATCCCCATATTTTGGTCCAAAACTGCAAATTTAACTCTGCTAAAGCGACGACACGTGCTGAATAATTTGCGTTTGTGACCAAAACAATAAGGTTAATTTTTCTTGTGTGATAAAAACAATAAGATTAGCTGAATGCGTCCACACACACAAAGAAAATGCGATCGCACAATGAATGACCAGTGTAGCAGACAGAACTGAATCTTGTAAGATCAACTTTGTAAATTCTACCAACAGTACGAACAGTTGTGTAAATTCATTCTGCAGGTATTTGCTGAAAATAATGGCACTTAGTAAAAAGAAACAGAGAACTTTCAAGCAAAGAAAAGGTTATGGTAATACAAAGCAAAATTCGCTAAACGCTCCCAAGCAAAATTTGCCAACACGACCATCGTGCAAATGTGACCGCTTGATGACGATCCCATAGGTGGTCAGGTTAGAGGGGTTCCTCTGTATAAGGTATTTTAATGTTTGTTTTTGTACTGTTTTGGGAAGTCTATTCCAAAAAAGATGCTGTATTTTTTTAAGTAAGCAATGATTACCAAATTAGATGAATGCAACAGAAGTTTTTGATTTCAAACTCCAATCTGTAATGCGTCTGCTTTGCTCAACGCAACAATTGTTGGATGTGTAAAGAATTTTAATGTTTTGGTTCAGATTCGCCTTCTGTTCATTCCTGATTTCATGCTTGGGTTTTAATGCAATTGCCAGTTGAAGGCGATTATACTCACCAGTAATTTTTAATTTTTTATGCTTTTTTGGTAAACATAACAATGTGCTTGTTACAAAGTTGTTTATGCTAGAACAAATTTTTAAAGGCAGATTTTACTGGAATGTAAAAAGGAATTAATTGTGAGCGGTTGAAAAACACTGAGACTGTACGATATAGACTGTGTGCTAAAAGTTTTTTTTTTTAGTTATGTGACTTAGTTTCTGGCAAATAAGCCATTTTGTTTGGAAAAAAGGTACAAATTTTTTTAATTGGACTCTGCAGATATATAATGCATAAGTTTGCATGCTAGCCCTAAAATGATACGTTTGCAAAATATGTGAAAATGTCCTTATTTTTTTAAACCTTTTCTAGCCCGAATTATCTAAAATTATTTTTTCAAGTTTTAAACGTTATGGTCACTTCTACTAAATGCATAATTATCAAAAAATTGAAATATGTTGTTTTAGGGATAAATTTGTAGTTGTGGAATCCTCGATTCCCGTCGAACGTCTAGAACCAAATTTAAAAAAAAAAATCAAAATTTTTGTAATTACTATTTGTATTAGCACAATTTTTGACTATTTAAGCTTTATGCCATAAAAATTCAACTTGGCTTGTTTGAGACTGAAAATAAGATTGACTCGCAGTAGCCAAGTTTTAAAAGTATTTTTTTAGCTCATTCCACCACTACAAAGTAATTAACATTCAGCACAAAAATTTGTTGGTTTTAACTAGTTGTGTTAGAAAAAATACAATGAACAACAAAAATGCCAAAAAACAATCGCATTATCAATACAATAGTTGTAGCACAAATTTGACAAATGGGAGTATCAATATTTAAATCACATTTGATAAACTCGAAAGTACATTTTGGAAGAATTACAACAAAGTTGATCACCACAATAAACTTTACAACATCTGTTTTTGGGCAAAAATTGTAGCCAATGCACTCCAAGATTATTAACCCATTAAACACCGACGTCAAAAAGTTGACATTTAAAAAAATCCTTTAAATGTGATATTATTGTAACTATTTTATAACGTTTTGTGAAAAAAAAAATTTTTTTTCACTCGTAGTTTTTTAGTTGTTTAACCAACGGCCGTAAATGGAGTTAAAATTTAGTGCTTTCACAATTTTGACAATATTTCAAAGATTAGTTTCAGTTATAGCTGCCTCGGTTACAAATTTTAACATGAAGAGCAACAATATTAGCATTTTAGTGCACCTGGCCATCTCAAAAAAGTTGCAAAGAGGACTTTTTTTGCATGTAACAAGTTAACCTTTGGTGCACGTGGTATTGACCAACGCATTCTGCTTGTGGGGGGGGGGAGCAAAAATGTCCCCCAACCAACTCCTCTAAACCAAACTTTATAGAAGCACCAAATTTTACATGCAGGTTGGTGTTCACCAAAATTTTTTATAAAAATTGGCTTTGAGTTGATGGCGTCAGCATTGTGACATCATCAACCACATTTTTTGAAAATGACGTTACAGGCTGTTCAAATTTTGTTTCTTGATACTAATAATCTTTTTGATTTGGTTTTTGATACTGAATCATAAAATGCCTACGTCAAAGTAGCTATGTCACAAAAACGTTTTATGATGTCATTTACGTTAAAGATTGGCCAAGAAAATGCTCAGATTTAAGAAAGTGACTTCGGTAATTTCAAAATTGGGAATCCTGTTAAATCAGCAGCTTCAAAGTTTTAAGAGTTATTTGTAATGCAATTTGAAGCAAAGTCAAGTTGGTTTGAACGAAAAAGCGTACACGGGACAATCATACGAACCATGCTCAGTTTTCTTTATCGCCTGTTTACTAGCTACTGCAGCATTTTGCAAACGGTTCTGTTGCGTGGTCCCATGACCTCCATTCCCACGTTCTGACAACATATCCAAGCAGAGGAAGATATGTGAAAAGATTATCAAAAGTAACACAGCACCTATTGTGCAAGTCACACTTTTAAATAAGACCTGAAACAACATTGCCTCAGACCAGTGTCTCTGAGTTAGGTATCTGACTCACGATAAGGCTCTGTGTAAAAAAAGATGTCCACCACTGAATGCAAGATAACATAGCTTGAACCCAAACTGAATGGGTTTTCCCCGCATGAATTGCTTGGTGCCATGCTAGCCATAATACGTTACAATTTAGTATCATGCAGAAGTGGAGTCCTCGAGGACGTCCTTGGCCTCGAGGACACATTTTGAATCACTTGCGTCCATGTCCTTAGTCGTTGGCCTCGATAGGGTCTGTTCTCAGAAGGGCTGTCCTTGGCCTCGGATTATTTTTGTGTCCTTGGCCTCAAGCCTTGAGTCATCAACTCCATCTCTGGTATCATGTTTCATCAATGCTATATGTTGGTGTCAAAGTATTTCTTGAAGTTGGCGTTGAGTTGGAAAAACGGGTAAAATCTATTTTGCTCCTTTGCTTTGCCTTTTTTGCTTTGCTTTGCTTTTGTCTAGCATTGGGCTATTCGTTGAAGGTTTTGGCAGAAAAGGGGGAATAGGCGTAGCATGCCTGGCGCCAGAGTAGCGTGACTGGGGGGGTGGCAGAAAAAATATGTAGGAGGGCACATGTAAATTTTTTCCTCAAATTTGGGAGTGAAAACCAAAAAAAAGGTCTTCATTTCAAATTACGCCCCGTGGATACGGACCGTTTGCCTCCTTTTGGGGCACAATTTTCGCTTGGGGGGCTTTTTACGTAACCTGACGGGGCGTAACGGTGTGGATCTTGGTTCTTGCCTATCAATTTAGGGGTGAAGACCAAAAAAAGCAGTCTTAGTCTTTGTCTTGGCTTTCACTAGTGTTTTTCGTCCTGGAAGGAGACTTTACTAATGCTTGTGGGGTGGGGGCACTAGCAGTATTTTTGGGGGGCACAGGCCCCGAAATGCTCTCCGGTGCCGCCAGGATTGTTACTTTCTTTTGGAGCATGATCCTCACTTGGGGGGCACAATCAGTAATTTGGGGGTCATGGCCTTGAAATGCCCCACGTGGCACCGGGCCTGAGGCCTAGCCTAGTTACCCAGCTACTGGTATGCTCTTTTCTTCCCAAACTCTCGGTCAATGCTATTGCTCCTTTCTACCCAAACCCTTGTAGTAGGAGCAAGTAGGAGCAAAACAGACATTACCCTGGAAAACTGTTGCAGTATATCAGTAGCCTAGTCTAAGATTAGCTGTATTTTTCCTAAACTTGTCTTTGTAGGCAACAAAAGGTATTTGTAAACGACAAAAAATATTTGTAAACAACAAAAATACTTGTAAACAACAACAAAGCGTACACACAATGATTAACTTACTGAAGTTTTTTAAGTTTAGCCGTTTTACAAAACGACTTAAAATTTGACCCTATATTTGGCCAATGGCAACTAAAGTTGTCATGAAAACATATAATCCCCACACAACCACCTACGTGTAAATCATCAGAAAAATCTTGGTTTAAAAGTTGAAAGAAGTAGTTAGAATTTGCATGACAGCCATTTTTTTCATACACTTAACGAATTTTGTTTATTTTTAGTTCATTCCAAAACTGCACCACAGCCTAAAACCAAAAATTTACCTTTTGTGATACAAGCCCAAAGTTTGACCAATACCAAATGTGTTTGCGCGACATTTTTTGCAATTCTTTTTTTTCTAGAACTTTTTTCGGATCATCTTCTTTTAGAAAAAACAAAAAAATAGCGAATTTGTAATTTCAAAACCTATTTTATTTTAGTTTGTTTAAAGGAATGCCATTGGCAACTTTAGTTGCCAATGGTGTTCAATGGTTTAAGACGGACTGACATTGGTACGCGGAATGAAGATTTACGTCTTGGGGGCACCATGGCCGGGGCGATTTGGCTTCATTCGAAGTGTAAGTAAACCTAGTGCCAACTTTCTTGGAAAGTCAAGTAAGGGATTCCATGTTTGACTCTTCGTGTGAGACGTAAGAGTTGACAAAAGTCATATGAAGCTTGCCAAAAAAGTTGATACTACCATTTTAGGCTTTTTCGATTGACGCCATATTGTGGGTGCAACATGTCATGTTTATCAACTCTGCCCATGATTTTGTTGTGGTCCTTTACGACATTCAGACAGGAAACAGTAATTTTTGATCCGTCCTTTTCTTTCCTCTGAACTGAATTCATTTGAACTGCATGGTAGTTAGAAATGAAATAGACTGCTTTAAGATCTATAGATTTGAAGACAGTGCTAGTATTAGAGGTGCAGCGGTAATCAAAATCACCTCTGTTCAGCGTTTTGTCTGCAGCTAATGGTGAAATCCTTTTTATTACTGTGGATACTGCCACAGGGTATAATTCTTTTTTCTTCCAGTTCTTCAAGCAATAGTATGTTTGAAAAATAATTACTGAAGAAAGCTTTGTGATTTCTGGCATGCAGATTGCTGTTTAATGAAACCACACCATTTCCTCCCAATTCAAGAGTAACGTTTAGTTGGCAATCATTATTTGTCCACTTGTCAGAATAAATTTCGAATCTGTAGACATATCCACTGTTGTCTGCAATACACCAAAACATGTAGCCTTATGCTTTTTATTGGTTTCATTGGATTGTACTGCTTGATGCTACTCCTTTTTTTTTTAGTAGTATCATAGATTCATCCACACTCAAGTGCTCTTTCTTTAGGCTTGCATTTTTTTTGGAAAAGATGCATTTAGATGATTGATGAGGGGCTTTATTTTCTGAAGTTTGTCTGGATTGGCTTTGTCAATTTTGCTGTTGTCGTTGAGGTGTAGCTTGCCAAGAATAAATTTAAACCTATCTTGAGTCAGTGCTTTTTAAATAATTTTCATGCCCATGTCATCCAATAATGTCGAATTGATGGAAGCTTGTTGTAGTGCAAAATGACATTATTTCCAAAAAAAAAAACGTGAATTTCTTCCTAGGTAATATAATCAGTTTTGTCTTTTTGTGTACAATAAAGATTGCTTTCATAATGAATTTTGTCAACAAAAGTGTCATTAAAAAAATCCAAAAATGCATCCAAAGGAGTGTTAAAAAGAGGTTTTTGCCAATTATAATCAGAAAAAGAAGAGTCATCAATAGATGGGTACACGACTTTTCGGCACGACCATTTCGGCGCCAAGATTCGGTGCTTTTTACTAACCCTAACCCAAGCCCCAACCCTAACCCTAAATAAGTGAACTGTCAAATAGCACGGAATTGGCGCCAAAATGATCTGTGCAGAAAACGTCTGGCAACGAAATAGGTGGCGCCGAAATGGTCGCGCCAAAATGGTTGCATCAAAAAGACGTGATCCCTCAATGGATTGTGATTTGTAACGATCCAGAATTGTAACGCACATAAGTGGGGGCATTGTTGGAGCTGAGAACTTCAACAGTAGTTGGTGTTGTAGATGATTCAACATCACTGGTACTTGCATCATTCAAATTTAGTGCTTGTGTTAAAGGATCTACAACAGTATGTTCCAGGTTAATATTAGGGTTCTTCCGTATCAAAGTCTTACTTGATGTCAGTGGCTTCATCAAAATTAGATGGAATATCTTCAATGATTTTCATTGCATCTTCTGCTCGATATTTTGACATGTTAAGAGCTCAGTACTTCAAAATCAAATGAAAGATGTTTATTTACAGTACAAGGTAAATTGAAAATTTTTATTGACACAAAAATCAGATATTAGCTGATTAGTGGTATCATATACTGTATTTAATTTAGTAAACTTGACCCTCTAAATAATCAGGACTTTTTGCAATTTAGCATTACAGGGCAAATAGGTCCTTGACTGCCTTCACTCACGAAAAACATTTGCTTAGATCTTACTTTGTAGAAATGCACCAACCTATCTACGAGAGCTGCTAGCCTATATCTTCTAGTATAACCAGCCTATACCTCCTACCAGGGACTTACCTATGCTGCAGTTACTGGAGCTTAGTATCTGTAGCATAGTGTGTAGATACCTAAATTTTGGGTTGAGGATGGCTGTTCTTATATTTACTCTAATTTTCAACCTCATTTGTTCTTTAATTTTGAGCAAAAATTGTTCTTCTAAATTGTTGTTATGGAAAAAGTGTAATGTTGAAAACCATACACCGGTAATCAGAGCTAATCACAGCTTGAAAGCAATCTTCAATCACATTAATCGCTGCCTTGCATTGTCGGTCACAAAGAATTGTGGCTTCGAGTTTGGGTTCTGAGATTTTAATGTATTGAATACTGCTTGGATGTCAGATACTATTCCATTTTGAATGATAAAAGTTGCAATTACTTGATATTCGACGTAAGTTTTGACAAAGGCGAAAAATAACCTCAATAAATGAGTATGTTGATGTTTTATGTGTTGTGTCCAAGAGGCAAATATTCTGTCCATATCGCAGCAATTATTGCCGCTGCCATGCCATTTGGTGGACAAACTGTTAACATTGAAATTTGACTTGAGGCGAGAAACATTTTCATTTGCAGTATCAACCATGTCTTCAGTGATGGCAATGTAAGAATGAAACAGCACTTTGTCTCCTAGGTTTGAAGACTCCAGGCATTTACCCATGAAGCAGGAGACATTTTCTTGATCTGACTGAGCAAGGTTCTGTGTTGAAAAGGCCAAATTGTAGTGGTTTTGAATATCTTCTTGATTTGGATAAAATCTTCTGTTGCTTTTACCTGGTAGCTCCTTATCTTTGAAAAGGATATCTGCTACAAAGCTTAGTAAGGATCTTTGTTTTTCTTGGAAATTACAAATTCCAGAATTTGCCATGTTTTAAATTCTAGAAACAAGTCGTTTGTTTGTGTTTTGCTGAATACTGCATAACTGAAAGTGCAAAAATATGATTAGAGCACAATCATGCTTTGAAGTTGCGTTTAAACTGTATGTAAAGCCACACGCAATTGACACTGTCGCAATAACATGCTCACATTCGGAAGGGGTGATGGCGTCACTAGCTAAGGTTGCTAACCACTAGCAAAGATTGGAAGATGTTGCTCGCCAAGGTTGATTTGCGTTGCATTGCTTCCTGTGTAAATGCACTTTTAGCTTGATCCTTAGCCTTAGCCCATTAATGGACAACACTTTAATTTAAAACTGCAGTGCTAAACACAGAGGGCTTTTGGAACAGTTGTTTCCAACTGTCGGTCCACATAGATGTGAGGCTCTTACTTTTTTAGACCCAGCTGATTGTGAGAAAAAAAGTTACAAACTTGATAATATCTTGGTCTACTTTTTTGTAGCTTGAGCGATTAACCCTTTACAGCAAATTGGATTATCAATTCAATTTTAATGCGAATTTTTTCCAATTTTTGAGCCGGTTTTCATATGGCAATCTGGTTTCGACCAGTGTTCCCTGTAACTTTTAGGTTAATCGACGAGTGCCCAAATTTTCTTGAAACAATTGTGCCTAATGCTCTAAAAGGATGTTTTTGTGCCCTAAATTTTGTACCAATTTTTGTTAAAGTATACCTAATGTCATATTTCCACAATTTTGTCGAATTTTCTAAAGCTATGGTTACCATATCACTAAAACTTATTTGCCCTTGTTCCAACAAATTGCTGATTCTTTGAAAAAAATCAGCTTAATGGAAACACTGGTTTCGACCACACGACTTTTGACACACGACCTTCGACCACCACCAGTAAGATAGCTTCAACCCTTCCATATTCCCCCAAAAAGAAACATGCTTTCCCGACATTTAGTTTCAAACAAGAAAACAAAATAATAGAAACAAGCAAAAAAAAACTGAATTAATTTGCGCAAAAATGTCTTGTGTCAAATCGGTCATGCCAAACAGTTGTGGACCAAATATTTACAAAATATATAGTGAACATTTAGGCCAATAATGCCTCATGCTGCAACTTACACAAGAAGATGATAATTTTTTATTTATTTTCAAGAGCTTTAATGTTTTTGAAGTAGCATCGCAGGCTTACTATGTGAGATAAAATGATGTGTTATGAGTCAAACAGTATTATTACGTGCAAAGTGCTTTTTGAACCTCCAATTTTTGCAGTAAGTTGTTTTAGTTTGAGGTTTTAAATGCTTATTTTTTGAAATTATAAAATGTTATCCCTCCTTTGAAACAATAGATGATTAAAGTAATTATTTAGTTTAGTGTAAATTCTAATGTATTGGCTGGTTCGGGGGATATGCTATGTTAAAAATGTAATAGCATGAGGACAGCAATGCTATTGCAGCCTCCATTTGAGTAACCACCACCAAAGACTTTTCGACTATCACCTTTAAATTGGTTTGAACTATCAGATTCTGAAATGCATACAGAGTTATGAACTTATAGTTGACACAGTTTGACCATTACTGATAACACTGATAAGATAAACCAGGGGTGTGCAAACTGAAGCCCGCAGCAAGTTGCAGTTTTTCAAGTGGGTGTTGCTGGTGGACGTTCAAACTTGAAAATAAGTTGGTTATCCATTCAGCAACAAGAATGGCTTAGCTGATTCCGGGAAAAAAAAACTAGCAATTTAAGTATGTGAGTGAAAAAAAAGTATGTGGGTGAAGACTAGAGATGGTGCGGATAATAAAATATGCATCTGCATGCTGCGCTGCATTCGCAAACTTTGTCCGCATGCTGCACCGCACCGCATTCAAACACAACTAAGTTCACGCTGCACCGCAAGTTAAATATCTTTTAAATTTCCACTAACATCAGAAAAAAATTAGCTCTCTAGCTTATGACATATAAAAAAATTGATTTTAGGGATATTATTTTGGAGAGTTTTCAAAAGGGTCGCTTTCTGAAACCATGTCAAATTATTGGTTTTTTAAACACCTGCTGGTATAAAAAAAGTAATGCCCTAGCTTGAGCCGTTCAAAAAACTAATTTCTGGGGAGTCCATTTGGGGGCCCCTGGGGGGGGGGGGTGGTACCTCCATACTATGTCAAACTATTTGTTGCTTAAATATCTACCAATAAAAACAAAAAACTATCACCCTAGCTTGAGCAATTAAAAAAATTAGTTTTTAGGGCCCCATTTTGGGAGGGTTCTGGGGAGAAGCCTCAAAAAAATTCAGGAGACAAAATAGCATTTGCAGCCCAACAAATTTACACAAAAATTAGATACAGATGTTGTGTGGTTAAGGAGAAGAAGAGTGCACAAAATTTACAGAGCAAAAAATGAAAAAAGAAAAAAAACTCAATGCTGCTAAAAGTGTAGGTAGAGATGACAGAGTATCTTACGACATATAACCATGTGAAATATTTTTTGCCGTACTTAAGCCGTTTTTGAATAAGACCGCTTTTTATACCAAACTTTTGAAGTAGTTTTCAGGTCCTAAACTTGAAGTTCCGGGACTCATTGCCTTGAAATTTGGCACACACAAATAACTTATGAATCTCAAACTGCTGTCAAAATTTCATGCACCCAGACCAAACCATTCTCGAGTTATAAGTAAAAGTCTGACACTTTGCACTCGTTAACTTTGAAAATGGTCGAGTAAAAACTAAAAAACACGCGACGTGAGATCAGTCGTTTCAATTATAGGCTTTCAGGTTTAATCTGCCTTGTGTGTGCTTGCTATCAGTTTTTCTGCACCATGTTTTGGCAATCAAAAACAATCTACCCAGTATCAGTCTACCTGATGATTTCATGCAACTACTGTACTAATCCTGAACCAGTAGCTCAATTAATGAAATATAAGGTATCACGTGCTCTGCATGTTGTCACAAGCTACTACACTTGTATGAAACTACCCTATGTATTAATACCTTTGCCGTTTACATGTGTGTTGGATTGTGGAATAAATTTTGCTACTATGTGTATGAGATAGACTCCAGACATAGGACCGAAAACCTAATTCTTGATGCCATGACCTGTTGACGAATAGGCTACACTGAACTAACTCTTTCACTCTGAAATGCAAGCGCATGTGTAGTAGGAACTGTTGTCTAGCGTTGGGCTTGTACCAATACCACAGGCATAAGCCTACTGCGTAAAGGGAGGGTGTGTCGCTAGGCTTTGTTTTGTGCCTCTACTCTGATGATTGTTTCCAACAAATCTGTTTCTTCTACTTTTGTTTGCCTTTGTTTCATCTTCTCACCGACAGGGGTGCCGAAACCCAGGGGGGTGGATGGGGAGATATATCCCCCCAATTTGACTGTATCTCCCACAATAATTTGAGTATATAGTCTGCACCTGCATCCCCCCAATAATTTGACTTTGGTGTGCATTTGAGTGCAGGTCTCCACTAGAATTTGGGGAACAAAGTTTTCCTTCTTTAGGTGAAGACCTTTTTTTTGGTCTTCACTTAATTTGCTCACCTGAAAAAAATCGTGGTCGAGGTTCATCCCCCAAAGTTGAAAATAGGGCAAAATTGGGATAAAATTGCAAGTTATCCCCCCCAATGCTCAACGAAGATGGGCACCCCTGCTCACCCAACGTCCTAAACCTTTCCTAGTCTAGCCTACCAAAACCAAAATCTTTTTGTTGGTGTCAAAAAAAAAAAACACGTTCAGCCGATCAAAACTAAGTTTCTTTTAGCCAAAATAGCCGATTCTAGGATGCTCCGAATTCTGAAAAAATAAACTTGAACTGAAGGCACCTTTTCCTGTTTTAGTAGCGTGCATTGTCTTCAATTCATACCGTATAATAGTTACATCCATATTAACCATTATTGTTCGTAAAGAGAAAATCATCAACAATATTTGTAAAAAAAATGTAAAAAAATTTTTGTACGCGGCGCTGCGCTGATGCTGTGACGTAATGCAGATTTTAGTTGCCACGCTGCGCGGCGCGGTGCACCAACATCAGCGCGCGGCCGCGTACGCTGCGTTGCTGCCATCTCTAGTGAAGACTACTAGCATTTTAACCAACTAACCTTTTGTAATTATGCTGAGTGTTGGAGGAACCGACTCTTTATTACCCAGTTGTTTTGCCTGAAAACAAATTCCATAATATTAGACTACATTGCAGTAGTTATTGACTACAATAACAATTTTTGGAAGAGGCCTGCAAAGTATTTGGTGATTAGGTAAAACATTGCTATTTTTTCCTCTTGATTACTTCCAGAAGCATCTTTTTCGTTGTATATCTTTTTCAAAATCAACTGCAAACCTTCATTCTTGCACTGGGTGCTAGTTCCGTAAATCTGATATGTTGTCTAGGATTTGCAATAACTAGTATTAAACTTTCTAAATTCTTGTCTATCAACATGTTGTAATGAAAGTTTAAACGTATTTTGCTTTTATGCTCGATATTGTGTATTTCTGTTTGTTGATAATTACCCTGAATGCTGGATAGCGTGCTTTAACAGTAAACTAAGTCATTGCAGGATTTTCTTTTTTATTTTTAAACATTTTCATAAGCATCGGTATCTCGAGAAATGTAATCTCTAGAACTAATAGACTAATCTCTGGTGGTAGTCTAATCTCTGGCTTCTATCGGAACACGTTTAAGGTCTGTAAGCACTTGACGAGGGGTGTCACTCCCGCTCTGATAAAACAGCAGGCTTTATTGAGTCAAAACAGGCCACATGCCAATTAACCACAGTTACACAGTAAACCTGCTCTACCCTAGTCTAAGGCCTACACTAACTATGGAAACGCTAGAGATTACTTAACGTGTTCTGCAACAGCAGTATTGGTAATAACAACACAATATGCAGAAATTAAGAGCATGTACCAACCAACCAGAGCAGGGCCTCCGAGAGGGGGGGACAATGACCCCAGGGCCCATGGTGTTTAGGGGTTTTAGGGTTCAGCCGGAAAAACAGTCGAAATTTTGGTGAAGACCTTTTTTTTTTAAGATCACTTGATTTCGGCCAGAAAAACAGTCAAAATTTCGGTGTAGATTTTTTTTTTTGGAGATCACTTGACTTCGGCCAGAAAAACAGTCGAAATTGCGGTGAAGACCGTTTTTTTTTTTGAGATCTGTTGATTTCGGCCGGGGGCCCATCCAATTTGAGGGGGCCCATCACAGCATATTTGAGCTTGAGAGGGGGCTCATCCAGTTTGAGTTAGCCCATCACATCATACTTGAGCTCGAGAGGGGGTCCATTCAATTTGAGGGTGCTAATCCATGTTTAAACTGTCCCCAGGCCCACTTTCGGCTCTCGGCACCCCTGAACCAGAGTCAGAATTGCCGCATCCTGGAAAAGTCCTGGATTTTTTTTTTGCTGTCTTGGAAAGTCCTTCAATTTTATTTATTGGTCCTGAAAAGTCCTGGAAAATTTTTGAAAGTTTTCCCGTGATTTACCAGGACAGATTGTGCAGTTTTTTTGTTTTTTTTATAATAACTGGTACCTTATAATTGTACAAAGCCACTGTTGAAATAATTTGCATTGTAAAGTTTGTTCAAAAAGCTTTATTGTTTAAAGACTGAGCTTGTTTTGTGTGCTGGTGCACAAACAAAAAAATTTGCTATCCTAGTCCTAACCCAACCTTAAATCTAACCCAAACTGTTACCCTAGTTCCTACCCTAACGTTAGACATTAGCATAAGCACCCATTTCTCTGTTTTTAGCTGTCTTAATTTTTTTTAAGCAGTTCTTACTAGTATGCTATAGTCCAAATAAGCACTTCCTCGTTAAAATGACAAAATTTGCAATTTGCAGTACAGTATGTATAAATTATTGAATATTATTAGGAAGAGTGAATTTATGGACAGTAATTTATTGCAATGCGATACTCTAGTTACAATATTACTGCTTGTAGCAGTAGCATAGCTTTGGCCTGCATTGACCAAAATGCACAAAAAGAAAAATACAGCGTTTTTTGCTCTATACTTCTGAGGCAGTTTTTTGCAGTAATATGGACACCAAAGTAATTTAAAGCCACTTTTGGAACATGATTCTAGGAAAGGGCTAATATTGGTCAAAAGTAAAACCAGTAACTAAAATATTAATGCAACTAACCAAAAATGGCTAAAAATAAACAAACAATTCGCTTGCTTGATGCTTAATGCTTAACGTAGGCTTTGTAAAAAAAGGATCTATACAGTATTTAATTCTGTTAATTACCAATCAACTCTCTCAAATCTCATTTCATTAGCCCCTCCTTCCAAATTATACCGTTATTTAGTGTTATAAAATACAGACGATTTGGATTAATACTAGTCAGTTTTTTCAAAGGAAGTGCCTATTTACACTTTAGCATGCGAATGATCTCTGCTTATAGAGAATAAGAGAGCAAGAATGGGTGCTCATTTGCTCATTTACTCTTTTATTTTTTAAAATGTTATCGTTAGTGGTTAGTTGGGGTTTAGATTTTGAGTTTGGGCTAGAATTAATGTTAGGGTTAGACCTAGGGTAATAGTTTGGGCTAAGTTTAAGGTTGAGGTTAGGGCTAGGAATGCGTTTTTTTGTTTGTACGCTGCGTTCAAATAAGCTTTGCCTTTTTTAATGATTGGATTTTATGGTTTACTGGCTGGAAATAAAGCTAGGACCGAAGTTTTACCATTAGCCATTGCCCATTACCCACATACTGTAACCCATTTATGCAACCAGTTTAATCACGTTTTTGCAGTGCTAATTTCTATGCCACGTTTTGAAAGCAATAACCTTTATCAAACTAGGCCTAAAATTAAGGTATTATTAGAAAAAATTTCAAAATTTTTGAGTGCTGGGTGCTTTGCCCCCAGACCCCCACTGGCTTCTGGTGGCTGGGCTCCACCCCCATACCAAAAACAACAGCCCTCCCATTACAAATTTCTGGCTTTGCACCTGGCTAGTAATCAGTACTAGAAATGCAATTGCATTACATTAAAAATTTTCTTCAATCACAAGTACAAAACAGTAGATGCATGAAAGAGTAATAGTCAAAATTAAATGTTAAGTCCTGTAAAAAACAACAACCTTAAACAGTCCTGGAAAAGTCCTAGAAAAAGATCTAAAAAAGTCCTGGAAAGTTCTAGAATTTGATTTTGCAGTTTCTGTGGCAACCTTGTTGAGTTGAACTGTCTCAAACTGCAACTTATAGCTGACAGCTGAAACCAGTTACCAAAAATAGCTACCGTACCAAGTCATTAACAATTAATGTTAAGTGTCTACATGGCAGCACTAGAAATATCCAAACCACATCTCCCAGGATCACAAACCAGATACCGTAACTCTGGTAATCTACGATACAGGTAACTAACGCAGTGGTGTAGTTAGTCAACCTTTCAACCAAACAGCCCACAACAGGCATGTATATAAGCCAACCAACGGTATAGGCTACTGCAGAATAAATCATCTCAAACACAACCAGAAGCCTGGTCTAAAATGCATACCATACAGTAGTTTTCATCCTGTTAGGCTAACAGCGAGAGTGCATAACGTACATAATATAACTGGCTGCACTTAATAAATTCACCCACTCTCGAGCAGAGCTAGGCTAACTGCCAAGCATACCACAACCTATACATAATCGATAATAGGCAATACTAAACTAATTGCGGTAAACCTAGTGAACCCTTACGAAACATGCATCTAAACACTAAGCTGCCTTGCAATTAAATTCCAAATGCAAGGAGCAACAAGATATGAACAAATGGTGCCATGGAAACAATCTCAAAGAAAAATTCTGGAACATAAATGTGCAATGGCGCATGGCATTGCATAAGCACATACACGACTGCTAGGAGTAAACGGTGGCCAACTATACTTCATCAAACGAGCGATACATAGCTGGCCCAAAATATTGAGCAGGAAACGAAGCAATATTTTCAATGAAATAAGCGAGATTGATAGCTAAAGTCATGCAGGAGAAACTGCTGTAGACTGTTCAAAAGGAGCAATCAAACATCTATGAAATGAAAAAACGAATATCACAAGAGTTTACTACACATAATTAATATTCACACAATCGTGCTACAAAAGAGACGATACCAAACAGTGCCAGGACCCTCGTGTGACGTTATGTTCATTTTATTGTATTGACTGTAGATGAGAATACTTGTTAATACTTGTAGATGAGAGTACTTGTTTCAGAGGGCCAACAGTCCATAGTTCAAATGCTCTGGCCAGTTTATATTTTGTTTCAGCATGCACCTGAATCAAATATTTGCTTACAGTCCAAAGGTGCTAATAGTTCATTAAGCTCGTCTGGAATGCAATTGCGTAAACAGTACACACATAAATCAAGCAGCTATTGGCCAAGTCGGAATGCATCAAAGAAGGTGTGGATTTGAGGAGAATGCATTCTTCTCCATGCGAAAAGTTTATTAACAAACAGTTTATTGTTCATTTGACGCATCCAATAATGTTGGTGTCCCATCTTAGAATGATAATGGTACACTATCAACCCAGTAAAAGGATGATGCTGTGGCAGTACAATTGGATGTTAAAAATCTTTCGACATACTCCAATGCTGAAGTCGATCTCCCACTTGCATCACTCCATCTAAAATGAGAGAACAATACTTCCGCAGAGGTTGCATTGCTTGTTTAGAGGGATATACGTACAGCTTTACCATTTGCCATTTATCATGCGAGGCATGTTATTCAAGTGCTTTGACTAAACCAGGAAACTCTTGCTGCTGGGCGATGTGAATTAGCACAAGTAATGCCTTATCATATTCTTATTCGTGACGAGTCAAACAATTATCGTGACTGCAGGATGAGGATTGATGACAGTTGAGATACAAGAGATTGAGAACATTGAAGCATCTCATTATAGCCAGTATCGTGTCCAATATTAGCTTCACAACTCCTAGTGCCTCCAGCCAAAGAAGGTCACAATAATTCGTCTTCAAGTAGGAATTCACGCGCTTTAAACCACCCTTCGGCTTTGTGCAGATGCTTTGGTGAAACACCTCTGGAGTAAGGATCAACAGGATTATGACGCATATCAACCCATTATCACTGGTCAAACTTATTATGTTTGTGTGTGGTAGCGATTCGATTGGTTTCAAATGTCAGATGTCGTTAGAAGCATTTCGCTAGTATCCCAACACCGTAGATGAATCTGTCCAAAAATAGACGTGGTCCATTTGAAAGTGATGCTCTCTCAGCACTATCAAAGATAGTCGTACTGCTGTGACTGCAGCACAGAGTTCAAGCCGTGAAATCGATTGCTGCTATTACAAAAGCAATGGAACAATTTTTGCTGTTGTGACCTCAAGATAACAGACTGTTGCATATTCATTAGGGTTATGAATTTTTCAACTTTTGAAATGGAGTTAAATTCCTGGGTTTGCAATCAATGATCTTTTATATATTAAGTATTTCTACACTGATTTGTTATACTGAAACGGAAAAAAGCTGATGCACCTAATGCATTGAAATTTTCCAAATTTTTGGCATATTTTAACATGCCAATCATGCTGTTTCAAGCAATTTTACCGCTTGATTTAAGACTTTCGTAATTACCAGATGGATCGTAGCCAGAAGGGTTGACAGTGGGCTAAAGCTGTCTTAGAAAAGCTAAAATTATGTGGTCGCGCCTGGCAGAAATACAAACAAAATAAGCTCGCTTGATGGATGTTTCTTTTGCCTCGAAATGTTGTCTTGCTAGCTGCAAGTGAACTCTTTTATTCGTTTAGTGTTGACTAGCTTTCCCACTGTAATACGTGAGCCTCAACTGATAATATTGGCTCTGTCTGCGGCTGTGGTTATTATTATAGAGCAAAGAACCACAAACAAACTCAAAAACATGGTGGAGACTAATGAAGCTGAGGTGAAATTTTTGTGCTAACAAAACTTTTTCTTGCAACTGTAATGAGAAACAAAAAGCACACTAAATGTTCAAAAAGTTCAACTTTTAGGTAGTTTGCTGGGCCTATAATTTATGCATAAATAGTCAAAAGTTCATTAGTGATATTGCTCTTTCAGCATTATATTTAGTGGAAAGTGATACAACGGTAAAGCTGAACCTGCGAACAAGATCCCTAAAATACAGCTGAATTGGTTGTTGCCATCTTTTCGTTCGATTTTTGAGATGGGTATATATTTATTAAGTTAGTAAGGAATAATTACATATCAAATTTGTTCTTTGCATGAGGGCTGTAAAAAATTACGCAGTTGCTGTATAAAAAAGCTGAAAGCTGTGGTAGATTGAAGTCCCAGTTAAAGGCACAAACTTGGAAAGATGACGGTTAACAGAAGAAAACTTCGTGACAAAAGTGCATTAAAAATGTAAAAAAATTGTACAGAATGCCTTTGGAAAAGCAGATCGTTGGCAGATATCTGAGTCTTGGGTTTATTTTTAACTCAGACTTTTAGGTCAAATGTCCGATTTTGTAAATTTTTTGTTATTCAAAAAATCTTGAGGTCATTTTTGCGACTGCAAGAAGGAAATTTTTGGGATTGTATTAAGAAATTAAAGTTTTTCATATTTTGTCATTGAAACCAAAATGGTCAATTTTTTGCGGTAATTTGCTAAAAATTTAAGTCGATGACTGTTACTGTTTAATGACCAAAAGACAAAGGAACTTAATTTGGATTTTTTAACAACATGAAATAACAAGGCAAAAAGATAATCAAAAATTTTGAACAATTGCTCATGGCACTTGCAATGATCTAACCTGAGACAAAGCTCAAAGCAGTCAAACGTGTTGTATTAGCTCATAGCTAAATAGTCGTTAAAAAGGGATTTTGTGGCTGATTTATATAGTTTGGTGGATGTAGTCGGAAAAATCTTTGCTTGCAAGTGTTTTAATTTTTTGATTTTTGCCAAAGATTAAATGGTTGACAGCATGCGACAGCCTTAGCACCATAAAAAAAACTTTTTAAGCAAAAGCGAAATTTTCCAGTTCAAACCAAGTCAGTACAAAATCATTTACTGTAAACTGTAACTGCGTGAGCAGAAGCTTGATTTAGCTATCAGTATTACTAAAAGAAGTAAAAATTGATATTCTAATCATTAACCAAGCTCTTCTTTTACTTGCCCTAACTCTTCAGAGCATGCCCAAAACACTGACATTCAGACTCCTTGGATTGATGTTCCATCAGAAGTTGAGATAGTAAGATGAAACGTGGTAGCCAAAAGAGAAATTAGTATCATGGAAAAAATTTTTAAAAAACGTCAAACATTGCCAATAATTAGGGGTATTTAATTTTTGAAGTTACCATAATCATGCTGCTTCTCTTCACTAACAAACTTAATTTGTATGATTGGGAGTGTCACTAACTTACTGATTCAGTTATGCATGCTGTATGCGGTTATTTTCGTTCTGTTTTAATGGGTAATTTAAAAATGATTTTTCAGCCAATCATGAGATTTTTTTGAAGCATAGGTGCACGAGGTTTTTGTAATGTTAACCAAAAAAGAAACTGATTTTCATTATTAACATGCAAAAGTTCATCACTTTCAACATCAGGCATTTGCAGATAAAAAAAAATCATAACCCTAATATCCATCTCTACTCGCGTATGCTTTTTGCGTTTTCAAATTCAATACAAACTTAAGGTATAGCTAAACTATCCAGATTCGGTAGTACCTTTAACATTTCAGGCTAGTCTTGCATCATCTGGGATCTCGTCATTCTGCTTTGCCAGTTGTTGCAGTATCAGCTTAGCTGGTAGAGTATAAAATACGACAATACTGAGAGGATCATATATACTGTATTTGTCATAACTGAAAGCAATCTTCTTCTGGTTAAGGGGTGATCAGCGACTGCAACCTTCACACAAAATTGATGTGCTGATGCATGCAGAAGATCATTGCTGTGAATATCCACCTCTTGAAGCTGAAGGGAAAGCCGATCTGTAGCCAAGGTTTCTAGAACTTCTGGCCGATTGCTGGATACTTAGCCAGCATGAAACCTTCGGTCTTCAACATGCTGTCTAGATCAGAAATCAGTTGCACTGCTTGCTCGCTGATAGGAACAGAGACCATTAGGTCATACACCTATGAGGTCTGTTCAAAAAGTTTGTAGACTGAAGTCATAACACAAAATGTACTTTCTACAGCAGTTACAGGTCTGGGTTTCCTTCAAAGTACTCTCTTTCCCAACGCACACACTTATCCCAGCGGTGTTTCCAATTGCGGAAGCAGTCTAGGGACGCTTCTTTTTTAATGCGCTTGAGCTCCTTTGTCACATTTGCCTTAATCTCTGGAATGGTCTCAAATCTTTTTCTTTTCAAAGGTCTTTTGAGCATGGGGAACAAAAAGAAATCACATGGAGCAAGGTCAGTTGAGTAAGGGGGGTGGGGAAGAACAGTGATGGAATGTTTGGCCAAAAACTCACAAGTTCTGGGGGCTGAATGGGCTGGAGCGTTGTCATGATGGAAAAACCAGTCACCACTCCTCCACAATTCTGGCCTTTTCCGTTGGATGGCATCCCTCAGACGTTTCAAAACTTCAATGTAGTAGGTCTGGTTCACTGTGGAGCCTTTAGGAAGGTACTCGTGGTGGACAACTCCACTAGCATAAAAAAAAACTGTGAGCAGCACCTTGATTTTGGATCGAACTTGGCAAGCTTTTTTGGGCCTGGCTCATCACCTGTTATGATCTTTGACAAGAATTCTTTATCATTTTCTGAGTGATCAAGCAAATCCTGACAGACTTAAACACAATGAACTTGTTGAGCACTTGTCATCAGACATGACACAAATTTTGCATCAACGCAATGCATCTTTAATTCTTCCATCAAAATGTGGTTACAAGAGCCTACCGAGATCCCACATTCTTCAGCAAGCTCTCTTACAGTCAGACGTCGATTCGCTTGCACCAGAGTGTTGATTTCATTAATGTGTGGTTCATCAGTTGATGTGGAAGGACGTCCAGAACGCTCATCATCTTCAACAGACAGCCGACCATTCTTGAAACGTTTATGCCCTCCTAAATCATGTCGCTCCCTTCAAGGCAACATCATCGTAAGCCGTGTTAAGCATTGCAAACGTTTCCGTAGTAGATTTTCCCAGCTTGACACAAAATTTCACAGCAAATCGTTGCTCTTTCAAGTTATTCATTTTGAAAAAAATTTGTAAAACTTAAAATCCGACGAACTAAAAAACTACCCTTAACTTAACTGAACATAACCAGCACTAAAATAAAGATATCTGCAATCAGAAAATGGTGTCATAATCATTTGATCTCTGTGAACCTAGCGACACCAAGCGAATGCACCTGGAACAAATGAGAGCTGCGCAGTTCAAACAGTTTACGAACTTTTTGAACAGACCTCGAAAAATTTGTTTGAATAGTTTTCAGTGCTAGCTCCGAAGCATTAGGGATATTCTGATGGGCAGTACGTCTCAGAGCAAACCCAGCCAAACTAGACAACATCGTCAAACTAAATGTATGCACCTTTAATTGGTAAGACTTGACAGGTTTATGTGTCTCACCATTTTGCCACCATAAAAATTTTAAGGCTGTCTGATTCTCTTGGTGAACATTGACTTGGTGCAACATTGTCTTTATGACTCCAATCAGTGCTACAGAGTGCAATCAAAAGCGCAGGAGGACACCAATCAATGTATTGGTATTATCTGGCCTTTGCAGCAGTTGTTGATTAGGCGATGTGCCGTTGCAGACAGCGGCACAATTAAACACGACTCAGAATTTCCTTCCAGTGCAATGGTGAGGAATATACCACTTTCGATATTCCGCTACGCCCTCAGGATTATCTACTACTTCCAGTGCATGTCTCAATTGAATCATTTCATTAATTTTGTTCTGATACCTTGCCATAGTTTTTGGTTCTCTAGTTAACTATCGCCTAAACCTTTCAAGCTTGACAGAGCCTGTTATAGTTGTTTGGTAGCCTCGAGCAATGATCTTTCCATGGAAGTCGCAGGGTATAGTGCCCATTTACGAGCTCGCAAGAGGTCTTAATAATTTCTAGAGCTCTATTTTCATCCAGGGAGGGTAGACAATCATTAGAATCTCTGAACAAGTCCACATGTTTCACTGACATGGGCAGGTGGCTGTAAAAGCCAAATCCAACTTGTCAGTGGTGACAAGGGTCACATGATCTAAGGTGTCCTCTATGTGGCCATGATCCTGGTCAAACAGCACCCAGCCTAATGAAGACTTCCCAGCCCAAAGCTTGGCCTATCCCTACGACACACCTCAGTAATCACATAAAAATCTGGCACATCTGTGCCAATCAGGAGTTCGACCTCATTGTTGCCAATGTCTGGGATCTCTATTCCAGTAAGGTGGTGGAAGTGCAATGTATCCGAAACCGATGGAATGCTGCTGCTTAGATTGGGTAACTTATCAACTAAAGAAAAGGAATGTTTTTTATGCACATCCTAAACCATGCAGCTGGTCTCCTGAGTAATGAAGGTCTTAAGGTCTCCGTTTACCAATTACAGGTTCGATTAGATAGGACCTCTGCTCCTTGCTGATTCTGCATTGAAACGCTGAGCCATGAGATGCGTATCTGCCCCAGTTTCCAAAAGTGTCCTAGTCTTCCTCACAGTACCAGTAGTAGGGTTGGTGATGGACTTGGGCAGAACCTGAAGGCAGTTCCCTTTACTGTTTCTCTGAGAAGTATCAGAAGGGGTTACAACTCTTGAGGAAGTGCTGCTAGAAGAGGATTTTTTTCAGCAGGTGCCACTGGCTTTTGCAAACCAGAGGTCGGGGGTTTTCTGTCCAGCAAAGAATGTGAAGAGAGAGTGATGGCTTTTGGCACAGGTAAGGCAACGAGCCTTGCTTTGGCACTCTTTAACAACATGACCAGTTCCAAGGCAATTGAAACAAAATCGTTTGTTTTTGGCTAAGTCTTTTCGTTCTCCTACTGATCGCTTGAAGAACTGCTTGCTGAGCCAAATCTGATATTCATTTAATCCACAGGCGGTGCAATTGTGTAAGCTCCGAGTAACCTTAGCAGTTTCCTCTTCAGCATTGGGGGATACAGTTTTGACCGTAGTACCCACCTGCACTGTGTGCTCGTGCAGATGTGGCCCTATAATGTCAATCCCAAGATTGCTTAAAGTAGGTTTATCCTTAGCTGTCTTTAACGGCCCACTTGCTGAGAATGCTGCACAAACTCAATGAACAACTCAAATACTCAATGAACAACTCAAATGGAACTACTTCCTTATCATAACGTCGTTGCTCAGCCAGTTCAACAAATCGTTCTTGATATTTGTATGGAAGTCTCAAGAATATTACCTCTGCAGTGGCTGGAGTGTTAAGAAGGTGCACAGCATTCGCAGCTTCTACAACTGTTTAACATTTCACCAGTTCTGCGTAGAAATCCTGTAGGCCTTGCTCATCCACATATATTGGTGGTCCTTCAGACACCGGCTTTCAGTGGGCCTTGATGGCCACTGTGGGGGACCCAAACATTTTGTAAAGCAACAGCAAGGCATTTTCCAGTGCCTTGTGTAAAAGGCAGAGCTACTGATCACTTCCTGGCCCTTCTACGTCGTTGACTTCAGCAAGAGTTGTACTGCATATTGTAAATCTGTGCAAGCATGCACACTAAGAATACGATCTTGAACATTACGAATGAAGGTGTGGTAATGTAAAGGATTACCGTTGAGCCTTTCTTCCTCTGCTTGTACCTGCGAAGCTTGGCAATGCACAAATACACGTGCAAAGTCTAAAAGTGGATCCTTCTCAGCCGAAGTTTTGCTGTCATCAGCATTCTGAATGCCAGTTACAGGTTGATCTGTTACAGAACTTAAACCATAGGTACAGGTGTTTGATGTCTTCGGGTGTGCAACTGACGTGCTAGCTGTACCAGGATCAAGAAGGAATGATGAGTGACTGTCAACTTGAGGAGCTGTATGAGAATTAGGTGGACCAGGACTCGGTGTATGTGGAAATGTCCCGCACATCATAGTATATGCTTCTGATTTTCGAAACAGATTAGCTGAAGCAACCGTCCCTAGTGTAGCTTGCGCCCTTGGGATACAGTAACTATAGAAGTGGATACTTGACCAAAGGATGTGGGCAATGAAGTGACAGCAGTTGAGACCCTGGGGACTGGAGTAAGGACCCTTGAAGGCTTGTCAGACTGATATAAAGAATCACTAACATGGACTGCTGGCCCACAAAAAACCGTCGCACAAGAAGGGATTTTGGAAAATCCAGGGGGAGCTGGAGTAAGGGACCATAGATGCTCAGACACTAAACCACTGACAGGAACTACCGGCCCCTGAGTAGTGCTAGCACGATGACAGCTACTAGGGGGCCGTGGAGGAACTGGACAAGGTGATTCCAAATGTGGTGAGGGTACAGCCACAGACATGAAATTTTCATACTGACCAGAAGGGCTGTTTGTGTAGAGACAGCCAGCAACGACCTTGAAAATGAAGCAGCGTGAGGATTTAATGGTTGCGATTCATGCACAGCTGCATCTGGAAAACTTACTGTCTGGGAATCATCACAAGAACCAGTAAAACGTGTAGTATCTTGAGGCTGATCATCACCCATCACCAATTCAGAATCTTGCATGTTGTGGGATGGACCAGGGTTCTTCTCAGTTGGAGGCAAATTGTTAGCATAGTGAGTTCCTTGTCATTGACAGATAATTGCTTTGTCCTCTAAATCCAATAGACCTTGGCTAGCCCCCGATCTAATCTTTGCTATGGCCAATTCCGACTGTGTTTGGATAATCACTTGTTGTGAATCAGACTCTGCTTGAATAATCGCTCGTTGTGAATTTACAATCAAGGCCTGTTCCTGCATTACCTTCTCCAAATTTGCCTTTGCCATCTAAATCTCGGTACCTGAACTGGTTAAGACATCGTGAGACCGTTTCCTCGAACAAGCAAACGAATATTTAGCCTTTGAGGCTCCAATTGAGCCAGCTGTGAGTTGCTCCGTAAGAAAGGTTGTGACAAGCTCACTTACAGCCTGGATCTCATGTTCTCTAGCTCTCAATTGGGAAGCATACACTCTTAATTCGTTCACTATCGTCATTCAGAGTGTTACAGAATTCCTGCACGAATGAAGCATATTTACAACATTTGTACTTTTGCCGCCAATGCGGCTCAAGTTTTTCACCTGTTAAAAGCAAAGATACTTATCAAAAAGTTTTGTTATTCAGCCATAAAAACCATATTGGGCAAAAATAGAGCATCATGTGTTAACATCAAGAAAGACTTAACATGCATTTTCATGGGGTAGGAAAAAACGGGCCAAGTCAACTGACCACAAACCAACGGTTACCAGTAATCTCATCACAAAGTGAGGGTTCTGGCAAGATGACTCAAGGGATAATGAAATACAGGATGTTCCAAAATGGTTGACCCCATTCTAAATACCCTTATCTCGAAAACTACTTGATGGATCATAATGAAACTAAATACTTTTTATGTTGAAGGTCATAAGTTTTGTTGGTTAAATTTACAAAGAAAAATACAAATATTTGTTGGTTCTAAGACAGATTTTCATAAATGTTCAATATGAGCGCCACCTGTGATCCACGATCACCCAACCTTTATATGATCCATGATCATATCAAGCCCGACCTTTATATTCAATATGATCCATGATCACCCAACCTTTCTCCGTGTGATTTTTTCCTCTGAGGTTATGTGAAAGGACTAGTCTTGGTACCTTCTCTTCCAGTTAACATCGAAGAAATGAAACAGAGAACTACAGCTGCACTGGAAACTGTTACTGAAGACATGTTACAGCGAGTTTGGCACGAGCTCAAATACCGACTTGACGTGTGCTGAGTCACAGGCAGCGCTCATATTGAAAATTTATGAAAATCTGTCATAGAACCAACAAATATTTGTACGTTTCTTTGTAAATTTAACCAATAAAACTTATGACCTTCAGCGTAAAATGTATTTAGTTTCATTATGATCCATCAAGTAATTTTTGAGATATGGGTATTTAGAATGGGGTCAACCATTTTGGAACACCCTGTATTTCTGTCATCGCCCTTCTTAGCCATTTGGGGTCAGCTAGTTCCCAGTCAGTTCTTGTGGAACCAGAAAAAAGTGTGCCAACATAGTTTTCAGTTGTCAATTAGGCAAAACGTTTTTTTATAGCGTGCTTTGCCAAAGACGTGACTGACTGCCATCAGGATTGGAAAAAATCGAGTTTAAAGCACATTTAATTACATTTGAGTAATTACTGAAAAATTGCTCAATTCCATTTTTTTTCACAAAGGATACACACAATGGTCATTGATCAAGCAGTAATAAAAAAACACCTCTGAAAGCGTTAAAATAAACAATACCTAGCGTAATCGAGCTCTTTGTTTGGTTTGCAACATAAACACTTAATGGTCAAGTGGGATAGACAGGATGATCACTTAAAACGGAAAAGCAAGCATTATTTTTCGTTACAGCTCTACACACAATTGAGAGGTTTTGACATGCCTAAAGAGTCAAACAAGGTATTACATTATTTGACAAATTGTGTAGCTACAAAATTCCTCAAGCTGGAATGCTTGACATGCTTGCTTTTCCAGCTATATCTAGTACGATAAAAACATCATCAAACGTACATATTCACCATCATCAACGTAGACACTTACCAAGCTTTAAAAAAAACTCCATGGTTTCTAAAGCTTTCTTGATGCTTCTTGAATGCTTTTAGCAGGGAGGTGTAAGCTTTTATCAGCAACTGTTTCGACAAGTTTCTGCTGGTTTGAATTGAAGACCACTACCTTCATCAAGGCTTCTAAAGTGTCCAATTTTTTCTGGATACGGCCCTGCTCTGGTAATACTGTCTCCAACAAAGTGAGGGTTTTTTCTTCTGTAATGAAGCAAACAAATAGACAAAAAAAAATTCCTATTGTTTTTAAATCTGGTTTTCACAAAGCATGAAAAAACATTAATTTTATTGCTTCTTTCCCAAAATTGCATAAATGTTTTTGGTAAAATGGTGCCTACTTGCGTTAAATCCAATTAAAAAAATTTCAAAAAAGGTGTACCCACAGTCCCACAGCTTTCTCGCAAGGCCTTTAGTTATTATAACACACAAGGAAGATTCAACGTTTGGTATAGGCAATGGTAGGAAGCTCAACTTGAAAATTACATTGTCAGTTTGTAGTTCTTGGACAAGGTGAACGATTTGTCGAATAATGTAACTGAGTCTAGTAGCTTCTTCATAGAAACTCCTTTAAGGAGGATCTAAGTGTCTTCAATGCTGATGCAGATGCTCAAAATCGAACCTTATAGTATTTTTTTACATGACTCGACAATCAGTGGACATCATAATTTATTATTGTACTCATATTTTTTGAACATAACTGCACGATCTTACAAAAAAGTTGAACCCAAGCAAATGTGCAATTGTGCATTCATTAAAAGGTTAGAAATATATAAAGACCAGTTAGTCGAGCAGAAACGTGTTCGTCTCTGGAGTGGGGTTCTGAGGTTCAAATCTTGTGGAGGTCAAATCAAACATAGTGCTGTGAGCGGCTCGCTACCATTGTAACATTTCTTCAAAAGGAGCTGTGTTGCTTACAAGTGCAATGACACGGAAATGGGCCCAGCCAACTTGGTAACATGATTCGGTTTAATACAGCAAGTACAATATAATGAAAGATTTGATTATAGACATATACATCAGAGGTGGAGTCCTTGAGCACGTCCTTGGCCTTGAGGACACGTTTTGAAGTCCTTGGCCTCGAAGGTCAAGTCCTTGGCCTCGAAGCCTCCAGTCCTCGAAAATTGCCCTGTTCTCGAGTTGAGGACAGCACTATTATTTGAACTGTTATAATTATGTAATATTATTATTATTAATGGGCAGCGATGCAAGCGGATCTGCTATCGTTAGGTAAAGTCCACCTACACATTGCGTAGGCCTCATTTGGGCCCATTGTAACTGTTGCTGCTAAGTTGCTGTAGTTTTGTTGGTTACTGGTCGAACTCAGAAAGCCTTCCAGCTTCCTTTAAGTACGGTGCGTGGCCAGTTTGTTAATATTACATTTCGTTACCACATCGTGAACAGTGGTTTTGGCGATTCCAAAATATTTAAGACGAATATCTTGGTAAAGGTTGCGATTGTCAACATGATGATTTGGTGTTTCATCCTCTAGGCTACATTTTGGACACAAAAAAGACTCAGCATGACCTGTAGTTTTCTTGTGCTGCTGTAAATTGCAATGCCCAGTTAAAACTTGCACTGCTCAATTTAATTGAGGTCTCTTAAGATTAAGGAGAGGTATTGTTAGTTGTGAAAACGTCCAACCTACAGACTCCTTCATCCTCAAGCAGTCTTTCCGTTTATTCCACATAGATTTCCATCTATCTGTGAATCACTCCTTAACCGTGCTAACACAACTGGCATACAGGACTGCAATAAAAGATTCAGGGCCTTGCATTTTTTATTTAGATCCTGATTTGGCTAGATAGTGTTACCATGTACCCCCGCATGACCAGAAATCCAGGCAATGCTGACGTGGTGTTGTTTACCCAACTGATTTAGGTTTCTAATGCAGTTGAGCTCTGTAATTGATGCTAAAGTGCACTTTATGAGTGATTTAATAGCTGCCTGACTATCCACTAGCACAACAATACTTAGATTGTTCATTTTTTTTCAAAAGCAGGTTCTTTGCCTCTTCTAAAATAGTTAAGATTTCTGCCTGAAACACAGTGCTGCGTATTCGAAGGTGAAAAACTGCTTGTTTTAGGGGGTTATTTGGGTATTCTGCATAAAAACCCGCCCCTACTCTCCCATTTAGTTTCGAGCCATCTGTGTAAACCTTGACAGTGTTCTTATTTAAAACGCTTTCAGATCTGATAGCATTCTTTTTACCCATAATTTGACATTCGAAATTTCTTTCAAATACCTTAGTTTTCTTTATTCGGTCAGCTGGCATTTGAAGCCGAGTCGGCTTTTTTCTAACAAGTCTATGCTCTACATGGCGCATAAAGTCATGCAAAGCAATTTCCATGGAAACAATGCGCGAAATGTACGTTATTATCTTCATTGATATGATACAGAATTAGTCTTTCAAACCATTTTAGTTGGAAAGAAGTTAAAGTGATCATACGGAAGGGTTTAGCTTTAAAATAGCTTTTCTTTTCTGGGTTTGGAGAGAACTATATGTGCGCATTCTTTCCATGCCAATAGCTCATAGCTGTTCTGAGGCATGCTTGAAAAATGACATGGTAATATCCTTTCAGTTGATTCCAACCTTTCTGTAACAGTACAGGATAGAGCCCATCTGGCCCTGGAGCTTTGAATGGTTGAAATTCGTTAATACCGTGTTTCCCCGAAAATAAGACAGGGCTTATATTAATTTTTACTCCAAAATATGGCACTGGGGTTTATTTTTGGGGGATGTATTGTTTTGATATATCAAAAAATGAAGTTACAAAGTAAAAATTATGAGATTTTAAATAAACAGAAATTACGAAAAAAGATCTGCATTTACTTGCCATTAACATGTTTTTCATTCAGAAACTCATTAACAACAATTTATTCAAGAACAAAGAATGTTTGACTCTTTTGTCTTTCTGCCGCTCTCAACTAGGGCTTATTTTAAGGGTAGGGCTTACATTAAAATCATCCTCAAAAATCACGCTAGGTCTTATTTTGCGGGTAGGTCTTATTATCGGGGAAACACGGTAGCTGCTTCCATACGCTGGAATGAACATACCGTATATACTCGCCTATAGGTCGCACCACCGTATAGGTCGCACTATTAGTTTTGTGTCAAAAAAGTTTAATTTAGCGTTCACTTGCACATAAGTCGCACTATCTTGTTTGCATAGATAACTTCGAAAATTAAGATAAATTTTCGAAGTTATCTGTGCGAAAATTAAAATAAACTTCAAAAATTAAAATAAATTAAAAACAAATAACTTCGAAATCGAACATTAAAATAGCAAAACCATTTTTTCTTAACAAAGCGGGAAAATCCAACGCACGCTGAGCAGTCGCATGTGCGTGTGCGCACATGAAACTGTCTCGCATTGGTATGTGCGAGCTCAAGCGCAAGCGCAATTCATGTCTATAATGGCTTATTAGCCGGAAAATACGGTACTTGCAATAGTCAAAAACTTTCAAGGTATGTCGCGCGGATAGGTCGCACTCGTGTTTTTTGTTAAAAAATATGAGAAAAAAGTTGCGACCTATTCGCGAGTATATACAGTATGTTTGCAATCGTTTTAGTGTCTTCAGGTCTCATGAATGGATTATCCGCTAAACCGTACCTGGATGCAAAATTTTCTGTCTGTTGGCTACCTGTTGATGAGATATCAAGCAGATAGTTTAAAGTTTCCAGTGGAGACTTCGTGAATTCTTTGTTGTGTTTAATTACATTGCTACCACACACAGTTATTGCTTTGAATAATCTTAACCAGCCGAACTGTTGTTGTTTGGCTATTCATGCTCTCTACAATGCTATGCCATGAATCGCGATTTGCTCTTCTGATAGTTTTTTTGAAATAGGATAGGGCGAGCTTTTGAGCTTCCCACTCTTCTTCTTGTTTTGTTTAAATGGCTTTTCTCCAAGCTCGGCGAGCCTCTCTTCGAAGGCTTGCTAGCTCAGAATTCCACCAAATGTTATCTTTTTACGAAGCAACTTTTGCATGGGGCAAGCAGCTTCATATGATTCAGTTATTATTGAATGAACCTAGTTTGCCAGCACATCAATGTCTTCTTTTGAGGAAGGTACGGGTGGTAAAATTCGTTAATCTAATTTTTATTCGAGTTCGTCTACATACTTATTCCAGCAGTGCCACGAACATTTCGAAACATTTTAGCCTGGTTTTTGATTCTGCTTTTAACCTGGAACCTAATATACATGTGATCTGAGAATGCCAGCTCGTTGCTAACATGCCAGCCAACTACTTGGTCTCATGCACACTGGTTCACAAAGGTGAAGTCTAGAACCTCTTCACACGTTTTATTTCTGAGTGATGGTTTATTACCTACAGTTTTGATCTTCTCTTTGAATGTTTATATCAGAAGATCCCCATATAGTGTGATAAGCATTTTCATTGGTTCCTACAATAGTAGGGATTTGTTAATTTTAAATTATGTAGGAAAATGCCAAAAACCTTGCACAAAATTTGCAAAGACCTTTTTTGTTTTCCTCTTTTGAAGATTGCCTGAAAAAAATTTTTGAAGATCTTTTTTTTTTTAGAACACTTATACCTGTGCCCTTGGCCTCGAGCATTTCTGTGCTTGGCCTCAAGAAGGTCTGTCCTTGGAAGGGCTGTCGTTGGCCTTGGTCTCGGAAGGGATGTCGTTGGCCTTGGCCTCGGACTTTTTTTGTGTCCTTGGCCTTGAGCCTTGTGTCCTAGACTCCACCTCTGATATACATATTATGATACTGTAGTTGTGTACTTGCTACTTATGAAGTTAAGCTTGAGTAGAAGATGAAGATGCCGGTTCTGGAGAGAGTAGCAATTGTGCTACAACCAAGCTTGATGAATTTTGGTTCTGATTAATTTCGTTTAAACTGATGACTGGTGGTCGAGGTGTTCTACAACCGCATTGGAAAATATCTAGTAATTGAAACCCTGATATTGACCACAAACTAGTACCTGTAATGTACATTATACAATATACATTAACTAATAAATACAGTGACACAGTTGGGAATTTTGAAAGGGTGTTTACGAAAGAACTTGCATTCTCGTGGCCCAAAATGTTACTGCATTACAAAATGTCTTTGTATTAATATCATGGCCGAAATGATATAAAACAGCAAAAAAACAATAAAAAACTCCACCTTTTCAGTGCACACCCCACCCAACTGATAGTAGAATAAAAGAGTATGGTATAAGAAAGGAAAAAACATGGCATATGAATAAGGTTCTGTACAGCACAGTAGCTGGGCTAAATAAAAAACTCATTTTCTAGATTTAATGTGCAACATTTTTCTTACATTTACAACAGATTCTTTTAGAGTTACCTTTCACCTGCAGGTAGAAGAGCCTTTACGAGGTACTGTTTCATTGATTGTAATTTTACTACATTACTAATGAAATAAAACAAAACCAGTCAATAGTCAACTGGCAGATCGTCTTCTCTTGATGCTCAGACCTGACAAATTCCGACGAGGAATTCCAGTGTTGCGACAACTGGTTGATCAAAACTTGCATTTAATTGACTTGGTTGGACCAGAATCTTGGTTCATATTTGATGCATTGGGTTTGAAGCATGATTGGCTTCGAAAGCATGTGACTGAATGGGACATGTCTACTTCTTACCAAGAAATGAAATCTTTTGCGAACTCTGTTAAAGTTGTGAATGATGCTGCAGAAAGAGGGGTTAAATTAAATACAGACTATGCTGCGATTCTAACTAACGACCCTCAACAACGTGAGAGAATTTTGCTAGCTGTTGAAGATCACAGAAAACGATTTCCAGAATTTTCAAAAGCAGCACTTTCCAAGTCTTTTTAAACCTTGTTTTATTTGTGTACAACAAGTGGTTGTTTTATATGCAAGAAATGTGCTTCATTATAACTTAAATTATGTCGAATTATATCAATATTGCGTGTTGCTTTTTTCAAAAAAAAGTGATCTTCCCAAAGAAAGTGACAATGCAGGTCATCACAGCTACTGTGATAAATGTGTTCATCTCAGCTTCAAAGTATAAAAAAATACATCACAAAAGCATTAAAAAGTTTTTTTTTTAAATGAAATTTTGGATCAGGGAATTCCTCCAAATTTCGTGATGACGTCATCGATAATGATGACTCAACCAAAATGGCAAACATGTTCATATAAACTGTAAAGCGTCCCTACAAACCATTTCAGAACCATTAAAAACCAAAAATATGAACTTTATACTTAGGGGAATTCCCTAATTATAGCGCATTTCGGGGTCAAAACTTTAGGTCCAATGAGCGGGGTCTAAATGACCTCCGATTTAAAAAAATTTTTTTACAAACTGAGTTTTAGGTTCAAACGAATGGGATTAAGGTGTTTAAACATAACTTTTTGAACATGACCTAAATTTGGACAACCCTACACATCATCTTTGTCTTGTTTTCCAGGTTGGTGAACAAGCACGCCCAAAAAAAATTGCCACAGCTGGCGAGAATAGTAAGCCTCGCCTATTGGTGACCTTGGAAGAGGCTGGTTTTGCATAAGATCAAAGCAAACAGTTAGTACAGAGTCATCATGCTCTTCTTTCAGCAGGCTATAAAACTTCTTCACACGCATTTTATGCACAAGTAGCTCAGTTACTAAATCTTTCTTTTTCTCAGAATCTTCTGTAGCACTGATTGTAGATTTTAGCTTCACGCAAGTCGAACACACATCAGTTCTAGGGTTTCCAAACCCCAAATTAAAAGAAGTCACGAATGCTTTGCGATAAAGTGAATACTTTACAGTTTGCGTTCCTGAATATTGTTGCAAAAATTCACGGTACATTTTTAAAACATTAAGAGTACTTGGCAGATATTTCTTGTGGGGCGTTTTGTTTCTACCATAGTGGGATGAAACACAGCGATAGCGACTGATGTGCCGTTTGATTTCTTCCTTTAGATTTTCATATCCGGCTTTTGGCCTCTTGCCTCCACGTTGTTCACCTCTAGGATTGTCTGTTTACCATTTATGAGCAGCAAGGGATTGAACACGTTCTGCTGTGATGCAATAAATGGATAAGAACGTTTTACTGCAGACCTCATGCTGATTCCCATCTTCATCTTTCACCTATACAATAATTAATTTTATAAACCTTAACGCTGTCTTGCGAGTCTGCATTAAGTTAGTAATGTTATTAAAGTATTTTTCTTATTCAATATAGCATTACCGAGTCGTAAAATTTGAGCTGTGTTTTTTTAGCAAAACCACAGTGATTAAGGAGTTGGTCTGGTCAGTAAAAGTATGCGGGTTTGGGTCCATACATTATTGTATTTTGCAATGCGTGTACTTACATAGTAGTGTATGTTGTATTGAACTTTTCTTTTTCTATGTTCAGTGGAAACTCTTCTGCGTTTAATTGGCATCAGGACAATTGAATTCAGAACATATTGGTCCTGACGCTGCTTGCTTGAATCTGCATAAAATTCTTTAAAACGTTCGCTTACAGTCGCGGGATCCAATTTTTCCTGCTTGCAATAACTATGACCTTGGTGCTTGCAGCTTTTGGAACCGCTCTTTCCTGCAAACAATCCCAAATTAGACAATTTACAACCTTTTTCTAGAATATAGAACAGTTTCAAAACGGCCCATTTGGGTTTTATTATTCCTGACCTAAATGCAGGTCCACAACCTCAAAATAGTTACTAGTGGGGTTCTACACAATGTTTAGAGTGGCAAAAATAGCAAAATGCATATCAATTTTCAACTGGAGGCAAAGTTTTTCTAAGGTGCACTCCCGCCTTGGCTGGGAGTCATCCTGCAACCCCCCAAATATTCAAATGCCACCTGAGCCTATGTTGTCCATCATTTTTTCCGGAAGGATTTCCCTAAATTTTTTCAACCTGCCACAATTTTTTCCCCAGTATCACCCGATACTATTCATACTAGCCGTTAACCTTTTCCAAAACGCGATTACATGACATTATATTTGCCTATTGACAAAGCTTCCACTACATCAAAATATAAAATGGCTGTAAGTACGATAGCCTACGGTATAGGGCTTACCTTCTCCAGAATAACGAACATGCTTGGCCCTGTTTTTCTGCCACGCAGCTTCATTTCTTTTCCTTTTTCTGGGATTTTGCAGGTTGACCACAACAAATTCATCATCGTCGACATTCATTATAACTATTAGGCCTACTGCTCCAAAAACGCTACTTTCCTCAACCTACACTAATAACTGGCAAACTACTGAATCTGCATAAGTCTGCGTCACAATGCTTTAGCTATGACGTAACATATCACATGATGAAAACGCTAAATGTTGTTGGTCATCGTGGATACAAAGGGTTTTGGAAACAAACGATGATGGCTTCTACGGGGTTTTGGAAATAAACGTAACATTTGTTGTTCATTTTGAACCGGATAAACAGGGTTTTGGAAACAACGCATAGGATGTTAGATGTATATGACAAAGTACGACCGGATGAAGCATGTTACTAATTTTTTCAAAACATGGCGCCTACGGGGTTTTGGAAATGGGCTCTTCAAGTATTATACTTTCATAGACCTTGCTTTATAACCGCAAAATCTATATGGCTAAATCATCAACACATGATTTAGTTCGTTGTAGCTTGATTACAGTTCAACAGTTTAGTAGCAGACAAGTTTGACGTCCTTCGTGGTCGACTCCTGGGAAATCAGAACGACTTCCACTAGGGATAGCCTATGGCTGTTCATTAGGGATAGCCTATGGCTGTCCTTACTACAAGGGTTCAGCGATTTTTTCACTTGTTTTTTTTTTTTAAGTACCACAAGTGAAAAATTGTTTATTCCCTAGAAACCCTCTGCCGCTGTGCAAGCCCTTAAGGTTTGTCCAGTTCGGCCAAGAGTCTTGTCCAGCTGGGGAATAACTTTGTTAGAGAAGCTGAGGGCTGCCGATGAGAGCTAAAAGCTCGAAACAGCGCTGTCCAGCTCTGTGCAGTTTAGTAGCAGGTTATCAGAAACATGTTTGGTAAAATGCAGGCAAATGATTGTGCAGTAAAGCACACCTAATGTTAATATAACACTATCAAAAACTAGTTTCAGTTTAACAATACGGGAATGGTTTTAATTTCGACCCTAATCAAAAATATTCACCACATTTGGCCCATTCTTTTATAGGATAAGTCTTTTAGTTTTCTTGGAACTTCACACCTCCTTACAGCATTCTGGCTTTGCTTCTTGCTGTAGGGAGGCCAACAGCTGGTACTTCCTTTTCCAGATTGCCATATTGAAGGAACAATGGCTATGCTTCCTTCATTCACAAACTCTACCATAAAGTACACTTGACACATTCTTAATAGTTGAAAATAGCCTAATAATGCTTAGTAGTCTACATCAAAAATTAAAAGAAATTACAAAACCATTGTGATACACACAGAAATATTGCGTGATAAGATATCATACAGCTATCACAAAAATAAATGAAACCCCCAGGTGAAAAACAAATACCAAACAGTCCAACAACATGTGCACATTAAGTTAAAATATTTTGCTTTTAGTCTTTGATAAATATACCCACTACCCAGAGTTGCAAACTCGAACTTGAAAAATTGTTTTCTGAACTCAAATGAAACTGTTTGAGTTCATTAAAATTCAAGATTGAAATATTGGTGGAAATATTTTTTGTTGACCATAAATGTAAATAGAGATAGTTGTTCATTTGTTTAGACCGTGGCCACCTAGAAAAACAGCATTTATACAAAAAAAGAGCGATTAAGTTGACAAGTAATCTCAGTATTATATTAAGCCTTAACTCAAAAAACTTGAATTAGAAAAGTTGAAATTGAACTCGAAAGTCGAACTTGAACTCGGACTTGTCAAAATAGGCTGAACTCAATAAAAAATCGATAGAGTTTGCAGCCCTAAACATACCATAATGCAAAATGATCTCAATAATTTTGTTTTTGATAGCAATCTTACGTACCATATTTTCTGGCTAATAAGCCGATTTTCTGGACCTAATTTTTTAACCGAATTTTCTGGGGTCAGCTTATTCGGCGAATACACTTTGAACCAGACAACACTGAAGATCAAAATGTCACTGCGCGTCAATTCATAGCACTTTCCACTGTTTTGCACTTTGTCTTACCTATTTACACTTTGCACTGCCATATTTTGTCCTTTGCACGATCTGTATTGTATTTGCACAAGCGATTAAAACAGTTAAAATATGCATTTTCTGCTTCAAATTGTCACAAAATATCGCAACGCTGGGCGCCGGATTAATCTAGCGCTGCGCCGTGCCGATCAAATTTTTTGCCTCGGCTTCTAGGGCGGTAATATGGTAAAACCCTCATTTTCAGAGCTAAAAGTTGGTCTTGGCTTATTCGACGAGTCGGTTTATTAGCCGGTAAATATGGTAACAGAAATTCAGAGCTAAAAAACATAATGCAATATCAAGAAGTAATGGGTAATATCACTTCTTAAAAACAATTCCATTAGACAAGCATTTTTTTAAGTGTACAGTGACTCTACCAAAGATATCTCTTATCTTGAGATACTACCGAACTACAAAGGCAGCGTTTTCCCTTTGACATTGGGACGGCGGTGTGTATGTACAATGGATTGCAAAAGTGTGCCGCACTTTAAATGTCAGAGGAAAACAGCTTTTATATTTTGGCAGTATTTCAAAGTATTCCTGGTTACAGTATCGGTACCTAAACTTATCATTGCGATGAAGAATTTAAGAGTGGAATGACCACAAAATTTTGTTGATATGGTAAACGAACGTACTTGCACTTCACATCTGATATTGGGTGAATACTAACATGTCCTGATGCATGGGACACTTCATCTATACCTAGTTTAGACGAACATAAAAGATAGGTGAAAAATGGTACCACTTTTCTATAAGTTTCACACAAAAGTTTTACTTCTTCCCTTCTTTACAAAGTATATTTTTAATAAGGCAGATATTTTTGCCAATTTTAATGCGGTTATCTGGTGTTTTTATGAAGTAGAATAAACCTTTGTATTCCACTGTGGAAAATTGGCAATGTGCATAATGGGAAAATGGAATTGGGCCTATAGTGTGTTTTTTCTTTGCCTCAATTTTATCATGTTTTCCATGCCCTAGCACTTTAATTACATTTGCTTCACTCTCTGCTACCTGTTGAATGAGTTTGAGATAATGGCTGGTTGGGTTTTTTCATCAACCTTTTTAAGCGACCCAAGAAACTTTCGAATTTGAAAGCAGAAAACCTATCTAATGGTCCATATTTCTCAACATCAGAGGCAATATGAATCAAGTTATGTGCATTGTACACAAGCTTGTTGTTTCCATATAAGGAACCGAAAAGGCTAACAAAACCATTCAAAAGTTGATTGGCGTAACTAGAAAAGTGTTTGTGTAAATCTGGAGAAGAAAGTGAAAATGCAGCAACATGCAATAAAAGAAAATGTTCATAAGCTTGAGGTTTGACATGCTTTTTTAGAGCCACAATGCCACTGTGCAGGAGAAATTATCGTTGTTCGGTAGCTTTCCATGTCATGTAGTGAGTGACATTTTCTTACCAACTCCCAGGGAATAAATCCTTGAAAATTAACTAAGCATTCAGATATTGCTCTGACTTGTATTGATCCAATGCGACAATTAATGTTCACTGGAGCTTTTATCCACAGCCACAACAATCTTCTCATTACACCAAGATAAATCAAAACTTGAACTTTTATTGAGTCCAAATGTATCATATCCGTCAATGGTATTTTCTGGAGTTTTATGTAAAAAATGTTGAAACACATCTGGTACTGGTACATCACTTTCATCAAAGGAGCTGAGCAAATTTTCCTATTTTCCAATTCCTTTATATTCGACATTTTCCAATTCCTTCATATTCGACATTGCTATTAGCTGTTGGCATTAAATTGAAAATCTCAAAACTTTGTTGGTTGATAGAAGTACTGGTGCTAGGTAAACTGCAATCTTGCAAAACTTGATCAGCATCTTGAGTAGTTGGCAGTACAGGTACTGTTTTTGGGAAATCAAAAATGTAATCCAATTCCGTTCTTGTGTTTAATAAATCTTTTGCAATAATATCTTCGCAAATAACAGCATCAGCTTCTGCAGTTTTTCTTTTTTTTGCAAACACACTCTCACTTCTGCCATTTGCTGTTCAATATTTTATCTTATTTGTCGCCGCTTGGTCCAGTATGAGCTACCTTTTTGAGTGATTGAAGAACTAGGATCCATAAAGAAATGTGAAATGTGCACTTCATTACAAGCCAACTACTAAAAATGCAAATGTGTTTCAGTATTAATTGAGGTGCTAATTATGTTTTGCTTGAAAGTAGCAAGCAATTTGAATATTACTAGCTATGAACAATTTCAAATAACGTAGTTTAGTTTACTATATTTTTTAAACTATAAGGTGCAGTATCAATATATGGCCATTATCGTTTTTATTTCTTTACGCTCGAGTGCCCTGGACTATAAGGCACACTTAATTAGTCTAGGGCAGCTTACCAGTACAAACCTCTGAAAACAGTAGCCTACCGGTAATAAAAGTTCAAATTACTGGAATTGCATCCGGAATACAAAGAGAGTACTGATAGGCTAGGCTACAGTATAACCTGATCTATACATAAAATGCACCTTCAATTTCTGAGATATGTTGAGCATTTTAGATGCACCTCATGGCCCAAAACTACTGTAGGATTTTACTGAATTAGTAAATTTCAGATCTTAAATTTTTATAACGGCTGGGTAACGGCACACTGAGCAAAGAGGCCTAACTCAAACCACTTCTTGCCATCTGTCTTTCTACCATTAACTAGGGGTTCCCAAACACTGAACTGGGGTACATGTACCCCAGGAGAAGCCTACACTTTGATCAAAGGGTACATTAGATTAAGTATAGGCTAAGAATATTCCTCTCATAACTTTTAATTTGCATTTAAATATTTTTTACCGTGTTGGGCAAGTTAATGAAAAACGTTAACTTCGTTTAGAGTTAATTCGCTAAAAATTTTCAAACAAGTTTTTAACTAAGTTTAAGTTAAATAGTTAACTGAAAAACAAAAGTAACGCAAGTTAAAGTTAAAAGTTAATTTTACAAAAAAAATTCAATAGTGACCTGCAGTTGATGCCCAATGAAATGATTCCATTTTCATTTGAGATAAAAATTACTCATTCTTATTTCTGTTACTATGGTATTTACTATTCTAATAAAGATGGACAGAATGAAAGCCTTTTTTTAATTTATTTTTTTATTTCTATTATTATGGCATTAGAATGCATGGTGTAGCCCAGAAATTTAACGAATTAGTGTAAACATTAAAGTAGTTTAACGAAAGTTATAGTTAATTCTGATAAGTTAATTCACAAAAGCTTTTTAACTTTTTAACTCGTTAATGAAAAACTTCATTTTTAACGAGTTCATGCCCAACACTGATTTTTTATCACCTGATGTTAATAATTTGAAGACCTTAGTTTAAGAATTCTTGAAGGGAGTCAGATTTTTACGCCAGTAAAATCTATTAACTACCAAAGTAAAACTATAGTAACTACGAAGGTACAACTATAGTAACTACCAAGTCCACTTGTGCAGTTCAAATGATTTATTTTGCTGAATCACGGCACTCAAAATAATGAAAAAAAATTTTTAGGTAAGCCTACGCTAGCCAATCTATAAACTATAGAAAGGGTAGGCTACCTGTTAACAGAAAGTTTGGGAAACCCTGATCTACAGTATAACACAACGAAGAACCCAGTTACGAGTAGCCTAAGTGCTTTGGGCAATGATGCAATACTGATAAGTGAACTTGGAGGCTTGACTGTTCTTTACATTAAGTTCATTCAGCAACTGGTAAATTTAGATAAGATTGGCCTACTGTTCACTTATAATCTAATAGAAGCTAGCAGGATAATGATAGCTTTGTCCAAATGTTTTACCGATATATAGGCCTACCAGTATCGATACCTACGGTACTGGTGGCCTAATCTATTTCATTTACGTTATACAGCAAGTGAACAAAGTTTACTGATTTAAGTTTACTGACAAAGTTTACCTACTTGTACAAAGTTTACTGATTTCATAGCTTAGGCTACGGGTACTTCTTAACGGTATAGCTTCACATTACAGCATGATTTTATAGGCAGAGGCTATTTTTGCAAATCTGTAAAAATAGCTGGTTTGGCTCAACTGCCTGTTTTATCACGCTATTTGATGCGAATTTTAGTTGAACAACCAAGTTGGAAAGTAGGCTAGGCCTAGTAGGCTCCCTCTCCCTGCAACGCAAACCTACTAAGTCTATTAGCTAAAGAGCTACGTATAAAATAAATTTGGTAGGCTATTACTCTCTAGGCTGTCATTAGTCTAGGCTACAATATTCTAACATTCCCAACCAAAACTGCCAATTTAATTCAATATTATCAAACAGTTGCTAAACTTTACCTTTAACTAAATTAGATAAAAATGGCGATCTTGAGCTAGATCAGCCCAAAAGGACAACTAAAATATCGCCACGTAGCAGAAAACCACTAAAATATTGCCAGGTAGCAGAATACTATTTGCAGAGTTTCCATTATACAATAACAAATAAATGTTTTAATATTTGTAGAGGTTGCTCATTGCTAACATTCTTCTGGCTATTTTCACAAGAAAAAAAAAACTGATCCTGGATTTAACCCTAACCTTAAGCCTAAACTGATCTTAATTCTAACCCTAACAATGATTATCTACAGTCATGTAAAAAATAGAATAAATTCGGGGCTATTTTTACATTAAAACGTGAGTAAAAATACGAGTGGACAGAATTGCTAAATATCTACAAAAACAACAAGTAACCTAATTAATTATAATACGCATAGTTAATCTTTCAAAGTCCATTTTAACACTTCCAAAAAGCAGCTGATAAGATTCAAATGAAATTAGTCAAGTTTCATCCACCACGAACTAAAATTTGTTAGTAATTTGGAAAATAATTTTCAGTGTGATTACTAACTAATACTGTTAGTAATAACCGCTTGAATTGACAAAATAATGTTATTCTTGGCAATTGGATTCGGACAAATGCATGAAATGCAATTTTGCCTGATGCCATTCCAGAACTAAAAAAGATCAACTACAGATCTGGCATAATACGGATTCATGAACAAAACCATGCTATATCTTTACAAGATCCAATACAGATCAGGCACTTCGCAGAAAAGGATGCCAAATTTCCACATAATCTAGCAGTGACCTGGCAGCGTTGCACCAGATTGTACCAGATCACGAACAAATCCGTTACAGATGTTCATAGCTAGCTGGGATTGATGAATAGTAGATTTTCTTATTTTGCTTTATCTGAGTCTAGTTCTTTAAACCTTTGCTCAAAGTTTTCAATCATCACATTCATCACGTCAAGCTTGTCAATGGAAAAAGCTTCATCCAGTTTGTTGCCCAGTTCTGTCACTCAATCTTTCAACGCTGAGAAGTAGTCGAAGCATCTCTTACTTAATTGATGACGAAATAACTGTAGCTTCTGTGGGAACGAATTCACTTGGTCATTGAGGTGACTTCGAGTTGTTGCTTTGCTTGCATGCGTTTTTTCAGCATGTTTAGCTGTTCTGAGATGTCTGCCAAGAAAGCCAGATCGTTCAGCCATGATCGGTCTAGCTTTAGTCGTTCTTCCGGCAACATCTTCTCATTTAAGAAATTATACAGGTGGTCCTTGACGGCGAGCAATCGGGCTAGTACTTTCCCCAGCAAAGGCCAATTCACTTCTGTATAACGTAGAAGTTTCCCGTACTGTGTATTCTCTCAATTCAGCAATTGTTGAAATTATCTTTTTTTCAAAGCTGCAGCTTGTGTCATTCATCACACATTTCACGACCATGGACATGACGTTTTTCATCTGTAATGACTTCCAGCAGAATGATTCCTGATAAATTATGCTGGGATACTTCAGCAGTGTTCTTCCTGCAAACTGTTCTAACTTAGCGCAGAATCCAACGTTACATCTCGTCATAGCTGGAGCTTCGTCAGTACAAATAGGGGTCAACTTGTCCCACTGACAGTTGATTTTTTCAGCACATTTTTTGAATGCATTAAGTATATCAACTCCTCGGAAAGGGCTTGCGGGCCACAAAAATGTGCCTCGTGGGCAACTTGGGTTGGGAACCCATGGTCTAGGCATACTGGTAATGTAATTCTACCTTCATCAGCTTCATGGGTATTATACCAATAGGCTAGATTAAAATTGGATTCAACTACTGTAAATAACAAGTTACCAGTATCTTTCACTGGTATGCTGTTAATAGCAGTCAGGCAGTAGGCTATCAGTCTGTCAGTAACTGAGTAACATCTGACGCGAATTTAAAATGAGTGTGGTAGCCTAAAAGTGAAAACTAAGTTTTAAGAAGCAATGTCTTGCTACCCAAATGTAAACCAAACATATGCACTGAAGACTCGCAGCTGCGCGGCATTCTAGTTAACTTCGCTGCAAAGAGCAAAAGCGTGAAAAACCTTATTTCTCATTGTAGCTAAAAAGTCTTTTGGCTGCTTATTACGAATTATTGTCTTGATAAACTTGCATACAATATTCTAACAACAGCAATATTAACCTACACCTGCGATTTCATTCAATAATTAAACAGTCTCCTAGCATTAGTAAAGATTATTAAGCGCGAAAAATATTCATTGAACAAATAAAAGAAAGGAAGGCTTTACTTCATCGGAAATTTTTATCTACTTTTTTATCAATTCTGACTCAAAACTAACCCTAACTCAAATGCTTACTCTAAAACTATCCCTAAATCGAACCCTATCCCAAACCCTAACTTAAACCCTAATCTTATCCTCTAAAACACCAAATGAAAAAAGCGCGAATAAATGTTTCTCATTTTCGTTTTATTCTCTTTAACCGAAAAATTTTTGGTGAAATAGTCACTACCTTATAGAAAATGTGCTTGAATTTAAATTTTGAAAACCGCCAGTAGATCTATTTGTCTTAATTTTGCTCAGTGCTCACTGTATTTTTGTTGTTTGGAGTTACAAAATTACAAATAATAAAAGATAAATTTTCCATAATTTAGTCTAGTCATTGTTTATATATAATTATGCACTTTCGGAATGTACAAAAAATCTTTATAAAAAAAATCGTTGGTTAGTGGGTATAAAACTTAAACCCACCAATATGGCGTTGCTTAGCATTCAACATTGGCCAACATCAGTTAGAATAATCGAAAATGAAACCAATATTGGCAAACGGTTTGCAACCGATGTTGGGCCAGCATTGGTTGAAATGCATGATACCAATGTTGGAAGCAGTTGTTGTCTCACACAACATTCCACCAACATTAAATAAGTTGCAATTGCAAACTTGCATTTAAGGCAAAGTAAGATACCCTAAACAAAAAGAAAATATGCCAGAGTGAAAAAAGAAGCATAAAAATTTTCGAAAATTCGTACTAAATATTATATATAATACTGCTACAAACACGTTGGTAAAACGTTGGCAAAATTTCCAACGTTGCCAATATATGGCCGACGTTGGGATGATCTTGCATATTTGCTGGGTAAGCATACTTTAAGTTATTCTTTTAAAGTTGAACATTATTACTTTAAACAGCAATTTAGTATAGAGTTACCCACCCTTTTCGAAATGCAAGAATGTTTTAGGGCAATGTTTCGTATTGTTGGCTCATCAACTTTGATCATTGCGTAAACAAAATTATGCGGTAAAAGACAAAAAGCGTTTCTTTGAATATTTTCCAGAGCTATACATTTAATATCCTCGAATGGAAGTTGCTTTGTTGCATGCAGTCAAATAAAATTTTGGATGATTCATAGAATTTAGAAGACTTTTTAATTTCGAACCATGGAGGAGCAAAAACTTGCACAATAAAATACAGGGTGTCTGTAAAGTCTCTTTACAATTTAAAAAAATTACTACAACGTCAAATGATAAGATATCGCAATGAGGGTTGTTTTATGTTAATCAGTATTTCATAAAGTTTTTGCTGACACTAAAATTTATTGTTTCAGATAAAATTTCAATGTGTTCTATGATTGAGTTATATGAACCATCATAAAATCACTACACCTGAAGAAAAACCCCATCAAAACAACCTGTTCAAACACCTTGTGATGCAAACAGCAACAGCGACGCAAAGTCACGTGATTAGCATCACAAGCTTGTTTAACAGAATTAGCATCACAACCTTATTCTGTTCAACGAGCTTGTGATGCTGATCAAGCAATTTCACGTTGCTGTAGGCGTTTGCATCACAAGCTGGTTGAACAGAAAAAAAGGCTTTGATTTTTAGTGAGGAGACAGCCGTCACGTCCCTGTCTCCATAAATTTCTTGTTCCACAAACGAATTGAAGGATGTGGTGGTGGGTCTCTTTCATACTTAGTTGTGTGGTCTTGATGGGTCTAAACATCTGCTTTTCTCAATAAACCAAGAAACACATTGCGCTTTTTCTTGAGGAGTAGTCATTTCAGATTTTAAGGGGGTTCATGTAACTTAATCATTACACTTGTAGAAATTTTATTGGAAACACATGAAAATTTTATCTGAAACAATAAATTTTAGTGTCAATGAAAACTTTATGAAATACTGATTAACATAAAACAACCTTCATTGTGTTATTTTATCATTTGATGTTGCAGTAATTTTTTTAAATTGTAAAGAGACTTTATGGACACCCTGTACATCAATTGTTGTAAGGTTAGAGTTGGTTTTGTCTCTTGAGAATAGACGCATAGAATTCTAATCGCAAGAGTTAATCTTTGTGCATGATTCAAGAAGCCAATCTTCCTAGAAGCAAGAGTTGACCATTGCACATGATTTAAGAAGCCAATCTTCCTAGAAGCCCATTAGTAGTCAACTCGGCTCGATCCGATTACCTTGCAGTATTCAAACAACAGCATCTGATCAATGCTTAAATTATTCAGTACTGCAGCAAGAATATAGCCTTGTTCTATTGGGGTTTCAGTCTTATTGAATGACACTTGGGGAAGTTCATGATTGTTTTCTCTGCATTTTTGCCCAAGTATTTCGCTGAAGCTTCTTGGTCCTGTTGTTCTTCTGTCTAGTTTTTGAGAAATTGCTTTAAATGGAAGCTCATTTTGGTGTAAAGCGCTTCCAATCATATGGAGTTTCCGATTCAGTAGCTCTTCTAGCTTAACTGCTAGATCTCCTTTCTATCCAGTATTGACAGACGTGTTGTCTACCAATAACCCCTTTGACGAGTCTTTACTTTCATACTCTTCAATAACATTCAGAGTTTCGTTGGCTAAAACCTGACCAGTGGCCCTTATCATTGGTATTGTTCTGTGCGTCAAATATTCACCACATGAAAATCCATGTTCATTAGTGAAAGACAGACAGACAGAGACAGAGATATTTATTTTGCCACAAAAGTGCAACTCCAAATAATAAATTTACATTATCAACAAATGAAAATAAAATAAACACTTAGCGACCAGGAGTCTGGAAGGGACTTTTCAGTCTTCGGGTCAACAAACTCCTGATGGCATATGCAATTGGCTAAATTAAGAGTTGTGGTTTGCGAAGTCACTGTTTTACACCCGATTAGATTACAAGTTATGCAAAGTTTTGCAAGCATTACTTATTCGATGTAGTTTTTCGCATATTGATGGCAGCTCTTTTTGAATTTAACTAAGGGAAGAGTTCTAATGTTTTTTGGTAGAGAATTCCAGATTTTAACCCCTTTAAATTTTATTGAATTTTGACCAGATTTGTTTTTGAAAAAGGGTAGATAGAGTTTGTCGTCATTCACGCTTCTCAAGCGATGTCTACTAACACTACTCACAAATTTGAAGTAATCATCAAATATCGCAGGCTGTAGGCGATGCACACTGTAATACATAAATTTGGCTACTTCGAAGAAATGAATTTGGTTAATATTGAGAAAATCATACTTTTCATACAATAGTTTAATTTTTTTGTTTGAATTGCCAACCTTCAATAACTCGAAGACATTTGTTTTGCAGTACTTGAAGTCTGTTTAGAAGATAGTTAGATGTAGAACCCCAAACAATTATTCCATAGCATAAATGAGGGTAGACTAAAGAGTAGTAAACCGAGATCAATATTTGTTTAGGGGCAAAATGTTGAAGCCGAAACAGAATACCCAATGCTGTTGATATTTTGGCCTCAATTTTGTTAATTTGATTTGTAAATGACAAACTTGAATCGATTTCTATGCCCAAATACTTGGCTGTTGAGGTGATATTAATCGGGATATTGTTTATAGCCAAGCTGAAAGTCTTAGAATTAATTTTACGGTGGGAAATTAGCAAAGCTTGAGTTTTGTAAGGATTAAGAGCCAAACGATTTGAAGTCATCCACTCATTAGTGAATGTTAAATGATCTTAGTCTTCTTGGCTTTTTGCAAAACTGTGGAGCAAAAATCCAATTGCACGTTCGCATTGGTCAAAGCATTTTTGTTTATTTTACTGTCCACACCAAGGTAAATACAGTTGGATTTTCAGCAGCTTGTAATTTGTTGCCAACCACTTTAATTGTTGCTTTGGTTTGATCAAGTTTTGCCTAATCCATTACAATGTGACGATCATTGACTTCGGGTTTTGAAAGATGTCTGATATCATGTAGCAATGCATTGCTAAGAGCTGCTCCCAGTAATGAGGAGCAACCACCTCTGACCCGTGATGGGCACAGCGGCGTTTCTACTTTTTCAGTAGCGGCTGTGCCGCTGTTTTTTCAGACAAACAAGCGGCAGCACTCCAAATCTTTTTATTTTTAAGAAATTTTCTGCCACTACTGCAAATAAACTCCTTTCAAGACATTTTTCGACTTAAATTTTTACACGTTACCATTTGGAGTCTTTACTGTTAATTTTCACTCTGCTCTTGTATAGGTTTGGTCAGGTCGAGTACACTACGAAAGTTACCACAAGTGATAATTTGCGTGCAGGCTTTAGAATTCGTCTTTCAGCTATCTAGTAAACTATGTTCGTTGCTAATCAAGTGAAAAATTTTGAAACGGTAGGCCGTACAGCGATTAATAATATTATATAAGCGTATATAGGCGAGTTTTATCGAATGTGGTCCTATTTTTCTTTAACCAAAATTCAACAATTAAAGGGTCTGGTAGCGGGCCAAATTAAACTCTGTGTTTAAATTAACATACAATAACAATCAATGCGTTGGTAAAGTTTATCACTTGTCATCGTTTTGAGATAATTGCAAGCAACTAAAACTCCACATAGCACAAGACCAATATTTCTTTATGAAAGCTAGTAGTCAGTACTAATGCTACTTGACAGTCGGTTTCTGACACTCCCTTTTTACTTGTACAGAATCCACATACACACTAGATATTTAATTTTGATGCAGGTGTTCTTCGTTATTGTCAAAAGATACTGTTTGAAATTGGTTTTATTGAAGAAGGGGATGAGAACTACTTGAAATAATAAAGAGGTGCCCCAAACCTCTTCCCGCATTTTCCACAATGCGAAAGTATGTTTTAATCCGTTTGACTACGTACCATTGGCAACCCTGCTTTTTGCAATTTTGTGACATCACAAAAGGCGTACTGTAGATCAGTACTTGTAGCCTAGGTTTACAGGTTCCAGGGACAATAGCCAAGTTTTCTGATTTGGTGATAGCTAGGCTACTCACTGCTACTAGTTGGTGATGGCGTTTCTTAATTTGCTAGAGTTTTAGCAAAATTATGCCTTTTGTAATGTCACAAAATTGCAAAATGCAAGGTTGCCAATGAGTCACACAAATAATTTGTATTTTCACAAATAAAAGAAATTGTGAAATAAGGTTTGTGGCACCTCTTTATTACCTCAAGTAGTTCTCATTTCTTCAATAAAACTGATTTTGAGCAGTATCTTTTTAACGAAAATGCGATAGTTATAGTTCGATGAATTGCTGTAAACTTGCAGATAACAAAAATGTGTCTATATAGCGGCGTATAGCATGCTGCCCGCATTATAGAATATGTCATTACTGCGAACATATCTCCTCCGAGTTCATAAACGCTAGTTCTTAACCGCTTGATCTTCTTTTCTATCAAATTTGGATGAAATCATTGCTGGGACGTGAATCACGTGACATTTCTACAAAATTCCCAGAAATGTTTTGTAACTCGGTCGATCAATAAATTTTCCTGTCATATCTCCACACGAGGAAGTATTTTAGTGGTTGAGGCAGAGTTGTAAGTCTGGTCAGGCTTTTCAGGTCGGGTTGGGGCCAGGTTCAAGCCTAAAGTTGACAAAAATTTCGAGCTTAATTGGGCTTGTTCAGGCGTGTTTTTTTGTCTTAGGTGCACAAAAATATAATCAAAATCACTTGGCAACATTGCTAGATTTTTCAGACCTAACTTGATTTTTGGGTTTTTCGCGCATGATTTGGGATTCAAATTAATTTTGGAGTTCGGGTCTATATTTTCGGGTTTGGGCCTGAACTAGTCGACTCATTTAAACTCTGGGTTGAGGGGCGAGCTTGTGATAAAAACATTGACTACTTCAGAGCTATAGGATCTGGGACAGAAGTGTACAAAAAAAACTTAATAGTGTATGCCATTGTGCTTTAATGTTAAAACCTTAGCTTATTTAAGTCTATAGTGATTTAAACTATTTTTTCTTGCCTTTTATTTGTGTAGAAAACTCGACAAGAAATTTAACTTCCTAGCGTAATTTCCTAAGTAATTTCCAAAGCGCTGCTTTGACCAACCAGCATTTTGAAATGCTTGTTTTTTGAAAGGAGCTTGCCAAGAACCAATTGAATTGTGATTTACTGACATTTACCTCTCAAGCCTGCTAATGCCGATTGTAACCTGTACCAATACTTTAAAAGCGTGAATTGTAACTTTCGTAATTAAAGTTGAAATTTCATCATTTGGGATCGTATTTAAATGCCATCGTTCTTTTTGCTAGATATTTTTCTAAAGTAGCAGCAGCTGCTGCTGGTTTGTATGCAAGTAGCGGCAGCGGTGCTAAAATTTTGCCAAAAAGCGGCAGCAGCGCTACTTTTCAAATAGCGGGTGCTCAGTGCTGCCTGTGAAAAGCTCCAGAGCAAAACATAGGAATTTCACGCTACTGTATTCAGATGTCGGTTTCGGTTTAATGGGTGTATGCTCCCACACTCGCTCGTCCTAAAGTATTAAAACATATCGATCTCTTGCTCATATTACGATGAGTTCTACATGAAAGAAAAAAATACTGATGTTATATCGCATGTTGAAATGCAAAACTGTACCAGTAGGTTTTTATTTAAACGTAGGATAAGCTCAGTAAAATATTGCACCAAGCAAAATTTAATGTTTTTTCTGACACTATGGAAAAAATCTGTATAAAGTTCGATTTGGCTTATCGCGTGTATCGACGAACTTGAGCGTGTATCGACGAGGAAATCCTTTCCAAATATTCTAATTGTTTTGACAAAACAATTCCTCCTTCACAAACACCTTGGTCGTGTTTCTGTTGGCTTTTTTAAGATGCTAGTGCTTTTTGAGGTGCTGTTCAGTCAACAGATGCCATTTGAAAGGCTCGTTTGGGTTCAATTTTTAATCTCTGGTCTCTTAGGTAAGCTCTTTTTTTTGGATGAACTTGTGCATTAGCCGCACAGATTTAAAGAATATGATCTTGAATGCAATTTGATGCTGTATATTTAACTCGAATATCATTACATGGTACCATTTCTAAGGAACAAGTGCATGTTGATATATCAAAAACTTGTCTAATTTATCATCCAAATTAATGACAATGACGTTTATTTTTACGCTTCGAAATCACTTCAGACAAACACAAACATTGTTTAAAATGAAATGTAGCAGGAAGCTGTGAAGGACCTCTCAGTCATCAAGTCGAGCAGCCACGTTTTAATTTTAAATCAATTACTGAGGTTTGCTGTTTTGAATTAGTATAGTTAAAATTTATCAACTTTGAAAATTTTATCAACTGCTGTGATTTATTTGAATTAATAAATTTTCTTTTGTACTTAAAATATGCATTTATATTTTAAAAGTAAATACTTTTTGTACTTTATCTTGAATCAATTAAAGGGTAATTGTTTTATGCCTTGTGGTCCCGAGTTACATATCTTGACTCTTTGATATTTAAAACTTTTTGTAATTTTTGAGATTTGTATCTAGGTAGGTAAAGATTTAATTCGGATGATGCTAAACGAGTACTTCGTGTGTGTGTCGCTTTGACTGTATAGATTCGGAAGTGGGTCGTGAGTTCTTGGTAGCTTGAATGTTCTGTATGTAACTACAATACCTATCCTGAACCAGCAACACAAACATTTTTTACCATCATCGCACAAAGTCTTGTTTTCTAGCTCAGCATCCAACAACTAACAAATTTTTTTATTGGTATTTCACGTCCAAAAAATTAGTAAAAACGGATTACAGAATCAAATCCAATAATTACGGATTACAAATGAAACTTGACAAAAGACAATACAATTATGGTTGGTGACTCTACACAAATTCCCCCTTCCCAGCTAAAAATCAAAGTGAGGTGTACATAGAAAAGCCAAACGTTGAGGTTTTAGAAGTTTAGGCTGCTTCTCCAAAACTCGAAAAACTTGATAGGATACCCCAAGACACATTGCAAAAAAATTTGGTGCAAAACACATAGTAATTAATAATGCTTTGTAGTCATAAAAGACTAATCTTCATAAAAATGTGTCAGGTATTGGTGAAGTATAGTTCGAGGTGCGTCACACAATATCATGTATACTTAATGCAGGTATAATGAAGCAGAAGTAAGTACGCCGTAGGGCAAACATCTTGTAAAAATGGCAGTATGCGAGAATCTACAAAAGTTGGCAGGCATGTTGCTGAGCTAACACACAGAGAGTAAAATTAAAATTACAAAAATTTGGAAGTACAGAGTTAAACTCTGATTACAGTTTTGTTGTGTAAAGATATACAGTGGTTAATTAGCACACAAAAATTGGGGCAAGGTATGCTACATTCTTATGTTCAAAATACCACAGATGGCGGATGCAATAGCAAATGCGATGAAAGTAGTTTATATAACGAAAGTTCAAAACGAAGCACAAGCACTATTTACAAAATATTAGCATGTATCGAGTGGTATAAATTAACAGTCACTGGGCTAAATGGGTGGCAGTTACGTAATCACTCAGATAAGAAGGTGGCTGAACTCGACATGTGCGTGTTCGACTGAAACTTGTACCGACATGATTATTAGTTTCATGATAGCCATTAAGGTCATGATTGTGTGCTCGATTCGGTACACATTGCTGACAATAATCTTCCATCAAATAGGCAACCTTAAGTCTGTCAACAGAAATGGTATAATGCTCGCCATTACGTAATACTACAAAAGTCCTAACGCCACGTTTTATGACAGGGTACAGTCCAACCCTAGGTTGATCTAGAGGACCAGTGTGAGTATTGTTTCTGATAAAAACATGTGTGCATGATTGCAACTTTGGGTCTGTGTAAGTTGGTCGGGACGTAAGCATTCTCGGCAAGGTATAGCGAAAATTGTTCAAGTACGCTTGCTGCTGCTCTAGAAAATCTTGAGGCTGAGGCTCATGTGCCACTGAACGGTCAAAGAATTGACCAGGAAGTCTCAGCTGTGTCCCATACATCATTTCACTAGCTGTAGCATTCAAATCTGCATGAACTACAGTACGTAAACCCAACAAAACAACAGGCAAAACATCTAACCAATTCTCAGTAGCATGCTGGGCCTTCAACGCTACTTTTAGTGTGTGGTTGACTCTTTCCACGGACCCATTTGAGGAAGGTCGATAAGCACAGGTTAACTTATGAGTGCAACCTAGGTAGGTCATCAAACTTGTCCACTCTTTAGACGTAAAACACGAACCTCGATCACTTACAATAGTAGCAGGAACACCATAATTGGCAACCCAGTTTAACATAAAACAATCAATCACAGATGATGCTTTGGTGTCAACAAGTGGGGAAGCAATAAACCACCGAGAAAAACGGTCAATAACAACCAAAATATACTTAAAGCCACGAGAAACTTCACAGGCCCTGTAATGTCAAGGTGAACGTCATTGAATTTTGCACTTGAAGGTGGGTATGTCTGCAAAGGTGTGTGATTATATCTTGTAATTTTAGTTTTGTGGCAAGCCAAACAAGCTTTTGCCCCAAGTTACAATCTTTTCTCATTCCCTTCCACACAAAATGTTTCTTCAATTGGCACAATGTTATTTTAGTGCTAGGGTGGCTCAAATTATGCACCAAATCAAAAGCCAATTTCTTAAATCCCGCTGAACAAAGTGGTCGAATAAATGAGGCTGGGAAATATCACACATAACATTAACACCATTGTAATCTCACATTTCAATTGTTAGTGAGTTATCGTCATCTATCAGAGCCTGTACAGCAATATCATGTTTCTGTGCATCAGCAAAACGATTCCAATCTATCTGTTGTGCATGCTGAAATATAGCATTAATCTGTACTCTAGAAAGTGTGTCTGCTACAATGTTGTGGGTACCTGCAATGTGCTGATTGTCTGTCGTGTACTCAGATATCAGGGCGAGATGACGAGCTTGTTTTGCATTCTGACGTGGTGTGTCTGCATGCATGACATGAACCAATGGTAAATGATCAACAAAAAGTGTGAATTCTCTACCTTGTAAAAAATATCCAAAATGTTGCACGACCAAAAATGCACCCAAAAGCTTCCTATCAAACGTCGCATACTTTTGCTGTGTCGAAGTCAACATTTTTGAGAAATACCCCAACAGGCGCCACACATTATCAATGCGCTGCTGCAAAACAGCACCAACCACTGTACCACTGGCATCAGTAACTAAAGCAGTCCGAGCATTATCTCTCGGGTGAGCAATCATGACACTGTTAACTAAAGCTAATTTTGCAGCATCGTAGGCTTTCTCAGCCTCCCCAGTAAAAACGATACCAGAAAACTTTTTCTTTCCTTGTAACAACTTATGAAGAGGTGCGAGTAAGGCAGCAGCATTTGGTATTACTCGTCTGTAATACTGCAAAGTTCCAATAAAACTACGCAGCTGTTTAGCTGTAGTGGGAGATGGTAGCTTCTGAATGGCCTCAACACGATCCGGTAATGGTGTGCAACCATACCTAGAAACTAAAAAACCCAAAAATTTCACTTCTGATTTGCCAAAGTGGCACTTGCTAGGGTTAACCTTCAGGCCAAATGGGGCAAATCGCGCAAACAACTGCCGCAAATGCTGTAAGTGAGCTTCTTCAGACTCTCAAAAAATGATAATGTCATCCACATAGCAAAAATGATTATTTAATCCTCGCAATGCGACGTCCATTAACCGCTGCCACTGTTGTGCAGATGTCTTAAGATCAAATGGCATGGCAGTAAAAGCAAAAAGGCCCCACGGTGTGATAATGCTAGTCTTATGCTTGTGATCAACATGCATGGGAATTTGATTGAAAGCAGACTTCATGTCAATAGTTGGAAAAATTTTAGCATTCTGTATGCTGTTGGTAAAATCCTGAATGTGAGGCAAATTATATTTATCAGGCTTAATTTGATTGTTCAAAAGTCGAAAATCACCAACAAGCCTGATTGAACCATCAGCTTTGTTCACAACATGCAATGGACTAGCCCATTCGCTATCACTGGGCTCCAAAAGGCCAGTTTTTAACTGTGCTTCTATTTCCTGTTTGATCTTTTTGGACATTTCGGGAGACCATCTTTTGGCTTTCGTAGCTTCTGGGCGGCCAGTGTTAATGATATTGTGTCGAATGTCATGTTTAGGTGGTGTAGTGAAATCAAGGTCTTGAGTAACTGAAGGAAATTCAGAGAATAAGTCAGCATATTGGGCAGATTGGTTGGCAAGTCCAACAGCGGTTTGTGGTACAGCACGAACAAAGTCAGAAGCATAGACTTCACGGTTAGTAGGGTAATGAGTAAGCACACAATTGGCATTAAGATCAGAAGCTTGAGGAAGTCTACGCATAGTGATTTCAAATTGTCCAAGAAAGTCCCATCCAATGTAAATTTGCTTTACATCTGATAATTGAAATGTCCAAGACATGGGACCAAAACCAATATCAACATCCCTTGTAACGCTGCCATAATAAGGGACAGGATCATTGGAAGCACTGCTGTATTTAGTCAAACAATCGTTGGGAGGATTGAGCTTATCCTGTGGGGATGCTGGAAAGAAACTATGACAAGCGCCTGAATCAAGAATAGCTAAACTTCCAGATACAGAGTCTCTTACTTGGGGCAATCCTTTAACTAGGCACATTGCTTCATCATTATGCATGGGAGTGCGGATGAAGTGAAATGGTCTGGCTTGTTGTTTGAAGGTACAACCTGGTAAACACCTTTGAGCCTTTTCAAAATAGGTGAAATGATACCAACACCATCCTCTCTCATTATAATCTTGGCCAGATGGAGGTTGTGAAGTGTGTTTGTGTTGAGCAGAAAAAGGATGGGAAAATGATTTTGGAGTGTTGTGAGACTTGTTTGGTGGTGGGCCTAATTGTGGTGTAGGCGCTGATACACGATAGGTAGGCCTAGATGCTAGAATGTGATGTGATGGCTGTACAGGCTGCTGCACTCTCAGATTGCTAACATGCGTACACAATTCCTGCATCTGAGCAGTTATCACATTTTTAAAACTCTCAAAGTCGTTAGTAGGCCTACACTGAGAAACACTTTTATCTAATGCACAATCAGCTAAACGAGCAATATTGTCAAGATCATTAAGATTGTTAGCCAGATTGATTATTGACACTACACTAGACAGTAAATTTAAAAAAAAATTGAGCAATGATCACATCTTGTACACTTAGTATCAGTACGCCATGAATGTTTGGCTAATGGTTGTAGTCTCTGCATAAATACACTTGGTCTCTCGTTTTGGAGTATAGAACAGTCCTGAATGTCTACAACCCATTGATAACGTCCCTTGTAATTGGTGGAAGGTTGTAAAATTTTGTTCTTCACAGCTGAATAAGGGGTGGAAGTACTTGCACAATATCCTATGTCAGAACCGAAATTGCATTGTTGATGATCACTCATTGCAGAGATTAATAAATCAAACTTTACCAGCTCATCAACAATTTGGTGCCTGACGAACCATGAATCCAGAAGTTGAAAATAACTAGGCAAATGTTCTTTCCTCATCTTTGGTGGAGATAAGATGGAAGGAGCATGGGAGTTTGCATTGCTGTTTCCCAATTGGTAAGTCATAACTGAAGTAGCAGGCTCACTGGTACTACTACCAGCACCATGATTCCTGTGATGATTAGTATTGAGTGGTAGATTAGAGGAAAGACGCTTGGAAGGTTCAGTCATTGTGACTGTAGGTACTGCTGGGCTCGTGTCACTACCAGGTTCTGAGGTAGCAGCAGGCCTATTCAAATCATGTTCAAGTGACATAGTACTTGGTGTATAAAGCAATCCAGAACGACGTTTTAGAAGGAGACAGCAGGGTGGCGATCACTACAAGTACTGTCAAAGTTGTTGAAAAACACATCCAAATTGGAGTTTCATAAAAGTAGATTTAAGTGAGAATCAAACAGAATTAAGTTACTTGTACCAGTACATTCAGCTTACCACCATATCGGGGCACCATTTGTAGGTTCGGAAGTGGGTCGTGAGTTCTTGGTAGCTTGAATGTTCTGTATGCAACTACAATACCTATCCTGAACCAGCAACACAAACATTTTTTACCATCATCGCACAAAGTCTTGTTTTCTAGCTCAGCATCCAACAACTAACAAATTTTTTTATTGGTATTTCACGTCCAAAAAATTCGTAAAAACGGATTATAGAATCAAATCCAATAATTACGGATTACAAATGAAACTTGACGAAAGACAATACAATTATGGTTGGTGACTACAACTGCAGCAAAGAATGTGGAAAGACTCATGGGTAATTTCTTAAGCATGTGCTTATGCACTAGCTTAGCAAGTTCATATAAGTACAAATTATTCAGCTTTAGAATTTGTAGTTTTAAATAGGAAGGTGTAACTTGATCACGCCATTAAGCTCCAGAAATTGGTTTAACAGCTTTATTTTGTAGGGTTGCTAATCTTATTAAGTGTTTGTCAAAAGCATTTCCCCAAATCGTGGTTTCGTAGAGCAAATGAAGATGAATCATTGAATGATTTAAGTTACGTAGTGCTAATTTAAGTAAAATATGACAAAGTTTGCATGGGACTCCTAGTGATCTAGATGTTTTTGTGGCTAGCACATTAATGTGTTCTTTGAAGTTCAATTTATTGTCAATTGTAACTGTGTGCTGTAATACAAACTGGTAGAAATTGCAAAAACCAAAATATTTTATATAAGCGTTAATATACATGTACAAAAGAGTCTCACCTTTTAAAACCTTAAAAGTGGCACTTTCTTTGAAACCTATTTTCGTCTTTTTTCTGCCTAACCAAGAATATTTTATGACACGGTTTTTTGTCATTAAAGCTTTTAGAAATGCTTGGACTGTCGCTCTCAGTTCTGTACATTCTATTCTTTTGGCAAAAGATTGAACATTCTGGAATAAAATAGCATCATTGCAGCAGTGCAAGTAACGTGGAATATTGCTCAGATCATACGAAGTTGATCGTTATAGAATGCAATATGATCAGGTAGTTTGCTTATCAAAAATATTTGATTTACAGTAAAGCGAGTTAAGCGATGTTCCATTATTTTCAAGCAACTAATAGGCAGGTACCAGTATAATACAGCAACTAGATGCTACAAAACCAAACACGCTAGATAGCAGTTTTGTTAAAATGCCACGATGTGGCAACACTTCCAGAGCGTAAGGTCTGAAGTTTAATGTCCTCTACAGCTGCCTAATCTGATTATGCATGTAAATATTTAATTTTATTAAGTTGATGATTCACAATTAACCCATTAAATCCCAAATTTTGCTTTTTGAATATTTTTCGTCTAAAATAATTCAGTCTGCCCTACTGAACACATAACAGATGAAAACAATCTGAAAAATTGTATATCTTCGTTTGTTTATTGAAAAGTATGTTGGTACCCTATTAGGGTATCGTAGGCACGAATGGTACTATGTACACCTTACCAATCAAGAAATACAAATAGTCAAAATACAACTAAATTCACATAAACTATAATGACGTAGGAAATAATTTTGATAAGGGGGGGAGGGGCAGTGATGAGAATCATGATGTGACGTCATAACTTAATTTTTGACGTCACAATAAATGCGTAATTTTTTAACTTTTTTTCCATTTAACGTCAATTATGAAAAAAATTATACATTTTTGGTTAGGTGGATTTTTGGCCTCAGTAAATTGGTTTAAGATAATGAGAACTCGCCTCAATTTTTGCTCCTTTGAGAAAATTCGGAATGTTTTTTGATTGTAAGTCATTATTTTTTTCGCTAAAGCTACATGATTGTGTACTGAAGGTAAAAAACATCAATGCAGTTTTAGTTTGTAATCATGAAATCGAAAATAGGGAAGCAATCAATATACATGCCTAGCAGTACAGTTTATCAATGTCCTTATGCATAAAGTCAAGTTAGAAAGCTCAAGTTACATCACAATGCATCAAATAAACAAAGGAATGTGGCTACACAGAAGCAAAATCCTAGATAATACCATGCCACTCTTCAAAACAATGGTCGTGTAGTCCACAGCCGCATTTTTTGCATCTTTTTCTGGTGTTCTTCTTGCAGAGACCACATCTGCGTTGCATTTCCAGGTGACTTTGGTAATGATTTACTCTATCAGTTCGAACATCCATGCTAATACGCCGGTTTGCAGGAAGTATTCTGCCACGACTAGGTCTGCCAGCTTGCGATCGAGGTTGATGGTATTTTTTCAAATATGTCCTAACAACCTCTCTCCGAAACGTCAGCAAGTCCAGTGTAGGATCTTCCGTCTTCTTGTTTGCTCGATATAGAAGCCAGCAGTTCTGCATAACCATGTCTGGTACCCAAGCAAACGACGCCCATCACCACTTTTTGCTTCTCATGGAGACACGATAGTTGCTTACATTTTGGTCGCATCTATCTACTCCTCCCATTTTTTTGTTGTATTGATTGATCAAGCTTGGCTGGTCAACTTTGACACGTTTTCGCTGATCTTTGCAATAGCAGTCAACAAAGGCTGTTGGGGAGCAACCAAGATTGTAGGACGCAAGGAACACAGCTTTGTTGTCGTTCCAGCCAACCCAAGGAACACAGTTATTCTGTTCATACCATCGGTGCATTGATCATAATATCCACGAGGCTTTTTTTCTCGACTTTTTGGTTTTATTACTGGACAATCCTTTAATTGGTTGCTTCTGATTTTGATCACAAAGATGACAAAAAAGTCAAACAGAAGAGAAAAAATTATCACAAAATACATGATAGGCTCCTTCTCGTGGAAGTGGACACAAAAGCTCTACAACTACCTTTTCACCAAGACCCCAAGATGTTGCTGATTTTCGAGTTGGATTTTTTCCTTTTGCCCCCTGATAAGGGTCTAACTGAAGCACATAGCCTTTACTTTGTGCCAGCACTCACATTTTGTAGCCCATACGAACTGGTTTGCCCACAATCCGTTGTTTACTGCTATGTCGTCCATAGTATGGTATCATGGATTCATCGACACAAACAAATGACAAGTCAGAAGAAAATAGAAAACAGCGTTGGTTGATCACATTATATAGGGGTCTCACCTTAGACATTTTGTCATCCGGATCAAGCTGTTCGTTGTCACAGCAGTGCAACATTGATATGATCTCTTCAAATCTGTTTCGTGGCATTGCATTGGAAACAGATTCGTTTTTAACATCGTCACTATTTTCCCAATACATCTTTCGACGAGGAAGCACGTTGTATCCGGAAAGCAATAAAATAGCGATAAAAAGACGCATCTCAGATCGACTAATGTTAAACGAATGTTTGCCTTTATCTCGGTGAGCATAAAGGTTTGTCATATCCACAAGATATTGTACCACTTCATCGTCGAAAAATAAATCAAATATACCAGTTGGAGATAGATATTCCTGAAATACTTTTTTGGGGGGTGGATTAGAAAAACACCATGTCGATAAATCTCTTTTGTCCCACGTGGCTTCTGTTTGTTGCGGTACTAGAAGAAACGGGTGGACAATTTGCTCCATAGTATTATTAGCACCTACACATGGATGATTATTTGCACTGATTTCATGGTCAGGTTCCAAAGTGTCTTCTTCCAACATACTGTCAACAATAGCATGTCCATAATTGACTCTGTATTGTGCTTGCACTGACAACTGTGGGCCAGAAAAGATGGTTAGCAGAAGCCGTTTCCTCACCATCACTATCCTCATCTGAGCACATACCCCCATTTGGAGGTGTTAAAAATATATCAGCATTCAAATAATGCTCATCATCTTCCAGCATTTGGATAATTTTGTTTGCATTCCAAGTTTTCTGTTTCGCCCTAAATAAAAAAGAGACATTTAAATAAGCATTACATTTGGCGCTAAAACCAGAAACTATGTTCCTAAAAAATTAACTATGGGAAGAAATGTTTTTACCTTGGGAAGAATCTTGCAATGTATAATTTTGCAAATGATAACAAATTATTCGGATTTAAATGGTCACCTACCACAGTTAAAAATATTTGCCTCTTTGAAAATCCAACAAAAACAACAATTGAATAAGTTGGTGAAGTCTGAAAAATCATCAGTAACTAACGCTACACCTTTCATTAACAGGCATCTAGAAATATCTGATAATGGAAATTAAACTCGATTACTGTTGGCAATAATTCCAAAAATGGTTTCAAATATCTTACATCAATAATGATACATTGAGGAGTATGACAATACCTTGTAAGTTTTTGAGTAATTTTAAACATATATCCTTTTATGACATGTATCATGACGTTTTTGATTAACTCCATCCTATACGACGGAATTATCATCGCGACCCCCTACACTCTCATCATAATTATGATATTGGAGCGTTCTCTAATCCAATTGTGACACCGGAAATTTTTATCAAACCATTTCCGTAAAAACAATCTTATAATTATTTCATGTTAGCCTCCATGCGATTATGACGTCATTACGAGACCCTCCACAACAACACACCATTATATGGTATTGAAGCATTCCTTAATGTAATTATCACAACTAAAAATTAATCAAGTTAAATTTATCAACTCATTTCACGAAGAACAACTATCAAAATTACTTACCATACTAAGAATGTTAATATAGGCTTTCGTGCCTACAATACCCTAATAGGGTATCAAAGCAATATTACCATATTTACTTTCGCTAAACCAATTTTTACTATTTTATCATTACTTACGCATCTACAATGATTATTCTTCACGACTAAATTAAAAATTACGTTTTTAATATAAATTTAACTAAAATAATTGCTTACCCATCTTTTCGAGAATTGCTTTTACTCATTTTTCTGTCTTCTGAAAGTTAACTGTCTCTAAAACTGAAACTCAGCAAAATTTCGAATTAACACGTGGCAAGCAGTAATTTAGCTATCTAATCTCCATTGTCATGTAAACAAGTAGCACTTTGCAGCGTTAAATCATTAGATAACGCAATTTTAGAGTGATACCCTAATAGGGTACTGTAGACATGAATGGGTTAAGTTCGTCCTGAGTTATTACAAAAAGCTATGGAAAAACTTACTTTTAATTCTGCTTCTAGTTTCGATATTACCAGAGCCAATTCATCTTCATTTTTTGGAGGAGCACATGCAAAAGTATCAGCGTGTTCTTCTTTGGCCAACATCGTAGTCTCCAGCACTTCCTGAATTGCTATTACTTTTAGCTCTTCATTTTGCTTGTCAAGCTTTTTCTCCACATTCTCCATACTGCTGCGAACTCCAATCAGCAGATAAGTAGCGTTTTCAGCAGCATCACTTTGTGCAATAACTTTTGCTTTCTTCGGAGTAACAACGCTTTTCTTTGGGGTTGAAAAAAATAGCGGTGGGATCCTGCACAAGAAATAAAATACAAAATAACAATATAAGTAAGCAAATCAAAGAAAACATAATGTGCAGTCCGCAGGGAGACTGCGAAAGACCTCTTAGTTATTGAGTAAAGCAGCAACCTGGATAACTATCTCTGAAAACCAATTTCAGGCATATTTTGCACTTTGTATCAACTTACGGTAGTGGTATTGTTATTAACTGCAACAAATTTTTGCTCTATTTTAGCTGCAAAAATTATTTATCAACATTTGCAAGATGCATTCACAGTGTATTAAAAGGATCTGCAACAAGTTCACATACTAGCCTGACACCATTATCTTTTTGGTGGATTTAGCTTATTCACTGTTGCACATCTCTACAAAGGTGGTACATCGATGCTGATATTTATTACCTCATTTGTAGCACAAGTTGTTGCACTGTCTTCAGCTGTTGATGAACTACTTCCTCTGTTATATGCTTTTTGTAAGCAGCGATGCAAAGTTTCTGCAACAAACGTTGTCTATTTATGGTTCTACAATACCATATATTACAGTGTTGAACGTTACACCAACTTCAAGCAGCAAAAAGTAGCAAGTAGGAATCCAGTTTCCCTTATGCGATCTAGAATGCGCAATGATTTACTACAAAAATCGTCTGGTTGGCAACTGGGCCTGTCAATGCATCATTCCAAACCCAACAATCTGAGATATCATAGTATGTGGATGACATTAGTCGCGTTGAAAGTGAAAAAGCGCTACCGGTACTGAAATGTTTAGATCGTTTGTGAACACTGACAAGGTATGGTATGGCCTATAGCTATACACTAAATGTCGGTACTGGTAAGTTATGAGTTCGAATAAGGTTATGGAATGGATAATGGCATCAAAATAGCTCACAACTGTAAGATATACAGATTGCGAATAAATTGTCCATCAGTTAGCTCGATGATAAAAGTAGATTTGAATAAGATTAACATTATGTAGCTTTAGAAGGATCTAGAGAGAAGCAATGGATTTACTTCTGTGTGACATGGATCCTCCATATGGATGACTGGCATATTAGATAGGCTGCAGGCATTCGAAATGTCATACCATTGATGCCTACATACTAACCCTCAGACGGCACAGCTACACTACAAGGTAGACTTTTGAAAAGATTCGGCCACAACAGATGCTGATAGGCAATAGAATCAAGAAAAAGGTCTGTTTGGATTTGAATGGATCTGTTGAATGCCGATAGTCACGTTGTGAGTATGACTAATGACCATGCTGGGTTTGGTTGTGAAAGCAAATAAGATGGCAAAACATCAAGAACATGGACCAAAAATATAAAACATTATCAAATGTCTGGTGTATACTTGAGAAGTGCTAACGACAGAAAATCATGGAAAATGATCAAAACCAATGCCATTATCAACATCAAAAAGTCAATTGACAACCATGAAATTTAAGTCAGGTTGGATGCATAAAGGGCGCAATGCTGTCGATAACTGACGTAATTATACGGAAACATTTCTACTACCTACTTGCTAGCCTGGGAGAGAATGTTGCAATCCCAAAGAGTCCTATCATTTTTGCATGTAGAATTGTTTTTTACCATGTTTCGAACATCACTGCCTAAAGGCGGCTAGCGACTTTTTTTACCCCCATCCAGTTTTTAAGAACCACTTCAGACTGTCCACTGCTGACTTCTACAAACACGTAATTCTTCATTTCAAGAAAATAGCTATCATACAGTGCAATACAATAATAAATCAAACTTACAGCAATAACATACAGGTTGTTTAAAAAAATGGACCAATTTAAAATTGCTCTCCTGACCACATAACATGCTTGTTTTTTGTCAAAACAACTTGCATTGTGAAGAGTATATTATGCCATTTTATGAGCAATATCTACAAACCAAACAACTCCAGCAAAGACAAACAAACAAGTAGTTTAAGCATATTGCTTGTAATTCACGCTTTCTATGTGCGCCCCTCGACAGTTGAGACACGCTTTTATTCGGATTGCAAAGTTTTGTCCAACTTTCCTCACAGTCTGAGGAGAAACGTGCTGGATATAATGGATCAGATTTTGCTAGATATCATCTAGACTTCTGGGTTTGTCAGCAAATATGGTTCGTTTTGCCGCTCTCCATAACCAGAAATCCAATGGATTGAGATTAGGGCTATGTGGGGACCACTCATGATCAGTACCAAGGGCATGAAGGAGAGTATTGAAAAGTTCTCTCAGATAAGCAATAGTTTCATGGGCAGTATGAGGTGAGGCCCCATCTTGCATGAACCAAGCCATTCGGAGTTGGCCCTCAGATAGTGTTTCCAATAATTCATTACAGAACATTTTGATGATGTCACGATAACGTTAAGCATTGACAGTTATCGTTTTACCGTCTACTTCAAACCAGTAGGATCCCAGTAAGCCTTGTCTGGCGTTGAATGCGACGAAAGTGGTGACCTTGGGACTCTTTTAATTGTTTTTCGGTGACTTCTTCTGGTTGCTCAGATCCCCAGAAAATGTTGTTGTGGTTATTGACAGCACTGTTCAAATGGAAGTGTGCTTCGTCAGAATACCAAATGTGGTTGATCCAACTTGGTGTGCACTCGAGCTTTTGGCTGATCCAACCACACAGTGTTTGCCTTGTCTGTTTGTTCTCAGTGGTTAGTCAATGTCTAACAGATATGATGTAGGGGTACAGTTGTAGTTCCTTCGTCAGTAAACGGAACATGCTGGAGGGAGACAATCCTAATTCTTGTGACGGACGGCGATGAGGTTTTTTTGGACTGTTGATGGTGGATTTGTGCACCTTGTTGATGTTTGTCTGGTTCTATAAATTTTTTTTTCTACTTTTTTTTAGACTGTCTTATATTATAATGACCCACTATAAAATTCAAGCAATTAATAATGGTTGCTGGCCGTCCACTGTTCCCCTTGTAACTTTTCCTTATGGTACCCTTGTCTTCAAAATGTTTCACTATTTTCTTGATTGCATTATTCTTTGGTCCAACTTGTGTATGAACGTTAAACTCACAACAAAAAGAATGACGAACTTGGGCGTAGGATTTGGATTCGTACCAAAATTGGACAATTTTAATTTTTTGCTGTTCAGTGAAAACCATTTCAGATATCTAGCTGCATTTCACATATAACAAACATCATACCGTTACCTACAAAGCCTGAAAAAATGAACGGGTTATGGTGAAAAATACTCTTGCAACAAAAAAAACAAAGTCGGTCCACTTTTTTCAAAACATCGTGGTATAATCAGCGCTTCAGCAAAAAAGAAGTTAAATACAATATATTAGGAGGTAGAGATTGAATTTATTATTATTTTAAAACTACTTAGTGAAATCAACTCATGCTGATTTGAACCTTCTAACTACTGCCATTTCTGAGTTACTTCTATTTCTTTTTTCACGATCTTCTGACAAACTAGTGCCATTGTTAACAATACTCATTGGCTCAAGATGGCAGGAAATTATTCCAGTGTTTATTGGAAAGTTGCAACAATGGAAGTGCCCAATTTTCAGAAATAAGAGGAGCTAGAATGTTCAAATCAACGCAAATCAATTTTACCAGGCTGCATCATCTTCCCAATAAAGCACTGAAGTTTGCTGAAGTCTCTACTTCCTTTAAAACGTTATTCCAATTTTAATCAAGCTCCATACGTTGCAAAAGATTCTCACATCTACAGTAACTCTAAGCTTTCTCACTACTCCCAGACAAAAGTTGGTTCTGTCATTATATCATTGAAAAGACTACACCAAGACATCTTGGTATATTTTGCAAAAAACAATTGAGATTGGTTCAAATAAGTTTCAAGTATGTAATACGTCGTAATGCGTAGGTTAACTTGACTCTATAAGCAAACACAACACAAAGCTTAACCAAGTCTGAAAAACGTAAAAGCAGAAACTTTTTCAAATAAAGCTTATTTTGAATTTGTATTGATAGCTTACAACTTTTTCAAAAATCTTGGATTTTCGTAAAATTTAAGCTATTAATAATTTTTTGGAATTTCGGCAATGACTTTATGACTAGTGGCAGCTATGAAATGGGTGAAATCTATTTGCTTGAAGAATATAAAGTTACCGGTACTGTTGATTAAACATGGCCATCAATTTAGCCTGCTGAAACTCAGTAAATACAATTAGTAAGTTAATCAAAACGCCAAAGTTCTGCATAATAAACAAAGAAAATATAAAAATAAAGTTCTGCACATGATAGGCAATATTTGCTTTTCTTCGATGTTTATCTTCCTGTAATGGGAAAATGACAGAAACTGAGACCTATGCAGTGAACAAATCCACACCCCACACAAATTCTAGTATTTTAATAGTTTTGGATTCTCATAATGTATATTTGCTAGACTGTCAGTGTTTACTGAGCTGAAATTGGTGTTGTAAATTACCTTTGACATTATGACGTGGTTGTGAACAAACCACACATCTTTTCATCATGATAGTCATCCAAAACAACCCTATTTGACTAATTTGCTGGCAGACAGAAACCAACAGTATGTCATCATGACTTGGAATTGTTAACATTACCGTGCATTGCTAACTGCAGCATTATCAGGCAAGCAATATAAGCAGCTAAAAGTGAGGGATCAAGAATGGCTTTGAACTTTGACAATATTTTCAAGGAGTACAAAAATCAGCGTGGAAAAGTGACAAAGCAAGAGTGAAAACAAAGATCAGATTCTTCATGCCAAAACAGACACTCCACATTAAGGTAGCCAGGTTTCTTCCCTTGGCAACAACACAACTTTACCTAACTTATTGCAGCTATGTAATATTTCCAAGCTGTCAGTATTTTACAGAGGAATAAAACTGGTCTCAGACCACCCTACAAATAAATTACTTTTTAAAACTTGCAAATTCAAGCAACGTTTTGAAAAATTTAAATAACATAGCACAATTAGCGCATAGCCTACGCATGCTGTTATTAGTTTAGCCCGTAACTAAACAAACAAAGCAATTATTCGAAGTAGGACAAATGTGTTTTCTTGTACATCCTATACAAACATTGCTTTCTTGTTTCTATTTGTTCTTTGAATCTTTATCTTCCTAAAAGGGTAAAGTGACAGAAAATGTATTGGGCAAATCTTATTGGACTCTATGTATAGGAAGAATCGTCAAGGAGTTTCCTTTTTTCCAAATGTTCGGTTGATTTCTTAAATTGTATTATTGCTTGTTAGCATCTACCAAGCAAGAGACAATTGCTGTAAATCATCTTTTCCTAAGACGAAAAATAGTGACAAGGGTGTGAGTTGAACCACAGACCTTTTGATTTAATGGCCCCAAAAGAACTGCACCCTTATTCATTTGGACACACTCTGTGCTAAGTATGTTAGGTTACAATACGCTAATATGGTATACAGTAATCAAAGTCTTGCACTTTAGCCTTGCATTGAAATAATTTTATATAGACTATTTTGCTTTCATTGAAATTACAGTACAGTGTGAATAAGTTCTAAGGCAACATACTTTGCACGGTAAGGTAACAAAAAGCCCTTTTTCACACTGTCATCTAATTCAATAACATCATAAGACTCACTACTTTTATACACTAGATAAATTCCAACGTCAGAAGAGCATATTGGCTTCTTGAAAAAATGTTCAACTTGCAAACATTTTTTCAACACAATGCACTTGCATTGTTGGTGTTCAAATTATCAACTGCAGTGCCAACATTGCCATTGTATATGATTGTTGAATCTCTTACAGATACTGTGTTAATAATACTTCTCGATTGAAGCTTAGCTTTTCGAAATTGTTTTGCAGAAGTACTTGAAAAACAAGTCAAACTTACACCTGGATCACCCACAAGAGAGTAAAATGTGCAATATCTTGACGTCCTTCATGGTCGACTCCTGGGAAGCCATGTCAACTTCCACTGGCAGTTAGGTGGCCATAACAATCACCAACCCTGCAGCTCCAATGATATTTCACATTGTAGCTCAAGTCAAGTATGCACAGAGCTGGACAGCGCTGTTTCGAGCTTTTAGCTCTCATCGGCAGCCCTCAGCTATCTTTTTCAAAGGTATTCCCTGCTGAACAAACATCTTGGCCCAACTGGCAAACCTTATGGGCTTGCACAGAGGCAGATCCTTAATAGGGAATAAACGATTTTTTCACTTGTGGTACTTTAGAAACAAGTGAAAAATCGCTGGATCCCTGCATAGGTCTTGTAGTAGGGATAGCCTATGGCTGTCCTTACTACAAGGATCCAGCGATTTTTCACTTGTTTCTAAAGTACCACAAGTGAAAAAATCGTTTATTCCCTACTAAGCATCTGCCTCTGTGCAAGCCCATAAGGTTTGCCAGTTAGGCCAAGATGTTTGTTCAGCTGGGAATACCTTTGAAAAAGATAGCTGAGGGCTGCCGATGAGAGCTAAAAGCTCGAAACAGCGCTGTCCAGCTCTGTGTATAGAGTAAAATGTGTTGCTAGCCCCTCCATATTCATCACTAAGATTTTGCAAAGTTTTGTCATTTTCGTGCCAAGTAGAGAAAGCAACTTGTTGAAGGGGCTTGTAACCTGATTGCACACAGTTTTTAAGCTTGCCAAGGAAACTTTCAAATCCAAAACAAGAAATTAAATCAAGACTACCATAAAGTTTGTAGTCATTCACCAAATGAAGCACATTGTGAACATTACAAGATAAAAATCCCTTACTATACAGAGTTATGCAACCTTTGCAAAATGAATCCAGCAGTTTGTTAATTTGGGCTAAGCATTCATGAGAATCACTGGGAAAAAGTAGCATTCTCATTGCAACAGAACATTTTAAAAAGTGTTTATTCCGTTTTTTGCTAAGTACATTCTTTTAACGATGCAAGCATACAGCAAAAATAACCGCAGTTCTAAAGCTTTTCAGAATACTAATTCTGTTAAAGGTCGCATTTTTCAGTTTAATTCAGATGGAATATAGTCTTTATAGCTTACCAAACCAGCGTTAATGATTGAATGAGCAAATGGCGATAACTTAGCATGTTGCTGCCTAAAAAAGACAACACACATAAACTTAAAACGCTGTGTTTACTGTGCTGTAGCTGGCATCCTGACTGACTTATATAGACCATGCTTGTGCAATGCCCATGCTCAAATTATTACTGTATAATCATTATCACATATTATCATCATATTATTATGTTATCATCATCACATCAACTATTCTTACTCATGAACTGCATGCTTGAGCAGTAGAGCCTTGTTGGTTTTGCGGTTAGTTACACCAGTTTGCTATTGAAGGTTGGGAGTTTGATTCCTTTGGCATGCACTTCATTAGGGGAATTCAGATTAAACCATAAATCCTCTATGCTGCAGTGTATGGTTGGTTAAGATATACCGGTACTAGTAGTTAAGGGAATAGATTGTGACGTAGACCTAAGTTTGGCCTGGCAGGCAAAATAGCTCTGAACACTAGAAGACTGTAGACGGCGTAATCAGCACTGTTAGGTGAAAATGATTGTGAATATTGGTACTGATAAAGTAACATTTTGTAGGCCTATTTCTAGGGTAGCTAGTGTTAATTTCTGCCTTGTGCTGGAAAAACACAACTTCAAGAAATATTTAATTTTTTGTTATTTTAGATTTCAAATGCTTAGCCGAATTTTTATCTTCAGTATCTAACTAACAAATTTTTTCTTAGTGTAAGCGTACGTAGTTACTGCCCAGTAAACATGCTAATATTGGGACAATATTGTTTCGATATTGTCTCATATAGTCATTCTGTATTGTATTGATATGGGGTTTTGATATTGACACAACATAGGTTTGCTCATCGGGGATATATTGTTTCGATATCGTCATCCAATGCTGTCTGTATGTTGGCTCATATAGTTACGACATAGTTATCCTATACTGGATCTATGTCTAACAATGCTGGAACCCATATTGGGTTAATATGGAGTTGCTATAGTCACCCTATATTGCCTTTATATAGTCTTGTACTGTTGCGATATAGTCCTGTTTTTATAGTCATATACTGTTACGAATATAATCCTGCATTTGCTAATGCTAAAATCTTTCTTGAGTTGAGTTGATACAACGTACAGTATACAAATAGCAAAGCAAGTAAATATCAAAAGATGTAATACATATCACGAATAGAAATGTACAGATGTAATAAAACACATCACGCAGCAGCCTTCACGCTCATTCGTCGGTTAGATTTTGATTACAAGATTTTTTTCTTCTACCACATCGGTCCCGCCAGTTCCTCATGCAAGTGCTCACTTCTTTTTCAACAGAACCCTTAGTATGAGGATTCTTCAACACAGCTTCTGCAAACAAACACACGAAATCGTGATCTATATTTTGTTGATATATTATAGTTGTTTGCATGAAAAAACCGCTTAGACTAGCGACTTCGATTTCCTTAAAACAACCTCACCTCAAAGTAATAGTCGTAAAAAAGAGAAACAATTAAAAGCATACTTGTTGGCAATGTTTTAACAAACATAGGAGTAGTTTCTCAAGCGGAGCGAACATCGACCCTCCAAACACTTCACCTAAGGGGTGGTTGGGGTGGAGCGGTCCGCGACTTCCTGACGCGAGACAACTCATCCCGGGACATCCTGACGCTAAAAGCTCCAAACTTTCGCGCTCTGCTTTTTTTCTTCTTTTCTCTTTTCCGCGCTACGCTTTTAACGATTAACGTTCAATGATTGTGACGTAAGTATAACATTTTCCGTTAATTGCAAACTTCATAGGAATCTCTGTTTTGCAGAAACAACTAAAATGCGGGTTGTATTTTCGCGAAAACAATCGTGATAAAATCAAACCCAAGTTAGCAAATCTGTAAAAATCCTGGCGATAAGTTTCAAACGATGACCGAATGCCGCGGTTGAAAGTAGTATATGTTTTGCTATTATTGAACGACCACGTAGATACTTCATAAACAATAATACGTGTGGTTAATTTACAGAGAAAAATGCTCTAAAAGGAATTGTATGTTGAAAGAAAATATTTAAAATATAATTCAAAGTCAAGTACCGCAAATCGAAATTATATAACGCAGCGATTAAAGTTTATTATTTTTGCCTATTATTATTGGATGACCACGTTGCAATTTTACACACATTTTTTATAAAAAAGTTATTAGGTTTTGGTAAACAATAGTTTTTCAATAGACAACGTTTGAAATTAAAGTTGAAATTACGGCAAAGAATGAAAATAGATTAAAAATACTGTGCAATAGTTTGTAATCATCCAATTAATTGATTTCCCAATAGGCGGTTTATTTAGTTTTAACCTCGATTAATTGAGCCGTTAGTTTATGCAATCGCAGTTTTTACTTTGAATGACTTTGAAAGGACAAAACAAGACGGTCACACGCTTCATATCACCTTGCCAAATTATCGTAATTTCTCCGCTTGCAAAATCAAAGCATTTAAATAATAACAAGTTGCTAATTTCGATAAGCTCCAAAATTTTCAGTTCATTAAAGAGTAAGATCACCAGAATGACAACAAGTTGCTCATCGAAATGCTATCGACAATTATTGCTAACCAAAAACTCACAACTTTTTTTCATGAAAATGCGTGTAAAATTGCAACGTGGTCATCCAATAATAATAGGCAAAAATAATAAATTTTAATCGCTGCATTAATTAATTTCGATTTGCGGTATTGAACTTTGAATTATATTTTTAATATTTTCTTTTAACATACATTTCCTTTTAGAGCATTTTTCTCTGTAAACTAACCACACATATCTACAATTCCTTTTAGAGCATTTTTCTCTGTTTATGAAACATCTATGTGGTCGTTTAATAATAGCAAAACATATACTACTTTCAATCGCGGCATTCGGTCATCGTTTGAAACTTATCGCCAGGATTTTTACAGATTTGCTAACTTGGGTTTGATTTTATCACGATTGTTTTCGCGGAAATACAACTCGCGTTTGAGTTGTTTCTGCAAAACAGAGATTCCTATGAAGTTTGTAATTAACGGAAAATATTATACTTACGTCACAGTAACCGAACGTTAATCGTTTAGAGAAAAAAGCAAAGCCATGGCGTAGCACGGAAAAAAAAAAAGCAGAGCGCGAAAGTTTGGAGCTTTTAGCGTCAGGATGTCCCTGGCGTCAGGATTCCCGGGGTGAGTTGTCTCGCGTCAGGTCGGTCGCGTCAGGATGTCCTGCTTCGGTGGTGGAGAGAGTTTGAACATAGCAATGACAAATCAGAGTTAAATATAAACAGGATTATTTTCATCAGTATCTGCTTTTCTGCTCCAATACGTTCTTAATGCTGGCGCAATGACATAGTAGTAAACGCAATTAAAGCATCCTTTTTGCTATCGGTGGGCTTGGGACTACTCTCTTATCTAGCATATCGGTACCAAAACAGTTTTAGAAAGCTTGATATTTACTGTGTTAAGTGGCGACTTTAGTAAAGCGACAGTCAACGGCTTCACCTTAATGTAGAGGACTATACGTGATTCTGCAAGCCCAATTGAAAAAAAACACACGTCTGCATCCAAGATTTCAACAAATTTGATACATGCAAACAACAGGCCTACTTACTTATAACAGCGTTGCTCAAACGCTTATGCTGATTGAACGCCTCTTTCTGGACATCCGCTTTAAATGGTCCACTTTTTCCAGTCCAGTTAACGTACTCGCTGAGACTGCTGGACATTAGTGTCTCCATGACACGCCAACTCACTGCTTTGACCAAGGAGCCACCAACGATTGACAACCAATTTACCTAAAGCAAATTGTCATGGATTACTACACTTTAAAACAAAGATACGACAACCGCAGACAAAGACTTACTTACGCACAAGACAAGAATACTGCCTTTTTAACTCCGTTAAATTGTCAAAAAACAAATCAATACACTGTAGTATTGGCTATCTTTTCGATTTAGACGCAAACTAAACAGCGAAGTTTCAAATGCTTTTTAAAAATTTGAAAAAATCCCGCTTTTGGCTTTCACAAAAGCTGCGCCCCTCTAAATGCATTACTTAAAAAGTTATCTAGCAATTTGCTAACAGGTTTTGCAATTTTCACCCAAATTTGAACGTCTCCAAAACGCATCTGCAATTGGTGATTGTTATTAACAACTTGAAACCGCTACAAAACGAAACGTGGCTGTTGGCTTAAAATGCTGCCGGGAGTAACTGTGACTGATATTATGCAGTAACACCCACTTCAACTTGAATCAAACGCTGCTAAAGACATCGCACTCAACTTTCGCAGACGTCCGAAAGCTGGGTGTAAATCACAAAACATCTTTACAAAAAGCTTGACAACTTTTTAAATAAAGATTAGATAAAAAAGTGCGCAATTGGTGCCAATTTTTAAAAAATTTTCCTTCATAAAAATATCAACCTAACCCCGGAAGTATGCAAAAATTGATCCTCATCATCATCTCTTTCATTCTCACTGTTATCAGTGTCCAAATGATAACTGCTAACAGCATTGCCAGCATAGCGTAATTCCCTATTTTCATTGCTTTGCACAACTGGCACTGCAGTATTATCATCTACCAGTACATTTTCACAAATAGTATGGCTTTGCATTACAGTTTGGCCTACTGTAACATCTTTCTCCTCAACATTTTTATTTGCTCCAAGATCTTTTGACGTAAAAGTAGATAAATTACAAGCAGGTTGCTTGGATTTTTCTTTTCTAGCTCCTATTTCATTAGCCAGTTAATTGATTTTCCTCCGCTTTGACCAATATGAAGACATTGCACGACATTTGAACTTTCAATACTACCATACCAGTAGGTATCACCCTAAAGAATAGGTAGTGGCTATTTCGAGCCAAGTCAACTGACCACGAACCACCGGTTTTGTTACAGTGATTTCGCCACAAAGTGATGGTTTGGGAAAGATGGCTCTGGGGATAGTAAAAATATATTTAGGATCATTCTTTTCATCCAATCGGCGTTGTTCGCAGTCAGTTGTCGTGGTCCCATGGCTATTTTGCCTCCAGAGGCAAAATAGTTCTAAATGCTATTTTGCCTATGGAGCAGTGGCTTTTACCTTACGTTACAGTACTTATGTTGTTGCCCCTAAAATAGTTTAATGTATATCAATTAGGCTACTCTTTATACAAAAACAGCAACTATAAGAGCTGCCAATTCAAAATTAACACACAGAAAAACAAGATAATTTTTTATTACAAATGCATTTAATATTTAATGGGAAGGTTGATGCTGCTTTTTTGCATTAAGTGTTTTAACCTAATCTAGGCTGAGTGTAGTGTAGTTAAAGTACCGGTATGAGTCGTTGCTTTTTTGCGGAACCTTTGCGACTCGTGTATGAGCGAGCATGCATGTGCTCTCTTCTTAAAAAGCGGTCTCATTCAAAAACAGCTTAAATACGGCAAAATATTAAAAAATACTATATTAAAATTAAAATACTGTATTAAATATTATATTAAAGAATTTTATATTAAATAAATGAAAGCTCGCAAACTAACCACTAACCTAGCAACCAACCAATGAACCAACCATTAACTGTATGCAACAAAAAACTACGAGTTTTTATGACATTATGTATGTCATTTCCTGCAAAACTTACTCGAAAATTGGATTTTGGGTGGTAATTTAGCAGTTGACATAAGTTCTTAAGCAAATTACGCAAAGCTACTACTTTTAGAGACAACGATCTTTATTATTATTGCTACCTGCTGGTTGTTAAGCAAGGCTAAGGCTGTGCAGTACAGTCACTGTCAGCAGATCAACGCGGCAAAGACAGAGCAAAAATCCGCATAATAAAGAAAGAAAGAGGAGAAAGAGTGGGAAAAAGAGTTGCGTATTATCTAGTTTTATGTCATTGGTTAAACCACGCAAGTTTTCTGTGTAATTACTTTAAACACCTACACCACAGATGGACTAGTGCTAGGGACTTATTACCAGCAAAGGCTCTCTAACAATTTCATAGCAATTACACTTAAGCTGAAATCTTTCTAAGCACACAAAACTGCTTAAATTAACTGTGAAACAATATTTCCTGTCCTGCTAATGAGAAATTGAATTTTCCGCAACAATACACCTTGTTTTTGGAAAGTGAAAAATCTCCTCTTTTAACAAAAGGCTCCATTCCAAGATTTTAAAACTTTGTTTTGCGGTAGCGAACTCATTACTGCACGGTTCCAACCCAAACTCTCCAATCAATACTAGCATTGATCATACTCCAACTGCGTGCAAATAGAAGATTTTTACTTTTCTTAGATCCTGAAATCGGAGTAGTGGGCCATATTACCTGCAGGCCTTATTTTCTCTTTTTCAATTATTTACTACAGATACTGGCAAGGTAATTAACATTTTTCAATACGTTTTTTTTTTTTCTTCAAGCTAGTTTTTACAACTTGCTTTTTGTAATACTTGAGCTCAGATAATTCAAAACGAAAACCTCGAATTTGATCTTGCATAAAGATTCAATCCAGTTTGCATTCTGCAATATAGCAACTTTATTAGTGTCGTATCAGTTTGTGCATAGGTGGGCAAGTTAATGCAAAATCTTAGCTTCGTTAACCACTAGTCCGTTAACAAACTTCACACCTCCGTTAACGTTAATCCGTTATTTTCAGCTTTAATTAACGGAAGTTAATAAAGTCCGTTAATTCGTTAATATTTTGTGCGTAATTTACATTTCTTTTTATTTACTCGCTTCTAGAACACGTATTGATGCTGTTGAGCTGATTGTAAGGAAATATTTATTGCGATGAGGGTGTTTTTGTGTTTTGGAAGTTACATTTTACAGTCTAATCTAAATTCAAGATAAAAATAGGTTCAAATGCACTAAAGAAGCTGCGATCGGAAAATCTTTGGAAATTGTGAACAGCAATAATTGATAGACTATGAGGCTGCAACTTATTATTTGCCACAAAAAAGAGCTCGTTTCTTCGTTTTTTTTTTTATAAAACTCGTGCTAATACGCAACTGTACCGGCACGATGAATAAATGGTGCAAGATATTAACAATAAAAACTTTAACGAAAGTTTACAGAACTTAACGGAAGTTAATTTAGTCTGTTAACATGAAAAAACTTTTTAACGGATTAACGAGTTAATAAAAAAGTTAGCTTCGTTATTAACGGATTAACAATTAACGGACTTGTGCCCACCTATGAGTTTGTGTAATGCTAATTTATTCTGTCTTTACACAGCAGTATCGCATTCACTATTTCTGAGTTAAACTATAAGTTTAACTCAGAAATAGTGAATGGAAATAAAATATGGAAATAAACACATTTCATCTTTCACGTCATCTTAAGAAGTTGTATTGAGGAATTTAGCACATTTTGTTTTCCATTCCTAATGTTTTACTGCAAAATCTCCACGTTTTGACTTGTTTTTGGACACATACATGTTTAAGCATGGAAATACACATTTCCACTCTGAGGTTTCCACGTTTTCGATTTACAGTGTAGGCAAAAATGTTTTCCATTAAAAATCAAATTAATTTCACTAAGGCCTTTGTTGCACATTTGGAAAAACTAATGGGCAAAAAATATGAAGAAGTCACACTTGAAAATAAAGCAATTTTTACAACTTTAAATCAAGCGTTAACTTTAAGGCCCAATCTACTCAGCGTAAGAGCATATTTTGAGTTTAATTTCAACAAATTTCGTACGCTTTACCATTGTACAAGCTGCCAGTTGGCTTAATAAACTAGCGGTACGCTTATACGTACGATTTTATTGCACAGTGTAAACCGGGCCTAGAGTGACTTAAATCGTCAAATAAAAAAAAAACTCTCACCAATGCTTGTTGAGTAGGCTACTCGGCACTTGTAGCAGCTCTTCAAGCCTATCGATTTCTTCAAATGTTTTTGCTTGCATTTTTTATTTCTGAAGGTAATTTACACGAAGTAACGTCAGCAGGAGTTGTTTGATCCATCAATGAGTTGGCCGTACTAGTCAGTATCCCAACTAGCTGCTTCAACTCCATAACGGATTTAATCAGGTCATCCACAAGATGATCACCAACAAGATATTTTGTACTTATTGAACAATTTAGCATTAAACCAGTAAGCACAATGGTTGTACATTTCTTTTACATACTGTATTGCCATTCGAGCAATATTTCATGTTAAATAATACAAACATTTCACAATTTAATTCTCAACGTTATGCATAGGTAAAAAAAAAACTTCGGAAAGATCAGCACTTAGCCATGATCAGCTTGTAAGCTGTAAATTTATTTAGACTTGCGTATTTTCGTTAACCACGTCAGAAAGACTTCCGTAAAATTGTACAATAGTTATTGATTTAGAAATTTGCAGCTCATTTTCTTCTACAGAATACTTGAGACTAGTTATACACATTGTTAATTAGTCATTATATTGCGAAGGCTAATCGAAAAAACTACGTACTGCAGAGATTCATACTTGATTGTGATGTTGTGCGATTTGGCAGGTTTGAAAATGATCGCACCAGGTTTTGCTGCGTTGGTAAGAATGAAGCCATTTGGCTGCAATGTCGAATCGATGTTGAAACGACAGTCGATGGTGGCGTAGAAATGACAGTCATTGGTGGCATCGAAGAGACCACGGGTTGCATTGATACAGAGGTTTGACCAAATGATAGTTGGTTACTTGTCGATAATTGATTGCCCGGGGAAGGGGTTTGAGAAAGTTGGGTTGAAGGAGGCGGAAGTTCATTATATGCTTCATTTTCTGAAAAACCTTCTTCACTATCTTAAAAATCGATTTGTTGCGAAATCGCTTTGGGGCTTTTCGTCAGCAAAACACGATACTTAAGTTACCTTACATTGTCACAGCATGCGATTTAAAAAATGCTATTTTTTATATCACGGTCGGTATCATATTAATCAGAGGTGGAGTCGAGGACACAAGGCTCGAGGCCAAGGACATAAAAAAATTTCAAGGCTGATTCGAACTTGTTGACCTTTTGGCCTCGTGGTGTTTCTCGGATCTTTGTCTTGTCTTTAGTTTTACGCCTTGGTTGGGAAAAAGGCAATTTCTCGACCACGTGGAGCTACTCTCGTTAAAATATTTTTGTATTGGTAAATTTCCTTCTTTTTGGAACAAGCATTCGAAGTCGCAACATTAGTTTTTAGGATTGACTCAATTTTTGTTTATTTTGTAAGCTGTTAGTTACCACTTGGCAGAGCTTTGCTAATTTCTGTATTTGGGCTCTGAGCTTCTACCTGGTACGGCGCTTCAAACTTGCATCTATCTTTCCCTCACTTTCGTAAGTTATTGTTACTCAATTTTGTGATATTATTTTGGATTATGTGTACGTAGATAAAATTGATTAAAACATTTCTGATTAGCGACTAGTAATAACTTTTAGTTTGTAATTTGTAATAACCCACTTTATTTTGTATTAATTTTGTAGAATGTAGAAAATTTGACTTAAATTATTCTTTTCTGTCTCTTAATCCCAAAACCTTCATTCGAACTGACATACTGAAATATTTCATTAATTTTTATTATTTTGTGATCGCTAAAATTCTGTTTGTGTTTATTTTAACTTCTGTACCGCTAGTGTGTGCTATTGTTTACGCGTGTACCATTTCAGGATCACGGCAGTTACAGCCGTGAATTATTACACCTGTATTACAACATCTATTTGGCTGAGTCGTTGATCCGTGAGGCGGAAAGCTGCATCTATTTGGAGCGACCAATTTAGGCAATTTTGCTTAAAAACGAAACAAAGGCCAAGGACACAGACGCAAGTGTTCTCCAAAAAAAAAACTCCTCAAAATTTTTTTTAGGCGATCCCAAAAAAAAAGGTCTTCAAAAATTTTTTTCAGGCGAAAAAAGTTAAAAAAAATTTTTTTCAGGCGATCTCTACTTGAGGAAACCAAAAAAAGGTCTTTGAAGATTTTCCACAAGGTTTCTGGCGTTTTCCAACAAAATTTCAACCGTTCAAAAATAGTGCTGTCCTCAAGTCGAGGACAGGGGAATTTTCGAGGACTTGAGGCTTCAAGGACTTCAAAATGTGTCCTCGAGGCCAAGGACGTCGTCAAGGACTCCACCTCTGATTTCAATATTCAAAAAATATTACTCATTTTCAAAACAAAGATGGTTTTTGCAACTTTGTTTCTAGCTAAGAGGAGCAAGTCTACTTCCACAGAAAGAAAAGCAGCAAAATTATGTGCTAGACTAAAATTAAACAACGCCCCTATAAAAATATGAAAAATCGTATCTTGATTTACGCTATTCGCAATAAAAACCTTTGAAACCCCAAAGTAATCAATCCAAAACTAATTTTAAACATGTTAATCTGCTGTGCATATCCAAAAATAAAAAATCACAGATCAATGCAACCATTCACGGAAACTATCAAAAGTTGCGCTTTGCCTAACTCTGCTTATTAGCATTCACAGCATACCCATATTTCATCAATTACAAAACTTTTACTAACTTACTTTTTAATGGGAAGCAACCATCATCTTCCATGCAGGTGTTGATATCAGATGAATTCATGGCTTTTTCCTTTTCAATTGCACGTGCTTGAGTCTCTACAACTAAATCATTTTGACTTAAAGGCCACCTAATGTCTGCTAACCAATGCATTTAAAATGCAATAAAAAAGTATTACTAATCGAATGCTGAAACCTTGTTTAGATGCTCGTACTCAGTTTCAAGCTTTCGCGTTTTTAAAAAGTGACATGACGTCATCAGACCCAGGAGTTTGGTGCCTTCGACTAATTTGTCTTTGCAAAGGATAGGCGATTTTGGAAAGGCATGTTGATAGCAGCTTGCTAGTCAAAAAGTGTTGTGCAAAAAAGGCGTAATTAGCTCAAAGTAAAGTCGAAGGCACCAAACTCCTGGGTCTGATGACGTCATGTCACTTTTTAAAAACGCGAAAGCTTGAAACTGAGTACATGCATCTAAACCAGGTTTTCAGCATTCGATTAGTAGTACTTTTTTATTGCATTTTAAGTGCATTGGTTTGCAGACATTAGGTGGCCTTTAAGGCAAAAGCACAAAACAATTGAGCAATTGCAAGATAAATCGCATTTGAGCAAGAGCAAAGATAATAGAATATAAACTAAAGTTTTATAAATAATGAATAGGGTAAGGGTAAACGGATGAAAACGTTTTGACGTAGTTGTGCTAGTAGACTTAGGATTAAGGTTTTACGTGCACGTCCTAAGGGTTGGCGTCAGAGTTTGCATTAAAAGTTGGGCTAAGATCGGCTGCATTAAAACCGCTTTCACCAAACCGGTAGTATCAGAAATTGATGGATCCAAAGGTAAACTGTACTTAAAGCCGCATTTACACGGGCGACGTTTTTGCGTGCGATTTTTTGATAAAAATGGATCTGGCAAAGTTGCATTTACTCAACGGCGGTTTTGATCATGAAAATTGGGACCTTACTGATGGAAGTAATTGTCTTAACTTGGTTTCATACCAATATTGTTATAATTGAAAACTTTAGAAGAGAATCGGTGCTGCGATAAAAAATCGCAGTGAGATCAGTTCCGATTTTGTTTTAAAAAGGTTTTGAATATCACTATCGGAATGGAAACAACTTGAGACAGTCATTTTCAGCAGTAAGATAACTTTCATCACAATGAGAACCATTATTGAATAGATGCAACTTTGCCACATCCATTTTTATCAAAAAATCGCACGCAAAAAAGTCGCCCGTGTAAATGCGGCTTAATAAAGAGCCACTTTTTACATGGTCAACAATTAATTCCCTTGAAACCACCAAAAGACATGGTACTCTTTGCTTTTTGATCACCTAAAATCCTAAGTTCATTAAACCAAAGGGGGGTGAAATCGACTTCTTTTGAGAGACCCTGTTGTAACTTGTAGGTATAAACAAAGCAAAATATGTCATCAAGTGTAATATCATATTGGTCGTTTTGTTTATTGCACAATTTATTCATGAACTGCATCTTGATTTGATTAATGCTGTATTTCATATATTTTAGCTTACATTGGTTCTCAACGATTTTATTGTACTATTAAGACTATAATTATTTAAATTGTTTATTTTTGTTTGTTTGCAAATATTGAAGTTGTTGAATTCCGTATGCCTGTACTTTTATTGCTCAGCATTATGCCTTGTTTTTATCCTGAGTTATTTTCTAGCTTTTGATTGTAAAACTATCAATTCAATTACCCGTATACCAAAATTGACTGTTACATTTTGGTGGATATAATATTGACTTTGGCTTCTGCCAGGGCATGGTATGAAATGGAATGGAAGACAATTTTTCCGTATTCCATACTGGCAATTTTCTGTCATTCTGTATCCATTTCATACTTAAAATCTTCCATTCCATGCTAAAATTTTCTTCCATTCCAAAAAACTTTTCTATAGGAAGCAACGCAACCATAATTTGCACCTTCGCAATCTTAAGCGAATACCTTCGCGAGTGATCTCTCGCGAAGGCAAGCAAGCACTCACGAAGGTGCATGTAACATTGCAAAGATGCAGATTATGCGGTGCGTTTTTTTCTGTCTAAACATATCTTAGGAGTGGAGACCATTTAAGATACAAAACCTACGCAACTATTTCAGCAGATTTTTATAGCCTGAGAAGACCTTCAAGGATTTAATAAGCGGACAAATTTACTAACAGCCTACGTTTTATGTAGAATACTAGGCTTAGGGCGCCAGTTTTTTGATATCATTGGATATTTACCAGACAAATATTTTGACATAATTTGGGGGTACCAACCCCTTAAATGGATTCCCCAAAAATCAAATTTTTCAACGCTTAAGCTAGGGTGCCTTTTTTCATATCAGCAGATATTTAGGAGACAAATATTTTGACATAGTTTAAGGGTACACCCCTAGGAACCTCCCCATATGGACCCCTAAAATCAATTTTTTTAAACGGCTTAACCTAGGGTTCTAGCTTTTTTGATATCTGCAAATATTTAAAAGCGAAATATTTTGACATAGTTTGGAGGTACCCCTTCTACCCCCCTCCCGGAAACCCCACCCCCCAAATGAACACTCAAAAAAACAATTTTTTGAACGGCTTAACCTAGAGTGCCAGTTTTTTTTTATTATTAGCTCTTTAAAAGACAATTAATTTGACGTAGTTTGGAGGTACCACCCCCATGGACCCTCTCCCAAATCAATTTTTAAAAGGTCTTAACTTACGGTGCCAGTGTTGTTGTTTTTTTTTGATATCAGTAGATATTTTACAGACAAGAATTTTGGCACCAGGGACTCCCGAAAGATGAACTTTTTGAACGACTTAACCTAGGCTACCAGTTTTTTTTTTGATATTAGTAGATATTTAACAGACAAATATTTTGACATGTTTTGGAAATACCAACCCCAGGGGATCTCCCCAAATGGACCCCTCAAAAATAAATTTTTTGAACGGCTAAATTTGCGGTGTCAGTTTTTTTGATATCAGTAGATATTTAGCATACAAATATTGTGGCATAGTTTGGGGGTATCACCTCCCCAGGGACCCCCAAATGGACTCCCGAAAACCAACTTTTCGAACGGTTTAAGCTTGAGTGCTAATTTTTCTTAGATATCAGCTGATGTTTCTTCTTCTTTCTTCTTCTCTTCTTTCTTCATTGCCCGCTTTTCCGTGAGGGTTGCTGGGGAAGTAGCTCAAGATTGAGCCGCCACATCTCACGGTCTTCCACCATCTCCATCATTTCGCTTGGGCGAAGTCCCAAGCGATTCCATCCAAGATCCTCAATGTAATCGGTCCATATAGTTCTAGGTCGTCCAACTGGTCTTTTCCTATTTGCTTTGGCAAGTAAAACTTGTTTGGGGAGTATTTCCTGAGGCATTCTGCTTACATGGCCAAACCATCTAAGCTGAGATCTTTCAATTCGGAGAAGTAACGGCTCGATGTTAAGAGATTTTCGAATCTCAGAGCTACGCACCTTGTTAAACATTGTAACTCCTTCGATTCTTCGTAAAAACCTCATTTCGGACGCTTGCGCTTGTGATCGCATTCTTTCGGTCATTACCCAAGATTCATGACCATCAGTGAGAATGGGGAACAAAAACTGCTTTGGAAATTGAGAGCTTAGCCTTTTTTGACAATTCTCGTTTCATGGCAACCGAGTAGTGCAAAGCTCGCATTACTGCACTAGCCTTGCTTATTCAGGTATCGAGTTCTTCGTCTTGCCTTCCGTCACTCGTAAATGCAACCCCACGATACTTGAACTTCTCTACTTGCTTCAGGGTCCCTCCATTCACTTGTAATGCGCACTGATCACGGTTTCTTGAAAGATGAAGTACCTCAGTTTTGGCCGTGGTTATTTTCATTCCGGCGGTGTTGCATGCATCTGAAAAGCTATTTAATGCGCGCTGGAGGCCAGATTCTGTGGAAGAAAGCAGAACCAAATCATCAGCAAATAGCAGACTACTAATTTTGCAATTTTCAATCGTGGCACACTCATCAGCTTGGCTGCATTTGTCGATCCAATTCATGTAAACAATCAGTAGAAGCTAGTCATGCAAACGCTCACGCACGTGTCATTGCCTTTTTCTCATGCAATTGATTTAAATACGACATTTTGTCACTGCATTATTGCAAGCTGCACAGTGTAGTGGTTATCATGCTCAACAACCAACCGTCCGCAACCGGGTTTGATTTGCGAATGGGTAGTGAAAGTGTGATGCAGTAAGCAGGAACTGGGAAGGAAATGCACGAAGCTATCTTTCTTTGCTTCAAAACCTTGCATTACAGTCAGTGACGTGCGGTGAAGCTTTTGGTTGGTGAGGCACATTTTTTTTTTCTCAAATTTTTTTGCAAAAAACTTAGTTAAGGAATTTTTTTGCAAAAAAATTATTTAAGACAATAAATGACAAGCAAATAATCAGAGGCGTTGCTAAGGATGGTGACACCCGGAGCGGGGAGTGCGTGGTGCCATCCTGTATGTGTGACGCACCTTTCATGATGTCACCTCTCTGTTAGTGCAGACCAAAAAGAAAAAAGAAGGTCTTCGCCAAAAATTCAGTGGGTTTTCGGTTCAAAAGTAAGTGAAAACCAAAAAAAGAAAAAAAAAGGTCTTCGCCAAAAACTCTGTGGGTTTTCGTCGCGTATGTGGATTGAGACCCAATAAATTGAAACAAAAAGTCTTCATCACAAATGCATTATAAAATGGTGTCACCCCAAAATGGTGACACCCGGGGCGGCCCCCCTGCCCTCCCCTAGCGACGCCACTGCAAATAATTGTTTTCGTAACCATTAAACGAAGACCAAATTTTTCAATAATTAATTTATTCGTTTAATTTTTGAAGTTCACTTAAAGCCAAATCAATTCTTGAAGTTTCGGAAATCTATAAAGGTAGCCAAGCCTATTCTTTGGCTTTGAATGTGGACATTATTGAAGTTTTTGTGCTTGGTAAGCCTTCTTGGCAATTTCTCTAAGTCACAAAACCCGGTTTCAATCCCAACATTATTATTTGCTAAAAACATGAAAGCAAAAATGAAGATTTTTAAAGCGCAATCACTCTTTTCTTGAGTACGGTTCTGCTCTTTCTGAATTGAGGGGTTCTTTCGTAATGATGTCTCGAGCAAATTTTTTAAATCGGTTTTCTTTTAGCTATAACTTCAAGTTTAGATTAAAAACTTAGTTTAGAAAGTCTCTTGGGTTTGAGACTAAATTTTCTTCCATTTTAGTTCATTTTCTTGTATTAAATTGTGTTTATTTCGCTGGAAAAATAACTTGTTCAATTTCGCAATGAACGAAAGACTACAAAGAAAACTGCTTCGACTTTTACTCATTCCATGACGTCACAGGTGAGGCGTACCGCAGAATCAGATTTAAAAGCATTATGCGTTGTTCGCGATTTGTCTTGAGAAAAAAAGGCTTACTTTTAGTTCTTTATTAAAATTTGCTTAGCTAAAGTGAGGCACAATCAAGCTTCACTTCGGATGTTTGAAGCGATGCTCAATGGCACGCCGTAATGATAGCAATATTACCTACACCGAAAAGTTTGGGCGTTTTAATGCGAAAGACATAACATAAAAGCAGTGAATACACAAAAAAGTAAATATGACAAAAATTAATAAAGTTTTTGATAAATATTCTGATTTGTGTGAAACCATTTTATTTTAATTATATACTTTATTTTCGTTTTCCTTTGCACAATTCTACAGGTGAGGCACTGCCTCCCCTGACCGCACGTCCCTGATTACAGTTAGCTAGGGTTGGGGCAGGGATGCCAGCCTGAGGGGATAGCAATTACATAGCAGCAGCTTTTTAGCTTACGAAAGCGACGTACCGTTACGCTTGAGTGCGGCTCACTGCGTAAGTTTTGCACAACTAGCTCCTCGTAAACAATCAAAAGGAGAGGTGACAAAACGCACCCTTGCCGGAGTCTAATGCCCACATGAAACGGCTTTGATTGCTTGCCATTTTCCCGAACACAAACCTCCGGTCTGCAGTAGAATGTAGAGATGGCAACTGTGCAGCGTACGCGGCCGCGCGCTGTTGTTGGTGCACCGCGCCGCGCAGCGTGGCAACTAAAATCTGCATTACGTCACAGCATCAGCGCCGCGCTGCATACAAAAATTTTTTTACAACAGTTTGAGATTCTTAAGTTATTTATGTGTACCAAATTTCAAAGCAATGAGTCCCGTAACTTCAGGTTTTGGACCCAAAAACTACTTCAAAAGTTTGGTATAAAAAGCGGTCTTATTCAAAAACGGCTCAAGTATGGCAAAAAATCTTTCACATGGTTATATGTTGTAAGATACTCTTTCATCTCTACCTACACTTTTAGCCACTTTGAGTTTTTTTTTCTTTTTCCATTTTTTGCTTTCTAAATTTTGTGCACTCTTCTCCTAAACCACACAACATCTGTATCTAATTTTTGTGTAAATTTGTTGGGCTGCAAATGCAATTTCGTTTCCTGAATTTTTTTGAGGCTTCTCCCCAAAACCTCCCCAAAATGGGAGCCTAAAAAACAAATTTTTTTAATTGCTCAAGCTAGGGTGATAGTTTTTTGTTTTTATTGGTAGATATTTAAGCAAAAATAGTTTGACATAGTATGGAGGTACCACCCCCCCCCAGGGGCCCCCAAATGGACTCCCCAGAAATTAGTTTTTTGAACGGCTCAAGCTAGGGCATTACTTTTTTTATACCGGCAGATGTTTAAAAAACAAATATTTTGACATGGTTTGAGAAAGCGACTCTTTTGAAAACTCTCCAAAATAATATCCCTAAAATCAATTTTTTTATATGTCATAAGCTAGAGAGCTAATTTTTTTCTGATGTTAGTGGAAATTTAAAGGATATTTAACTTGCGGTGCGGCGCGGTGCTGCGTGAACTTAGTTGTGTTTAAATGTGGTGCGGTGCAGCATGTGGACAAAGTTTACAGACACAGCGCAGCATGCGGATGCATTTTTTGTTATCCGCACCATCTCTAGTAGAGTGACTTAATAGCGCGTAACAATCAGAGCCGGGCACCGCAAGTTTTTTTTAAGTCCGCAGTCCGCAAATCCGCAACCGAATTTCAATTTTCTTAATCTGCAACCGCAAGTCCGCAATTACACGTTTAAAAGCTTAGTCCGCCACCGCAAGTCCGCAACGACGTTTCAGGATTCTTAAATCCGCAACCGCAAATCCGCAACTTTGTAATTCTTGAAGTCCAGTACCGCAAATCCGCAACTTTGTTGTATTTGAAGTCCGCACCGCAAGTCCGCAACTATTTATGAACCTAGTTGAAGAGTTTTGCAATCAACCGTGTCCCGAAGTGATCTGCTCAGAGGTGATTAGCAAACATATGTCAAAAGTTGTGACTTGTGGGAAGTACAGCAAGTGTTTGGTGGATACATTCCACGCAATAAAGGAAATTACTCACAATTGTTGATTGTTGTAAATGGACAATAGCATGACTTGTTATTGAGCTGCGTTTTCGGATGGCAAACTTAAAAATCGCCCAGCCCCTCTTACTTTCATGTCCATCTCAAAACAGATTTAAACGCTTGTATTTTTGGTTAAAGCTTTTAAGTGACTTGGCTAAGGGGGGTTGTAGCCCCCAGCCCTTGTGGTTTGCGCTACTGCTTATACAGTAGGAGCCTAAACTACGTGATGGACTAAACTACGAGCCTAAACTACCTAAGCTACTGCTTATACAGTAGGAGCCTAAACTACGTGATGGAAGCACAATGCACAACCCACCGATGAACCCTTAAAAATGCTACAATGAAGCAGGGGATTCGAAGATTAAAAGCCATTGGATTACAGTGAGAAGCCACCAAATAGCGGAGCACAATTCGTATTTCCGCTTACAACAAAATGTTCTAAAAAAGCTTTTTGTTTTCAAGACAGAAAAACGCAAAGGCAGTAGAAGGCAAAAAAACAATCATATCACTAATTGCATAGGTGGGCACAAGTCCGTTAATCGTTAATCCGTTAATAACAAAGCTAACTTTTTCATTAACTCGTTAATCCGTTAAAAAGTTTTTTCCTGATAACGGACTAAAGTAACTTCCGTTAAGTTCTCTTATCTTCCGTGAAGGTTTTTATCGTTAATATCTTGCAGCTTCGTTGTGCATTTGAACTTGTTTTTATCTTGAAATTAGATTAGACTGTAAAATGTAGCTTCCAAAACACAAAAACACCACCATATAGCAATATATATTTCCGTATAATCAGCTCAACAGCGTCAATACGTGTTCTAGAAGCGAGTGAATAAAACGAAATGTAAATTACACGCAAAATGTTAACGGATTAACGGACTTTATTAACTTCCGTTAATTAAAGCTGAAAATAACGGATTAACGTTGACGGAGGTGTGAAGTTTGTTAACGGACTAGTGGTTAACGAAGCTAACGTTTTGCATTAACTTGCCCACCTATGACTAATCGTATTACTAAATTTTTGGTCCCTAGTTTCGATAAATGCTGTAGGAACGAGACAACCACACGCTACCAGCACTGCCGTCGCCAGACCAAACGAAGTGAGGGGCCCTAGCCAAAAACGGGGGCACTATAAAATAGACTGAACTTTTGTACATAAAAACTGATACTTCACAGCTACAATTTTGCATTCATCTTTGAAAAAAGAGACATATAAGCCTGGCATCATTTATTAGCTTGTTTCGTATGTGGCCCGTACAATCGCTTGAAAAATCTGTCTGCAGTAGTGAATAACATCAGAAGGGCAACCAGGGTTTTACAAAGAGAGAGGGTGCTTGAACCAAAAATAAGTGTTTTTCGCACAAAAACTGTCTAATTTGAAATGGTCTAATTGGTCCCATGCTGAACAAACCGTTGCAACTCAAGCGTGTCACAGAGGGGGCAGAGCTTCCAGCTGCTGGGTGATTTTTGCAATTTTGCGGCAAAAATGGCGATTTTAACGCCATTTAAATCACATTTCACACGCTTTAAAACCATATCAATAATTACACAAAACTGCTAAAATTCAGAAGTCACTGAAAGATTTAGATTGTCCAGCCTCTTGAGCCCCCATATACTTCAGGTCAAGTCCAAATCACGTTTAAACGCTTATTTTTTTGGTTATATTTTCTGAATGACTTGGCTTAAGGGGGCTGATGCCCCCCTTAACCCCTTCCCCCTGGTTGCGCGACTGACAGCGACCTAAAATAAATCTTGAGTGAGCTCTAAAAAACAAAAACAGCTGATTTTTTCAAAAAATGCTTCACGTATTGTTTCACGTCATAATCACTAACGAAATACTGGTAACGCTCCTATAGGTATAGGCTACATCCCTCTTCCGCGACACATCCGTAAAGGCGTGTTAATAAGACGGATTATTGGGTCACGTTTATGTAAAGCAGTTAGTGGCCAGCAATTTTGCAAACAATTAAGAAAACTTCAAACGAGAATCATGTTTGAAGCTTATTATTCCTTTTTCTATTATTGCTTGTTGTCTTGTCGTTACGAGATGCTCCAAACAGCCATTCTGAGTAAACCGAAATGGGGGGGCACAAGAAGTCGTTAGGGGGGACGGCGCCTCTGGCCCCACCGTAGCGACGGCACTGGCTACCAGCACAAAAAACAATACACCAGTGGCTAAATTTGTGAACTCACGGTAAAAAAACAACCAAGCCATACTTTGAACCAGGGCTGCAAATTCGAACTTAAACTCGAAAAAAGTCGGTAGTTTTGCCGACCTCGAAAAAACAGCATGTCAACAAAAAGAAAGCGATTAAGTCGAAAAGCAGACTTAGTATTTTTGTCAGCCTAAACTAAAAAAACTTGATATTTTTGCCGAACTTGAAATCGAAAAAATTAAATTGATTTTTCATGTTTGACTGGGTTAATTAAAACATAAATATTTTACGAAAATAGAAAAGAGTTTCAATATTTGTAAAAAACTTGCGGAATTGCGGACTAAAATTAAAAATAGTCCGCAACCGCAAGTCCGCAATTTAAACTGCCAAAGTCCGCATGCCCGCAACTTTTTTCGTTAGTCCGTAATTGCGGATTTGCGGACTAACTTGCGGACTTGCCCGGCTCTGTTTATTACGTACTAGCACAAGTTACGAACATCTTGCAAAGAAATTCGAGCGAACTGTTTTAACGTGTGTTGGGCGAGACGGCTCAGAAATGGCAGTTTGTCTACGAAGATTTTTTGTTCGTTAGCACTTTTTAGCGAGCGAGAATGGCCTTTACGAGCTCGCTAGCACGTTTTGTCACGTCCCCCCTGGTTCGGAGTTTTGTCTCCGTTTGTTGATGGTGTGCGGAGTTTACGAGATGACTCGCAAGTAACAATGTTTTCGCAGCAGGCTAGCAACAATATGAGATTGACTAGGCGTAAACAGTGTTCGCGGCGTTGATCTGATGGTTTTGACTTGCGATCTGATGTCTGATGTTTTTTGATGAAAATCTGACGTTAAATTGTTATGGAGCATATCTGTTGTTTTTTAATGAAAATCTAATTTAAATTAGACTACGCAAACAAGGGGGCAAGTCCCAAAAAAAAGAAGTTGGAAAAGAGATTAGGCTAGTGTAACTCAAAAAATACGTCTATAACAATCCCTGTAGGAAAAATCTGAAAACAGTTGGAAAAGAGGTGATCTAAAAAAAAGGTTTTCATGCAATTCTACTGTATCAAAAACACGTCGGAAGAAAGGTGTGTAAATCCATGCAATAAAAAAGTTTTTATCTCATTTTATCACCTGTTGTAAAATGTTTTTGTGGAAAATTTGCTGATGAAAAATCGTTTTTATGTTTTTTTTACAAAAATCTGATGGTTTTCGGATGTTCTTGTTGGTAACATTGCACCTAAATTTATGTTAGGCCCACTGGTAGGCATGCTCAAACCACACTGACTGACCTGACCATGCATACTAAATTGGCATGAAGTTATGTAGGCTACTAGCCATTTGCACGGTGTACATTGTTGACTGTACTGTACCAGTATTTACAGCTTTGTTTAGTTTTTTTATAATTTCTACCACTCTAGGAAACAGCTTAGCAGTTCCGAATTAGCAATAATGTGCCTAGGCTAACTAAAATACTGGTATACATTAGACCTGTAGACTTGGCCTACCAGCATCTATCTACAGAACAAGCTTAATGCAGTGAGTACCAGGTACTGATTCAGTTCCCTCATTAGCTGTGTGGTCAAAAAGTTGCCAGGACAGTCAACAAAATTAGACTGGTGGAGCAGAATGCTGTGTTTATTCCCAGTGGCTCAGCCAGATAAGTACCATACTGTACAAAAAAGGAGGGGAAAATTTTTAAATATGTTTGTTGCCTAGCCTACAGTAGCCTAACTGTATGCAAATTGGAAGGTTTTAATTTAGGCAAATTGTTTCACAATTAATATCAATATGAAAGTCTTGGTGATAACAGACAGCAGTCCTGTTGCTACCAGTACCGGTAGGCTATCGTAATTCTGCAAGAAGCATCAAATCTCAAAAAAACAACGTAGTTAGTAATGTTAGTTAGCATAGTCGGCATTTCAAGGCATTTGGCATATACTCTGTACCGTACTTAAATTGTAGGGGGGACACGTCCCCCCATCGAGAGTTAGCGTCCCCCCATCGAGATTTAGGTGTCCCCCCATCGAGATTTGAGCGCTAAATGATGAGACGAAAAAGACTTAATACCACGTTGTTAGCTCTTCTGAGACTGTTTTTTTGTGCTGGAATGGACTGAAAAGTGATTTAAAGCATTTTTTGAAGGCAGTGGCTATTTTGCCTCTGGAGCCAAAATAGCCTCATGTTATTTTGCCATTTAGAGGCAAAATAGTCCTAGCGGCTATTTTGCCGCAAGTGCCAAAATAGCCCTAATCCTAACCCAAACCCTAACCCTGAACCAAACTCTAATCCTAATCCTAACCCTAATCCCAACCCTAACTCTAACCCAAACCCGAACCTAAACAGAGGAAAAACACTATTTTGCCTCTAGAGGCAAAATAGCCACTTCCTTTTTTGAAACACATATGCAGGGGTTGGGGGGCTAATTCGTCAAAATAAAAGTCACAAATCAATAAAAATCTTTAAAAATGCCCAAAACTAAGCAATCAGATTTGATCGCTGGTGTAAAAAGGCCAAACATAGGTTTCATCAACAAATATATTATAAACTCAGAAATAAGGGGGGAAGGGGGCTATTCAGTATAAGTTACTTACCAATCACTTTTTTTAAATATCTTTTCATTAGCCGTCCCCAAATTATTTTTCTCTATAAAATATAACGAAATGCATTACTTCGTTTGGGTTGTATTGCATAATAGAATTTTATGATTTACAACCTTGTAAACAAGAGAACTACAATGTTATCATTAGCCACCTCCATATAGACCATTAATGCAATCAGTTTAATCATGTTTGCACTGCCATTAATTTCTATGCCACGTTTTAAAAGTATTATTTTTTATTAAAATACTGTAGCTCTAAAAGTAAGTTAGTTTTGGGAAAAAAAGCAAAATTTTTGTTCAATTTCAGTGTTCATTTAATTGGTGTTCATTCAATTTCGGCGATGGAATTACGTAATCTTTGCTCAAGTACTTTTGCATGCCAAATGTGTTTGGCCAAGGCTGCAAAAGCGTCCCCCATGCAAAATTGTACAATTTAAGTACTGCATTTACTGTCCCTGGCAAACTAAGGAATGATATCCCTCGGTAGTTCATGCATTGCTTGCAATCTCCTTTCTTGAATATTAGAATAATCACACCTGTTTGCCAATCTCGGGGAATTCTGCTAAACTTCCACACAACTTAAGTGTGTTAAGTTCGTGGAAGTTTAACAAAACTCCCAGAGAGTGGCAAACAGGTGTGGTTATTCCAATATTCAAGCACCAAGAAAGGAGATCGTAAGCAATCTATGAACTACAGAGAGATATCACTCCTTAGTTTGCCAGGGAAAGTATATGCCAAATGCCTTGAAAGGAAATGCCAAGAAATTGTGAAACCAAAACTGGAGGATGGCAGTTCGAGTTGAAACACCACGAACTACAGCAAATCTTTGAGAAATCTTGGGAGTAGGCTTTGGCAAAGATCTTTGCATGCTTTGTCAATCTTGAAAAAGCATATGATGGAGTTCCTCAGGATAAACTTTGGAAGGTTTTGCAGGACTATGGCATTGATGGTCAGTGGTTTCACACCATTTAGTCGATCTACTGCTGATCAGAGGTTTGAGTTAGGGTAAATGGCAAGCAATCATAGCCGTTCCATGTAGGCTTTGGACTCTGACAAGGGTGCGTTTTGTTACCTCTCCTTTTCATTGTTTACACGAATTGGATCGGCAAATGCAGCCAAGCTGATGAGTGTGTCGTGATTGGAAGTTGCAAAATCAGTTGTCTGCTATTCGCTGATGGTTTAGTGCTGCTTTCTTCCACACAATCTGGTCTCCCAACTCCAGCACACATTAAATAGCTTTTCAGATGCATGCAACACCGTTGGAATGAAAATAAGCATGGCCAAAACTGAGGTACTTCATCTTTTAAGAAACCCTGATCTGTGTGTGTTGCAAGTGAATGGAGCAACACTGAAGCAGGTAGAGAAGTTCCAGTATCTTGGGGTTGCATTCACGTGTGATGGAAGGCAAGATGAAGAACTGGATACTCAAATTAGCAAGGCTAGTGCAGTAATGCAAGCTTTGCACTATTTGGTTGCCATGAAACGAGAATTGTCAAAAAAGGCTAAGCTCTCAATTTTCACCACAGTTTTTGTTTCCATTCTCACCTATGGTCATGAATCTTTGGTAATGATCAAAAGAGTGCGATCACTAGTGCAAGCGTCCGAAATGAGGTTTTTACAAAGAATCGAAGGAGTTACACTGTTTAACAAGGTGCGTAGCTCTGAGATTCGAAAATCTATAACCGTCGAGCTGTTACTTCACCAAATTGGAAGATCTCAGCTTAAATGGTTTGGCCATGTAGGCAGAATGCCTCAGGAAAGACTCCCCAAACAAGTTTTACTTGCCAACGCAAATGGAAAAGACCAGTTGGACGACTTAGAACTAGATGGTCTAATTACATTGAGGATCTTGGATGGAATCGCTTGGGACTTCACCCTAACAAAATGATGGATGTGACAGAAGACCGTAAAGTGTGGTGGCTTAGTCTCCAACTGCTGCCCCTGCAACCGTCATGGAAAAGCGGGCAATGAAGAAAAAAGAAGAAAGATAGTTGGAGCTGATTGTTGCAAATTTTGAAAGCCTTTTTGTGATTAACAGAAGTATGTAAGTTACAATAGCTGCCCCTCCAAATCAAATACAGTATTTGGGGTAAGAATCAAGCAACCCTTAGCATGTTTTGGGTATATCCCAGAGTTTGTATCATTATACAGTGCAGTAGATTTGACAGTACAGTACAAGATACAGGTCCATGATAATTGGCTGCCAAATAATCCTAATGTTGGCAGTCAAATGATCTGCTGTTGGTGTGTTTGTGGCAAGCTGACTGGGTTGTTCACAGTATGCCAGTTAGCAGTTGTATGAAATAAGCCTACACATGTTCTGTAGCCTATTGATACTTTTTAAAAATGTATGCCAGTTTCACATGTTAGGCCCATGCGTTGCGCAGGTAGTCGACAAGCTGGGTAAACCACATTTGTTGCTTAACTAAGCAAAGATCACTCTCAGATGCTTATGGTTTTCAGGCCCAGACTTGTGTATATTAATCATACTGTCGAGTATTTTATCACATTTCAGACAGTTTTGGTTTGTTTCTCATTTTTGGTGTTGTAATTCTTTTGTGTGTATTATTTCAGATTTTATGTGATTGCTGTACTGGTAGTTGTATTATAATAATGAGCAATGAAGCTGGAGATCCAAATGATGATGAAAATGGCTCAAATAGTTTCAAGACACCAATGTGGCAAATCGGTCAATTAGCCAGATATCATAAGCTTAATCCTGTATATAAGCTTGAAAAAGAGGACCCTAAGAAAAAAGCCAAGCGATTTACTGTGTCTCTTACTCTTGATAAAGAAGTATGGACTGGACATGGTAATACTAAAAAGCATGCCAAACAAAATGCTGCTAATAAAGCTATTAAAGGAACTAGTTTCACTCTCCCTACGTCATCAAAAAAGACTACTGTTAATCCCAATGCTTTAACAGCCACAGTAAAATTAAATGGTTGGGCTATGGCAAATCGGAAACAAGTAACGTATAGTCTATGTGAAAAGCGTTATATCCCTGTCATCAACCAATACAATATGCAACAACAGCAATTGTTAGCAATGCCATTACCTTATCAAATGCATGAGAATCCTTATCTTTTTCCTATGAATGGTTTTTCAACTATAGAAAATAACATATCAAACTCTCACCCTACTTCCCCAATGAGCATGCCATTTAAAAAGCCGACATATTTTCAAGTTTGTGTACAGGTGGAAGATGAAAAATTTTTTGGTGAAGGACCAACTCAACAAGCTGCAAGACATGATGCTGCAAATAATGCACTGAGTACCTTGGCCAAGAATTATTCAGTACCAATTGTAGAAAATGGCATTGCTGAAAACAAGGAAGCCAAACCCCTGTCTTCTCAAAAAAAGGAGCAAAATCCATCCAAAACATCTGTGTGCTTATTAAACGAAGAAGTGCTAGCTAGAAACATGTCTATAGTTTTTAATGTTCTTGAAGAAAAGGGTCCCCCTCATTTAAAATGTTACACACTTGAAGTTGTAGCTGGACATTTTACCAATCAGAAGTTGGATGAAAAGCGAGCCCATTTTAAAGCTGTGGCATCTGGCACATCTAAAAAGGCTGCAAGGCAAGTAGCAGCCAGTCAAATTCTCAAAGAAATAAGAGAACAGTTTCCACCTAAGGAAAAGCCACCTCCAAAAATTGACAAAGGCCCATTGAAAGGACATCAACCTCCAGCCAGTGTTTTGCATCCAGTGAGTCGTCTCATGCAAATTTGCCAAGCTCAAAAGATCAAGCCTCCATCTTATTCGTTGATAGAAGAATCCAGTGAAAAGCATAGTGGCAATACCTTTACCATGAAATGTTGTTTAAATGAAAAATCTGTTACAGCAACAGGAAAAAGCAAAAAAGATGCCAAAAGAGCTGCAGCTGATGCCATGTTGATTGAAATAAGACAGGAACTAAAGTTAAATGAAGTTCCCAACAAGGATATGTTACCACAAAAATCTAGTCTCAAACCAAAAGACTTAACTATAGACATGGACAAACGTTTAAAAGTAAAATTTATGGATGATGGTGTTTGCAGTTGAGGGTAAAATATGGAGTTAGTCGAGATTAGGTGAATTTTTGCATGGTGATTGTTTTGATTGGCTAATGGGTGATACATAATTGGCTTGTGGCAAACACTGCAGTAAACAAAGAAAATTTATCGTGAGGAGTGCCATGCACTTTTTGTTATGTTATGGACTACAACGGTTTTTGCTCAAAGTCAAATGAAACGAATATTTCATGCAGAGTGGTAGAAAAATAACTCCTGTTTGAAATGATCTAGTACCATTAATTTGGAAAGTTATTTTTTGCAAGGTAAAGTGGATTATGGGGGTATGGATATTTTAAGAAAAACGAGAGATCAGATTTAGTTGTCATAATATTAAGAAACTTGTTGAAACAAAAGTAACTAGGATGAAAAGTTGAGAGATTTTTGAATCAGGGAGTTATTTTTCTACTTCCATCTATGTAATATTAGTGGTGGACTGTCCAACCTTATCAGGTTAAATTATTTACTCGAGATAAACTAAACCTTTAATCAAAATTAAGTTGTCTTAGCCCTGCTGCTATAAAGATTTTGTCTATAAATCTGTAACTCATTTTTTCATTTATTTTCTTTACCGCACAAAAAGTATGATGTTATCTTTGTGCTGAGAGTAATGCGTTTTGAATATAATTTTGTTTGTTCCCACCTCTGCAATTTTTTCCACCTTAAAAACTGTAATATCGTAGAAGTGAACAAGAGTTTTAAATAGCAATTTTTGTCCTGTGTTCATAGATGGGGTGTTTAATTTTAGTTTGAATATAATGATTATTGATCAACTATAAGACAGTCTTCAGATGCGCAACTGGGTTTAGGGCAGATTATCAAATATGTTAGGGATGGATAAAGTTGATTATTGCTGCTTGAAATTAAAGCCAGTATATTAGTAATCATTCTTCAAAGTTCCAACTTTCCAACCATTCTCAGGAAATGGTTCGAGTTTTGTAACGATATTGTTAGATCATTATGATCTATAAACACTGACTTGTGGCAAGTTGTCAGATCCTAAAAATAAAATCATGGGATCATAATTGTTATTCAGTGACTATACAGTAAGCAATAGGCAGTGGCACAATCAGAAAGGAATTGAAATATAGGGCTGAAAGTGTAACCCGTTTCCTAGCCATATCAATTTGGAAACTAAAATCAAATGTGCGAGTTTTTAAACGTGATGTGGACATGACCAATAAGTTTGGATTCTGAAGAAGCTTAGCAATTCAATTCTTTTTAATGGCTTCTAAATTTTGGCAGTTTAGTTTTTTCAAATTGTTCTTAAGGTTTGCGGGATCTCTTTCAAGTAGCATTTAGTAGGGTTTTTCTGAAAAATCTGGCCCAAACGTCACGGTCTGTTGATCGTATTGACTCCGGCAGCTCGGAACCTTGTTTCCAGACCTCTACAGTGCACATACTCAGTGCTGTAGTGCTAAGTACTTTTTTTCACTCAGAAAAAATTAGCTTTTGTTTTAAGCACTTGCTTTACCTATATCCCAATTGTGCACCTATCCAGTATCCAACCAAGCGTTGATATTTTTGGATTGCAATTACTAAAATTTTATCGAAACTTTTGCCTAATCATATTATGGCCGTCATGTTCTCAAGATTGGGCTACCCTGAACTAAATTTTTCCTGGAATCATGGTAGTGGTACTGCATAAGCAAAAAAACAAAAAAATTTGAAGAATGATGGCTAGTGTGCTGATACTTGTTAATCGTTTCAGTGAAATTAGATATGGGTTCTTTTTTGTTTATCGTTTCATCAAAGCACTGTAGGAGGGTTTAGATCGACTCGGACTCGGAAGGAAAAAGCGAACCCCATTCTCCATTTTGTACTATATATATAACAAACATTACTAAATTGGCAGAAGTTTAAATCTTTATTGCTCCTACTCTCTATGACCTTGGTTGCGGATCTGAATACCCAAAAGGTAGTTGTTTTTTTTTGGTCATTTAACGGTCATAGACTTAAATTTTTTTCGGGTCAGTTTGTTATTGTTTATTGCAAGTGACTGAAAAAACGCAACTATTTTGGTCACAATAACAAAAAAAATTGAAAAAGTTAGTATATATTTGCAAATAAGCTCTCTATACGATAGCACTTGCAATCGATAAAATGACCTGTTTTTTTTTACGTGAACGAAAAATATTCACATAGTTGGAGTTTTAGCGAAAAAAAAACAAACAGCCCAGAGCTCTGTAAAAGGATGTGTTCGACTTGTTCATAGTGCCTCAAAGAAAGTTATAAATGGCAAATATTATGTCGCTGATGATTAACTTCAGCTACAGTACTACACTTGAACTTGATATGTTCGGGTATGTGCAACCCTTGCTCTTTTGCGCAAAACATTCGTTTGTGTATCTCTTGCTGCTCAAACGTGGTAGTTGTACTTACAGTTATGGTTAGCTGGCTGTATGTAGAAATTTTCAAAAAAAGGTTTTTTGGCTTGCAAAAACGGAGGAGCTTGCTAAACAAAAAATGGAGCAGTGATCTGACCTATAAAGGACTTGGAGCTCCATTATCGTTTAGCAATTCCTGTTAAGCGAAAAATATATAATTTCATAATTCATTGGTGTATTCTCTTTTACCAAACCATCTACTTTTCTTAGAACGTCGTGGTAAAGGCATTGATTTAATGCTGGCCAATGGTCTCGAATATTTTATGCTTTCCCCTTCTGTCTCGGAGCATTTTCTACCTAAAATCGGGCTATTTGAACCCGTTTATGCCATCAATGCAATTTCAATATTTTTTAGTTATTGAAAAAGCTATTTAATAGTTTAAAAACAATGCAATGCTACTTTTAAAGAGATCAAAATGTTCTATGACTCCGGCACTCAATTAATCTTGGACGCTGGAAAGAGAAAAAAACTGCAATTTTTTCAAGTTTTAGTGTAATTTACTGATGTGACATTTAGACTGTAAATGACGCTCAATTGTAAAGGCCGGTTTACATGACGATTACAGTTTACTTGACAAGTCATAGATTGGCGAGTTAGGTTAAAACGTTACTGTTGTTTGTTGTACTATTATTATTCCTTGAGCTAATTGGAAATTAGTACACATAGTGTCAACGATAATAAAACAAACAAGAATGACAATCAATTGCACTCGTTGTGTAAACTAGGCTTTACAGCATAAAGGGAATTCCTTTGTCTAAACTGCATTTAAGCTTGGCGTGTATCAAATTTTAATTCGTTTGCCCACTAAATGATGTGAAACCGTTTTGCGCCTCTCCTAGCAGCTTAAATAACATTTTTTTGCAACTACATTACTATATCTGCGAGTCAGTTCCTTAGGTTGTGTTTCTTAATGTACGTTGTGTTTTTTTGTTCTGAGTTAATGATTTGGATTTTACCTAAGTCAGTCTTTCGTTTTCTTGTACTCAGTAGCGTGACGAAACCCGATAACGCGTGGGGGGCGAATTCATTATTATTTCAATTTTCATTTATTATTTTACTTGTCACTTGAGCAGCCAGATTTACCTCGTCCATACCTGATAATTTGGACATTAAATGGACAACCTCCGTCAAAGGCATCCATTGCGCTTATACTGGCGTTGTGTATTGAGGCGAAAGTAGGTCATCGCCCTTATTCTTTTTACCTGTTCGGTTTTCTGGCATCTTTTTTCGAAAAAGAAATAGTGGTATGGAACACTTCTCTTCTTGCTGATTCAAATTTTTGTGAAAAAGATTGTGAAAAGATTCAAATTTCTGTGAAAAAGATTTAAAGCTTTACCACAACTCTTTGCATCATTATGAATTAGGAAATACGAGGTAGCAATAGTAATTGAAACTGTGTTGAAATCTAGAGTCGACAGATTTAGGGATGTACCAATGCCAAAATTTTTGCCGATACCGATTCTTGATAAAATGCCGGTTTCGATTCTTCGATTAAGTTATATATGCTGGACAAAGTTATTTTATGCATAACCGCGTTTAAAGCAGAAACAACGATTCGCAAACAACAAGCATAGTTAGCACAGATTGCCGTTCGTTGCATTTGTAACCACTGCAATTGTTTTATAATAAAAACATCGTATGCGCAATACGCTTCTGACCAAAACAATTTGCAATGCTTGCAAAGCAAGAAAACCTTCTTTGTTTCTTTTTCTCGCGATTTTTTTCTCTTCACATAACGTGTGTTAACGCTTTTGTAAAAAAAATGCTTCTGGCTTGTAAAAAAATATAAACATAAAACGATCTGATCGAGAAAAATTAGCAAAAATGTTTGAAGAATCGGTAAGTATTGGCAAAATTTTACCGATGCCTATTCCCAAAAAATTACTGGTTCTGATTAATTGGCGGATCCTACAGAGAATACTGTATTTTCATCTTTGAAGCTACCTCAGGAGCGAGCCGTCCTCGCTGTTGCCGTACCACATTACTGTTTAAATCAATTTAGTTGCGTTCACACTTGCATTGTTAATTTGACAACCACTAATAAAGTTTTAAGTGCTTGTAAAATCACTTACTCACCAACAAAATTGCAAAATGCTTGTTCTTGCCTTGATTTCAAACGTGCAAATGTGTTTTTGCCAAAATTTAGGCTTTGTTAGTGGTTGTGAAAACCACTATATTTAACGACGCTATTATTTTATGATGGTTTGTAACACTTATTCGAAGCATTTTGAATTGATTTTCTGTGTTGTAGTTGCTTGTGCAATTGCAGTGGCGCAACCAGGGGGGCTAAGGGTGCTTCAGCACTCTCCTTAGCCAAGTCAGTTATAAAATTTAACCCAAAATACGAGCGCTTAAGTGTGTTTTGGACTTAATCTGTAAGTAAGGAGTCCTGAAGGTGCTGGGCAAATTTAATTCTTTCAAGTGACTTCTGAATTTTTGCAATTTAGTTCTTTCAAATAGCTCTAGAAACGTGCGAAATATGTTCCAAATAGTGCTTAAATGGCTATTTTTTTTGAAAAATCACAAAATCGCCCAGCGACCCCCGTTTGTCATACACTTAAGTTACGGTAGTATGCTCAGCACATCGCGTAAATGAAACATTTTTCGTCAAAATAATTTTAACGTTTGGTTCAAGCCCCCTATATCAGCAAAATCCTAGTTGTGCGCCTGTGTAATTGTGTATATGAATCAGCATTCAGTTACGCCACTAAGTAAATAATGAGGCAACGACTATTGAGGCTAGAGCAAGTGTTTTGTCGAAAATTGAACTCAATTTGATGCCCTAATTGTTTCCGCAGAATTGTCATTACCGGGCAAAAGTTTTGCAATTCTTCAACTAAGTTATTTGCTGTTTAATTCGTTTGTTGGTTTTTAATTTTGTTTAAATATAAGTTATTGCTGAGCTTTGTGTCCAATAAGTGTCGATCGTCATTCAAAAAAACAAAATGGTCAAACATCAGTTTTAAAGTTCGTTCGTATGAAGCAAGCACTCTTGAGTCTAACAACACCAACGCAGAGCACCCTTTTTTGGGGTGCTGTTGGCATGTCTTTTATCAGGCTATAGACTGTTTATTAGTCGACTAGAAGCAGACGCGCGGAGGAAAAGAGAATAGTATTGATGAGAAAAAAGACTGCTCTCGCTGCGAAGTTTTGCAGTTTCGACTGATTTGATTGGACATGTTTTTATTGCGCTAGTGAACCGAGAAGAAAAAAAAGTCTTGCTGATTAGACAAATTGGCATATTCTAGAAAAATGAACCTTGAAGAAAAAAAAGCCCAACTGTCAGTTTCCAATCTACTAATAAAGGGTCTATGATCGGACTGGGCCACCACAACGAGTAGACTGCTTAGCCCCAACGAAAAATAAGCGTATAGTGTCTTTTCCAACGACACATTGCTAGTTGGGGAATCGAACCTGTATCCAGTAATCTTTTCATCGCTAATCTGACACTCTACCAACTGAACTATCGCTGCCAGTTTTGAAGTCAGATTTAAATGTACCATTACAAACCTTTTGCACAAAGTATTGTCTATAAGAGGCTTTGTGCCGGGCTATAAGTCAGTACAGTAAATGAACGAAACTGCTGTTTGATAAGACGAGTCAAATAAACAATACACGTAGAGTATTTCAAGGTGCTGTACAGGAATATTGAAACTTTCTTTGCCTTTAAACTTTTCAGGGACGCAATGTTTAATAGAGGTAAGCACGAATTACCAGAGGTGGAGTCAAAGACCCCACGTTAAAGGCCAACATAAGCGTAGCCAGGCCTCCCCCCAATTGAAATGCTGCCAATGATAAAAATGTAACAAAAAAGACTATTGTTTTTTCAGTTTCTTTTAGCATCTTCCCGTACGCATATTTCCAATTTGTTCCACAGTTCAGTGCATAAGGCTATTTTAACCTCAGTTTAGCGCTATGTCACAATACAAAAACTGCTCTTACTAATAAAATTTGTCGTTAATAGTGTAATACAAGGTTCCGAGAATGTTTTCACCTACTCTGCTTTGAATATTAGGCCTATGACATTCAATGAATAGCCTACTCTCACCCTTTGCAGGCGTGAGAGCAGTGGCTGAGAGTAGGCTATTTATTGAAGGAAATAGGCTTAATATTCAAAGCAGAGTAGGTGAAAACATTCTCGGAACCTTGTATTACACTATTAACGACAAATTTTATTAGTAAGAGCAGTTTTTGTATTGTGACATAGCGCTAAACTGAGTTTAAAATAGCCTTATGCACTGAAATGTGGAACGAATTGGAAATATGCTTCCCGTACAACAGTAGGCCTACACGCGTATAGCAGTAATTAACAATAACCTTGATACAGGGGGCCCGGGCCCCCTCAATTTAAATTTTACCAACCAATTTAAATGGGCTCCATACAATAATATTTAAATGGCCCCCAATTTAAATGAGTCCCCCAAATAATATTGTTACAGCACCGATTGCTCTTTTTCTTTGTTGCCCCGCCCTAGTTTCGAACTCGGCCGCTTTTCTTTAGTTTAGTCAGTTTGTGCACGTTACCTTATTTCCTGTAGCCGTTGGCTGCAAGCGTTTTAAAAATCACGCGCTTTTTGTTAATTTCTTGCACGCCTTTTTGTCTCTGGCCGAGTTACCTTTGTTCTAGCATTCATTTTAAAATTAGAGCTCTGGCAAACGGACGTGTTTTTTAATTTGGAAGACTGATCGTACGGCGCTCTTCTAGTTTTATTCTACGGTTAAATTTCAGTTATTTTTTGCCGTGCCGTACTGCCCTTTTTATTATTTTATTTCTGTTAAAAAATAAAGTCTAATTTGGAAATCTTATTGGTGGTTGGTAAGACGGACGGTGAAGGCTCCAGAGTTCCGCTGGAGCAACTATCAGCAGGACTTCTTTAAGGAGGGCTTCCGTAACAAATATTGAACCAGGGGTCCTGGGACCCTTCAATTTAATTTTTGCCAAACAATTTACCCGGGCCCCCTTTAATAATATTTAAATGGCCCCCAATTTAAATGCCCCCCAACAATAATATTGATCAAGGGGTCCCGGGACCCCTCAATTTAATGTTTGCAAATCAATTTAAACGTATAACCCGAGTGAAATTAAGGGTTTTTATTCTAAAAGTTGCTAACTCAGGTCTTCATGTAACGTTTTTATAAACGTAATGCTTTTCGAACAAGATTACGAAGCACCTGACGAGTCCTAAGGACAAAACAGACTGTTGTGCTTTTAAATTTTTAATGTGATTTTATAGTTGCATAAACGTAATGCAATAGCCAGGAATGGATTTAACATATGGCACAGTGCCAGGGGCTCCGCGCTTAGACTTTTTTTGGTCTTTACATGTATTTGACAGGAAAATATTACGAAAATGTCAAAAGTGCCAGGGGCCCAAGTCAATGTAAATCCGGCACGGGCAATAGCATAGTTAGTAGGCGAACCATTTGTTGTACATTTTTCAATAACAATTCATTTCCAACTCGCCAGTTTTCATGCAACAAAATACTTTTGAAAAAAAATTAGCTACAGTAAGTGGAATGCTCATTGTACAAAATTTTGAATTGAGAGGGCCTGGGGCCTGTGGCCGTATATGTACTCCTGTAAGTGATTGTTTTCATGACAAAACTATAATCTCCAACAAAAATTTTCGAGTGTAATGTTATTTACTGCTAAAATATTGCAGGAGGAAATGTACTTTACTTCCCCTTACCTGAACCAAGTCACTTACAGCATTTAACCCTAAAATGCAACATTTTTAACGTGTTTTGGACTTCAGTCGCAAGCAAAAGGAGGACCGAACAACTTAAGTTTTTCAATTGGTTTTCAGATGTTAAAAATTTAGTAGGCTTTCAAATGGCTCTGAATACGTGCGAAATGTGATCCAATGGTGTTAAAATAGTTTTTTTTTTTCAAAAAATTACGAAAAATCGCCCAGCGGCTGGGAGCTTTGCCCCCAGATCCCCATAGCCTCCGGCGGCTGGGGGATCCGCCCCCAGACCCTCCTCAATGATACGTTGGAATTACAGAACACTTCTTAACACGTCTTCCAATTTAATCATTTTAACTAATGGTTTAAGCCCTGCCCTTGAACGAGTTCCTAGTTACGTGCCAACACCAGGCCACGGCTTCTGATCTTCCATTATACGATATCTTTGCCCCACAAAAAATTCCTCTTTCGAAGTTTTTGATGACATCATTGCATGTGATTTGTGGTTGGGCCCCCTTCCCCCAATCAAAAATCCTGGCTACGCCGATGAAGTCCAAGGACTCGCAAAAAAATCTAACGCGAAGCACCGACTTTTTGAGGACATACTCTCGAGGCCAAACATTAAGGACACAATTTTTCTAAATTATGTTCGGCAAATTTTCTATTATCTGTGCGCGAAGTATTTTAGATATTGCACTTTGCTAAACTTTTCATGATCACTGTAATTTGAAATTGATGGTTTCTAAAAAATAACGAATAACATTTTGAAGTTTTATGCTCTAGAAGCAAAGTTGATTACGTTCCGTATCGGTATCCTGGTACCGGTAATAAAAACAATAAAGCCTGTAACGAGTAAAGGAGAATACCTGACAGCAGTGGCGGATCCAGAAAATTTTGGTGGGGGGGGATTTGAAGCACAAAACCTCAAAAATTCGGATGTCTTCACCAAAATTGAGAGTGATTTTTCGGCCGAAATCGGAAATTCAAACGTTTTTTTCGCCCAAATTCAGGTGGTCTCCAAAAAAAAAAAAAAAAAGGTCTTCACCAAAATTGAGACTGATTTTTCGCCGGATTAGTTACGTTTAGGTCGGTGGGGGGGATGCATCCCGAAATGGAGCCGAATTATTCGAAACAGAGGCTGATTTTTCGGCCAAAATCGTTACTTTTAGGCTGGTGGGGGGGGATGCATCCCCCCCATCCCCCCCCTAAATCCGCCACTGCCTGACAGGGGCCGAAATTAACTTTTTTAACAACTTCAAAAGGTCTACTTGCACAAGAAAAATTCAACTTGTCCAAAAAAAATAGGCACAATAAGTTTTGAGGCTGTTTACCTTAGGAAAAAAAATGTAAAATGTACTTCTTGGCAAAAACACTAAATTTGCATAATAGGCTACGAGTATCCTATTTCGAGAATCAAGTTTTTATGCGCGATTGTTATGATAAGATGACTAAATAAATAACTTTTTCCAAATGCATTACGTAGTTATTAGTTTTTCGATTGTACTGCATTTTCAATCGCGAATATTTTGGAAACTACACCAGGTAGAAAGCTGAAATTTTTTTGCAAAAGCTATAGGAGCTAAAAGATCTTCAAAATAATCATACCAAAAAAAATTGCAAAAATCTAGACGTTCATACAGCACAGGGTATAATTGTATTAGTGATATTTGAAACAGCGGTTAACGCGACAAGCGTGGGAAAATTTTTCTTGGAAAAAAAAACGTGGCACTTTGTGCCGAAAAGTTGCATAGCGCGTCTGAATATCGAAAAATTTGCGTTCGATTAAGAAGTGTTAAATGCGATTAATTATGTGCGTAAAATTAAACAAAGTGTTTATTGTAATGGTTGCAAAATGCTAAAATAAACAAAGCAACATCTTTCTCTGTTAGCACTCTATTTTATTGCAACAAAAGCGGACCTAAATTGCATTTCTAAGTAATCTTGTTTGATACTGTTTAATATGCGGTATTTTGTTAACTTTACCAGTCGGGCAAGTCAAGCTAAAAAATAACTTGACCGAGGCGATTTCAGCTTGCCTCTGGCAAGCGTTAATTTCGAACCCTGCCTAAAATCTAAACATGGAAATGGTCAATTTTAAAGCGTTGTCTTCATCAGTTAAAGCCCTGTGCAAACATTTACTGATTGTGGATCCTCATCCCCACCTTTTCAGAAGTTTTTCAAATACAACCCTTATTGTTTGGTGCAAGGACTTCTTTTCACCGATTTTTTTAATGTTTTCATAGTTTTTAAATAGTACATAGCGACTATACGACATTATAATCTACAAGTATTGCAAAATACTGGAAATAACTTATGTTTTTAAAATGAATTGAGATACCGCACTCGGTATTTGCAAGCTCAAGTCCTTGGAAAAAACGGGATTGTGGGGGTGAGGGCAAAGCCCCCATTCTTCCGTTGAACAAATTTAGTAATTTTTTTTTAAGAAAAGCAATTTTAAAGATTATTCAATTAGATTCTCAAACCAATTAAAAAAAAACGAAAATATCGTAAAATTTATAATAAGGTGAAAAACTTTAGTTTTCCCACATTTTCCCAATCCTAATTTTAAGCCAATCTTTTCTTTGCCTTTTAGAGCACGTGATGTCTCTCCATAGTCTATTAATTGCCTTTGGCTGTCAGGAGAGACTCTTTATGAAATTTAACATAAAGCATTTAACGGCAAAAAGTAACCTGATAATCCCAGCAGAGCTACATTAAGGAGGAAGGCAACTAGGCATTGGTGACGTTTGCTGTGGGTCCAACCTTCAAAATACCCAAAAGTGTAAAAAGGCAAAAATAATAAATCATTAGTTTTTTTCTAAAACTGCACAAATTTTTCGTGGAGATTCGTCTACGCTTATTTTCATGACCGTATGAAAATTGATTAAGTGCAGCGCGCCATCTTTCCAGGAATTCGAACGATTATTTTTTAATTTAATTTCAACCTCGCTCTTTCAATTCTTCATTTAGCGTTTTTTCTAATACAGTATAGTTTATCATTTGAGATTCCGAGAGGCGATTTTCAACGCCAAAATCGTTCAGCAGATGTAGCTTTGTCCGCAGATCACTGTCTTATTATCAGCAGTTAGAGTTGTTCTTTCTTATCTCAAAAAAAAATTCTTCGCAATATTCGCTCGCATATTTTCAGAAGAAGTTGGCTTTCTAAACATAAGTTTTGTTAGTTATATCAAGCATACACCAACATACTCTGACTCTGTATAACAGGCTATCCCTGGTAGCAGTATAACATTTCATACCACGCACATATAACTAACTTTCTTCTTAGTCCACTCGTGTTTTAGCAGTAGCCGTGCAAAAATATTGTTATGGCCCAACATGGTTTTTGTGCTTTGCTTTTTATACTACCCGTACCAGAAATAATAACAGAAATAAAAAGAACTATGCTACACTGTCTTTTGCCACTCATTCTCCGATTAGAGCTTTCACACAATGTCCTTTAAAATATGGTTTACTATGACTTGGCTATCGCATTATACACTATTTTTTTAATAAGGAAAAGAAATAAATTGATAGACTAGAAGTTTAAGTTATTTTTTGTTTGGTTATTTTACTTTTCAACCAATCAAAAATGATTCGGTTTTCGAGCCGAGGAAAGGACATTTTCGAGTCCAAGGTCAGGGCCAAGGATTTGAGCTTCGAGGCCAAGGCTAGAGACTTCAAAATGTGTCGTTGAGGCCAAGGACGTCCTCGAGGACTCCACTTCTCTGAATTACTTTATTCTAAAAACACAACAATCTTTTCGACCACTAAATGCGCAGTTTAATTTTCTTAATTCCTGAAGCGCCAGCGCAACCTCTACAATAAATTTTTTGAATCAGTGGAAGTTCAACACCATTGCGGAACGGCAATTTGGTACCAAGTCAAAGCGCAAATTAACTTTAACAATTAAAATTAAAAGATAAAATGCAAATACCGCATTACGCAATTTTAGATAGAAAAAGAGTAAGTAACTTAATTTGCTAAAGAAGGCAGATATTCATCAACGGTGCGATCGAAATGAAACAAAATTACGTTCAAATGGCGCTATTAACCGAAACGAAATTGGAATCGCAGCGCAATTAAAGCGCTACAACTTTTGAAGACTTTGTAGCCCCCAAACGTTTTAAAATAAAGGATTAAAGTGCAACGCAACTTCCGCATATTGCGGAGAAGCTAATAAACTTGTTTTAATTTATATTTCTGGTAACAGCAATTGAGAAACGTAAAAAATTTTACTGTCTTATAGCAATTTTTACCTTTAAATTTTACGATGAAAGATTTCGGTAAAAAAGTAATATTTAGCAGAGGTGGCAACGGATCCGGATCGGACTCGGATCTTACTGTTTTTTTTCGGATCTGCATCGGATCTGGATCCAGTTTCATTGGAAGATCCCAATCCGGATCTTTGCTGATTACGTTCAAACTCATTGCTGATGTTTATCAAAATATTTGTAAAAATATACGAAGTATAGTTGCATACTGGCGGATACGGATCGGATCTAGATTTAAAAAGTTAAAAGGTTTAGGATCTGATTTTAGGATCGGATCTCTTCTGCACTGGCGCAGCACCGCATAACAGCAAAATACCAAAAATATGACAACAAATAAATTAATATATTGCATGAATTTGATTGATTTGCTTGTAAAGTACCAATACTAAAGAGTCATGATTTGATGAAGCACAAACAGAGTTTATTTGAAAGCTACTGTGCAAAAGCCGCAGTGTTATTTGCATGGAAGTCCCAACAAAATACTACAATGAAGCTGAGAAGAGCTGGTATATTGGGAATAGTTTGCACTAAAGCAGTCTTACCCAGTACTTAAATTGTAGGGGGAAAGCGTCTCCCCATCGAGAGTTAGCGTCCCCCCATCGAGATTTGAGCGCTGAATGATCAGACGAAAAAGAACTAATTCTTCACCTAAATTTGACAAAAAAACACTTCAATTTTCGGTGAAGACCTTTTTTTGGTCTTCACCTAGTAGTGTAGCCAGGGGGGGGGCTATAGCCCCCTCCCATTCGCCTGTCAACCAAAATGCAGAATAACAAAAATACCACGTTTTTAGCTCTTCTGAGACTGTTTTTTTGCGCTGGAATGGACTAAAAAGTGATTTAAAGCATTTTTTGAAACATATATGCAGAGGGAGGGGGGCTAATTTATCAAAATAAAAGTCACAAATCAATAAAAATCTTTAAAAATGCCCAAAACTAAGCAATCAGATTTGATCGCTAATGTAAAAAGGCCAAACATAGGTTTCATCAACAAATATATTATAAACTCAGAAATAAGGGGGGTAATTTAGTATTAGTTACTTACCAATCACTTCTCATAAATATCTTTTCATTAGCCCCCCAAATTATTTTTCTCTATAAAATATGACGAAATACATTACTCTGTTTGAGTTGTATTGAATAATAGAATTTTATGATTTACCACTATGTAAACAAGAGAACTACAATGTTATCATTAGCCACCTCTACATAAACCATTAATGCAATCAGTTTAATCATGTTTGCACTGCCATTAATTCCTATGCCACGTTTTAAAAGTATTATTTTTCATTAAAATAGCCCTAAAAGTAAGTTAGTTTTGCGAAAAAAAGCAAAATTTTCGAGCGCTGGGGGCTCAGCCCTCATACCCCCAATATAGCCCCCCATTGCGAATTTCTGGCTACGCGCCCGTCTTCACTTAATTTTGGCAAAAAGCACACTTCAATTTCCGGCGAAGACCTGTTTTTTTGATGTTCATTCAATTTCGGCGACGGAATTACGTAATCTTTGCTAAAGTACTTTCGCATGCCAAATGCGTATGGTAAAGGCTGCAAAAGCGTCCCCATGCAAAATTGTACAATTTAAGTACTGGTCTTACCTAACCCTCTTTCAATGCTGAACAAAAAATAAGCTTGTAGTTGTTGACTATTCTCAATGTGTTCGTCAAATCTAATCCAAACATGAAGTAAGTCGAACAATCACATTTCTGTGGTCCATTCCCCCAAACCAAGTGATCTATCTCCACCAAATTTCAGTAGACAAAATCTCCACAGAAAACCTACTGCCATCTCGAATTTCAAGTTTTTAGATGTAGTGATTTTGGAGTTACAGCATGCACAAGAAGTCTTGCAAAAAAAAAAAAAAAAGGAAAAAAATATCAATTTCAGATTCGGAACTCAAAATTGTTATTCACCACCAGCAGTTACTTTAAATCTGTGTAAAACTATGCAAAGCTGTAAAAGCTCTGTAAAACTGTATAAGGCCTAGTTCAGTCTATGTATAAAACTGCCTAAAGCTGTATCAGCTTTTCAGATTATAAGGGGGCTGGAAAACTTGGTATCACACGACTGACAGCCTCTAAAATTTGTCAAAGTTTTGTTTCATATGCGTTCTCCATTCGATCTGAATTTCATGCTTCTACCTTTAACCATTTCTGCATTTTAAGTTTTCCCCTTAACCGTTCCGTAGTTATGGCATTTTGACCTTCTGGTCGCAGAAAAACGTCTTATTTTGCCAAAGACCAGATATACTGGTTCTAGCCTATTCCTGATTTACTAGTGCTGCTCGTGCATGATCACTTAATTAGCTCGTTAGTCATTAATACTTAGAGAGAAAACCTTTATACTTAATTGTCCGCAGCCCGCTAAGCGTAGTAAAACTGCTCAAAATTTTACGCGGTGCCCGCGCAGCGTGGTTGACATCTCTACTAGTTGCCGTACTGTTTATATCTGGTGTTATAACTTTGGCCATAAATGCAACACTTGTGAAATGCAAATAAAGCTAACTTTCCTGCTGTTGTCCACCTCTAGTTTTGTTTCTTTAAATGACGAGCTGTTTTTCAGCTTTGCCTGAAAAACAGTCTTTGTTTCGTTTAAATGAACATAATAATAAAAATAAACAACGTATTTCATAACTTTCTGAGCTGACTATTTCAAATTTATTGATTTAAATAGCAAAGCAAATGCACTAACATTCAGCGGCAAAATCATAAAAAATATTGGCACACTTAGTAAACATTTATTTTGAAAAACAGGTGTATAAAATAGTAAGTCAATAAATCTAGTTTTAGGAGTCCCATTTTTCTGGGGTCGAAATTTCTCCACCAATCGAGCTTTGGAACAATGAAAAATAAAAGAAGCAGCTTGCATCTTTTATATACAGTATGTAAAAAAAGTAAAGAAAAACCAGCAATATTAGGATTAACATCGAATCATGCAAAGCGAGCAGGAAACTACTTTGCGATTGCCTTATTCTAGTAGAGCTTCTTAACTTATATTTAATATACCATTAATTTTTATTCCGTATGCAAATACAAGTCGTCTCTAACAAAATTCATCAAAATGACATCTCTGGAAGAGGTAACAGAATGAAAACTATTCGATACTAAACATGGAGCATTGTCAAGCGAATTTTTGCAACGCTCATTTTAGTCACCGTTCTGGTGTCTCCTTCCAAAGCTGCCACTAGTCGCCCATTAGAAAGCACAAAATTGAATTTAGACTACGATTATTGATACTGTATCTGCAATTTAGCGATGGTATGGATTGTGCATGCCTGCAAGCAAACAGCAGTTGAGCACGTTACTTTTTTTGGTGCGAAATCATAAACAGCTGAACTTCAATCAAATGGCGATCGGATTCTAGGTATGTAGTCGAAAACGTTTTTGAAGAAAATTAGTTTTCGGTATCTGGTCGTTCAGCAATCCACTTCGCGATTTTCGGACGAGCTTCAACAGCGGCCATCATGGCTTTGAATTTTGGAACAGCTTCCAAAAACTCTCCACTCCCTCTGCGCTTCATTCCATCCATTATCACGTATGCAGCAATATCAGCAGCAGTAATATCCTACAAAGGCAGTTTTTATTTTTAGTATTTAAACGAGGAAACTCAATCATACCACCAAGTGGTCGAAAAATAACGCTTTTGTCCTCTTGTCCCAAATATTGTCCCTTTCCGATCAAAATTGTAGCTATAACGTTAAGGTCATTTAGGTTGAAATACTTAGTGTGGAAATTACGCATTTTCACCAAAAATAAAGTAGATTAGAACAAACCACAGCAATCAGTTTGTGACAAAAAACGATGCCTAATTATGATACTTAATGAACAAGCCTACTCAACTACAGTAGCGTAGACAGGATTTTTGTGATGAGGGGGCTTTCTTCCGAAATTAAAAAAAACGATCTTCACCTTAAAAATCGCATCTTTGGCCTCTAATCGAAAAACCAAGCCCTTTTTGACTGATTTAAAGTGAAAAGCAAAAAAAAAGGTCTACACCTCTAAAAAACCGCAATTTTGACTTCAGGTCGGAAGATTCACTTATTACCGAATTCGAGGTAAATACAAAAAAATGGTACAATGTCCCACCCACCCTTGTCTTCACTGCTGTCCAGTAATGAATTTGCCGTAATACCCTAAACAAACATTAAGTAGAAACTTTAAAGGGTAATACAACTCTTACTTCGCCAAACAAGTAGGTTCCCTTCATATTTTCCTCAAATTTCTTCAGCCTTGGTATAATTACATCTTTTATTACTTCAGCAGCCATCGCTTTCTGTAAGCAAAATTGTTTAGAAAAAAAAAAGACCATCGTTCAAACCATATCTTCGGTATTGTAAGAACCCAGTTCTCAGCAACACCATAAACTTGGACATGCGGATGATGCCAAAGGAAAAGATTAGGATTCTACTGGTGGGTTTGAAACTTTTGTTGCTCGAGTAGAGTGTGGTTAGTGTAGCGTAAGCTGAAGTTAATTAATTTTTTAAAATTCATCTTCAACTGTGTTCAGCCCGCTGCTGCAATGAGTTGAGCAGAGTTGATGAGGAATTTTGAAGGAATTAACCAACTTTAGCTATTACGCTACAGCCTTCCAAAATTATTCGTAAAACACGATCATTCTTAATTATAGATGGGCACGTTAATGCAAAACGTTAGCTTCGTTAACCACTAGTCCGTTAACAAACTTCACACCTCCGTTAAAGTTAATTCGTTATTTTCAGCTTTATTTAACGAAAGTTAAAGAAATCCGTTAACATTTTAGAGTGTAATTTACATTTCTTTTTATTCACTCACTGCTAGAACAGGTAATGATACTGTTGAGCTGATTATAAGAAAAAATGTATTGCTCTGGTGTTTTTTTGTGTTTTGGAAGTTACATTTTACAGTCTAACCTAATTTCAAAATAAAAATAGGTTTACATGCAATAAGAAAGCTGCGATCGGAAAATCTTTGGAAATTGCGAACAGCGATAATTAACAGACCTGAAGCTGCAGCTTATTATTTGCCATGAAAAAGAGCTCCTTTCTTCGCTTTTTGAATACGCAACTAGCGTTACTAGTGCAAACTGGTTTGTACCGGTACGATGAATAAATGGTGAACGAAATTAACGATCAAAACCTTGACGGAAGTTAATCAAACTTAACCGAAGTTAATTTAGTCCGTTAACATAAAAAAAACTGTTTAACAAATTAACGAGTTAATGAAAAAGTTAGCTTCGTTATTAACGGATTTGTGCCCACCTATGTTCTTAATTACATCTAGTATCTGGGCTGTAGTCGCTTTTAGAAATTCTCAACAAAATAATAGAAGACCACTTCTAAAATCTCTCTGGAAGACCATTACATCTAACGCCGCAATCTTTAGCTGCCGTCTCGCGACTTTCTTTTACGTGAAGAACGTTCTTTTTTTTTTGTCCAACCGTTCATCTGTATTGTGCATGGACCATGCGTCAGTCTAGAGTACTCTTTTTGGGTTTTGCTTCCCGGTCTTAAGTCAGGCTGGGCCACCGCTACCGCCTAGACAGCGTAATGGCCCAAAATAATATTAATGCAAAGAGTATTTTTCCAGCAAAATCGAACCGCGAGGCATAATTACGAAGTGTACCCTTTTCTTTGCTATCTCTCAGGCTGGCGTCGCTGCCCAAACCCTAACTCGAATGTAAGGTTCTGAAGTAAAAGTATAAAAAAACGCAGCGCGAATCCAACCCGAGCGGGATACTTGCCAGACTCGCGCCCTAACCACTACTCACCACAAAGGCAACACAGCGAACCGTCGAGGTGTCTTATTTAATTCTAGTTAATGAGAAAAAAGCAATAGATTGTAAATATAAAGGTTTATTTCGTTAAAAAGCAACCGGAAGCCAGCAGCCTTTTGATTACAAAAACATTAACCCGACATTCTACAAAGTGAGCAATGTCGCTGCCTCTTTCTTGTATTAAAAATTTTTTTTTCCGCCAAAACACCTCTCAAAAGGTTGTCGTAGCGACTGTTTACCCAGCAGTTACAGTATCGTCTACGTTTGTTGCTGGGTTTTATCACCGATCCAAAGATGGAACCGGTCAGGATTTTTTCGACTCGACCGGTAAATTTCAAAATCTACGCCGGTTGACCGACCGGTAGGCCGGTTTCTGACCGGCCCGGTCGACCGGCTTTTTTACGGAAGGTTTTTGCTCCCTGTTCAACGCATCTAAAGAAAAATTTCAAAAAAGGGGGTGTCATGGGTGAGGTGTTGAAATTTGTCCCTCTGGACGGGGATCTCAGAAAAAAAACGCAAAAAAAATTTGCGTTTTTTGCAAAAATAACTCAATTTTAATACCTGTTTAGGTTAAATTTGGGTTGAAAAATCTGTTTTAAGCAGCGCAAAACGTGCACAAAATCAGCGGAAAAAGAACTGGAGGGCGCAAGTTAAATTATTAGACGTTCTTTCTAATGATATTATGCGTAAAGTCAAAAAAAAAATTTTTTAGCTGTTTGGTGACAGATTACTTGTAATTCGCCGAGCAGCAAACACTAAACTGTTATGATATTGGCTAGACAATATTTGAAATATAATGTGCCCCAGCAGTTTGTAAAAATGCTGCTACTTCAGAACAAGTCATGGCTAGTTATACATATAAAAATAAGAGCTATGTCTTTCTTGCCAGGTGTAGAGTGTGGTAAATTTAAGTTGAAAAAAGCTTTTCAAAGCAGCAAGATTTTAGCATGTACTAAAAAATCTGAAATCTGCGCCACTTTACTGATTAAAATGATGCTAAAATGCCAGGTAGCGTAAGCCTCTTCCACATGGATGCTTTATTATATTCTGATTACGCGATTTTAACGTATATTTTGCACTTTTTGCTTTGCGCCGTGGCCCAAAGGGAGGAGGAGTGGCACAATCGCCCCCACGAGATACACCAATGGATGTGTATGTCTTAATGGTCACAGCATATTAGACACAGCTTGAAACCATTCAACACGTGTTTTCAAAAAGTGTGGTTTGTTAATACTGTTTTTTTTTTATAAAAAGCTTTATTTGTAATAATAAAATATGTAGTAAAATTTATTTGTAATAAAAAATGTATATTTCGGTAGGTGCTTAGATATCTTTTAGTTGCAAGAAAGGAGAATTTGACCGGTGTTTCAACCGGCTTGACCGGCCGGTCGAAGAATCTCGACCCGACCGGTTTCCATCTCTGCACCGATCAGTGGTCGAGTGGATACAGCGTCAGCGACTGAAACGAGAACTGGGGTTCGATCACTAGTTGGGTAAAACCAAAGACTCTAAAAATTGGTATTCACAGCTCATCTGCTTGACGTTCGGCAATGAAAAGGATCAGGGTGAGGCCTTTACCGTGAGTGGTCGACAAGTGGATAGATGGCAGCTTGACTCGAAGACCGAAAGGTCCCTTCGCTGTCTCCTGGCCGAGGCTACTAGCTGAGTAAAACGTAATTACAATAATATCACATAGGAAGCCTCAAACCTACAGAGCCAAAATTTACTCAAATTCAAAATAAATCAATCCTTTGTAGCGAAAATAATAAGGACAAGCACAAACTAATGAATTACAATAAAAGTTAGGTTTTGATAACTAACAATACCTTTTTTTCTTCGTCTTTTTCCGTAAACGGCATTTTCATTACCGCCTCTATCAAAGCTTCGATCCACATGTCAACTTTTGCAGCCGTTAAAGAATTGCAGCCTTCCAATTTATATTCTCTCGCTAGATATCGAAGGGCAGCTCGACTGTGTGCGATCTGTTCTCCGTCAACAAAAAGCACTGGCATTGTGTTAAACAACATGTCTAAAAAAGAACAAAAATATTGTTTACTATTCATTATAGGCCGAAGCGCTAATTATTTTGCAAGTTTGTTTATTTTACCGATATCAATAGACAAGTGGACAAGGCCTCAGAGACAAAATTTTCCAGGGGGTACGAAGGTCAATACCAGCCCCCAAATGTTATTGGGCCTTCCAAGCTTTAATACATTTTCCTCTTTTTTTAATCAAATCGGCTACTATTGGATGCTGTGTAGCAAAAATAGCGACCAATTCCCAATCCTGAATAGGCTGACTGAAATTTTTGCTGTAGGCAAGTTTAATTACGGTGTTATGGAGCGATACCAAAACTGAACGAGGAAGCCTGTACTCCTCTGGGTCCCTTGAACCCGGGCCCCCCTAGGCCCGGGCCCGGGTACGATGTACCGCCGGAACCCACCTCTCGCAGGCCGTGCAAGTGGATAGAACGTTTGAGTCTAAAAAGCTAAAGTCCTGTTCGATTCCCGGTCGGGTCAAACCAAAGACTCTAAAAGCTGGTATTTACAATTTTTCTGCTTGACATTCACCGAAGCCTGTGACAGACAGAATGATGGGCAAAGCAAGTGGCATCTTGACTAGAAGACCTCAACGCCAATCACTTTGTTGCTTATTAAAAAGAGACTGCTAGAGATCACTTTTATTGAAGAAATGAGAAACACTTCAGGTAATAAAGAGGCGCCCAAACCTTGTTTCAATCCGTACACTTAGCAACCCTTCGAAACCCAGAGTCGCTAATAGTACGAAATCAAAACGAATAAATCTAGTTTCGCGTATAAGGGGAATAGTGGAACAAGGTTCAGGGCACCTTTTTATTATCACACGTAGTTCTCATTTCTTTAATAAAGCCGATTTTGGGCAATATCTCTTTAACAAAAGTATCTTGGCAGATAAATTTGAGATTAAAACTGGTCTAAAAGAGCAAAAAACTTTGTACTTTCTACTGCACATTAATCACGTCTTATCTGCGCTCGAAAAGATCAATAAAATCAATAAATAAACCTAAGGCAGAGGCTGGTGTTACATTACCATAGAAAAAAAAAAATAGGGGTGCGGCTGACATGCGCTTTTTGGATGCTGTTCACCATAATGATAAATGTAGCTAACCACGCACGAAAAGCGACGAAATATTGATATTCCAGCCCTAAGTCCTGCTAAAAACCGAACCTCAAACTTAACTCTAAACCTAACTTAAAATCAAGCTCAAATCTTAATTTTCGTTTTATTCTTTTCATTTTTGACGTTAAAATTTTCGGTAAAATAGTCACTACCAAAAAGATTTTAACATGCCGCATTGTACCTGGTTTATGTTTAGACCATTCTTCACCAGTATAACGGACATCTTCAAAAGAAACACCAGCTTCAGCGAAGACCAATCGGCACATTTCGGCCAATCCACGAGCATTGAAATAGCACAACTTGTAAGCAGGCATGGCGTACAATGCGATTTATTAGCTACAAACTACTGTAAAAACTTTTCCTGCAAGCAAAAGGTACCGCATGTAGTTGATGTATTATGAAACGAGAATTGTCGAAAAGGCAAAGCTCTCAAATTTCAAAACAGGTTATGTCCCCATTCTCACCCATAGGCGTATAGTCAGGGGTTATTTTTATGACTCTTACGGCTGGGTTGTTTTCATGACTCTTACTACAGGTTATTTTCATGACAAAACGAAAATCTTTAAGACAGATCTTCGAGTGGTTGGAGTGGATTATTATTTTTTGCTAAAATATTGCACGAGGCAAAGTAATTTACTTCCCCCCCGCCTGGGCCAAATCACTTTACAAAATTTAATCCCAAAATGAAAGATTTTAAACGTGTTACAGACTTAAATTGTAAGTAGAAAGAGAATTGAACAATTTAATTTTTTCAATTGGTTTTCAAATGCTAAAACTTTAGTTCTCACAAATGGCTCTAAAAACGTGTAAAATGTGACATAATGGCATTAAAATAGCTATTTTTCCAAATACAAAAAATAGCCCAGCAACTGGGGCTCTCGTCTGTGATGCGTTTCAGTTACACTAGTTTACACAACACGATTCCCAATTCAGACTTTTAAACTTTTGGTTCAAGTCAAGCCCTCTCCCTTCAGCAAAATCCTGTTTAAGTGAAAAACCAGGCCACGGCTTTGATCTTCCATTTTAGAATATCTTTGTCCTTTGAAAAGTACCTCTTCTGAAAATTTCACATGAAGTCATTGCATGTGATTTGTGGTTTGGCTCCCCCCAATAAAAAATTCTGGCTACGCTTATGTTCTATCTATGGTCATGAATCTTGGGTAATGACCGAAAGAGTGCAATTACAAGTGCAACCGTCCGAAATGAGGTTTTTCCGAAGAATCGACGAAGTTGCATTATTTAGCAAGGTGCGTAGCTCTGAGATTCAAAAATCTCTAAACATCGAGTCGTTACTTCTCCAAATTGAAAGATCTCAGCTTAGATGGTTTGGCCACGTAAGCAGAATGCCTCAGAAACTACTCCCCAAACAAGCTTACTGGCCAAAGCCAATGGGAGAAGACTAGTTGGACGACCTGGAACTAGATGGACCAATTACATTGAGGATCTTGGATGGAATCGCTGGGACTTCACCCCAGCAAAATGTTGCATATGATGGAAGACCGCGCGAAGTGTGGCAGTTTAATCTCGAGCAGCTGCTCCCGCAACCCTCACGGAAAAGCGGGCAATGAAGAAAGAGAGAGAAAGAGATAAACTGTAGTGCAGACACATATGTAGGCGAATCACAAAAAAGCAAACTGTTAAACACAGGAGTTCCATAATAATGACAAATGATGGATTATTTCCGTGTTTTTTGAAAACAAAATTGTATTCAATTCACTGGCGTCACTTGTTTCGAAAACTCATTCTAGTTTGCTGATATTTAAGGGAGCTTGAAAATACAAAGCTTTGTATTTGATTGCTTTGACATCCCAGGCCTATCGAGTTGAGCTGCTCTCACATTTTAATGTTTTTTTATACATACGTATATGGTGCCAGTAAGCAGGGCCGTTGAGACTGAAAAGACACGAGAGGACGAAGTCCCCAGGCCTGGCAATTTTTCGGGAGGCCCGCCCAGAATTGGGCCCCGAATGGTTTGAATTTTGAGTTTACAACCAAGCAGAACGGGGCCCAAGTGAAACTATAAAACTCCACCTTTACGGCAAAAAGTAGGTCCAATTTCCAGTGTTGGGACTATTGCTACTTTCACGAGTCCGAGTCCTTAAGCTACGAGTCCACCAAAACTGAAGATCACGAGTCCGAGTCCGAAAGTTAGAAAATTTAACCGGAAAGTGAAATCAAAAATTCGGCTGAAGTTATTTCAATATGGACAAGCGCTTTCAGAAATTCTGCAAGAAAACCGGACAGTGAAATCAAAAATTCGGCCGAAGTTATTTCAATATGGACAAACGCTTTCAGAAAATCTGCAAGAAAACGCTTGTGCAATGTTTCTGCAAGCGTTGCAGTCTTCTAGCTAGGCCAATTACACACACAAAAAAGTTGCATCAAAGCTTTTGCAAGAGCTCTAGCAAATAAAATTTAGTCGCCTACTTCGACCGTAGTTTACACCAGAGTCTGCAAAATTCCTCACGGCTGAGAAAATCGAAGTTTGAGGTTTTCCTACTTTTATGCCTGTATATTTTATTCAGCCAGTTCAATTTTGACAAAGTTCTTTCAGTAAAAGTATGCGAGGGACGTCAAATGAAACCCTCCAATATTGCAGCTTGAATTTGCGAAGAATTTTGTAAGTTATTTTTCACTGCAGTTAATTATTTTTCGGGATATATGAAGAAAATGAGTAATTTTAAACAAATCAAATCTTTCATCATACTCGTTTCATTGACGCCGAAGCGTCTTAAGAGCTGACAGGGTCCATCTCGCGAAAAAATCTCGCAGCGGTTGCGAGCCGTTGGCAACACTGTCTCCGATTTGAACGACCCAAGATTTAAACCTCGGACCTCCCGCTTCAGAGAGGAACTCGTTACCGCCCGACCAGCAAATGAGCTTATTTCAGTAGATTTGTGACAGCGTCCTATAGAAAGTAGAGCTTTAATAGAACGTTTAAGTTGCGTATTAATCAGTTAATCGACGAAAGCGAGCACAAACGTATTAACCCTTTTGGAAGCTGGGCTGACTGGTGGAGTAGTATTGCATTCGATTAATACTGAGGAACCAAATTTATGTACATTTTTTCAGTAGTTTTACTACTTTTGGAAGTAACATAAAGCCAGAAGTCGACCCCAGCTGAAGCTAAAAAATAGAAGGACCTTCATAATTTTCATCAGTATATAGGGATAAGGGTTGAGGATCATTAAGGTCGCCATCAAGCGCGAAACTAGGTTTTTGCTGGGGGGGGGGAGGCGGGAAAGCCTTGAATTTTTTTGGTTATATAAACTCTTAAATTTGGGGGTAAATTTCTAAGTGATTTAGCGAAGGGGGGCTGAAGCAGAGGCGTATTTTGGGGAGACCATTGGGCCATGGCCCCCCTTTGAGTCGCCAGGATAGTATATTTAGCATAAAATTGCATGCAAAATTGCGGTATGGCCTTCCCTTTTGCAGTTGGGCAGAAGCGTTGATTACACAAAGGGTATGTTTTGTACCTTTGTTTTAGGCCTGCACACGAGTTTGGGAAAAAAATCAGACCAAATTTGAGTGAAGACCTTTTTTTTTTTGCTCTTCACCTAATTTTGGGCAAGAAGCCGGACCGATTTTGGGTGGAACAATTTCTGATTCTGATTGTTCTTCTTCTCAAATTTTCTGAAGTTCCTGGCCCCCCTCCCTTTTCAAAATCCTGCGTACGATACTGGGCTGAATGCCCTTTAGCCTCTCCTGATTGCGCCACTTGTCGCCATGGTTTGGTATCTCTTTTCATTTCAAAGCTAATAGGCTAGAATCAGGCGCGTAGCCAGGATTTGGAAAAGGGGGGGGGGCTTTTTTGAAAGAGTGAGAAAAGTGCAAACGACCTTGACCCGAATTTTCATTGTTCTTGAATCAGTTTCACAAGGTTTGTCCGAAAATTAAGACGAAATTTCTCGGAAAGCTCAGAAATTCAAAGGTTTTTTAATCAGGTGGTCTCCAAAAAAGAAAAAAAAAAGGTCTTCACCAAAATTGAGACTAATTTTTCGGCCGAAATCGGCCAAAAAAAAAAGGTCCTCACCGAAATTGAGGCTGATTTTTCGGCCAAATTCGGAAATTCAAACGTTTGAGGGGGGCTGTTTTCCTATGGGGGGGGGCTATTTTTAATTTTTCACAAAAAATCGGCCTCAAAAGCACCAAAAACGTGCGATTTTGCATACTTCACAAGCCAATGGGGGGCTCGAGCCCCCCCCGCCTACGCTACTGGCTAGAATGGTTGTTTTATTTCAGAAGAGCCTCGGTTTTAAATACATTTGTCACAACATGCACATAATTTAGTGCATGCATTATGCAACTTTGTTTTTATGGTTCATGAATAACTTGAAAAATGAAAAAAACAGGTTATTGCCGAATTGGTTGTTGTTCTTGGTAAGCAGTCATCTGTTTATGTTTTAACTAACTAACTAACCAACAAAAATAAATTTTTTTGCAAAAACCTTAGAAAATTCAGGTCTAACCCAAGTCCATACGCAAAAAAAGGTTAAATCAGTGACGATCGGTGGCAAAAAGTTTTGCGTATTCATTATATTATTGCGTCGTTTATTTTTGTACATGAAATAATTGCACATACAAAATTATGTCCATACGAATAGGCGACATTGATATTCATACTGAGTTTGCAGGCGCGTAGCCAGGATTTGGAAAAGGGGGGGGGGGGCTATTTTGAAAGAGTGAGAAGTGTGCAAACGACCTTGACTCGAATTTTCATTGATCTTGAATCAATTTCAGACGGTTTGTCCGAAACTTGAGGCGAAATGTCTCGGAGATTCAAAGGTTTTTTCCGCCCAAAATTAGGTGATCTCCAAAAAATAAAAAAAAAAAGGTCTTCGCCAAAATTCAGAGTGATTTTTTGGCCGAAATCCGAAATTCAAAGCTTTTTTCCGCCCAAAATTAGGTGATCCCCCCCCCCTAAAAAAAAAGTCTTCACCAAAATTGAGGCTGCTATCTCGTGCAATTTCGCAAATTCAGACGTTTGAGGGGGGCTGTTTTCGAATGGGGGGGGCTGTTTTCCATTTTTCACAGAAAATCGGCCTCAAAAGCACAAAAAGCATGCGATTTTGCATACTCCACAAGCCAATGGGGGGGCTCGAGTCCCCCCCGCCCCCCCCCCCCTGGCTACGCTACTGTGTGTTTGTACTGCACTTTTTTTTTAACGTAAAAATTGAAAGACAAAGTTTGACTGTGGGGAGTAGCAAAAACACGTTTGGGAGTAAAAAATTTTGATTCAAATTCAGGGTAGCGTAGCTGAAGTTAATTTTTCTCGTCTCGCTTAAGCTGTTGAGTGAAATGAGTATAGTGGAGGTGTAGAAAAATGAAAAGATAAACTATAACTTCTGTAATGCTACACTTAATTCAAGCAATTGATTAAAACTTTTAACGTGCCTTTACCACATCCAATGATCAGTTGCCTAAAAGCAAAGAAATAGTACAAGCTGAAACAGCTTTGACCGTTAGCAATTGAAATAAAGCTGTTCACTACAAACGGCAGAGCACTATAATCGACAAAGTTTCAGAATTACTGTAGATGCAAGAAAGTCATTTTGAAAGTAAGCTCCTTTTGTCTTTTCGCTGAAGCAAATTTTGTTATGACTGAATTCTGAAAATATTTGATTTCAATGACTTCTGTCAGTAGTTGTGACTCGATGGACATAAGGCCTAAATCTAAAAGTCTGTCTTGTCCCATTTGATTTCGAGAGAATGATTTGATGCATATTAAGGAAGAAAACGATCTTTCAACGGGTTTGGGTTTCCCTGCAGCAACGATTGCTTTTTTCTCTTCAAAAGTTTTTTGAGTGCAGGAATGTCCCAATAAACTATCCACAACATTCGTTGCATTATAATGCCGTAGTAATTTACTTTGAAGAATTTCAAGTTTTCCTCATAGAAGGTTGTTTTTGCTAAACAACCTTTCAAGTCCTTTACTGTCAATTTTTTGATACGGAGAAAGTATTACTGCGTTTCAGGGTGCTTAATTTAATTGACAGGTCTTTAACGATCGATCTCGCAACTACAGGCGCAGGCAACTGAAGGCAAGGTAATCACGCTCGCTATCTGAAAACCTACGATGACGTCAATCGTGACGTTTCTGGACTTGACCAAATTTGATTGGTTAATACAAAGGGGGAGCGTTACAGTACATGGTCTCACTTTGCTATGCCATGTTGGGTTTTCACAACTTCGCTTTGATACCTTCTAGCGCAGTCAAGCGACAACGACTGCAGCACATCAACCGTTTAGCGCCACAATGCCAAAACTCAAATAATTGAATGCCTCAAGGTTTTGCCAATTGGTACGCAGAATACGCTTTGCTTGTAGCCAATTAGCCATGAAAGCAAAAATAACTGAAACAGGGGCGTAAATCCCGGGGGGGATGCATCCCCCCCAATAATTTTTGAGGGGGGGATGCATCCCCAATCATCCCCCCCAATAATTTATCGATCATCCCCCCCAATAATTTATCGTACCCTGCAAAATTGTCAAAATTGTTTTACGCATCCTGCAAAATTCGTAAAATTGGCTCAGCGTAAAATTATGACCGAAAAATCAGAATCAATATCGATGAAGACCTTTTTTTTTTTTTTTTTTTTTTGGAGACATATTACGAATGTATTTCCGAGGTTTCCGAGAAATTCCGTCGCAATATCTGCAACTTTTGATGGCTCTGTTTCATCCCCCCCAATAATTTTTACGGATATACGCTACTGAACTGAAATATAAAATATTATATAAAAGGTATAGTACTTTGAATAAATACAGATGAGATGATTTTGTTTGGGTATTCAAAGAATACCCTGATGCCCCTCACCGATCGTCACTAGGTTAAACAGTACTGCACTGTTGAGTAATCAAAAAAACACTTCATGCTTCATCATCTGGATACGGTAATTTTTGTCAGTCACATCAGCAATTTTTTGGCTGCAAGCTGATTCCCTATAAGTTTTCATTCTTTATTGTAGCGTCACGGAATCAAGCCTAAAATTTAACATAACTTAACACAGATAAAACTTAATATCTGCCTCCACTACCTGCGAATACATGAGCACATTTTACCAACCGGTATCATCGAACCAAACGTGATCAAACCAATGACATCAAAACGCTAAAAAAATGCGGTTGCCAAAACATAAAAAATTCAATCATTTAGGTAAGAAATCTCTCCTTGCCAAAGATGCTGCTAGTAGGTTTGTAATAAGACATACAACAAAAATCATGAGTCCGAGTCTAAGTCCTCTTAAATTCCACGAGTCCGAGTCTCAAGGGCACGAGTCCGAGTCCTTAAAAAGTGGACTCGAGTCCGGACACTGCCAATTTCGGCGAAAACCTTTTTTATTTTTTGGTTTCGGAATTTCTTTGCTTGTTTGTATTTTTTTGCTAGTTGCTGGCCTAGCCCAAAATTTCTCTCAACGGCTCTGCTAGTTGCTGGCCTAGCCCAAGAATTTTTTTAAATTGTAATTCTAGTTTTAATCGAAGTAAAGATGTTCAGATAGAAAAAATTTTGAAAATCGTTATCTGCTTTAATTCATTGGCAAGCGGGCATGCTCTCTCGATAAGTAACTTACGGTACTTGTGTTTTTAGCCAAAAATCTAGATACAGTGCTTGCACACAGCGGCGATCGTTTTGCCATGCTGTATAAACTTCTCAAACAGAGTGAAATTCTCGAGTTTAAAACTGAAATCAGCCTCCATTATAAAACGCTGTCACAGAACCTATTCACTGCCAGGAATTTAGAAGACAAACTGGCTTAACTATGGGACAAGCTGCTTGTATTTATGCGCTTCAGCTCTGAAAAAGGCGGCTATCCGCAGACCAGACTGCGGTTGAATTCCGGTTTGCGCAGAACAATCGAGTAAAACGTAATTTGTTTGCTAACATCACGGCAATGACAAAGCATTTTTTCTTTAAAGAGTTACTAAAGCATGACGCAGTAATTGTCAAAAAAGTTTCAACCTGGTAAAACGCAACATAAGGGTTATATTAAATGAAAATAATGTTAGTTACAGAACTACACTGCATTGATTAATATTCGAAATTTTGGCATCATATTCAACTATAGTGACCCAACAAAGTGTTGCTCTTTTGTTGCGTTTGGAGCATTCTTCTAATCATCCGTGGCATACACTAAGCACTTCTTTAATAGCTGCCGGCAATTTTTTTTTTCAGAGATCTGTAACTTTCCATTACACTGCTATGTCGAAAAATCAAACTCATGCTGACTCTGACTGGATCAGCAATCGAGAACATTGCGTATTAATTCTTTTTTTGCCAAGTCATTGTTTCCCCACGTTTACCTCATGCGATGTGAGCAAATTTGCTATATATTCTGGTAATAAAAAAATTAAATTCGAAATTTTCGCAGGCCGTATTCTGTTATACACTTCTACAGGACTGGCCCGCAACCAGCAGCGTAGCCTGGGGGCAGGGGCCCATTATTGGCCTGCCGACTAAAATGCACAATAAGGAAAATACCACGTTTTTAGCACTTTTGAGACTGTCTTTTACGCTGGAATAGACTAAAAAAATGATTTCTAGCATATTTAGAACGTTAATTTAGGGGGATTGTTTGTCAATTGTGAACACATAAATAAGAAAAAAAACTTTAAAAAATGAACAAAAATGATTGCTCATTGAAGAATGATTAACGTAGGTTTCATTAAAAAATATATATTAGCTCAGGAAACGAGAGGGGGGGAAGTGACGTTTCCAACGATGGTGGCGCCCGGGGCAGGATTTTGTGGTGTCCCCCTTTTTTGGTCCAGAAATAAATGAAGATTAATAAAAAGGTCTTTGCCTTAAAATTTCGATGCAAATGAGGTTGGCGACCAAACAAAATGAAAAAACAACGTCATCACCACAAATCAGTGGAGTTTGGTTTCACATCATAATATGGTGTCACCCCAAAATGGTGTGATTCGGGGAGGGCCGCCCCACCCCTAGCTACGCTACTGGGGGGGGGCTATTCAGTATTAGTTAATTTCCAATCACTTTTCCCAAACTTCCTTCCATTAGCCCCCTAAATTATATCTTTCTGTATAAAATGTAGACGAAATTGATTACTCCTTGAGAGTTTTATTGAATTACCGGTATAGGATTTTATGACTTTCCAGCTTATAAATAAGTGAACCGAAGTTCTCACAATAGCTACCTCCCACATAACCCATTTATGCAACTAGTATAATCATGTTTTTGCAGTACTAATTTTGATGTCACATATTAATAGCATAAAGTTTTTATCAAAATAAATCCAAAATTTAGTTATTTTTGCCAAAAAAAAAATTTTTTTTTGAGTGCCATCAGACCTCCATGCTTCCAGCGGGTGCCCCCACACTCCAAATTGCCTCCGGCGGCTGGGTGCTCGGCTCTCAGATCCCCGCAACAACCCCCCCGTTGCGGATTTTTGGCAAAGCGCCTGCTCGCAACCAAGATCTTCCAAAAAAGGGAGGGGGCTTGAACTCAAAACTGAAACTCATCTGTTCTAAATCCGACAAACGTCTCGTTGAAAGAATTGATGCATCTCAAGTAAAATGCCGACAGATGCTATAGGAGTCTGGAAGCAAAAGCTTGGCAATGTTTTGGAAAAATTAGCTTTTTTAACGTTTTTTGAAGAAAATTTTGCTCCTTTTTAAGATTATGAAAAAGAAATAAATTGCTCTGAGATTGGAAGACTTTAGCCCCTTCAGCTACCCGCTTACTTTTTACATCTAAATTTCATACGTTTAAAAGCTTGCTCAATTGGGTTAAATTTTATACGAAACTTGATTACTGATGGATTGCCCGTGAAGTCATTGCGCTACTAGCCAAACCCTGGACGTCAAAATCGCGGGTCGGCGCTACGTAAATGCATGCAAAAGCACTGATAGTGAAGATATTGGGCTTATTTTCAGGCTGTAAATCAGTTGATTTTTTGTGACATTAAAGTTAAATGCCAGATTAAAGCCGGTAAAACGTGAAAAAGATTTCGAATGGTAAGAATTCGGTTTTTGTTTGGTTTTTTCAGTGACATTATTTCGTCTTGCTGTCAAGTAATCCATGCGAATCATTTAATATACGTGGTGGTAGCTAGCTTCAGTTATCAATGCAAAGTTTACTATTGACGGCGCTGAAATAGAACAGTTGTATCTCCTTCATTCGTGACAAATTAGCGCATTTAAAAACTTTTGTAGTTTCATAAGCTTATTTTGCAGGATCTATGGTGGTTTTTTGCATTTAATGTTGTTATTAGCAGCTTACCGGTATGGTTGCCAGTCGTTAAAACGCATAAGCTGTTGTTTTCATTAAATTATTTCGTAGAGATGTCGTTTAATGATTTAACTGGTCTCAGTGTAATGTTGATCAAGCCTTAATATGCATGTATTTCGACTTGAACTAGTGGTGTGAAATATTGTTCATAAATCGTGCTTAAACTGAAAAGTTAATCTGCCGCGTGGTATTGCTGTGGCGTAGAATTTCATGTATCTTAGGATATGGCCAAATTTACAATGTAAACCAAAGCTAAAAGCTGGGCAAAGTGGACATTATCAAGCCAGGCTGGGCGCCATGGGGGACATTTTGAGGAAGTGCCCCCCCAAATCACCGCTTGTGCCCCCCAAACGAAAAATGATCCCTACCAAGCAAGGATTGTGCTTCAAAGAAAGTAATAGGCTCGCTGCCCTGGAGTACAGTTCGGGGCTTTAGACTCCCAAGATACTGGTTATCATCCCAGAATTTGTGTGCAAGAACTGTTTTTTTGCAGATTAAGCAATGAGGACCCATTTGTTTTTGTGGTATCACCCCAGATCTTATAGACATTTGAACATTTTCCGAGATGAAGAGCTTTTTTTTTCGTGGAAATCCGAACATATTTCGAGGTAAAGACCTTTTTATTTTATTTTTTGGTCTTCACCCCAGTTTTCGTGGATATCTGCGCATGTTTCGGGGTAAAGACGTTTTTTTTTTGGTTTTCACCCCAGTATTTTTGGAAATTTGCGCATCTTTCAAGATGAAGACCTTTCTTTATTTTTTGTTATTATCCCAGAATTCGTGGAATTTCGCGATGGACATCTTTGTTTTTTGGTCCACACTCTCGAATTCAAAGTATTAAAGTTTTCGTGCCCCTCTAAATTCGTTTATGCTTCCCTAGTCACGCTATCTTGGCGCCGGGTCTGTATCAAGCACAATGGACGATGAATATTACATAAGGCACAACTTTCTAGTCCCGCTGTGTTATGTAAGCTACTTAAATTGATCCTGGTAACTTTCAACAAAGCTAGGCAATCTGCAAAAGTTTTAGCTTTACAGTCACATTCCTTAAATATGCCCACGAAAGGAATTAAACATTAATTTACGATGTCGTTCAATGCTTTGTAATGGCGTTTTGACGTCCAATCGTTTTGGCGGAAAAAAGCTTTGACGTAACTGCAATCCATCAATAGGGAAGGAGTTCAACGCTCCTTACCCCCTGGCTGCGCCTTTGTGCAAGACAAAGATTAGTTTTGAAACCTCGACAACATCTTGACAAAATTGCAATCTAACCAATAAAGTCAGTACCGAATATTAAACATTTGGAGCGTACGTAAACTTAACACAATAAGTTAGAATTTGAAGGTGGAAAATTCATCCTCCATTTGACCATTTCATTCCATATCTTGTTTTGGCTCGCTCAAAATAGCACCATATTTGCAAACGTTTCAGTATCAGCTATATTAGTTGCTTAATTCTTACCTTTACAAAAAGCTTCTAACAATCTAACGTCATTACGTAGCATAATTTATTGCACTTGTGCTGCATAGAAACTGCATTAAAGCTTATTGCAAATTACAGATTGCAATTTTCACAGTTACAGTAAATTGGAACTGAAAAAATTTTTTCCACAAAAAACAGTAATGATAATAATGATGATCACAGTACTTAAAGCGCAAAACGAAACATGAATTTTGAAATCTTCCAATACCACAAAATTCAGATTCTCGAAGATGTGTCTATCTACTACCTTTTTACAGGCTATAAGGCGCTTTTGGGTAAATTATTTTCAAGTTAACCGGGATTATATATTCGTCAAAAGTGGAGCAAACTCTCTCATTGACAAAGCAAACTATCCTTTAAATGATCAATAGCATCAAGAGGCCGTTAAATTGCGTATTTCTTGCGACTCAAGACAAAATGTTAACAAAGTTTTCTTTTGGTTGTGCGTTCAACTTACTCTCGTTCTTTACAAAAAATAAACTATTTCAATTTAGCCCCCCTTTAAAAAGAAAATACGAAACCCCATGGAGCTGCGCGTGATACATACATCAATTATTTATTAGTTAAAAGAGCATTCAAGGCGGAGGTTTTTTGCTCGGCTTTTTGTCAAAAAAACTAACAGATTTGAAGACTAACCTCATCAAATTTGAGCTTTCTACAGCCTTTTTTTCCAAAAATATAACAGCTTAGATTTTTTCTTAAGAGGGCTTTTTCTTCTCAGAAATTTTGCAAGAGTTGTCAATTAAAACTGAAATTTCGAAAAGTTACTGCATGTTCCTAATTTTCAATAAGTGTTTTGCTGCAGAGTTGTTGTCAAGACTAAGTGAAGTATTCACAATAGTAAATTAGCTGCTTTTCAAGTAAATGTAAGCCACCTTTCCAAAAGTTGAACTTTTGTCACACTGACGAAGTGGCAATACTGAAGTAAGAGAAAAATTATTCATTCTAAAGTAGTAATGTCTTGAAAACAGAAAGATGTAGAAAGTTCAAATTTTGTGAGAATGCATTTCAGGATTTTCCCAACGTTATGGTCAACAGAGAAAAACTTGAATTAAATGCCTTTTTACCTTACTAAACCATGGTGACGACTGACAAGTTTTTAATAAAGCTATAAAGTATTTTAAACATGGTAGTGACTATTTCACCGAAAATTTTCAACTTAGAGAGAATAAAACGAGAATGAGAAAAATTCATCCGCGCTTTTTTCATTTGCTTTTTTAGGGATTAAGATTAGGGTTTAGGTTAGGGGTTGGGTTAGGGTTCGATTTGGGAATAGTTTTAAACTAAGCATTTGAGTTTGTGTTATATTTGAGTCAGAATTAATAAAAAACTAGATAAAAATTTCCGGTGAAATAAAGCCTTCCTTTAAACATTGAGAAGATGTCAGCTTCTCGTGGTGATTCTTTGCTTCAATCTTAGAAATCACATCATAGATTATAAGTGACACAAAGACCAGTAGCGTACGCAGGATTTTCGAAAGGGGGGGCCAGGAATTTCAAAAAATTTGGGGATAATGAAGACCAGAATGAAAATTTTAGAGCCCGGAACCAAGTCCGTTTTCCTGCCCATAATTAGGTGAAGACTTTGGCCCAAAATTAGGTGAAGTCCAAAAAAAAAAGGTCTTCACTCAAATTTAGTCCGGTTTTGGCCCAAAATTAGGTGAAGACAAAAAGAAAAAGGTCCACTCAATTTACTCAAAACTTTAGTCCAGTTTTTGGCCAAAACAACGTCTTCGCCCACCGTTTTTGTGCTCAAACCTTCTGCCCAAGTTACAAAGGGGGGGCCATGCCACAATTTTGCATACTATTCTATGCTAATTATGCTATTCTGGCGACCCAAAGGGGGGGCCATGGCCCAATAGCCCCCCCCTAAATACGCCCCTGACAAAGACATTCCTTAAACTTCAACGGAAAGACCCTTTGCGATATCGTGTTTAAAAACCAATCAGTGGTCTAGGAGAGGAAAGAGCATCTGTTGCTGAAACGGTAGACACGGGTTCAATTCCCGATCGGGGTAAACCACAGTCTATAAAAATTGGTATTTACAGCTTTCCTGTTTGACGTTTAGCAATTAAGAGGACAGTGTCAAGTCTCCAACATATACAGTGGACAGGTTGAAGCTTGACTGGAAGACCGAAATTGTTCTTCGCAGCTTGATGAATATTGTCTCCTGATAAATTTGTCTCCTGGCCAAGCCAATTTGGTGAATAAAATGCAAATACAATTACAATTATCGCATTGCCCGTACGCACTAGCCACAAGGTACGTAGTGATATACATATACAATTTAATGAGCGTTTGTTTATAAAGCATTATTTTTTATTTTTTCGAAAACAAAATTGGTTCTAAAATCAGCAAAGAACACAATTTATTTATTTTTAAATCGCAGAATATAAAAATTTGTTTTTACATATTTACACTGTATTTGCTTTTTGTCCACTTTTGTTCTTTTTTTACGTTTTTTTTTCCTTTTTCGTCATGCAAATGTATGCTGTTTTTCATTATCGTTTAAATACTCTTTTATTCGCTTTGTTTGCCTTTTTATTCATCTACAGTATATTCGCACTAATAGGCAACCACGCTGTCATATACCGACAAAAAGTTTGAGGAAGTTTTTGGGTAAAAGGCTCTGTTCTGAAATTTTCTTCAAATTTTGCCTAAAAAGCTTTTCTTTGTTATTTTTGTTTTTATGCGAGGATCTGGTTTAGTACAAGTACTTGCGAATATGAGCATAATTATATATCTGCAACTTTGGAATATTCGCAACTTTGGAAGGACTTTATTTATTTTTTTTATTTTTCTCAATTGTAAGTAGAAATAACTAATTAACGTAGATTGATAATTGTTGAACTTATTTTATCCAAAAAATATCTTTAAAATAGATAAAAAAAAACATAAAAAAACGCATAAAAAAAACTGTAGCATACCAATCAAAAAAATCAAAGTATTCGGCATCATACACGCAAAAAATAATTTTCGCAAAACACTGGACGTTCCAAAATCATCAGAAACTTGAATGTACCACGTCAGCACTGTCTTGATCAGTACGGACGTCAGTGTTGGATCACGATCAAGCGGTATTCACAAGCATGATTACATCAATTGATTTCATTGATTTTTCATCGGTGTTCTCAAACTGACATTCATTCTGATCCAGCAGGCACTATTAACAACGACCCTTTTATTTCGTGATGTTTTGCTACCCGGTAAAAAGCTAGAAATATACACTCGGCTTAACTGGAAACGTCAAGATAAACAATTTTAATCTAAAAAATAATAATCAAATTAACAGCCTTTCAATTGGCTAGTTTGCCACTTTCGATTGCTTTTGTTAGTCTTCCTTGTGTAAAACTGTAGTCGCATTTTATTGTCGGCAGCGTGGCCGAAAAGATAAAAGTGTCGTTTTTACTACGACTCTAATCGCATGATCTTGGTTCAACCAGCATATGTTACGTTGCTGCGTCCTTGGATAAGACGCTTTACAATCATTAACTCTTGGAAGAAGTCAAACGTCAATCGCAAGGCGTGGAATACAGTCAACTACCACAAGTTGGTGAGGATTCGTCTAAAATAAACACGCCAACGTTGCTTCTCGAGAGTGAAGGATCAATATTAATCGATTCCAGACGAAGATAACATAAGTAGTTTCTTGTCGAAACGTTGGCGATCTTCTTTTGTTGAGTTTAGAATTATTCACTTTAACGTTACCAATTAAGCGAGTTGACTTTATCGTATAACCGTCCAGTTGGTCGAGCGGTAACGCATTCGTCTCTAGAGTGGGAGGTAGGAGGTTCAAATCTCGGGCCGGTCAAATCGGACACAGTGTTGGCAGCGGCTCGCCATTACGGCGATATTTCTTCGAAAGGAGCTGTGTTGCCCGGGTGCAATGATACAAAAATGAGCCCCGCTAACTGGTTACACGCTTCGGCGCAATGCAGCGAGTATAATAAAAGATTTGCTTTTATCGTCGTCTATGTTTGGATAGCCTATACGTTATATCGGGGATGTAACGATTGCATTTCTCATAATATGCGAAAAACACAGCGCAATGATTTATACAACAAATTTAAATTCAACGTAATAGATTCTACTCTAATTAGTTATTGAGCGAGGATGCTTCTACAAAGAAAAATCTACAACACTGCCAATAAATTCTCGTTGTTTGCAAGATAATCAGCTAATGTCAGTTGTGGAACAGCAATGCAAAAATCAGCTTAGATACATCCAGAAGACCCTCGCATCAATTATATAAAACACAATGGTTTTAAGAAAAGCAGAGTCAAAACAGCATTAGCCTTTTTGCTTTTCATAAAAGTTTGGTTAATGTTTCAACTTTCTTTTCAAAATTGATATTCTTTTCAAAATTGATTTGATAGTACAGTAATAAAATGATTAAAAACATGAAGAAGTAATCAAATAATATTCACTGCTCGGCTGATTGTAGGCCAAGTGTAGGTTTGTGCTTTATTTGATCCTGTGTGTCACTGACCCTGAATTCAAAAAAAAGCAAATTTAAAATTCTGGCTTTGGTCGCTCGGCTAAATATGTTGCAATATTTGGACGCTCTTCGAAAGCTGCCATCATTGCTTTGATTTTGGGATGATCTTTTAGACAGTCTGGTTGTCTTTGGAGCGAATCATCAAGAAATACATAAACAATAACGTCGAGAGCTGAGGGTTTCTGAAATCACAAAACCAATAATTACCTGTATGTTAACTCGTTTGAAGAGGCGATTCATTTATTCCTGCATATAATTGAGGCCGGTGCTACGTTTCTTTGTCCACCACAGAGTCGTAGTCGGGCCAGGCTTTTTAGATCGGGTCGGGCTCAAATGGGGTTTGGGCTTGACAAAATTTCCGGCTTAATTCTGGTATAACACGTACCTTGTGTTTTAAATCGCTATAAGAACATAATCAAAGATAGCAACTTTTTATAACTGAATCAAGACTTCATTTAAGCATCAATACAATTGTTAGTACGCAATCACCACTTATTTATCTATTAGTGGTAATCACAGTTTATTAATAAGCAGTTTTATTTAATTACAGCCGACTAAAGTCATTTGGCCAAAAGGGGCAATTTTCCGTAAATATTTTTTGGAATTAATTTATCTAAAAAATCTTTCTGGTTTTCAGAGCTTGGTTTGGGCTCCAAATAATTTTTCGCGTTTGGACTTATATTTCTAAGTTTAGGTCGGGTTCGGCCCAAAACTAAATGGCCCGTTTACAACTCTGGACCACCAAGGCAGGGCATCTTGCTTCGGATTATTTTGTTTGCAATTTTTTTGTCAGACCCAGCCACCACATCCGTTACTGCTCTGACCAGTTTTTACCAAGGACACAACGACGCATGACCACTGCGAGAATTGAACTCGAAGGTATCATCAATCTTTCGATCACTAACTCGACACTCATACCAACCGAACTATACCGCATGATCCATGACTGATTCAACCAACTTGAGTCCGTGGATGTGAATTTTAGTTCAAAAATATTTAACCCTCCTCCAACTTTTAAATCTTTAACGAGCAATTTGAATTTCGCGTTAAAACTCTGATAACAAGAAGCTTAAATACCTATTATATTGTAAACACTGTAAGTAATGACAGTATAGCCACACCTAATGAGCAGACACCGACACACTAACAGGATCGGCAACACAATTGAAGGTCTTACTATTTATACCCGCTATTCATAAGAGCAGTATTTTAAACGTGGAAATCAGAATTTAGAACATGCTTCAAGCACTGTTACAAAGTTTACAGGAAATTTCAAATTCCAATTTTTTTTCCTAATTTTCTTTTTTATTTATGATTTCGGTATAATATTGGATTTAAAAATCCCAATTTTCTAGTGTATTGTAATTACGACATAGCATTAATGTTTAACTTACATCATCACCAAACACGTAATCGCCTTTCATGATATCATTCAGTTTTTGAAGTTTAGGTTTGATCGTTTCATTCCACATAGCAAGATTGTAGCGACCATCAGGACAAGCTGAGCACTGAAACGGCTCGGATTCACCTTCAAGATGCTGTGAAGAATGTGCGCTATGAAGAATGATAATACTGCAGAGATTGAATCGAAGGCTTCATTGTATTCGCTGCTTTACGCTGAAGCGTGTAACGTGTTGGCGGGGCCTATCTCCGCACCCTTACTAATGAATTTTATCCGAAAAAACTTAGAACCAAAAGTTGACTTTGCTGAGCATAACATGCAGCAAAAACTTTTTTAAGTTTATACAATTAGTTTTATACTGTACAAGATGCTTGAAATCATGAACCAACACGATTTTGGAAACTACCTCCCGGTCTGTACGCGAATAATAATCTTTTTTTCATGATATATCGTACTATACTGTTGTTTTGTGAGACTTATCCCAAAATACAGTTTATTGATTGATCCATGTTCATCTTCCACTCACGAGAAAGCGACGGTTGCGCTTTTATTTTGACGAAACCGCACCCGCTCTGAAGCTGACTGTATTTCAAAACTTTCGATTGATGTTTGACTTCCACTCACGTGAATTTGCTGCTTGTTTTAAGTCACCAAGCAGATATAAACATTACAGAGCGTCCTACTCAAGGACGCAACAGCGTGACAAAGATGCGAGCTCAACAAGGATCATTTAATCAGGGTCGTCGTAAAAATCACGTCTTTGCCTTTTCGGCCACGCTGCAAACATGTTATTAAAAGCGATACCTTTGGCAGCTCGCCTTTTTTTGGAAATGGAATTTTCATAAATGCCTCCACTAACACTTCGATCCACATGTCCATCTTAGCTGTGGTTAAAGAATCTCCTCCATCCATTTTAAATTCCCGCGCTAAATAGCGCAGCGCAGCACGACTGTGCGCTATTTGCTCCCCATCAACAAATAAGACTGGGATTTGGTTGAACATCATTTCTAAAGAAATTAGTGAAAATAATTGTTCGCAAACATTCCAACTTAAAATCGCGGAATTTGGCCTTTCAGAATGTATAGTGATAGTCATAATCATTTTTTGAACACAATAAAACTATTACAGGTTGGGCAGTTCACAGACGACGTGGTCGAGTAATGGGCAGCTTTCTGGATGACAATAGTCACCTTATGTTTAGAAGAATTTTAGAGTTGACAAACAATATGCCGGCGTTTTTCCTGTAATAATATTTTTTACTTTTCTGTTCATCTGTGCTTGTTTTTCTGTGACTTCAATAAATAGAACCTTAGCATGAACTTGGTAATCGGCAGAAAACATCTTTGCCTATGAAACGTTCATTGAATCGGCTTTTGAATACATTTTTCTGTTACAGCGTAGCTTTTAGAGTTACAAGTCGCTGCAGTAATGGCTATCAAATCATTTTTTTCTAATATTATTTAACATTGATTACAGATTATTTTGATTTGTAATTTAAGGTTTTAATTGCTAATATATTTTCGACTGATAATTGAAATATCTTTATTTTTCTTAGCTATTATAGAATGTATTATTTTACCCCTGTAAGTTTTCCAAAACAAAGCTAAACTGTTGCCAGACCTGGTTTATTTTTAGGCCAATCGTCAGAGTCGATCCATTTGTACCTTACATCTTCAAACTGAACTCCGGCCTCCGCGAACATCAACCGCAGCATTTCAGCCAGTCCGGTTGCATCAAAGTAACAAACTTTGTAAGCAGGCATGAGGCTTGATTTTACAAAAATACTAATATACAAATTCTTTATGCTAATCTGAACATAAGTAGCACTTTGATTTACACTTTACAGTAGCTCTCAGAGGCGACGCGACAGCTCAGTGGCATAGATCTAGAGTGAGAGATCATAAGGTTGCTGACTCTCGGTTCAATTCTAGAATTGCCAACGCATTTTTGATTCGAAGTGCCCTTAAAAAAGACACTTTACGCGTGGGATTTCCAATCGAGCCAAAGAAAAATTAGCAGACTTTTGAATCATACATAAGAGAAGATAAACCTCAGCGTCAGCAGGCTTGGAAAAGTGACGTAGTAGGTTGTGCATATAGAGAAAAATTTTCAGGGGGGTCCAATAAGAATAGAGCTAGTATTAACTACTAAAAATGGAAGAATTTTTGAAGTTCGGGAGGTTTAAGAGAGAGTGTGTGAAAATCCAGAGGGGGTCATGGCCCCCTGCCCCTCGTTGCCGACGCTCATGGTTGTGCATTGTACAATATAAAAACACTAGTAGTCTGGTATTGTCTATACATTGTACAATAGTTTGGGGACAAACGCGGTATCCCTCGCGGATCTTAGCATGGAACAATTATTGTAAACCTTTATACAATGATGACGCCCTCACTAACTGCGGACCTCTGCTTCAATGGACTTCTATATCGTGGAGTAGTGAATTGTGAACACCTAATCGTATGATGAAAAATCAACTAGAAGCCTTGGCACATTGTTGCGCCCTTAGAAAAAGCGCTTTACGATGATGATATTTGCTTGGGAAGTTTCAACCAATTAAGCATTAAAATCAACTGGAAAGAAGTCAAAAATCAATGTTGGATAATTTGGATGCTCCACTTCTAAGCGGGTGCGATTCGCCTTAAAAGATACTGCCTTTGTGATTTTGTTGTTGAAGGATAATAACCATGCAACTATTACTATCATCACTTGATGTGACTGTGTCATAATCCATAATAAGCGGTGTAGAAATTAATTTCGTAGGAAGTCTTAACAATATAACAGTTAATTATGAAAGCTTTTTTCGCTTTTTTGCTGGTTTAAGACACCGTAATTACTAAATCCAGCCAGATTACACTGCCCTACAGTCTCATAATTATTACAATTTAATTAATATCTTACTGTAGCAGTATTGTGTGAAACTGGTTACTAACATGCTGTAGCCGGACTGGACAACTGCAACTTAATTACAGTATATCTTTCTAGTCTGTTTTAGTGCGGTCTAACTCGAATGACGAAGCTGAAGTAATTTCAATCATGTTTCAGCAGGCCTAAGCTTGAAAAACGTTTGATACAAAAACGTGCAAAGGGAAGTATGTTATCACCAGTCAGCATAAATTCCCACTTCGATATTGCACTAAAACTCGTGATTGCTCGCTGTGCAAAGCAAATAAAGAGCTTTCATACGATGACCCGAGGCAGATGTACTGCCATTTACGCAGTTTTACTGAATTTTTACAATAACCACGCAACGATTCGCGTTTATTTGAGTGGTAATTAAAAAACTGTAATATTAAAAGTCAAGATCTGCTCAACTTTCTGTGTAATATGCTGTATTACGACACAAGATGCTGGAGAGTGTTACCCAGCGCCACTCTTTGTAGGTGATTCCGTTACAGTAACGGTGCTAACTTAAAGAAACCAAGATAATTTTCTGTGGGCGAAGGCATAAGATCTTTTTACATTAGCCCTTTCTTTATGGGCAATTTTTGAGCGTTGATTGGAAGTCTGCGGTTCAATGGTTCGTCTAGTTGTCTACCCATCTTTCTGGTTTTAAATCAAAAAGCGTTTTTGCCAAAACAGTCCGACACTTTATTGAATTTCTAATGCAGTGCTTGTTTTTTTCATAAAATGTTTTTGTATTCCTCTAAATCTTTTATATAGTAGGCCTACTTATTGTCTAGTGCAAATTGAGGTCCACGAGCCAGGGCCTACGAGGGGGGTTTAGGGGGTACATCGTACCCGGGCCCGGGCTTAGGGGGGCCCGGAAGAGTTGAGGTTGCCGCGTTAAGTTTGAACCAAATTTGAGTGAGGAACCCAAATTGAGTTAAGACCTTTTCTTTTTTGTTTTTTTCCTAATTTTGGGCAAAAAGTAGGACCAAATTGGTGTGAAAACCTTTTTTTTTTCTGCTCCTAGCCTGATTTTGGGGGCCCGGCTCGATCTTTGTACCCCCAGGAAAAATTTCTCTCTGAGGCCCTGCCACGAGCACCCCCAGACTATATTTTTTAACCTACATTTTTGGGATCCTCATATCCTTCGATTAAAGAATTTTGTTGTTCCCAACAAAAATTTTTGTCCCATGGAGTTCATTTTGCTAGTTTTATCATGACGTCATCAAAATTCGATAAATTTATATTATTCTGAATAACGACTACATCAGTGGCAAATTCGAGTGCAAAATGTAATGATTTGGTGAAGAAGTAGTAACTAACTAATACTCTACACCAAAAAAATAATTTTGCGTCAAATGGATGTTGGTTATTTGCTTTTACGACGTCAGAGAAAGGCTTTTAAGAAGGAACTACCGCAAAAACGTTTTTTTAGTAAGATTAAAGTAATTATGATATCCTTAAACGCTGTTTTCTTACAGTAAATAGAATAATATACAAAAGCACAAAAATTGTTCACGGAAAGGGTTTGAATCAGCATAAAATTGATTTTGAGATGACGTCATTTACTCATTGTAAGGTGTTAGTGGGTGTATATAGAGTTATATTTGCTCAATCTTAAATTGTTGCGCTATGAAGCGTTATTTTTTGCAATATTTGTCGAAGTCAAAAGTGAATCAAACTCATTTGTGTGCTTATACATAATGACGTCGTACATGACGTCAGCAACGGATTAGAAATATTATTAAAATAACTTAAACCGTGAGTGTAACGTAGGATTCCTAATTTGGGTTGGCTATTGGACCTGCGTCGTGTTTTTTATGACTCGACTCTAAGAAACAGTTTGGTATCCTTGATAGGTTACGATGCATTGCTTAATTATTTGTCATTACCATAATAATCGTCATAGTCAATTTCACTCTCTTCCTGATGTTTATCCTCTTCCACCTCTTTAATAGTTTTCAATAAGAGCAGAGGGAAGAATTGGTCCACATGTCCAGATTGGCTCTAAGTTATTGTCTTCAGTTTTTTCCCAACCTTGGTACAAAACAAACGGTTTAAGGCTGTGGAAAATGGCATTGCTAGCTCTTTTATAACGGCAACGCGATGATTAACGCGGTAGATATGCGGGATGAGACTGTCTTTGCAAGGAGGAAGACGTGAAAGATCAACTCTGGATTTCAAATGCAATGTCTCATGTCTATATCATCATATCATCTCCAATCATCTGCTTTAGCATTATCGCTCATACCGCGTTCACAGATGTTTCTTTTGTGTGGCCGTACATTGCACAAGTAAGTTGTCCAAGTTCATTAATCACTTCTGGTTTTACGGACCATTCATCGCCCAATTGCCTGCAAAAATATAGAGAATCGCGTTTGCAATATGTGTACATTATTAAGTTCTCACACAATAAAAAAAACTCACTGGAATGCACCTGCTACTTTGGAATGCTTTGTACTTTCTTTCAGCAGTCCGATTTTACCCTTTCCCTTAAACGCACTCGTGGCATCTTCACCGGTAAATGCATACATACCAAGCAGCAAATTACAATAGTTGAGTCCCAAACTTTCAGCAGCTTTGCTAACGTTTATAAGCTGGCGATGCTTTCCTGTACCTATATCAAGGAATACGGTTGGTGCGATAGATTGAGCATGATGCTGCAGAATAAAGAAGATATCTGTGTCTGGCGTTCTAACTACGGCTGATTTGTATCCTAGTTTGTATCCAAGCCGGCGGGTATCTTTTCTTCAATAGCTACATACTTTTCAAGAATAGAGTCAGTAGTTTCATCTTGCTTGCAAGCATTCAGAGTTGAACGATTACAGTGATTAGTAAGATCAAGCAAAGAGTTTGATGCATTCAATTCAATATTTGATTCCTAAACAAATTGCTCTATTAATAATCTTTCTAATGCCTCAGTGACCGTTTTAAGACAAAACAAGGCTTTTGCGAAAGCTTTTCCGCTAAGAATATTTGACAAACACCCAATAGTGACAAGCTGTGCCTCGACGAGTATGTCAGCATATCCTGATCCCTTGCACTTGTGCCCTGTCAACACATTCATCTAGTTCATCCATACGTGGAATGGGCTAGGTGAAACAATGTGCAAATTAGTGTTAGCACCCAGATCAAAGATGTTAAGGACATTATCTTGTCCGACTACAGCTGTAGCAATCTCAGAAACTTTCAGTAATTGTTTCAAGGTCGAGTACTCTGTAAAAGGATTGGTTATGGGGGTAAAATAGTCAATAACTGACTTACGTTTGGGCTTCACGCCCGTGCACGAGATAAACCCTGCAAACCCTGGACTGATTTGTCTTTTTTCACGGCTTTCCATTTCGCGGGTCAGCATCCACACTCGATACTCCTGAAGACACTCAAGATACATTTCAATATCGCTTTCAGTTGGTTTAAATATCGTATTTTCAACAAATCTAGGTCCAACGTTTTTGTAAATATGAACTCTTGGTAAGAACTCCGGTTTGTTCGTTTTGAAGGAGCTTGCCTTAGAGCATTGATAAATGGGCAGAGTTCTACTTTGTCGTCTTTGTTCTATGTCATATCTGATTTTCACTTCTTGTATCATTATTCCATCGGTGTGGTTTATCATATTGGACCCATGTACGTTTGTTGTGATTTTATCAAGATTATTCCGCTCACAATGAAAGGCATCATTGTCTTCACCGGTAACGATTTGGGGAGTAAGCGACGTTGAAGCATTTGCTAGTGCTTTTGCTACTGCATTTTCGTACCACAAACCAAATTTATACGTCTCGCAGTGTCCCAGTCTGGTGAGAATATTGATCAACTGCTTATTGCAGTACAGGTGACGGATAGTTATGCAAAGAAGTACATGTTTCTTAAGTTTCCACAGTCCACTACTAACAGCTCGGCAGATATACCGCAATAGTAAAACAAATCACAGTATAAAAAAACGCATATTTCTGTTAATTCAACAGCATTAAAGTGTTTTATATTAACTACAATTAAATTCTAGTACTGTGCATGTGGCTCTACGGTACGTAATAAAAAAAAAAAAAACTTCAGTCATGAGCAGAAGTGCTCGCAGAATTTTTTTCAGGGGGGGGGGCAAGCGACGTATCCATTATCTACTAGATCACATAAAACTTTACAGCTGTGCAACCAGGGTTTTGTTAAGGGACTTGAACCAAAAGTTAAAATGATTCTGTTCAAAACATGTTGCAATTGGGCGGGATGTTGAGCAAACTGATGCGATTTAAGTGTATTATAGACGGGGGATTGTTGCTGGGCAATTTAAGATGCGACAGTTGCTGGGCAATTTTCGCAATTTCTTGAAAAAATAACCATTTTAACGTCATTTGAATCACATTTCGAGCGTTTGTAAGGCCGTTGGGAAGGACAAAATTTCTGAGATTAAGAATCTACTTGAAATTTTTTAATTGTCTAGCCATTTCAGCCCTCTTTAATTGCAAATCAAGTTCAAACCACGTGTAAACGCTCGCATATGTGAACTGAGTTTTCCAAGTGTCTTGGATAAAGAGAAGAGGAGGCTATGCTCTCTTATCCCCTTACGCCATTGACTGCAACCTGAATTTTGTTAAGGGAGTGGGGTTGAAATTTTTTTTGTTAAGGAAACTAAAAATTGAAATTTTTTGCTCGAAAAATGCCTCAATTGGGCAGCGTGCCGAGTAAACTAGTGCAACTAAAGCATATCACAGACTGGGGTTTTGGAGCAAAACCCTAACTGCTGGGCAATTTTTGTGATATTTCAGAACGAAAAAATAGCCATTTTAACGTTATTCGAATCAAATTTCGCCTCTTCTTAGAGCCATTTATAAAACCAACTTGATACAATATTTGAAAGCCATAATAGCTCAGCCCCTTCAAACCCTCACATCCCTCTTAGGTCAAGTCCAAAACTCGTTGTAATGAAATAAATTAAATGCTGAATAGCCTTCCCTATACTTCATATTTTTTATGAAGCTTACGTTAAGCATTTTGCATTAAGCGATCAATTTTGACTGTATATTTTTAGCCAAGTTTTAAAGTTTTTATCGATTAGTTTGTAAGGTGTATTTTTGACAAGTAAGTTAGTATCACCCCCCCCCAAAATAAATACTACAAATAATAAATGTTTCAAAAGTGGCTTTGGACCACTTTAAAGGCCACATCACTGCAAAAGACTGCCTCAGAAGGGCAAAAATTGTGTCATTATCCTTATCGTGCTCTTTGGTCTACTGGCCAATGCAGGGGATTACAGCCTTCCCAGCTATGCTTTTGATTACAAGTTTGGTTTTGATTTCGGTTTCAGAACAAAATTAATCTAATGGCGGAGTAGTTATTAGTTTAGTGTTTATATAAGCACAGCGTAAATTTTAAATATTAAACCTTGTATATATTTAGATCCTGATAAGCGCTCAATGACAGATGCTGAAACGCCAAAAATTCGCAAAGGGGGAGATGGGGGGGCTTTTTTGGAAGCTGGAAACAACAGTAAACGAACTTGACCCAAATTTTCTTCAGTCTTGAATCAAATTGAGGCGGTTTTCTCTATCAAAATCAGGCAATCTCAAAAAAAAAAGGTCTTCACCATAATTGAAACGGTTTTTCCGGCCGAAATCAAGCGATCTCCAAAAAAAAAAAGTCTAATAAGGCCTTGTTCACAATTCAGTTACTTTTCCTGACCAGTTTTGGGTGAGATCCAGAAACAAAAAACTCCACTTTTCTGGTCCAAATAACAGCAAGTCCTCCACAACCTCTGCTCCACAATCCCATTGGGGGGAGGGGGCTGTTTTCAATTTTGGAGCAAAAATCGGCCTCAAAAGCCCTAAAAACGTGGTATTTTTCATACTTTTCAGGTCAATGAGGGGGCTATAGCTCCCCCGCCTCCCCCTGGCTACGCTACTGCTGAAACTTTTGATAATAATTATTTATTCAAACACTTTTATGCTAAATCCTAGCGTGATGCTTACGCTCGCGTTTAAGAAAATGCTGTATGATAAGTCACGTAAAATGGGCACTACTGTTTTTCCTGCTCTCCAGTGGCGTTGGTATGGATGGTGACACCTTGGGCGGAATTTTGTGGTGTCATCCTTAATAATAATGTATAGTTGCAAAAGGTTATATTTTGAAGATAGCGGTACAACTTCAGTACTATAGATAGCGGTTGTTATTTGATTAGATCAACAAATTCTCATAATAGGATTCTAAAACCTGGAAGTATGAGCTGGAAATATTTAGTATCAGGCGCGTGACCAGAATCCTGCAATGGTGAGAGGTTCTGTTTTGGGGGTCCGGAAGCTCCGTCCCCATCCTCTGGAGGCCATTGGGGTCTGGAAGCGGAGCCCCCAGCACTTGCAAAACTTTATTTTTTGCAAAAATAACTAAATTTCGGGTTTATTTGATAAAAATTGCTGCTTTTAAAACAATGCATCCAGGAGAGCTCTGGTGGTATAAAATTTAGCAGTACTAAAAACATAATTAGACTTAGGCACGTAGCCAGACATCGGCAATGGGGGGCTGTTTTGGGTGTCTGGAGGCGGAGCCCCCAGCCCTCGAAAATTTTGTATTTTTTTTTGCAAAACAACTTTTAGGCCTCTTTTGATAAAAATTAATGCTATTCAAATGCGGCATAGAAATTGGCTGTGCAAAAATATGATTAAACTGGTTGCATAAATGGGCATTGGCTATGTGGGAGGTGGCCAATGGTAAAATTTGGTTTTCTTATTTACTAGCTGTTACCGTAAATGATAAAACCTTATAGTTCAAAGAAACTTACAAGTGTAATTCATTTTGTCTACATTTAATGAAGAAAAGTAATTAGTGCGGGGGCTAACGGAACGATATTTGACATTTGAAGTGATTAGTAATTAACTGATACTAAATAACCAGTTTGTCATCCTCCCTATTCACGAGCTTATATGTTTATTTATGAAACCTATATTCAGCATGTTTCAACAAACGATCAAATTTGCTTGCTTAGTTTTGGCGATTTTTCAAAGCTTTTACTGATTTGTGAGTTAAAATTTTGATAAACTAGCGCCCCCCACCAAAAGCAATGTTTCAAAAGATGCTTTAAATCATTTTTTAGTCCATTCCACCGTGCTAAACATTTCCAATGGTATTAAACATATTGTTTTGTTTTTTGTTCGACTGGTGTAATAAAATAGTGTCATCCAAAAATGGTGACACCCGGGGCGGGCCGTCCCTCCTAGCGACGCTACTGCTATCCCTGCTCTCTGCACCAAGGCAAAAAAGGATAAATAAGCTCCATAAAGGGTTGTTTTTTTTACGTTAAATGGGTATATTTAGACTTATTTTGCAAATTTAAACATAAAAAATACTTGAAATCTTAATTTTCGGGGGGGGGGGCAAATGCCCCCTAGCCCCCCCTGTGGGCGCCCCTGGTCATGAGTATTGTACTGCTGTACCAGGCTATTGAGAGAACAACACGTTGTGCATTTTTGCTGTTGCTTTCATCAGCATTACTTTCAATGAGCAAGTTCAAAAAATGTACAAGCGCTGATGGAACAAAGTCAAGCAAATTGCTCATTTCAATGTCGTCAGGAGTGGGAGGTCACGGAAACAGATTTGAGTTACTAAATTGTTCTTTGATGTTGTTTCTAACTGAAAGAGCGTAGTTTTCCAACTTGTTCTTAGTTCCCAGTTTGTATGCACAAACAACTGCATCTGCTACCGATATGTTCGTGCTGTAGACAATAGTATAGGCAATACAGCCCCTTTCTTCTTGGACCACGACAAAAGTAGTATGGTCGTGTATTTCATGTTTTTGTAGTTTGGATTTAAGCTTCGCGTTTCTGCAAGCTGTATTAGGAAAGTTCAATCTCTAGTTCTTTTACGTACAGTTACCGCAATAGTGACAGTTGCACAGTTTCGTGATGACCAATCACTCGTTCCTGAACAAATTCAAGAGCGACAGAGAAAGCATTTTGGTAGGCTGCAGTTTTATCATCTGGGATTGCATCTGTTTCAACATTTTGCTGCTTTTGCGCATGATTTATATACTGAAGTTAAATGACTATCTGCATGATGGATGAAAGTTTGCCTCTTTTGCAAAAAATATCCTCATCGTATATTTTGCGATGCAAACGGTATAATCCTAGTTCCAGTGCTCGAGAGTCGAGGCTTAATTTGCTTCCACGTAGGTTCCTAAAAACTTTCACCTCTGTTTTTGTACACTGGAAACCTGCCGCATTGTTCCGTTTTGCCAGAAACTTTCTATTCCAATTTATCGCAAAATATGAATTCTGGTGAAAATATTTGCGCGGTCAATTTTGGAAGCTTACGAGGTGATCGCGATGTTGAAGCTTCTTCATCAACCTCCAGATTATGTTTTAATCGATCTAAGTTTTTGGTTAAAGTTTGGTAACAACTTCTGTGGTAACCACAGAATTCCAAATCAATGCCGTGCAAACTTTCTGGAATGCAGCTACAAGCATTTGCCATGCAATAAGGTGAATCATGCGATTCTTTCAGCCGTCTATCTTTAATGTTTTGTAATTCAAATGAATTTGTCCGCGGCAGAGCCTTTAATTTTACTGTACGAAATGAAGTTGTCCTATTGAAGACCAATGGAATGCAAGATACAAAAAAAATCAGAATCTATCTGCTCCTTGCTATTACACTCCGACAATTTTCGCTTTTTTGGCATCGTCGATTAGTTAGTTACTCATTACTAGCACACATGACTACTATAGACTCTTAAAATAATTACAATATCGGTAGCCTACCACTACTACTGACACTGCAATACATAACAGAGCTTTCCTTTAGGCTGCCTATAAAGTTTCTCTTTTGTTCAGATCGATGCTTGATGACTATGGAATACGAAAGCACATACTGTTGATTAATTCATGATAAAAGTGTCTTAACAAAGCCTTACATAACTATTTCTCCGGCTAAGTTGCTGATTTTATTGCGTATTTGGTATGCAAAGGCAACCTCTATGCCGAAGTTCTATGACTATAGTTTTCTGCTTGTCAAACTACACTCTGCAGACTTTACCAAACAGTTTGCGCTTCATCTCACATGGCGAAAATATTGTCACCATTTTCATTCCGCGGGCATTATATTATCATCCTATAATGATGACGTCATCAACTTTTTATAATGACGTCATCATTTTACTTGTATAATGTTTATACATTGGTCTTATTAGCACTACTTTATACATCTTTAAGTTGCAAGAAACAAACATTTTATTGTATAATTACACAGATGCAATGCCTAAAATACTTACTAACACCGTACAATGAGTAAATGACGTCATCTCAAATTTAATTCTATGCTGATTCAAACCCTTTTTGTGAACAATTTTTGTGCTTTGGTACAGGCGCGTCGATTTCTCAAAATCTTTGGGGGTCCAGCTTAATAACCAGAACTTTTTTGGCGAAATCTCGCGAATTTTGTTTGCATTGCTAGAAAATCGTAGATTTCGTTTGCATTGTATGTTTGTACGTCGCAATAGCACATTTGATGCAGTTTTTTTTTTTTGGTGCTAAGCCGTTTAGAAAATAAGCGTACGGTTATACGGTATTTTGGAAGAAAAAGGAAAAAAACTTATCGCGGCCAAAAGTGGGTTAATGGAGGTGAAAGGGTATGTTGAGATATATAATAGTGTGAAATATTTTTTGCCGTACTTTTTTAATGCAATCTCTTACACGCCAAACTTTGTGGCGGTTTTCGGGCCCTATTATTCCAATGTCACGACTTTGAAAATTTGAAAATCGTTCCGTCAAGCCTGTCCATACTACTTGAGGTGATGACACCAATAGGTGTAGCCCAGGGGGGGCAGGCCCCCCTCAACTAAAAAGCCCTCAAGGATAAAAATATTAAAAGAAAGCTACTGTTTCTTCAGTCTCAGTTTCTTTTAGCATTTCTACGTACAACCGTGCACGCGTTCAACAGTAATTAACAATAATATTAATATGGACGAACAGGGGCCCGGGCCCCTTAATTTAAAATTTTGCCAACCAATTTAAGTGTAGGCTATAGCCCGGGAGAAATCATTATGTCTTAAAAATTGCTACCTCAGGCTCTTATCTAACCTTTTTTTAAACGTAGTACAATAACCACGACCGGATTTACGCATAGGTGGGCACAAGTCCGTTAATCGTTAATCCGTTAATGACGAAGCAAACTTTTTCATCAACTCGTTAATCCGTGAAAAAGTTTTTTCATGTTAACGGACTAAATTAACTTCCGTTAAAATGCCCGTTAACTTAACGACAATGGTTCATTAACTTACGTTAAGTTGCGTTAACATAAGCTTTTCATCGTTAATTTCTTGTACCACCCATTCATCGTACCGGTATAAACCAATTTTCGCTGTTAACACTTGTTGCGTAATTAGCGCGAGTACTATAGAAGAAAAAGCGATGGAGCTGCGAGATAAACAAGCGAGCGCGGGATCAAATGAGCAGGCGCAATGAGAAATGCTGCAAGTGTAATTTTAATCATGCGAGTATAAAGTGGGTTAGATCGTAGATGAGTTGAACTGCGATACTGCAATAGACCCATGATGTACCCATGAATAATCTGTCATTGGTGGTAAGATGTAAGTGATTATAGCATGACAGCGTTTGCAAGAAAAGTGGACATGGATAGTTAATTAGCCTAACCTATAGCATAAATGATCTCGATTATAATCGTTGTCTACAATCACTAATTCGTAATCGATTACGCAATTTTCAAATTATCGTACTCAGAAATCAATTACAAAGGATCGTAATCTACGAATTGCAAATAATCGAGCCATGGCTGGCTACTACTATATAGGGTAGGCTTTTAGTACCAAGCAAAAGCGTGAATGATGATATAATTAGTGTATAAACTCTATTATGGGAGGAGTACCGTTGACCAACTACAGAACAGAATGCAAGTGCAAGACATGCATGATTGCAATTTTAATAACAGCTAATAATAATGATAATGCAAAACAGAATTACAGGGTAGATTGCATCAAAAACGCAGGATAGATTCCGACTTCGTAAGTGCTGTTACAAAAATTATTTTAAAACTTTGGCGAAGCGATGTAATCGTAATAGCGATGATTAAAGGTGAAGTAATCGCAATGGAAAATCGATTGCATAGGTGCGTATTTGTAATCGTAATCGGCGTAATCGATATAATCAAACTAAAGACCATTGAAAGAACAGAATGTAGGTACTGGTACTAAAATACAGCTGTAATAACAGTGTTTATTTTGAGCTAAGTGTTAATGTCATCCAAAAACTTGAAAGTGTTTGCATCCTCGGATCGCGGATGGTTTCAAAACGTTAAATCTACGTAGGCCTACACTGTACAGTGCTTGGTGAAAGGACTAAAACGAGAATGAATGACGAATACTCATTCGCAATTTTTTTTGTTACTTTTTTAAGAGTCAAGATTAAGCTTTGGGATAGGTTGGATCTCGACACTGTCTAGAAATTGTTTTGCAAGCCACAGCTTAAATAGTTAATTTTAGATGCTGTTGTAGCGTGAAAACACGGAGACTTAGAGTAATAGTGTCGTGGCACCGAGTAAGAAACCGGCGCTATCTAACAGTTTCGATATTGTTTAATCGTTTACGTACCATCTGGCCTAAACGCTACCAGCGCGGAAGCTCAGGGAAGAGCCACCAGAACGGCGACTACTTAAAAACAAGCAATGCGAAAAAATGGCTCTTCCTGGGCTTCTGCGCTGGTAGCCTTTAGGCAGGGTCACCAAGAGGGGGGAAGCGAGGTGACACAATGACCCCGGTGCCCATGGAGTTTAGGAGGCCCATGATGGGCTTTGAGGGGCCCTTGAACTTCAGGGGGCCTATGGAAATGACACTGACAAATCAATTTGTGGAACATCGAAGACCTTTTTTTTTTTTTTTTGAGATCACATCAAAATCCGAAGAAAATTGTAGCATTTTCCTCTTCTTTTTTGAAGTTCACAAAGCTGGATATGCCCAATATTTGAGCCGACCCTGGGCCTACGTTTGGCTCTCGGCGCCCCTACAAACAACTAACGATATATCTATTGCTTTTTGTGGCAAATAATAAGCTGCATCCTCATAAGTCTATTAATTATCGCTGTTTGCAACCTCAAAAGATTTTCCAATCGCTACTTTGTTACTGCATATGAGCTTATTATTATCTTGAAATTAGATTTGACAGTAAAATGTAACATCCAAAACACAAAAGACCACCATAGCAATAAATTTTTTCTCACAATCAGCTCAACAGGTGATTACGCGTGTTCAAAAAGTGAATGAATAAAAAGAAATGTGAATTATACTCAAAATGTTAACGGATTAACGGACTTCATTAACTTCCGTTAATTTCAGCTGAAAATAACGAATTAACTTTAACGGAGGTATGAAGTTTGCTAACGGACTAGTGGTTAACGAAGCTAACGTTTTGCATTAACTTGCCCACCTATGGATTTGCCTAATGGCACAGTGCCAGGGGCTCCCGCGCTTAGATTGTCGGCCTAACAGTTTTTTTGTCTTCAACTATATTTGACTGAAAATTGCAGCAAAAATCCCCAAAGTGCCAGGAGCGCTGTGCCGTGTAAATCCGGCCTGGGCAAAACATGATTAGTTATAGGCCTTACCAATAACGATCTATGGTACCGATTAACTTTCGATAACAATTCAGCTCCACGGGCTCCACCTTCCCAATTTTTACGCGACAAAATGCTTTCGAAAAACAAATTAGTCAACAAAAATGTTCACTGAACAAATTATTGAATTTAAATTGAGCGGGCCTGGGCCCCTAGGTCGTTACATGTACTCCTACAACTGGTTGTTTTCATGACAAAACAAAATCTCTTAAGGCAAATCTTCAAATGGATTGTTATCTACTGCTAAAATATTGCAGGAGGGACAATTTATCTTACTTCCGCCTACCTGGACCAATCACTCACAGAGTAAACCCATTTGCGAGATTTTAAACTTGTTTTGGACTAAAATTTGAGGAAAAAGAGAACTGAACTATTCAATGTTTCAATTGGCTTTCTGAATGTCAAAAATCTAGTTTTTTCAAATTATCTAAAAACGCGCAAAATGTGATTCAATGGCATTAAAATAGCTATTTTTCAGAAAAAAATTACAAAAAATTACCCAGCTGCTGGGAACTTCGTTCCGAGATCCCCGTCTGTGATGACGGGGGTCAAAAAAATTACAAAAAATTTTGATGACGTCATCATAAAACTAGCAAAATGAACTCCATGGGACAAAAATTTTCGTTGGGTACAACAAAATTATTTAATTGGAGGATATGGGGATCCCACAAATGTTGGTTAAAAAATATAGTCTGGGGGTGCTCGTGGACCTCAATTTGCACTAGACTATCATGGATCTCAAATTAATCCAATGATTTAATTATTATATGCTGCAAGTTGTTTTTGTATTTTATATAATTTCTGTATGATTACCTTTTGCAGTTGTTTTTGTATTTTGCTTTTTAGTTCTTTTCGAAGTTTTTTCTATATTTACAGTTATATTTACTGTACTTGAACTTCCAACTGAGTGACCTCTTCAAAGCCTGTAGGTCAAGCGGTAACGCGTTCGTCTTTGGAGCCGGAGATCCTATAGATTGAAATCTCTGGAGGTCAAATCGGACGCAGTGTTGCCAGCGGTTCGTCAGCCCTGCGAGATTTCTTCGCATAGAGTTATTTACATTGCCGTGCATTGTTTCATTATGTTACATTTCTTTCACTTTATTTCAACGTTTCGACTGACAAGTGATTTTGTTGCACAATACAATCGTTACATCAGTACGCTTGCATGAATTAACTTTATTTTCACGAAAGGAAAGGAAGTAACAGCATCAAAAACGACCTTTTTCTCTTCACGAATAAAGTTTTTTCTTTAAATCAACTTGACATTGAGTCACATTCACTCTGTAGTAACTCTTGAAACTTTGAATGAACTGCGAAAGACGAAGTTTCTCTATTTGAGATATGTTGAAAGTACTTCACCAAATTTTGAAAATTTTAGTCCCTTAGGGTGCGTTTAGACTGGACGCAAAGCAACGCGAAGCAACTAAAATTTGACGTCATCGACAGCTCGCGAAAGGTTGCAACCGGTCGCGAAAGGTTGCAACAGGTCGCAACCTTCCCGAGCACTTGGGCAACATCGCTTGCTTTCAGGCTGTAGTAAGATAACCTACTAAATCACTGATCGGATTTTTACGATCGCAGTTTGCTAGAAAATAATGTAAATAGTATATTTGCATGGTTTAGCGCCTATTTATCAGTCCAAAGAATACGTAGGTTATTGGCAAAGTTAGATTCGGGATAGTCGTAGGCTAGCCAAGTTACTTTGGATCTAGACAGCTAAGGCTGTAAATCCTAGAGTAATTTTTCATAGCTATGCTTGATATCAGAGCTTCATTATAATGAATTCACCAAAGCAGTAGGCCTAGCCCCACGGCATCTAGCTTTTAAAACAAAACTTTTTATTCTGTGCAGCATAGCAGAAGCTATTGTATCAGTCCAGTGGTTCTTTTGGCTGAGCACCTTTTGCTTTTTTTTGTCTTAAACTAACATGGTGTGGTTCTTTTTTTAGAATATAAAACAACCCACCAGCAGGCTAGCATAGAATGTGTTGATAGTGTTTTACCCATTATTTGTTGGCTTGTTTTAATTGAACGATCGCTTGAATACTGGAAATTTCGCAAAAAGCTTTTTCGCTGTCTGCATGGCCAAGCCGATTTGGTGAATAAACTGTATTTAGAATTGGTTTCAAGCTACAAACAAGAGCTACATAGATACAAAAAATCAAATAATTTCTATGAACTTTTGGATTTGCCTAATTAGCAATCACTTCTTTGAATAGCCGAGCTACAAACGTGGAATTTTTTCTACTGAATGTCCTCTTAAAAGTCTTCTTGTTTCTGAAGGTTTGTGACAGTGATCAAGTTGAACTAGAAGCAATGGTTTTGGACTCCCCCAAGTTTTAAAATCATGAATATTGTAGTCTGGTAGTGATTTTTCACTCCAGTCCTGTGTGATGAAAATAGAAGTGTTTAGTGTGTTAAATATTCCTTTACTGTGTCTTTGTGTAATATCTGAATTTAGATGTTTGTGAATTCCAAAACAGTTTTACTGTCTCTTAAAATTTTAACTGCTTTACATGGTGAATAAAGTGATTAAGTAAACAATTTTAAGTCTGAAGTTCAATCATTACAATTACAGTCAGTGTAATCAGATAGAACTAGAAAGCCAATATATACCTAACCAGTAGAAAGTGAGTTCTATTTTTTGCTAGGGCTACTGTTATTGGAAGAGAAGTAGCTGCCAAGCAAGCCCAATGATATTGTTCCATTCTCATTAGTCACCACTAAAAACTTGATACAGCATTTGTAATCATTGGACTGGGGAAAGAAGCGTCAGTTACATGAAAATGTGAGAACTAACACCACTTGTATTCAGATGCTTGAGTAACAATTTTCACATGAAAAAATCTAAATATTTTTTTTATCAGGAGCATAACCAAAAAATTGCTGAGAAAAAGGGGCTTGAACTTACAGCTATAAGTTTGTCTGTAATTTTACAAACGGTGGTTTGGAGCGAAGCCCTTTGAGGTAAACGCAATCGTCGCAACGTACCAGTACCGCTAGAAAATGCAAACTAATAAAATGCTCTCGAAAGCATTTAACTTCGCACTAAACATCGATAAGCGCTCCGCTAGCGAATAAAAAACCAAACGTAGTTTTAGAAGCTGACTTTTCCTCAAAGCAACTGCTGGTATTACTGCGCTAAATTCTTGTCCTTCGATGATAGTGTCAAATCATGCAAAAACTGCAATGTTGTTTTTGCTTTCTCCAGCAAATCAACACAGCAATCCATTGCACAATAAGCAAAAAATCCTCTACATAACTGATGACAAATCCAGCTTTCAGTTTCACTCATAGCGTTAACATTGGGAGTCTTCATAAACAGCACTAAATAGCTAACACAAACAATTGTTTAAGCTTACTACACGTATCATAACATGCTTGCCTGAAAAAGAAAAATCACATTATTAAAAAACATAGTTTACGCTTTAAATGTATCTGTAGACTAGCCTATTGGTCTACACTCTACAAGATAGATCTACCAGTACCAGTACCATAATGAGACATAAATGGTGAAAGGGTTAAGGATTTGTTAACTGAGTAAACACTGAAAGAGAACTTTTTGACATCTGCTTCCAGCTTTTTTCAGTTCTTCATTAAAACCCAGAACTGTCATCGTCAAAACAGATTATGGCAAGTTTTCAGTAGAAGGATCTAAACAGAGCATTGACAGCTAGTGAATAGGCTAAGTACTACTAAGTTTTTGAAGAAATGACTTGCCTTTTCGTTTCCAAATTCGATCTACTGTACTTCGTTTTTCCCTTATACTTTGCAAACTTTTTTCTCAAGATTGTTTTGTTACCTATGCTATTAGTCTAGTCTCTTCTTCACGGTTATTGCGTGATAACATAATACAAACTCAATCTTCGTTTTAATTCCAGCGCGCTATGACGAAACCATGACGAAACAGAACCTGTGATTACTATAATAGCGCTTCAATAATAAAGCACACAACGGTTTCTGCTCATTGAGTACATTTTAAAAGTAAGTTATTAAAATTAGCCTATGAAGCGACCTGTCGCGAAGATTAGCAACCACTCGCGAAGGTTGGCAACCTTCGCGAGTGACGTCATCGACCACTCGCGAAGGTCGCCAACCTTCGCTTCGCGTTGCTTCGCGTCCAGTCTAAACGCACCCTTATTGTTAACCTTGCAACGTCATTAGATGGTTGTATAATTTAATCACTTTGAATTATGCTTTTTATGTTTCATATTGATAAAAAATAAACTTATGAGTAAGGTTTAGACCACTTATGATATCAATGAAAAACAAACTCATTTCTGAAAATGACACCATTTTGGCAAAAAAAATTGACCGTGACGTCACTGTGATGACGCCATCGACTCAAACCAATTTTATAAGCATTTTTGGTGAACAGTAACACGCACACGCCAATTACTGCACAGCACAATTTTTAGCCGGTGTAAAATACTGTAAGCAGTAAGAATAATCAAGGTTTGATTTTAATTTAAAACTCTTGGCTTGGAACTCTGCACCTCACGCCAACGACTTAAGCCCCGCATACTCGGTACACACTTCGACACAGCACAGCAAGTAAGGTTGCGGTAAATACCCAAGACTCTATTTCTTTTTATTCAAACAATAAGTACAAAGCAATTTGTTACTAAACTGTAGTTTTCCTTTTTCGCATAAATTTAAAAGGTTTTTCACAGGGATAGATTTTTCATATCATTTTTCGTTTTCAATACTACTACTATACTGTGTGAGAAGTTTTGTCGATAAATGATATTATTTATGTTACTGCAGTAATGTAGTGTCCTCGTCATTGCACCTGCCGGTAATACAATTCTTTTCGAAGAAATATCGCAGCAATGGCGAGCCGATGGCAGCACTGTATTTGATTTGACTAGCCCGAGATATGATTCCCAGATCTCCAGTAACGAACGCGTTACTGATCGACCAACCGGCATGTAATCCGGTTATTTGTTGATACAAACTACTTTCAACTGAGCATGTTGTTCGAAGACTCGAAGCAGCTACGGTACTTTTCGGTCCTCGGAGGCTTCTCAAATTTAAAAAACAAAGGCGGCGGATGCATGATTTGATGATGTCAGCTTATGAGTCAGTTGGCATAAAGAAATTACCAAAGCATGGCCTGGCTTGAAATCGTGACAAATGTAAAGCGGCAACAAAACCGGAAAATTCAAGTTTTTGATTGCCTTGGCCTATCATCTTCATCAACACTACAGAATTGGACAAACGCAGAATGATTATACTTCATACGCATGCATGAATGATGTTGCCATTTTAAAACTGCACTTTTCATTGTGACTCGACGAATTGAAATATTTTGCAAGTCATCGTTATTTCACAGATTTGTTTAACGCTCTATCATTAGCAAAGCAGAGTTCATAACGGGTGAAAAATTGTGAGGATACAAGCGTATTTTTGGTTTTAGGCAGAAATTCTGTATTCCCGGTGTACAGGCTTACTATAAGCTGCCAGTTGGTTAAAATAAGCAAAAGATACGCCTACCCTTGTATCATTTACGCAAAATGTAAAATTTTTCATTATGCTCGCTGTATTACGCTAAAGTATGTAACGAGTTTGCGAGGCCCATTTCCGCATCATAGCGGCCGAGCAACGCAGGTTCGGCAAAGAAATGTCGCAGTGGTGTCGAGCCGTTGGCAGCACTGTGTCCGATATGATCGATCGGAGATTTGGACCTCAGTACTCCCGCTCCAGAGACGAACGCGTTACCGCTCGAATAACTGGCCATTAATCTTTTTTAGCTAATGCTAATTTATTACTCAATATTCATAACTTTGATAACAATTAACGGTACAGGAAGTTCAGTTAAATATTAAAAATTTAAAAAGTGAAAGTGGTCTATACTTGCCTTGTTAGGGATGAGGAGCTGATTAACTTGTACACTGTCTTTCCAGTTTCTAAAGTGCTCAACGGAAATGGACCAGATCCGGTTAACTGTACCGTTAACTGGCTCCTGGTCCATGATTATTAAACACTTTAAAAACTGGAAGACAGTGTGCAAGTTTTATAATATCATTAAGATTTTGTAATTCTTAGTTGGTAAAAATATTGCTCAGGATCGTTAATCAAATCAAATCTTTCATTATACTCGCTGAATTACGCCGAAGCGTGTAACGAGTTTGGGGGGCCCATCTCCGTCTATAGCGCCTGCGGGCAACACAGCTTCTTTCGAAGAAATTTCGCAGCGGTGGCGAGTTGTTGGCGACACTGTGTTCGAATTGACCGGCCCGAAATTTGAACCTCGGACCTCCCGCTCCAGAGACGAAAGCGCTACCGCTCGACCAACTTGCCGGTTCAGGATCATGAAATAATATGCTTTGAAATACAAAATCTGTATTGTACGATACCTTCGCTGGAAGAGTTGTATGTCGGGCCGAGTTTTTCGCACCGTGTTTGGGTTGAGCTCGGGCCGGGTTCAGGCTTAAGGTTGACAAAATTTCGGGCTTAATCCTATCCCAACACGTGCCTTGTGCTTAAGGAGCAATAGCAACAAATCAAAATAGCTTTGCAAAACAGAATGAAAACTTTATTTAGGAATCAATTCGATTATAAGAGTACAACTTTCATTATTGTATTACAAACTAGCATAGGTGGGCAAGTTAATGCAAAACGTTGGCTTCGGTAACCACTAGTCCGTTAACAAACCTCACACCTCCGTTAACTTTAATCCGTTATTTTCAGCTTTAATTAACGGAAGTTAATAAAGTCCGTTAATTCGTTAACATTTTGGGGGTAATTTACGTTTCTTTTTGTTCACTCGCTTCTAGAACACGTATTGACGCTGTTGAGCTAATTGTAAGGAAATATTCATTGCTGTGGTGGTCTTTTTGTGTTTTGGAAGCTATATTTTACAGTCTAATCTAATTTTAAGATAAAAATAAGTTCAAATGCACTAACGAAGCTGCGATCGGAAAATCTTTGGAAATTGTGAACAGCGATAATTAATAGACCTATATGAAGCTGCAGCTTATTATTTGCCGCAAAAAGCGCTCCTTTCTTCGCTCTCTTCTATAAAACTCGTGCTAATACGCAGCAAGTGTTATCAGTGCAAACTGCTTTGTATTGGTACAATGAATGAATGGTGCAAGATATTAACGATAAAAACCTTAACGGAAGTTAACCGAACTTAACGAAAGTTAATTTAGTCCGTTAACAGAACTTAACGGAAGTTAATTTAGTTCGTTAACATGAAAAAACTTTTTAACGAATTAACGATTTAATGAAAAAGTTAGCTTCGTTATTAACGGACTTGTGCCCATTTATGCAAACTAGTAATAATTAATTTTATTTAGTCACAGCAGGCTAAAGCTGTTGTTTCAAGGAAAGACGCAATAGTCATGTGCGTTTTAGAGATAACTTAACTTTGGTTTTTTTTCGGGTCTGATGCAGGCAGGAGCGTATTTAGGGGGGTGGGGGCATTGGACCATGTTCCCCCCCTTTGGGTCGCCAGGATAGTATAATTGGCATAGAATAGTATGCTAAATTGTGGCATGCTTTCCCTCCTTTGCAAGTTGGGCAGAAGCTTTGATTACACATAGGTCTCGTTTGTTTTAGGCTTGCACCCAGGTGTGGGCAAAAAATCGGACTAAATTTGAGTGAAGACCTTCCTTTTTTTTTGCTCTTCACCTAATTTTGGGCAAAAGATCGGACTAAATTTGAGTGGAACAATTTGTCATTCTGATTTTTGTTTTTCTCAAATTTTTTGAAGTTCCTGCCCCCCCCCTTTTTTAAAATCCTGCGTGCGCTACTGGATGCAGGGTTAAATTTTCCGGTTCAGGCCTGAACTAGACGGCCGTTTACAATTCTTTTATAACTAAACTAGACGATAAACAAATGTAAACGCATTCTTTCTACAATATGTTGAACTTTTCACTGGGTTTATTGGCGGTGACCAATCAAGCAGTCAGTCCGTTATAAGAGTCACACGCTTTGTAACTTAACTCTATTTTATTGAAAGGTTGTTTTTGACCTCAAAACCATATAGAGTATAGTCTGATTGATGCAAGCATCTGTTTTTATAGTTGTTTTGCTGTTTTTTCAGCAAGAATCATTCAATTTATCACATAGCTTACATGTCGTTATACTTGTGTGTAGTTTATAATGTTCTGCACTTAATTACCTAAAACCTAAAGTTTTGTAGTAACTAAGACTGAAAAAAAAAAAAGAAACAGAACGATTTTATTAATAACATTTAAATTAAAACAAAAATTACACGTTGATGATGAACAATTGAAGATATTAAGACAAGCTACTGAAATAGATCGGAACACTGAGCTTTGGCCAACAAAACATTTTGGCAAAATAATTCACATAAGACCAACTACACTCGTGAATGGCACAAAATTGTAAGCGTACTAAAGAAATCCTTTGAATGTTTTTTCGAAAAATTGTAGCCTGGTACAATTAACGAATTTACGCCAGCTCTGAACCTACCATTTTACATGTCCTCTTTTCTGACATTTTTTTCTTTTTGTTTGTTATTTTTGATCTTCTGCCCATAATATAAAATGAATGCAGTAAAATGAGTTGCTTGATCAGACAATATTAGTGAAAGATTATTCTGCATGATTCTTTTAAAGCAACTTTAATTTTCTGTCACTGGTCTTTCCTTGATCCATTTAGCGATGTTTGGTCGATTTTCTAAAGCAGTCATCATTACTTTTACTTTGGGAGCACCTTCCAAAAACACTTCCGTACCGCTTTTTTTTCTTATCATATCTACTACTGAATAAATTGCAAAATCAGCTGCAGTGGGTTTCTACAAAAGAGAAAAAAATTAATTTAGTTTGAGGTCATCAAAATTATGAACATTGCGAAGATGTCAGCTTCTCGTTGGGACTCTTTGCACCAATCGTAGACATCTTTTCACGTTATAAATTTTAAGTAAAGATATCACACTTCTTACTCATTGATGCATAAACTCACGTCAAGAAGCTGGCATCTTCTTAATGTTTAAAAAATATATAAAGATGATTTTATTTAGAGTTGCTATTGGCTTACTGGTATAGTTATACCATGTTAAAATTATCCATGTTCTTCCTACAATACTATTGTTGGCCCAATACCATGTTAAAATTATCCATGTTCGTCCTACAATACTATTGTTGGCCCGAGTTTTTGTTCGTTGTCAACAATTTAGATTTAGATTTGAGCATACCCCCAAATTAAAAGATAACTATTTTCCATTATAACATGACAAAAATTGTGAAAAGAACAGTTTTTGTTTGGATGTTTGCAGAAACATAGCGGAACATTTTTTCAGTATTAGAACAGAAGACTTTACCTCTCCAAACAAATAGCTTCCTTTATTTGCTTCAACAATTTTGCTTATTTGAACAAGCCTTGGTATGAAATGTTCTTTAAACACAACTTCAGACTGCTCCTTCTGCAAAAGGCAACAAAATCAAAATGCAATATGCTATTGCATCTGTATGTGGCAAATTAAGGGATATATCTGCTCTACTGAAGTTACGAATGGATAGTGATTCTCATCGGATTGATAAGAACTACCCATCGAATTGATTGTTGTTGTTGTTGTAGCGCATATTTATCCTCCTGTCACCGGACAGGGTCAGACGCTAACTTGTTGGACGATCCGCACACTTTTTATTACAACAACTACTTCGTGATTGGAGGAATCCGCACCTGCTTAGGAGTTTCTGATGATCCAATGTTCCTGTGGCTTTCTTCGAATTCTTGTCCACTGAATTTGCTGCTCGTTCGAAGCCACCAAGCAGAGATAATCATCGTAAAGCGTCTTATCCAAGGACGCAACAACGTGACCAGGGTGCGAGTTGAACCCACACCATTCGATCAGGGTCATCGTAAAAACGACGCCTTAACCCATTCGGCCTCGCTGCCGACTACATGATAAGAACCACATGGTGTAGATTGGGCCCAAAAAGTAATCTTCGGTTTTTTTCATCGTTTTATTTTTGTGAAATGATCAGTTCGAAATCTTTTCAAGCTATTAAAAATTAGAGATCTAAGCATGAATTAGATATTGTTAAACCTATGAAAGAAATGCTACTAGCTCTGTAACTTAGAGGTACCTGTTTCTTTTCATCTTTTTCGCCAATCGGAAATTTAAGCAGGGTCTCTATTATTACTTCAATCCACATGTCAACTTTGGCGGCAGTTAAAGAATCTCCTCCGTCGAAATTAAACTCTCTTGCTAGATAACGCAATGCAGCCCGACTGTGCGCAATCTGTTCTCCATCAACAAAAAGTACAGGCATTTGATTGAAGAGCATGTCTAAAAACGATGGCTATAGTATTATTTTTTACCGAATATAAAATATCTTGAACCGTCCAATAAGGGTTAATCACTTTAAATTATATAAATTCCAGTTTAAACTAATTTTGTTAGTTTTTGGTTTTTATGGTACCATAGCGAAATTGTTTATTAAATCAATCTAAGCTAATTTATGATTGTTGTCGTCGTAAGGGCGTATTTGCAGTATCTTCCTTTCATCGGACAACTTTTGATGTTAGCCATTGGAAGATTCACGCACTGTTGCGATAAGTACTAAGATCTTCGCCTGGTACGTACCTGCTTAAAAATTTCATGAAGTCTAATGCTCTGATGGATTTCCTCCTGTACTTAACCACGGAATTAGCTACATTTTTGAAAACACTAGGCAGAGATGTTCATCGTCATTGGCGTAACCAGGAGGTTTAAAGGGGCTTCTGCCCCTTTTGCCAAGTCGCTTAGAAAGTTTAAGCCCAAATTTGCGAGCGTTTAAATGTGTTTTGGACTAGGCCTGTAAGTAAGAGAGGACTAAAGGGATTGGGAAATTTAATTCTTTAACTGGCTTTCAAACCCTAGCAATTTAGTTCTTTCAAATGCTAAAAACGTTTAAAATTTGATCCAAGGGACTCTGCTCTAAAACCCACGTCTTTGATACGTTTGAGTTGCACCAGTATGCCCCGCACGCTGCCTAATTAAGACATTTTTCAAAAAAAAAAAAGTGTGAATTCAAGCTCATTAGATCAAAAATAATCTACATTATTTTTTTCAAACAAAAAGTAAAACTAAAAGGTAAACTTCCAAACCATCAACTCAAATCACCTGGCTTATGTTGCGGCCATTCTTCAGAAGTGTATCGGACATCCTCATAAGCGACTCCAGCATCGGCAAGAAGAAGCCGAGACATTTCCGCAAATCCTCGAGAATGGAAGTAGCACAATTTGTATGCAGGCATTGTGAATTTATAAAGCTATATATCTTTTATTATTCAATTTTTAAAAATCCTATAATTTTCTTTCTAAATATCCATAAGCAAAGTTTCAATCAACAGTTCCAGGAGATTGTCGAACAGAAAAGTTTTACATTACTGATCGCAAAGTGTGTATATTTACAATGTAAATCAACAACTCATCATGTTGGACGTGAAAATTTTTGTTTGAAAAGTATTGTAAAAATTATCTTTTGTCAGTTGTCACCTATACTTGAAGTACTAAACACCACGCAACGAATGGGCAAACTGGTAGAGTTTATTTTCCGGCATTTAGATATTTACAGTACTTAAACTGTAAAATTCTGCATGGGGAGACGCTTTTGCAGCCTTGACCAAACGCACTCGGAATGCGAAAGTACTTTAGTAGAAATTATGTCTTTCCGTCCCCGAAACCGAGTAAGGACCAAAAAAAAAAGGTCTTTACCGAAAATTGATGAGTTTTTGTCCCCGAAATCAAGTGAAAACCAAAAAAAAGGTCTTTACCGCAATTCGGGACGAAATTCGGCTGCAATTTGTGGGATTTATTTGTGCTGGCAGGCCCTTTTTCGTCTGATCAACCAGCGCTCAAATCTCGATGGAGGAACGCGTACCCTCGCGTCCTTTCTACAATTTAAGTACTGGCTATTTATAATTAAAATAACTTACTAAGAACAGTTTATTGGATTTTGATTTGAGAGAGAAAGCTGCTTCATTTCTATTCTTGGTACATTAATTGTAGAGTGGAGCGGAGTGTCTTACTTTTTCACTCCAGCTCCAGTCGGAAGTTTTACACTCTGACTTCGGCTCCAAACCAAGTCGGAAATTTTATAACAACACTCTACCCCGACATCCAAGTGCTTGGGTAAAAAATTAAGTTAAAGCACAAAATGACAGAAATGACTCAGTAAATTGCACTCCGGCTCCAATGCGCTTCTAAAATTTTTAAAAGAATGACAGTTTAGGCCCAATCCAGCTCCAAGTAAAAGGCGCTAATTCCGACTCCGCTCCAGCTCCAAACTCCACTCTAATTAATTGGAACGACTGACTCTTGAGTCGCATTTTGCAAGAAACTAGTGCAAAATTTCAGACTTTTGTACATAACTCGGAAACGGTTGGATTTAGCTACTGTACAGGATATTGGGACTGCAGTTTGAAAATACTATCTTTGTTTGTATCAAATTTGGAAACAATACATCACGTGACTTTAGTCTTAGGGCCGCGAAACGGCCCCCAAAATTTGGCGGAAAAAACGCGATCTCATTAAAAAAAACGGCTTCAAGTAGGGCAAAAAACATTTCACGAAGTCATATATTTTAAGATACCGACTCTTTCTTTTCTACCAATTCCCTTTCGACTGCGATTAGTTTTTATTTTATTTTCGTTCTAATTTTTGTACGCTCTTTTTCTAAACAGCCAAACGCCTAAATCCAATTTGATGCGAAGCGTTTGAGTTACAAATGCAGTTCTGTCGCTCGAGTTTTTTGTGCCCCCTCCAAGGGAACCCCCAACATAGGCGTAGGCAGGGGGCCCGCCCCCCCCAATTGAAATGCTACCAATGATTAAAATGTCACAAAAAAGACTATTGTTTCTTCAGTTTCTTTTAGCACCTTCGCGTAAAACAGTACACGCGTACAACAGTAATTAACAATAATCTTGATCCAGAGGGCCCGGCACCCTCAATTTAATTTTTCAACCAATTTAAATGGGCCCCCTACAATAATATTTAAATGGCCCCCAATTCAAATGGGCCCTCAACAACAGTATTGATCCAGGGGGCCCCGTCAATTTAATTTTTACCAACCAAATTAAATGGGCCCCCTCAATTTAATTTTGCCAACCGATTTAAAAATGTCCTTACAATAGTATTTAAATGGCTCCCAATTTAAATGGGCCCCTCAACAATACAATTGATTCAGGGGACCCGGGCCCCTTCAATTTAATGTCTGCCAACCAATTTAAATGGGCTCCAAACAATAATATTGTTCCAGGGGGCCCGGGCCCCTTCAATTTAATGTTTGCGAACCAATTTAAACGTATAACTTGAGTGAAATTAAGGGTTTTTATCCTAAAAGTTATTAACTGACGCCCTGATCTAACCTTTTTGTGAACGTAATGCCATAACCATTAACCAGGGATAGATTTAACATGTGGCTCAGTGCCAGGGGCCCCGCACTCAGATAAGACTTTTTTTGGTCTTCACCTGTGTTTGGCAGGAAAATATTGCAAAAATCCCAAATTGCTAGAGGCTCAACTCAATGTAAATCCGGCCCAGGCAATAACATGGTTTGTAGGCGTATTTAAAGTATCTACTGCACATCTTTCAATAACAATTTTCAATAACAGCTTTTACGCAGCAAAATACTTTTTAAAAAAATTAGCTACAGTAAGGGGAATGCTCATTGGACAAATTTTTGAATTGAGAGGACATGGGCCCCCTGGCCGTATATGTACTCCTATACCTGGTTGTTTTCATGACAAAACAATAATCTCTAAGAAAAACATTCGACTGGATTGTTGCTCACTGCTAAAACATTGCAGGAGGCAATGCACTTTACTTCCCCCTAGTTGAGCCAAATCACTTACAAAATTTAACCCCAAAATGCAAGGTTTTAAGCGTGTTTTGGATTTGAATTGCAAGCAAAAGGAGGATTAAACAACTTAATTTTTTCGATTGGTTTTCAAATGTTAAAACTCTAGTACTTTCAAATGGCTCTGAATACGTTTGAAATGTGATCCAATGATATTAAAATGGCTTTTTTTCAAAAAATTACGAAAAATTGCCCAGCGGCTAGGGGCTTTGCCCCCAGACCCCCATAGCCTCCGGCGGATCCGCCCCCAGACCCCCGTCTGTGATATGTTGGAATTACAGTACACTTCCTTACTCAACACACGTGTCCCAATTGAGACATTTTCGCATTTTAACCATTGGTTTAAGTCCTCTCCTTGAACGAGTTTCTAGTTACGTGCCAATACCAGGCCACGGCTCTTGGTCTTCCGTTCTACGATATCTTTGCCCCCACAAAAAATTCCTCTTTCGAAGTTTTTGATGACATCATTGCATGTGATTTGTGGTTTGGGCCCCCCCAATCAAAAATCCTGGCTACGCCTATGCCCCCCAAAATTCAAATTTTTAACGGCTTAAGCTAGGAAAATCTATTTTTGTTTCAGCAGATATTTAGACGTCATCAACTCAAAACTAAATTTTCTGAAAAATTTTGGAGAACACTAACCAGCATGCCAAATTTGGTGTTTCCATGACTTTTGGTTTAGGAGTTAGATAGCGCGGCATCCTCCCCACCCGTTTAAAATGTGTTGGTTAAATACCCCTAGACCAACAGAAGAATGCATTGATGTGGCTTTTGGATCGTATGCATGTAACTGCAGTCATTGTCTTGATTATCCAATTGTTTTTCGTTCAAATAGCGTGGAGAAATTTGTTTCTTTACTAATACAGTGTTGCCAACATTATTTCTTCAGATTATACTTGGTTTTATTTCCGTCAACCCAAAATATGTATGACTCTAAATTAAATTATGACTGACTTGCATTCTTCAATACTAAACAAGTAGAGCTTTTAACAATGTCTAATGTCTAAATAATTCAATTTCTTAGGCAAAAGCCAGGTTTTTTAGTGTGTGCTTTTTTCCAAATATTAAGTGCAAAGCTGACAACACTGTGAGCGTTATTTTTTGCTTACGACGTTTCGAATTCTTTTTTTGTTTGTTACATGACTAGATTAAGTTGATGCCTGTAACAGTTAAGTACTGCTAAAAGGTACAGTTGACTTATCGCTGTTTGCTGCCTGCGTACTTTGAAGCGTATGGTGAAATAAAGTTGACTTGACTAGCAATTTACGGTTAACGGGGTAATGAAAAGCTTTTTTGAGAATCAGTTTTTTCAACATGTTCGATCGTTCACTGGGCTTGCTTACAAACTTCTAGTTGTTTGATGGCTCTGACTTAATGTTGAAAACAATGGTACAGTAGTATGCTTCAAAACACTTCATTCTTCTCTGTCCAAAAAAAAATTTAAAGCTACTGCTTCCCTATTACGGCACTACAAACAACAGCAGTGCTTGTCGTTACTCGTACGTTGTCAGTCGGTAAAACTTTCTGTCGCTAAGAGATTTCCTTGCTTGATCACGTAACGTCATAGCATATCATTTGGCTGATAGAAAAATGACTTTGCAAAACTTGCGTCATGTTTACTTGTCGAGTAATCAAACTTTCGCCGCTAAATCCGATCGGTGTTAAAGGAGGTCCTCAACTGTTTAAAATTACTGAAATCGCGTTGTACCAGCGAAGCCAAAAAGCAGCCAATAAGGTAGGGCTACCATATTTTCATGACCAAAAAGGAGGACACATTTTTGAAAGTATTATAAACAAGTACTGGCTGTTTTACATTTTTAAAGCACGCAGAAAATTAAAGTAACAAGCACTCTTCGTTACCACAGGTGGCACATATACTCACAAAAATAATCAAGTTTCGTCTAAAATTGCAAAAATGATCATTCAGTTTACTTGTCTGATGCAGCCCACGAATATTTGGCTGTTCCTTTAACTTTTTTCAATAATGCAGAATCACCTTTTACTATATTGTAAAACTGGCTGCACGTGACATGGCTAAAATTGTACACAAGCGTTAATATGCTAGCAACCGACTCAACTAAAAAAATTTCTCTTTCTTTTGACCACTGTGGCTGCAATTAAGGAAAAAATTCGTTCCACACTAGCATTATGAGCAATAAGGCTGAAGTAAAACTGTGCGATTTTTAGCAGTTCGCTGAAAAATTCAATGGTGTTGCAAGTTTTGAAATAGAGAGTCCATCTCTCATGTGCCATCATTTTGAGATACATCTCTGAATTCGTTTCAAGCTGATTTTTCACGAATTTGCAGAGGTTTTGTTATTGGTCAAACAATTTAGCTTCATTAATATCGACATTTTTATGAAGCAAATACTCCACACATGGTTCAATTTTTTCCCATGTGACTGTTTGCAATAAGAGCATCCAGTCAAAGCATTGAAACTCTTCAAATAAAGTTGTCCATTTATCTAGATACTCAACGCAGGATTGGTACAACACAGAGACATCTGAGATAAACAGGTCACACTCATGATCTTGACCTTCTTCTCTGAGTTTACCCAGCTTTGATTTAACTTGGGTTGATATGAACATCTGCTTCTGTCTTTCTTTAATCGTTGATTTCACAACATCAAGGCAAGATCTAACTTCAATGACTGATGCTTTTGATCTTTCAATATTCTAAACTTGTTCATTAAAAACAGCAACAAAAGATTGCAAATGTTTTAAATAAAGTTCGCTCAGAGACGATTCATAAAATCGTTTTAACACAACAGGAGGCCTGTCAATGGACATGAAATATGACTGCAAAGCAGGATACATTTGAAGCATCCTTGATAAACTGGGATAAAGTGATAGCCACCTTGTTACATTGTGAGAAAGAAGTTTTTGATACTCCATATCTACAAACTCACAATAAGTTTTCAACTCTTCCGTGCGCACAGTATAAATGCAAAAATACTGATAGGTCTTGTATATGATACTTTCAATATCAATACTCATCTGATTTGTACCATGATGTAAACAGTTGTTCAAAATATGAGCAGGGCAACCAATGCCAACTAGATTTGGCACGTCGTTTTTCAAACGAGAAAAAACGTTATTACCCTTTCTACGAGCCAAACCTCCAAAGTTAGTGTTACAATTGTCACCAGTTAATGAAACACACTTTTCAAATAAGTCCATCTTCGTCAAGGTTTCTTTTACTTCATTTGCAATTGTTAAAGATGTTTCGTTTGTAGTACTTCTCACTTCAAGCAGTTTAGACTGTAGACCGCCATTTATCCAATCAAAGTATTGAATCACAATCGGAAAAAGTTTGATTGATTGGTGATTACTTCCATCAGTTGCTACTCCCAGGTACATTATTCCATGTTCTTGTATGTCATTAAGCGCATATTGAACAGTCATTGGGGAAAGCACGTTATTAACGATAGCTTCAACTTTGGTCCGAGCACAAGAATACTTTTTCGAAATATTTGAATCAGGAAATAACTTTCTTATCAAAGTACAGTGCGTTCAGAAAGTCACTGTGCACCTTTCATTGTCTGCTTTATTTTTAGATAATCAGCGTTTTTCGTTTCTCGTATTTCGTCTTTGATGTTTTTTAAATGCACTTTTCGAGCGAGCAAACTTCAAACGTACACAATTTGACCTTGAAACCGAGCGTTTTAAATTTTTAAAAAAATTGTTTTAAAATTGCTTTAAAATTGCAGGTGCACAGTGACTTTCTGAACGCACTGTAGAAGTACAATCGTTAGATTTGTAGCTCTGATGATGCTTAACTGTGTGAAATGCCATAGTGGCTTCAGCAGCTGCAACATTATCCTCGATTTGGGTACCAGACTTAGAATAATAATCGGTCACCTTTGCAGACGACTTTTCTCCTCTAACAGCTTTTTTGTGTTTTTCACTGTCAACATGATTATCTAAGCTAAGTCTGCCTTTATTTGCTACTGAAACAAACGTACCAAAGCCACAAGTAATACATTCTGCTTCAAAATCATTACGTCCTTTTCTAAAAAATGGATACTTTTGTTTTAGTTCGTCCGTAAACTGCGACTTTCTCTTTGGCATAGAGCGATATATGCAGTATTTATCAAACTTAGCAACGTTATCTCAATTACCTGCAAATGAAAAATATTGCAGCTTTACTGAAACTACTGTCAACTTCAAAAAAACTTTTTAGAATGATATTACAACATAACAAACATCAGCATCCGGTGTGAGCGAAAAGCAAAATAAAGAACGTTGTTACATCATAGAACCTCACTTATGTCATCGACATGGAGTAACCTCGCAAGCCAGCGTGACTTTAATTTTTAATTTTTCGCAAAAAATATAAAAAAATTTAGTCTTCATGCTGATCTTTTTCTTTAAAATGTAAAAAGGAGGACATTTAGGCATTTTTGAACGTTTTAGGAGGACGGATAATTTTTTGTCAAAAAGGAGGACATGTCCTCCAAAAGGAGGACGTATGGTAGCCCTACAATAAGGCAATTCCTAAATAAGCTTTAAACTTAGACAGAAGGTAAAATTAGTAATACATGGTTATTTTTTGTGTATTGCATGCGCCCGATAAGAGCCATGGTCCATTTTGAGAACCAATATGCTAGAAATCCAGATAGCGCATTTGTCCAAAACTTTGGCAATATTTGTAGTGAATTTTGATTATTGTTCGACTGTTTTCGTGATATGCCTTTCATTTTTCAATTTTGTTGTAATAAAACCATAGCAAATAAATGAATAATAATGACCTTCCTAAATCATAAGAAAAAACTTTTCTGTCGCAATAAACTTCACCTTCAACTTTGATTTTCGTCTAAAATTTCTTTCTCCTCTAAACTTATTGCTGAATTTCCATTGAAGTTACTCGTTTTCTTCCTTTTCATGCACAGCAAAAGCTCTTTTTTATAGAATTGCGTTTCAAAATTTAAGCGCTTTCCTTCTACTTATTTTTCTTAAGCTAGCTGTTGCTCTGCTATATTAACGTGCGTTTTAAATTGCAGCAGTACGTACTGTGGGACAAGTAAGGCAAGGACCTAAAGTGCATAGAACAAAGCCAGTGCCGCAACTAGAACGCTGTTCTAAGAGGGGCAAAATTTGTTTTTGGGGGGCCAAAATTTTTAGGTTGGTCTAATTTTCTCCAAGTTTTCTGTTGTTCTCCGAAAAAAAAAAAGAGCTTATCGCGCCAAATAGGTCTTCTTTTCTACGAGTTCTCTGTTGATCTCCAATAAAAAATGCCACCATCTTGAAACTGCCGCAAGGGTAAGGGGAGTTTGGGTGGGCATGCTGGGCATTTTAGGGGGGCGGAATTTTTGCTTAGGGGGCGCCGCCCCCTTTTGCCCCCCCACCTCTAGTTGCGGCCATGTACAAAGCACAATCGTTATGTGTGTTTTGGCTCATTGCTTTTTAATGATTAATCCATTTAAACTTACACAGCGCGTGATTCATAAAATTAATATTATAGAAAACGACAAAAAAGGCTGAGGGGTGGAAAGAATGCTGATTCTGTAAACGCATGATGAGCAGCTACAGTTGATTTTAATTTAATTGTGATGTTTTAACGTTTGCAGGCTAGAGTTTTAATGTTTAATCTTTCTGTGCTCTTCTGCCCTTGAAGCTACCAGCGCGGAAGTCTTGGGAATTTTTTTCGCATTGCTTGTTTTAAGTAGTCGCCGTTCTGGTAGCTCTTCCTTAGGCTTCCGCACGAGTAGTTTTTAGGCCAGAAGAACACAAGACGATTAAACATTAAATATTCCTGACCTGCAAATGTCAAAACATTACAATTAAATTATTATCAACATCATAGTACACGCTTAAAACAGCTAAAATTAAGCAAGCGAGAAGTCATCCTCTCTGGCTCAAGTGGTAGAGCAGTGGACCGGTAATGCAAAGGATGCAAGTTCGAACCCTGTGGGAGATAACTTTCTCGCATTGCATGTTTTAAGTAGTCGCCGTTCTGGTGGCTCTTCCCTAGGCATCCGCGCTGGCAGCCTTCACGCTAGAAGAAGGCAAAACAATTAAATACAGTGGATTTTACAAGTGATGCTGAAGCTTTTAGAAAATGGCTCTTTTACATCACTGACTGCTGTGACCAAAAAGAAAGAAGAAATGTTTGGTTTCACTTGATTCGCAAAATTTTTGATTTCATGCTAGTTTAAGGTATAGTTAAACGAGAACTGATGGAAAATTAATGGAGGTATTTAGAGTTTGGGCAATCGTATTAGATTATGTTGGTGTTGTCACTATCCATCTCGAACCAGCCGTTTCAACGATCTTTTACTTTAACGACTACGTAGGGACCTCTCCAATCATAATTTTATTGGCAATCCTGACGTTTTAGACAGTAGCCTAGCGTTGTTAGGCTAAGTCACACAGGCCTTTTAACCTATATATTGGTTAATATAAGCCTCCGTAAATTAGTCTAATTGAGACGTTAGCTTAGGATAAAACTAAGATGGCGTCGCCGATAATATTAACGTCAGAGTTGTCAATAAAAATTGTGATTAGAGAGGCACCTGCGTCGTGTTTGAAGAGGAATATCTTTGAAACGGCTGGGTCATAAAGGAGTCAACGCCAGTCTAATGTAATACGATTGCCCTAATAGTGATATCCCCTTTAAAGATTTCATTTTTCAAACGAAAAAGGGGTACTGTAATATTGCACTGGAGTGGAGTCAGTTAGAGATGAGACTAAGTGCGGGTTTATGAAACTTAAAACAGATTTACTATAACATTGCAATTTTATTTCAACTACGTAATCAATCTAATCATATTTACGCAAGTAATGATCATTATTTAGACCAAGTAGCATGTGGCTTCTGACATTTACACTACGAATACAGCATCTACGAAACTGTGCAGGATATATACTGGAATAACATATTCCATACATGACAAAAACACAAATAACTCGCATATAGAGCAGTAAGTACTTTGTTTTCTTTTTTTATCGTGCATGTTCATTTTTAGACCCGGTTTTTGATACGGATACTCGGTTGCGTTTTTCGTTACCAAGCAAGAACTGAATCAGAAAAATGAATCTATGAAAAGTTATGCCCATTACAATACCTCCGAAAAAGCTTCGCAATAGAGCTTTGCTTGCAAAAGTGAAAAGTAAAAGGCCTCTTGGACGATCACGATTAACATGAATCTTGGATGGAAGGTTTTAGGTCTTTGGGACTTCATCCAAACCAAATGGAGTAGTTAGTGAGGTAAGAGCGTGATAAGCTGCAGCGCAATCTAGAGCTATAATTGTCCTTCAATTCTCACCAAAAGTAAAGAGTTTATTTTACGGTACACTACAACGTCGCAATCAAGCATGAATTTCAAAACGTAAAAATTGCAGCCTATTTTTATTGGTGCAGTAGCTAAAGTTTGCGCTCAGGTTCTATGAAATAAGTGTAACGAATTTTAATGGAAATTTTTTAACAAAAAAATGCTTTCGATCCTACTTCATCCTTGGTTCAGCTGTAGTAATTTATCACTAAATTACTATTTTCCGGTTAAATTATGGCGATACAGTTGAGTTTTGAATCAGAAGATAAGCATAGCTTTTAATTTATCGGACAAAAATAAAAATGCTGGAGTTGATATCAGTTAGAGATCGTCCCGAATCAGAAGGAGATGAAAAGTTTCCTTGGTCGTTAGTATCACCTCCCCAACCTAAAAATTGAACAATTAGTTTGAAGCTTCGCAGTCTGTTTAAATAAGTTTGACTGATAATGAACTATTTAGAGCGTTCTAAGATATTCACTTCAAACAAATTTAATTGCCGGTAAGTAGGTTTTGACGCGACACCAAAAGAGTCCTAATTGGAAAATCCAGAGCAGAATAATTTAAATTGCAGTAAACTACAGAGATAGGAAACCTCTGCAGTTTGTTTTATCCTCACGGGGTCTTCAGGGGTAATCTTATTATCCAAATAGAATCTATAAAATTTAGATCAGATCAAATTTTTTGATCTACAGTAATTACTGTATAATGCTATTGGCAAAGGTGGACACAAGTCCGTTAATCGTTAATCCGTTAATAACGAAGCTCAGTTTTTCATTAACTAGTTAATCCGTTAAAAAATTTTTTTATGTTAACGAAATAAATTAACTTCCGTTAAGTTCTGTTAACTTCCGTTAAGGTTTTTATCGTTAATTTCGTGCACCATTCATTCATCGTAGCGGTACAAATCAGTTTGCACTGGTAACACTTGTTGCGTATTAGTACGAATTTTATAAAAAAAAAAAGCGAAGGAGCTCTTTTTTGCGGCAAATAATAACCTGCAGCCACATAGGCCTTTTAGTTATCACTGTTCGCAGTTTCCAAAGGTTTTCCAATTGCAGCTTCGTTAGTGTATTTGAACGTATTTTTGTCTTGAAATTATATTAGGCTGTAAAATGTAGCTTTCAAATCACAAAAAGACCACCACAGCAATAACTTTTTCCTTACAATCAGCTCAACAGCGTCAATACGTGTTCTAAAAGTGATTAAATAAAAAGAAATGTAAATTACACGCAAAATATTAACGAGTTAACGGACTTTATTAACTTCCGTTAATTAAAGCTGAAAATAACGGATTAACGTTAACGGAAGAGTGAAGTTTGTTAACGGACTAGTGGTTAACGAAGCTAACGTTTTGCATTAACTTGCCCACCGATGGCTATTTGCATAAAACTACCTCCTGCTGTCGATCCTGTGAAGGTGAAATAAGTTATAGATTTGTTACCTCTGCAGCGTACTGCAGCTCTTCAAACAAGTTTATATAGTTTTGATTATATTCCATTAAAAGATGTAGCCCATTGTAAAACGGGATATTAACATTTAATACAAGAATAATCTGTAATTTTAATTAGGCCTACATTTTATTCACCAAGTTGCCTTGGCCAGGAGACAGCGAAGGCACCTTTTGGTCTTCGAGTCAAACTGCCACCTGCACGTTTGCCTACCACACACGGTGGAGGCTTCACACTGTCCCTTTAATTGCTGAATGTCAAACAGGGAAGCTGTGAATACCAATTTTCATAGTCTTTAATTTGAACCAATCGGGAATCGATCCGGAGTCCACTGTTTCAGTAGCAGACGCTTTATCCACTCAACCATAGATTGGTCTCAATGCGTTTATGAAAATTTACCAGCAAAATCGCCGCAATCAGACCTCCTGATAATCTGACTGAATCCGGAAATGCTTCTGGTTCTCACTCCTCCACCTCCAATACAAACTTGAGCGGAGTTTCCGTGAGTCATTCTGCACCAAAAAAAACATTTTATTGATTTTGCTATCAAGATCGTTGGTAAATTTGGTTCAACTGAATTTGCCTTTCTTTGAGGCCTTTCTTGGCCGAGAAATTTTCTTCCATTTTGTGCAATTGTATCAGCTTATTAATTAAAAAAACTCAATAGAAATGAAATTTGATAAAAAAAATGAAATAAAATTAATTTATTGCCTAAGATATTTTAATGACAAGGTATAATTTTCTACTGCATTTTCCCACCTAAAGCTGCAAAAAAAGCTCAAAACTTAACCAAGAACTTGCTTGGCATACTTGATGGAGAATGGTGGCCTCAACTCATACTCTCTAAGTGTTGAGATAAAATTTTGGCTAACTGCGGTCCGCTGATCGAATGGCTACGCGTTCATCCCAGGAATGAGAGGTCGGGGTTCAATTCCAGGGCCGGTGAAATCGGACACAGTGTTACCAACGGCTCGCCACCGCTGAAATAATTCTTGGAAAAGGCTGTGCTGTATCCCTGGCGCTATGACGCGTAGAAAAGCACCATCAACTCGTCACCAGCTTTGGCGTAATACAGCGAGTATAATGAAAGATTTGATTTTGAAACCTGTAGCGATACAAGTACATTGTAGTTTAGCTACATCGTTTAGTCGCCTAATAGGCTATGTGCTTCAGCCTACGATCTTACTTGATTCCAGGGCATAGAGCGTTGGGGAAACCTCTTGGATCAAAAGTACGGAATTGTATGAAACCTGGTTGTACAAACGCTTTCTGACTGTTGGGAATTCCATTCATCACAATGTCGTTATTGCCCACTTCATACACAACTGGAGGAGCAATTAGGTCGAAAAACCGGGAGGGGCCTACAAAACACAGTGCTTAAATTTGAAGGAGCTGAGACTTTAGTGAAAATCAATAATTTACTTGCCGTTTTGTATAATGACCAATTTCCTGTTTTACTTGCAGTTCAAAAACGTGGCTAGACCCATCGTTTCAGAGGACAAAAAGGCTATGAGAAATACCTTAAGAAGGAATTTTTATTAGTGGTAGCGCTTTGATTTGCTAAAAATCGTCATGGAACAAAAGTAGAACCTTGCAAGATTTAAACTTGTTTCCTACTATTGTTGACGCAGAATCCTACGACTATATGAAAAGATATGATCAAATTTGAATTCGCAAATTTTATTTTTAGATTTAAAAATAGCATGCTTCCTTTATCATTTAACAATACTTTCTCGATCTCAATAAGATACATAAAGGTGAATTTACACAGTATCCGTTTTTCGTACGTTTTCGTCCGTTTTTTTACGTTTTTGCTTCTCCTTGACAAAGTATGCGCTTTTTCATCCGCATTTTTATGTGTCCATATCCGCTCTAACCAGACAGTCACATACTGGACAAAAGTTTTCCGAAAAAATTTTTTTGTAAAGGAGTACAGCTCTATTTCGAAATATCGCTCTAATCGTTCATACACAAAATTTTTGAACAAAATTTTTATCTATATATAACAGTCTACTTAGTGCGTATATGGACTTATAAAAATGCGGATGAAAAAGCGCATACTTTTTCAAGGAGAAGCAAAAACGTAAAAAAACGGACGAAAACGTACGAAAAACGGATAGTGTGTAAATTCACCTTAACACAACACTAGTCAAAAATCAGTTGGCGGTTATTATCATCCCACATTCGACAATGAGTTGAGAGGAAAAAATTACATCATGCATGTTTAAAGGAATGGGAATCTATTCCTTTTTTTTTCAAAAAAATTGCTCTTTTGTTAAATTAAAAAATAATTACAAATCAGTTATTTTGGAACGTTATTCCAACGGCGATGTTAAAGACATCATTTTGCTTCACTGCTTACTTTTTATTTTTAAGTAGAGTAAAAATATGTAGTAAGTGTGATCGTTAATTTTTAGACTTACATTGAGGTAAAGAAACGTTTTAGCTAAAATTAAACTTGTATTTTATTAGAAAATGTGTTTGCTAGATTACACTTGTATTGCTATTAGGAAACGTAACGTAATTATTCAATTACACCTACTGCATATTGTTGCTAATACGAAATAATTTAACGAAAATTTGACAAACTTGATGTACGGTACCCACTAATGCGAAAACTAAAATACAGTATATTGTAAATATTGTTTGCTTTGTCACAGTGCAGCTTTTCTACTATGCTTTGTAGAATTGTGTCAATTTTTCGCCAAGCTTAAGCGTTCTTCTGATACTGTTTAAGTATTGCTAGTTGGTGCAGTTGATATAGATGACCACATGGTCTTTCGCTGCTTCCTGCCAGCGTGCTTTTTAACGAATGGCAAAATAAACTTGACTTGACTTGAGACTTGACTCTAAAACAGCTAGAAGAGCATTTTTTAAATGCTAGATACTGTCACTAATATCATTTTTTAAATGCTAGATACTGTCACTAATATCTAAAAACAGCTAGAAGAGCATTTTTTAAATGCTAGATACTGTCACTAATATCTAAAAAGTGCTTAATGAGGGTATTTTTGCATACTATGGTGCAAGATATCTTTATACCCAGCATTATTATTTATATACTTACCAGCATGAACCAACGGAGCATAGTTTGCATACAGTGTCTGCATTGTACCCCCATAGTCATCGAGAAAGTCGTTGTTTGTGTAATACTTAAGGAAAGCGGCTGAACTCAAATCCTTGATAGGGGTTAAGTTAGGAACATGCCAAATCATCACATTTTTCGCCTAAAGAAAAAGCATAAAAAATGTTGAATTTTTACGATAACAGAGCTTTAGGTCCCACTAGTACACAAAACATTCATACACAATGTATTTTTGTCCAAAAAGTACAGCAAATAGTACTTATTTTTAATTTTTGCGTAAATGGCCATTAAGCAATATTAGCATGCAGGTCATTACTAGGGTTTTAGTCTGCGATTGATATTAGGGTTTCAAAAGTTTTGTTTTGTTCTTTTGCAATTAGCATACTGCGCTATATCTTATTCGAATTGGGTGTGTACACTGTGCAGTGTACAGTATTACGGAAATTTGAATTTTTTAGGTTATCTCGTAATAAATTGTCCATAAAGAAAATTTGCTCCTGATTTTTGACAACATTATAGCAATAACTATGACGTATATTTTTGTAGTGACCTAATTTTTGAAAACAAATTAAATGAATTTTTTACTTCAAAAGTTAGATAGTTATAACAGTTTTCAGAAGTCTATTAATTTCTAAAGCTTGATGGCGCTAAAGCATTAAAATTAAAATCTAAGTCGTTTTGCAACTGGCCAAATTAAATCATTGTGCAAAAACAATGATATGAAAGTTCGAAAAATAGTGAACTCTCTCCTTCGCTCGCTTCTTCGCGAAAATTTTTAAATAATTTCTAATAGTCAATCCTTTAAAATGATTGCATTATGAGGGAACATTTTGGGGTACTTTAATCACGGTAAAACTCAAATTTGTTTGAAAACCTCATTTTTATTTAAACATAGTAGTGTGATTCTTATTTATCATCAACGCTTGGGTCGAAACGGTTAGTTGAAGCCAAAGTCAGTGGTTTTCCCAATTCCAAAACCTTTTATCGCTTTTTTACGTATCGTTATTGTTTTATTGAAGAAATGCCGTTAGTAGAAAAAAGAGGTCACCAGAATTTTGTTTATCTAATACACAAAATTTGTTATTAAGTTCTTCTACTGTATGATACTAATGTAAATTCGTTAATATGATTAGAGGTCACCAAAAACTGACATCTATTCCACTGACCATGATGGCATGGATGTACAGTATTTATAAGAAAAGATTAAAACCAACAATTGTAATTTGAAAGTATGATTGACTGGTGGCAGGTAAAATTATCTGGGACAAGAACACTGAAAGACCCACTAGTTTTTTCAACAGTAAATCTGGTCAACTGTGCATTCAACCATTCAACGTACAAAAACATTGTGAGAGAATGCGCTCGCATTTCAACCAACATTTTGTTTATTTCAACCAACGCTTAGCGTGCCATTTACCAGCGAAGACGCAAAACTTGTCGAAATAGAAAAGAATACTCGTTCTCACGCTTCACAATGGGTGCCTATGTAAACCGGGTCTTTATTACACTGCTCAAAACAACAGTAGGTAAAAATACTGGCATGTGCAGTATTTTAGAATCATTTGCCATTTACCTGAAGACTGTAATAAGCTAAGTTTTTGTAATCATCACTGGTCAGTGAATAAATGCTTCCAAAAATATTTTTATTTTCCCAGTTACCAGAGCCTGAAAAGGAATAAAATAGTTGCAATTAAATAATTGTAATTACATATTTAATTAACAAATCAAAATCAAATCTTTCACTATACTCGCTGTGTTACACCGAAATGTGTACGGGATCATCTCCTCGTCATTGCGCCAACGAGCAACATAGCTCCTTCCGAAGAAATGTCGCAACGGTGGCGAGTCGTTGGAAACGCTGTGTCCGATTTGAATGGCCCGAGCTTGAAACCTAGGAGCTCCCGCTCCAGAAACTCTATCTTTAACTACCGATTTTATTCATTATCCATCAGGAGATACCAAAGATACCCTGCAGTCTTGGAGTCAAGCTGTAATCTTCTAAATTGTCCACATACACGATGGAAGATCCACTCACTGTCTCTTTTAAAATTAATGCTGAACACCACGCAAGAAAATTGGAAATTCCAATTTCAAATCTTTCGTTTTGACCCGACCAGGAATCGAAGTCAAATCTACCATTTCAGTTACAGTCGCTTTATCCGCAAAGTACTGAACTATAATCCATTGGTTAAAACTACCAATTTTGCACCAATTAAGCGGTATTGTTTTGGTGGTACCAAGTTGAGATGTTTCACATTCATAACTGGGGCAAAATTCTCAAGATCCCAAACCAAAGAGTACAAGAAAAATTTCTTGTTTTAACTAGCAATAAAAAACGACAAACTTCAGAACTGTGCGTTCTTTCCAAGGTATTTCAAATCAAAAAATCAGCGTTCAGCGCATGCTCTACTAGTACTTTTACTATTCTTACTCAGGAGTACGCATGTTTCTTACGCAATTTCCTTTGCAGCCTTCATACTTAGGCATATTCACGTTTGGTGCCAGCGAAATTCTGACTAATATCAGCAACGTGCAAAACATTTACTACTTCAACTGAAATTATACAGTTTCAAGGTGTAGCAAGTTGCAAAATCAGTCTTGTTGCTAACAGCACAAATCCTATAGTAACAAACCGGACATCTTCGTCGAAACGAAACAGATAGTTTATGCTCTAATTCCTAGCATAACCCGATGCGTTGTGAAATTTTGTGTTACGCGAAAACTCGTACACTATTCGCACACCGTACAGTATACATAAAAAACAAAGAAAACTGCACAAATTGCATTAAGCTTTTATAAGAACATGTTGATTATATGTACAGTAGCTTGGCGAAAAAATTCATTTTTTAAACTACATTCATTTTATTTACTTTTTTTAAACTAGTAAATTTTAGGTTGAACATAAGTAGTAGTACGTCTACTTTTGATTAGGAACACACTTATACATAATTTCAATCACACTGTGAAGAACAAAAAAAAAGAAATAGTGATATCCTGGTGAAAGGCTGCGAAAGACCAAAGGTCAAGTCCAAGAGCTGAACGGGCGCGGTCGTCGAGTCTGCAGCCTCTCACCTAAACGTTGATGCAATAAACGAATATAAAAGTACTCAAACAAAACAAAAACAAAAAAAAGGAAAATCAAAAGAACAGAACGAAAGAAAAACTTAAACATCACAAAATAAACACTTATTTTTTGTAATATGTAATAAAATTTTATGATATCATCATTTAATTTTAGAATATACTGTACATGTATCAAATTTAACAATTATGATGGTAGGTAAAATTGGGTTATATAGGTTAAAATTGTTTGCTTGGAAGATATGTTTTTATTTTTTTAGAAAAATTATTGAGGGTTTGACGATAGTTACTAATGATTTCAATAAAAAGTTTATTCCAAATTTTGTATCCTTCATAACAAATAGATCGTTGAGTGCTTGCTTTTTTGCAAGGCATTACAGTCCAGTTGAGATCCAAAGCAAATCTAGTTGGGTAACTGTGTATTTGGGAAGCGGACCGGAAGTAAGTGTAGAACAAGATTGGAAGAGTTTTTTTTTTGAATTTGTGTACGAATTTTATAACCTCTTGTTCAAAAACGCTACTAAGATTCAAAAAATTTAATTGGCAATAAATTAGTGAAAATCTTGTTTTAAAAAAAGGAAGTTTTGCTCATAATTTTCAGAACGAGATTTTGTTGAACTTGGACGTTGGTGATGTATTTGGAGGCAGAGTTTCCCCACGATGTGATTCCGTAGTGTAGATGAGGGTAAGCTATACCAAAATATGCGCTTCGTAAAACGGATAAAGGAGCATAATACCTAAGCTTACTTAGAATGCCTCTGGCTGTAAGTAATTTTTTTTCAACATATTGAATGTGTTTTTTCCGAGTTAATTTGTGATTTATAAAAACCCCCAGGTATTTTATGACATTTTTGGGAGTAATAGGTCCGTTGTTTGTATTTACACAAAAATTGTCGTCACAATTGTTTTTGTTCTTCGTACCAGGATATAAAACTAAATTGGTCTTGCAGTAATTGAGGGTAAGTCTATTTAGTCTCATCCAGTGTTCAATTTTGCAAAATTCATTTTCACATTTTTTTTGAGGTATTCTAAGTTTTTATCTGCACAAAGAAGCACGGAGTCATCAGCATACAAGATCATGTCAGAGTCACAACAATTAGGCAAATCATTTATATAGACTAAAAACAAGAACGGCCCAACGACGCTACCTTGTGGCACGCCAATTGTAATTGGTAGTTGATTAGATCGAATTTGTTCAGTGTATTGAAACCTGTTTGTCAGATATGAACGCGATAAACGAATTGGATTACCTCTAACGCCAGAGTGTTCTAATTTGTCTAATAAAATTTGATGATTTACGCAATCGAAAGCTTAGGCAAAATCCAAAAAAATTCTACATACGGAGTTGTTCACATCTTTTTCTTAAGAATCCTCTTTCTGGTGACCTTGTTGTCAGACTTAGATCAGAGTAATCTGGGAAGAGGGTACGATGGCAAGTGTAGAAATTGCTCTCGTGTGTGGTTTGAAGGTTCGGGTGGGATGCCAGGATAGGCTATGTGTGAATTCAGATGCTGATGAAACACTAGCCTAATGGGATAGCAGATATGTGAGGTACGTGCTGCCTTACAGTCGTGAAAAAATTTTTCTTAAGTATTGTTTCATGCAGGTAAGTTATTGCAAGATTAGTTGAATATAATTTTCTGAAACCAAACTGATAGTTTGAAAAAAGATTATACTTTTCCCAAAAGTCATCCAAACGTTTGAGTAAAATAGTTTCAACTATCTTGTTTATTGGAGATAGAATGGAAATAGGCCTATAGTTACCGAGATCGAGCTTGGACCCGCCTTTATGTAGGGGAATCACTTTCGCAATTTTTAAAATGTCAGGATAATTTCCTGTTTCTAAACAGTCGTTAAATGACCTAGCTAAAAATCGGGCAATCAGAAATTTGGCTTCTTTAAATAAGATCACAGGGATATCAATGTGACCAGGTGATTTATGGATGTTCAGACCTGCAGTAATTTCGACAATTTCGAATTTATCTGTTGGTAGCAAAATAATTGAAGATGTTTGCCTGTTACGCAAATATTTGGTGTAATTTTTGTCAAATTTTTGATTTTGGTCAGCACTTAATTTTTCTCCTATGCTAACGAAATGCTGATTAAGTTCTTTACAAATTGTTGGAGGAGAGGAGAGTAGTTTACCTTCAAATGTTAGTGTCTGCGGTAATGATGATTTCGGTATTCTTTTTCTAAGCAGTTGATTTATATGCTTCCAAGTATCGGAAAGATTTCTTGCGTTCCAAAACAGATTTTCAAAGTAGTAGCGTTTAGCTAATTCCTTTATGTGCGTTAATTTATTTCTATGTTTTTTGTAGTTATTGAGGAGATCCGAGGATCTACAGTATTTTTTAGAAACTTAGCGTACAATTTGTTCTTATGTTTGATGGATGTGAGGATGCCAGCGGTTATCCAGGTTTTTTTTTTAAATCTTGAATTGCTTTCGACAATCTTTTTTGAGGAAAATATAAGTTTGGTAAACTACTCATTAAAGTTAAAAATTTGTCGATGTTTTTAGTGTTTCGCATTTCGAACGTATCAAGCTGGTTGCTCAAATCCTTTAGGAGTAATTAATCAATATTCTCTTGCGTTATTTTACGAGTGTGAGATTGTCTGGCTGTTGTTTTGTTTGGTTTACATCGGATTTCCACACATATTGGCAGGTGATCAGAAATATCTTCATAGAAGATGAAAGGTTGCACATAATTTAATAAGCTCGAATTAACATAACTGTGATCTATTACAGTATTAGAAGTTTGACTAATACGCATTGGCTTGTCAATTAGTTAAATGCAGCCGAAGCTGGCAATATGATTGATGTAATCAGCAGTTGCTTGTGATAACATGACTTTATCGTAATTAATATTGTAGTCACCGAGCACGACATAATTTTGGTTAACTTTAAATAATTTTATCACATTAACAAAGGCGTCTTCAAAGCTTTAATTGTCTTTATGAGGGTGCATTGTAGACCGAGCCTACAACTAAGATTCCTTTTTTCTAAGGTTTATTTCAACCCAAACATCCGCACATCCACTAGTTTTGATTTTGATTTGAGACAGCAGTTGACATTTTATATTCTCAGTCACGTACATAGCAGAACCACCTGCTCTTGTTTTTGAATTGCAGTAAAACAAGTGATAACCTGCAATATCACAAAAACTTACGTTTCGATCTGTAAGTCGAGTTTCGCTCAGTCAAATTACATCGACTGTTTTGGGGAATTGATTTTTAAAAAAGTTTAAAAGAGTCAAAGTTTTTGAGTAGACTAACAACGTTGATGTGAACGACCAGTATCGAGTCATTTTTAGAATTACCAAGCGTTTCGGAACAAAACTTTTCGAGGGTTTTGTACTCGCATGAAAATTTGTCAGAAATTTGGTTATTGTGCCAATCCATACTTCAAATCAAACTGTTAAAATCGAGACAAAAATGAATTACACACACACAATTCACCACAAATTGACCAGGTCAGTTTCACTTTTAGTATGTACTTTGTTGCTTTCTTCATCTTTGCGTATGTAGATTTGGCCGTTATTCGTCCAAAAGTAATTGTAATCCAGTTCTTTTGCAGCTTGCTTTGTTTGCCAGAGGAGTTTTTTTCGCCTTTGTCAAATTTTCGTTGACATAGAGTTTATCCATGCCTTCGACGGGAAAGTCTTTAATATATTTGGCCTTGTAGCGGTTGGCATAGACTTGATTTCTGATTAAACGGCTTACAAAACGTACGATAATTGTAGGATGTCTCTTTATTGAGCTTGATCTAGTTCGGCCAGGGCGCTGCCTTTGGGGTAGGCGGTGCGCAATAGAGATGTCATCCTTTTTTACGCTAACTTCAAGTTTTTCGGAAAGGTTTAATATAATTTGAGTAACATTTTCTTTTTCTGTTTGAGACACTCCTTGAAACTCTAGGTTTTGCTTTTTATCATAGTGCTCAAGTTCGTTCGTCTTCATTTCTTCGTCGCTGCTCCTTTTTTGCAAATTTTCAGCTCGTTTATTAAGCTGCTTAATTTCTTGGTTTTGCTGCTTGTTAGTAAGAATTATGTCATTGTAATTTTTTGATAAATCATCGAGGTTATGGCTGATAAACTTTTGGCTGTCTTGTAGCTGACTAACCACATTTTTCAAAGCTGCAATTTCATCTTTCAATGGCTTGGTAGCTTTCAAAATCATATTTTGAATTAATTCTTCCAATTCATTTTGCGTAAGCTGTGCAATTGTATCAGCGGAGCTCAATTTGCCATTCTTTTTGCTGCCTTTGCATGAACTCTCAGGCATTGTAGCTATTTCAACAACAACAAAAAAAAGCGTCCGCACTCCAGACTTACTAGTTGCAAATGAAAGTGGTTGTTCTTAAATTCTAAAGGTTCTTAAGGTTGTTAAGAACAATAAGACCAAAAAAGAGCAATAAAGACCAAAAAAGACCAAAAAAACAATAAAGACCAAAAAAGAGTTGTTAAGACCAAAAAAGAGCAATACAGTTCTTAAGGTTGTTCTTAAATTTTAATTGAAGCTGGTTGTTTTTAAATTTTCATCCTCATTTGTTCATAATTTGCTCGTAAATTTTATCGGAGAGTAAAATAACATAAATTCATTCTAGCTTGGTTAAGCACCAAAGATTATTATCATTGAAATAGTTTTAAAAAAGACCAAGAAAACTGCTTTTTTAATTTATGGTCAGTGTTCTTAATTATTTTTTCTTGCCAAGGCTGACGCTTTTCTTAATTTGTTCTTAAATTTTACGCAAAAATGAGCCTCGAATTCCTATAAAATTGTTCTTTGTAGAAAGAATTAACTCACCATTGTACGTGTTGCTCACTTGAAAGCCCTGGTCGCTGGACCAAAGATCTCCAACTGAGCATTTTCCTTGAATATCGTTTTCATGGATAGCAGCAACAAGCGTCCAGCCTCCGCCATCGGTGTCCATGTCGCAATAAACCTGCCAAAAAAGAGCAATACAGAACAACAACATTTCTACGCAACCGATCAGTGATCGAGGAGCGTTTGCTATTGAAACTACAGAATTTGGTTCGATTTCCAGTCGGGTCAAACCAAAGGCTATAAAAATTGGTATTCACAGCTTTGCTGCTTGGCGTTCACAGCAATAAAAAGGACAATGTGAAGACTCCACTGTGTGTAGTAGACCGGTGGGCAGGTGGCTGCTTGACTCGAAGACCGTGAAGGTTCTTTCGATGTCGCTTGGTCCAGGCCAAAGATTTAATACAATGCAGTGTTATTACAGTCACAAATCACTATTATTCCTATCTTAATTTACCTAGTTGCTTTAACCTAAAAACAGCGAAGAAACTATGTGGTTTCCGAGTAATCTGTAAATCATTTCAGTAACATTGCCGAAATTCTCCTACGGCTACAAAGCTGAGAGGAATCAATAGCGAAAAACCTTGAAGCGTATTGTATTTTTTGTGCAAAATTAGCGACAAGCTATTCAATTACCAAAAGTCAAAAACTATATCAAACCAAAGTTGTAAGCCGGGCCGGGCTTTTTGGGTCGGGTTCGGGCCTAAAGTTGACGAAAATTTCGGCATTAATTCGGGCCTGAAACGTGCTTTTTGTCTTAGGTGAACAAAAATATAATCAAAATAACTTGGCAACATTGCTAAATTTTTCAGACCACACTTCACTTTCGTTTTTTTTCGGGCATGATTTGGGCATCAAATTAGTTTTCGGGTTCGGGCCGGGTTTGGGCTTATATTTTCGGGTTCGGGCCGGGTTCGGGCCTGAAGTAGTCCGCTCGTTTACAACTCTGTATCAAACAACCTACGACAGGCCGTTTCGGAACAACTCTTGTTTTATTCATATTCCACGTCTGTAAAGCTTGCAGAAATGTTGAATAACATTTATTTCGTATAAATAGCTTGGAAAACAGTTTTAGCAAGTACAATATTGCTGTGTTATAAATACGCGTGGAAAAAAAATTGATTCAATACAACTGCAAGCGTACTTACAAAAAATCTTGATTGCATGAAACGGGCCTAAAAAGGAAACTTCAAATACTTACCGGGTAGCTATTGAAAGCTACGTCTGTTCTGATGAAGTAGATTCCAGTTCTCCCCGTAGCATGTTGACATGAAACAGCTCCAGCTGAACAAAAAAATGTAATTCTACTGTAGATTCTTCCGGTTATAAAAACAAACAAAATCACTTTTTATAATATGTCAAAACTCTGCAGAAGTAACTATAATGCCAATTGTGTTGCCGTAACATTTCCACATTAAATGGATAGCAAGCTTGAATTTGTGCTTGGATATAAATAAAGTTTCTCGGAGGTAAGCAATGAGCAGTAAGTTTACAGCTAAGTTGCACTAATATTTTTGCCTTGTGACTGAAACTTAGTTATTTTTTAAAAGTGTATCTTAACTAGTTCTTAACCACTTAATAAATGCAACTAGCCTACTACCTTACTACCAGCGTCACATTTCCACAGCATTTGCCACTTTTTTTACCAATCATTTCATTTTTTCGTAAAGCAATGAAAGAGTATTAATGACAAAATTGGTGAAAGGGAGCTCAGAAATTAAAGGCAAGAGAAATAAAATTGCTATGTCTATAAATTGCGGTACATAAAGATTGAAGCGTGATATATAGACGGAATAGACCAAGCAAGACTATTTAAAGCTATGCTGTATTACGCAAATAGTTTGAGGTAGTGGTGCTGCATTTCACATATTGTCATTTTGCGATGCAAAGTATGAGGCCCTGATTACACTTTCAAGATTTTTCTTCACAAATGCTTGCAGCAAAGAATGTTGAATCAACATTTTTTGCATGTTCTTAGCAAAAGTTATTCAAAATTTCTTCAAACTGAACAATTTTGATTGTGCAATCCAGGCACTAGATACATCCAAAATTTAGATAAACAGAATAAAAATCAATAGTTTGGAACTTCCTCAATAACCACAGCAAGAGTTATTACTTTGCTTTCGAGACTTCTTGTGCTGGTGAAACGTGTTATTGAAAACTGAATATCCAGCATTTTGTTTATTTAACATGGTCAATTGTACTGTAATGGTGTACTAAATCAACTTTATGCAGTTATGCTGCGCGCTGAAATTCAGCAGAGTGGCGCAGCGGAAGCGTGCTGGGCCCATAACCCAGAGGTCGATGGCTCGAAACCATCCTCTGCTACATACGCTGTGATCGTATAGTGGTTAGTACTTCACGTTGTGGCCGTGACAACCCAGGTTCGAATCCTGGTCACAGCAGCTTTCATCGTTTTTATTTTTTGTTGCAACGTTTGAATTTTTTTTGTCCTCGAAGTTAGTTTTTGAATAAATTTTTACTGGCAACACTACAAACTTACCCAGTAGTTTTGAACAAAATGCTCTACGAAAAAATTGTTTGTCTATATCAGCAATAAGAACTCTTTTACGCATTTCTTGGAGACTTATTTACTGCAAAAACTAGGCTATTTCAAAAATGTTTTTTTGTTTTAGTTACCTTGAGTAAGATAGCGAGTGCTTGCAAAACTGTAACTCCCTAGAGCAAGAGCAATAAACGCTACTACGATCGACACAACTCCGATAATTTTCCATATTTTGTTTTCAGATTTGTAGTACGCCAGCCCACTGCCTTTGTCTGCAGCAAGCGTTTCTGAAAAACATAAATAAAAAGCAAAAAACATTTAAGCATTGTATTGCATTTCATTTTGGATAGCTAATGCTGAATTGAAGAGTAAGGTCATAAAAAGCACGTAACGAAAACAATCGAACAACCATCAAAAGTCATAACAACCATTACTAAAATTTCCACAAAATGCGTGAATATAAAAGAAAATTACGAGGCAAATAAAAGTCGATCAATTAAGAAATTCAAACCAGATAATAATTTGCATGCCTAAAACAGCTATTTCGTGTAATTTCAAGGCCTATCAGATAGGCTAGCGGGGCCAAAATGGCGAATATCACAGTGATAAAAACTTCAAAAAATGTTTCCAATTAATGATAAAAAAATCTTGCAATTAATGTTGCATTGAAACGATAAGTAAATAGATCGAATAATAACAAAGTAATTTGGATATGCAAAGCTTTGGTTTTTCTTTGTTGGCGCATAAAACCAGTCTCTAGTCTAATGCTTCTGTCTACCCTCACTAAAACAGAGAACATTTAAGGGTTTCATTTGCAAGTCTTTTCCCATACCGAAACAGGTAAACTGCCTGGACCAAAGCTGTTCATAAAAATTTATCAGAAATAATCAAAGATGGCATAAGTTTTCGAATTGATTAAGTCACGCGATGTTTAAGATGACCTTCAATCATAGCCTAAGATTCCTATAGGGGTTAAGTGGGCAGCAGTCCACCCCTAAATTTTTGGCTGTGTTGCATTACAATTGATTTGAATTATATCATTTTGAATTTGTGTGGTATGGTAAAAAAAATTGCACTTCCCCAAAGGCTATCAATCTTTCAAGGTTTTCTCCGCCTATGCCTTTATCTATTGCCTTTCAGAAGATTCGCAGGGCGAAGCTGCTGGATTAGTTCAGGGCCTCCGAGAGGAGAGAGGGCAGGGGGGGTACAATGACCCCGACGCCCATGGAATTTAGGAGGCCCATGGGCTTCAGGAAGGCCGTTGGCTTCAGCTTCCCTCTGCTGGGCCAATGAGCTTGAGAAGGGGTCCATCGAAATGACACTGAGAAATCAGCATGTGAAGCCTGAAGACCTTTTTTTTTCCTATTTTCGACCGGAAAAACCGTTAGAATTTTGGTGAAGACCATTTTTTTTTGAAGATCACATCATTTTTCGGACCAAATTACAGCATTTTCTCCGTCTATTTTGGACTTCACAAAACCGGAAATCCGTCATATTTGAGCTGGCCCCGGGCCCACTTTTGGTCCCCGGCGCCACTGGATAAGTTTGCAACAGATGCTTAGTCTGAAGTCTCTGTAACAAAGCCCCAAACCTTCTGCACAATGGAAGGGTCTCAAGAAGGCCTATTAAGTGCATACGAGGAAAACTACTTCGATATATTTTACTTTTAATTTTCAAAAAGTTAGAAATATTCTATTATGAATTGCTTTTTTGTTTGGATGATAAAAAAATATCAACATTATTACCTGATGAAACTTCGCCAAAGGCGGACTGAGGATTCACAGTATATTCACCAGCAGTCATGATTGCAATATTTACCAAATTCTGCAGTATAATGCAACAGTACCAGTAGATGGATGTGCAATCTACTTATGATGATGTTATAGCAATATGGTATTAGTTACCACGTATCAACTATAGCCCACAAACAAAATTGTACAATAACACTGATTGTTGGCAGTCAGATCGTATCGCAATCCACTGTTAAATCATACGGGCCCTCAATCTCATTCATAATGTAATGTGAGCAAAAAAATTTTGCTCAAAAAAACTTTGGTTTACGCTAGCTGTCATTGTTGAAAAAACCCTAATTAAAGTCTTTTTTCCAGATATTTGATGGTCCTAAATGTAAAAAAGTAAGTGATGCAAATGTCACATATATTTTTTCAAATATCCAGCTAAAGTAACTTTTTTTTTCCAAATCAGCTGTAGAAATCCAATAACAAAACTTTTTTAACACATAACTATGAGAAAATCAAAGAAATTCTACATAAAACTAATCATTACCAAAAACAAATGAAACACATTTGAATTAAAAACGTTTCGGTTTAGTCTTAAACCATTCTCTTTTTATTCTTATTCAAAAAGAAACGAAAATTATAACTTCAAAATTCCGATTTAAGCAAGAAGTAGAAACTTTATTTGATGGCTCAATTTTTAAATCCTAAATGTAAAATTGATTCCATTCTGCCATCAATTCATCAACACATTATAAATTCACCAACCGGTTGACTATGTATTCTTCTGATCTTTTTGCTTCTAAGCACGTCTAAAAGGGAGGTACTGTAGATTTTATTTAAGTTTCTTAAAGCTTATTTCATTTCGTAACAAAATTTATAATTTATTTATCTTCCAGCTGTACATTTTATTTGAAAACTGTTTGTATGTCTGCTCACTGTGCAATTCCAGTGAAGATGAAGTCATTCACACAGCTATTATCATGTTAACAAACTATCTTCAGTACCATCTAATACGAACATTCAGTTTCAAATTTTCAAAAAAATCTCAGCTCTGAAACTACACAAAAAAAATTAAAGCGAACTTTCTTACTACTTGGCATGTCATTCCTACCAAAACCTTCTGCAGTTCCATCAATCAAGCATTTTACTCAAGAGACTGAAGCGAGTTTGGCCCTGAGCCCATCCATCGTGACAATAGAAAATTCGAGAAAAAATTTAAGAACGTTGCGCACTAAACTTCTGAATAAAAATTACGGGTTTGGCAGTAAACGCAAAAAAAAAGGAGGCTGCAATGGGTAATTTTTTTTCTGTTTATTGAAAAAAAACCTGATGGCAAAATCAGGCGATACAAATTCTCAGAAACTTTATTGTACTAATGTATCTCCTTTTCACGATTGATTTTAAAGGTATAGGAGCAAAAAGTTTTTTCAAACTAGAAAAGCGTGTTAATGGCCGAAGGAACTTAATCCAGCTTTATGAACAAAACCAGCATTCTACAAAATATTGAATTGGTTAGAAAAGTTATAATTCAAAAATAATTGCACGGGTAGTTTTTTGGTGCGAAGAGTTCATGATAAAACTGATATTAACTTGGTCGGATTTCGAAGCTCTCTTTATAAATGAGACGGACTTTAAATCGAAAACGAAATACAAAACAGCAAACAGTCATGATCTTAATCATATCATTATAAGGTTGCTTTACCGACAGCTGCAATGTTGAGCAATGCTTTGTACTTTTGCATCTTTTATGCACCTCTTTCAAATTAATTTGTTTGTATTAATGAAATTTGAAACTTTTTATTCCATCGAATTTTATTCTGGTTCGCATGTACATGATTTGTAGGGCAGATCGAAACCTAAACGGTGCATGAATAACACACCTAAGAGAAAAATTCATAACGTAAAGTACATAGTGATATGAGGTTGCGCTGTTTTCTAAAAGCTCTGATGAATTATTTAAATTTTTAGGGTTTACTTTTGGGTGGAACCATAAAAAAATTGGTTTTGATCGTAATGATTGATCTGCAAGGTACAGTATTCCAAGAATAAAAATATTATCTCTTATAAAAGCTTTACTTACGCCCAAAAATCAGGTACGCAAAATTATGCAGGAAGTTTACGTACTGTAGAACCCGTTTGTTGGGAATCTGAAATCAATAGACCCTCAAATCCATTTGTCTTTGTACGGCAACTAAATCGGACTAGTGATCTCGAATGTTGTGTGTGGTACAGTCAGCTTGCAGGTGATAAGCATTGATATAAAACAAATGTCAGCGTGCTGGTTTGACAGATGTTACAGACAGAAATAAAGTGGGTTAATTTAAGCTTAATCAGACTGACGCTCAGCATCGCTGCTATTTCTTTTTTCTCGATTTTCAGGGTTGATTGATGGGCAAGACGCAGAATTGTGCTCTCCATTGATGCGTATTTAATTGAAATTAAACATTTAAATTAAGTCACGAGTTTAGCTTTGGGTTCTTGACAGCAATATCAATTCATCAGCACTGCTTGCTCAAATTAAGTTTTGCAGGAAGCCTGTAATTAATGTAGGAAGAATAATCTTACTCAAATCGAATGTTTGCTGAACATTGAACAATACCACGAATAAGACTGTAGTTAGGGATTTTTACCAAACGCTAGCCGAGCAAAACTGCTAACATCTTTGAAATTGTTTCAAATTTTTTGACCCTTATTGTACTACATATTTTCATGGCATTGTGTAAATAATGATAAAGGTCTATTTGTCCCACCGGCCAGTTGGTCGAGCGGTAACGCGTTCGTCTCTGGAGCGGGAGGTCTGAGGTTCAATCCTCGGGCCAGTCAAATTGGACACAGTGTTGCCAACGGCTTACCACCGTTGTGACATTTCTTCGAAAGGAGCTGTGCTGCTCGGGCGCAATGACGCGGAGATAGGCCCCGCAAACTCGTTACACGCTTCGGCGTATTACAGCGAGTAAAATGAAAGATTTGATTTTGATTTGATTGGTTCCTTCGTCACGTTTTGCAGTACTTTGGCACCAAAATTCCGCGTTATTAAGAGCAAATTTTAATCAATAAACGAAAAAATTGTTCTATGATTGCCAAAAAACTTAGTCATAATAGGGTCTGAAAACGGGGTATTTGACTTCACTAAAAGAGGATAAAGATTGAAAAAACTTGACCTCTTTCGTGGCCGACACCTTCCTTCATGGTAAAGATCTCGTTATTAAAGCATAGTCATGCTGAATCTAATTAACCAATAAGCAAACTAAACACAGCCTAAGGCTGCGCTCTTTCGGGGTCAAGCTCTGTTTGCAAAGACTGTTTTTGGTTTTCATTATATTTCCAGCCAAGGTCAATTGACCCAGTAGACTTATTGACCCTGACCCACACACATTCGGGTCCTGATATCATTGATACGGTAGGGAAACGAACTTCCGTTATGGAACAAATGTCGCGGCAAAGCCAGACAGACTAAGGCAGGAAACGGGATTTCGTTCTGCAAAGATGGATTTTGGTAAGTAAAGCTGGATAAATTTATTACCTTTTTTAAGGGGCATTCAAGTCAAGTTTTTCATTGTTGACCAAAATGTTGGAAAAATCCTTGTGCATCTCACTAAATTGGAACATTTTACGACTTTCCATTTTCAAGACATTGCAGTTCTAAATTAACAACTTTCTTCCTCTTTCAGTATTGCCATTTTGTCAGCCGTTTGCAACAGAAAATTAACTTTTTGAAAGCTGACTTACATTTACCTGAAAATCGGCTAATTTACAATTCTGACTCTTTACTTTGTCTTGACAATAACTCTGCCGCAAAACACTTTTTGAGAATTTGGAAGATGCAGAAACTTTTTGAAATTTTGTTTGTAATTGGCAACCCTGAAAAAATTTCTAAGGGTAAAAAAGCCTTTCTAAGGGGATATCTAAGCTGTTACATCTCGGAAATGGAAGGTTGTAGAAAGCTCAAATTTAGTGAAGTTAGCCTTCAGATCTGTCAATTTGTTTTGAGAGAAAACCGAGTCAAAAAACCTTTGACTTGAATGTTCTTTCAACTACGTTTTGGACTCATTTCGGGAGGTACTGTTGGTTGCAAATGCCTTTCGGCATTTATCTGCCACAAAGAATTTCAAAGGCGGCTTCGGAAGTTACCGCCAGCTTAACGGAGTTCGTTTCCTTTCTGCAACAGTCATAATTCGTTGGTCTATTTATAATGCATTTGTCTGTTCACTTGCTGTTTCACTATCTAATTCAAGTGCAATCTTGTGCAACTGAACATGCATTAACAGGCACTGCATTTGTGAATCATTGCAATTGTATAGCTAAACTTATTTCGATTAACACGTCATACAGTTTGTTGAATCATACACTTTCAAGTCCTTGCAGTAAATATAATCTAGTATGAAAAATCTCTGAAACTTTGTTCCATTTTCAGCAGTTATTTCTCCAAATATAATTCAAGGTTTTAATTATGTCCCCATGCCTTGCTTTTGAGTTTGAGAATTACGGGTAAATTTGGTCATAAAATACTTTATGTCAAGCAGGCGCGTAGCCAGAAAGTCGCAATGGGGGGGGGGGGCTGTTTTGGGGTCTGGGGGTTTGGGGGCTAAGCCCCCAGCCGCCGGAAGCACCGGAGTCTGAGGGCAGAGCCCCCAGCGCCCGAAAATTTTGCATTTTTTATGCAAAAATAACTTAATTTTAGGGCTATTTTGATAAAAAAATAATGCTTTTAAAACGTGGCTTAGAAATTGGCAGTGCAAACATGATTAAACTGGTTCCATAAATGGGCTATTTGGGAGGTAGCTAATGGTAAAATGTTAGTTCTCTTATTTAGATGCTGGTAAATTATAAAATCGAGTAGTTCCATAAAACTCATACGGAGTAATCTACTTCGTATACAGTTCATAGAAAAAAATAATTGGGGGGAGGGGGGGCTAATAAAAGGAGATTTGGCAGAAATGATTGGTAATTAACTAATTTTGAATAGCCCCCCGATTCCTTATTTTATTTGTTGATGATACATATGTTTAGCATTTTTACACTTGCGATCAAATTTGATTGCGTATTTTTGACCATTTTTCAAAATTTCCATTTCTTTGTTAGTTTTATTTTTAACAAATTAGCCCCCCCCCCTAAATGTATATTTCAAAACATGTTTTAAATCACTATTTATTCCACTCCAGTGCATTTAACAGTCTCAAAAGTGCTAAAAACATAGTGTTTTTTCCATCCTGCATTTTGATCGACATGTCAATGGGGGGTGGGCCCCCCCTGACTACGCTACTGATGTCAGGTATTAGTCATTGATAGATTTCCAAGCAAAATTAGATCAGAATGCCATTACTATGATTGACGTTTTAGTGTGTTTTGAGGTTTATCAGGGCAACAATCGACAACCTGAAGTTCATAAACTGGAAAAACCGGTTAAAACAAACAAAAACGCAAAGTTGTGGTTCCCAAAGTTGCGTCCCAAATTAGGTTCGTAAATTTGAACTAAAATTAAAACACAACGTAACAATAGGCAATGGCGTAGCTGAGGGGCGGTTGCTTCCTTCCCCTGAGAGTCGTTTAAGATTCTCCGCCACGTAGAGTGTGCGCCTGTACGCATTGGCGTAGCCAGGGAGGAGCCGCCCCCCTCCAATCGCAATGCCAGCAATGACTATTTTGTGACCAAAACGGCTGTTGATTTAACAGAAGACGTTTCTGGGTAGGCATGCACCTTCGCTTCAGACCGTGGAGACCTTTTTTCTTTTTTTGTCTTCATCAGATTTTCGGGACAAATTTAGCTCTCCAGACCGTGAAGACCCTTTTTTTTTTGGTCTTTACCAAATTTTCAGGACTAATTCAGCTCTTCAACCCGTGAAGACCTTTTTTTTGCCATTTGGCCATTTGTTAATTTTGGTCTCCACTTTCCAATTCTGGTTTGGGACCCCAATCCTAAATTGGTCTCTAACTGTATTTTGTGTACCCCCAATCAGTAATCCTAAATCGGATTGTGAAGACTTTTTTTGAGGGGGAGTCTCATAGGCGTAGCCAGGATTTTTGATTGGGGGGGGAGGCCCAAACCGCAAATCTCATGCAATGACGTCATCAGAAACTTCGAAACAGGAATTTTTTGTGGGAACAAAGATATCGCAGAATGGAACATCAAAAGCCGTGGCCTGGTGTTGGCACGTAACTAGGAACTCGTTCAAAGGGGAGGACTTAAACCAATAGTTAAAATGTGAAAATGTCTAAACTGACAGACGTGTTGAGTAAAGAAGTGTACTGTAATTCAAATGTATCATTGACGGGGGTTTGGGGGCGGATCCCCCATCCGCCGGAGGCTATGGGGGTCTGGGGGCGAAGCCCCCAGCCGCTGGGCGATTTTTTGTAGCTTTTTGGAAAAAAAAGCTGTTTTAACGCCATTGGATCACATTTCGCATGTATTCAGAGCCATTTGAAGGTACTAGATTTTTAACATTTGAAAGCCAAGTGAAAAAGTTAAGTTGTTCAGTCCTTCTTTTGCTTACTATTTAAGTCCAAAGCACGTCTAAAATCTTGCATTTTGGGGTTAAATTTTATAAGTGATTTGGCCCACGTAGGGGTAAGTAAAGTACATTGCCTCCTGCAATATTTTAGGAGTAAATAACAATCCAGTCGAAGATTTTCCTTAGAGATTATTGTTTTGTCATGAAAACAACCACTTATAAGAGTACATATACAGCCAGGGGGCCCAGGCCCTCTCAATTCAAAATTTTGTTCAATGAGCATTCCCCTTACTGTAGCTAATTTTTTTTCAAAAGTATTTTGTTGCATAAAAACTGGCGAGGTGGAGGTCAATTGTTACTGAAAAATGTACAATAGATGGTTACGCCTGCAAATCATGTTATTGCCCGGGCCGGATTTACATTGTGTTGGGCCCCTGGTAATGTGAGATTTTGCAATATTTTCCTGCCAAATACAAGTGAAAACCAAAAAAATTCTTATGTGAGCGCGGGGCCCCTGGCACGGTGCCATGTGTTAAATCCGTCCCTGGTTATAGCATTACGTTCATAAAAAGGTTAGATGAGGGCCTCAGTTAGCAACTTTTAGAATAAAAACTCTTAATTTCACTCGGGTTATACGATTAAATTGGTTGGCAAACATTACATTGTGGGGTCGCCGACCCCCTGAATCAATATTATTGTAGGGGGCCCATTTAAATTGGTTGGCAAAAATTAAATTGAGAGGCTCGGCCCCCTGGATTAATATTATTGTTGGGGGCCCATTTAAATTGTGGGCCATTTAGATATTATTGTAGCGGGCCCATTTAAACTGGTTGGCAAAAATTAAATTGAGTTGCCAGGGCCCCCTGGATCAATATTATTGTTGGGGGCCCATTTGACTTGGTTGACAAAAATTAAATTGAAGGGGCCCCGTGAATCAATATTTTTGTAGGGGGCCCATTTAAATATTATCGTAGGGGGCCCATTTGAGTTGGTTGGCCAAAATTAAATTGAGAGGGCCCGGGCCCCCTAGATCAATATTTTTGTAGGGGGCCCATTTAAATATTATTGTAGGGGGCCCATTTGAGTTGGTTGGCCAAAATTAAATTGAGAGGGCCCGGGCCCCGTAGATCAATATTATTGTGGGGGTCCATTTAAATATTATTGTAGGGGCCCATTTGGGTTGGTTGGCAAAAATTAAATTGAACGGGGCCCGGGCCCCCCTGGATCAATATTATTGTTAATTACTGTTGTACGCTTGTACCGTTGTACGCAAAGATGCTAAAAGAAACTGAAACTGAAGAAACAATAGTCTTTTTGTGACGTTTTAATCATTGGTAGCATTTCAATTGGGGGGGCCCGGGCCCCCTGGCCCCCCTGGCTACGCCTATGGGGGTCTTAACCTATGTGATTTTTGGTTTGGGCACCCCAATCCAAAATCCTGGCCACGCGCTTGCCTGTACGGTTATTTTTAGCACTACTGATCTTTTTAAGAAATGAACAGGAAAGTGTGGCAAAAATCTAGCTCCTCAATAACATGTAATTCAACACAACCAGAAAAGCAAGTTAGGCGGATTTATGATCAATTAGGCAGGTCACCATAAACTTTAGGCGCGTAACCACAAATCTGCAATGGGGGTAGCTGTTTCGGGGTTTGGGAGCGGAGCCCTCAGCGCTCTTAAATTTTGTATTTTTTTGCAAAAATAACTTAATTTTTGGCCTATTTTGATAAAAATTAATGTTTTTAAAACGTGGCATAGAAATTCGCGGTGCAAAAACATGATTAAACTGGTTGCATTGATAAATTACGTGGATGGTGGCTAATGGTAAAATTTCAGTTCTCTTATTTACGAGCTGGTAAATCATAAAATCCTATAGTTCAATAAAACCCACTAGGCGTAATCTATTTCGTCTATATTTCATAGAGAAAGATAAAATTAAGGGGGGAGAGGCTAATGGAGAGGGATTTGAAAGGAGTGATAGGTAATTAAGTGATGCAAAAAAAGCGCCCTCCCTCATTCCTGAGCTTGTATAATTTTTGATAAAACCTATGTTCAGCATTTTCAACCCGCGATCAAATTTGATTGCTTAGTTTTGGCCATATTTTAAAGACTTACTGTTTTATTTTTAAAGTTGTAAGTGTTATTTTTGACAAATTAGCCCCCCTAAATAAATGTTTCAAAAAATGCTTTAAATCATTTTTGGGTCCAGTCAGTGCAAAAGACAGTTTCAGAAGTGCTAAAAATGTAGTGTTTTCCATATTCTACATTTTGGTCGACAAACTAAAGGGGAGGGGGAGGCTGCAGCCCCCCTGGCAAAGCTAATGATAAATTTAAAGGTTCGGCAGCGTAGTTCCTCTACCAGCTTTAGCTTTCTTTTGCCAAGTTGAGAAAGTTGCATCTGAAGTCCAAATTTACAAATTTCAGTCAGCTAAACGATAGCAGAGTGGCGCAGTGGAAGCGTGCTGGGCCCATAACCCAGAAGTTGATGAAAAGAAACCATCTTCTGCTACATACTGGTAGTTAGCACTTCACGTCGTGGCCGTGACAGCCAAGGTTCGAATCCTGGTCATTGCAATTTTATTCTTACATCGTAAATTTACGTACCGGTACGATATTTTTGGTGCTATCATAGTTATACGGTCCGGTATTGATTTTTTTTTCTATGTGTTTTTCGTCATCATGTCAAGCAACCGGCGTAGATTAAATTGAGTGTTTTGTATGCATGATACCGAACTTTTAGACTTTCCTCGATAACTTGTGTTTTTCTTCTTTTTTCAAATTGTTGCTTTAAATGTCAGGGCATCCGTAAATCAACTTGAGCTTAAAACTTTTACCTGGTTGTCTGGTCACCAGGCTTGGAAAAACTATAATTGTAATTGACAAAATTGTAATTAATCACACAATTTTGCTATGATTTTAATTGAAAATTTTAAAAAGTCGATAATTTTAATTGTAATTGAAGAATGTTCTGTCTATTTTCACTTACAATTACTCTATTATTCACTACGATAGATGATAACAAAATGTGTTTATACAGTATTAATTTTCCTCCGATTGCAAATCAATATCGATATTTTCTACCAGTTGTAATCACATCTGACGTCACAAACCGAACATCAAAGTAGGTTGGAGATAGTTAGAGTTAGTTTTAGAGATAGGGTTAATCATATTCATAACCTAAACTTAGCACTTACCATAATCATAACTAGTACTAACTCTTACCAAAAAAATAGCCTAAAATAGTATTGGCCTATGATGTTAGATGTGACTGTAACCGATGGTAAGTAACCGTTGTAATCACAGGCATAGCCAGGATTTTTGACTGGGGTAGGAGGCCCCAAACCACAAATTACATGCAATGACGTCATCAGAAATTTTCAAAAGAGGAACTTTTTGTGAGGCAAAGATATCGTAGAATGGAAGTTCTAAAGCCGCGACCTGTTATTAGCAATTAACCAGAACTTTACTAAAGGGAGAGGTAAACTAACAGTTAAAAAGTGCAATTGTCTAACTTGGGAGACATGTTGAGAAGCCCCAGCCGCCGGAGGCGTTAGGGGTCTGGAAGAGAATCTCCCTGCCGCTGGACAATTTTTGTAATTTTTTGAAATAAAAAGCTATTTTAATGCCATTGGATCACATTTCCCACGTGTGCAGAGTTGCAGCCGCCTCATAAGCTTTAAAATTTTATCGTGGCAACTTCTACCTTGGCTCAAGTTGGAGGCTTTGCACAAAAACCCTTTTGGTCAAGTTTCGTAAAAATTTGTCAATGTTTAGAGGTCGCACAGTGACACCAAAATTTTGGTAATTCCAAAGAAAAGCGTTTTCTTCATTTTGAATGTTTTTGGACCATAAGTCGAACCTAGGATCACTTTTGATCATATACTGTTTTGGGGTAGTTGTTTAGTATATATAGCCAACAACAGAAGTTTTTAAATCAAAGTTATCAAAAGTTGCATTTTAGACCTACTGCCACAAGCATAATTAATACCGAATTATTGCATATTTTTCTAATTTAAAATTAATTTCACATCTGGCTCTGATTTTTAACGGAAAAGTGCTCATTATTGTTATTTACCAAATGTCAGTCTTTATTTATTTTTATTCTAGAATGCTGTGTAAACAAAACGCAACTTATTAATGAGGTGTTATAATTAAATCAAGTTTATTACAGGGATGGCAATCGCATCGCATCGATGATTTTCTTCGATATTTGTTACGGAGAAAAACTGCGATGCGATGCAAAGTAGAATAACATTTACGATTTTTTTGCGATAATTTGAAATTTTTTCGATGCGATAATATCGCAGCTACTTTGCGATTATTGATTTTTTAAACTATTTTGAAATTTAAGTTTGTTGCCTAAAATTTAGCACTCCGTTTACAAGCTATCAAAGCTTTTATTTAACCACATTTGCAAATCAATATAAAACGAAAAGTTGCTGCAGTATCTTCTTGATGCCTGACTTTTCAAATACCGATAGTGGAAGCCCGTTAAGTGTTACTGCTTTCACAACTGCTTCCTTGAAAACTGAAACGCCGATGGTATAATCGACATGGCCTTTCTCAGCTGGTCGCATTACAGTAACGAAGGCATCCAAGGTGGCACTTGAAGACGCTGCAGATGAAGACCGACCTTTTGATTTGATCAACGTTTCATGCTGTTCGGGGATGTTTGCGTTTAAGATGCTGCATTAGGTTGCCTGAGTGAACATAGGATTTGCCTGTTTTGTTAGGCACAGGCGTCGCTGCAAACTTACAAGACTTGCAATTTGCAAGAACTTTTTCTCCTTCTTCCTTCCATTCGAAATACTCGCGGAAATCATCATCCAACTTTGTCATGATTTTCCTGCTGCAAAGCTAGACGTATTCGCAACCAGAGGTGGAGTCCTCGAGGATGTCCTTGGCTTCGAGGACACATTTTGAAGTCCTTGGCCTTGGTTTTGGCCTCGAAGCCTCAAGTCCTCGAAAATTGCCCTGTCCTCGGCTCGAGGACAGCACTATTTTTTGAACCGTTGAAATTTTGTTGGAAAACGCCAGAAACCTCGCGGAAAATTTGCGAAGACCTTTTTTGTTTTCCTCAATTGGAGCATAGGCGTAGCCAAAGGGGGAGGGACTAGGGAACCCACCCCCCTCCGAATTGAAATTTCACCAATAACAAGAATGTGCAAAAAAGCCTATTGTTTTTTCAGTTTCAGTTTCTTTTTAGCATTTTTCATTTGCAACAGTAACTAACAACAATATGGAAGACCAGGGGCCCCGGGTTCCCCTCAATTCAATTTTTGCCAGCCAATTCAAACGTATAACCCGGAAGAAATGGGGAGTTTTTGTCCTTAAAGTTGCTATCTCAGACCCTCATGTAGCATTTTTATGAACGTAATGCATTAACCAGGGCCGGATTGATCATAATATGGCGCAGTAGGATTTGCCTGTTTTTGCCTAGGATTTGCCTAGGGGCCCTGCGTTCAAATCGTAAGACCTTTTTTTGGTCTTCCCCTATACTTGGCAGAAAGATGTTGGAAAAATCCCCAAACTGCCAGGGGCCCGGCGCGATGTAAATCCGGCCCGGCAATAGCATGGTTAGTAGGCGCAACCATCTATTATACCATTTTTCAATAACAATTCAGTAATTCGCCTCCAACTCCACAGTTTTTACGCACAAAATACTTTTAAAAAAATTAGCCATGGAAAATGCTGATTGAACAAATCATTGACTTCAATTGAGGGGCCTGGTCCCCTGGCCGAACAAATACACTATAATTGGTTATTTTCATGACAAAATAAAAATCTCTTAGAAAAATCTTTTAGTGGATTATTACTTACTGCTAAAATGTAGCCAGAGACAATGCACCTTACTTTCCCCTACCTGGACCAAATCATTTACATCTAAAATTTAACTCAAAAATGCGAGATGTTAAACGTGTTTTGGACTTAAATTGCAAGTAAAAGAAGCATTAAACAATTTAATTTTTTTGATTGGCTTTCAAATTTCAATAATTTAGTGCTTTCAAATGGCTCTGAACACGTGCGAAATGTGATTCAAAGGCATTAAAATAGCTGTTTTTTTCCAAAAAAATTACAAAAAATCGCCCAGCGGCTGCTAAAGTCTCTAGCGGTTGGGGGCCCCCCGCCCCCAAACCCCCGTCTGTGATACATTTGAGTTAGACTAGCTTTCTCAACACGTCTTCAAAGTTAGATATTTGCACTTTTCAACTATTAGTTTAAGCCCTCTCTCTTTACAAAATCCTGGTTAAGTGCCAACAAGCAACTGTTTCAGATCTTCCATCCTACGATGTCTTTGTCCGACAAAAAGTTCCTCTTTTGAAAATTTTTGATGAGGCCATTGCATGAGATTTGTAATTTGAGCCCCCCCCCAATGAAAAATTCTGGCTACACCTATGAATTGGAGATTGCCTGAAAAAGTTTTTTCAAGACCTTTTTTGTTTTATTTTATTTTTTTGGAGAACACTTGCGGCTGTGTCCTTGGTCCTTGGCCTCGAGAGGGTCTGTCCTCGAAAGAGCTGGCCTTGGCCTCGGATTTTTTGTGTCCTTGGCCTTGTGTCCTCGACTCCACCTCTGTTCGCAACTGAAACAACTAACATAGTCTGGAAGCTCAGCCAGTGCGAGATTTTAATTCGGAGATGCTGCCTTTGCAAAAAACCTAAGCAAAAGCTAATGCGTCATAACTTGGAGCACCGCATGCACACACGGTGCTCCATGCTCACGCGCGTCAACACCAAAAACTGAAAAGCAACTTTAAGCACAACTTAAAAAGTAAGTGACAGTCAAAATCGGTCACAATGACGAAACAGTTTACTTATGACCAAACAAAAGAAACTAATAGAATTAAAGACAAAAAAATCGAAATAATCGAAAAAATCGCAGATTTTTTTTGTCAAATTCTACAATGCGATAACGGATGCGATTTTTTGGGTTGTTTTGATGCGATAATTAGATGCGATATTTTTCCGAAAAAAACGTGGGATGCGATGCGATTGCCATCCCTGGTTTTGGGGATCCTAGATCTCGTGATCGTACATTGACACACAAAAGAACATAAAAAATGCGATTTTTGGCTTGAAAGTTTAATAATTTGCCTATATAACTCATAGACCACTTGGCGTGCAAAGCTGAAATTTGTAAACAATCTGGTGCTTATAAATGGTTTATGCAAACCGAGTTTGAAAGCGCCCGGTCACGTGACCAAAAGGATACCGGGCGAACATGGGTAGAAAGTGGACGATTTTGAACCGATATGTCTGGGTAAATACCGATTTTGATGGAAAATGATTTGTGCTTTTTGAGCACACTATCAACCGCCTTTCTTTTTGGTATGTTCGTTTACCCTAACGTGAATACTATTTTTCTTCTTTTTTTTCTTTTTTCTTACTTTTTTTTCTTTTTCTTCCCCAGCTATCTACTTTTAAACTGCTAAACCAAACGCACTATATTTAAAGTTTGAGCGATTAGAAATATCAAGGAGGACTAATGCGGGAATGAAATCAGGGGTTCCAGGTTAAGGGGATCCCCTCAATCGAGCCCTCCAAAGCTTTGAACTTTTAAACTGTTAAAGCTAGATACGTCAAAATTTCGGAATAGGTAGACGTTGAAAATAAACTAAACCTAACGAAAATTGGGGGTGCCACAACGGAGGTTTCCCCCCAAACAGGCCCTCCAAAATTCAAACTTTTTAACCTCTTAAATCCATTTGTATCAGAGGGGGGCAAATTTGCCGCCCCTCTTAGTTATTTTATTATAGCTTCTAAACTAAAAAAAGTTTTGCTTTGATGCACCCTGACTTTGAATCAAATTTGATAACACATATTTTCAGAGAGTTTGGGGTCAACGCACAACCGGAAATGACGTCATTTTTACGTTTGTCACTGGCACCTAAGGAGTTTCACACAGTTTTGAGCACAATTCATGCTTATCAGTGCGCTTATTTTATTCATTGTACTGCGTATTCATTATTGACGCTAATTTTTAGCTGGAATAAAATATTTTATTTACTGATTAATGCATTGCATCATCATTACGTCATTGATGACGTCATAATTCAAAACTATTGCTTTTCCTGCTGTTTCTCAAAATAAACTGCGTTTGCATAAAAAAAAGTATTTGTTTTCATCAGCTGTTGAATCATATGATGAAAATAATACTTCAGTATTCTGAAATTTTGTGAATTATAGTATATCTCAGTTACAAAAAATTACAAATAATAATAAACACAATAATTAAACATGAAGTCATCGTTCATGTGACGTCATCATGCATGTGACGTCATCATCTGCGGTGACTTTATCAGAGATGACTTTGAAGTAACAAAAGTCCAAGCTAAAAATAATATTTTGCAACATTTAGACAAATTTGCATGCTGCTATAAGGATTTACTGGTTTTGATGACGTCATCTTCGTTTTCGTGACGTCACAATTTCAAAATATTTATTTTTAAAATTTTAACGAAAAATAGCGTCAATGCGCAAAAAATCTTGCTTCTATCACTTACCACACAGTTTTTAGATAAGGGAGCAAATTTGCCCCCTTCAGTACAAATAGGGTGTAAAAATAGCCCGGTAGAAATATGGTTAAGCTAGGCCAACGAAATTTTTAAGGTAAGTAAACATAAAGAAAAGATGAAATTTGACCAAATTTGAGGGTACCAAAATGGGGGTCCCCCAAACGAGGCCGCCAAAATTCAAAACTTTTTAACCATACGCGTTAGAGAAATGAAATTTTCAAAAATAGATAAATATAAGTTAAAGATAAAATATACCAAAATTTGGGGAAACCAAGTGAGGGTGTTCCTCTCAAACGGGGCCACCGAAATTCAAACTTTTTAACCACGTACGCTAGACGCGTGAAATTTTCAGGATAGGCAAGTACCAAGAAAAGTTAAAATTTGACAAAATTTGGGGGTACCAAAATGAAGAGATCCTTCTCAAACAAGAACATTAAAATTCAACTTTAACCATTTACACTAAACTGATGAAATTTTCAGAATAGGTAAATATGAAGAAAAGATAAAATTTGACAAAATTTGGGGGTACCACGATGGGAGTTTCCCTCAAACGAGGATGCCAAAATTCAAACTTTTTGGTTGTTTAAGCTAGACACATCAAATTTTCAGAATAAGCAAATATCAAGATAAAATTTGGGTCACTCAGTTGGGTCCTTCAAAATTCAAACTTTTTAACTATTCAAGCTAAACACGTAAAACTTTCAGAATAGGTAAACATAAAAGAAAAAGAAAATTAGAATAGGTAAATGAAATATAACTAGATGCCACAATTGGAGAGTTCTCTTCCAACGGGTTCTTCAAAATTTTTATACACTCAAGCTAGACAAATAAAATTTTCAAGATAGGTAAAAATTTAATATGAAAAAATATTGAGGATCTCATACTATAGGGGTCTTCCAATTATGTTGACACCTCCCCCCATTAGCAACAAAATCTAAACGAATGAAATCTATTGGATAGGTTAGTATAAATCAAATATAGATGACAAAATTTGGTGGGCCACATCGAGGAGACCATGCCAAATGGGCCCCCTAAACTTTAAAATCTTAAACACGAACTACTCCAGCTTTAGATATCAAATTTTAAGAATATGGATAGGCTAATATTGGAAAAAGATAAAACAGGCCAAACTTGGTGATGCCATGTTCAACAATAATTAGCCCAAAGATTGTATAATTAAAGGGCATATAGAAAACTGGGATAGTTTACCAAATTATTCTTATCGACCTGTGACAAGTTGTGAGTGAAGCATTAACTAGATAAAATAAATTTTGATTCTCCTCCTTTTTTTTGCAATATGTCAATTATACCATTCGAGAACACAGTCTATGTGGCAAAAACATAAACGATTTAATAAAAAACCTAAATAAATGTTTATTTTAAATTTGCGTAATTTTAGCACTTTTTATTTTAATTTATGCTGTTGAGGAGGGAGCTTTAATTTCGAAACAACCGGTATACCAATACTATAATATGTTGGATTGCGATGCGAAAGAGCGTTTTCAGAATCATACATGGCTGTAAGTTTGGTTGATCTAACGCAATTTGCTTGAGTTGCTGGAATTTTGAAGACCGCTTTATGTTGCTTCAAATGGAGTGATAAACTGTTAAGAACTCGTAAAAAGTGCTGAGATTTGACGCTATACTGTATTGTAAACTGTTATGCGAGCTTTTTGAATGACGTAACTCGATTATTTTTGATAACTTCGAGAGATTTAAATTTTGAACTTGAGAAACCACAAAGCGATTTAAGTAATGAAACAAAATTTGAAAGGGGTGCATTTAAATTATTGATCTGACTATAAACAACTACATTTTATATAAATTCATTCAAAGCAATCAGATCTCTATTTTGACGCTGAATGAAGTTCAGAAAAGGTTGGATAGTGCCGCGAAGTCCCCATATATCGCTTGCGATGTCACGTTCTAGTTGCATTTAGTGTAAAAAAAAACAACAGGCAAGTTTACTTTGTAAGCTATTTTATTTAACTTGTGTTGTCGATTCTATATTATTATTATTATTGTTACATTTTACCCTAACAGTTGTAGCCAGTTTGAAAATCCGGAAGCGTCTGATTTTGAAAAAATTGCTTTCGCTTCCGGCTCCTTTTCAACTCTTTCGCTTCCGAGTTCGCTTCCGCTTCCAACCTCTTTCATCAAAGTGCTTCCGCTTCCACAAAAATTTAACCGCTTCCACCGCTTTCGCTTCCAGCTTCCGCTTCCACATCCCTGATTAAGACGTTATTACCGCGAGCACTTGGAAATCTGTTTTTAGACACCAACAAGCAATCGCTCTTTATTTGAGCATATGATCATGTGATTGGACCAGTGCCGTCGCTACGGGGGGGAGGGGGCCGAGGGGGTCTTAACGACTGCTTGTGCCCCCCATTTCGGTTTACTCAGAATACATTTCAGAACATCACGTAACGACAAGACAATAGGCAACAATGGAAAAAGGAATTGTAACGTTCAAACATAATCTCGTTCGAAGTTTTCTCCATTCTTTGCAAAATTGCTGGCCACCAACTGCTGTACATATATGTGAAGCATAATCTGTCTTATTAACACGCTTTTACGGATGTGTCGCGGAATAGGGGTGTAAGCCTATAGTATCGTTACCGGTACTTCGTTAGTGATTATGTCCTGAAACAATACGTGAAAACATTCTTTAAAAGACTAGTTGTTTTTGCTTTTTTAGAGCACACTCAAAATTTTTTTTAGGTCGCAGTCAGTTACGCAACCAGGGAGAAAGGAACTAAGGGGGCTTCAGCCCTCTTTAGCCAAGTCGCTTAGAAAATTTAATCCCAAAATACAAGCGTGCTTTGGACTTGACCTTAAGTATAAGGGAGGCTGAAGGGACTAGGCAATTTAATTCTTTTAATGAATTCTAAGTTTTAGCAATTTATTATAGCTATTTATATGGCTTCAAAAACCTGAAAAAGTGATTGAAATGGCGTTAAAATTGCTATTTTTTTTCCGCAAAATTACGACAATCATCTAGCGGCTGGGGCCTCTGCCCTCAGATCCCCTTTGTGATACGCTTGAGTTGCATTAGTTTGTTCTGCACGGGGCCTAAGTTAGACTATTTTTGTTGAAAAAAACAACAACTTTGTTTCAAGTACTCTTCCTCTTAGCAAAATCCTAGTTGCGCTTCTGATCGCATTCACTGCTGCAAACGGATTTTTCAAGCGATTATATGGGCCGCATACGGAACGAGCTAAGAAACGCTGCTGGCCTTATGTGTCTTTTTTTTTCAGACATGAATACGAAACTTTTAAAACAGCGTATAATTCGTACCCGTAAAATATTAGTTTTTATACGCAAAAGTTCAGTCTATTTTGGTGATCCTCCCCTACTAGCGTACGCAGGATTTTCGAAAGCGGGAGGGGAACCAGGAAATTTGAGAATAGTGAACACCAAAAGAAAAATTTCTCCACTCATAATCAGTTCGTTTTTCTGCCCAAAATTAGATGAAGACCAAAAAAAAAAGGTCTTCACCCAGATTCTGTCCGTTAGTGTGCTCAAACTTTCTGCCCAAGTTTCAAAGGGGGGGGGGAGCATACCGCAATTTTGCTTGCATACTATTATATGCTAATTGTACTATCATGGCGGCCCAAAGGGGGGCCATGGCACCATGCCCCCCTAATTACGCCCCTGCCCTCCCCCCTTTCGGCTAGTGCCCGTCACTTAGTTTGTTCTGGCGGCGGCACTGGATTGGACGTTTCGATTTTGGGCCGCATGCAAAAAACAATTTTTCGAAAAAGTTTGAGATAAAAAATTTTAAGCAAAAGTTACACGTCATCAAGTGGTGGTAGCGGAGGCGCTTTACAAACTGCCGCTTCGACATCGCTGGTTCAAAGCTATGCCTATCTTTTTTTTTTTATTAACATACACAGCGTAGTCACTAATGGCAGAGCTCAGCTAAAATCTCTTTGCCTTTCAAAGCTAAAGAATTCAAGATTCTAAAATCTAGCCAGGCTTCTTCTAAAATCTAGAAGTTGAACTTGGGCTCGAACAAACTCCCGGTGACCCCCCCCCAAATGGACACCACAAATTTCAATTTTTTTGAACGGCTTAATTTCGGAAGCCAGTTTTTTTGATATCAGTAGATATTTAAGAGAAAAATGTTTTGACGTGGTTTGGGAGTACCACCCCCACTTGGGGACCCTCCAAAAATCCATTTTTAATTGGCTCTAGCTAGGGCACTGGTTTTTTTTTTTTATATCAGCACATATCTAAGTAAGAGACGAATATTTTACATAGACCCTCCAAAATACCCCCAAAAATTTAATTTTTTGATTGGCTCAAACTAAGGTGCCAGTTTTTTTGATATCAACAGATGCTTAACTGACAAATATTTCGACATAGTTTGGGGGTGCCAATCCTCCGGGGACCCCCCCAAAGGGGATCCCCAAAAAACAATTTTTTGAACAACCTAATTTACGGTGCCAGTGTTTTTTGATACCAGTAGATATTCAGAGGCAAGAATTTTGACAGAGTTTGGGGGTACCATTCCCCCACGGACCCCCCACAATGGACTCTCAAAGATCAGCTTTTTTGAACGGCTTAAACGAGGACTAAAGGCAAAATCAATGGAGGTATCTAAAGTTAGCCAATCGCATAAGACTAGATTAGCGTTGACTCCATTCTTTTTGACGTATCCGTTGCAGAGATATTCTACTTCAAACACGACGTCGGTGACTCTACTGTAATGTTATAAATTTTAATAATTTTTTCTGGCAACTCTGTTGTTGGTCTTAGGGACGCTTTCTCTTTTCTATCCTAAAGCAACGATTAGGTTACTGCATTGAGTCGTTTCGCTGCGCACTAATCTGTTTGATCTTGTCAGCAGAATAGATCCGAGCTGGAAAAATGAGTAGACTGTACGATAGTCTAGGCAACAAACGTCTAAGAACAAGCGAAAGCAAGGCTAATAGAGTTATTACAGTACGCTAGTAGGCCATTGTTTTCAACTTAGATGGAAAAGTTTATTCTAGGATCACAAATACCGTAAGCAAATACAATAGACCTATTCAAGTATTGGTAGTCTTATTATCAGGTATGAGTTTGTGCTATGTAGCCTAGTAATCAGAGGTGGAGTCCTCGAGGACAAATTTTGAAGTCCTTGGCCTCGAAGGTCAAGTCCTTGGCCTTGGCCTCGAGGCCTCAAGTTCTCGAAAATTGGCCTGTCCTCGGCTCGAGGACAGCACTATTTTTGTTTTTTTGTGGAGATCGCCTGAAAAATTTTTGTGAAGACCTTTTTTTTGGAGAGCACTTGCGCTAGTGTCCTTGGTCCTTGGCCTCGAGCATTCCTGTCCTTGGCCTCGAGAGTGTCTGTCCTAGAAAGGCTGTCTTTGGCCTTGGCCTCGGATTTTTTTGTGTTCTTGGCCTCGAGCCTTGTGTCCTCGACTCCACCTCTGCTAATAATAAACCTTATTGGTAGACTACGCTAAGATTTAGACTGAAATGTATCTACTAGCTTGATTTTTACTGAAATTGCTAGGCTACCGAAAGTTTTACTCTTTATACCAGCTCAGGTCTGTTGTGCTGATAAGATCAAACTGATTCGTGCGCAGCGAAATTACTCAATGCAGTAGCCTAATCGTTGCTTTAGGATAGAAGTGGGAAAGCGTTGCTAAGACCAAGACACCAGAGATGGCGCGGATAACAAAAAATGCATCCGCATGCTGCGCTGTGTCCGCAAACCTTGTCTGCATGCTGCAGCGCAACGCATCTGAACACAACTAAGTTCACGCTGCACCGCGCCGCACCGCAAGTTAAATATCCTTTAAATTTCCACTAACATCAGAAAAAAATTAGCTCTCTAGCTTACGACATATAAAAAAATTGATTTTTGGGGTATTATTTTGGAGAGTTTTCAAAAGAATCGCTCTCTCAAACCATGTCAAAATATTTGTTTTTTAAACATCTGCCGATATAAAAAAAAGTAATGCCCTAGCTTGAGCCGTTCAAAAAACTAATTTCTGGGGAGTTCATTTGGGGGCCCCTGGGGGGGAGTGGTACCTCCATACTATGTCAAACTATTTGTTGCTTAAATATCTACCAATAAAAACAAAAAACTATCACCCTAGCTTGAGCAATTAAAAAAAATAGTTTTTTAGGGCCCCATTTTGGGGGGGTTCTGGGGAGAAGCCTCAAAAAATTTCAGGAGACAAAATTGCATTTGCAGCCCAACAAATTTACACAAAAATTAGATATCGATGTTGCGTGGTTTGGGAGAAGAAGAGTGCACAAAATTTAGAAAGCAAAAAATGAAAAAAGAAAAAAAAAACTCAATGCCGCTAAAAGTGTTGGTAGGGATGACAGAGTATCTTACGACATATAAGCATGTGAAATATTTTTTGCCGTACTTAAACCGTTTTGGAATAAGACGGCTTTTTATACCAAACTTTTGAAATAGTTTTCGGGTCCTAAACCTGAAGTTACGGGACTCTTTGCCTTGAAATTTGGCACACACAAATAACTTATGAATCTCAAACTGCTGTCAAAATTTCATGCAGCTAGACCAAACCATTATCGAGTTATAAGTAAAAGTCTGACACTTTGCACTCGTTAATTTTGAAAATGGCCGAGTAAAAACCAAAAAACATGCGACGTGAGATCAGTCGTTTCAATTATAAGCTTTCAGGTTTAATCTGCCTTGTGTGTGCTTGCTATCAGTTTTTCTGCACCATGTTTTGGCAATCAAAAACAATCTACCAGTCTACCTGATGATTCCATGCAATTACTGTACTAATTCTGAACCAGTAGCTCAAATAATGAAATATAAGGTATCACGTGCTCTGCATGCTGTCATAAGCTACCGTACTACACTTGTATGAAACTACCCTATGTATTACCGGTATACCTTTGCTGTTTGCATGTGTGTTTCATTGTGGAATAAATTTTGCTACTACGTAGGCTATTCTGTCATTGGAAATTTGTGTAGCCTAGTCTTCGTACTCTACTACATAGGTCTACCAGATCTGAGATAGGGTACAGACATAGGACCGAAAGCCTAATTCTTGATGCCATGACCTGTTGACGAATAGGCCACACTGAACTAACTCTGTCACTTTGAAATGCAAGCGCATGTGTAGTAGAAACTGTTATCTAGCTTTGGGCTTGCACCTATACCATAGGCCTACTGCGTACAGGGTGGGTGTGTCGCTAGGCTTTGTTTTGTGCCTCTACTCTGATGATTGTTTCCCACAAACCTGTTTCTTCTACATTTGTCTGCCTTTGTTTCATCTTCTCACCCAACGTCCTAAACCTTTCCTAGCCTAGCCTACCAAAACCAAAATCTTTTTGTTGGTGTCAAAAAACTCGTTCAGCCGATCAAAACTAAGTTTTTTGTAGCCAAAATAGCCGATTCTAGGATGTTCTGCATTCTGAAAAAATAAACTTCAACTGAAGGCACCATTTACTGTTTTAGTAGCATGCATTGTCTTCAATTCATACAATAGTTACATCCAGACCAATCATTATTGTTCATAAAGAGAAAATCACCAGCAATAATTGCAAAAAAAATGTAAAAAATTATTGCACGCGGCGCTGCGCTGACGCTGTGACATAAAGCAGATTTTAGTTGCCACGCTGCGCGGCGCGGTACACCAACAACAGCGCGTGGCCGCGTACGCTGCGCTGTTGCCATCTCTACAAGACACTAATGCTTTTCAACGACAGAGTTGCCAGAAAAAATTATTAAAATTTATAACATTACAGTAGAGTCACCGACGTCGTGTTTGAAGTAGAATATCTCTGCATTGGATGGGTCAAAAAGGATGGAGTCAACTCTAATCTAGTCTTATGCAATTGGCCTAACTTTAGATATCCCCATTGATTTTGCCCTTAGTCCTCGTTTAAGCAAGAGTTTTAGTATTTTTTGATATCACAAAATACTAAACAGACAAATACATGGACATACTTTGAAGGTGCCACCCCCCGAAAATCCCTAAATAAACCCCACAAAAATCAATTTTTGAACAACTTAATCTAAGGCTTCAGTTTTTTTGATACTAGTAGGTATTTAAGAGACAAAAATTTCGACATAGTTTGGGGGTACCACCCCTCTGGAACCTTCCTAAATGGGCACCCAAAATTCAATTATTTTGAACGGATTGAACTAGAACGCTAGTTTTTTTTTGGATATCAGTAGATATTTTAGAGGCAAACTTTTTTACACAGTCTGTGGGTACTAAACATCTATCCAAAAAATAACTTTTTAAAAGCTAAATTTAACAAAAACTCTGAAACCACCAGAGCTAGAAACTTGAAATTTGGGGATACCGGTATGATAAGTCTATATAAGAAGTTGTGCATCCACAGTTTAGCAGTTGCTATTTCACATGGTTTGTGGCAGATGCCAAAATTGGAAAAGGACTTAATTACATGAGTTTAATAATTGATTTTTGTCACGTATACACATGTGCTGCTGTGGCCTTGTGGTTAAAGGCGCCAGCAGATGAACCCATTGTGATTGAATTGACCTGGGTTCAATCATCAAGTTGGCCATCGGTTTTCTATTTCCAAAAGTGATATTGAATCCAGCACATTTTTTTTTTGATTAAAACAAAATCGTTTTTCAATTTTTTAATTTGGCATTAGGTATGATCAGAGGGTATCCGGTTTCATTCTCTGTAAAAGTCCCTTCAAAATCAATCTTTTTTAAAGGCTTAAACTAGGGTGCTAGTTTTTTTGATATCAGTAGATACTGTAGCGTCAGCTCCAACGTAGCCACAAGTGAAAGATTAATTGGATACTTGGATTAATAAGTCAACCCGGAGAGTAGCTCGATAGGTTGTTCAACCGAGCCGGTCGACCGCATTGGGATGCGTCCTTTTGACACGTACGTTACAATGGCGAGCACGCCAGGACGTTGGAGTGGTGGACGCACTCCCTTTCGCTGGTTGGAGACGATGGAGTGCCGTCGCCAGCGTAAAGGGAGGGGATGATGTAGCGTCAGCTCCAACGTAACCACAAGTGAAAGATTAAATGGATACTTGGATTAATACGTCAACCCGGAGAGTAGCTCGATAGGTTGTTCAACCGAGCCGGTCGACCGCATTGGGGCGCGTCCTTTTGACAAAAACGTTACAATACTTAACAGACAAATACTTGGAGAAAGTTTGGGGGTACCCCCCCCAGAAACCCCCAAAATTTACATGTTGAACAACTTAAGCTAATGCTCCAGTTTTAATTGAAATCAGGAGATAGTTAAGAGACAATAATGTTGACATAGTTTAGGGGTACCACCCCTCTGGATCCTTACCAAATGGACCCCGAAAATTAATTATTTTGAACGGCTTAAAGTAGGGCACCAGTTTTGTTTTTTTTGATACCAGTAGATATTTAAGAGACATTTTTTTACATACTCTGGGAGTATCAAACTCCGAAACCCTTCCAAAAATCACTTTTTAAAAGCTAAATTTAACAATTGAATTAAGTCAACTGGATTCATATGCTGTTGTGGCATAATGATTAAAGACGCCAGTGTTTGAAGCTGTCGTGAATGAACAGAGCTAGCTTAAAATACTTAGTCGGACATTCGTTTTACCCAAACCACAAATGATTTAAAATCAAAATCTTTTTCATCCGACATAATCACTCTGTTTTAAATACTTAGTCGGACATCTGTTTTACCCAAACCACAAATCAACATTTTTTTTCATCAGACAAAATCACTTTGTTTGCGTTGCATACGAGGGAGTTTCGCAAAAATAGTCTGAGAGTACCCAACATCTATCAAAAAAATCACTTTTTAAAAGCTAAATCTGACAAAACCTCTGAAACCACCAAAGCTAGAAACTTGAAATTTGGAGATATAGAAGTCTATACATGAAGTTGTGCACCTGCATTTTTGGAGTTGTTACATCACGTGGTTTGTGGCAGACGCGCCAAAAATGATAACAAAGTTTAATACATGATTTTAATAATTGATTTTTGTCATGCATACACAGGTGCTGCTGTGGCCTAGTGCTTAAAGGCACCAGAGTATGAAACCATTGTGATTGAATAGACTTGGGTTCAATCATCTAATTGGCCATCGGTTTTCTAATTCCATTTGAATCCAGCTCATTTTTTTTGATTAAGACAAAATCGTTTTTCAATTTTTTAATTTGACATTGGATATGATCAGAGGGTATCCAGTTTCATTGTCTATAAAAATCTCCCCTAAATCAATTTTTTTAACGGCTTAAGTTAGGGTGCTAGTTTTTTTGATACCAGTAGATATTTGATAACAGTATAGATATCTAACCAGTAAAAATAAATACTTAGACATAGTTTGGGGGTACCCTCCCCCCCAAAACTCCCAAACGTCATTGTGTTGAACGGCTTAAGCTAAGGCTCCAGTTTTCTAGGACATAACATGGGGGTACCAGACCCCTGGAAATTCCCTCGTGAACCCACAAAAATCAATATGTTGAACTTACGTTAAGGCTCCAGTTTTTTTTTTTCATCAAGAGATATTTGAGACAAAAATTTTGACATAGTTTTGGATGCTCCCCTCCGGAACCTTCCCAAATGGACCCCCAAAATCAATTATTTTGAACGGCTTGAGCTAGGGCGCTAGTTTTTTGGATATCAGGAGATATTTAAGAGACAATTTTTACATGGTTTGGGGGTATCAACCCCCAAATGAACCTCCCCAAAAATCTCTTTTTGAAAGCTAAATTTAACAATTGATTTTAGTTAATTGAGTTCATATGCTGAGCTGTCATAATGATTAAAGGCGCCAGGGTTTGAAATTATCGTGATTGAACTGAGCTGGATTCAAATACTTTGTCGGACGTCGGTTTTACCCAAACACAAATGATTTAAAACCAACATTTATTTTTTTCAGGAGACAAAATCAGTTTGTTTGCATTGCATACGATTGAGTTTTACAAAAATATCGCTAACCTTCAAGAATCACGGTGAAATGGAACTGGTGGAAGTCCCGTATTATTTTCCTCCGGGAAAATAAACATCTAGTTGAGAATTTCTTTTTTCAGTTTGCATATTAGTCAAGTAGCTAATTATACTGCTAACAAAATGATTTTGGGTAACACAGTGTTCGAATTAAAATCTTTATGCAAAATTTTGTATTTTATATTATATGTAGGGCAAGTTTTTATAAGCATGTGATACACAGATGAAATATCTTGCCTTTCCATATTTATTATTTCAGAAATGTCATTGTTTTGCATTCTTTTTTTAATGTATCGGTTGATGTTACAAGTGTCTTCACCAAAGTCAAGTTCTTGGATTGCTTGAACTGCTTCTTTAATGGTATACTTCGCACTTTTCATCTTTTCTATAAGCTTAACTAGGCATTCATATTGGTATTTGATTTTGAGCAGTTGACCAGCTAAACCCCTTTTTCGTGAGCTAACCTTTGCTTGAGTTACCAAAATCCTAGAACCTACAAAACTTTCCACAATTGCTTTCACTTTAGGCAAATTTCTACCAGGCAGCATTTAACCAGCTTCCCCATCTTGTAGGAACAGGCTGAGGTGGGTAACCAATAGCAGAGACTTTCACCTGTCTGGTTTTATCTTCAATTGTTACTGCTTTGATTTGTTCAATTAGCTGATCCACATCTTCAAAGTGAGATTTGATTTTCATAGCACAATGTGCAATAAATGTGCTACGTACGCCACGTGAAACAGCTTGGGATACCGACAGTGCCGTCGCTACGGGGGGGCCAGGGGGGCCGTGCCCCCTGAAGTCTGCTTGTGCCCCCCCCCCATTTTGGTTTACTTAAAATACTCTTTTTGGAACATTACGCAACGACAAGACTACAGAAGATGATGGAAAAAGAAATAATTACGTTTAAACATAATTCTCCTTAGATGTTTTGTAGATTCTTTGCGAAATTGCTGGCAACCAACTGCTGTAAATAAATGCGACGCAATATTCCGCCTTATTAACTTGCGTTTACGGATATGTCGCCGAAGAGACATGTAAGCCAGCAGAATCGTTATCGGTATTTTGTTGTGATTATGACATGAAACATTACGTGAGAACTTTTTTTTTTCAAACATCAGTTCTTTTAATTTTTAGAGCACACTTAAAGGACATTCAACCCGAATTTTGAAAAATTGCAAAAAAATCTTAAAAAATATGTTTACCAACATGACCCCATTGCGATTCTTGCAAATCATCCGGTTAAGAAAGTCTAAGAGAAAAAATTTTATGTTTTCCCCTTAAAATCCAAATTTCGGCCATCTTGTTTCAAGTACATTGCGCAATAAATCAGTTTGTAACTTCTATTTCCGAGTCTTGCTATGCACCTGGCTTTTTGGAACTAGGTGAGTGCTGAAGGTTTAGGTAAATCAATTAGTGGAACAGCTACTGTTTGAATTCAGAGAGGTTAGATGCTTTCGTAATATGCTTTATCTGCTAAGTGCTAGATAAGTAGCCTAGTCGGAATAAGATAGGGCTTTAGTGCTTTAGGCGTAGTAGCCTATAGCCTATTGCAGATTGTGACTATTGCTTCCTATAGACAGCCTATCCGAAAAAATTATTGCCTGTTGAAGGCTAAGGCATCGTAGATGACAAGATATTAGACTTAGATTTCAGTTTTTAGTGAGCCAATAAGTTTTATGCGATTATTGCGCAATTGGTTTAGGCCTAAAGATCAGATAAGGCCAGTTCGTTTTTCACGTAAATATGAAATTGCAAGCTTCAGTGCTAAGCAGTTTAGTTACCGTTTTTCGTTTAAGTTTGTTACGGTTATCCGCAGGTGCCTACGAAGCCACTTCCTCCACAGCTGCTAACGTAGTCAGTCATTTGAAACGATTTTGACCTACGTCCTTTCAGTTGGTAATGTTCAGAAAGCGTTTCTCCTTAGTCTAAGGGGAAAAATAATTGCGAATATCTTACGATTTCTTGGCTGAAGAGAATCAAAACTGGTGCGAAAAAATTCTAAAAAATTGCCAAAGTTGTTTCACTATGGTTTCGCAGAAAAAAATTTTAAATAAAAACGTCCTGAATGCCCTTTTAAGATTTGAGGTCGCAGTCAGGGGCGCAACCAGAGTGAACGGGCTTTAGCCCCCTTAGCCAAGCCAATTTGAAAAATTACCCTCAAAATACTAACGTTTAAACGTGTTTTAAACTTAACCTGAAGTAAAGGGGGAGAGCTGAAGGTGCTAAGCAATTTGATTCTTGGAAAAGACTTCTGAATTTTAGCAATTTAATTATTCAAATGGCTTTAAAAAGAGGGAAATGTGATTAAAATGGAGTTAAAATCGCTGTTTTTTGCTGCAACATTGCAAAAATCGGCCCGCAGCTGGGGACTCCGCCCCCAGCCCCCCCCCACCGTTCACAATCAATAAATTTTTAGCAACTATGCTCATCTGTAACACGCTTGAGTTGCATCAGTTTGTTCTGCGCGAAGGCTTAAATCAGGCAGTTTTTTTTTCGCCAAAAACAAAAATTTTTGGTTCATCTCTCTCAGAAAAATGCTGGTTGCACGTTTGGTAGCATTCACTGCTGTAGATAGATTTTTCAAGCGATTATGGGCCACAGACAAAACGAGCTAAGAAATGCTACCGGCCTTATTTTAAAATTGCGCATAATTGTTGCAGTATAAGATATGAAGACCAGTTTTTATTTGCAAATTTTAGTGCCCCCCCCACTTTTGGTTTGTGCCCATCACTTTGTATGCTCTGGCGACGGCACTGGATACAGAGATTTTAGTGTTATACCAGCAGCAATCACATATTTCGCGGCATCAGACAATAACAGGCAGAAGAAGCTTTTGTTGATTCCAAGATCTCTAACAGCATCGTCAACTGCTTGAGCAATGATGTTGCTATTAGGAGTACATTTTAGAGGTTGACAGTCATACAAGTAACTGACGTGTGGTGTTTTAAGGCTTCCCACTAGAATATTGAAGTATTGTGTGCCAGACACAGCGCTCTTTTCAACAATACAAAAGATTTGTTTGTCATGAACAGCATTTCGTATTCGCTTTAATTCATCTTCGCTTAATTGCAGTGCTGTTCGTCTACAAGTAGTTTCAGACGGCAATCTGTGACCAATGTCATGAAAGAGGTTTTTAATATGCGTATTAGAGATGGCGCGGATAACAAAAAATGCATCCGCATGCTGCGCTGTGTCCGCAAACTTTGTCCGCATGCTGCATCGCAACGCATTCAAACACAACTAAGTTTACGCTGCACCGCGCTGCACCGCAAGTTAAATATCCTTTAAATTTCCACTAACATCAGAAAAAAATTAGCTCTCTAGCTTATGACATATAAAAAAATTGATTTTTGGGGTATTATTTTGGAGAGTTTTCAAAAGAGTTGCTCTCTCAAACCATGTCAAAATATTTGTTTTTTAAACATCTGCCGATATAAAAAAAAGTAATGCCCTAGCTTGAGTTGTTCAAAAAGCTAATTTCTGGGGAGTCCATTTGGGGGCCCCTGGGGGGGAGTGGTACCTCCATACTATGTCAAACTATTTGTTGCTTAAATATCTACCAATAAAAACAAAAAACTATCACCCTAGCTTGAGCAATTAAAAAAAATAGTTTTTTAGGGCCCCATTTTGGGGGGGTTCTGGGGAGAAGCCTCAAAAAATTTCAGGAGACGAAAAGCATTTGTAGCCCAACAAATTTACACAAAAATTAGATATAGATGTTGCGTGGTTTAGGAGAAGAAGAGTGCACAAAATTTAGAAAGCAAAAATGAAAAAAGAAAAAAACTCAATGCCGCTAAAAGTGTTGGTAGAGATGACAGAGTATCTTACGACATATAAGCATGTGAAATATTTTTTGCCGTACTTAAACCGTTTTGGAATAAGACGGCTTTTTATACCAAACTTTTGAAATAGTTTTCGGGTCCTAAACCTGAAGTTACGGGACTCTTTGCCTTGAAATTTGGCACACACAAATAACTTATGAATCTCAAACTGCTGTCAAAATTTCATGCAGCTAGACCAAACCATTATCGAGTTATAAGTAAAAGTCTGACACTTTGCACTCGTTAATTTTGAAAATGGCCGAGTAAAAACTAAAAAACATGCGACGTGAGATCAGTCGTTTCAATTATAAGCTTTCAGGTTTAATCTGCCTTGTATGTGCTTGCTATCAGTTTTTCTGCACCATGTTTTGGCAATCAAAAACAATCTACCAGTCTACCTGATGATTCCATGCAATTACTGTACTAATCCTGAACCAGTAGCTCAATTAATGAAATATAAGGTATCACGTGCTCTGCGTGCTGTCACAAGCTACTACTCTTGTATGAAACTACCCTATGTATTTATACCTTTGCCGTTTACATGTGAGTTGGATTGTGGAATAAATTTTGCTACTACGTATATGAGATAGGCTCCAGACATTGGACCGAAAACCTAATTCTTGATGCCATGACCTGTTGACGAATAGGCTACACTGAACTTACTCTTTCACTCTGAAATGCAAGCGCATGTGTAGTAGAAACTGTTGTCTAGCTTTGGGCTTGTACCAATACCATAGGCATAAGCCTACTGCGTAAAAGGAGGGTGTGTCGCTAGGCTTTGTTTTGTGCCTCCACTCTGATGATTGTTTCCAACAAATCTGTTTCTTCTACTTTTGTCTGCCTTTGTTTCATCTTCTCACCGACAGGGGTGCCGAAACCTAGGGGGGGATGGAGAGATATATCCCCCAATTTGACTGTATCTCCCCCAATAATTTGAGTATAGTCTGCACCTGCATCCCCCAATAATTTGACTTTGGTGTGCATTTGAGCGCAGGTCTCCACTAGAATTTGGGGAACAAAGTTTTCTTTCTTTAGGTGAAGACCTTTTTTTTGGTCTTCACTTAATTTGCTCAGCTGAAAAAAATCGTGGTCGAGGTTCATCCCCCAAAGTTGAAAATAGGGCAAAATTGGGGTAAAATTGCAAGTTATCCCCCCCAATGCTCAACGAAGATCGGCATTCCTGCTCACCCAACGTCCTAAACCTTTCCTAGTCTAGCCTACCAAAACCAAAATCTTTTTGTTGGTGTCAAAAAAAAAAAACACGTTTAGCCGATCAAAACTAAGTTTCTTTTAGCCAAAATAGCCGATTCTAGGATGCTCCGAATTCTGAAAAAATAAACTTGAACTGAAGGCACCTTTTCCTGTTTTAGTAGCATGCATTGTCTTCAATTCATACCGTATAATAGTTACATCCAGACTAACCATTATTGTTCATAAAGAGAAAATCACCAACAATAATTGTAAAAAAAATGTAAAAAAATTTTTGTACGCGGCTCTGCGCTGATGCTGTGACGTAATGCAGATTTTAGTTGCCACGCTGCGCGGTGTGGTGCACCAACAACAGCGCGCGGCCGCGTACGCTGCGCTGTTGCCATCTCTAATGCGTATTGTAAAGCTTGTACAAAGGAATATCAGCAGACAAAAATGCTTTGGTTACCTTTTCCGCAAAATCGGTGTCACTGCTCCTGAAAAACGTTTGCGAAGTCTGGAGGATAAGATCTTCAGGTCTGCTGCCTAACGCTTTTTGATGTTTCGACGTAGTTCGATGAGAATCAACAAGAAAGCGTTAGTTGCAAGAAATCGCACAGTTGCACAAATTGCAATATAATTCATGGTTAATACATGGATTGAATTTTACACGCATAGGTGGTTTTAACTTTCGGCATTAATTAAGAATCTAAATCACTATCTAAAGACAAATTTAAATACTTCATTTATTGAAATCGAAATACGTAGGTAAAAGAATTTTAATAAAAAAACTTGCAGAACAGTTTGTTCCACCGATCATCAGGGGCATCTACGTGTTTCAATTTTAAATCAGCTCTAACATGTTATCAAGCGCTTCTTACAGTACTGGCTCCACAAATTTTTTTAATGTTACTTCACCTGTTTCACTGTTGAATTAACAGTAAACTACCGCCTGTTTGCTACATTTGCACAAAAACCTGAAAAGGAGCTGTTTTCCTTTTCCTAAAAAATCAAACACTAAAAAATGCTTTGTTTATTTAGTTCCGTTTGATGAGTAAACTACATCGATTTGAAATAAAGGTGCCTCCTGCATTTTGCGCAGTGAAAGCCAAAGCTAACAAAAATTGGCAGTCCCCGCATTTTATTACCCTCGAAGTTTTTGTAAGTGAGACCTTATGCAAACGTAAATAGCTTGCAGACTGCACTTGCTTAAATAAACTACATTTCACTTCTTTATTTTTATTTACTATATCGCAGACTAAATAATAAAATGTTGGTCCAAACTAACAACGCAGATGCCTCTTTGTTTCTGAACTACAACCTAGTTGCCTATCTGCACTACACTGCAATCATTTTCCACAAGCAACTTAAACAATATTGTTCCTGCTAAACTAGCCACAAGACGCTCCTGTCACAAGCAACTATTCAATTGCAACATACTCGCATGTTTTATTATCCAATTTTAACGATTGCATCGCAATCCTTTGATTGCGACAGATATGGTAATCTGCACTACTACCGTGTAACAAGTAGCTGACATTGCAAAACAAAGTAAAGAACGTGTAAATAAACTTTTTAATTGTCACCTATTCGCACCCAGGGGCGTATTTAGGGGGGTGGCATTGTGCCATGGCCCCCCTTTTTGGGTCGCCAGGATTGCAAAATTGCATAGAAAAGTAAGCAAAATTGAGGCATGGCCACCCATTTGCAAGTTGGGCATAAAGTTTGATCACACGAAGGGTATGTTCTGTGCGTTTCTTCTAGGCTTTAGGCTTGAAATCGGACTCAATTTGAGTGAAGACCTTTTTTTTTTTGCTATTCACCTAATTTTGGGCGAAAAATCGGACTAAATTTGAGTAGAACAATTTCTAATTCAGAACTTTGTTCTTCTCAAATTTTCCAAAGTTTCTGGCCCCCCCCCCCCCCCTTTTCAAAATCCTGCGTACGCTACTGTTCGCACCAATACTAAAGGGAAATTTTAAATAATGGTGATGATGATGATAGAGCTCTACAAAATTGACTTCATTGACCTATAAAAAAATATTACCTGACGGTAAAAAATTGACTTTTTATTGACCTTTCAAATTAAAAACACGAAACTTACTCCTTGTATTCAGAGTTCCTGCAAAAAAGCACGTCATTCAAGCTTACAACCAAAAAACTGACTTTAGTGAAAAAACTTGCCCTAATTATATGTTAGCACAAAGCAGAAGTATGACGTGTTTGTGAAAGTAGCTCTAGGAAAACTTGCGCATACTGCATGCAGCGTAATCAAGTAATCGACTAATCGTGTCAGAAAAGTAAAGTTGTTTATTGCAGTTGGTAAATTCATAACCTATACTTTACTTTTAACAGAATATTCAACATTAATTTTGTATTTTTTATCTATCATTAATTTTGTATTTTGTAATGCCAAACAATCAGTCAAGCTGTGCATATGAATGTTTCCGACATGGCAAAAAAACTGAAGCCTATATATCACGGCTGCGAACTCGAAAAAACTCGTTTATGTTGCCGAACTCGAAAAAATTAAATTTTAGAACTCGAACTCGCTAAAGTAGGCTGAACTCGAACTTGAACTCGAATAAAAATCGATCGAATTCGCAGCTCTGCTGCATTGCCAGCCGTGTGCAAAAATTATACGTTTATAGTGCATGTTCTTACCTCTAACCTCTATGATATGATTAAAATATTTTTGCAAAACCTTTAACTGTCAATTAAGATTGAATTTGAAACCTAATTCATAATTCATAGACGAATATTCCAAAGGTTAAGTCCTCTTCAGTCTGGAGTTAAATGGCAAATTTAAGCTATTGGTATTGGAGCATTTTTTTTTCAAAAAAAGCTTCTTCCTCCAGCTTTGTGCTTTCCTTGCAAGATATTGTCTAAAAAAATTCCGAAAAATAATAATAAGCTATAGACAGTATACAGAGTGTTATATAGGCACAATCAAACCTTTGATTAACAGCCTAAAACATACTGTTTCGGATTCGACATTCATCTTTTATTCCTCGTCAGTATAGCGAGGACTACAGGTATGAACATGAGCGTAGAAACGCAAAGAATCGCAAATTAACCAAATTATGACATATTTTTTTTCGCAAAAATATAAAGTAACCACAATATTACAAGAGATAAGTATAATAGTTCAATGCAAAATAATTTCCAATAGCATGCCTTAGACAGCTATTTCGCCCAATCTCAGGGCTGATCAGTAAGGCTAGCGAGGCCAAAAGGACAAATATCACCATTGATAAAAATTTTCAAAACAAGCATCTTTCCTAATTTATCAATCAATGAATAAATCTCTACCGATTACGTTTATAAAACATAAATCTTTACCAATCATTCAGTCAATTTTAGCCAAACTAGGTAAATCTTAGCTGAAAAATCCTTACCCACTAAAACTACAGCTATTAACTAAATATTTCCCGACTGAAACTATTGCTATAAATCAACAGAGGTGGAGTCCTCGAGGACGTCCTTGGCCTCGAGGACGTCTTCGAGGACACATTTTGAAGTCCTTGGCCTTGGCCTCGAAGCCTCAAGTCCTCGAAAATTGCCCTGTCCTCGGCTCGAGGACAGCACTATTTTTTGAACAGTTGAAATTTCGTTGGAAAACGCCAGAAACCTCGCAGAAAATTTGCGAAGACCTTTTTTGTTTTCCTCAATTGGAGCATAGGCGTAGGCAAGGGGAGGGAAGCAGCCCCCCCTAATTGTAATTTCACCAATGACAAATATGTGACAAAAAAGCCTATTGTTTCTTCAGTTTCAGTTTCTCTCTAGCATTTTTCGCTGACAACAGTATAACTAATTTGCAATATTGAAGACCAGGGGCGCCGGGTCCCACTCAATTCAATTCTTGCCAGCCAATTTAATCGTATAAGCCGGAGAAAATGGAGAGTTTTTGTCTTAAAAGTTGCTATCTCAGGCCCACATCTAGCCTTTTTGTGAACGTAATGCATTAATCAGGGCCGTATTTACCATAATATGACGCAGTACCAGCTAGGGGCCCCGAGATGAAATCGTAAGACTTTTTTGGTCTTCACCTATATTTCCGAGAAAGATGCTGCATAATCTCCAAAGTGCCAGGGGCCTAGCGCGATGTAAATCCGGCCCTGCAATAACATGATTAGCAGACGTAACCATCTATTGTACCATTTTTCAAAAACAATTCAGTATTTCACCTCCAACCTCGCCGGCTTTTACGCACAAAATAGTTAAAAAAAAATTAGCCCTGGAAAATACTGATTGAACGAATCATTGAACTTCAATTGAGGGTCCTGGGCCCCCTGGCGAACAGGTACTCCTATAACTGGTTATTTTCATGACAAAACAAAAATCTCTAAAGAAAATCTTCGCGTGGATTATTATTTACTGCTAAAATGCAGCCAGAAACAACGCACCTTACTTCCCCCTACCTGGACCAAATCACTAACGATTAAAATTTAGCTCCAAAATGCAAGATGTTAAACGTGTTTTGGACTTAAATTGCTAGTAAAAGGAGGATTAAACAATTTGATTTTTTCAATTGGCTTTCAAATGTCAAAATTCTAGTGCTTTCAAATGGCTCTGAACACTTGCGAAATGTGATCCAATGGCATTAAAATAGCTTTTTTTTCCAAAAAATCGCCCAACTGCTGGGGGCTTCGCCCCCAGACCCTCCGGCGGCTGGGGGCCCCGCCCCCAAACCCCCGTCTGTGATACACTTGAATTTAGCTTTCTCAACACTTTCCCAAAGTTAGATATTTGCATTTTTCAACTATTAGTTTACGCCCTCTTCCTTTGCAAAATCCTGGTTACGTGCAAACAGGCAACAACGATTTCAGATCTTTTATCCTACGATATCTTTGTCCCGCAAAAACTTCCTCTTTGGAAAAATTTTGATGACGTCATATCATGTGATTTGTGGTTTAGGCCTTCCTTAATCAAAAATTTTGGGTACGCCAATGAATTGGAGATCGCCTGAAAAATATTTTTGAAGACCTTTTCTTTTTTAAGAGAAAGCTTGCGCCTGTGTCCTCGGTCCTTGGCCTCGAGCATTCCTGTCCTTGGCCTCGAGAGGTTCTGTCCTCGGAAAGGCTGTCTTTGGCCTTGGCCTCGGATTTTTTTGTGCTCTTGGCCTCGAGCCTTGTGTCCTCGACTCCACCTCTGTAAATCAAACCTTTACCGACTAAAGTACAAATCTTACCTTACATATCGCAGAAGAACGATAGCCTAGCTAACAAAATAAGTAAACCTTAACTGAAAAATTTTTACCCAATGAAACTAAAGCCATTAATTAAATTTTTACCGAAAGAAACTATTGCTATAAATCAAATCTTTACCGATGAAAGTACAAATCTTATTTTACATCTCTCAGAAGAACGATAGGCTAGCTAACTCTCTACTCTCCTTAATTAGCTCTATTTTGCGTGAGCTATTTGAACAAACTAATTTACACAGGGGATGAGAGCAAAAATGCCCCCCCTATCTAACTCTTTAAACCAAAAATTATGGAAACACCAAATCTGGCATGTGGGTTGGAATTCAAAATTTTTTAGAAAAACTGGTTTTGAGTTGATAACGTCATCATAGTGGCGTCCGAGCCATACTTTCAAAAAATAACGTCGTTACACAAGTTTGTTTTTTATACCGAATCATTAACACGTTTAAGTCAAAGTGGTTAGATGACAAAAACGTTTTATGACAGAACTTCCTTAAAAACGGGCCAAAAAATGCAGATTTCGTAAAGTGGCTTCGGGAAACCTCAAAATTGGGAAACTTCTGACCTGGACAAATTATGAAGGATTGTTTGTGAATAGACTCAAAGTCAAGTTTATTCCAAGTAAAAAGCTGTTTTTGAAGGTATTCATTACGAAAAAACGGAGGAACCATTTTTGCCCTCGGTGTAACACAGGGTAAAAATCATAGGAATCAATACCATCAATTAAATTTACGCTGGTTAGTTGTACTAGCTTTAACTGGTCGAATAAAACAGAGCATCTACCTGTAGGCTCGGCTAGCAATCCCGATCAGATCAAACATAAATTCAGTTCCCCCCGCTTTTTGCTCGAGATTCAATAAATATTAAAAATGACGGTGTGGAGCTCACCGAGTGAGGCATATTTTGAAAGTAGCAGCTTGACTCGAAATCCCTGCCGATTCGCTGTCATTAGGCCAAAACAACTCGTAATAGAAACTGCTCTTACGTACAAAATTATTAAACAAACATTTTTTTGATCAACATTGGTTTATTAAACACAAAGCTTCGAAAGTCGCTTAAAAACTGCTTTCAGTTTACGCTAAAAATCAAAATTAGAAAGGAGAAATAATGGCTTCAACAATAAATTTCAGTCGAAACAGCAAAAATGGACAAATTAATTTAAAAAGCCTGCACAATTTAAAAAATCAAATACATGATGAAAATTAGCACAAGTTCATCACGCCAACGCAGAAAATTGTCAAAAGTGACCTGTCCAATCAGAAAAATCCATAGGTGGGCACAAGTCCGTTAATCGTTAATAACGAAGCTAACTTTTTCATTAACTCGTTAATCCGTTAAAAAGTTTTTTCATGTTAATGGACTAAATTAACTTCCGTTAAGTGCTGTTAACGGACTAAAGTAACTTCCGTTAAGTTCTGTTAACTTCCGTTAAGGTTTTTATCGTTAATATCTTGCAGCTTTGTTGTGCATTTGAACTTGTTTTTATCTTGAAATTAGATTAGACAATAAAATGTATCTTTCAAAACACAAAAAGACCAACATAGCAATAAATATTTCCTTACAATCAGCTCAACAGCGTCAATACGTGTTCTAGAAGCGAGTGAATAAAAAGAAATGTAAATTACAAGCAAAATGTTAACGGATTAACGGACTTTATTAACTTCCGTTAATTAAAGCCGAAAATAACGGATTAACGTTAACGGAGATGTGAAGTTTGTTAACGGGCTAGTGGTTAACGAAGCTAACGTTTTGCATTAACTTGCCCACCGATAGAAAAATCCATTTCAGCGTTTTGCGTTTTCGCTTCTCAATCATGGGAAAAAAATTTTACGTCATTCCACCGTTCAAATTGTTTTTCCAGCCAACGTGATCAAGGATTTTAGTTAACTCACCAAAACTCGTCAGTCATACAACTCTTCAAGTTGTTTTCCCCCATCCAACGTCCGTTTTTGCTATGTCAGCGATTTCCAGCGGTCGCGATGTTACTTTTCCATCTCATAACTATCAGCATCCTTGGTTTACTTTTTCCTTTCGTCGCCAGCGTGTTTCTTGTGGATCAAAACCTCTTTCTTTCGCGCCAAAAACGGCCCAATGGGGTGTGTCAGCTACATAGTCTAGAGCAGCAAAGGTCTCCCCAGTGGAACGGTAACGTTGGAATAACTCGTGAAACCGGCTATAATCAATCCAAGTTCGCCACATACCATTAGAATCTTTGAACTAAAAAAATTTATCTGATGCTATTGCTTAATAAAAAGCTCAATTTTGTAAAATCCAGTGTTCTCTAACTGGAGCAATAGTCCATTTGCTTCAGTTGACAGAAGTAAATGGTATTAAAATTAATGTCAAACTAATAAACACGGTAAAAATTAATGTTCCCTCATGTAATTTTCGCAAGATTCAAAGTCAAAAGTGATCAATTTATCATTGCTTATTGTCCATTAAAACATCGAAAAAAACATTTATCCTAAAAATCCCGGACAAATACGAGCATCTGCAATTATTTCTAGAAGTGACAGAGTTATGATGCAATATCCATGCATAGCAGTTGTGTTTCATAAATCACCTTTTTGTGTGCTACTAGCACGCAGTTTGAATGTTCGTGTTCGCTTGCAATTTCATAATCCGGTAATAAATTAGCAAGTTGCTCCACGAAATACACAACTTCTTCATGCCATGGAACATTCTGAAGAGTTAGCCCGTCGCTTGACTTACTATCACCACAGAAAGTAACTCCTACAACAAAAAATTCCTGAAATTACCAATAAAATTGAATTTTTAGTCCAAATCAAGTAGATCCAAAGTATTAGAGTTAATCTTTTTGCTTCGAAAACAAAAAGCATTTAAAAATATTTCGAAAGGCTTTTGGGCGCTTTGGAAAAGGTTAGGGAGATTTTCTTCTGGGTTAAAACTGAGGCTAGTTTCTTGTTTTTTAATCCTCTTTCGTTTAATTTCAACGTCAGGCTGACTAAAACGAGGACTGAAGGAAAAACCAATGGGGGTATCTAAAGTTATGTCAATCGTATAAGACTAGTTTGGCTTTGACTCCATCCTTCTTGACCCAGCCGTTCCAAAGATATTCTACTTCAAACACGACGTAAGGGCTTCTGCACCAACGTCCTGCCACCTCAACGTGGTGGTGCAGTCCCCTCCCCAATGGGGATGGGTCGAAATGGCAGGACAGATCTCCCGAGGGGCCCGACCGAAAGGTTGCCCCCATTGTCTCGGACTGTTTTTTCGCTGGGCCGCCCGTTGACCGGTCACAACTGGGCGGCTCCTGTACTTCTTATTAACCGGACCCCCTTTCGGCGTCTCCTTATCCTGGCATTGCTCCTTATTAGTGGCAATGTCCACCCTAACCCAGGCCCCATCAGCAACCATCCTCACCCCAGGTACCCCTGCTCCATCTGCCATCTAGATGTGGGCAGAGATTCTCTTCAATGCTCTGCTTGCCTTAAGTGGGTGCATTTTCTTTGCTCCTCCCTCACCCGTGCTGACTTTCGCACAATCTGTGCAACTGGTACTGCAGTCGGCTGGCGATGCCCAGCGTGCCATCCCCAAAACACTGGCTCCCCACTCAAACCAGTCTCCTTGTTACGCCGCCTGCGTCCCCTCCACCCCCTCCCCCAGGGTTCCCCCCACTACCGCCTGGCTTTTACCAATCACGTCCACCTCGGGGCCCCCCACGCTACCCTTGCTCCACCTGCTCTCTCGAGGTTGGTAAGGATTCTTTAAAGTGCTCCACCTGCTCCAAGTGGGTGCACTTCTCCTGCTCCTCTCTGACCCGGGCTGACTTTCGCAAAATCTGCGCGGCTGGCTCCCATTATGGGTTGGAATTGCCCTGCTTGTCTTAATGGGGACCTTGCCTCTCCCACCCTCCGGCCAGCGTCCCCCCGCCCTTCTCTCCAGCTCCGCCCCCACCCACACCCCCTCCACTTGCTTGCTCAAATCTCATGGATTCATCTCTGCCTCTCCCCTCACATCCTCCCCTCCTTAACACCTACCCTCCTTCCGCCTTCACCCTTCCTGCCTCATCACCACCGCCCACAGGTTCACAGTCGGCCCATATCTGGCCACCCCACTCTCAAGGAAATCCACGCCTCTCACAAACTCTCCGTATTCTTCAATGGAATGCCGGTGGACTTCCTTCCTCCCGCCGTGCCGAACTGATCGCTTTTCTCTCTGGCAACCACTATGACCTCATTTTCCTCCAGGAAACACATCTTTCCTCAACAAAAAAGTTCTAAATCCCTGGTTATTATACCCTCCGCACGGACCGGACATTCGGTAGACAAGGCCCTGTTTCCTCCGGTACTCATAACACTGGTGGTGGTGTCCTCACTCTCATCCACTCTGACCTGGCTTTCTCTCCTGTTTCTGTCTCATCTCTGTCTTCCCAGGACCCCTACTCAGACTACACCTGTGTTAAAGTCCTTCTCTCCAACCACTCTCCTCTTCAATTTCTTAACCTCTACTCCCCTCCCATCAGAAACACTCCTTCTGACTATCGCACCAGGACCTTCTGTCCTGACATCCTTCCTAACTCCCCTGACACTTTTATCCTCGGAGACTTCAACGCTCACCACCCAACATGGGACAGACTCATTCCCCCTAACCCGCTCGGAAATGACCTGTTTCGCTGGATCACTTCCTCCGGTCTGGAAATTCTGAACGACCCCGCCTCTCCCACGCTCCTTCACCATTCCACTGGGAGCCGTTCTTCCCTGATATCTCGTTAGCTCCTGCGTCTCTCGCTCCCCACTGTGAATGGCGCACTCTCCCCGGCCTTGGCTTGGACCATCTCCCCATTGAAATTGTCCTCCCCCTCTCTCCAGTTCGTCACCCAAACACTCGTCCTCCCAAATTCAACTACAAAAAGGCCAGTTGGGATATTTACCAATCTTATATTGCTGAGCACCTTCCCTCTCTTGATTTTGATGCACTCAACATCCACCAGGCTGCCCACTCCTTTTCCCTCTTCTTAGTTGAAGCTGCCAAGGCCTCTATCCCCTTTGGCCGCCTTGGTCGTTCCCCCAAAGCCTGGTGGTCCCAGGAAGCGGAATCTGCAGTGCGGGAACGACGGAGGGCCTGCTCCGTAGCACACCGATCTGAGTCGCACCGCCTCAGATACGTAGACGCTTTTCGTAGGGCGTCCTCAGTCATTTCTAGAGCCAAATCTGCAACCTGGCAAGCCACCTGTTCTAACCTATCTCCCCGTTCTGATCCTCGTGCTGTCTTCAGGCTTCTCAATGCCATCTCGGGCAAAAAGAACACCTCCCATGACCCTTCTTTTCCTGATTGCACTTCCCCTCTTGATACTGCCAACCACTACGCCTCTTATCTTCGCTCTCATCTATCTCAAGCGACACCCCGTTCCTCGCGCAGAGCTGAAAGACAGTTCATGAATGAACTCCGGAAAGCTAGCTGTGAGGATGCTTCTTCCCTCCACAATTCTTTCTGCTCCCCCTTCTCCTTGAATGAATTCTCCACTGCCATCAGTAATCTCTCCTCTTCCACTGCGTCTGGCCCTGATCAGATTGCCTACCCTTTACTAAAGCACCTGCCTGAACCTGCACAGCTCCTCCTTCTTTCTTTTTAACAGGTCCTGGCACTCTCACACCTTCCCCTCTTGTTGGAAACCTTCCACTATCATTCCCATTCACAAACCTGGAAAACCCACTTCCTCTCCGTCCTCTTTCCGCCCCATTTCCCTCAACTCCTGCATCTCCAAGCTTTTTGAGCGCTTGATTCTTTCTCGCCTAACTTTTCACCTTGAATCTAATCATCTCCTCTCCACTTGCCAGGCCGGCTTTCGTCCTGGTAGGTCATCCCTTGACCAAATTCTAACTCTGTCTCAATCAATCTGGGATGGCTTCCAAAAGAAAAAACCTCCTGACCGAACCATTTTGGCTTCTGTTGACTTCTCCAAGGCTTTCGACTCGGTCTGGCACTCTGCTCTTTTTCACAAACTCCTCTCGCTCAAACTCCCCCCTTGCTTCGTTCTCTGGGTGCGCTCCTTCCTTTCTGATCGTAGAGCTAAAGTCCAGGTTGGTGGATCCCACAGCCGCTCCTTCCACATCAGACGTGGGGTCCCACAGGGCTCGGTTCTTGGTCCAGTCCTTTTCATTCTGTTTGTTGATGACATCACTAAGGATTTACCTCGGGATGCCCATGCCTCTCTGTATGCTGACGATCTGGCCATCTGGTCCTCTTCCCCAGACCCGCTCAAAGCCTCCTCTGTTGTCCAATCCTCCCTCGCCGTCCTTGAAACATGGTCCAACTTATGGAGACTTCCACTCAATCCAAAGAAGTGTGAGTCCTCTTTTTTCTCTACAGATCCCCATCAAGCCACTTTCCAACCCCGACTGAATCTCTTGGGCTTCCCTCTTTTGTTCAATCCCACCCCTAAATTCCTTGGAGTAACCTTTGATCGGACTCTATCCTTTGGGGCCCATGTCCAATCCCTGTGTTCCAAATTCTATCCACGCCACAAAGCCCTTCGCTCAATTGCCACTGCCTCTTGGGGTCCCACAAAAGAATCTCTCTCCCTACTCTACAAAGCCTTTGTCCGTCCAGTGCTCACATATGCCTCTCCTGGATGGTTCCCGTTCCTCTGCAACACTGCAACCAATCACCTGGAAGTTCTACACAGAGCTGCATGCAGGGTCATTACTGGTTGCCTCTCTTCCACCCCCTCCTCACTACTCCTTCTCGAGGCCCAACTCCCTCCTCTAAAGCTGACTCTAGAGCATCAGACCCTCTACTCCTTTGAACGTGCTCTGCGCCTTCCCCCCGACTTCTCCAGCCTTTATGCCTTGGCAATTAAAAACGTTTCCTGTGGACTAAAGAAGAAACCCTCCTGGAGATCATCCTGTTCTTCAGCCACACAACCACTCCCATCCCCACGCCAGTGTCGGATCACTTGCCCCCCTTTTCCACCATGGTCCACAACCCACTTCACTGTTTCCCACTTCATTCCCGACTGCTCAGGTAGCAGCACAGCCCGACTCCAAATTGCTTCAAGCAGACTATCCTCCCTAGCCCCCTCTGATATCCAAGTATGGACTGACGGATCTGTCCCCTCCCTTTTTGGTCCTGGTGGCGCTGGAGTGTATGCAACATGCTCCAAATGCAACACATCCCATTCCTTATTCTTTTCCTCCGGTCCAATTGCCTCCAGCTTCACAGCTGAAACCTTTGCCCTCAAGCAAGGTCTTGCTTGGTGTCCTAGCCATTTGATGACCTGCAAATTCCAGTCAGTTCTTTTCCTAACCGACTCTCAATCAGCCCTCTCTATCCTTTCATCAGCCCCCACTTATCTCCTGCCTGAGTCCCTATGGAATGTTTGGTCCCTTGCCTCCTCCCTCTCCAACAATACCACTTTGAGCTTCCAATGGGTCCCCGGACACGCAGGTCTCCCCGGAAATGAAAAAGCTGATTTACTTGCCAAAACTGGTGCCTCTCTGCCCACTGATGCGATCCCAAGCCCTCTCCTCCCAGTTATTGCCAAAGTCCGCTATTCCCAATAGCGCAACTGGAGACGTCACATCTCTCACTCCCACCTGAACTTCCAAGTCCCCGAAGTCTCTTCGGAGGAACTTCTTCTTTCTCGCTCCATACGCAGTGAGCTCTCTCGTCTTCGCTGCCATGGTCACAGTCTTCTTATCTTCACAGGATCAGTCGGAAGGAGAATTCTGATTGTAGTGCCTGTGGACACCCTCTACAGGACCTCAATCATCTCCTCCTCGACTGTCCTGCTTCTGAACCCCTTCGCAAATCTATCTTTGGCTCCTCTCTCTCTATTCTCGATCTATGGTCCAGACCTTGGGGTGTGGCCCGACTGTTGGGTCTCCGCGGAGTTCCTCCGCGCCCCCATCCCTCGGAAGGGGTCGGGTAGTACCACCACCACCACCACCACGTAAGGGCTTCTAATTGATTCTAATGTTATAATTTTTATTGGTAACCCTGACGTTGATAGTCTTAGCGTCGTTAGCGACCTCATCCCAGTTCTAACCTAAAACAACGCCACTATTAGGCTACTGCATTGATTCGTTTCGCTGCGCACTAATCAGTTTGATCTTGTCCGCAGAACAGATCCGAGCTGGAAAAAAGAGAAGACTGTACGATAGCCTAGGTAACAAACATTAAGAACAAGCCAAAAAAGGGTACATACTATAGTAGAGTAGAAAGCCATTGTTTCCAGCAAAATTTATTCTAGGGTTATAAAATACTGCAAGCAAATACAATAAGTCTGCTCAGTGCTCATGTAATGGTAGTCTTATTATCATGTATGAGTTTGTACTTGATAGCCTAGTAATAAAAGCTTTATTCCTCGGCTAGACTATGATTTAGACTGAAAGGTATGTGACAGCTTGATTTTTACTGAGATTGCTTGGTTATCAAACGGTCTTCTTTTACCAAATCGAATATGTCGTTCTGACAAGTTCAAACGGATTAGTGTGCGTTGTTTTAGGTTAGAACTGGTATGGCGTCGCTATCAACACCAGGGTTGCCAATAAAAATTATAATGTTAGAATCAATTAAAGGCCCCTCCGTAATGTTTGCAGTAGAATATCTCTGGAACGGCTGCGTCAAAAAGGATGGAGTCAACTCTAATACGATTCATTTAACTTTAGATACCCCCATTGATTTTGCCTTTAGTCCTCGCTCAAGAATTGGTTGAAACGTCTCGCTATAAAAATGGTATCTCTAATCTTGGATCTGTTTCTAATAATGACTCCGAGCTGGGCAATTTTCGAAAACCTTTTCTCTTCGTTGCCCACTTTTCTATAGAGGCTTCAGGGGCAACAACTTGAGATAAAGCAAAGTTTTCGAAAATGAACATGAAATTTTTACCTTTTACTTCAATGAAGTCAGGAGTGCCAAGTTTGACTAGGTCAGCGTATGATTCTATTTCTTCATTGTTCCAAGCTTTGACTATGGTTAGTCTGTACACGGTACGCTGGCCCTACATAAATGAATGCAGAAACAACAGAACGGATTTCAAAACAAAAGAAAACAAATACTTTTAGTCGATGCAAACTTCTGTATCCCAGTGATACATGACAAAAATAGATCAAAATATTCAAAAAAAATGATACTTTAACCCGTAAAATTACAATACAGGAACTGCTTAAACATCAGTAAGTAATTAGTGTAGAAAAGGATCTTTTTTTTGTTTTTGTAATTTGAGTTACAGCATATTCTTACCCTATTAAAAATTACGAGCAAACGAAATCATAAAAACCTTCAAACGAAGTTGGTATACTTAATTCAATACCACTTTGCAACTAATATTGTGTCATGCATTTAGAATATTTAGATTTGGTTACCTTATCAGATAGGGCTTTGAGACTGTCAATAAAGCGAGGCCAAAAGTCTTTAAAAAGAGGTCTGTCTATTTTCTTCAAAGAATCTTGGGTAGCAGCATCCACGCTTACATAGAGCTGAGTAACAGGAGTTAAGTTCTTGATGGCATCAGGGAATTGGGCGTTGGTAACCAAAAACGAAGAAATACCCTAAAAATAGGACGTAGGGTATTATATTAAAACAATTTAGTGGTGGTACACAATTTGAAAATGAATGTACGCGCTATACCATATGTGCTGGAGCGCTGCAGAAAGTTCGTAGTAAACTAACAAGTACACTCAGGGTCACTTTCACATACCACACACTTCGTAAGTTATGGTATTGCTGGTAGCTAATTAGTCGACCTTAGTAATAATGGAGACACTGCGAAGGTTCCAGTAGAATATCGGTGCCATCTTGACTTGAGTACCGAATGTTTGTCTCCTCGCTTCTTCTTTTACCAGGCTATTTGGGGACCGAATTGTAGTGATTCAAAAGGAGCGCTCCAGTTGCGGTTAACCGGCTCGGTTGAACAACCTATGAGCTGCTATGGTCTGTTGAGTTAAAAAAATATCGGTTCAAATTATTTCTTGTTTGAGGGATGAGGGTATTTCGCTGCTAGCTTCCACAACGTCATTGGCTGGAGCAGGAACTGCGACAAAATGTATGATTTGTTAGCCAGTAGGCTTACATACATTCTGAAAGGCTAAATAAAATACTATAAAATATGCTTGAAATAAGGTAACTATCTACAAAGAAGTCTTCTTACTCGTTCATGTAATAGTTCTATGAACTCGTTAATATCCGGATACATGATTGGCTCGCCTACAAGTGACAACGCGCAATGCTGGATTGAAAATCCTTCGGCGAATCTCTCCGGCTTGACTCCTGGGACCCCTGCAGAGTAAAAGCACAATAACTGCTTTGTGTGGATGGCAGAGAGCAGTAAAAAACTGTTTCCCAAGATTTAAGTCCTGTAAGATACATCACAGTTGGTCGAGCGGTAACGCGTTCGTCTTTGAAGCGGGAGTTTTGAGGTTTAAATCTAGGGCCGGTCAAATCGGACAGTGTTGCCAACGCTCGCCTCCGCTGCGACATTTCTTTAAAAGGAGCTGTGTTGCCCAGGCGCAATGACGTGGAGATGGGTCTCACCAACTCGTTACACGCTTTGGCGTAATACCGCGAGTATAATAAAAGATTTGAATTGATGATACATTACAACGCAGATAGTTTAAAGAGATTTAACTTGTCAATATCACCAAGTAACTTATTCTAATTGGTAAAAAAATAAAAAGGCTGATTTTGGACAACACAATAAATTGGCTCAAAAACCGAAAAAAAATCTTTAAAGCGGATATTCTCATTTTCTATCTATATTATTAAGCAAAAATATGTGATTTTAATTTAATTTTACAATTTACACCAAAAGTGATGGTTGACATCAGGAGCAAAAACATGCTACAAACACCTACCAAAAGATAATAAAAAAAGAATTAGTATTAAATTTTATTTAAAATAATGATTCACTTTATGCTTTATTAAATTTCTAGTCGAGTGTCTACCTTTAAATTGTTTTATCATGTCGTAATGGTTTTGGATAGCTCCTTTAATAACCAGGTCCGGTGGATCCTGCTTCCACTTCCACTCCGTCCCCACAGGGTTGGTGTGGTGCCGCCAGCAAAACACACATTTGTTTGCGCACGCCAAGCTAGGTGTGGTTTCCATACATCTACGATAGCAAAAAACAAACAATTAATATAATCAGCAGTAAAGTCTAACCTAGTTTTTTTTTTTCCACTATTGAGAAAAAATTTTGACGAATGACTAAAAATTAGCCAAAGTTTTGCATTTCAAAACCAAAATCAGAACAGCACTTTGATAAAATGAGTAAAAAATTACGTCTAATTTGGAGGTTTTACCAAAATTTCTGAGTCGAAAATAAATTCAGAATCACCAAACTACTGTAGGCTACGTATAATGCACCTATATACCTGTGACTTTCTATTCCGTAAAAAGTATGTTTGTAACATCCACCGCGGCCACGTAGCATTGATTTCGTCCAACGACACAATTTAACACCAGAATGAGAGCCGACCAGCCTATACCCTACCAAAAAAATACACATACCAAAGCAGATAAACTACAAAATCGTCAAAAAAAAATTGAAAAATGAGGATTCAAAGGTACTTCATATACTTTTTCAATTAGAATAAACTATTGCAATCAATTTAAAATTGAATACCAGAAAAAATTATGAAAGCAATCAGGTTTTTACAGCTAAATTCCACTTCGCCTAACATATTTCAGTTATACACGAAGCCAGAGATAGACATTTTCAACGCAACTTTTCAGCAGGGTCCAGAAGACAGGCTCATGCCCAAACCAAATCGAGTCAGGTCAAAAAATTCGCAAAATAGTGCGAGTTCGTTTACAGCAAAAACTATGCAAACTGATCTTACAATAATTATACAACAAACAGTCCATGTATGATTGTATATAAAGTATTGATTTCTACTGCAAGACAATACGTCCTACAATTAAAATGATGAAAAATTGATCAAACCTAAAATTGTGGCATTTACTCTTACATAAATAATCGAATACATTAACGGTCGAGTAATTTCTGAAAAATTAAAGTGGTTGAAACTAAGTTGAGTTACAAGAAAAACAGCTCTACCAAATGCGAAGTAAAAAACTCTTACGAAAATTTCTTTCATTTTCTTGCAAAACTTGTATTTCACGATATTTTGAAACAAATGACGAGGTAGGGCTTACATAATAAAAATTAAGTTTGTGCAATTCACCTTGTTTGGTTAGGTTCTTTCGTAGTTCTGGAGTTATCATTTCTCTCAATTCTTTTTTTCTTCTATCCATTTTGATGCCATTTCCCATGTTCCTAGAGGGAAAATTAATAAAAGAGCAAGAAAACAAAGGCAGCAAACACCTCCTCTTACGGTGACATTCGGAATAATTTGATCTTGACACAGTGTATTATAGCAGATAACAACTAAAAATTACTGTAAATAATCTTTTTTTTTCGTTTGTAGAAGAGATCACAAGTCAGTGTAGCTTCAACTAAACGTGGTCGATTGTACAAACCAATGAAAAAAAATCTCAAAAAAAACTACGTATTGTATTGAATCTACCTGCATTAAATCTGTAAAATCTACAGACGTTTTGAATTAATCACGCCATGTATCGAAGATGAGGAAAAATTAGGAACTGCCCAGAGAAGCAAAAAAACCTTTTTTTTTCTTTTAAATGCAGCAGACTTATACATATTTTACATGAAAAGCATTATGATTATTTTATTATGTTGTCTTTCACTGCCGATGAACAGATGATTGCAAAAATTGAAGAGGATGGACTAATCATGAGATATCGATAAATTTGACCTAGCATAGTGTTGAAGCAATTTTAAGATGTTGTAACGCGCAACTACACATAGACATGCCCCCAATTCCCCTACCTTTTCTTCAACGGATAGTGCGACATTGCATCACCGACATCTTCAACATCCACTAGATCATCGTCATCATTTTCTTCACTTTCACTGTTGCTTGCATTTTCAGCATTTAGCTCCTGAAAAGAACAAAAAAGACTTCACGAATTAAAAACGATTACAAATGACAAAGCAAATTTGTAACTTGTAGTTCTTGCTGACAAAACTCAACGGATTTTAGATCTTGGTAATTAACGTCAAGTAAAAAGTTTACTGATTAAAACCAAACTTTGATTAAAAATTCGATACGAGAGCCATAATTTAACTCACAGTAACTGCCTTGCAACAACTCTTCATCGATGCATCACCATTAGCCAGACATTCACACGGCTTTACATTCTTTTTCTTCAGCAAATAATCGACCACTCCAACAACACTCTTCTCCCAAGCTCTGGAGAATCAATCACATTATATTTGATGTTTTTAAACTATATTCTACAAAATCTCCGAGAGATTCATGCTGTCTTTAACATTGCTCCTTAAAATTTTGTTCCATATTAATTATTTAAATAAGCAACGATACGATAACTCTAGTTTGGATATTCTTATCTTTAAAGCTCTAATTAGCCATTTAATCGATTAATTTAACTAAGAACAAATGAAACAGCCTGGCAATAAACGATGGTTCAATCCATGACTAGCATTTATTCTATGAGATAAAGTTTACAATACACTTGATAGCTCTCCTTTCAAGGATTGGCCAATATTGAACTGCCTCGAAGAAATACATTGGAAATTTTTAATTAATTTGTTATTGAAAAAATGTTTAGCCAGTCTCAGAAGATCAGACAGATGGGTAATGGAACGACCAGAGCTAAACTGAGTATGGACTGCTTAGTGCTGAGTTGAAGCTGCTACAGAGCTTTAAGAATAAATTAAAAAATCGTCCACCTACAAATAATCGTTTTCTTGATTTCCATGAACACTTTGAACCACATTTGCATCTCCTTCTGTTAGTGGAAAGATTCGAGATGCACTTAACTTGTGAAGCCATTTGTCAATGTTTTTTGACACCTACAAAGAAACAAGGTAAGCAAATTAAGGAAGTCAATTTGAGTTTGATACATTATTTTGTAATGCATAATCACTCTTCTCATTTTCTCAATTGTCCACTAGCCCAATATGTTGTAGAGCACAGAACGAAGCAGTTGTAATGCAATTCAAGAAGAAATGTACCACAGAATACTGTCTGATGTCACATTAGTATTGTAGTTGTTAACTCACAACAAAACTAAACTCACAGTATTATAGTGATCAGAGTACAATGAGTTTCCAAGACCAAAAACACAATACTTCATTCCAAGAAGCAGGGATTTCTGAACTCTGAAGTCATTTGAAGCATCTTGCAACCATTTATAAAACCACTTTGCCTCCTCAGGAGGCAACCCATCTGTGTAGGTAGAGACAACAAATATATACATGCCATCCTGTAACACAATATATTCATTACCATTTGCTTAAAGAAAGTTGAATAATGCATTTTTTAAATTACAAGATGCAAAATCAATAAATGACCTTTATTCCTTAAACATTCTTATAAGGTACCAGTACACTAAATTAAATACAACTTAAACAGCTCAAACTAAATTACGAAGAGATCGAGAGTATATCCCTGATCTATACATACAGTGCACCTTCCATTTCGTAAAGTTTTGCATATTTTAAATGTGTCTTATGGTCCGAAAAATATGGTATAGTATAAAACTTTTCTAAAAAATAGATCAGTTAACACACCATTAACAGCAAATTGAAATGAAAGAATACTATGCAAGCGCAAATTCAGAAACATCATGATTTTTATTTGTAAACATAACTGGGAATACCGGTATAAATAAATTATTTAAAGTTGACATTAATTACGGAACTGGCATTTCCTAAAATTGTTTTTCCCGAAAATCAGCTAAAAATTTAAACAAGAACCATTCAGAACTGTTTGAGGTATACAATAATATATACGACACGCGCACCAAAAAGTTTTTAAAAAAATAGCAATTATGCAGATCTTAAAAGCACTAACCATAAAACTCTCAAAATACCACATCTGCCTGCCTACAATCCGTTTATATAAAAATTATATCATCACTAAAACAACAAAGAAATTTTTTTGCTTTGATTAAAATGGCCATTATTCAAGCTCAGTAGCACCAACCAACTTTTTAAAGAGCGAAAAACTTTTATTACATTGGATTTTTAGGCTACTTTGTACAATGCAGATCAAAACATAGCAACTTAAGAGTTGGCACCAATCACAATTTTTTTTGAGTTTGATTTACCATAGGTTTAGAATTTGGAATTTAAATCAGAGCTAAATCAATGCTTTGCTTGAAATGTCAGCTGGCTCTAATACAAAAAAAAGTGCAAATGTTGACATAACAAAGTTGAATACTTAGACTTGCCAATGACTTGCCACTACAAACTACATTACATCACAGGTAAGATAATGTCTTATCTATCTGTATATAAATTGATGGAATACAATTCTCGCAGACAAAACAAGTGAAAAAGTATTATAAAATAATACATTACAATTCTTGCAATATTTAAAATCATCCACAATTAACCTATCAAAACGGAAAGCGTTATACTTAAAATAAATAACAAAAAGCAAGCAAAAGCATTACCTTAAAATTCAAAAATGTTTCATCAAAATCAAAACTTGCAAGATTAGTTACATGGCATTTGATACTTCTTCCAGCAAAAGCATTTTCAAGTTGCTTAGAATATTTAAATGAAGTTCCAGTTTGAGATCCATACAAAATATTTACTTGAGCTGCTACGTCACCATCACATTTCTGCATACATAAAATTATATTTTAAAACAGTTGAAAGGAAATCATCTGCTACTGTACAGCATAGTTTTTCACTTTAGGTTGTATCAACAATCCTATAAATCTTACCTTACATAATGTTAAATCAATTATTAGCAGAGTTAATGGTTAGTCCAAACTTATAACAAAAATTAATGCTTGAATTCATATACATTTCATGTTACTAATTACTGTCTGCTGTCATTGATTGATACCACAGACCAGTAGTGCTTACAATTTGTTGTTTAGCAGTATCTTGCACAATTTTTTTTGATTTTAAAGACAATCTTCATTTACAGTAATTACGAAAACATTTAGCTGCTTAATTGAGATAGCCTAAGTTTTTGGAATGCCTGAACTGTGAACACAATTGTGCACATCAAGTACGATAATTACTGGTACCAGGGTACTATCCAGCACAATACACAGATACAGGAAGAACATACGCTACAGAATCAGTAAGCCTCCTCCAAATAATAACTAATGATTAAAAAATTTAGCAAAAGGTTTGGTGCACGTTCCGTGCATGCAGACATTTTGTAATAAAGCCTAAAAAAGTAACCCTAAGCCCTAACCTTAACCCTAATCCAAGCCCTAACCCAAAGTCTAACCTAAACCCTAACCCAGACCTACAACTGTAATAATCAAAATAAAAATTTCTGAAAACGAGTGATGTCATCGGAATCTTTGTTTATTTAACCGCGCACATTTCATGCACCAAGTCACTTTGTAAAATTTATTAAATGTCCCATCAGCCAAAGTTAAAAATAAAATATTAGACTAGTAGATTTTGGCTTTGAAAAGAGCCATCATCCGTCTAAAAAATAAGAATTAAAATAGCCAGAGCAATTCATTCAAAATTACCGATTACAAAGGATCTTATATCAGATTATTTTGAATCTGAAATGATATCCAACAGTTGCCAGAACAAATTCAAATCTAGAAAGATTCTTCGAAGACCTTGGATTAGAAGGTTTTAGACTGAACCACTAGGTCTGCTATTAATTGCTTAGGCCTAAGTTCCTATGCAGAACCTCAAGTGCATGCACAGTGCACAATTACAGATAAGTTTGCAGTCAGTCAAAACTGAAACTGGAAAAGCTGTTTCCAGCTACAAAACATGTCTGATGTGTGGAAAAGCTACTAGACAGCAAACAATAGATAAAATGTATTTTTGCTAAGTATAAATAGGTTTATTAAACAGTACAACAGTTTGGTCTCTTTGTAGGTCTATTAAACATTGAACAATGACCATGCGTTTTGTGTAGGCCTAACTTAGGTTAATTTGAAATAGCCTAGGATACGCAATTAAGCATACAATATGACTTACTGGTACACAGTTGCATAGCGCAGCTTAGACTGATGTGAATGCAACCTTCACCTTGGAATGTGCTTTTTGCAGGTTTCATGAATCAGCTCTGAGCTCCTTACGTTTAAGTACCCAGGAAGCCTAGGCTACAGTTCATTTTAGCATTACAAGTAGCACTTAGGACTTTACATTAAAACTACAAAACTTCAGACTTCCACTGTTCAGTGAAGTGCACTGGTATTTCAACACTTCTGACATTACAAAATGAAATTCATTTTTGATATTTCCAAGTACATAATTATCTAAACCTGAAACTAAACAGAGCAAAAACACTTACCTTTTCAGTTCCAGATACAGCAAGATTATGATTAGGAACACTAGACGTAGCTCTGTGGCCAATATTAATTTTGGTGTGTTTTTTCCAAAGTCCATAAATTAAAAAGCATGTTACAATAGAAAGTAAAAATGGGATAAATTCTTCATTTTCCATCTTAAGATGTGCTGGATGGTCTAGATTATAACAGATAATCACATCCAATATATTTTAGGCTACAATATGCACTAGGGCACCCAGATTTTCAACTTTTCTTGTGTTTTGTGACCTTTTTTTGCAGTTTTTTGTGCTGATTTCGAAAATGTGCTTAAAATGTGATCCGATCAACTTCCGGGAAGATATGGGAGGCTTTGACCCACCACTTTTTCAAAATTTGGTTAACATTTTTATTTCTTAAGTTATGATACTGAGAATAATTTTATTTGAAAGAGCATTTAATTCCGTGCAATTTACAAAAAAATTGTTTGAATTGACCGAGTAAGTTGAGAGAAATGGTGTTTTGTAAATAATTTTTTGTTACGCTTGGGTGATTTTTGAAGCAAAGTTGCTTTTTACAGCTTTAAAAGCACTGCCATTGGTCTAATTTGAGTCAATATGCCCAAGACTATGATATTTATACTGTGCCCAAGAGGCTCTGATTTTGCTGAAATGGAGAGTCACAAACTCGGTTGGCATAGTTTTCCAATCACGTTATGCTTAAGTGATTTTTAAGAGTTTCACAATGAAATAACTCTGTAATGTTACGCATGAGTAATTTTTGGTGTATATTTGGCAGAAATTTTTTAAATATTTCAAATTTTATTCATAATATTAAGTAAGACAATTCGGTGTCACATGGAAGAATATGCTACTAGTAGAATTAAGTCGTACAAAAGTAAGTGATAATAATGACGACTACCTGTCCACGTCATAATAATGTCATGCAATTCCTGGAGGTTTCAAAAAACTGTCAAGTGACTTAAACTTGAGTCCTCCACGATTAGAAAAAAAGTTATTTTAATTTTGATTTAAATGTTGTTGTTTTTTATGAAAGAACTTAAGGGCATGATCTTATTGGATAATTTTCGTGTGCTATATGTTGTTTTTATAAAAGTAGCATTCCGCTCTAAGAAGCTATAATAGCAACGTAGCATTATAAAAGTAGACAAACTAACTTCTGATGACCCAGAATACGCATTATTAAGTGAACGCAGCTACCTTCTCTAACTAACCTCCGCTTTGATGGTGTTGAGTAATCCCAAGGTACGAAATCTGTAATAGCCAATCACAGCTCTCCTCTTGGGAAAAGGCCACGCCCGATTATTTATTTTAGAAAAAAGTTCTTAAAACTTAATTGTGATTTATAAGTCGTGAATCTCGGCATTTTTATCATTCCAACATGTAAACTGTCAACTTTGTGTATTCGTGAGTTTCAGGCACATTGTGTAGGCTTGAAGTAATAATATTCGCAACCGATTCTTATTTGTCGAAATGACTTGCTGTTCAATCTGTTTGCCGCTTTTGCATTAAACTCTAAGGTTTTGAGTTCTTAGTGCTGTGCTAAAGAAGACGACAGTTTGCTCACAAGTAAGAAGAGGTTCCTGGGTTCAACACTCATTTGAATCCAGACCCACACGCAACTTCTAGCTGAACGCTAGGAGTAACTTTCCATTCTAGACAGTTTGGAAAAGAATTGTCTACTTATCTCAAAATCATTGGCGTAACCAGGGGAGTGGCCCAGGGGGCCTGGGCCCCCTGGGCCACTCCCCTGGCTACGCCAATGATTTTGAGATAAGATCGTACCCTTAAGTTCTTTCATAAAAAACAACAACATTTAAATCAAAATTAAAATAACTTTTTTTCTAATCGTGGAGGACTCAAGTTTAAGTCACTTGACAGTTTTTTGAAACCTCCAGGAATTGCATGACATTATTATGACGTGGACAGGTAGTCGTCATTATTATCACTTACTTTTGTACGCGTAAATCCTAAACTAAAGAAACTGCAATTCCGGACAAGGACAACATACTGACTTTGCTCTCATTATATTCATCATTGGTAGTATTTCAAAAGGGGGTTTGCATAACCGCCTGTTTTATAGCATTAAGTTTATAATAACGTTAAACGAGGGCCTGGAATCGCAACTTTTAGCACGAAACTCTAAGATTTTTCACAGGTTTTGCATATAGATTGTTAAAAAATTGAATTACGGGGCCTTTGGCCCGGGACCCTTGGTCATCAGTTAGGGGCTCCCTGGTCGTCAGTTAGGGACTCCGGGGCCTCCTGGTTGTCGGTTAGGAGCTCCGGGGCCCCCTGGCTGTTAGTTAGGGGGCCCTAGTTGTTGGTTAGGGGCACCCTGGTTGTTAGTTAGGGGCCCCCTGTTCATCAGTTAGGGGTCCCGCGCCCCCCTGTTTGTCAGTTAGGGGCCCTGGGGCCCCCTGGTTGTCGGTTAGGGGCTCCAGGGCCAACTGGTTGTCAGTTACCGGCTCTGGGAGCCCCTGGTCGTCAATTAGGGGCTCCAGGGCCCCTGTTCATCAGTTAGAGACCCCGGGACCCCTGTTTGTCAGTTAGGTGCCCCGGGGCCCCCTGATTGTCAGTTAGGGGCCCCGAGGCCCCCTGGTTGTTGGTTAGGGGCCCCCTGGTTGTTGATTAGGCGCCCCGGGGCTCCCTCGTCGTCCGTAACTGCAACTAAACATTGCTAGGCTATGTTGTCATAATTTTTTATCATTAGTGATATTTTAATTGAGGGGGCCCGGGCCCCCTGGGCCCCCTCCATGGCTACGCCAATGACAGGATACCACCTTGTGGGTTCTCCTTCACTACTTCTCTTTTAATTTTATCACCATATAATTCTACTTGGACTGTGCGATGTCTTAGCAAATTCTCTATCCATGAGGTGAGAACCTTAGACGTGAACAGCCCTTGCAGAGCCGCAACAAAGCTACGAAAGGTGACATTGTCGAAGGCACCGACAACATCCTGGAAAATACCCAAAGCTGGCTTTTTTCTAACAAGGCAATGCTCAACACAGCGCACAAATTAATGCAAAGCAATTTCCGTAGAAACGCCTGCACGAAATCCATACTGCGATGCAGCAAGCTTTGCTTGCACGTTATTATCTTCATTAATATGATACAAAATTAGTCTTTTCAACCATTTCAGTTGAAAGGAAGTTAAAGTGATCATACGAAAGAATTTAGCTTCAAAATAGCTTTCCTTTCCGGGTTTGGGGAAAATATACCTGTGCCTTCTTTCCATGCCAATGGCACATAGTTGTGTCTCAGGCATGCTTGAAAAATGACGTGGTGATATCAAACTAGGATTATACTGGCACCGGTAATGTTTGCTTTACAGTTATGAAAAAATCATCAAGACTTAGAAAAATGAAAAAATCATTAAGAATCACTCTACATAAAAAACAAAAACAATGCACAAAAAAAACATACAAAAAAAAAGAAAAAATTACATGCAAAGAGTCTCATTACACTTTAAAAACAAAAGCATCTCAAAATGTTCATCAGTTAGGCCACTTCTTTTAGGTTTCAAAACGTCTTTGCCTATCGAAAAAACCCTTTCTACTGCTGGACTAGAAGGAATAGCCGTGATATATTTAATAACTATATCTTCAAAGGATTTGTTGGTGAAAGCACTCTTTATCGGCTGTTTTCGTAGAGGTTCATCCAAAAAATCTTTTACCAACGTAGAAGCGGACAAGTTTTCAGCTCGAGCTTCGCCTCCTTATCTTCATGACGTCGAGTCAAAAATTGATTTTAAGTGCAGCGCACATCTTTCCAGGCATTCGGACAATTATACTTATACTTAATTTTACACTCGCTTTTTTAATGATTCTTCATGCAGCGTTTTTTCTGATACAGATACAGTAGTTTATTACATGAAATTCTGAGCAGCGATTTTTACACAAAAATCGTTCAAGGGATATATGACTTCGCGCCCAGACCGCTAGCAAGTGTTTATAGAATTGCTCTTTATCTCATGACAAATTCTTCGCAATATTCGCTCACGTATTTTCAGAACAAGGCGTTCTCAAGATAAGTTTTGTAAGTTATATCAGGGATATACTAACGCATTTAGTATAAGAGTTCACTGCATTACATTTCATTATCACGTACATAATTTCTTCTGAATCCGTACTCAGATGGGCACGGTCATGTTTTCGGTTTAGCAACTCAAAAATACTTGAGTCTGGTCTCTCTGATCTCTTGTTATGACCCTGGACGGTTTTAGTGCTTTGCTGTTTGTACGACCTACATTGGAGAAATAAAAAAAGAAAACGATTCTACGCTGCCCTTGCTACCACATTCTCCGATTAGAGTTTTGACACAATGCCACGTAAAATAAAATTATTATGACTTGGCTATCACATTGTATTATTTTTTAAGTTAGTAAAGAAATGAAACGAATTGACATGCTAGAAGTTTAGATTATTTTTTGTCTCGTTATTTTCCTTTTCATCTAATCAAGAAATAATGCTGTCCTCAAGCCGAGGACAGGACATTTTCGAGGACTTGTAGGCTTCGAGGTCCAGGAGTAAGGACTTCAGCATCGAGGCCAAGCCCAAGAACTTCAAAATGTGTCCTCAAGGACGTCCTAGAGGCCAAGGACATCATCATCACCTCTGTATTTAACACTATTTTAACTTTTGCCAATAATACCACATATTTAGCATGATCATACCAAATAGAACCATTAGTGTCGCTTTGACATGCTCACAATGGCAAACAAGAAAAAAGCACTCAAAATCTTAATATCACAAATAGCATTGAAGTTACAATGGTGACTTACCACAAGTTACAGTCACATTTGACGCCATAACCAATTCTACGCTAGTCTATTTTTTGTCTTAGAGTTAATTCTAATTATGATTAGAGTAAGTGCTATGTTTAGATTATGAATATGATCAACCCTATCTCTAAACTAACCCTAACTATTCCTAACCTATTTTGATGTTCGGTTTGTGACGTCAGATGTCATTGTAACCGATAGAAAATATCGATATCGATTTCTAACCGGAGAAAAATAGATATTGTTCAAACACATTTTGTTATCATCTATCTTAGAGAATAATAGAGTAATTGTAATTGAACATAGGCAGAAAAATTTTCAATTCAATTACAATTACAGTTACAATTACCGACTTTTGAAAATCTTCAATTACAATTACAGCAAAATCGTGTAATTAATTACAATTTTGTCAATTACAATTATAATTTTTCCAAGCCTGGTCTGCACTGTAATCGTATTCCTATCTATTCGACCCGCAAAAGCAAAAAAAAGGTTGCACAGCGCGCAATTGTATAGTGCACGTCCCTAGTTTACAAAATACTGTTACCGGTAATAACTTATTTGATAAACACAGGTTGATACTGTTTGTTACAGGTTGATACTGTTTGTTAATAACTTATTTGATAAACTACGGTTGATACTTATCGCTTAGCTAATCCTGATTGACAGTCAGTGCCAGAGGTGGAGTCAAGGACACAAGGATCAAGGCCAAAGACACAAAAAAATCCGAGGCCAAGACCAAGAACCGACTTTCCGAGGACAGACCCTCTGGAAGCCAAGGAGAAGAATGCTCGAGGTCAAGGCCAAGGACCAACGACACAACGCGCATGTGTTTTCCAAAAAAAAAAGAAAAGATCTTCGCCTGAAAAATCGCAAATTTTCGCGCAAATTTAGGCGTTCTCCGAAAAAAAAAGGTTTTTGTAAAGTTTCCGCAAGGTTTCTGGCGTGCTCCAAAACGAAAAACAAAATTGTCATGACCTTGGCCCGTTTTCAACAAATCAAAAATGAGTGTTGTCCTCGAGCCGAGGACAATGCACTGTCGAGGACTTGCAGGCTTCGAAGCCAAGGCCAAGAACTTGACCTTTGTGGCCAAGGACTTCAAATCGTGTACTCGAGGACTCCACCTCTGGTCGGTGTTCTGTCGAAATCGGATCAAGATAGACTGAATAATATACACTTTTCGAGTAGTCGCATCACGTGACCAATCCAATTTCTGTAAAGTCCTCCTTTGCGTACAAATTAAGATTGTGGCCGGGATTAAATAGAATTTATTTATTGATTGATTAATCCTCCACTCCACCCATAACCCGATTTAAATCAAAAGTGTGTTTCACCAAAATCGAATTATTCAGCAGTCTCGTGATATGACTGAAAGATATATTACGTATCTAACCATATAGTCACTATACTAATAATTAAACCCGTTGAAATCCAAAAGTAGTAACTTTGATCGGTGTTGCCAGACCAAAACTTTCAAAAATCCCGGTCAAAGCTCAAAGTTCCCCAAAATAGCTTTTTTTTTTTTTTCTTTAAAAGAAAATCCCGACAAGATCAGTTTTTAGCAACATCCCTACGGCAAGGGCATTAATCGTCCTCAGCGGACAGCAGGCCCGCACTCCATGCTTTATTGTTTGCTTGCATTGTATTCTGCAGTAGTTTCAACAATGGTAGGCGTATAGTAACTTTTAGAAAATACACCACAGCATAACTTATGGTTAATGCAATGTGTATCAAAGATCATAGATAATAAATATTGTACTATTATAATCATCTTTTTCGTGTGAGTATGGTTCTTCTCTGCATCTTTCTGATCATCAAATAGGTAAACAAATACCAAAAATTACACTTTTTTGTAGGAACCATTAAATCTTTGGCTGCATCGGGCTACTCTTAATCTTTTTGCAAATTTTCAACCTCATTTGTTTTTAAATATTGTACGTATTGATGCTGGCAATTTTAGCGATCATGTTTATATAACTATTCAAATATATCTTATTACCATGCTTTGCTTGCTTGAGCAAACGTCTTTTTGCTGCGCAGCATCGTAAAATTATTGAGTTTGTGTCACTTTATTTCTTTAATAAAATTTAAGAAGAAATGAGGCTGAAAATTTGTAAAAATTTCAGAACGATTAATTCAACTCAAAATTTACTGGTTTTATAAAAAAAAGTGTACATTGTACATTTTGAGCTTTTCATCATCATCAATCGCCGCGTTTCCGTATTCCACTATGGCTGAGCTGTATGACGTTAATAGGACAAAATTTTTACAGATTTACTCTAATATCATAAGACTTGATACTGATAATAATCAATGCTCTGTAAACTTAGATAGTACTTCGTGCAGCGTAAGCTTAGATAGTACTTTGTCTATCTTGATCTATCACTCTTGTCGTTTGACAAATTAAAGTGATCCATCAATACAGCTTGTCAGAACTCAGAACCATTAATAATATATTCAATAGGTTTGCAAAGTTTTTGGTCTGACACTAACGTCTGATTAGCAGTTATTGATCATTATCAGGATATCCTATTGAAAATTTTTTTTGCACAATACGAAAGAAAATTGCTTTCCTGAACAATAAATTCGGATTTCTTCAAAAAACTTCTGACTCTTAAAGGAGAATATTAATAAAAGATTATACTGTAGAATAGCAACAAAACTAAATTTAGCGGGTTGAGATTGAATTTCAATAAATTTTGCATTTTGGCCTTTGGAGCAAACAATACAGTAGGCAACCGCTACTGTAACAAAATTTGTTAAAAAAAAGAAATTAATTAACGATGATAAACAAAGAGACCATGCTATAAGACGCTATACCATAGACTAAGACTGCAAGCCGTAAGACCCTGCATGTATACAAGTTTTGTTCTAAGACTTATGCGTAAAATCGATGAATAATATAATAAAAAAAAGCTTGTCCCACAAACATTCCTTGAAACTCCGTTTTTTGATTTAACGTAGGATTTAATGCAAAATCAATAGAGTTATCTATGCTAGGGCAATCGTGTTAGATTGACGTCGACGTCTTCCTTTTTGACCCACCTGTTCCCGAGATATTCTGCTTCAAACACGACGTAGAGGGCTCTCTAATCATCATTTTTATTGGCAACCCTGACGTTTCAAGGCGGTAGCTTAGCCAACAGAGGCCTATGTCAACGTAGCCTATACATGCGGTAGGTTAAACGGCCTTAGTGGCTTAGTCTCATTGCAGCATTGCCTTAAAATAAAACTAAAATGATGTCGTCGCAATATTATCAGCGTCGGGGTTGCAAATAAAATTTATGATTAAAGAAGCTCCTACGTCATGTTTAAAGTAGAATATTTCTGAAATGGCTAGGTCAAGAAGAATGGAGTCAGCGCCAATCCAATCCAATACGATTGGCCTAACGTTAAATGCCCCGTTAGTCTTACCTTTAGATCATAGCCACAAAGAGAATTTGCTAATTTTAAAGAACACAGTCATTTTGAATTTCAAAAGTTTTGGAGAATGTCTGTATTTAAATTTCAGATCTTTTTATTCCCCCACATTCCAATCTCAGCACAGTTTTGGAAAAGCTTATTGCAATAATTCCTTGAGTTTTGGAAAAGGTTTGGATTCGAATTTTAGATTTATTAATCCTCCTAGTACTCCGATAACGTTGTTCATAAACGATACTAATACCTAAACGCGATGAGGAAAACCTCGTGTTGTAAAGATGTACCTAACATTGAATTTGCAGCAATGGCAAAAAGAAAAAAACATGTTTGACTCAAAAAGAATATTAAATTATCATAGGCTACGTCATGTCTGGCATGCGAATTAGTAACATTTCCCGTTTCTTGCTGTTTTTGTTACCTTTATTTATGCTCGCTATAAATTACGTGTCGGCGTGTACTCAGCAAAACAAAGTTCAATTTTTATGCAATAGTCCTAAATTATTTCTGGAAGTGAAGCCATCTTTCACCAACATATTAATTAATCTTGAACATTGAGGATTTGTCCTGATCAAATATCATTCTGGCTGAAGATAGTTTACACCCTAGCAAAAGTCACGAGCATGTTTTCAAATTAAATGAAAAGCTTCTAAACTGCTCTGACGCAACTGCAATAAGGTTTACGGCCTTGAAAAGATGATCAGTTGAGTTTTAAATTTGAGCTTGACTATTATGCTTCAGTTGAAGGAAAATGAAACAAAAATGTAGAGCTCCTCATTATTGCTGCAAACCGACCATTTGTCTGCTGCTTGTGTGCGTTTTATTTTTGCACTGCACAGCATTTAAATTTTCCAAGACAAAGTCGACTTTGTAATAAAAACGTTTAAACGCCAGCAATGAATACCGTATCGGTAGAACACCGCCAACAAAATAGACCAACCGATAAAAAACTAAGCAACGCGTATAGGCAAAAGCTCTTTCACAGGGCGTCGTCTTGAAAAAAAAAAGAAAATGCGTTTTTAAAATGGAGAAGTGTATTTTCAAGTACTTGGAGAACCAATTTTGGCGATTATATTATTAAATGGTCAGAAAACAATGCGAAAATTAGCACCTGTGTTTTCAAGCTTTCGATATAATTTAAACCGTTAAACCGGTAATTTATGTATTGTTAAATCGCCGAAAACAGTCGATAATTTGTAATGTTAAATCGTCAAAACTAGCGCAAAAATTGGAACCTGTGTTTTTAAGGAGTTTAGGAACCAAAATTAACGATAAATACACGTGTACATGCATAGGCGTAACCAGGGGGCCCCGTTCCGGGGCCCGGGCCCCGTTCAATATAATTTTTGCCAACCAACCCAAATGGGCCCCTACAATAATATTTAAATGGGCCCCCTACAATAATATTGATCTAGGGGGCCCGGCCCCTCTCAATTTAATTTTGGCCAACCAAGTCAAATGGGCCCCCTACAATAATATTTAAATGGCCCCCCTACAATAATATTGATCTAGGGGACTCGGGCCCCCTCAATTTAATTTTTGCCAACCAATTTAAATGGGCCCCCAACAATAATATTAATCCAGGGGGCAGGGCCCCTCAATTTAATTTTTGCCAACCAATTTAAATGGCCCCCCTACAATAACATTGATTCAGGGGGCCAGAGACCCCACAATGTAATGTTTGCCAACCAATTTAATCGTATAACCCGAGGGAAATTAAGAGTTTTTATCCTAAAAGTTGCTAACTGAGGCCCTCATCTAACCTTTTTATGAACGTAATGCTATAACCAGGGACGGATTTAACACATGGCACCGTGCCAGAGGCCCCGCGCTCACATAAGAATTTTTTTGGTCTTCACTTGTATTTGGCAGGAAAATATTGCAAAATCTCACAGTACCAGGGGCCCAACACAATGTAAATCCGGCCCGGGCAATAACATGATTTGCAGGCGTAACTATCTATTGTACATTTTTCAGTAACAATTGACCTCCACCTCGTCAGTTTTTATGCAACAAAATACTTTTGAAAAAAATTAGCTACAGTAAGGGGAATGCTCATTGAACAAAATTTTGAATTGAGAGGGCCTGGGCCCCCTGGCCGTATATGTACTCCTATAAGTGGTTGTTTTCATGACAAAACAATAATCTCTAAGGAAAATCTTTGACTGGATTGTTATTTACTGCTAAAATATTGCAGGAGGCAATGTACTTTACTTACCCCTACGTGGGCCAAATCACTTATAAAATTTAACCCCAAAATGCAAGATTTTAGACGTGCTTTAGACTTAAATAATAAGCTAAAGAAGGACTGAACAACTTAACTTTTTCACTTGGCTTTCAAATGTTAAAAATCTAGTACCTTCAAATGGCTCTGAATACCTACGAAATGTGATCCAATGGCGTTAAAACAGCTTTTTTTCCAAAAAGCTACAAAAAATCGCCCTGCGGCTGGGGACTTCGCCCCCAGACCCCCATAGCCTCCGGCGGCTGGGGGCTCCGCCCCCAGACCCCCGTCAATGATACGTTTGAATTACAGTACACTTCTTTACTCAACACGTCTGTCAGTTTAGACATTTTCACATTTTAACTATTGGTTTAAGTCCTCCCCTTTGAACTAGTTCCTAGTTACGTGCCAACACCAGGCCACGGCTTTTGATGTTCCATTCTACGATATCTTTGCTCCCACAAAAAATTCCTGTTTCGAAGTTTCTGATGACGTCATTGCATGTATTTGCGGTTTGGGCCCCCCCAATCATAAATCCTGGCTACGCCTATGTGTACATGTTTAAATCGTTTGTTGTAGTTTTTTTGTTTTAAAACTGCGCTCCATATTCATTTCAAATAAATTTGGTTTTGTTAAATCGTTGAATTGCTTATTTAGTCGGCATTGCTTGCCTAACGTTGCAATATTTTGAACTGGAAAACAATGTAGTTACTTCATGATGTGATGACTAAATACGTGTGGCCCATTTTATGAACTACATAATAAAAAGTGTTGTGTACGTATAGTGTTTAAAAGTAAGCAGAAAACCTTTCCAAGAATCTTAGCTGTTCGCGAAAGAACTAAACAAGCAAGACATGAGCAAAGATAGCAGTACGGTACGGTACGCATCAATTTTTGCAAAGAAGTACGGTACGCTGGTACTGTACGCTTTTTGTGAAATGGTACGGGTACGGTACGCCTTTTTTTGTAAAGGTAAGGGTACGGTACGCCGGTACGCTCTTAGAATTAAAAATCCTTGACTTTTCGCACAATGCGCCGGCTTTTTTGTATACAGAAGGAAAAACATCTGAAAACTACGCTAAATGTATGAATTGAGATCGCTGATTTATCGGCTAGTGATTTCAAAGACAATTAAAGTTGCGAGTAGTTAAAAGCAAGGATTGCAGTATGGTACGGTACGCAGGTACGGTACGGTTTAAGGTACGGGGTACGTAGTACGCAAATTCTGAACGTACCGTACCGTACTGCCATCCTTGGACACGAGCAATCAGCAGTTTCTTGGTACCATTGTTCCAAATTCGCTTTTAGATACGATACCCTTTTTTATGCTTAATAATTCGGACTTTTAAAGGTCAGATTTTTGGCCCAGTTTTGCGGTGTTAGTTTGTTTTTGATACCTTTTTTCGTTTTGTGGCCGTTTTTTCCTCGATTAACCGAAAACAAAAAAAAGTTGATGTTCAAATTATACCCGTTGATAAAATGATTTAATGAAAAACAGTACAGTGAAATCTTGTAGAGCATAACTAAATAAGCCGTTTCGGTAATTTTCTTAAGGCCAATGTCATCTATTTCAGATAGAATTATTGTAATTTTTTTTTAATGAAATTGACAAAATGATCAAAAGCAAATAACCGATAAGTCTAATTAAATGTGTTCTTCACTGCAGTATTTGGTTGTATTTGTCTTTGAATAAATTATTCCACAAATCAAATTTTATCAAAAAAACAAAGTATTTAGGAACAAATGTATTTGATACAGTATATACATCCCACGTATTTTCAGAAAACCTGATTTTATTGAAAGTGAATATATTAGAAACTGAGAATTTTAAATAGCAGTAAACAACAACTCGATGATTCATATTAAAATGAGAAAGTTGGCATACTGTTTATGCGGAAAACACCAATTTATTTTAAGCTTTTGTAACTTTTGGCCGCATTCAAACTCGCAACGAAAAACTTGTTCAACACTTCAACACAAATACTGAACACTAAAAACTTGCCAAGTTGGGCGAAAATTTTTATTAAAATTGCTGTACATTATGGATTTTTCGAAGTTTTGTTTCAAAACTCAAAGTTATGGTCCATTGTATACTTTGTATTCTTGCTTCTTGGAGTCTCTTTGAAAATCAAACAGTTCTACTCAAAAGACTTACATCAGGGCTGCCCAACCCGTAGCCCGTGCATGAGGTTGTTTTATGCAGTATCGTAAGCAGGATTTTGAAAAGGGGGGGGAGGGGGGGCAGGAACTTCAGAAAATTTGAGAACAACAAAGATCAGAATAAAAAATTGTTTCACACAAAATCAGTCCGATTTTCCTGTTCAAAATTAGGTGAAGAGCAAAAAAAAAAAGGTCTTCACTCAAATTTAGTCCGATTTTTTGCCCAAATTTGGTGTAAAGCAAGAAAAAAAAGGTCTTCACACAAATTTAGTCCGATTTTTTGCCCAAAATTAGGTGAAGAGCAAAAAAGAAAGAAAAGGTCTTCACTCAAATTTAGTCCGAGGTTTTGCCCAAAATTGGGTGCAGGCCAAAAAAAAGGTCTTTGCCTACCCTTTGTGTGCTCAAAGCTTCTGCCCAACTCACAAAGGGGGGGGGGGCATGCCGCAATTTTACATACTATTCTGTGATAATTATACTGTCCTGGCGACCCAAAAGGGGGGGGCCATGGCCCAATAGCCCCCCCATAAATACGCCCCTGGTACGCCCCTGGTTTTATATGGCCAGCAATCGCACAAGCCGCTTGTCCACAGGAGCTGCAGCACCTCCAAACATTTTGCATCCAATGTAAATATTATTTTCAAAAAAGCAAACTTTTAAAGTTTATCAAGAATTTTCTTTATAAATTTCAAGTTTTAACCTTTTGAACTGCCGCTTTCTTCAAAGTATAATGGACAAAATATTATTGTCACGTCACTATCGTAAAACGACGCTTTATCCAACTAAGTTTACTCGAGGAGATAGCAGCAGAATGAGGTTACAAACTGGTAAAAAGTCTAGAAGATACGCGAACTTTAGCCTGCATATGCAGCAGAGGTAAGAGGTTTGTTCAGGTTGTTAGTTTCACTTCAAGCTAAACTGAAACTTTGTGTTCAGCAGCTTGGCAGCAAAAATCTGAGTCACTTTCTAGTGGGGCGCACCGAAATTTCAAAAGTGCATTTTCGACATTGCAAGACACATTTAATGAGCGCGTTCTTGACTTCCGTTAACAGGAGGGAAAAACGTTGTTTTTGACACACAATTTTTTTTCTGTTTATCCTAAAGATGCGCCAGCGGAGCTTAGACTGGAACTATGCTGGAACTAATCGACTTGCAATGCGACAAATTTATCAAAAAAAAGTTTGATGAACTTACACGGAATGAATTCTATCGCGAATATGTACCTTCTGATAAGTTTTCCAAGTTAAAAAAGAATGCAGGACGAAACGAATTATAATCTTTCTATTTGGTAGCACATATCTTTGTGAACACATGTTTTCTCCAATGAAACGCGTAAGAAAAAAACAAGAATAGATCTATCACTGATGATCATGTGGAGCAGCACATGCGCTTGGCTACTTCTATGGTTAAAAGCCGACATAGATTTTTTAGTTCGGCAAAAGCAAAGTCAAATAGCTCACTAAACTGACTGACTTTGATTGATATTATCGAAATAAACTTGATATTTGTAGGTATTTAATTTTGGTAAAAATACATGTGGCCAGCAATGACTTTTCTTCTCTAAAAGTGGCCTGTAGCAGCTAAAACGTTGGGCACGTCTGACTTACACCATATTGCGCAATTGCAAACGTACCGGTCAGTTGGTCAAGCGGTGACGCGTTTGTCTCTGAAGCGAAGGTCTGAGGTTCAAATCTAGGGCCGTCCAATCGGACACAGTGCTGCCAACAGCTCGCCACCGCTGCGACATTTTTTTGAAAGAAGCTGCGTAGCCTGCGGGCAATGACGCAGAGATGGACCCCTTCTCGTTACACCCTTTGACGTAATACTGCGAGTACGGTAGATTTGATTAATTTGATTTGAGTCGCAAACGGAGATGAAAACAAGTTTTTAACCTAACTAACTTTGATTTGCTCTACTGAGTTCAAAATCTTACTGCTAGTGTTCACAAATAATTTCTGATTTTTCGTGAACAATCTACTGCAGACTATCCTTCGATTTTTTAAGAAATTTTTATAACCTGGGGCAAGTGTATAGAGGTAGAACTCAGTAAAGAGAAGCAATTTTTTCGTAAAGCAGCAAAGAAAAAAGGAACCAAACTCCAAACTCCTGCAGGAGTCAAATCCTAATTCTTATCTTTCGTCAATTGCAAGTATTTTTAAAAATGAGATGGAAATTGCCCGTTTTCAACATATGATATAATTTTAACAAACAAACACTTAACCATTCTGCATTTCTATAGTGCATTTGCTGTACTTTCTGTGAATAAGTTGTTCACTTTCAGCTTTTGAGATCGAATAGCATCAGGCGCGTAGCCAGAAATTCGCAATGGGGGGGCTGTTTTGGGGGTCTGGGGGCGCAGCCCCCAGCCGTCGGAGGCTAATGGGGGTCTGGGGGCGAAGCCCCCAGCCGCCGGAGGCTGGGGGTTTGGGGGCAAAACCCCCAGGCGCTGGACGCCAGCGCTCGAAAATTTTGCATTTTTTTGCAAAAATAACTTCATTTTAGGGCTATTTTGATTAAAAAATAATGCTTGTAAAACGTGGCTTAGAAATTGACGGAGCAAAATGATTACACTGGTGGCATAAATTGCCTATTTGGGAGGTGGCTAATGGTAAAATGTTAGTTGTCTAGTTTAGATGCTCGAAAATCGAATAGTTTAATAAAACTCACACGGAGTAATCTATTTCGTATACCGTTTATAGAGAAAAATAATTGGAGGGGGGGCTAATGAAAAGAGATTTGAGAGAATGGAGAGAAATGATTGGTAATTAACTAATACTGAATGGCCCCCCCCCGCTATTCCTTAGTTTATAGTATATTTGTTGATGACACCTATGTTTAGCATTTTTACACTTGCGATCAAATTTGATTGCTTATTTCTTACCATTTTTCAAATTTTTCATTTATTTGTTGGTTTTATTTTTGACAAATTAGCCCCCCCCCCTGAATATCAAAAGATATTTTAAATCACTATATAGTCCACTTCAGTGCATAAAACAGTCTCAAAAGTGCTAAAAACGTAGTGTTTTCCCATTCTGCATTTTGGTCGACATGCCAATGGGGGGGGGGGGGGGCTATAGCCCACCCCGCCCCCCCCCCCCCCCCCGGCTACGCTACTCAACAGCACAAAGTCAGTGTTTATCAAACATCAGTATTGAAGGTATGAGTTGCTGGTAAGCATATTGTGTTACAGGATTGTATAATACAGGATGGTACTTGTGAATTTTTTTCATTGTTGCTGTTGCTGCTGTTGTTGCTAGTTTATCCTGCTGTCACAGGACAGCTGCGTTAAATCTTAGTTCTTAACTATTGAATGTTGCGCAAATTTTTCGTTGCGATAAATGCTACTACAATCATCCCGCATCCTGCTTAGAAGTTTCCGGTCATCCAATATCTTCTTTGATTTTTTCTCCACTGAATTACTATTTGTTCGAAGCCACCAAGCAGAGATAATCATTGCAGAGCGCCTTTTCCTAAGACGCAACAACATGACCAAGATGTGGGCTCAACAAGGATCATTTAATCAGGGTTGTAGCAAAAACGTACGGATATAACCTCTCCGCCCCGTAGCCGGTAATGGTCCACATTATCATCTTTATGTGGTGCGTATACAAACTTTCAAAAATTAGAAAGCTTGTATACTCTGTTTATATTTTTTTGAACTGCGATATGGTAATTGAGTTGAAATGTGAAATCCGAAGTACTACGCTAAAAACAAACGCAATTTTTTGTTTTGCAGTGTTCTACTCTCTAAAGTAATTACCGCTAGCAGAAAATTACGTACATTTCTTACAGGATAATAAAATAATTCGTAGCCCAATATAAAGCATCGATACAAAATTTTGCTCTTGAGGTTGAAAATGGATAAATTCAAAATTATATAAGGAAAGAGTACCCCAAAATGTTATCGTTATAGGGAGCTCAGCCGTCCAGAAAAATCTTCATTTTTTATTGCCGCATCATCATTATACTTGTACCATTCTTGCACAAAACACTTGCTTTTTTACAAGAACAATTTTATAAGAACACGATATTCCATTTTGCCTTTAAAAACAAATGAAGATGCCATTCTCATCATGAAAAAATATTTAAGAGCACAGGCCAAAAATTTGAAACTATAGAGCTGTCTCTAACGTTATATATCACACTGTTTGCCGAACACGGGCATAAAATGCCTCAATTTAGGTGCAATATTTTCGACACCCCTCAAAATCGGAGAACTTCAGCTTACTCCAACCACTTCAAATTCTTAGGGTTTATTTTCAAATAAGCTTGTCTTTTAGACTCACAATGGTATTGGTTCGAAGAAAAGTTTTTTGAGGAATCAATCAAAAAAAAAAGACAGAAGTATTTTTTGAATTATATCCGAATTAACTGTTTGTTTATGATAATTGCCCAATTGTGTAGAACTAAAGGAAACATCTTCGCACAAAATTCACATCCGAATTTTTTGAAATAGCGGTAATGCGTTCGTTTCTGGAGCTGAAGGCCTGAAGTTCAAATTTCGGGGCAGTCAAATTGGACACAGTGTTGCCAATGGCGCACCACTGCTGCAACATTTCTTTGAAAGGAGCTTTGTTGCCCGGGCGCAATGACGCGAAGATGGGTCTCGCAAACTGGTTACGTGCTTCGGTGTAATACCGCGAGTATAATGAAAGATTTGATTCCCCCCCCCTTTTTTCCATTTGAGAACCACCCTTATCTACATTTATTCGGCGAATTTGTTTGGAAAATATTCATTTTGAATAAAATTTGAAAATAGTTTTATTAGATTTGAAAAATACACAAGCTTTTATGAGTATCATCATCCTATTTAGGCATGACAGAATAGTGAAGTCATCACACGCCAAATCTTAATGTGTGTTAAAATATAGATGATATGCTGTATTTTAATCTTTTCCTTGCTTTTCATCATCAAAAGCGTTGAATAAACTTTTACGCAGTTCTAGCTTCTTTAAATATAAAATATACATACAGTTTTGGCGAAATTCATATTGCCTTTGAAATTTCATTAAGTTGTTTGGTTTTGGTTTTATTTTAAATTTCCATTAGCTAATCTTAAAGTTGATTTGCTAAAAAAATTGCGTAAAACTACTTGTACTTTTTTTGCTTGAAAAGTTGCAAAATTTTTAAAGAAAACTTCTAAACTAAACTAATAATCATATTTTGCCCATTTAATGTCATCTTTGATGTTGCCAAAATAATATGTCTTGTATCGTGACGCTACTTAACATCTCCCCAATTTTATCATTGCCAAAAGCTAAAGTTGTACTGAACACGTATTTCACAGTTGCTAACTTACTGCCAAATTGCATTACAATGATGTCACTTTTACTCATCTGAGCAAACCCAAACCATTTAAAAAAGAGCGCAATTTTACATATTTCAAACTTGACGAAATTGATGTCAAAACAAAAACAAGTATGAAAATATATGTGGTTTCAATTTTCTTGGACCGGCAACAAAATAACATGCGCGGGGAAAGAATAGGTTTCCTCACCGGGTGTAATTTAACTATGGTGAGATGTAACGATGACCAGAAGAGTAAAAACAAGAAGAATCGTTTTTCATCATGTGTTCTCGTAGTTGTATAATTCAATTTTGGAGCCAACATAACGTGTGACTAACTGCAAAATGGCAATTTTTCATATTTGTCAAATTTCAGCTAGCTTGTAGCTCATCGTTGCATGATCATCACGTTTTAATTAATGTACTTTGAGACACAAGATAATACATATTTTTTTAGGTTTGCCATTAATAATACTTGTCTCAATCTGTCTCTTGCATATTCCTGATGACATTCAGCAGTTCCAGGACTGGTGAGTGGCCAACATACGTTGTCGGTTGTTGCCTGCTTCGCATCATGCGTGCTTCTGATTTCGGAGAATTTAGAAAAAAATATTGGCTACTCTATCTGAGTTGCCACTTTGGACTGCAACTTGTTGCCACTCTTCAACTTTCGTTTGCTAAAAGAGTTTACTGCAATAATTTTCAATAACTTTTTTTGATACTGTACCTGCTTATGTGACTGTTCAAGGTATAGAAAAAAAGGACAGAACTATTTTCCGAAAATTTAGTTTAATTTTTCAAAATATTGCGCTTAAAACCAATTGCGAATAACGTGATTAGATCTTGAAAAGTTTAATAATTGATATTTTCACAAAAATTGCTGAAATATCATTACCAGATATTTGCAATAGCTCATTTGTGGAGCTATATTTAATCAAAATGCATTTTGAAGAGTTTCTAGGAAACAAAAACAAATTTAATTACCTTAACACATTTTCAACACTCGCATTTTCGCTGAAATAAAAATACAGTCAAGTTCAAAGTAAGATGAAGAAGCAGTATAAAAAAGATTACCACTGAGAGCTGCATATTTAGAAAAAGGTTAGGTATCAGAACAAACCAGAATGTGTCACTAAATGGTTTTTACCTAGTTTCATTAAATTTTTCCATGTAGTATTTGCAGAGTTGAAGTCGATGCTGTTTAAAAGTAAAGACGAATTGATATCGACAATTTTCACAAACAGCAAAGAATTGTCGATAGTTGATACCAGAAACAAAAAGAAAAGGCTATAAAAGAAACAGAAAGCAAAGATAAGTAATCGATGCCGAAATGCGAACAAAACTTTTTTTATTCTATTTTTCATTAAAATACTCTTAACTATTTGCTGTATAGACCATTAAATGAAACTTATAAAAGGAAAAATTATCATTACCATACTATCAAGGATATAAAAAATACACTTATAGGATAATTATAAAGAGCAATATAGCATAAGAGAAACGAAACGATGTAAGCTTAGGCAGACTCAACTAGAACAAAAATAAAGTATAAAGATTCCACACCAATCGATAACATGTAAGCAAAAAGTATAGAAGAGGCGATAATCGATGGAAAAAATTGAAAGCAAAGCATCCGCGATAATCGATCACAGAAAAGCAAAAAATGTAGTATCGATTACTAATCGATATTTCCAACCCTGAGTACTTGCTGCGTATTAAACGACTGCACTGCTGAAATAGAAACTTTTTATGGTACATAGTTTCCAAAATTTTTACAATTCTTAAGATTCATTCTCGCTTTTAGTTTTTTTTTGTTCCTAGTGAAAAACTTTCAAGCTAACATATGGATCCTACAGTAGCACAGTAGAAGAAATTCATTTTTTGTTTTCATTTTGTTGGAGATAAATCTGAAAGCAAGCTAAAGATAAGACAGACCAGGTGTCTGGAAGCTCAGTTCAGCCAAATAAGGGCATGACCGCTGAAGACGTATGATGTTAATAAACAAAAATATGGTTGTTGCAACTCTTTGTGCATTTTGGCATACTTTGCCGATTGTTTCGTGATCAACTGATCATGAAGGATTTGTTGTCTACAACTCTGCAGTTTACTACCAATATTTTAACAAAATGTATCAAAGTTTAAGTACATCGTTTTTGATTTTGGGGACAATAACCCAATCTTGTAAAAGAATGGTAAAAAAAACTTTAAAAGACAAGAATCATGGATATGAATGATGGGTTCCAAAAACACTGAGAACCCCTGCCGCCATCCCTTGGACCTCCATCATTGATATATATTTGCTACCAAAAGTCAAGAATTGCTCGAACAGACCCTTCACCTGTTCCTATTGCAGCAGCTCCTTTCTTCACAGTTTTAAATCTAGCAAAGTGTTTATTTTTTATTTTTTTAAGTTTAGAGTTTCTCATTGGGACACGGACAAGATATTTTGCATTGCTATATTGGAAAAGGTCTTCAGCAACGCCTTTTTGAAAAAAAGTAAATTTTGCAACTTCCGAAGTTTCTCATCTACTCAACAGTTGCTGTGTGTTGAAGACCTCCCTTGACGACTTCAACCTGAAGGCCTCACTTGACGAGATTGACAGTTCCTGATGAGATTAAATTTAGCCTAACCATAGCAAATCTTTCCATTTTTCCATTCATTCTTATGGACTAGGCTTTGTTATGTTTGTCTACCCACGCCAGCAAAGGGCACACTTCTAAGGTTCTATTTGCAAGCCATTCTTCTCGTGCTGTTGAATCAACAAACTTTTCCTGCGTCTAATTGCTGGAATTTGTTTGCTAAGTGTTTGGTTCATACAGTATCTTCCGACTGTCGTTAACCTTTTTATTAACGTAGCACGTCTACATGAATTCAGGGAGGGCAATGTCATCAAAATGTTTCTTCGTAAGTTTGAGGAGTTGTTGTTTCGACCATCTCACATGTCTGGGCAAGTACTTGATGGTACTCTCATCGAGCGGTATCAGTCCAGCTGCTCTTATTAAAGGCAAAAACGTGATTAGTGATGTTGACGTGAGTGATGCTGAGTAGCAATTCTGCACCACATTTGCTAGCTGTAACTGATGCCAATCCCCATTAATTTTTTAGGATCCAAACTATCTGATGCCAGAGCAGAGGCAATTCAACTTTATTAAGGCTGTCTGGAGGAGCTTGTGTTCCGTTTGTGTTGATTCAATAACGGAAATGAAAGAAAAAGTGAAATTACTTTGCACGTTATGAAGATCCATACTGAAGCGTATGCTATTGAGAATCAATCAAATTTTTTGCTTCTATGAACATTATCTAGAGTTCCTACGAGGTGCGTAGCTCTGAGATTTGAAAATCTCTAAACATCGAGCCGCTACTTCTCCGAATTGAAAGATCTTAGCTTGGGCTTTAGATGGTTTGGCCATGTTAGCAGAATGCCTCAGGAAACACTTCCCAAACAAGCTTTACTTGCCAAAGCAAATATGAAAAGACCAGTTGAACGATCTAGAACTAGGTGGACAAATGGCATTGAGGATTTTGGATGGAATCGCTTGGGAATAAACCCAAGCGAAACGCTGGAGGTGATGGAAGACCGTGAAGTGTGGCGTCTTAACTTCGAGCATCTCCCCCCGCAACCCTCACGGAAAAGCAAACTATGAAGAAAGAGAGCCTCTATGAACCTACAGTACTGTACAATTGGTTTTTACTATTAATGGCGTCCTTTTGTCATGACTCTAGTGATACCGTAGTGGAGATAATGACCAAGCTCGTTTGGCAAATTCGAGTGTAGAAGCTTTGTGGCGAATCTCAGCTGCAGAGATACCACTTAGAAGATACTCAGTGGGTGTTGGCTTCGCTTTAGGCGCCCCAATAGTCCAATACAGTGCCAGAGCATTGTTGATAGTAGTAGTAGTATTCTTTTATTGTCGAGCAAAAACAAATACACAAATTGCTAATTCAGCAAACATTAGACGACACGATTTAGCACGACGGGAAGAAGCGAAAGACCAAAATAAGAACGTCGCTTAATCAAGCGACACGGTCACCGAGTATGCTCCTCCTCTTGGAAAATATGGCTATCAAGCAGATAGACTGTAGTAGATGAAAATATGACTATCTGATACGGCTATCAAGTAGATAGACTTGTGCGAAGTGCACTGTGTGACCAACTGACCACCGATCATACTGGTAGGCAATGCTTGACGCTGGATTGGTAAGGGCGAAAAAGCCCAGTACCCCGTGCTATAGACCTGATCAGTAAGTAAAGCGGGGCTGAAAGGGCTGAGTAATTTTGTTTTGTCCATGGGTTTTCAAATTTTAGTAACTTAATTCTTTAAAAGTCGGTTGGTGGTACAGAGCTTGAGAATTACTTTAAACAAGATGTTCATTTTTTTGAAAAGCTTTTCGCTTGACACTTGTCAAGAAGACTGACCAGAATAGACTATCTCTTTCTGCGCTCTCCTTGTCGATTCTGACGATTTTTGTTGACAAGTTAGTGTCTGACGAAAAGCTTTGAAGAAATGAACATTCTGATTAAAGCAACTTAATTCTTTTAAATTCATCAAAAAAAGGCGAAATGCTGTCCTAATGTCGTTAAAACAACCATTTTTCCGAAAAATCACAAAAAAGCGTGGAAGCGCTTCGGAGACTGGGACCTCAGCCTTCTGGTCCTCGTTTTTGATACGCTGGAAGTGCAGCAGTTTGATTAATACGTTTCACATACAAATTTTAATTTTGGGTTTAAGCCGTCTTCCCGAAGGAAACCCACTATCGCGCCTGATTTACATGGAACAATTTTCGACACGGTTTTAGTTTTGTAAGCTTCAATGCCCAATTCCGGAAATTCAATGACAAGTTTGCCATGTTTTGTAAGATCAGTTCACAGCGAACTGCACTATGGCAACGTTATCAGCGTAAGCAAACAGCTGAAACGTTTTTAGTGCTGATTTTCAAAAACAGTGCAGCCAAAATAGATCCCAGTAGAATGCCTTCCTTAAGATATCATAGCCTGCCGTTTCTGCTCTACTTGTGGTGGGGGTAACGCTGCAATAACAGACAAGCTTCTTTGCCATATGAACCATGTGATTGCCAGTCAAATGTCTGAACAGATTGATACAGCTTGCTGATGTTTGCGGTTTTTTGACAATCGGTAGTGTTACAAGCAGCAGGTATACGGTGTATAAAGCTGGGTTAAGGGTTTTAGTGTGCGTTAACCTTTCCCAAACAAGGCAAGCACATTAGGCAGTTGAAAAACAGAGAAAATGCTGAGTTGCTGCTTTAATAGATTGTTTGGAGGAGATTATACATACATACGTGGGCTCAGGAAACCCTTTCAAGAGTATGAGGATGACTAAAAAGCTGCTACTTGATTACAACGATCGTACAATAAATGCCGTTTTGTAATTTCTTTTCGCCGCACAATTTGCTATTTCGACCAAACTGTCCGTGTTCTCTGTAGCAGTAGCTAAAATCGCGCGTGGTGATTGCTTTTTGGTACAATGAAAGCCTTACCGGTTCATCTCTTCAAAAGCAATCTATTATGCGGAGGAGATTGTGATGTGAGGATAAATGACGATCTTTTTCTATTGTTTGCTTTGTTGAAAGTTTTCGTGGGTGATATATGATGATCTAATCGTTGTACTTGGAGCATTCATGGAATCAGTATTATCGTTGTTATTGTTATTGCATATATCTTCCTCTCATCGGACTTAGTTAATGCTAATTATTGGATGATCTTCCCTTTTTTTCATTGCAATAAGTACCGCTACTTCGTGTTTGGAGGAATTTGCACTCGTTTAGGAGTTTCTAAGGATCAATGTTGTTCCCTTGGATTTCTTTGAGTTCTTGTCCTCTAAATTTGGTGCTAGTTTAAAGCCACCAAGCAGAATAATCATCGTAAAGAGTCTTATTCAAAGATGCAACATCACAACCAGGGTGCGAGTTGAACTAAGATCACGCAGTCAAGGTTGACGTCAAATCGACTCCTTTGCTCTCTTGGCTACGCAAACGACTATCAAAAAAATTCTACCATAATGCTACAAACGTTTTTGTTACAGAACATTATTTTGTGTTTGATAGTAGTTTGGTAAAACATTGTTGCACCATGGAAACCATGATGTGGAAAGGAATTGCTATGTTGTCCCTCATTGTGTCGTTTATAGCTTTGATTATTGGGATCGTCGGAGTGGTAAGGAATTAAATGTGAAGCAGTTTCATACGATTTAATTGCAGTAGTAATTAGTAATTATAGTGAGCGAGTTTGAACCGCAGGCAAAACAAAGCAACATTGTGCAACCTTCACATACTGTTCAAATCTCTTGATTAGTTGACAACATAGGTGGGCAAGTTAACGCAAAACGTTAGCTTCGTTAACCACTAGTCCGTTAACAAACTTCACACCTTCGTTAACGTTAATCCGTTATTTTTAGCTTTAATTAACGGAAGTTAATAAAGTCCGTTAATCCGTTAATATTTTGCGTGTATTTTGCATTTCTTTTTATTCTCTCGCTTCTAGAACACGTATTGACGCTGTTGAGCTGATTGTGAGGAAATATTTATTGCTATGGTGGTCGTTTTGTGTTTTGGAAGTTACATTTTACAGTCTAATCTAATTTCAAGATAAAATGAATGCGGATGCACTAACAAAGTTGCGATCGGAAAATATTTGGAAATTGTGAACAGCGATAATTAATAGGCTGCAGCTTATTATTTGCCACAAAAAAGAGTTCCTTTCTTCGCTTTCTTCTATAAAACTCGTGCTAATACGCAACAAGTGTTACCAGCGCAAATTTGTTTGTACCGGTACGATGAATGAATGGTGCAAGATATTAACGATAAAAACCTTAACGGAAGATAACAAAACTTAACGGAAGTTAATTTAGTCCGTTAACATGAAAAAACTTTTTAACGGATTAACGAGTTAATGAAAAAGTTAGCTTCGTTATTAACGGATTAACGATTAACGGACTTGTGCCCACCTATGGTTGACAATATTCACCATTTCACATAAGGTTTTGTGATGATGTTGATGAAAAATTTCAGCTCCGTTTCGTCGTAAATATTGGCCATTGTATTACATAAGCTAGTATCACTAATATTAAAACTTTATGAAAGTCTTCAAACAACCATGACATCTTTTGTGACGAATTGATGTTTATTTTTTCATGAACACCATCGCAAAGCCTCATGTAAAAAGACTAAATGAAAATGACTCATGATTTAATTCTTCATACTACAGTATAAATAAACGTGGCATTTTGCATGTTGTTTTCTTCACAAAGCTATGATGGAAACGTTGAAATTTGGGTTCATTTTCTTTTAGAATAGTTTACTTTACAAACGACTTTCAGTTTAGGAACGTTCTTGTATGTGGATGTGCTTTTCAAAATATTTCTAAACTTTTATGCACCAGTGTGCAGTAATTATTAGCCACGGTTTTAAGAATTTATTTGTATAGAACTACAGTACCGCTTTGGCGTCGCTAAAAAGTGTAATCGTCTATGTCATTTATTACAGCATGTACTGTATGTGCAATGTTTAAACCGTGACTGAACACATTTTGGAAAAAAGGTGGAGTATAATGTATAGAATGATCAGACAAGCGTTTTCAAAAAATACACAAACCAAAGCGAATGCGGTACTGAGGCACCATCATTAGACGACTGAGGCATTTTTTTAGCTTTCAGGGTCATAGGCTGGTAAAAAAATTGAGGAACGAAAACGACAGCAATGCTTAAGGGAACACATACTAAGTGAAAGGGAAAAATAATGCTACGCTTCATTTAACTAATGACACCAGTTTGACTGTAGTGTTCGACCGGGTGAGAGCCAAGTTGACAAAGTGCTCGAATGCTTGACTGGGTGAGAGCTACCGATCTGTTTGGTGTTCAAATCAAATCTCTCACTATATACTCACTGTATTACGCCGAGGCTTGTAACGAGTTGGCGGGGCCCAACTCTGCGTCACTGCGCCCGGCAACACAACTCCTTTCAAAATATGATGTTAATTATATTTTAATTGTGATGTTTTGACGTTTGCGGGAGCAGAGTTTTAATGCTTAATCGTTTTCGTGTTATCTGGCCTAAAGGATACCAAAGAGAAAGCCTAGGGAAGAGCCACCTGAACGGCGATTGCTTAAAACAAGCAATACGAAAAAGTAGTCTTCCCACAGAATTCGAACTTGCAGCATTCGGATAACCGGTTCTGAATGGTGATATTTGAAGGTTCTGATGGTTTGTGAAGGCTGCAGGTTCGAATCCAGTGCGAAGACTACTTTTTTGCATTGCTTGTTTTAAGTAGTCGCTGTTCTGGTGGCTCTTCCCTAGGCTTCCGCGTTGGTAGACTTTAGGCCAGATAACACGAAAACGATTAAGCATTAAAACTCTGGCCCTGCAAACGTCAAAACATCACATTTAACTTATTATTAACATCAAAATACAAGCCAGTTGCTGGGTTTAAATAGCCAAAATTAAGCATGCGAGGAAACGTCTTCTCTAGCTCAAAAGGTAGAGCAGTGGACCAGTAATCCGAAGGTTGATGGTTCGAATCTTGCGGGAAGACAACTTTTCGCATTACTTGCTTTAAGTTGTCGCCGTTCTGGTGGCTCTTTCCAACGCTTCCGCGCTGGTGGCTTTTAGGCCAAATAGAACGTAAACAATTAATCCTTTTAAAACGTCGCAGCGATGGCGAGCCGTTGGCCTCACTGAGTTTGATTTGATTGGCCTGAGATTGAACCTCAGACCTCCCAATCCCGAAACGAACACGTGACCTCTTGCCAACTCGCCGGTCTGTTTGGTATTAATCCAATCAATTTTGCATTATGGCCATATTATCAGCCGCCTTGAAAGTTAGTTGACAGTCGATAAATCAAAAGCGAAAGCAAGTTTATTTTTAATTGGGGCCAAGAATGGCAGTACGGTACAGTGCTTTCAGAATTTGCGTACTACATACCTCGCACTTTGAACCGTACCGTACCAGCGTACCGTACTTCAGTTCAATTCTTGAAGCGTACCGTACCAACGTACCGTCCCCGTACCATTTTTAAAAAGGCTTACCGTAGCGTACTTAGGTATCGTACCGTACTGCCATTATTGCTTTCAACTACTCACATCTTTAACTGACTTTGAAATCACTAGTATAAATAAATCAACGATCTCAATTCACACATTTAGCGTCGGCTTCAGCTGTCTTTTGCCTCTGCATACAAAAATCCGGTGCAATGAGCGAAAAGTCTGGTATTTTTAATTCAAACAGCGTACCAACGTACCGTACCCGGACCATCACAAAAAAGGCGTACCGTACCAACGTACCGTACCCGTACCATTACAAAAAAGGCGAACCGTACCAGCGTACCGTACTTCTTTGCGAAAATCGTGGCGTACCGTACCGTACCAACGTACCGTACCGTACTGTCATCCTTGATTGTGGCTCTTTAACACTGGTTTTGTAAAGTTTTAGAAACTACTGTACGTGCATTGCAAACAATATTTAAACACTATTACTTTTTTCGCAGGACAAAGCAACTGTTTTATTGGCTACGGAATCTGCTGCCGAACGTAAGTCCTTAAAATTGATTTTTGGTTATGTATGAGAATTGTGTATTAATGCCTAGGCTATACCAAAAAGCTTGCTAGCTAAGAGCAACTCTTTTCACATCTATTTGACTATCAGAAAATATTTAGGCCCTATCTGGGGACAGGGTTAAAAAGACATTTAGGTCTAAAATATTTTTGCTCGATTTTCTCTCAAACAGTTTGACAGATCTGAAGACTAACTTCACCAAATTTAAAGTTTTCGACAACCTTCCATTTTTGAGATATAGAGTACTGTAGATTAGATTTTCCCTCACAAAGTTTTTACCATAAGAATTTTTGCCAGGTTTGCCAATTATAGAAGCAAAATTTCAAAAAATTACTGCATGTTCCTTATTCCCAATCAATGTTTTGCGCAGAGTATTTTAAAAAATGTAAAGGTTTAGAACTGTAAAATTATCTGCTTTTCAATAAATGTAAGCCAACTTTCCAAAGTTATCTTCTATCACAATACCGACAAAATGGCAACACTGAAGTAAGAGGAAAATCGTTAATTTTGAACTGCAACATCTTCAAAACTGGAGGACGTAAAAACTTTAAATTTGGTGAGAATGCAATTTAGGCTCATACCAACATTTTGGTCTAGAGTAAAACACTTGACTTGAATGCCCTTTTATGGCCCGTTTATACTCAGCGTGAACGCGGGAAGCGGCGCGAACGAGAAGGCAGCGTTCGCGGAAGAAAGGTTATAATAAAATAAAATAAACACGTTTATACAGAGCGCGAACGCGAATGCGAACGAAATTTTAGACGGCGTTCGCGACGGCTTTTGTGTTCAACCAGTCAGCGCTTTCAATTTAGGCTACGTTACCAAGTATGTTTACGTCACTGCATTGCTATACAAACAAAACACCGTAATATATATAATACAACGCAACTATATCATGTAACACATGCGAGCAAAGAAATTTATCGAAAATAATTAAATTTATTGGCGTACTATGTACTGCAATAAACATTTGATACTGCATAAAGTTTGAAATTGATTTCAACCGGCGGACAGCTCGTTTTCTTGCCCCTTAAATTCCTGCTGAAATTATACTTAAACAACTATGCTAGCGTCGGTGTTACTCTTTTGGCACAATGCGGAAACCGTTTAATTGTTATTATCTCATAATATCATTTTCATTGTTTTTCATATAAATAAACCTTGTCGATCTAAATATCAATAATGAAGTACAATCTTTTTTTTTCTGCATAATAACCAATAAAGTTAGGTCGAAGGTGACGGTTTTTAAATGTTCACAAATTTTAACCTCATATATCCTTAAATTTTATTGGAATGACTCAAGTTCATTTTTGCATGACTAAACATTTTTTTTTGTTATTGATTCTGATTATTCAATAAAACAGTATAATCAAGTGGCAATGATTGTTGAAACATGGTTATCATTTTGTTACGACACAGTACTATGAATAGAAGGTATCGTTTTTGAGTTTTTTTAATTTGGCTCGTATTTTCTTTTGATTGTTCTTATAGAAAATATTGCATAATAAAAATTCTGTCATGACGTTAAACAAATAAAGAATTGTTCTCTTTAATAAAATATAAGAGCTGTTTTCTTTTCTTGAATGACATTAAACAAAAAAAGTGATTGCTCTCCAGTAATTAGTGTTGTTGTTTTTACGCCGTCAGTTAAAATATTCTCAAAATTGATCAGGATCAAAATTTCAAATAGGCTACAACTTCTGCAATGTGGTAAAATTTGGGGTGGTAAACAAACCATCTTTATAATCAATAGTTTGTTAATTATAATAATTTACATGGACAAATGATCAAGTTTTAATATGAAACATAGAGCGGTTTTCGCGCGGAAAACCGCTTTGTATTAGAACAGCAAATCGCGCGAAAAATCACCTGGTTTTCCGCGTAGTTCGAGTTCGGCTTTGCGTTCGCGCTCTGTATAAACGGGCCTTTAAGAAAGTGTTTTGTAGTTTAGATCTGTTAACCACGATCATTCTCTGTGGGCCAGATTGCTATCGCACTGAAAGCATAATGCTACTGAACGATTTTTTTCTTTTTGAAAAAATCCACTTTTCGCTGACGTTTGAATTAACAAGGACTATGTAAAGATTCCGTGCTGAAAAGACACAAAACACAAGCATATCGTCAAATCTTTTTGCGAAAATCAGAGAATTTATTGTATGAACTGGGGTCAATTTTGAATTCTCCCTTTTCTGATTTACCCTTCAGGCTATAATTTGTCTTCAGGCTGATAGTAAAAAATGCATTAAAAAAAGGTGCAGGAGACCAAAACTCTTGAGTTTGAAAAGTTTTTTGCTGTTGCATAGCTTGTTCTATAGTGGGCACCTTACTAAAGGAGCACTGCTTTCCCAGCTTCTTTCCCTGGCAGTCAACTACAGTTTATCCCAATTCTAACGCAAACACAAAGCGCACACAGTAAATCAAATACCTACATGTTTTGAGAAACTAAAGCAGCTTACGTATTTGATTTCAAAAATTCCAAAAAGGGTTAAAATTTTGGCTGGTTGCAAGCTTGCATCAGCATTGGGAAAGCGTTAAATGAGCATTAAGTCAATCAATCGGAAGGACTCTTGAGTGATTGTGCGCACACAACGGTTTCAAGCTCGTGATTGGTGTGATTAATGCTTTCTTCCGACACAAGATTGGAAGGGAGTCAAAAATTGTGCGTGGCATTTTTCCCAACTCCTTTTTTCATACCCTCAATCAGGTCATAATGATTGTGCAATTAGAAGCATTTCTTTTATCATCGCAATATCCAATTTGACGTCATGCGTGTCAAGAATATTAAACACTTAGCAAAGGAGTGCATGATTACTCTTTTGACTCGTTAAATCAGCGATATATACATTACTAAATTGTATTTAAATTACAGTAGTTGTTGATTCTAACGTCTGAGTTATTTCAGAGCTCAGTTAAGGTGCCATTACATATTATTTGCCAATTAATTGATTGATTAATTCATATCTATCCTCCACTTACGAGGAAGCGACAGTTGCGCTTTTATTTTGGACGAATCTGCACCCGCTTAGACGCTGACCTCTTTCCAGGCTTTCCGATTGACGTTTTGATTTCTTCCCTTGTGATTTCTTTCAATAACAAACGGAAAAGCTTTACATTTTATAGTGATCATGCTGTGTGATTGCTTAGTTAAATCAGGCCCGGCGCCAGAGTAGCGTAATTGGGGGAGGGAGGGGGCATAAAAAATATTTGGGAGGGCACTGATAAATTTTACCCTCATCTTCGAGAATGAAGACCAAAAAAAAGATCTTCATCCTAGCCGTTTACCTTCTTTCGGGGCACAAGTCTCGCAGGGGGCACTTTCACTGCCTGGCCGGGCGTGGCGAAATTTAATAATGCGTATCTCGCTTCTTGCCTGTCTTCGCGATCACTCGTGTTTTTCGTCCTGGACGAAATTTTACTCACGCTTGGGGGGAAAGTAGTATTTTTGGGGGGCACAGGCCTCGAAATGAACTCCAGTGGCACCGAGCCTGTTACTTTTTTCGGGGCACAATCCTCGCTTAGGGGGGGCATAAGCAGTGGTTTGGGGGACACGGCCCAGAAATGCTCCCGTAGCGCCGGGCCCGAATTAAAAGCTAATAACTAATACACTACCTATTTTACTTGTACTGAAATGATAAAATCATAAGAGCCAATTTTTAAAAAGCAATACGGCTCACCAAGGAGGCCAAAAGCTAAAATCAATTTAGAATACACATAAGCGCTTGCTTCTTCGTGATGTTTAACAGATAGTGGAAAAACAAGAATTACTGTTTATTGAAATAGAAAATGCATCTAATTCCTTAAGCATACGATTTAAAAACTTTGAGCGAAACTGCTCTAAAATGTGCTGACACACTACGTCGTGATGAAAGAAATAAATCACCGTCAAATTAATTTCATTGGCAGAAAATGCGGTATTTTCTTCTTGTAAGTAGGAGTAAGAACTTTGATAACGTTTAAAAAATCCCCAAAGTTTTCCATGTCAGACTACTGCGGAAAAACTGAGATTTTTAAACCAATGACAATTTATACAACCACTGCCCTAAGATTATGATTGGAGTAGCAGAATAAACTGCCAATTTATAACAAATTTATATGAAGCATAAATTTGTGACGTCAAGACCGCTATAGATTTTTGAATTACAATCCGTTTAAAATTCTGCCGGTTAACCATTATGAATTCCTACGAAGAGCTTTTACACAATAACAGACTTTGTAGAGAGGAGTTCTTGAATTAAGAAATGGTTTCTGGAACAAAAAAATCTCTGAAAATACTTTAGTACAAATTTTTCTGAAAATACTTTAGTAGAGTTATTCACTTAGCATTTCACATATTACCTGAATTTTTTACATTCAATCTTTAAACCATTGAGTTTGCTAAATTGTTAAGATTTTATCATTTTTCTTTGCTTTTCTACTTGGTGCACTATGTACATCCAATAGTGTAATAGTTTTTTGCATGTACATACGCATTTTGGGACATAAATGAAGTTTTTGGGTTCTGCTGACAAGCCAGCGAACTAACTTTTGTCGTTTTTGCAGTTACTGTGAGCTCTCTTAGATCGTGCAAGGATGTTACAGAGACATCAGGATTGTATACAATACAACCAGAGGTCAATTCACCAGCTTTCCGGGTACAGCAATAATTATTATTATTATTATTTTTTTCTTTATTGGCGCGTCATTCATAAGAATTGTGAAAAGCAGCTATGTATGTGCAATAAATGTGCATTTATATTTTTTTCATTCATTGCAATATTATTGGAACTTAAACAAGGTATGGCACAATCATCTGTACCTAAATTGAAAAAAAGTATAGATTTCGTAGACCTAGAAAATTTTTTGCGGAATACTAACTTGTCAATAGTCTTAGCGAGTACTGAATGAGGAAAAAATTACGTACATTTTACTGAATTTAGAAGTTTAGATAGGTACAGTTTAAGCACCCTAACCTGCAAAAATGCAGTATTTCTGATTGCTTCTGCAATGATTTTAAAATTATTATCTCAAGATTAACGCCTTTTTTCAAAAATTTTTTTTAGGTTTTTTGTGATATGGATGTTGATAACGGTGGCTGGACACTGGTAGCGTCTGTGCACGAAAACAACATCGATGGAAAATGCACTGCCGGAGACAAATGGAGTAGTGAACAGGGTTCTTCAAATAGTGAAGGTTTGTGAAAAATTGAGTTTTCAGGTTTATATGGAATTGTATTTCACCTACAGTCTGACAAGCCATGAGAAATTTGGACCGCAAAGTTAACTAACATGCCTTACCTCTCCTAAAAAAAAATTGAAAACCAATCGGAAAGATTAAGAGACCAAACGATAGTAACTGTTGCAACACTTGAAATCAAAATATCACAATGTTCAATAATAAAGTAGTTCTTGCTGAGGTGTGTCTCCAATTGGAATATGTAGGTAACACTTTGAGGGTTTATTTCAAGCTGGCATTATGTCTTGACTAGAGCAAATCAGTGACGACACTTGACACAAATTTGAAATTAGATTTCTTCTAACATCTATTTTGTTGGTATTGATTTCAGGATCGAAAAACTGGGAGAACAGAAATATTTTCGGGCAAATTGAAACGATCACGGATGCAGACTACAAAAATCCTGCATACTATACTCTAAAAGTAAGTTAATTGCTTTTGAATTTGGCTTTCTGTGCAATCTTTAATGGTGCTCTGCGCTTGGGATATTGCCTGAGACAATGAATCCTATTATTACAAGAAATCGAAAATGGCGTTACCGTTTCCATGGTTTTCCAAATTGATTATGTTCCCATGTTAATTTGCAGTTGTTTTTTTTATCGCATTGTTCATCTCTGTATTTCTTTAAGATATGAAACATCATGACATTATTTACTTGCAGGCTCAAAACATTATGTTGTGGCACGTACCTAATGGAAAAAAAGCCTACGAAATAAGTGACGCAGCATTTTTGAAATACTACACTACCAGTGGATTCCTAAACAATTCTCATCTGCAAAATCTATACAAGAACAAGTTTCCTCTCAAAACTGCTGGTAAGTTAAAAATGCATAATGCATAGTGGGTTTATAAGTACTGTGGAATAGATTTACTTAGGGTTGTCTCAAACAACATTTTTTCTTTTTTATGCTAGTCTACACTAAGCATAAAATCAAGAGCGTTTTGTACAAGTTATTTCCTTGGTTCATTTTAATAAGAAAATAGGTATGAAAAATGCTTTAAATGCTTTGTGTTTTTGTAGTTGGCGGATTGAACGATCTGATTACACGAATGCAAAACGCTTCGGCAAACACCACTGGCAACATTCCATTTTTTTACCAGTACCGTTACGACGGTGGTAGGACTGCAACCAACATTCGTGACGGTGGTGGTGATATGTACGACGGTGGAAATGCTGTAAGTTTAAACCTGGGTTTACTTTTTTACTTAACTCCATCCCGTGCCTGCGTGTGTGGTTTCAATCTATGGAGACTTTAGTTAACTTACGTTATTTGAAGTATTTTCCAAATTACCTTGGCCAGGTGGTAGCTATGCTTTCGGATTTCAAGTCAAGCTATTACCTCCCACACCTACCTGTCTGAGGGATACCTTCACACTGATGCTAAACATCAAGCTCTAAATATCAATTTTAAAGTCTGTGGTTTGACCAGACTGCCTTACGAATTTGGACCTTCCTGTTCAGTAGTGCGAAGAATAACGCAACTGTACGTCAAACCCAAATAATTATCAGCAAACACAAAGCGTTCTTAACGCACAGACCTCATGGCCCGTGACTAGTCGGGATTGGAAAGACCAGCCTCAGACCGTCCTTCAAAAAATCTTTTTGTTTACACCAAATTTTTCTTGAAACCAGATCATAATTCGGCTAAAGTTGACTTTGCTCATTAGTCAACTTAAACTTCAATTTAGACACTTTATCACGACAGTAATTTATAAACATCAACGTTGGATTTTATTGCATTAAAAGCTTGTCGCTGTTTACACTATCCATAACTGCCTGCCACCCAATCTGATGTAGGATTTCCAAAAAGAACCTCACAGTGGTAGCTTTGGCTTGCGCGAAGCGGTTAAACAACATACAAAATATCTTCAATATTATTACTTTACATGAAGCTGCGTTCAAAAATTAGATTGTTATCATTGTTCTTTATTGCAAAATATCATGTTATTGTCATTGAAATTAGTAACAATCAATTATCAAATCATTTTGTCCCAATGAAATTCTTGTTGTAGAGTTTGTTCAATCAGCAAAATTCATCAACGCCAATACTGCCCTTTGAAATGCACTTATCATTCATGTTTGCGTCACGGCTCAATTTAAACTTATTTTTTCGTTTATTAGCATAGTATTCTAACATAACATATCATAGTGCACGTCAAAAATAAAAAATTTATACAATCTGTTTCACCCGTAAGCGGAATCATCAGGGGTGTCTTGTTCAAATTAATCGCATAAATACCAGAATAGCATAATATTCTGTACTTTTGGAGATAGTTTCAAGAATTGTTTATGTCATGACACCCAAGCTTGCTCAATAGCACAATATTGTACCAGAGACATGCTTGTGATCTGGGCTGCCGTGGAAGGTCTCGGTCTACCAACTTTTCTACCAGATTAAGCTCAGGTACAGTAGTTCTCAACAGTTTTGTCTCGCTAGCATCGTTACGTGTTATTAATTCTCATTGGTCTCCATCTTAGATCGATTGAAAAAAGGACCGAAATTTTAGCGATGATCTTTTTTGGCTTCTCCTGAATTTGACAATAAATGAAACGATTTTCGACAAAGACTTTTTTTTGGTCTTCTGAATTTTGTTGTAAAATGCAAACGAAACTTTGGAAAAAAGCCGTTGCACCTTAGACATATTTGTCGATACAGTCATGCCGGCAACACAGCTGGTGATACACAGCAATGAAACGCTGACAAAACTTTTGTTCCACCATTTATTTATACTGCAGGTGTCGTTTGGAACTGACAGAGAAAATTTCACTCTTATTACCTACAACACTCCCTACTTGTAAGTACATCTTATTTCTTTCTTTTTTTCTTTTCCTTTTTTTTTTCTTTTTGAACGTTTCATTCGAATAAAGGATAGTTATAATAAGCGTTAGATGATTGCTTATAAAAATCACTACTGCTGCGCATAAATAAATCAAGAAAATAGGAGCAATAATTTCTAAGAAAAGTTTCAGTTAATCCATCGAATTGTGCGTAACTTAACATAAATCAATATCGTTGCCAGAAGATATGCCACACATCGATAGTCTGAGAAAAAAATGCTTTCAGTCGTGAATGAGTGTTTGGCAATGCTAATTGGAAAATTCGCCACACATCAGTTCCTTTGACGGTTTGGGTTAGGGATGAGTGGCGAATCTTCCATGTGGCTAACTGCCAGCCGATCAATGTTTGGTTAGGCTTTGACCAGCATTGCATATGAAAAACTATGTCGCAATGTGATAAAACAGATTTACGTTGCAACGAGGCAATGGAAGAAAGTTTACTTATTTAAAAGTTTAAATCTTTTGCCTTGAAAACTTTTAGTCGTGTTCAATTTTTTTTGTGCTATCTCTTTTTCTACTGTTGTAATTTTTACCTCCATGTTCATGGATATATAAAACTTGTGATAATATGCTTTTTGCCCATTAATTGCTCCATGTTATTGATATTATGTTCAAAACAGCAGGTACAAAAAAAATAGCAAAATCCAAAAGCTCAATACATGGTTCAATTACTAGCAATAACAAAAAATACCACTGCAACTGTCTGCAAGTTGTACTGTACAATGAGCATTGCTGACCATTGCACGTGTCATTTACCCTATAAATTATTATTTTACTGCTGGTGCCAAATAACAACGTCACTGTTGTGATTTTACGATAAGTCTGGTAGAGCATGCATGTCGAGTGAACTTTGGGTATACACATTACACACTCAGCGCCTTATGCGAATAAGAAATAAAAAATTCCTTTTAATGAAGTATTCTAAAGTTTAAGAGTCTGTGGGCTAGCTATTAACACATAAAGGTCTACTAAGTTGAAATCTTTTCAATTGATTTTGACCAAATTTTGTTTTTGAACTGCTGTTTTTCTTTTAGTTTATATGGAAGTGGAGTTGAGGTTAAAAGTTCATCAGCTGGATATCCGTTTCTCACGTTAGCTTGGATTGGAGCTGGACTTGGAACTGCAGACAGTGACGTAAACTATTTTCAATACAGGGTATGCGTTTGCGCATTATAAATTCTTTTTTTTATCTTTGTGCATACGCTGGGACAAGCTTAAACCCAACACACCTTATTTACAAACTACACGCCAAGTTCAATTAAATTCTAAACACTTCTCGTCGTCAATGTTATCAATGAGTTGTTTACCTATGGGACACCTACAACGTCAAGAAAATGTGGACAGATGAGTGCAAAACTGGTTACTACATCTTACATTTTAGAGATACAGTACTTTTTCCACCAACACTCTACATTATGCGACCTGCTCCCCTGAATAGGCCACCAACACATTGTCATGTAAATCCTATACCTTTTTGTCTTGGTTGGGTATTTGCTATCTTGCGGTTTGCCCCTGAGGCGCAGAAAAAACAACCAATGGACCATCAAATCAACAACCACCACACCAACACCAACCCGAAGAATTACGACCAATGCACGAACAGACAAATCCTGATTAAAACATGAAGCAATCTATAACCGTGTCACTAGCAAAGAAATATTTATCTCAGTTTCATCCTGTGTCTTTTCAGCACAATACGCAGTAATATTTTTTTAATCCTATTAATTTGATTATTAATTTACGAGTAGTTACTGGCCTAGATCTAAAAATCAAAACTCTTTTCAGAAAACTTGCGGTACTACATGTAATATTTGATACAACATATCTTTGACTTGTTGGTCATAGTGTTTGGTCGGTGCGGTTGTAATGCCTTTAAGCCTTACGAATATTATGCATTAAGAGTTTATGTTATGATTAACTATGTGAGAAAAGTGTCAGCATTTTTTGTGCTTAGGTTGTGTCCAACTTTGGAGCTGACGGAAGAGGGAGCGTAGTCACATACGATGCGCAAACTGTTCCTCTAGGACAAGATATGAAAGCAGTCTACGTCGCATTTCAAATTGTTAATGCTTCCGACCCTTCCGTATGTGAAGTCTATTTCTACATAACAAATGAACGAGTAAGTTGTTAACGTTTGACAGTGGCGCAACCAAGGTAGGGCTAAGGGTGCTTGAACTCCCTTCAGCCAAATTACTTCAAAATTTTCACCCAAAATGCAAGCGTTTAAACGTGTTTTGGACTTGATTTGCAAGTAAGGAGAAGGGTTGGGCCATTTAGTTTTTCAAATGATTTCCAAATTTTGTTGTTGTTTTTTTTTAATGGCTCCAAAAACATGCAAACTGTAATTCAAATGACGTTAAAATATCGTTTTTTTTTGCCGAAAAATTCACAAAAATTGATCAGCGGTTGGGGTTTTCGCCTCCAGATTTCCATTGCTCTTGGCATTTGTTTTCTCAGCATCCAGCTTAAAAGGCATATTTTCGAACAAAAAAAATTTTTTTTGGTTCAAGCCTTTTCGTTATCAAAATCCTGGTTGCGTGACTGAATTTTGAAATAATTAGGTTGAAAACGCTGAAAATAAAAATTTCCTTTTTTTAAATTGCCCTATGACGAAATTTTAATTGCCCCTGACAAAATTTTTTGCCTTGATGATCGCAATATTGACAAAATTGCTCTGCGGTTGGGGCTTTCGCCTCCGGACTCTCATAGCCGTTTAGGTTTTCGCCTCCGGACCCTTGGCATCTGGGGACTAAATGTTACGCCTAAGCTGCATCAATTTGCTTAGTATCCCTACCTAAATGACACATTGTCAAGCAAAAACATTTAGGAGCATAACGGTCGGAGTTTCTGCTTAATCTAAGAACAAAAACGATTGCCAAAATCCAGACATTATTATGCTTAGTTCTATTTTGGCAATCGTATTTGTTCTTAAAAACATTTAATTAATAAAAACAAACTTCAATTAGGAAAACATAAACATTTTCAGTACAAAAAATTACGAGTACTTTTTTGCACTAATCAGGGTTAAGACAAAATTAAATCAAGTTTAATACTTCAACTAGTCCGGCAGAAAAACTTATACCAACGTTTTGATATACTGTGCTCGAGGCATGTTCTTCCTATCCTTGCCTCATGCATAGCTTACGAGGTCTGTTCAAAAAGTTTGTAGACTGTTTGAACTGCGCAGCTCTCATTGTTCCAGGTGCATTCGGTTGGTATCGCTAGGTTCACAGAGATCAGCTGATTATGACGACATTTTCTGATTGCAGATATCTTTATTTTAGTGCTGGTTTTGTTCAGTTAAGTAAAGGGTAGCTTTTTAGTTCGTCGGATTTTAAGCTTTACAAATTTTTTTCAAAATGAATAACTTGAAAGAGCAACAATTTGCTGTGAAATTTTGTATCAAGCTGGGAAAATCTACTACGGAAACGTTTGCCATTCTTAACACGGCTTACGGTGATGCTGCCATGAAGCGAGCGACATGTTTCAGGTGGCATAAACGTTTCAAGAATGGTCGGCTGTCTGTTGAAGATGATGAGCGTTCTGGACGTCTTTCCACACCAACTGATGACTCACACATTGATGAAATCAACACTCTGGTGCGAGCGAATCGACGTCTGACTGTAAGAGAGCTTGCTGAAGAATGTGGGATCTCGGTAGGCTCTTGTCACCACATTTTGACGGAAGAATTAAAGATGCATCGCGTTGCTGCAAAATTTGTGCCACGTCTGATGACAAATGATCAACAAGCTCATCGTGTTCAAGTCTGTCAGGATTTGCTTGATCACTCAGAAAATGATAAAGAATTCTTGTCAAAGATCATAACAGGTGATGAGTCATGGGTTTATGGTTATGACGTGGAAACAAAGGTCCAATCTTCACAGTGGACGAGCAAAACATCCCCCAGACCCAAAAAAGCTCGCCAAGTTCGATCCAAAATCAAGGTGCTGCTCACAGTTTTTTTTTGATGCTAGTGGAGTTGTCCACCACGAGTACCTTCCTGAAGGCTCCACAGTGAACCAGACCTACTACATTGAAGTTTTGAAACGTCTGAGGGATGCCATCCGACGGAAAAGGCCAGAATTGTGGAGGAGTGGTGACTGGTTTTTCCATAATGACAACGCTCCAGCCCATTCAGCCCTCAGAACTCGTGAGTTTTTGGCCAAACATTTCATCACTGTTCTTCCCCACCCCCCTTACTCACCTGACCTTGCTCCATGTGATTTATTTTTGTTCCCCATGCTCAAAAGACCTTTGAAAGGAAGAAGATTTGCGACCATTCCAGAGATTAAGGCAAATGCGACGAAGGAGCTCAAGGGCATTAAAAAAGAAGCGTACCTAGACTGCTTCCGCAAGTGGAAACACCGCTGAGATAAGTGTGTGCGTTGGGAAGGAGAGTACTTTGAAGGAGACCCAGACCTGAAACTGCTGTAGAAAGTACATTTTGTGTTATGACTTCAGTCTACGAACTTTTTGAACAGACCTCGTATATAGAAATGTTGGCATGATTTTTCTATTCTCCTAGTAACGCTATTAAACTTGACTTGAATTAATCTACATTCCTGGTGTACAGTTGTCGAAATGAGGGTAAAGACGTATGCTTTCGAAATAAGAGTAAAGTTGTATGCTCTGTGAGCAATCGTTGGCAGTGATCATTTGAATGCATCTACTTCGACTTTGCATAACGTTTTTCATTGTTTGGTTCTAGTGGAAATCCAGAGAGCCTCGCGAAATCTTAACACTTGGATGGGCCAACCAAACCAGAGACGCCCGAAATGTTGTCCAGTTCACAGGAAGACCGTCAAATCTCTTGATTGGCTACACGTTATTATCAAAGTATGTTACTTTTTTAAACTTGCATTGAAAACTGTGGGCTCCTTTTCTTACGACTCGCTCAATATGCTCGAACAGTTATTGCTTTTATACTTTATGCATTTGTATAAGTACCACCAGTGAAAAATTGTTTATTCCCGAGAAAGCCTCTGCCACTGTGCAAGCTTTTGAGGTTTGTCCAGTTTGTCCACGGCTCTTAAGAGCTAACATCAAGTAATCTTTCTTTTCGGGATTATTGTTTAGGATATGCTATCATCGCGGGTCACTTGTATTAACTTCTGGAAAGGTTCGTAGGAGAGCTAGTTCGGCTACCTGTAGTAGTTTGAGCTTCGTTCGTCACGATAAATTCATCAGTGCCACTGCAAATGCTTCGTAGTGTTTGCAGAGCCTAAAAACCACTGGCGCTCAAAGCACTTAGGACGCGGCAACGTGTTCTTGGTGCTGAGTTAGCTTGTAAAACAATCTTCACTCAGAGCAGCTGTGGATGCTTGAAAAAATGTTCTCAGATCTCTATAATACTTCCACAAGCACCCCAAAACCTCCAAACTTCACACACATCCAAACCCTCTCCCCCCCCCAAAAAAAAGCTGGGGAATAACTTTGGTTAGATATGCTGAGGGCTGCTGATGAGAGCTAAAAGCTCGAAACAGCGCTGTTCAGCTCTGTGCATTTGTAGTTATGTTGAAACGTATTACAGTAAATCATTGTAAGGGAGGATTTTCACAAACTAACTCGCAGTCTTAACAAGCATTAAAGCTCTCTAAATTGGAAAGCAAAAGTCTTTGAATATCAAAATTTTGTTTGTGGTTTGGCTTTCCCTTACTTTTTAGATTTATTTTAAAAGGATAACGCTATCATAATACGTAATTGGCATCTTTTTCTTTTTTCGGTAAAAACAGTCAATGAAAATGTTGATTACATCTAGTCAAATGTATGATTTGACATCATGGGCAGCTCAAAATTTTAAACATGTATTTTTTGACAAAAAGTGACAATATGCTCATGTTACGGTGATGGCGTTATCAAACTGTTTTCTGACTTATTTGTTAACTCAAAAGTTATAAGAATTTTATGAAAAGGCTTGGATAAAATTAAATATCGAAATAAATTTTCTTGCTCAATCTACTTCAAATTTTTAGAGAAAATTTAATAGGAAATGAATTTAACATGTAGTTGGGTTAATTGCATAAATTTATTTACGTGCAATATTTAAGTTATTGAAAAGGTTAGATCAGCTATTCTTTACCTTTTTGTTACCGCACTTCTCTTGATCGATGATTGCCTTTTTTACGCCCCCCGTCATCTGATGCTACGATTAGACGAGATTTTACAGGAGATTCCCCGATATCATGGCTTTTCTTATTCTTTGCAATCAACAAAGCGATCTCGTAAGAAGCCTTAACAACATTTGAAGATCTTTGCTGAAATGTCCTACTCATGTCCAACTAAGCTTTCTTTAAGGAATGACTTTTCATGACAAAAATGCTTTACGCTTAGGCGAAAACGGAATGGGCTGTGGTCAAATGCGGCTTCAAGCCGAGGGACGCCTTGTATGATTAATAAGAGTCTTGTAACATATTACACACTGCAGTGCTTCTGTGTTACCTTTCAGCAATGGTACAAAACCAAATTCAATGCAGTCATCAAAATACTTTCTTTTTTTCGTCGCCATTTCAATTATCTTACTTTATTACTTATCTACGCAGGCACTGCAACATAATGAAATATAAATTTAGTTAATTTTAAATTTAATTTATATGCATGTCGTTCTACTATTTTAACAATCTGACTGATAGCTGCCTTAATCCATGAAACAGTCTGTTCTGCAGGGTAGATTTGCTACTGCTAATCAAAATAAAGTTACACAATTGATAATTTAGCTACATCGTGACATACTTAGTTTGTAAAGCAGGGATGCTATTAATGACGGGCTACAATCACTCACAAGAATATCTCGGACAGAATTTAAATTTAGGACCTTTGGTGCATTCGCACGCTGCACAGCTGTGCGTTTTAGCCAGGGTAAGAAGAAACGCATTTTGCACGATAAAAAATTTGAAAAGATTTTTAAATTCCAACACGCAACTGACCTAAAGTAACTTTTGACCTAGAAAAACTAAAGAACGTGTGCTGAAGGTTAGTGTCATTTGCAAAGCTCGGAATCTCAAAATGAATAAAAAATATGTTGTAAATGAATTAGAATTCTCGCCCCCCTAAAAAGTTGTGTACGCCCCAAGGAGAGGCGTGTCCCCCCCGGTAAAGAACCACTGGGTTGGATCCAGTGACGTCACTACGGGGGGTCAGGGGGGCCGTGCCCTCCTAATGATTGTTTGTGCCCTCCCATTTCGGTTAATCAGAATACGTTTTTGGAACGTCACGTAACGACAAGACAACATGCAATAACGGAAAAAGAAATAACAACGTTTAAACATAATTCTCGTTTAAAGTTTTCTACATTCTTTGCGAAATTGCTGGCCACCAACTGCTGTACATAAATGTGACGCAATAATCCGTCTTATTAACACGTCTTTACAGATGTGTCGCGGAATAGGGAAGTAAGCGTATACAATTTTTACCAGTACCGGTATTTTGTTACTGATTATGATCTGAAATAATACGTGAAAACATTGTTAATAAAGACCAGCTGTTTCGTTCTTTTAGAGCACACTCAAGATTTTTTAGGTTGCAGCTCAGTTGCGCAACCAGGGGGAAGGGCTAAGGGGGCTTCAGCCAATTTTAGCCAGTTTATTTAAAAAATTTAACCCCAAAATGTGAACGTCTAAACGTGTTTTGGAGTTGACCTGAAATAAGGGGGGAAGTGATGAAGGAGCTAAGCAATTTAATATTTTAGCATTTTGCCGTAGTTTTTCATATGGCTTCAAAAACGTGCGAAAAGTAATTGAAATAGCGTTACAATTGCTATTTTTTGCCGTAAAATCACAAAATTTGCCCAGCGGTTGGAGACTCTGCTACCCAGACCCCCTTTGGTGATACGTTTGAGTGGCATCAGTTTGTTCAGCACGGGGCCTAAATTAGACAATTTTTGTGCAAAAAGAATTTATTTTTGATTCAAGCCCTCGTCCCTCTTAGCAAAATCTTGGTTGCGCTTCTGGTCGCATTCACTCCTGCAAACAGATTTTTCAAGCGATTATGGACCGGATACGAAACGAGCTAAGAAACGCTGCCGGCCTTTATACGCCTCTTTTTTCAGACATGAATTCAAAATTGTTAAAACAGCGCATAATTTTTAGCCGTGAAATATCAGTTTTTATGTGCAAAAGTTCAGTCTATTTTAGTGCCCCCCCCCATTTTCGGTTTGTGCCCCCTCACTTTGTTTGCTCTGGTGACGGCACTTGTTAGATCGTGGTCATTTGGTGGTCATTGCATGAATTCTATTCTTTTGCAGAGGGCGTGGAAGACAAATATTCCAAAACGAAATCGCAAGCGTTTTGCTCCGTTATATGGAATTATCAAGTAAGTAAACTTTTAACACGACTGCTCTATTATAAAAACCTAAAATGCTTTTGCTTGGTCTTGACGCTTAGGTGGGCCGTGTATGTCATGTTGTTGTCAATGTCTTACTGCTACATTTTAGTTTATTTTTCCAAAAGCGGACATTCAACATGCGCTGTTAAAATATTGTCGCTTTCAAGGAGCTCTTCCAATCACGTGATTCTGAACACTGGGCGATTTTTTTGAGACCCTCAGAGAAGAACAGGATTAGCCAAAAAACAGTGTCTAATATAACCCATATACAGTACTACAATTATTAGTGCAGCAACAATAGTATAATTGGTGCCAAAAAGACAGTAACAAACATAATCCCTGATATGTGTTTATGCCATTTTTGATGATAATTTTGGCACGGATACCCGCGCCCAAATTGCTTAGGTTTCGCAGCAGTTGATGAATTGCATGTTAGTTTTGGCGCTAAACCAGCAAAAAGCTGCGGAAGAAATTTGGAAACAATCCTTTGCACGTTTTCATTTAATAATATTTTCCATTGATTGTAAATGATATGTTGGAATATTTTCGAAATAGTTTTCGATTTTATCTTTATTAGTGAAGGTTGATTTTGAACTCGAAATGCAATTTTTTGCTCATTTTTTACGTTTACAGAAAAACCATGCAAAAACAAAAAATAAGTAAACAACAACGATTATCAAGTTTTAGATTTAATTGTGTTGAATAATGTTTTTCTAAATAGATTAAAATTTCAAAACAAAAAATTTGATATTGTCTTCCGAGAAAAATATTATTCTTGTTATACAGTTTAATAAAGCATCTTCTTCAAAAATTAAAAAATAAAATATACTTTCTCTATTTCTAACTACTGTTTAACTTCATGTTTGCTTTTCAATACACTATTTTAAACAGTGAGCAAACACAAAAATTAAAATATCAGCATAAACTAAGCCATTGATGCACAGAGCTGGACAGAGCTGTTTCGAGCTATTAGCTCTCATCAGCAGCCCTTAGCATATCTAGTCAAATGTATTGCCCGGCTGGACAAACCTCTCGGCCAAACTGGACAAACCTGCATGGCCTGAGTCGACCACGAAGAACGTCAAGCTTGTTCAATAAACTACGCCATTAAGCGCATAAACCTTAATTTCTTGCTAAGGTTCGCTCAAGTTACTAGCTCATAAATGGGTGGCGCGAATGCAAGTAATTTATTGTTACTGACGCAAATTAAGCCAATTGGCATTTTAGCGCAGTTTAACTGAAGAAAACACAAGCTTTCAATCAACAACTACAACAGAGATGTGCAAAATCCGGCCTGCAAGCCATTTAATCCGGCAAAGCCATTTAAGCCAGCCAAAAATTTAATCCGGTCCGCGTCAAGAATGCAATTTTCGTCTGCTACCAAAGTTATTGCCAGCAATCGTAAACGAAAAATACTGTTTGCAATCCTCACCACACACTTCAGACCAAGAGCAGTTAAAGAACCTTTTGTGCTTTGGTCTTCACTTATTTTTCCAACCAAAAGCAGTTTGGTCTTCATCTTTTTTTTACCCTTTAAAATCCTAATGTTTGACCCAGAGTTGTAAGTCGGGCCGAGCTTTTCCGTTCGGGTTCGGCCTGAAGTTGACAAAAATTGCGGGCTTAATTCGGGCCTGAGACGTACTTTTTGTCTTAGGTGCAAAAAATATAATCAAAATAACTTGGTAATACTGCTAAATTTTTCAGACCTAACTTGACTCGTTTTTTTCTGGCATGATTTGGGCTTCAAATTAGTTTTCGGGTTCGGGCCGGGCTCGAGCCTGAACTAGTCGGCCCGTTTACAATTCTGGTTTGACCAATATACTTTTTTTCTCATTTCGATTTTAGTGGTCTTGATTGGCCCTTACCGGTTCCAATGTGACATTACATCAAAAAAGATTGGACTGTATGGACTACTCCTGGACTACAGCGTACATCGTGGACTGCAGAGCATTCAGCTAAAGTTCTTAAATGCTGCGTGTTTTTTCTTGCAGGTGACTTTGACTTCCAGGTTTTAGTACCTCATCAAGTCGAACCAGTTACTTTTGCCTTAGGAAATGCATCGTATGTGTTGAACAACATCCCAACCGTACATCAGGATAAAGTTCAAGCAGGAAACATTCAGTTTCGAGCTTTTAACTCAGTCGGTCTTCCGAATGCACTTTGTCCTGGAATCAGGTGTGTATTTTTTTTTATTCCTTTTTTTTATCTTGCTATATTGGTACTTACCTTGTTGTAAAGTTAATCATTATCCTTATCACCCCTTCGGACGTCTATTGCAGGCTTCTTTGTTCGGTTGGGCTTGGAGTAAAATAAATGATACAGATACTGTATAAATAGTCTGACTGCGCGTTTGAAAATGCTGAACTGTAGATGCATCCGTATCGAAATTGAGTTAGGGTTACAAAAACTGAAGTTTAGATTACTTGGCGCACATTGGCGGAAATTAGTAACAGATTGGTCACTACATGAACTCAGTCATTCAAAATTTGGAAAAACAACAATACTGTAAGACAAATCCGCTATACAGAAATACGGCAGAATTTTCTGATTTTTTTTCAGTTGGCAAAGTTGCTTATTTTAAAATGCAATGCCAACACTTATGATTGCTTTTCTGATGGAAAATCTGCTTTAATAAACGAGAACATTGTAATTGCAATTACATATTCATTTATTCTTCAAGTTGCTTTGGTAAGGACTCAAGGAGACAACAAAGGGACTTTTGCAATCTTCGAATTAAGCTGCTACCTGCCCATCTGTCAACGGTGGAGACCTGTTTACGTAAACACGGTGGAGACCTGTTTACGTAAACACGCTGGAGGCTTCTCACTGTCCTTTTTAATTGTTGAACGTTAAACATTGAAGCTGTGGATTTCAATTTTTATTGTGTTTAGTTTGACCCGCCCGGGAATTGAACACGAGTCTACCATTTTAGTAGCTCTATACACTTGAATTATTTCGTTTAACGAAGTTACCACTTATTTACAATTTTACAATGGTTCTTTTTCTCACTCTTCAAATATTCTTCAGTGTTAGCTCGGACAACCCAGAGCAAATGTGCATTGGAGGAGCAAGCACAGCGTTGAGAGACATTAATCAATGTGGTGACTTTGCCGGTGAGTGTAATGCTAACGCTTAATCTCGCTATAGCGAAATCACTTCAATCTGATTGCATAAGATTGTGAAGTGGATTGCGCAACCTTCAAAGCTATTTTATTACAAAGCAGCCTCAAATCATGCCAACATTTAATAGACGTAAAGTCGCGAAAATGCGATCGTATATCCTTGGTTTATTTTAACCACAAACATGATAATCTCCTGTGGCCCCTTATCAACGGGCCACGTAGCCTTGTAATTTTTTGTTCTTAATTACAAATGATAAACTGTTATACGCTTACAATATTGTATGTCAGGTGTACATACCGGGTCCTAATTGAACCTGCACCTGTTTGTAGGATTAGTTAAAATTTAGAGGCAGATTTTGTTATGACAGGCGGTTTGGGAGAAGCTTTATTTTGTAAATGTTTTCCAACAAAGTTAATTTCTGTTGAAACAACCAGCCTATTCTACGTCGCTCTAGATATATTGAGCGGCAGGAATTTTGTAAAGTTTCTTACCTGGCTGGGAAAAGTTAAGTGTATTTTGTTGTCTCGTTGATGAAAACTTTAACTCAGCATCTTGCAGCTTCTTTTAACAGCTGCTGCTGATCTCTGAGCACCTTTAGTCAGCATCGTAAAATGATAACGGAAACAAAGCAGCCTAAAACTGATTTGCTGTTATAACAAAATCCTACTGATTCAAGTAGAATTTTTCTGAGATTTTAAACTAACCATTGTTGCATTCTACTTTAGCCCTAACTGGAATACTTTGTTCCTTTCCATTTTTTACTTTTTTTTTTTGATGTAGGTTGGAAGGGTATTTCTGGAGATCCAGGATCACAAAATGCGCCATCACGAACGGGAAAATCGCAAAACGACATCAATTCAAGTATTTTAATATTCATGCGATAAACTCGATCTGGCTGACCGAATTTTTGACAATATTGTGCAGTGATTAAGCTAGGTTGTATTTTCAGCCCTACTGCAGATCCAAAATGAGTTGAAATTATTACACTTAGTTTGACTCGTATTTCTAAAAAAACATGATTATAAATAAAATTAATTCTTGATCGGCTTCATCTTGAGGAATTCACGCTAACAGTTGTGAAATAGCAAGTCATGTTCTTTTTGACTTTTTGTAAGCATTCGGTAACGTGAACCTAAGCTCAAGTTTGGACTTGCTATAAAGCCTCAATTTGCATTGCTTGGAATATTTTGATGTTAGTTGTATAAACTAATTCATTTTACTGTTCGAGATTTTTATTGCTTTTTTCTCTGCATTGGTCTCTGATTTATTTTCTTGCAAAAAGCGGTATTTTTAATAGCATTGTGGCATCGCACAGTGCAATCCAGAGCATTTAACAATATTATTTACCATTACATTTATTATTATATTTTAACATATATTTGGTGTAAGGATTAAATCATACTTGAAATATAAATCATGATATAGTTCTTCAAACTTATAAAAGATTGAATTTACCGCCTTGAGACTAATGTGCGATAAACAGACTCCTTAAAAATGAGATGCTGCAACAAAAAATGTTTATGTTTGCTGCTTGCATGTGCAATACTAATCTAGTCAATTTTCAATAACTTTGTATAACGATATTTACATTGTGTTGCTCTAGCGCCATCTTTTTTCGCTGTACAGTGTGCATAGAATAATCGCGTCTATTTCAGAAAGTACCAGTATGCATTTATGTTCAATAGAAAGCTTACAGATTGATATATACTTTATATGTTTATTGTTGTTCATGTACATAGTTGTTCGATATATCTGTATGTAAAACTATGCCTATGCCATACCATATTTTGGTGAAAGTATAATTTGAATGTATAATCCTTATAAGTTACAATGTAGGCATGCATCAAAAAATTTTTAAACAATAAAATCTAGAGGGTTGGCAAAAAAAAATTTGCACCCTTAGACAACGTGCCATAACTTTTTTTTGGATAGAGATAACAATTTAAAACTTTTACCATTTTTTTACAACGATATATTGCTTAGCTGTTTAAAATTTTACAATGAAATTCCAAGAAGTTATAAAATGAAGTCTATTTAAACATTGAAGACTGCAATCTCTTTTCACAAAGTGCCTTCAAAGGTTTTTTTGCAGGTAACGTGACTTTTTTTGTAATTGGCCTTTCTATACTACTTGCGACGTAGCAATGCCTGAATGCTAACAAGTCTTTTTTCAAATGATAATTACTTTGAAATACCAAGCCCCACGATGATAACGCCATCGATGGGTTTCGATCTCCTGTGCGGTTGGTGATTGCAGAAAACGGACAACACATCGAAAAATATTGAACGAATGAACGATCGCGTACTCTTTGTGCCATGTTAATTTTCATGCAATTGCAGTTTGTGATACTTACTATTTAAACACCTGTAATTTTGTTATTTCAAGGAAATTTTTAATAAAATTTTACACAGCTACGCAATATATTGTCGTAAAGAAATGGAAAAAAATTTAAAATGTTATCTCATTTCAAAAAAAAGTTATGACGCTTTGTCCAAGGGTGCAATTTTTTTTGGCTAACCCTGTAATTTGAAAAAACGGTAACCATCATTATTTGTGTGAGCTCTTCTTGCAGTGAAATGATTGTCCAATATCACCTGAAAAAAAAGAGCATTGCTAACCAATTTTATGGCTTCTTTTTGTCTTGATTAAATAAAAATTCACGAAAAGGAAATCCTTTGAAATTGCAATTGCATTTTATTCACCACGTTGCCTTGGCCATAAGACAGCGAAGAAACCTTTCGGTCTTCGAGTCAATCTGTTACCTGCCCACCTGTCTATCAAAAATGGTGAGGCTTTACACTGTCCTTTTCATTGCTGAACGTCAATCAGGAAATCTGGGAAAACCAATTTTTAAAGTCTTTGGTTTGACCCGATCGGAAATGGAACCCGTGTCTACCGTTTAAGCTGCAGATCGGTTATAAGGTTATGTAGTCAGGTAATCAAAAATTTTTTACCAGAAATTGATTTTAATGAAAAGTAGCACACCTTATTCAGTCAAGAATTTGACCAGTTCTAAGACCAATTTCATACATGATGAAGAGTTATCTGCGATAAATTCGGTACGCGCGGCGTACCGCTTTGCAGTAGGATACCAACTTATTTCTTACGTAAAGTTTGTCAAAATAAATTATAAAGTGTAAACTGCGCCTTACTGTAAAAAGGTAGCTAATACCATGTCAAACATAGAGCACGTGATTGTGTCATCAGCTTCTAGCGAGGCCATACCTGATTGTACACTTCTAAGGAGCTACAAAAATTTAGAAGATTTTGTGCGCATTGAACAAGAGTCATTCATTATCAATTGTGTTTTTTTTTTTTGTTATTCTGTTTTGTCTTCGGCGAAGGATATTGCTGGATTCTCTTTGTTCTTTTTCTTCAAAACTTGCACATTATTCCAAACTATTGTTCAGTCAAAACCAACCTCCTTTACCAACTCAAACTTATTAATTTCTCAATCATTTACTCTTGCATGTGCCTTAGGGTGTCCCTTATTTTGGCTTTTCGAAAAGTTCTACGTCTGAATCTTTCAAATGGTATCCTTTAATGAAGAAGTGTTAGGTATGAAATTATAAACTTTTGAAATGAAGTTAGAAGTTTGACGCAAAGTCTTTTGAGTTTAGATGAGAATTTTTGATTCCTATATAGGAATACTACTACTATGAACAGCTGAGTATTATTGTTTCATTGTGATCAGTGGCGTAGAAGGTGGGGGGAGGGGGGATGAGGGGTGGGAGGCACTGCCCCTCACCCCCACTCCGCTTGTTTTGGAGGTGTCGATCGCATGTCAAAATTTCGTGCAAATTTATATTTTCGGGCAATTTTGCTCAACATTTATATTTTTATGTAACCAGTGTTGGGCTGTTGTCAATGCGAACAGAGAAAAATTCCTCAAAGCGAGCAGAAAAAAATCGCCAAGACTCCCAGAGGCAAAGGTTTCAATGAAGATGATAGGAAAACTTTAAATGAGATACTGGAAACAGTAGAAACATGGCTGCCACTTATCATAAAATCATAAAATTTCATAAAAAAATTCAAAAATCTCAAAAAATTATAAAAAAGTAATAAAATGCAATGCTGTCATAAAAAATTATTATTTTTAGCTGCATTCTGTCTTTATTCACAATGAACTAAATTTATTTTTGTTTTCTATGTTCTATTGTATTGGAACTACAGCCTAATAGTTTAACTTTTTTGTGGCAACTTCTTGTGTCATTGCCCTTTCCTCTTAAGCCTGATATAGCATATTCCATAACTTCACTCTGATTTTAAGTAAGATTTTAGCAAATACCGATACCTTTTACAAAAAGTAGGCTACCACGGTATCCGGCGGTACTCGATATGGTACTGGAAAAATAAGGTGAACTCAAATTTTATCTAAAAGTTATGATTCCTTGTTTGCTGAAAAAGTTATGGTAGCTTTTTCGAGTTTAGTGAAAACGACAAGAGTTCTGCGAGTTCGAGTTTTCAAAAGTAGCCACTGACACAAGTGGTTGAAAGGACTTGAGCTTCTTGGTTCAAACTACCGTCACCGCGCAATCCAACTTTATACGGAGTTACCCATTGTTGTTTACGAAAGGGATTAAGGGGCTTGGATTTAATTCGAACGAATTTTTCCATAATATTCAATTTTTCTTTAAACATTTCAGTGCACTCAGAGAAGACTATGCTTCCGTAGAAGTTACAGAAGTGGCCGCACGACGTGCTATGTAACATTCTGAGACCCGATGGCTCACTATTAAACATGTTGCTGTAAAAATTCTGCAACAATGGAAAAATTTGGAGGAATATTTCGTGAAGTTTTTACCCAAGAAACTAATTTAAAATCTACAGTGGCAAATACGGATCGTTATAAGAGGATATGTGCAGCATTGCAGAATCTTTTAACTGAAACATATATCAGCTTTTGTGCTTACTCTACTACAGAGTTTGGAGATTTTCTTCTTCAGTTTCAATCAGATGAACCAAGAATACACTTGCTTTTATTTTTCCACGTGCAAACTTGTTTCAAATTTGCGACAAAACTAATTTATTAGTAAAAAGTTGTTCTCTAGTGTGGATTCCAAAAATCTTTTAGTTGATAATCGTTTCAGGAAAACAGGAAAGGTTTGCAGTTTGTTGACATTGTAACAAAAGCAAACAGCATACTTAATGAACAGACACACCAGCTCAAAATTGCTAGCTGGACAAATTTCAAAAACATTGCTTAAACTTTGTTTGTACGCAACGTCTCATCTTCTGGATCGCTTACTTTTTCACGTACCAGTCATAAAGCATGCTCAATATCTTCACACTTGCAAAAGAAATGACTCTGGTGCCGGAAATGCCATTAGTAATTTGCATAGGTGGGCAAGTTAATGCAAAACGTTAGCTTTGTTAACCAGTAGTCCGTTAACAAATTTCACACCTCCGTTAACGTTAATCCGTTATTTTCAGCTTTAATTAACGGAAGTTAATGAGTCCGTTAATTCGTTAACATTTGCGTGTAATTTACATTTCTTTTTATTCACTCTCTTGTAGAACAAGATAATGGCACTTTTGAGCTGATTGTAAGGAAATATTTATTGCTATGGTGGTCTTTTTGTGTTTTGGAAGTTACATTTTACAGTCTAATCTAATTCAAGATAAAAATAAGTTCAAATGCACTAACGAAGCTGCGATCGGAAAATCTTTGGAAATTGCTAACAGCGATAATTAATAGACCCATGAGGCTGCAGCTTATTATTTGGCACAAAAAAAGAGCTCCTTTCTTCGCTTTTTTCTATAAAACTCGTGCAATTACGTAACTAGTGGTACCAGTCAAAACTGGTTTGTACCAGTACGATGAATGAATGGTGCAAGATATTAACGATAAAAACCTTAACGGAAGGTAACAAAACTTAACGGAAGTTAATTTAGTCCGTTAACATGAAAAAACTTTTTAACGGATTAACGAGTTAATGAAATAGTTAGCTCCGTTATTAGCGGATTATATAAACGGACTTGTGCCCACGTATGGTAATTTGTCTTTGTGCATGATGTCTGTGAACCAACAAACTCAGTGAAGTCTATTACATTCATATTAAAATAGGTATTTTTTGAGTAGCAGCCCTGTAGAAAGTTTCAAAAATGAAATAGAAGAACTCAGAAACGAAGTAAAAACGAGCAAACAGGAAATCGAGCACCTGAAAATTGAAAATGGAGACTTGAAGCGCGTGATTAACTGAAAGACCCTTCAATTAGATGACATGCAGCAATATAGTCGTAGAGAAAATATTTGTGTATACGGTGTTCAAGAAGCCAAGTCTAGCAAGGATGATGGTGAAACCGTTATTCTGAATGTAGCAAAAACTCTTGGTGTAAATTTACGGCCAGAAGATATTCAACGGGCTCATACACTGGGCAAGAAGAAGAACGTTGAAAAGCTTCTCCCCATTATTGTTCGTTTTGTCTCTTACAGAAAGAGGAATGAACTTTTTTACAAAAAATCTGAGCTGAAGAAAAGCGAAGATTACAAGAACGCGTTGGTTGTTGAGGACATTACTCCTCTTCGACAAAAATTACTAAATTATGCAAAGAACGAATGCAACGGTGAGTTTGTTTTGCGTCATACTTATAATGGAAAAATCAGGATGAAAAAAATCAGCGCGAAAAAACGGTGATTTGAATAATGATGATAAGGATGAGGGCATCGGTGATTGGATCACCATCACTAGCCCGGACGATCTCTTTAAGCACGATATTAATATTTACTTTAAAAAACTTGACTACGTACCTCTTAAAATTAATATGATCGTGTCAACTGTGCTGTTCATGTTTGTGTGATGTTATGCTTTCTTATCAGACCCAATGGCCACTCCAATCTTTTGTGTTGAATGTACTAAAAGCGTGTGTGGCCATGGCCACCGAAACAACAAGGCCTAATGCGTGGTATGTGACGTCATCAACAGTAGTCCGATTAATTGTCCTACTTTTCTGCGCTGTTTGTTTTTTTTTCGCTGACTAAAGTGCGAAATTGGCTGGATTTGCATTGATTTGTAGCACGCAGTTAGACGCGTTGCAATAATAGAATAGCAGTTTAGCAAAGTGTTTTTACTCAGCTTATAGTATTAAGTTGAGAAATACTGCATGTTGTTAACGTTTACCGTATTTAGCAATGTGGTTTAGTGGTTGGTACGTCAAGAAATTACCCAATTATTGCCAGCAACTACTTGATCAGTACCTATGTATGAATTGCAGTGTAAGCAAGCCATTTCATTTTAGTATGAACCCTTAGCAGCGACTAAAAAAACAATATGATTGGCAGCGTGCGATAGTTTTAAAAATAATTAGAATCACACTGAAATGATTAGAGCAAGCAGAACCACCAAAAATTGTGAAACCATGATTGTGTAAAAGTTTTCAATTAATTAGATCACGTTCATTATTGTGTTGTGTCAAATCGCTTGCAACAAGAACGTCTATCATCTTTGCCTGCATCAGCATGCACGCAAAATATTGGATGTATGAGTTAAGAAAAGAATACAGTAGTTAGCAAATGTTGCGGAACTAAGTTTTGTGCAGATATAATACTGCCTTTGTTTTCAGTTTACTCCTGTTTTTGTTACAGCAGAGAACTTTAATTTAAGCAGTTAAAATCTGTCAACCTACTCTCACTGTGAATTTATTTTTCGTAGTGATGCCTTATAGATGTAGTGTATAACTTAATTTTGGGTTAATTTAAACTGCTGGTGGAAAGCAGACAAAAGAAACTTTTGGTGCTCTGTTATACTACACTATGGTCTTCAAGGAATATCTGAGTATTGCATTTACGAACTCGGAGCAAAATATGTTTTAATTGGCAAATTCCAAACCGATTAATTAAAATCCGAGTTGTACAGTACAGACAGCTTGATGGTGGAAAATTGCTGTTAAGGAAGACATTAGCTTTGCTAACGACACCATTTCCGTAATTGCTTATATTGGCAGTTATTTTTGTTATAACATCAACAAGAAATTAAATTGCAAGGATGTAAACTTCGCACGGTGTCCACCCAGCGATGAGGATGAAACCAGCTTCAATCATTCTTTCATTGGAGGCATAAGTGGAGGTAATCTTCTATATCCTAATGCTGGCATTATGCACATTTAATTAGCTACATCGTAATCCAAAAATTAGCATGTTTTGAGAAATTTCTCCGGTTAAATTCTTAACGTGCTCTTTCCTTAAATTCATTGTAGCAGTGCTGGATGATGAAGTGAAGTGCCGTTGCTCGATTTTTTTGCTCTCTGTTCATCCAGTCATGAGTCAATTCAATTGATTAAAATTGAGTCTACTTTTGTTAACATATTACTAAACAATAATTGCTTTATAAAAATCGATATATTAAGGGCCGCAAAGTTGGCAAAAAGAAGAAAATTTGCAACTCTTCAATTGCTTATTTAATTTACTGTACAATACTTACAATCGTTCGATATTAATTATTGTGCGGTACAGTAGTGTTTTTTCTTTTATTAAATTATTTTTTCTCTCATTCGATTTTATGTGTAATAGCTACCATCAACTTTTCTCAATGCGTTAAAAATCTGTAGCTAAATTGGAAATGGCTTGAGTGTACTAACTGTAGTTTTGTACAAAACAATGTATAATATGTTTTTGTTTTCCTGCTAATGTTACTGGAAATGGTGTGATTTTGTTTTTAATGTTGCGATCAGCTATATACGCATTAGTTAAGTAATTTCAAAAAGAAAATAGAACCGTCTGGGACCATTTTCAACTTAAATTTTAAGTTAAACTGATAACTCTGCAATTAACGTTTGTCGCTGAGATCAAGGGTTGTGCTGTTAAATACTTGGTTTCATGTTGCAATGTCTAATTTCGCAAATCACAATATCACATTGCTGAATTTCTACTGTAACCTGTATTTGGTATAAAAGCTGTTGCACAATAATTCTTTGATTTGTGATATTTGTACTGTTGTCTCTGGTACTAGTTGAAGTATGATTAACGTACGCAACTGCGCAAATCATTACGTGCTTTACTGCGCTAAGATCAAAAACAGAATGAATGTTTGTTTATTTTAATTTTTCAATATTGCAAAAATATAGTGTACCATTATATACACTTATGATTTTTTATCATGTTTTGTGTTCACAACATTCTTAATTATAGCACAGTACTTAATTTTAAGTTTTAAATAATGCAGTGTTTCACAGCAGTCACCAACCGCTAGAAACCAAAAAGCTGCTCCAGACGGACTACTGGCTATGACGTCATCGCCTTTTTCAAAACAACGCAAAAGGCCTTGTTGTCTTCAAAATCAAAATATTTGTCTTCAGAATATTTATCTTTTAAATATCGGCCTTCAAAATATTTGTCTCTTAAATATTTGCTGATCTCAAAAAAAGTAATGCTTTACCTTAAGTCGTTAACTAAATTGATTTTTGGGCGGTCCATTTGGGGGGGTTCCGAGGGGGTGGTACCCCCGAATTATGTCAAAACATTTGTTTCTTAAATATCTACTAATATCAAAAAAAACTAGCGCCCTAGCTTGAGCCGTTCAAAAAAGTGATTTTTTGGGCCCCATTTTGGGAGGTTCCTGGGGGAGTCGCCCCAAAAGATTTCGGGAGACAAAATTGCGTTGGCAGCTCAACAACTTCTCACAAAAATTAGATTTCGATGTTTTGTGGTTTAGGAAAAGAGCGTACAAAATTTAGGAAGAAAAAAAAGGAAAAAAAAGAAAAAAACCTCATCGCGGCCAAACGTGGGTTGGTTGGGATAAAAGGGTATTTTAAGACATATAATCGGGTGAAATATTTTTTGCCGTACTTAAGTTGTTTTTTAATGAGAAGGCATTTTACGCCAAACTTGCGGGGCGGTTTTTGGGTCCTAAAACCAAAATCACGCCACCAATTGCCTCGAAATTTGGTACAAATATGTAAATCAGTAATTTAAAACTGCTGTCAAAATTTCACGTTGTTAGGCCAAACCGTTCATGAGTTATAAGCAAAAGTATGAAACTTCACACTCATTAGTTGAAAAATGGCCAAGTAAAAACAAAAGAACACGCGACGCGAACGTCGGTCGTTCCCACAGAACGCTTTTTTTTTTTTATCACAGAACACTTTTTTATCAGAATGCTCTTTTTATCATGCAGTGCAGACGCTAGTTTTTTCTCTGCAATAAAACTGGCAAGCAGTTTGAAGTATTTGAAAATAAGTCTATTTAGTTGGAGCAAATTGACAAACTCAAAATGCCAGACAAAAGATCTGCACACACTAAGCTTGATGAAATACTGAAATCTATTCAGGTTATGAACGCCCTAATCAACAACTTAAAAGAATCGGTTCAAGACATTAATAACCATTTAGAAACATTAGACAAAAAGCTCACTAAGCGATGTGATAATTTAGAGATGAAAATCAATCAGAAAGTTGACCTGGCATTATTCTATAAATTAGAAGAAAAAGTTAAAGACTATTGAAAGAGCAGTTGACTAAACTACAATCGAAACAAGAGCAAATTAGCAAAGAAGCTTACAGCAAACGGTTAAACCTGCTTGTACATGGCTAAGCTGAAGATGAATCTGCAGCTTGGGAAAAAAGATGAGAAACAGAAGCTATTTTAAACTATTTCTTGACTGAAGGTTTAGAACTAAATCCTGAACAAGTTAAACTGACCGATTTACATAGGTTATATCAACATCCGATTTATAAGGACAAGGTCAAAGTAAACCGCCCAAACATATTTAAAGTCGCTGGTGTATTTGACAAGCACACCATAATGACTAGATTAAAAATGTTGAAAGACTACAATCAACGACAGCAGGAAAGCTGTCGAACTGCACCAAAGGTTTATGTAAGTGAACATTTGCCAAAAGAACTGTATGAGCAAAAAAAGCTATCGATGCCGAACTTCAAAGATGCGAGAAAGATGAAATTAAAAACTACATGGATGGTGCAAAATGGAGAATATTGCCTATTTGTGGACGACAAAAAAGTAAATATTTAATGTAGTCTCATAAACGAAAGTAACAAATCTGAGTCGGCCAATAACAGAAATAGCCATAAAGCTCCTGTACTTTGATAACAAGCTTATGTTTTACTTGCTTGATTAAATGATTTCCCTATAACTTTAAACTCTCTATAAATTATGAACTAGAATTGGCGGAGCCGATTTGAATCTATTTTCTGTCAGTGGCTGAACTGGTTTTTGTATTTTCATGGGTTGATAGTGTGTGCAATTTATTTGTGATTTCTCCTCCTGATATGTTAAGTCTGCCTTTTTGCTGTTTGATTTATGGCATGGATTGGCCCTACTGATGATTTACAGCCATCTTCGAGTCGAGTGGATTCAACTAAACTTAATCAAACAACAAATTTGCAAAACAAAGATAATACGGACTTGGTGGATTCTGAGTTATTGAATTTAAATCAAATTGACCCTGATAGTCTTTTTCAAGTATTGACTGAAAATGTAGAATGTAGATGAATGTTTATATTATAACACTAGCAAACCCCCCACAGCTATCCGAAATAATCAATTTTTTTATCATTCACATCAACATTCGTCCTCTCCACAAACATCACGGTGATTAGGTAAATTCCTTAGCCCTTTGCCGATCTCCACCAGATATCATTTGCATAACGGAAACTAGACTTCAAGCTGAACCTCTAATAGATGTTGGTCTGCCTGGATACACCTTCATACATGAAAACTCTCCTACAATTGTCGGTGATGTTGCTATGTATATAAAGAAGTCAATTAAATTTGAAAGACCTAGTAAATATAATTTTGAAGTATCAGGATGTGAAAACATCTGGATTGACGTTAAGCTTAATAATAATAAAAGCTTAGTAATTGGAACTGTATATACGGGTAGACATCCAAATCAGAACCCTTCCTTTTTTATAGAAAAATTTAGCGAAATCTTACATCTGTTAAATGTAAAAAATTCTACGTGTTTTGTTCTCGGAGATATTAACATAAATGGTAACAAATCAAAAATGTCCACCCATGCTGTTGACTACACCAATATCTTGAAAAGTTACTCCTTTTCTCAGTTAATTGACAAGCAAACAAGAGTTACCGATCTTTCTCAAAGCAACATTGATCACATAATTACTAATGATCATAAATCGCATATTTCATCGGGAGTAATTGAGTATGGGGATTCAAGCGACCACTATCGAGTATTCGTTTCGGTAGACAAACTTAAGAGTTATATTGCAACACCGCCAGAGCAAATTTTTTTTTGAAATCGGAGGAATTTTCAGGCTGATCAACATTGCAATGATTTAGAATCTAGTTAAAATCAACTTTTTGCTGGCTTTCCTTTTGTTGATGCATCAAATGTAAATGACATTTTTTCAAAATTTATGGAAATGTTAATTCAAATTACTAATAAACATTCCCCCTTGAAACAACTATCTACGCGGCAAATGAAATTGCAACGAAACCTTGGATTACCAAAGGAGTCTTTACGTCAATTCGTCACAAGCAACAAATATACTCATCATTTTTCTTGTCCTGTAGTCCGGCTTTTGTTGCTTATTTCAAGAAATATGCTTATCTTTTAACAAAAATTAAATGCGCTGCAAAACGTAAAAAGATTGAAGAAGGAAAGTATAACCCAGGTACTACATGCCAAGTACTGCGTGAGTTCATTTCAACAAAGAAAAACCTGAATTTACCTACTTTTGTTAGAGATGAATCAAACGTCTCTCTAAAATGATGCAATTTACATCGCTGAAGCTTTTAATGAACATTTTTCAGATATTGGAGATAAGCGTGCTGCGAAAATTCAAGTAAAAACATCTTTTAAAAGTTTTTTGAAAGGTCGAAATCCAATTTCAATGGCCTTGTTTTCGCCAACGTTTGTTCAAATTTACAATGCCATTCATTCTCTAAACAATAAAAAGTCTTCTTGAGTAAATACTATACCATCGTATTTTTTAAAAGTAGCCTCTTTAGTGATCACCCCATATCTGAAGCATCTATTCAATGTGTGTTTTAAAAACGGTTTATTTGCGGAAGTTCTGAAGGTATCTAAGGTAACTTCTATGTATAAATCCGGAGACAAAACTAAAGTTAACAACTATAGAATAGATCTATCTATTTATGCCATCATTATCAAAAGTTATGGAAAGCTACTCGTTGTAAGATTGTCAAGTTTCCTGAATGCCAGTGGAATTCTGTATAATCGGCAATATGGGTTTAGAAAAAAAAAGTACCATTACTCAAGCTGTTTTAAATCTAGTAACTAATTTGTATGATAACATTTCTAAAAACAAACTTTCTAGTCTTGTGGCAGTAGATTTAACTAAGGCATTTGACACAGTAAATCATAAAATTCTTCTCGAAAAACTTGAATGTTAAGGAATTCGTGGTATATGTAATGATTTGGTTAGAAGTTATCTTTCAAACAGACAACAAAAAGTGTATATTGCTCAAGAAAGTTCAACTATGCGCTTAGTCAAATCTGGAGTACCACAAGGGTGTGTTTTAGGTCCTCTGCTTTTCATAATATATATCAATGACTTGCACTTTAAATTACAAAGCTCAACTGTACAACTATTCGCTGACGATACTTGTTTGCTACTACCAAACATCTGCAAAAAAACTCTACAAGATGAGGCAAACATTAAACTTCAAAATCTCCATCTTCGGATGGATGCAAATAAATTGACATTGAACTCATCTAAATCAAATCTTATGCTGATCAATTCTAAATTAAGAGATAAGGAAAATTCGGCAATATAAAAACAGAAAAATCTGAAATTTGCATATCTTCTACAGTTAAATATTTAGGAATTTACATTGATGAAAAATTAAATTTTAAGTCCCACATCACATCGATTGTGGCAAACATTTTACTTGGCGTCGGTATTTTATACAAGATTAAAATTTTTTTTCCAACCTCAACTCTCTTATGTGTATATTACAGCCTTGTGCATACGCATCTAAGCTATGGCATCATCATATGGGAATCAACATACAAATCACACTTAGAAAAATTATCATCGCTCCAAAACAAAGCAATTAGGGCTGTTGGTGGTGCAGAGTGGAATGAAAGTTCCTCTCCTCTATTTTATAAATTTAAAGCTTTAAAATTTTATGATGTTTGTAAATATGAACTTGCAAAATTCATGCATCATGTACAAAACAAAACTCTACCTACAACTTTAACGAATTTTTTTGACGATGTGAAAAATGATTTAAATCTCAATACTAGGTCTAGAACACGAGAAAAATCAAAAGTACCTCTTTTTAAATCGTCAAAAACTCAAAAATTCAAAAATCTGTGAAGTATCAGGGTGTAACTTTGTGGAATTAACTATTGTTTAAATTTAAAAAAATTATCTTTTCGAAAATTTTCCACTGAATATAAATCCAATCGCATCCAAAACTAGAAATTATAATTATATCAGATAAATTCGACGTTAATCTGCACAATTTCGATGATGTCTGTACTATCATTAGAATGACTGAGAATAAATCTCTTTTATTATATGCCAGGTTAGCCGCTCGACTCGAAGACTTGATGTCACTTCGCGGTCTTCCTTCCGCATTATTCGGAATGTATACTTGTGTTGTTTTGCGTTTATTTTTTACTTTGTGTGTACATTGCGCAGTAAAAAATAAATTTACCTTACCTTACATTACAAATGTTCGGTAAATAACTTCAAGCATGTAATGACCCCCTCCAGGAAACGCGGTGGTCGTCTGATGTTACCTCGCACAGAAAACGACGCCCCGGAAGCACGTTACGCAGGAACTTACAAAAAAACAAATTAAAACTGCGTCGGCATTGGCGGTCTCCAAAGATTCTTCGAAAACAATATTTTTCTCACTAATCAGCGATTGATATCTGTACGGTCTCAAAAAAAGCAGAGTAGCAACGATCCGTGATAATGTTAGATGCTCAATAGCGATGAGTTTTTTCTCACAATATTAGTCAAGACCTGGTTTTATTCAAATGTAACGAGTATGATCAAACACTGTGCAGAATAACAGCAAAATAATATACTCAATAACAAAAAAGCAGCACATATTCCAACGATATAAATTTAACGGGAGGAAAATTCAGTAATGGGTGTGATTTTCATTTTGCAGATTATATTGCCAACCAATAACATTTGACAGACATAAAAAAGTCACGCATTCAAAAACATCATTCCATTCGAGGAATTTCAAATTTAAATATGTCAACATTATTTATAATACAATCATTAATGAATGATTTTTACCCTGTTTTTTTTTTCTACCATTTGAGGCTACGCCTTAAAGTATTTATAGGATGTACATCAAAACGATAAACAAAAAGCTTTGTCCTAGAAACTTCAAAAAGCTTTGCAGACATGAAACTGGAGAAAATGAGTTGCAATTACGAATATATATCGAAATATGAATTTGCAATTTGTACACTTACTGCAGTCTATATGATTCCCAATACTAAAGAAAATTTTCATACGTGGGAACACTATAACAAACTCAATTGCAGCATACTATTGATAATTCCTCCTTTTTAGCATAGTTAAATTACAGTATAGTGACCACCTTAAAGAATCGAAAATAAAACACATTTCAATACCAGCTAACAATATCGAAATATATACAGTATCGGTACATTGTAAATCAATTCACAATTTTAACACTGTAGCCTACAGTGTATAAGCTACGTACTGTATTTTCATACTATCTGTCATTTATAAGTCAATTTAATCTTGGGATGTAAAGTTATCGTAGCACTGGCTTCTGTTGACGGAGACTCAAACGCTTTCAGCCATAAACTCGATTCGTCCGTTGATGGATTTTTCCAAGCAACTGGATTGGTTGCGTCCTCTGAAACGTAGCAAGGTAAAGATAATTTGACCAATTATACAGCATAGTTGCCGGTATATCAACGATAGCAAAAAGAAAAAAATGTACCGAAATTAAACAGGAATTACTCAAAGCACTGATCATACTCATGCTAAAAAGTAAAGAAGTCTTTTTAAAAAGTGCTCCAATTCATATCCCTTTAGGTATTTTTACTGAAATCAAATCTATCTGATTAGTGGTTGGTGGTTGAGTAAAACCGATTACAGTGGTCGAGTGGATAGAGCGTCAGCTACTGAAAAGATAGACTCTGGTTCAATTACCGGGCAATTCAACCAAAAAATTAACAAAGTGCTCGACCAATTGGGGATTTAAACAAATTGATAAAGTGCTCGACCAATTGGGACCCCGATTGGTCAACCAAAAGATTATGTAAATTGATATTTACAGCATTCTTGCTTGACGTTCAACTTGTGTTTAAAGTGTGAAGCCTCCACCATGTGTGGTAGATAGAACTTATGGGCAGATAGCAGCTTGACTCAAAGGTCGAAAGATTCCTTCGCTGTCACCTGGTCTAGGCAGCTTGGTGAATAAAAATGTGATTACGATTATAATTTAACTCGAAACTCCAATCCAACTTTCCCTCTTAATATACCCAAAATTTTTACTTTTCGCTGTAATTTGGAAAAACTGTACATCTTTAGTTTTTAATTAAGTTGTCTTGGTCAGAAAACAGCAAAGTCTTCCATTGATGAGAGTCGACAATAATAAGTTTTTACATGATTATCTTGGGTTAGATCTGTACGTATTGTACTGGGTCCAATCTACTGTAAATTGTTGTCAAACGAAATTGCTTACCAACACCATTGGATAATCGAATTCCACCGACCACAGGGTGGCGCCCACGAGACGATGTCACACCGCCAATTACTATTTCAATCGACCTTTCATTGAATTCTTCTGCGGTAAATCCCCGAAACACAAATCTGTGGTTGTATCTATAAAAAATCTCTTAAAATCAAATAAGGGTTGCAAGATTCAGAACTAAAACCGACAAACGGTCGAGTCGAGAGCAGCTGATACTGAAACAAAACAATCGGGTTCGATTCCTGGTTTGGCCAAACCGAACTTTTTTAAAATTTACCTCTTTCGTTCTTGGCAATCAGTATTTAAAGACAGCATGAAGCCTCGACCGTGTATAGTTAGTAGACTAGTAGGCAAATGGCAGCATCACTCGAAAACCAAAAAGCGTCCTGGACAAGGCAACTTTGTGAACAAAGACGAAATTACATTAGTACTTACAAAGTGACAGGAATACATGTTTACCGACATTATTAATCAGCGAAGAATATATTTTGATGACTCTAAACTAATTTATGCATAAAATAAGGTTAGTTCGAGACCTTCAAAATTATTCGCAGTGAGAGAAGAGATTATAGCTTCTCGTTGTGACTCTTTGAATCAATCTTAGATAACACAATGATGTAACTGAACAAGCTTGACGTCCTTCGTGATGGAATCCTGGGAAGTCAAAACAACTTCCACTGGCAGTTAGGTGGGCAGACCAAACACCAACCTTGCAGCCGCAAGCTGATCGAGTCATTGATGCACAGAGCTGGACAGCGTTGTTTCGAGCTTTAAGCTCTCATCAGCAGCCCTAAGCATATCTAACCAAAGGTGTTCGCCAGCTGGACAAACCTCTCGGTCAAACTGGATAAATCTTAATGGCCTGCACGGTGGCCAGTGCCGTCGCCAGAGAAAATGAAGTGAGGGGGCACCAGCCAAAAGTGCGGGGGCACTAAAATTTGCCCATAAAAACTGATCTTTAGATCTTGATTTTGCTAAGAGGGATGATCCAATAATTAAATGTAATTTTTTTCGGACAAAAACAGCCTGATTTAGCCCCCGTGCTGAGCAAACTACTGCAACTCAAGCGTGTCACAGACGGGACATAGCCACTAAACATTTAGTGACCGTGGACGGGGGCCTGGGGGCGGAGCCCCAGACCCTGGTCAATTTTTGCGATTTTGCAGCAAAACACTTTGAAAAAAATTCCATCACGTATTGTTTCATGTCATATTTACTAACGAAGTACCAGAAACGATTCTGCAGGCTTTCATCTCTCTTTAGCGACACATCCGTAAAGGCGTGTTAATAAGACGGAATATTGCGTCAGATTTATGTGACACAGCAGTTGGTTGACAGCAACTTTGCAAAGAATTGAGAAAACGTCAAAAAAGAATTATGTTTGAACGTAATTATTCCATTGGTGGGCAAGTTAATGCAAAACGTTAGCTTCGTTAACCACTAGTCCGTTAACAAACTTCACACCTCCGTTAACGTTAATCCGTTATTTTCAGATTTAATTAACGGAAGTTAATAAAGTCCGTCAATCCGTTAACATTTTGCGTGAAATTTACATTTTTTCTTATTCACTCGCTTCTAGAACACGTAAATCACACTTTTGAGCTGATTGTAAGGAAATATTTATTGTTATGGTGTTTTTTTGTGCTTTGGAAGTTACATTTTAAACTCTATTCTAATTTCAAGATAAAAATAAGTTCAAATGCACTAACGAAGCTGCGATCGAAAAATCTTTAGAAATCGCAAACAGCGATAATAAACAGACCTCTAAGGCCGCAGCTTATTCTTTGTCACAAAAAAGACCTCCTTTCTTCGCTTTCTTCTATAAAACTCGTGCTAATACGCAATAAGTGCTACCACTGCAAACTGGTTTGTACCGGTACGATGAATGAATGGTGCAAGATATTAACGATAAAAACCTTAACGGAAGTTAACAGAACTTAACGGAAGTTAATTTAGTCCGTTAACATGAAAAAACTTTTTAACGGATTAACGAGTTCAAGAAAAAGTTAGCTTCGTTATTAACGGAATAACGGACTTGTGCCCACCTATGAATTATTCCTTTTTCCATTATTGTGTGTTGTCGAGTCATTAAATGATGTTCCAACAACAGTATTTTGAGAAAACCTAAATTGGGGGGGGCACAAGCAACGTTAGCGGGGGCATTCCCTCCTGGCCCCTCCCGTAGTCACGGTACTGACAGTGGTGGAGAGTTTTTAGGAAATAAACGATTTTTCACTTGAGTACTTCACAAAACAAGTGAAAAATTGCTGGGTTCTTGTAGTAAGGACAGCCAGGGGCGTATTTAGGGGGGGGCCATTGGGTCATGGCCCTCCCCTTTGGGTCGCCAGGATAGTATAATTAGCATAGAATAGTATTCAAAATTGCGGCATGCCCCCCCTCTTTGCAAGTTGGGCTGAAGCTTTGATCACACAAAGGGTATGTTTCATTCGTTTTTTTTTGGCCTGCACCCAATTCAGGGCAACAAATCGGACTAAATTGAGTAATGACCTTTGAGTAGAGACCTGTTTTTTTTGCTCTTCACCTAATTTTGGGCAAAAAATCGGACTAAATTTTAGTGAAGACCTTTTTTTATTTTATTTTATTTTGTCTTCACCTAAATTTGGGCAAAAAATCGGACTGATTTTGAGTGGAACAATTTTTTATTCTGATCTTTGTTTTTCTCAAATTTTCTGAAGTTCCTGGCCCCCCTCCCCCCTTTCAAAATCCTGCGTACGCTACTGAGGACAGCCATAGGTTATACTTACTACAAGTTAATGGAAGTTGATCTGACTTCCCAGGAGTCGACCCCGAAGGACTTCAAGCTTTTCGGTTTTGTTTTTCGTGGTCACGCAGAGGGTAGCCCATGCAGTAATTTTAAACAATTACCGCAAGGGCTGTGGTTGTCCTTACTACCCTATTGGGATAGGCTATGGCTGTCCTTACAACAAGAGCCAGCGATTTTTCACTTGTTTTGTAAAATACCCAAAGCAGAGGTGGAGTCCTCGAGAACGTCCTTGGCCTCGAGGACGTCCTCGAGGACACATTTTGAGGTCCTTGGCCTTGGCCTCGAAGCCTCAAGTCCTTGGCCTCGAAGCCTTTGGTCCTCGAAAATTGCCCTGTCCTCGGCTTGAGGACAGCACTATTTTTGAACCGTTGAAATTTTGTTGAAAACGCGAGAAACCTAGCGGAAAATTTGTAAATACCTTTTTTATTTTGCGCAATTAGAACATAGGCTTAGCCAAGCGGGCCTCCCCCCAATTGAAATTTCATCAATGACAAAAATGTGACAAAAAAGCCTATTGTTTCTTCAGTTTTGGCTTCTTTTTAGCGTTTTTCGTTTACACCAGTAGCGAACAACAATATTGAAGACCAAGGGCTCCGGGACCCTCTAAAATCAATTTTTGCCAGCCAATTTAAACGTAAATCTGGAAGAAATGGATAGTTTTCATCCTAAAAGTTGCTATCTCAGGATCACATCTAGCCTTTTTATGAACGTAATACATTAACCAAGGCTGGATTTACCACAATATGGCGCAGTACCAGCTAAGGGCCCTGCGCTCAAATCTTAAGACTTTTTATGGTCTTCACCTACATTTGGCAGAAAGATGTTGCGAAAATCTCCAAAGTGCCAGGGGCCCAGCGCGATGGAAATCCGGATCGGCAATAACATGGCAAGTAGCGTAGCCGGGGGCGGGGTGGGGGCTATATTCCCCCCATTGGCATGTCAACCAAAATGCAGAATAAGAAAAACACCTCGTTTTTAGCTCTTCTGAGACTGTCTTTTGCGCTGGAATTGACTAAAAAGTGATTTAAAGCAGTTTTTGAAACATATATTCAGAGGGGGGGCTAATATGTCAAAAATTAAAGTCACCAATCAATGAAAACTTTAAAAATGCCCAAAAATAAGCAATCAAATTTGATCGCTAGTGTAAAAACGCCTTTATAAAATAATAAACCTTTATAAATAAGCCTTTATAAAATACAGACGAAATAGATTACTCCGTACGAGTTTTGTTTAATAATAGGATTTTATGATTTACCTGCATGTAAACAAGAGAACTGCACTGTTATCATTAGCCACTTCCCACATAGCCCGATAATGCAACCAGTTGAATCATGTTGCACTGGTAATTTCTATGCCACGTTTTAAAAGCATTATTTCTTATTAAAATAGCTCTAAAATTAAGTTATATTAGCAAAAAATGCAAAATTTGCGAGCGCTGGGGGCTCCGCCCCCAAACCCCCGTACCTCCGGCGGCTGGGGGCTTTGCTCCCAGACCCCCAAAACAGCCCCCCCCCCCCCCATTGCGAATTTCTGGCTGCGCGCCTGACACATGGTTAGTAAGAAAAACTACTCATCTCTTGTACTATTTTTCAATAACAATTCATAAATTCACCTCCACCTCGCCAGTTTTTACGCACAAAATACTTTTTTAAAAAATTAGCCATGGAAAATGCTGATTGAACAAATCGTTGAACTTCAGTAAAGGGAGCCTGGGCCCCCTGGCCTAACATGCACTTCTATAACTGGTTATTTTCATGACAAAACAAAAATCTCTAAGGAAAATCTTCGAGTGAGTTTTCATTTACCGTTAAAATGTTGCACGAGTCAATGCACCTTACTTCCCTCTACCTGGAGCAAACCACGTACAATTAAACTTTTACACCAAAATGCAAGATGTTAAACGTGTTTTGAACTTAAATTGCAACTAGAAGGAGGATTAAACAATTTAATTTTTTTTAATTGGCTTTCAAATGTCAAAAATCTAGTGCTTTTAAATGGTTCTAAACATGTGCGAAGTGTGATTCAATGGCATTAAAATAGCTTTTTTTACCAAAAAATTACAAAAAATCGCACAACAGCTGGTCTGTGATACGTTTGAGTTACACTGGCTTTCTCAACACGTCTCTAAAGTTACGTATTTGCACTTTTCAACTATATTAGTTGAGGCCCTCTCCCTTTGCAAAATCCTGGTTAAGTGAAAAACAGGCAAATTTTTGATGACGTCATTGCATGTGATTTGTGGTTTAAGCCTCCCTATTCAAAAATTCTGGCTACGCCTTTAAATTGGAGATTGCCTGAAAAACTTTTTTGAAGACCTTTTTTTTTGGAGAACACTTGCGGCTGTGTCCTTGGTCCTTGGCCTTGGCCTCGAGCATTCCTGTTCTTGGCTTTGAGAGGGTCTGTCCTTGGAAAGGCTGTCCTTGGCCTTGGCCTCGGATTTTTTTTGTGTCCTTGGCCTTGGCCTCGAGCTTTGTGTCCTCGACTCCACCTCTGACCCAAAGTGAAAAATCGTTTATTTCCAAAAAAGCCTTGCCGGTGTGCAGACCGTTAAGGTTTGTCCAGTTTGGCCGAGAGGTTTGTCCAGCGGGGAAATACCTTTAGTTAGATATGCTGAGGGCTGCTGATGAGAGCTAAAAGCTCGAAACAGCGCTGTCCAGCTCTGTGCAACAATAACGTAATATTAATCACAATGATGTGATAGCTAAGATTGATGCAAAGAGTCATAACGAGAAGCTTGCATCTTCTCACTATTCATTCATGGATTCTATTCGTCAAAAGGGTGCTCTGCGTTGGTGTGGTCAAACAGACGCAAAATACTTGGTTCATACAAATGAATTAACGAATCGTCAAATCAAATAATTTGTTGCAAGTAATCTGCAGCCTGAAAAGATCATCATGTAAAGCTAATCAGCTGAAACTAGGTTTAAAGTGATTGTGAATCGCTTTTTTTTGGCTTTAGAAGGACGTAGGCACCAAACAAGAAAGGTCAAATATTCAAACATACTGTTCAGTACTTCGCTCATAGGTTTACTCGTAATCTGCTTTCGAGTTATTGACCTAATTTTGAGCTCGCTTGGAACTTTTATTATGACGTCACTTGGTCTGGTTGTTTTATGCTTCTTGGAGCTCGTGGGTTGGAGAATAAAGAAATGATCGCTTCGCAGCTTCAAAGCCGTCAGCGTTGCCGCGGTTTTACAATTCATTGCGATTTGCAGCAATGACCCCAATCACAAGCTGGTCCGGTTAGTTGGTCGAGCGGCAACACGAACGTTTCTGCAGCCGTAGGTCTGAAGTTCAAATCTTGGGTCGGTCAAATCGGGCACAGTGTTGCCAACGGCTCACCACCGCTACAACATTGTTTCGCAAGGAGCTGCGTTGCCCGCAGGCTCAATAACGCGGAGAGGGGTCCCGCAAACTCGTTACACGCTTCGGCGCAATACGGCGAGCATAATGATTTGATTTGAGCACAAGCTGGCGCGGCGTGACATGAAAAATAAAGAAACAACAACTCAGCACAAGGTAACTCTTAATTGTGACACCGCATTATCAAATTAATACAAAACAATATTTCACTTCTACGTAACAAAACAGGTGATCGGTCCGACGACGATTTAGTTTCGTATAGAGTTATAGACCATTTTCAAGCACGTTTAAAGCGGACGCAACACAATGAGAAGTAAACCATGCAAGTGACGTCACCAAACACTTGCGAAGGTTGGCAAATGCTGCTTCGCTTTGATTTGCCTCCGCCAGCCTAAACGGACCTTCAGTTTGTGAGGTTTAAAAAAATTGCAATCCTTCATGACAGACTTAAACTAAATTGGAAAAAACTGAATTTCAACCAGCATCATTTGAACTAAAAACTTACTTGGGGTTGCAAGTGTCTTTTTGTATTTCGCTTTTCATTTTCGATCCATGAAAGCGGTCAGGCAAAAGATAACATTTCACGTAAGTTTTTGCTTTTTGTCTGAAACAGTTTATAAAAAAAATGGTAAATGAAAACGTTATTTTGTGTTTAGTTCAGTTACCCTGTCCAACACCATCATTCAAAACAACGTTTTCCAAAACTGCTAAAGTTTAAACTTTGGGATGTTGAAATACTGCACCATCCTTGTAAGCTTCTCAATAAGTACTCAATGAGCTCAATTTTGAATAATTTTAACAAAATAATTTTGTTTTCTGCTCAATACCAGAAGCACTTTCCAATTATTATCAATAATTAATAGCATCTTTTGAAACTAGAATCCAAAATATTTGATCACAAAACCACTAACTCTTTTATTATAAAAAGTAATCCCGCTACTTTGCAGAAAGAATCCACAGCCCCTAAACAAATTATGACATTTTCAGTTTTTCAATTGTTCCGTCAGAGACTCTTTATTTAGTACACCAGAAACAGACGCGCGGAGAAAAAAAGAAGAGAACTGAAGAAAAATGGTTTGCTCTTGTTCCAAAGTTTCTTTGCGGTCACGCATATTTGACTGATTTGATTGGACGTATTCGTAGAACGAATAGACTGTAAAGATAAAAAGCCAAAACTGTCAGTTTCGAGTCCACTAATAAAGAGTCTCTGGTTGGATTGCGTAATTCCTTAAGATCTTGCGCTTAATTTGAAATCGTAGAACAGAAATAATTAAACTAAAGCTCTTTATTTAAAGAGGCTTTTAGCTCTGCAACCTACTGTAGAATCAGGCTGGTAATGACACGTTTTTGTGCAACGTTGTGTATTAATTGTTTTAAAGAGCTTATTAGGTATAACCTTTACGATGCGTTACATAATGCCTCGCCAAATCAGGCAAATGGGGCGGTTTGAAAACAACGCTTTAACTTCCTTGCCAGGACAAACTGTTAAATCTTTATTTCTTGACTCGAAATCTATGTTTTATCTGTCGAAATGGTTTCAAGACCAACATTTTTTCTTTTTTTCAAAAGTTGAAATTACAGTATATTGGTTACAAAAATTCTAGCCGTTTTGATAAGTCATTAAGTATTGTTTAAAGGCACATCAGTCTTCTAGTCAATTATCTTTGCGACTAGTACAATTAACGCGCAATGAGAAAGAGATAATAAAATTAATCACCTTAAAGAGGTTGGGAGATTCAAATCGTTAGCTCCTTTAACAAACACACAAAGTTCTCCATCTTCATCCATTTTCGCTCCGCTTTTCCGATCTTTCGTGATCGATATTTTTGCTCCTGATCTTATTGCATAAGCCTTTCGGGTTAAAACATCCAAATGCTTATTTTCTGGAAAACGCCTAGAAATTAAAATTGAATGTTTTCTTTAATTCAAAAAAGATTATGTGAAGTTTGAAAAAAACTTTAATTTTGCTCATCACTGGCGCAGTTAGCATCAATTTAGCTCAACATTTATTGCTAATGTCCAACTCATTACGCGTTTAAATAAAACAAAATACATAATCGTATCAATGTACATAATCAGCAACGAAGGAAAAACAAGGGGACTACGAAAGGATTGCTAAGTCTTCGAGTCAAGCAGCCACCCTATATTGTTAAGCAATTTGCCAATAAATTCGAATGAAAGCTAATAGCATGTAGATGTCATTAGCAACTTGCTTTGTTTTACATCAACATATTCAACTGAATTCATCTGCAATAGTTTATTAGTAATTTGCAATTAGCCGGTCTTTGTAGTTAATTTGGAATTTTCGAAAATTATTTTTCCTTATATCGGAAGAAATATTTCTCCAAATAATGACGCCTTTGTATTTTATTAAACGTTGCATTCGGGATGTTTTATAAAGTGGAATGCGATAGCTGCAACCAGCAGTCACTTGACACCTGGTGTCTATTACATGGTTTTGATTTAAATCAGCAAACTAATTTTGGAAATTCAAAGGAAGCTGTTATTGAAGTGGCGGTATATGAATTTACCTAATCCAAAGTCGACTAAGTCGTTTATTTTGAGGATGTTTAGTTTCTTATATGCTGTAGTACTGCTCTGCAATGGCTTAATCCTTCGATTAATTTTATTGCATTATTTTGAAGTGTTGTTAAAGAATTTAGGTAAGTACAAACTGTAGCAGACCAAGCTGAGATGCAGTGAATTAGATGAGGATGAAAGAGCATATTGTACAAAAGAAGTATAGAATTTTTTGGTAAATAGTGTTTGACTTTGAACATTACACGTAGGGTTCTTGGAAAGCTTAGAATGGAGGAAATTAGTATGAGTTTTGAATGTGAGGTTATCATCTATTTGTACACCATGACATTTAACTGTTTTGGAAAGATTAATTTTTGAGCCGTCACGGAGAATAGTCAAATGTTGAAAAGCAGCTTTATGATTGCATTTTTGGCGATATAATCAAGGCTGAAGATTTTTAAGAGCATCAATACGCAATTTGTTTGCAATTATCCATTCAGAAATAGTTTTCAAGTCAGAGTTAATTATCTCTTGCAACTTTTTAAGAGTTTGAAGCACCCTCACTTAGACCAGCCACATAAAATCCTAATCCCAGTATGCAAACTTTTAAAAGTGTTTCGGACTTGACCAGTTAGTCAGGCAGCTAAAAGGGCTTCGTCAGCAATATTAAATCCTTTTAAATTGCGTCCAAATGTGAGCGACATAGTCGTATGATGCATAGGTGGGCAAGTTAATGCAAAAAGTTAGCTTCGTTAACCACTAGTCCGTTAACAAACTTCACACCTCCGTTAACGTTAATCCGTTATTTTCAGCTTTAATTAACGGAAGTTAATAAAGTCCGTTAATTCGTTAACATTTTGCGTGTAATTTACATTACTTTTTATTCACTCGCTTCTAGGACACGTATTGGCGCTGTTGACTTAACTGTAAGGAAATATTTATTGCTATGGTGGTCTTTTCGTGTTTTGAAAGTTACATTTACAGTCTAATCTAATTTTAAGATCAAAATACGTTCAAATGCACTAACGAAGCTGCGATCGGAAAATCTTTTTAAATTGTGAACAGCGATAATTAATAAACCTGTGAGGCAGCAGCTTATTATTTGCCACAAAAAAGACCTCCTTTCTTTGCTTTCTTTTAAAAAACTTGTGCTAATACGCAACAAGTGTTACCAGTGCAAACTGGTTTGTACCGGTACGATGAATGAATGGTGCAAAATATTAGCCATAAAAACCTTAACGGAAGTTAACAGAACTTAATGGAAGTTAATTTTGTCCGTTAACATGAAAAAACTTTTTAACGGATTAACGAGCTAATGAAAAAGTTAGCTTCGTTATTAACGGAATAACGGACTTATGCCCACCTATGGTTTGATGTGAAGTTTCCAAAAACATACAAAATGTCATCCACTATGATGCCGAAACGGCTATTAATTCTTTTGACAAATCACAAAAATTGCCCAGAACTTGGGTGTTCTTTTCGAAAGCCCCAGTCCATTATCAGTTTGAGAAGCAGCAGCTTAGTCACCACACAGCCTGCTGGCTACATGTTTTAAGTAGAAAAAAAAGCTTTGGATTTCAACCTCCCAAACCTTAGCAATCCAGGTAGTCATAAATGAGCACAAGTCCGTTAATCTGTTAATAACGAAGCTAACTTTTTCTTGAACTCGTTAATCCGTTAAAAAGTTTTTTCATGTTAACGGACTAAATTAACTTCCGTTAAGTTCTGTCAACGGACTAAATTAACTTCCGTTAAGTTCTGTTAACTTCCGTTAAGGTTTTTATCGCTAATATCTTCCACCATTTATTCATCGTACCGGTACAAATCAATTTGCACTGGTAATACTTGTTGCGTATTAGCACGAGTTTTATAGAAGAAAGCGAAGAAAGGAGTTTTTTTTGTGGCAAATAATAAGCTGCAGCCTATTAATTATCGCTGTTCACAATTTCCAAAGATTTTCCGATCGCAGCTTTGTTAGTGCATCCGAATTTATTTTATCTTGAAATTAGATTAGACTGTAAAACGTAACTTCCAAAACACAAAAAGACCACCATAGCAATAAATATTTCCTTACAATCAGCTCAACAGCGTCAATACGTGTTCTAAAAGCGAGAGAATAAAACGAAATGTAATACACACGCAAAATATTAACGGATTAACGGACTTTATTATCTTCCGTTAATTAAAGCTGAAAATAACGGATTAACGTTAACGGAGGTGTGAAGTTTGTCAACGGACTAGTGGTTAACAAAGCTAACGTTTTGCGTTAACTTGCCCACCTATGCTGGTAATGCGTCTGAGATTCATGAAACAAAATTGAAGCATGTTTTGGCAGAAGTTGATAAGTGACATATTCAAAAAATGAGTTTTTCGTATTTTTCAAGTTATTTACTAAAAATGTCTTCCTTAAGTAAAAGCTTATGTTTATTTTCAATTATTTTTTGATAATAAATAGCTTATTATGTTGCACTTGACAATGGAGCCAAATGAATGTTTAAAACTTTAAACGCGAGTTTCTCAAAACGGCGAAATGCGACTTATCAACTTTTGCCAAAACGTACTTCAATTAAAGTTAAACTTGCCTGTTTATTACCTTCATTCCAACTATAGACAGAGACAGACAGAGACATTATTTTGTTTTGCCACAAAAGTGCAACTTCGAATAATTAATTTACGTTTAATAACAAGTGTATAAATATAAACTCTTAGCGACCAGGAGTCTGGAAGGGACTTTTCGGTCTTCGGGTCAACAAACTCCTGTTGGCATATGCAATTGGCTAAATTAAGAGTTGTGGTTTGTGAAGTCACTGTTTTACATCCAAATAAATTTTAAGTTGTGCAAAGTTTTGCGAGCGTTACTTTGCCAATGATGCTTTTCATGTATTGACGGCTGCTCTTTTTGAATTTTACGAAGGAAAGATTTCTAATGTTTTTTGGTAAACAATTCCAGATTTTAACCCCTTTGTGTTTTATTGAATTTTGACCTAATTTCTTTTTGAATAGGGGTAGATAGAATTTTTCGTCATACACACTTCTCAAGTGGTGTCTACTTGCGCTAGTCACAAATTCGTAGTAATCATCAAATATCGCGGGCTGTAGACGATGCACAGTAATACATAAATTTGGCTACTTCGCAGAAGTGAATTTGGTTAATATGGACAAAATCATTCTTTTCACACAATGGCTTTATTCTTTGTTTAAGTTGCCAACCATCAATAACTCGAAAACGTTTGTTTTGCAGTACTTGAAGTCTTTTTAGAAGATAGTTTGCCGTAGAGCCCCATATCATTATTCCATAGCATAAATGAGGGAAAATTAAAGAATAGTAAACCGAAATCAATATCTGTTTAGGGGCAAAATGTGGAAGCCGAAATAGAATTCCCAACGCTGTTGGTATTTTGGCCTCAATTTTGTTAATTTGATTTGTAAATGACAAAGTTAAATCGATTTCTATGCCCAGATACTTGGCTGTTGAAGTGATATTAATCGGGATATGGTTGATAGCCAAGTTAATAGACTTAGGGTTAATTTTACGGTGAGAAATTAGCAAAGCTTGAATTTCATAAGGATTAAGTGCCAAACAGTTTGAAGTCAACCACTCGCATATGTGAAATAATTCACTGCTACAGAATCGTACCAAACCACCAAGACAAGTATCACAAAAATAAAAAGACAAGTATCATCTGCGAATAATTGAGGAGATGTTTTTGGAGCATTTTCCAGATCATTTATACAAATCAAGAAAAGTGTTTGCCCTAGAATCGATCCTTGGGGGACTCCGCTAGCAACTAACCATGTAGAAGAAAATCATCCAAAAATATCTACAAATTGGGTGCGATTAGAAAAGTAGCTTCGAAGTAGGTAATTGGCCACCCCACGAATATCGAAATGATTCAATTTGTTTGGTAAAATGTGATGATTTACAGTATCGAAAGCTTTTCAAATATCTAGTAGAATTAAAAAAGCATGTTTTCGCAATTGAGATTATCATAACATTGGGAAGCTATGTCATTTATAGTTTGTATGGTTGAATGATTTTTTCTAAAGCCAACTTGTCGATTGTAAAATATATTATTCTTTTAGCAAAACTTCAGTAGCCTGTTTTGAATTAGCTTTTCTAAAATTTTGGAGAAACAGGTAAGTAACGATATTGGGCGGTAGTTTGTAACTTCGTTTTTGGATCCTGCCTTATGGATTGGAACAACTCGAGCAATTTTAAAACAACTGGGAAAAAATCCAAATTCGAATCCAAAGGAAAATAAAAAAACACAGGTATGGCGATAATACAAACGCTAGTTTAAGAACAAAAAATGGAGAAATTTTATCCGCTCCAGTTGATTTTTTTGTTTTTAGATTAGCTATTATGTTATAAATTTCATATGGAGATGGTGGGTCAAGATAAATGGAGGGCAGTTCGGGTCTGGTTAAGAAGGTTTTATAATGAAATTCGCTAACGGGCTCAGTCAAGGTTTGTTGAACCATGGTTGAACCTTGTCAGCAGTAAAATCAGTTAAAGAGCAAAAAAAACAAAAACGTCTTCACTCCAATTAGTCCGACTTTTTGCCCAAAATTAGGTGAAGTCCAAAAAAAAAGGTCTTCACTCAAATTTAGGCCAAAAACAAAGAACTTCGCCTACCCTTTGTGTGCTCAAAGCTTTTGCCCAACTTACAAATGGGGGGCATGCCGCAATTTTGTATACTATTCTATGCTAATTATACTATCCAGGCGATCCAAAGGGGGGGCATGGTCCAATGGCCTCCCCTAAATACGCCCCTGCTTGTCAGCAACGCAAAAAACGTAATGTCACCCGTTACGTCAGTATAGTCACTATACTGACGTAAAAGCTAGGACATGTTGAAAATTTTATATGCGGCATCAAATTTTAATGAATTTTTTGGTAGGCAAGAAATTGTTTATCAATATCTTACCCTTTCAATTATGATTTCAAGGTAGAAATAAAGTGAAACTTAAGCGATACGTATTTCAAATTACCTTACGATACCAGAGTTTACCAATCGGATTTCGTTTAGTCAGGTTCAAAATTATCAAAGCTCTGTAAGACACTTTACGCATACCAAAATTTTGAGTTGGAAAATTTTTGATAATTTTCTGTTCGGTTGTTTGTTAAATTGTAATTGTAATTGCATTTTATTCAAAAAATTGCCTTGGCCAGGTGACAGCAAAAGCACGATTCGGTCTTTGAGTTAAGCTGCCACCTACCCAGGCCTTCACACTGTCTCTGTCTACCACACACGGTGGACACTTCACACTGTCCATTTTCAATGCTGAACGTCAAGCAGGGAATCTCTGAATACCAATTTTTATAGTCTTTGGCTTGATCCGATTATATTCACTTTAAAGATGAGATTGCCCTGTAGTCTATTATCTTAATTTAACAATTACAATTCAAAAATGCCTTTGTGGTTAAATGCTTTAGCTGGACTTAAATTTTAATTTAGGATTTCATGAGTATGGATGAAATTATGATTCATTTGACCATTAACTTGAGATAATCAATTTTCAATACTATAGATAAGCATACCAGCAGGACTCTCAATCAAGCATCTCTGACATTTTTTTCATTCCATTAATATTCGAAGTATACTGTAGCCTATTTTGAAGTTACCTAAAGTTAAAGTGTGCTCTATTTGAAAATTAGATTATTGTTGAATAATGTTGCAATTTAAACTGTTAAAAGCTGAAACAGTAACGTATAGGTGTATTACATTTCTAAAGTTTTATATTGGAGTTACACGTTTCTTTTCTTACGCTAAAATAGCTCGAATACATAGAGTACAACGGGAATAGTTTTTTGTCACATTATTAGTTTGTGGTTCAAAGCAGTCTAATATTGCACTTACGTTCCTTTGGACGGGAATGTTTTTTGCCTGACAGCATTAGGAGGGAGATAAGTTAAACTGATATCAATTGTTCCAATTTGGTCCTGCAACATAAAAACACAACATTAAAAACTTTGCCACCTATGAAAATGTTGCAGAAAACAAACTATCAGATTATAACTGCTTAACCTTATATTGGGTCTTTGATTCGCAAGAAATAAATTTGTCTGCGGAGGATTGCATGAAGCAGCGTAAATTATTAGGAAATGACTATTTCACCGGAAAATTTTAAGTTTTAGAGAATAAGGCAAAAACGAGGAATAATCACCTGGGCATCATTTATTTGCTTTTTTAAGGGTCAAGATTAGTGTTTTAGTTAGGGCTTAGGTTAGGGTTAGATTTGGGGTTAGTTTTAGACTAAGAATTTAAGTTTGGGTTGGATTTGAGGCAGAATTAATAACAAAATTAATAATTAATTAATAATAATCCGATCAGTGGTCGAGTGAATAGAGCGTCTTCTACTGAAGCGGTAGACGCGGGTTCGATTCCCGGTCGAGTCAAACCAAAAACTTTAAGTAATTGGTATTCACAGCTTCCCTGCTTGACGTTCAGCAATTAAAGGGACAGTGTGAAGCCTCCATCTTGTGTGGTAGACAGATGGACAGGTGGCAGCTTGACGCGAAGACCGAAAGGTCCCTTCGCTGTCTCCTGGCCAAGGCAACTTGGTGAATAAATGTAACTACAAAAAAAACTAGTTAAAAATTTCTGGTGAAATAAAGTCTTTCAAATTATTATTAAAAACAAAAAAGGTACAAAACTGATATAGAAATCGGTATTCACAGCAATAGGGAGAGTGTGAAGCCTCCATCATACAGCATCTGGTAGACAGGTAAGCGGGAGCTTGACTCGAAAACCGAAAGGCCCCTTTCCTGTCTCCTGGTCAAGGCAACTTAGTAAACAACGATGTACAGTAAATACAATTCACTCTTTTTACTTGTTGAATTCACGATACAATTTTGTGGTTCTGGTTTTGATTGTTTATCTTTTTTCAATTTTTTTCCTGTCCTTTCTCTTTTTTTCCAGAACGTACAAAAAAGTGCCACAAAAATGGGTATACTGTCAAAGTAAGTGTTTTCTGTTTCTCAAACAATTTATCCGGTTTATTCACAGCGGGAAATTAACAGCTGGTTGCTTTAACATCACAAATCTTGTTTGTTCAAACTTTCATAAATAATGAATGATTATGTTGTTATGATAAGCTTTATTAAGACAAGGTAAAATTTAATGAATTCGTGGGATGATGTTCAAGAAATTTATTGTCATTGGAACGACCAACGCTTGCGTCGCGTGTTCCTTTGTTTTTGCTTAGCCATTTTTAAACTAACGATTGCGGAGTTTTAGAGTTTTGCTTATAACTCAAAAACAGTTTGGTCTAGCAACATGAAATTTTGACAGCAGTTCGAGGTTAATAAGTTTTATGTTTGTACCAAATTTCGAGGCAATAGGTCACGTGACTTAGATTTTAGGCCCTGAAAACCGCCCGGAAAGTTTGGCACAAACAGCGATCTCATTCAAAAACGGCTTAAGTATGGCAAAAAATCTTTCACATGTAATACTCTTTTATCTCAACCAACCCAATTTTGGCTGCGAAGAGGTTTTTTCTTTTTTTTTTTCTTTTTTTTTCTTTTTTTCCTTTTTTTGTCCTTTTTTTTTCCTAAATCTTTTACGCTCTTCTACTAAACCACAAAACATCAAAATCTAATGTTTGTGTAAAGTTGTTGAGGATGCAAACGCAATTTTTTCTCCCGAAATTTTTTGGGAACCCCCCAAAATGGGGCCCCAAAAATCGATTTTTTAACGGCTCAAGCTAGGGAGACATTTTCTTTGGAATCAGTAGATATTTAACAGACAAATATTTTGACATAGTTTAGAGGTACCACCCCCAAATGGGCCACCCAAAAATCAAGTTTTCTAATAGCTTAATTTAGGGTGCCAGTGTTTTTTGATATCAGTGAATATTTAACAGACAAATATTTGACAAAGCTTGGGGTACCACCCCCAAGGGATCCCCTCAAATGTACCCCCAAAAATCAATTTTTTGAACGGCTCAAGCTAAGGTGCCGGTTTTTTTTTATATCAGGAGATATTAAACAGAAAAATGTTTTGAGATAGTTTGGGGCTGCCACCCCCTCGAGGACCTCCCAAATGGACCCACGGGTGTCGGAAGCCTATTACTGTACACTGTTTTGAATTTTGGAACTCTAATGATTGGTAGAACCCGCCAGTTGATTTAGCGGCAACATAGTATACGCATATACGCTGATTGTTTTTAGATCTAACTGATGGTGCCCCGCTGGAATGAAATCGATTTCAATAAATAAAATAGTAGTTTATAATTTACGACTGATTTCGTATATGCCCGATAAGCTTGTGGCTAAATTATTTTAGCGGCAACACATTCGTCTTTGGAACGGGAGGTCTGAAGTTCAAATCTTGGGCCGGTCATATAGGACTCAGTGTTGCCTACGATTCGTTACCACCGCTGCAACATTTCTTCGCAAGGAGCTGTGTTGCCCGCAAGCACAATGATGCGGAGATTCGCCCCGTAAACTCGTTACACGCTTCGGCGTAATACAGCGAGTACAATAAAAGATTTGATTTGATTTAGAAATTTCATCAAATAAACCAAAAAGTGCTGTTTATGAATTCTGTGCAGGAAATTCAGGGTGACGACTCTTTTCACACAACTCATCAATCTAGTGCACTTTTGTATCATCAAAAGAAGTGTTAACTAGCAAATCAAACTTATGAACATTGCAATAGCTTAGTAGGCCTTTTGAAAATCTACTCCAGACTTCATTACCAGCTTTTTGCACTTTTTACTTACTCGTGACGGCAACGTTGATCTTGAATGCATTGACCTGGTGTCTACGCTCCAACGGCGCTGCATCGTATCTGAATCTGTTAAGTACAATAAATTTGAATAGGGCTATTCAGTACAATTCCAGCTGCTGTATCCCAATAAACAGTACCCACGTCTGTCAAGAAAATAGGTGGAAGACATAAAATCACAAACTGTGACAGCCTTCGGTTGCCAAAAAAAAAGTCTACGAATGAATATGAACCCATGTCCGCAAGAACCAGAGACATACACCTGTTTCGAAGTTGCGGCAGTCCTTCAACGCAGAAGGGGCGTTAGTACACTCTGCTACGGTAACCCAAGAGTTGAAACGAGTATGCAACCTTCTTAAGTTAGTCACTTACTAATTCCTTTGCCTCCTTCTGTTTCAAGTTTAAATTTACCTTATGTCTCAAATTTTCAAATGATTCGTTAAGTTTTTTCTTGACTATTTTTGGTAAAATGATAACAATATCAATCCAACTGCTGTAAAATGAACAGCAGTTAAAATATAAGAATTCATTTAGGATCAAAAACCAAATCCTAAATGCTGATTGATTGACATAAAATTACGCTGAAATTTACACTAAAAAATACGGGATACCGGTACACGAAGTTCTCCTCGATCAGTGATAGCTGAAAACTTTTCAGTACAGTTACTCTCTCGGTCCAGTAAAGACATTCCTATCACTTACATCTTCTCTGTGCAGATCTTGGAGAAAGTTGGTTCTTGTCATCCATGACATCATCTTTGGACGGAGATTGGTAAACACGTATGAGTCCTGGTCGAATTAGGCTCTTTGATCTGTTGATGACCATCGAATCGGAAGAGGTGCTGTCGGAGGAATCGCGCCAGCATGAAGACCTTTGAGGAGAAGACATACAGGAAGAGGACGATGTGTCGTCATCAGTAGTTTCCATTGGCTAAAAATGAAATAAAATGCATTGCTTCAATTTGCTTTTCTATGATTCTTGTTTTTTTTTTGTAGCTAATCAACAGGAATTGAATGGGAAAAACCAAAGACAGCTAATCATTATTTGCAACAATTAACAACATTTTGGTTGTTAATTATATTGTAAAATCAAAACAAATCCAGCAAACTATCATTAGGACACGAAATTCAACTGAAAAAAATTAGATATGTGGTAGAGCTCGCGCCAAGTTTAGCATCTCATCATAGCGTAGATGATTGTTTTTTAAAACGACCGCTATGTTTTGACTTTCTAGCTTCAAATCTTCTATTTCGACAAATTATCAACCTAAGTAAATTTTAATAAAACAAAACGAAGTTCAACATGTACCATGCTCTATGGTTTTTGAAAATCTTATATTAGTTTCAGCAAGAATCTCAAAATGTGTTAACTGAAAAAACTTTACCTGATGAGAGTGAGGAAAACGTGGTGGGATGGTATCTCTCTTGGCCGGATCTGCAAAAGATAAAACTTATGATATCCTTTGTATTTGTGGTTTGCATTAATATATGGGCGATAATATTGTCTTACGTTTTGTCGTTTCTTTGCAAGCTTTCTTTAAAAAAACTTGGAAAGCATGCAAGCAAAGTGGTCAAGTGGATATAGAGCGTCGGCTGTTGAAACGTACACTCGGGTTCAGTATTCTCGGTCGGGTCAAACCAAAAACTATAAAAATTGGTATTCACAGCTTCCCTGCTTGACGTTCAGCAATATAAAGGGACAGTGTGAAGCCTCCACCGTGCGTGGTAGACAGATAGACAGGTGGCAGCGTGACTCGAAGACCGAAAGGTCCCTTCGCTGTCTCCTGGCCAAGGCACCTTGACGAACTAACTATTTAATATGCAATTACTATTGCAATAATTACAAAACTTAATTGCTAGCATAAAATATACTTAACGTGCATTTACGTTGGAACTTTTACTAATGACTAAAATGATGGGAAATGTCCACTCCACATTGCTAAGCTCATATTATAGGTAAAATATTTTACCTATAATATGAGCTTTTTATGTTTGCCCTTTTCCAAATATTGTACTGCAACTGACGTTTTTTAATACTACGGTGATAGACTGGTGGGCAGCTGTTAACTAAACTCGAAAATTGAAAGACTTTTGCTCCCTCCTGGCCATGGCAATTTAAAAAATAAATAATATGAATAAGTAGACAAAAAGGCTGTGGTGAAAAGTTTTTGAGTCCTACAAATTTAAATAGTTTTAACGGCTATATGATACATCGCATTGATAGCTAGTTTTAGGTCCGTTTCACACTGGCGACCAATTTGGTGCGACTAGAAGTCTAATCAGATGTTTGAATTGATTTGGTAGAACATTTGGTCGTACGACAGGAATTTTGGCCGCATCACATTAAATCGTGACCAGTGCTGCCGCCAGAGCAATCAAAGTGAGGGGGCACTAGCCAAAAGTTGGGAGGCACAAAATAAACTAAACTTTTGTACATAAAAACTGATATAGGCCTATTACAGCTACAATTATGCTCTATTTTAATAATTTTGTGTTTACGTCTGTAAAAAGAGATATATAAGGTTGGCAGCTTTTCCAAGTTCGTTTCCTATACTGCCCATATAATCACTTAAAAAATCTGTCTGCAACAGTAAATGCGACCAGACGCGCAACCAGGATATGATTAAGAAAGGCGGGGCTTGAACCAAAAGTAAAATTTGTTTGCACAAAAATTGTCTAATTTAAACCCCGTGCTGAACAAAGTGATGCCACTCAAGCGTATCACGGAGAGGGCCTGGGGGGAGCAGAGCCTCCAGCAGGTGACTTATTTTGCATCAAAAATAGCAATTTTAACGCCAATTCAATCACATTTTGCACGTTTTGAAGCCAAATGAATAACTACAGTAAATTGATAAAATTCAAAAGTCATTGAAAGAATTAAATTGCCTAAACTCTTCTGCCCCCGTTATACTTTGGGTCAAGTCCAAAGCATGTTTAAACACTTGTATTTTGGGGTTAAATTTTCCAAATGAGTTTGCTAAAGAGTTAAAGCCTCTTAAGTCCATTGCCAGTGGCGGATTTAGGGGGGGGATGCATCCCCCCCCACCAGCCTAAAAGTAACGATTTTGGCCGAAAAACCAGTCTCTATTTCGAATAATTCGGCTCCATTTCGGGATGCATCCCCCCCACCAGCCTAAACGAATCCGGGCGAAAAATCACTCTCAATTTTGGTGAAGACCTTTTTTTTTTTTTTTTTTTTTGGAGACCACCTGATTTTGGGCGAAAAAAACGTTAGAATTTCCGATTTCGGCCGAAAAATCACTCTCAATTTCGGTGAAGACATCCGAATTTTTGAGGTTTTGTGCTTAAAATCCCCCCCCCCCACCAAAATTTTCTAGATCCGCCACTGTCCCTTGCCCCTGGTTGCACCACAGACTGCGACCTAAAAAAATCTTGAGTGTGTTCTAAAAAACAAAAATAACTGCTCTTTTAAAAAAATGTTTTCTTATTTTGTTTCCTGTCATAATCACTAACGAAGTACGGGTACCAGTGGGCTTACATCTCTCTTCAGCGACACATTCGTAAAGGCGAGCCAATAAGACGAATTATTGCGTCGCATTAATGCACAACAGCAGGTTGGCAGCAATTTCGCAAAGAATCGAGGAAACCTTCAAATGAGAATTATGTTTGAACGTTATCATTCCTTTTTCCATTATTGCCTTTTGTCTTGTCGTTACGTGATGTTCCAAACACGTATGTTGAGTAAACCGAAATGGGGGGCACAATCAGTCGTTAGAAGGCACGGCTCTCCTGACCCCCCCCCCCCCCCCGTGACGACGGCACTGATCTGGACCCAGCTGGTCGTATGACCAATTTGATCGTACGACCAGCTGTCGCCAGTGTGAAACGAGCTTTAAAAGCAGCTACTGAACTCCAAAGTATAGAGCGAAACGGCTCCATATCACATTGGCAATTACAATTGAATGTTTTTTTGCCATTTAATATGCGGATAAACCAGAGAAAAACTTACAACTGTGAAAGATTGTCAAAGGTCCGGTTCAAGTGAACTTTTGCACAGCAGCAAAATCAAGCTAATAATCGTGATTTTGAAAAGAGTTTTCAGCTACTTTAAATGGGAGTAAGGATTGACGGATTGAACAAATCGTGGTGCAAAATACGTATCAAAATTCTATATTTAGCTACTCAAAATAATCATCAAGCGGTGTACGACCCATAAAAGCGTTAGGAAATGAAATAAATGAAGTCTTTGATTGCAAGATAGTTTCGAAATTCAAAACCTACACAACGCAAAATGCAAAAACCTTGGCGTAGATTTTTGAAATTAACTTTTGGTCGGTCTACACTGACTGTAAGCCGAGTTTTTATTATCATTGTCACTTTTCAGTATACAACCTAGTTTCGAGCAGTACCGCTTACTGTCAATATCCTGCAGCGTTACAAACTTGGTGTTGTAAAATGTTTTGGCCTAGTTGAAGTTAGCAATCCTGAAAGTATATTTACTGTGGAAAAATGCGCAAACGTACGTTGTCTCCATCTTGAATGGTAAACTCGGAAGTCGCAGGCTTAAAAACTGCGCGCATTCTCACGATTTCAATGATTTGTAATCATTTCATGTTTATTCACTAAGTTGCCTTGACCAGAAGACAGAAATGGGAACTCTTGCTATTCGAGTCGATCTACAGTACTTTACAATTACAATGCCCGGTTCAGAGTTGTAAACGGGCCGACTAGTTCAGGCCCGAACCCGAAAATATAATCCCGAACCAGGCCCGAACCCGAAAACTAATTTGAAGCCCAAATCATGTCCGAAAAAAAAACGAAAGTTAAGTTCGGTTTGAAAAATTAAACAATGTTGCGAAGTTATTTTGATTATGTGTTTGTGCACCTAAGACAAAAACTTTGTCTCAGGCCCGAATTAAGCCCGAAATTTTTGTCAACTTTAGGCCCAAACCCAACCCGAAAAGCCCGGTCTGACGTACAACTCTGGTCCGGTTTAATGTTGAAACGTCAAGCAGAAAAGCTTCTTTGGATATTGGTTTTATAGTCGTTGGTTCGATCCGCCCGAGAACCGAACCCAAGTCCACCGTTTCAGTAGCGGACGCTCTATCCATTCGTTTGTGATATTATTCGAATTTGACTGATATAACAATATTTTTTCACAACTGAAATAACCTCACTAAACATGAATAACGCTTTCTGAATCTATACCTTGATTGACATTTACTGTTGGGATTTCTCCATTCAAAGCTTCTGACAGCGCATCAACTGCTGGAACGTAGGATGTCTTTTCAGGTTCTTTTCTTAGGTTTTCTTTCCATTTCTTTCGGATTATGTCATCAGGTGTAACTTCTCGATCGTTTCCGCTAAAGAAAACAACTCTATTTACCAGCAGTTTGAATTACCAGCACATTTGCCTTTGGAGCAGCCAGTTTGGGTTCAGTTTCAGGGTTAGTTAAATTGAATATCCTATTGTAACGATGTTTGCCACTTTAATGCTCAAACCGTTGCGCCATTTCTTTGTAAGACTGGAAACCCGAACATCCCAGCGCGATATAACGTCCTATAATTTAGATGGACCAAACCGATTCGTTTTTCGCTTTAGCGCGGTTAAGTTGACGAATACTCGCAGAACACTTTATGGCAGCTGGCCTTATATGCCGAAAGTTTACTTCGCAGTTACTGTAGATTAATCCCTGTTTTTAACCCTTTAATTAATTGGTCGGCCAAGAAGGTTGATGTGCAATAGTGCAACACTGCAACTACCACTGAATCCACATACAAGCAGGTAACCATGGGTTCATTTGGATCGCTCCCAATCTTGTCAAACTTAACGACTTTAAAATAGTATTTACTAGAAATCAAGCTTCCATGCTATATGCATAAACCTTCCACCTTCTACAAAGACACCAGGCAGACAGGCACCACGCTATACCACGGAGACAACGCTGTTGAATCGTTGCAATCTCTCAGGCTAGCACCTAAATCCTAATTCTAAAGCAAAATTCTGCAATAAAATAATGAAGAGAAGACTTAGCGAATCAAACTGCGGCACGAAAGTTATATGATACACGAGTCTTTACTATTACGTCACAGAGATGACTCCGTCAAGTCGTCAATATATCGTATTTAGTGCGAGATAAAGAGAAAAAAATGCGATAGATGCTAATTACAAGGGTAAACTTTGTAAAAATATGTACCGGTAACAACATGACTCGAATTAAGACAAAATTGCCCTGCTGTTATCTTTTGGTAAATGCTTGATAACGTTTAACCTAACATATTATGCAAAACAGCAGCTTTCATTGCCTTGGTTATTCATGCCTAAACTAGTACATGCTTCACGAGACCGATATTCAGCAACATATCCTCACAAAAAAAAGGCATTTTTTGTTTATCAAATGGCGGGCAAGACTATATATAGTGATCATAAAATGAGTATAATTTATCCTATTCAATATATTACGGTGCAATGTGCAAGTTTACAAAATCGGAAAAATTCCTATACGAACGTAACAAATTCTGGAAACACATGCATTTCATTTCTGGTTCAAAGCTATTAATAGGAAAGAATTCTGGCTTTTCCTATGACGTTATTCTGAGTTTTAAAAAAATTAAAGCCCAAACTTCAACAAGCTATAAAAATTCTAAAGCTGTTAAAACGAAGAGAACTGAAAAGTTCGAAAACTGAGATAGGACTAGTTTCGAATATTAATGTCTCAAAAATTTATTGTAATTTCATTTACAACGTAACTTTAATTCGTGGTTGGATTGATATCATAGTTATTTCATAATACAGTATACGTCACAAGTAAAAAATAAGAGCTAAAATCTTACCGCTTGTTTCACCCGAGTTCGGGATCTTCAATACAATCGAGCAAAAACAAACCACCCCTACCGAGGTTTTTCTTGAATCAGTTAAAATCATATTACAAAGTAACTTGTCAATCATATACTAAATATAACCAATAACTTTTTTTGCAGATTTTGTTTTACCAGCTGCTTGTTTTGTAAAACCGACTTCAAATTTAAATGAAAAGTATTGTTTGTGCCTTAAAACCGGCATATGACACAAGATGCAAACCAAAATAGAACTTAAAATTTTATTCCAAGATTTAGTAAAGAACATTAAATTGTAGATACAATTACATGTAATAATTTCGTATGTTGTGAATTGTGAGAAACACTTCAAAACTGACCTCATCATTTCTAAACCTAAAAAATTTACATAACTTTTATTTTATGAAGAGATTTGGTCTCAATGAAACCTACCACAGTTCTGAACAACAGCAACAGTCAGAGCAGAACACACAATAAAGTCACTAAAAGTAAATACCATAATCGCCAAAAAACGGCTCCTCAGGTGGATAATTCCCTATTCAAATGCAGTAGAATGTTATTGAGACAGATTAACTATTTATACAAATACAAATGTTAACTATTTATACAAATACTATTTATACAAATAACCTAAATACAGTTGCAGTTCTTACTGTTTTGGTGATCGGTTGTAAACCTCATCCACTTTCTTTGCTCTCTGCACGACCGAAAGCAAATGACTTCTTTCCTGGGGAGTAAGAAACGTCAGGTCCAATCCATCGGTCATTTTCATCAAACTTCAAACTATTTTTAAATTTACTACTTCGATTTAAATTTTTTCAACCTCGTAAGTCTCTCATTTTGTAGAAGATTAGACAAAAGTCTTTGCAATTCATAAAATATATTTAATGTAGTGCAGTCATAACATAATTATTTCAGAGAGCAGTATTGTTGTATAACTTCATATGACCTTTGATAAAAAATCCAAACCATGGCGATTCAAAAGCATGCGTTTTTGTTTTTGTTTATTTGATAGTTTGCAACAAAAACAACCGCTGAAGACTTGAAATTCTAAAGGCAAGCAAATATTCTATCTTGCTAGTTTCACCATGTGACGATTTATGTTTGCTTTTTTGTTTTTGGTGAAAAATTTTGTATGTTTTTATCTATAAAGGCACAAACAGACTTACTCCTAATTATCGATCAATTGGTTATTCTGTTTTTATCTATCGTTTAACTTGCGGCGAAATTGCCCAGAATCAACATGAGGCTAATACTGTTATAGGAGTGTTGTTTCGGAAGAATATGAACCCAGTGAACTCATGCTAATAAGATCGAACGGTATTATGGATTATGAAAACAAATATCTTTTGCAATAATAAAAATACAGAATTGTAATTACTGGATAAAACCAGCACACTATTTGATGCAGCCTAATCCACAACTAATACAGTTAAGAAAATTTTCTAACATTTAATTTTTAAAGATTCAAAATCTAATATTTTTTTCACTGCGACTCGTACTCAATGGTCACACACAAAAAAAAGAACGTAAAACTAGATGTTTACTTTTACGAGGAAAATAATACGGGACTTCCGCCGCAGTTTCTTTTCACATCATTCTACCCTCCATATTTTCTAAGTTTTCTATTCCGATTGTGTATATAATTGTATTGAAAGTTGGCAAAATAAATCTGAATCTCAGCAAAGTAAAATCAAAGTTTTGCAGAAAAGAATTAACTTGTTAAGAAGCGCAAAATGATAGATTCAACCCGCAATCGTTAAAAAGCAAAAAATTATCAAAAAAAATTGTATTTTGGGAAACTTGCTCATTTTTCATTGTTAATCAAACGCATTTTGAGCAAACACTAAACTGAACGAAAGCACAAAATAACGAGATTCATTCTTAATCGCTGCATGTCTCAAGGTAAAAAAGATGCCGCGGACGTCGTCTACGTCACACATCTTGCCAATCGATAGCAAACGTGAGTTCTATTCCGCAGTACAAAAAAGTATCTTTGCGCAGAATGTTGCACAGAATAGCATAAGGCATTGTAGTAAATTTCAAATCAAATCAAATCTGTCATTATATTCACTGTATTATACCAAAGCGTGTAATGAGTTGTTGGGGCCCACCTATTCATCATTCCGCTCGGGAAACACAGCTTCTTTCATAGAAATGTCGCTGCGGTGACGAGCTGTTGGAAACACTGTGTCCGATTTGACCAACCCAAGATTTGAACCTCAGACCTCCCGCTCCAGAAACAAACGCGTTACCGCTCAACGAACTGAAACTAGAGATATTTTACAGGAATAATTTCTATTTGCAACAAAACTATAGATAACCAATTCAGTATTCGAACTTAGGATAAGCTACTTAGTTCTCTAGTTTAGAATTCAGTCAAAGTTTGCAAAGTAATTTTCAGTAAAAAAACACCTAAATTAGTGCGTTACAACAAAATAACACAATATTGTTCGCGGAGAGAGAAACCTGAAATCCTCTGATCATATCTAATGTCAAAATAAAAAATATTAAATGTGATTTTGTCTAATCCAAAAAATAAGAAATACTTCATGCAATATGATTGTGATTAGAGAAAATTAATGACCGACTAAATATTTAAATCCAGTTCTATTGTTCATTCCCCAAGGTTTCAAATACTGGTACCTTTAACCACATAGATAACTAAAATCATTGATTAAACTTTGTTATCACAAGTTTTGTGCGCGTCTGCCCCAAACCACGTGATCTAGCGCCGATAAAAATACAGGTGCACAAATGTATAACGTGTAAACTTGTCATATTTTCAAATTTTAGGTTTTAGTTTTGGTGATTTCGGAGTTTTTGTACATAGAAGAAATTGTTCTAAAAAGAAAAAACAAAAAAACAGAAACATAATAATCAATAACTAAAAAAAATTCAGAATTCAAATAATTTAAGTTTAGGACCTGAAACTACATCTCCAGGCGCTTTTAAATTAAAAAATTTTTTCTCCTCCCGCAATTTGTTTTCGAGCTAGAGCGGTTTGAATCTCCGATTGGCTTTTTCAGTTTTTTTTGCTTGGAAACCCGTATCACGTGACTGATTGCTTCCAAATTTTGTACAAAAATTGTTGCAGGCGTTCTCCATCTACGTTCTAAATTTCAAGTTTCTGCCTTCAGTGGTTTTGAAGATAAAGCGATTTCGGACTCTGGTTGAAGAAAAACCGTTAATTTTGCACGCAAAAAACAAAGGGACTTCGGAAACGAAGGGTCAGGAAAGTGCTAAAAAGCTCTTCTCAGTTGTTGCTCTTATCGGGTGTCAGTAAAATTCAGCAATTTCGGAAAGGTGTAATTACTTTTCTGGTTTCTACCGCTGCATAACAATGTTTTGCTGCTTTGGTCATATCATTAGACACTATCTACTGGATGATCGACACTCGTTTCATTGCAATAACTATTTGTATTTAGAGGAATTCGCATCTGCTTTAAAGTCTTTTCAGTGGTACAATGTTCTTGTGGATTGTTTCGAATTCTTGTCCACTGAATTTGCTACTTGTTCAAAGACTCCAGGCGTTAGATAATCATCGTAACGTGACCAGGGTGCGGGTTGAAGCCAGATCATGCGATCAGAATCGTAATAAAAACGACGCCATTAACCTCTCGGTCATGCTACTATTTTAATCGTTTTTTTTTCTAACATTTCGAATTACTTTAGGCTCTCTCCAAAGAAATTGCTAAAGGGGGGCTCAAATACTAAATTGTGTTGGTTTGTAGTTCTCCAAAATGCATAATTTTAGAAAAATCCAAACACTATCCCTCCATTCAAAGCGATTACGACTTACCAACCGTTTTTGAGCTATTTCGGTTCACATTTGCAGTTCAAAGCTTGACAAAAGATTGCTTCTTTAATTTAAAAATTAAACTTTGTAAGACTTTTCCTTTGAGGAATCCTAACCCAAATCTTAATCTTAACTATAAATAAAAAACGAAAATTTGCTCGGAGAATGTTTTTATTTCTCGTTTTGTTTTCTTGTGAAAAAGTAAGTCTCAAGTTTGTAAGTTATTTTGAACATTGTCAAGGAAGAAGAACAAAAGATAGTGAAAAAATGATATTGCAATTCTTAATTGGTTCTTTTGCTATTGGCTATTGATTGTCACAGTTGATGATTCTCAATTTTTATTGTTGAAACTTATTTAAGGAAGCTATCATACCATCATATCAAAATATTACTTTACTGAACGAAAACTTGTGTGCTGACAATTACTAACTGGTGGTTTCTTCCTACGAACTTTTTTTGCATTTCCGTTAGTGCCAGGCATTTGTTTGTACTTCTCTAAATATTCCATCTGTTACGACATCGACTACATGCTAGTAAAACTGAATTCTCTGCTGGTTTATCGCAATCTTACTGACGTAATCTTGCAAGTTTTCGCTTCGGAGTAGCTTGCTTTATCTGACAGCAGGAAGCAGTAATAAATTAATTTTTCCCACGTCCAAATTGCTCAATAACACATTAAAGCTGCAAGCCGCGTCATGCTTTTTGGATATTAGCAAATTCGCATTGCACTTGCAATATTTTCAGGACTTCTTTGTTGTGCAATACTGCTTTCAACGGTTAAGTTTTATGAACATGTTTATAAGGGTGTCCGTTATTTTGACGTTTCGAAAAGTTTCATTTCTGAACCTTTCAAATGGTTTCCTTTAATGAAAAAATGACACGTATCAAATTTTAAACTTTTAAACGAAGTTTAGAGGTGGCGCAAAGTCTTTCAAGTTTTGATGGGTATTTTTTAATTTCTTTGCTGAATACCGCCACGATGAGCATTATTGTTTCATTGCGACCTTAACACGCATAAAATAGTGCTTATTAAAATCTTCTGAAAATTAACTTAGCAACTACACTACAGTGACGTATCGGTTACGACATGCAGATAGTTATGTGCAGTTTTTAATGTTTGCATCATCAACCAGTTTTTCAGCAAAAGCAGCTTCTTTACATAAGATGGCTATTCTTTTATGGTATCTTGCACAAGATTTAAATTTGCTTGGCCTGCTTGATCGTAACGTAGGTTTGACTGCAAAGGTGCCATGGTGAAAGCTGCAGAGAACGTCGTAGAAGATGAACCACTGTCACAAGCTCGTGTGGATATGACCAATAAAAAAAAACAAAGCACTTGTGTGTGTCACCTAAAACAGTAGAAGGTTGATATGTCTGACCAAGACCAACCAACTGGAAATTCTCTACAGAGCTGCAAGCAAGGTCTTTACTGGATGCCTCTCTTCCACCTCTATCCTTTTGCTTCTTGTTGAGACCTAACTTTCCCTTTCATGCTTTGAACGTGCTTTCATGCTTTGAACGTGCTATTACCTCATCCCAGAATTATTTAACCTCAGCGCCCGTGGCTTAAAATCAGTGATCAGCCGGTTAAAGTAGAAATCCTCATGGTGATCATATTGCTTATCCACTGAAGAAACCTTTTATCCTTGCGCGAACCATTAATTATATGTCCCCAATACAGTATCATCTTCCATTACTAACTGCAGTGGCCTCAGCTTATCCCACCTTGCATACGCCAAGAAGAGATTACTCGCCCTTCCTCCTTCAGACGCGTATGTATGTGCCGATAGATCTGCCCCTTCCCTCATTAGACGGATGGCACTGGAGTGTATGCCACATAATCCAAATGCAATACCTTTGACTCTTTTTCACTGCTGAACCAATTGCCTCCAGTTTCACAGCTGAAACCCATCTCCTGGAGCACGGACTGGTCTAATGTAACAACCACACGATGACTTGTCACTTTCAGTTAGTCCTTTTACGGACTCACTATCGGCTCTATTCGTACTTCCAAAGGCCCCTTATATCTTTGGCCAAGTCTCCTCTAAAATGTTTAGTTTCATGTCTCCTCACTTTCCAACAATGCCATTTACAACTTCCAATGGGTCATCGGTCATGCTGGTATTCCTGAAAACAAGCATGCTGATTCCCTTCCCAAAGCTATGGAGCCTCCCTGCCTACTGCGCTGGTCCCTTGTCTCTCTTTCCAGCTATCTCGAAAACCCGTTACACCACGTATCACAAATAGAGACGTCACATTTTCACATTCCCTCTCCCTCCTCATCTATCCCGTTCCTACAGTTTCTCCGAAGGAATTGGTCCTCTCTCACGCGCCACATGCTTTGAGCTTTTTGTCTTCGCTTCCATGGTCAAAACCTCTTACGGTTGTCGTAAAGAAAACCCTTCCTGCATCGCTTGTGGACACCTTCTACAGGACCTTAATCATCTCGTTCTGGACTATCTTGCCTCTGAGCCTCCATGCAAATCTATCTTCGGCTATGTAGTTTGCAACCTGGCGTGTGGCTCAACTGTCGGGTCTCTGCGAAGTTCCTTTGCTATTGCTTCTTCATCTCTCGGAAGGAGTTGGGTAGCACCAGCACTCAGTCAAGCCGCTTTAAAAATGAAAAACAGTTCAGCATGCTTTGCAGATTGTTGAAAGTAACTAGGCCATTTGGCTGAACTTTTGTGTCTCCGCGAAGTTTCTTTGATTCTCCATCCCTCGAAAGGGGTTTAGAGCACCAACACTCAATCAAGCCGCTTCAGAAAAAAAACAGAAAAAACAATGAAATATGCTTTACAGACTGTCCAAAATAACCAGACCATTGTTCCGAATATGAAGAAATCTACTCTTATGCAACGATAAGTTTTTTGTAAACTTAAGTTTTGTACTGATTAGAAAACTTCCTTCGTGCATATAATGGTGTTTGTTCAGCCAAATTTGAGATCACTGCGCCACCTCTAAAAATTAAAATTTTGCTACAAAACTTTGTATGAGACAGTTTTTGGTACAATGGAAACTTTTGAGAGTGTCCGACTCACAGAAATGTATATTTTAAAATTCGACCCCAAATAAGGGACACCCTGATGTTTCAATATTGTATAGGAGTCTAAAAAACACAAATAGGACAGTTTTTATTGTAAAAATTTACCAATAATGAAATCACGAACTGTGCAAAATAAGTACGCGCATTGCGCAATTGTCCAAAGCATTGCCACAACATAGTGGTTTGAAACAGAAGTTCCTACATTTTTGTGGCTTTGTGAACCAAAGGGTTATTGTGCAACACGTCGCGAAGCATAGGACTTTGTAAGCTCTTTAAAAGAAACAAAACTTACGATGTTGTAATTTTTACAAAACGTTGCTTAACGGCCCCAGAGTTGTATGTAAGTCAGGCCGGACGTTTCAGGCTGAGTTCGGGCTTAAAGGTTGAAAAAACGCACCCAATGCATTTGTGGCTTTGTTGCGAGGAAAGCATACTATGGGTCTGGGCATATAAGGTGGTGCTGAATTCTGAACGATATTTACTAAAAATATGCAAAAATAATTCTAAGAATGTTGTAACTTTGTATAACCTTTGCAGCAAAAATTTTGATCATCCTTTGTAGCGAAAACCCTGTTGCAGAAAAAAATTAATCATCCGGGAACATTGCTACTGTAATGCATTATTTTTCTGACCATTTTGTTTGTTCATTCAAGTTTTAGCAATACGAAGTGCTACGATACTAGAGAGTAGCATAGCCCTGGAACGGGGCTCCAGCCCCCCCTTTTCCCTATTGGCATGTTGCCCAAAATGCTGAATAGCGTTTAGTACTTTTTTTAGCACTTCGGAGACTGTTTTGTGCATTGAAAAAAAATGATTTAAAGCATCTTTTGAAACATTTATGTAAGTAAGGGGAGGGGTTGTTGATTTGTCAAAAATAAAAGTCACAAATCAGTGGACACTTTAAAAAATGGCCAAAAATAAGCATTCAAATTTGATCGCTTGTTGAAAAATGCTGGACATAGATTTTCTTTCAAAAATGTAAGCTCAGGAATAGTTAATTACTAAGCACTTCTCTCGAATCTCGTTCCATCAGGCTCCAAGACAAAATAGATTACGCCTTGTGAGTTTTATTGTACTGTAGGATTTTATGATTTACCTGCTTGTAAATAGAAGATTGAGGTGCAGTCGAGGACACAAGGGTCGAGGCCACGGCCAAGGACACAAAAAAATCCGAGACCAAGGCCAATGCCAAGAACAGCCCTTCCGAGGACAGACCCTCTCGAAACCAAGGACAGGAATGCTCGAGGCCAAGGCCAAAGACCAAGGACACAGGCGCAAGTGTTCTCCAAAAAAAAAGGTCTTCAAGAAAATTTTTCTGGCGATCTCCGAAAAAAAGGTCTTCAAAAGAATTTTTAAGGCGATCTCCAAAACAGAATAACAAAAAAGGTCTTTGCAAATTTTCCACGAGGTTTTTGACGCTTTCCAACATAATTTTAACGGTTCAAAAAATAGTGCTGTTCTTAAGCCGAGGACAGAGCAATTTTCGAGGACTTAAGCCCCGAGGAAAAGGCCAAGGACCTGATCTTCGAGGCCAAGGACTTCAAAATGTGTCCTCGAGGACGTCCTCGAAATCAAGGACGTCCTCGAGGACTCCACCTCTGATAAAAAAAACTTAAATTTTACCATTAGTCACCTCCCACACAGCCAATGCCCATTTATGTAACCAGTTTAATCATGTTTTTGCACTGCTTTTTTATACACCACGTCTTAACAGCAATAATTTTTATCAAAATAGGCCAAAAACTAAGCTATTTTTTGCAAAAAAAGCATTAAGTTTTCGAGCATCGGAGGCTCTACCATCAGACCCCTGAGTCTATGACTGCTGGGTGCTTTGTTCCAGACCCACATAAGGCACATATATCCAATGGCCCTCGGCGGATTGTCCAAACCTCGATTGCAGATTTCTGATTACGCGCCTGATACTAGGCTTGTGCTGCTCATACTTCCAAATGTTGGAATCTTACAATGAGAAGCTATTAAGCTAGTCAAATAACAACCGCTGTCTACAGTAATGCAGTAATATCTGCATCTATGAAACAACATCTGTTGCAGCCTACTAAACGTAACAATATGAAAGATATAACACCACGAAAGTCCGCCCCATATGTCACCATCCTTTGCGACGCCATTGAATAACCACATACTGTTTTCGACTTAACTTTCGAACTTTTTCGGACCTGTTTTGATGGGCTTTGAATTATTTTTCGGTTTTGGGCCACAACTAGTTGAAACGTTTACAACTCTGCTACAGATCATAACCAACACATGTGCAGTTGTACATATCACAATACAGTGTAATGATAGTGGTGAAGCTAATTGCTGTTTGCATCTGGTCAAAATTCAGACTTCACAACGAGTCTTTGGTACATTTAGGTTAACCAGCTATACTCGATATTTATTGTTTCAGCTTATTTAGAGCGGTATTTTATTAATTTAATTGCGTTGAGATACAAAACAGAAGCAAAACGCTCCAGCTTTTCTACGATAAATCAAGCTACAATTTGATAGCATACTGCTCTTGGTCTGATTGACCTACTACAGTAACAATTAGCAGACTGAACTATGATAAAAATCGACTGGCATGTGTTTCCAAAAATTAATATGCAATATTAGAATCTGATAAATTTGCGTTTATAGAAATTGGGATTAATTTGTATCTCAGATACTTTGTTTGTTTTGTGTTCTTGTTAAAATTTATCAGCGACAAACTTTCAAGTTTTGCCAAGGATTCAATCGTCTTCTGATCTATCGCCGTATTCATTAACAATAAATAATTCAACATTGCAATATGAAATGAAGTGAAATCCGTTACTTTAATGGCGGTATTGTTTGATACTTGCTTTGAAATTATAACTAAACAAAACTAAACCACAAATAAACAAAATCATGCTGTTTTTAAAGCGGCGTATTGCTAAGGATGGTAACACTAGGGGTGCAATTTCGTGGTGTCACCTTTTGTTATGTGTAGTCGGCTAAAACGGTTATACAGTATTTTAAAGATAGCGGTACTACTTCATTGCTGTAGATAGCGGTTGTTATTTGACTAGCTCAATAGCTTCTCATTGTAAGTTTTAAAACTTGGAAGTATGAGTAGCACACGTTTAGTATCAGGCTCGCAATCAGAATGAAGGGGCTGTTTTGGGGTCCTGAGAGCTTCGCCCCCATTCGCCAAAAGTTATTGGGGGTCTGGATGCGGAGCTCCAGCACTAGAAAAATTTTATTTTTTTGCAAAAATAACTCAATTTTTGGCTTATTTGATAAAAATTAATGCTTTTAAAACGTGTCATCAAAAAGAACTCTGGTGGCATTGAAATTAGCAGTGCAATAATGATGGTATGAAAATGGTATAAAAATGCTTTGCCTCTTTATCAAAAGTTTAACTTGTTGAATCTACTAAATTTACATAAATCTGAGACTGCCAAATTTATACATTATCAACTCAATCAGCGTCTATCTTCAAATTTTAGTAATTATTTTACGCAGGCCATATTCTCGCATAGTCGGCAAACTCGTACTAATGCATCCTCTAATTTAATAATTTCTCTTTACCCGACAAAAAGAACGCAAAAATCAATTAAATATTCCGGTGCAAAGATTTGGAATTCCATTCCCAATAATATTATAGAGACCTCTCGCTGAGAAAGTTTTTGAAAGAAAGCAAACAAACTCTATTAAAGTCTTTGTGATAATCTTCGTATCTCTTATATTTTGAATTGTTAAGTGTTGACTTGAATAACATTCGTATATTACTCGTATATTACTTTCTAAATATTTTATTACCAAATTATTAGCCTAAAAATACTAAATTTTAGTATTTCAAATCATAACATATTGCTATTGTAGCTCTTGTTTGTTTGTTTTTTTGTTTTTTTTTTCTTTGTTTTTGTGTCATTGTGTTTTTTTATGTCTTTGCTTTGTATCTCGAAGATGCCATATATTTTATTATGGCTACCCAAAGTAGCTGCAGGCTCGAAGACTTCACGGTTCCTTCGCTGTCACTCAGGCGCTGCTTCCTTTTCTAATAATATCTCTATACGTACTCTGCTTCTTTTTTTGAATTTTTGTTTATTTAGTGGTGTCAATAAACAAACTTGAACTTGAAATAACATGATTAGACTCAGGCGCGTAGCCAGAATTCTACAATAGAGGCTGTTCGTGGTTCTGGAGGCGAAGCCCCCGGCGCTCGAAAATTTTGTATTTTTTTTTTTTTTTTGCAAAAATAGCATAGTTTTGGGCCTATGTTGATGAAGATTATTGCTTTTGAAACGCGGCATAAAAATTAGCACTGCAAAAACATGATTAAACTGGTTGCATATATGGGCATTGGCTATGTGGGAGTTGGCTATGTGGGAGGTGGCTATGTGGGAGGTGGCTATGTGGGAGGTGGCTAATTGTCGCAGTCACGCCTGCTCCAACCAATGACGTCACGAATCGAAGCAGTTGAATAGCAGCAACCAAGACTCAAAGCCAACAGAATAGCGTAATAACTCCGCAGATCATCGCCTCATTGGGTGCGCTGTCTAGCCGGTAAACCGCAACTGGAGTGTTCTTTTTGAATCGGTACGAAACTGTTGACCCCGACGTGATTGGCTGCTCGGCGCTAGCATAATCGACGTTGGCAGGCTTTTCCTACTTCACCGCCTTCAAAAAGCGGAAGTATCTCGCAGTCCCTGCTCCAGCCAATGACGTATGGAAGCTAGCAGCGAAATACACACAAGCATGAAATAATTGGAACCAATTGCTTCTTAACCCTGCAGACTATGCTGCACAAAGGCTGCGCGATCGAACCGGTTACCCGCAACCGGCGCGCTCCTTTTGAACCACTTCAAAATGGTAAAATTTGAGTTCTCTTATTTACAAGCTGGTATCGTAAATTATTGCTCAAAGAAACTCACAAGAAGTAATCCATTTCGTCTATACTCAGTAAAGAAAAATAATTGGTGAGGGGGGCTAATGGAACGATATTTGAGTCAAATTAATTGGTAATTAACTGTTACGCCACCCCCGTCAACCCCTTATTTCTGAGCTTATATATTTATTTCTTATATATTAATATTTATATATACAGTATATATTATATTCAGCATGTTTCAACAAGCAATCAAGTTTGATTGCTTAGTTTTGACGATTTTTGCAAAGTGTTTACTGATTTGTGAGTTATATTTTTGATAAATTAGCAACCCCCCTCTAAATAAATGTTTCAAAATATGCTCTAAATCATTTTTGAGTCCATTCCACTAAGCTAAACATTTCTAATGATATTAAACTTATAGTTTTCTTTTTTATTTGATTGGTATTATGAAATAGTGTCAAATGTTGACACCCGGCTCGGGCCGTTTGGTCTGCCATTTGGTTCGTCGCATCGCACTCACATGTCGCAGTTGTAGCCATGCTCTAGGCTGGATATACCATATGACGCTTTGGTACAGTGTCAAGGGCCTCGCGCTCTGAGGTCTCCGCGATTTTGGGCCGCGCTTGGTTGGTAATTGTAACGAAAATCTAGCTTAGGCATTTTTTTGGTATTCACTTTTATTTGGCAGAATAATCTAAAACAATATCTTGAAGACTTTTTGGCTTAAAAAATTTCATTTCTCCAGAGAATCAAAAGTACCAAAGACCCCGCGCAATGTAAATCGGACCATGGCCATGCCCCAGTTCTGTAGAAAGAACAGAAGCGCCCAACACCAGAGCGTAAACTGCTCGGCCGGGCATTACCGTCTTGGAAGATGCTGCATTTCTGACGTCAAAACATCAGTGCTGCGGATGAACTGAATGCGAAGCAGGGTATGGTGAGGAATGGAATGGAACAGAAATTTCGCTTTGGAATGGAAGATTTTAAAAATGAAATGGAAAACAATCTTCCATATACTTCCATACTAGTTCCACACCAGATTTTGCACATTGTATTGGCAGAAAAATATAAGCGGATAGTGATATATAAATGTGTTTTCACCGAAGTGTATAGAAGCTAATCATCTGTCGACAAAAAGTGGTAATTCGGTCGTGTGAATTGCGCTAACAATGAAGGTATTGCAATTACATCATAGCATTATTAAGTTCGTAGCAATTTGCAGTATTGATGCTGACATCCGACTGGCTTAATTTTTATTTCGAGATTGACTCTTAGCCAAGTGATAAAACTTTTTTCCACCGTCACAAAGATTTGTATTTATTTTTCTATTCCTGATGGAGCTTAATTTTTTTGATTTTTTGTGTTAAAGTTCTTTTTTTTGGCACTAAAAGCCAGGTATTTTTATGAAATGTTTTTTGGCAATGCCAAATTGTATAGTCGGTGTGATCACAAACTTGCAATCATTAAATCCTGTGCATACCGCTCGGATTATCGTCTACTAATTAACTGGTTGATAATTTCATGCTAAGTGCATTTTATGATTCGTTCGTATGAACCATCAGGAACTTAGCTTCTGTCCAATCACACCAACGCAGCGCACTTTTTTATGGTAGCTCATTGTGATAGTGCTGTGAATATGGAACGAAATACGTTGTTGAACGAAACAACTATAATAACTATTAGCTTGCTGTTATAATTTATCTAGTGCTACATATGAAAAAAAGTGGTTAAGGTATAACCTGCGTACTTAGAAAAAAACGGAAGTTTTAGTTTTGTATCATTTTTGACTCACGTTTTTCAATCATGTTTCAGTCTTGTACTCTAAATTGGTATACGTAGTAAGGTAGACAGTTAGTTAAATGACTGCTCAATTAAAAAAGACTTATGAAACACAATACTGTAGCTAGTTAGTTGCTTTTTAAGTGGTTTTAAAGATTAAGTGCCAAGAAAAATTTGCTATTTTGGTTTTAATAGCTACGTCAAAAAAAGTTCTTCAGCAACAATATTTCGAGTTTTGTAGTTGTTAAAAAGTCGTTTTGATATAGAAAAAGCTCAAAACAACGATTTGGATCTATAAAGTGAATGACGTCATATTCGAACTATAGCCTTCTCGTAGGTTTATCATCATCAACATGGGTGGGCTTTTGTATTCCTCAGTAGTCAGCTATTCGCTTTTTAGCTGTTAACTGTGATAGATGTAAGGAAATGTCTTTGTGTGCGTTCATATGCTGATGATGTGCAGTGTTATTTTTCTTTTGATAGAGATTCTTCTGTAGACATGATTAAAAACAAAATTCGAGCACACTAGTGTGCCTGCATGGCTATGTTCGTACATATTTGAAAAAATTATTCAACTCTCATTCTGTTTCGGCGAGATATACCTTGCGTGTTAGTGATGATAATTGGCTGCTTCAAACGGTAACTAGCTTAAACTTTGCTAGATCCCAGTGTATGTTTTTGTATGCATCACTAAAGGTATGGAATTCGTTGCCACTATCTTTGCGTGAAATTGAAGCTTTGTATCTTTTCAAGCAACGTCTGAAAGCGTATTATTTGAATTTAACCTTTGAAGATATTACCACTGTGTGTAATGCAGGCGCGTAGCCAAAAATTCGCAATTGGGGCTGTTTGGGGGATCTGCGGGCAGACCTCCCAGCGCTTGAAAATTTTGCATTTTTTTGCAAAAATAACTTAATTTTAGAGCTATTTTAATAAAAAATAATGCTTTTAAAACATGGCATAGAAATTGGCAGCGCAATATGATTCAACTGTTTGCATTAATGGGCTATGTTTGAGGTGGCTAATGATGACGTTGCAATTCTTTTGTTTACATGCTGGTAAATCATAAAATCCTATTATTCAATAAAACTCACACGGAGTAATCTATTTCGTCTAAATTTTATGAAGAAAAATAATTGGGGGAGGGGGACTAATGGAAAGATATTTGAGAGAAGTGATTGGTAATTTATTAACACTGAATACCCCCCTTTTATTTCTGAGTTCATCCTATATTTGTTGATAAAACCTATGTTTGGCGTTTTTACACTAGCGACCAAATTTGATTGTTTATTTTTGGGCATTTTTTAAAGTTTTGATTGATTTGTGACTTTAATTTTCGACAAATTCACCCCCGCCGCTGAATATATGTTTCAAAAAATGCAATAAATCACTTTTTTGTCGATTCCAGCGCAAAAAACAGCCTCCGAAGAGCTAAAATATGTAGTATTTTTCTTCATCTGCACTTTGGTTAACAGGCCATTGGGGGGGACTACAGTCCTCCCCCCTTTGCTGCGCTTCTGCCCCAATCACTGGGCAATTTTCGCAATTTCTTGAAAAAAATAACCATTTTAACGTAAGTTGGATGTCATTTCGAACGCTTTTAAGGCCATTGGAAAGAACAAAATTGTTGAGATTAAAAATCTACTTGAAATTTTTAAATTGCCTAGCCTTTTCAGCCTTCTTTAATTGCAGATCAAATTCAAACCACATTTAAACGCTCGCATATGTGAGTTAAATTTTCCAAGTGACTTAGAGAAGAAGGGGAGGCTAAGCTCCCTTAGCCTCTTTGGTTGCGCCACTGACTGCAACCTGAATTTTGTTAGTGGGGGCTTGATTAACCCAAAAAATTGAAGTTTTTGCTTGAAAAATGCCGCAATTGGGCAGCGTGCCGAGAAAACTGGTGTAACTAAAGCATATCACATACCGGGGTCTAGGTGCAAAACCCTAACTGCTGAGCAATTGTTCCGATATTTCAGCAAAAAATTGCCATTTTAACGCAATTCCAATCAAATTTCGCATTTTTTTGGAGCCATTTAAAAAGCTAAATTGATAGCCTACAATTTGAAAGCCATTTGAAAGAATTAAATAATTAGTCTCTTCAAACCCCCATGTTACTCACAGGTCGAATCCAAAACTTGTTGTAATGGAATAAATTAAATGATGAGTAGCACCCATCTTCTTTTTTTATGAAACTTACGTTAAGCATTTTGCGTACAGCGATTAATTTTGACAGCTCCTTTTAACCATGTTTTCAAGTTGTTATCGATTAATTTTTAAGCGGTATTTTGACAAGCAAGTTAATACCCCCTCCAAAAAAAGAAAATACTAATGTATCAAAAGTGGCTTTGAACCACTTTAGAGGCCATATAACTGCAAAAGACTTCCTCAGAAGGGCAAAAATTGTGGCATTTTCCTTATCGTGCACTTTGGTCTACTAGGCCAATGCAAGGGGGCACAACCCCCGTGGCTACGCTATTGATTACAAGCTTGGTTTAGACTTCGGTTACTGAGCAAAACTAATTTAATGGCGGAGTAATTATTATTTTAGGGTTTATATAACCACAGCGTAAACTTGAAATATTAAACGCTGTATATTGTATTTAGATCCTGATAAGGGCTTAATGCCAGATGCTGAAACGTTTAATATTGATTATTTATTCAAACAGTATAATGCTTAATCCTAGAATATTGCTTACGCTCGCTTTTAAGAAAATGCAGTCTGATAATTCACGTAAAATAAGCAATCCTGTTCCTTCTGCCCTCCAGTGGCGTCGCTAAAGATGGTACACCCGTGGCGGAATTTATGGTGTCACCATTCATAATGTATTAAAGGCCACAAAAGGTTATATTTTAAAGAAGGCGGTACTATGCCATTACTGTAGATAGCGTGATTGTAATTGGGTCCACCACAACTGACCGCGACAAACTGACCGCGACAAACTGACCGCGAACCAACTGATCGCAAACAAACTGACCGCGAATAACGCCGATTGGCTGAGAAGGGCGATCCTAAGTATATTTTTACTATCCCCAGAGCCATCTTGCCCAAACCCTCACTTTGTGACGAAATCATTGCTTCGCGGTCAGTTTGTTTGCGATCAGTTTGTCGCGGTCAGTTGACTTGGCTCGTTGTAATTTGGCTATCTCAATAACTTCTCATTGTAAGATTTTAAAACTTGGAAGTATGAGCAGCGCACGCTTAGTATCAGGCGCGTAACTACAAATCTGCAGTAAGGGAGGGGTTATTTTGGGGATCTAGAAGCTCCGTCTCCCATCCACCGGAGGCTATTGCGCTTCTGGGGTGGAGCCATCAGCACTCGAAAAATTTTATTTTATTTTTCAAAAATAATTTAATTTTAGGCCAATTTTGATTGAAATTAATGCTTTTGAAATGTGGCATAGAAACTAGCAGTGCAAAGCATGATTAAACTGGTTACATAAATGGGCAATGGCTATGTGGAAGGTACCTAATCGTAAAGTTTCAGTGCTCTTTATTTACAAGCTGATCCCATAAATCAAAAAATTTTATGGTGCCATGAAACTTACAACAAGTGATGCATTTCGTCTATATTTAACAAAGAAAAATGATTGGGGGTGGGGGCTAATGGAAGGAAAAGTGAGTCGAAGCGATTGGTATTTAACTGATACTGAACATCCACCCCTCCCTCTTCCTGAGCTTATATATTTTTTCATGAAACCTATATTCAGCATGTTTCAAGAAGCGATCAAAATTGATTGCTTAGTTTTGGCCAATTATCAAAATTTTTACTGATTTGTGAGCTATGTGTTTGACAAATTATCGCCTAGCCCTCTGAATTAATGTTTTACAAGACGCTTTAATTCGTTTTTAGTCCATTTCAGTGTGCCAACTATTTTCAATGATATTAAACATATTGTTGTTTTCTTTTTTGTTCGATTGGTATCATAAACTGGTGTCACTCCAAAATGATGACATCTGGGACGGGCCGCCCCCCTAGCGACGTCACTACTGCCCCGGCCCTCTGCACCAAGATAAAAAAAAACTCTCTAAAAGGTTGTTTCCTTAGTTTAGATAGATATATTTAGACTTCTTTCGCAAATTTAAACATAAAAAATATTTGACACCTCAATTTCCAGGCGGGGGCAAGTACCCCCTTTGCGGGCGCCCCTGCATGCAGGTAAATCATAAAATCTTATCGTTCAAGAAAACTCACATGAAGTAACCTATTTCGTTTATATTTTATAGAGAAAAATAATTGGAAAGGGAAATGACTAATTAAAAAATTTTTGATGCAAGTGATTGGTAATTAAGTAATATTGAATAGCCCCCCCCCCCTATTCCTAAGTTTGGAATATGTTTCTTGATGAAACCTATGTTTAGCATTTTTACAATAGCGATAAAATCTGATTGCTTTTTTTTGGCTATTTTTCAAAGCTTTTATTGATTTGTGACTTTTATTTTTGACAAATTAGCCCCATCCCCCCAAATTTAAGCTTTAAAAGATGCTGTAAACAGGTGTGCCGAAATCCGGGGGGATGGGGGGATATATCTTCCCCTATTAATTTAACTGTATCCTCCCCAATAACTTGAGTATGGTCTACAACCGTATCCCCCCCAATAATTTGACTTTGGCCTGCATCTGAGCGCTGGTCTTCACTTGAATTCGAGGAGAAAAAGGCTTCCAATTTTGGAGAAGACCTTTTTTTTTGGTCTTCACTTGAATTCGGGGAAAAAAAGTCTTCCAATTATGGTGAAGACCTTTCTTTTTTGGTCTTCACTTAATTTGCTTACCTGAAAAAAATTGCGGTCGAGGTTCATCCCCCAATGTTAAAAACAAGGCAAAATTGGGGTAAAGTTGCAGATTATCCACCCCAATGCTCAACAAAGATCGGCACCCCTGGCTGTAAATCACTTTTCGTCCTTTCCAGCCCAAAAAACAGTCTCAGAAGTGCAAAAACGTGGTATTTCCCTTATTCTGTATTTTGATCGACTGGCCAATGAAAGTGGCTACAGCCCCTCCCCCACCCCCACTGGCTACGCTACTGGTTTCATGCCAGTATTTTGCTGCTTATTGCTGTAGAATTAGTACGTCTGTGGCGTATTAATTTTATTTCTGTAAAGCTATTTGAATGTTACTATGGCCCCTTAGTCAGATGCGTTGACACTTGTTAGTGTTATCTCAAGGGGGATATAAATTGCAATTATTATTATTACTATTGCAGTTCAGTTCAAAGGGAGCAACAGTACAAAACTGTTAAAGCACAGACTAGGTTATTGAAAATTATATTGTATTTCTTTGCCTTAGTCCTATTTGTTCAGAGTTCATCATGGTTTACAAAACATTTAGTATCCTCGGCTAAAAGCTAACCACTGACCTAGTGACCAGTATTAGCAGTACTTAAATTGTAGGGGGGACGGGGGAGGACGCGTCCCCCCATCAAGATTGAGCGTCCCCCCCATCGAGATTTAGGCGTCCCCCCATCGAGATTTGTGCGCTACTTATGGGAGGAAAAAGTCCCTGTTTTTGGCCGGAAAAACCACTTAAATTTTCGATTTCGGCCAGAAAAAGCCTTTGGGTTTCGGCGAAGACCTTTTTTTTTGGAGATTACCTGTTTCTGGCCGGAAAAACCGCTTAAATTTTTGATTACGGCCAGAAAAAGCCTTCGGATTTCGGCAAAGACCTTTTTTTTTTAGAGATTACCTAATTTTCACTGAAAAATTGCCTCAATCCAATTCAGGAACAATGAAAATTTGGGTCAAGTTCGTTTGCGGATCAACTTTCCAAAAAAGCCCCCTCCTTTGCAAAATCCTGGCTACGTGCCTGTTCTTCACTAAGGTTCAGTCAACGCTGAAAAGCGTCCCCCCATGCAAAATTTTACAATTTAAGTACTGAGTATTAGTAACTGACAGAGCTGGCCAAATACTCAAGTTGGTCCCTAATCAGTAACCTCAACCAGTTCTGGTAATCCACGAACCTACTCGGCAGAAATAGCAGATGCAGTAACCGCTACCTTAAATTTACTGTATGAACTCGCACAACAAACAGTTTTGATTAATAAAACTGGGCAAGAAATACGATTTCTTGTATATCACTGCTACTAACTAAGCTTATTAATTCATAGACAACTGCTACTAACTAAGCTTATTAAATCATGGACAACTGCTATCATAAATTTACTGTATGGACTCGCACAAACAACAGTTCTGATTAATAAATTTGGTAAGGAATTCCAGATTCGTTTTCTCGAATAACAAATGCTACTAAGCTTATTATCTGGATAGTGAATAGGTAATTTCTATAGCGCGGAAACACACTCCCGCTGTTTACACAGAATGTAGTTTTGACAGTTAGTTCGAGGATGACGTCATTCGACGGCTAGACAAGTTTAGCGTATTGCGCTTTTCAAAGCTTAAAACTCAAGGAATCTTCCATAAAATTTTGCGAAATTTTCAAAACTTCTTAGTTTACGCGTATACTATGTAACAATAACCAGAAAATATGTGGAGCATTTTTCTTGTCGCTTGATCTTTAAGGTACGCTTAGCCTTAAGCTGCCAACGGGTAATTTTCACCTTCGCAATGCACATCTTAACGAGTGGTCGCTTACCTTCGAGAGCGACCACTTGCAAAGGTACTATTAACGCTGCCAAAGTGCAATACAGATTACGATTTGCTTCCTGTCTAAAACTATCTTTAGCATGGAAGTATAGAAAAGAATATGAAAGAAAATTTTAGTATGGAACAGATATAGAATGCAAGAAACTGGCTAGTTAGGAATATGGAAAAATCGTCTTCCATTCCATGCCCTGATACGAAGACAAAAGTTACGTTTGCTTCATTCAGTGTTTCAGCAAGAATGTTCTGCCCTTTCTGTTGCCTTGATGTCTACTTTATTTATCTAGAAGTTGATTAAGGTCGGCCATTACATCTTTAGCGGCAGGAATAAAAGGATGTCTTGATTTCAAGCGCTGAATTTTTGCTTTGCTGGTTCGGGGCCGCTGATTTTGGCTCCATAGCTCGGTTGGCTAGGGTGAGTGACTGATCAAGTGTTGCTTGTTTGCGGCGAAGCACAACTGGAAGGATGACCGCAAGAAATGGTAGATATTCCGTTGGTGCGGAACGAAGGCATCGGCTCACAGCGCGTAATGCGTTGTTGATAATTTGATCAATCAGACGAAAATGAACATTGCGGCACCAAGCAGTAATTAAAGTGCACACTTCTCTGCAGTAAAGCGCACAAGCTCAATTCCATCATAGCTGCAGACTGTATATTGTCCGAGTACGACAGTGCGTACATTTATATTTAAGACAATCTTAATTGGCGATTAAGCAAGTCACAGACCAGGATTCATAAATAAGGCTTTATATCGTAATTTAGAGTAAATTCTGTTTAAAATATTAATTGAATAAAAAAATTAATGTGGATTACGATTGAGAGCGAATGGTGATGACGATTGGACAAATACCCCCTTCTTATACGGCTTTGGATAAATTTGTCTTTGCTTGGGAGTAGAGTAACTGAAAAAACGACATAATCCATTGAAGCTTCAGAGAGGGAAGAGGGAAAGCACTGACACGCAACATGTCAAATATTGTCCATTAATTTTCTGCCATTATTTATTAAAAATTTTATGCGCGCTACAGTACAAAACTCACTCGATGCGCATTTTTTACTTTTTGCACATTCCTAAGCAGAGGTGGAGTCGAGGACACAAGACTCGAGGCCAAGGCCAAAGACACAAAAAAAATCCAAGGCCAAGTCAAGGACAGCCTTTCCAAGGACAGACACTCTCGAGGCCAAGGACAGGAATGCTCGAGGCCAAGGCCAAAGGACCAAGGACACAAGCGCAAGTGCTCTCCAAAAAAAAGGGCTTCACAAAAATTTTTCAGGCGATCTCCAAAAAAAAGGTCTTTACAAAAATTTTTCAAGCGATCTCCACAAAAAAACGTTTTCCAAAAAATTTTTCAAGCGCTCCACAAAATTTTAACAATTCAAACAATAGTGCTGGCCTCGAGCCGAGGACAGGCCAATTTTCGAGGACTTGAGGTCTCGAGGCCAAGGACTTGACCTTCGAGGCCAAGGCCAAGGACTTCAAAATGTGTCCTCGAGGACGTCCTCGAGGCCAAGGACGTCCTCGAGGACTCCACCTCTGTTCCTAAGATCACCGTCACGTCTTTTTTTTTTAAATGAGATGAGTAAGTTGTTCAATCGCTTATTATTACAATAACGGTACTTTCATCATTCATGTGAAGGCTGATATGAAACGAACACTTAGTATTAAAATGAGAACTCTTTTGCCAATAACGTGACTCTTTATTATCAATCATACTCAACGTTTAAGCGACCAGCAGATTTGAAGTAAAAAAAATGTTCAGTTCGAATTCTTCCAAACATTTTAAGACACATTGCGCATTAGTAGTTTAATTTCATGCTAATTGATGTTGACATATGAGTGTTTCAAAGCTGATTGTAAGAAAAAGTATATACTTTAAAAAAAAAGAACGCGGAAGCATACGCACTAGAGCAAAAATAGACCTACAAAATACAGAACATTGCAGCTTTGAAATCATAAGCAGTTAATTATTTCGAGATAAGCCTTTAGTGATAACAAAACTAACAATGATATAGCGAAGCAAAAGCATTCTGAACAATTTGATGCCGTGTATTTTAATTGATGGGCAAATTCAATTCTCTGGCAAACCTGTGCAGCCTATAGCCAATTCTGTAATGCTACAATAAATAAGGAAGCGTAATTATTGCGTGTTAAAACTAAGTTTTCTAAATGGTATAAAAATTTGACAAAAAATAGATAAAAGTAAATGAGTAGCTGTGCATGATGACTTTAAAGTTTCTTTACTATATAGCTATACGTACTCTAAGCTGTGTTTTAAAAATGCATTTTGAACATGAAATCTACGCGCGGACGTTTTGCGAAATGTATCTTCCCTTCAATAATTGTATTGATGATAGTCATTCAGCAAAACTGCGGAACGCTTATTTGGCAATCAATTATCATCGCACGAACTTCGGCTTTGAAACCAGTTAATGCTCAGAAAAACAACGTTCATTTTTCAATATCTTCGTGAGTAAATTTTCAATCCTTTTTTTACGTTGTAATTACATTTTATTCACCAAGTTGCCTTGGCCAGAAGACAACAAGGGACCTCTCGGTCTTCAATTCAAGTTGCAACTTTCCACCTGTCTACCACACACAACGGAGACTTCACACTGTTCCCTTTTATCGCTGAACGTCAAACAGAGAAGCTGTGAATACCAATTTAACTTTTTTGGTCTTTGGTGTGATTCAACCAGGAATTGAACCCGCGTGGCGGGGTCTACCTTTTCAGTAGAAGACGTTCTATCCAATCTAAGAAATACGTCACTGTATACTTTTTTAATGTCGTATTTTGTGGCATCCATATTTACAGTAGTTCAATTGACTAGCCCTCAATTCAAGCTAACCTGCCCATTTTATTAGTTCGAGCCATACGATACTCTCAGAGGTATCAAAAACTGACAAAAAAAGTCGCAGAAATCTAATTTTCTCAATGGAATGCAATTCAACATCACCAGTAACCGCTCATTCTGTTTCAATATTTATTGTTATTGGTTCGAAATGAAAAAATTTCCGAAAATAAAGAAAAATAAGAAATAAAAATAAGCAAAAAGAATGAACTCGAAAAAGAGCAGGAAAAATTAACAAACGAAAATTAAAAAGAACATTGTCAGCTTCTAAATATACTTTTAAAGTTAGTTGTTGATACCGGTGCAGAACTTGAGAATTGCTTTAATCAAAATGTTTATTTCTTCGAAACTTTTTATCTGACATTTTGTCAAGAAGAATTGTCAGAATGGCGAGCGCAGAAAATGAACAACTATTTAGAAGAAAAAAGATTGGTCATGGCTGGTAATATGTCATTGGTATTTCTTTCGAGTCAATCACGGCTCGGGTTTTTCCTATACAAAAATAAGCGTTCTTTTTCTGCGCTCTTCATTTTGACAATTTTAATTTTTGCGGCATATGGCAAGTGTCAGACGAAAAGTTTCGAACAAAATAACATCCCGATTACAGTATTTTCCAAGTTGAAACGTACTATTACTGCTTATCGACTTCTATTTCTGAGGTCAAATTTTGTTTCGAAACATAACTTTTTGTTTGTACTCAGAATCACAGTATGAAATGCAATGGAAGACGATGTTTTCATATTCGATGCAAGTTTTTTTTTTCAGTTTTTCTATTCCTTTGATATATCACTGATTTCTCTTTGAAAACACCACCATTGCAAACGTTGTTTTTCCTTATTCGATCAACTAAGCAAAGCGGTAACCGATAAGAATAGAATAATAACTTATAGTTTGGCAAGGGGTAACCTACAAAAATGGAATAATAATACGGAAACTCAAAGAATATTCTAATAATCTATACAATAACCTGATAACTTGTATAACCCAAACAAGCCATGCTTTATGCATCAGTAGAAATTCAAAACCAAAAAATATGCAGCATTCTCACTTAAAGCGAACGGCGGATCACTAAATTTTATAGCTAATTTATGCAATTGAATTTACAAAATTTCCAAATCTCACGAAGACGATTCAAATATATCCAATAAAGTAAAAAAAGCCGTCTCATTGGTTGACTTTGCGATTGCTGTCTGAAATTAGGCCTGAGTTGCAAATCTCGGACCGGTCAAATCGGACATAGTGTTGCCAACGGCTCACCACCTCTGCCACATTTCTTCGAAAGGAGCCGTGTTCCCTGGGCGTAATGATGCGGAGACGAGCCCCCGCAAACTCGTTACACGTTTCGGAGTAATACAGCGAGTATATCAAAGGTTTAATTTTGATTTGATATATAATGATTATTGAAATATGCATCAATTTATTATCATCAATGAGTTTTGTTCTTTTTCAATTCGGTATGGAATTAGATTGGAAGTGTGAAAGATTAGTTTCTGTTGTCGATAATTTACATATTTCCGTTCCATTTTGACATTTTCTATAGTATTCTATATTTCTATCAATACCATTCTATTCTATACCACAAAATTCTCTACTTGAAACAACATTGCCAACATAGGCGTAGCCAATGGGTGAGGGGACTTTACATACGTAAAGTATAACGATTCTATCAATCATATCCATCCACATGTAAGCAAAAACCATAGAAAGGCTAACAATCGATAAAAAAAAGTTCGAAGCTACCCTGTCTGTTGCAACAACTTCAAATCACAATCCACCTCACCAATTTTTGTGCAACAAAATACTTAAAAAAAAAAAAAAAAAAAGCATTAGCCAGGCAAAATGCTTATTCGAAAAAATGATTGAATTTGAATTGAGGAGGCCTGGGCCCCCTAGTCGAACATGTACTACTAAACCCGGTTATTTTCATGATAAAACAAAAATCTCCAAAGCAATTACTTGAGTGATAATTTACTGCTAAAGATATTGCACGAGGCAATGTACCTTGCTTCTTCCACATGAGCCAAGACGCTTACGAAATTTCACCAACAAATTCAAAATTTTGAACGTGTTTTGGACTTGATCTGTAAGTAAAAAGAAGACTCACTAGTTTGATTTTTTCAATTGCCTTTCAAATCTTAAAAACTTGGTTATTTTAAATGGCTCTAAAAACGTGCAAAATATGATCCAAATGGTATTAAAATTGCTATTTTTTCCCAAAAAATGACAAAGAATTGCCCAGTGGCCGGCCCCCATAATTCAATCTGTGATACGTTGGGGTTAAACAAGTTTGCTCACCATGTCTCCCAACTTGGACAATTTTAGAAATTTTTTTAACCTTTGGTTCAAGTCCTTTCCCTTTAGCAAAATTTAGGTTACATGCCCACTCAGGCCTCGACTTCTGGATTCTCCGTTTTACGATATCTTTGTCCCACAAAAGTCCCTCTTTTCAAAAAATTTTGTGACGTCATTGCGTGTGATTTGCAGTTTGACCCTACCCTCGAATCAAAAATCCTGGTTACGCCTATGTACCTCGTAAATGCTTTTTTCTTAACTTTAATCACATTTGATTGAAAAACAATCATTCCTGATCTACAGTATTTCAATTGCGCTTGCGTGATTGCGTTCAAAATTGCTAAAATACTTGCGACGCAATCGTCAGCGCAACCGTTCAAAAATGATTGCGGCGCAAGCGCTATCGCAAGTAAAATAGTTGGGCCGCAATTTTTGCCGCACAAGTGCCCACCTCTGTCTATTGTACCGTTTTTCAATACCAATTCACCTCCATCTCACCAGTTTTTACGCGACAAAATACGTATGAAAACACAATTACCTAGAAGAAATGCTCACATTGAACAAATTATTGAATTTGTATTGATGGGGTTTGGGGCCAGGGCCACCTGGCCGTACATGTACTCCTACAACTGGTTATTTTCATGACAAAACAAGAATCTCCAAGAAAAATCCTCGAGTGGATTATTATTTATCGCTGAAATATTGCATGAGGCAATGTACCTTACTTTTTCCTACCTGGGTCAAATCACTTCCAAAAATGCAAGATTTTAAATATGTTTTGTACTTAAATTGAAAGTAAAAAGAGGATTGAACAATATAATTTTTTAGTTGGCTTTAAAATGTGAAAAATTAGTTCTTAAAAATGGCTCTGAACCCGTGCAAAATGTGATGCAATGGCATTAAAATAGCTTTTTTTAAAATCGTCCAGCGGCTAGGGAGCTTTGCCCCCCGACCGCGTTACATTAGTTTACTCTACACGTCTCTCATTTTAGACTTTTTCTCTTTAAGCCCTCTCCTTTAGCAAAATCCTGGTTAAGTCCCAAATCAGGCCACGGTTTCTGATCTTTCATTCTACGACATCTTTGTTCCACAAAAAAATCTTCTTTCGAAGATATTTGGTGACGTCATTGCATATGAATCGTGGTCCCTCCCAATCAAAAATCCTGGCTACGCCCATGATTGCAAATCAAATCAAATTGCTAAACGTGCTTTCTGAACCATGAAGTTCATATCAGTGTTCTGAGTCCGGCCGGGATTTTCCGGTCGGGTTCAGGCTTGAGATTGACAAAATGCCGAGCTTAATTCGGGCTTGACATATACTACAGTATTTAAACTTGCCTAGCGTTTTAGCCTTAGCTATTATAAAATCGTAATTAAAATAACTTTACCAAAAAGTTTGACGTCCTTCGTGCTCGACTCCTGGGAAATCATTACGACTTCCGCTGGCAATTACGTGGTAGATCAACCACCAACCCTGCAGCTACAAAGCAGCTCGAGTCATAATATGCACAGAGCTGGATTCGAGGTTTTAGCTCTCATCGGCAGCCCTCAGCTTCTCTAACAAAGTTATTCCCCAGCTTTTTTTTTGTGGATTTTTTTGGATATGTGTGTAGTTTTTGGGATAGTATTGAGAGCTGCAGACACTTTTTCAAGCATCCACAGCTGCTCTGAGTGATGAAGGTATTCCCCAGCTGGACAAGATTCTTGGCCGAACTGGAGAGCTGCAGACACTTTTTCAAGCATCCATAGCTGCTCTGAGTGATGAACGTATTCCCCAGTTGGACAAGACTCTTGGCCAAACTGGACAAACTTGGCCGAACTGGACATACCTCAAGGGCTTGCACGGCGGCAGAGGGTTTGTAGAGAATAAACGATTTTTCACTTGTACTAAAAAAAAACAAGTGAAAAAATCGCTGAACCCTTGTAGTAAGGACAGCCATTGGCTTTCCCTACTACTAGGGTTCCCCTTGTGTGACCACGGAAATCATAACCAAAAAGTTTGACGTCCTTCGTGCTCGACTCCTGGGAAATCATTACGACTTCCACTGGCAGTTACGTGGCTAGATCAACCACCAACCCTGCAGCTGCACAGCAGCTTGAGTCATAATATGCACAGAGCTGGACCTCTGCCGCTGTGCAAGCCCTTAAGGGTTGTAAAGTTTGGCCAAGAGTCTTGTCCAGCTGGGGAATAACTTTGTTAGAGAAGCTGAGGGCTGCCGATGAAAGCTAAAAGCTCGAAACAGCGCTGTCCAGCTCTGTGCATATTATGACTCGAGCTGCTTTGCAGCTGCAGGGTTGGTGGTTGATCTAGCCACTTAACTGCCAGTGGAAGTCGTAATGATTTCCCAGGAGTAGAGCACGAAGGACGTCAAACTTTTTGGTTATGATTTCCGTGGTCACACAAGGGGAACCCTTGTAGTAGGGATAGCCAATGGCTGTCTTTACTACAAGGGTTCAGCGATTTTTCCCTTGTTTTTTTTAAGTACCACAAGTGAAAAATCGTTCATTTCCTACAAACCCTCTGCCGCCGTGCAAGCCCTAAAGATTTGTCCAGTTCGGCTAAGAGTCTTGTCCAGCTGGGGAATACCTTCACTCAAAGCGGCTGTGGATGCTTGAAAAAGTGTCTGCAGCTCTCAATACTACTCTCACTACCATCCCACAAACTCCACACATTTCCAAAAATCCACAAAAAGCTGGGAAATAACTTTGTTAGAGAAGCTGAGGGCTGCCGATGAGAGCTAAAAGCTCGAAACAGCGCTGTCCAGCTCTGTGCATAAAATAACTTTGCCACACTTAATGACACCTTCGTTTCAGCATTAAACAATTGTTATTACACAATTAAAGATATTATATTGCGTCACAATTGATCAGCAGCGAGTAGTTTACTATAGCCGCATACGAGCAATAACCGAATTCGCATTTTAGTCATAACCAGTGTCGTAACCAGGAGGGAAGACTAAAGGAGCTTCAGCTAGCTCCTTAGCCAAGTCACTTCGACAATTTAACCAAAAAATGCAAGCTTTTAAACGTGTTTTGGTTTTTACCTTTAAGTTAGTAAGATGGGGGCTGAAGGGGCTGGCAATTTAATTTTTCAACTGGCTTCCAAGTCTTAGCAATTTAGTTTTTCCAAATTGCTTTAAAAACGTGCGAAATCTGATCCAACTGATTGTTTGAAGCCATGTCTTGGATGAAAATCACACGCAAGAGAAGAAAGAAAAATTTCCGACGCCTTCGCATTTAGGGATCAGTTATATAATATTGTCACAAGCTTATCGGGCATATGCGAAATCAGTCGTAAATTATATACTACCATATTTTATTTCCTAAAATCGATTTCACCCCCGCGTGGCATCATCAGTTAGGTCTTATTCAAATAGACTTAATTAGGTCTTATTCAATTAGGTCTTATTCTATTTGAATAAGACCAAACTGATGATGCCTCGCTGGAGTGAAATCGATTTTAGTAAATGAATTATAGTAGTATATAATTTATGAGTGATTTCGTATATGCCCGATAAGCTTGAGGCTATATTATTTAATTGATTCAAATAACATCAAAATGGCAATTTTTTTCCGAAAAATCACAAAAATCGATTGGTATAGCACAATAATATTGCTACTGATACTGGACCAATCAATCTGTCAATTTAATACCATTGTTTGCTATTTTCTAAAATTTTTCTAGTCTTTTTTTAATGCTTTTGTTTTTGCCTTTCTTTTAAAGCATTGTTATGGGGCGCCAAGTGTCCAGTAAAATGTGCGCGTGTTTTTTGTGCATTATGAGGCGCCAATTTGAGGATTTATTTATATGTGAAAAAAGGCACCCTAAATCTGCAAAAAAAAGCACGCGCAAAAATTGGCACCTTAAATCTGCAAAACGAGGCAGTGCCTATGTGCAAAAAACTACGCGCAAAAATTGGCACCTTAAATGTGCAAAAAAAACACACGCAAAAATTGGCACCTTAAATCTGCAAAACGAGGCAGTGTCTATCTGCAAAAAAAAGTACGTGCAAAAATTGGCACCTTAAATCAGCAAAACGAGGCAGCGCCTATCTGCAAAAAAAGTACGTGCAAAACGAGGCAGTGCCTATCTGCAAAAAACTACGTGCAAAAATTGGCACGTTAAATCTGCAAAACGAGGCAGCGCCTATCTGCAGAAAAACTACGCGCAAAAATTGGCACGTTAAATCTGCAAAACGAGGCAGTGTCTATCTGCAAAAAAAGTACGTGCAAAACGAGGCAGTGTCTATCTGCAAAAAAAGTACGTGCAAAACGAGGCAGTGTCTATCTGCAAAAAAAGTACGCGCAAAAATTGGCACGTTAAATCTGCAAAACGAGGCAGTACCTATCTGCAAAAAAAGTACGTGCAAAAATTGGCACGTTAAATCTGCAAAACGAGGCAGCGCCTATCTGCAGAAAAAGTACGCGCAAAAATTGGCACGTTAAATCTGCAAAACGAGGCAGTACCTATCTGCAAAAAAAGTACGTGCAAAAATTGGCATGTTAAAGGGACAGGGAACTCAAAATCAATGTTTTTTGAGTTTTGAATCGTGTTAATAGTACTTGCAACACCTTACAGAGATGATCCGGTGATATTTTTAAAACTTTTTTCAAAACTGAGCTTTTTTTGGTTTCTTCTCAAGTAGCTGTAAACATAGTAACATTTTCAATCGAGGTATCTATGACGTCATAATGACCTGTGACGCATGATTCATTCATAATTATCCAGTGGACTAATCGCGTACGCGTAATAACGTTGCACCATTTCGGTCTGTTTTGAAGAAAAAAAGCACCGTCTCGCTGGAAAAGCAAGGGTGCTTTTTTGCTAATTCAATAGAACGGGTCTAGTGCAGTATTGCTTAGTGTACGAATGGAAAAGCTGAATGCAAACAATCGCTGATTTCGAGAGAACCTGCAGTTTACGCGCTTGCAGAAAGTGTTCAATGTATAAAAACAGAGCTAAAATAAAACGTAAAACCAGATCTAAAGCTTTTAGATCTGGTTTTACGTTTTATTTTAGCTCTGTTTTTATACATTGAACCTGCATTTTATGTTGTCAGCGAAAATCTATTTTGTTTTGCAATCTATGCAATTACAGTAGAATTTAAAAGGGGTTTAATTCGATTCGATTCAGAACAAGCTGGCGAACGGACGTTCTTTTTTAAGTAGCAGTTGATCAAATTTTAGCGCGTCTTGCGCTGCAAATTTTCAGGCAAAGCTTCATCAGCCGGTAGTTTGCTGTAGTACTGTGTTGATTCACTGCATGATGAAAATGGAAGCAAAGTTGGATAAAGTACTGAAAGCCATTCAAGAATTAACAACTAGGATTGATTGTTTAGAAGCTAAATTGGACAAATTTGAGCTTAAATATGAAACGTTAAACGAAAAATTTAATGAGCAAGCCGAGAGATTAACAGATTTAAAACATCAAATTGACGATAAAGCCGATCAAGAAGATTATGACAAGTTGCTAAAAAAAATCGATAAACTAGAAAAAGAAGCCTTAATGCGTGAATCGTATAGCAAGAGATTAAACCTCCTAATCCATGGCCTAAAAGAAAAGAAAAGCACCGAAAATGAAACGAAATTAGAAACCTGTGAAATTTTTAATGACTTTTTATTAAATGGCCTCCAAGTAGATCCGACAAAAATTCAGCTGGTCGATATTCACCGTCTTCCACAACACCCTGTGTCGAGAAGCGGTAAAAGAGTGACCCGACCTATTATAATAAAGCTGGCAAATGCAATGGATAAACGAACTATTATGGCAAACCTTAAGCATCTGAAACCCTATAATGAAGCACTGAAACGGTTTGACCACGAAGCTAGGACAAACTACAAAACAGAAACAATGAAGCCTAAGAAAGTATTTGTTGCAGAACACTTGCCGCAGAAATTTTATGAACAGAAAATGAATTTAATGTCCAAATTCAAAGAGGCTCGTGAAGCTGGTGATAGAACCAGATGGGGAGTATCAAATGGATCTTACTGCCTTTTCATAAATGACAATAAAGTCGACCCTAGCTCTCGCTAAATTTTTTTTTTTTTTTTCTAACCCGTCTATTAGTTATGTTTGTTTAGTGCAGATGGGGTGAATAGAACGTTGGCAGCTATGAGTTTGACTCTTACCTGTGCATTGATTTGACGATAATCTATCGTGATGTCTGATTTGTCTTGTTTTTTTGTTTTTTTTTAACGTTTTAGTGTACACATGTGCTTTCTCATAGTGCCCAGTGCTCATTTCACGCTGATTTTTGTTCACGCCGCTTAACATGCCTACCTTTTTGAGCCTGATTATAAATTATTTCTAGTAACTATAAGCTTGCCTTTTTTTTTTTTTTTTTTTTTCCCTTACAGTTTATGAGCGGATACGAAACACAATGAATCGGTGCTAAAGGTGGACATGTGTACAGACAGTGGCTGTTACTGACTGCCGGTTTAGTTCCAATGTTTTATAAGTGTGCAGCCGCGTGTGCTCGCTGTAATTTGATCTACTGTGATTCTTCCGTTTCTCTAGCTTATCAATATCAATGGCGCTTGCAAGCTCTGATGATGGAGATCTGCAGGATTTCCTTTGTTTGAGTCGGGCAGCCACTCCCTTTTTTCGTGACCAGGACGAACTTACTGACAATATTTTTAGCGATTTAACAAGCAAAATTAGAAAATGTGAATATCTTGATTCTAGTTGTAAAACTTTAAACCCTGAACCCAAAAATACTTTGTTATTACTTCATGTCAATGTGCGCTCATTGCATAAAAATTTTGACTTGTTTTACGAATTTATTGACTCACTAAACCAACCTCCTCACATTATCTGTTTGTCTGAAACCCGCATTAAGCATGAACCTCTCATTAATATTGAATTAAATAACTACAGCTTTATTCATGCAAACAGCAAAACCAATGCAGGAGGCGTTGCAATGTACATTCATGATAGTGTGAAATTCGAAGTTTCCTCAGAGCAATATGAATTAGCCAACGCTGAATCTTTGTGGATCTCTGTCTCTGATAACAATCAAGCACCTTCTTATACAGTGGGGATCATTTATAGACACCCTACTACAAGTGACGTTGATGTCTTCATTGAAGAATTGTCAACTTGCTTGACTAAATTTAGTAATAATAACTCAACTTTTTATATTCTGGGGGATTTAAACATTAATTCTTCCTCAATTAATCGATCCCCATCAGCTAAAAGATTTCTGAATATGTTGCTTTCTTGTGGCGCTTTTCCTCTTATTACAAAACCAACTAGAATAACGGATAACTCGGCAACAATTATAGATCACATAATAACTAATGATTATGAACACTGCATCATTCCTGGTATCGTGAAGACAATTGAAATTAGTGACCACTACCCTATATTATGTCAAATTGACGCGATACGATCTTCTCGAAAATCGGAGTCTAGACAATCTTTTTATCGCGATAAATCAAAATTTAATCCGAATGTTTTCAATGATAATATGAACAATAACTTAAATGATTTTTTCATCCAATTACCCTCTATAACTAACGAAAACTTTAATGAAATATTTAACATGTTTGTAGACCAAATATGGCAAGTTGTCAACAAACATGCCCCTTTAAAAAAGGTCTCTCGAAAGCAAAAAAGACTGCAGAAAAAACCTTGGATGACAACAGATCTTCTGAGTTCTATTAATATGAAACGCAAATTGTATAAAACTCATTTTTTAAATGGAAATCCCGAGCAAAAGATATTTTATAAGAAATTTTCGAACAAATTGACAAAAATGAAAACCCGCGCCAAACATCTTTATTACGAAAAGGAACTGCTGAACCATAGTGGAAATCAAAAAAAAACCTGGGAAACTTTAAAATCACTCTTACCCAATACTGACACATCAAAAAAAATGTTTAATGGACAAAACTACGATCCAACCAAACTATTCCAAAAAGCGAATCAATTCAATAATTTCTTCTGCTCTGTTGGGGAAGATTTAGCTAAAAAAGTTTCTTTGTTTCAAACAGTAGACTACTCGTTATATTTAAGACATCGTGTTCCAAATTCTATTTTTTTGAACCTCCAACAGTTAATGAAATTATTACCTGCATTGGTTCCCTCAACGCGAACAAAGCTGTAGGTTATGACAACATTCCTGCTTATTTTCTGAAAGTGGCTGCACCCATCATTGCTCCTTACCTATGCTTTTTAATTGATTATGCTTTTTTAAATGGAATTTTTCCTGATAACTGCAAAATTGCTAAAGTTATTCCCATTCACAAAAAAGGGAAAAAAGATAATCCAAGCAACTTTAGGCCGATCTCAATTTTGACTTGCATATCAAAAGTAATTGAAAAAATGATATATAAACGAGTTTTTTCTTTCTTATCAAAAAATAATGTCCTAGCCCCACAACAATATGGGTTTCAAAAAAATATTTCTACTATTCATGCAATCTTAGAACTTTTAACGGCCACTTACGACAATATCAATGCAAACAATTATACGGGAATACTGTTTCTTGATATAACGAAAGCATTTGATACAGTCTGTCACCAAATTCTTCTTGCTAAACTACAGCATTATGGTATCCGTGGTCCAAGTCTTCAACTAATAAAATCGTTCCTGGAAAGAAAACAATTTGTTTCAATTAATGGTGTCAATTCAGATTTACAGCATAATAGCTTCGGCGTACCTCAAGGTTCAACGCTTGGTCCTTTACTTTTCTTGATTTATATAAATGACTTACCTAATGCTGTCCTGGGTTCTACAACACTTTTTGCCGACGACACCTGCCTTATGTTAAAAAATTCAAACCTCTTGACCCTACAAAATGATTTAAACTCCCAGACCTCCTGTTTAAATAAATGGTGTAACTCTAACAAATTGACCATCAATCCACAAAAATGTCACATTCTTGCAATTTCTCCAAAATCGAACAAAAATGTAACTGACTTCTTTATTAAACTTAATGGAACCGTTATTAGGGCTGAAAATAGTGTTAAATATCTAGGAATCAATCTTGACTTGAACCTGAACTTTCGCAAGCACATTGAAGTTATTGAAAATAAATTGTCTAGGTCCTTAGCTATTTTGTTTAAACTAAAACCAGCATTACCTCAAAATGCGCTTCTAAAATTATATTATGCTATGGTTCATCCTTATTTGATTTACGGACTAGTTGCCTGGGGTTCAACTTTCCCTTCTTACATAGAAAAACTTAACATATTACAAAATAAAGCGGTTAAACTAATCGGTGGAGGAAATTACCTCGATAGGGCTACTCCATACTATTCAAAACTGAACATTTTAAAACTCCCCGACTTATATAAGCTTGAAATTGCCAAATTCGTACATAGATTTATGCATAATACCCTTCCACAATCCTTCTCTAATTTTTTCGCAAAGGTAGGTCAAGTCAACACTCGTACAACAAGATCTTCTTCTAACCCCAACAATTTATATATACCTTGCTATAAAAGTAACAGGATTCAGAGAAGTATCAAATATCAAGGTGTAAAAGTTTGGAACTCAATTCCAGTTGAAATTCAAAATCTACCCAAGTCACGCTTTAAAATTAAATTGAAATCACATTTAATGCAAGCTTATCTAAAAGAAATAAATTGATTTTATCTTGAACATTTGCGGTTAACTGGTCAGCTTTCAACCTGGTTACGACCTTCTAATCGTCTGTTCTATATTAAACCGTTAAAAAGCAATCCGGGTGGCTGCTCGACTCGAAGACCGAGAAGGTCCCTTCGCAGCCTCCCAGTTTCCATTCGTGTACCTAATTTGCTTGTCAAATCCTTGACTTTGTTTTTTGTTTGTTTTTTGACGCGAGTGGCGACAAATAAACTTCTGTTATTGTTATTATTGTTATTGTTTAATTATTATCTACTGATCATTCGGAGTCAACCTATGTCAGTGCAGCAGCACATTTAAAAACAGATTTTCTGTCGGTCGTTGTGAGGTAGCTTAATTCCAAATAAAATGCAGCACAAAGCAGATATTATATGCATTATCTTCGTCGGGATGATTCGATTTGCTCCACATTTTTGCAGCGTTTCACAATCAGCATATACCTGGGTTCACACTGGAACTTTTTTTGGTTACACACTATCGAAGTGAGGGGCATGGCCACCTTGCCCCACCTGGCTACGCCCCTGCGATTGCATTACCTATTCTGATTGATTGATTGGTTCCATCTTCATCCTTCTTTCACGGGAAAGCGACAATGGTGCTATACGTTGGATGAAACCTCACCCGCTTAGGAGTTACCGGTGTTTTGTCGAACGTTTTATTGCTCCTTCCCATTTCCACCAAGCAGAGATAAGCGTCGTGAAGCGTTTTATCTAAGGACGAAACAATGCCACGAGGCCGCGAGTTGAACTGCTGACCTTTCGATCATGACCACCGTAAAAACGGCGCTCGACCACACTGCTGACCATGTTAGTCGTAGCAAGTACATTCATGCATTCTGTTATGCATTATGCGCATAATCTACAACAAAAATCGGCAAGATGGCCGAGCAGTAACGAGCTCGACTCTGGTACGGTAGGTCTAGGTTCAAATCCTGGATCGGTCAAATTGGAGAGTTGCCAACGGCTCGCCACTGCTGCAACTTTTCTTCGAAAGGAGCTGTGTTGTCCAGGCGCCATGTCGCGGCAATGGGCCCCGCAAACTCGTTTCACGCTTCGGCGTAATACAGGCGTGTAATGAAAATTTGATTTTTTGAACATATCTACAACTAAATTAGAGAATAAGAGTGGTTGTTATTACCAGGTCTACCGGGGATGGTAATTAATAATAGGTTAGCCCAGCCTCACTGCTCTTCCGGTAGAGGTATCAAAGAAACAATGAACAACGCTATTCATTCAACCTAACTTTTCGCTCGGCTGGTATACGCTCTGAAACCAAACTACGTACAGTAGTTTTACCGTAGCTACGGACCTGGTTGCTACCGCAAAACTATGGCAATCACCAATCAAAATTGTCAGAATTGACCACCAATTGACGCAAAATAAAAGTTGATACCAGAGCGTATATGGCCGAGCATCTTCAGAGGGGAGATAACGGAGTGCCACGCACCCTCCACCACAAGCAAAAACAGTGCATACTTATACTTTACAATCGGCCTACTATACAAAATTTTATTCTTGTTTTCTGACTGTTTTTGCTAGAAGTAGATGGGTGCCTGACACTCCTTTACCTCACCTAGGTTGTCTATTAAAATCAGCAATTACAGTATTTGCATTCAGCTTTTCCGCTAAAACGTACGCTAGGCTACATACAGCTGTGCTATACCGTCCTATAACTACACTATCGAATTAGCAAAAAAGCAGGCTTGCTTTCTAGCAAAACGGCGTTTCTATTTTCTTCAAACTTTTAAACTTGTATGCTATGACTACCATCTACACTTCTACACTACAGGGACTTGCTTACTGCTTCTAATCACTGAGGTCTCGAAGCACAAAAAAATGAAATCTTCACTAGACTTAGATGATGGCTTTTCGAAAAAGCAGCAGCAGAAATCGCAGCACAGGTTTTGACTGACAACATAGGCCTTCTGTGTTATGCAGTTTTTCTCTCGAAATCGTGTGAACACTGATGCTGTATATTTGTGCATTCAGCTTTTCCATTAAAACGTACATTACGCTATACTGCGCTACCCGTTCTATTGAATTAGCAAAAAAGCACGCTTGCTTTTTCAGCAAGACGGTGCTTTTTTTCTTCAAAACAGACTGAAATGGCGCAACGTTATTACGCGTACGCGATTAGTCCACTGGATAATTATGAATGAATCATGCGTCACAGGCCATTGTGACGTCATAGATATCTCGATTGAAAATGTTACTATGTTTACAGCTACTTGAGAAAAAACTAAATAAAACTCAGTTACGAAAAAAAATTTAAACTATCACCGAATCAGCTTTGTAAGGTGTTACAAGTACTATTTAAATGACTAAACCTCGATAAGAACTACAGTTGTGTTCCCTGTCCCTTTAAATCTGCAAAACGAGGCAGTGCCTATTCGCAGAGTTAGCTCGTGTCCATAAAAATAAATGCTGACTCAGAGCATGACTGTGGCGTGGATATTGTATTGGTTGTTGTTTGCCTACCTGTACAGTGTACCTTACGACTGTTGGTACCGTAAAATAAGGAAATATGTGGTAAATAAACAATTTTAGCTGTGGAAATGGGTGCAGTAACCCCGTTTCCTTTGCTAGTAAGCTATTAATATAGACGTACTAGGCCTAATACCTACCGTACCGTACAGCAACTACCTAGATCGTTTAGACTAGGCCTACCAGTACTCTGTTAGTCTTTGTAGCCCACTGTCAGGTCACCACAAACAAATGCGGTCTTTTCCTCTGGCGGGAACTCCGGGAAGGGGGCGGGGCATAATAGCAGAAGCCAATCAGTATGGCTCTACAGTCTACAAAGGGAAATGGAAAGAGAAGAATTCTGCTTCTTCCTGCAGACTTACCGTAATTCTTTACTGGTATTTTATTGATAGTTGTACTGCACAAGCGAAAGCTAAACATTTGTATCTCTCGCCCATGGAATAACTGAATAAAGCCGCACCAAATAGGCTAAAGCCTGAGATTGCTCTCGGCTTGTACAAACTTTATGTCTGAGCTCTGAATATACAATGCAGTGATGCCAGCGAAGACACCTAAAGTTACATCAAATTTCGGGACAAAAAACATCAGATATTCGGGCCCAAAACATGGCAAATAGGGGTTTCATCCACCAAATTGGAGGTGAAGACCTTTTTTTTTTTTTGGACATCACCTTTTTGAGCACCCGTTTTTTTTAGAGTATACCGTAGCTTGGGGGACCTTTTTTATCTTTTGGTGGGCACATTTTTGGGGACCCTTATTTAAGCGATGTCACGGGGGGGGGGGGGGTGACTCCTTGCAGGGGTTTTTGGTTCATCAGGGTTGGTTTCGGGACTAAAAAACATAAGATTTTTCTCAAAAACATCAGATTTTTATCAGTTTTTCTCAAAAAGCATCAGATTGAAATTCAAAAACATCAAATCTGATGTTAAACATGAGAACTGGCATCACTGATAGAATGACTGGAAACAGACCGACAGGAGTATACAGTATAAACAGATGGGGTTATTCCATGGGTTAGACTTCAGAGGCGATTACACATCACAGATCAAAGAATTATTCGTCACACCAGTTTTGGGGAGAAATCGTTCAGACAGTATATAATAAACATAAGTTTTGCTTGAGATTTCCCAAATTTCTCAAACAGGTGGTGAGTTTGCCTGGGACACAGTCAGGCCCGTATCTAGACCAGGTCCCCCCTGTCAAAAATTTGGCCCCCTCTGTCAGATTTAGGCTACTAGCTTTCTTCTTTGCTTTCTTTTATTTCCAACAATACATTGCTAAAAATGTGCACGGGAAACCTTTATTATGCTAGACACTAGTTGTTTGTTAGTACAAAGTGTATTATTACGTAATTAGAAGGCCTGAATTAGCAAAAATGACTCTGATCATTAGGTCAGTGGCGTCGCTAAAAGGGGGTGGCCTGCCCCGGGTGTCACCATTTTGGGGTGATATCATTTTATGACACCAATCGAACAAAAACGAAAACAACAGACCTATGCTTAATAGCATTGGAAGTGTTTAGCCAACTGGAATGGACTAAAAATGATTTAAAGCATCTTTTGAAACCTTTAGTGTATTTAGAGGGGGCACTAATTTGTCAAAAATATAACTCAAAAATCAGTAAAACTTTGAAAAATGGCCAGAAACTAAGCAATCAAATTATTTGATCACTTGTTAAAACATGCTGAATATATATAGGTTTCATCACATCAAAAAACAATATTTGTATAAGCTCATGAATCCGGGAGAGAAAGGGCTATTCAGTAATAGTTGATTACCAATCACTTCAGCTCAAATATCGCTCCCTCCCCCCAATTACCTTTCTCTATTCAGTATAGACGAAATGGATTACTCCTTGTGAGTTTCATTAAACTATAACATTTTATAGTTAAACAGCTTTGTTTATGCGCTGCTAACTGTATACTCCTGTCGGTCTGTTCCAGCTCATTCTATCAGTGATGCCAGTTCTCATGTTTAACATCAGATTTGATGTTTTTGAATTTCAATCTGATGCTTTTTGAGAAAAACTGATAAAAATCTGATGTTTTTGAGAAAAATCTTATGTTTTTTAGTCCCGAAACCAACCCTGATGAACCAAAAACCCCTGCAAGGAGTCACCCCCCCCCCCCCGTGACATCGCTTAAATAAGGGTCCCCAAAAATGTGCCCACCAAAAGATAAAAAAGGTCCCCCAAGCTACGGTATACTCTAAAAAAAAACGGGTGCTCAAAAAGGTGATGTCCAAAAAAAAAAAAAGGTCTTCACCTCCAATTTGGTGGATGAAACCCCTATTTGCCATGTTTTGGGCCCGAATATCTGATGTTTTTTGTCCCGAAATTTGATGTAACTTTAGGTGTCTTCGCTGGCATCACTGCATTGTATATTCAGAGCTCAGACATAAAGTTTGTACAAGCCGAGAGCAATCTCAGGCTTTAGCCTATTTGGTGCGGCTTTATTCAGTTATTCCATGGGCGAGAGATACAAATGTTTAGCTTTCGCTTGTGCAGTACAACTATCAATAAAATACCAGTAAAGAATTACGGTAAGTCTGCAGGAAGAAGCAGAATTCTTCTCTTTCCATTTCCCTTTGTAGACTGTAGAGCCATACTGATTGGCTTCTGCTATTATGCCCCGCCCCCTTCCCGGAGTTCCCGCCAGAGGAAAAGACCGCATTTGTTTGTGGTGACCTGACAGTGGGCTACAAAGACTAACAGAGTACTGGTAGGCCTAGTCTAAACGATCTAGGTAGTTGCTGTACGGTACGGTAGGTATTAGGCCTAGTACGTCTATATTAATAGCTTACTAGCAAAGGAAACGGGGTTACTGCACCCATTTCCACAGCTAAAATTGTTTATTTACCACATATTTCCTTATTTTACGGAACCAACAGTCGTAAGGTACACTGTACAGGTAGGCAAACAACAACCAATACAATATCCACGCCACGGTCATGCTCTGAGTCAGCATTTATTTTTATGGACACGAGCTAACTCTGCGAATAGGCACTGCCTCGTTTTGCAGATTTAACATGCCAATTTTTGCGCGTACTTTTTTTGCAGATAGGCAGTGCCTCGTTTTGCAGATTTAACATGCCAATTTTTGCGCGTACTTTTTCTGCAGATAGGCGCTGCCTCGTTTTGCAGATTTAACGTGCCAATTTTTGCGCGTAGTTTTTCTGCAGATAGGCGCTGCCTCGTTTTGCAGATTTAACGTGCCAATTTTTGCTCGTACTTTTTCTGCAGATAGACACTGCCTCGTTTTGCACGTACTTTTTTTGCAGATAGGCGTTGCCTCGTTTTGCAGATTTAACATGCCAATTTTTGCACGTACTTTTTTTGCAGATAGGTACTGCCTCGTTTTGCAGATTTAACGTGCCAATTTTTGCGCGTACTTTTTTTGCAGATAGACACTGCCTCGTTTTGCACGTACTTTTTTTGTAGATAGACACTGCCTCGTTTTGCACGTACTTTTTTTGCAGATAGACACTGCCTCGTTTTGCACGTACTTTTTTTGCAGATAGGCGCTGCCTCGTTTTGCAGATTTAAGGTGCCAATTTTTGCGTGAGTTTTTTTTGCACATTTTAAGGTGCCAATTTTTGCGCGTAGTTTTTTTGCACATATGCACTGCCTCGTTTTGCAGATTTAAGGTGCCAATTTTTGCGCGTGCTTTTTTTTGCAGATTTAGGGTGCCTTTTTTCACATATAAATAAATCCTCAAATTGGCGCCTCATAATGCACAAAAAACACGCGCACATTTTACTGGACACTTGGCGCCCCATACATTATGCGAGGTATGCATGTGAATTAAAATTATTGTTCCACAAGCGTGTATCATCTTACTTCTTAATATTTAGTATTAACATGACTAATGTCGGATGTGACACTGGTCTGTTGAAGTACTCTGAATTGCACATAATCACTAATTTTTTTTGCATCTTTTTTAAGTGTTTTTCTGTTTTGTTTAGTTTATATTCGTGCCTCAGTCAAAGTGTGTGCATATTATGGTGAAGAAGCCATGAGACATGCTGCATGTCTTAACGTCTATCGTTTTGCTGCTTCTACCTCTTTCTTGACCTCTATCTTTATATGTGATGCTTTCAATGGACGCGAGGTTATGAATTAAAACAACTGAACGGAAAAATTGCCCAGCGTCTGAGCTACGCTTGAGATCAACCAGCTTGCTTGATAGCTGTCTCAATAGAGACATTTTTCGTGCGAAAAAATCTAAATTTAACCCCCTTAGCAAAATCCTGGTTGCGCGCTTGGACATAACTTAGCTTTCGGGCTTTTCAAGCCTGGTTGTGGCTTAAAATCCCTCTTCGGGTTCGGGCCGGATTTGGATCTGTACTAGTCGGCCCGTTTACAGCTCTGGTTCGCATAGTTGGATAGTGAAGCTCCAAGCACTGATTTGGAGAGATGTAATATGATAATAATTAAGAATTTTTCGTCATAATATAAGATATTTATTCTGAAATACATTTTTTTAAAGAAGTAAATTTTGGGGTGAGGTTGAATGATCTTAAATTTTTATAAATTTTTAGCCTCGTTTTTTGTTTTTAATTTATTCTTAAATTTTGGTAAAGATTAAAATAATACAAACTCATTTTTGGTCGGTTAAAAGTCGTCTTTTGTTAATAGGCCCGTGTTCTAGCTTTTTTTTTTGATTTGAGGCTTACATTCATTAACGGGACAGTGTGAAGCCTCCGCCGTGTGTAGTGGACAGGCGAGCAGGTGGCAGCTTCACTCAAAAACCAAAAATCCCTTTGCGGTTTCCTGGCCAAAGCAACTTGGTAAATAAAATGTAATTATTAAGAATAATGTACTGAGAAAATTAATAACAAGCTATAGGCGGTATCCAGAGTCTTATAGGCACAAGACTCTGAATAATGTCTATAGAATGTAATTACAATTACAAATAACCGCATTTTAAACAGAATATTTTGACCAACGCATGTTACGAGAGGGAGGGGCAAAAATACCCTCTATCCAACTCCAAAAAAAAACTCGTGAAAACTTCAAATTTAGCATGCGGGTTGGTGTTCACCAAATTTTTTACAAAAACTGGCTTTGAGTTGATGACGTCATCACAGTGACGCCACGGCCATATTTTCGAAAAATAACGTCATTATGCGATGTCGTCGCTTGGGTTCAAACTTTGTTCATAAGTTTGTTTTTGATACTGAATCATAAACTGCTCAAGTCAAAGTGGTTACGTCACAAAAACGTCTTGTGACGTCGTTTAAGTTTAATATTGGTAAAAAAACACACAGCTTTCGTAAAGTGACTTCCGAAAACCTCAAAATTGAGGGACTTTCCCTTCCCTTAGCAACTTAAAATTTTTAGGAGTTATTTGTGATAAATTTTGACTCAAAGTTAAGTTGATTTGAAATTTTTTGAAAGGATTTATCACGAAAAAAACGAGAGCGAGCAGGAAGGGCAAAAATACCTTCCCCCCAATAAAATAGGGTTAATTAGTTCTTTTAAATTTTGAGAAAAAATGGGCCTCGTGTTCTTATATACAAAAACACTTGACATCTTGTATGTAATTTTGTTTAGATTTCTTACTTAATAAAAGTGCATTAACAAGTTAGTAGTTGTTTTCCATCAGCCTTTACAGCCGTGTTGCGTTGACGAGAAGACAGCGAAGATGCCTTATCTTTGAGTTAAGCTACCTCCTGCTGTCCGGCTCCCGCCCATGCTTTTAACGGAAGATGGAAGCTCCACAGAGTCCATTTTAATGCTGACTTGCAAGCAAAGAAGTGGCAAAAGCGAATTGCAAATTTTTAGATTTGACCCGACTAGGAATCGAACTCGTGTCTACAGCAAAGTAATTGTAATTACATTTTATTCACCGAGTTGCCTTGGCCAGAAGACAGCGAAAGAACCTTTTGGTCGTCGAGTCAAGCTGCCACCTGCCCACCTGTCAACCACACTCGGCGGAGGCTTCATACTGTCCCTTTAATTGCTGAACGTCAAACAGGGAAGCTGCAAATACCAATTTTTATCGTTTTTGGTTTGACCCGACCGGGAATTGAACCCAAGCCTACCGCTTCAGTAGCAGACGCTCTATCCACTCGACCACTGATCGGTTGTAAGTCGGGCCGGGTTCTAAGGTCAAAATCGGTTCTAAGTGCCAGACTCTTGTATGCTCACTTTGCAGTACATAGATCAGAAATTGAAGTGCGTGGTTCAAACTGTTTAACTTTAATACGTTTAGAAAAAGCAAGAATCAGAGTTTGCTTAACTCCTATTTTTGCGAAGGTAAGTCGTTGTGTTGGTTTGTTTATCTATTTGTTTAACCATTGTTGATTAGCTTTGTATAAGCAGATAATGCAAGAACTTACACAAATATTCAACTATACACGATATCAAAACAAAAAATAATACAGGAAATTTTCTGTAAGTAAAATTGATAATTTTGATCATGTAAAGATAAAAATGAAAATGATCAATAAATAACGTTGCATTGATATGTTCAAAGTATGCAATGAATACGGAGCAGCTCATTGTATATTACTGTGTTTCATTTTAACATTTCTTGGATATTAGAATAGAATCGATGATGACTTCTTTGTTCCAGGCTGGATTCTGAAAGAAAACACACAGAACAACATTTTAAACGTGTAATATTTTACGCCATGTTTTTTATTTCAATTAAATATTTCTCAGGAAAATACCACCACGGCCAACTAGAATGAATGTCATCTTAATCCGACGATGTACAATTTATTGAATAGATAGCCGCTTATTTTCTGCTGCCATATTGGTATTTTTCTTGAAATATAATTATTTGAAATTGATTTCTATGACCCAAGGAAGAGTATCCAATTTTGTGGATCTACCGCTAACAGTAATCCAGCTTTGGCTGACAAGTTCTCCCATTTTGTCTGTTTTTAATGTAAACAATCGTGTCCCTGTCCGCGTGGCTACGAGGCACTTTCTTAAGAAAGAATATTGAACAAATGAAGTAAGCTTTTTATATTTATCTTAAAAGTTTCATTGTCATAAATAATGTGAATAAACTGTTCCGTTTGATGTTTTTCATTGCAAAAATTGTCTCGTTTAGGTCAGGCTTTAGAACTTATGACTCTTGGATTTACATCTATCACCGTCTCTGATTTGGGTTCAGTAAATTTTGCAGTATATTTTTTAGTAAAAACCTTGGGTTGTTTTCGAAGCGATTCTGCCACGTCGAAGAAACTAAGCTTTAATTCATCATCAGCAAGCTTGACCAGAAATGATTGCTTCAACTTTTGCTTTCAAAGGTTAGTTTCTAAGAAACAGAATTGCTAACAGTAATTAATCATGACTTGCTGAGCTTCGATTCCAGCATGTCCAACGCCAGTTAAAAGTTTGCTTCCAAAATAGGTATGCGCTATGCAGTAATTAGTTGCATGGCTCTATTTTTTGTTATCTTTATTATTCTTTCATCTTGAACAAGTAAACGTCATTGAAAAAAATCTACTGACAGTGTTAAAACGCAAGATGCTGCAAATTATAAAGAAACCAAATTTTTCGAATAAACTAATTGCCATTCAAATATGCTGGGCATTCAAGCCAAGTTTGTCACTGTCGACCAAAAATCTTGAAAAAAGCTTAAAGGTGAATTTACACAGTATCCATTTTTCGTCCGTTTTTTCACGGTTTTGCTTCTTCTTGAAAAAGTAAGCGCTTTTTCATTCGCATTTTTATAAGTCCATATCCGCACTAAGTAGATTGTTGTATATAGGTAAAAATTTTGTTCAAAAATTTTGTGTATGAACTATAAGAGCGATATTTCAAAATATAGAGCTGTACCCCTTAACAAAAATTTTTTTCGGAAAACTTTTGTCCAGTATGTGACTGTTTGGTTAGCGCAGATATGGACATATAAAAATGCGGATAAAAAAGCGCATACTTCTTCAACTAAAAGCAAAAACGTAAAAAAATGGACGAGAAACGGATGCAGTGTAAATTCACTTTAAAATGCATTCTCACCAAGTTTGAATTTCTTACGTTCTCCCGTTTTCAAGATAATACAGTTCAAAGTTAACCCTTTATTCCTTAAAAGGTAGAAGGGCTTCGGAAGCCCACACTCGTAACAAACAGTAACTACTTAAATTCGGTTTGCCATAAAAACTAGAAATTTTCTGACTTTTTGTATTTGTTTTTGCCAATTACGATCGTACTGCTTTTCTTTAAGCAACATAAGGGGTTCCAGAGTAAAATGGGGGCTTTTGACAAAATTTTTAAAGTTTTTTCCAATTTCGACTTTTTAGTGTAAAGTTTTAATTTCATGCTTAATGTTTCCGGTAAAGGTTAAGGAGATTACAGTAGAATAAACCAGTGTTGGAAAATAGATGGATTATGATAATTAGCGTGACTGCGTTGCGAACGAAAAGCTACTACGCCAAAGGCAACAAACGATTATGAAATTCCCTTGTGTTCGATTTTACGCTAAGTTCGATTGAATACAATTATTTTTGGTTAGCAATTGATTGATTCTTCGCTAAGTATAATCGAACGAAACAATGTTATAGCAGAAAATGAATAACGATCTGTTCAACCTCAGACTGTAGTAGCTATACACCTCTAAAAACAATCAAAATTAATTTCATTAGGCTATTGTAGCAAAATTAAGCCGAAGTGTGTGACGAGATTGCTGGACCATCTCCGCGTCATTGCGACGGGACTACGCAGATCATTTTGAATAAATGCCACAGTGGTTGCAAGCCATTACGGCTTAGCCGTAAAAAAATTGTGTCCGATTTGACCACCCCGGAAATTGAGTTCTAACCACCCGTTCAGTAAGCAATCGCGTAACCTTTCGACCAACAGCCCACTAAACGTAAAATATATACTAATGCTCACTGTAGTCTACCTTAGTTTTAATGCCCGACAGTCGATTTCCAAAAATTGCAAAAATTAAGAAATTAAATCAAGGTTGGTTTTACATAGAGACATCAATTAGTTTAGTCACACGCCCAGTAGTAGCCAATACTATTTTAGTTACAATGTAGAATTTACTAAACAAGGATTTGAAATTTAGTCAAGCTTCCTTTTACATATCTACGCATTGACTATAGCTCAGTTACAGGCCCCAAAGTAACCCGTGCTATTTTAGTTACACTGCAGAATTTAATGGACAAAAATGCATTCTATTATTTTGCCATTGTACAGCCTAATTTCTTGCAAAATTACGATGAAAACAACAAGATAGTAATAATTTATATTATTCATGCCAAAACGCAGCTAAAATATTTCAACGATAGTTTTTTTTTTTGAGATAATTTACGAGTACTTACAACATTTTGAGTTTGTTCAACCATTGCTTTTTTAGTGTTGGTGGGACTTTTGAAATTCAAATAATGTTACGTACTGGTGATTCTTTTTTGTTTAAAAAATGAAATAAATGAATCAGTCTATTTCCAACCATTTAAGCCCTGCCGTTGAGCTGTCAATGCCCTCAGAAAGGTTGAGGAACATAGGGTTAACAATTTTGCTTTTATTTTGTAGTTACCGTTTTGTCAGTATAGAAACAGATGATTAACTTTTGGAAAGCTGGCTTGCATTTACTAAAAAAGGTGCTAATTTACAATTTTGAGCTACTTTGTCTTGACAACAACTCTGCCGCAAAAAACTTATTGAGAATTAAGAACATGCAATAATCTTTTGAAATGTTATTTTTAATGGGCAACCCAGGCAAATCTCTAAGGGAAAAAGCTTTTCTAAAGGGAAATGTAAGCAGTCATATTTTGGGAATAGAAGTTCGTAGAAAGCTCAAATCTGGTGAAATTAGTTTTCAGATCTGTTAAAATTTTATGAAACAAAACCGAGTGAATATACTTCGACCTGAATGCACCTTTAATTTTAGGTCAAGCACAGAGCGTCTTCCTTTGTATGTTGGGTTGAGCTTGGGAAACACCTGCAATTGTGCGTCAGAAATCAAATACCCAGTCACACTACAAAGCACCAACCAGTGCAATGTCCAGTGTCATGGAAACAAAAATGAAACCTGCGGAGGCCGCGGTACTACTGAATGGGTCAGCATGCAAAACCCTTGCTTGAAAGGTAAGTTTTAATAAAATTAAGTTACGATATGCTGGACTGTTTACCGCGGTTGCTTTCATCTGTTTTGGCTTAACGTCTACCAGAGCCTCTTTGGAACAGCAGTTTCGCAAAAACGAGCATTGCTATAAAGTTGTTCTCTTTCAATAATTATTAGTTTTTAAGGTTTGATCAAGTAAGTACTTTTTTCAGCTTGTTTTTAGTGTGCAGTTTATCAATTTATGACAATTGGCTTCAGAAATTATTTAATTTCAAAATTCAACGCAACAACAAAACAAGTCGTTGAAACATCAATTAATGGGTGTTTTATTGGTTTTTGGTTTTAACTTTTAATTCAGTCAAGTCTTTTATTATACAGTACTCGCTGTAATACGCCGAAGCGTGTAACAAGTTGGAGAGGGTCAATTTCCTCGTCATTGCGTCTGCGGGCAACCAAGCTTCTTTCGAAGAAATGTTGCAGCGGTGGCGAGCCGTTGACAACCTGTGTTCGATTTGACCGGCCTGAGATTTGAACCTTAGATCTTCCGATCCAGAGGCGAAAGCGTTACTACTGCTAGACCAACTGATCAGTTGACCGTTATGATTTTTAATTAAAGTGACTAATTTACCACAAAATTTCAAGATAAAGAGAGTAAAATGAAAATTAGGAATATTAATTCGCGGATTTCTATTTCGCTTTTTATGGGTTGTTTGAATTAGGGTTAGGGTTAAATTAGGGTTAGATTTTGGGGTTAGGTTTAGAATAAAGTAAGGATTTGAATTTGGGTCAGTTTATTAGTCAGAATTAATAAAAAAGGAGATAGAAATGTCTGGTTATTTGAAGTCTTCTTCCGAAGTTTAATTTTGCGGGTGTTTTATTAATTAACCAAAAATTAATGTCATTCGAGCTCTACACGCAGCAATCCTCACAATCGCACTAATTGGAATTTCAAAAGTCAAAAATTTTAGGTGATAATTTGCCGACTTCTTTTGAAAAATCCCACTTTGTTGGATGTTTTCTTGATGACGTCAAAAATGAAGTTATGATGTCGTCCGTGCTTGCCAATTTAGCAAATCAATCCGCCTCATCTTGCATCCTATATTGCAACATAAAACAACGACCACTTGCGTTTCAAGACCCATCGCATTGCTTTTGTGGAGAGTTCACCGACAAGTAAGGGAAAAGTTGTTTTTGTATTTAGAGTACCTGGAGTTAGAGTAAAAATTAAAGCAAGGAGTGGAGTCTGTCTGACTCATGGAGTTCGGGGTTCGATTCCATCGGCAGTTTCCAATTTTACAAAGGCATGCAAAGATCCAACGGTTTCACTTGAGGATTTTATTTAGTTTTATGAAATTTTTGGACATGCTTAGATCATTCCTTAGAGTGTCACACAACTTATATCATGAAAATTATTTCTCTTAAAGGCTTTTATAACAACCCTGATTTCGTTTATGACGAAAGCGTGTTAGAACCATTCACTAGCACGATTGGAATACCTAACGTAAAACCATTTATTTGTACACAAACTGATAGTATCAACGAAATTTATAAATTTTCGGAGTTTATTTGCCCCATCTGAAGATGGTCTTTATGCTGCATGCTACAGTATATCAAGTAAATTAACAAAGTTTTCAAAACAAAACAAAACAACAAGATTTGCGTTAAGTATAGTACCATGCGGAGAACGTTTTACTAATCCAACGAGCTTACAACCAAGAGTTGATTGTTATTAAAAGTATAAAGGTGAATTTATTTACACAGTATCCGTTTTTCGTACGTTTTCGTCCGTTTTTTTACGTTTTTGCTTCTCCTTGACAAAGTATGCGCTTTTTCATCCGCATTTTTATGTGTCCATATCCGCACTAACCAGACAGTCACATACTGGACAAAAGTTTTCCGAAAAAATTTTTTTGTAAAGGAGTACAGTTCTATTTCGAAATATCGCTCTTATCGTTCATACACAAAATTTTTGAACAAAATTTTTATCTATATATAACAGTCTACTTAGTGCGTATATGGACTTACAAAAATGCGGATGAAAAAGCGCATACTTTTTCAAGGAGAAGTAAAAACGTAAAAAAACGGACGAAAACGTACGAAAAACGGATACTGTGTAAATTCACCTTAACTGGCAGTAGACGAGTATTTACTGTAGTAGCTTTAAATATTTTAGATCTTTTTAGATATAACTTAACCCACCTGCAAAGTCACTGCCACAAAAACTCCACTAAAATTTACCGAACCTTTGCCGAGGACAAGCGATGCAAACCTCTCCGGTTTCTTCCGGCAGAAACAACGTTAAGATCTACATTAGCTAGTTTTCCCGGGTCGGGCAACACCTGGGTCCGCCACATGATCGAACAGGCTACTGGAATTTACACAGGAAGCGTATATGCCGACGAAAAATCTACAGCAGGTACGAAGTAATGACGTTTAGCCAGCGGACACCTTAGGCAAGGGCACGTCGGCAAGGGAGCAATTTATTATTGGCTCTACAGTAGTTTAATTTTTTAATCGTTCTCAAAACATCATTTCACTAAAAATTATTGCTATTCGTGTACGGATCTTCGCCAACTACCTCCACCCGTGCCGACGTCGCCAGAGCAGGTGAAGTGGGAGACATATAAGGGCCAAAGTGAGGGAGAACTGCATAAAATAGGGGAAAATTAGCTATTATTGTACTGCAATAAAATGCAATAACTTTCATTAACATTCGTACTTTAATAATTGCAAATGCAAATATCACCAACATTCTATCATGGTATTATTGGAAAATGATGGCCCACATCACGTCACAATATGACTCTTAACTGATAATTTTAATTGATCGATTGAAATGCGACCAATGATAAAAATGATGACTACAAAGCGTATATTGTTTCTTCAGTTTAGTTTCTTTCAGCATTTTTGCGTACAACAATAATTAACAAAAGGTATAAATCTTGACGACCAGGAGGCCCCGGCTCCCTCAATTCTAGTTTTTACCAAACAATTTAAATGCAAGACCCGGGAGAAATTCAGGGTTTTTGCTCTAAATGTTACAAGCTCAAAACCTCATCAACCTTTTTATAAACGCTAGGCAAAAACGTGATCATCTATTGTACCAACTTCAAATAACAGTCAACCTCAACCTTAATAATTTTTACGCGACAAACTACTTTAAAAAAATTAACTAGCGGACAAGCTTATTGAACAAATGATTGAATTTGAAGTGAAGGGGGCTTGGATCCTCTAGTCGTATAAAACTAGTTATGCGCATTACGTCATATAATCCCTATCCCTTCCCCACAAAAAAACTGGTTATTTTCGTGACAAAACAAAAATCTCCCAGCCAAATCTTCGAGTGAATTATTGTTTATTACTTTCTGCTAAAAATATTGCAGGAGGCAATGTATGGGTACCTTGCTTCCCCTCACCTGGATTAAGTCACTTACAAAATTTAACCTAATAACGCAAGATTTTAAACGTGTTTTAGACTTGACCTGTTTTAAGTAAAGAGAGGACTGAACAATTCATTTTTTCACTTGACTTTTAAATTTAAAAAATTAGGCTCTAAAAGCGTTCGAAATAATTCAAATAGCATTAAAATAGCTTTTTTTCCAGAAAATTACAAAAAATCGCCCAGCGACGGGGGGCTTCGCCTCTAGACCCCCATCTGTGAGGCGTTTGAGTAACACTAGTTTGCTCACCACGTCTCCCAATTTAGAAACTTTTGGAAAACTCTTGGTTCAGGTTTTCCCCCTTTTGCAAAATCCTATAGCTAACAGCCAAATCAGAGCCCTGCTTCTGATCTTCCATTCTACGTTATCTTTGTCCCACAAAAAATCTTTTCAAATAATTTTGATTACGCCATTGCATGTGACTTGCGGTTTGCCCCCCACAATCAAAAATCCTGGCTACGCCGATGAAAGGGCGCCGCTAGTGAGAGAAATTTGCTCGAAAAAAAAATGCAAGTCTTCTGAGTAGCTAAAAACATTCAAATTTTCAAATGAACTTTTTTCTTAATTGCGTCTTGTTAAACGTATCTACTAAAGCTGAAACTGAAACTAATTTCAGAAAAAGTAAGGAGAGCGTAAATGCATAATACATGTAAACATGTGTCATATTAATTGCTTTACATATATAAGTTATAAATAATTGTAACTGAAAACAGAAATTTTACAGTAACATTGTTTAGTAATTTTAATGATTCAATATGAACAAACAAAAGTTGATATGATTTGATTTGTGTATATTTTCAGAAATTCGGCGTGAAAAGAAGGTTTTTGCTCGAAGAACTTTGGTTGTGAAAGATCATATGTTTCAGAACAATATGAACAAATACCACTCCGCAATTTTGCTGATTAGAAACCTGTATAAAGCTCATATTGCAGAATTTAATAGAAAAAAATCATCAAACAAAGTCGGTTACGCCACTGACGCAGAATTTTTGTCTAAAGGTACGCATTGGCATCGGTTGTTGTTGCTGTGGCGCATAGTTATCCTCCTGTCACTGACAGCGTCAGACGCTAAAGATTAGACGATCCGCGCCCTTTTCACTGCAATGACTACGCTTCGTGGTTGAAGGGATCCGCACCTGCTTAGGAGTTTCCAGCGATCCAATGTTCCTGTGGATTTCTTCAAAGTCTTGTCCACTGAATTTGCTGCTTGTTCGAAGCCACCAAGCGGAGATGTCTTATTCAAGGCGCAAAAACGTAACCAGGGTGCGGGTTGAACCCAGATCATGTGATCAGGGTCGTGGTAAAAACGACGCCTTTACCCTCTCGGCCACGTTGTCGACTTTCAAATATTATAAACAAAAATAAAAACTTTCAAATTTTATGAATAAGTGCTATGCTGATTTCAGGTTGGAGATAGTTGTGATTTTAGGGGGATGGTAAAAGAAAAAATGAATCAAAATTTAAAATATCTAATAATCTGTTAGGGTTGATTATCTCTTACTGAAAGTGATTATTTTTTCAAAGAATTTTTTCCATTTCTCGCCGAACCTGTCCTTCTACGACTCATTTTTTTGGATAATCCTTCTGCACTATTAATTTTACTATCTGTTTACAGAATTTAGAAACAGGGTTCTTCGAACGAGCCCGCACTGGTTGAAAATAATTCGATACGTGATTGAGAGTAAAAAGCCGTTTCATGTTCTAATTTTTGAAGATTTGGTAAAAGATCCTATCAAAGAAATTAAAAAGGTTTTGCGTTTTCTTGAAGAAACCAATGGATTTAAAGCAGAGAAGCTGGAAGAACGATTGCTTTGTTTAAGTGAAAATTTACAAGGAACTGAAAAACGAAGTCCTAAATCAATTCCTAAAGATCCTTTTTCAATAAAATTAAAAATTCACGTAAATGGTATCATAGACTCAGCGCAATCAATGTTGTCCGAAGCAAATCTTTCCACAAACTTGTCTTCCTATAAGCAAAAAATTGTCTAATGTTAACTTTGGAAAGTGAACACAAAACAGCAACGTTCAACAGTTGGTCTTGCAGGACCGTGTTCGATCACTACAAGTCATTAGGAGTGGGGGGTTCAGAGATTCAAATCTCAGGCCAGTCGAGAAATTCACCACCTGCTAGACCCCTGCTTCAATCTTCCGAAAGAACCTGTGTTGCTCGCAGACGTAATAACGCGGGGATCGGTCCACCCTAGTCATTACACGCTTCTGCGTAATTCAGCAAATATACGGTAAAGTAATAAGATTTAGGATTTGTCTTGACGCAGAACAACGTAGGGTATTGGCTATTATTCAAATACTGCATTATGGTTGTAACTTGTAAACGAGAAAATTTATTTTGCTTTATTTTGCGTGGAGCTCTGTTGGGCGCTTATTGTACTTGGTGCACCGCTGTTTCAAGCGGCAATAACTTTTACAGACAACCGTCAGCGTCAAACGAGGAGGTGCAGCATTCAACTAGGGTTATTATGTGCAAAAAAAGAAAAAATTTTAAAACATGATCTTGACCAAATTTCATCTTTGTAAAACTTATTGTTTCTGAGATAATATTTCATTTTGAGGTTTAGGAGACCTCCCCCAACACTGTTGCCAGTAAAAAATAATCTTTTCTATTGTAAAATTATGGTAAAACAATTTTTAATGTATCTTTCACAACTGATTTAAAAGCATCTGCACTTCTACAGTAAATGCAGAGTAGACTATACTGTAACTTCCCAAAGTTAAGCAATTTAAGGTACAGTATTTTCACTTAAACAGTATTCTAGTTTGCTTATTATCGATTTCATAACTCTTTGGCTAATAATGAGTTGTAATAAGCTGAAACTTAAACTTTTACTAAAAACATTACGGTACTGCCTTACAATTAAACGAAAACGTCAGTCTAAGCAATCAATTAAAAAAGGATCTTGCTTCAGTTATTCAAATATTCTCTTCAGATTATCTCAAAATCACTATAGAAACCACCATGAATTGAACTAAACTGTTATTTCGGCAACTTCAAAAGTGGAACAGCACTATTTTACATTTTCGGTTCCGGCTGTTTGTTCAGAGTTGGTAATCACATTACTTCTTACCTGCTGATCATATGGACTATAGGCAGTTGAAACGTTTGCGCTGTAAGCTACGGGTACTGTTCTAATGAAAATTATAGCAATTTGTTTTGTTTTTATTGGATCAATAAACATCGCTCGAAATTTCAAACTTGTGCTCCGTCTTAAAATGCATGATGCAGGTCTTAAAAGGAAATTGAGGTCGAAAAAATTTTTGTTCGGTTTTCTCTCAAAAATTTTTTGACAGATCTGAAAACTAGCTTCACCAAATTTGACCTTTCCTAGACCTTCCCTTCTCAAGAAATGACAATTTAGATCTTCTCTTGCAAAGGCTTTTCCCTTTGAAAATTTTTCCAGGGTTGCCAACTACAAACAAAATTTCAACGAGTTACTTCATGTTTATAAGTAAACTTATATATTCGGCAGTATTGTTTTCAAAGCCAAATAAAGGACTAGAATTGTAAATTACCTGCTTTTCAGGTAAATTCAAGCCAGATTTTTAAAAGTTAACCTTTTGTCACAACGCTGGCAAAAAATGGCAACACTGAAGTAAGAGTACCGTAAAATAATTGTTTGAAAACGGCAAGAAGCAGAAAGTTCAAATTTCTTCAGAATGTATTACCCCAACATTTTGGTCTACAGTGAAAAACTTGTTTTAAATGCCTCTTTAAAAGGCAGGTATAGTACGCAAAGATGTTTATGTTAGAGTTAGGTTGTACTGATTCAGATTTAGAATCTGATGTGAATTAAAATTTAACAACACGAACAGCATAAAAACATTTTCAGCACAGCAATCAGCAACAGGCAATTGCCAAGTGACTGTTGAGGTCTGCGAGTCGAGCAGCAACCCACTAAATTTTCATATTTAACAGACAATTCAGCTGTCACATCAAGAGAGGCGTAAAGAGAGAAAATTGTACCGGTAACAACAACCTATCAGAATAGGTATGAGAGACCAATGAATTTAATACATTTTTTCTGCTCTGATTTAACTCTACAGTATTCGGACCATGCAAAATTTTGCGATCAATGGCCCAAGGGGGATCGAATCTACTCAACATATTCAAACGCAAAGAATTCCCGTACTACAAAAGATAAAAAAAATAGTTTTTGCGCCATGAGAAGCGCAATTTTCTAACGAAGCGTTTAACCTTATTAATGGTATAATTGCGAACTCGATCTTAAAAGCTTTCGTCATAAGCAAAGGACTATCAGAAGCGATTGGTTTTCTTTTCATCTGCGTTACGTTAACAAGCGTTTGACTGCCGTGACGCGGCGTCGCAGCTGGAGTTTCATTCAGCCACTCGTAGATAATTATGGACCAAATCAGAAAATTACTTCTTTATGCGAGATTATCAGTTTGCTTTTTGCGAAAAGAAATTGCAAACCGAGTGTTTATTTACTGGTCGTAGTCCTCTTCGCAAAAGACTAAATGTCATTTCATTTGCGCATTAAATTTGCAAACGAACTAATCAATCAATTAGTTTTCTTTGTTTATATCATTCTATGCAAAGATTTACGACATGACGAGTTTTCCTCTAAACCTATTCAAATGCAACAGTACATCTATAATTATGTTGAATGATTTAGGAAAGAAATTTTACATGCTGCGTTAAAAATTGTGGCCGATAGTAAGGGCGTTCATTTATATAGTTTGTACGAACATAGCATCATAACATAAAACGGTTTTTGACGTGCACTATGTTATGTTATGATTCTCGCTCTGGCCTGCGCTGTCGAGCACTTTTATGAATCAGTTAAATTCAAACTCACGACAGTTTGTAAAACAGGTTTTTGTTCTTAGACTGGTATTGCTGCTCTTGCTCTTGCACTTGTGGTTAGTTATACGCAAGGATGGCCGTACGATACACTTCAATTTTTGCTAAGAAGTACGGTACGCATTTTTTGTTATGGTAGGTTACGGTACGTTGGTACGCTGTTTGAATTTGCATACTAAACGTACCAAAAGTGCGGTACGTTTTATGGGCTACCTGCGGCGGTCAATGAAGATTTGTGCGATCGTGCTCAACAATGAAAAATACACGTTATAGCACGAGTTGCTATTGTAAGTGACGACAAATGGGTGGCCAGTAAAGGTCTGATGACAGCTATTAAAATCAAATAATGGTGAGGCAGTGTTGCATGTATTGAAAGCCGAAATAGGCACATATTTACAATCGCATCCTCATTCATGATTTTCCTGAGATCTTGAAAAAAATATCCAGTATAGCCTAATCGGGACCTAAAATGTACTATAATTTTTTTCTAATCATTTATTTGCTTAGAGGTATTGTTGATTGTGCAGTGAACCCTTTTCTGAAAACTGTCAACTTGACAGTGTCAAGTCGCAGCACTGTTATAATTCATCCCTTTCCTCCGTCAACCAAACAATTTTGAGTAGAAAAGTACCAATAAATTGCATTGCAATAGCGCCTCGTGATTGGCGACACGTAAAAAGGTTTCCGATACATTAAAATCAATTTGACTAACTAAACAAATGCAGATATCTTTGCTGCACAAAAATACAAGAAAATATAAATATCATTGTGGTAGTAGCCTATCCGATGTCTTTGTTTTTAACAAAACTTGATTTTTGCACACAAATTGTCATTTTTTTAATCACTAAAGGTAAATTTACACAGTATCCGTTTTTCGTACGTTTTCGTTCGTTTTTTTACGTTTTTACTTCTCCTTGCAAAAGTACTCGTATGCGCTTTTTCATCCGCATTTTTATAAGTCCATATACGCACTAAGTAGACTGTTATATATAGATAAAAATTTTGTTCAAAAATTTTGTGTATGAACGATAAGAGCGATATTTCGAAATAGAACTGTACTCCTTTACAAAAAAATTTTTTCGGAAAACTTTTGTCCAGTATGTGACTGTCTGGTTAGTGCGGATATGGACACATAAAAATGCGGATGAAAAAGCGCATACTTTGTAAAGGAGAAGCAAAAATGTAAATAAACGGACAAAAGCGTACGAAAAACGGATACTGTGAAAATTCACCTTAAACTATTCCTGAAGCATGAAGAATCACCTCTAAATGTAGCATTATTTTTTGTTCTATAAGATGTTGACGTCTTTGAATAAAGTATCGGCATATAAGCCAAGCAGTTTTTAAGTTCAGTTTGTTATTAAGTTCAAGTACCCTTTAAGCCAATGCTTATTAACTTGCTCGGTTCCGTTCTCCATTATTCAAGAGTTCCTCATTTCATCCTTCCCTGATGAAAATATGCTTATTTCCAGAGGTGGAGTACTCGAGGACGTCCTTGGCCTCGAGGACACATTTTGAAGTTCTTGGCCTTGGCCTCGAAGATCAAGTGCTTGGCCTCGAAGCCTCAAGTCCTCGAAAACTGCCCTGTCCTCGGCTCGAAGACAGCACTATTTTTTGAACCGTTAAAATTTTGTAGAAATAAGCCAGAAACCTCGCGGAAAATTTGCGAATGCGTTTTTTGTTTTCCTCTTTCGGAGATCGCCCGAAAAAATATTTTTGAAGACCTTTTTTTTTTGAGATCGCCCGAAAAATCATTTTGAAGACCTTTTTTGGAGAATACTTGACCTGTGTCCTTTGTCCTTGGCATTGGCCTCGGATTTTTTTTGTCCTTGGCCTTGAGCCTTGTGTCCTCGACTTCACCTCTAATTATTCCAAGTAATTTCAAAAAGCTGGGAGTGTGAGGGCGAGCTATCGAAGCTCAAAGATTTTGAATGAATTTCCAACAAAAATAGCTCAATTTTTAGGCTATTTTTGTACAAATTGCTGCTTTGAGATATTATCTTTTAGCAAAAAGCGTGTTACCACCCCTTTTTGCTGGTTTATCCGCACAAAAACTTAATTCAGGCTGGGTTGACTCATTCAACTTTTTAAGAAACGCTGCTTCAAGCCTATCTTTCGGTATAATATAAGATGTAAGCAAAAAACTCGTCAACATAGGTCGCATATGTCATTAATGGATCGTTGTTTAACCAGATTGATTGAAGGTAAGGTACGCAAAAAACGTACCGTATCAAGGTACGGTACGTAGTCACGGTACGCTTCAAAAATTGAATTGAAGTACGGTATGCTGGTACGATACGGTTGAAGGTGCGAGATACGTATCAGAGCGCAAGATCTGAATGTATCGTACCCTATTGCCATTCTTGGTTATACGTACACAGTATTTTGGCATGCTGCATTTGCAAAAATTCAGCATACCAAAATACTGTGTACGTATAACTATACATTTCATCTCATTAATCTTATACGGAATCGTTTCGAAATGTCCCAGTATAGTTAACATTAGTGCAAAGTGCCATCACTAGAATAAGAAAAGCAGGGACACAGAGCCAAATGAGAAACAGTGTTCCCTTTAAGATGAGCGCGAGTGCGCGCTCATATCTTTCAGAGACCGCGCACAGACATAAATTTACTGCGCACAGACATATTGTTGCACAAATATTAGTTATTTCCAAAAAAGTGAGCACACACCAAAATTTCTCCCCACACAGACTACAAAAAATTAGAGGGAACATTGTTGAGCAAGCTTCGCTCGTCAAAGCTATAATTTTATGGTTGTTATTATAGAGCAAAGACTTTTATTTGAAATCTTTTGTTTTTCTTTTTTGTTACAAAAATGCATGTGTGTAAACATCACTAACTTTTACAATGATGTTCATTTATGTAACGACCACCACAAGTCCTCGGCGGTGAAAAAGAAAATCTTGCTTATTTTGGTACAGAAAAAATCTAAAAAATCTTTGAAAGGCAAAATAAGCGACTATACAAGCGCAATAAAGACATCGCTAATTATTGGATAAAACAACTAGAACATAAAGTTTCAGTCTTCACAAACTAAAAACATAGTCAAATCAAAATCTTTCATTATACTTGGTGTATTACGCCGAAGCGTGTAACGAGTTTGAGAGGTCCATCTCCATGTCATTGCGCCGGGGCAACACAGCTCCAGTCGAAGAAACGTTGCAGCGGTGGCGAGTCGTTGACAACACTGCGCCTGATTTGACCGGCCCGAGATTTGAACCTCAGACCTCCCGCTCCAGAGACGAATGCGTTACCGCACGACCAACTGGTCGGTAAAGTTTTGAAACTGTTATGTAATGCTCTAATATATACCTTAAGATTTGATTAGATGATAATATTGTGACATGTTATACTTTGTTTCGTTTCCGTAATTTTGTTGTAATAAAACAAACAAAAAAACAAGCCAAGTTGTAACAAAAAAAAAACAAAAAACCAAAAATCCAAGTTGTTACAAAAAAAAGCTGTTCAGCGATTAAATATATAAGCAAAGCTGGGCACCTGCTACTTGAAAAGTAGCGGCTCTGCCGCTGCCGCTATTTGGCAAAAAAAGCAGCGGCGCTACCGCTTATCGCTACTCAAATAAAAAAGTAGCAGCGCTGCCGCTACTTGCATGCAAAACAGCCGCTGCTGCCTCTTATCGCTGCCGCTACTTTAAAAAAATAAATAGTACGAAGAACGATGGCATTCAAATACGGTATCTAATGGTGAAATTTCAACTTAATTTACGAAAGTTAATTATTCAAGCCTTTTAGATATTGGTTCAGGTTACAATCGGCATTAGCAGGCTTAAATGGTAGACAAGTAAGCAAATCACCATTCAATTAGTTGTTGGCATGCTCCTTTCAAAAAAACAAGCATTTCAAAATGCTGATTGGTTAAACCAGCGATTTAGAAATTACTTAGGAAGTTACCCTAGGAAGTTAAATTCCTCATCGCATTTTCTACACAAACAAAAGGCAATAAGAAATATCGACTCAAATAAGTTAAGGTTTTGCCATTAAAAAACACAATGACTTACAGTATTCAGCTTCTATACAATTCTGTCCCGGCTCTTATAGCTCTGAAGTAGTCGATCTGTTTATCACACTCTCGGCCCTCAACCACTGAAATAATTCCTCGTGTAGAGATCCGAAAGGAAAATTTATCAATCGACCGAGTTCCAAAACATTTCTTGGAGTTTTGTAGAAATGGTAGTGATTCATGTCCCTGCGATGATTTCGTCCAACTTTGACACAAAAATAGATCGAGCGTTTAAGATATTGGTGTTTACGAAGTCGAAGGAGATACGTAGTAATGATGTACATGTTAAGCAAATGATGCTCTATGCGATTCATGTTACACTGAGTATTTTTCCTACGAGTATAACACCGTAACTAAGTTGTCTTTGAAGCTTATTTATTACCTGGTTCTATTTGTTCGTTCAATTCTCAGCGCACTATAAATTCAATTCTTAGTTTTACTGTTAACTGTTGCAGCAAAATTTATTTCACTACGCATTGACGTAACTACTCAGGCCCGGCGCCACGGAGCATAGGCGTAGCCAGAGGGGGGCCCAGGGGCCCGGGCCCCCTCCAATTGAAATGCTACCTATGATAAAAATGTGGAAAAAAATGTTGTTTCGTCAGTTTAGTTTCTTTTAGCATTTTTTGCCTAGAACAGTAATTAACAATAATATTGACGACCAGGGGGCCGGGGCCCTCTAAATTCAATTTTTGCCAATCAATTAAAATGTATAAACCGGCTGAAATTAAGGGTTTTTATCATAAAAGTTGCTCCCTCGGGCTCTCATCTAACCTTTTTAAAAACGTAATGCAATAACAGGGCTGGATTTATCATATGGCCCAGAGCCAGGAGCCCTGCGCTCAGATGGTAAGACTTTATTTTTGGTCCACACTTATGTTTGGCAGGAAGATGTTGCGAAAATCTTTAAAGTGCCAGGGGCCCCGCGCAATGTAAATCCGGCCCGGGCAATAACATGGTAATTAAGCGTAACCATCTATTGTACGGTTTTCAGTAACAATTCACCTCCATTCACCTCGCTAGTTTTTACGCTAAAAAATGCGTTTGAAAAAAAATTATCAAGAAATGCTCATTGAACAAGTTATTGAATTTAAATTGAGGGGCCTGGGGCCTCTTAACCGTACATGTACTCCTACAACTGGTTATTTTCATGTCAAAACAAAAATCTCTAAGGAAAATTTTAGAGTAGATTATTTACTACTAAAATACTTATAAAAATCTAACCCCAAACTGCAAAATTACAAACGTATTTTCGACCAAATTGTAAGTAAAAGGAGAGTTGAAACAATTAATTTTTTTCAATTGGCTTTCAAATGTCAATAATCTACTTCTTTCAAATGGTTCTGAACACGTGCGAAATGTGATCCAATGGCATTAAAATAGCTTTTTTATCAAAAAAATTTCAAAATATCGCCCAGCCACCGAGGGCTTCGTCCCCAGATCCCCGTCTGTGATACGTTTGAATGATCTAGTTGATTTACACAAGTCTCCCAATTTAGATATTTTCATTTGTAACTTTCGGTTTAAGCCCTCTCCCTTAAGAAAACTCTCGGTTAAGTGCCAAACCAGGCCACGGCTTCTGATCTTCCATTCTACGATATCTTTGTCCCACAAAAATTCCTCTTTAGAAAATTTCTGATGACTTCATTGCATGTGATTTTTGGTTTGGCCCCCCTCCCTATCAAAAATTTTGGCTACGCCTATGCACGGGGGATGCCATTTGGATCTGTGTCCCCCCAAATCACTGCTTGAGCTCCGCAAGCGAGAGTAAACTTTTGCAGTAGCACAACTAGCAAACTTTTGCCCAAAAACAAGTAACCACAAACGCTTTTTTCAATGAAACAGCAAGACAGATCAAGTGAACGTAATCAAGTAGCCTTAGATTTTGCGATGAAGACCTTTTTTTTATTTTTTTAGTCTTCACCTCCAAATTTGAGGGCAAAATCCATACCAAAGAAGGATAACACAGGATTTGGAGCAAAATATTCACCAGATCGCTGCCGCATTCTGAATTCGTATGGTCTCGGCTGCGTAAGCGTCCCCCCGCCCAAGTTTTTGTGCCCCCCTCCCCCAAACACACTACTCTGGCTCCGTGCCAGGTACTGTACTGTTCTATTCGCAGTGCACGATCTATACTGTGGTCTGCGACCAGAGAGCCAACAAATCATCTTCATTTGTTGTACTACATGCTAGCATTTTGAGGAAATATCGCGGAAAGCCGTCTTTGCAATCTGCAAGTTTTTAGCAATTTATCGAACTCTAATTATTGCATTTTCCTTACAGAGATACTGCTCGAAATCGGCTTTATTGACAGAGGTGGAGTCCTCGAGGACGTCCTTGGCCTCGAGGACGTCCTCGAGGACAGATTTTGAAGTCCTTGGCCTTGGCCTCGAAGGTCAAGTCCTTGGCCTTGGCCTCGAGGCCTCAAGTCCTCGAAAATTGGCCTGTCCTCGGCTCGAGGACAGCACTATTTTTTGGAAAGTTAAAATTTTGTGGAGCGGTTAAAAATTTTTTGGAAAGCGTTTTTTCGTGGAGATCGCTTGAAAAATTTTTGTGAAGACCTTTTTTTTTTTTTTTTTTGGAGATCGCCTGAAAAATTTTTGTGAAGACCTTTTTTTTTTTTTTTTTTGGAGAGCACTTGCGCTTTGTGTCCTTGGTCCTTGGCCTTGGCCTCGAGCATTCCTGTCCTTGGCCTCGAGAGTGTCTGTCCTCGGAAAGGCTGTCCTTGGCCTTGGCCTCGGATTTTTTTTGTGTCCTTGGCCTTGGCCTTGGCCTTGGCCTCGAGCCTTGTGTCCTCGACTCCACCTCTGTTTATTGAAATCGGTTTTATCAGTTCAAATTGACCCCCTACTAGACCACATTATGTGTTCAACTTCGATTGAGAAAAAATCGGACCATGTGCGATGAAACTCGCCTATGCATACAGCATAAGAGCAACGACAAAACGTCACAAAGGTCTTGTATGTTCTGCTAAACTGAAATAACGAGGTAGCAAGAGCAGAGTAAAAACAAGCGGAGAGTAAAGACTCCAAACGGTAACGTGTGAAAATGTGAATTGAAAAAGTCTTGGAAGGAGTTTATTAGCAGTAGCGGCAGCGGCAGAAAATTTGCTTAAAAAACCGCGTTGAAGCGCTGCCGCTTTTTCAGCTAAAAAAACAGCGGCGCTGCCGCTTGTCGCTGGTGACGAAAAAAAGCAGCAGCGCTGCTGCTACCGCTACCGAAAAAGTAGCGGCGCTAGTAGTGCCCGCTGGTGAACAGCGCCGCTGTGCCCATCACTGTATATAAGTTATGTTATGCATAAGTATATCACAAAATTTCTTCAACATAGGGCATGGAAAGTTAGCTCTAGCCCCAGAACCCCGTATTTTGCTAATGCCAAAAACTTGAACTTACAAACTCACACTCAGTACGGTACCTCAAATCATTTTAAAAACATAAATTTACAGTATTTTGCAATGTTTTTAGATAAAAATTTTTGAAAAATTTCTTCAAATGATATCGTTTAGCCAAACAATATGGTTGGCTTTTAGGAAGCTAAACTAAAAAGGTAGGGACAGTCCATAATCAGTGAGCGTTTGCCCCGGGGCCCTAACTGATCAAATTAAGACATTGAAATGGACCATATCTACGTATATGATTTAACTATACTCAGAGATGAGCAGTAGCGGCGCTACCGCTACTGCTACTTTTTGAGTAGCCCTTGCCATTAAATCATTTTTTGTCGGACGGATGTAGATCTTTATATAAAAGGGAAAGGATAACAATATTCGCATACAGATGGACCTATATGAAAAACACAACTAGACATAAAATTGGTCTAAAACCAGCTAGGGGGGTTTGGGGGAGCGCTGTGAGCTCCCCCAGTGGGGTCCGGGGCGGAGCCCGGGAAGCTTTAGCACTTTTTATGTTTCTCGAGGGTAAAATACAGCATTTGATCAACATCCCAGGACTAAACTTGCTTAAATTGACAAGCAGAAAACGTGATATACATAAAAGAAAGTATATGAAGTGGGGGATAATGACATTGACACAATATTATGCAATATAATGACTTTAATACCACAAATCCAAATATTTTACTGATAAAAGTTTTAAGAAGTCATCTGCAATCATAGACTTCACAAACCCAAACATCTATTTAACTCATACAAATAGAGTGAGTTACTTAATGATAGTAGTATAGTATGTCAACTTTGACTCCGCTCTCTGAGGTTGAAATGGTTTTGGATCTCTGGAAATGTGGGCCCTCGTACATTGTGATACCGTAGAATTAGGGCTCTCAGGTCAGAAAAATGTAACAAAACGTTAATTTCGGTGCAAGTGTATGGCTTTTGATACGTTTTCCATTTTCTTTAATCAAATCGGCTACTGTTGGATACCCTTATGGCTGTGCAGCAAAAATAGCGACCAATTACCAGTACTGAATAGGCTGACTGATATTTTTGCTGTAAGCAAGTTTGATTACGGTGTTATGGTGCGATACCAAAACTTGACGCGGAAACCTAAACTCTTCTGGGCCCTTGAGCCCAGGCCCCAGCCCGGGTATGATGTACCCCCTGAACCCCCCTCTCGCAAGCCCCGGTAGCGGGTAGCGGTAGCGACGCTACTTTTTTTGGGCAAGTAGCGGTAGCGATAGCGCCGCTACTTTCAGAAAATGAACCATTTTGCCTCCGCTACTTATATTACGTGCTTATTGTAATAGGTTTAATAAAATCAAAAACAGATATATAAGCAAATTGTTATATTTAGTTCACTAAATTGCAAGTATGGGTGAGAAACTGAGAATGCCAAAATAACTTTGTTTGTGACGTTGTAAAGAGGAATTTATTACGTTTTTCAATTTCCAACAAGATATTTATACGGGTGGTTACTGTTCTCTAAAGTCTTAACTAAACTATGGCCACATGGCCGTGGTTCGGTAGCAGCTGTATCCGAAAAAGAGTAGCGTATACTACAGCTTAGGGTTACTTAATATAAGCTGATAGTAGGTCTATTAAGCAGGCAAAAAGCGAACTAAAAAAACGCAAAGATACATTTAGGCAATAGAGTAGAGACTTGCGCTGGCTTAGGCCGCATTAAACATTTAGAGGCTGGCCCGGCGCCAGAGTAGTGTGTTTGTGGGGAGGGGCACAAAAAAGTTTTTTTGGGGGGTGCGGTTTGAAAACAACGAAATGCAGTAACTTTTTTATTAGTTAATTTTTGGTGAAGACCTAAAAAAGGTCGTTATCGAAATGCGGTAGCTTTTTCAGTCAATTTCAGTCGGAGACCAAAAAAGTAAACAAAGTATATTTTGGTTGAAGATCAAAATAGAATAGCAAAAAAAATTAATCAAACAAATAATGTTTGAAAAAACCTTTACGGAGTTCTACTGCTTTGATTTGTAATTGCTGTCAAATTTATTTTTTTGGTTTGTTTGCATAGCAATGTTGAGGGTTGATTAAGTGCTTGCGTTTGTGTGTTTTTTCAACAATAAATAGATATAGGCCTAGTAAATGAAAAATACGAAGCATTACTTTAATTTGAGCACTCTAAATAATATAAGCGCTCACTTTTTGATCACAAAAATGTCGGTAATAAACAATTATGTTTTTTTTTTTTTGAAAGAACAGTATCAATTTTATAAGAACACGAAACTTAGTTTTGCTCAAATCTAGAAAACAAATTTGGACCAAAGCTAGCCTTAGCAGGAAAAACTTTGAAAGAGCACTATCTGATTCAAAGCATTTATAGATAGGCTAATCAATGGAGTTATCTTGATCTTTTCTATATGGCCATTGTTGATTTTAATGATTTGTCGAAAAGTATAGGCTTAATGATCGTTTGAAAAAAAAAATTTCTGATTGATCGAAAAAAACGTTTGAATTTCCGATTTCGGCCGAAAAATCACTCTCAATTTTGGTGAAGACCTTTTTTTTTTTTTTTTTTGGAGACCACCTAAATTTGGGCGAAAAAAACGTTTGAATTTCCGATTTCGGCCGAAAAATCACTCTCAATTTTGGTGAAGACCTTTTGGAGACCATCTGAATTTGGGCGAAAAAAACGTTTGAATGTCCGATTTCGGCCGAAAAATCACTCTCAATTTTGGTGAAGACATCCGAATTTTTGAGGTTTTGTGCTTCAAATCCCCCCAACCAAAATTTTCTGGATCCGCCACTGTAGCGGGTAGCTACTTTTTAGAACAATAGCGGCAGCGGCGCTACTTTTAAAGTAGCGCTTGCCCATCTCTGACTATATTCCCATTCACGGGTTAAGGCCTTGTTTCATTTCAACGATACCGCTACGGTGCATATAATCCACACTATCAGCATTTAGTGACTATGCTATCAGCTACAAACGTGCAAAACTTCGAAATGGCATTTATTATTATATTAAGTTATCTTCCTAAATTACTATTTTCGAGTTATCAAAACCTTAACGAAATATTGTATCTTAAACCATAGGTGGGCACAAACTCATTAGTCGTTAATAACGAAGCTAACTTTTTCATTAACTCGTTAATTCTTAAAAAAGTTTTTTATTATTGTTTCTTGTATTTCAGACCGCAGGTCCATAGCAACGAGCAAAAAATATATATATATATATTAACGGACTAAATAAACTTCAGTTAAATTTTGTTACGTTACGTTAAGATTTTCATCGTTAATTTTTTGCACCATTTTTGTTCATCGTACCGGCGAAAACTAGTTCACATTGGTAACACTTGTTGCGTATTAGCACGAGTTTTATACAAGAAAAAGCAAAGAAGGAGTTCCTTTTAATAAGCTGCAACCTCATAGGTCTATCAATTATCGCTGTTCGCAATTTCCAAAGATTTTCCGATCGCAACTTCGTTAATGGATTTGAATCCATTTTTATGTTGAAATTATATTAAACAAAAATGGAACTTCCAAAACACGAAAAGACCACCGTAGCAATAAATTTTTCCTTACAATCACCGCAACAGTGTCATTATGAGTTCTAGAAGTCAGTGAATAAAAAGAAATGTAAAATACTCTCAAACTGTTAACGAATTAGCGGACTTTATTAACTTCCGTTAATTAAAGGTGAAAATAACGAATTAACTTTAATGAAAGTATGGAGTTTGTTAACGGACTAGTGGATAACAAACCTAACGTTTTGCATGGACTTGCCCACCTACAGTATGTCTCAAACACTTTTGAATTTAAGTATTACGGTGAATTTGACGAGCATAATTAAGAAAAGTTGTGTCCTTGGTCCTTGGCCTTGACCCTTCCTGTCCTTGAGAGTGTCTATCCTCAAAAACTAGGTCCTTGGCCTTGGCTTTGGCTTCGCTTTTTTTGAGTCGTTGGGCTTGGCCTCGAACATGGTGCCCTCGGCTCCACCTCTGATCGTTTCGATCACCCCTTGAGTTTTATAGGGTTAATACAATTGCGTTAACTTTAGATATCTCTATTGATTTGCCTTCAGTTCATGTTTAAATTACATGCAAAAACCTCAAATTTTGGCTTTTATCCGCCATTTGGCCGTTTTGCAAGCTTGGCCGAAAAGGTGTTTTGAATTTTTTTTGCGCTTGGCGCAATACTCTTCATTCCCTGAGCAAGATTAAACCGGCGTATGCAAACTTTTTTAGTTTCCAATGATTTGCAAATTGCGGAAAATGTTAATACGCCTGCACATTCTACAACGTACGTGACGTAGCGTGCGTAAAGAAATGTTTGGTAAATTATGGTTAGGGTTTGGGTTAAGGTTAGGTTTAGAGTTGGGTTTATGGCTAGTAGAGATTAGAGATGGCGCGGACAACAAAAAATGCATCCGCATGCTGCGCCGTGTCGGCAAACCTTGTCCGCATGCTGCACCGCACCGCATACAAACACATCTAAGTTCACGCTGTACCGCATCGCACCGCAAGCTTAGTATTCTTGAAATTTCCGCAAACATCAAAAAAAATTAGTTCTCTAGCTTACGACATACAAAAAATTAATTTTTTGGGTCATCATTTTTGACGGCTTTTAGAGAGGTGGCCCTCTCAAACCATGTCAAACTATTTGTTTTTTTAAACATCTGCTGATAAAAAAAACTAAAGCTTCTAGCTTGAGCCAATCAAAAATTGATTTTTGGGGAGTCTATTTGCAGAGGTGGGCGTTTCGCAAAATAGTTCGCAAGTTGCGCAAATGCGCAATTTTCGTTGCGCTCTAAGCCGTTTTTTTCAGCGCTTGCGCAAATTGCGTTGCGCTCTATGTCTTTTTTTCAGCGCTGGCGCAATTTGCGTTTGCGAATCGGTAAATCTAATATTTGTTGCGCTTTAATTGCGAATTTTTTCCCAAATAGCGCAATCACATAATAATCTATGTTGATCTGCATGCCCTGTCAAAAAATAAATAAATTTTGATATTACAGATTTAAAGCATGATCACGTGATAGTTGATGCATGCTGATTGAAGATCGAAAGATTTTTTTCTTGTTTTGTTTTCTTCTGCGCTATCTACTTTTAAACCGCAAAACGTGTTGTATTCAAAGTTTGAGCGATTGAAGATATGAAGAAGGACTAGCGTGTGATAGAAACCAAGGGGCCAAGTTGGGAGATCCCCCTTCAATCGGGTTCTCCAAAATTTTGAACTTTTAAATCGTTAGAGTTAGACGGATCAAATTTTGGAATAAGTAGATATGAAAAATATACTGAACGTAACAAAAATTGGGGGTGCCACAATGGGGGTTTCCCCCAAACGGGCCCCCCAAAATTCTAAGTTTTTAACCTTTTAAGCTAAACATATGAAATTTTTAAGATAAGTAAATATAAAGAAAAGATAAAATTTGACAAAATTTGGGGGTGCCAAAATGGGGGTCCCCCCAAACGGGACCGCCTAAATTCAAACTTTTTAACCACTCACGCTAGACACATGAAATTTTCAGGGTAGGCAAATGTCAAAATAAGTTTCCCCAAACGGAGCTCTCCAAAATTCAAATTTTTAACCTTTTAAAATGGATACATGAATTGGTGGTCCACAAATTTTCAACTTTCCTATTTGAAGCAACCTTTGCATTCCTGCACCCTCAGCTTCTTCCGAAAGGTGCTTCTCCAGTGCAGGCTTGACTGTGAGCGAATTAAGAATGCAACTAAGTGGTGAACATTTAGAAGTGCTCAATGTCTTGCACTGCAATAAAGCGCTGCTTTAATTAACCAAATCGTTGAATAAATTTTTTTTAAACATCGGTGGCTGTTCATTGACTGGCTGTTCATTTTTTCAGCAAATTAAGTTAATTTAAGCCAGAATAGGATTCGGTATTCTGGATTCGGTTTAAGCTATTTGAAATAATTCTAGAATAGCCTACTATTCTGAAATGTCATTCCCCAGTGGTAGTACTTCTGCTTTAGATAAACTATATGCTGTATACTGGTGAAAGACAAAGAGTAATGTATTAACATGATTTCAGGGGTCAAAATTATCTTTTCTGACAACTTGCCCGTCGGGCAAGTGTTATCAAATGTCTACTTGCCCGAGAAAATTTCAACGTGCCCGAAAAAAGGTACTATAAGTTTTAAGGTTAACTTGGAAAAAAGTACTAAATATGCAAAATACGCGTCGTTTCGAAAATCAAGTTTTTACGTGGGATTGTTAAGATAATGTGATGCAATAAGTAACTTTTTCCAATCATGCATAAGCAAAAATTGATTACTTGATTGTAAATATTTGATTTAATATTTAGCAATCATAATTATTAATTACCGTTGTGGTTTGTTACAAACGTATTTTTATGAGCGAATATTTTGGAAACTACACCAGCTAGAAAGCCGAAATTTCTTGCAAAAGCAACTGAAGCTAAACGATCTCGAAAATAATCATAACTCAAAAATTGCAAAATTCTTGACGTTATCTTCATGCAGCGAAGGGTAGTAGTTGTGGTATCTGAAACAGCTGTTAACGTGGCAAGCGTCGGAAAACTTTTCTAAAAAAAAAAACGTACCATTTTGTGCCAAACAGTTGTTAAACGCGTCAAAGAATCGAAAAATTTGCGAGCGATTAAGAAGAGTTAATTGCGATTAATAATGTGCGTACAACTACACAATGCATTAATTGTGATAGTGCAAACTGCGTACTAAAATGAAGCAAGGAACAGGTTAATCTGTACGTACATGTTTTACTTTATTGCAACAAAACGGGGCCTAAATTGCGTCTTTTTATAATCTTGTTTCAAGTTGTTTAATACGCTATATTTAGTTAACTTGCCCGTCGAGCAAGTTAAGCCGAAAACTATTTTGCCCGAGGCAATTTCAGCCTGCTTCGAGCAAGCGAGCAGGCGTTAATTTCGAACCCTGTATTGAGTTTACGCTACCTTACTTAATAAGTACGAAATACCTTTTGTTTTTTTGTACTGTAATTGGTAGCCGAAAACTTGGCCGCTACAATATGAAAAAGATTAGATGAATGGGTCGGAAAAGCAAACGACAAAATCAACAAATATTGCTTTCCCTCCTTACAAGAGAGATGCGGGCTTGCAAAAATTCAAAAGATTCAACACCGCAATCCTTAGTTCGGCCGTCGCCGAGAGATTATTTTCTGTTGGTTTTGATGTTTTGCGATCGAAACGATCGTCTATGACGAAGGAAAATTTTGAAAAGTGTGTTTTGCTGCGTGAGAATGAAGTGCTTAAAAAAAGTTAATTTTTCTCCACGAATAACACATTATTTCTGACTGTGAGTGAGTGGTGCTTTTTTTTTCTTTTGGTGTTTATTTATTTTTATTGTTGTTTATTTTTAATATTTTTTTATTTTAGTGTTTAATTGCTTTTTTAACAATAAAAATAATTCTTTCTTCGCTCATAGATATGTGCGTTTAGTTATAAAAGCTAAACGCATCGCAGTAGGTTTATTTCTGTGCAGTTTAGCTGAAAATGGTATCATGTTCGTACTTTCATATTTTTGTACTTAATACCATCGCCTTCAGCGCGCTTTTTAAACTTCGATTATGCAAAAATTTGTATTCAAAAACTTTTATAAACAGCGAAACTTGTTTGCGTTCCTCAAGCAATCAATTTGTAGTTGCGCAGTACTATTTTGAATTTTTGGTTGTGGAATTTGTGTTTGCGTTTTAAAGCATTTACAATTTTGGTTACAGAATTTACAATTGCGCTTTAAGCTTTTGGTTGCGGAATTCGCGCTTGCGCTTTAAGCTAAATAAATTTTGGTTGTGGAATTTGCGCTTGCGATTTAACCTTAAAAAATTATGGTTGCGGAATTTGCGCTTGAGCTTCAAGGTTAAAAAATTTTGGTTGCGGAATTTGCGCTTGCGCTTTACGATGTGTTTTTCAAACGCCCAGCACTGTCTATTTGGGGGCCCCTTGGAGGGCGGTACCCCCAAAGTATGTCAAAACATTTTTCCCTGAAATATCTTCTGATATAAAAAAAAAAAAACTATCACCCTAGCTTGAGCAATCAAAAAAATTAATTTTGGGGCCCATATTAGGGGGTTTTTGGAGGAGCAGCCCCAAAAACTTTCGGGAGGCAAAATTGCGTTTGCAGCTTAGCAACTTTACACAAAAATTAGTTTCTGATGTGTTGTGGTTTAGGAGAAAAAGAGCACATAAGATTTAGAAAAAAAAAAAGAAAAAAATCGTCGTGGGTTAATAGGGATAAAAAGTGTGGGTTGGTAGAGATAAAAGGGTATGTTAAGACCACAGGCGTAGCCAGGGGGGCCCAGGGGGACCGGCCCCCCCCCCCAATTCAAATACCACCTATGACAAAAATTACGACAACGCAGGCTAGCGCTGTTTAGTAGCAGTTTTTTTTAGCAATTACGTACATAAGAGTAATTAACAATAACATTAATGACGATGAGGGAGCCCCGGGGCCGCCAACTAACAACCAGGGGGCCCCAAAATAACGACTATGGGGCCCAAACCAACAACTAGGGGGCCCCGGGGCACCTAATTGATAACCAGGGGGCCCCGAGGGCCCCTAGCTGACGACCAGGGGGCCCAAGGGCCCTAACTAACAACCAGAAGCCCTGGGGCCCCTAACTAACAGCCAGGGCCCCTAACTAATAACCAGGGGGCCCCGGGCCCTTAACCAAAAACCAGGGGCCCTCTAACTGACAACCAGGGGCCCCAAGGCCCCTAAATAACGATCAGGGGGCCCCTAACTAACAACCAGAGGCCCCAGGGCCACTAACTGACAACCAGAGGGGCCGGGGCCCCTAACCGACAAACAGGAGGCCTCATGGCCCCTAACTGACAACCAGGGGCCCCGAGGACCCTAACTAACAACCACCAGGGGCCCCAGGCCCCTAACAGACAACCAGTGGGCCCCAGGGCCCCTAACTAACAACCAGGAACCCCGGGACCCATAACTAACAACCAGGGGGCCCCAGGGTCCTTAACTAATAACCAGGGGTCCCTAACCGACAACCAGGGGCCCCGGGGCCCCTAACTGACAACCAGGGGGCCCCGGAGACCTTGACTCACAACCAGGGGGCCTTGAGGCCTCTAACTGAGGACCAGAGGGATCTAGGGTCCCTAATTAACGACCAGGGGGCCCCAGGGCTTCTAACTGACAATCAGGGGTACCCGAGGCCTCTAACTGACAACCAGGGAGCCCCAGAGCCCCTGACTGACGACTAAAGGTCCTGGGCCAGGAGCCCCTTGATTCAAATTTTTAATAATTTATAAGCAAAACCTGTAAGAAATTTAAGAGTTTTTCCTAAAAGTTGCAACCTTAGGCCTTCGTTTAACGTTATTATGAACTTAATGCAATAACACAGGCGGTAAAGCAAACCCCCCAATTGAAATACTACCAATGCTAAAAGTAATGAGAGCATAGCCAATACGCTGTCCTTGTCCGGAATTGCAGTTTCTCTAATTTAGGATTTAGGCGTACGAAAGTAAGTAATAATAATGACGACCACGTGTCCACGTCATAATAATTTCATGCAATTCTTGTACGTTTCAAAAAACTGTCAAGTGACTTGACTCAAGTCCTCCACGCTTTGGAAAAAAGTTATTTTAAGTTTGCTTTAAATGTTTTTTATGAAAAAATCTAAGGGCGCGATCTTATCTCAAAATCATAAACGAAGCCAGGGGGGTGGCCCAGGGGTAAAAAAAAGCTATTTTAATCCCATTTTTACAAACATTTTTAACAAACATTTAACAAACTTTTTCCAAAACAAACATTTTTTTTCAAAAACTTTCCAAAACAATTTTTTTCCAAAACAAACATTTTTTTCCAAATTTTACAAAAATCGCCCAGCGGCTGGGGGCTTTGCCCCCAGACCCCATAGTCACCGGCGACTGGGGGCTCCGCCCCCAGACACCCGTCTGTGACACGTTTGAGTACACTAGCTTTCTCAACACGTTTCCTAAGTTAGACATTTTCGCTTTTTAGCTGTTAGTTTTCGCTCTCTTCCTTTACCAAAATCCTGGTTAAGTGACAACAGACCACGACTTCAGATCTTCCATTCTGCGATATCTTTGCCCTACAAAAAGTTCCTTTTCTGAAAATTTCTGATGACGTCATTGCAGGTAATTTGTGGTTTGGCCCCCCCCCAATCAAAAATCCTGGCTACGCTTATGGTTAAGACGTATAATAACCCTGTGAAATATTTTTTGCCGTATTTAAGCTGCTTTTCAATTCGACGCTTTTTATACCAAATCCTTGACGTGGTTTTCGAGTCCTAAAAGTAAAACCGAAGTCACGAGACTTATTGCCTCAAAATTTGGCACAAACATATAACTTATCAATCTCAAACTGCGGTTAAAATTTCATGCAGCTAGATCTTACTGTTCTCAAGTTATAAGTAAAAGTCTGAAACTTCGCACTCATTAATTTTGAAAATGGCTGAGTAAAAACAAAAAAATACTCGACGCGAGGTTAGTTGTTCTAACTATACTGCTTTTATCTGCCTTGTGTCTGTTTTCTATCAGTTTTTCTGAACCGTGTTTTGGCAATTAAAAGCAATCTACTTGTCTACCTGATGATTTATGAAACTACTGCAATAATCCTGAATCAATAGGTCAAATACTGGTGTATCACGTGCTCTGCATGCTGTCACAAGCTACTGCACTCATATTTAACTGTCTAACTTGATTAGAACAACTTGGCTGCCTCCCAACGTAAGCCTAGAAATGGGTGCTTAATATTGGGTAAACTACAGGTAGCTTACTTATCCGTGAACCGAGAACCCTCTAATCATCTGCTACTATCACGTAGGCTATTCTTTCATTGCAACTTTGTGTAGCCTAGTCTTCCTACTCTACCACATACCAGACAGGCTACAGACATCTAGAACTGAAAGCCTAATGCTTTATGCCATCACCTGTTGATGAACACTTTTGGCTACACTGAACTAACTCTGTCTCTCTAAAAAGTGAAATGCAAGCGTTGTACCAATACCATAGGCCTACTGTATACAGGGTGGGTATATGGCTCGGCTATGTGCCTTTGTTCTGATAATTGTTTACCACAAACCTGCTTCATCTACATTTTTTTTTTGTCTGCGTTTGTTTTATCTTCTCACCAAGCGTCCTAAACCTTTCCTAGCCTAGCCTACGAAAATCAAAATCTTTTTGCTGGTGAAAAGAAACATGTTTCGCCAATCAAAACTAAGTTTGTTGTAGCCAAAATAGCCTATTTTAGGATGCTCCGAATTCTGAAACAATAAACTTGAACCGAAGGCATCTTTTACTGTTTTAGTAGCCTAAACATCGTATTGTCACAACATGATATTGTCGCAGTTCCTGCTTCATCCAGTGGCGATGTGGAAAACTAGCAAGGAAGTAACCACAAATGAAAGATAATTGGAACCGATAGCTTTATAACTCAACAGATCCTAGCGGCTCAGAGGTTGTACAACCGAGCCGGTAAACCGCAGTCGGAACGCGCTCCCATTTGACACGCCACAACATTGTTCTTCTGTTTGATTCATATTATAGTTGCATCATGACCAACCATTGTTGGACATAAAGAAATAATTTACCAGCAATCATTGTAAAAAAAAATGCGAAAAATTATACTACGCGGCGCTGCGCTGATGCTGTGCCGTAATACAGATTTTATCTGCCACGCTGATCGGTGCGGTGCACCAACAACAGCGCGCCGCCGCGTACGCTGCCCTGTTGCCATCTCACTAGACCGCGCGCTGTTGTTGGTGCACCGCGCCGCGCAGCGTGGCAGTTAAAATCTGTATTACGTCACAGCATCAGCGCAGCGTTGCGTATAAAAATTTTTTTACATTTTTTTACAATTATTGCTTTCGATTTTCTCTTTATAAACAACAATGGTTAGTCTGGATGTGACTATTATATGAATTGAAGACACTGCATGTTACTAAAACAGTAAAAGGTGCCTTCGGTTCAAGCTTATTTTTTTAAAATTCGGAGCATCCTTCAATCGGCTATTTTGGCTACAAGAAACTTAGTTTTGATCGGCTGAACGTGTTTCTTGACACCAACAAAAAGATTTTGGTCATGGTAGGCTAGACCAGGTAAGGTTTAGAACGTTCGGTAAGAGGATGAAACAAAGACAGACAAATGTAGAAGAAACAGGTTTGTGGGAAACAATCATCAGAGTAGAGACACAAAACAAAGCCTAGCGACATACGGTACCCACCCTGTATGCAGTAGGCCTATGGTATTGGTAAAAGCCCAAGGCTTGACAACAGAACTTCTACTACACATGCGCTTGCATTTCAGAGTGACAGAGTTCGTTCAGTGTAGCCTATTCGTCAACAGGTCATGGCATCAACGATTAGGGTTTCGGTCCTATATCTGTAGCCTATCTCAGATCTGGTAGGCCTATGTTGCAAAGTACGAAGACTAGGCTACACAAAGTTCCAATGACAGAATAGCCTACGTTGTAGCAGAATTCATTCCACAATCAAACACACGTGCAAACGGCAAAGGTATAATACATTGTGGAGTTACATACGTCATACAAGTGTACAGCAGTAGCTTGTGACAGCATGCAGAGCACACAATACCTTATATTTCATTATTTGAGCTACTGGTTCAGGATATAAGTACTGTGGTTGCATGGAATCATCAGGTAGCCTGGTAGATTGGTTTTGATTGCCAAAACATGGTGCAGAAAAACTGATAGAAAACACACACACGGCAGATTAAACGTAAAGGCCTAGAATTAAAACGACTGATCTCACGTCGCATGTTTTTTAATGTTAGTCGGCCATTTTCAAATTTAAGAATGTGAAGTTTCATACTTTACCTAATAACTCGAGAATGGTTTGGTCTAGCTACATGAAATTTTAACAGCAGTTTGAGATTTATAAGTTATTTGTTTGTGCCAAATTTCAAGGCAATGAGTCCCGTGACTTCTTCAGGTTTAGGACCCGAAAACTACCCCGGAAATTCAGTGTAAAAAGCGGTTTTATTCAAAAACGGCTTGAGTATGGCAAAAAATATTTCACATAGTTAAATGTTCTAAGATACCTTTTCATCCCTACATACGCTTTTGGCCGCATCGAGTTTTTTTCTTTTTTTGCTTTCTAAAGTTTGTGCACTCTTCTTCTCCTAAACCATACAACATCGAAATCTAATTTTTGTGTAACTTTGCTGAGCTGCAAATGCAATTTTGTCTCCTGAAATTTTTTGAGACTTCTTCCCCAGAACCCCCCCTAAATCTGTAAATGGGGCCCTAAAAAAACTATGTTTTTTAATTGTTCTAGCTAGGGTGATAGTTTTTTGTTTATATCAGTAGATATTTAAGCAACAAATAGGTTGACATAATATGGGGGTACCACCCCCCCAGGAGCCCCCAAATGGACTCCCCAGAAATCAGTTTTTTGACGGCCCAAGCTAGGGCATTACTTTTTTTTTATCAGCAGATGTTTAAAAAACAAATATTTTTACATGGTTTTTTGACTGAGAGAGCCACCCTTTTGAAAACTCTCCAAAATGATACAGTACCCCTAAAATAAAGTTTTTTATTATGTCATAAGCTAGCGAGCTAATTATTTTCTGATGTTAGTGGAAATTTATAGGATACGGAGTGTAACTTGCGGTGCGGCGTGAACTTATTTGTGTTTGGATGCGATGCAGTGCAGCATGCGAACAAGGTTTGCAGACGCAGCGCAGCATGCGGATGCATTTTTTGTTATCCTCGCCATCTCTAATGGCTAGGACAGCGATTTTCTCTTTGTGTATAACGCAACATAAAAGCATAGCGGAAATGAAGTAGTAGATTGTGTTGGCGTTTTAATACTTACCGCAAACTGCAAAGGAGGTTGTGCTTCAAGGACTGTGGCAAATAGTGATGGTAGCCGCGCAGTGTACGCGGCCGCGTACGCGGTTAGACCTACCGCGCCGCGCCGCGCAGCGTAAAAAATTCCAGTAGTTTTGCAGTGCAGTGCAGTGCAGCGTGAAAGCTGATAAGACCCCTCTGCGCTTGAAATTAGGGTAGAAATTAGTTGCTGCTTACCTTAGTCAGTACCGGTAAGTTGTTGAATTTGAGCGCCAACGTACCCATACTTTACCGGCAGGTTTACCTGGTTTGTCTTTCAAATCGTAAGCTCACTCTGCTTATCTAACATATGGGTAATATCTGTACTAATAATGCTGGTGCTAAGTTGAGTCGATTTTTAAGATTGTGTTGATTTTTTTGTGATTGAAAATTTAATTTTTTGTGCGTGGTTTTTGCATTGTTTCAAATTACTAGAAAGTTCAAAAACTGAATAAGAGTGGTTTCTAGAACCATCTGGTCTACCGGGCATGAAAATCAATACTACAGGTAGGCTAGCCTACTGTTCTTCCGGTAAAAGGACACACGATTAGCATAACGCTAATTTATTCCCTTGACGTTTCGCTCAGCCGAAAACGCCGAGCATCTTCAGAAGTAGAGTTGGAGGAGTGTCGAGCACTCCTCCAGTACTAGCACAAACAGTTATACATATCGCAATGTCTAAAATATCAAAATAAATATCAAAAGAACCGAATAAATTGAGTGAGTTATAGATGATTATAACGTCATAATGAACAACTTGCGATTAGGACTAATTCAATGAAACGTAAAAATTCAATTGCTTTACTGTGATAAAACGGTTTGTGCTAGGGTTACTGTTTGTGCTAGTACTGGAGGAGTGCTCGACACTCCTCCAACTCTACTTCTGAAGATGCTCGGCGTTTTCGGCTGAGCGAAACGTCAAGGGAATAAATTAGCGTTATGCTAATCGTGTGTCCTTTTACCGGAAGAACAGTAGGCTAGCCTACCTGTAGTATTGATTACTAGAAAGTTTGCAGGTTTGTCAGTTTGTCATTATTTGCATTATTAGATTTGATGTTTTAGATGTGCATTGTACAACAAAATAGGCAGTACCTACGGTAGGTGAATTTGGCTCAGGCTGTTAGTGTAATGTTTCAAAATTGTTTGTCTTTATTCAAGTATTTAAAGGGTTACTGGTAGAGTCGAAATAACGTTCAGGTTCCTTTCTACCCATACAACACACATTTTACATCGTTGCATCTGTAAAAAATCTGCAATAATGGTTTAACCCGAATTAGGCCTAATACCGGTGGGCTTACTGTTTTGTGTGCTGTAAATAAATGCTGTTTTATTAACAGGTGAAGCTGGGATGAATGGGTAGCCTACTGGTATTGGGTGACTCTGTAAGTACCAGTCGGAATACCCTACGGTATAACACCAATAGTTGAAACTCGTCTAATGATATTGGTCTAAGTATAAGCTGATATTATTCTGAGGTGATATTAGTCTAATTGTAACAATGTAAGCAGGTACTGTCAGTAAGTTGAGTTAGCAAATAACCTGATAATGATATACCGATAGGCCTGTAGGCTTACTTTTAACCTAAAGATAGTAGCGTACTGGTACCTGTGAAAATTTGTGGTGAAATTTAGAATTGATAAGTAGCATCAGGTCTGGTGTTGGTAAGATCAACTCTGCTTGATGATGCTAAATTGCTGCCAGTCTGTAGTTCTAGGATGAGGATTTATGGTTGGCTATGATATTACTACCGGTATTATGGTAGGTAGTTGTTATCAGTGTAGAATGTAAGTGATGATAGATCGTGTGTATGTACCTACCATACTCCATACAAAACACCTACAGGTGGGGCCACGACAACTGACCACAACAAACTGACTGTGAACCTACTGACCCCAATTGGCTGATAAGGGGGTCATAGAAATATTTTACTATCCCCAAAGCCATCGTGCCCAAACCCTCACTTTGTGATAAAATCACTTTGGGACAAGATCACTGGTAATCGTCGATAAGCGGTCAGTTTTTTCGTGGTCAGGTTGTTTACGGTCAGTTGACTTGGCTCAGGTATCGGTAGCCTATTACGTATCAAGTTTCTGCTCATTAAGAAAGCTTAGTGGTAGTCTATCTTTCTTTATTTCTTTTAGTATGCTAACTTTAAAATGTTGCCTATCATAAATCTGAAACAAACCATTAACTTATGATACCGGTAATTAGCAAAACATATACCGGCATGATAATAAGTGATTATAAGAAATTTAGAATACATTGAGAACTTGAGATATCACCAACAGGTGTCAATTTATTTGACTAAGAGACCATACAACGAAGCAAAATTCCAAGAAATTACCGTAAAGCAATATTCAAAGAAAAGAAATTTAGTGCATAACTGAGGTATATATTACCATAAGTCTAGCGTAATAATCTACAAAATGCTCTTATCACGCAGAGCAGAGTGGTAACAACTTCAAAGGCCTAATTAAAACAATATGTGGTAGCCTATGCTTTTATTTAAAAAATGTCTTTTGAAATGGGACCATTATTTAATTTCAAGCAGAGATAGTGGCAACAAAACTCCACGCTTTAGGTGATGCATGTGGAAGCATGGATTTGGATCTACAGTAGCGAAGTTAGGGCAAGTTACATTTAAAGGAGCCAATTATCATCATTAAAATTCAAGCTTTGTCTAGTTGATGCAGAACAAGAATTGATTAAACTTTTCAAATTTGAGGGAGTGTAACCAAGTACGGTAGGCATTTTTAAGCATGAACAAAGTATTTTTAAATTGAATAAGAAATTATTTAATTCTTAATTGAATACAAACTAAAAATGCAGATCAGGTTTAGACCAGAAATGAGTGATCAGATGAATACTAGTTTAATTGAAAAAAAATTGAGAAGTGGTGAATTGATTTTAATCAACAAACTTGGTAAGTCGGAAGTGTGGAAAGGTATTGGTATAGTAGCTGAGAAAAGTCAAGGCAACAATATTGGCAAACAACTGAATTTTGTTGCTTGCAAAAAGTGCCAAAAAGCATTTAAGTATGTATCCCATACTACTGGAACTGCACATTTGAGTGAGCATCTTAAAAAATGCAAAAGTCAAGAAGTTACTGGTAGCAATCAAGTACAACTTAAACTGCCTTTCCATAAAAAAACAGTTCCTGTTCAGGCGAAGAAAGAGGTCTTAAACAGTGCTGTTGAAGTTGTTGTAAAAGATTTAAGACCTTTTACAGCACTCAGTGGAGATGGCATGAAATCTTTTGCTCAAACACTCATCAATATTGGAGCAAAGTACGGCAGTGTCAATGTAAATGATGTTTTGCCAGATAGACACACCATTTCGTCTGCTGTCCAGGAAAAAGCTAAGAAAGAGAGAAGCAACCTGTTGATTGCCATCAAACAGGCTGTTGAAATTAATGGTGGAATTGGGATCTTGGCTGATCTATGGACGGACAGATATAAAAAGAAAACTTATTTGTCATGTACGGCCCATTGGCTTGAAAATGAATCGACATGCAGTAGTGCTATGTTTTGCTGCTTATTTCAAGCTTCACAAAAAAGTGCAAACAATATTAGACGTGAACTTGTATCAAATTTGTCAAACATGGGAATTGAAATAGACATGTTGACAAACAATGCAACATTTGTAACTGATCAGGGAGCAAACATCAAAAAAGCTCTGGGATGTTTTTCCTGGTTGCCTTGTTGCTGCCATATTCTGAATATAATTCTGTCTCATGCTTTCAAGTTAGAAATTCAACCTCCAAGTACATCAAAAGAATTGGAAAATATAGAGGATCAAATCCCTGCCATTTCAGAAGATGCTGGTGCCAGTGCTGGTATGGAACCTGAAGATTTTGAATTGGATTTTAGTAATCTTGAAAGTGTTGTAAAGCTATTAAATTCTGCAAAAGAATTAGTCACCTATCTGAAACGAACTGGCCTAGCTTCTCAGCTTTCCACATCTGTGATTCAAGACATTGAAACGCGATGGAATTCAAAATTGGCAATGTTAGATAGCATCCATCGAGTGTTTGATGAAATTAAATCACTTTTAACAGAACGACATATGGAGTGTAAACTGGAGAATATTGATATTGTGCTAATGAAAGAAGTTATGCAACTCTTAACTCCATTTAAAGCTATTAGTTTAGCTATGGAAGGAGACAAGTATCCCACTCTACACGGAGTTCTATTGTGGAAAAAGAAGCTTTTGCAGCATTGTCAAATGAAATTTAATGATTCCTGTTTGTGATAAAATGCTTAAAATCCAATTTAGTTTCTCTAATCGAAAGGAAATGGCCTAATTTGGATCTTTACAAAGTGGCTTTGTTTTGTTTTCCCAAGTTCAAGAAACTAATGATTTTGCCATCATCACAAAGAGAAGAAATGCCTCAAGTTGTTTATCGAATTCTATCAGAGGATAGATTTGATAATGGTCAACCATCAAACAGTGTTGTTGATGATCACAATTATCAGAAGTTGAAGCAAAGAAGGTTAAGCTATGCTCTAGATGTTGGCGAGTTTGCTGACGAACCTAATGAAAGTGAAGCAGATGAAGTGATGAGGTACCTTGCAGCTGATTTTTCTTCTGATGATTACTATTCTGAGCAACATGTAGGTAATTTTGACATATTAAAGTTTTGGAAAGAACAGAAGAGAGCTTTTCCTAAACTATCTAAACTTGCAAACTATGTGCTGTCAATCCCATGTTCTTCTGCTGCATCAGAGCGTATATTTTCGTGTGCTTGTCGTGTTTATGAAGAGCGAAGAAACAGACTTGATTCAAGCAATATCGATGCCATTGTATTTCTCAATAGCTTTTTGAAATAAAGGTTTTCGTTGAATTTCTTGGATTTATCAGTTGTGGCTATTTCTAAGAACTGATGGATTTGTTATGATGAAAATTATAGTATTGCCATTTGTGTTACCAGTAACATTAACATGTACTAGTATATGATGATCAAAACTACGTTTGCATAACAATTTTTCACCTTAAGAACACCTTTTTTCAAGGTTGATGGCACCCAGTTTTGTGGTGTTATGGCATAGTCATCTTGCCTTGTGACCATGTAAAGTCTCTGGTTTGGTTTTCAGCATAGATGCCAATGATTTTTTTAATCAAGATTGAATTAGTCTTATCTTTTGTGGTTTGTCTTTTTTTCGTTGGGTCACTTTGCTTTTTTTATGGTAGGTCTAGATTAGTTAAGTTCCTAAAATTATGAAAAAAAATTTTTGGATTCATAAAAATAGCAACAACCTATCACTACAAACCTAACAACTTATCCCTATTGAAATGTAATAAAAAAGTAATAACTGCTTTTACTCATATCTACTGTTTTTTGTTGTTTTTTTTTTTTGGTTTGCATGAAAAGTTAAGTAGGAATACTTGTGTCTTTTTGCTTTTTTCACCCATTTCTTGCTTTTTTTCGTTCTGCTTTTTGTATTAGTGATTTTGCTGCGGCAGCCATCCATGCTTTTTTCAGTATTTCTAGGTGTCTAGCTGTGTTTAACTACATATATCTTCAGATTTTCGTGTATGGTGCACTTTAAATCTGTAATGTATCATTTCATTATGATGCTTTTTGAAATTTTTGTCAAGTTGCTGGCAGTGTGCTTTTAGATAAAGTGTGTGTAAGTTTTTACGCATTTTAATTGAGTGCATCTGTATGATTATGCTATTTTTGACAAGTCTTACACCAATACTTTACCTAAGATATTGCATGGCCGTTTTTTTATGTGGTGGAACTTTTAAACTGGTATGATTAGGCTATTTTTAACAAGTATTGTGCCAGTACTTTATTTCAGGTATTACTTGGCCATTTTTTTATAGGTAGTGACTATTTCACCGAAAATTTTCAACTTAGAGAGAATAAAACGAGAATGAGAAATATTCATCCGCGCTTTTTTCATTTGCTTTTTTAGGGGTTATGATTAGGGTTTAGGTTAGGGTTTGGGTTAGAGTTCGATTTGGGAATAGTTTTAGAGTAAGCATTTGAGTTTGTGTTATATTTGAGTCGGAATTAATAAAAAACTAGATAAAATTTTCTGGTGAAATAGAGCCTTCCTTTTTTTATATGATGCAACTTAAATACTAGCTAATAGATTTAAGACAAGTATATTCTGTGAATAGTACAGGTATCACGTAGGGTTGTTGTTAGTGTACCAAGCGGTACCTTTACTATTTTGACCTGTGCTAAATCTTCATACCCACTTTTTAACCACGACAGCATACCACTGAAGCCATACTGCTTAGTGCTTAATGCTTATTCTTCACTGCTAAAGTTGGATATAGTTGTTGAATGGTGACGACGTGCTAGCACTAGTATTATGGTAAAGTTGCTGATCTTCAAAGTTAATGTCATTATTTTTCAGCTAAAGATTGCAGATTCAGTTCACTTTTAGTAAAGTAAAGGTAGCAATATTGCTACAACATAGGTACTAGCATTTAAATGATTTGCATTTTATAACTTGAGAAGTATATACTAATGTTTTTGGCTAAGGAATGAAATTAATGGCACATTTGCTCTATATTGTTGAACAGGTAATGTCAGAATGTGTTGTGGAGCTAAAGAGCTATCGAGTAAACTGAAGAGCAGTAAGTTGTTTATGCTAGACAAGTAATAGAATCTTAAAACTAGATTGATGTAAAACTTTAAAAGTATGTATGTATACATACAATAGTTGTGTGGTGTCAAAATTACTGTTGAAGAACAGATTTAGTTTACCACAAACATAGCTTATCATGCATGACCAATTGACCATGACTTACAAGCCAAATGATGTGACTGTGCTTTTAATGCTGCTTTTTGCATGAATGCAGTCAGCTAGTTTTTAAGAGCTTCTAAAGTGGAAGTGCCGCTATATTGCAAACACCATATCCAAGGTTTGTTTGATTCATGATTGAGATGCTTTTTTTTGTAATCAAAATTGAACTGAGACCTATCCTCTATGGTTGGGTTAATGAGCTTGTTTATTTAAGGCAACAGCTTCGACCAGGTCATTATCTAAGCCTAGTGTGGGGTGCGAACCTGCTTAGTTTGTAATTTTGCATGCAGTTAGCTATTGGTGTTAAGTAATATCGGTAACAATTATATTTTGACCTGCGGTAGTATTTGCGGTGCGGTGTGACAAGTTCACCAACTTTTTGCGGTGCAGTGCAGCATGCGGATAGATTTGAGCGGTGCGGTGCAGTTTGCGGAGGGAAATTTTGCGCACCGCACCATCTCTAGTGGCAAAGACTAGTAGACTAGCCTACCAGAAAACCTTAGCATTAGTTGTTTTTATCAGTTGTAATTTTCTTCAGGACTTGGCTTACTAAAGTAAAATATACACTAAAATAGTATAGTGCAATGTTAAAATGAATTATATAAAATCATTTGTTAAAGGAAATGAAGAAGCAGCCCCTTCTGGAGCTGAAACTGTAAGTTGTCAAATGCAATTATTTTTGTGGTTTTATATCAGATATTCTAGATGCAAAGTAATGTGTTTAACTGAAAGTTTTTAAATTTTTTTGTTCTAAGATTAAAAACTGTAATGATGAAAATCCATTTCAGTTAAAATGATCAAAAAATTCATTAAATTTTAAATGTTTGTATGTGCAAGCTCTTAGTTTTAAGAACTAAAAAAGAGCTGGCAATTGTAAAATTTATTGAAAAGGCCCCCTAAATAATACAGTATTTTTTATTTTTAAAATTTGACCGAACAAAAGTTTAAAACTTGCAAAGTAGGCTAAACTCTGTAGGCCTACCATACTGCATTGTACTGAACAGTGAATGCAGTGTATCTGTAAGCTGCTAAAGTGCATCAAACATACATGCTTGACACCGCAAAACTATAACGCAGTGTTTTTTAAGAGCTAACATGAATCACCAAATTCTGTCTTACCTGCATACTACTGCAGACTGTAGTGTATGACTCAAGCAGTGACATATCAAATATGAATAATTCAATTCAGTTTATTTATGCCATGTCTGGCATGTGGCATGGAAGCAGCAAAAATAACCATACGGTCTTCAAAGTTCAATGCTACCAAAAAACAGCAAAAGAAAAAAGCAACATAACATCAGCATTTACATATTTGCTACATTTTGATCAGACCGCAATGCTTTAAACACTTAAAAACCAGCAATGCAATTTTAAAATTAATACAATACTTTATACTAGGTAAAAAATGAACTTTTTTCAAAAATGGTAACACATGATAGCGTCGTTGAGAATACTTAAAGCTAAAAATAAAGCGCACAGCAGCATACAACACTTTGGTAAGTCTATGCAACATACAGTCTGGCAGTCCATAAAACAAAGCATTACAATAGTCCAGATGGCAAAAAAGCATAGAATGAACAAGTTGAATTTTAAGCTTTAATGATAATTTGGATGCAATTTTACCCAAATTTCTGAGATTACTGTACCATATAGACACCACTTTATTGAAATTGTCTGATAAATTTGGCTTGTTAACAAAAAGCATGCCTAAAGTTTTTATTGCCACACAAGGAGACAATGGCTCAGTTTCAAAAAAGTTAATTGCAGATATGATCCTATTCACATTTCGAGATGGGTCAAACTCAACAAAATTGGTTTTCTGATTATTCAGTAATAAAAAATTTGCATTCATCCAGCTTTTCAAGTCAGAAACAAAACACTGTATTTTCTTAACAATGAGAGTTGTAGGTGTATCACTAGCAAATCCAAAATATCACTGGACATCATCTGCATACAGATGGATCTTAAAATTGTGCTGTTGTGCAACATGTTCAACTTCGCGCCCATGCAAACTAAATAGCAGTGAGCCTAAAATAGACCCTTGGGGAACACCTGATGAAACAATGACATCATGTGAAGAAAAATTATTGACTTTAACATAATACTTCCTGGATGACAAGTAAGATTCAAACCAAGCAAAAACAGTATATGTTAAACCATACTGCCGTCCAAGTTTTCCAAGTAAAATATCGTGGTTGACAGTGTCAAATGCAGCTGACAGATCAAACACCAAAAGCACAACATTTAGTTTAGCATCAAGCATATTCCCAATATCATTATGAATCATCATCAAAGCTGTTTCATAGCTGTGATAAGGCCTATATGCTGATTGGAAATGACCAAGAAGGTCATTAGACAAGAGATGCTGCATAACTTGGCTCTAAACACATTTTTCAATTACTTTAGATAAAAAAGACAAATTACTTATTGGTCGATAATTTTGCGTAACATCACGGTCAGCTGAAGAATTTTTCAACAATGGAACAATGCATGCATGCTTAAACTGAGTGGGAAAGATACCACTAAGCAATGATAAATTAATGATATGCAAAATAGGTAGCAACAAGACATCTAAACAGCTTTTCAGAATTGAAGTAGGTAATGAGTCTAATTCACAAGTTTTGGGTTGCATACTGGTTATGACCGATTTAAGATCTACCAATGACAAAACTTCAAACGTATTCAGCTTTTCAACATCAAAAACCATTGAAGTTTCAGAAACAACATTAAAGTTGTTGAAACATTTGTTAATTCTATTTCCAGCACTCTGTTCAGAGGAATTTGCCAAATTATTGGCTGAAATTTTTCGAATTTTGTTATCAAAATAGTCTGCAAATTTGCATGCCTGCTTATAATCATGAGTAGAACTAGAAAAATAATCAGTATCACTAAATTGCTTGTCAAGTAGTTGATTGATTATTTGATAGGTATTTCTGCTATTACCTTGGTATGACTGCAATTTATTGACATAATAAGCTTCTTCTGTATGGTATAAATCATCTTGGCATTACTATATGCAGCATAGTAAAGTTTACGGTTAGTTGTTGTGCGCTCTTTTCTAAACAAGCGCTCAGCTCTATGTCACTTCTGTCTTGCTTCCTGACATTTGCTACTCCACCAAGGATTTCTGTCTAATTTAAAATATTTATTGACAATGGGAGCATGCTTGTTTAGAACTTTACCAACAGTCGTGTTAAACAAATTAACTGCCTGAGATGCATCAGAACAATTAGTAATGTTGTCTTTCATATCCAAGTGAATAAGGTCTTCTTTAAACTGCTGCATATTAATTTCTTTCAGAACTCTAATGATCTTTTTCTTCCACTTAGTATTCTTCCACCTATTTCCTAAATCGATGTTTTAACCAAGTAATGATCAGATGAAGTGCCAGTGTTAGTAATTACAGTGATGGGAGAAAGATGAACGCTGTCAGTAATATTTAGAGCTGTGATAAACACATCAAGTAAATCACCACAAGAGTGAGTAGCACACGGATTAGTATCAATAACAGGGCTGAAGCCTCAACTCTCTAATAAGTTTTAAAACTTTTGGGATTTGTCATCAATTTTACCTTTGAGATGAAAGTTAAAATCGCTGCACAAGATAGGCTTGTCATGTTTATTCATTACTTTATTCAAACAAGTTTCAAATTCATTCAAGAACACAGTGACCGTTGAGTCCTCATAATTTTCTTTATTTTTTGATGAGACACCGGTCTATAAATTAGACGTAAACATATAGACTCACAGTTGGTATTCAAGATGGCTTCACAAGCCTCAAATGACTCGAACTTTTGAACACAGTTTTGTTTTATTGGCAGACCCAGCTTGAAAATAAATGCAATGCCACCTCCATGACCCATTCTTGGTTGACTAATAATGGAAAAACCAAATCCGTCAATTTCACGAAATTTGACTTTGTCATCTAGTGTCAACCATGTCTCAGTTACACAAAGAATGTGTATGTTTTCCTGTATTACAAGTTCCAGCACATCATGAAGTTTGTTGCAGATGGAACAAGCATTAAAAAGTCCAATTTTGAGTAATTTTTTAGATAGAAAGCCACGTGAATAAAAAGAGCCCGTGGTTACATCACGTTTTTTGAGGTGTAGTCAATGTGTTGCTGCAATCTGGCAAGTTCCTCCTGTATAGGAGGGCAATCATACAAGTTGGATGTATGGCCAACAGTTTTAGAATACAAGCTATGATTTGAACAGTTACAACATCGAAAAGTTGATGGGTCCATCTAAGTAGGGCATGTTGAAGAACGATGCTCTTCCATGCAATACAAACAAGTTGGGTTTTGAGACTTAGAGGAGCATTTGCTCGAGACATGGCCGATTTGCTGGCAGTGGTAACACTGCATAACAACGAAATCTTAACGATCAAATTAAAACACTGCTTAACGATCAATCACAGGGCAGCAGCTCTTTCCAATCAATAGGAAGCCCCTGTTGAAAATCCACTCTCTAATGGTTGGAGAAACCTTGATTCCAGTGTTGAAGTAATCATTCAGTTTTTTCAAAAACACCGCATCAAAAGTTTCAAAACACCAATTTTCAAAGTTTGGAAAACCAATAGAGATTTTTCCACACATTTCATTTAATTTCATGAAACATATCTCAACTTCAGATTAAGAAGAATATACCATTTCCTTTATTTTCTTTGATTGTGAGGGATCCAGAGTAGGACTACTACTTGTATTCCTTTTTTACACCATAATTTCAGTTGGTTTAGCCCTGACTTTTACCAAAGCTGGTTTAACTTTGGGAGAACTAGTAAGCTTTGCGATATCACAGTTAGTGTTAGTTTTGCTTCCGCCTACCAATGCTTTAGCATAAGTTAATTTTGGACTAGCCTGAATTAATTCAGCTTGCGGTAGAACCTTAGAACTTGAACATTCATCGAGTGATTGATCAGGTACAGATTCACTAAGTGATTGAGCAGGCAAGGTGCCAGTTGTAGCAGCTGACATCAATTTGGCGACTTGAAATTCCAAAGTACTAATCCTATCTTGTTGCTCTAGCTGCATAGCATTGAGCTTTTCAAACTGCAGCTTAGAATACCTAGGATTCTCTGGTCGGCAGCAGGTAGGGCAATGCCACTGATATGCGCCATATTTTTCAGCATCTTTGGACTCTGCCAGAAACTTGAACACAGTTTTTGGTATTTTAAGGCAATTAGAATGGTACTGTACCAGGAATTGCACCAATCACAGCCTAAGCTGGATTCTTCGCATACCTCTTGATTACATATTTGGCACTCAGGATTGCCTTTCATCATAACTACACATCTACTACAGAATAGGTACAGTAGGTTTATAAAACTAGGCCTAGTATTATGCTTATTGTACTTATTCAAATAGAATTTTACATTTTTTTGGCGCAGTAAAGCAGCAAATAATCATAATCAGTGTAATCAGATAAAAGTGTTCTCTATTCTGTAGGCCTAGTTATCTACTAGTACAAACAATATTCGCAACATAAAAACAGCATTGTGATTGAATTATTTTGAAGAATCTTTAAAACATGAAATCAGAAATTAAGCAACTTCATTTTGGAAGAGACTAAGCTATTTTACCAAAAGTTTTTAAACTTTTGTCTACTGTACTTTTTTGTGAATAATAATTTTGACATAAATTCCGGTATAACTCAAAGTTTTACTCCCAAATTAGAGCAAATTTTAATCTTAACAATTGGGCTTAAATTAATTGTTAATCCGCAATTTAACAAAAGTGCTGTTTTTGCCCACTTTGATGTATGGAGGCATGTTCTGAATAAATCATCAAATATTATCTTGCATCAAAAACCTATGGTACAAACTTCGGAAAACCTCTATCGGTTTAACCTTTAATGTCAGAGTGAAGACTAAAGACTTTTGAATGAATACTTGGTCTACCACCTCGAGCTTTTTAATGAGGTCAACACAGTAAAGCATTTTATGAAAGTGAATGTCAAAAAATCTGATAATGATCCACTATGTTGCAGTATGCACAGAGCTGGACGGCACTGTTTCGAGCTTTTAGCTCTCATTTGCAGCCCTCAGCTTCTCTAATCGAAGGTATTCCCCTGCTGGACAAGACTCTTGGCCAAACTGGACAAACCTCAATGGCTTGCACAGTGGCAGAGGGTTTCTAGGGAATGAACGATTTTTCGCTTGTGGTACTTAAAACAAGTAAAAAATCGCTGAACCCGTGTAGTAAAAACAGCCATAGGCTATCCCTACTACAACGGTTCCCCTCTCCTACTACAAGGGCTATCCCTACTACAAAGACGACAAACTTTACGGTTACGTTGTAGTATGTGAACCCTGCAGTGATTTATCCAACAATCTGCTGAACTCCGTTTTATTTGTTAAATTTTTGGATGTTTACCATATGTAGTTACGGTGAAAGTGCTCTAACCATGTGCCATATTTTATTTGAATGCAATGGCTTTTTAAGCGTACTCAGTGATGCTGCCTATCAGCTTGAGAGAAAGGCTGCGTCAATCAGGAAATTACTGTTTATCAAATATTCATGTTCAGGATTTCTGCACAATACGGTACTTCGGAATCACAATAAATCGCAATAAAGGTTTTCTGACTTTACTGTCAAAACGCATCCAGGAATGTGTAGGTTATCTAAAATCCTCTATAAAATTAACACAGAAAATCTATAATTTTTTTTTTTTGCAATTTTCAGTGAAGTCTAAAACTCAGTTGAGAATACATCTATATATGTATATATATATAACCTTGGCAAAAATGGGCCAAATGAAAATTGTGCTGATAAATACTTCGAATTTCTCATTTTGTTTCTAATTTTCTTTAAACTTAAAAATTTTTATAAAATAGTCACTCCCTTGCATTATTGTGGCATTGCTAAATAAGTACTGGTACCAGTACCCAATCACATCCATATAAATCATAAATTCCAAACAGAGCCTGGGAGTCCAAGAATTTTGTTGTACATGCTCCAGGTTCTGGGTTTAAGACATGTATTTGAGATTTGGCACGTCAGCATGTTGACATTACCCCTACTGCTGACCAGGGTTGGATCCATTCATTTTTTTTTAATTTTTAAATTCAAATTCATTGACTTTGAAAAAATTAAATTCAAATTCAAATTCATTGACTTCAAAAAAACTAAATTCAAATTTAAATTCATTGACTTTGAAAAATCAAAATTCAAATTCAAATTCATTGACTTTGCAAAAGTCGAATTCAAATTTATCAATAACTTGCGAGCGGATTCAAATTCACAATTCAAACTCAATCCAACCCCCACTTTTTACACCCAAGATTCAAAGAGGATTTTGCAATTTGCATTTAGCAAGTCGCAGATGTGTACTAGTGCATCACAGTCAGGGCCTGCGAGAGGGGGTTCAGGGGGTACATCGTACCCGGGCCCAGGAGGGGGCCTGGAAGAGTTCAGGTTTCCGCGTTAAGTTTTGGTATGGCACCATAACACCGTAATCAAACTTGCCTACTGCAAAAATATCGGTCAGCCTATTCACTACTGGTAATTGTTCGCTGTTTTTGCTACACAGCCTTTAGGGCATCCAATAATGGCCGATTTGATTTAAAAAAATGGAAAATGTATCAAAAGCCATACACTTGCACCGAAATTAACGTTTTGTTGCATTTCTCTGACTTGAAAGCCTTAATTAATTTCTACGGTATAACAATTTACGAGGGCCCACATTTCCAGAGATCCAAAAGCATTTTAACCTCAGAGAGCAGAGTCAAAGTTGACATACTATACTACCATCATTAAGTAACTCACTCTGTCTGTATGAATTTAATAGGTATCTGGGTTTGTGAAGTCCATGATTGCAGATGACTTCTTAACACTTTTATCAGTAAAATATTTAGATTTGCAGTATTAAAGTCGTTATATTGTATAGTATTGTGTCTATGTCATCATACCCCATTTCACATACTTACTTTCATGTATATCGCGTTTTCTACTTGTCAATTTAAGCAAGTTTGGTGCTGGGATGTTGATCAAACGCTGTATTTTACCCTCGAGAAACATAAAAAGTGCTGAAGCTTCCGGGGCTCCGCCCCGGACCCCACTGGGGGAGCTCACAGCGCCCCCCCCAGACTCCCTAGCTGGATTTAAACCAATTTTATGTCTAGTTGTGTTTTTCGTATAGGTCCTAACTGTATGCGAATATCATTATCCTTTCACTTTTAAATGAAGATCTACACCCATCGGACAAAAAACGATTTAACGCCATGGGCCCCAATAAGACTTGGGGGCCCGGTATCGACCTTTGCACCCCCTGAAAAATTTTCTCTTGAGGTCCTGATCGCAGGTGCGTAATATACCAACAACTCAAGTTGCTTGAATCCAGAGTTGGATCCAGTACCGTCGCCAGAGCAAACGAAGTGAAAGGGCACTAGCCAAAAGTGGGAAAGGCACTAAAATTTGCGTACAAAAATTGATCTTCAGATCTTGTACGGCTACAATTTTGCGCAATTTTAAAATAAGGCCGGCGGCGTTTCGTAGCTCGTTTTGTCAGCGGCCATTAATCGCTAGAAAAATCTATCCACAGCAGTGAATGCTATCACACGTACAACTAGGATTTTGCTAAGAGAGGTGAACCAAATTTTTTTTTTGTACAAAAAATGCTTAAATTAGCCCCCGAGCTGAACAAACTTATGCAACTCAAGTGTTTCACAGACAGACATAGATACTAAATACTAAGTGAATGTGTATGGGGCCTGAGGGCGGTGCCCCCGGCTGCTGGGCAATTTTGAAGCAAAAAAACCCAATTTTAATGGCATTTTAAAATCGTACTTCACACTTTTAGAAGCGATATAAATAACTAAATTTCTAAAATTCAAAAGTCATTTCAAAGAATTGAATTGCTTTGCACCTCAACCCCCCCTTACTTTTGGTCAAGTCTAAAATACGTTTAAACGCTCGTATTTTGAGATTAAATTTTCTAAGTGACTTTGCAAATGGGGTTTAAGCCTCGTCACCTTAGTTGCGCCACTGAGTGTGACCTCAAAATGTTGAGTGTGCTTTAAAAATCAAAACAGCTGGTCTTTGAAAAAAAGTTTTCACTCATTGTTTCATTTCATGATCATTAACGAAGTATCGGTAACAATTCTGCATGCTTATTGCTTACATGTCTCTTCCGCAATTCCGCGACACATCCGTAAAGTCAGATTAATGTACAGCAGTTGGTTGCCAGCAATGTCGCAAAGAATCGAAAAAACATAAGAGGAGAATTATGTTTAAACGTAATTATTCCTTTTTCCATCATTGTCAGACTGTCTGTTGTCTTGTCGTTGCGTGATGTTTCAAAAGCATTGTTTTTGGTCAACCAAAATGGAGGCACAAGCGGCCGTTAGGGGGTACGGCCCCCTTTGCCCCTTTTAGCGACGGCACTGGTTGGATCCATTCATTTTGTTTTTAATTTTTAAATTCAAATTCATTGACTTTGAAAAAACTAAATTCAAATTCAAATTCATTGACTTTGAAAAATCAAAATTCAAATTCATTGATTTTGCAAAAGTCGAATTCAAATTCATCAATAATTCGTGAGCGGATTCAAATTCAATCCAACCCTACTGCTGACCAGATTGCGCAAAATTTTGGGGGCATTTTAATAGCAACACAGCTAAACATGTACAAAAATTTCAGGTTGCTCGATTATGCAATCGCGTTGCTTCATCAACTCTATTGGATGACCGAAGGGATGCTGTTAGAGCTTTAAAGGCTTTGTCTAAGGTAAGAAAATTGATGACTGCAGCAACTATGTGCTTATTTATTTACCAACCCGTTATTTTATGAAAAATTTCAGAGCTGTTTACTTGATAAATGATCAGTTATTGGTGTAAGGAGTTAAATTGATACTCTTAGGTTAAGCAAAACTTTCAATCAGAAATGAAAAGCGTTTGAAACACTAGTTACTGATTTTTTGATTATAACAAAAGCATTTGTTAGTAGTGTAGTTAAAATCTATTTTCTGTCTTAATGTATTGTTTTTGTTGATCTTAAAGTAACTTTGCAAACTCTCTCTGTAATTTATTACAAATTAGACCATAGATGAGGAAAGAGCTTGTTTTTGTATTTTCTTGTATTGCAATGTCTATGGTTTTTGTGCAAAGTTTGGTTGAGTAGATACGTAAATTTTTTTAAATTTAGCTAAATAGCTATGTTTTAATGATGTTCTTGTTTTGGTAGAAATTTCGTTACGAAGTTGGTACTCAAGCATTACCACATTTAGTAGAAGTATTAAAATCTGATTCATCTGATGAAGAAATCACTGCTTATGCTCTTGAGACATTATTTACCTTGTCAAGTCAAGATGAAGACGATGAAGGTTGTTCCCAAACTTTAGAATTTGGAGTGTATAGGCTACTGTTTAGCGGACGTCACTTCATATGCATATATTACCAGTAGTTGCTTGATTTTTGGTGCAATTGCAGATTATTTGTGGCATCAGAAAGGACAAACAAAATGCAAAGTTGTGTGGCTTGTGAACTGGTTAGAAATCTCAAGCTGGTAAATCCAAATTTTATATTGGTCTGTCTGTGATCAAGCTGCTCTTGTTTGTTGGTTTGTTTTTTTTTATTAAGTGCGGTTAATTGGTCTCTAGCAAAAATAGACTGCAATTAACATTCAAAATGTGACATACAAAAAATTTGAAAATGTTTGATTTTGAAGTAAAACTAGAGTATATACTGCTGCTCTAGCACACTTGATAAAAAACAAAGTTTGTTTTTTTTAAACCAGAAATTAGTGATGTAGAAAAGCTTGTAAACACTATTGTACTTTGAGAATAAATATGTGTTTGATACTGGTTCAGTGTGTCTGTTTATTGAAAAGATTCATTTAAAAGAAACTCAAACTATGTTGGTTGAACACTGATAAATCATGCCTAGGTATAAGCAAAAGATGAACTCTGTGATAGGTGCAATGTTGCATCATCAAAATACTTTACATTGCTCCTCCTGTGAACTGGTGGTAGCTGAACGATTTTAAATTGAACGCAAGATTTATGCTCTATAAGAGGGTCATCTTTTTGCTTAATAGCAGAATAGTTTACTTCGCGTTTACCATTATAAGACAAATACATGCAAGTTTTATGTTGACGAAAGAAAAATCTGTACAAATCAAGCTTTCAAAGATATTTGAGGCTGTTTTGTGGACCCAAGTTGAACATCTAGTGGAAATATCTTTTGCTCAAAACAAATATGTGGTTGATAAACTAATATACTGGATGTTGCAATAACACTTGCTTGCATATAAAAATGCTTGACGTTTATCGTGGTCAACTACTGGGAAGTGAAAATTATGCGAATCAGTTGCGTTTCATGCTAACAAGATTGTTCAGGGCCAAGCCTGCCCGAACTTTATAATTATAAACAAAATATTACTTACATGTAACCTTTTTACCTAAAACCCATCCGTAACATATAAATGTCGACATATTTTGTAGCACTCTGTATAATTGATAAATAAAAATATATTGACAAACAAACATATTGGTAAATTTGTATTTAGATGTGGTTGCTCAACCTGAAATTGTTGCCTCTTTCATTGAAAGATTTATTGAAGTTACAGTAAGTTTTAATAAAGGAAACCGTTTTGTTAATTCTAACTGCATATTGCAAACTTAATAAACGGAATATAGCATTGGTCAACATCTACAAAACGGAAGTAGCCAAGCAAAGGTTAAACTTCGTTTTGTTGATCATTAGTTTTTGTACATTGGTCTTCATAAAAGCTGAGGCCAATTTAGGTTCACGTAGGTTTACATGTCTATTCTTCAATTTTGCCTCTGAGAATATTTCTTTTGTTCATCAGTTGTTGCTGAAAATCTGCCTAGACAATTACCGTCAACTTCCGTTAATCGGATCCTCTTTAATCGGACACTCTCGCCATTGGACACCAATTGTCAAGGAACGGGATTATCAACCACAAACTAGTCTAGCTCGTTAATCTGACAACCTCGCTAATTGGACATTATTCATTGGAACGAATCTTGTCCAATTAATGGGAGTTGACTCTACTATGCAGTTGCATCATATGTAGAAGTTTTCTGAAGTTGCAGTTATAGCCAACCGATATGAAATATATATGCCTTACTGGCATTGGCCTACAAATGTTCTAACGACTACATTTTGGTTTGATTATGGTAAAATTATGTTGTTTTGTATTTTGCTAAAATAATTATCGCGGCAATTTGAAATTTAGGAAAACCCAATCATTGCCGTTGGAATGATTGAACGATATGAATTCGGAGTTCGATGGGCTGCAGTGCGACTTCTCACAGCACTGTTAAGAGGAAAACCAAATGAAATGCAACAAATAGTTCTTATTATGCCTATGGGTAAGACTAAATAGGTAGTTAGTTGTCATGCGTGTGACTTTATCGTTGTGAACAGATTTGCAGGCAAATAACCTTATTGCAAGACGTTCTTCACAATTAAACTTTGTTTTAAGCCAGCTGTAATTGTTAGAAAACTAGAACACATTTAAGCCTTGCTGGAAGTTTCTTTCTGAGCTACATTTCTATGACCAAATTGATTACTTGTTTTGTTGTAAGGGTGATAGGATAAAACGAAATTTCGCTCCTATATGATACCATTGATACAAACAATTCGCTTTTGATATGCGATATGCATTTTCATTTTTAGTTGGTGGCATTTGTTTACTGAAGAATTTAGTTGGTGCCATTACAACTGTTGAAAATTCATTCACGTCAGTTGAATTTTTCTTTCAGGAATTTCAAAAATTATGGACCTTTTGGTTGACAATCGTGAAGTGATAAGGAATGATGTAAGTATACCACAAATCGAAATACATCATAAACATAAATGTGCTTCTTGCTTCAATTCAAATGATATTACAGTAATTTGAATTAAATTTCTTCCAAACCTGGAGCATGTGCTGTAGTTACTCCAGTTCAGTATAAGTTATTTTAGATTTCAGTCCTTAAATAATTCCAGATGAAATGTAAATTAATGAAACCTTCACATCTATGCTCGTATAAAGCTTAATTGGGGACACTTTAGACCAAAACTGCTATTTAGAGCTTTACGCTGGGTTTTATTGCACGGTTGCCATTCAAAACTAGCTCATTGCATGACTTTTACCCTTGATGCGAAATAACCCTCCAAATTGTTTAGTCTGACAAAATTTTCAAATTTTTATGTTATTCAACTGTAGGTGGTTATAACATGTTTGCAATAAAACTTGATAATTTCTTTTCTTAATTTCAGACGTTATTGGCTTTAGCCGAGCTAACTAGAGGCAATCCTAATATTCAGAAAATTGTTGCGTTTGAGAGCGGCTTCGAATCTATCTTCACGATCATTCAGCAAGAGGGATTAAGTGACGGTGGAGTCGTAGTAGAAGATTGCCTACTGTTGCTTATGCATTTGTTAAAAAACAACACCTCAAACCAACAATTTTTTAAAGTTAGTTTACTGTTCAAAAAATAATAATAATTTTAAAAAACGTGCTAATTCCTTTGCAGATTTGCTAAAATTATATTTGCTTTGAATGGTATTGCAATGCCAGGTTGACAGTGTTTGATACTTTCGGCAGATTCCGCCTCACAACCAGTTTGTTAAGAACCAAAAGTGTTAATTGAGCATTTCGTGATGTTCACGAGGCATTTTTCTTGATTTGAATGGCAAAATATTGCACGCTAGTAATATTGCAATGGCAAAACACTGCTATATTGCACGCTAGTAAAGTAGCTAAAGACAATATTCTAAACAACTTCAGCAACACGAAGATCTTAAAATTTATATTCAATTTCATCTGCTACAAAACTTTTAAAGTTTAACACCATCGCAAATTAATAACCCAAGTAGCACAACTTCTAGCAGTCACTGTCTGTTTTAATTGAGTTTCCATCAAAGATGGCAATCACGTCGATGACTTTTTGCGGTGTTTGTTGCGCAAGAAAACTGGGATGCGACGCAGAGTAGAACAATGGATGCGATTTTTTTTACAATAATTTAAAATTGTTAAGATGCGGATAAAATCGCGGCTAGTTTGCGATTATCGATTTTTTTGATTAATTTTGAAATTAAATTTCATTGCTTAAGATTTAGCACTCAGTTTGCAAATTAGCAAAGCTTTTATTTAGCCATATTTGCAAATCAATATGAAAGGAAAAGTTGCCGTGAAACAATACAATACTGGTACACTCGTAATAAGAACCAGTTTATATAAATGAGTACGAGGATCGAGTTCGCTAAAAAATGCATATTGCAACCTGGATATTGATAAATAATGTACAAATGACAGTACACGATTACATAGTTGCACCTTCAAATTTAACTAAAACTTTGAGTACGCAGCACTGTACAAACTATTCAAGTCAAGTTGAACAAAATTTTAAATACAAACTAAACCGCAGAGCAATTAGGGTTGAAAACTCGTAAAAATTAAGCCTCGTTTCGAAACGAACTACTGTAGTTCTTATAAAACTATTTTACTGAAAGCTTATGCAGAATTTGACAAAACTGGCTTTGACATCTGCGCATCATCGGATGAACGCATTCTCAAATCGCTCATGATGTGCTTCAAGCTGAAAAGCACTGTCTCGACAGATACCTGAGTTACTTAACTGTAGAAGAACTCGGGCTAGTTTGGCCAGGTCTTCAACTAAAATTCGTGACAAAATTTCAAGTCCTGAGATTCTAGGAAGACGCGGGTTTCAAATACTCGCGGTAGTCAACATCTAACTTCGGCATGATTTCCTTACTGCAAAATCTTGGTTTTGGACGTTTCACAACTGAAGCTACTACATAATTATGATCATACATTCCCCAGAAATAGTATGTAAACTGAAGTTAAGTCAGCGCAAAGCTTTAATTTAAGTAGTATTCAATGCCGAGATTGTTACGCAACAGATACCAAAACATTCTCAAACTTATGCCCATAACGTTTGAAACCCGACGTAAGGGCGCAGACATAAGGACGTTATGTCGTAGATCGCAAAACGTTACGTAACTCATGACGAAACAGTTAACTAATGCCGAAACAGAAACAAACATCAGAAATAATGACAAATAATTATTTCGATTATAATCGAAAAAAGTCGCCGATATTTATCTGATTTTGTGATGCGATAATTGATGTGGTTTTTATGCGTTTTTCGATGCAATTTTTTTTTAACAAAAAGCGTTCGATGCAATGTGATTGCCATCTCTGGTTTCCATTTTTCAAGCGTACCTACAACACTGAGAACATTAAAACTGGTTTAAGCTTTGGTTGATGAAAACTTATTTCAACTTCCAACGGTATCAAATCAAGTCTTTCATTATATTCGGTTTATTACGCCGAAACGTGTAACGAGTTTGCGGGGCCCATCTCCGTGTCATTGCGCCCGGGCAACACAACTTCTTTCGTAGAAAAGTCACAGCGGTGGCAAGCCGTTAGCAACACTGTGCCTGATTTGACCGGTCCGAGATTTGAACTTCAGGGACGAACGCGTTACCGCTCGACCTACCGTCGAGTACTTCTAACCCAAGACTTTTAAAGTCACTGCATGTATTGTTTTTTAGTTGATTTACTACGCCATAGCTGCATTATCTATTTGCTCATCATGTATTTTTTATCGTTACAGGAAGGATCATTAATTCAAAGATTAACTCCATTTTTTGAAATTGATCCAGATACCCAATGGACAGCACAAAAGGGTGCCAACTTTCATTTGATGTTACGGGTATGCTGTGCAAGACTTTCTGTAATTTATCCCATTCTCAAAGAGGTAGTGGCCAATCAGCTCGCTTGCCCAAATTCCGGTGGATATATTTCGCAAGTTTTTCAAGTTAATTATTAAACCCTGCATTTGCCGTTTTTTGATGTTTGAACCCAAATTTAACTCATCAAAATGATAACATTGCTATTGTGACATAATTAGGCTACGATGAAATAATTTCCCGCATTGAAACATGTTACCTGAATCTATTGTTACTTCTTTTACATTAGCTGGTTTCAAGAAACGTCTTAGGAAACTTGATTTACATGTCATTTAACCTTTTGTGTCTGTAAGCTACGTAACTTTCATCGTTTCGTGTATCTTAAATGAGCTGTTCCTTTGTGTTTTTATATACAGTTTATTTTTGTGTATCTTCATTGAGCTGTACCTTGCATACAGAACTGCTTTTTAAGTTTTTTCCAACTTCACTTGATGTGTGTTTGGATGTTCGCGTAGTGCCGTACTTTGTAAATAAATAAAGTTGCTATGTATGAACGCAACTCTTTTCCTTTAAATCACAGTACTTGTCGAGTAAGTGAAAACCCAACAACCGACGTCCTACCAAGCGCGTCAAAATTTGACTTCAATTTTTAGTCAGATTTTACGAAGATTATTTACATGCATTTGCAATTTTTAGGTGATACGAACTTTGGTGTCTCCGTCCAATCCTTCCAACGTGACGTCATCGTGTCAACTGGCCATGCAACACTGTATGTTGTTGCAACGTCTGTCTGATTCTCTCATGTCAACTGGAGTGCCAACTGATATTTTAACAGAAGTGAGTTTGAACTGCGCGACTTACTTAGCGTTAGGCCCAAAAAAAGTTTGAGAAAAAGTGATAGAACAAATGATATCCTTTAGACAGTATCCTAAGTCTTATAGGCACAATCAAACCTTTGATTAGCAGCCTAAGACTTACTGTTTTGGAATCGACATTCGTCTTTTATTTCTCGTCAGTATAGCCAGGGCTACCGGTATGAACGTGAGCGTAGAAAGGCAAGGAATCGCAAATTAACCAGATCATAACACAATTTTTTTCCGAATATATTGAGTAATCACAATATCACAAGAGAGTTCAATTCAAAATAATTTTCAATGCCATGCCTTAGACAGCTGTTTCGCCTATCTCAAGGCTCTTCAGTAAGGCTAGCAAGGCCAAAATGACAAGTATCATCCGTGATAAAAAATTTCAAAACATACGTACAATCGTACATCTAGACCAATTTATCAATGAATGAATGAAGCTTTACGGATTATGCTTAAACTACATAAATATTTTTTACCCATCGATAAGTAAATCTTAACGGAAAAAAAATTGTGTTATGATCTGGTTAATTTGCGATTCCTTGCTTTTCTACGCTCATGTTCATACCGGTAGTCCTAGCTATACGGACGAGGAATAAAAGACGAATGTCGATTCTGAAACAGGCTGTTAATCAAAGGTTTGATTGTGCCTATAAGACTCTGGATACTGTCTATAGCTTATCAATAATTTTCTCAGTACGTTGTTCTTAATAAATAATATCCTTTCAGCTAAAAATTGGTCTTGGTTTCACACGTGGAAAAACTGTAGTTTGATTTTCGAACCAGCAATTTGTTGTTGTGTCGTTGGTAGAAACAACGAGTACTTCCCACTATCCACTGGTTGCGATGCCCCGGTCTGACGAAAACCTTACAACAGAACCAAATAAAGACGTTTTACGCCGGTATGGTTAAACAGTCTCAGAATGCTCGGTTCAAATGATTTTAATAACGGAATAGCTTTGAATGAAAGTCAGTAGGTGGGTCAATTTGCGAGCACCGCTTTTGCCCTATAAAAATTTATAGGCTTAACTTGTAATCACTAATCATCGTCCACCATGATCATTGTCCTTATGATCTTATGAACTCAGTTCAGCTCCCACCCCATCACGTTGTTTTGTCCTTGGATGTGGCGTATTGCAGCAGTCATCTGCTTGGTGGCTTTAAAGAAGCAGAACCTTAAATGGGTCAAAGGGTCAATCACAAAACTTTTAACGCCAAAAAACTTTGCTGTGTCAATTCGTTCAAACTAAAGTCTTTGCATCCTCGTTAATGCAGAAAAAAATGGTCCAATCAATCTATTTCAACACAACTTTCTGTGTTTTTCAGACTATTAACACTGTATCCGAGTTGATTCGTGGATGTAACGAAAATCAAAACTATTTTGCATCAGTAATGGCTCCCTGGGACCCACCCAGACCTGCCTTGGTTGTTTTACTCATGTCCATGGTCAACAATCAGCAGCCATTTACTTTGCGTTGTGCGGTGCTCTACTGTTTCCAGTGTTTCTTGTACAAGTACGTATTCTAAGGGACGTATTACGAGTACGAGTCCGAACCAACTTTAGGTAGAAATTTTATCAACAAATTTTTGAGGTTAGAGGTCGGACTGGAGGAACTGAAACTTGCAAATTTTAAATCAGGATACATTTGCTATTTTCAGTACAGTACACGCTATAATACAGTTCGATTGCTATGATTTAGTTTTTCGCAGTCTCTTCTAACACGAATGGTAGGTAGAATCCCACCAAGCTCGATTCTATGCCGCAGAATTATTCCCTCATTCAAGTCCTAATTAACTAATAGGAAAACCGTGCGGCTGTCCTGCTGGTCCTGTTTTTATTTTCCTTTGTATCCGGTACGAGATTCCTTGGCTAGCCGCTAATTTGAGGGCAATTCAGACTCTTTTATTAGCCCTACATCTCAAATCAGATCCTTCATTATACTCTGTATTACGCCGAAGCGTGTAACGAGTTTGCGGGACCCATCTCTGCGTCATTGCGCGCGAGCAATACAGCTCCTTTCGAAGAAATGTTGCAGCGTGGCGAACCGTTAGCAACACTGTGTCGGATTTGACTGACCCAAGATTTGATCCGCATGCAAAAATGAAATAGATTGTTGCAAATTTTACCGCTCTTTGATTATTCGTCCGAGTCAGAGTAACTCTTTTTTTTTAGGAATCCTGAGGGTCAATCTCAAGTTATAAGCACACTCTTGCCATCTTCCCTTGAGCGTAAGCAGACTTTTGATTTTGCGTTTAAAGTTTCTTGTCCAAGATTTTATTTTTCATTTTGTATATCAAGATTTTTGTTTATTGTTAATATAGTGCTCTTTGGTCTCGGTTTTTTATATTACTTTGCAAAGGAAAATTAATGCGTGTCGGGAAGGAAACCAATTCCAAAATTAACTCGAAGTATTTATGTGCTTTTTGTCTTAAGAATGAATTTTGCGTTTTTCGCACTAAAGCAAATCTCAAGTTTTAAACCAGTGTACTGTACCAGCATATATTGGTATTGATTGAGTTTTGGACCATCTCCCGAATGAGTATTTTATCGAAAATGCAGTTTCCTTTATTTTGCTTTCATCAACAAAAGTGCATCTCAAGCAGCGATGCCTCCAGTGCGGCACGCAAGTGGACTCAGGAATTTAAGTTATTTTGGGGTGAATTGGTAATGATAGCAGCTGTATTTTTTTTGACCTCATCTTAATTTCCAACATGAACCACACCAGTTTCTGGCGAAGACCTTAGTTTTTTTGTCTTCACCTACGATAATCGTTGGTTAGGGCCCGTTCCTCCGTGCATTTCAGCCAGTGCGGCTTGCTCTTCATAAAGTTTAATCACCCCTGATCTAGAGACTTACTAAAACCAATAAGGACTAATGCTATGTCAGACCGTCTTGATCCCAAACTTGTATTTATAAGTAGTGACAAAAATGTAAATGCAGACCAACAATGTTGTATTTTTCAAGGCGGTGTAATGTTGGGGAATTTTTCGAGTACTAAATTGAATTGATTCTAAATGTTTTTGCTATATTTAGCTCAAGACATATCAGCCGGACAGCTTTTATGCGGTGGTCTGTTCGCCGCGTCTGATCCCTTGTCTAATTGGCTGGCGGCCACTGCGCTCTCGCATGCTCTTCGCTTGAACGAAGACTGTAAGAGCCAACTTTTGCGAGTCCAACTCGCAACGGCTGCGGGAAATCCCCCTGTGACGTTGTTACGTCAAATAACCAACATCATTCAACAAGTAATGTTTTTTTATAAAGTTGTTTGTTTTTGAATGTTTATTTTGTTTTTAAGTTTATTAAATTTGATTATACTGAAAGCTGGAACTGTTGGGTGCACATTAGACTATAAGAAAATGTTGTGAGCTTATACGTAAAACAAATAGAGATTTATACCTAAATGGTGTGGATTTATACTTAAAACAAGTTGTTGGAAAAATCAGTAAAAAAATCAACGATAATGATTTGCCTTGCAATAGTTTAATCAGATACTTAATGTCGTTTGTAGTTCTGGCTCTTGAAGTAAAAAATTCATACCAGTATTGATCTTCCAGGGTTAGCGAAAATCGATATTTTGTTTCATGAACATACCTTAGGATTTGAGCATGGAGCCCACATCACGTATTCCAAATCGATGTGGGACTGTAGATTAACTCCATTGCATTACATTGTTTATTACTTGTTTTTCAGACAACGTTTCTGCAAACTCGTATTGGATTGTTAACTCTTTTGTGCAACTGGCTGACTGATTGTTCCGTGGCTGTGACACATTTTCTCGATAACAAAGCCGCAGTGTCATTTGTATCCTTTCGTTGATTGTAAAACAATTTGCTACACAATGTCTTTCGCATTTAATGTGTTGTGTTACAGGAAAGTAATTGTCCAAATGGCTATTTTTTTTCTCTGCGGCTACAGGGTACCAATAGCAAACTAAGATTCGGTTAATTAGTCTGCATGAACCGAGAGGATGACGTCATAAGCAAATATGTCAAGTGCACCGTCGTTGTTGAAAGAACTTACTTGTATTTATGACTCTCCTCCAGACGACTGATTAGCAAGATACCTTTCAAGATAGGAATGGGAGAATCCGGATGAAAACATTCAAGCTGAAGTCATACCGTGCTCTATCAGATCACGTTTGATTTTTAATTGAAAATTACGAAGGTTTTTTCATTTATTGTTGATTGTTCGTAACATTTCAAAATAGCTGTTGAGCCAATTGGCTGAAAATGGAACAGCGCTCGATTTTGTGGCGCATGGGATCTGCGCTTTGCTGCTCGGAATCTGCGTTATCGATAACGATGGATCAGTTCAACAATATACTAAGTAACTATTTTTGTTGATTGCTATATGTATGTTCTGCTTTTCGTAGTTATTTGCTAGGCTTTGACCAACAAATTTAGAATACTTTAAAACTCCTATAAATAACACATGCTTTTAGCTTAATCGTGAAACGACTTGTTTTTTACTAACCCGAATAGGGAAATTTTTATGCACCTATAATTGTACAAACCACTTTGACCATTTTTTTGACTATGACAACGCTTTTACATATTAGGCCAGTGTATAGGATACTTCAAAGACTATTTAACGTTTTTGTGAAACGCTTTACTGTTACGTGTGATTACGTAAATTCATGGACCAAGTTACGAATGATTGCTGGGCCACTGGGTAGACTGGTTGAAACTGATAAAAATGTTCAATCTTGATCTCGGCATTGTTGCTTAGTCGCGAGATTTATGGCTCAACTTATATTACAGTCTTCACGTTTATTTATTCACCGTGTGTGGTAGATAGGTGGGCGGGTGGCAGCTTGACTCACATACCGAAAGGTTCCTTCGGTTTCGTCTGCGCAACGTGGTGAATGAGATGCTATTATTTCAGGGAGTCTCTTATCGAATTGATTGCAGCCCGGGTCGGTATTGATCGCTTCTGCGAAGCCCTGTCGTGTGTAAATCAATGCGACCTCTATGCGAAAGCTCTGCAGAGGCCTCAGCCTTACGCTGACCAATCAGAACACCTGCTCTTCAGCCACTCGTTTGCAAAATTATTCAAATCTCAAGAAGGTAGTAATTTGAAAAATTTACGTTTTCACGTTTTTGAAGCTGCCGCAGTTGCAAATGTAAATTTAGTAGTCGTAAGTTTCTGTTAATGCTAATAGAAATACCTATCTGCTGGTAATACACTGCAGTATAGCCTTACTGCACAGTCCAACAAAAGGTAGTGCTTGAAAGATTTTTTTTACATTGTAGCTTGCGCTTAAAAACTACAAAAGTTCTTCGGCTCTCAAAAAGATTTCCCAGTACTGATTTTCATGCGGATTTAGATAGATTCGCGACTTTTGATTTTTGCTTTAGATCTTATAGTGAAGACAGTGTCGAATTTGGAAGATGTGAAGAAGGAAGAGGAAGCAAAAGCAGCAATGAAGGCTCACGACTCCATTGTTAGTGAATACAAGCTCCTTATACGAGAACAGGTAATCAAAAAAGTTTTTTTGAAGATGTTTACTTAAATTTGTCCAATTTGGGTGTTTTTTTTGAGTTCTTCGTTGTTTAAACTGTTCGATTTTCCCAATTTCTATGGTTGAGTGGATAAAGTATCTCTTATTGAAACCCTTGTCCCCGTTTTGAATCTGGTTGGGTCAAGTCAAAGATTAAAAGATTGATATCACAGCTTTCTGTTTTACTTTTAGCAATAAACAGTAAACAGTGCACTGTACTGTGGCGCAACCAGGGGGAAAGGCTAATGGAGCTCAGCCCCCCTTACCCGAGTCAGTTACAAAATTTAGCCAAAATACTGACGTTTAAACGTGTTTTGGACTTGACCTGTAAGTAAGGGGGGAGGCTGGGCAATTTTTAAAAATTCTTTAAAATTACTTTCAATTTTGAGAAATTCGGTTTCTTTTAAATGACTTCAATTAGGTACAAAATGTGACCCAAATGGTGTTGAAAAGGCTATTCCGTAAAAATCACCAAAATGCCCAGTAGCCCTGACATCCTGGTTTGTGATACGTTTGTGTAGTATCAATTTGTACTGCAGCATACCGCCTAGAGTGGACAGTTTTGGGAAAAAAAAATTCTAGTTTTGGTTCAATTTTCCTCCCCCCTTACCAAAATTCTAGCTGAGCGCCTGCTCAGTGTTGTAACTTGACTTTGCTATCTTATTAAAAAGAAAAGCTGCAAAAAAAAAAAACATTAAGCAACTCACCAATAATCGTTTAAATATTATTAATGTTGTGAATTAAAATTTCAGGATGCCCAGTTAGCGCAATTGAAAACAAAATGCAGTGAATTGGAAAAGAATTTTTCGTCGACATCTGCACTCTTGACAGAAAGAGATTCCCAAGTTCAGCAGCTTAAAGATCGATATAATTTGCTCAAACTAACGCAAGGTAGGAAAAACAGATGCTCTCAAAAAGTTCTCTGATGACAGCGTTCTTTAAAATTTTAAACATACAAATGTCATTTAATATATTGTAATGTTTTGACGTTTGCAGGCCAGAGTTTTAAGGTTTAATCGCCGTTCTGGTGTCTCTTTAGGCTTCCGCGCTGGTAGCCTTTGGACCAGAAGCACGCAAACGATTAAAAATGTCACTCGTCTATTTTTTTAATTGCATTATCTTTGTTCAATTCTGAGGTATCTGTTTGAACTTGAAAAGAAGTGGGTTTTGACTTTGCCGTTCCACAAAGACTTTGAAGAGCTTAGACAGCCTAATGAATAACTCATATGATTGTTGGCTTGACACTCTGTAGTTTCTGATTCTAAAAGCTTGAAGTTAACTTTGTAAAATAAAGTGAATTAGACAATAACACCATCGATCGTTTGTTTGTATTTCCGTAATATTATGCATTAGATTATAGAGTAACTATTTCTCCTAAAAATTTTTAAGTTAAAGAGAACAAAACAAAAATGAGAAATATCCGCACATTTTTCATTTGAAAATTTGAAGGGTTGAGGTTAGGTTTTGACTTGGGTTAAATTTGGAGTAGATTGAGGATTTGAGTTTGAGTTAGATTTGGGTTCATAATTAGTAAAAAAGTAGGTAAAACTTTCGGTGAAATAGTTTCTTCCTATCCATTATGCTGAATAGGCTACAGTTCAGATAAATGAACTAAACAAGCAGCAATAACGGCTCTGCAAATTGAAAATTTATTTCAGGGTCATCTGGCAACGATGATGCAATGGGGATTTTGACAGAAAAAGTCGAAAACTTAAACCAACAACTGTCGCAAAAGGATAGTCAGTTAGCTGAATGCCGACAGACCATAGAAAACATGGTACGTTGTGCTCTGTTCGATGTCATATCGCTAACTTGTTTTTGTATTTGGGATACATTTAAAAGTTGATTAAGGCCTAAGGTAGCTGTGCGCGAAATCAAGTCCTGGTTGGTTCAAATCGTCTAGTTGGGCTGCTAGAATATGATTGTATAATGTTGCAGTAGCAAAGCAAAGGATAGCGCTGGTATCGTCCAAAGGCGGGTTTACATCTAAAGCAATAAACTCGCCTTAAGGATCAAATGTCTCGTTATAGAGTTTTTAGTAGCTTTGTGGTATTTCTTTGCTTATTCTTCAACTTTATTTTGTTTCGATTATTTTTATTACCTTGTATTTCAAGAAAAGCCAACTGGATGGCCAATCGGCTGGAGACGCAGAAGCATCAAACAATGAGATCAAATTGCTCCAAGAAAAGGTAACCTATCATGTCCATTGTCCAGTACAGTATCAAGAATAAATCCTTTGTCGTCTATGTGATGAAAATATTGTGACCTTCAAACTGAGTTTTCAAGAGCTATTGAGCATTTTTTCACTTTTGCAGTTAATTGGAACGGCCGACGCTCGCGTCGCGTGCTCTTTTGTTTTAACTCGGCCGTTTTTAAACTAACGAGTGCGAAGTTTCAGACTTTTACTTTTATAACTCGAGAACGGTTAGGTCTAGCTACATGAAATTTTGACTGCAGTTTGAGATTAATGAGTTTTATGTTTGTATCAAATTTCGAGGCAATTAGTCTCGTGACTTCGGTTTGAACCCGAAAACCGCCCCGAAAGTTTGGCGTAAAAAGCGGGTCTCATTCAAAAACGTCTGAAGTTCGGCAAAAAATATTTTACACGGTTATGTGTTTTAACATACCCTTTTATCCCTACCAACCGTACCAACCCACTTATGGCCACGATGAGGTTTTTTTTTCATTTTTTTCATTTTTTTTCTTCGTAAATCTTGTACGCTCTTCTCCTAAACCACAAAAAATCAAAATCTTAATTTTTTGTAAAGTTGTTAAGCTGCAAACGCAATTTTTCTCCCGAAATTTTTGAGGGCGACTCCTGTGGGAACCCCCCCAAAATGGGGTCCGAAAAAATCAATTTTTTGAACGGCTCAAGCTAGGGTGTCAGTTTTTTGTATTAGTAGATACTTAACAGACAAATATTTTGACATAATTTGGGGGTACCACCCCTGGGGACCCGTGATGGACCCTCCAAAAACCAATTTTGGACGGTTTAACTTAGGATACCAGTTTTTTTGTTATTAGTAGATACTTAACAGAAAAATGTTTTGACATAATTTATGGGTACCCTCCCTGAGACCTCCCCAAATGGATCCCCTAAAAAAAAATTTGTAAACGGCTGAAGCTAGGGTACTAGTTTTTTTTAAATATTGTAGATATTTAACAGGCAAATATTGTGACATAATTTAAGGGTACTCCCCCGACCCCCGGGAATCCCTCAAATGGATCCCCACAAATTTTTTTTGGGGTACCACCCCCCGGGAACCCCCGCAAACGGACCCCCAAAAAACAATTTTTAAATGGCTCAAGCTAGGGTGCCAGTGTTTTGTTATCAGTAGATCTGTTACAGACACATATTTTGACATACTTTTGGGGGTACCACCCCCCAAAATGAACCCCCAAAAACCAATTTTGAACGGCTTAAGCTAGGGCGCCAGTTTTGTTTTTTTTTAGTGGATATTTTCCAGACAAATATTTTCGCGTAATTTGGTGGTACCAACTCTCCCGAGGACTCCTCCAAACTGACCCCCCAAAAATCAAGTTTTTGTACGGCTTAACCTAGGGTACCAGTTTTTTTTGATATCAGTAGATATTGAAGAGACAAATATATAGTTTTGGGGTACCATTTCCTCCCCCCCGGGACACTTACAAATGGACCCCAAAAATCATTTTTTGGAGGATTTCAGCTGGGGTGCCAGTTTTTTTGTTTTTTTTTTATATCAATAGTAGTAAAAAAAAATTTTTTTTGACATAATTTGGGCCGTTTGGGGTTACCATCTCGCCGGAAACCTTGTAAATGGACCCTCCAAAGTGAATTTTTTAACGATTTATGCTAGGGCGCTAGTTGTTTGAAATATGTAGATATTTGCGTTGGTCGTTCAAAGGGGTTGCTTCTAAGCAAGCTCCCATCTAGTTATAGTTAATAGCAAAGCTGTTGCACTCCAACTGTTTTTTCTAAGCTAGTCTATACCATTTTTATCCAGAGCAATCCCCAGTCACTAAATCGATGAGGTTCATCTTTATTAATTTTTTGATAATTGAAACACGCCTTTCCACCTCTTTAAGTACTGCTCATGAAAATGCTGAAGCACTACTTTATCAACTAACAGGTCTAAAAACAATATTCTTCCGAAATGATAAACACTTTAAGGCTTTTTTTTCGTCTGTCCACGCTCTGTACTAATTTTAAGTTTTCGTAGATCGAAACTTTAACAGTTTCAATGAACGCAAAAGACCAGCAAATAGTTGCATTACAAGCTTCTGAAGCTGCACCTCAGGTATACGACTATGCTAAGTTTACTTACTGCTTATCACAATATATGCAATTATGCATTGAAGTTTATCGTTATAATTTCTTGTTATGGTCCAGTGGGCAAAGCATCAAGATCTGCCTTACGAGTACCGGTCATTTGTGGAACGGCAATCTGAGTGATTGTAAATATCAGCCATTTAACCCTGCTCCGGCATTTGCTAATTATCAGTGCGTATTGCATAGTTCCCGACTTCGAAGCGATTCAACATCAATACCTGTAATTGTTATTCTAGCCATCGTACTTTTATAATCTTTCGTTTGTCAATTTGTACTTGATGATTGCTTGTTTCTTTAGTTCGCCGCCTCTAGTCTACAGTTACTTGTTAGCTAGCACTGTCTTGCTCGGCGTGAAAAGGAGACTCTAGATTACTTATGCGAAAGCGACTTTCAATTAATCTTTCTATTTAAACCAGTGTTAATAGCGCGGTGGTAATGTTTGTTGAGTGTAGATTTTGCCATCTGGTGAAATAATTTGTTTTTAGCACGACTCCGCCAACGAAGGATTGTTAGCCGAAAAAGCTGCAATCTTTGCCGAGTTAAATGTTGCGAATGAAAAACTTCAATACTGCTCAAAAGATATTCAAAACCTACAGGTAGCGTAGATAGGACGTTTTACAATTATTACACTAGTCTTGTGTGAATTTTTCAGATTTCCGCAAGTTGGGTAAATGATAAAATCGCGTTTGTGATTGCTAGGATTTTCGAGCGAGGTGATTAAAATTTTTAAACGAGTTCTATAGTTTTAGTTTATAGTGATGTCGAGTAGATAGAGCGTCTGCTACTAAAACGGTTGACTTAGGTTTTATTCCCGTTCTACTCAAACCAAAAAAACTAGAAAAATTGGTATTCACAACTTTTCTGCCTGACGGTCAGCAATAAAAGGGACTGTCGAACCTCCACAGTGTGTGGTAGACAGTTTTTTTGTGTCTCCTGCTTACGGCAATGTAATTACAATTACATACTCTTGTGCTGATATCTTTCCGAACTTTTTTGATCCATTAGGAGGAAAAGCTGAGATCTGAAGGTAGGATTCAGCAGCTGGAAGCTGAATTAAAAGAACAAGGCGATGCAAACGTGGCTTTGAAGCAGCAAGTGGAGCAACAGAAGGAGACCGTTGATACAGCGAAGAAGGAACAGGACGATCTGTTTGTGTTGCTCACCGATCAAGAGGATAAATTGAAACGGTATAAAGTGAAATTAAAAGACCTTGGTGCTGAAGTAAGTTTTTGTTGCTTCAATTCAACTGTTTTTTTAAAAAAATGTCTCCGGCCTGGAACGTAAATCCAGTTACCTTCATAAAGTAAAGCTGTGTTTTACGACCCAATTTCATGCGAACGTCTTAACGTTGTTTTTCATGCAAGGCTGAATAGAAGATGGCTGTGGCGCTTGTTACTTGAACGCAAGAAGAGCCCAAAAGTTGATTTTGACCCAAACCTCATTTCTACTTAATCAGGTACTTTCGTGGTCCCTAATATGAACTCACGCCCTCCTGCTGGTCATGGACCCAATTAACTTTTTTCAAAAACGGGATTTTTATCAGGTTAATATTTACCGTTATTTTATTCATTTTGTGTTCTGCGATAAAACACTATATCTAGGCTTATTTGATCCAGACTGACCAAGTGGACAATTAAATGCTCACTGTACAGTGTACGTACTAGGTACACGTACAGTGCACAGCACAGGAAGTTAGGTTTAATAATAATGTCTCTTTAACATTGCCCGTTTTTGACGTTCTGTTTTTGTTTCAGGTTTCGTCTTCTGATGAGGATTTTGATGATGATTTGGAGGGAGGTGAAGCACTCGAAGATTCTACTTGAAAATAATAAAACAAAACTTTATTTTCTTGCTATTGTTGAGTTTGTTTGTCGGTATGCTGCTTATTGAATCTTAGTTTTTCATTTCTCTTAAGCGAAGAGCCAATGACCTTTGTACATTTTTAAAGGGTAGCAATAATATTATAACCTTCGTGTCTCATGTTAACTGATTCGAAATGTTCAAGGCACATACGCATTAATTTGATTGCAACGTTTGAACATCTTGCCGTCCGATTTTTAAAAACGAAAAATAGAATGGTATGATAGGACTTCGTTTTTTCACCACATGTTGAAAAGATTTGGATTTGTATATGATTGGACAATGGACATAGACACTGATTGGAGAATCTAATTTATTTGTTTTGCCATGACATGATTTAAAAGTGACTGTGTGGTTTGAAACCTAGATGAGTATTCTCAGGTAGCTAAATGTCTGAAGAGGTTTTTTTATAGGTGGGCAAGTTAATGCAAAACGTTAACTTCGTTAACCACTAGTCCGTTAACAAACTTCACACCTCCGTTAACGTTAATCCGTTATTTTCAGCTTTAATTAAAGGAAGTTAAAGTACGTTAATTCGTTAACATTTTGCGTGTAATTTACATTTCTTTTTAATCACTCGCATCTATAACACGTATTGACGCTGTTGAGCAGATTGTAAGGAAATATTTATTGCCATGGTGGTCTTTTTGTGTTTTGGAAGTTACATTTAAAAGTCTAATCTAATTTCAAGATAGAAATAAGTTCAAATGCACTAACGAAGCTGCGATCGGAAAATCTTTGGAAATTGCGAACAGCGATAATTAATAGACCTCTGAGGCTGCAGCTTATTATTTGTCACAAAAAAGAGCCCTTTTCTTCGCTTCCTTCTATAAAACTCGTCTTCTATAAAACTCGTGTTAATACGCAACGAGTGTTACCAATGCGAACTGGTTTGTACCGGTACGATGAATGAATGGTACAGTACAAGATATTAGCGATAAAAACCTTAACGGAAGTTAACAGAACTTAACGGAAGTTACTTTAGTCCGTTAACAGAGCTTAACGGAAGTTAATTTAGTCCGTTAACAATAAAAAACTTTTTAACGGATTAACGAGTTCCAAGAAAAAGTTAGCTTCGTTATTAACGGACTTGTGCCCACCTATGGGTTTTTTACTATAATAGTTCCAAGGACGTACTTATCTTTTTTTCTCAGGGTGTTACGAAAGACCAAAACCGTTATTCAATATTCGAAATTAGTGAAAAATAAGAACTTAATAGTAATGCTAACCCTGGAAAAAAAAATTGAATATTGATGTATCTGTCTTCGAAAATTTAAATATCATAACGCGACGTATATGTCTTCATCAACTTTAATGCAACTCATAATATTAGGCAAAAGTCAAAAAACTTTTTGCTACTCCCCAAAGTACAGTGCATACTGTATAACTTATTCCGTGCCCTAGTTTTTAATGACGTTCGTTGTACTGTATGCTGAAGCGACATTGCTGCATTGTCTTACCCTTGAACAATACATGCAAAAAAGTGCAATTTTGACTTTTAATGGTGCAAATTTGTTGTCATTGCCAGGCAAATAGTAGTGCATTTTCGCGCAATATTTTAATGCATGCTTCTTAGAACGGGTGTGCGTAGAGGTGATATCACATCGATTTGTTAACTTATTTGTGCCATTTATTCGAAGTATCCTGCTTCACTGCTGTGAGTGGCATTTTAAGAAAATTTAGCAAGATTATTTATGACAATTTGTTGTGTGATGTACGAAATACAGAAATACTGGTTTTAAAATTCATTCATTCATTGTTTATTTTTGTATAGAAAGACACAGAACACACTAAAGCAGGAAAAAAAAAAAGAAAAAAAAATTTACAAAAGAAACACAATGTTATGGTCTTTCCTGTGAGAGGCTGCGAAAGGACCAAGTGTCCATATCCGGAAAGAAATGGCGCAGTCATCGAGTCTGCAGCCTCTCACAATCGGACGACGTAATAAATACAAGTGTGAGCGATAGTTAAGTAATTTACTTAGTGTAAGATACATCATTTAATAATTCAATAATAGTGCAAAAAATATATAATTGGATGTAACGATATACAGTAACCTACCGCTTAAGTTCGCACCCGTTTAAGTTCGCATCCCTGTTAAGTTCGCACAAAATTTCCGCAAATTTTAGATTCAAGTTTTTCAAAAATTTAATGCAAGTAATTTAATGTTCACTTTTCAAACATGTTGTGAAGCGTTATTTGATCCGTGATAGAATCTCTTTTGCGTTTTGCTTCCCCAATCACCTGTCGCAATTTTCACTGAAAGTGTTCAAAAGAATTTTCCAGCTCGTTATATTCATCTGTCACTTGAACTTGCATCTCTGAACTTAACAATGATCTTGTACTTTAAGGACTTTTTCGTACATGTTTTCAAACCCACAAGAAATTGACATTGTCTTTGTTGGTTTCGGAAATGGTGTGCAAGCTGCGGCAATTGTATGATTACTCTCATCTTCGGCCTTTTCTGGTGTTATTTGCATTGTTTTGAGTACCTCATTTAGACCATCCAAAATAACTTTTCATTGTTTTCGTCATCAATGGGCATAAACTCTTCTATAGTGCATTCGTCTATTTAATGCTTTAAAGCTGTTGCGTTCTTGAATAAGACGCTTTACGATGATTATCTCTGCTTGGTGGTTTTAAACCAGCAGCAAAATTAGGGAATGGCTTAAAGGGGGAAAAGTAGGAAAAGGCGGTTAAGGTTAAGGCTAACCCTAATTTTGTCGGAAAGCTTGGAAAATGAAAAGCTTGGAAAATGGTCAACTCCTAAAAGCGGGGGTAGGTTCGTGCAAAGCATAGCGCACCGTCGCTTTTTCGTGATAGGAGAATAAAGATGCATTATTCAATCAATGCTATAAAGCTTCGCTATTAATCAGCCACAATATCAAATTTCTCGTCCACTCCACCTCGCAACGTTACTAACTTGGACTTGTAAAGTTAATCGTTGCATTCGAAATAAAATTCCCGCGCAAGCTAAATGCATTGAGCTGCATCTACCAAATGGATAGGGTTGCCATAAGCGACACTTGCTGCACCCCGAGGTAGCTTATTTGCTTGCTCTCTTTCGTGAGCCTTCAACTTGTTACCAAGTTCGTAAAAATCCAAAACATCATTAAGATATAAATATTTCTTCAGTGGTGCAATAATTTCCATATCACAAGGCTGTTTCCGGCTAGTAAAGCATTGTGAGAGAACACCACTTTAATGATAACTCTTTTAAAAGCGGGAGAATGGCCGGGAGCACTGTCCAACAGTAAAAGAACTGGTCAACTGAACGTCCTGTTCTTTTTTTTTTTTTAGCGCAGGACAGAACACATCATCAAACTATGTGATAATTCAATAACACACATGGTGCTTACAAAACAATTCAATTAGCAACTCTCGATTTGACCACAAATTGTTAAGTTCGCAAAAGCTGCATAGATTCAAGTTGCGAACTTAAGCGGTAGGTTACTGTATGTCAGTGTATAACTGTATATACATTACAAAAGCAACCACACGATAAAAAGTAATCATTAAAAGGTGTTGCTGTTTGACGTTAAATCCTCGCTAGATGATTTGCTAGCATAGCGAAAGGTCTTATTCAAGCTACGACAAAATATAAGATGGTAAATCAAGCGTCTTTTGTACAATGATAGATTATTTCGGCGCGTCTAGAAGCAAATTCGAACATCACGAAGCGTCTCTCATGGGAATATGTGGGCTAAGGTACAATGACCAACACCCAAACACTTGATAATCTTAACACTTTCATCCATACACGGGAACAAATTCGTTAATAACGAAGTTAACTTTTTCATTAACTTCCGTTAAGTTTCGTTTAGGTTTTCATCGTTGATTTCTTACACCATTTGTTCCTCATACCGGTACAAACCAGTTTGCACTGGCAACACTTGTTGCGTATTAGCACGAGATTTATAGAAGAAAGGAGCCCTTTTTTGTGGCAAATAATAAGCTGCAGCCTCATAGGTCTATTAATTATCGCTATTCTCAATTTCCAAAAATTTTCCGATAGTAGCTTCGTTAGTGCATTTGAACCTATTTTTATCTTCAAATTAAATTAAACTGTAAAATGTAACTTGCAAAGTACAAAAAGACCACCATAGCAATGAATTTTTGCTTATAATCAGCTCAACAGTGTCATTACGTGTTCTAGAAGTGAGTGAATAAAAAGAAATGTATATTACACGCAGAATGTTAACGAATTAACGGACTTCATTAACTTACGTTAATTACAGCTGAAAATACCGAATCAACTTTAACGGAAGTATAAAGTTTGTTAACGGACTACTGGTCAACGAAGCTAAAGTTTTGCATAACTTGCCTACCTATGCCTTCATCCATAAATTTTTGGAGCAAACATTCTCTCACAGTTGCATTTTCAATCGGAGTACGTTAGTACAAAATACGGAATGTATTACACAAAGCAATATAGATTACTTAAGCACCACAAAAGGAAACACAAAACTGAACTTCACAAAATAGGGTTGGAGTTCTAAAAACGTAATAGAGTGGTGTACGCATATTCAAAAACGTAATAGTATGCAAAAAGCAGCAGGCCCAGCTCAGTGCAGACCTTTCTTTGCTTTATTTTCCAGTGAAAGTGGCGGCTTCAGCTGCTGTTAGTTACCGTACCAAATACGAGTCGGTTAAATGTATTTCTGGGTTCTCTTGCAAGCGTCCATTCGCCACTGGCACAAACCAGCGGTATTCTAAACTACCCGTTACGAAGATCTTGTTGATCATTTTAATTTGCCAACGATATCGCGCAGTAATTCTTTGAGCTAGGTTAAAATTAATTTTTTAAGTTCTACCAGTAAAACTCGGTAGTTAAGCACGGTATAATTATTCCGTATAAATTTTAAGAATCAACAAATAATTTATCTAATAAAATTTCATCGCTGCCATCTCCTGACATGCGAATTTGAGATTCATTATGACGAAAGTAACAGCAGTAAATTGATTATAAAAATAATCGGTCAAAAAAACTGTAGCAAACTTTTGTCTTGGCCAAATTATAATATGCGCAATAGCCCATGTTAACAAAATTTTTTTTTTATTCTAACAGTTTTTGCGTAGCAACATCAGCACGCATTTTGGAAATGTTGCTACGAAAACACTTGAGAACCATTTGCACAAATAGGGAAATACATTCTCACTGACGTCCAAGAAATAGGAAATTTTGATGCCCACTAGGGTGGAGTGAAAAAAACTTTTTGGAAATCGAAAACAGTGTAGTTCTCAAATCCCGACAAATGATTCAAAACTTGCTTAAAATTTGTTTTTAGGGGGTTGCCCCCATTTTCCAGCCGGCAACCCTCCCAAATGTAATCGCGACAGTTGGCGTGGGGGGTAATTTGCATATCTCGGTAACCACTGGTCGTAGAGCAATGCTATATAGCTCAAAATCTGCGGAAACACCATGTTCCTATCTGTGCTAAGAAGAAAGTTTTCTCTATTTTCAACACAAAAGTTACAGTCGAAAAACAAATAATGTGGCCGTTTTTGGTAATTTTTTTAGGAAAATTCATCTATGTGTAATTGTGTGAAAAGCACAAACTCTACAGTAAAAAGAGGAACGAAACTTTGAATTTGTGAATGCGTTGTGCTTTGTTGGGCGCAAAGATGCAACTCAAATGATAGTGCAAGGTCCAAATAACAAGCACAACCGATCTGTGCAACTTGAGGAGCGTTATACTGCAGTTAGCGGACCAGGCACTTACTATCTTTCTCATTTTTCTCCTGAAGATGGCAAAGGCCGAACTATTGCAAAAAAGCTCTTTGATTTGTTCAAGGATACGGAGTTGGAGCTCAAGCTAGCAATCGCGGGAGCGAATGGTACTGCTTCCATGACAGGGAAACACAATGGCTGCCTTCGTGGATTGGAAGAATTGTTAAACAAGCCTCTTCAGTGGATTGACTGGATTGTGTGTTTGCTCTATACTATTGAACTTCCTTTACGAGTTGTGTTTGGAGTTCTTGATGGTTCCTCAAGTAGTCCAGATACCTTTGTGGGGCCAATTGGAAAAAAATTGCGTAGGCCAGCACCAAGTTGTACAACTACTCGATTCTACCATTGTTAGTGCCTTCTTCGATTTTTCCTCTTCCAGAGCAGGTTGTTAGCGACTTGAGCATGGATCAAGTTTATGCTATAGCATACAGGGTGTCCATAAAGTCCGTGTGCACTTTGCACTTAAAGTGCACACGAACTTTATGGACACCCTGTATATTGGGCATTTATACCTGGAAAAGTTGATGATGATCTGGCTTATGTGGAGGTTGGACACATTGTTCACTCGAGATGGCTCACTTTAGGATGCGAAATTCTGCGCTAGTATGTGTCTCTGGAAGATACACTTCTACACCTGGAAATTCTAGTTCGTTATTGTTTAACAGTTTCCAACTTGGTTTGAAATTAAACAAAATAATCAGATAATCCATGGATCCAGCAACTTTTTCAATTTGGTTCAGAGAATTAAGAATTTTTCAAACAAACGTGTTTAAGAAATTGCTTTGAGTGTGGTGCAATGGAATGGTTATACGCATAGCCAGAAAATCTTTTGACAGCGATGTTAGGCCGGAAATGATAAAGAAAGTGTAAGAAATGAGGTAGTGGCAAAAGTGCTACCACTTCGGAAACAAGTAGCTGAAGAAATTGCGAATAACAATGACTGGCCTCATGCACTGAACAGCAGTTTAATTCGCTTGTTGGATGTACCAACTCTGAACTTGGAAGCAAATGCTTACTACGAATTAGCTCCAGCAATTGCAAGCCTTACAGATCGAGAAATAGAAGAGTGTTTGAAGAAACCTTTGGTATTACACCACCCATGTCATAAGCAATCTGTGAAGCGGCACGTCAAACTTGTTGCGGAAGAGCCTGCAGAAGTTGCTGGATTTGATACAGAGATGGAGTCATTCGCCAAAAAATTAAATCTCGCAAACTCATGAAAACATTTGCCACCAAAAAGCAGTTTAAGTAAAGTTGTTTAGTCAACCATAATTCTTCTGTAAGCTCTATAGGCCAGGTGGTTCAAAATTGATCTCAAAACTGTGGTGTTTGCTCTGAGTTTTTTATTTTACCTCATAGGTACACCGTCGCACCACACTTCTCGAATTTGTCACAACTAGATCTTATGAGATTGACATCCTTTTTTGGCTGCCAAAGACAGCCATTTATGTCGTATTATTTTGTTGTGAATTCAGTTTTGACACCACCCAGCCTATATATGTTACAATTTTTTCGTGTTCAAATAAATGAGTCTTTATTAAGGGATGTTGATATTGCAACAAATTGCTAAAAATACTTACTACAATAGTTTGTTTATTGCAAATTATCTGTAAACCGTAGTTGCTTTTAAACTTAACATACTAGAGTCAAATTTCATCCCATAGGTAATAAACCAAAACCATTCGTCATCAACCCACTTCCGGCTATTATAACTGATTGCGCACTACCCAGATGGAAATTAATTACCAAAAAGTTTTTGGAAAACTTAGGGTGGAATTTCTTAAGGTTGTGGACAAATTTACAAACTATATTTTTATCGTCGAAACCATGCTATAATTGCTCTGTGCTACTGCTACATGGCTACTCTGTTACCTTTTGATTTTATTGTATTTCAGTGACTTTTTAAGTGGTATGTGTTTTGCTAATTTAAAGCAATTGTTATCACTCATTTAATTTCCGGCAATTTTAACAAAGCTGCGTATTAGTTTTTCAGTGTTTCTGTACTATAACTTGCAACATAACGTAAAATTTCAAATCTCAGCAAGAGTAGAAGTTACCATTTGTCCGTTTTTTGGTGCAGCATATCACAAACACCGTTAATTAAGTGAGAGGAATTAGTTTCACTGATAACAGTTAAATGACAGCGCTTACACAATGCACATAAATGAATTTTGCAATAAATCAACCAAAATGGCCATATTTTTTGTTTTTCAACTGTAACTTCTTTTGTGTTGAAAATAGAGAAAACTTTCTTCTTAGCACAGATAGGAACATGGTGTTTCCGCAGATTTTGAGCTATATAGCATTGCTCTACGACCAGTGATTACCGAGATATGCAAATTACCCCCCACGCCAACTGTCGCAATTACATTTGGGAGGGTTGCCGGCTGGAAAATGGGGGCAACCCCCTAAAAACAAATTTGACGCAGGTTTTGAATCATTTGTCGGGATTTGAGAACTACACTGTTTTCGATTTCCAAAAAAAGTTTTTTTCACTCCACCCTACTAGCCAAGTTTGCTAATTTATACTTATTCTACTATTTATGCTTTTGATCGCAAAACACGTAATATAAAAATATTGATTAAAAAATAACGGTGTGTTTGCAATGGACTCGCAGCAATGCAAAGCGAAGAGAAGCAACCAAAATTAGACGTCATCGAAAACTTGCGAAAGCTTTCAACCAGTCGCATACTTCGCGAGCGGTTGCCCAACTTCACTTAGACAAAATTGTTGATGAATGGTAGGCATGCTTTGAGCAAGTGACGTAAGCGATCACTCGCGAAGGTTGGCAACCTTCGCTTCGCGTCCAGTGTAAATGCACTTTAAGTCACTAAACTGCAAAGGCCTTGGCTGAAATGACCCAAAGCCATTTTCTATATCTTTCCTTACAACCAATGACAATAGTATAATTAGCAATAATAAAAATACAGTGTCAGTATACAAAATGCTGTGTTGACTTAAAGGATTGAAACATTAGCTAGAACTTTGTAATTGAACAAAAATAAGTGATAGAAAAAAAATAGGCAACCTATGTGCAAATAATATCAAAATTAGCGAGAAAAACGGTAAACGAAGTGAGATATTGCGAAAAAAACAATAACAGATTTTCATTTGTTGTGTAATAATGCAGTTCTGGCATTAACTAATATCTTGAAAGCCTCTTCGCTTCCAGGCGCAACGTTCTTATCCGGATGTAAAATAACAGCCAACTTCTTGTACGCTTTATTGATATCTTCCCTGCAAAAAAATTGTATAGGTAATTGCTACATTATGTCACTGCGCCAAGCAGTAAGCATTGAAAGCATGAAGGTTGGGTGTTTGTACACAAAGGAGACATAGTCCTGTACTGCACAGAGATGCATAATCGAGTAAACTTCTCGATGTAAAGAGAACTCAAATATAGAACCACCAACTCCGCATCCATTTTTACATTTAGTTAGATTAACCGTCTAACATTTTAAACTAAATATGACAATTATAATTTAGTAATAGAATTAGTGTCAAAACGGCAAAAATGCGGTTAAAATAAAACGTTTGACATGGCCCAGACTTCGCATTGGGAGCGCGGGTTCGCAAATAAATCGGATACTTTTTTTGAGTGGGGGGTACACCGGCACAGTCAATTATTGAATAATACTTTAAATAAATTTTAAACATAATGGCTGAATAAAATTGAAATGTTTCAAGACTAATAAATCACTTAAATTTTGAAAAATAATAAATCTAAAATTTACAGAATATTTTGCGATTTTAACATCTAAATTTCCGAGATTTCAAAGCTATATATTGGTTGAATTAAACTATGATTTTGATGGGTTATGGTTATCATGATTTCAAGCATACGACTTTGTCGAAAGCAAAACGGTTTGGTAAAAATTCTCTACCATAGCACTAACCATCAGAGGTGGAGCCCTCGAGAACGTCCTTGGCCTATAAGACATCCTTAAGGACACATTTTGAAGTCCTTGGCCTCGAAGCCTCAAGTCCTCGAACATTGCCCAGTTTTCGGCTCGAGGACAGCACTATTTTTTAAATGGTTAAAATTTTGTAGATCGGCTGAAAATTTTTTTCTACACCGTTTTTTCTGGAGATCGCCTGAAAAAAATTTTTTGAAGACCCTTTTTTCTGGAGATCGCCTGAAAAAAAATTTTGAAAACCTTTTTTTTTAGAACACTTGCGTTTGTGTCCTTGGTCCTTGGCCTTGAGCATTCCTGTCCTTGGCCTCGAGAGTGTCTGTCCTCAGAAGGGCAGTCCTTGGCCTTGAGCCTTGTGTCCTCGACTCCACCTCTGCTAACCATAGCGTAGCAGTACTGACGCGTACTAAAGCATTTTTTATCACCCACCATGAATTGTCAACAAAACTATATTATTACTTTGTCGCTGTGTAGTGCACTCCCAGCTTTTCGTAATTATCTCTTCCATTTTTTATTCTTAATATGGCGTCTGCCTGATCCTTCGTGAAACCAAGGTTGGTGTTTACTGTTGGAATATTGCCACCGTTTTCAGAAGCTTCAACTAACTTCTCGAACAACTCCTGATCAAAAAGGAGATAAAAATATACTAAAACCGATATCCAAATGTCTTACACTACATGCCAATAGTGTTAGCCTATCAATAAAATACGGTAGCAGCTGCATCTTACGACACAGCTATATCAGAAAATGGTAAATGTTCATTCAAATGAATTGAGTAATTCTAAAACTAAGTTGAATAAGGGAAATTGTACAACCAATTGAAATAACAACAAGGATAGCTAGTATTGTAATTGCATGTCTATCCTTCTGTCATCGGACAGCGTCAGACGCAAGTAACTATTGGATGATGCGGACCCTTGTTAAGTACTTCAAATCGAGTTTGGAGGAATCCGCACCTGCTTAGAAGTTTCCAGTGATCCAATGTTCTTGTGGATTTCTTCCAATTTCTGTCCACAAAATTTGCTGCTTGTTCGAAACCACCTAGCAGAGATAATTATCGTAAAGCGTCTCATCCAAGGATGCAACAACGTGATCAAGATACGGGTTGAAGCCATATTATGCGGTTAGGATCGTCGTAAAAACGATGCCATTACCATCTCAGCCATGCTGCCAACTTTGACAGCAGAATAGTGCCGAAGTCATAAATGGTAAACCGCGATTATAATGGTAAACCTTGGTTGCCCAAAACCATACTTGTTGATCAACACATGAATTGGAGCACTGGAAGCTTGACTGGAAATATAAAAGGAAAGACAAACTCTACTGGCTGTTGTGCAGGACTATTTGTTAATCAAACGACATCATCGCACTAAAGGCAAAGCCATACGTGATGATACCTGAAACATTTCGTTGATTCCTTCTCCAGTAGCAGCTGATGTTTCAAAATGATAAAATCCTTTTCCTTGGGCCCAGATTTTTCCTTCTAGTACACTAACATCACGTTTGCTTTGATCAATCTAGAAAATCATTGAATTTCGAGAGAATTCTTAATAGGTGGATGCTTGACTTTATATGACCCAGAGGTCCTTCGCATCTTTCTGCTACTTATTGATTTTTTAGATTTGCAAGCCTTGGCTAGAAAGGATTTGTGCATAATATTCTTTATCGATCTAACAAGCCAAATAGCAATTGACTAAACGCAATATATTTATATATATATACATACATGCTATTTGAACTTGGTGCTACATTTCAACCGAAATCAGGAATAAGATGCTCAGTTTTAAGCAAATTACGAAACAGTATTTTAACATCTTAAATATTTTCAACTATCATTTGCTTCAAGTAATACATGTTAAAAGAGTCCTCGAAAAAATCCAGAACTTTGCCGCATCTGGACAAAACCTATATCAAGACCAACGCGTAATCTGCTTATTACTACTGAAAACAAACGCGTAATCTGCTTATTACTACAGAACAAAACAAACTTATTACTACTGAAAAACTAACTTACTTTATTAGCACAAACGAAGAACAAAACGTTATCAAGGCTTTGATGCTTTCCAATTTCTTGCTTCATTTCAGTTAACCAGAATTCTAAACTATCAAAACTTTTTCGATTTCCAACATCGTAAACCAAAATTGCAGCTGCAAAACATATTTAGTATTAACAATGGTTAAAAATAAACGTTGAAAATTATTTCTTTAACTAAAATTACATTTTCATTATTGTGTATATGCTGCAGATACAGTTCACGTTTATTGTTTAAATGTAGACTTATAACTGTGAGGTGAGTGAATTAAGTATTGTATATGAAAATAAAATGAGGTGCTGCAACAAAGCATTTTTGGGTTCCAATGAGTTTTTAAATATTGCATGACAGACTTAATGTACGATATTGTCTTGCTTTTTCGATTTTCTGTTTTATTTTTCTGTTACAATTTAAGGCAAATAAAAACATTAGAAAGGGTCTTCTTCATAGGCAAAGTAGAAATTAGCAATTATTGTTTGCCAAATTTCTATTTCATTAGACAAAAACAGTTGTTCCTTCTGTGAGTTATTAGTTTAGCATGTTTACTCCAATGGTTTACTCATGGTCAATCTTTGCTGAATTATCTTTCTCAATCGTTCATTGGGGTAGCAATTAACGGGGGATTTCATTTTGATGTAGGTAGCAATTAAACAGCACACAAAAAAGTTTACAAAGACAAAAATAACTAGATAGAGACCGACTACCACACCTTGAGCATCTTTGTAAAACTCATTTCGAACTTCAAAGAAAAAAGGGTGCCCTGCCATGTCAAATATATTCACCTTCAGTTCTTTCCCATTTATGTGAACTCTAAAAAATGTCAAACAAAAATTTTAATTTTTTCAAAGGTACAACAACATTTGGTTTAAACCAGATCATAAACAGCAACTTTTCAAAAAACTCTACAACCAACTTCACCTTAAAATGCATCGTCAGGATCAAAGTTGCAGATCCAAAGAAAAACATTACTACGTAAGCATATGGCTCTGTGCGAAATCAGAAATAAGAACTACCATAGTTTTTCCTACTACTGAACAGTAGTTAAAGTTGGTACATGCCAATTTCTCATTTCTATAAACGATGTTATTAATCAAAAATAGCCAGTTTAAGCAATGTTTTTCACATTTATTGGCTGCCAGTGATATACAAAAAAAAATGGTTGAACAAACCAATACTAGTCAAATTGATATTTCATGTTGAACTATATTAAAACAAGAATTTAAGATTTTTAAAGTTTTGTATAATTTTGTTTGTCTTTCTAGTGTGGAACAAACAGGGAGACTAAGTCTAGCATCTTTTGTTGAGTCGAAGTCAATAAATTCTGTTTATTTGTTCTCGATTCCTAAAAAACGGTTGGCTTTGATGAGTCCAATCAAGGCCAGGAGGATAATAGCCTATTTGACAACATATCATATGAAAAAGCTTGATACGGGTCAATTAGCTTGTACTTAAAATAAAAAGTCATAACTTGGTTTAAAAAAACATGCCATTGCAATGACAAAACATTGTTTCTTTATTTTCTCCCAAATTTCCATGTTTTAGTTTAAGCAGCTTTTCTTGTCTTCAATAAACTAGTCCTCCTACCAAAATCAAATATGTATTAATAAAAGTAAAAAAATTTAACCCATTGATCATGTTTTCACTACTTGCTATAAATTCTTTTCAAGCAACACATTTTTGATGGTTAAACGCAATGCCTTTAATACCAATCAGGAATAGAGCATTGCTGAATAAGGCAGAATGGAAAAGGATTTTGTGAACTGCAAATTAAAGATGCAACCTAAATGAAATGGATGAAAAAGGCAATATCCTCCCTCATAGGTTTCATTGTTGATGGCAGCATGAGAATCAAACGCAACGCAAAGAAGTGCTGCAACAATTTAAACAAAGATTTTTAAGGATTTAATTAAAAAAGTTGAAGTTTTAATCTAAAATCAACCAATGCTATTGAAATTAACTTTTACATATAAAACATATCAAAATCAATTTTAGTTTGCAGTAAATATTCCTGAAAATACCAGCACTAATTGGTTTTTAAAACTATTGAATGATTCTAAGCTGAAACATCAACTTGCAACCTAAACCTTCCCTCATAGATGTTATATAACAGGTTAACAATCCGCAGTAACTTACTTGGTGACTCCATAATCAATTCCAACTGTAGGCATGTATTTGCTAACAAACCTTTTCTCACAATAACGCTTGATGATGCAACTCTGAAAAAAAAATTAATGTACAAATGCAAATTATCAAATCTTTCATTATACTCACTGTACAACGCCAAAGCATTTAGCGAGTTTGCAAGGCCCATCTTTGCATCATTAAACTCAGGCAACACAGCTCCTTTTGAAGAAATGCAACAGCAGCGGCGAGCCGTTGGCAACACTGTGTCCAATTTGACCGACCAGAGATTTGAACCTTGAACCTCCCACTCCAGAGATGAACATGTTACTGCTTGACCAACTGGCATGCAAATCAGAAGATGGAAATTTATCATTGAGCAACAACACAGTCCAACTGGTATTAAAATTTTTAAAGTGGAAGCAAACCAATATCAGACATGGCAGCTAAGTAGTGACGACACATTATAAAAGTGCCAAGCACAAAGCATACAGTACCATTCATAATCTACTGAGGTTGTGGCATCATAGTGTGACATACCGATACAGTAATTTTGCTTTAAAAGTATGGAGTTATTAAAAGTTAGCTGGAGTACCGTACTTTACAGATAGTACTTCACATGCTTCATGTCCTGATTAGTTTTCATGGTAAATATAACAGTGCATCGGACATCGTTAATATTTAGCGAAAGAGCACATATTTGTTGTTTAAGTTGCTAGTAATCTCATCACAAAGTGATTCTTGACAGATGGCATTCTGCTTAGAGACACAGGCTTACAATATCTGGCAATTTCACTGTTTATCGTACTACAGACTACTGCAAAATCATTACGAAAAATTTTACTATCCCCGGAAACCCCACTTCAGATTTTGTGATGAGAACATGCGAAACAAATTTTTTTAGGGTTAGGTAAGATATCAATGGCTTAGAGGGAGATTACAAAATGCTCTTATAACTGACTTTCCTAGGAAATTTAATGGGCTATGAGCCAGTGGGGAAGTCAGGAAAAAATTGCAGCGATTCTTTTAGTCCAGTACAGTATAGTATGCCTATGTTTCAGGGAAAAGGCTTAAGGCGCACATTTCGTATGTGCAGACATTTTGTAATAAAGCCTAAAAAACCAAACCCTACACCTTAACCCTAATCCTAGCCCTAACCTAAACCCAAACCCAGACCTAGAACTGTAATTTATAATCAAAATAAAAATTTCTGAAAACGTGTGACATCATCAGAATCTTTATTTATTTAACCATGCACATTTTGTGCACCAATTCACTTCGATGTTTTAGTAGCCTAGCACCTATTTGGCTGTTTGCACACCACCACTAGCCTATTTTAGTATTTCTGATCATATCGACACCAGATACTATGGTAAAATTTGCGGAAAATAAGTGTTTTTGACTGACCTCCTTACAGTAGCCTACATTCCAGAGATTCCATGCCAGATGCCAGCAAGCAGTTTTTAGCTTGTTTATTATTTCATATGCCTAGCACTGAGCAAATAGCAAATTACATGACATCATTCAATACATACAGACATACCGCAAGGCGTAGTCATAGTCTTGGATATTTTGTTGATTAAGCAAATTCTGAGGGGGCAAAATGTTTTTGCGAAGTTTGGTTAAACTTAATAATTCTATTTTAGTCCTGAATTTTACTCCCAAATTCAGGTAAGACCTAAAAAAAAGGTCTTTACCACATTCTGATTCTATCTCAGTCCAGACTTTCGAATTTTTTGTTACCCGAGTGGGTATTACTCGCAAAAAAAATGAGGGGGCCAGATGTATTTTGACCCTTCAGTGTCAGACCCGAGGGGGCATCGCCATAGGCAACGATTTTTTGTTGATTAAGCAAATTTCAAGGGGGCAAAATGTTTTTGAAAAGTTTGGTTAAACTTAATAATTCAGTCCAGAATTTTGCCTCAATTTCAGGTGAAGACCAAAAAAAGGTCTTTGTCGCATTTTGGATCCATCTCAGTCCGGAATTTCAGATTTCTTGTTGCCAAGTGAATATCACTAGCTTGAAAACTGAGGGGGCTAGACATATTTTGCCCCCTTCAGTATTAGACCCCAGGGGGCACCACCCCCCCATAATCAACGCCTATGGGCACCGTCTCCGGCCCCTTCAAAATCAACGCCTATGCTCGTAGTACAATTTTTAAGTATTTTTTCAGAATGATTTAAACAATAACACATCTGACATTAACACTAGGCTACAACAGACGGGTAAGAAACAATGACAAGCTACCAGTACAAAGTAGGCCTTTTGGAAGATGAAATTTACAGTTTCTGATACAAACCTTTCCAGCTTGTGCATTTCCCATGCTAATGATTTTGACTCTCACTCGTTTTTGAAGTCCTCTTCGAACATTTGCAGATGACATGTTTGGTATGACAAACTGATACTACGTGCTGGAGTGTTAAGTTTTAGAGCACCACTCGTCCTCTGTAAGCTACGGTAAGTCAATAACTCAGTAAATACACAGTAGGCCTATTAACAACAATACCAGTGCTAATACCGTAGGCTACAGCAAACTGGTTGGCCTACAGCAACGTAGAAGTCTCTGAGTAGCCCAAAACCAGAGTTCTCTGTAAAAAAACGGATCTGAGATAGGCCACAAAATCTAGGCTAAACTGCACAGTGCAACCATCTAGGCCTAGGTTACGTTCAAGACTAAAGTAGAAACTCAGAACTGGTAAACAACTAAATCACTGCTGACCAAAGTGTGGCTCGCACATGCACAACAAGTTTTTGCTGACCGCTACTGGTCTCGAGATTTACTTTCAGTTTCTTTGATACTATAAAATTTTTCATCACAAAATTTCAAAAACTTGATTGAGGAGTATTTGGGACAGCGGCACAACCAGGTCGGCTAAAGAAGGTTTCAGCACCCACTTAAGTCAAGTCACTTAAAACCTTTAATCCTAAAATAAAAGCATTTAAGTGTGTTTTGGACGTGACCTGAAGTAATTAAGGGGAGAAATGAAGGAATTGGACAAATTAATTCTTTTAAATGACTTCCAAATTTTAGAAATTTAGCTGTTTTATATGGCTCTAAAAATGATCAAAATGTAATCTAAATGGTGCTAAAATGGCTATTTTTTGCCAAAAAAAAAATGCTCGGGAAGTTTCCCTTTTGTGATTTGTTAGAGTTCCTAAATAAATAAAGTATTTTAACTTTGGTTTCAAACCCGTTCTCCCCCTCCCCCCCTTTTTATGAAATCTCAGTAGTATACTCAATTCAGAAAAAAATTACCCAAATTTTTCATGAGAAATCTCCTTGATATTTACGTCTCTGGGGAGTGAAGGGTTTTTTAGACACCAAGTCGAGTCGACACCAATTTAAGCAAACAAATTTAATCTTGTTTTTTGCTCTTGAATTAGCGTTGCGCACTTGTTTTGTTTAGGTAATTAATTGAATAAACATGTTGCCAAATTATTTTTACTGTCATATTGCTATTTAGAGTGGAGCGGAGCGGCTAATTTTTACACTTCAGCTACACTCCAATATATTTTAAAACTGACTCTGACTCCAAACCCAGCTCCGAAACTTTACAACAACAGTCCGCTCTGAAATACTCTGAGTCAAAAAATTTGAACGAACTGTCATTGGCCTGTTGCTTAATAACCTGGCATTAGAGATGGTGCGGTTCACAAAATTTTTGTTCGCACACTGCACCACACCGCTCAATTCTATCTGCATACTGCACTGTGCCACAACAGACAAAAAGTTTGTGAACTTATTACACTGCATCGCAAATACTACCGCAAGTCAAAATATAATGAATACAGTACTGGTATTGCTTAACAGCAATAGCTTACATGCAAAATTACAAACAAAGCATGTAGGCACCCCATGGTCCACCTGATGCTAGTCAAACAATAGCTTCAGATAATGATTTGATCTAAATTGTTGCTTAAATAAGCAAGCCCATTAACCCAACCCCAGATGATAGGTCTCAGTTCAATTTTAAATGTAAACTAGATGTTCATTTTCCTGGGGAAAAATAATACGAAACTTCTGCCAGTTCCATTTCACCATCATTCTCCTCTTCATACTTTAAAGGTTACCAATATTTCTGTAAAACTCAATCGTACGCAATGCAAACAAAGTGATTTTGTCTCATGAAAAAAATGTTGATTTTGAATCATTTGTGGTTTGGGCAAAACCGATGTCTGACTAAGTATTGAACCCAACTCAGTTCATTGACAACAATTTCAAACCCTGACGCCTTTAATCATTATGCCAGCTCAGCATATGAACCCAACTGACTACAATCAATTGTTAAATTTAGCTTTCAAAAAGTGATTTTTGGAAGGTTTATTTGGGGGTTGGTACCACCAAACTCTGTCAAAATATTTGCCTCTTAAATATCTACTGATATCAAAAACACAGGTATTGTAAATTTGGTCATGGAAAAAGATTCATTTTTGGGGGTCCACTTTGGAGGGGTAGCCGGGGGGGCACCCCCAAACTATGTCAAAATATTTGTATGTTACGTATCTGTTGGTATCCAAAAAAACTAGCAGCCTAGTTTGAGCCCATCAAAAAATAATTTTTTGGGGGTCCATTTTGGGGGGGTCCCTAGGGGGTGGTATCTCCAAATGATGTCAAAACATTTGGCTCTTAGATATGTGCTGATATTAAAAAAGAAACTGGTGCCCTAGCTTGAGCCAGTCAAAAAATGGATTTTTGGGGGTCCCAGGGGGTGGTATCCCCAAACCATGTCAAACCATTCATCTCCTAAATATGTGCTGATATAAAAAAAAACAAGTGCCTTAGCTTGAGCCAATCCAAAATTGATTTTTGGGGGGTCTATTTGGGAATTTCCAGGGAGAGGCACCTTCAAAGTATGTCGAAGTATTTGTCTCTTCAGTATTTTGTAATATTAAAAAAATTATAACTCTAGCTTAAACTGTTCAAAAAATTGATCTTTGAGGTCTGTTTGGGGGGATCCCCATGGGGGTGGAACCCCCCAGAGCTGTAGTGTCTCGAGACATGTCTCGGTCTTGAAACACTATTTTTCAAAGTCTCGGTCTCGTCTTAGTCTCAAAGGTCTAAAGCCTCGGTCTCGGCACCTCAAAGTCTCAGAAAATGGGCAAGTCTCGGTCATATTTCCAATCTGAGCGTAAAAACCCACAATAATTTTGTTTTTAACTGAAAAAAAAAAACAAATCCCTTCCTGTTTAAACCAAGGGTTCTTAAAGTTATACTTTAATAGCCCATGGGGATTGAATACATCGAAAAAAGCTATTTTTTACGGGGTTAATGTATTGTAAAACCCTAAAAGGGGGTATTTTGATTCACAATAATATGAACTAGGGGTTGAGAGCGTCTGAAATATAAAACATTTCGCTACCACTGGTTTAGACAAATGTTATTATCAATAAATTTTGTATTTTTTATTCTTATACTAGTGGTACAACTGCAAATTTTCTGCGTTTTGATAAGACGGCTGCTGCTTTTCTTGTACCGGAGTTACTCTTTGGTTTATTCTGTGTTCGGAAGAATACCAAAGTTATCTCCATGACTTTGTGAAAAAAGAATTAAGCAGTGAGATAGGCTGCGCCGAGTGCATTCGCATTCTACACACAAAGTAACACGAAATATTTCGCATTCTAAATAAGAAGACCTCAAAAGCAGTTTGACGTTTGAATTTTGCTATGGTTGCTATCAAAATCCTTTTCATCACAAACACATCAAATCGGAATTTTCAAATCAACAAACATAAACTGAACTAGGAGAAATGATAGGAAGTAAGCTTGCACTCTTCAAAGAATTAAGCTTTTCTAAACAAAAATCACAATTCTCTGAAAGAACCATCAGGACAACGTTTGTGCGAAAAGACCAAAGTAATGGTACACCTATAATATCACACCTTGGGGCGATAAAGGTGTGGGTTATAACAATTAATGTAAACAGGGGTGCCGAAACAAGGGGGAATGGGGGATATATCCCCCAATAATTTGGCTGTATCCCCCCAATAATTTGAATGGGTGTACATCTGAGAGCGAAAATTGGGGAAATAAGTTTTCTATTTTTGATGAAGACCTTTTTTTTTTTGGTCTTCACCTGAATTTGGGGAAAAAAGTGTTCTATTTGCATTTTTTTGGTCTTCACTAAATTTCCAAACCTGAACAAAATTGTGGTCGAGGTTTATCCCCCCCAACGTTGAAAATAGGGCAAAATTAAGGTAAAATTGCAAATTATCCCCCCCAATGCTCAACAAAGATCGGCACCACTGAATGTGACAACATTTGTCTTGCGAATATTACAGTGGTACAGTTAGGACTGAAATATTATTCTAAGTTCTACATAAATATTCTTACTTCCATTTTGTAACATGCACATTTAGTTAACGAAATTTTTTGATGATTATGAAAATATTAAATCTTAAAAACCATAAGCGACACCAAAAAGCTTTCTAATTAAAAACAAACGTATATCTTTTAAGTAGTATAACTTTTTTAATTAGCTTGTTCCTAATATAATAGCGAAATGCCTACAAATCTATAAAGCAATGCATTGGGAAGTTCACCGAATGTCCAAAATTTAGTGTCAAAAATGTTTGCAAAATATTGCAAACGTTTAGTTTCAAAAGTCTCTTGTCTCATCTCGGTCTCGGAACGTTGAAGTCTCAGTCTCGTCTCGAGTTTTTGCTCAAAGTCTCGATCTCCCAACGTCAATGTCTCGTCTCGGTCTCAAAGATTTTGGCCGAGACTCCAGCTCTGGTACCCCCAAACTCTGGCAAAATATTTGCCTCTTATATAAATATCTACTGATATCAAAAACACAGGCATCATAAATTTGGTCGTGCAAAAAATTGATTTTTGGAGGTCCACTTGGTGTTTGGTGGTCTTAGCTCCAAAAATGGACCCTAGCCCCCCAAATAGTCCATTTTGGGGGATAGAGTCCCCCTGGAGGGGTTGGCACCCCCAAACTATGTCAAAATATTTACCTGTTAAGTATCTTTAGATATCAAAAAAAAACTAGTGCCCTAGTTTGAGCCAATCAAAAAATTAATTTTTGGGGGTCCATTTTCGGTGTGTCCCCGGGGGTGGTATCCCCTAACTATGTGGAAATATTTGTCTGTTAAGTATTTTTTGATTACAAAAAAAAAAACTAGTGCCCTAGTTTGAGCCAATCAAAAAATTAATTTTTGGGGGTCCATTTTCGGTGTGTCCCCGGGGGTGGCACCCCAAACTATGTCAAAATTTTTTTCGGTTAAGTATCTGTTAATCTCAAAAAAAACTGCCACCTTAGTTTGAGCCAATCAAGAAATTAATTTTGGGGGGTCCATTGAGGGGGTGACACCCCCAAACGATGCCAAAATATTCGTCTCTTAGATATGCGCTGATATCAAAAAAAACTGGTGCCCTTGCTTGAGCCAATTAAAAACTGATTTTTGGAGGTCCCCCAAGGGGGGTGGTATCCCAAAAAAAAGCAGGTCAAAATATTTGTCTCCTAAATACCCACTGATGTCAAAAAACACTGGCACCTTAAACTCAGTAGGTCAAAAATTGATGTTTGGGGTTCCATTTTGGGGGATCCCCAGAGGAGGTGGTACCCCCAAACCATGTCAAAATATTTTTCTCTTAGATATGTACAGATATCCAAAAAACTGGCACCCGAAGTTAAGCCATTCAAAAAATTAATGTTTGGGGTGTCCATTTGGGGGGTCCCCAGGAGGGTGGTACCCCAAAACTATGTCAAGGTATTTGTTTCTCTATTATCTCCTGATATCAAAAAAAGTAGCACCCTAGCTTAAGCCATCAAAAAATTGATTTTTTTCGGGGTTCATTTAGGGGTTTCGAGGGGGTTGGTACCTCCAAATTATGTTAAAGTAGTTTTTTGTTTGAAATTTCTACTGACACCAAAAAAAATAGCCCGCTAGCTTATGGTGTTAAGAAAGTGATTTTTGGGGCATACTCACAGAGAATGAAACCTGATACCCTCTGACCAAAGGCCTACCTAGTGTCAAACAAAAAAATATTAAAAGCGATTTCATCATAACCAAAAAAAATTAATATGCTAGATTCAATATAATATTGGTTTGATAAAAGTGATGGCCAAATAGTTAATTGAACCCAGGTCTTAGGTTTCAACAAGCACTGGTGCCTTTAGGCATTCGGCCACGGCAGCAAGCGTGCGCAAGTGACTATCACCAACCTATGTCAAAATATTCTTGTCTTTTAAATTTGCAGTGATAGCAAAGAAAACTAACGCGCTAGCTTTTGTGTTAAGAAAGTAATTTTGGGGGAGTCTTCACAGAGAATGAAACGTGATACCCTGTGATTGCAACTAGTGTTAAACAAAAAATATGAAAAGAAATTTTGTCGTAATCGAAAAAAAGAATCTGCTAGATTCCATATGATCTTGGTTTGATAAAAGCAATGGCCAAATAGTTAATTGAATCTAGGTATTAGGTTTCAAGCACTGGTGCCTTTGCCCACTCAGCCACAGCAGCACGCGCGCATAGGTGACTACCGCCAAACTATGTCAAAATAGTTTTGTCTTTAAAATTTCTACTGATAACAACGAAAAACTAGCGCTAGCTTGAGGCCTTAAAAAACTGATTTTTGGGATGGCTTCACAGACAATGAAACCTGATACCCTCTGATCATATCCAGCATAAAACAAAAAATATTAAAAGCAATTTTGTCTAATCAAAAAAAAAATAATAATAATATGCTAGATTCAATATAATCTTGGTTCAATAAAAGCGATGGCCAAGTAGATAATTGAACCCAGGTCTTAGGTTTCAAGCACTGGCGCCTTTAACCATTCGGCCACGGCAGCACACGCGCCTATGTGACTAAATTCACTAAATAAACTTTGCTGTGACAAGTTTAGGGTGCATCTGCCCCAAACCACGTGACGTAGCGCCTCCAAAATAGGAGGGACGCAAGTTCATGCATAGACATATCATCTGACCAAATTTCAAGTTTCTAGCTTTGGTGGTTTTGAGAGTTTTTGTCACCGTAATGCGATTTGCTTAATAAATAAATAAAGAAAGAAAAAAAAAGTGTTGAAATCGTCACAATATATTTTGGGGAGCTGAAAGTGCTTGCCCAGACGCTTTCAAATTCGAAATTTTTATTCTACTCCTGCAGTTAGGCTTAGAGCTAGAGCTGTTTAAACCTCCGATTGGCATTTCAGTTTTTGGCTTAGAAACCCGTATCACGTGACCGATTGCCCCCCAAATTTGCATGAAGAAGGATTTATATGTGCCCCATCTACGTTCTAAAATTTAAATTTCTACCTTTAGCCATTTCAAAGCTATAGCGTTTTTCATTTTTGCTGCCGAATTCAAAAATTTTACCAGAAAAAAGCATAGGGACTTCTAGCGCGAAGCGTCGCTGAAGTCCCAATTAATAAAGAAAAAAAAAGTGTCGAAATCATCATAATTTATTTTTGAGAGCTGAAACTGCATGCCCTGTAAATTCAAAACTTTTATTCCCTTAAGGCGATTAGTTTTCGAGCTAGAGCTGTTTAAACCTTCAATTGGCGTTCCAGTTTTTGACTTGGAAACCCGCATCACGAGACCGATTGTCCCCAAAATTTGCACTAAGAATGATTCATATATGCCCCATCTAAGTTCTAAATTTCAAGTTTCTACCTTTAATCATTTCAAAGTTATAGCGTTTTCAAACTTTGTTGCCGATTTTGTAATTTTTCACAGAAAAAAACATAGGGACTTCTGACGCATAGAGTTGCCAAAGTCCCGAAAAAGTACTGTATCCCAGTCATGAGTCAAACCTTGGACATCATGTTTGGAATATAGTAGCACTTCCACTTTAGAGGCTCCAACTCTGAACTGCCAAAGGTTGCTGGCTGCATTCATGCACACAGTAGCTTAGCATCAGGCTTTAAAAGCACAGTCACATCCTTACTAGGCTTGCCACAGTCATGGCCATGCTTGATAAGCAACTGAGTAAACAAATCTGTTCTTTAATTGTAATGTTATATCACACAAGTATAGCCTATACATTTGTAGTTTTATGATACCGTATCAATTACAACTTGTCTTGCTGAAACACTTTGGCTCTGAGATTCTTAAAGTTGAGGCAATAAGGTGAAGAATTGTAACGCAAAAGTAGTTTGAATCATTACATCGTATTTATTGTTACTGGGTGTCACATATGATATAGGAAAGGCAGTGGCTATTTTGCCTGTAGAGGCAAAATATGAGTAGCCCCAAGTTATTTTGCCATTTGGAGGCAAAATAGTCCTAAACACTAGTTTGCTGCAAGTGCCAAAATAGCCCTAATCCTAACCCAAACCATAACCTAATCCTAACCCTAATCCCAACCCTAACCCTAACCCAAACAGAGGAAAAACACTATTTTGCCTCTAGAGGCAAGATAGCCACTTCCTATAGGAAATGATAATAATATGTTACTATGTCGTGTCTGCTGCACCGATCCGAAGTTTGATATTAAATCCCTGCTGCACCAGCAACCTGTTATATTGCTGTCTTCTCATTGATTCGACTTAAATACAGCACTTTGCCGCATCAAATGCATAGCCCCAGTAGTGCAGTGGTAAGCACGCTTGCCTGTCAAGCGTGGGTTTGGGTTCGATTCATGTTGATTGTGCTAGGCAAGTCTCACGATTAATTGCAATTGCGTTGCATCATTTTTTTTCTCTTTAGAACCTTGCATTAGAGTTAGGGTTCGAGGAGCAATGCCAGCCTGAGAGATAGCAAATCGAAGTGCAAAAAGAAACGACCGGTGTAGCAGCGATTTGATGTTGGAAACTGGTGTCGGTGCTCTAAACACTGCCATAATATCACGAAAAAGGTAGTTTAATCTCTTTGTGCTTTTGCACCATCAGTCAATGAGCACTGACGGTCTGAACTTCAAGCAATGTTAGAAACAATTATCACCAACAATTATGTACTGTCTCTGTATCTATGTATATCTGATATTGAATTTGGAATGGAGAGAAAAAGATAATACAGTAACCTGGGCTACACTGACATCAAAATATGGCTCCTCTTAAAACAGTATAAATCCTTTACACTGAACAGGAATAGGTTGGCTTGTGGGGTTAGGTGACACAAACTACAATCACATACGGTAATTGAGATTTTCTAACTATGAGTATGAATCTGAGATTCATAACTCACTGCTCAGACTACAATCCTACTCTGGTACTGTAGACTCAAGCAGTCAATTAAAATTTTTTCATGCTCCCAATGGGGTGGTAGCTGCAATACGTCCTCGTCCTCCACCCTGGGTAAAATTTTCAAATGATTGTAAATTTTTTCATGCTCCCAATGGGGTGGTAGCTGCAATACGTCATCGTCGTCCACCCTGGGTAATGATTTTAAATTATTTGTAAAATTGCAGCAAACAAAACAAAGAAAAAGAAGAGTCTAACATCGACACAATAAACACTAAAATGATCATTGCTGATCCTCCGTGCAATAAGTCCACGGCCAGCTGTAATAACGGATCTCATCCTGATAATCCGCCCTTGTTAGGATAAGGACTTCAATCTTCACAGACCTGGCAAAGTGCCGTTACGCATACTGCAGATAAATGTTAAAGGATGGACCTCCGCAAAACGAGAAATACTTCAGCAATTAACAGAAAAGCATTTTGCCAATATAGTTTTTGTTCAAGAAATGTACCAAACAAGGCAAGACCAGTTAAAACTTTATGGATTCCAACTTACTGATTGCATTCTTAATGCACATCATGGCATAGCTACCTTTGCTAAGGACAACTTGAACTTCTCTCATGTTGGCAAGTCAGACGATCATAACCCCACCCAATGGATATCTATCAAGATAGAAAACACAACTATTGTGAACGTTTACCGTACCATCCTCCTCCGACAACTTTGAACATCACTTCTCTGCCAATACCAACAGAAAACTTCATAGCTGCAGGAGACCTAAACTGTAGATATGAGAACTGGGGGTACTCAGACTCCAGTCTCAATGGAAAAAACCTTGCTAATTGGGCTGCCACCAACAATTTGCTTGAACACTGTATGACCCCAAGCAACCTGCATCTTTCATTTCAGGCCAATGGCAACAAGGAACTAATCCGGACTTGACTTTTAGCTCTCAAATCCCGCTCCTAAACGCTATATTTTGGAAAGGTTTTCCAGATCACAGCACCTTCTCTCATTACAACCCTATCACTGATTTCTTTTACCAGTTCAGCCCCTATTCCTCAAAGGAACTTCCGAAAAGCAGATTGGGAACTTTTTACTGAAAAACTTGAAAAAGCTGCTAAAGATCTTTCTATTCCTTGTAAGGAAAACCTTAACATCGCATACAGAGTCTTTTAATGCAGGCAGTAGCACTGAGCAAAGAAATGCATCCCGCGTGGTTTTCAAAAGTCATGCATTCCAACATGGGATGAGAACTGCCAAGATCTCTACAGCCTGTATAAAGAGGCAGTTGATCCTGAAATCTCCACTTCTGCTACAAACCTGGTAAGCAAGTTGAATGAAATGCGACAACCCAGATGGAAAGAATCAACATCTGACTTTGCCTTTACCCACTCCTCCACCTCTCACGAAAAGCGTGGCATACCAGTAATATCAACAAACTTACTGGCCGAAATTCTACCTAAGCAAAATATCCCTTTCGCCAAATGCCATAGCAAAGCATGTAGTAGCAAATGACATTTTCAAGGAGCAAGGTAAAACTTTTACTCGAGAAGTGAAATGTGAAGTTTCTCACATGAAAATGAGACCATTGTTACCTGAAGAAGAACACTAAGTTTAGACTTTCCAACTCACGAAATCAAAGCAGCTTGTCTTTTGCTTAAACCTGGAAAAGCTCCTGGCCCGTATGGTATCCATAATGAATTTCGAATTCATCTTGGTTTAAAACTATTAAAATGGGTAAAATGTTTTTATAATATGTGCTTCAACACCAACCACATTCCTAAATTGTGGCCCTGTGCCTCAATTATTGCAATACTTCAGCCAGGAAAAAATGTGAACTCTCAATACCAGCTACTGACCCATCTCTGTCTCAACTCTGCACCCCCTACAAACTACTTGAGCGAGTTATTCTTACGCGAATTACTCTAATAATCAAATCCATTCTGCCTCCTAAGCAAGCCGGCTTTAGACGAGGCCGCTCTACACTGGATCAAGTGGCCCAAATCACTGATGACATCGAGGAATCCTTTGATATGGGTAAAGTCACTGGAGCTGTATTTCTGGATATAATTGCTGCATATGACACAGCATGGCTTGCAGGTTTACATTCGAAAATACAAAAAGCTACCGTATGCTATATCATGCAGAAAAACTACGATACTGATCTCATTATGAATCTTCTCTATAACCAATTGCTCATCCTCTTTGCAGGTGGCGAAGCAACCGGCAGTAAGCCTTATAAACTCTGAACTTAAAAGTGGTGTAGCTCAAGGAAGCATCCTAGCTCCACACTTTACAACGTCTATACCTCAGATTTCCCATCAACTTCTTGTAAAAGGTAAATGTATGCTGACGATGTGGCACTAACTCATTCTGACAATCAAACCTCGGTGATCGAGCACACCATTTCCAAAGACCTGAACTGTGTGAGCAAATATTATTGAAAATGAATGTCCATACCTCAGATTTCCCATCAACTTCTTGTAAAAGGTAAATGTATGCTGACGATGTGGCACTAACTCATTCTGACAATCAAACCTCGGTGATCGAGCACACCATTTCCAAAGACCTGAACTGTGTGAGCAAATATTATTGAAAATGAATTTTTTTAAAACTTTCAACAACAAAATCCGTTTATTCTATTTTTCGTCTAAAAAATCATCGTGCTCAGTACCAGTTGCAAGCACACATGTCGCGTAATTCCATTCCCTTCACCAGTGTTCCCCGTAATTTTGGATCAACTGCGTAAATGCCGGAAAAGATGCAAAAAATGAAAAATGCCTCAAGTCAATGTGAAAATGCCGTCGGTTATCACAAACAACAATGCCGTTTACTCAAAGTTTTGTGTGATCTCAAACAAACAAAAAAAAGGTCATCGCACAAGGAGACTGCCAAGAGTTTTCTTTTCTTTATCGGCGTACTTTAAAACAATGAAACAAAAAAGGTCTTCAGGTAACGTAGTGCATCTTTTTCTGCGACTTACGGTACTTCTGCATCAAGTTTCAAAGAAACAGCGCCAGATGAAGAAAAAATGGCGTTGCGCCAGACGCTACAGCCAAACAAAAACGCAGTAATTTCGAAAATCAAAAAACGCAGTTTGCAGTTGCCAAAAAGTAGTGAGAAAATGCCGTAAAAAATTTCGCACTACAGTATTCCGCACTTTTTTGCGCTTACAGGGAACACTGCCCTTCACCCTTTGATCCTACACCTCGGTACCTTGGTGTCACTCTCGACCAGTCGTTAACGTTCCACCATCATAATGAAAAGTTAAAGAACAAGATGACATCTAGAGCTGCTCTTGTAAAACACCTTGCTGGTCTTAAGTGGGGTGCATGCTTTGATGTGCTTCATATATCTACCCTTTCGCTAGTAGTAGTAGTTGCACCAGCTGAATACTGCTCCCCAGTTTGGAATCAGTCTTCACATACTAATAAGCTAAACACACCCTTCAATAAAGCCCTTCGTACCATCAGTGGATGCATTAAGCCGACACTCATCAGTTTTCCTCCAAATCTAGCTGGCATTACGTCTCTGGAAAACCATCGCCACTACGCATGTGAAAAATTACGTACTTCATCGAGCTAATAATGAGGATCATCCTCTCCATCAGAGGATGTATGGGTGCTGTTCCTATAAGTATAAGCTTACAAATCTTCGCTCTCGACATCCACAGAGAAATTTCAACCTAACAATTTCTGTAGCAGACCACTCAGTTCTTGAAGATCTGGCTGAGTTTATCCCACTGTGGTCGAAAGGGCCTCCTGGTTGCAAACTTCCACGCAAGCAATGGGTCCAGCTCAACAGACTATGCAGCTGATCTGGATGATTTGCTGACAACATGCATCGCTAGGGCCTTTCCAAAACAAGTGCGTGTGAATGTGGGTCAGAAGTCCAAACCTACACCCACATCCTACAGGAGTGCCTCATTTGAAACCACCATGTCACCACACTGAAGTAGACAATCCCCTTTTGCATAACTATCTACAAGTACAAATCTGCAATTTTTGACCCGAGTTGTTGTTTTTTTTTTCTTTGTTTATACCATACGAATGAATGAAAAAAAAATGCTGCTAATACAGTACCAGTAACGCTTTAACAATATATAAACTTTAATTTTCATTTGAATGGATCCATCAGTCCTTACAAATAGGCCTACCCACTATACCCTACTGATATGTGATAACGACTATGATACAAGTACAGTATGCAACAAAAGCCTTGAAAAAAGCGGACAGCTTACTGGCTTATAGGCTACTTACATCTTAACCACACCTAGATATGCAAGATAGGCCTACGATTTGACGGATAACCCTAGGCTACCAGTAAGCTTTAACAATATATAAACTTTAATTTTCATTTGAATGGATCCATCAGTCCTTACAAATACCCACTGTAGCCTACTGATCTGTGATAACGACTATGATACAAGTATGCAACAAAAGCCTTGAAAAAAGCGGACAGCTTACTGGCTTATAGGCTACTTACATCTTAACCACACCTAGATATGCACGATAGGCCTACGATTTGACGTATAACCCTAGGCTACCTGTAAGCCATGGCACCTAATAGCCTTCGGCTGGCTACATTGGCGACTGAATTTTACAACTAAGGTAAAGAGTGACTGATTTCTAATCTTTTGCGCGGTTGTCTAACCGTAGACTACGGTCTTCCAACCGCGTACGCGACCGCGTAAACTTCGCGGCTACCATCTCTACTAGAGATGTCAGCCGCGCAGCGTACGCTGCGGTACGCAGCCGTGCGCGGCCGCACCCCACGGGTACCGCGTAAAGTTTTGCTCTGTTTGGTCGCGCGGTACGGGCTGCGGACGCCGGACAGTGAGGTACTAAGGTTTGCTCTCACATAATATAAGCCTTGTTACGGTATCCAAAAATGTGTTGTCTCGTGATACCCATCGAGGTACCTCTTTAAAAATTTTGACAGATAGATTTTTAATGCCTGATTAATGATTGAATTGTCTTCAGTTGCAACCAGGTGCCGTTTTTAAGATATACTGCTTTTACTGGAAAGCGGATGAATATCTTAAAATCATACGCTCGAATAAGTTTTTTTTACTATTAGTGTTGCCGTTAAATAATTCGCAAATTTCAACAAAGATATTTTTTATCTTTCTTTGAATGTAAAAATTCAAAATATGATAAATTTAAACTAAATAATCAATCATGGGTAAGTTTTTTGCTAAAAAGTTTGCATAATTAAGTTTTAGCTTGAATTTTTTCGTGGTGAATTCTAAAACATGGAAGCTTGCTTTGAAGTCACGTGACCGTCGTCACTAGGCAGCTTATCGTTATGAATGCAAAACATTAAAACAATTTTACAAGATAAAATCATCATCATCATCATCATGTTTATTTATTTTCCAAGTGACGTCATATCACAAGAAAAAAACTGCAACTTCCTCTAGGTCTATCACCAAAGCATCGAAATATGCAATTCCTTTAAAACCAAACACACAAACTTGCAGAGTCAAAGCGATATTTAGTCACTTGGTGTGGAGACAGCGAAGGACCGAAAGGTCATCTAAGTCTACTGCCACCTCACCAAGTTAAGGTTAAAAAAAACAGCTTCTAGATTTTCTCAGTCTGTAACTTTCTATGATAAAAAATTTTACGCAAAATTAAAACAAAGTGTTGCAAAGATATGTACATTTTGTACAGTGTTTACACAAAACTCACAGTCACCATGTAAAGAAAATGCAAGACAACATTAGAATTGTTCTAACTCTAAGCATACTAAAAAATAAAAAAATAAAAATGCTGTAACTACAGATTGGATAGAAATAAAATTAATAAAATTCATAATGCTTATTTATGTTTTATAGAATTTAGAGTGGGCAATTGGAGTGAAAAAAAAACCCTCCAAAATAAAATACCGGTAATCACTAATGAAGAAATTGTTTCTTGCAGTAGGTCGAAAAATCACCAAACTACCTTATGAATTACACCACGTATGTTTGTTATGATGATAGCCTACCCACAAAAAGCAGCCTAATACAATACCTGCTTCGAAAAATACCGATAAGCTTCGAGCAATATCGTTAGCCTACGGCAGTCGGTAGGTATGGGTAAACCGGTCATCAGTCGATTACGTCTATTCCAACGGAACTAAAGCACATCGTCAATTCTATTAAATTATTCAGCTACAATGTCTCAAGACTACAGTAGTTTACTGCGAAGTTTCAACATAAAGCAATATAGGCCTACACTTTCGCAAATATTGCAAAATAAAGCTTAAATAAACTGTGCTCCTTTTCACCAATTTCATGAGAGTCATCTCTTATTTTGGGTTATTTGTTGGTTTAACTCCGGTGATTGGTTTAAGTGTGGTAGAACAGACCTTCGAGAGTTGATAAGCCAACCTGCTGGGGCTAGGCTAGTTAGTTTCGAGTAGTGAAAGCCTATCGGTATTTCTCAAAGCAGTTATTGTATTTGGCTACTTTTTGTGGCTAGACTATCACCATAACAGACAGTAGCGTAGCCAGGGGGGGGGGCTATAGCACCCCCTATTGGCATGTCGACCAAAATGCAGAATGGAAAATCACCACGTTTTTAACACTTTTGAGACTGTTTTGAGCACTGGAGTGGACTAAATAGTGATTTAAAACATCTTTTGAAACATATGTTCAGGGGTTAGGGGGCTAATTTGTCAAAAATAAAACCAACAAATAAATGAAAACTTTGAAAAATGGTAAAAAATAAGCAATCAAATTTGATCGCAAGTGCAAAAATGCTAAACATAGGTGGAGAATTTTCCTGCCGTCGCCAGCATATAAAGTCGAAAGTTCGTCGTTTGTACACCTGTTTTTAAATCTGTATTATCGCTTCAAAAGTTGAATAGTTTTAAATCTATCAAGTTGAATAGTTGAATAGTTTTAAATCTTCAATTTTAAATCTATCAAGTTACCGCTTCAAAAGTTGAATAGTTATTGCTGCACTTACTCATAAAGGGTACCTAGCAGGGAGCCCGGAGACTACCCAGGGCATGAACTCGCGACCCGCGTAGTCATAAAGAAAATTCATACAGCATGCAATAAGCCTATGTCAACAAATTATTTAGTTTTTCCGCCACACCTTGCTGCTTAGGAAATCGGTGTCTGAAATTATTGTCTCTGTAATGTCATTTTGGGTGTGGCCAGTTTTTAGCTTTAATAAGATAACAAAAAATATACCTTTTTTCTGTGCGTGCTTTAAAAATCGCTATTTGCTTTGTTTTTATTCATTCAGTGAATTTTGAGATACGTTTAACTTGTTGATGCATTGCTAGTGCTGGCAACGCATCTATTAAAAAACCCGTCTGCCCCGTCTGTCCCGTCTACCCTGTCTTTGTCCGTCTTGCGAAATGCTTTTGACTGACTGTTTTCTTTGCTTGCAATAAAGTTGTCTGTTGAGACCACTTCTACTTTGTTTTACTGTCGAGGAAATAGGCGGGTTGGGAAATTGATCCACTTATCAATTTCCAAGATCTGAATTCTCTGGGTCTGAGTTATCCAATAGGTGTCATCAACAAATGTACTATAAACTAAGGAATAGGGGAGCTATTTAGTATAATCTGATCATTTGTTATCAACTATTACCAATCATTTCTTTCAAATCTCTTTTCATTAGCCCCCCCCAAAATTATTTTTCTCTATAAACTGTATACGAAATAGATTACTCCTCGTGAGTTTTATTGAAGTATTCGATTTCATACTTTAGCAGCATCTAAACAAGAGAACTAACATTTTACCATTAGCCACCTCCCAAATAGCCCATTTATGCCACCAGTTTAATCTTGTTTGCACCGCCAATTCTATTCTATTCTATTCTATTTGAATAAGGTAAAAGAGGTTAAACGGTAGGCCTAGTGGTAGGCCTAGTGATAGTTGGTGGTGGAATCTTTTAACTTTTGGTTCAAGTCTTCCCCCTCTTTGGTCAAATCCAACTTTTTCTGGAAGATTTTATTGCAGTGAAGCCAGATGGTGTTCAGCGGGGTTTAGTTGGCAAAATAATTTGCCGTTTTGAGGAGAAAGGTCATAGGCTTTGTGCCATGAAAATGACGACTGCCAGTAAAAATTTGCGGGAAATGCACTTTGCAGATCTCAGTTCAAAACCATTTTTCCCAAAACTTGTGGAATTTATGTTGTCTGGGCCAGTTGTGGCAATGGTTTGGGAAGGAAAAGGAGCAGTTAAAACTGATCGTAAAATGCTTGGAGAGACTAACCCTGTAGATTCTCTTCCTGGAACAATTCGTGGAGATTATTGTATTGAGGTTGGAAGAAACATATGTCATGGATCTGATTCTGTGGAGACAGCAAAGAAAGAAATAGCTTTATGGTTTAAAGAAGGTGAACTTAACAATTATTGCTGTGCTAACAACTCTTGGGTGTATGAATAAGAAGGCTACTTCAACCTGACACTCAGCACTCTTTTGGTGTTTTGTGCCTACATAGCAGGATCTGACATTTGTAGTTTTTTTTTTTTTTTGTGTACATAGTTTGGATCTGACTTTTTTTTTTTTTTTTCTGTATCTTTCTGTCTAAATTTATAAGTACAAGTATATTGAAAGATACTTTTCATCTGTTTTCATTTTAAATTCAAAACAACTTTTTCTGCATATTTTGTGGCTGATTCTAAATTTGCTATTTTGTCTAACTAGTGTAGAATCTTTCATTGGTTTGACTGCTTGATAATGCCAGTTAAATGTCCATGTGAAATATGTTTAAAAGCGGTGAATCATCCAGCCAATTCCAGTGGTTTACAATAGCTAAAACTGAACTATAATTTTTGATAGTTTTTGTTTTAATTTTGGGACTGCGGTTGCAAAGATATTCAACAAACACAAAAAGATGTCCCCCCGAAAAAAGTTTTTGGAAACTCTGAGTTTTGTTCTTCCCGCCAAAACCACAGTAGGCCTACTGGTTTAGAGAACTGTTGTAGGCCTAATAGTTTAGAGATAGTTTATTTCTAAATACTTTCTGGTATTTCTAAATAGCTTAGGCCTAATAGTTTAATAAGATTACAGTAGGCCTAATAGTTTAGAGAACTGTGGTTTTGGGGGGAAGATCAAAACTCAGAGTTTCCAAAAACTTTTTACGGGGGGACATCTTTTTGTATTTGTAGAATATCTTTGCAAACGCAGCCCCAAAATCAAAACAAAAAATATCAAAAATTATAATTCAATTTTAGCTATTGTAAATCACCGGAATTGGCTGGATGATTCACCGCCTTTAAGACCTCGTAACAGGAACCAGTGTGCTATTCAGTGTGATATGTGTGGTGGAAGGATTCATCTCAAATGCACAGTCATTAGTCCCCTTAAATTTCACACTCTTTGTTCTACTGAACCATACCTCTGCCAAAATTGTTACAGTGAATTGTTTCCTTTTCAAACCCTAGATTATAAGCAATTGTTAAATGAAATGAGAAATGATGACAAACTAAACTTTGATATTAATCGCACAAATAATTCGTTTTTCCCAGCTAAATGCTTACAGGCAGACAACAAGATAAAAAGCTTACTAAATGATTTAAATTCTGGTTTGGTTGACTCAAAATACTGCTCACAGGCCGAAGCCAATATTATTAACAAAAAGTGTAAATTTTCTTTGCTTTGCGTGAATATAAGAAGCTTAAATGCAAATTTTGATAAATTGAATGAACTTTTAACAAATTATGATATCTTACCTGATATCATTGCTATAAGTGAAACCAAACTTAAATAGTTACAGGTATACAATGCAAAGTTAAGTGGGTACCATTTTTACCACAAAGGCACAACTACAAGATGGGGAGGATAGGATTTTTTATTTAGGAGTCTTTATCAATTTCAATTTGCAAGGAGTTTGATTTAAACATTCCTAACTGTGAAGATATGTGGATTCAACTAGATTTAGGGAATAACAAAAAATGTATAATGGGAGTAATTTACAGACACCCTAAACAGAAATTATCAGAGTTTTGCAAGAGTTTTGAATCAGCCATTGAAAAACTGAATAGTAGAAAATTGATGTATTATATCGGAGGAGATTTCAACGCAGATTTGTTGAAAAGTAACTCTGATATCAATATTAAAGATTTCATGAATTTAACATATAGCTTAGGCTGCATTCCCTTAATTACACACCCGACAAGAATAACCACTACAAGCTCAACTCTTTTAGATCATGTTTATACAATAAAATTAGTGGGTGAACACAAAAGTTTTATTCTGGTGGAAGATGTAAGTGATTACCTGCCAGTAATGGTGTGTTCTAATTTAAGCCTGCCCAAGAGTGAAAAATCAACTGTCACCCTAATTCGTAATACAAAAAATTTTGAAGTAGAAAAATTTCTAGACAAATTAACTGAAGGAATGGAGCTATTAGGTGATATCAAAGAGGAATGCATTGACAACTACACTGAAAAGTTTATTGACATTTTTCATAAGACATTAAACATACATGCACCATTACGAAAACAAAGCAGAAAGGAAACAAAACTAAAAAACAAACCATGGTTATCCAAAGGAATCCTTATATCAATTCAGCAAAAAAATTTATTGTACAAAAGAGCCCTTAAATTAAATGACAGTAATACATGGGCACAATACAAAGTCTATAGAAATAAACTGACTCATATTAAGGAATATGCAAAACGACTTTACATTAAAAATTTAGTGAATGATAATAAGCATGACACCTCGTCGCTTTGGAAAATTATAAATAAAATTATTCACTTGAAAAATGTGAAGAAAAATAACATTCCTAATAAAATGTATGCTTCCAAAAGTGAAAGTGCACAAGGTCCATAGGCCATCAGTAACTTGTTCAATAAATATTTCATAGAGATAGGAGTTAACCTTGCATCTACAATCGAAACACCAGCTATAATTGATGGCAAATTTAATGCCACATCTTTGATTCAGAGTAGTTGCAATTCGTTTTTTCTAGAACCAATAGTTGAAGAAGTAGTAAATTACATCAGAGCTATGAATCCATCAAAAAGTACAGGAAGACATGGAATTCCTGCAAAGTATATAAAAATGTCAGGCTCTGTTATAGCTCCAGTTCTAACTAACATTTTTAATGCATGCATATCAACAGGATATTTTCCAAAAGTGTTAAAAACCGCTGAAGTTGTTCCAATTTTTAAAAAAGGCGAAAGAGAATTATGCAGTAATTATCGCCCTATTTCTATTTTAAATCCTTTTGCCAAACTTTTTGAAAAGTGTCTGCTTAATCAACTAAACAATTATTTTGTGAGCAATAATTTGATTAGTCCAAACCAGTATGGTTTTAAGAAAAATTGCTCAACAAATGAAGCTGTTTTAGATATTTACAATAAGCTACTTGACAATATGGATAAAAAGCTCATTACATGTTCTATTTTCTTAGATTTAAGAAAAGCATATGATACCATCAATCACACAATACTGATCAAGAAACTAGAAAAGTATGGAATTAGAGGATTATCATTACAGTTACTAGCAAGTTACCTGACTGACCGTCAACAGTATACAATTGTAAATCAATATAAATCCAAGTCAAGAGATGTTATTTGCGGTATTCCTCAGGGATCAACTCTAGGTCCGTTGTTATTTAATATTTATATCAATGATCTACCACTTGCCTCAAATTCCACAATTCATCTTTTTGCAGATGATACAAACCTTACTCTCTCCCATTCTAATGTTTCAACACTGCAACAAAATATTAATGATGAATTAGGCAATGTAAACAATTGGTTCAAGGTGAATAAATTATCAATTAACTTTAATAAAACTGAGTTTATGGTAGTGACAACAAAACAAAATAAACCTGAACTCAAAGTATCAATAGATAATAATCCAATCAAGCAATCACATCACATAAAGTATCTAGGTGTTCTCATAGACGACAATCTAAACTGGAAACAACAAATCAAGGAACAATGTTCAAAGGTAGCAAGGGGATCTTGGGCCCTTAATCAATTAAAACACTTTGTAGATGAGCAAACCTTAAGATCTGTTTACCATTGCCTCATATACTCTCATCTACAATACTGCATAAGTAGTTGGGGGACTGCTTCAAAATCAACATTAGCACCTCTCTTTATTCTGCAAAAAAGAAGCATCAGATTGTTAACTGGAAGTGGATATCGTGAGCATACTAATCCTTTGTTCTATCGAGCTAAATGCTTAAAACTCAAGGATATTTACTCTCTGGAAACTGCAAAGCTAATGTACAAAATTCACAATAATGTATTATCTTTTGCAAATTCAGATAAGTTTAACCTAATTAAAAACTGCTATACACATAAGACAAGATTGAGCCATAAAAACAACTTCTTTCTTCCAAGAACTAGAACAAGATTAGGGCAAAAGTCTCTATCATTCACAGGAATTAAAGTTTGGAATGAAATTCCAAGCAGTATGAAAGAAGTTTCATTCTACAGATTTAAAAAAGCTGTTAAAGCACATTTTTTATCAAACTATGAAACTGATAAAAGCTAGAATGACAGCTTTCTATCAGCAATGCAGTAGTAATTACAGGAATCATAGTTGCATATTTATGCTTGAGTTCAACAATAACCTATTCTATTGCTTGAATAGCATGAGTTTGGTGCATTTATCTATCACACATTTATTACAATACGTCATCTCTCATTTTGATGTGCCCTTGAATTATTAGCAATTTTGCAATAACCGACTGAGGTTGATATATACTGGTATTGGAAATTGTACCAGTACTAATGACATACTGGCAAACAATACAAAACAAAGCAAGGAGGTTTTTTTTCACTCCAATTGCCCACTTTAAATTCTATAAAACATAAATAAGCATTATGAACTTTATTGATTTTATTTCTATCCAATCTGTAGTTACAGCATTTTTATTTTTTTATTTTTTAGTATGCTTAGCAGAGGTGGAGTCGAGGACACAAGGCTCGAGGCCAAGGCCAAGGACACAAAAAAAATCCGAGGCCAAGGCCAAGGCCAAGGACAGCCTTTCCGAGGACAGACACTCTCGAGGCCAAGGACAGGAATGCTCGAGGCCAAGGCCAAGGACACAAGCGCAAGTGCTCTCCAAAATCACAAAAATTTTTTAGGCGATCTCCGAAAAAAAAAAAAAAAAAGGTCTTCACAAAAATTTTTCTAGCGATCTCCACAAAAACACGTTTTCCAAAAAATTTTTCAAGCGCTTCACAAAATTTTAGCAATTCAAAAAATAGTGCTGTCCTCGAGCCGAGGACAGGCCAATTTTCGAGGACTTGAGGCCTCGAGGCCAAGGCCAAGGACTTGACCTTCGAGGCCAAGGCCAAGGACTTCAAAATGTGTCCTCGAGGATGTCCTCGAGGCCAAGGACGTCCTCGAGGACTCTACCTCTGATGCTTAGAGTTAGAACAATTCTAATGTTGTCTTGCATTTTCTTTACATGGTGACAGTGAGTTTTGTGTATACACTGTACAAAATGTACATATCTTTGCAACACTTTGTTTTAATTTTGCGTAAAATTTTTTATCATAGAAAGTTACAGACTGAGAAAATCTAGAAGCTGTTTTTTTTAACCTTAACTTGGTGAGGTGGCAGTAGACTTAGATGACCTTTCGGTCCTTCGCTGTCTCCACACCAAGTGACTAAATATCGCTTTGACTCTGCAAGTTTGTGTGTTTGGTTTTAAAGGAATTGCATATTTCGATGCTTTGGTGATAGACCTAGAGGAAGTTGCAGTTTTTTTCTTGTGATATGACGTCACTTGGTAAATAAATAAATATGATGATGATGATAATTTCTAAGCCACGTTTTCAAAGCATTATTTTTTAATCAAAATAGCCCTCTAATGAAATTATTTTTGCAAAAAAATGCAAAATTTCGAGCGCTGGGGGCTCTGCCCCCAGACCCCCTAAACAGCCCCCCTCATTGCGAATTTCTGGCTACGCGCCTGATAACAGACATGTGGTGTAATTCATGAGGTACCGGTATATACTGTACTTCATTTGTTTTTCGACTTTTACCTAGAAATTATTTCCCTATTAGTTCTTAAGGATACCGGTATTCAATCATGAAAAATTATCTTGAAGTTTTGCATTCATAACGATCAGCTGCCAAGCGACGACGGTCATGTGACTTCAAAGCATGTTTCCATGTTTAAAATTCAACACAAAAAAACTCTAGCTAAAACACTAAAGATGCAAACTTTTTAACAAAACCTTACCCATGATTAATTGTTTAGTTTAAAATTATAGTATTTTAAATTTTTACATTCAAAGAAAGATAAAAAATATCCTTGTTGTAATTTGTGGATTATTTAACGGCAACACTAATACAAAAAAAATTATTCAAACGTATGATTTTAAAATATTCATCCGCGTTCTAGTAAAAGCGGTAGGCCTATATCTTAAAAACGGCACCTGGTTGCAACCGAAGACAATTCAATCATTAATCAGGCATTAAAAACCAATTTTTAAAAAATTTTTAAAGAGGTACCTCGATGGATATCACGAGATCTCTTTTATAGACTTTTTTCTTTAGCGTTACAAGGCCTAGTAGTAACGACTAGAGATGGCAACAGCGCAGCGTACGCGGCCCGCACTGTTGTTGGTGCACCGCGCAGCGTGGCAACTAAAATCTGTATTACGTCACAGCATCAGCGCAGCGCCGCGTACAAAAATTTTTTTACATTTTTTTTACAATTATTGTTGGTGATTTTCTCTTTATGAACAACAACGGTTAATCTGGGTGTAACTGTTACATGAATTGAAGACAATGCATGCTACTAAAACAGGAAAAGGTGCCTTCAGTTCAAGTTTATTTTTTCAGAATTCGGAGCATCCTAGAATCGGCTATTTTGGCTACAAGAAACTTAGTTTTGATCGGCTGAACGTGTTTTTTTTGACACCAACAAAAAGATTTTGGTTTTGGTAGGCTAGACTAGGAAAGGTTTAGGACGTTGGGTGAGCAGGGGTGCCGATCTTCGTTGAGCATTGGGGGGGATAACTTGCAATTTCACCCCAATTTTGCCCTATTTTCAACTTTGGGGGGGATGAACCTCGACCACGATTTTTTTCAGGTGAGCAAATTAAGTGAAGACCAAAAAAAAGGTCTTTATCAAAAGAAGGAAAACTTTGTTCCCCAAATTCTAGTGGAGACCTGCGCTCAAATGCACACCAAAGTCAAATTATTGGGGGGATACAGATGCAGACAGTCATAATATCAACATTCCCCGATTCGTTTTGTGATCCTTATTATCAGTAAGGGGTTTTCCTCTAAAATCTCACCTTATGCTTTCATTGCGAGAGCCAGTAGTTGGTGATGGGCTAGAGTATGTGTTTACTAAGCTGGTTACTTTTATGTGCTTTTCTTTCAGTGATGTAAAGCCTAAGTTAGGTTATGTAAATACATTCGTGAGTACTGATATTGATGTGGTGAAGTTATAACAATTTACATCTCTTATTCAAAATAGCCTAGTCATGGCTGATCAAGAAGACCAAAATGAAGTTGTTCATCTAGCACCTGCTCCAAATGTTGATGCTGCTAGACCTATTCAGGCCTCCGTAATTGAAAAAGCGCTCATTCCCTCCATATTCAGTCATGCTCCCAGCAGTGATAACTCTGAACAATTATTTCGGCACTGGATGGAGCGTTTTACAAACTACATCAACACTCTATCAGCAAATCAAGCTATGTCAGAAATTTCGAAAAAGATGATCCTCGTTAACCTAGTCAGTGCTGAAGTTTTTGAACTATTTCGCGATTCGGATACCTTTCAGGAAGCAGTCGCAACATTGAAGTCTAAATACCTGCGACAGCACAACGTTGTCTCTGCCAGGCACTTGCTTACCCTGCGCAAACAAACCCCCACTGAAACCATCAGTGATTATGTCCAAGCTCTTAAAAGTCTAAGCTTAAATGGTCAATTTCAGGAAGTAGATGCTGTTACACACAGAAACGAAGCTATAAGAGGTTCATTCATTGCTGGATTAAGCTTTTCGTCAATAAGACAGAGGCTGCTTGAATCTGAAAGAACAGATTTAGATTCCATGATCAAATTGGCGTGCTCTCTCGAGTTAGCCTCCCAAAATGCTAACACCTATATGGGAGCAGACATATCAGTGCAACATGAATCTGGGGACCTTGGAGCTAGCATGCATGATTCTGCTTGTAACAAATTTGTAAAGCCGATGGTTTGTCATGTTGATAACCATGCCCACAGTATTGCAAGCACCAGTGCGAAATTTGGTCAGCTGGTAAATGAAGCTCCTGCAGATTATGCAAATTACATGCAGAAAGGCCCTAGCAGTTCCAAGAAAAATTGTGGGTATTGTGGATATGGATATCACCTAAGACAGGTGTGCCCAGCTAGAGAAGCGCTCTGCTACAAATGTCACACCAAAGGCCACTTTGCCAAAGTATGCAGAAAGTCAAGAAATAACCTGTACCTGCCCGATCAAAGTAAGTGTTGTTATATCAATCCATGCGAATCCAGTTTAAAAAAATCCATGATTATCATTACAATCAACGACTTGCCAATAAAAGCTTTAATTGATACTGGCAGTACTAATAACTACATGAACCCCAGCATAGCAAACCTGTGCGGTCTTAAAATTTATCGCACCTCTCAAGATCAAACCGTAGTTATGGCATCTGATAACTGCCACATGTCAGTTTCTGGGTATTGTGATTCAACCATAACCCTCCATGATCAGTCCTATAATAACGTGCACTTTGGTATTATGGATAATCTGTGTGTTGATGCTATTTTGGGCCTGGACTTTCTGAATCGTCATCAAGGTTTGCACATGTCACTGAATGGTAATCTGCCAACCCTCTTTTTAGACAACTTGTGCGTAGTTGCTGCTTGCAATACTTCAAGTACCACTTTAAATATTGATCCACCAAGTATATTTACCAATCTCTCATCCGAAGTAAAACCAGTTGCATGCAAATCTAGAAAATACTCTCAGATTGACAAAAAGTTTATTGCTGATACTATTGAAGACTGGCTAAAATCAGGCAAAATTGAGCCATCTCGATCACCTTGGCGTGCTCAACCTTTAGTTGTAGGAGGTGACAGGCATAGGAAAAGGCTAGTCATAGACTTTTCTCAGACTATAAATAAATTTACTCTTCCCAATGCCTACCACTTACCTCGCATAGACAATTTGACCGATGATCTTGCCAAGTATAAAGTGTTTAGCACTTTCGATCTTAAATCAGCATATCTGCAAATCCCCTTGAAAGAAAATGAAAAACAATTCACAGCTTTCGAAGCGGACGGTGAATTGTACCAGTTCACTCACATGCCTTTTGGCGTGACCAATGGTAGCGCTACTTTTCAACGTGAAATGAATAAGTTCATTAACACAAATTGCTTAAAAGGAGTGTATGCCTACATGGATAGTCTTCATGTGTGTGGATTTAACCAATCCGATCACGATCTCAATCTTGCAGCCTTTTCCAAAGCTGCAAAAGAAATCAACTTAACACTAAATCCAACCAAAAGCGTTTTATCAACAAACAAACTAACAACCCTAGGCTACATCATTGAAAACGGTAGCAAAAGACCAGACCCAGAAAGTTTGCAGCCCCTACTGAATATGCCTGTACCCAACACACCAAAAGCATTACAAAGATCGGTGGGTCTGTTTTCTTATTACGCTCATTGGATTAAATGTTTTTCTGACAAAATTGCTCCTTTATTGGGTAATCAATCTTTCCCACTAACACGTAAAGCAGTGGATGCCTTTCAAAACCTTAGATCTGAAATTGCCGAATCTGTCGTCACATCTATTGACGAATCTGCGCCTTTTGAACTTGAAACTGATGCTAGTGATATCGCGATTTCAGCGGTTTTGAATCAGCATAACCGACCTGTCGCCTTTTTTTCTAGGATGCTGAATGCAACAGAAAAGAGACATCCCTCCATTGAAAAGGAAGCCTGTGCCATTATTGAATCCGTAAGATATTGGCGACATTATCTCTGCAATAGACGATTCGTTATCAAAACTGACCACGACTCCGTCAAATTTATGTTTCAGAAAAATCGCAAAAACAAAATAAAAAATGACGAAATTCATAGGTGGCGTTTAGAGTTGTCTTGCTATCACTTTGATATTGTTCATAAACCTGGTAAGGATAATGTGGTTCCAGACACCCTTACTAGAATGTTTTGTTCCCAAATCAGTTGCAACGTTTCACCCAGTTTAGATTTGCACGAGATTCACGATGCTCTATGTCATCCTGGTATTACCAGATTAAATGCGTATGTGAAGTGCAAAAATCTGCCCTTTTCTATCAATGATGTAAGAAAAGTAGTTAACTCTTGCTCTATTTGTGCTGAGTTGAAACCCCGCTTCTATCGGCCGCCCAAAAATGTACTTATTAAAGCCACGAAACCCTTTGAAAGGTTGAGCATTGATTTTAAGGGGCCTTTACCCTCGGCAACAAAAAACAAATTCATGTTAACCATAATTGGTGAATATTCCAGGTTTCCTTTTGTGTAACCTTGTTGTTCTGTTGATGCGACTACAGTTATTGATTGTTTATCAAATTTGTTTTCAATTTTTGGCTTACCGTCGTATATTCATTCTGATAGGGGCAGTGCCTTTATGAGTGAAAAATTGCAGTCTTATTTACTCAGTCTAGGAGTAGCAACTAGCTGAACAACTCCGTATAACCCCAGAGGAAATTCCCAGTGTGAAAGATTCAATGGTATAATTTGGAAATCAGTCATGCTCGCTTTACGCAGTAAGCGGTTACCCGTTGAGCACTGGGAAAAAGTGATTTCTACTGCTTTGCATAGTATTCGATCTTTAATCTCAACTAGCACAAATGAGACCCCCCACGAACGAATGTTCAATTTCGCAAGAAAAGCGAGCAATGGCAACGCCCTTCCCAGCTGGCTGAGTAACCCTGGCCCTGTATATCTTCGTAAATTTGTACGTAATTCTAAGTTTAGCTCTACTGTGGAAAAAGTCGAACTGCTGCAGGCCAATCCTCAGTATGCTTATGTCCAATTTCCCAATGGCCGTGAATCTACAGTATCTCTTAAAGATTTAGCACCATGTGGTGAGTCTGCAGTAATTGATTCCGACTCCGATAGTATAGTATCTGATACAGTTGATTGCGAATCTGCTAGTGCCAATAGTCCTGTGCCTATTCAAATTGGTTCCAGTAATACGTTATCAGATGATGTTCGAAATAGCCCTGTTTCACCCAAAGGCTATAATTGCGTGAACGAAAATAAAGATTGCAATGTATCACATGAACTTAATGATATTCGTGACTGCAACACCACTAATCCTAACCAAGAAATTGTTCGCACCAAATCAGGTCGTGTTGTCAAGCCTCCGATTCGGTTTACATCGTAGGCCTAGTAGTGTTTTCGTTTATTTGGAGGGGGAGAATGTCATAATATCAACATTCCGCGATTCGTTTTGTGATCCTTATTATCAGTGAGGGGTTTTCCCCTAAAATCTCACCTTATGCTTTCATTGCGAGAGCCAGTAGTTGGTGATGGGCTAGAGTATGTGTTTACTAAGCTGGTTACTTTTATGTGCTTTTCTTTCAGTGATGTAAAGCCTAAGTTAGGTTATGTAAATACATTCGTGAGTACTGATATTGATGTGGTGAAGTTATAACACAGACTATACTCAAATTATTTTGGGGGATACAATCAAATTATTGGGGGAACATATCTCTCATCCCCCCCCACCGGCACCCCTGTCGGTGAGAAGATGAAACAAAGGCAGACAAATGTAGAAGAAACAGATTTGTGGGAAACAATCATCAGAGTAGAGGCACAAAACAAAGCCTACCGACACACCCTCTTTGTACGCAGTAGGCCCATGGTATTGGTACAAGCCCAAGGCTAGACAACAGTTTCTACTACACATACGCTTGCATTTCAGAGTGAAAGAGTTAGTTCAGTGTAGCCTATTCGTCAACAGGTCATGGCATCAAGAATTAGGCTTTCGGTTCTATGTCTGGAGCCTATCTCAGATCTGGTAGACCTATGTCTGTATGCATAGGTGGGCAAGTTAATGCAAAACGTTAGCTTCGTTAACCACTTGTCCGTTAACAAACTTCACACCTCCGTTAACGTTAATCCGTTATTTCCAACTTTAATTAACGGAAGTTAATAAAGTCCGTTAATTCGTTAATATTTGTGCGTGTAGTTTACATTTCTTTTTGTCACTGGCTTCTAGAACACGTATTGATGCTGTTGAGCTGATTGTAAGGAAATATTTATTGCTATGGTGGTATTTTTGTGTTTTGAAAGTTACATTTTACAGTCTAATCTAAATTTACGATAAAGGTAAGTTTATATGCACTAACGAAGCTGCGATGGGAAAATCTTTGGAAATTGCGAACAGCAATGATTGATAGACCTATGTGGCTGCAGCTTATTATTTGCCACAAAAAAGAGCTCCTTTCTTCGCTCTCTTCTATAAAACTCATGCTAATACGCAACAAGTGTTACCGGTGCAAATTGGTTTGTACCAGCACGATGAATGAATGGTGCAAGATATTAACTATAAAAACTTTAACGGAAGTTAACAGAAGTTAACGGAAGTTAATTTAGTCCGTTAACAGAACTTAACCGAAGTTAATTTAGTCCGTTAACATGAAAAAACCTTTTAACGGATTAACGAGTTGATGAAAAAGTTAGCTTCGTTATTAACGGATTAACGATTAACGGACTTGTGCCCACCTTTGTCTGTATGTAGTAGAGTACGAAGACTAGGCTACACAAATTTCCAACGACAAAATAGCCTCCCGGTACGTAGTAGCAAACTTTATTCCACAATCCAACACACATGTAAACGGCAAAGGTATTAATACATAGGGTAGTTTCATACAAGTGTAGTAGCTTGTGACAGCATGCAGAGCACGTGATATTAATACCTTATATTTCATTATTTGAGCTACTGGTTCAGGATTAGTACCGAACAGTAGTAGCATGAAATCATCAGGTAGACTGGTAGATTGTTTTTGATTGCCAAAACATGGTGCAGAAAAACTGAGAGGAAGCACACACAAGGCTGATTAAACCTGAAAGCCTATAATTGAAACGACTGATCTTACGTCGCGTGTTTTTTAGTTTTTACTCGGCCATTTTCAAAGTTAACGAGTGCGAAGTTTCAGACTTTTACTTATAACTCAATAATGGTTTGTTCTAGCTACATGAAATTTTGACAGCAGTTTGAGATTCATAAGTTATTTGTGTGTGCCAAATTTCAAGGCAACGAGCCCCGTAACTTCAGGTTTAGGACCCGAAAACTACTTCAAAAGTTTGGTGTAAAAAGCGGTCTTATTCAAAAACGGTTTAAGTACGGCAAAAAATATTTCACATTGTTATATATCGTAAGATACTCTTTCATCTCTACCTACACTTTTAGCCACATTGAGTTTTTTTTCTTTTTTTATTTTTTGCTTTCTAAATTTTGTGCGCTCTTCTTTTTCTAAACCACACAACATCAATATCTAATTTTTGTAAATTTCTTGGGCTGCAAATGCAATTTTGTCTCCTGAATTTTTTTGAGGCTTCTCCCTAGAACCCCCCAAAATGGGGCCCTAAAAAACTAATTTTTTTAATTACTCAAGCTAGGGTGATAGTTTTTTGTTTTTATTGGTAGATATTTAAGCAACAAATAGTTTGACATAGTATGGAGGTACCACTCCCCCCATGGGCCCCCAAATGGACTCCCTAGAAACTAGTTTTTTGAACGGCTCCAGCTAGAGCATTACTTTTTCTTATACTGGCAGATGTTTAAAAAAACAAATATTTTGACATGGTTTGAGAGAGCGACTCTTTTGAAAACTCTCCAAAATAATACTTCTAATACCAATTTTTTATATGTCATAAGCTAGAGAGCTAATTTTTTTCTGATGTTAGTGGAAATTTAAAGGATATTTACCTTGCGGTGCAGCGTGGTGCAGCGTGAACTTAGTTGTGTTTGAATGCGATGCGGTGCAGCATGCGGACAAAGTTTGCGGATGCATTTTTTGTTATCCGCGCCATCTCTAGTAACGACTAATGAGCAAATTGAGTAATCATGCACTGAGCAGAACGAGAACAATGTATCAAGAGTAGGCTAATATTGGCAAAATCAGCCGTTTTTCTATTACCAAATGATCATAATGCTATAACTTTCGAAATCGGGACAGTTGAATGTGGAAACATGAAATTTAAATTGAATGGAGTTAGATTGAATGCATGAAAGCATACTTTGACAAATTTAAGGGGCTGCCGGTCACGTGATACAAGTTTCCCAGACCCTAATCTAAAAAGCTGATACTAGTTTTAAACAGCCGCACAGACATAATGTTAGAGTTTCGAAATTTATATATTTTTCTTTTTTTCGTTTATTTTGCAAGGTTTTTTGTGCAAAATTCTTTGCAAGTTTATTTTGCAACTCCAAAATCACTAAATCTAGAAACTTAACATTTGAGATGGCAATAATAGGTCTTTAGTTGAGATTGTGTCTATTAAAATTTGGTGGTGATAGATTACTGGCTGGGGGCATAGGTGGGCAAGTTTATGCAAAACGTTAGCTTCGTTAACCACTAGTCCGTTAACAAACTTCACACCTCCGTTAGCGTTAATCCGTTGTTTTCAGCTTTAATTAACGGAAGTTAATAAAGTCCATTAATTCGTAAATATTTTGTGTCTTATTTACGTTTCTTTTTATTCACTTGCTTTTAGAACACGTATAGACGCTGCTGAGCTGATTGTAAGGAAATATTTATTGCTATGGTGGTCTTTGTGTGATTTGGAGGTTACATTTTACAGTCTAATTTAATTTCAAGATAAAAATAAATTCAAATGCACTAACGAAGCTGCGATCGAAAATCTTTGGAAATTGTGAACGGCGATAATTGATAGACCCATGAGGCTGCAGCTTATTATTTGCCACAAGGAGCTCCTTTCTTTGCTTTCTTCTAAAAAACTTGTGCTAATACGCAACTAGTGTTACCAGTGCAAACTGGTTTGTACCGATACGATGAATGATTGGTGCAAGAAATGAACGATAAAAACCTTAACGGAAGTGAACAGAACTTAACGGAAGTTAATTTAGTCCGTTAACAGGACTTAACGGAAGTTAATTTAGTCCGTTAACATGAAAAAACTTTTTAACGGATTAGCGGACTTGTGCCCACTTATGGCTGGGGGTGATGGCCACCAGTGGCGTATCCAGGGGGGTGTGTGAAAAGTATGCAAAATAGCACGTTTTAAGTGCTCTTGAGGCCGATTTTTCTCCAAAAATGAAAACAGTCCCCCCCCTTAAGGGATTTGGGAGCCGAAGCTGTGAAGGACTTTCCGTCATTTGGACCAGAGTAGTGGAGTTTTTTGGTTCTGGAGCTCACCCAAACTCAGTGAAGACCTTTTTGTTTTTTTTTGGAGATCACCTGTTTTTAGCCGCAAAAATCTCTTGAATTTCTGATTTCGGCCAGAAAAAGCGTTTGAATTTCGGCGAAGACCTTTTTTTTTTTTTGAGATCTTATTTTTACTGAAAAATCGCCTCAGTCCAATGCAAGACTAATCAAAATTTGGGTCAAGTTTGTTTACACTTGAATCAAACTTCCAAAAAAGCCCCCCCCCCCCTTTGCGAAATCCTTGCTACGAGCCTGATGGCCACCAAACTTGAAATTTTTGGACTTATTTCAGAATTGGATTAGATTTGGTTAACACACGAGGAATAGTCAGGAACTACAACTTTATTTTTTGTTTAGTGCTGAAGGAGGGTTAGAGCAAAAGTGCTTTAGAACAAACTATTCCTAATATACCAGCTCTTTCCAGCCACATGAAAGTTTGTTGATGGGATTCCATGCAAATAAGAATTGAGTTATTTGCACACTAGTATTCAAATAAGCTATACTTCATAAGATTATGACTCTTCAGTATTGGTGCTTCACCAGCAAATCATCAGATTCATGTAAGATATTTCTTATTGTCATATTTTTGGTATTCTCCTTTCATGCGGTTCAGCGCTGGTGCAGTACAGTGCTTGCAAATATTTTGCGATGCGGTGCAGTGTGCGCAGAGATGGGCAAGATCACCACCTTTTGGTGATCTTGAAGATCAAGATCAGATCATCACAAAAATACATAGGTGGGCACAAGTCTGTTAATCATTAATCCGTTAATAACGAAGCTAACTTTTTCATTAACGCGTTAATCCGTTAAAAGGTTTTTTCATGTTAACGGACTAAATTAACTTCGGTTAAGTTCTGTTAACGGACTAAAGTGACTTCCGTTAAGTTCTGTTAACTTCCGTTAAGGTTTTTATCGTTAATATCTTGCACCATTCATTCATCGTACCGTTACAAACCAGTTTGCACTGGTAACACTAGTTGCGTATTAGCATGAGTTTTATAGAAGCGAAGAAAGGAGCTCTTTTTTTGTGACAAATAATAAGCTGCAGCCTCATAGATCTATTAATTATTGCTGTTCACAATTTCCAAAGATTTTCCGATCACAGCTTCGTTAGTGCCTTTGAACTTATTTTTTATCTTTTAATTAGATTAGGCTGTAAACTCTAACTTCCTAAACACAAAAATACCACCATAGCAATAAATATTTCCTTACCATCAGTTCAACAGCGTCAATACGTGCTCTAGAAGCAAGTGAATAAAAAGAAATGTAACTTGCACGCAAAATATTAACGAATTAACGGACTTTATTAACTTCCGTTATTAAAGCTAAAAATAGCGGATTAACGTTAACGAAGGTGTGAAGTTTGTTAACGGACTAGTGGTTAACGAAGCTAACGTTTTGCATTAACTTGCCCACCTTTGCAAAAATGTGATCTTGAAGATCAAAGATCAGATCACCCAAACACTGTGATCTTGAAGATCAAAATCAAGATCGTGATCTTGAAGATCAAGATCACTTTACTTTTAGTACTCAAAGAGAGGTAGCGGTGATGATGCGGGGGGGGGGGGGGGGGGGGAGGTAAGCTATAAATGTTAAATGCTGTATCAGTATTGACTATTAATGGGCAATGGCAGTGCTGGTTTCACTGATAACGTATGACATTTGACACTGACAAACTTTTTGTAGCTATTTTAATAGTTTAAATAGTCACAAAAACCCTTTTAGATTACTTTTGCTAGTTTTGTATAACAACAACCAAATTGAAGAACAAAATCAAGTCAAAAGTATCAAATCTTCATTAGGCCTTACTCGCTTAAATACCCTTAATGTGTGCCGCGAGCTTGCGGGGCCCATCTCTGCTTCAAAATGCTACGGACACACAATTTAACGTCACTACAGTGGCGGGCCATTGGCGATTAGTATTAGATTTGATTGACGTGGGAATCGAACCCGGTCTCCCGCACAAAATTTGCCATTGAAGCCGGACGCGTCTGGCACTCGGACAATCCGCAGGTCAAGAACAAAATCCTTTTTCATGACATTGTATATTTTATGACATTGACATTGTAGATCATGAACAGTAAACTAAAAGAATTTTTTTAGACTCCATCCGCTCCTTCCATTAAACTCAGGAGCGTATTTAGGGGGGGGCCATTGAGCCATGCTTAAAAAACTATCACAACAGCTTAAAAAACTATCACAACTATCACAACAGCTTAAAAAACCACTTCAAAGTCAGACTCCGGCTCCATTCCGGCTCCTAATTTTTTTAAAAAAGAACACTCCATCCCGCTCCGGCACCGACATTAAATACAAAATCCGGCTCCGATTCCGCTCCAGCTCAGACTCCAAGCATCACTCTATTGCTTTTGTGCATTTTTTTGTTATTTGATGTTTGTTGCTTGAGCCACAAAAACAAATTTCTGAACTTGCATGGCGCAAAAATGCGGTGCAGCGTATTTGAACTTTCCAACCAAAGTCGGAAAAGAAACGAGGCTGCTGTTACGATATGTACCGGTAACAATATGAAAATCGCTATCCTAGCCCTAATCTCAACCCAAAGCCTAATCCAAACTCTAACCCTAGCTCCAACCCTAATGTTAATCCTAAACCAAACTCAAAATCTAACCCAAACCCTATCGATAGTTTAAAAAAAGAGTACATAAGCGCTCACATTTTGCCATCTTATTCTCTTAATAGGCATTACGTTACGTAAAACTAGCCACTTCCGGAAAAAAAGTGTTATATGCCTATGCGGACTTGATTGACTTTATCATTGAGAAATGAGCGAAATTACGCGTTATTTACATGTTGAATTTGTGATTAGTATTAAATAACTTGGTGTTACAGTTAGCCAGGGGGGGCCCAGGGGGCCCGCCCCCCCCCCAATCAAAATACCACTAACGACAAAAAATAATGACAACATAGCCTAGCGATGTTTAGTTGCAGTTTTTTTTCAGTAATTACGCACATAACAGTAATTAACAAAAATATTAATGACAACAAGGGAGTCCCGGGGCCCCTAATTAACAACCAGGGGGCCCTTACTAACAATCAGGGGCCCTGAGGCCCTTAACCAACAACCAGGGGGCCCCGGGACCCCGAACTGAAAACCAGGGGCCCCAAGCCCCTAACTAACGTCCAAGAGGCCCCTAACCAACAACCAGGGGCCCCTTAAATGATACCTAGGGGGCCCCAGGCCCCTAACCAACAACCAGGGGGTCCTGGAGTCCCTAACTCACAACCAGGGGACCCCAGGGCCCCTGACTGACGACCAAGGGGCCCTTAATTCAAATTTTTAACAATTTATATGCAAAACCTGTGAGAAATCTAAAAGTTTTGACCTAAAAGTTGCCACCCCAGGCCCTCGTTCAACGTTATTATGAACTTAATGCTATAGCACAGGCGGTAATGCAAACCCCCCAATTGAAATACTACCAATGATAAATAAAATGAGAGCATAGCCACTATGTTGTCCCTGTCCGGAATTGCAGTTCCTTTAATTTAGGATTTAAGCGTACAAAAGTAAGCAATAATAATGAGGACCACATGTCTACGTCATAATAATGTCATGCAATTTTTGGACGTTTCAAAAAACTGTCTAGTGACTTGACTCGAGTCCTCCACGTTTTGGAAAAAAAGTTATTTTGGTTTTAATTTAAATGTTTTTTTTTTATGAAAGAACTTATTAGGGGAGCGATCTTGTCTCAAAATCATTGGCGTAGCCAGGGGTGGCCGAGGGGACCCGGGCCCCCTTACTCAAAATGCCACCAATGACAAAAATTTGTCAAAAAAGCCTTGTTTCTTCATTTTCAGTTTCTTTTAACATCTTTGCGTACATCAGTACACGCGTACAACAGTAATTAACAATAAATAATATTGACGACCAGGGGACCCAGCGCACCCCATTAATTCAATTTTTTCTTCCAATTTAAACGTATAACCAGGGTTAAATCATGGGTTTCGTCCTAAAAGTTGCTATCTCAGGCCCTCATCTAAACTTTTTATGAACTTAATGCCAGAGGTGGAGTCCTCGAGGACGTCCTTGGCCTCGAGGACACATTTTCAAGTCCTTGGCCTTGGCCTCGAAGCCTCAAGTCCTTGGCCTCGAAGCCTCAAGTCCTCGAAAATTGCCCTGTCCTCGGCTCGAGGACAGCACTATTTTTTGAACGGTTGAAATTTCGTTGGAAAACGCCAGAAACCTTGCGAAAAATTAGCGAACACCTGTTTTGTTTTCCTCACTTGGAGCATAGGCGTAGTCAAGGGGAGGGGGCAGGGGGTCCGCCCCCTCCCCAATTGAAATTTCACCAATGACAAAAATGTGAAAAAAAAGCCTATAGTTTTTTCAGTTTCAGTTTCTTTTTAGCATATTTCGCTTACAACAGTATAACTAAGAACAATATTGAAAACCAGGGACTCCGGGTCCCCCTCAATTCAATTTTTACTAGCCAAGTTAAACGTATAACCCGAATAAAACAGAGAGTTTTTGTCCTAAAAATTGCTATCTCAGACCCACATCTAGCCTTTTGGTGAACGTAATGCATTAATCAGGGCCGGATTTACCATAATATGACGCAGTACCAGCAATAGCGTAGCCATTGGGGAGGCGGGGGCTATAGCCCCCCCCCCATTGGCCAGTCAACCAAAATGCAGAATAAGAAAAATACCAGGTTTTTAGCTCTTTTGAGACTTTTTTCTGCTGGAATTGACTGAAAAGTGATTTAAAGCATCATTTGAAACATATATTCAGGAGGGGCTAAATTTCAAAAATTAAAGTCACAAATCAATAAAAACTTTGAAAAAATGCCTGAAAATAAACAATCAAATTTGATCGCTAATTTAAAAACGCCAAACGTAGGTTTTATTAACAAATATATCATAAACTCAGGATTAAGGGGAGGAGGGGGCGATTCAGTGCTAGTTAATTGGAACGACCGACGCTCGCGTCGCGTGTTCCTTTGTTTTTACTCGGCCATTTTCTAACTAACGAGTACGAGATTTCAGACTTTTGCTTATAACTCGAGAACCGTTTGGTCTAACTACATGAAATTTTGACAGCAGTTTGAGATTAATGAGTTTTATGTTTGTACCAAATTTCGAGGCAATCGGTCACGTGACTTCGGGTTTATGACCCGAAAACCGCCCCGAAAGTTTGGCGTAAAAAGCGGTCTAAGTCAAAAACGGCTTAAGTACGGCAAAAAATATTTCTCATGGTTATATGTCTTAAGATATCCTTTCATCCCTACCAACCCACTTTCGGCCGCGATGAGGTTTTTTTCTTATTTTTTTCCTTTTTTTTTTCCTTTTTTTTCCTTTTTTTTCCTTTTTTTTCTTCCTAAATCTTGTACGCTCGAGTTCTCCTAAACCACAAAACATAGAAATCTAATTTTTGTGTGAAGTTGTTGAGGTACATACGCAATTGTGTCTCCTGAAATTTTTTTGGGGCAACTCCCCCGGGAACCCCCCCAAAATGGGGCCCCAAAAAATCAAATTTTTGAACGGCTCAAGCTAGGGTGCCAGTTTTTTTTGATATCAGTAGATATTTGAGAGACAAATATTTTGACATGATTTGGGGGTACCACCCCCCCGGGGACCCCCCCAAATGGACCCCCCAAAAACAAATTTTTTTAACCATACAACCTAGGGTGCCATTTTTCTTTGATATCAGTAGATATTTAAGAGAGAAATATTTTGACATGGTTTGGGGGTACCACCCCCCCGGGGACCCCCCCAAAAAATCAAATTTTTGAACGACTCAACCTAGGGTGCCAGTTTTTTTTGTTATCAGTAGATATTTGAGAGACAAATATTTTGACATAATTTGGGGGTACCACCCCTTCGGGGACCCCCCCAAATGGACCCCCCCAAAAATAAATTTTTTAACGATTTAACCTAGGGTGCCATTTTTCTTTGATATCAGTAGATATTTAAGAGACAAATATTTTGACATAATTTGGGGGTACCACCCCCCCGGGGACCCCCCAAATGGACCCCCCCCAAAAGCAAGTTTTTTAACCATTTGACCTAGGGTGCCAGTTTTTGTTTGATATCAGTAGATATTTAAGAGAGAAATATTTAGACATGATTTGGGGGTACCACCCCCCCGGGGACCCCCCCAAAATGGGGCCCCAAAAAATCAAATTTTTGAATGGCTCAAGCTAGAGTTCTACTTTTTTTGATATCAGTAGATATTTAACATACAAATATTTTGACATAGTTTGGGGGTGCCATCCCCCAAATATCAATTTTTTGAATGGCTCAACTTAGAGTGTCAGTGTTTTATGATGTAAGTAGATATTTAACAGACAAATATTTTGACATAGTTTGTGGGTGCCACCCCCCCAGGGACCCCCCAAATAGACCCCCAAAAATCAATTTTTGAACGACTCAAGCTAGGGTGCCAGTGCTTTATGATATCAGGAGATATTTAACTGACAAATATTTTGACTCTACTTTTCTGGAGGTTCCATAATCAGATATTTTTGAATAATTGCTGATTTTACGGTAGACAAAAAGTACTTTTGGGCGTCACAGCATTAGCTTTGCGTCGGTCGTTCACTGGGTTTGCTGGCAAACTCCCATCTAGTTTTGTTACTTTTTACTACAGGTGTGATCGCAGATGCAATACAACGGTTAGGTATAAAGCCATGAGTCAAGCACACATTAAACAGCATACTAATATGAGCAGATATCAAGGGATGTGAGTAAATTAAATGTTCAGTGCATATGTTGTCTAAGCCAGGAGCACATTTTCGTTTTAATTTATGTAACTGAGCTTGAATGAGCCTTACATTGCAGAGAGGCAAAGGGTTCAACTCATTACGGTCACAATTACTTAAAGTTTGGTGCACAAACTGTTTCGCTACGGATTCCGCTTCAATTTCAGGAAAATTCATGAGAGATTTATAATGATCTTCCCACATATTAGCAATGTTTTGATCGCCAGTTTGACCATTTACACAGGTGGAAACAGGAGTTTTGTATTTGTTGTAATTTGCTAAATTAATATGCTTCCAAAAATTTGGTGAAGATTGGCCCGAGGTAAGTCTTGCTGCAATGTTGTCAGCAAACAACTGGTCATTCGTAGATTTCGTTTTTCTCAGAGCATATTTAAAAGTTTTGCGAGAGTTAATCATACTTTCATATGCAAGACCTGCAGTAGGTTTCTGAAGCTTAATCCAGTTCAGATAGGATTGCCTTGCTGCTGCATGAGCAGCTTTTACATTTTGATTCCAATTAGGTATTACCGGATTTTTTCTTACATTGCTTGGTTTGTTTTGGCTCAAACTGGTTGATGCTTTAACTAGTGAGTCAACAATCTGATCATAATAGTGTTCTGTAGTAGCCACAAGAGAGTTGTTTGTGCAATTAGTATTTTTGCAATGTATGGCTTCTAAAGGTGGAAGAATAGAGCTCATTAGAATTCGAGTCAGGTTGAAGTACTCAAACTTTTGTTCATCAGCAACTTTATCCCAAGCCACACGAGAAGAGCTCGACCTATTTTGCTGGAGTTTTTCGTCAAAGTCTTCAAACTGTCGTGAGTTGCAACTAATTACAGCCGGACAAGGGCGGTGATCTGAAATGATGAAGTCTTGTAGAATTGAGATTTTCTTAACAGCAGCATGAGATTCATTTGTGCACATGCAATGGTCCAGCCAAGAAGTAGTTCCATGTGCATCACTTATAAAAGTGAAACTATCCGGTGGAAGTAATTTATAATCAGATGAGACAAATCCATTGTCTTCACAAAATTCAGAAAGAATAGGGCCAAAATTATTTGAAGTACAGGCATTAAAATCGCCCAAAATGAATGGGCTACAGTCACTGTGTTCTTCACACAGCGCATTAATTTCTCCCAGTTTATTCATGAAGTCATCAACGTTGTCAGGACAGCAATATGGCTGATAAACATTAATGATAAGCAAATCTCTATCATAGCCAGAAATTTTAATGCCAATGATAGAGCCACTGGAGCTACGTACCTCTACAACATTTTTGAGTGCCTTGTTCCACAAGATTGCTATTCCTCCATAAGGTCTGCCACGTCTGATCCCGCTTTCATCACTGACAGGGGAAAAAGCAAATGAAAAATGATCAGAACTTACAAAAGATAAGATTGAGTGGTTTTGCTTTGTTAACCAAGTCTCTTGTAAAAGAATCACATCATGTTTGCGGCACAGATTCTCAACATCAAGCCAAGACTTCATCACACCTCTACAATTATACGAAACTAGCTTTAATATTTGACTCTCCATCTGGCTTAAGTGTTATTTAATTTTTCAGCATTATCTGAGTGTGCAGATGAACCTGCTTGATTTTTTGAAAGAGCAGGTGAATAAAATCGTTTGATTAAAACGCCATTTGGCCAACTCTCAGGATTTAAGGAGTCTTTGAAATTTATTCCATTTAGCGTAATTCTAAAAGAAGAGTAGCTTTCAAACTTTGTTTTCAGTTTAGTGCATGTCACATTAGTGGCTTTGGGAAATTGCAACTTGACAAAGTAAGTCATATCGGATTCTGAAGTATCTGGATTTAGGCGAGATACAAAAAAATCAGCAGGTAGCAATCGTCGCGGAACCGTTTTAAGAGAAGATCCCGAAAGCTTTCCTAGATGTGTTTTTTTCTTTACTGTTTCCCAACTTTTATCATTATTTACTTCTTTGGCCATAGTTCTGGATTTCTCTGCAATGCTGTTGCCTGGCTTTTTTAATTTTTCAGAATATAAAGCTTTGCTTTGATCATTTTCTTGAGAATTTCCATTCAAAGTTTGAACATCCCAAGATGGGCTGGGTTTATTTTCAGTTGCTTTCTTAGGCTCTGAATTGGAAAAATTTGGAATTGATGCCGGATGCGAAATTTTTTTTTCTACCATGGTTTTGCACGATTTATTACGTCACATCCGCATCCTATCCATACTCCGCGCTCACTTTGGCTTGATCCGCTGGATTCACAGGCAAATTAATGCAAGAGGTAGGTTAGCTTATAGGTTAGTGATTAAGGTAAATACGCCTAATATATGTTAGCGTATCTAGTTAGCCTAGTATCTAGATAGCGTCTGACAAGTTGTTGTAAGCATCACGGTTAAGCTGTTGACTCGAGTCTGAGCAATTGTTGCTATATTAGGCCTACTAGATACTGGTATAAAATTTAAATAATAGCCTAATATCATACCAGGGATGTCTAATGTGATGGTAGTCAGATAACGATGATGTTAGTGCAATTCAAAGTTTTAATCATGTTATGTATATTTACTTACTATTCGTAAATGGCAGATAATAGCCAAATAATTGATTTTTTGATACAGAATAGACTAGCTTACAGTAAACAGCGTCACTCTTGCATTCAGTTAATGTTAGTCAGTCGATTCATCTGTTCGATGGTCAGAGTAACTACTGTAGTAAGTAAATTAAATTTCTCCTAAGTCTAAACAAATAGCTTCTGGATTTTGGTAGGTCTCAGTAAGCATAGTAGCCTAGGTGAGGTATGCATAGGTGGGCACAAGTCCTTTAATCGTTAATTCGTTAATGACAAAGCTAACTTTTTTATTAACTTGTTAATCCGTTAAAAAGTTTTTTCATGTTAACGGACTAAATTAACTTCCGTTAAGTGCTGCTAACGGACTAAAGTAACTTCCGTTAAGTTTTGTTAACTTCCGTTAAGGTTTTCTTTGTAGGTATCTTGCACCATTCATTCATCGTACCGGTACACACCAGTTTGCTCTGGTAACACTTGTTGCATATTAGCATGAGTTTTATAGAAGAAAGCAAAGAAAGGAGCTCTTTTTTGAGGCAAATAATAACCTGCAGCCTCAGAGGTCTATTAGTTATTGCTGTTCCCAATTTCCAAAGATTTTCAGGTCGCAGCTTCGATTGTGCATTCGAACTTGTTTTTATCGTGAAATTAGATTAGACTGTAAAATGTAACTACCAAAACACAAAAAGACCACCAGAGCAATAAATTTTTTCTTACAATCAGCTCAACAGCGTCAATACCGTACATGTTCTAGAAGCGAGTGAATAAAAAAGAAATGTAAATTACCCGCAAAATGTTAACGGATTAACGGACTGTATTAACTTCCGTTAATCTAAGCTGAAAATAACGAATTAACGTTAACGGAGGTGTGATGTTTGTTAACGAACTAGTGGTTAACAAAGCTAACGTCTTGCATTAACTTGCCCACCTATGGAGGTATGATATAGCCATACAGTAGTAAGGGGTTAGGTTGAGAGTTCACTATTCAGTTCAGGGTTACCGGTTAACGTTGGCGTACTTACCGATTCTGTGCTATGCCAACTACACCATCCTTGAGATATTATACTTCGCTCTCGGTTTTGGCTTGATGTGCACTGTTAACATCAAAATGTTAAGAAGACCTAGGGCTATGTCAGATGTGTAGGGTAGGTTTATTTTGCTGTTTACATATTTTAAGGTGTTGAACCTGAGTTAATTGTGGCAATTTCTTGATAGTGTAGACAATGGTAACGCCAAATTTACTACTGGTACTAGCTACTTCTACCGGTACATCTCAGATTAAGTAGCCTAAATCGTTTGTCTCTAACCTGCTCATAGAAAGTTTAGTACCCTAATTTTTTTACACAATAGGTATTAGATTGTTGAACTTAAGAAATGTTCACATGTTGTACTCTATGATTATTCAACATACAAAATTGTGTTGCAGGCATAAAATGTTACCCAGCATAGTATACAAGTAGATCAATTTTTTGATATGCCCATGTTGTAGTCTATTTTATTTTTAAAACGTAGGTATGTTCTGTTGTGGTGATCTGTGGTAACCAGTCCAAACCATTTGTAATTAATATAGATTCCTGTTCTTACCATTAGTATGTGACCTATGAAGACGGAAAATTGCATTTCTTGTGTAGAGTGTGGGCAGGCAATGATATCCTGTACAATTTATTGGCAAGAAAAAAATACTGATTGTGTACATGCTTAACAGTAAACAAAGAAGCTATAAGGTTTGTTTGCCAAAGTTTCAAGAAGTATCAAGCATCCAGCATCTGTACTACATTTCAAGGATTCTTCCAATCATCTTTTGTATTTGTGCTTTCTTTTCAGTCAAAGCCTACTAACAATCGAATTTGAAAAACATGACTGCTCTAACACTTCAGAGTTTTGGTTATAGCAGTTCAAAACAAGCCTTGTATGCAATCTTAAATTGATTTTTTGTGGAATTGTGAACATGGACTAATGAAAACTTTGGTTTTACCAACTGGATAGTGCATCAGTATACCAATACAGAGTTTGCAGCTTATGCAATAGTGATATACTGTATGGATTGGGTTTGTTTGAGCTGGTAGGTAGGTGTTGTTTTTAGGTAGCAAAGTTCATATTTAGTCCTTTAATACATACCGGTATTTAACAATTTAGCGTATTATATAGGCAGAGGCTGCTGTTACATTACGTAAGAAAAAGAAAATCGCTATTTTAACCCTAACCCCAACCCTAAACCTAACTTTAACCCTAGGTCTAACCCTAACGATAATCCTAACCCAAACTCAAAATCTAACCCAAACCCTAACGATAATTTAAAAAACAAAAAAGAGTAAATGAGCACTCACTCTTTACTCTCTTATTCTCTTCATGGGCGTTACATAACGTAATGCTAGCCACTTCGTATTATATATTATGTCTTATTAACAAAATAATGGGATTTAAATTGCATCATGGTTTGAAAGCGTTTGCAGTTTTTTACTGTTAAAATGGTCTTGAAACAGTAGTTAATTTGTTGAGGTATATGATCAATGACTGCTTATTTACATACCTAAAAGAGATTTACTTGGAAACTTTGAGGTTGATCAAATAGCAAATTACTGAATGGTTTATGATGCAAAAAGTATCAAAGTCACCCTTAATCACAAATTGCAGAAAAGGACCACAGAAAAAAATCTGGTATATAAAGTCTTTTCCAATTTAACCTAGTTTGTTTTTTTAGTGGGATTTCCCAAGCATGACGTTCTTGTTAGAGCACTGTTGAATCGAATGCTGACATCTTGATTTGGTCTTCTTGGAAATTTTTGGTGGCCTTCCTGCTCCATGCACTCTTCTACCCCGGCTGATATTTGATCTTCTTGCTGGAGTTGTTCCAGAAATGGGAATCTGAATTGAGGTAGATAACCTATGTTGCGTTGATGTTTATTGTGCATACTTTGGTTTTATTTTTGAAACAGTTGTAGCCAGAGATGGCTTTTGTTAAACGTGTACAGTGCAGTATCAAATTGAGAATCTGCAGTGATTTTGTGAAAGTTACTAACAAATGACTGTAATGCTGGTCCATGATATTGAAGGTTTGTCTTGCACTTTTCAATTACCGGTATGGTCTGAAAGCAGTGTGAGGCATGATTGAGCAGGTCTTAATGCACGACATTAGTATCTGTCTTTGCTTGTAGATACTGAAGGAAGACTGTTAACAAGGCATTTCATCAAACTAAAAAGTTCTTAACCTTTTTGATTTTGTTATTAAACACACTTGATTGATTGTATAGTCATTGAAAAGATTATATGTATCAAAGGTGCGTTTAGACCGGAAACAGCAAAATGCCTAAATTGCACTTTTGCAATGTTTGCTAGTCTTCATGGGGGACATACGCAACAATTTGTGAACGCTGATGTAAACAAACATTCACCAACTTAAATCTTTTATTTATTTGTTGTATTATGCAGAAGTGTGTAATGAGTTGGCGGGCCCATCTTTGCATCATTGAGCCTGGACAATGCACCCTTCAAAGAAATGTTGCACAGATGGCAAGTGATTGGCAACACTGTGCCAATTTCACTGACCCAAGATTTGAACCTCAGACCTCACGCTCCAGAGACGAATGCGTTAGCGTTCGATTAACTAGCATCAGCAAATAGTCCCCAAAGTAGCTTTGCATCAAGTCTAACTGCCAATTTGCTGTGCTTATTTGTATTGTAACTTTTAGTTGATCAGCTATAGATCACACATACTAAAGAGACATTCTAATTTATGTAATGGTGACAGAATTAGTGTCGCAGTAATACATACTTACTGATATTTGGTAATTTTTTTTGGCAGTTTATGCTGGTATGAAAAGTTATACTGTGGTGTGAAAAGAATTCTATGAATGATGATTTCACTGGAAATTTTTAAGTTAAAGTGAGTGAAATAAAAATTTTCATTATTCATCTTTGCATTTTTTGTTTGCCTTTTTTAAGATCATGAAGAAAGTAGGTCAACAAGCTCACATGGTCTTATGTCTGTCCTGCGTTGAAAAACTGCTGCGACTTTGAAGCCAGTATATGTCTGTGGTTGTTTCGGGCATGGGTTGGAATCCCTTCTGTAGGCATTTTTCTAACAATCAGAGGCTGATTCAGATTGTGACTTAATATGTCTTATTTTCGTGATTTTTTAAGGGTTAAGATTTGGGTTAGTTTTAGAGTGAGTTTTGGAGAAAGAATTTGAGTTTGGGTTAGATCTGGATCAAAATTAATAAAAAAGTAGACAAAAATTTCCAGTGAAAGAGTCTCGTCCGAAGAATCATTATTTGACTTAGGTTATTGATAGTGTTGTAATGCCATGCCAAACTATCCCCATCCAGTTTAAGTTTTTTTGTTTGGTTTCACCTAGAACTTTAGCTGAAATGGTATCAAATTAATGCTAACTTTGGCAAGGTTTCCTGGTTTGACGCTTGAATATATATGCGTCAGTTGTTTCTTTTTCTTATTAGTTGTTTTTAGAGCTGAAGGTAAATCAGACTGCACTAATTATCTTCACCACTTTTTCAAAAAACAAACTTTAACTGCTTTTCAACCTCTAAAATTAGTTTTTGTTAGTCTTTTTCGAACTCTGTTTGCAATCCTTAACTGTTAAATGCAATGGAACATCGAAGTATACATTTTTACAACTCATTTTGTTTTTAGAGAAATCTGACCATGGGATCCAGCTTCGAAATACAACCGCTATTCGAAACATTACTTCAATTGCTTGCAAGACTCTGCAAATAAACATTTAACTGTCCAAGCATCATTTTTAAGATGTACAAAAAAAGAATTGTATATGGACTATGGTGGAGCAAATATACTTGTGTTTGAACTGTCGAAAGGTGACCAACAATTGAACTTCAACAACAATAAGGTCGTGCGGTTATCTGTTTCAGAATCACACTATCAAAGTGCCTCGTTTGTAATTTAATGACGTGTTTGACGGACTTCTTCACGTGTTAGCCTTCGGTCCTTATTTGCATATTTCAATTTTGTTGTAGCATTTGTAATTAGGATCACGTATTTTAATCCTATACCGCCATGCTCAGCATATAGGTAACGTTTCAAATTTATGCGTTGTACGTAATGATTTGTAGTTCCCGTTAGAATAAGAATATTAAGTCTCTTTGATTGTTAGAGTTGGAAATGGAACAGAGAAGTTTGTGAAAATCATCTAATACGAAATCTGATCCTTGTGCAACAAGACACTCATTAGCGTTTTTGATAAAACCATCTTCATACGATAACTCTTTGTATTATTCCTGGCAACAAAAGAGACATTAATTTTATGCCTACTTGTTTTACAATGGTGAATATTACATGTACTATTTAATCAGTTAAATTTGTTTATTTATTTAGTTTTAATAATTAATGTAATATGCTTTTCAAATTTTGCTGATTAATTTAGTTTGGTTTAGTTGCAGACAAATGCTGTGATTGAAGTATTCACTGCGTCAGTATTTGTATCAGAATTCTTTATAGCAGCGTACCTATTAGATCGCACTTAATTTTTTTTTTTAAGTTTATTTTGCTAGTTAAGTATTCATAAGCAAAGCATAAATTAATATGTTTGAGTTTGAAGTGTTTAAATAATGTTGTGTGTTTTTTTTTCTGCAAGATTTCTTCCTTGTTCATAGAGTAAATGCTTTTGCATGTTGGCTTTACTTACCCTTAACTTTTCATAGACTGTAGGGCTGTTTTTACACATCTGCGCTTGACAACCACCAGAAACAAAATTGTGAAATAATTTTTTTTAAGTTAACAAATATGTGAGTATTTGACTAATCGTTACTGGTTTTAAAGTAATTAATGCAGGCGTTGCGTAGACTAGATACCCATGCAAAAGTTCGTTATTAAGTTATGAGGATGTAGTTTTGAAATGACAAGAGCTTTTCTCAAAATAGCCATTGTGTCAGTCATAGCAATGTTATGAGAAAGCGGGATACTAGCGCTAACATAACGCTTTTTATTGCTCTTGGTGACAACGATTTATCGCTTTAAAAGTTTTGTCACAAACCATTGTTATTCTGAGTAAAATGTTAATGCCTTCGAAGCAATTTCAATCAAAGCAATTCTCGAGTTTTGTACCACCAGTCAACGTTTCAAATATTACTACTCTACAATATTTAGATCTATGCGATTTCATAATTAAGTAGCATAAACGTTCTCGACCGAAGTGATGTTGCTTTAAATCTAGAATTTGATGAGAGGTTGTAGACTAGACGAACGCGTTTAATCTCTCTGGATGCGGATTCTAAATCTCGTTGCAATTATTAGTTTTCCCTTCGCATATTTTGTTATTGGCTTGATCGCGCTCAACAAAATTAAACTAAAACAAATATTAATATTGCAATTAGGAACAGGAATGTGGAAGCACCGCTTTGTTAATTGCTTCCACCTTCTTTACACGAACTTATGTTTTGATCTGAAATTGTTTCAGTCAACTTTTTTTCAGGATTTTTCAAAACCGGCTTATGTTCAGTATCATCTAGACAGACTCATGGAACAAAAATGTCGTTACTTTGTTTGTTTTTATTTATTTTTTTGGCTGCACACCAGAGACATGCAATAAGACGCTTTTGCGTGGAGCCTATATGGCTCGAGGTTTTAGATTCAACATAAAAATAGCTTGTCTTTAATCATTTATTCTGCATATCTGTACATGGCTGTAGTTATGGGTGAAATGAACCTTCAACGGTCGGAGAATTTTTCTTAAAAATAACTCGTTTTTAGGTATGGTAAATTTCAACTTTAGTGGCAACGTCCATTTTCTGCACAGCAAAATAACCAACACTCATTACGAAGCTTATTCTGCTTCGGGATATATTCTGATTATTAGAACAATCCCATAGTTACAGACACTGTCGGTCAGTGGTGTAAAGTAACGAAATACTTGAGTAGATTACTCAAGTGGTTTTTTCCAGCAGCGAATATTTCTTGAGTAGTTTTTTAGTAGGTACTTTTTCTTGCTTACTTATAGACTGAAGTAACGCTATTTAAGTAGTATTTTGTATCAGAAAAGTACAAAGTACTGTAATTTTAAGTTAGAACCTCAAATTCGGCAGAATGATCGACTTTTCTACCGGCAATTGTTCAGTTCAGCCAAGTTAGTTGTCTTTTTCTCCTTTTGCGGCTGGCTACTCTTGCGTCAAAGGTCAGACCACCACAGCGACTTTCACAATGCCTTTTTTCTACGTGTGCGCTTACGTATCACATCCAGTCTGGCGAAAATTTGTTTAAGATGGTTTTAGTTTCACGTTCGTTGTTTGATATCTGCCCTTCGCCTCATACTGGCATAGATGTTTGTTTATTCTATTAAAAGTAAATCATGAAAGAGTCAAACAGAGATATATAGATTTGCCAAAAATGTGTCCTTTGATTACTTACCGTCCTTTGATTACTTGATTACTATCGCTAAATTCTACAGTGTGAGTTAAAAATCGCACACAATATATGCAAGAAACATTATCGTGCAGTACTGTAATATTTATTGTTCAATGTAATTACAAAATCTTTTTAATATGATGATCAATTTCGTCCCATGGAAACTCAGACTATGTAGATGGGCTATCTGCAATAGATTTAGTGACGTAATGTTTATCAGGCTTCTGCCTGCCTTCACATATTCTGAAATAAATTAAATTTAAAAAATCCGCAATAAGTTTGATTAATTAAATCCAAAAAAGGTTATCGCAGAATATACTGAAATAGCTATGGTACGTAACTTTTAGCCCACCCTTGAGTAAACTGTACACTGATAAGGCACGTACAACGAGTTTTTTTAATTTAAGCATAATTTAACAGTAACAGTAAATGAGTATTTGAGCCAAGATGTAATAAAATGATTCAAAGTAAATTCTGCGTGGCATGATATTCAAATCTCGAAGTCTAACAGTTGTTGTTCTTTTTGATTAATTGTCTTGAATATAATAAGAAACTTGCCAAGTTACAATTAAGAATTCATGACTTATTGAGAGAGGAGGGGTTATAGAAGACTAAGCGCTTTGTGGCAGTGATGTAAAGGTAATTGGCCAGTTGTGATATGTCGAGTGAATAGTTTCTGTATTTTGCTTGAATACTTTCAGAAAAACTTGTACTCGAGTACTTTTAAAACTACGTTTTTTTACTCCAGTCCTTTTTTGGTCAGTACTTTACTTCAAGTAATTTTTTGTCAGTAACGAAACTTTTACTTGATTACAATTCTCGAATACTTTTTACACCACTGGTTGCGGTCCGTTATAAGACGTCCATAACTTTATAAAGACTAAAAACGTGATCTTGTTTGGCTTACGATTATAAAAAAAATACAAATAAAAGTCCAAAAAGCTTTTCAGTTGTAGTGAATGGTCGTGACTGTTGGTTAACTTGTAAGAAAATCTAGATATAGAAAGACATTGATAAACGGTAAATTTTTGAATTGATAGTGGGCTAGCTGGCCCTCGATAAAAACAATAACTTTTCGTCGCAACTAGTAGTTCACTCACAAACTTGCGATCAAGCGTTTAATGTGTGGATGAAGGGTGCACATTTATTGTTTCAACTTTCGCAACTAAGAAATACAGTTTTCACATTTCTGCATAGCAGACTGCCACACTATGCTTACGGAGAAAAAAATTAATGACGAGTTTTTCATGCAATCAACAATACTATAGCGACCCGTGTTTTTCTATGCTTTTATGAATTTGTTTCTGCGATGTGATTTTGTTTTTAAAAATTCTTAAATATACGGTAGCAATTTTTCAGATTGAATGTGTTATAAAAAGTAAACAGCAAAGCCCGCTCCTGGTTTACATGTGTCTTATTTTTAGGCGGAAGCAAATAAACAGGCATTTCTTTTACTCAAAATGATCTTAAGTTTTTGTACTACTTGAAAATGACGTCTTAATCAATATCCCTATTTACGCTTTCACCAGAGAACATATTAGATGTTGTCGTTGGTCCATCTTGTACATTGTAGAACTTGATTGTGTATACTGCACAGCGCAGCCGTCCTAAGAAAATTAAGTGGGTTGGTGTAAACCTGCTGCATCGACAAGTTTAGAGTAAGGTCTGGGGGTTTCAGACCTCCTCCAAATTGTTGTCTGCGTCAATTTAAGTCATATGTCCCATGTGAAAACAGAAGACATGGATTGCATGAGCCAATAGCTATACAGTAATTCAAGCTACTTCAACAATTGTTGGTTCAACTCCCACCAGCATCCTTGTTGCTTCCTTGGATGAGTAAATGCTTAGCTTTATCGCTGTTGTTTCTAACGAGCAGTAAAAAGCAGCAAAAATCTAAATTCATCCATACTATCAATCATTCTTAACAACCTACTCTGCAAAACTAAACAAATCGAACCGAAGCAAACCGGTATCTCTAATTTTGTTTATTGAAATGCAGAACTGATGCAAAGAATGAAATGATCGGAAAAGCATAAAATGAAATACTTGTAAAAACTATTGACCGAAAAATCACGACAAATGCTAAAAAAAGTATCACCAAAGTCCCAATCAATTAATCCTGATAATCGCATAAAAAAAAATTATGAAGCGGTCTGGAAGCTGTTTTTCATCTAACTCGGTAGTTTCCAAAGTGGGGTCCGCAGACCTTTTAGAGTTCTTGAACCACTTTCGGAAGGTCCGCAAAACAAATTTGGTAAAGCGTTACTTGGCTAATAGCCTAATAATTTTGCTTCCCACTACTTAGCATTTGGGAGGTACGCAATCTGTGCTTGCGACAGTTATTTTGTGCTTCCTATGCGTTCGTTGCGATTACACTACCCGACTCCCCCATGATGTCACAGAGAGAAAAGTTCAGTTCATCGGTGGCTAATGCTATAGATAGCTACTTCTGTGGCCTAGCAGAAGCTCAGGCTTTTTGTATCTGTGTTAGTGAAGAAAGGAGTGGGCGTCTGGAAGTAACTGCACTCATCCCATTAAACTTCGTTAATTACTGTACATTTGCGCTCTGTGTAGGCCTATTTTTCACAATACGGTACATTGATCTCGTAGTTGTGATGGACAAATTTTAAGCTTTGTAGATAAGGCAGCCAAACATTTAAAATTTGCATGGGGACTGCTGTGAATTTTTTTAGTTTGGGAACCACTGATCTTACTTAAAACCAAAATGCCTTTGTACGGGTTAAAACGCTTTACGTTGTAGCAAGACAGAAACATAACTGAGCCTACCGTTGCAAAAAAAACACAAAATAGGTGGAGCCTACCCTTGACGACACCATTGATTTAATTGTAAACCATAACTAGATCATTTATATTTCAATTATCAACTATAAGTAGGGTGTAAGTGACTTTGATGACCGTACGGTCTTGTTCGTTGTCTCCCAAGTTTTTGTATTTACCTGTGGTGTATTTAAAAAGTTGATGTAAATAAATATGATATTGCACAAAACTAAAAATCCTTATCCGCTCATTCCATCATCTTTTGTGGTAAGTTGTGCCTTCGCTCAGGGATATCGAGAACAACCATGCCTAAATCCTCTTTCTTCTATCCTCCTGATGAACTCTGCTATTTGAAAAACACTGGAGAGGCCATTCAGGCGAATACAATGCACAAAATTTAGTATTTCATTCGTTTTTCGTCTCTATCAAACGATAACTGCGCACGATATAACGATTTTCTATCACCTTGAACGCATTACTTGGCGCTTAACGCCAAAAGCTCGAATAATTTCAGAGTGGAAAATCTATTTAATAATAATAATGTACCGGTTCAGCACAATTTTGCGCCGGTAAAATTTAAAAATACAATCGTCCATCATATCAAATGTATAATACCATCGTGCCAAATATATTCCATGGACAATGTGAGCCAACTCAGTTCAGTACGGAAGAAACAGAAGTTTCATTTAGTAGCATCCACAACAAGTTGGCAATAACAAATATCCAGAGTCAAAATTAAATTATCCAACACCAAGCAGTGCCGTCACCAGAGAAAAACAAAGTGGGGGCGCACTAGCCAAAAGTGAGGGGGCACTAAAATAGACTGAACTTGCAGATAAAAATTGAAATTATACGGCTACAAATTATGGGCAATTTTTAAAAATCTGTAATCATGTCAAAAAAAAGGCATATAAGGCCAGCAGCGTTTCTTAGCTAGTTTCGTCAGCGGCCTATAATCGCTTTAAAAATCTACTTGCAGCCGTGAATGCGATCAGACGCGAAACCAAGATTTTGCTAAGAGGCGGGAATTTAAACTAAAAGTAAATCTTTTTTTCTACAAAAGTTGTCGAATTTAGGCTCTATGCTGAGCAAACAAATGTAACTCAAATGTGTTACAGACGAGATCCTGGGGGCGGATCCCCAGCCGCTGGGCGATTTTGCAGCAAAAATAGCAATTTTAATGCCACTTTAATCACATTTCGCTCGTTTTTGAAGTCATATGAGTAATCAAAGGGCACAAATTTGGAAGTCATTTGAAGAATTAAATTCCCCTACCCCTACAGGCCCCCTTACTTCAGGTCAAATCCAAAACACGTTCTAACACTCGTACCTTGAGGTTAAATTGTTTAAGTGACTTGGCTAAAGAGGTGAAGTCCCATTGGCCTCTTATCTCCTGAATGCGCCATTGACTGCGACCTAAAGACAGGGCCTCAGAGAGAAAAATTTCCAGGGGGTGCGAAGGTCGATACCGGGCCCCCAAGCCTTATTGGGGGCCCATGCCATTAAATCAATTTTTGTCGGATGGGTTTAGACTGTAGATCTTTATTTAAAAGTGAGGGGATAACGATATTCCCATATAGTTAGGACCTTTGAAAAACACAACTAGACATAAAATTGCTTTAAATCCAGCTAGGGGGTTTGAAGGAGCGCTTTGAGCTCCCCAGTGGGGTTCGGGCCAGAGTCCCGGAAGCTTTAGCACTTTTTATGTTTCTCGAGGGTAAAATACAGCATTTGATCAACATCCCAGCACCAAACTTGCTTAAATTGACAAGCAGAAAACGTGATATACATGAAAGAAAGTATGTGAAGTGGGGGATGATGACATGCACACAATATTATACAACATAATGACTTTATTAATGCAAATCCAAATATTTTACTGATAAAAGTTTTAAGACGTTATCTGCAATCATAGACTTCACAAACCCAAATACCTATTAAACTCATACAGATAGAGTGAATTGCTTAATGATAGTAGTAGAGTATGTCAACTTTGACTCTGCTCTCTGAGGTTGAAATGCTTTTGGATCTCTAAAAATTTACGCTCTCGTACATTGTTATACCCTAGAATTAGCGCTCTCAAGTCAGAGAAATGTAACAAAACGTTGACTTTGGTGCAAGTGTATGGCCTTTGATACATTTTCCTCTTTTTTCAATCAAATCGGCCACTATTGGATGCCCTAAAGGCTGTGTAGCAAAAATAGCGACCAATTATCAGTACTGAATAGGCTGACTAATATTTTTGCAGTAAGCAAGTTTGATTACGGTGGTATGGTGCGATACCAAAACTTAAGGAGGAAACCGGAACTCTTCCGGGCCCCTAGAGCCCGGCCTCCCCTAGGCGTGGGCCCTGGTACGATGTACCCCCTGAACCCACTCTCGCAGGCCCTGCCTTAAGATCGTGAGTGTGCTAAAAAAACAAAAATAGTTGGTCTTCTTAAAAACGTTTTCACGTACTGTTTCAGGTCATAATTACTAACGAAGCACCGGAAACGATTCTGTAGGCTTACATCTTTTTTCCGCGACACATCCGGGAAGGCGTGTTAATAAGACGGGTTACTGCATCACGATTATTATAGCAGTCGGTTGGCAGCTATTTCGCAAAGAATCGAGTAAACGTCCAATGGTAATTATGTTTGAACATTATTATTCCTTTTTCCATCATTGTCTTGTCGTTAGGAGATATTTAAAAACAGTATTTTGAGTAAACTGAAATGGGGGGCACAACCAGCTATTAGGGGTGCACGGCCTCCTGGCCTCCCCGTAGCGACGACACTGACACCCAGCAACATCAAAGTTAGTTAATCTCAAAACAAAGTAATTTTAAACCAAAAAAGTGCCATATTTACGAAAAAATAGCAAAATATTTTAAGTTAAGACTAAAAGCAGTAAAATATACAAGCCAGGCTAACTGTGAGAACAAACATTATGACTTCGATGTTATCCTACATTAATTTAAAGCATACATTTTCCGTTAAAACATACATAACTGTTTGAAACAATTAGCAGACACTTTACATTCACAGCTGGCACATAAATTAGCCTAATACAACTAAACCAAACTAAATTAATCAGCAAAATTTGAAAAGCATATTACATTAATTATTAAAACTAAATAAATAAACAAATTTAACTGATTAAATAGTACATGTAATATTCACCATTGTAAAACAAGTAGGCATAAAATTAATGTCTCTTTTGTTGCCAGGAATAATACAAAGAGTTATCGTATGAAGATGGTTTTATCAAAAACGCTAATGAGTGTCTTGTTGCACAAGGATCAGATTTCGTATTAGATGATTTTCACAAACTTCTCTGTTCCATTTCCAACTCTAACAATTAAAGAGACTTAATATTCTTATTCTAACGGGAACTACAAATCATTACGTACAACGCATAAATTTGAAACGTTACCTATATGCTGAGCATGGCGGTATAGGATTAAAACACGTGATCCTAATTACAAATGCTACAACAAAATTGAAATATGCAAATAAGGACCGAAGGCTAACACGTGAAGAAGTCCGTCAAACACGTCATTAAATTACAAACGAGGCACTTTGATAGTGTGATTCTGAAACAGATAACCGCACGACCTTATTGTTGTTGAAGTTCAATTGTTGGTCACCTTTCGACAGTTCAAACACAAGTATATTTGCTCCACCATAGTCCATATACAATTCTTTTTTTGTACATCTTAAAAATGATGCTTGGACAGTTAAATGTTTATTTGCAGAGTCTTGCAAGCAATTGAAGTAATGTTTCGAATAGCGGTTGTATTTCGAAGCTGGATCCCATGGTCAGATTTCTCTAAAAACAAAATGAGTTGTAAAAATGTATACTTCGATGTTCCATTGCATTTAACAGTTAAGGATTGCAAACAGAGTTCGAAAAAGACTAACAAAAACTAATTTTAGAGGTTGAAAAGCAGTTAAAGTTTGTTTTTTGAAAAAGTGGTGAAGATAATTAGTGCAGTCTGATTTACCTTCAGCTCTAAAAACAACTAATAAGAAAAAGAAACAACTGACGCATATATATTCAAGCGTCAAACCAGGAAACCTTGCCAAAGTTAGCATTAATTTGATACCATTTCAGCTAAAGTTCTAGGTGAAACCAAACAAAAAAACTTAAACTGGATGGGGATAGTTTGGCATGGCATTACAACACTATCAATAACCTAAGTCAAATAATGATTCTTCGGACGAGACTCTTTCACTGGAAATTTTTGTCTACTTTTTTATTAATTTTGATCCAGATCTAACCCAAACTCAAATTCTTTCTCCAAAACTCACTCTAAAACTAACCCAAATCTTAACCCTTAAAAAATCACGAAAATAAGACATATTAAGTCACAATCTGAATCAGCCTCTGATTGTTAGAAAAATGCCTACAGAAGGGATTCCAACCCATGCCCGAAACAACCACAGACATATACTGGCTTCAAAGTCGCAGCAGTTTTTCAACGCAGGACAGACATAAGACCATGTGAGCTTGTTGACCTACTTTCTTCATGATCTTAAAAAAGGCAAACAAAAAATGCAAAGATGAATAATGAAAATTTTTATTTCACTCACTTTAACTTAAAAATTTCCAGTGAAATCATCATTCATAGAATTCTTTTCACACCACAGTATAACTTTTCATACCAGCATAAACTGCCAAAAAAAATTACCAAATATCAGTAAGTATGTATTACTGCGACACTAATTCTGTCACCATTACATAAATTAGAATGTCTCTTTAGTATGTGTGATCTATAGCTGATCAACTAAAAGTTACAATACAAATAAGCACAGCAAATTGGCAGTTAGACTTGATGCAAAGCTACTTTGGGGACTATTTGCTGATGCTAGTTAATCGAACGCTAACGCATTCGTCTCTGGAGCGTGAGGTCTGAGGTTCAAATCTTGGGTCAGTGAAATTGGCACAGTGTTGCCAATCACTTGCCATCTGTGCAACATTTCTTTGAAGGGTGCATTGTCCAGGCTCAATGATGCAAAGATGGGCCCGCCAACTCATTACACACTTCTGCATAATACAACAAATAAATAAAAGATTTAAGTTGGTGAATGTTTGTTTACATCAGCGTTCACAAATTGTTGCGTATGTCCCCCATGAAGACTAGCAAACATTGCAAAAGTGCAATTTAGGCATTTTGCTGTTTCCGGTCTAAACGCACCTTTGATACATATAATCTTTTCAATGACTATACAATCAATCAAGTGTGTTTAATAACAAAATCAAAAAGGTTAAGAACTTTTTAGTTTGATGAAATGCCTTGTTAACAGTCTTCCTTCAGTATCTACAAGCAAAGACAGATACTAATGTCGTGCATTAAGACCTGCTCAATCATGCCTCACACTGCTTTCAGACCATACCGGTAATTGAAAAGTGCAAGACAAACCTTCAATATCATGGACCAGCATTACAGTCATTTGTTAGTAACTTTCACAAAATCACTGCAGATTCTCAATTTGATACTGCACTGTACACGTTTAACAAAAGCCATCTCTGGCTACAACTGTTTCAAAAATAAAACCAAAGTATGCACAATAAACATCAACGCAACATAGGTTATCTACCTCAATTCAGATTCCCATTTCTGGAACAACTCCAGCAAGAAGATCAAATATCAGCCGGGGTAGAAGAGTGCATGGAGCAGGAAGGCCACCAAAAATTTCCAAGAAGACCAAATCAAGATGTCAGCATTCGATTCAACAGTGCTCTAACAAGAACGTCATGCTTGGGAAATCCCACTAAAAAAACAAACTAGGTTAAATTGGAAAAGACTTTATATACCAGATTTTTTTCTGTGGTCCTTTTCTGCAATTTGTGATTAAGGGTGACTTTGATACTTTTTGCATCATAAACCATTCAGTAATTTGCTATTTGATCAACCTCAAAGTTTCCAAGTAAATCTCTTTTAGGTATGTAAATAAGCAGTCATTGATCATATACCTCAACAAATTAACTACTGTTTCAAGACCATTTTAACAGTAAAAAACTGCAAACGCTTTCAAACCATGATGCAATTTAAATCCCATTATTTTGTTAATAAGACATAATATATAATACGAAGTGGCTAGCATTACGTTATGTAACGCCCATGAAGAGAATAAGAGAGTAAAGAGTGAGTGCTCATTTACTCTTTTTTGTTTTTTAAATTATCGTTAGGGTTTGGGTTAGATTTTGAGTTTGGGTTAGGATTATCGTTAGGGTTAGACCTAGGGTTAAAGTTAGGTTTAGGGTTGGGGTTAGGGTTAAAATAGCGATTTTCTTTTTCTTACGTAATGTAACAGCAGCCTCTGCCTATATAATACGCTAAATTGTTAAATACCGGTATGTATTAAAGGACTAAATATGAACTTTGCTACCTAAAAACAACACCTACCTACCAGCTCAAACAAATCCAATCCATACAGTATATCACTATTGCATAAGCTGCAAACTCTGTATTGGTATACTGATGCACTATCCAGTTGGTAAAACCAAAGTTTTCATTAGTCCATGTTCACAATTCCACAAAAAATCAATTTAAGATTGCATACAAGGCTTGTTTTGAACTGCTATAACCAAAACTCTGAAGTGTTAGAGCAGTCATGTTTTTCAAATTCGATTGTTAGTAGGCTTTGACTGAAAAGAAAGCACAAATACAAAAGATGATTGGAAGAATCCTTGAAATGTAGTACAGATGCTGGATGCTTGATACTTCTTGAAACTTTGGCAAACAAACCTTATAGCTTCTTTGTTTACTGTTAAGCATGTACACAATCAGTATTTTTTTCTTGCCAATAAATTGTACAGGATATCATTGCCTGCCCACACTCTACACAAGAAATGCAATTTTCCGTCTTCATAGGTCACATACTAATGGTAAGAACAGGAATCTATATTAATTACAAATGGTTTGGACTGGTTACCACAGATCACCACAACAGAACATACCTACGTTTTAAAAATAAAATAGACTACAACATGGGCATATCAAAAAATTGATCTACTTGTATACTATGCTGGGTAACATTTTATGCCTGCAACACAATTTTGTATGTTGAATAATCATAGAGTACAACATGTGAACATTTCTTAAGTTCAACAATCTAATACCTATTGTGTAAAAAAATTAGGGTACTAAACTTTCTATGAGCAGGTTAGAGACAAACGATTTAGGCTACTTAATCTGAGATGTACCGGTAGAAGTAGCTAGTACCAGTAGTAAATTTGGCGTTACCATTGTCTACACTATCAAGAAATTGCCACAATTAACTCAGGTTCAACACCTTAAAATATGTAAACAGCAAAATAAACCTACCCTACACATCTGACATAGCCCTAGGTCTTCTTAACATTTTGATGTTAACAGTGCACATCAAGCCAAAACCGAGAGCGAAGTATAATATCTCAAGGATGGTGTAGTTGGCATAGCACAGAATCGGTAAGTACGCCAACGTTAACCGGTAACCCTGAACTGAATAGTGAACTCTCAACCTAACCCCTTACTACTGTATGGCTATATCATACCTCCATAGGTGGGCAAGTTAATGCAAGACGTTAGCTTTGTTAACCACTAGTTCGTTAACAAACATCACACCTCCGTTAACGTTAATTCGTTATTTTCAGCTTAGATTAACGGAAGTTAATACAGTCCGTTAATCCGTTAACATTTTGCGGGTAATTTACATTTCTTTTTTATTCACTCGCTTCTAGAACATGTACGGTATTGACGCTGTTGAGCTGATTGTAAGAAAAAATTTATTGCTCTGGTGGTCTTTTTGTGTTTTGGTAGTTACATTTTACAGTCTAATCTAATTTCACGATAAAAACAAGTTCGAATGCACAATCGAAGCTGCGACCTGAAAATCTTTGGAAATTGGGAACAGCAATAACTAATAGACCTCTGAGGCTGCAGGTTATTATTTGCCTCAAAAAAGAGCTCCTTTCTTTGCTTTCTTCTATAAAACTCATGCTAATATGCAACAAGTGTTACCAGAGCAAACTGGTGTGTACCGGTACGATGAATGAATGGTGCAAGATACCTACAAAGAAAACCTTAACGGAAGTTAACAAAACTTAACGGAAGTTACTTTAGTCCGTTAGCAGCACTTAACGGAAGTTAATTTAGTCCGTTAACATGAAAAAACTTTTTAACGGATTAACAAGTTAATAAAAAAGTTAGCTTTGTCATTAACGGATTAACGATTAAAGGACTTGTGCCCACCTATGCATACCTCACCTAGGCTACTATGCTTACTGAGACCTACCAAAATCCAGAAGCTATTTGTTTAGACTTAGGAGAAATTTAATTTACTTACTACAGTAGTTACTCTGACCATCGAACAGATGAATCGACTGACTAACATTAACTGAATGCAAGAGTGACGCTGTTTACTGTAAGCTAGTCTATTCTGTATCAAAAAATCAATTATTTGGCTATTATCTGCCATTTACGAATAGTAAGTAAATATACATAACATGATTAAAACTTTGAATTGCACTAACATCATCGTTATCTGACTACCATCACATTAGACATCCCTGGTATGATATTAGGCTATTATTTAAATTTTATACCAGTATCTAGTAGGCCTAATATAGCAACAATTGCTCAGACTCGAGTCAACAGCTTAACCGTGATGCTTACAACAACTTGTCAGACGCTATCTAGATACTAGGCTAACTAGATACGCTAACATATATTAGGCGTATTTACCTTAATCACTAACCTATAAGCTAACCTACCTCTTGCATTAATTTGCCTGTGAATCCAGCGGATCAAGCCAAAGTGAGCGCGGAGTATGGATAGGATGCGGATGTGACGTAATAAATCGTGCAAAACCATGGTAGAAAAAAAAATTTCGCATGCCGGATCCAGACTGTTAGTAAAAACAGGATATTTTTTGCTAGAATTCTTTTTTGTTAAAGCAGATAACTCTGACACCATACTTCTTAATTCTGTCATTTGATCAGACAATTTTTGACTTTGATATTTTTCTTCTTTCAGTTCCTTCACTTCTTGTTTCAAGGACACTATATCTGTCACAATAGTGCCTGCATCAATATTCTTTACCTCCAAAGAGGGAAAGTGACATTTTTTTTGTATTTTTATATATTTAACTAGATGGGAGTTTGCCAGCAAACCCAGTGAACGACCGACGCAAAGCTAATGCTGTGACGCCCAAAAGTACTTTTTGTCTACCGTAAAATCAGCAATTATTCAAAAATATCTGATTATGGAACCTCCAGAAAAGTAGAGTCAAAATATTTGTCAGTTAAATATCTCCTGATATCATAAAGCACTGGCACCCTAGCTTGAGTCGTTCAAAAATTGATTTTTGGGGGTCTATTTGGGGGGTCCCTGGGGGGGTGGCACCCACAAACTATGTCAAAATATTTGTCTGTTAAATATCTACTTACATCATAAAACACTGACACTCTAAGTTGAGCCATTCAAAAAATTGATATTTGGGGGATGGCACCCCCAAACTATGTCAAAATATTTGTATGTTAAATATCTACTGATATCAAAAAAAGTAGAACTCTAGCTTGAGCCATTCAAAAATTTGATTTTTTGGGGCCCCATTTTGGGGGGGTCCCCGGGGGGGTGGTACCCCCAAATCATGTCTAAATATTTCTCTCTTAAATATCTACTGATATCAAACAAAAACTGGCACCCTAGGTCAAATGGTTAAAAAACTTGCTTTTGGGGGGGGTCCATTTGGGGGGTCCCCGGGGGGGTGGTACCCCCAAATTATGTCAAAATATTTGTCTCTTAAATATCTACTGATATCAAAGAAAAATGGCACCCTAGGTTAAATCGTTAAAAAATTTATTTTTGGGGGGGTCCATTTGGGGGGGTCCCCGGGGGGGTGGTACCCCCAAATTATGTCAAAATATTTGTCTCTCAAATATCTACTGATAACAAACAAAAACTGGCACCCTAGGTTGAGTCGTTCAAAAATTTGATTTTTTGGGTGTTTCCCGGGGGAGTGGTACCCCCAAACCATGTCAAAATATTTCTCTCTTAAATATCTACTGATATCAAAGAAAAATGGCACCCTAGGTTGTATGGTTAAAAAAATTTGTTTTTGGGGGGTCCATTTGGGGGGGTCCCCGGGGGGGTGGTACCCCCAAATCATGTCAAAATATTTGTCTCTCAAATATCTACTGATATCAAAAAAAACTGGCACCCTAGCTTGAGCCGTTCAAAAATTTGATTTTTTGGGGCCCCATTTTGGGGGGGTTCCCGGGGGGGTGGTACCCCCAAACCATGTCAAAATATTTCTCTCTTAAATATCTACTGATATCAAAGAAAAATGGCACCCTAGGTTGTATGGTTAAAAAAATTTGTTTTTGGGGGGTCCATTTGGGGGGGTCCCCGGGGGGGTGGTACCCCCAAATTATGTCAAAATATTTGTCTCTCAAATATCTACTGATATCAAAAAAAACTGGCACCCTAGCTTGAGCCGTTCAAAAATTTGATTTTTTGGGGCCCCATTTTGGGGGGGTTCCCGGGGGAGTTGCCCCAAAAAAATTTCAGGAGATACAATTGCGTATGTACCTCAACAACTTCACACAAAAATTAGATTTCTATGTTTTGTGGTTTAGGAGAACTCGAGCGTACAAGATTTAGGAAGAAAAAAAGGAAAAAAAAGGAAAAAAAAAGGAAAAAAATAAGAAAAAAACCTCATCGCGGCCAAAAGTGGGTTGGTAGGGATGAAAGGATATCTTAAGACATATAACCATGAGAAATATTTTTTGCCGTACTTAAGCCGTTTTTGACTTAGACCGCTTTTTACGCCAAACTTTCGGGGCGGTTTTCGGGTCATAAACCCGAAGTCACGTGACCGATTGCCTCGAAATTTGGTACAAACATAAAACTCATTAATCTCAAACTGCTGTCAAAATTTCATGTAGTTAGACCAAACGGTTCTCGAGTTATAAGCAAAAGTCTGAAATCTCGTACTCGTTAGTTAGAAAATGGCCGAGTAAAAACAAAGGAACACGCGACGCGAGCGCCGGTCGTTCCAAATAGCGTTAGAGATGTTAATAATTATAGACCTATAGCTTTAGCTTCGACTTTTTCAAAACTTTTTGAATTAATTTTGTTAAAGTATTTAGAATCATTTCTACATGCTTGTGACAATCAGTGTAGATTCAAATCTGGACATGGCACAGATTCTTGTGTATTTTTGCTGAAACAAGCCATTGACCGTTACAAGCAACATGATACTCCCCTGTATGCAATTTTCCTGGACTCCTCGAAAGCTTTTGATCGAGTCTGCCATTATATTTTATTTCAGAAGCTTATTGAAAAGCAGGTTCCTTTAATTTTGGCGCGATTTATTATGTATTGGTATAAAAACCAAATGATCACTATTAAATGGAATAATGTCTTTTCACGCTGTTTTTCCATAACCAATGGGGTCAGACAAGGTGGCATTTTGAGCCCTTATTTGTTCAATATCTACATGGATCAGCTTTCTGTTAAGTTAAATCAACTGGATATTGGTTGCTGTATTGGGGACAAGTGTTTAAACAATCTTATGTACGCTGATGACATTTGCTGCTTTGCTCCTAGTTTCAAAGGCTTACAAAGGCTTGTTGATACTTGCGTCGAATTTGCTGCAAAGCACAATGTTGTCTTCAATTGCAGGAAAACCAAAGCTATGTATTTTCCTTGTAAATTCTTCAAAACCACTGATCATAATCTAACTGTGAATGACCAGCATGTTGAATTTGTGAATAGTATTAAATACCTTGGTGTTACAATTAGTAGTGTTCTTTCTGATGAACTTGATATTAAAGCTCGAGTAAGATCTATATATTGCATAGCTAATATGCTTCGTACTAGGTTTTTCAAATGCTCTGTTAATGCAAAAAACATTTTGTTTCGTTATTTTTGTTCCTCTATTTACGGCATCAATCTTTGGTGTCGTTATCCTCCGTCCAGTATAAATCGTCTTCGTGTAGCTTACAACAATGCTTATCGTATACTTTTTAATCTCCCTAGAAGAATACACATCAATGAAACTATGGTTAATAACGGCATCTCGACCTTTTATTCGTTAATGAGAAAACATACTGCAAATTTCATAATAAGATGTAAGCACTCTCCAAACGCTTACATTCAACAAATTTTTGGCTCTGCATGTTTTCTTGATTCTTATTTTTCAGTACATTACTCAAAATTACATTTTGGCTAAATTAGCACGCATGTTTATGCTTTGTGTTGTGCCTGATAAATTTGTTTGTGTGTTTTTGTTTTTTCGCGTTATTATGGACCTTTGTTGAGTCTGACACAAATAATAATAATAATAATAAAAAGCAGAAAATAACAAAATGACTGAAAACTTTTTCCATATGCGCTCAATTTACAACTTTTTCTGCACCTATCAGCCTATTTTGCATTGCCTCCAATTGTTTTTCAAGCAAACTTTCCCCTCCTTACAAGGTGGCGTAAGTGACAAGTTTAAATGCACGAGCGCTTTCAGACTATGTATATTTAGTGACTATGGCTAAATTAGCATGCATGTTTATACTTTATTTTGTGCCTGATAAATTTGTTTGTGTGTTTTTTGTTTTTCGTGTTATCATGGACCTTTGTTGAGTCTGACACAAATAGATAAATAAAAATAAATAAATAAATAAATAAATATTTGTTTAATGTTTACGTGCTGTCTGGCCTAAAGGCTACCAGCGCGGAAGCCTAGGGAATAGCCATTAGCCACCAGAATGGCAACTACTTAAAACAAGCAATGTCATCATCGTCATCATATCATCATATTTATTTATTTACCAAGTGACGTCATATCACAAGAAAAAACTGCATCTTCCTCTAGGTCTATCGCCAAAGCATCGAAATATGCAATTCCTTTAAAACCAACACACAAACTTGCAGAGTCAAAGCGATATTTAGTCACTTGGGGAGAAGACAGCGAAGGACCGAAAGGTCATGTAAGTCTACTGATGATATGATCTAAGTCTACTGATGATAATGTGAAAAAGTTGTCATCTAAGTCTAATGTGAAAAAGGTCATCTAAGTCTACTGATGATAATGTGAAAAAGTTGTCTTCCCACAGGAATCGAACCTGGAGCCTTTGGATTATCGGTCTCCACTGCTCTTCCTCTTGAGCTCGAGAAGACGTCTTCTCGCATGCTTAATTTTGGCTATTTAAACCAAGCAACTTGTTTGTCCTATGATGTTACATGTTAGTAATAATTTGTGGCTCTTCCCTAGGCTTCCGCGTTGGTAGCCAGATAGCATGTAAAAAATTAAACGTTAAACCTCTCGCCCCGCAAACGTCAAAACATCAGAATTAAATTATTATTACGCGTTATGCTGACTTTTACGCAGTATCCGTTTCTCGTCTTTTTTGACAATTAAGATGAATTTTCATAGTATCCGTTTTTCGTCCATTTTTGTCCGTTTTTTATGTTTTTGCTTCTCCGTGAAAAAGTATGATTTTTTCATCCAAGTTTTATAAGTCCATTTTCGGTCTAGGTAGGTTAAACTATTACAAGCTGTGTTCCCTCTAACTTTATGGCTAATCGACGAGTGCCCAAATTTTCATGAAACAATTGCGCCCAAAGCTCTAAAAAGACGTTTTTGCGCCCTTAGTTTTGTACCAATCCAGTATTAAAGTATACTAAATGTCATGTTTCCACAAATTTGTCGATTTTTCTAAAGCTATGTTTACTATATTGCCAAAATTTATTTCCCCTTGCTCCATCAAATCGCCGATTTGCTGAAAAAAATCGGCTAAGTGGGAACACTGATTACAAGTATTACAAATCGATAAAAATTTTGTTCAAAAATTTTGTGTATGAACAATAAAGCGATACTCCAAAATAGAGCAGTAACCCTTCAAATTTTTTTTTCTCGGAAAACTTTTGTCCAATACTCAGTAGCCTACGGTATGTGACAGTGTGGTTAGAGCGGATATGGACATGTAAAAACGCAGATGAAAAAGCGAATACTATTTCACGGAAAAGCAAAAAGGTAAAAAAAACGGACGAAAAACGGATACTATGGAAATCCACCCATTGCTTTTACTTATTTTAGCAACTGAGTACTTGTAGGTTACAAATTTTTTTCAGTGAAACAAAGCTACCGTAACTATAGGCTAACTGAAATAGAAAAGTCGTACCACCAGTTATCTCACATTTCAGATTTTTGGGTTAGGCTTACGGCGGACAACCAAACACTGAGTGATCTGGTGATAGTGCAAGTTTAGTGTAACTTACCGTACTCTGTACTGCTAGTGCTAGTGCTACAATATGCCTACAGCAAGCGCATACAAGATACCGGTACCTTACAATAGGCTACTGGTGTAGGCTTATTGGCCTATCTGGTAGCCTATCGGTAGTTTAACTTTAATGCTTCTCTAGAGTATTGATAAGTAGCGTACTGGCTGGTAACTGACAGATGTAAAAAACTAGTCAAAGTTCTGGTACGGTATTCAATATTGAAATAGGTCTATTAATATGAAAATCGAATAACAACAGTTGTCAGGTTGTGTTTTTAAGTTATCTTATAGCATAGGCCTACTGTACACTAGTGTATAAACAGTAGGCTAGCCTAAACGAATGAAACATTATCGATCCCTTTCCTAATAAATCAAGATTCATTAAGATTGTCTATAGGTTGAAATGGAAGGAAGATTCAATTCAATTGAAATTCAAAAATGTTGTCAATGAAAGCAAATGCAGAATTACGATGTATTTGAGTTGGCAGTGTCTAGAGCACCAGCACCGGTTTCCGACATGAAATCGCTGCTGCATCCGCAGCACCGGTTGTTTCTTTTTGCTCTTCAATTTACTATCTGATCTCTCAAGCTGGCATCACTGCCTGAACCCTAACTCTAATGCAAGGTTCTATAAAGAAAGAAAAAAAATAATGCAGCGCAATTGTAGGTTCTTAATCCCAAGACTTGATAAGCGCGCTCAGTGTGAATCGAACCTGAATGCTACGCTTGACACGCTAGCGCACTTACCACTACACTACCTGGGCTTTGCATTTGATGTGTCAAAGTGCCTTATTTCAGTCGAATCAATGAGAAGAAAGCAATTTAGCAGGCTGCCAGTGCAGCGGCAATTTGGTATCGGAAACCAGAGTGGTGCAGCATACACTAGCTTTTGAGTTTGTGAATTTATGCCATTTGATTTAGACTTGCAAAAGTTGTTGCCTTCTTGCCTGTAGGTTTTACTTGGTAGTGGTATGCAGTCTGGCAGGGACATTGTTAAAGTATAGGCTAGCCTAGGGATAAGCCATCCGCTTTTTTTCGGTTCTCTGTGACTTTTGTATGAGCATGCATGCTCTCTCGCCCCTTTCATGCGTGTACTCATTAGGGTTAAGGGCTACATTTGGGGAATACTGTAGCTTAGATCGGAGAGAAGGAGAGAGTGCTTGCTCGCTCATACATGAGTCACAGAGCATCCGAAAAAACCGAGACGGCTCATACTTAACGACACCTGTCTGGCAGTATCGTACTGGTACTCTTCAGTTAAAATCTAGAATGTCATCAGCACACCTTTGCCCCATTAAATTGGCTGATATTGGTAAACAAAAGGAATTACGTATCTGCTAGCCTGTGGAAAAACTTTAACTGTCTAATTCTAAAACCGAATAGACATCTTTTCAGTTTTTGGTTGAAAATCAGAAATCCATATGTCAGATGTCATTGTTAGATCTTGATTGCTAAAAAAAAAAGTTACAATACCATCCCATTTCAATATTTTTAGAAAAACAACATCCATAAACACTGAACATTGGCTTTAGAATTAAATATAGAATATCTGGAAAAATTTAAACTGAGCTATGTCTTTTCGACCGGGTGTGCCCATGCCGATGACTAGACCATTGTATGCAACTTCAACAGGTTAGTACAACATAGCTTTAAAGTTGAGCTTTTAAAACTGTACAGTAAAATGTTCCTTTAATTTTAGATAGTGACTTGGCAGACTAAACTTGTGCGGTTAAATACACAAAGATCAAAGATTCTATAGTGACGTCACTTGTTCTTGGAAATTTTTATTTGATTATCACGGTTATAGTTAGGTTTTATTACAAAGTGTCTGCTTGCACAAAATGTGCGCCAAGCCTTTACCTTAATTTTATCACACTGAGCTGAGAGATTCCTTGAAAAAAATTGGACGCAAACTTTTATTACTATGGAAATAATTAAAGTTTTTTAAACTGTTCTTCATTCAGTAACAGAAAACAGATGATTATACTGCTCTATAAATTTTGTTTTTGAAAGCAATTTGTTTTTTTTGCTCTGAGTCACACTTGTTTTAACAAACTGACATTGCAGTCAATGTGTTAAAATCTGCTCTATAAATTTTGCTTTTGAAAGCAATTTGTTTTCTTTGCTCTGTGTCACACTTGTTTTAACAAACTGACATTGCAGTCAATGTGTTAAAATAAGCTTGTGATGTAAAAGATGATCGATTCTAGAATCATGTTAATTGATCATCTTTAACTATGGTTTATTGTGTGAGTGTTATTGTATTGTTGAAGATTTTGTCTTGTAAATCAAATGTGTTTTTGCTAGTCTTATAGCTATATAAAAGTCAGTAGTATTCTTCAAGTTAACATCTAAAAGTACAAAAAATGACTGCACTCAAAGCCAAACTAGTGTGTTGAGTTACTGACAAAAAAGACTGCACAGTGGTAGCAATGTTATGTTAAAGTTCAGAGTTACAGGTTGCTAGTATAACAAGGAAAATTTATGTGATGAACAAGACTTGAAAGGTTTCATGAAATTGAAGTTTAGATAATTTTATATTTTCAGGTGCAATGATGGTTCAAATGGCTCCTGTTCGACCAGTTACAATGGTAATTAACATTATCTTGCTTTTTACTTAATAAGCCTCTTTGTAGCTTTATTTTGAGATGTTACTCAGAATTTGAATTATTACGAAAATGGCCAATAATTGACATGTTTCATATTAAAATGCATTTAAACCTCTTTAAGAAACCACCTTGGCTAGGTGCCATGTTTCTCGTCTACCACATTTTATTAGTTACAAAACATCATTTATGGGTTGGAAAGAATTTACCGTATATTCCCTCATATCTCGCATTTAAGCCGACTCAAGAAAAACAGCCCTAAAACGGTGATTTTATAAAATCCGTATATAAGCCGACCCTACAAATCTTAACACGTCGTACGCACCCTTCCACAGCAAAAAGTTGCAAAAAATAATAACAAAATGATAACCATTACTTTTTGCGTGTATGACCAACCAACCACAGCTTGGTATTATCATGTGATTGAAAAACCAATAGCGCAACAGTGTCCAAGTGCACATGCTGTTTTGCGTGTGTGCGTGGACGCTCTTATCGCAAGAGAAAAGGAGAAAAGAACAGAAAAAAGGCGAATTGCACGGGTATCGTTGCATTTAGCATGGTTTAAGTTGTAGTTGCTTCAATTAAGTTAGCATAATGTCATTTCACTTGAGTACGATCCGAGTTATGCGCATAAAAGCCGACTCCTTAGTTAGGCAACTTTTTTTTGGAGTTCTAAGCTCGGCTTATATGCCAGGATATATGGTACAAACTTTTAAAGTGACTTTGACAAACTACTCAATGACAAATTAAGGGAACTGGAATAAACTCAAAATAGGATTCTGTTGATACAACAGAAATTGACCATTTAAGCAAACTGACAAATTAAACAAATCTTGTTGAATGTGGTTTTTGTTATTCCTGTAGCTGATGGCATTAGTATAGATTTTCAGTTTGTTTTATGTATTTGCAGGTTCCAGTTTCACAGGTAATGGTGACACCAGTTATGCAACCTGTTCAGTCACAAGGTTTTGTCCCAAATCAAGGAATGCCCCCTGGCAATAACCAGTCCCAGCCAATGAAGTCTGCAAATCCAAAGGTAAATTTTATTAATGGTGGTATCATATTGGTACTTTGCAACGTTTTGGACCAGCCCAAGCAAAATTGAACGCTTAGGTTTCACTATTAATCGTAACATATGTACATTGTACAACAATATTCCAACCACTATGCATTACTAAATTAAATTCTAGTGTGTTCATTGCTCACGTATGGTGAAGTTTTCCCATAGAATCACATTCTTGATGAAAATGTCTAAATGTTTGTTTGGTTTTGGTTTGTGTGTGAATGTATAATGTCAGATTTATGTGTATACCAATGTACAGGTTTTTTAAATTTTTCGGATCACATCACTCACCATAGCAATGCTTACTTCTGTACTTCTTTTAGAATTGAATAACTGCTTAATTTTATTCCTGCAGATCATTATCCAAGCTGAACCACAGAAAAATCCTAATTATACAAAATCTGATGAGAAAAAAGATGATGCAGTAAGTTTTATGTCAAATTATATTTGTGTAATTTAAAAAATTTCAGAAAAGAGTCAGTGGCTTCAGATTTGAAAAATGGCCTGTGGTAGCATTTTACTGGTATTTAGTGGCTATCATGTTTATATTGTTCTTGTTTTAAATGTGTTTATATGATTATATAGCCACTAAATACTAGTAGAAGTTGACTACGTGTACAAGCTGTGTGGGTTGGTCTATCTGAAGTTATTTGAATGGCAACGTTTCAAAGTTTAGTATTAACAAGATAGAACTTTTCACGTGACAGCTGTTTGCATTGGCAAGACTTTGTAGTATAAGCCTATTTTTAAGCTGTCATCATGCATGCTGTATACCATAGGCTGATTTGTTTGATTTTTCTAAGCAGTTTTGTAACGGTGTAAAGGAGTATTTATCTTTTTTGCTTATCAGTAATAACAAAGATTTTAGCCTAGAATTTAAATGGCTATAAAAAAACAGGCAAGAATTTTGTCTCTTAAACACTATTATGATTTGCAATTCATTATGTAGAAGTGTGAAAAATTTTAAATGTTTGTAATTATGTTCAGGTAATGCTAAGGAATATTATTGTTTTCAGGCAACTCAAGAAAATGGTTCAGAAGATCCATCAATTACTGTATTTGTTGGGAACATAACTGATCGTGCCTCAGATGCAATGATACGACAGATACTCATGGTTAGTTTATTCTTGAATCTTGATACTCCCAAAAGGATTTTAAATTGAGATTCCAACGTTTTAATTTTTATGAAGATAAGAAAATGGCTTTCTCTGTTTGCAACATTTAGAACATAACAGAAACTTAATTTCCCATACAAATTCTGTAAGCAAATAAACAACAAACAAATAAAAGCTATTGGTATGTAACACATATGCAGGAAGCTGCAACGTAACCAATTAAATGGTGTTCAAGTCAAGCAGCCATCCATAACTTTTGGATTGGTGCGTTTAAAAGTTTTTATGTTTTCTGTTATCCAATAATGTTGTTACGTTGTAAATGGCTGTTTGTTTTTTAGAAATGCGGTTCTGTTCATTCTTGGAAACGCGTGCAAGGAGCTTCTGGAAAACTTCAAGGTGTGTTAATTAAATTTAGAATTGTCAGATTTTGAACTGAGTGTTTTATCAAAGCAGCTTCGAATGACTTAAAATTAATGACATTTGATATTGTATAATCAAATTCATGATTGCTTGGAAGTACTGTATATCTGTACACTATGATTTGTCTTTTTCTTAAATTAGTTGTTGTTGTACCTGCATGTTTACGAGTTGCATAATTCACGTATTCTTCTGTCTTAGAGCAAACGCTTTCGTTTGGATGAATCTGTGCACTGTTCAAATATTACGGTAGTACTAAGTGCTTGGGAGGAATTTGTACCAACGTAGTGAGCTTTCCAGTTGTCCAATGTTTTTTTTTTTATTTTTTCGAAATCTTGTTTAATGAATTTGCTGCTTGTTTGAAACCTCTACGCAGAGATAATCACTGTAAAGCACCTTTTCCAAGAATGCAACATCATGGCCAAGGTGCAGGTTGAACCCAGATCATGCGATGATGCATTTTTGTTTCAGCTTTTGGCTTCTGTGAATACAAAAACCCAGAATCAGCCTTACGTGCAATACACATTCTTCATGATTATAAACTCGGAGACAAAAAGTTACTGGTAAGCAAACTGATTCCCATGGTAGATAACTAAATGTACTGAAATGTTATCAGTTCGATTATGAAGTGCCAAAAATGCAATTCATTAACATTGGAAATATTTGACAATAACCAAAATATGCTACTGTATCATTACAATAAGATTTTGTGTTTGTATTATTCAGCGTTGAAAATTATCATTTTTGACTCGTTTTCGTATTTCTAGGAGCTTATTTTTTCATCATATTATTTGATTAACAGAAAGGTTAGAAAATAGTGCTGGAAAAATAAAATTGTTTTACTACTATTTTATATGTTAAAAATAAGAATATCTTCGCTAATTGTGGAAAGTTGGTGTACCCAGTTGAACAAGGAACGTGATAGATATTTACTGGCACATGGACAAACATGCCAATTTTTTTAGGTTAAAGTAGATGCAAAGACCCAAGACGTTATTGATGAATGGAAAAAGAAGAAAGGGATGGCGGTAAATACTAATAATTTTTCATATCTGTAGTAAATATCAATATCAGTAGTATATAGGCCTGTGTTCTCTCTGACTTTATGACTAATCGGCGAGTGCCCAAATTTTTTTAAACAATTGTGCCCAAAGCTCTAAAAAGACGTTTATGTGCCCTAAATTTTGTACCAATCCAGTATTAAAGTTTACCAAATGTCAAATTTCCACAAATTTGTCAAATTTTGTAAAGCCACGTTTACTATATTGCCAAAACTTGTTTCCCTTTGCTCCAACAAATCGCCGATTCGCTGAAAAAAATCGGCTTAGTGGGAACACTGAATAGGCTATAGATTCAAGTTGCGACAGTTGATGAACCACTGAACTAGTGTTAGTGACACATTAATTTAATTTCGTTTAAAAAAATGTCTCAGAATTTGCATAAAATTTTTACGACATTAACGCAGTGCATTATCAGTTTGCTTCATTGCTTATGGCATTGAAGCCTCATCGCAGTTGGCAATGTCAGGAAGACAAATGACTTGTACCAGAGAAAAATTTGTGCCAGAGAAAAACGGCTACTTACACAGAAAATGTCACAGCTGTGGGGGCCAGTGAAACAATGCCTCAAATAGAAGCTCGTAGGTAATGCAATGATCTCTTGCAACCTAAATTTTGTCAGGTTTGAATGACATCTGTAGTTTCTAAATGAAGATCAGTTGAGCACTGTGAAAGTATTGCATAGCATAGTTATCGGGAAGTCACAGCTTAATGCTATCACATCATTATAAGTTTGTCTTTATATAGCCTAATGAAGACCATAAACTGCCTGGAATTGATGCAGCCTTGGCCAGTCTGAATGGAATCGTACAAGAATACCTGACAGAGTTAAGCATCCCTGCTGCACAAGTGGAAAAAGATGAAATTATCGAGAAAATTCAACCTGATCCTAAAGTCCGAGAGTCCCATAATGTTGAAGTATGATTATTAAGTTATTATTTGATTTGTGTGTGCTAACTGCTAACTTAAAGTAGTTGCAAAGATTGATAACTGCCGTTTATGGGAATTTATTAATGATTTGGGCTCGGTTTAATGTACCAGGAGAGATTAGTTTTTGTTTCTAAAAATTAACTTTGTGTTATGACTCGTGTGGAAGATATTGCAGCCCATTTTTGCTGGGGTTATAAGCTGTGCCAGCATCTCCATATTATGCAATATCTTTAACCTTCTTCTGTCTGCACTGTTTACTTTTTGTTTCAGCAAAATCTTCAGGAATTAGAGCTGGAAGAAGAGCAGAAGAATTTTATCAGCAAAGAAATCAGACTGTTTCGAGCTACACAAAAGGTCAGCGTTTGCTCTAATAGTTTTCATAAATTTTGGTAATTCAATTAAATAGTTCTTTAATTCTTACTTCATAATTTGAACTACAATTATAGGGAAAACAATTAGTTTTGCTCTTCTGGTCGTAGTATTAAACGAGACTTGAAGACAACGTTTTTAAAAAAACATATCCATAAAAATTTCGCGGATTCAACTCTCAAGTTTTTTGACTTTACATTGGTTTACCATCAACGAGATTCGTTGTTGTTTTGTATTTCTATCCTTGTTGTTCAGTGTTTAGACGTACCTATTGCTTGCTTAATTAGCCCTTTAACAGTGCAAATAGGTAGTGGAAATCTTGCCTTATCTAATATCTATCCCACAAAAAGGAAATCAACATTGGAGGATTTGCAAAGAAGCTAAAGATCTCTTTCTTATGTTTCCATTGTAACACAAGATACTGCGGCAATCGTATGTTGTATCTATTATAGTATTAATAAGTGATTGCGCTTTGCAAAGCAGTTTTTCAATCGATTTAGAAAAGAAAATATGTGTGACTAGCTACAAAAAGTTTTATTGAGTGGTGGGCATCTTGCTGCTAATGAATTCCGCTATTTGGCCAAGTCAGTTTTTGCCCAGCATCAAAACCTTTTCTCTATTTTTGTAACCTAAAACCTCAAAAAAAGTTTGATTATTATGCGTCCACGACAACTGACCACTAACTAACCTTAACCCTAATGTTGGGGATCAGTTTGTTCGCGGTCAATTGGCGGCTGTCATTTAACTTGGTTCAGTATAGCATTAGGTGTTCTTATGTAAGTGTAGATTCCTGGTGGTTTTCCTACAGCTGGAAATTCATTATGTGTATGTAGATATTTAGTAGAAAATGACTCGCTTTTTTTAGCTCGTGAGAAAAGTAATTTGTTACTACGAAATTCAGTTGCTCTGTTGTGGACTTGCATATTAGTGTATGAACCAACCAATATTTGATCAATTTGCAAAGTGATGCCCACCACTCCCACAATTGCAAGAAAAGCTTTAAAACGTATTTTTCAAATATTATTACACAGCAATAATAAGTAGGATTGTAGTTGCAGAACTAGTTTTAGCCATTACTTTTTGCAGGTTGTGTTTATATGTTCAAGTTAAATCGAAATCTGTTAATCCAGATGCAGTGCACTGGTTATTCTCCTTGTCCACTTTAAAAGCAAACTTCTAGTTATATGGTAAGATCTACTGCCTAACCCTCTTTGCTGTAACTTGTGCAAATGTCCAAAATTCAAACCAGGTGTCTGTTTATGCTCTTAACGTTGGAACGTGTTCTAAAGTAATTGCAGTTACATTTTATTCACAAAGGTGAACAATTAGCAACAATTGATTAGATATGGAAAGCCAGGAAATTGAAAAACCGCAAAATAGGAATTCAATGCAAAGTCACTCACGGTTTGGCACCTGATTTCTATTTATTAACTTAAACATAAAAAAAACTGACAAATTTTTCCTAGCTGCAACGGAGAGGGGCATAAGAAATCCCTTGACGTAGGAAAATATCACAAAACATACCGATCCAATCCTTCTAGCTGCTACAGATTATGCACAGGAAGTATCTTGATTTATTACATGCTAGTTCAGTTTGTGAGTTGAAGTGATAAATTAAAGTTTTGGCATCCTTTGGAGTTCATTACGTTGGTTACATTTTAAACTACACTTCAAATTAAATTCTTGGTAAATACAACATTTTGAAAAAGTCAATGGGTAATAAATGCTTTAGCTTAGTGTAGATTATTGGATGCAGGGTTATTTCTAAATGTATACAGTTCATCTTAACCTAGCGCTACTCGCTATCTCTTTCGTGATTGGAGTGCTATGTCAATTAAGAACGTAAGATGACCAAATTTATTTATATATTGTAGTAGCAAAGAATAGCGAAAACAGCATATGCTTGCCATAGTTTTGACTGTTCTTTTCTTAATAATTTAATTTCAACTTATACTTAAACTTTTGCAGGTTTAGTGACTAATCATTAAAGTAAAATACTCAAAATCAAAGATTGGCTGACCAGTCCTTGTTTTCAAGTAAATATACAGTGTTGTTAATTTTGATAAGTTTGATACTTCAGCAACATGATTTTCTAATTTTTGAAACAATTATTAAGGCATAAGCTAAAGCTAAAACGGTTGCTACACAATTTTATTCAAGTTGGAAAAAAGTGTAATAGAAATATACACAAACTATTTCCTATTTAAATTTGAAAAAGTTTTGCTTAGAATATTTAAATGCTAATATGATTAAGCGAAATTGTGCTAATGTGCAATGATAATAATAGTAAAAATCAATAATACTGTTCCAAACACTACATCGGCCAGTCTTTGATGCTTCCAAAAGTCTCCATGATTTCTTAAAGCTATATGAACAGAATCGATCGTTCACAGACCATAAAAATTAAGGTCTAAAAACAATAAACTAAAGCCCCCCACAGCCTGTTTCGTTTTCTTTAGATTTAAGACGAAACAGACTGTAAGGGGTTTTAGTTGATTGCTTTATTTAATGTTTTATGGTTAAGAATGTTTGATTGATTGATTTGGTCAATCTTTAGATATGATCAGGACCAGATGCTGATGTTTGGAAGGCTTTTCTGATAAATATGTCAAAAATACTCTTGTTTATTTCAACTCATTGGTTACCTGGTCTTGGTCGAAGTCTTCGATTTAAAGCTTTTCTTGCTTTTAGGATTTTCTTTGAATAATCACGTTTGTATCGGTTGTATATAAAATACTTTTAGTTTTTTAGTGTTTTCGTAACATACATTTCATGCACCAACATACTCTACAAGTTTAACAGATCTGCACTAAAATTGCTATGGCACAAAATTATATGAAAATTTTCTTGCTTTATTTGCGTTGATACCTATGTACAAAAAAAACTACAGAGAAATCTGTAGTTAAAAATAGAGATGATTTTTTTTGAACGTTTTGATAGTAGACTAACAACTTTTCAAAATTTCTTTGTGGTCACAATATAAATGGAGCAGATCAGTTAATTTTGCAGATTGTTTTGGTGCATTTTTGGAATGAAGACTTCGTTTGGTTTCCATTTCTATATAATCATGAAAAAAATTATTCCCCCTTTTTGCACAGCAGTTTTTGCTTTAGAATTGCTAGCAGGTGAAGTTGAAAACTACCGCTACCGAAAACTTCTAAAAAGCAGGCCAAATTGTCCTAAAATCCAAAATCGTGAAGCCTTACACATTCTTTTCTCATAGAGTCGCATCCTAAATTCAGTCACTTATCAATGGTTTGTTAAATATCCCCAGTGAAATGTAGCAAAGACTTGACAAACTTTTGAAGTCTCTGCTGTGATCTTACTAGATTTCTAAAATATAAAAAAGTATTCAACAACTGTAGCCTATAAGCATGTCAGTGCAGATGACTTTAAAACGAAAATTATTTTTTGTCAACTGAACTACTAGAATTAGCCTTATCAGTGTACTACTATACTATGTTTGTGTTCAGTTTTTCAAAGCCAGTTACTGTAATAAGTCGAAAAAGCTGAATGTATTAACAGTAAAGAAAAACACATTTAATGTTGCTTCCGAGATAAAGTACGGGTCCTGTTCAAAATTTGTATTACAAGTATTTGCATCAAGTGATTGGTTTCTGTTAATTTGCACCAACAAAACAATGTAAAATAAACACAGCAAAGTTAGTTTGGCTAGAACACAGTTAAACATTATGTAGCGATTTTGAGCTATCGATGTTTGTCAACCAAAGTTGGTTTTTGTGTTGGTATGATAACATGCGTGGCTTCACTGACTTGATGCTTGCTCCAGTAGCTGATTGGTTTGCTTATGAGTTCTGTACGACGTGATCATTTTTACGCGCCTTTTGCAGCCGGTACATGTTTTTGTGCGCACGGCATGCTTAGTTTTGCGCTCTGCACTAAATTATAGACCTCTTGCATGTTGTTGTGCAACAAAGACTATTTTAAATGTTTTCTTGAAAATGACTACATTTCAAAAAGCATCTACAGATTTACTGCTTTCTATGGGTTATTATTTTAGTTTGGAGTGGTGTCAAGGTAGGATCTCTTTATTTTGATGTTAGTTTCTTATTGGAATAAGTAAGCAGATATACTTGTCAGTAAGTATTACTGATGGATGATCTCTAACTCTCGCTTTTTTGTCATTGCTTACACAGTATGAGTTGCATTTTTGCTAAGATTTAGTAACTGCGGCTTATTGGTCATTACTCATCATTCCTTTGCCGCGAAGTGTGCAACTGTACAGTGTACATGCTTTACGGATTTACCCATTGTTGAAAATTACTTGTACCATACTGCTAACTTCAAAGGAGTCAGAAGGACTAACTAACTGTTAAATCAACTGCATGAAATAGCTTATTATTCCTTGTAATGCAGTGCTTCTGCTTTTCTTTGCCTACGCAGAAACCAATCACCAGCTTAATACTCTGAAGTACATTTTTTGAACATTCAAATGTACGTCATACACTACATCGACAGTTTCGAAAATTGAATCAAAGTTTGATTTACATAATATCTCTACTCTGTTGTGCAATACACGACAATTTTGTTGTGCAATACACAACAATTTTGTTGTTCAATACACGGCAATAAGTCAAGTAGACATAAACCGATGTAATTCTTTAAATTATGCAGTTGGCATGATTTGTTTGGCTTCGCGAGTTTCCATCAAGAATCTATAAACCTCTACCGACTGTTGGATTTTCAGCATCAACATGTGTTAAGCAGTTAGTAACCTAATCTAAATCAGTTTGTAGCATTTTATGTGTTGATAAACTCGTTAAACACTGTTGTTGTTACTGTTTAACTTTAAGAGACCAAACGTTGTGGCAAAAATATCTGAGATTTAACTTTGTTTTTTACTGAAATCGATGTTTGTATTAGCTACTTTATATGGCACGTTGCATCGTGTTGACAGTGATTTCAAATTTTTAATTTTCAACGATGCTAATATATCTTTGAAACCAGTTTTCTCATAATACATGACTTTCCTATATTCTGTACGAATTTCTTTTTATATTAATTTTCTACACTTCGCTTAACTTCAACGTTAGTTATTTCAAACCATAAAACAGGCAAATTAGATGTATTATGGGTTTTAATGTTTCTTCATCCCACATTTTACCTTATCAATCTTGCCACTAGCGTGTTTTCAAGATAGAACTTTCTGTCTAAGGCTTAGCCGGTTAACAATGTTGTTCCCCAACGATAGATTGCTGACTCTGAGATAAATGTCCTAACAGAGGCATTGTATCGTTGTGTCTTTAGTACTTATTTCCCATTGGAGGCAAGCACTGACTGGTAGTTATCACTTACCCTTACCACTCTGGCTAAATAAAAATCACACCAAGACAAATATTAAAGAGATATTGCTTCCATTAAAATAACCAGGGATGCGGTAGTTAGTTTGCAGTGTACTTATTGCATATTAAAAATCATAATCCAGCAATTCATGTAATTGTTTTATATAATTTTGCCTATATTCTGAAAACACGCAAGGTGGCAAAAGTTGTTGTAATTTTTAAAAGAGGACTGCAGGCAAAACCAATGGGGTTTCTAAAGCTTGGATAATCGTATTAGATTAGGTCGACGTTGACTCCATCTTTCTTGACCCAACTATTCCAGAGATTTCCATTATTTTGCCTATTTCAGTTATATAAACCTTCTATAGTGCAACTAGTTTCCTCTTATTCTTATACAGATTAACTACTAAGTGACCTTTATCAATTTTTCATCAAAATGCAGGCAAAAAGACGACGACAAATCACTTACAGCATTGGAAAGTTAATATACAATACATCTATAAAATACCATACCATAAAAATTATGATAGATGAAAACAGGTCTAGTAAGCTACAGTTTTTTGGTCTACTTTTGGTTTGCGGTAAGTAATTTGCACTTTTAAGATCGTAGATGTTTTACACTTTTTCTTGCAGGTTTTCACTATTTTCTTGCAGGTAGAAGAGGTAAAAGTGGAACTTGGAATATAGGAACTCTTGTTGGAACCTAAACAACGGGATATACAGGATTAATTGTGTTTTAGCAGTGTATTTTTTGTCTTGATATTTGGTCGTTTGTATTAAAGTGGAACTTAAGCTTGCCATCATAGCACCCAATACAACTAACTTAGTATATACTAGTAATATCTTACAAATTCCACAGAAAATGCTCGAAATAAAAATTAATTGGGATTGCAAAGAATGGTGCAAACTTAAGTTTCATTGATAACATGAGTTTTAATTGACTTAAATATATTGTAGTGTTTCAGTATTGTTGTATAATACTGTGGTCCTACCAATCGTTTAGATCAGAGACTAACTGAAGTGTATTACAGAAACACGAAGAGAAACTGAAACAAGAGAAGGAAGAAAAGGAGGGCTCCAAGAGCAAAGAAGAGAAAGAAAAATCACGCGCCTCATCTCGGACCAAAAAGAGTGACAAAGAAGATCGTGACCGAAGTCGAGACCGAGACCGGGACCGTGATCGTGATCGAGACCGTGATAGAGATCGTGACCGTGATCGAGATAGGACTAGAGATCGGGAACGTAACCGAGACCGTGATCGTGATAGGTAATACTGTAGACTGTACTAAGTTCTTTACAAGCATTGACAAAAAAGTTTAGGACATACACTTTTTTTTTAAGTCGATTGCGGTTTAAAATGTAATCTACATTCAAAACGATATTAAGCGGCAGATCAAAAAAACTATGGCTTAATTAGGATGGCATAGAATCAAGATATTGCGAAGTTTTTTGAAGTTTTGATGATTCCACCAAAAGTCGCCAAAAAATTGGAATCTACACGTTAGATGGGATGGTGGAGGGAGGCAAAGAACCCGGTTTCCATCTAACTAGAAAGGTTTCGAAATGACTTTCAACGAAAAATTTGGGTTGTAGGATGATTGGAAATAATCGTCCTCGCATTTTTTGTTGGTTTTTGACGGTAAAGGTTAGGGTTTCTTTTACAATAGAGATTTGAATTTTGGTTAAAAGTGGATGGCGGATCAAAATTGATAAACAAACAGATAAAGTATTTTGGTAAAATACAGCTTGCGTAAAGAATTACTTTTTTAACGTTTAGGTTGTGATACTAACTTATTTCTTAGTAATGTTATTGGCTCTATGAGTCAGTATCGATTCCGTAAACTTACTTATCAACTCCAGGAAGCCGGTATTGACTACTTTCAGAATCCGTGAGTAAAAGTGTTCATGAGTCAAATTGTTAAAATCGTAGGTCTTCAAACGTTGGTTTTCCACAGACGTGCTCGAAGCCCAGTTCGAAGTAGCAGAAGATCTCGAAGCATATCACCGCGTCGTGAATCCCGCAGATCACCTATCAGAAGACGCAGTCGCTCTCCTGTAACCAGACCAGCCGCTGCTAGACGGTAAAAATATTCTGAATCGTCTACCAAAACGCCTCTTGAAAAGTCTAAAATTGAATTGGTTGTTTGCGATTAATATAAATGATGCCTTGAAGCATTTTGAGAAGACTAAATTTAACAAGTTTTCGATATTTTGTGCAAGGCTTGAGTTATGCGTCTACAATATTATTCGTAGTATCATAAATTTACTTAGATCTCCGCCGAGGCGTAGAACTCGTAGTCCGTTGGCAAAGCGGGGATCGTCGAGAAGTCCAGTGTCGTGGCGTCGTGGTGATGATGATGAGGAATATGAAGAGAAAGAAAGAAGAAAGTTGGAAAGAAAAATAAAAGAAAAGGAGGCTGCATACCAAGAGGTAAGAGAACCTAGAAGGTATTTATGAAGCAAGCTTAATTGGAGCAATTTTTGAATCCATATTTTGCACATTCAAAATTTGCAGTTAGTGTAAGACTTCTGTCATTAATGGTAGTGTTGTATTTGCAACAAAGTTCGGCAAAATTTTTTTTTGCTGCTAGCAGAAGCTAGTCACCTAGACTACCGTTATGTTATAATCACTAAAAGGACTTCTCTTGCCAATATACCAATACTCGTACTTAATAGGGGTATGTCGCATTGGGAACATTTGACTATAGTAAATTGTCGAACCTTTTCGCAGGTAATATGGTTACAAATGAGACAGCACTGTAATAGAGAATATGATGTTTCAATTTTTGAGCAGATTCTAAGGCAGCGATTCACTTGTTTGTCTTTTCCTCCTTTCCGAGTCTTTCCTTAGGCAGTTTCACATGATAAAGGGTAATGTTTGGCTTCTTTGCATTGTTGGTATGTTTTCTTGGTAACTACGAAAGAAATATTGCCACAATGACGGCCGTTAGCATTAAGGTGTTGTTCAACTGTTAGTTAACTTGAAATACAGGGCGGTTTGAAAGTGGCCCTGGACTGGTTGTAAAAGGTGATAATCGTTATATTAAATGGGTTGCTTTTTTTGTCTTCGGTGATCGGTTGGTGTTGTAATGGTGAATTGTTAGCAAAACTAAATTTAAGTCCTAAAATCATATACTGCATTTTATTCAATTTACTTCGTTACACAGGAAATTTAAGATAGTAAATTATTAATTATAAACTCATGATCGAACAGTTCGGAAAGACCCAAAGGGGATTTTCGAATCAAACAGGTATAATGCACCTAGTGGACGATTTTATCAGCCAACTTGAATCGAATCCCAATTCATTGGCTTCCAATGGGTCCAATTCAACTTCCAATGGGTCCCCGGTTACGCTGGTCTCCCCGGTAATGAAATTGCTGATATACTTTCCAAAGCTGTTGCCTCCCTGCCCACTGACGCAATCCCATGCCCTCTCTCCCCAGTCATTGCCAAAATCCGTTATATCCAGTACCACTACTGGAGACGTCTCATCCCCCACTCCTATCTAAACTACCAAGTCCCCAAAGTCTCTTCGAAGGAACTGCTCCTTTCTCGCCCTATTCGCTTTGAGCTTTCCCGGCTTCGCTGCCATGGCCACAGCCTTCTTTTCTCTTCATGTCTTCACAGGATCAGTCGGAAGGAGAATTCTACTTGTAGTGCCTGTAGACACCCTCTACAGGACCTCAATCATCTCCTCCTCGACTGTGCTGCCTCTGAACCTCTTCGTAAGTCTATCTTTTGATCCTCTCTCTCTATTCTTGACCTATGGTTCAGACCTTGGGGTGTGGACCGACTGTTGGGTCTCCGCGGAGTTCCTCCGCGCCCCCATCCCTCCGAAGGGGTCGGGTAGTACCACCACCACCACCACAAGCGTCGGTCGTTCATTGAGATTGCTTCTCAGCAAGCTACCATCTAGTTACTTCAAGGCTTTAGTCATATCTGGTTAAATTTGCTTTTGTTCGCTATTATCTTTGTTTATTTAGCGTCTACGTACCCTTGAAATGCGTGAGCGACGTCAAAAACGTCAGTACGACAAACGAATTGAACGAGAAAACGAGGAACGCAAGGAAATGGTGAAAGAGGCAAAACGACTGCGAGAATTTCTTGCTGATTATGAAGACGACAGAAGCGACAACAAATACTATGTGTAAGTTTTTTCCGCTTTTATTCTATTAACAGATTTAAGTTAGCTTGTTCTGTAGTTCTTTTTGAAGGAGTGATAATTTAAAAGTTCAAGTTACGCGAAATATTGACCTAGTTGTTTGAAAGAATGCCCCATTGTTTACGTAGTGTTCACAGTGCAGTTTGTGAGGGTTCAATGATCATTTTAACAAGCAATTTTTTTGCTGTTTTCTGAACTTGTAAGCGAACCGAATTTTGCAAAATCAATTCCTCGAACGCGGTGTGGGATTTGCACCACACCAACTTAGAATATTTTAAAAAAGTTGATTTCAAACATCAATTTAGCGGCAATGCGCTTACTAAGCGCTTACGTGAGAGAGAACGTGAAATCGAGGCCGATGAACGAGACAGAAAAAAGGAGAAAGAAGAGATCGAACTCCTTCGTAAACGCCTCTTGGAAGAAAACCACTCTGATCCAGCCTCCGCAATCGCAGAGGTTTGTGAAAAATTTAACAAGAATGATAATACCGATCAGTGGTCGAGTGGACAGAGCGTCTGCTACAGGAACGTTAGGCTGTGGTTTGATTCCCGGTCGGGTCAAACCAAAGACTAGAAAAATTGGTATTTACAGCTTCCCTGCTTGACGTTCAGCAAAAAGGGACAGTGTGAAGCCTCCAACGTGTGTGGTAGACAAGTAGGCAGGTGGCAGTTAGACTCAAAGACCGAAAGGTCTTTTCGCTGTCTTCAGGCTGAGGTAGCTTGGTGAATAAAATGTAATTGCAATTACAAAAACAAAGATCTGGTAAATGCTGATTTCAAGAATAAACTCATCATGTGGACGTTGAAGCACTAACATGTAATTTTAGCCCTCTGGGACCAGCTTTTTGCCATCGTTGTCGGGTCCACGACAACTGACCGCGAACACACTGACTGCGAACCAAATGACGCTGATTAGCTAAAAAGAGCGATCATAAGCATATTTTACTATCCTCAAAGCCATCTTGCGTAAACCCTCACTTTGTGACGAAATCACTGCGACGAAATCAGTGATCAAATCACTGTGATGAAACCGTTGGTTCGCGGTCAGTTGACCTGGCTCGATCGTTGTCTTATGGTCGAATTTCATGACATATCCGCACGATGTGCATTGCTCGTCTTAAGAGGTTTCGTGAATGTGCTGTAAGAGAATAATTTGTTTCATTTTTTGAGGAAATATAATTTAACATGATTTTTGTAAACGTCGCTGTCTCAAGGCCAAGCTAACGTGCTAAATAAAGGTGTAGTTACAATTACAAAACGTAGAGATACAATTACAACTAATTTTTAAAAATGTAGGTAATCGAAGAGAACGACAATGTGTGGAGGCCACTTATAGAGCCGGATACTCCTCCTCGCAAATCTCCATCTCCGCCCTCCCCCACTCCTGCTGCCTCAACCTCCTCTTCTTCCGATGAAGAATCCGGATCAGAGGAGGAGTCTGAGGTAAGGTCGTGTTTGTATTGAGCTTGTTAATATTTTATCATTCACTCCTTTCAACAGTTTTTCATAAATCAGTTTGAACTATGAATAATGACTGTAAACTTTGAACAGATATTTCATTACAGTACCGAGTCAGAAACTATTGTGTCGATTCAAAGCAACGCCCTGGTCTGTGGTTGCCATTCTAATTTCTTCAAACGTGGCCGATACAGCAAGAGTAATTTTTTGATTGCTTCACTTTCATCAGTTAATAACTGATCTGGGCCCGTATTGCTGGAATATCACGCTCGCATTAATAACGAGTTATTTTAAGAGACACTACCGAACAAAATACCCTACGCTATGCAAGTATGCAAGCTCAGCAATGTCATTCTCGCTTGGAAAGTTACTTCGAGCGATTGCAAAACACAGCCCGAGTAGAAAAAACACATTTTTCTTGCCAACTTAAGAAAGATTTTGAAGCATTCTTTAAATGTGTGAGAAGTTATTTTTGTTCAGAAATTTGATGGTAAAATGCTGGAAAGTTTAGCTGCAGCGAAGTTTTGCTGAAAAATAATTAAAATTGTCACCAAGTTTGGCATTAGACTGCAAAGAAGAAAGCGAATTGCATCGAAAACCATTTGCTGTATCAATTGATAAAGAAATATTGAGTAGCGCCAGTTGATAAAGAATTAAAGATAGTAACACTTGGATTTGGTCACTTTTGGAAAGTTAAAACTTAATGTTAATTACTGTTAATATACAGGGTGTTCCAAAATGGTTGACCCCATTTTAAATACCCATATCTCGGAAACTACTTGATGGATCATAATGAAACTAACTACGTTTTATGTTGAAGGTCATAAGTTTTATTGGTTAAATTTACAAAGAAAAGTACAAATATTTGTTGGTTCTACCACAGATTTTCAAAAATGTTCAATATGAGCGTCGCCTGTGACTCTGCACACATAGAGTCGGTATTCGAGCTCGTGCCAAACTCGCTGTAGCATGTCTTCGTTAACAGTTTCCAGTGCAGCTGTAATCCTCTGTTTCATTTCTTCAATGTTAGCTGGAAGAGGAGGTACGAAGACTAGTCCTTTTACATAACCCCAGAGGAAAAAATTACACGGAGAAAGGTTGGATGATTGTGGTGGAATGGTACCGACTCTACGTATGCATAGTCACAGGCGACGCTCCTATTGAACATTTATGAAAATCTGTCGTAGAACCAACAAATATTTGTACTTTTTGTAAATTAAACCAATAAAACTTATGACCTTCAACATAACATGTTGTTAGTTTCATTATGATCCATCAAGTAGTTTCCGAGATATGGGTATTTAAAATGGGGTCAACCATTTTGGAACATCCTGTATATGTTCACCCACCTACAACTCTTAGTGCACTTTCCGTCACTTAAAATTGAAGTATGGAAAAAGTTGTTTTTACATTCACCCAAAAAACTATAATTAAATTGCTATCGTTCCTAATTGTTACTCATCAGCAATCGAGGATTTTGCAAGCTTAGAGTATTAAAGCATGGCCTCGTATCTTTTTCAATAACAATTGCATACGCTTGAACGTATTATCTTGTACCGCAGCACAATAAATGTATTTATTACTTACTAACGCAGGTGACGTAACATCTTGCAAAGAAATTCGAGCGAGCATTTTTAACGCATGTTTGGCGAGACTGTTTGGAAATCGCATTTCGTTTAAGAAGTTTTTCGTTCGTCAGCGTCTTTTAGCGCACGAAAATGACCTTACGAGCATGCAAAACGTTCTGTAATGTTAGCCCAGATCCGTAGATTTCTGGGCGCGGGAATATGAATGTGTAGTATAATGTGTAGCTTAGTCGTATTTATTGCGTCAATTATTTCAAATAATTTCTCTATGCAGAAATCCGAATCTGATTCAAGTGAAGAGGCGGTACCTGTGAAAAAAGAACAGGTATGCCGTTTAGTTTCACTACAAAAGTTGTTGATTTAATTCAATGAACCGTGTTGCCTTATTTGGCTAACGCGCTTCAGTTTTTTTGCTACTATTGAATAGAAGAATCTAGCTGAAATAAATTGAGACCGCAGATGGGTTCTCATCGCTAGCGCTCGGGAAATATCTTTTGTGATGTGTGCCAATTTCTTAAAAATCCCAATTAACTGCAAGAAAATAATCATTAAAACATCTTTACAAACAGATTTTTGGGAAGTTTGTTCGCCAGCTGTTCGCGGCACTGTTAAGAGCGTTATGTTAGTGTTTTTAATATGAATGATTTACCCAGGATTTAAATGTTCGTTATAGATGCTACCTTCACTGCAGCCAGTTAAACAAGAAGAAGTGATAAAAGCTCCCGTTAATCCGGTAAAAACAGAGGCTGTAAAAATGGAGTTTGGTTCTCGATCTTCCCCTGTCACTCGTGAGTACTTGCAGCTTGATTCTGAAAATTGATCTGGTCTTCGGCAGCAAGCAATTCTTATTCTCCAATCAGGGTTGCCACATCCTGGAAAAGTCCTAGATTTTTTTTTGCTATCCTGAAAAGTCCTTGAATTTTGTTTAAAAGTCCTGGAAAATATTTGGAAAGTTTTCCCGTGATTTACCAGGACTGAATGTGTTTTTTTTTTTCGTAATAATTGATATCTTGTAATTTTACAAAGCCATTGTTGAAATAATTTGCGTTGTGAAGGTCCTTTGAAAAGCTTTGTTGTATTGTTAAAAGACAGGGCTTATTTGTACGCTGGCGCACAAGTAGAAAAATCGCTATCCCAGCCTTAACTCAAACTGCCACGCCAGCTCTAACCCTAACGTTAATTTTAATCAACCCAAGGTTAAAATTTTAACCCAAACCCTAACGAATTTTAAAAAATAAGAGAATAAATGAACACCCACTCTTCTGTTTTTTGCTCTCTTAGTCTCTTTAAACAGTTCTTACTTGTACGCTAGCGTGCAAATAAGCAATTCCTTGTTAAAATGCCAAAATTTGCACTTTGCAGTAGCGTACAGGATATACCGGCATAAATTATTGAATATTATGAGGTATAGAGTGAATTCTTGGAGAGTAATTTAATGTCATGCAATACTTTAGTAGCAGTATTACTGCCAGTGGGTAGCGGGCTATAGGATCCATCGACCTATTGACCAAAATGCAAAATGCACAATAAGAAAAATACGACGTTTTTGCACTTTACTTCTGGGCCAGTTTTTTGCAGTAATATTGACAGTTAAAGTAATTTAAAGCCACTTTTGAAACGCTGTTTAGATTAGGGGCTAATATTGGCCAAAAATCAAATCAGTAACAACTAACTAAAATGGCTAAAAATAAACAATCAATTCGATCGCTTGATGCAAAATACGTAGGCCTGTAAAAATTATAAGGGGTCGTCTATTCATTCAGTAGCCTATCAGTTAATTTCCAATCAGTGCAATCACTTCTCTGAAATCTTGTTTTATTAACCCATCCCCCCAAATTATTGTTCTCGAACGGTATAAAATACTGGCGATTTGGATTAATGCTTGTGAGTTTTTTCGTGGTAAGTGCTAATTTGTACTCTAGCGTGCAATTCAGCTTTGCTTATAGAGAACAGGAATGGGTGCTCATTTGCTCAAAACATAATTTTACTTTTTAAATTATTATCGTTAGGATCTAGGTTTAGATTTTGAGGTTGGGTTTAGGATTAATATTAGGGTTAGAGCTAGGGTTACAGTTAGGGTTAAGTTTAGGGTTTGGGTTAGTTAGGCCTAGGATGTTTTATATTTTATTTGCATGTTGGCGTTCAAATAAGCTCAGTCTTTTTCAAATGATTGGATTTTATGATTTACTGCTTGGAAATAAAGCTAGAACTGAAGTTTTATCATTAGCCATCACCCACATTTAGATGCCCATTTATGCAACCAGTTTAATCATGTTTTTGCAGTGCTAATTTTTATGCTTCGTTTTAAATGCATTAATCTTTAGCAAACTAGGTCTAAAATTAAGTCATTATTGCAAAAAAAAATAGCAAAATCTTTGGACACTGGTGGCTTTGCCCCCAGACCCTCAATGGCCTCCGGCGGCTGGGGGCTCCGCCCCATACACCTAGAGCATCCCTTCCATTGCAGAATTATGGCTATGAACCCGGCTAGTAATAGTAGTCCGTACTAGCTTCAAATTTTTTCTTTTATCACAAGTACTAAAAAGTAGGTGAATGATAGAGTAACAATAAAAATTAAAATTTTAAGTTCTGTGAAATAAAACCTTAAGCTGTCCTGGAAAATGACCAGAAAAAGTCCTGGAATTTAATTTTGTAGTTTCTGTGGCAACCCTGTTTTATGTATTTGAATTATTGTATTGCTTACAGACGGTGAACTAACTTGATAATGTTCAAAACGTTTAAGTATTATTTTCAGTATTAAGTTGGCGCTACCTTCAATTAAATGTAAAATAGTAAATTTGTCGAAGCTAGTATAAATATAATCTTAAATAAACGCAATGCTAACATTTTGAATACTGCGTACATTTGGTACACCGAAGTAATTTCTTGTAAAATAGTAATTCTAACAAAAATAAATTTAGAATCCAGTTTCAAAACTAGCGTTATTTAACAACAGTAATTTGAAAACTATATTCCATTATGTCACGCCATATATTTTCCCTTTGGTTGCAACAAAAAATGACTTTTTGTTGCCAAACCAATATACATGAGATTGTGTTTGCTAATAGCCATACAACCAAAGCATTACATTGTCAATTTTTAGAAACTGCACTTTTTCCTGCGGCTGTTTCGTCACCACAGGCCATCAAGACCGAAACGAAAGTCAAAGAAGAGCAAGAAAAAGACACTAATCAGGGTGCTGCAAGGTGGGGATGGATGCGTTTGAAAGGTTTTCTGTTCAACAATACTAATTTTAGTTTGCAACTCTGCAGTTTAGTCCTACATTGCTTTGAGGTTAAGAATATCAATACGGGGGCGAATCTGGGCCCGCATTATAGAAATTTACTTGCTCGCAATGATAACGAGTATTTTTTACGAGGCGCTACCGAACGAAATGCTCGCTAATGGCAAAAGGTTATTTTTGCGCGTGCATGTGAAGGTCTGCGAGCTCGATAATGTAATTCTCGCTCGCTTAGTTGCTTGTAGCGATCGCAAAATGCAGATCGAGTAAAAAAACGTCATAGTTTCCTCGTCAACTTAAAATTTTGAGGCACTCTTTAAGCGTGCTAGAAAAATCTTTCTCGTTCAGAAGTTTGAAGGCGAATTACTGAAAACTTTAACTCAAGCGAATTTTTGGTGAAAATTAATTAAAATGGTCACCATGTTTGTTATTTAACTGCAAAGAAGAAAGCGAATTGCTTTGAAAACCATTCGCTGTATCGCCCGATAAAGAAATATTTAGTAGCGCCAGTTGACAAAGATAGTAAGACATTATTTTTTTTATAAGAACAATTTTATGAGCGCACGAGGCTCATTTTGCTAAAAAATAAAATGAAAACAATGCCAACCTCAGCAGTAAAACTAAATTACGAACAAACAAAAGAAAATGTTTTTCCAATCAATAAAAGAACTAAATTTAGGACTGATTCAAAACGATAAAACTTTAGTGATTTCATTGTGTTTGCTAGCAAAACTGCAACTATTCTAACGAATAGTTCACGTTTAAAAAACGTTAAAACTTAATATTACTGTTAAAATGTAAGCTTTCCCACCAACAACCTCAAGGGCGCTTTCCGTCATTAAAAAATTAAAGTATGGAAAAAGTAGTTCTTTTTTACATTGATCCAGACTATAATTAAATTGGTGTCGTTCCGTAACTAATCATTATCTTTCGAGGATTTTGCAAGCTTAGAATATCAACGCATGGCCCATAGGCGTAGCCAGGATTTTTGATTGGGGGGGCCCAAACCACAAATCACATGCAATGACGTCATCAGAAATTTTTGAAAAAGTAACTTTTTGTGGGGCAAGGATATCGTAGAATGGAAGATCTGAAGCCGTAGCCTGATGACACTTAGCCAGGATTTTGGTAATGGGAGAGGGCGAAAACTAATTGTTAAAAAGTGTAAAAGTCTAACTTGGAAGACGTGTTGAGTAAGCTAGTGTACTCAAACGTATCACAGACGGGGGTCTGGGGGCAGAGCCCCCATCCGCCGGTGGCTATGGGGGTCTGGGGGCAAAGCCCCCAGCCGCTGGGCGATTTTTGTAAGTTTTTGGAAAAAAAAGCTATTTCAATCCCATTGGATCACATTTTGCACGAGTTCAGAGCTATTTCAAAGAACTAGATTTTTAACATTTCAAAGCCAATCGAAAAAATTTAGTTGTTCAATCAATCCTCTTTTTGCAATTAAACCCCAAAACACGCTTAGAATCTTGCATTATGGTGTAAAATTTTAATTGTAAGTGATTTGGTCTATACGGGGGAAGTAACGAACATTGCCTCCTGCAATACTTTAGCAGTAAATAATTAAGTTCATAATAACGTTAAAAGAGGGCCTGGGGTGGCAACTTTTAGGTCAAAACTCTTAGATTTCTCACAGGTTTTGCATATAAATTGTTAAAAATTTGTATTAAGGGGCCCCTGGCCCGGAAACCTTGGTCGTTAGTCAGGGGCCCTTGGGCTCCCTGGTTGCCAGTTAGAGGCCCCGTAGCCCCTTGGTTGTCGGTTAGGAGTCCAGGCCCCCTGGTTGTTAATTAGGGGCCCTGGGGCTTCCTGGTCGTGAGTTAGGGGCCCTGGGGCCCCTTGGTCGTCAGTTAGGGACTCCAGGACCCCCTGGTTGTTGGTTAGGGTCCCTGGGCCCCCCTGGTCATCAGTTAGGAGGGCCCCGGTGCTCCTCATTGTCGGTTAGGGGGCCTTTGGCCCCCTGGTTGTTAGTTAGGGGCCCTGGGGCTCCCTGGTTGTGAGTTAAGGGCCCCGGGTCCCCTGGTCGTCAGTTAAGGACTCCAGGGCCCCCTAGTTGTTGGTTAGAGGCCCCCTGATTGTTAATTAGGGGTCCCGGGTCGTCAGTTAGGCTCTCCGGAGCCCCCTGGTTGTTGGTGAGGGGCCCTGGGGCCCCCTGGTTGTCGGTTAGGGGCCTGGGGCCCCCTGGTTGTCAGTTAAGGGACCCCCTGGTCGTTGGTCAAGGGTCTCTTGGTTGTTAGTCCGGGGCCCTGGGGCCCCCTGGTCGTCAGTTATGGGCCCCCTGGTTTTCAGTTAGGGGTCCCGGATCCCCTGGTTTTCGGTTAAGGATTCCAGGGCCCCCTAGTTGTTAGTAAGGGCCCCATGGTTGTTAGTTGAGGGCCCCGGGACTCACTAGTTGTTATTAATATTATTGTTAATTACTGTTATGTGTGTAATTAATGAAAAGAAACAGCAACTAAACATCGCTAGGATATGTTGTCATAACTTTTTGTCGTTAATGGTATTTTGATTGGGGGGAGGGACCGGGCCCCCTAGCCCCCCCCTGGCTACGCCTATGGCATGGCCTGTAGTATCTTTTTCTTTTCCCAATTGCCGTATATACGCTTGAACGAATTATCTTGTAGTAGTGATCTGACGTCGCAATTAAGTATTTATTATGTACGTGCGGAAGTTACGTAACATCTCGCAAAGAAATTTGAGCGTGCATTTTTAACGCATGTCGGGCGAGACGGTTGAGCAATAGCATTTTGTCTACGAAATTTTGAGCGAGCGAAAATGACCTTAACGAGCCTTACCAAAACGTTTTGTAATGTGGGCCCTGATTCCAAAGATTAGGAATTTAATATTCTCTGCTGCTACCATTTTAAGTTCATGTACGTATACTTTGTTATGCAGTAACAATTCTAAAATTCAGGTTCGTCCTTTCAAAACGCTAAGTACGTTTGATGAGCTACTGATGAAAAGTTCGACTTCGGACATTTTTTTGGCTTAGTGTAATGATGAGATTTTTTTAGTTCGAAGAGACGCAAGCTTACGGTATCGGACGTGTTCAACCAAGAAGAGGAAGAAGACGAACTTCCGAAGAGACGCAAACTTGTTCCGCTGCAATACACCGCCGAAGAAAAACAAGCTCTTAACCCAGCTAAGTAAGTTACCGACAACTATAACCAGACTAGTTGGTCTGAAGAAAAGTTGTTGAACGTTTATCTCTGGAACAGTGGTTGTGAGATTTAGTTACCCATCCGGTTAAAGTAGACACAATGTTACCTTTAGCTCACGGTGTAGTACCCCCCCACCCAATTTCTCTTATCCCCTTAGCATAGCCTATCGTACAGAAGTTCCGTAACCCAAGCGCAGTGATGTGATGGAAGCGGAAGAAATCAAGTATGGAGATTTTTACGTTTTAGAGAAAATTTTTATACCTATCCGAATTTTTAGCAAGCCCTTGTTTAACTAAAATAATGCATTTTGAGTTTCATGTTAAAGCTACGCTTATCTAATTTCTTTGAGGTTATTTAGTTCGTGGAACTGTCTTATGCTACAAAACTAGGCAACATATGTTTTGTTCAGAGCTGTTGAAGAAAAGCGCAAAAAAATCCGTGCTCTTATCGAGAGAATTCCAACTCAAAAAGACGATCTGTTTGACTATAACTTAGACTGGTCAATGGTGGATGCGGTGAGTGTAGAGTAACATTATTTAAAACCTAAATTTTCGTACTGTAACAATATAAGGCTAATTTCACATTCCGGTCTCGTCTTCATTGGTCTTAAAATCGCGAGCATACAAGCGTATTGCATTTCTGTTTGAAATGAATTAAAAATACGCTCGTGCGCTACGGGAACGATTTTACGCGGTATCGGCCGTGCCGTCATCCTTCTAGTGTAATGGAGTAAATATTCGTGATATTCATCAGACAGGTACGTAAATTCAGACTTGTTTTAAGGTCAAATTAACTGGCGGTTTTGTTCTGAACACGTTAACTTTTGTTTTAATGTTACGATGACATTTTCACTGTTGCTCTTCCAGTAGATGTTGATTGAAACTTTCAGACGTGAAGGAAAGAGGGGTCATGAAAAAATATAATTCGAAAAACAAAGCATTCAGCAAAAAAGTAAAGACACAATCCATGGTATTGTTGAAATAAATCAAGGTGCAAAAATAAGTACATAAAGTTATCAATGATTAGCGATACTTGTAATTTTCCTCGCTTACCTGATTTGTCCTTTTTCTTTTACCAGACTCTGATGGAAAAACGCATCCAACCTTGGATCAGTAAAAAGATTTTGGAATACATCGGCGAAGAAGAACCTACACTGGTTGAGTTTATATGCAGCAAGGTATTTATTTTAATGTAGTGCACGCGATACCTTAACCAAATGTTTTTGACAATTATTAGCCTGTCAATTTTTGACCATTCAAGTGGTGGGTTTAAACCTGAAATCAATTTCGGATCCAATGAAAACTGAAATGTACTAAACTTCCCAAATTCTTTTCGGAAGATAACCGCACCGAAAAAATTGTTTGCAACCACCTATCTATTCTACGGGTTCTAATCTAGTGGCGCTTTGAAACTGTCGAGTTAAAACTTAAACCACTTTAATACTGCGAACTATTTTCAGATTATGACCAAAAGCAATCCTGAGAAAATTCTAGAAGACATTGCCATGGTTTTAGATGACGAGGCTGACGTGTTTGTCGTTAAAATGTGGCGACTGCTCATCTACGAAGCAGAGGCAAAAAAACTCGGATTAAATAAATAAATTGATCGAAGTGATATTAGAAACCCGTTGGAGAATCTCGAGTCGTTTTGTTAAGCAATCATGGCAGCGAGATAGCAGTGCTGAGACTGAACTTAATTGTTAACATTTTGTGTTTAAGGAAATGTTACCGATTTGCTTATTTTGACTCGACTTTGTTTAATACAATAAAAATGTCTTTGGTATTTTTGTTTATGCGGTATTTTATCAAAAAACATTAAGGTAAATTTACACAGTATCCGTTTTTCGTACGTTTTTGCTTCTTGAAAAAGTATGCGCTTTTTCATCCGCATTTTTAAAAGTCCATATCCGCACTAAGTAGACTGTTATATATAGATAAAAATTTCGTGTATGAACGATAAGAGCGATATTTCGAAATAGAGCTGTATACCCCTATACAAAAAAATTTTTTCGGAGAACTTTTGTCCAGTATGTGACTGTCTGGTTAGTGCGGATATGGACACATAAAAATGCGGATGAAAAAGCGCATACTTTGTCAAGGAGAAGCAAAAACGTAAAAAATCAGACGAAGAACGGATACTGTATAAATTCACCTATACGGTGTTTTCAACTGGCTAATGTGAATGTGTAGTTACGTAATTAACAAGTAATTGCATTACACGTAATTTAAGAGGAATGCACGCAAAATCAAGAGGTTTCTCCTGAAGTGTGTGCAGGAGTAATAAATTCATTCACCATAATTATTTGAAATGAAAAAAAATTCCGGACTGATGAAAGAGGATGCGCGTGATCAAACGAAATCCTACCTACTTCATGAACTGGGAAGAACCGGGATTAAAATTGAACTGATGATGAAGCGTTGATTCGACTCTTCCACAAATATTCAGCTTCTTGGTGATTGTTGTGTCCCTATCACACATTTTTTAGACCAAGCTCCGAGTAACCTACTAATCAACCAAAAAACTTTGGGAACATTCGTACATAAGTAATTTAAGTGCGAAGGTAAAAAAGTTTAGCCTAGTCTTGGACTACAGGCTAAGCGACTTTCCACCTACTGTGCATACCTGAAAGCTATTTAATTATTTTGCTCTCCAGCCTCCAAACACGTAGAGCCAGGTTATATCAACAATAAGTTTAGTGATGCGGGTAGTCGTTGCAGTTGAACTTTTATGCTTTGAGCATAGTAAGCTATACCCTTGTTTTTCTGCTTAATCAGTAGGTTACTCTGAGCAGCTTAGAAATTAGCCACGCAAGGTCAGGGGCGTATTTAATTGGGTCGCCAGAATAGTATATCTAGCGTAGAATAGCATGCAAAATTGCGGGATGCCCCCCCCGCCTTGCAAGTTGGGCAGAGGCTTTGATTGCACTAAGGGTATGTTTTGTACGTTTGTTTTAGGCATGCACCAGAGTTTGGGAAAAAATCAGACCAATTTGAGTGAAGACCTTTTTTGTGTTTTTGCTCTTCACCTAATTTCGGGGGCAAAAAATCGGACCAAACTTGAGTGAAGACTTTTTTTGCTCTTCACCCTGATCTTTCTTCTTAAATTTTCTGAAGTTCCTGGCCCCCCCCCTTTCAAAATCTGCGTACGCTACTGGCCAAGGTGCTCCACAATTCCGAGATAAATGAAAGACTTGAAATAGATTATCCAGGAAATGGTATGTTGGGTAAAGGAAAGGGTCCAATGTCTCTCTCAGGGTTCAGCACAGCATATGGCCCGCGATCTAATAGACCCATCCGCCTCGTTCATTTTTGATGAAACACCTTGGGGCTTTCGTGACTTCCTCAAATCGTTGACCATGCATCCAAATCGGGCTTTGAAACGAGATAAAAATTTAATGATCTTTTTTTGGTCATCAATATAATTCGGGCGAAAATTTTCTCAAATTTGGGGTTGACCTTAACCCGTAATTTATGACAGTCCGTTGGGACTTGGCTGGCTCTGGTGGTGGCCCGCGTAAATGAAAAGGTTGCCGACCTCCTGATCGATCTAATTTATAACTATTACACTCATTTTTGAAACCCCATGGATTTTGCAGTCCTTTTCGAGCAGTGAAGTATCAGACTTGCTACCTGTTACCCTGCAAAATTTATAAGCTGTAAAAATTGTCCTGCGTTGTTCCGTTTTTGTTTTTTTTGGTAAAAATACAAGGCAAGATAAATTTTCAACGATAACACGAAAATCATTGGCATAACATCTGGAAGAACGTCATTGCTTATATAAACTACGCCAAAATTTCTAACAACATTAATTATTCACAGCTTCACATGTGACACCGTAAGCTCCAAAATCGTGTGAATAGCGCAAGACAGGCAATAAAGAACACGAATCGCCGTACTGCAAACTTTTCACTCGGGATTTTCATTCCATTTTTTATGAGCTAATCCTGCTTTCAATTCTATTCTAGATGCACCAAAAACTCACGCAGAGCATAAACAATTAAACAAAAACCATAGGTGGGCACAAGTCCGTTAATCGTTAATAACAAAACTAACTTTTTCATTAACTTGTTAATCCGTTAAAAAGTTTTTTCATGTTAACGGACTAAATTAACTTCCGTTAAGTGCTGTTAACGGATTAAAGTAACTTCCGTTAAGTTCTGTTAAGGTTTTTATCGTTAATATCTTGCACCATTCATTCATCGGACCGGTACAAACCAGTTTGCACTGGTAACGCTTGTTGCGTATTAGCTCAAGTTTATAGAAAAAAGCGAAGAAAGAAGTTCTTTTTTTTGAGGCAAATAATAAGCTGCAGCCTCATAGGTCTATTAATTATCGCTGTTCACAGTTTCCAAAGATTTTCCGATTGCAGCTTCGTTCTGCATTTGAACTAGTTTTTATCTTGAAATTAGATCAGACTGTAAAGTATAACTTCCAAAATACAAAAAGACCACCTTAGCATTAGGTATTTCCTTACAATCAGCTCAACAGCGTCAATACGTGTTCTAGAAGCGAGTGAATAAAACGAAATGTAAATTACACGCAAAACGTTAACGGATTAACGGAGTTTATTAACTTCCGTTAATTAAAGCTGAAAATACCGGATTAACGTTAACAAAGGTGTGAAGTTTGTTAACGGACTAGCGGTTAACGAAGCTAGCGTTTTGCATTAACTTGCCCACCTATGACAACAACTGAACAGTGAAAGGCTCTTCTTAAAGTAACGATTGCAAATACCAGAATATGGAAACATTTTGTTCAGCAGCGGCGGCCTATTATTGATGTTTTTTGTTGTTGTTTTTTTCCGGTAGGCCAAAAGCAAAATTCGTGCGTCTAGTGGAGTGGTAGATTATTCGTGGAAAATAAAGTCATCACCGAATTGATGGTCCAGCAGAGGCTTGTTTTTAATTTGAGAAACCGGTTAGTTTGATAGAACAGTCCCAGGCAGAGTGATATACAGAAATACAAAATTTTCTCCTTCCAGCCACAGACTCCAATTGCAGGCATTGCACCCGTAACATAGCAATATTACGATCTTAACAGAGTGTAACTGAAACAGAAAACTGTTTTGCACTGCATGATCCTAACCAAAAAGATCTTGCAGAATAAAATGATAGAATGGGACAGAAGATTCGAGAAATTGACTTTTAACCAGCGCTGTGCACTTTTTGTCGGCGAGATAGGTATTAGTGAAAAGTAAACCAATTAAACACCGCTGTTAGAACCAATCTCAGTAGAATCAACATTGGACAGGTTCAAAAGGGTAAAGGAGTATTCGCACAAAAGAAGTTTACTTCGTTGAAGCGGAAACAACGCAAGGCTTTTATTTTTCGGCAACCCTAAATAAAGTGTTTGTTCGAGACTGTCTTGTTGTTATGTGGTCTGTAAATTTTTTGCTATTTTTGACGAAATTGATTTGAAAGGCAGCAATTAATTTCATCAATTTTTCTTTCTCCACTGATAATACTTCATAATGTTTTTTAATATCTGGCACATGCACGATCAGCGTAGCATGCTGCAGCAACGCCATTTATTTTCACTCTAGCGCCGTTGGAAAGCCCAAGTATTTAAGTAAAAGCAACTTCAGCTCTTCGTAACAAGTAAGCATAATGTTGCAGACTAATGTAATGAAGTAGATTTGCATCTTTTAATTTTCACGGTTGGTTTGAAATCTTCCACTTTTTCCACTGCCAGTCATTTCTGGGCGGTAGTTTCGATTGCAATCATCCGTCGCCCAAATCTAGCTTTTTTTGGAGGGAGAGGTAAGCTAATCCCATATAGGGTAACAACACGTGTTTCAGGGAGCTTTTTTCAAGAGATAGAATAATCAAGAAATCCCAAACTTCCCAATGAATAACTTCTCGCTTTAAAATTGTGACAAAGCATGTGATGCGTTCGTTAACTCCTGCTGAAAAGTTTGTATTGAAATGAAAATTCAGCGTAATAAATGAAAAGCCACAGGCGGTCAAGTACTGGCGACGACTTCAAGACCAAGGTTAAGGACAAGATGATTTAGGATGAGAAAATAGCTACTTAAAAATGCTTTAGAAAAAACTATAGCCTATCTTCTAACATCGCAAATTAGCTCAAGAAAATCAAAACAAGTTTAGAACGTGAAAAGCTTGAAGACTGTAAAGAAAAGGAGCGCAAATTATGAATAGGCAAAACTTGAAAAAAAATGAATTTTTGGCCGCGAATCGAGTAGAGAAAGGTCGGAAGTTTCACAACATCCGAATGAAACATTTTGGAATTGCAATCTGTTATAGTTTGTAGTCAGGTCCAGCTTTAAAGGGCAACCGTTTCAATCACACACTATTCGAAAACATAGGAAAATGAAACACAAAAATAAGGTTTTTAATACGCCACCAACTTCATGTTGCGATGAAATTGCGATTTAAAAACGGTTAATTACGTCATTCGACTCATAGCGCAATGCGCATTCGTAAAATTGACCGATTGATATACTACAACTGCTGAAACACTGCTTTCATTTAGTCTTAAGACCTTTCAAAATGCATACGATTATTTATACAGTGATTCAGACCAGGGGCGTATTTAGGGGGGGCATGGTGCGATGGCCCATCCTTTGGGTAGCCAGTATACTATAATTAGCATAGATTAGTATGCAAAATTGCGGCATGCCTCCCCCCCCTTTTGCAACCTGGGCAGAAATTTTGAGCAGAAAAACGGACAGAATCAGAGTGAAGACCTTTTTTTTGATCTACATCCAATTTTGGGCAAAAGATAGGACCGAATCTTAATGAAGATCATTTATTTTTTTGGTTTTTACCTAATTTTGGGCGGAGAATAGGTTCGAATCTGAGTGAGACCTTTTTTGGTCTTCAACTGCGCCATTGTAGAATTGAGAACGTTTTTGTCTCCCTTTCCAAACTCCTGGCTGCTGCCCCCCCTTTTCGAAAATCCTGCGTACGCTAGTGATTCAGACTACCATCAGAACTAACCAAACGAAATCACGTTTAGAGGTTGAATGACACCATCATTAACCTGTCGAAACCATAATTTTTCAGCTACTTGAATCATGTATGAAATTTTGTTTTAGGATTTGACTACATCCTTTTCCTACTTTTTAATGTAGTATGTATTTTCAAACCAAAAGACTTGGAAGAATTATCGTTTAAAAACTCACCCTTCTGGGCCTTAGATGTGCAAAGGCTACCGCACTTAATCCAGAGTTTGTACTTTGTACACCTGTAAAAATCAGTTTTCAGCTATCTGATAACAAGTTGCTCAAGATTTTAAGGCTCAGACTCCAACAAAGTCGGCTGAACTAGCAAGTTTTTCGTCATGGGTGAAATAGAAATGAGTCAAAAACCGAAACTATTCTACGTAATAGCAGAACTAACACGTGACATTCCCCAGCTTAAAATAGCACAAAGCTCAAATTCTACGCACGTTGCAAGAACATTTTCCTGAATTTCCATTCCAAATATCCACTTAGTCCCAGTTAATTCTCACGATGCTGCCGCATTTCCTGTCGAAAAACAAGCGATCTCTGCAGAAATACTAGTTATATTACAGTGAAATATGCTATCTCTGGGCAAGGCTTATTGCTATAAAAAAAATTGAAACAACTTACAATTTTGATATTTCTGAGCGCTGAAGCGTTGCAACAATCACAACATTGAAGAGATCACATAAACTTGTATTTTTCAACCTGCAAAATCTATTTACACTTTTTACAGCACACGAAAGATAACTTACAATTTTCGGTTCCAAATAAGCAATTTCTTTTGCTGCTTCCCAATGGCGGAAAAACAAAACAATAATTATTGTTAAAAACACCCAACACAAATTTTTTTATAAAATAATTTTTGCAGTCAAAATTTCTCACATGTCTTCTTCGACAACAATCAATAGAATGCATGGCCACGACAAGTAAATTTCGAGCTGCAGTTTTATCTTTCTTGACTGAATAAAACTTGTTTCATAACCGCGACAGAATTGGTTGCCAAGAGCTAAATTTTTTTCGTTTTTGATCTAAATTTTAAGTGAATGACCGAAACGAAAACTGTCAATTCGGTCACAATGACCGAAAAAACTGAAAGTTTATATTTTTGCTGTTGCATTTGCAAAAATAACCTGACGTTTTTTGAAATAACCGAAAAACAAATTAAAAACTCGATCATTTCACTGAAAACCTGAGCAAAAAAAAGGCCAGCTTGCGAGAACAATAAAGCCAGAATTGATAGAAAGTTTTTTAAAAATCGGACATTTTGATTTCTAAGTTTTATTCAACTTGTTTTCGGGGGGAGGGAGGCGGTACAGTCATTTCAAATAACTTTCAACAATATTTTTTGCATTAAATCTAAATCAAACGAATTCTAAATTAATACTCATTCACATATGAATAAATTGAATAGTCACTCGTAGCTTTTTCGCTAAGATGGGTTTGAAGCTAATAGAGTAATTTTAGAAAAATAACAACTGTTACGGGAAGACATTTTATGATATTTTGCAAGTTGAACACTAAAATTTCATAAAATTTAAGCTATCTTTATTCGCTGACTTAAATCATGATTGTTATTGGTTGATTTAACCGCAGTGTCACTATAACCGATTATTCAAGGTAACCGATTTATGATCTAAAATCTTTTTAATCTGAAGTTAATTTAAATTTGCAACTTTTATTTTTAACAAATTTGGAAAAGTCGTCTTTTTGCGAGCACAATTGTTTTAGTTTAAAATGGTAAATATTTGGACTAACCACACATTCGTATACAATCTGAAGATGAAGCCGAAACAACAATTACCGGTATATTACTTAGTATACTTACAGTTGACTAAATCCAGCGGTAAAATTTATAGGAACAGTGAGATTAAACTGAAAATACAATACAATCGTTAAGACAGCATGGTAGCTCGTGCTATGACGTCATTGGAATTGATTAACAGCAATTTTTTGATATCAACGATTGGGCTGCATTTGAAATGAAATGTAGATAAAGCATTTTAAAGCTAACGGCGTTTTAGTGTTTAAATTTTAATGCTGGAGTTAACACAATAAATACAAGATTTGTCCTCACTATGAGAACGTCGTTGAGCTTAAGATTGATTTGAGTAAAAAATCAATGTGCCAATGAGTATACTCTAAAAAAGTCACTCGCTAATTTTCATTGAAACAGTACAGTCTTTAAAATTTATCTTAAACGTATCGACTAATGTCTAAACCATCTTCAGTAAGTACAGTTATAAAGAAAATCTTATTCCGTTTAATTCTATTTGACAAGGTTTTGTTTATCACGGTACATCTGCATGATGGACTAGAGTACTAGTCGTTCTAAATGTTCAGATGAATTTTCCTTTCAATTTGAAGATTATACTGTTTCTATTAAAAACTGACTTATAACAAGACTTCAGAATTGAAGTGATACTTGAATTGATGTTCAAGGTATTTGAAAGGTTCAAGTCGGAATAAAACCACACTAAAGGTTTTTATTTCAAAACTTTTCTTCAAAATGATACTACAGCTCAACTGCGATCCCACTATGCCGATTTAAATGGGTTCCAAAAAGTTACTCACAAAATATTTGACGAAGTCGCTGTCAAATCAACGTCGGATTATCGTCTTTTAGAGTATGAACTGCACGCGTTGTCCAGTAAATGGGATCCTGATTAAAATCCAACACAAAACAAGTTCAGTTTTGCTGCAGTATTGACGATATACTCTTTATTAAAAGCGATAGCTATCTCGAAGTTAATAAAAATCGACAATCATCAACTCACGAACGGCTGCGAGATCTCCGACGACGGGAACGGGAAGAAGACCGGGATCGACGTCGGCGGTAATATCGGTCTCGGTCCCGATCACGGGATCGACTGCGATCCCTCCTGCGACGATCCCGGTCTCGGTCACGAGAGCGACTCCGACTTCTTCTGCGATAGATCTTGACTCGTGGAGACGGTCGACGATCTCTGTCCCGGTATCTTCTACGTTCTTCAAGCTCTCGATCTCGTTCTAGCCTTCGTTTCATCATCGCCTCTTCGTACACTTTGCGCCGCGACTCGATTTGGCCTTCCAGACGCGTCAACTGCTCTCGGATGCGAATAAACCCGGCATGAAGTTTGCCGCCGAAATGATCGGCAAGTCGGCAGTCGTTGTCGTGCAAGCCGAGGTACGCCGAACACACTTCGCACACTCTTAGTTTTTGCTGCTGGTAAGTCGATGCAGGCATCGAGTTTCTGTAAGCGTCTTCAGCTTCGTTTTTGAGCTCTCGCACTTTCTCGACTTCTTGCAGCACCGCTTTCGACTCATCTATTTCACCTTTCATACCAAGTTCCTCGGCTTTCACAAGTAGTTTTCCGATTTGTTCATTTAAATCATGTACAGCATTTGCTTTGCTTTGGACTTCCGCACTGATTTCCGCTTGCTGTTCGGCAAGTCTCTTCTTTGAAATTTCAATCTTTTGATCTGTGTCGCCTACGAACGTTTTTAAATGCTCGTAAGCGTTAAAATCGTAAAAGTAGTCTTTTCTTTTCTGTGCCATTTCGTAATCGGCCTTCAGAGCTAGATCATGGATCTTGCGACATTCGCCGATGTCGGCTCGGGTGCCGGTTAAAATGTCGTTCGGACAACAACCGTACAAAAAAGTTTTACAAACATCGTCGTCGTCAAATTTCACGCTGTGGTTGTCGCCTCCGTCCCTCTGCGTTCCCATTAACTGGTCCAGCATCGCTTTCATCTGGGCCTGGGCAGACATTTTGATAGTCTACAAATTTAACCCTACACGCACCTAAACATATTATGATAACGTTACGAACAAAAATACAATAGTCATATACGTTTGAAACTGCTATGAACGGCAAAATATTTCATGCAAGACCGAAAGCAACTGCTAAAATTGATTCAATTCAAATTTCAACACCAATTGAACGCTCAGAACTTGGTCTACGCAATCAAACCCAAGCTAATGTAACAGCTAGCTTTCGTATGTCACTAAAATCTTTTGAAATTACACGAAAAAATGCAGTTGTATTGTAAATTCTACAAAATTGAACAGCTTTTTTTAGACTGCAGTTCTAGAAGTCTTTATAATTATGCACTATGTTGTCATGGAATAAATAATCTAGAATGACTGCAAAACCCATTTAATATGCATGAGCTTTGTTGTCTTATTGGCCAAACTGAAATGAACATACAGCAAGATATTCCTCGATTGATACGACCAATAGACTGGATGCGATAAGCAGGTTTCACGACTCACCACAAAAAATCCTTCCGAAAGCCACTAGATATAGTGAATTACTATTTACAGGATTATGAACGAACAATACAATAATGAATATACCTTGGTCATTGTCAAATTTATTGTATTAATGAGCTTGAACACAATGTTGCTTGCCTAACTCACGTGATGTAATCGATTTTGCGCTTTTAAGCTACATATAGCAGTCTTAGTTAAAGCGATGCCAAAAAAGCTTTCGCTAATCTGAAAATTTCTTTTCGATGTATTTCTTAAAATGAAATTTATTTCTAAACTTGTAAAAAAGGTTTGCAAGAAAGTTCGTACATAATTTGCATTTATATGGCTCTTTGTTGGCCGAGCGATAACGCGTTCGTCTCTGGAGCAGGAGGTCTGAGGTTCAAATCTCGGGTGGTCAAATCGGACACGGTGTTGCCATCCGCTCGCCACCACCCCAAAATTTCTTCGAAAGAAGCTGTGTTGCCCGGGTTCAATGACCTGGAGATGGGCCCCGCCAACCCGTTAGACGCTAAGGCGTATAACAGAGAGTATAATCAAAGATCTAATTTTGATTTAGTTAGAACGAAAACGTATACTACAGTTTGAGTTGTACTTGCATCAACCATACTATCTCAGCAAGCAAATACTCAAAAATGAACATTGGACTCCAGGCGCAGAGCGTTGGAAAGATTCAAAAAGTAGCTCAAAAATTTACAAACAGCCGCGAATGGTAGATGAAACGGCGCATGTTAGAAGGGATAAATCAGAGACACAAAACTGACAGGTTTACGTGATACGCTACATGTTCACAAACATACTACTACACAGACAAAAACAGATGTTGTGCAAGTGCACCAATTGATGACTTGCTACTCATCTGCAACAGTCAATTTTTTAGGTAGTTTGGGTTGATCAGGTCAAAAAAATAACGCGTTTGTGCTTGAGGTAGTGTTTCCTCAACAACGCTGGAAGAACCAAATTGTTGACATTGAGCTGAGGTAATTAAAACGTTTTAGTTGTTTTAACGTGTCGATGTACAATATATATCCGTGATTAACTAACCCATGAAGCACGAAAAACGTTGTTGAGGAAACACAAAAAACTAAAATACAAAATCAATTCTCAAAGCAACAAGCAGGTGTTGAAAACACAATAAAAATTATTCACAATTTAGTGTAAGATACAAGTACATAGAAGCTACATGATTACTATCGAAATACGGTACAAAAAAAAACAAAACAAAAAACAATCAATTCCTCGCAGCCACAAATGAAATGCAAAAAATTTCTACATTCAATTTAGGATTTTACAAGGCTACATTTAATATTACGTAATTCAGAAGAATTCTAATTGAACTTAGGTGGTACGTTAAAATTTTTGAGTTTTTAATTCACAACTACCTATCATACCCTTCAGTAACAAACTAACTAGTTAACTTTTTTGTAGTAATTTTTCTAATACAATTGGAGTAAAACAGCGAAAAATATCGTTATGTAAAAAGTGGGTAAAGAAACGTACAACCTATTTTCAACTTGTTTTATAAAACTTGAACTTTTTTGAAAAATCTGGAATAAAGACACTTTTAGCGGGAACATTGTTTTTCAACACCATGGCATGAGTTCATATAGCAGTCAAATTTTAACAGCCCATTTGTGAATGATAATTAAATATTAAAACCCTTACCAAAAAAAAAAAATTAAAGATCTTTTGTTAAACTACTGTTGACCATCCAATAAAAATACGAAGTTTTTGAGCTATTGCAACTGTGAAATTGAATTTAAAGTAAGTAAGTATCCTAAACAGAGTTAGTGTAGTAAAAAAAGCTGAGTTAGCTTCCAACATATCAAGCAAGTTCATGACACACCAACGCAAAACAAGAGTTAAGATCACAGTTGCAAAACGTTTTTCGCAAGAGGTTAAGAAGGAAGAAAACGCTTTATGAGCAACGAGCAATAGCTACAAATGGAAAAATCAACTTACACAGGCAAAAGCTTGCCTGCACATGGTCAAAAGCCTACATTCAGTAAACTCAGTTCTGAGTTGTTTTTTCTTTTTAGTTATCTGGAACTTAGTTTATTTCTTCTGCTGAACAACAAAAAATCTTCACTTAGGGGAATTAGAACATACGATGGAAATAAAGCATTGGATGATTAGACAAGGTGTCAAAATATTTCTTTTTAAAAATTACCGATACCCAACAGAAAGTTTACTAATAAAACAGAAAACCACGTTAGAAACTCCCACAATTTATTAAATGGTACATTCGTAACTCGGTGCAAAGCCTCATTTGTCCCAATTTATTGTAGAAAAATAGGTAAACAGATAGCTTATTTAAAAAATATCCATTTATACAACGTTTCTTCAACACAACATGATCAGCTATAACATCATTTTTTATACAACCACAATAAGCACCAAAATACAAAACATTTTCAAATAATTCCGCTTAAAATTAACATCACTAGCATGCCAATTATTTTTAGCTTAGAATTATTAAATTGTAAAACTCCCATCACCGAATGAATAGGATAGACAGATGCCCTTTTAGCACAAAAAGATATTTTAATGAAAGACAGGACTGAAAAACTACGGCAGGCATAAACTTACTAAAACATCATTTTCATGAAAATTACAAGGTATAATACAATAACTTTCAAAAGAGTAATTCTGGAATACGATTTATAATAATTTGACAATATCTCTTTACATAAAATATATCGGTAAAATTGAAAGAAATTTTGTCGTTCTGGTCTTATTCTTAGTTAGCAAAGCTGTCAGATAACTAGCAAATTTAAGAAACCGTTGAGTTTGAAAAGCTTCATACACACCACAATAATCTATTTTTGTTCAAAACTATACGGAAAGTAAAACCAAGATATATACTGCTACTTGAATAGTTGTTTCCGAAAAATTAACAATTTCGAAAAACGAAAATTCAAATAACGCGCAAGCCAAAAACTAATTGAAACGCTGTGTAGTGAATAGTGATATTACACAATTTTTCTTTCTTTGCGGCAAAAACTAATACAATAACAATGCCCTTGATTAGAATTGAAACAATTAATAGTGTAGTATCTTGTTTTTATTGAGCTTAAATTAGTAAATGTTGATCTTACAACAACAAATCAACACATTTCATTACATACTGAATAAATCAAAAAAAATTACATTCGAAATTTGATGTCAACTTTAACGTATAAAACGATATATTACTTCATTGGTTCAACACTAAAAAGTAAAATTGTGACGTATACTAAGGAAAAAGTAATAAGCACTTTTAATACAATTTTCACTTCTAATTTAATATGTTTAAAATGAATAAGTAACATACGATGCCACTGTGTTTCTTGCGTTTAGATTTAGAATATTTCACTTTTGTCTATTCAACATTAAGTGCAAAAAGCAGTGATTAATGAAAAATACCTCTATTCATACACTCTTTTTTTGCAAGAATTTTAAAAGAACACGAGGCTTAATTTGGCTCAAAATTTAAGAACAAATCAAAAACAATGCCAGCCTGAGCAACAAAAAACATTAAGAACAAAAGAAAATAGATCAAATTTCAAATCTAAAAAAAAAATTCTGTACTGATTCAAAACGATGAAATTTTAGTGATTTTCCAGTATTTGCAAGCAAAATTCAAAACTATATTGCTGTTGCGCAGGCAGCTGAAAAAATTTTAGGCTGTTGTTCAAATTGAAAAAAACTTGCTTTAGTAATTTGACAATGCTGTAAAAGCAGCAAAAAAAGCGTTTACTCAAGCTGACAGAGTGTTTGGAACTAACAATTTTACAAACATGATTGCTAAAATTGACATCAATGCTCTCAAAATTTAAGAACAAATGAGATTGAAAATTGCAAATAAATTGAAAACAGCTAGCCTCAACTCAAAATTCACTGGTTCTTACAAAAAAATGAGTGTAATTACTGTACATTTAAAATTTATTCAAATACACCATAGGCTAGTTCATTCAATGTTCCGACCTCAGTCAACCTAGAAACAGTCAACAGAGCTATTGTTACAACCATCAAACCACATGATTTCAAAGGACAAAATGAGTACTTTAAACAGACAAACCCTACCTAAAAATCAAAGCAATGTGTCAAAAATGTGTACAGCATAATGAGTAGGTGAAATAACCTCTTCAACCATCTTTCAAATGGAACAATATAGATTTAAAAGCAATTGGTATGTTTGTTTTTCATAGCCTTGCAAAAAATTCACTTTCCTACACAACAGCATATCAGTTTTAGTATAATAAAATAGAAGTCTAACCCAAATTTAACAAAAAATATTCCACAATACAGACAGATAGATGATATATCTTATTGCTTGGAAATTATAAAACTGCACATGAACTTTTGGGTTTAAATGGGTTGTCTGGAGGTTTGACAATCAAGAAGTCCTTGTTTTGGTTTTCACTGACAAATTCTACTAGTTGTCTGCCTGATGTAGAAATTGGTAATCTCTGAATGTTGCTTTGATGCTTCAATTCATCCACCATCTTTATAGCATTTTGTAGTTGAACTGGGTTAGCTGTTGAAGCCATATTTTTTCTACTGTTACAGTCTACACATTAACACAACAATATTCTACAATTATTAACCCAAGATCTGTAAAATTAATATCTTAGCAACTATGTCGCCACTAAAAGCAAAATCAATGAGGCTTTTAACTTAATGCAAGCAACAGTGGCTTATGTTGTTATCTCCATTCTTCTTGGCCAAACTTTTCTAGTTCCTAAGACATTTTACTTCAAACACATCATTGTCAGATTGTGCCCCCAATTTTAGTTAGTAAACAAAATCTATCTTGAGATCACTAGCCTACTGCAGAATATTTTTTTTTAACTCGAATCTATTCTGGTTTAGATGGTAGGCTACACTGTTAGCTTACTTTATTAGTATTAAACAACTCTGAACTAAAGATAGTAACCAGCGATTTGTGTTATCTGTTATGATACAAATGGACTGAAAAAGGAAAATTAATGCCAGTGGTGCCCACTTAAAGATCAAGTGCCAAGGAAAATTGGCTATTTTGGTTTTAATTGCTTTGTCAAAAAAAGTTTTTCAACAGCAATATTTCGAGTTTTGTAGTTATTAAAAAGTCGTTTTGATGTACAAAAAGCTCAAAACAGCGATTTGGATCTATAAAGTGAATGACGTTATGTTCGAACTACAGCCTTCTCGTAGGTTTACCATCATTAACATGGGTGGGCTTTCATATTCCTCAGTAGTCAGCTATTCGCTTTTTAGCTGTTAACTGTGGTAGATGTAAGGAAATGTCTTTGTGTGTGTTCATATGCTAATGATATACAGAGTTATTTTTCTTTTGATGGAGATTCTTTTATAGACATGATTAAAAACAAAATTTGAGCACACAAGTGCCGACATGGTTATGCTCTTACATGTTTGAAAAATTTAATCAACTCTCGTTCTGTTTCGACAAGATATACCTTGCGTGTTAATGATGATAATTGGCTGCTTCAAACGGTAACTAGATTAAACTTTGCTAGATCCCAATCTATGTTTTTATATGCATCACCCAAGGTATGCAATTCCTTGCCACTATCTTTGCGTGAAATTGAAACCAAGTTTCAAGCAACGTCTAAAAGCATATTATTTGAATTTAACCTTTGAAGATATTACCACTGAGTGTAATGCAGGCGCGTAGCTAGAAATTCGCAATGGGGGCTGTTTTGGGGGTCTGGGGGCAGAACTCCCAGTGCTTGAAAATTTTGCATTTTTTTGCAAAAATAACTTAATTTTAGGGATATTTTGATACAAAACAATGCTTTTAAAACGTGGCATAGAAATTGGCAGTGCAAACCTGATTAAACTGTTTGCATAAATGGGCTATGAGGGAGGTGCTAAAATGGTAAAATTTTAGCTCTTTTGTTTACATGGTGGTAAATCATAAAACCTTATAGTTTAAGAAAACTCACACGGAGTAATCTATTTCGTCGATATTTTGCAGAGAAAAATAATTGGGAAGGGACTAACAAAAAAATTTTTGAGGCAAGTGATTAGTAATTGAGTAATACTAAATAGCCCCCCCCCTATTCCTAAATTTATAGTATGTTTGTTGATGAAACCTATGCTTAGCATTTTTTTCGCTAGCGATCAAATCTGATTGCTTATTTTTGGCCATTTTTCAAAGTTTTTATTGATTTGTGAGCTTCATTGTTGACAAATTAGCCCCCTCCTAAATTTATGCTTTAAAAGATGCTTTTTAGTCCATTCCAGTGCAAAAAAAGTCTCAGAAGCGCTAAAAACATGGTATTTTCCTTATTCTGCATTTTGGTCAACAGGCCAATGGAACGGGCTACAACCCCCTCCTCCCCTGGCTACACTACTAGTTTCATGCCAGTATTTTGTTACTTATTGCTGTAGAATTAGTACATCTGTGGTGTATTAATTTTATTTCTGTAAAGCTATTTGAATGCTACTATGGCCCCTCAGTCAGATGCGTTGACACTAGTTGGTGTTATCTCAAAGGGGGATATAAATTGCAATTATTATTATTATTACTTCCAACGGAACAACTGTAGTTCAGTTCAATTCAAGTTCAAATGGAGCAACAGTACTAAACTGCTAAAGCATAGAATAGATCGAAAATTATAATGTATTTCTTTGCCTTAGTCCTATTTGTTCAGAGTTCATCATGGTTTACAAAACATTTAGTATCCTAGGCTAAAAACTTACCACTGACCGGTATTAGTAACTGAGAGAGCTGGCCAAATACTCAAGTTGGTCCCTAATCAGTAACCGAAACCAGTTCAGGTAATCCATGAACCTACTCGGCAGAAATAGCAGATGCAATAACTGCTACCTTAAATTTACTGTATGAACTCGCATAACAAACAGTTCTGATTAATAAAACTGATGAAGAAACACGATTTCTTGTACATCACTGCTACTAACTAAGCTTATTAATTCATAGACAACTGCTACCCATAAATTTACAGTATGGACTCACACAACCAACAGTTCTAATCAATAAATTTGGCAAGGAATTCGTTTTCTCGAATAACAACTGCTACTAAGCTTATTACCTGTATAGTGAATAGGTAATTTCTATAGAGTGGAAACACACTCCCACTGTTTACACAGAATGTGGTTTTGACAGTTAGTTCAAGGATGACGTCATCGACGGCTAGACAAGTTTAGCATATTACGCTTTTCAAAGCTTAATAATTCCGCCAAGCTTGCATGAATTTTGCGAAAATTTCAAAACTTTTAAGTTTACGCGAATACTACGTAACAATATCCAGAAAATTTGTGGAGCATTTTTCTTGTCGCTTGATCATTAAGTTGTCAATATTATGCTAAAGTCAGGAAAACAATGCATCAGATGTGTTTGACACAAGACTACTGGAGCAGTTGCCAGTATTAACAAGTATAAATAATGGTTAATATTCGAGGTGTGTCTAAAAAGTAACGGGACTGAATCTATAAATGTGTTATTTTAATTGACAAGTAAATTTAACAACATGTCGCCTTCAATCAATCTCCGCTTCCACGCACTCCTGGAAGAATTCCTAAGGGATCGCTTGGAGCTCTCTCATCACAGCTGTTTTAATGGCTTCTGGATCTAGACAACAAGTTCTTTTGATGACTTTCTTGAGTTTGGGAAACAAAAAGAAGTCACAAGGGGCCAGATCTAGAGAGTAGGGAGGTTGCTCCAGTACAGCAATGTTATTTTTGGCAATAAACTACTAAATTCCCAAGGCATTATGAGATGGAGTATTGTCATGATGAAGTAGTCATGACCTCGTTTCCCACAGTTCTCTTCTTTTCTCCCTCTCTGAGCGCATCAGACGTCACAAGATGTTTTTGTAGATGTGCTGATTAATAGTTTGGCCTTGTGGCAAGAATTTTGCGTGGATAACTCCATGGACTTAAAAAAAAGCGATCAGTATCACCTGGGTTTTGGACTTGAACACCCTTGCCTTTTTGGGTCTTGGTGACAATGCGCTCTTCCATTCAAGGCTCTGCCGTTTGGTAAGTGGATCGTACTCAAAGATCCATGACTCATCGCCAGTAGCAACTCTTTTCAGCAAGTTGGGTTCAGTTTTGAGTTGCTCCAAAATGTCTTGACACACTTGCACACGCCGCTTCTTTTGTCCTTCATTCAGCAACCTAAGTACCATTGTTGCACACATCTTCCTCATCCCAAGATCTTCCGTAATGATCCTCTATACCCTCTCACTATTCATACCCAGCTCATCTGCTATCATTCTAACAGTAAGGCGGCGATCACTCTGCACCTTTTGTCTCACAAGCTCAACATTTTCATCTGTTCTGCTTGTGGATGGCCTCCCACTCCAGCGATCATCTTCCACCTCCTCTCTTTACTCTTTGAGCCTCCTGTGCCACTCAAAAAGGCAAGTTCTTGACATCGTGTCATCACCGTAGACTTCTTGAAGCAACTTTAATGCCTCAGTTGGAGTTTTTCCTAGACGAACAAGAAATTTCAGGTTAATTCATTGTTTGGCACTCATCCTTCGCACCAAAAAAAAAAGCCAAAAATTCTTAATTTTATCAAATTTTCACAAAACTGTCACAAACAAAGTACCGCGACAGAAAAACGTGCAAAAAAGAATGTAGTTGTTACAGAATGCTGAAATTTGGTTTACAAAACCATAAGGCATAGTGACATCATAGAAAGCAATGCTTTTTTTTTCTGCAATAAAAGTTGTTTGTGCAGCATGCACAGTCCCGTTACTTTTCAAACACACCTCGTATTTAATCTAATACAGAATATGCACTAAGCTACTGGTACTATTGCAATCTATTCTGCAGTGTATACCGGTACTTGGTGTGTCAAAAAAGTTCTAGGACTGTGATTACTGTGTAAGTTACAGTCAAGTTATCCAATTAAGCTAAGTGGTAGACAATTTAATAACTTTTTGGGAGTATTTAACAGCAATTTCAGCTCACTGTAACATTTATTGTGCATTTCAAGAGCAGAAGAAAATAGTTAACATATTTACTGTCGTTTTACAAATTTTATGTTTTTGCTCATCAATTTTGCAATGACAACAGAGCAATGAACCAACCTCCAATTTGCAGTCCGAAAATGACCTTCAAAAATCACTGAGAAAAACTTTTGAACAAGGCAAAGACTGCTCTTTGTGGACTTGCTGAAGCATACAGAGAGAGCTTATGAAAGAGATTTTCCCAACGGATCACAAATTTGAGGTTGGATGGTTGCTCTGCTGTCATTACAAAATCATCAAGCAAAAACATAAAATTTGTAAAATGACAGAAAATATGTTTGTTATTTTCTTATACTCCTGAAATGCACAATAAATGTTACAGTGAGCTGAAATTATGGTTAAATACTGTGAAATGGGGTTACTTGAACATCGCAGGCAAATTCGGCCAAATGAGGGTAAAGAAGTTTCAATACAAACTAGCGTATTGGTACAGTTTGTTGAATCATTGTTTATTAAGAATATGATTCGTTATGTATATGGGTTCTTTTAGTATACCGATCTGTTCACCAAGCAACAAGCTAATGCAGGTAATAGCACCGCAATATGAGGAGTAAAAAATACTGCTATTTTTTGAAATTCAACATGGGTGGCCTCCTAGTGGCCATATTTATGAGTGATTTTTGATACTGTGTCAACATGTTATTTGATAGTCTAGCATTTTAGGTGAGGTCAATAAACATTGAAAGTATCCTAGACTTATGCAAAAAAAGTCACTGTGGTCATAGTTTTTGTTAAAATGTGATTACTTGGATCGCCAAGGCAACTTGAACCAACCACCCTCTTTTATGATACTTTTGGGTGGTTGTTCATATGATGTTTTTATGCATGGATTATTAGGCTGCATGAATTGATACATTCTATTGTTTTCTGGGGGGCCAAATGCTGTTTTAAAAACTCCTACGAGGGTAAAGTAACTGCTTTATGTTCTAATTTGGAAAGTTTACATCAAGAATTCCTAAAATGGACCAAGTCACCGCAAGCAGCGATAACTTGGGCCACTAGGGTTTAAAAAAAAAACACAAATCCTTTTTTATTTCCATTTTTCCGAGCTGTAAACTTCATGTAAAAATGGTCTTTGATCTTTTAAAACCAATATCAGTTTAATATCTTTGCTTGGAGCTGAACTGCAGAACTGCAAAGTTGTAAATATGGTCCAAGCAACCCCATCACATGGTACTCCCAAGAAGTTATTACATTGTTTGCCATTTAGCATAGTCTTATAGCTTGACTATAACTTACACAGTGAGCACAGTCCTAAAACTTTTTTGACACACCTAAAATATATCTGATATTGCTTTAACATTAGAGTATTGCTCCGACATTACCACTGCTCTCAAGAGAATGATTTAAGATTTACAATAGCTTGCAGTTTGTTTTAAGTAGACTTTACACAGCATAACAGTACTAACATGCATAGGTGTCGATATTTTGTTGACTAAACAAATTCCAAGGGGGCAAAACGTTTTTGCAAAGTTTGGTTAAACTTAACAATTTTATGTCAGTCCGGAATTTTGTCCCCAGATTCAGGTGAAGACTAAAAAAAAGGTCTTTACCGCATTCTGGTTCTACCTCAGTACGAAATTTTCAGATTTCTTGTTGTTAAGTGGGTATTACTTGCCAAAAAAATGAGGGGGCCAGACATAATTTGCCTCCTTCAGTGTCAGACCCGAGGGGGCACTGCAAAAATTGACATTAAACAATTCTAGTCGGTTGGGGCCATAAAAATCAGGGGGGAAGTTGGGTAAAAAAAAAGCACCCCATGCTCCAGATCACAGTTACCAATGTTATCTAATTATGGCAAGTGGTATTGTTAGAGAAATACATCTGCTTCTACCAATACCAAAAAAAGTAATTTGCAGTTTTCTAAATCATAGCTCAGATAATTTTGGTAAAAATGCATTAAAATTGCCGAAAAAATGTTTTTCAGCAGCTCTCCAAAGTTTTTGATATTTTTAATACTCCTGCAAAGTTGAGATTCAACTTGAGGTTGTGTAAGAGTGTCCTTACTGAAGTTTTATTGACAATTACATCGGGTATTACGACTATAACAACAACAGGTAATGGTGGATGATTTTTTTTATGCCAAAATTTTGCTGCTAAATGGAGAAAAAGAAACATCCCCAAAATTTGGAAAAAATCTTTTTTCAGCAGTTTAAACATTTTTGTAAAGTCTTATAATGGTCTTTTACAAATCTGTTTGACATTATGATTAATGACTGAAATTTTGAGTCTAAAATAGGGTAGAAGATGAAAGGATGAGTCATTGATTATCATTTCTTATTCTAGGCAACCACCCAGTGTTCCCACTAAGCTGATTTTTTTCAGTGAATCGGCGATTTGTTGGAGCAAGGGAAAATAAGTTTTGGCAATATAGTAAACGTAGCTTTAGAAAATTTGACAAAGTTGTGGAAATATGACATTTGGTACACTTTAACACTGGATTGGTACAAAATTTAGGGCACATAAACATCTTTTTAGAACTTTGGGCACAATTGTTTAAAGAAAATTTGGGCACTCGCTGATTAGCCATAAAGTTAGAGGGAACACAGCAACCACCTACTGTGTTTTACTGCGATTGGTTTGAATAAAACTGTTAAATAAGACAAACTTCAGTTTTAGAAAGCCTGCAGTGAAAGCTGCCAGTCTACTCAAATTTTTAGTACAGTTAAGCAAAGGGTTAAAGTAGTATTGTAATATCAAGTAAAAGCATCACATCAGCAGCCAATCATCATCATCATCATTTTGCTCCAGGAATGTTATTCCTTCTGTTTCTGGAGCCCAGCAGAGGTTCCCCGCATGCAGGGGTCAGCTGGTTTTTGCAGCCTAGTCGCCATCTTTCACGATCTTCAGCATCCAACCTTTGCAAACCTCTGGCAGTCATGTCACATTTTAGTACTTCTTTTCACCTCTTTTTCGGTCTTTCTTTTTTTGTCCCATCAACTTCTAAGAGTAGTGCCTTTACTGGACCTCTTTCTTCATCCATTCTCTCCACATGTCCCAACCATCGCAACCTTTTCTCTCTCAGAAACTCTTCCAATCTCACTACACCTGTCATTTCACGAATCTTATCATTGTTTATTTTATCTTTCAAGGTTTTCCCACATATCATTTGCAACATTCTCATTTCTGTGGTCTTCAGCCTCCTTTCATCTTCCATTTTCAATGCCCAACATTCAGCACCATAAGTTAGAGCATTTCTTACATAGCTTTTGTATAAGGTGCCTCTAACCTTCAATGATATGCTTCTTCCACATATAACATCTGAAATCTCTTCAAATTTTTTCCATGCCGATCTAATTCTTGATGTTACGGCCTCTTGAGCATCTCCTTCCGTACTGATTACATCACCAAGGTAAGAAAACCTGTCCACCACTTCTATGTTGTCTCTATCCAAAGTTATCATATTATGTTCATCTTCAAATACCACACCAGAGATGCATTTTTTGCAAATACAATCTTTCTTTCTGGTTAAACTTCCATGAATTCCAAAACACTTTTTGTGCACCCAGTGTTGACATTTTGTACACTGCACGGAGTTCCTTCCCACTCCTTTGCCACATACAGAGCACGGATACTTTTGCATTTGCATTTGTACAAAATTTCTTCTTGTACAGAAAGCCTTTGTCTTGTTTACATTTATTTTCATTCCTTTCTCTTGTAATACTTTCTTCCATCGAGTGTATCGAGATTCTACTTCTTCCCAGTTATCACCGGCTAACACAATATCATCCGCATACAGCATTTCCTTTACAACTCTTTCTCTGATGCCTTTAGTCACTTCATCCATCACCAACGCAAACAGAAGAGGACTTAGTATCGATCCTTGATGGACTCCAACTTTTACATCAAATGACTCCGATCTCAAGTATTCCACCTTGACGGATGTTTCAATATTTGTATACATTTCCATTATCGCTTTTATTTCTCTTTATAGTACCCCTTTTCTCTTCAGCGACCACCAAATCACCTCTCTTGGGACACGATCAAAGGCTTTTTCAAGATCCACAAATACCATTTATACATCTCTTCCGGCCATCTCATATTTTTCCAACAACTGTCTCATAATGAAAATAGCGTCCGTCGTACCTCTACCTGGCATGAAACCCATCTGCATTTCATCCAGTTTCGCAACTTTCCGTAGCCTTCTTTCAAAAATTCTTTCAATCACTTTCATACCATGTTTTAACAGTTTAATGCTTCTGTAATTTCCACACGATCTTACATCTCCTTTTCCTTTAAAAATTGGAATCAGATCACTCTTTATCCAACTTTCTGGCATTTTATTTTCCTGCAGCAGTTTGTTTGCAACTTCGGCCAATCTTCTCACCGACTCTTTTTTGCAAACATTTAACAACTCCACTATAACTTCGCTTGGTCCAGCCGCCTTTCCTGTATTTATTAGAACAAGAGCTTCCATCACGTCCTCTGTAGAAACTTGCTCACAAGGACCTTCAACCTTTGTTATTTCCATACTTTTGTTCCAATCATTTTCTTCATTCAACAGCTTCTCTTCATACTCCTTCCAGACTTTAATTTTCTCCTGCAGTGTCATCTTTAGCTTTCCATCTTTTCCAAGGATACAAGGCATTCCCATTATGTTTTTTTTATCCTTCTTGCTCTGTTTAGACAGTTTAAAGACATACTGCAGTGCTTTCGAATTTTTCTTCTCAAGGAGTTCTGTTATTTTTTTGCATTCCTTTTCCTTCGCGGCTGCTACCACTCTTTTAACTTTCTTTTTCATAGCCCAATAATGTTCTTTTGATCGTTGGTCTTTTTTCTTCTGCCATACTTTATACAAACGCCTTTTCTCTTTGATGACCTCCTTCACTTCTTCATTCCACCACCATGTTGTTTTTTGATTATAACCACCTTTCGATATTCCACAAACTCTTTTGGCTACATTCATGATATACTTGGACCAATCGTCCCAACTTTCTGGTTCCTCTTTTGCATCTTTCATTCCATCTTTCATCATCCTTTTCATTTTTTCGTCTTTCAATCTCCACAATTTCACTTTTCCAGGATTTTTCAACTTTCTAACAGCTCTATGCTCTATCATTAGGTCCATAATGAGCAATCTGTGCTGTGAAAAACATTCCTCTCCCGGGATTACTTTTATGTCTTGAACTTTCTTCATAACTTCTTTCTGCACCACTGCATAGTCAATGACAGTTGCACAATTTCCAGATTTATAGGTGATTAATTTTTTGTCGTCCTTCTTGAAAAAAGTGTTTCCAACAACCATATCAAGACTGTCTGCAAACTCTAGGATCCTTTCACCATCTCTGTTGCGCTCACCCCAACCAAATCCACCATGAATTCCATCATAGCTTTGAGAAGATCTTCCAACATGCTTATTGAAATCTCCTAACACAAAACATATACCGTGTCTAGATTGTACTTCAGCAGTGAGATCTTCATAGAATTTTTCTTTCTCTTCTTCACTCCGTCCACTCTGAGGTGCATAGACTGAAATCACAGTCACCACTTTTTCGTTCACCACTATATCTATGGATATTATCCTTCGGGACACTCTTCTCACTTCCATCACAGATTCAATAAGGTCATGTTTCACCATCAAACCAACACCACCCCGACCGGTCTCTTCTCCTTTCCAATACAATTTGTATTCAAAGTCACCTCCTCTCAATTTTCTTACTCCCTCATTCTTATACCACACCTCTTGTAAAGCCACCACATCCACATTTCTTCTTCCGATGGTTTCTGTAACTTCTGCACTTCTTCCAACCATTGAGCCAACATTTACCGTTGCCAGTCTAAGCTTAACTTGAGATTTTGCGGCCAAATTTCCTTCAATCCTCCTGGATTCCCACGAGGCTTTAACAGGTGTTGTCATTGATTTAACCTTATCTGTCTCAATGTTTTGCTTCTTCCTAGTAGCTCTATTTGCCTCTGTACACTAGGGGCCAGCACAGAATCCACCCACTGATGCATTTAGGGGAAAAGTATACAGCCACCCACATCAGCAGCCAATCTTAAATAAAAATAGAGAGAAAGAAGAGGGCCAGAAAAATCAACCCACTGATGCATTTAGGGGAAAAGTATACATGCTGTTTTCCTGTGAGAGCTGTGTCATGACTTTACTTAACTCTTTCAAAAAATGGCACAAATGACCTTTGAATTTCAGATTTTTTGAAACACTTAATGCACATTTATTCTTTGGTGAATGGAATATGCATACAATATAGTCATAAACATTTCATAGTGATACCTGTGTGTGTGTGTGTTTTTCTATCCAGATAGCAACAAGTCCTAAGACTACAGTGAACTACGCTATTAGATTAATCAGTAAGCAGTCTTTTGAAGATATGTCAACACAATTTTCTTACTAAATCTGCAACCAGCACCGGTGATGATTATTTTGACATGTTAGATAGCACATATTCTTGCTTCCTACTTAAAGAAGCAAATTCTTGTCAAAAATTTGTGATGATTTGACCATCTACCTTTACCGAAACTCAAAAACAAAGTAATGACACGCTGATTTTTTTTACTCCTGCGGGTGATTTTTTTCCCATTATGAGGGAAAAAAGGCACCCACATTTTTTTATCAAAAATCCTAGCAAGAGCATGGTGAAAACAAAAGTGCACTGTCATATATTAGTACTTGCCAGAGTGCTTCTATCATAACTTTGACCTAAGATTTTTGGCTTGAGAGTTTGGAGTAATTGCAAAGTTTTTGAAAAGTGCTTTTTTTTGCCCCAACTGACTATACATTTTTATACATAGTATGCACCAGGTTACAAGGCACATCAAATCAAGCAAAAAACTGAGTGCAACAATGTGTAAAAAGTGTACTGCTCCATTGCTATCTGCTGCAAAACATGCGCGCATGTGCTTATGTATGGCTCTGTTTAGTGGCGCACTCGGGGGGGTTCAGGGGCCCAATTCCCCCCTTTTGGAACGAAAAAAAGAACATAATTTTGTTGATATAATGTAGTTTGTAACAGTTTGCCATGTTTACTTTTCACTAAATAATCACTCAAGTTGTTGCTAATCACTTAAGATGTTGTTTTAAGGCTATAATTTGATCCCGCTAGATAAGATGTTGTTTTAGGGCAGTAATTAGATCCTGCAAGATATTTACCGAGCATTTAGGTTTTTGCATTTGTTTCACCTACAATATTGCATCTACAGTGTTTCAACTACAAGACGAATATATTGTGTAACTATGTGTATTTGTTATATCCATTAAATAATGGATAATATTATACCCAACCATAAACTTCTGAGCAGAACAGAGCTTGACACTAAGTGACAGATGCCATTTAGTGAAAAAATTGTCCTTGTGTAAAAAAACCTACTAAGCCAAATGCACTTCCACAAAAAAAAAGCTAACAAATCCGCTGTTTCAAGACAAAAACCACAACATAATTACATTCAAACGTCGAGATTTTTATTCTACGAACCTATTCAGGAATTTAAAAGAAGCTTTTGATGGCATCATAGCTATTATTTCCAAATGATTTTTTCTATATTTTTGCATTTACCTTATAGTATTTTAAGTGATTTTGCAGTATCATACATCATAATAACAACGCATTGTCTATTTCAGTGAAATCAACCTTAACATATACCATCACATTTTAGTTTTTCTTCATTTTAGCGTAGATTCATGAAGAGAGCTAGATGAAAATGATCACTGTAATACAGCCTTTTTCAAGACTACCCATTACTCAAACGGTGGAAATTATAGCTCCAACACTAATGAAAGCTATTTTGAAATTCTGTGCCACTAACAAGCTTTTTAAATTTAAAAAGGTATTGATTTAAAAAATTTAAGCCAAAGTTGCGATCTTTCAGCATTTTAACATATTTTGGACTTGACCAGTAAGTGTGTGGGAGCTGATTGGACTGAGCAAAATAAATTCTTTTAAACTCTTCTAAATCTTGGTAATTTAGCGTTTTCTAATTGCTCTAAAAATGTTCAAAACATCATCCTAATGGTGTTAAAATGACTTTTTTTTTTCTGTAAAACAAATCAAACAAAAAAGGGAGTGTAACAAAGTGTAAAAAGCATACCCCTCCGTTGCTACCTGCTGCAAAACATGCGTGTGTCTGCTTACATACCGCTCTGGTTCTATCTGTTGCAATTCATGCACACACGTTTTATGTACCGCTTTGTAGTTATCTACTGCAGTTCATGCTCACATATGGTTTATGTGAAACAAAACAATGTATTGTATAGGCCTACCTACTTCTATTTCAAAAAAGTAACAACACAATCAAAATAAATGAAAAATAAAGACTAGAAATTGTAATGCATAATATTTTCCGATATTCACAAGTGGATGTTTTTGGACTAAGCTTACACTGTAATTGGATTGTACTGTTCAATTGTGAAAAGAAAAAAGGCACTCAAGTTGCTGCAAAATCGACACAAAAAAAGAAAGTGCTATTTTGCTTCAATGGTCTTGTTGCATGATTAACACCAAAAAGAGAAAAAATGCTCTGTTGTTGTCTGCAGCGCAAAGCAGTCAAAATTTGCTGTGAGGCAATATTGCAAATGCACGCGCATTGCATCAATCCATACATTAGATGCACCAGCCTATAAAGTGTAGAATCAGTATTTGAGAAAATTTAGGGATTTTAACAGCGTATATGATTCGAAAAATATGTTAGTACAGAAACATTTTGGAACCACAGCTAATTCAGCTTGTATTAGGTTCACTAACTCAAAATTTAAGTATTTGCACAAAAGCTGACCAGTACTCTGCTTTATCTGACATAATCTGCAGTAATCTTTTCATGCTTTCAATAACCAATAAACTTGATTGAAGAATCAACCACACACCATGTTACCAAACTACCATAACTAGATTTGCAGTTAACAAAGTTACGTTACAACATAAAAAAGCAATAAAACTTTCTAATTTCACCATTGCCATCTCATACTAAACATTTTACCTCAAAATTGATTTGGTAACATCTGACATATCATCAACCGGAGCAACTTTAAAGCCCAGGGCAACTTTGAAGACTATATATACTAAAACAAACTTTGTGATCAGTTAAATACTTTTCCAAACCATAAACGATCTCCTACTACGTCAGTATTGAAATTTTGATCGACTCCTTTTCTTTTCTGCGCGACTAGCGCAAGATGATGTGACGAATCATTTTCGCAAAACTAATTTATAAAAATTTTGCTTATATTTAGGCACTGGTATAAATTACTGACCAAAGATAACCGAAACAACTAACAAGCCAATCCGGAACAGATGAATGAAAGTTTAAACCCTTGACATAACAATCAGAAGACTACTATTCTAATCACATACCGGTACCACTCGGCCACAATGTTTTATATATTGCTGTACTGTGTAAAATTACTTTACTTTTTTATAAATAAAATAAAAAGGCAGTTGCTATTTTGCCTATAGAGGCAAAATATCCCCATGTTATTTTGCAATTTGGAGGCAAAATAGTCCTAACAGCTATTTTGCCTTAAGTGCCAAAATAGCCCTATTCCTAACCCAAACAGACGAAAAACACTATTTTGCTTCTTGAGGTAAAATAGCCACTTCCAAATAAAAAACAAGTTCATATCCGTCCAACTCTGTTATATTGATCCTAGAAAATGTTTTTGGAAGTCCCTTGATGCAATAATTCAAAGTTACCAGACAAAGGTAACCTAAAACGTTTAGTAAACCTTAGGCCTCATAAGTAAAGCAGAAAGTTAAGTGCATGTTGGTGGAGGTTTCAAAGTCGCCCCAAATGACGAGGCGACTTTGAACGCTTTTTGAGATAGATTACTGATATCAGGCTAATCACAGTGAAATATTTTTTTAGTTATGGCAGTTCCAACCGCTTAGGCAACAAGTGTTACACTTTGGTTTAGCCTATACGACCGTACCGTAAGTAGTTTTATTAATTATTGCTTAAACTTGGCGAAAGTGAAAATGGTTCCTAAATCTTTGAAGTCACCGCGATTGATAGTATCACTGTAATGTGTAAACTAATACAGCCTATTACAAAATATGAAAATTTACACCATGTGTTTTGGTGCTCTGTAGTGAAATTATGCCAGAATCAAAGTAAGCTTAAATTTGATCACAATTTAATCTACTCCAAAGTATCCACGGGTTTGCAAACGTGGGTAAAAAGCCCAAAATGAAGTTTCAAACATAAACAATTACCTACGAAGTTAGAGACGTTTTTGTTTATTATGAAATTCTGCTCGAGAACCTCCCAGAAATTGACTAGGCTATTAAAAATTATTTCACAGAAATGAGAAAAGGTTTTTTACACACAGTACAAACTACATCTTTTGAACACAGGGAAAAAGGAAATAAAAGTTTTGAGGCAAAATAAGTACCGGTACCCTAGCCTACGGCCCTACGCCTATTGTGGTAATACTAAAATAGTACCGGTAGCAGGTAGAGGTAACACTAGGCTAGTCTGCTAATCCAAATTTATCCAACTTTAATACTGGTATGCTGAGCTGTGAGGTTCGACTTCTGATGTAAATTGGGTGAAAGCGATGAACCTAAAACTGTTATTTGAGCGGTAGGCCTATGTTACAACCACTAGGCCAACTGGTACTCAGTACTCTATAGCCTACTCTAAATACTGTAGCCTACCAAGTGATGAAAATAAAATGGAGGCAAAAAAATGAGGAATGGATTATTAAAATCCAATTCGGAGTATAAGAGATTATGATCTGAGGCCAAAGCACAGTCAAGAAAACTTTTAATTTGTGATACAAAATTGGGAGTGACTATTTCACCAAAAATTTTCAAGTTAAAGAGAATAAAACGAGAATGAAAAATATTCATCTGCACTTTTTTCATTTGCTTTTTTAGGGGTTAAGATTAGGGTTTAGGTTAGGGTTAGATTTGTGAATACTTTTAGAGTAAGCATATGAATTTGGATGAGATTTGAGTCGGAATTTAAAAAAAATTGATAAAAATTTCCGGTGAAATAAAGCCTTCCTACAAATTTTCGGTTGAGCTTCTTTTGATTTCGAGTCTCGACAATACGACGATAAATAACGCTTCTTTTTCAAAATTAGAAATTTTGTTTTTTTACTCCACGAGCATTTGCCTTTTGACCAGAGATGGGCAGTGGCCTACCGCTGAACAAAAGTACCGTAATCAATACCGTACCTCGGTGCATTTTTAGTACCGTTATTGGCAGTACTTAAACTGTAAAATTTTGCATGGGGGACGCTTCTACAGCCTTGAACAAACGCATTTGGAATGCCAAAGCACTCTAGTGGAAAGTATGTAATTCCGTCCCCAAAATCGAGTGAAGACCAAAAACAAAAAAGATCTGCACCACAAATTGAAGAGTTTTTGTCCTCGAAACCAAATGAAAACCAAAAAAAAGGTCTAAACTGCAATTTGAGACTATATTTGGCCGGAATTTGTGGGATTTATTTGTGCTGACAGGCCGTCAGAACTCGTTTGGGGGACGCTAAATTTTGATGGGGAACGCGCCCCCGCATTCCCCCTACAATTTAAGTACTCGTTATCGGTACTGTCGGTACTTTTTCTTCACTTCTTTGGTCAGTACTTGCTATTCGGTATTTCTTTTGTGATTTGACTGGAATGGAGCTTTAATTTATTCAAACTCCGTACAAATCAAGTAGAAAAGTTGTGATGACAAGCGTCGACCCACTCCACTAGCTAGCCTACCGTATTGCGGTTCCTGCAGCTATGGCACAACGGCAGTTTACGGCATGACGAAAAGTTTAACTATATGTGATGCAATAGAAAAATACTAGTCGGTAGCGTGGCCGAGAGGGTAAGGCGTCTTTTTCACGACGAACCTGATCGAATGATCTGGTTTCAACCCGCACTCTGGTCACGCTGCTGCGTCCTTGGATAAGACGCTTTACGATGATTATCTTCGCTTGGTGGCTTCGAACAAGCAGCAAATTCAAAGGACAAGAATTCGAAGAAATCCACAGGAAACTCCTAAGCAGATGCGGATTCCTCCAATCACTAAGTAGCCTCTGAGTCAATGCAATGAAAAGTGTGCAGATCGTCCAATAAGCTTACATTTCTGACGCTGTCCGGTAACAGGAGGATAAATATGCGCTGAAACATCAACCTACAACAACTTTGTGACTTAACAAGGGATTTGCAGTTGTAGCCACAAGCCAGTGTGGACTTTACGCAACCTAGTAACTGGTTAATTGGTTACATGATTTGGCAGGACATAGCAGTGACTGTTTTGCATAACTCTTAGGTTAGGCTAGAGCTAAAAGACCTAAACACTTCTTGAACAAAGTAAATCAGAACCTTCGTGTTTGTTACGTTTGTTTCCCATCTTCAACAACAACAACAACATCACTGATATATGAATTGGTGGCTATCCTACTCGACCCTATGGAGAATAAAATCCACCACCTATGGACTGCTGTCCAAGTGTCGTGAACACTTAGCCAACTTCGCAAGCAACTAACGGTGATACTGCTGATAACTTGGTATTTCGGAAAACGAATCCAGACTCGCTTAGGAATAGTCCTCTTCTTGAGGTTTCCGGTTGTATTCATACTTCGTTAATTTGCTGCTCGTAAGCGCGACCAAGCAGAAATAATTAATCGTTCTAAAGCATCTTATCCGAAGATGCATCAATCAAGGACCTACGCTTCGGAGACAGTAGAACAATGGCCTTGAGATCACGGCCGTCATTAAAACGACGCTCCAGCCCACTGCGCCACACAGCCGACTTACATGCCATAGCATCAATGCATTCTGCGTTTCACCAGCAAATGCAGCAATAACATCAATCGAAATATTTACACACAAAAAAACAGGAAAAAAGAAATTTTTATTCAAAATTGAGTACCTATGTTATATAATTTTAAGGACCAAATTTTAAAAAGTACCGAAACCGGTATCAGTATTTAGTGACTATGCCAATACCGAGTACCGTTATCGTTGGTACTTTTTTCAAAAAGTTCCTTATATCGCACAGTCGGTACTTTTTTTGAAAAGTATTTGTACTGTTATTGTCGGTAGGACTTTAAAAGTACCGAATTCCCACCTCTGCTTTTGACAGGCAGCTAACAAATTCCGGTAAATAAATTTAAAATTTTGTACCATAAAGGAATTGTAAAAATGCTTTTTGGGGTTCCTTAGAAGTTAGGCATCAAACAAATCAAATTTGCACATTAGCTGATTGGCATATACTCAGTAACGTAGGCAGGGGGCGAGGCCTCCTCAGACCATTGGAGACCCCTCAGACACCGAGGCTAGGGGGTTGGGGGCACCCAGCGCTCGGAAATTCCACAATGTATTTTTGCAAAAACAGGTAATTTTAGAGTGAAAATTAATGCTTTTAAAACGTGGCATAAAAATTGGCACTGCCTGCTAAAATAATCTAAACTGGAAGCGTGGATAAGCCGGTCAATTACTAAAATCTATAATTGTAACTCGTACGTCTTAAAACAGGGGGTCTGAGGTTCAAATCTCCGGCCAGTCTAATTGGACACAGTGTTGTCAACGGCTCGCCATTGCTGCTACATTTCTTCGAACGGAGCTGTGTTTCCCGCAGGTGCAATAATGCGGAGATTAGCTCCGCAAACTCGTTACACGCTTTGGCGTACAACCGCGAGTATAATGAAAGATTTAATTTAATTTGAAAAAGCTTATAAGTTTAGATGTGTGAGGGCTGCTGATGAGAACTAAAAGCTCAAAACAGCTTGCGTTCTCCAGCTCTGAGCAAACTCACAGGGTTGTCCAGCTCTATGCAAATGTAGCGTCAGCTCCAACGTAACAACAAGTGGAAGTGCAATTAGATATATGCAGGGCTTAATTGTAGGGGGGACGCGTACCCCCATCGAGAGTTAGCGCCCCCCATCGAGATTTAGCGTCCCCCCATCGCGATTTAGGTGTCCCCTTATCGAGATATGAGCGCTGGATTATCAGCCGAAAAAGGGCCAGTCAGAACGAAAAAATTTCGCGAATTCCGGCCGAATATGGTCCTAAAATGCGGTAAAGACCTTTTTTTTGGTCTTCACTTAATTTCGGGGACGGAATAACAAAATTTCCGCTAAAGTATTTTCGCATACCTAATGAGTTTGGTCAAGGCTGAAAAAGCGTTCCCCCATGCAAAATTTAACGACTTAAATACTGGATATATGGATTAATAATTTAACCAGGAGAGTAGCTCGATTGGTTGTTCAAACGAGCATGTCGACCGACATTGGGACACGTCCGTTTGACACGTACGTTACGCATACTTAAAGACATACTGCTTGAAATCGGTTTTATTGAAGAAATGAGAGGTACTTGAGGCAATGAAGAGTTGCTCCAAACCTTTTTTCACAATTGCCATTATTCACAAAAAACGTTTTTATCCGTTTGGCTTCTTCGTACCAGTAACGTCGCAACGGGGAGCCAGGGAGGGTCGTGCTCTACTAAGGACTGCTTGTGCCCCCCTTCCCATTTTGATTTACTCAGAATACTTTTTTAGGAGCATTACCTAACGACAAGACAAGTAATAATGGAATAAGAAATAATAGCGTTCAAAAATAATTCTCATTTAAAGTTTTTTTCGATTCTTTGCGAAATTGCCGACCACCAACTGCTGTATATAAATGTGACACAATAATCCGTCTTATTTTCACGCCTTTAAGGAATAGTATCGCGGAATATTGATGTAAGCCTAAAAAATCGCTACCAATAGTTTGCTAGTGATTATGATCTGAAGCAATACGTGATAACATTTTTTTAGCCATTTAGAAACTATAACTCCAGAAAACAAGCATTTAAACTTATTGTAACGTATGTATCAAAAAGACGCATCCGAATGCGGTCGATTTGCAGGGTTAAACAACCTATCGAGTTAATTTCCGGGTTGACTTATTTATCCATATTTCCAATTAATCTTTCACTTGTGGCTACGTCGGAGCTGTCACTATATCAACCCCTTCCCTTTACACTAGCAACGGCACATTCACGTCTCCAACTAGCGCAAGGGAGAGCGTCCACCACTCCAACGTCTAGTCGTGCTGTCGTGCTCGCCATTGTAACGTATGTGTCAATAGGACGCATCCCAATGCGGTCGGTCGGCTCGGTTGAACAACCTATCGAGTTACTCTCCGAGTTGAGTTATTAATCCATATAAATAATTATTCTTTCACTTGTGGCTACGTTGGAGCTGACGCTACAGTATTTTGGACTTGACCTTAAGTATACGGAGGCAGAATAAGGGGCTTTAAATGGGCATACCTTAAGTATAAGGCTTTGGACTAGAGATGGCGCGGATAGCAAAAAATGCATCCGCATGCTGCGCTGTGTCCGCAAACTTTGTCCGCATGCTGCACTGCACCGCATCCAAACACAACTAAGCTCACGCTGCACCGCGCCGCACCGCAAGTTATATACCCTTTAAATTTCCACTAACATCAGAAAAAAATTAGCTCTTTAGCTGTGACATAAAAAAACAACTAATGCCCTAGCTTGAACTGTTAAAAAAAGATTTTTGGGAAGTCCATTTGGACCCTGGGTGGGTGGTACCCCCAAACTATGTCAAAATATTTGTCGCTTAAATATCTACAGACATAAAAAAAAACTATCGCCTTAGCTTGAGCAATTGAAAGAAATTAAGTTTTTGGGGCCCCATTTTGGGGGGTTCTGGGGGAGAAGCCCAAAAAAATTTCAAGAGACAAAATTGCATTTGCAGCTCAACAAACTTTCACAAAAATTAGATTTTGATGTTTTGTGGTTTAGGAGAAGTAGAGCGCACAAGATTTAAAACGCAAAAAAAAAGAAAAAAAGTCTTAAGTGTAGGTAAGGATGAAAGGGTATCTTATATGACATATAACCATGTGAAATATTTTTTGCCGTACTTAAGCCGTTTTTGAATAAGACTGCTTTTAACACCAAACTTTTGGAGTGGTTTTCGGGCCCTAAAACCAAAGTCACGTGACTCATTGCCTTGAAATTTGGCACAGACATATCTCTTATGAATCTCAAGCTGTTGTCAAAATTTCATGTAGCTAGACCAAACTCTTCTCGAGTTATACGTAAAAGTCTGAAACTTCGCACTTGTTAGCTTCAGGCTTTGAAAATGGCCGAGTAAAAACTAAGAAACATGCGACGCGAGGTCAGTCGTTCTAGCTATAGCGCTACAGGTTTTATCTGCCTGGTGTGTGTTTTCTATCAGTTTTTCTACACCATATTTTGGCAATCAAAAACAATCTACCAGTCTACCTCATGATTCCATTCAACTACTGTACTAATCCTAAAGCAGTACCTAGTTCTAATAATGAATGTATCACGTGCTCTGCATGCTGTCACAAGTTACTAAACTTGTATGTGACTGTCTGACTTGATAAAAAACAACTTTGCTGCCTCCCAATGTAAGCCTACATATGGGTATTCAATACTGAGAAAACTAGCCAACTTATCACTATCAGCGTATCCTATCCGTGAACCCTCTAACCCTTGCCAGAACATCTCTCAAAAGCTCCTGGCTCTCTAACTAGCCCATTTCTACAAAGCAAATTATTTTGTATTTAGTCATCGATATATTAGACCAAGCCTAGTCTTACTGCTTTAATAACCCTATGTATTATAGCTTACCTTTGCCGTTCGCATGTGTGTTTGATTGTGGAATAAATTCTGCTACTATGTAAGCTATTCTGTCATTGGAACTTAGTGTAGCCTAGTCTTCCTACTCTACTACATACTGAAATAGGCCTACCAGATCTGAGATAGGCTACAGACGTAGCACCGAAAGCCTAATGCTTGATGCCATGACCTGTTGACCAGGGCATGGTATGGAATGGAATGGAAGACGATTTTTCCATATTCCATACTGGCAATTTTCTTTCATTCCATACCTAAAATCTTCCATTCCATATTCCATTCCATACTAAAATTTTCTTCCATATTCCATACTTCCATACCAAAGAAATTGTAGACTGGAAGCAATGCAAAGTATATTTTGTTGCTTTGCGCCTTTGCAATGTTATGAGCAACCGCTCGTGAAGGTGTGCCAACAATTATAAGATGCAACAACCGGTACCTGGTACACATATAGCTCATGGTTTAATGCATTGGTGTAGCCTGGATTTTGAATTGGGGGGAGGGCTGAATCGCAAATCACATGCAATGACGTCATCAGAAGTTTTTGAAAAGTGGGACTTTTTATGGGACAAAGAATGAAAGATCAAAAGCTTGGGGTCTGATTTGGCTCGTAACCTGGATTTGCTATAGAGGAAGAACTAGAACCGCAAGTTAAAAATTTTTCTATCCAATTAAAATTGAGAGACGTGGTGAGTAAATTAGTGCAACTCAAACATGTCACAGAGGTGGCATGGGGGCGGAGCCCCCAGGCCGCTGGGGGAGTTTTTGTAATTTTTTGGAAAAAATGGCTATTTTAATGCGATTCGAATCACATTTTGCACGAATTCAGAGCCATTTGAAATAACAAAATTTTTGATGTTTGAAAGCCAGTTGAAAAAATCACTCCCTTTACTTCAGGTCAAGTCCAAAACACGTTTAAAATCTTGCATTTTGGGATTAAGTTTTGTGACTTGGCCCAAGTCAAGGAAATTAAGGTACTTGCTTTCTGCAACATTTTTAGCATGAAATAATGCACTCGAAGTCGAAGATTTGCTATTGACGATTTTTGTTTTGTCATGGAAATAACCAGCTTTAGGAATATATGTACGACCAGGGGCCCAGGCACCCTCGATTCAAATTCAATAATTTGTTCATTAAGCATTTCCCCAAACTAGATTTTTTCAAAAGCATTTTGTCGCGTGAAAACCGATGAGATGGAGATGGATTGTTATTTAGGGTTGGTAATTTAAAGTAGGTACATTAGATGCCATATATGGTCACTAATCATATTATTGTGATACAAAAGTTAGCTGGGAGCCTTAAACATATTATTGCATAAACAAGTTAGATGAATGCCTGAGATTGCACCTTTTAGAACAAAAACGCTGAATTTCTCCCGGGTTGTACATCTAAATTGGTTGGTAATAATTTAAATTGAGAGGGCATGGGCCCCCTGGTCGTCAATATTAATATTAAGTTATTGCTAATTGACGTTGTACGCATCCTACTGTTGCACTCCAAAAATGCTAAAAGAAACTGAATAAATAGGGTTTTGTGTTATCATTTTTATCATTGGTAGCGTTTCAGTTGGGGGGAGGGAGGTGGAGGGCCCGGTTCTTCTGGCTATGTCTATGGTTTAATGATTATCATACAAGTTCGCCCTCACATCAACTAAAACATTTACCGTAATAGAAATACCAAGCTTTAACACCAAAAAGAATTACTTGAAGCTTAAAAACCAAAAATATAATTAAATTAAGCAAAACGGGAATGAAATAGCAAATACGAGTTTTCGTGACGATGTAAGAAAACAAAATTTACGACTGGGCAAATTGTCAGCCTAAAAAAAAACAACAAAAAACAGCAAGTCAAATATATCAAGGTCGTCAACTGTAACATCAATGCTGCGATTAAATTGCAATGCACTAACAATGATGCAATACGTACACTGTTTGCGCAATGTACACAACCAAAGTACCGCGATTTGTCGACAAATAATATGCGCAGATATTGAAGTTGAATACTTCTGTGACAATAATTTATCACTACCCAACATCGGTATGTATTTTTCTGTAAATACAATGCACAAATCTAGTATGGAATTGGTATGGAAGTATGGAAGATTGTCTTCCATTCCATTCTTGAGATCTTCCATTCCATTTTGGCATCTTCCATATTCCATACCGAAATTTCCGTTCCATTCCATTCCATTTTCCATTCCATTCCATTCCATACCATGCCCTGCATTTCGGGGCCTGAGACTCCCAAAATACTGGTCATCAACCCAGTATTTGTGGGCAAGAACCATATTTTTGCCGATTTCGCGATGAAAACCTTTTTAATTTTTGGTCTTCTCCCCAGAATTCGTGGAGTTTTGCGCATATTTTGCGATGAAGACCTTTTTTCATTTTTGGTGTTTATCACAAAATTAGTGGAATTTTGCGCATATTTCGCGAAAATCTTTTTTTGGTCTTCACCCCAGAATTCGTGAAATCTCGAGCATTTTTCATGACGAAGACCTTTTTTAATGGTCTTCACTCTCGAATTCGAGGGAAAAAATATTTGTGTGCCCCCCCCCCCAGAAAATTGTTTATGCCCCACCATTCACGCTATTCTGGCGCCGGGCCTGGTACAGGATGACATTGGCTAAAGCACACGTTTCGTCGTTTAATGTTTGATGGCTGTATTTTAACAAACAGCGATATTGTTTTGGAGAATAAATACATAAAAAAGCTGATAATAATTTGATAATAATAATCGATTTAACAGTTAGCAAACCCAAGCACTAAAATTTTGGTTTTATAAGCTGATTGAAAAGGCTGGCCATTTTGATTCCCGGTCGGGTCGTGGTTACAAATCTTACAGCAATTACTTTTTATCAAATGATTTAACAAAGGTGCCTAATACTAATCTAAATGGTGTTGAAATGGCAATTTTATCCCCAAAATTACAAAAATCGCCCAGCGGTCGAGGGCAAACTATTACAGCTTTTAGCGGCTAGGAGTTCTACCCCCATACCCCGTCTATGAAAAGAAAATTCTAACGTTGGATTCAAGCTCTCTCTCTCTTTAACTAAATGCAAGTTAAGCGCCTGTCAACAATTGGCTTCATGGATTAGAGCAAGCTACCGCAACAAAACTTTTTGGCTTGCTGCGACCGGCAAGTAACAATGATGCAGAGCCGGAATCAAGCTTTAAAAAATTGCAGCTCCGGAGCTATGCCCATTTTCAATGGCTCGCAGCCCTGATGGGTCCGGCAATTATCAAAATAAAAGACTGCATAAGCTCCCTCCATTTTTTTTGATAAAGCCTATCTTTAGCATTTTGCATCAAGCGACATGTGATCGCTTATTTTTAGCCATTTTGTAAGTGTTTACTGATTTGCACGCTTTTATTTTTGGAAAATGTTAGCCCTCCATAGCCTATCACTGCAAAAAAAACTGCCTCAGAAGCGCGATGAACGAAGTATTTTTTATCGGGTAAAGAAAGACAAAAGGTGCGGGCATACTTCAATGCCCTAAATACGCTTGTATGCTAAATCATGTTTTCAGAGCTGGGCAAGTCCGCAAATCCGCAATTGCAAACTAACGAAAAAAGTTGCGGACATGCAGACTTTGGCAGTTTAAATTGCGGATTTGCGGTTGCGGACTATTTTTAATTTTAGTCCGCAATTCCGCAAGTTTTATACAAATATTGAAATTCCTTTCTATTTTCGTAAAATATTTATGTTTTTACCCAATCAAACATAAGAAATCGATTTAATTTTTCCTGTTCAAGTTCGGCAAAAATACCAAGTTTTTCGAGTTAAGGCTGACAAAAATATTAAGTCTGCTTTTCGTCTTAATCGCTTTCTTTTTGTTGACATGCTGTTTTTTCGAGTTTGGCAAAACAACCGACTTTTTTCGAGTTTAAGTTCGAATTTGCAACCATGGTTCCAGATGTGACTTTGTTGTTTTTTACCGTGAGTTCACCAATTTAGCCACTGATGTATCATTTTTTGTACTGGTAGCCAGTGCCGTTGCTACGGTAGGGTTAGGGGCGCCGTATCTCCCCTAACGACTGCTTGAGCCCCCCATTTCGGTTTACTCAGAATGCTTTTTTGGAGCATCACGTAACGACAAGACAACAAGCAATATTGGAAACAGGAATAACAATTTTGAAAAATAATTCTGGTTTGAAATTTTCTCCATTGCTTGCAAAATTGCTGGCCACCAACTGCTTTACATAAATGTGACCAATAATCCGCTTTATTAACACGCCTTTACGGATGTGTCGCGGAATAGGGATGCATTTCTACAGAAGCGTTACTGGTATTTCGTTAGTGATTATGACCTAAAACAACACGTGAAAACATTTTTTTTGAAAGACTAGCTGTTTTTTTTAGAGCACTCTCAACCAGGGGGTAGGGGCTTAGAGGGTATCAGCCCCCTTTAGCCAAGTCATTTAGAAAATATAACCAAAGAAGAATAAGCGTTTAAACGTGTTTTGGACCTGACCTGAAGTATATGGGGGCTCAAGATGCTAGACAATATAAATCTTTCAAGGACTTCTGAATTTTAACAATTTACTCTAATTATTGACATGGTTTAAAACGTGCGAAATGTGATTTAAATGGCGTTAAAATTGCTATAATTGTCGCAAAAATCACCCAGCAGTGGGGGCTCTGCCCTTTTTGTGACACGCTTGAGTTGCAATGGTTTGTTCAGCACGGGACCTAAATTAGACAATTTTTGAGCAAAAAAAACAATTATGTTTGGTTCAAGCCCCCTTTCTCTTAGCAAAACCCTGGTTGCGCTTCTGGTCGCATTCACTCCTGCAGACAAGATTTTTCAAGCGATTATACGGGCCGCAAACGAAACGAACTAATAAATGCTGCCGGGCTTGTATGACCCTTTTTTCAAACATGAATACAAAATTGCTGCTTTAAAATATCAGTTTTTATATGCAAAAGTTCAGTCTATTGTATAGTACTCCCCATTTTCGGCTACGGCCCCCATACTTCGTTTAGTCTGGCGACGGCACTGCCAGTAGCGTGTGGTTATCTTGTTCCTACAGTATTTATAGAAGCTAGGGACTAAAAATTTAGTAATACGATTAGTGATATGTTTTTTTGCCTTCTACTGCCTTTGTCTTTTCCTGCCTTAAAAAAATTGTTTTTTTAGAATATCTTGTTGTAGGCGGAAATACGGATTCTACTCTGCTATTTGATGGCTTCTCACTGTAATCCAATGACTTTAAATCTTCGAATCCCTAGCTTCATTGTAGCGTTATGAAGAATTCGTCGGTGGGTTGTGTATTATGCTTCCATGCAGTTTAGGCACCTACTGTATAAGTCGTAGCACAACCAGGAAGGCTAGGGGCTACAACCCCGTTAGCCAAGTCACTTAAAAACTTCAAACAAAAGTACAAACGTTTAAATCTGTTTTAAGTTGGACCTGAAAGTAGAAGGGGCAGGATAATGCTTAAGTTTGCCATCCGAAAAAGCACCTCAATAACAGGTCATGCTGCGGGACATGTACTACAATCAGCGATTGTAAGTCCTTTTATTGCGTGGAATGTATCCACCATACGCTTGCTATACTTCCCACAAGTCACAACTTATAACTTATGTTTGCTAATCAACTCTGAGCAGATCACTGCGGGACATGGTTGATTGCAAAACTCTTCTACTCGGTTCATAAAAAAGGGCGGACTTTAAATACTACGAAGATGCGGACTTCAAGAATTACGAAGTTGCGGACTTGCGGATTCAAGAATCCTGAAACGTCGTTGTGGACTTGCGGTTGCGTTTTAAGAAAATTGAAATTCGGTTGCGGATTTGCGGATTAAAAAAAAACTTGCGGTGCCCAAAACTGCATGTTTTATGATTGATAGTGGTTTTTATGCAGTCCAGGTAACTCCATAAGCCTATCTCATTTGTATCTTAATCAAAAAAATTGACTGAAAACAAGTCGTCTTTATTTTAAAAAAGCATGGCAGAAATGGCAATCACGCAGTTTTTCTTAAAACAGCACAAAGCAACGCCATTCGAACCATAGGCGTAGCCAGATGGGGGGGGCCCAGGGGGCCCGGGCCCCCCCCAATCAAAATACCACTAACGACAAAAAGTTATGACAACATAGCCTGGCGATGTTTAGTTGCAGTTTTTTTTCAGTAATTACGCACATAACAGTAATTAACAATAATATTAATGACAACAAGTGAGTCCCGGGGCCCCCAACTAACAACCAGGGGCCCTTACTAACAACTAGGGGGCCCTGGAATCCTTAACCGACAACCAGGGGATCCGGGACCCCTAACTGAAAACCAGGGGGCCCATAACTGACGACCAGGGGCCCCAGGGCCCCTAACTAACAACCAACGGACCCTAACCAACAACCAGGGGGCACCTTAACTGACAACCAGGGGGGCCCAGGCCCCTAACCGACAACCAGGGGGCCCCTAAATGACAACCAGGGGGCCCAGGGGCCCTCCTAATTGACGACCACGGGGCCCCAGGGCCCCTGACCAACAACCAAGGGGTCATGGAGTCCCTAACTGACGACCAGGGGGCCCCGGGGGCCCTAACTCACGACCAGGGAGCCCCAGGGCCCCTAATTAACAACCAGGGGGCCTGGGCTCCCAACCGACAAGCAAGGGGCTACGGGGCCTCTAACTGGCAACTAGGGAGTCCAAATGCCCCTGACTGACAACCAAGATTCCCGGGCCAGGGGCCCCTTAATGCAAATTTTTAACAATTTATATGCAAAACCTGTGAGAAATCTAAGAGTTTTGACCTAAAAGTTGCCACCCCAGGCCCTCGTTTAACGTTATTATGAACTTAATTATTTACTGCTAAAGTATTGCAGGAGACAATGTTCGTTACTTCCCCCTATAGACCAAATCACTTACAATTAAAATTTTACACCATAATGCAAGATTCTAAGCGTGTTTTGGGATTTAATTGCAAAAAGAGGATTGAACAACTAAATTTTTTTGATTGGCTTTGAAATGTTAAAAATCTAGTTCTTTGAAATGGCTCTGAACTCGTGCGAAATGTGATCCAATGGGATTTAAATAGCTTTTTTTTCCAAAAACTTACAAAAATCGCCCAGCGGCTGGGGGCTCTGCCCCCAGACCCCCATAGCCATCGGCGGCTGGGGGCTCCGCCCCCAGACCCCCGTCTCTGATACGTTTGAGTACACTAGCTTACTCAACACGTCTTCCAAGTTAGACTTTTACACTTTTCAACAATTAGTTTTCGCCCTCTCCCATTACCAAAATCCTGGCAAAGTGCCATCAGGCTACGGCTTCAGATCTTCCATTCTACGGTCTCTTTGCCCCATAAAAAATTACTTTTTCGAAAATTTCTGATGACGTCATTGCGTGTGATTTGTGGTTTGGGCCCCCCCCAATCAAAAATCCTGGCTACGCTATGATTCGAACATACAATCCGTATTTAACTTGTCGGAAATACGTAGCACGAGGATCGCTGTCGACAGTGGTCCTGCAAGAAAATTTAACATAATAAAGGTTGGACCAAACATTCAGATCTATGTATAAAAATGCTGTTCATATTTCGATTCTACATCAGCAAAATTGCAGTAACTTACGTTAAAAATATCAGTCACGGTACTTTACTTAGGAATTCGAGCGTTGATTGTAAGTCAACAAAAGAACAATAAAAATGCTAACTTACTATTTTCATTTCAAAAACTTGAGCATTAAGAATAAAAATATTAACTTGAAACTTTTAACTGTTCTCCAGCTGCAGCGAAATGGTAATCTTAAGTAAAAACCACACGTAGGCACAAGTCCGCTAATCGTTAATAATGAAGCTAATTTTTTCATTAACTCGTTAATTCGTTAAAAAGCTTTTTCATGTTAACGGACTAAATTAACTTCCGTTAAGTTCTGTTAACTTCCGTTAAGGTTTTTATCGTTAATATCTTGCACCATTTATTCATGGTACCGGTACAAACCAGTTTGCACTGGTAACAGTTGTTGCATATTAGCACGAGTTTCATTGAAGGAAAAGCGAAGGAGCTCTTTTTTGTGGCAAATAATAAGCTACAGCCTTATAGGCCTATTAATTATCCCTGTTCACAATTTCCTAAGATTTTCCGATCGCAGCTTCGTTAGTGCATTTAAACTTATTTCTATCTTGAAATTAGATTAGACTTTAAAATGTAACTTCCAAAACACAAAAAGACCACCAGAGCAATAAACATTTCCTTACAATCAGCTCAACAGCGTCAATCCGTGTTCTAGAAGCGAGTGAATAAAAAGAAATGTAAATTACATGCAAAATGTTAACGAATTAACGGACTTTATTAACTTCCGTTGATTAAAGCTGAAAATAACGGATTAACGTTAACGGAGGTGTGAAGTTTGTTAACGGACTAGTGGCTAACGAAGCTAACGTTTTGCATTAACTTGCCCACCTATGGAAAAACTCAGCGGTTGAAAAAATCTCACGTTTTGGAAGTACGACATTAATCAGTAGCACAACGACATCTCAAAACACAAAGAGAATCACAAACAGAGTTGAATTTTATGAACTATTATTTCCAAGCTGTGCGAAGTTTCAAAACAAAAACTCACTTTATCTCGGCCAATCTCGGAAGGGGATGCATCACGATCATCTACTTCTTGGCTTTGGTCATCAATTGTGAAGTAAGCACAAACTGCCCAGCAACCTATATCATTAAAAAAATACAAAAAACCATCATAACTACCTGGTTACAGTGATTCCACAAAGTACTTTGAACACCAGTGCCTTTTTAATATTAGAATTAAGGTGGCAAAATGTTATTCAGGGCCAAAGTGCAGCAAATTACTTGAAGCAACAACAAAAAAGCCAACTCAAAACTTACAATGCCGTTTTGAAACCTGATATCGTGGGCAAACTAAAAAGTGAAGACTAAAAAAAGCTTTCGAACCAAATTTTCAGGCTTACATCACGCAATCACCGACAAAAAGTGAGCAGTAATAGGCTTTTTTAGAGGAAGCAACAATCTTTACGGGACGAGAAAAACCATTGTAGTGATTAAGGTCTATGCGCAATTGCTCATAGCTACATTGTGCAATGTTCAGTTGATATTATAAACACTAACAGTCAACACTTGCCAATACCAAAAAAAATAGCTGAACGAATTGAATTTCGCAAAGACAATTGATCATGGGTGGTGCAAAGCAACCTCCTTTTAACGATGATTAACACTGTTACTTACGGATTTTTCGTAATCCTTCAACGAATCAAACCTTTCTCTTTGTATCCTGGTCATGTAGAGCACGTCTGTGTCCGGTAGAGCTTCTTCGATTGAAGAAAATTTCTTCTGTAAAAATAACATGGAGTTGAATAAACAATCTTGCTAACGCGATAACTCGTAAAAACATCTGTGCTGCCTACAACAAACACACAACACGAGATTACAGTGGGACATACAACTCGTTACACGCTCAAATGCAATGCGTCTGTAGCAGTGAATCCTGATCGAAGAGTGTGACTAAACCAGCACTCCCACAAAATTATGCTACGGCCAGAACTAAAGCTAAATCTTTTTGTTTCAAAAAACGTATCCAGGTGGGAAGGTGAAGACGACATGTTGCAAAAACTGATACATCTTAACTGTATTACCACTGGAGGCCATGAGCGTCTGAATCCCAAGTCGCCTCACAATTTCAGAGACTTTTTTTCTGAAAAATAGCCATTTAAAACCATTTGAAATAGATATTTACTCAGCCCGTTTTGGCCGCTTTCTTGCTTTCCGGTCAAGTCCACAAAAACTTAAAACGCTTGCATATTTTAGCGAAACTTTTAAGAGACTTCGCTAAGATGGGGGCTTCAGGCCCCTCTTAGTCGTGTCCCTGGATTTGGTGTATCTTTACAGCAGAGCATCAATCTCAAAAGCCTGTTGCAAAAAGTTCTAACACAACACCTTTACCTGATGTATTCCTTGCGCCTTTACATAATCAACCACATCCTGAGGAATTTCAAGACCATCGGGACTGACGTAAAGTAAATTAACACGATAAAGTGTCAAGAGCCGGGCCAGAGAGTGGACTGTGCGTCCATGCTTCAAGTCGCCAACCATTGTTATCTGAAAATAATCTCAGCATTGTTCAGTAAAGTTTAAATCAGTTAACAACCAAGCTTGAGAATGAAATACCCATGTGCAAACAAATATGATCGTAAGAACACATTTCTAAAATGATGGGCATTTTAATCTCAAAAGCTCTTCCCTTCTACAAACAAATGGCAAATTTTTTAACCCGTAAATTAGTTTTTTGAACAAAAGAACTTTGCGAAATAACGTTTTGCCGCCGTAGATTCCATTCAACATCTTTTAAAGCTTCTTGCCGTCTTGTCGTTCACAGTTCCCAACTCTTCTCGTATCGTAAAAACATCTAGCAAAGCCTGGGTAGGATGTTGTCCATCTCCATCTCCCGTGCTGATGATTGGACTGGACAGTGGCAATGTTCGGCCGCTTGCGTCATAGCACCTGGCTGCGGATGACGTAACACGATGACGTCAGAAAAGAGCGATATGACGCGAATCGAATCTAAAACGAGTCCAAAATCATTTCCACAAACTCTATCATACGATATTGTGTTGGGAACCTAAATAAACCAGAAAAGGCTGTGTTACAAAACTTCCAACTTTCTAAAACAATACACTCGAATTTGATTCCAAGGCGGATCAAACCAAAGACTGGTTTTCATAGCTTTTTAGCTTAACGTTCAGCAATTAAATGGATAATGCAAAGCCTTCAATGTGTGAGGTATGCAGGTAGGCAAGTGGCAACTTGGCTCGAAGATTAAAGTAAAATCACTTCAATATCTTCTGTTTAAAGCATGGAAACTAAAAATGTGGTAACAATTTTCAAATGTAAAAAACACAGCAATCTTATTTTAAAGTTTCAACCCTCGACTCAGCACGTGACCCGCACTCAAGTTAAGCAACTTCGTCTACAAATGACTGAAGCTGCTTGCCGCCATGCTACGTAGTCTCTAGTTGTTTGTAACAATCAGTGAATGTAGGTTCTTTAAGCAATAGCAGTCCAGAAGTGGATCACTATGAAAAATAATCTCCAAGTGCACTTATGCTTTTAGATATCGACACATTTCATTGTAAACCCTAACACCATCACTAGCATTAAGTTGGCATCATAATTACGTACTCAACATTTTAGCGGAAAATTAATTCAAACGCGTCAAAAGTGAATGGAAAACGTCAAAAAAACTCTCTAACCTTCCAGCAATTTTCGTGTCTGTACGAATGAATTTTGTTCGTCCACATTGACAACGAAGCCTCCGAGTTCACACATTGCAGCCTGGAAAGAACACTTACTACGCGTGCTAACTTCATAAAACACAGTGTGCAAAACCTTTCCCTGAAACAAAACAGAATGTGTTGTAGAGTGCGCAATAGTCAATAAGTATAAAGTTCAATAATTACACATCGCGTTGCTTATTCTGCAAAAAAAAATTGCAGTCATCCATTTCTGATGTCACGAAAGTTCGAAACGCAGGGTTGCCAATGGTACGGAGTACAACGGATTGAATCTATTTTCGTGGATAAGGGAATTGTTGAACAAGGTTTGAGGGCAGCTCTTTACTACCTCAAGTAGTTCTAATTTTTTCAATAAAACCGACCTCGAGCTGTATCTCTTCAAACAACTGAGCTATCGCAGCGCTGTAATCCTCGCTTATGGAAAGCCTACACAAGTTACGCCTTCAAATGTTCACAATAAGCCGTACGGTACCGTTAAAATGTCGTCCAGTGCCTTTCCATGAATGGCAGCTAATCGCAGGTCGTGAGCGAGAGTGAAAAGCTGATGAAGTTGCTCCCGAGTGAAAAACCTCTCTGTCAAAACATCCTTCCCAGTCAGTTCCAACTGGGCGAGCGAGATCCTACTCGAAACCGGGATTTCTGTAGGGGCCCGAACTACTTGAACCGCCTCAAAGGATAACGATTGCGACGGGGATCCAATAGAAGAAACCAAGCCAGCAGCAGTGGATTCGGTAAGGGAAGACCCGGTTGAGAAAGCATTGGCGCGGATGTCTCTGCCAAATCCATCGTCAACCAAAACCTGGAAAAGAAAAATTTAAAAGTTGAAGACACCTGCACTGGAATGCTTGAACCCGAAATTTAGAATGTAACCAGCAAGCTGTGACCTGTTTGGTGTCCGACTAACATTAATCTCATTCCCAATATTCAAGGTTAGGCTTTTATTTCGATTTAATTTGCAAAAAACACAACACTGAAACACTTACCTTTCCGTCAATGTAGGCCAATTCTCCACGAAAAATAACGCGAGTGACGCATCCAGTGACATTTCGGCCAGCAAACGGAGCCCATTGTGCTTTAGAAAACTTTGGAGCGTCTGGAATTACCCATGACTTGGACATATCCACTTCAATGTAGGTGTCATGATCAGAGATAGGTGGGATTCCAAATATCCGACAAGGATTCGTGTAAAGTCGCTTCACAACGTCCTGGAAAAAGGTTTCATGTTGTTTCATTGCAAAGCTAATAAATAGAGACAGAAAACCTTTGCCATAACTAATAATATAACGTTCATTCCTTTGACTAATTTTTCCAATCCGCCAAATTCGAAAAGACAGAATATTTTTAAAACTGATTTTGAAGCAAACGTGCTTTTTCGCTCCACGAAAAGCCCATTCAGCACTTCAGAAAAATACTTAATTAGCCTACAGATAGCGAAAGTCTAAGATTGCGGTTAAAGAGTACCCAATCGGCAGTGCCAGAGCCGTCTGTGAGGCTCACTATTTGACTAGTGTAGAAATAGCCACTTTTTTCTCTTCCTAACTCTTACCAAGCAACCAAGGTCTAAGGCAAGGTGAGCACTAGCCATTTGCAAGAAATGAAGGTGAAGCACAAAAAAAACGATTGATATTTTTTCGTTTTTTTACCTCTAAAGTCAACTTTCGCTCTGATACAGCCATCAAAAGAAAAGGAAGCATGGTCTCCATTCCTGGAAATCCCGGTGGAGGACAATCGCTGGGCTTTTCGGCAGTGGTGTGAGAAGCTAAATGCAATTTGATGATGTCAAAAATGAAATTACCACAAAGCATCTTTCTTGTAGGCATTTATTTGTTGCGTAAAGCAGGTTACAAGATTGTAATTTACAGCTTTATACACTACAGTCCCCATTTTATCACTTGTGTTTGAAAACTACTCAAGTAAAAGTTGGCAACACTTTGGTTCGATCTGCTCGGCACACGAGATTCTAATATCAGAGTTCTAGAACCTATAAAGTCGCAACTTGCGAGTTCTAAGCTTGAGTACTAAAGCAGTTCATTTCAAACGCAGGAAGACACAAAGAACAACTTAGCGTATTTGCAAGAATACTGTTAGTGGTCCAAGCAAAAATTTAGCTGCAATAACGCACCGTGATCAGTCGCAAAGCAATCGACATATTCAAGGTTTTCCCACAGGGCTTCTTGGTCAACTTTGGTCGCAAGCATCGGTTTGACCTGTCCGTATTCTTGCCCAATGATGCTCAAGTCATTTTCAGTCAAGACCAGATGGTGATGAGCAACTTCACTAGTAGCAGGCAAACGCCGTGATTTGGCATCTCGAATTAAAACAATCTAAACCCATCAAAAGTGGTTGCGTTAAGGGCAAGAAAGAAAGGAAAGAAAACTTAAGGGCAGTATTACAAGAGTGAAGTGAGAGTCAAATTGAAAGTGCTAATGAAAAGTTAAAGGCGATTGTAGCAAGACCAGAAAGTTGGAAACATCGGACAATTAAGACAAAGTTACTGTAGAAGCATAGCCGGGATAAAATTATTCTTTAATCTTATTAGTACTTTAAATTTTCGCTTTGTTAGACTTGGTTCAAGTTCGCTGCTGCAGTACCGATCTTAATCAAAGAGCTCATTTTATTCATGTAAATAAAGCCTAGATGGCAGGGCCTCCTTTTTCTCAGTTTAATAAAATATTTGAAAAATTGCTATAGTCGTATATAATTCCTATCTTAGTCCAGTAATGATATGAAAAAAAAGGCCCTAACCCCCAAAAAATTGCTAGAAAACGTTTTTCAACGGTTTTTGGTAGTATTGGGTGTATCAAGTAACATACTAAAAATCTACCAAAATCGGGCGGCCGGAAAGGGGAAAAATCAGCCTCCAAAAAATTAGTCTATCGCCCCCTAGTGGCGAAACTATAATTTACTGATAATTTGTTGTATATCTTGTGTAACTTAAGTTTTTCAAATGTTTTTAATGCAGTGGTGATTGTTTAACGATTGCAAGATGACGATGACGTCATTGGAGGTAATTGTGACGTCGCAATCACGCCTAAATAATTGTCATTGTAGAGCTAAGAAGTGCTGTTATTGCCAAACATATTAGGCAAGACTTTTACTCAGAACATTGCTCAAGCCATATAACAGAAAGCAACATGATGTCACTATGACGTCATAGCAATGACGTCATAAAGGTGACGTAATTTCTTAACCTAGCATTACGAAAACGAGCAAAATATGTTTACATAAAGTAAACCAAATTCCCAATTTAGTGTTCCTACGTTTACATAAACTTCTGAGCGTAACGTATTAGTTTAATTTTATTTTGGTATTTTTAGCCTTATTTGCAAGCTAATGGATGTTATAAATTTGTTGTGGCAGATGCAGGTAAAATCCACGTCTTTTCAAACAACAGCAAGCACTGGTGTTTGAGCAGGAGGCCATCACTCTCCTACGCGATTTTTCAAGTAATTTTGGCAACACTATTTGGTGCATTGATAGCGATGGTTATGACGACAAAAATTGCATTGTTGCGTAAATAGATAGATACTCGGAAAGTGGGTTTAGCTGGATAGCTGCATTCTCGTCTCAAAGCAGACTATTAGCTTGTTAGGTTAGGCTTGTCCAGCAGTAGCAGTTTAAAACTTCCAGCCTTGCACAGCTAAGTAATTTGTGTCGAAATTTAGTGCGAAAGTTCTAGCAGTGTAAGTTTTTGCGGTAGCCCCACACTTGATCGAAAATCATTTGATCGAAAACGCCTTTTTTCTTCAGTTTTCCTGCTTGACGCTCGCATACAGCTACATTTGGCCGAAAATCGAAACGTAGTTTTTTCGGTCAAATATAAGTAATCCAGTTTTCGCAGCAGTAGCCTAGTACTTTTCCTGCAGTTTGCAGTTATCAGGCTTGCTTGAGATATTATAGACAGGTTAGTGATTATACTCAGTACTGGTACCATACCAGCACATTTGTATGTTCAACAAATGGCGCACTTTGAAAACACTCATCCAACTGTGTTTTGCCAATTTTCCAATGGTTTGCATGTCATCCGTCGAAGTAATCAGTACTGGACAGGTGTTAGCTCAGATCTTGCAATTGAGCAAACCTTAATGAGGTCCTTAAAAACTTCTGGCGGACTAACACGAGGAAGTGGTATGACTGAAGAACAAAGAGCTCTTTGGATAATGTCAGCTCCCATCACAGCGGAATATAACAAGGCCATGCAGAAACTCAACAGCCTGTTTTATACCACTTGTGAACAGCACAAAGATTTGTCCAAAGCGAGACTGAAGCGAGACAATATGGATTTAGAAAAGTTCAAGACAAAATTGACGTCTTACTCTCCCTTTTCCGAAGACCCTTCACTGCGAAATATAATCACTGGTGTCGTGGCAAATCCGAATGTTAATGTTGTTGAGTTCGAGTCTGTTGGAAGAAGTATAACTGAAGCTATGATCGGACAGTGTACATTTACCTATTCTTTTAAACGAAAAAATAAAGCTGTAACGCTAGGTGACGAATCAGCTATTACAGTAACTTCTGATCGAAGTATCGACCCGGCCTTGTTGTTTCAGCGGCTGCTTGTTGTGGCAAAAACCGATGATTTGTCTCTGGAAAATGTTTTGGATTTTGAGCTTAGCCCGTATCCTCCAGCGCTTTTTGAAGCAACCAATGTACTTCGAAAACCTAACAAACCACAGCTTGCTCACGCCATATCGGAGTATATGATAAGTGAGGCTCAAACTGAATGCAATCATCGTAATGAACATTATGTACTGGATGGAGGGTCGTTACTACATCGAATACCATGGACAAAAGGAGACAGTTACGGAGAAATAGCTGAATCATATGCGGATTTTACTATTCGGCATTATGGCTTAGCAACTGTAGTTTTTGATGGTTATACCAGAGGCCCATCAATCAAAGACAACACTCATGAAAGACGAACAAGACATAAAGTTTGTTTTGTTGTTATCTTTACTGCTGAAACAAAATTTGATGGCAAAAAAGAAGATTTTCTGTCCAGGCCAACCAACAAGCAGAACATCATTGATATGATCAGTGTTAAAATGCAAAAGAAAGGATGCCATGTCATCAATTCACTTGGAGATGCTGATGCAGACATTGCGAAGGTTGCAGTTAAAGCAGCTCATTATGATGTTACCACCGTGATTGGAGAAGACACAGATCTCTTAGTTTTGCTTCTTTTCTATGCTAATGCTGATATCAAAGACCTCTACTTCCGATCGGATAAACCAAGCTGTGCAAAGATTGCGTATCACATCAACAGCCTTCAGGCACGTTTGGGAAAAAACACATGCTGTCAGTTGCTTTTCGTTCACGCCTTTACTGGTTGCGATAGTACTTCTCGCATCTTTGGAGTTGAAAAAAAGGCTGCCTTTGAAAAAATTATAAATGGTCATTCTGTAATGATTTCTTATTCCAAACCAAGAAAGAGAGCTTATTCAAAAGATTGGAATCCAGGCAATGGTTGTACTTTTTGGCGGCAAAGGTGGCGAGTCATTGACAACTATGCGATCTCGCATTTCAACCAAAAAAATTCATTTATCAAATGCGTTTGTTGCTCCAGAACGTTTACCCCCTACAGCATCGTCTACCAAATATCACTCTTTCAGAGTTTACTACCTAATAATGGCATGGATGGGAAAGGAGAACGAGATGAACGTAATGAACTGGGGTTGGATGTCAGCAAACAACAATCTGAAGCCAGTGATGACAGATAAGTTTGCTGTCCCAACCCAACTATTACAGATGATCCACTGCAACTGTAAAACTGGATGTTCAACAAATCGTTGCAGCTGCAGGGTCTATGGACTGCCTTGTACATATGCATGCGGGCAATGCCAAATAGATGCCTGCGAAAATCCATTCAATTTCACAATCGATAATGACGAAGAATCGCAACAATAAAAATTACTGTGTTATTAATGTTGATGTTGTTGTTGTGATGAAATACATCTAATTGAAAAAAATTGTGCGTGATTTTATGGCGCTATTAACTGCTAGGGTCATAAAGAGCCAGGGCTGAGTTTTGACTTAAAAGTAACTGACATATGTTTTTTTTCACGGTTCATTTCATCCTCCACGCTACTTAATTGCCGAACGTTTAGTAAGTGCTTGGCAGTACCAATGTGTTTCTAAAGCTCCGCGACAGCGAAAAATAAAGCGTTCTTCACGGTAACGTTATGATGACCTAATTACCACTTTGCAGCAAACACTTGATCAATATTTTTGAAGGAAATTTAAACCGAATTGCATTTGATAGTAATATTGTTTCTAGCTCTACAATGACAATTATTTAGGCGTGATTGTGACGTCACAATTGCCTCCAATGACGTCATCGTCATCTTGCAATCGTTAACATTCACCACTGCATTAAAAACATTTGAAAAACTTAAGTTACACAAGATATACAACAAATTATCAGTAAATTATAGTTTCGCCACTAGGGGGCGATAGACTAATTTTTTGGAGGCTGATTTTTCCCCTTTCCGGCCGCCCGATTTTGGTAGATTTTTAGTATGTTACTTGATACACCCAATACTACCAAAAACCGTTGAAAAACGTTTTCTAGCAATTTTTTGGGGGTTAAACCATATCTTTACTGGACTATCTACCAAAATTTAACTTATATTTAGCGAAAGACAATTTGGGCTTAGAAAAAATTATTCTACTTCTTTGGCAATATGCAACATTTATGATGAATTATTAAATAATGTTGATGAAGGTAAATAAAGTTGCTGTATTTTTTTAGATTTTAATAAAGCGTTTGATTCTGTCCAACACGACATATTATTATGCAAGCTAGAAAAATTTCATGGATTTCGAGAAAATGCTCCAAAATTACTGAAAAGTTACCTTATCTTTGTTTAGAGTAACGATCTAATTACCGAAGTAAAACTGTAGATTCTTAATATCAAAATAGTCTCACGTTAGTATAATAAGCATTTCGCACTATATGCTTTAAGATTCTATCTTTCATCCAGTATGCTCTCTGTTTGCTGCCAATGAAAGAACAACCCCCCAGCGGCAGTCCGTACAGCGATTGAAAAATACGTATACCGGTACATATCATTTGTTGATAATTTATGACAATACCGTGTTGCTTTTTTATGTGGTACATATTTTATTTTTTTATGCTGCTTTTTTATTTTTTTATACTGTGACAATACGGTACATATCGTGTATTGATAAATTGTTGACAATATACTGTGTTGATAATTTGTGACAATCCGGTACATATCGTTTGTATAAAGTACGGCAGAAGAAAAAAGACCAACGATCAAAAGAATAATATTGGGTTCTGAAAAAGAAAGCTAAAAGAGTGATAGCAGCGGCGAAGGAAAAGGAAGGCAAAAAATAACAGAACTTTTTGAGAAGAAAAATTCGAAAGCAATGCAATATGTTTTTAAACTGTGCAAACAGAGCAAGAAGAATAAAAAAGACATGATGGGAATGCGTTGTATCTTTGGAAAAGATGGAAAGCTAAAGGTGACACTGCAGGAGAAAAGTAAAGTTTGGAAGGAATATGAAGAGAAACTGTTGAATGAAGAAAATGATTGGAACAAAAGTATGGAAATAACAAAGGTTGAAGGTCCTTGTGAGCAAGTTTCTACAGAGGACATGATAGCAGCTCTTATTCTAATGAATACTGGAAAGGCGGCTGGACCAAGCGGAGTAACAGTGGAGTTGTTAAATGTTTGCAAAAAAGAGTCTGTGAGAAGATTGGCCGAAGTTGCAAACAATATGCTGGAGGGAAATAAAATGTCAGAAAGTTGGAGAAAGAGTGATCTGATTCTAATTTTTAAAGGAAAAGGAGATGTAAGATCTTGTGGAAATTACAGAAGCATTAAACTATTAGAACATGGTATGAAAGTGATTGAAAGAATTTTTGAAAGAAGGCTACGGAAATTTGCGAAACTGGATGAAATGCAGATGGGTTTCGTGCCAGGTAGAGGTACGACGGACGCTATCTTCATTATGAGACAGTTGTTGGAAAAATATGAAATGGCCGGAAGAGATCTATATATGGTATTTGTGGATTTTGAGAAAGCCTTTGATCGTGTTCCAAGAGAGGTGATTTGGTGGTCGCTGAGGAGAAAAGGGGTACTATAAAGAGAAATAAAAGCGATAATGGAAATGTGTACAAATATTGAAACATCCATCAAGGTGGAATACACGAGATCGGAGTCATTTGATGTAAAAGTTGGAGTCCATCAAGGATCGATACTAAGTCCTCTTCTGTTTGCGTTGGTGATGGATGAAGTGACTAAAGACATCAGAGAAGGAGTTTTAAAGGAAATGCTGTATGCGGATGATATTGTGTTAGTCGGTGATAACTGGGAAGAGGTAGAATCTCGATACACTTGATGGAAGAAAGCATTACAAGAGAAAGGAATGAAAATAAATGTAAACAAGACAAAAACTTTCTACACAAGAAGAATTTTGTACGAATGCAAATGCGAAAGTATCCGTGCTCTGTATATGGCAAAGGAGTGGGAAGGAACTCCGTGCAGTGTACAAAATGTCAACACTGGGTGCACAAGAGGTGTTCTGGAGTTCATGGAAGTTTAACCAGAAAGAAAGATTTTACTTGCAAAAAATGCATCCCTGGTGTGGTATTTGAAGATGAAGATAATATGATAAGTTTGGATGGAGACAACATAGAAGTGGTGGACAGGTTTTCTTACCTTGGTGATGTAATCAGTACGGAAGGAGATGCTCAAGAGGCTGTAATATCAAGAATTAGATCCGCATGGAAAAAATTTGAAGAGATTTCAGATGTTATATGTGGAAGAAGCATATCATTGAAGGTTAGATGCACCTTGTACAAAAGCTATGTAAGAAATGCTCTAACTTATGGAGCTGAATGTTGGGCATTGAAAATGGAAGATGAAAGGAGGCTGAAGACCACAGAAATGAGAATGTTGCGAATGATATGTGGGAAAACCATGGAAGATAAAATGAACAATGAGAAGATTCGTGAAATGACGGGTGTAGTGAGATTGGAAGAGTTTCTGAGAGAGAAAAGGTTGCGATGGTTGGGACATGTGGAGAGAATGAAGAAAGGGGTCCAGTAAAGGCACTACTCTTAGAAGTTGATGGGACAAAAAAAGGAAGACCGAAAAAGAGGTGGAAAGAAGTACTAGAATGTGACATGACTGCCAGAGGTTTGCAAAGGTTGGATGCTCAAGATCGTGAAAGATGGCGACTAGGCTGCAAAAACCAGCCGACCCCTGCATGCGGAGAACCTTTGCTGGGTTCCAGAAATAGAAGAAATCACATTCCTGGAGCAAAATGATGATGATGATCAATACTGTGCTGATTTTTGACGCAAGTTGCTAATAGTTTGTTATGACGTGGGCCATTATTTTTAGCATATTTTGATGGGTCGTCAGTTTGATAGGTGGATTGCGAACTGCCTACCCTAACGTTGGTGGTCAGTAGGTTCACGGTCAGTTTACGACGTAATTGGACTTGATTCGCCGAAATAGGGTCTGAAAAGTCTACATATAAAATCGCTGATAATTCAATCCTTACTTCCATCCAGAGAGTAATGTCATCCAGCTTCAAGGTGGTAAAGGTGTCATTGAGTTTCCATTTCAATCCAGCTGCGCGAGGGCTAAGCGGGAGAATGGTAGCAGCGTTGCTTGCAGCAGCTTCGACGTAAACAGCAAAGTCGCATTTCGCTTTCGATTGAGCAAGTTGTGAAAATATGACGTAATTGTTACATCAAAATCAGCAAAAGATGTGAAAATAATGACCAAAATAAACCCAATCGCAGGAAATACAAGCATTAAGGTCACAAAATATGGGGACACATGCACGAAGATAGAACGACTCAAAGCGTATTTACAAGTCAAGTTCTCACGCCCGGTTCTTGGTTCCTGTGCCTACATCGTTGTCTAGTCAAAAACGAGCCAAACTATGAAAACAACTTGCCATTTACAGAGTTTATATGCCACCAAAAGAACATCACAAGCATATAAATTTATAAACTCTTGGTTTGGCAAGGTTCGTTCATAATTTGGCACTTTTTGGGCATAACTCAACAATAAGTGGGCGCCGGAAGTGAACACGTAAAAATGGCTTCCGGTTTTGAGGGACTTCAATTTTTCAGTCAAGTAACTTATTGTTGATCTTAAACAAGGTTGGTAAAATTTACCTACCTTCATAGTTAATTCAAAGGTTTCCTCATCGATTACAGCTGGGGAGGTGTTGGGCATTGCAAAGATGGTGGTGATACCTCCAGCCAAGGTGGCGGCCGTGCAGGTGGACCAGTCTTGTTTGTGGGTGGCGCCAGGCTCGCGAACGTGAACATGGACATCGATAAGCCTTGGGAGAAAGAACAAATTGTGTCCACGGTCCTCCTGTTTAGTTTGTCACTGTGCTTTTTTCTGGTAAAACCCTGTTTCTAATCTACTGTTTTTTTTTGGCAAATTTCTTAATTAGAAACATCAAAAAATACCAGCATGATTGCTTTGCCATCGATTCCGAAAAACACCACTACTACTAGCAGTAACCGGCGAAACAAATGCAAAACCAATCATAGATTAAAATAGCAATACGAATCAATGAGGGAAATGACATTTTATTGTGTCCAAAATGGAGCATGGTTTTAAACATGATCCATAACAACGTATGAAATCCGAATACTTTTTAATTATAATCAAACAGATAACTTTTTTAGACCAAAAAAGGAATCACAACAAAGAAATTTACTGAGGGTAAAGCAAAAATGTTTTAAGGAACCTACACCCATAGGCGTAGCCGAGATTTTGGATGGGGGGTCCCAAACCACAATTCACCTGCAATGACGTCATCAGAAGTTTTCAAAAAAGGAACTTTTTATGGGGCAAAGATATCGTAGAATGGAAGATCTAAAGCCGTAGCTCGTTGGCACGTAACCAAGATTTTGGTAAAGGAAGAAGGCTAGCAGAGGTGGTTTTGGTAAAGGGAGAAAGCTAGCAGAACTAATAGTTAGAAAGTGCAAATGTCAAACTTTGGAGACGTGTTGAGTAAGCTAGCAGAGGTGGAGTCCTGGAGGACGTCCTCGAGGACACATTTTGAAGTCCTTGGCCTTGGCCTCGAAGTTCAAATCCTTGGCCTTGGCCTCAAAGCCTCAAGTCCTCGAAAATTGCCCTTTTCTTGGCTCAAGGACAGCACTATTTTTAGAGTTGTTAAAAGTTTGTTGAGAGCCTGAAAAATTTTTTGACAGCGGTTTTTTTTGGAGATCGCCTGAAAATTTTTTCTGAAGATCTTTTTTTTCTTTTTTTGGAGAACACTTGCGTTTGTGTCCTTGTTCCTTAGCCTTGGCCTCGAGCATTCCTGTCCTTCGCCTCAAGAGTGTCTGTCCTCGGAAAGGCGATCCTTGGCCTCGGATTTTTTTTGTGTCCTTGGCCGTGACCTCGAGCCTTATGTCCTCAACTCCACCTCTGTAAGCTAGTGCACTCAAACGTATCACAGACGGGGGTCTGGGGGCAAAGCCCCCAGCGGCTGGGCGATTTTTACAAGTTTTTGGAAAAAAAAGCTATTTTAATCCCAGTGGATCACATTTCGCACGTGTTCACAGCCATTTGAAGAACTAGGTTTTTAACAATTGAAAGCCAAGCAAAAACATTTAGTCGTTCAATCCTCCTATTGCTTGCAATTAAATTCCAAAACACGTTTAAAATCTTGCATTATGGTATAAAATTTTGATTGTAAGTAATTTGGTTCATGTAGGGGGAAGTAAGGAATATTGCCTCTGCAACATTTTAGCAGTAAATAATTATCCACTCAAAGATTTTCCTTCAAGATTTTTGTTTTATTATAAAGTTAACCAGTTATAGAAGTACAAGTACAACAGGAGGCCCAGGCTCCCGCAACTTAAATTCAATAATTTGTTCAATGAGCATTTTTCCTAGCTTTTTTAAAAGTATTTGTGCGTAAAAACTGACGAGGTGGAGGTGAAGCGTTATTGAAAAATGGTACAATAGATGGTTTTGCTTACTAAACATGTTATTCCCGGGCCGTATTTACTTTGTGCTGGGCCCCTGGCACTTGGATAATTTTTGCAACATCTTTCGGCCAAATATAACTGAAGGCTGAAAAATGCCCTACTAACTGAACACAGGACCCTGGCACTGTGCGATATAAGTAATATGGCGCTGGTTATTGCATCACGTTCACAAAAAGTTTAGATGAGGACCTGAGATAGCAACTTTTAGGACAAGACCCTTTGATTTCAATCTGGTTATACGTTTAAATTGGTTAGAAAAAAGTGAATTAAGGTGGTGCGCCGGGACCCCTGGTCGTCAATATTATTTATTGTTAATTACTGTTGTACGCGAGTACTATTGTACGCAAAGATGATAAAAGAAACCGAAAATGAAGAAACAAGGCTTTTTTGTCAAATTTTTGTCATTGTTGGTATTTCGATTGAGGAAACCCGGGCCCCCTGGGCCACCCCCCTGGCTACGCCTATGATTTTGAGATAAGATCGCGTCCTTAAGTTCTTTCTCAAAAAAAACAACAACATTTGAAGTAAATTAAAATAACGTTTTTTCCAAACGCGGAGGACTCGAGTCAAGTCACTTGACAGTTTTTTCAAACCTCCAAGAATTGCATGACATTATTACGACGTGGACACGTGGTCGTCATTGTTATTACTTACGTTTGTATCGCGTAAATCTTAAATTAAAGAAACTGCAATTCAGGACAAGAACAACATACTGGCTATGCTCTTATTATATTTATCATTGGCAGTATTTCAGTTGGGGGTTTGCATTACCGCCTGTTTTATAGCATTAACTTTATAGTAACGTTAAACGAGGGCCTGGGGTTGCAACGTTTAGGACAAAACTTAGATTTCTCACAGGTTTTGCATATAAATTGTTAAAAATTTGAATTAAGTAGCCTCTGGCTAGGGACCCCTTGGTTGTCAGTTAGAGGCCCCAGGGCCCCTTGGTTGTCGGTTAGGGGCCCTGGGGCCCTCTGGTTGTTAGTTAGGGTCCCTGGGGGTCCCTGTTTGTCAGCTGAGGGCCCCGGGTCCCTTGGTTATCGGTTAAGGGTTCCTTTTTTGTCAGTTAGGGGCTCTAGAGCCCCTGGTAGTCGGTTAAGGGCTCTGGGGCCCCCTGGTTGTCGGCGAAGGGCTCCCTGGTAGTTAGTTAGAGGCCCCGGGGCCCCCTGGTTGTCGGCGAAGGGCTCCCTGGTAGTTAGTTAGAGGCCCCGGGGCCCCCTGGTTGTCGATTAGGGGCTACTTGGTTGTTAGTTAGGGACCCTGGGCCCCCTGGTTGTTAGTTGGGGGCTCCAGGGCCCCCTGGTTGTCGGTTAGTGGTACCGGGGCCTTCTGGTTGTTAGTTATGGTTCCTGGGGGTCCCTGTTTTCCAGGTAGGGGTCTCGGGCCCCCTGTTTGTCAGCTAGAGGCTCCGGCGATCCCTGGTTGTCGGTTAAGAGCTCCCTGGTCGTTAGTTAGGGTCCTCGGCCCACTTGGTCGTTAGTTAAAGGCTTCTGGGCCCGTTGATTGTCAGTTAGGGGCCCCGGACCCCTGTTTGTCGGTTAGGGGCCCTGGTTCCCCCTGGTTGTTAGTTAGATCCGGGCCCCTTGGTTGTTACTTAGGGGCCCCAGGCCTCCCTCGCAGTCATTAATAGTATTGTTAATTACTGTTATGTGGGTAATTACTGAAAACAAATGCAACTAAACATCGCTAGGCTATGTTGTCATAATTTTTTATCATTGGTGGTATTTTAATTGGGGGGCCCCCCCCTGCCCCCCCTGGCTACGCCTATGCCTACACCTACAAACAGCAGCTTGAAAGGTGTATTAACACTAGAAAAGAAATATCTAGCTAGCCTAGGTGATGAGAGTTGATATTTCTTGAAACAGCAGCTGTACTAGGCTGCTATATTTTGTGGGTAAGCTATCACGACAGACATGTGGTGTACCTGATTGGGTGGTTCATTTATTTTTTGACTTCTTTACCAGAGAAGAAATGTTAAACATACCTGGCAGTTTGACTAGCGTTTGTGGCGTAATGCAATCAATATGAGGGTGTAATTTGGGAGAGTTGCAGTGCAATTTACGGAACGCCTGAAAAAGCGCAGCTGGTTACAAAAGGTAAAACACATCGTCAAATTTTTACCGATCAAACAGCAGGGCGTTCACCAATCGACATGGATGAAAGTGTACATCTCTTGCTACTCTTAGTTAACAATTAGCGCATTAGACTATTAGAGCAACGCAGATGATCAAAAAATATGTACTAAACAAAAAAAAGGTTTATTCTTAAATCGACTTTTGTTGAATAAAAAAAAAAATGTATATAAACAATGAAATATCTTTTGTTATACAAGCTTACTTCTGAAATATTCAATACAAAAGTACTTCAGAACTATTTATTATTGTTACGCATTAACACCTTACTCGAAAAGTTATTGTACCTCAACGAAAAGCTTGGCACATTTGACATCAGCGATGAGTGGGACTTGCAGTTCGATAGCTAGTCGACGGAACTTGTGACCTTTCGTTCGCAGCGATCTCATCGATGCGCACCTGCCTAAGCTCCCGCAACGGCTGCGGCCCCGGCTCCTCGTGGGCAAGTTGATGGCCAAACCAATCGCTTTTTCCTTTAAGTAATCCATGATAGATTCCGGTTTCTGATTCGTTTCAGAGTTTTTGACTTTTTCATCTGATTCGGTTGACCACGGCACATAGTTGACCCAAACCATTAAATTTAAATAAGATGCATATTTTACTAAGTTTCGGAAATAAATTTCAAAGTTGTTTTTGCTGTATTGAAAGATGAATAAATGCTCTTGCATGCTGTGAAATTTCAAATTTCTAACTTGTGTAGTTTTTAAGTTATTATCAAAAAAACATAGTGGGCTTCAGTAGCCCTGCCGTTGAGGAGTCAATACCCTGAAAAAGATTGAGTTATATTGAATTAAAAATGAGAAAACGTTAAAGTAAGTCTAATGATGAATAACTTATCTGCCTGAGAAAAGGTTTATTTTACTATTTGCAAATTGTGTTGTTTTTGTTGTTTTACTCGATGTTCAATCTGGGGTCTTCAACTTAGCTTCCCAAAGACTACAGACCTATCGTAAAGCAGCATGTTGCTTTAAATACTTAAGCAATATTGATTTTATTATCAAAAACAAGCATTATACTTTAATGCCGTTCCACACAATTTTTTTGTATATCTGCAACTTTGTACAAACTCTATAAATTGTTGTTGTGAATTAAAGCAATAACACCAACTGATAATGTACCAAACAAATTTCACAGATTATAATCGAATGCGAATTTAAGTAAATTTTCATTAGTTATCATTTACCAGAAGTTAGAACTTTGAAAATAGCATATAAATATATATGTTTCAGTTAAAAAAATTTGGACAAAAAATAAAAAAATAAACTGCTAAGCTTACAATATTTCTATTTTACCTATCAGCGATCAAGTCAATGCAGCTAAGCTACAACTTCCAACAAGAATATTAGTTTCGTTATTTTGAAGTCATTTTTGTATGAATTTTTTTTCGAAATAACAGTTACAGAAAGTTTAAAATACTGCTTATTTTTTGTACTGAAATTATAACTTTATTTTTTGGTGATTGTCGTTTCATAAAAAAATTAATGTAAAGTAAGATGAAAAAAATAAAACAAACGAAATGCATTTGTTGCACAAAATTTCAGTTCCACTTCCAAAATTGGTGATAGGAAAAACGTTTTTAACATTACAATAATAATTGTACAACAAAGGCTTGTTGAGCACTTTAGTTAAATCTACTGTTTCAAAAATAATGGTAGCGGAAATTGGGCGGTAAATAAATGTTAGCGTCAAATAAATGTTAGAGATAAATTGGGCTTTTGGAACAAAAACATGGATTTAACAATTTTAAAATTTAGTAATTGATTTATATTTACTGCAATAATAGTACAGATTTTACAAATGAAAGTTTTACCTTATTTTCAAACCTTTTTTATGCAATTGCATATTGGTAATTTTATTTTGGTTTGCTAGTCTTCATGAATATTATTTGCAAACATTAGTTTTTAGCACGTTTTATCTAAAACGTCAATCTAATCAAATCTAATATGTACGATTGCATTAACTTTAGATATTCTATTGATTTTGCCTGTATTCGTATAGTTTGACTGAGTAGCCTTGGTATTAGGCTAAACCAGAGTGGAAAGCTAGTTTAGGCCCAAATTAAAATCACTAAAAACTCTCAAACCACAACGGCCCTTGCGTAGCCAAAATTCTTCATTCATGCAACTGCAAAAAGAAAATAATATGTAAGTTTGATTGTAAAAAATTAAATAGCTGGGAAATTGCAGCCGGTTCGAATCTCTATGCTATCGATGTTTGCATTTTTTCGTGCTTTGTTTATATTATGTTTAATTTTAAATATACATTAAAAATTAACCCTATTTCTAACACGGGGAAAAATGCCGCCCTTTTCTATCTAATACTTAAATAAAAAAATTATGGAAACACCAAATTTGGCATGCGGATTGATGTTCACTAAAGTTCTTCAGACAGCAGTTTTGCATTGATGACGTTAGCTGAGGATTATTTTCAGAAACTGAAGTTATTTTTTAATAACGTCGGAGCTAGGCGGCTCAACTTTTCCACATAGGCATGCTTTTTGATACTTAATCGTAAAATGCTTGAGTCACATTACTTACGTTACAAAATCGTCTTATGTCGTCGATTAAGATAAATATTTTCCAAAAAATGCTCAGATTTTAGAAATTAGTGACTTCGGAAAACCTAAACATGGGAAACTTTTCTTGAAGTTTTCCAGAGTTAGTTTTGAATATATTCAACTCAAAATCAATATAATTTGAAGAAAAAATTGTTTTTTTTTGAGTTATTACAAAGAAAAACGTTTTGTGTGACATAGGGTTAAGCATGCTATGAGGTAAACTTTGACAACAACAACGATAAAATGCAGTAGGTAAACTCTAAATTATGAATACAAGAATTAAAACATAAAAATAAAATGTAACGCTGAATGATTGTGCTGAGGAGGAAAAGCTACGTTTTGTTTCTGTGTAATTAATAGAATTCTGTCTCAATCTGTGGAAACAATAAATCATCTAGAGCAACATTAAGAGTATCGGCCTGCTCATTGGTTCAAATGAACTAGCTTCTAGACTTTCAATCAGGTTTAAAATTAAATGGTTTGCGTATTTGGAAATCTGTCATTTTTAACGACAAAAATATTTATCGAGATCAAATGGGTAAGCAGTCTCTCATATCGGAATTATTACCAGTTGGGAAAAGCAATAATGATCATGATGAATAGCAAAAGAATAATCTAATCAATAACAAAAGTTAAATCCTATTGTACAATCAACATTATTATCTAAAGACAGAGTGTCTCTATATTTAAAGTGCGCTGTGTTTGAGAATAACGACATAACGTTTCAGTTCCTTTAACCGCATAATCTAAATTAAACATAAGTTATTCTGAAACATTCACTCAATATTAATGTTAAATAAAAGTTTGATGGATATTCATTGTAAACTTTTGGTCTTTCTACGGGAGTTTTCAGTTTCCAAAATACACCCGACTGTTTGTTTGACCAAATCTGAGTTCGCAAATTTGCATTGAATTGTAAAGAATAGCTTCACCATGGAGCCTTCAATTTAGAATTGTTGTTGTTGTAGCGCATGTTTATCCTCTTGTTACCGAGCAGCGTCAGACGCTAACTATTGGACGATCCGCGCGTTTTTTGAACCTATGATTACACTACCTAACCCCACTTTACGTAAAAGATTTCACCAACGCCTTTTAAAAGGACAAAAAATACTCTCGCTAAATCTAACTTTTAAGCAAAACTTATGAAAACACCAAATTTGGCATCCGGTCAGATTTCAGCAAATTATTTTGCAAAAAATTGTTCTTAGGTAATCAAAAGCTAACTTAAATTTTGAACCTAGTATTTTTTTGACAATGAATTACAAAATGCCCAATCGCCCGAGTCAAAGTAGTTACATTACGAAAACTTCTTGTGATACTGATATCATTTAAGTTAAATATGAACCTAAAAATGTTCAAATTTTGGAAAGTGACGTTGACAAGTTTCAAAATTATAGAAACTTTTCCGTATCTTGGCAACTTCAAATTTTAGGAATTATTTGTTAATAAATTACTGATTCAAAGTTTAATTAGTTTAAAAGAAAATCTTTTCTTGAAAGGTATTTGTTTCGAAAAAACTGGAAATGGGGGCATTTTGCCTCCTCTCCCGCTTTAGATTAGGGTTAAGAGTAAAAAATAACTGAAGAGGTAACCTTATTTTACCCGAAATTGGGAAGCGTTTTCACTCCTCTAGGTATTTTTTGTAACAAATCTCTTTAGTAACCAGATTTTTTAAACCATCTTGTCGACTTTGTGTCAAATTTCATTACAAATAACTTTTGAAAAATTGAAGTTCCTAAGGTAAGGGAAAGTTTCCCGATTTTGAGGTTTCCCGAAGTCACACTATAAAATCTGAGCATGTTTGGTCTGTATTTGACTTACGTAAATAACTACACAAAGATGTTTTAGTGATGCAATTAATTTAACTTCGGCATTTTATGATTCGGTATTGAAAAGCAAATCTATGCACAATTTGAACCGTCTATGACGTCATTTTTTGAAAACATAACTCTGCGTCATCAACTTTTTTCAAAAAAATTGTTTTGAACACCATCCCGCAAGCCAAATTTGGTGCTCTCTTGGCATTTAGTTTAGGAGTTAAACAAAGAGCATCTTTGCTCCCTCCGGTATAAAATGCGTTGAACAAATACAGCTTGTGTAACAGGGTTTAGTCTTTTATTGTTATTTGACTAATCAATGAAGTCATTAACCTATTTGTACCGGGTGGGGGGCAAATTTGCCTTTGATGCACCCTGACTTTGAATCAAATTTAATTACACACATTTTCAGAAAGTTTGGGGTCAGCAGGACAACCGGAAGTGACGTCATTTTTGCCTTTGTCAGGGACATTTAAGAAGTTTCAGGCAGTTTTGAGCACAATGCATGCTTATCAGTGAGCGTATTCTATTCATTGTACAGCGTATTCATTGTCGATGCTAACCTTTAGCTGGAATAAAATATTTTATTTACTGATAAATGCATTGCATGATCATTACGTCATTGATGGCGTTATAATTCAAAACTATAAAAAAGTATTTATTTTCATCAGCTGTTGAATGAAATAATGAAAATAATACTGCAGTATTCCAAAAATTTTATGAATTATACTATTTCTCAGTTACAAAAAGTTTCAAATATTGATCAACACAATATATTAAAAATGACGTCATCGTGCATGTGACGTCACCATGCATGTGACGTCATCATCTACGGTGACTTCATTAGAGATGTCTTTGAAACAACAAAAGTCCAAACTAAAAATAATACTTCGCAACATTTACACAAATTTGCTAGTTGCTATAAGGATTTACTGGTTTTGATGACGTCATCATCGTTTTCGTGACGTCACAACCTTAAAATGTTTATTTTTTTAAATTTAACAAAAAATGGTTTCAACAAGCAAAAATCTTACTTCTATCACTTGCCAATCGGTTCTTAGATAGGGGGGCAAATTTGCCCCCCTTTCCCGGTACAAATAGGGTGCAAAAATAGCCCGGTACATAAAGAATAAATTTAGATAACTTAAATCATTTTTTTCAAATCTTATTGTATTATTTCCTTTTCCCAAGTTTTTCTCTAGTCTTCAAAATGCATAAGAATTTGGTTAATATTTGGGCGATTTTTCAAATGTACAATTTTATGATTTGCGGCACGTAATAAACTGACTGAAATTTTTGCACTATGCCATTGCCCACCTATTAGCCCATTTTCGCAGCCATTTTAATCATGTATTACAGTGCTATTTTATATCCCAAATTTTTTCGTCGTAAAGTTTCATAAAGTTTTTGTCTTTATGACTTTTGTAATTTTTGTTAATTATTTAATTTCAACTTTGCGAAAAAAAAAAAGCATTCAGCTATAAACCTGTTGTGTTGACAATAAGAAAGATAACCTTTTGTCAAATTGTAGTCGTTAAATTGACCAAGAGCGATACAGCCGTGTCTTGATGTCGAGCGCAAACAAAATTAAAGGTCTCCAGCAGTGACGGCGCACCTGAGTCGATAAACTTTTTGCGAAAGATGTTAGCTGCCAACACATTGAACAGGTTTTGAGTTTTGAGTTAACAATTGCCAATAATCTTTTTTTGACCCCAAAAGTTTTACTATGGATAATCAGAGACAAAAGTTCACACGCCCTGCTTGAAAAAAAAACTTTATTGAAAACAGCGATTTAAAGGAAAAAGTTTGTAACTTTTTTAGTTTTTCACTTGTAACTTTTTTTTATTTGTTTACCTAAAATATTGAAATTTTGGTTAAAGAAGGACCAAGTCACGCACTTCATTACTTTGAAAATAACTTCTCAATAATATGGTGTACTTGACTGCGAAGTCCGTTTGAAAGTTAAAAAATTTCAAACGCGATTTTCTCGAAACAGCGAAATGCGACTTATCATTTTCTGCCAAAATGTTCTTCAAGTTTTTCTAATATTAATCCGGTTTGAGCAGGGGTCCGGGATCACCTGGATTCGCCTCTGGTAACGTCAGCATCAATCGTTCCAACTAGGGATACAAACAAACTTAGAAATTTGAATATCTGGGGCCAGAGTAGCGTGACTGGGGAGGCAAAAATAATTTTTTGGGGAGCACAAAAACCTTGTTCGCTCGAATTCGTGAGTGAAGACCAAAAAAAAAAACAAAATAAAGCCTTCAGCGCAGAATCTGCGAAAGAACGGTTCTCGCTCACGAATTCTGGGGTGATGATCAGTATTTTGGGGGTCTCAAGCCTCGAACTGCACTAGAGTGGCACCGAGCCTGTTACTTTCTTTGGGGCACAATCCTCGTTTAGGGGGGCACAATCCTCATGTGGGAGGCACGGCCCCGGAATGCCCCCCTTAGCGCCGGGCCTGAGGCAGTGCCGTCGCCAGAGCAAATAAATTGAGGGGGCACTAGCCAAAAGTGGAGGTGCACTAAATTTAGCATATAAAAACTAATCTTCAGATCGTACGGCTACAACTATGCGCAATTTTAAAATAAAGCCGGCAGCGCTTCTTAGCTTGTTTCGTCTGCGACCCATTGTCGCTTAAAAAATCTATCTTGAGCAATGAATGCTACTAGACGTGCAACCAGAATTTTTTGCAAAGAGGAGTGAACCAAAATTAAATTTCTTTTTTGCACAAAAACTGCCTGATTTAGCCCCCGTGCTGAAAATACTAATGCAACTCAAACGTGTCACAGACGGGACATAGTCACTAAATATTTAGTGATTGTGAACGGGGCTTGAGGCGGAGCCCCAGCCGCTAAGCGATTTTTGCGATTTTGCAGCAAAAGAGTAGCAATTTCAACCCCATTTGAATCACATTTCGCACTTTTTGAAGCCATATGAATAACTCAATAGCTAAAGTTTTGAAGTAATTTTAAAGAATAAATTGCTTAACACCTCTAACCCTCTCCTTACTTCAGGTCAAGTCTAAAATACCTTTAAACTCTCGTATTTTAAGATAAAATTATTAAGTGAGTTGGCTAAGGGGTTTTAAGCCTCTTCACCTTGGTTGCGCCACTGACTGCGACCTCAAAATCTTGAGCGTGCTCTAAAAATCAAAACAGCTGGTTTTTGAAAAAAAATGTATCACGTACCATTAACGATTCTGCAGGCTTACATCTATTTTTCGCGACACATCTGTAAAGGCGTGTTAATAAGACGGAATATATAGCGTCAGATTTATGTGACACAGCAGTTGGTTGCCAGCAATTTCGCAAAAAATCGAGAAAACGTCAAACGAGATTATGTTTGAACGTACTTATTCCTTTTTCCATCATTGTGTGTTGTCGTGTCACCGAGTAATGTTCCAAAAACAGTATTTTGAGTAAACCTAAATGGGGGGCACAAGCATCCGTTAGGGGGGCATGGCCCCCCTGGCTTCCCCGTAGCGACGCCACTGGTCTGAGGCATACAGACATTGATCTTTGAATTCTTAATTTGAAATTTTGTAGCACTGTATATCTTCGTAGCGTAAGTTTAAACTAATGGAACTAAATTGGGTGTCAAAGCTCACAGGCTAACCAAATACATTCCACAAGATTGCTCTTTTATTTTATCGGTACGTTATTTAGAAATCATTTAACACACGCAATTTGTTATTATTGATTTCAATGAACTTTTTAGCGTCAATCAATGGAGAGTAATTTCGCTTATAATGAAAGATATTTTTTGTAGAAAATGAAAATTGTACTGCAACGTGATTTATATTGACAAAAATTTTTATTATGTTTTCTTTCTGGAAAGGGCTTTGTTGGTTGACAAACCACTAAACTTTAATTCCTTAAATGCTTCTTGTAACTCCAGTACGCTTTCGCGTGCCATCAGTTTATCCTGACGCTAGGAGGATATGAGTTAAGTTTCATCCAACTGATCAGCTTTCACGAGCAAGCAAAAAAAAACTTACAGTGTAGTATACCCTACTGCAAGTTGCTACTAACTTTTTACTGTGTTAAATCGTGGCCACCTGTAGTGCAAATTGGGTCATTTGTCGGGTCTTAAATCTATTGTTCATAAACAATTAAATTTATCCTGCTATGGAAAAGCGAGCTTTGAGATTAGCAAGCGTTTGCTTAGTTATTGTCGCACTCAAATGCAAAGGGCAATACTGCCCCCTTGCCCCACCTGGTAAAAGGGCAAGGGGGGCAGCTGCCCCCCCCCCGTTCCGGGACCACTGCTTGTACCGGCACTATCGCAGCTCCTAGCCTGCCATATCGGCATATCCTAGACCAGGGGTCGGCAACCTTTTGATGCTGCCGGGCCAAAATCAACCTCAATGATTGGCAGCGGGCCATAAATAAGGTTTACACTAAATCTGGGCGAAAAAATACACGAAAATGTTTATGTTGTCACGTCAAGTCAACGAGACTCTTGATGTTGAGTTTGTTATTGCAAGTTTAGGAAAGGCAAGAGGTCAAAAGCATAACTTCACCACTCGGGAAGAAATGAAAATGCACAAGAACATTCATTTACTGTTACTGTCATTGTTTCAATAAGATGTTTGATGTGAAAGTTTATTAAGGTCACGGACGCCAAAAACATAAAAACAAACGCGTGAAGAAATTCAAAAGCACAACAACTTCATTTATTGTCAAACGTTGATGAGATGCTTGATGTTGTTTTGGTCTGCAAGTTTATCAAGGTTAGGTTTTAAATTGGAATAGACCAGAAACGTAACATCTTGCGAGTGGTCGTAAACGCCCTCTTGTCTTCGGCTATTATCTGTGCTTCTCTGCTATAGCTAGCAAGAGCAAGGATGGCAGTACGTTACGGTACGTAGGCACGGTACGCCTCAATTTTTGCTAAGAAGTACGGTACGCTGGTACGGTACGTTGGTACAGTATACGCCTTTTTTGTAATGGCATGGGTACGATACGTTGGTATGCTGTTTGAATTAAAAATCCCAGACTTTACGCATATTGCGCCGGCTTTTTGTATGCAAAGGCAAAAGACAGCCGACGCTGGATGTGTGAATTGAGATTGCTGATTTATAGGCTATTGATTTCAAAGTCAGTTGAAGTTGCGAGTAGTTAAAAGCAAGAATGGCAGTACGTTGCGTAAATACGGTACGGTATGCCTTAATTTTTGCTAAGAAGTACAGTACGCTGGTACGGTATGCCTTTTCTGTCATCAGGGGTGCCGATCTTTGTTGAGCATTGGGGGAGATAATTTGCAATTTTACCCCGATTTTGCCCTATTTTCAACATTGGGGGGGATGAACCTCGACTACGACTTTGTTCAGGTGAGAAAATTAAGCAAAGACCAAAAAAAAGGTCTTTACCAAAAATGGAATACTTTTTTACCCAAATTCAGGTGAAGACCAAAAAGAAAAAGTTCTTCATCAAAAACGGAACACATTTTCCCCGAATTCAAATGGACACCTACGCTCAGATGCACACCAGAGTCAAATTATTGGGGGGGATGCAGATGTAGACCATACTCAAATTATTGGGGGGGATACAGCCAAATTATTGGTGGGGGATATATCCCCCCGGGTTTCGGCACCCCTGTCTGTAATGGTACGGGTACGGCACGCTTCAAAAATTTAACTGAAGTGTGGTATGCTTCAAGGTGCGAGGTGCGTAGTACGCAAATCCTGAACGTATACCGTACCGCACACCATCTTTGAGCAAGAGTATTATTTTCCGGTTTAGTCCCTTTATTTTGGGAATGTAAAACTCTGCTTTTTCAGACTTTTTTAGTGGACCAAGTTTATCTTTTCTTGCTTGACCCACAGCTCAGAACAAGTTTTGTGTATTGATTCATAATGACGCTTGATATCGAACTCTTTATTGACAGCAATAGATTCGTTGCAAGACAAACAAGTAGATCTTCCAAGCTGATTTACAAAAAATAAATTGTTTTCCCACTTTTCTTTAAAAGATCCGAACTTCTTTTCAACTTTTCGAGGTTTGATAACTTTTGATTGCTAAAAAAAATTACAAAGGCTATGTTTTCTAACTATTAACAAAAACAAAACAAAAATTCAGGTATTATTGAAGCAAACTGCTCAGTGGCAAACAAATACGACATTAGAAAGCATGTAACTGCAATTCCTGCAAAAACGCTCGCTCTTCGTGTTTTCATAGGTCAAGATACGAACTGCAAATTAAGCGCTTGATGCGTGACCGAAATTCTTTTTTTCTCTTTCCGCCGGTCTTTAACAAAATAAAACACGGAAATGCTTCCAGTCAAACCTATTGCGTGATGCAATTGTTTAGAAGCGTGGTTTCACCTGAATTAAATAGTAATCGCCAAACGTCTGTTTCCTGTGCTCGTTGTCATAATTATTTAAAAAGGTCGCGGGTCGGATCAATACACAATATCGAACAGTACCGTAGCCGGAGGGGGGGGGACGGGGGGTGCTTTAGCCCCCCCATTGGCCTGTCAACCAAAACGCAGAATAAGAAAAATACCACATTTTTAGCTCTACTGAGACTGTTTTTTTTGCGCTGGAATGGACTAAAAAGTGATTTAAAGCAATTTTTGAGACATATTCAGAGGGGGGTACTAAATCGTCGAAAATTAAAGTCACAAATCGATAAAAGCTTTAAAAAATGCCCAAAAATAAACAATGAAATTTGATCGCTAGTGCAAAAATGCCAAACATAGGTTTCATCAACAAATATATTATAAACTCAGGAATAAGTGGGGGGGCTATTCAGTGGTGTTAGTTAATTACCAATCACTACTCTCAAATGTCTTTTCATTAGCCCCCCTATTATTTTTCTTTATAAAATATAGACGAAATAGACTACTCCATGTAAGTTTTATTGAATAATAAGATTTTATGATTTATCAGAATGTTAACAAGAGAACTACAGTGTTATCATTAGCTACCTCCCACATAGCCCATTAATGCAACCAGTTGAATCATGTTGCGCAGCCAATTTCCATGCCACGTTTTAAAAGCAATATTTTTTACTAAAATAGCACTAAAATTAAGTTATTTTTGCTAAAAAATGCAAAATTTTCGAGCGCTGGGGGCTTCGCCCCCAGGCCCCCGCCCCCTGCGGCTGGGGGCGAAGCCCCCACACCCCCCAAATAGCCCCCCCATTGCGAATTTCTGGCTACGCGCCTGATATCGAAAAGAGCCCGCTGGCAGGATGAAATGTGTCGACGGGCCTGGCAGGATGAAATGTGTCGACGCGAAAATGTCTTCGCGCTGAAGTGATTCATTCAACGCACATGACGTCGCAATGGCAGCGAAATAAATCAGCAAACAAAAAGAACTCTAAAGGTGCCAACAGTTCACTAGTGCGGTAGATATGACACATATCGCTACAATATGTCGTATTACGTCAGCCGCATGGCCGAGCGGAACTGCGTGCTGGTTATTGCGAAAGCAATACTGCGACCCGAGATGGATTACGACTGCAGGCCGCCTGCTTCGACACATACGCGGGTGGCTGGAGACTCGAAAAGCGCGAGCTCACTTTCCAGTCATCTTCAACTCTCCGTTCTTATTAAGTTCGTTGAGTTGTAAATCCTCGGTTTATTTATTTATTATTACATTCCTATCACAGTAGATATGTCTCATATCGCTGCAACATGTTACATATTGTTGCAATATGTCATATCGCAGTAGATATGTCAAATCGGGGCACAATTTGCCCTTATAAAATGACAAAAATGTTTTAGACAAACGGCGCCCCATACTGTTTTATTGCTCAGATCAATTTTTATTCTTTATTCGTGCTAATAGCCGAGATAAAATGTCAAGATAAACTCGGATAGTGCCTACCGAGTGCCTTTTTTCCTAAGCACAGTAAAGTAGTCATACTAATCAAAACAGCTGAGGTTAGGATTCATAAATTTACGATTTATAAGCAGAGAGATGCGACATCGCAAAGATAACTTTTGGTCAAGACATAAGATTGTAGCCAGCATATCATACAGTTAAATCCTGCAAATATAGTTATAGTCTTGCTTAGCAATTAACAAAAACTACTTATATATTTCTGAGCAGAATAACGGGACGATGTAAAGAGCTTGGACAAAGAAAACAGAGCCAAGATAAAATGAAACATTCTATTTACGAGACGTTTCGACTTAAACTAAAGTCTTTACCAATCTATAAAAATCATGACGTTAGAATTGTTGAAAGACCATCAATGTGGACCAAAACGATAAACCGGAGGTTGTAGTTCATAACCGGGTCAAGGCTAAAATCTAAAAGAATCTAAAACTAAACCAATATAAAAAGAAATGGAAAAATATTATAATAATTTGCCGCAGATAACCCAAACTTAATCAATTTAAGCAAAACTAAAACCCTCTAATTATATATTGACTATTTCTCCAGAAAAATACCACAATGAACGTATAGTAACAACCTACAGACTAGTACAAATACCATAACCTCATAAAAAAGATTTACTGAAAAGCATGCCTAAGACAGACCCGATTTGACCAACATCAAGTCGCGTTAGTTAGGCTAGCTGGAACGGTATATCGACTATTCAACAGTTGACAAGGTGAAGGGTAATACCCAAGGCCTTAGATAGAAACTTTTGCAGGGGGTACGAAGATTGACGCCGGGCCCCCAAAATTTAGTGAAATTAAATCAAGAAAGGTCTTCACTCAAATTTCGTCCTGATTTTTGCCCAAAATTAGGTGAAGACCAAAAAAAAAGGTCTTCACTCAAATTTGGTCCTGATTTATGCTTAAAATTGGGTGAAGACCAAAAAAAAAAGGTTTTCACTCAAATTTGGTCCTGATTTTCGCCCAAAATTAGGTGAAGACCGAAAAAAAAAGGTCTTCACTCAAATTTGGTCCTGCTGTCCAAAACTTGACGCGACAACCTTAACTCTTCCGGGCCCCCTAAGCCCGGGCCCCCTTAGACCCGAGTCCGGGTACGATGTACCCCCTGAACCCCCCTCTTGCAGGCCCTGGTAATACCTTCACGCCCACTCTAGTTCCTTGCCCAGATAGCAATAGCGTTGACTTATACGAGTCCATTCGGCAGCGTGGCCGAATCGGTAAAGGCGTCGTTTTTACGACGACCCTGATCGAATGATCTGGGTTCAACCCGCACCCTAGTCACGTTGTTGCGTCCTTGGATAAGACGCTTTACGATGATTATCTCTGCTTGGTGGCTTCGAACAAGCAGCAAATTCAGTGGACAAGAATTCGAAGAAATCCACAGAACATTGGATCATCGGAAACTCCTAAGCGGGTGCGGATTCCTCCAATCACGAAGTAGTCCTTGTAATGAAAAGTGTGCGGATCGTCCAACAAGTTAGCGTCTGACGCTGTCCGGTGACAGGAGGATAAATATGCGCTTCAACAACAACAATACCGGTCGGTACAGGAGTGACGAGTTCGGATGGCAGGGCGTTGGCGAGATCCAAGGCAACTTCATAATGCATCTCGTTGCCAGGGCAACTAAGTTACAAACGAGTATTTTTGAAACGAATGGAAACGACCTTGAAGTTCGAATGTTGCACTCGATCACTTTCAGTTCGTTTTCCTGAAATTTCGTAATTGAATCAAGTTTTCAAAATGCATTTACAACAATTTCTCGGGGATATCGCGAGCGCGGTGAAGTCCACTAATTTCCACCCCTGCGAAATCAAAGGCTATTGCAAGCAACTGCGGATAACTGCCCACGCTACCTTTTTTAATAAACACCCGAAACAAACGGGAGTGCGGAAACATATACAAGGATGAATGAAAGTAGCTGATAAGGAAACCCAATCGGTTAGAATTAGATTTTGTTGAGTTCCAAAATACCTTGGCAATCAACTGAAGATTGAACGGACCATTCACTTTCAGCTGCCCACCGATTTTGCAGAATATTGTAGTGATTCGTTTGATGGTTTGGTCCTTCAAATCTTACGGAGGAGTAACCAGTGTAGCGTCTCCAGAATATACCCCTGAAACAAGCATTAGTAATCATTTTTGAGTTATGTAAATTTGTGAGAGCTTAGCATGAGCAAATGTGAAAACTTGGATAACCTTGATAAAAAAAGCCGGCCGCCAAGTCGTCAATACTTCGTTGAAAGATTCTGTTAATTCCATAGGTGGGCACAAGTCCGTTAATCGTTAATCCGTTAATAACAAAGCTACCTTTTTCATTAACTCGTTAATCCGTTAAAAAGTTTCTTCATGTTAACGGACTAAACTAACTTCCATTAAGTGCTGTTAACGGACTAAAGTAACTTCCGTTAAGTTCTGTTAACTTCCGTTAAGGTTTTTATCGTTAATATCTTGCAGCTTCGTTGTGCATTTGAACTTGTTTTTATCGTGAAATTAGATTAGACTGCAAATGTAACTTTCAAAACACAAAAAGACCACCATAGCAATAAATATTTCCTTACAATCAGCTCAACAGCGTCAATCCGTGTTCTAGAAGCGAGTGAATAAAAAGAAATGTAAATTACACGCAAAATATTAACGGATTAACGGACTTTATTAACTTCCGTTAATTAAAGCTGAAAATAACGGATTAACGTTAACGGAGGAGTGAAGTTTGTTAACGGACTAGTGGTTAACGAAGCTAACGTTTTGCATTAACTTGCCCAGTGCCCAACTATGGTTAATTCTCATCATTGTACTTTTCAATAGTTTGTCTGTCACTTATACGTATGCTTATTATAAAAACAATAATAATACTACAGTCAGTACTCAACAGCCACAGCATTATTGTTCTTACAAATAAACTTTGTTTGACCAAGTTGAAACTTCTACTAATTTCCATAACAATGAATATTCCTAACGACGGATTTTGGCTAAAAATGTTGTTTGGGTATTTAAATAATAATTAAATATCGCGCAGAGAATCTACTTTACGTCATTTAACAATAACGACTTGTGTACCGTATCTACATTGTACAGTTATCCTAGCAACAAGAAAATATCGACAAAATTGTTTGTGGCAAACCTTTTTAAGCAAACTTCTTCAAGCATATAGAGATTTAAGATTTCGGCTGAAATAAGCCACTACTCAGCAAGCTTGAGAGGAGTTTAGAAGAAGTCAAGTAAGTACTACTTTATGTTGAACATTAAATGAGTTCAAAGACATTACATGTTTCAGAAATTTCAAAGTTAAAAAACGACGAAACGTTTTATTTTTAAAAACTCGGGCCTTGAAAAAAAAGTGCTGTCGTAGTACCGAAGAAAACTCCGGCTTATAAGCTAAAAAAAAATTATTACTAACTAAACTGAGCAAACTCTGAAATCGATTTTACGTAATCTGTCATCTTCAGTCGTATATGTTCCAATATAAACTCGATTTTCGGTGCAAAACAGAAGAGGTTGGATTAGCCGAAATCAATTTTATTTACTTTCATTTTTTGCGTTTGAATTTGAATATTTGGCAAGAGATCATGCACTGATACTTTTTATTTGTTTTAACTGCCACTACTCTGGACGTTGTTTTAGATACTACTGCACTTGTTTGACTGCAATCAAGAATTCGCGATGAATATTCCGAATTTTCAGCTTCAGCAAATGCCGATTCAAAATCCCTATTATAATATGCCCGTTGAGCAAATTGATGGAATCGGTGCCATAGGGAAACAACGGCTTTTGAATGGTCACGGAATTGCCACAGCAGGTCAACTCAATAATCATTTGAGGAAGGTCCAGCTTCAAGGAGGATGCACTAATTGTCGGATTGCATGGATGAATGGAGCGCTTGGCTATTTCTGTTCGAACACGAGAGCTACTGCTGCTCTCAACAAACTCCGAAGTTGCCTCTAGTATTGCGTCGTCAAGCCTAGAGCATGTCATAAAATTAATTTAATTTAATATTGACAAGCTATTATCTTATATTCCTGCACGTAACATTAATTCAATTAGTCGAAATTGATAAAAGCTAATACTGCTATCTGAGTAGAGTGAAAGATATCGCCCAAAGCCTATGTGAGCTCAATATAATCTTATTCAATGATATATTCTCTTTGATTGCATCCCTTCCCGAATCTGGGGGGACATGACAGAACGTGCTAGCGAGCTCGTAAAGGTCATTCTCGCTCGCTACAAAGCGCTAAAGAACAAAAAATCTTCGTAGACAAACTGCAATTTCTGAGCCATCTCGCCCAACACACGTTAAAACTGCTCGCTCGAATTTCTTTGCGAGATGTTCTTTACTTGTGTTAGTACGTAACAAATAATCTCATAGTGACGTCAGATGCATTTCTACTTCAAAACAATGCGTTCAAGCGTACTATATGTATTACATTGTTATGGAAAAAGATACCATAACCTATGCGTTATTACTCTATGCAAGCAAATTCCTCAACTGATGATAATTAGTAAATGAACGACAGAATTTAATTATATTTTTGGATCAATGTGAAATAAGAACAACTTTTTCCATACTATAATATTTTTTTAAAGACGTAAAGCGCCCTTGAGGTTGTTGGTGGATAAACTCATGTTAAAATTTTTCAAAAGTGAGCGAGTCAAAGTACACTCTTCCTTTTTAGAACCGGTAAATCTTGAGTTGAGACTGACTGGTTTTAATTTTTTGCCGATATTCAGTCTCATTTGTTCTTGATTTTGTAAAACTTTTGAGAGCATCCATGTCAATTTCAGCGGGCATGTTTGAAACACTTTTTAATTCCTATTGCTCTGTCTGCTTAAGTGAAAGCTTTTTTCCTTCTTTTGCCGCATCGTAAAATTGCAAAAGCGAAAAAGCAAGCTTTTTTCAAGTTTAACAACTGCCAAAAAAGTTCTAATTGCTTGCACAGAGCAACGTAGCTTTATAATCTTCAATAGTTGTAATTTTGCTTGCAAAGACAAGAAAATCACTGAAATTTTATCGCTTTAAATCAGTACAAATTTTAGTTTCTTTGATTGGTTAAATTTTTTTTTGTTTGTTTTTGGTTTATTTTGCTGCCGAGGCTGGCATTGTTTTTAATTTTTTCTTAAATTTTGAGCAAAAATGAGCCGCGTGTTCTTAGAAAATTGTTCTTATAAAAGGAGTGTATTGCAATTTTTGTCAACTGGCACTACCTAACATTTTTTTATCAGTCGAAACAGCAAATGTTTCTCAATGCAATTCTCTTTTTTTAGCAGTATTGATAGCAAACATGGCGACGATTTTAATTAATTTTCAGTAAAAATTTGCTATGGTTAGAAGTTTTCAACATTTCGCCATTAAATTTCCGAACCAAAAAGATTTCTCGCACGCTTAAAGAGTGCTTCAAGATCCTCTTTAAGTTGGCGAGGAAAATGTGACGTTTTTTTACTCGAACTGCTTTCCGCAATCGCTCAAAGCAAGTTAGCGAGAAAGACTGACGTAACGGATTTCGTAAGGCTTTACATACACGTGCAAAAATGACCTCTTACGTTTAGCGAGTATTTCGTTCGGTAGTGCCTCTTAAAAAAAACTCGGTAATTAAAGCGAACGAGGAAATTTCTGTCATGTGGGCACTGATATCATTGAAACTCTTGGGTTAATCTGTGTCGAGGCCTTTGAAAAGTTATATAAGTAAAATTTAATGAGGAGAATTAAATGGACATACAACTGCTATTTTCAAAACGGGACTCTTAAATATGAGAATATGTCTGATTAGATTCTTATCTAATTTTCTAAAATAGTGGTCAGTTTTTGGAAAAGATATTTTTGACGTGGTGCATCCGAAACATTCTTCTGCAATTATTGCGTATGCCTATACCTGGAATAAATCCTCTGAAATGCTTAAACGTGTAAAATGGCAATATCTTGTTGCCGCCAACAAAAAAGTAACCGCACAGAATTCAATAACATTAGCGAACAATTCTTAGTCAATTGCAATCGGAATGAATATTGCGAAAAACGCAAGGGTATCTAAAGTCAACCAAATAAGGAGCCACAACATTTAATAACAGTTGGAAGCCAGAAAATACCGAAAATTCTCCTACCGGCATTTTCAACGTGCTTGTTAATCGCCATCACGACGATCTTCCCATCACTTGCTATCGCGTCTACACCGATTTCCTTCGTTTCTAAAATGAATTTTGATATCACGACCGGATGTTCTTTCAATACCTGAAAAATTCTTGCCGGTAAAAGCCTATTTCAACTAGTCTACACTTGGCGGAATTTTGCAAGCATGGCGTATTGAATATCTGTTTTATTTAGAGCAAGCGTAATTTCGAAACAGAATTTCAATCTTTTATCAATTCTGACTCAACCGCAACCTAAATTTAAAGCGTTACTGTAAAAATAAACCCTAACCCTAATTTTAACTCTTAAAAACGCAAATCAATAATGCGCAATAAATTATCCTATTTTTCTTTAACTGTTTCCAACTTTAAAATTATCGGGTAATACTCTTTTAGAACTAGGGTTGTAGACTAAAACAGATTTCGTTTTTCTAAACGCAGACCACAGAACAGGTGGGGCAGAAAAACCTAACATTGTGAAAGTCTTTCTATGACAATACTGTTTCAGTTATTCTCATTGTTGGAGTGATTTTATGTCGTGATTGAAATGGCATTTGGCCGAGATTAAAAGATTAGAAAAACTAGTGATTAATTTGTTTTATTTTCAAGAGTTTTGAAGTTTCAATTTTACCTGAACAGAAAAAATGGTGTATAACTACATATGTTGTAAAAATTTTCTCACTCAAAGAGAAGCAGCATTACAAATTCAAGAAATTTCAAATATCATTTTCGACTAGGCAAAAAAACTGTCCCTGATAAAAAGCAAACGAATTCTCTCTGCTATGAGTAAAAAGTTTAAAGTTACAGACTCATGACAGTTTCAATTTGGTACTACACACTTCTCTTCAACAAAATACGAACACCCCAAATTTTTGTTTAAAGTTATCGAAGTCAAGTGCTACCTTACACATCGTACTTGCAAGAAAAATTCAAAATAAAATTTATTTTTTATTGATTCGGAGTTTTATTCTTACTGAGTCGTGCATCGGAATTAGCTTGTTGTTAAGTCTGAAGAAGGAGCTAACGATCAAGTTAAAAAATACACTTATAAGTGAAAAAGTATTTTTTTAAATTAAGAAACAAGAGTCGAAAAAATTTTCCAATCGACTGTTGTACAGTGCATGAAAAAGTGTTCACCTTGCGAGCGATTGGTCAAAAACAATCAGCTGCAAACTGACAATTCTTGTAGTTATATATAGACAAGGTTAAACAATAACGATCTTTTGGGAAAAAAGTCGTAGAAGCCGCAGTTTTAGAAATACAGTCAAGTAGGGACCAACTACGCTAAACTTATGCAGAAAAAGCAGCATGAATGATAAAAAAAAAAGAGATTATTTTGGGTCAGTCTAATCGTTAATCGCCTTGACAACATCTCTTTACAAGAGATGTCCGTTGCGGAATTGAGATTGCCTCTTCTAACCACTGATAAAACGAGGATAAAAATTCTCCTTTGATTTAGTTTTTCGCCAAAAAAATAGAAATTATTACCCTGAACTTACTTTTGCAGCAGTTTCTAGGTACTCGCTCAGATCATCTTTGGAATGAACAAGCGACATAGCCGCACCACTCAACACGTACGACGGTCGAACGAGGCAAGGATAGCAAGCCTGAAACAGTTGACGTTTGCAGTAGTCGATCAGTGATCGAGTGGATAGAGCGTCTGCTATTGAATGGTAGGCTTTTGATCGATTCCCGTTTGGGTCAAACCAACGACCGGAAAAAATGGTATTCACAGCTTTGCTTTTTGACGTTCAGCAATTAAAGGGACAGTGTGAAGCCTCCATCGTGTGTGGTAGACAGGTGGGCAGGTGACAGCTTGACTCAAAGACCAAAAGGTCCCTTAGCTCTATCCTGGCCAACTTGGTGAATAAAACGTAATTTCGATTAAAGCAATTGTAACGCAGCATATTGTAATTACATAATTATTTTACCTAAGTTGCCTAGGACAGGACGCCATTAGGTGGATTTTCGTTTTCGAGTTATGCTGTCACGTGTTACTACTGATAGTGGAGGTTCCGTTTCCACACTGACCTTTTTAATACTGAACTTCACACAAGAAAGCTAAAATATCAGTTTTTTTAGTCTTTGGTATGGCCTGACTGGGAATTAAACCGAAATCTACCGCTTCAGTAGTGAGGCGCTCCATCCACTAAACCACTACTGATCGGCTATGATAACCGTTGAAAACGATCAAAAGTTAACGCGTAATCGCATTTTTTAAAATTTATACGAGTATCAAGCACCGAGTAGTGAAGCGAAACAACAATGAAGTTAAGGTGACTGCCGCGATTTGATACTTGGGAGTCATTTCAGACGACCTAAGCAATTCGTGGTAAAGGAAGGGCTGAATGGGCTAAGCAATTTAACTTTTCTAGTGACTTCTAAAAACGTGCGAAATATGATTCGAATGGCGTTGAAATAGTTATTTTTTCTTGAAAAATCAAAAAATTGCTCAGCGACAGGGGCTTCACCCCCAGATCTCCGTTTATAGGAGATAATTGAGTTGCAGCACTTTGCTCAGCCTGCCACCCAATCAAGGCATTTTTCAAACAAAAAACTTTAATTACCAAGCCCCCTCCTTTAGCAAAATCTTGGTTGCACGCCTGTTTATGAGTGTGTCGTAGAGTAAAATGTAGACCAAAAAATTGTTTATTTCTTTTTTTGAAAGACCAGCTGTTTTTGTTTTTTTAGAGTGCACTCAAGATTGTTTGGGTCGCAGTCACGGCTGCAGATAAACTTTTCAAGGGATTGTAGGCCGAAAACGAAAGGAACTTAGAAACGCTACCGGACTTACACGTCTCTTTTTTAGACATGATTACAGAATTTTGAAATAGCGCATAATTTGCAGGGGTACAAGATCAGTTTTGATATGCAAAGTTCAGTATATTTTTGTGCCCTCACTTCGTTTGCTCTGGCAACAGCACTAGACAAATTGTCATTTTCAAAGCAAAAATTAAGCCAGTCAGCATCAATGCAGCTCCAAATTGCAATGAACATTATGTATGATCTGATGATGCAATGCCTACACTGTTTGCGCAATGTTCATGACCGGATTACCCTATTAATTTGTCGACAGATGATTAGCTGCTAAACGCTTTCTAATGGTTAGTGAGTAAGATGTGCTCAAAGTGGAGATACTTTGGAGGTAGTTTCAAAGGTGTCAACAGATATATTTCTCACTTTTCTTTACGAACATGTTCTTTAGTTATAAAACAGCATATATCCAGAAAGAAATGTTTTGGTTCCGCGTAATTCAATTTTTAGAATTTTTTGTATCTTATGAAAAAGGAAAAAACAACATTGAGTCCCTTGAGCAAGGACGAAACCAGTCGCGGATGCTCACCTGTGCAATTCCTGTGGTGTTGTGATCAGGCGCATCGCCAGCGGGGATCAAGGGGGGCAATGAAGGAAGAAGTTAATGTTTTTCGGCGGAAAAAACGGTAAAATTTGTGATTTGGGCCAGAAAAAGCCTTCGGATTTCGGAGAAGACCTTTTTTTTATCTTTGGAGATCACCTGTTTTTGGGCGGAAAATTTGAGATTTCGGCCAGAAAAAGCGTCCGGATTTCGGCGAAAACCTTTGCCCCCTGATTTAAATTTTGCCCCCCGATCTCGCGAAGCTAGCGACGCCCCTGGTTGTGATCATCGACTTGCTTGTTGATCGACGTCGTTTTTTTCCTTTTTCATATGATTCGCTATGGTTCCCCGCCCGGAGGTGCGATATCTCTGGTACCCTTGTGGTTTCCTTGGCGGTTTTTGTAGTTTTTGTATCTTCTTGTTGCCGCACGGCAACAGTGGTAAGATAGGTGAGTGATAGCAAGTGATTCGCTGAGATTTGGTGTGCTAATATTAGCCTTGACTTTTCAGATTTTTTCTTAAAAGCTACGTTGTTTTCTATCTTTTGTTACTGAAATTTGAGATGGCTAAAAAATTTGACGTTTTTAAAGCTATTAGTCACATTTTGCTTCCAAATGGGAATGAGTCCGACTTTGAGGATGGTCATGAGGAGGAAGCAGAATTACTGCAACTTACTGAAACTGATCTTGACCCGAATTATAATCAAAACCTTGATATGAATAAATTTGATTTTTCAACCAAAACAAAAAAGTCAATTTGATGACAATTTTGCATAAAGCGGGAAGGCTAGGCTTTTTAATCGGAAAATTAGTCGGCCTAAACCCCCCACCTACAACCCTTCAATTAACCATCAATGGGCGTGGAATACAAAATTAGCAATAAACTAGGAGAACTTGAAACTTATTTTGATTATTTCGTGTTAGGTTGCGCTGTGAAATGTGCTTATTTTTGCAATGCTGCCATGCGGCAACGTTATGCCGTTGCCATAGTAACCAATAAATAATAATTTTCTTTTCAAATTTTACATAAGTAGGGTAAGACTAACACGGGATGTCCATTTCAGATTTTTTTGCACAAAGAGAAGATAATTTGGGAAAGAAAGGGTAAACAAATACACTCAAACATGAAAAATCTAGTTTAACTTTTTGATTTAAAATGAGTGTCGACGAAAAATTTTCAATCGATTTTTGTACGTTGTATGAAGATTGAAGGGGCAACGCGCATCTAGCACGCGATTGGTCAAAATCGATTAGCCGAAAGCTGACAATTTTTTTGGTTACCAACAAAGTCAAAAATAGTAAAAGTTATATTTTCAAAAATGCATTTAAGTAGTGACCAACTTCACAAACTTTTGCAAAATACAACGCATGATTGAAGGAAGCGATCTACGACATAAGGGCGCAGCAGTGCTGTCGCCAGAGCAAACGAAGTGAGCGGGCACTAACCAAAAGTAGGGGGGCACTAAAATTTGCATATAAAAACTGATCTTCAGATCTTCTACGGCTACAATTATGCGCAATTTTAAAATAAGGCCGGCAGCATTTCTTAGCTGGATTTGTCTGTGGCCTATAATCGCTTGAAAAATCTATCTACAGCAGTAAATGCTACCAAACGTGCATCCAGGATTTTGCTAAGAGAGGTGAACCAAAAAAGTTTTTTTTTTTGCAAAAAAACTGCCTGATTTAGCCTCCGCGCTGAAAAACTGATGCAACTCAAGCGTGTTACAGACGAGCAGGGCCTACGAGACTGGGGTTCAGGAGGTACATCGTACCCAGGCCCGGGGCTAGGGGGGCCCAGACTCAGGGGGCCCGGAAGAGTTCAGGTTCCCGCGTTGAGGTGTTTTGGCCTTTTTTTAATGGGACTTAATTTCAGTGAAGACCTTTTTTTTGGTCTTTGGGGGCCCGGCATCGACCTTCGTACCCCCTGGAAAAATTTCTCTCTGAGGCCCTGCAGACGAGCATAGTCGCTAAATATTTTGTGACTGTGAACAGATGCCTGGGAGCGGAGCTGCCAGCCGCTGGGCGATTTTTGCAATTTTGCAGCAAAAAATAGCAATTTTAACGCCATTTTAATCACATTTCACACTTTTTGATGCCATTTGAATAACTAAATTGCTAAAATTCAGAAGTCTTTTCAAAGAATCAAGTTGCTTAGCACCTTCAGCTCTCCCCCGCCCCCGTTACTTCAGGTTAAGTAAAAAACATGTTTAAAAGTTCGTACTTTGAGGTTAAATTTTCCAAGTGGCTTGGCTAAGGATGGGAAAGCCACTTCACTCTGGTTTTGCCACTGACTGCGATCTCAAAATCTTAAGTGAGCTCTAAAAATTAAAACAACTGATCTTTGAAAAAAAAAGTTTTCACGCATTGTTTCATGTCATATCACTAACGAAGTACGGTAACGATTCTGCAGGCTTACATGTCTCTTCCGCAACACGTCCGTAAAGGCGTGTTAATAAGACGGAATATTGCGTTACATTTATTTACAGAAGTTGGTTGCCAGCAATTTCGCAAAAAATCGAGAAAACATCAAAGGAAAAATACGTTTGAACGTAATTATTTCTTTGTCCATCATTTTCTGTTGTTTTTTCGTTGCGTAATGTTCCAAAAACAGTATTTTGAGTAAACCAAAATGGGTGAGGTCAGGGGGGCACAAGCAGACGTTAGGGGAAGCACGGCCCCCTGGCCCCCTGTAGTGGCAGCACTGGGCGTAGGGACAAAAAGGCGCAGAGACGTAAATCAGCAATCTGCGCTAGCATTTTCGTGCTTCGGAAAATATCATGTAATTAAAGAAACGAACTTGATCAGTGGGTAGTTTATTTAATTTTTGAAAGTCAAATTTTGGAAGAAGTTTTTTGAATTCGCTTCCTTTTTCCAGTTCTTTTTTCCTTAAACTGTTTTTAAGTCGCCGTACACTAATCTTGAACAAACCTTTAATAAGAAATGCTTATTTTAAATGAGATTATTTGCTCCATGTAACCACTTTAGCGGTTGTTTTCAAAGGCAGTGATTTATCGGTTGTACTTAATCCGTTAAGCAAGCAATTATAGTCAAGTCAAGTTTATTTCACTATACGCTTAAAAGTACGCTGGCAGGAAACAGCGATAAGACCATGCGGTCATCTAGGTCAACTGCACTGAACAGTTACAGGCATTAACTTAACCTAGTCATTATAATTAGTCTTTTGTCCCCGTGCGAAGCTAAATCAAATCAAAACACTCATTTTCTCGCTTTATTCCGCCAAAGTCGTGTGAGGAGTTGGCGGAGCCCATCAGGAAGGAAGCAAATTCAAAAAACTTCTTTCAAAAATTAAATAAAATACTCATTAGTCAAATTCGTTTCTTTGATTACATGATTATTTTCCGAAGCAAAAAAATGTTAGCGCAGATTGCAGATTTACGTCTCTGCGCCCTTATGTCCCTGCGACCTTATGTCCTTGCGCCCTTAAGTCCCCTACGCCCTTATGTCTTCGCTCTTATGTCGAGTTTCGGAAGGAAGGGACCAGTATGCAAGGCCAGTCTGAGCGACTAACGATCCATCGTCACAATAACATCTGTTTGAAAAACATGCCAGCTGTAAGACTGAGAGCGCAAATCCCAAAGCAGCGAGAATCAAGATTCTCATTTCATTTCGTTTTCGCCAGAAACAATAATATGGAGCGCCGTTTGTGTACCCGAATTTGTGCAATGTTTTTTTGCATATTTAATTAAACAGTCATTTTAATTAAACATACAAAAATAAATATACAAAAAAAACTAGTGCAAAAATAAATATGCAGAAATTTTTTGTGCGGACTTTTTTTGACATTTATTTTTACAATAAGAAAAAACTGCGCAGAATATACCGTTGCAAAAGTAAATAGTCAAAAAAACTGCGCACAAAATAAAGCGTTGCAAAATTAAATCGTCAAAAAAACTGCGCACAAAATAAAGCGTTGCAAAAATGCGCTGCAGACATTTTTGTGTATTTGTTAGTGGAGCGTGGCAAAGCTGCTCTTTGATGCGCTATCGGCTCTTCTTTAATGCGCTCTATGAGCAGCCGAGAGCGCTTTGCCACGCTCCACTAACAAATATACAAAAATGTCTGCGGCGCATTTTTGCAACGCTTTATTTTGTGCGCAGTTTTTTTGACGATTTAATTTTGCAACAGTTTATTCTGCGGCAGTTTTTTCTTATCGCAAAAATAAATAGTCAAAAAAAGTCCGCACAAAAAATTTTTGCATATTTATTTTTGCACTAGTTTTTTTTTGTATATTTATTTTTGTATATTTAATTAAAATGACTATTTAATTAAATATGCAAAAAAGCACTGCACAAATTGGGGTACACAAACGGCGCCCCATACAATAAACGTTTGTCTGTCCATTTTTTGGTTCCGATGCTTTGGATTGCCTGCTAATGGCTGAATCATGACAAAAAAGGTATCAAATTACAATAAAAAAACTGCACTTCACTAAAAAATTTACGTTATTAGAAAAACATTGTTAGCATCAACTCTTTGATTGGCACGAGTCTTTCGTAATTTGGCACTTTTTGCATGACACAGCAGGCGCCGGAACCAAAAACTGGGCCAGAAGAGTGGACAAAACCGCTAATAAATACAACATAATAACCGATCAGTGGTCGAGTGGATAGAGCGTCTGCTACTGAGGTGGTAGACTAGGGTTCGATTCCCGGTCGGGTCAAACCAAAGGCTATAAATATTGGTATTCACAGCTTCCCTGCTTGACGTTCAGCAAATAAAGGGACTGTGTGAAGCCTCCACCGTGTGTGGTAGACAGGTGGGCAGGTGGCAGCTTGACTCGAAGACCGAAAGGTCCCTTCGCTGTCTCCTGGCCAAGGCAACTTGGTGAATAAAATGTAATTACAATTACAATTACAATTACAATTACAATTAGCAGCAGTTTCTAGGTACTCGCTCATATCATCTTCGGAATGGATAACTGACGGAGCTAGTCCACTCAGCACATATGACGGTCGAACGAGGCAAGGGTAGCCAAGCTTAAAACAGCTGACGTTTGCAGTAATCGTCATATACTGTAATTTTTGTACATCCCCATTAAACTAAGTTGCCAAGGACAAGATGCCATGAAGTACCTTTTCATTTTCGAGTCAAACTGCCACGCGTTACTAAACAGCTGCTAAGGTTACTAAGCAGTGGAGACTCGTCTCCACACTGATCTTTTTAATTCCGGAGTTCGCACAGAAAAGTTAGAAAACAATTTTTGAAGTTTTTGGTTTGACCCAGCTGGGGTCAAACCGGAGTCTACAGCTCCAGTAGGCGACACTTTATGCAATAAGCCCTGATTGACAATGATGACCGTTGAAAATGACTAAAAGTTGACGCGTAGGCCTAAATGCAATTTTTTACCACATATCAGGCACAGAGTAGAAAATAAGCAAAGAGCAAAGTTAAATGGCTGCCTCAACTCGATACTGGTAGTCATTTCAGACTTGTGGTTTATTAAAATTATCTCTATTTTCTAAGATGGACAACTGTTTACAATTTTTCTAAATGGTACAGGGCAGGCCTGGCGCCACGGGGAGGGGAAGCATTTCGGGGCCCTGCTCCCCCAAATCACTTCTTGTGCCCTACCCAAACTAGAAATGTGCCCCCAAGTGAGGATTGTGCCCTAAAGAAAGTAACAGGCTTGATGCCACTGGTGTGCATTTTGGGGCCTGAGACCTCCAAAATACTGGTCATCAACCTAGTATTCGTGGGCGAGAACCGTTTTTTCGCAGATTTTGCAACGAAGACCTATTTATTTTTTGGTTTTTACCCCAGAATTCATGGAGTTTCGCGCGTATTTCGTGATAAAGACCTTCTTTTATGGTCTTCACTCTTGAATTTGAGGGAAAAAAGTTTTTGTGCCCCCCCCCCCCCCCAGTCACGCTACTCTGGCGCCGGGCCTGGTACAGAGTGACATTGGCTAAAGCACATGTTTCGTCGTTTATTGTTTGATGGTTGTGTTTTAACAAACAGCTCCTTTTTTGCCTGTCAAAAGTTTTCTTCAGGCAAACAGCGATATTGTTTTGAAGAATAAACACATAAAAAACTGATAACGATGTGATAATAATAATCGATTAACAGTTAGCAAACCCAAGCACTAGAAATTTAGTGTTATAAGCTGATTAAAAAAGGCTAGCCATTTCGATTTCCGGTTGGGTCAAACCAAATCGGTCGGGTCGTGTTTCCAAACCTTATAGCGATTACTTTTTGTCAAATGATTCGACAAAGATGCGAAATACTATCTAGGCTAAATGGTGTTGAAACGGCAATTTCATTGGAAAAATCGCGCCAGACTCTCTTTTGCTTTTAGCGGCTAGGAGTTCTATGCCCAGACCCCGTCTACGAAAAGAATATTCTAACTTTGGGTTTAAGCATATTTAATTAATAAAGAATATTCTAACTTTGGGTTTAAGCATATTTAGGTTAAAGAATATTTAATTGAACACCTGTCAACAATTGGCTTCAGGGATTAAAGTAAGCTACCGGAACAAAACTTTTTGGATTGTTGCGACCGGCAAGTAACAATGATGCACTGATGCAGAGCGGGGATCATACTTAAAAATTTGAGGCTTCGGAGCTATGCCCATTTTCAATGGCTCGCAGCCCTGATGGGTCCGGCAATTATCAAAATAAAAGACTGCATAAGCTCCCTCCATTTTTTTGATGGAGCCTATCTTTAGCATTTTGCATCAAGCGACATGTGATTGCTTATTTTCAGCCATTTTGTAAGTGTTTACTGATTTGCATGCTTTTATTTTTGGAAAAGGTCAGCCCTCCATAGCCTATCACTGCAAAAAAAAAACTGCCTCAGAAGCGCGATAAACGTGGTGTTTTTTTATTGTGCATTTTGGTGGATAGGCGATTAAATAGTCACCTCGCTACACTACAGGCTTTAGGGAGCCGATTGGAATTTGCTTGTCCCCGAAATTTTTCTTGAAGGTTCTGCGATCGAATAGGTACCGGTAATTACATTCTCGATTTAAAAAGCTTAGTTTTAAAATTGTTTTGCTTCAATTCAAGAGCCTTGGAATTTGGCGGAGTACAAGGCTGAAAGCCGTGAATGAGGCGGGAACTTACATCCTGACTCAGGCGCTGCCATTGTCAGTAGGCTACCTACCCCATGGGCGTACGCATGATTTTGCAAAGGGGCGCGAGCTTTTTCGGCTATTTATTAACAATGGTGACAAAAAAGGTCTCTGCATTGCGCAAGCCCTGTTTTAAGCGGAAATAAGTGGATTTTCGCCGAAGCTAAGGTAAAGATTAAGAAACGGGTGGCTTTCTAGCATTTATGTTTTTAGCAGAGGAACTTTGTCGCTGACTGGCTTAAATTGAAGCCCTGAAAAGCTAGTACCTGCATTTCCGCCGCGATTAAGCTTTAAGCAAAACCAAAAAAAAATGTTTTCCCTTTCAGAAGCCGTTTTTTAAACGGATTACATCCAATTCTAGGGCTTAGTACAATAGTACAACGAGCGAAGACGGGTGCTAGCAGCACAGAGGGGGCATTTCTTGATCTTACCAGTGGTCTGTTCAAAATATGGGGTGGAGAGACAAAAGGGGCAGGCATGCTTCAATGCCCTGAATACACTTATATGCTAAACCATGTTTTATGATTGATAGTGGCTTTTATGCAGTCCATTTAACTCCATAAGCCTATCTCACTTTCATTTGCATCCTAATGAAAAAGATTGACTGAAAACAAGTTGCCTTTATTTTAAAAAAGCATGGCAGAAATGGCAATCACGCAGTTTCTCTTAAAACGGCACAAAGCAACGCCAATCGTACGTACAATCCGTATTTAACTTGTCGGAAATACGCAGCACGAGGATCGCTGTCGACAGTGGTCCTGCAAGAACATTTAACGTAATAAAGGTTGGACCAAACATTCAGATCTATACCTAATGCCATTCATATTTCGATTCTATATCAGCAAAATTGCAGTAACTTACGTTAAAAATATCAGTAACGATACTTAATTTATTTAGAATTCGAGCTTTGATTCTAAGTTAATGAAAGAACAATAAAAATGCTAACTTACTGTTTTCATTTCAAAAAGTTGAGCATTAAGATTAAAAAATATTAACTTGAAGCCTCTACCAGTCTACCTGCTCTCCAGCAGCAAAATGCAAACTTGGTAATCATAAGCAAAAACACAGCGGTTAAAACAATGTCAAGTTCTGGAAGATTCGAGAATAATCAGCAGCACAACAAGATCTCAAAACACAAGGAGAATCACAAACAGTTGAATTCTATAAAATAATATTTCCGAGCTGTGCAAGTTGTTGTTGTTGTTGTTGTTGAAGCGCATATTTATCCTCCTGTCATCGGACAGCGTCAGACGCTAACTTATTGGACGATCCGCACACTTTTCATTACCAGGACTACTTCGTGATTGGAGGAATCCGCACCCGCTTAGGAGTTTCCGATGATCCAATGTTCCTGTGGATTTCTTCGAATTCTTGTCCACTGAATTTGCTGCTTGTTCGAAGCCACCAAGCAGAGATAATCATCGTAAAGCGTCTTATCCAAGGACGCAACAACGTGACTAGGGTGCGGGTTGAACCCAGATCATTCGATCAGGGTCGTCGTAAAAACGACGCCTTTACCCATTCGGCCACGCTGCCGACTTTCAACCAAGTTTTAAAACAAAAACTCGCTTTATCTCGGCCAATCTCGGAAGGGGATGCATCACTATCATCTGCCTCTTGGCTTTTGTCATCAATTGTAAAGTAAGCACAAACTGCCCAGCAACCTATATCATCAAAAAAATACAAACAACCATCATAACTACTTGGTAATAGTGATTCCACAAAGTGCTTTGAACACCAGTGCCATTTTAATATTAGAATTATGGTGGGCAAAATGTTGAAAATTTACAACGTCAAGCAACGTAACTAGCGTTGCAATAAACAAAATGTCGTACGGGGCCAAAGTGCAGCAAATTACTTAAAGCAACAACAAAAAGTCAACTCAAAACTTACAATGCCGATTTGAAACCTGATATCGTTGGCAAACTAAAGTGAAGACTAAAAAAAGCTTTTGAACCAAGTTTTCAGGCTTACATCTCGCAATGACCGACAAAAAGTGAGCAATAATAGGCTTTTTTAGAGGAGGCAACAATCTTTATGAGACGAGAAAAACCATTGTAGTGATTATATGGTCTATGCGCAATTGTTTATAGATGCAATGTTCAGATGATATTATAAACACTAACAGTCAACACTTGCCAATACCAAAAAAAATAGCTAAACGAAGTGAATTTCGCAAAAGTAATTTATTATTGGTGGTGCAAAGCAACCTCATTTAACGATGATTAACACTATTACTTACAGATTGTTTGTAATCCTTCAACGAATCAAACCTTTCTCTTTGTATCCTGGTCTTGTAAAGCACATCTGTGTCCGGTAGAGCTTCTTCGATTGAAGAAAATTTCTTCTGTAAAAATAACATGGAATTGATTAAGCAATGTTACTAACGCGATAACTCGTAAAAACATCTGTGCTGCGTACAACAAACACACACGAGATTACTGTGGGACATACAACTCGTTACACGCTCAAATGCAATGCGTCTATAGCAGTGAATCCTGATCGCAGAATGTGATTTAACCAACACTTCAACAAGATTATGCTACGGCCTGAATTAAAGCAAAATCTTTTTGCTTCAAAAAACGTATCCAGGCGGGGAGGTGAAGACAACATGTTGCAAAAACTGATACATCTTAACTGTATCACCTCTGGAGGCCATGAGGGTCTGAATCTTAAGTCGCCTCGCAATTTCAGAGACTTTTTTTCTAAAAAATGGCCATTTAAAACCATTTGAAATAGATAATTACTCTTCCCGTTTTGGCCCCTTCCTTGCTTTCTGGTCAAGTCCACAAAAACTTAAAACGCTATCATATTTTGGCTAAACTTTTAAGTGACTTCGCTAAGATGGGGGCTTCAGGCTGCTCTTAGTCTTGTCCCTGGATTTGGTGTATCTTTACAGCAGAGCATCAATCTCAAAAGCCTGTTGCAAAAAAGTTCTAACAAAACACCTTTACCTGATGTATTCCTTGCGTCTTCACATAATCAACCACATCCTGAGTTATTTCAAGACCATCGCGACTGACAAAACGTAAATTAACGCGATACAGTGTCAAGAGCCAGGCCAGAAAGCTAGTGGACTGTGCGTCCATGCTTCAAGTCGCCGACCATTGTGATCTGAAAATAATTGCAGCATTGTTCAGTAAAGTTTAAATTAGTAAACAATCGAGCTTGCGAATGAAATACCCATGAGCTAACAAATATGATCGTAAGACCACATTTCTAAAATGATGGGCATTTCAATCTCAAAAGTTCTTCTCTTCAACAAAAAAATGGCAGATTTTTAACCCTGTAAATTTATTTTTTGAGTAAAAAAACTTTCCGAAATAACATTTTGCCGCCTTCGATTCAATTCAACTTCTTTTAAGCTTCTTACCGTCACGTCGTTCACAGTATCCAACTCTTCTCGTATCGCAAAAACATCTAGCAACGCCTGGGTCGCATGTTCTCTATCTCCGTCTCCCCCGCTTATGATTGGACAGTGGCAATGTTCGGCTGCTTGCGTCATAGCACCTGGCTGCGGATGACGTAACACGATGACGTCAGAAAAAAGAGATATGACGTAAATCGAATCTAAAACGAGTCCAAAATCATTCCCACAAACTCTATCGTACGATTTTTTGTTAGGAACCTAATAAACCAGAACAGACTGTATTACAAAACTTCCAACTTTCTAAAACAATACACTGGAGTTTGATTCCAAGGCGGATCAAACCAAAGACTGGTTTTCATAGCTTTTTAGTTTAACGTTCAGCAATTAAAGGGATAATGTGAAGCCTCCACTGTGTGAGGTATACAAGTGGGCAAGTGGAAACTTGGCTCGAAGACGTAAAATCACTTCAGTTAAAGCTTGGAAACTAAAAATGTGGTAACAATTTTCACATGTTAAAAACTGAACAATCTTATTTTAAAGTTTCAACCCTCGACTCAGCACGTGACTCGCACTCGAATTGAGCAACTTCGTCTACAAATGACTGGAGCTGCTTGCCGCAATGCTACGGAGTCCCTAGTTGTTATGTAACACACAGTGTATATAGGTTCTTTAAGCACTAGCCACCCAGGAGTGGATCACTATGAAAAATAACCTCCATGTGCACTATGCTTTAAGATATCGATACATTTGATTGTAAACCCTAACACCATCACTAGCATTAAGTTGGCATCATTTGTACTCAACATTCTAGCGTAAAATTAATTTAAACGAGTTAAAAGTGAATGGAAAACGTTAAAAAAACTCTCTAACCTACGAGGGATTCTCCTTTCTGTACGGAAGAACTTTATTCGTCCACATTGACAACGGAGCCTCCGAGTTTGCACATTGCAGCCTGGAGCGAACACTCTTGGTACGCCTGCTACCTTCATAAAACACAATGTGCAAAACCTTTCCCTGAAACAAAACAGAATGTATTGTATAGTGAGCAATTGTGAATAAGCGTAATGTTCGATAATTACACATCGCGTTGCTTATTCTGCAAAAAAATTTGCAGTCATCCTTTTCTGATGTCACGAAAGTTCGAAACGCAGGGCTGCCAATGGTACGGAGTAAAACGGATTGAATCTATTTTTGCGGATAAGGGGAATTGTTGAAAAGGTTTGGGGGCACCTCTTTACAACCTCAAGTAGTTTTAATTTTTTCAATAAAACCGATCTCGAGCAGCATCTCTTTAAACAACTGACCTGTTGCAGCCGCTGTAATCCTCGCTGATGGAAAGAAAATAGTAGTTACGCCTTCAAATATTCACAATAACCGGTAAAATACCTTTAAAATGTCGTCCAGTGCCTTTCTATGAATGGCAGCTAATCGCAGGTCGTGAGCGAGAGTGAAAAGCTGATGAAGTTGCTCCTGAGTGAAAAACCTCTCTGTCAAAACATCTTTCCCAGTCAGTCCTACCTGGGAAAATGAGATCCTACTCGGGAACGGGATTTCTGTAGGGGCCTGGGCAACTTGAACCGCCTCAAAGGATAACGATTGGACGGGGCTCCAAGCGTAGGACTTAATGGCTTAATAGAAGAAAGCAACCCAGCAGCAGTGGATTCAATATGGGAAGACCCGGTTGAGAAAGCATTGGCGCGGATGTCTCTGCCAAATTCATCGTCAACCATAACGTGGAAAAGAAAAATTTAAAAGTTGAAGACACCTGCACTGGAATGCTTAAACCCGAAATTCAGAATGTAACCAGTAGGCTGTGACCTGTTTGGTGTTCGACTAACATTAATCACATTCCCATTATCTAAGATTAGGCTTTTATTTCGACTTAATTTGCAAACACAACATTGAAACACTTACCTTTCCATTAATGTAGGCCAATTCTTCACGCAAAATAATGCGAGTAACGCATCCAGTGACATTTCGGCCTGCAAACGGAGTCCATTGTGCTTTAGAAAACTTTGGAGCGTCTGGAATTACCCATGACTTGGACATATCCACTTCAATGTAGGTGTCATGATCAGAGATAGGTGGGATTCCAAATATCCGACAAGGATTCGTGTAAAGTCGCTTCACAACGTCCTGGAAAAAGGTTTCATGTTGTTTCATTGCAAAGCTAATAAATAGAGACAGAAAACCTTTGCCATAACTAATAATATAACGTTCATTCCTTTGACTAATTTTTCCAATCCGCCAAATTCGAAAAGACAGAATATTTTTAAAACTGATTTTGAAGCAAACGTGCTTTTTCGCTCCACGAAAAGCCCATTCAGCACTTCAGAAAAATACTTAATTAGCCTACAGATAGCGAAAGTCTAAGATTGCGGTTAAAGAGTACCCAATCGGCAGTGCCAGAGCCGTCTGTGAGGCTCACTATTTGACTAGTGTAGAAATAGCCACTTTTTTCTCTTCCTAACTCTTACCAAGCAACCAAGGTCTAAGGCCAGGTTAGCACAAGCCATTTGCAAGAAATGAAGGTAAAGCACAAAAAAAACGATCGATATTTTTTCGTTTTTTTACCTCTAAAGTCAACCTTCGCTCTGATACAGCCGTCAAAAGAAGAGGAAGCATATGGTCTCCAATCCTGGAAATCCTGGTGGAGGAAGCTCGCTGGGCTTTTCGGCAGTGGTGTGAGGAGCTAAATGCAATTTGATGATGTCAAAAATAAAATTACCTCTAAGCATCTTTCTTGTAGGCATTTATTTATTGTGTGAAGCAGGTTATAAGATAGTAATGTACAGCTTTATACACTACCGTCCCGATTTTATCACTTGTGTTTGAAAACTACTCAAGTAAAAGTTGGCAACACTTGGTTCGATCTGCTCGGCATACGAGATTCTAATACCAGAGTTCTAGCCTCTAAAAAGTCGCAACTTGCGAGTTTTAAGCTTGAATACTAAAGCAGTTCATTTCAAACGCAGGAAGACACGAAGAACAACTTAGCATATTTACAAGAATACTATTACTGGTCCAAGCAAAAATTTAGCTGTAATTTAAATTTAACTCATCAAAAATTTAACTCACCGTGATCAGTCGCAAAGCAATCGACATATTCAAGGTTTTCCCACAACGCATCTTGGTCAACTTTTGCCGCCAGCATCGGTTTGACCTGTCCGTATCCTTGCCCAATTGTGCTCAAGTCATCTTCAGTCAAGAACAGGTGGTGAGGAGCAACTTCACATTTAACAGGCAAATCCCGTGCTTTGGCATCTCGAATTAAAGCAATCTAAATTCATCAAAGTGGCAGCGTTTAGAAATAAAGCTTAAAGGCGATTGTAGCAAGACTTGAAAGCTGGAAACATGGGACAAATAGAAAAAAGTATTGTAGAAACGTAGTCTGGATAAAATTACTCTTTAATTTTATTAGTACTTTAAATTTTCATTTCGTCAGGATTGGTTCAAGTTCGCTACTCTAGTACAGACCTTAATGAAATAGCTCATTTTATTCATGTTAATAAGGCATAGATGGTTCCTGTAAATAACTTGGAATCAGTGTAAAATATTGCACGCCTACATCGTAAATTTTAATTGCCGCAACAAGATTCGAACCTTTGGAACTGGTTTATAGAAGATTGAACGTAATTTTGTATGCAAATTGGATTTTCAGACTGCACTATATTAAGCGGCGAATGATCGCCCAAAGACTGACCTTAATTTCATTTTACGTTTGATTGAACACTGCACGTCCTTTTTGTAGCGTTATTTGTTGTTCACGTAAAATCTAAAAATTAGTTAGCAGTTGGATCTTGTCAAGGTAACGTCATTAATTTTGTGTTTTAAAAATTGACAAGTTGAGTTGAGTTGTTGAATTGGAAACTGCGACATTGGAAATTCTCAAGATTAAACCTCGAAAACCGCATTACGATACTGTCAGCCGTCGTCCTCATCGTGTTATTGTGTTCTCTTCCGTCACCGTTACAGTCGTTTGGGCGAAACAGTTTGAAACTTTTTGTTGCGCACACGTCTTAATTGAGTGGTTTGGGAATACTCCGGGTGCCAACAAAAGTGATTGGCTACAGAGAAACGCGCTCGGAACTCGAATCTCAAATTCAGCTTCTTGACTCCTGCTCAATACTCCACCAAGCGTGTAGATCAGATCGATGTTTATTCACAGCAGAAGTAAAATATTCAAACCGCTCGCTCGCTCGCTCGTTCGCTTGCTCTTTGAATATTTTACTTCTGCTGTGAATAAACATCGATCTGATCTACACGCTTGGTGGAGAATTGAGCAGGAGTCAAGAAGCTGAATTTGAGATTCGAGTTCCGAGCGCGTTTCTCTGTAGCCAATCACCTTTGTTGGCACCCGGAGTGTTCCCAAACCACTCAATTAAGACGTGTGCGCAACAATCAGTAAGTTGTAACCAAACACTTTTGCAACCTTTTATTAGTTTAGATGACTCACCAAAAATTGCGTGAAAAAATTCACACAATAATTTTAGCCTTCTACAAAGTTTTCGAAATGTTTGTAAAATTTTACATGTTTAGGAGCACAAAAATCTGAACTAGGAAGTACGTAAAATAAAATATATATGGACAATATTATACCTCTTTTTTTCTAGCAAAGTGGCAAAAAAGGACGGGCCTAGAATACTTATCAACCAGGGATGTGGAAGCGGAAGCGGTGGAAGCGGTTAATTTTTTGTGGAAGCGGAAGTACTTTGATGAAAGAAGTTGGAAGCGGAAGCGAAAGTGTTGAAAAGGTGCCGGAAGCGGAAGCATTTTTTTGAAAATCTGGCGCTTCCGGATTTTCAATCTGGCTACAACCGTTGGGGTAAAATGTTACAATAATACAGAATCGACAACCAGGGCATGGTATGGAATAAAAAATGGAATGGAAATTCCGGTATGGAATGTGGAAGATGCCAGAATGGAATGGAATGGAAGATTTCAAGAATGGAATGGAAGACAATCTTCCATACTTCCATACCAATTTCATACTAGATTTTGTGCATTGTATTTACAGAAAAATACATACCGATGTCGGGTGGTGATGAATAATATTGTCACAGAAGTATTCAACTTCAACATCTACGGGTAATATTTGTCAACAAATCCCGGTGCTTTGGTTGTGTATATTGCGCAAACAGTGCACGTATTGCATCATTGTAAATACATTGCAATTTGCTGCATTGATGTTATAGTTGACGACTTTGACAGGTTTGACTTGTTTTTTTGTTGTTTTTTTTTGAGATTGAAAATTTGCCAACTCCTAAATTTTGTTTTCTTACATCGTCACGAAAATTCGTATTTGTTATTTCATTCCCGTTTCAGCTTAATTTTATTTTTATTTTTAGTTTTTCTGGTTACAATAATTCTTTTTGGAGTTAAAGCTTGGTATTTCTTTTACGATAAATGTTCTATAGCAGTTTGTTTATGACAAATTTTATAGTTGATATGAGAGCAAACTTGTATGGTAATTATTAGACCATAGACGTAACCAGGGAGACCAGGCCCTCTGCCTCCCCCCAATTGAAATGCTACCAGTGCTAAAAATGATAACACAAAGTCTATTTATTCAGTTTTTTTTAGCATTTTTTGGGCACAACAGTACATGCGTACAACAGCAATTAGCAGTAACTTTATATTGACGACTAGGGGGTCCGGACCCTCTCAATTTAAATTTTGCCAACCAATTTAAATGTCCAAGCCGGGAGAAATTGTGTGGTTTTGTTCTGAAAGGTGCAATCTCAGGCCCTCATCTAACTTTTTTATGCTATAATATGTTTTAGGCCCCCAGCTAACTTTTATATTGCAATAACATGATTAGTAACTATTTATTGCATCTATACCAACTTGAAATAACTTTAAATTCCACCTTCACCACCTACCAACTTTAAATAACAATCCACCTCCATCTCGTCAGTTTTCACGCGACAAAATGCTTTTGAAAAAAATTAGCTTGGGAAATGCTTGTTGAACAAATTATTGAAGTTGAATCGAGGGTGTTTGGGATCCAGGTCGCGTATATTCCTAAAACTGGTTATTTTCATGACAAAACAAAAATCTTCCAAGGCAAATCTTCGAGTGAATGATTTAGTGCTTAAAATGTTGCAGAAAGCAATGTACCTTGATTCCCCTGACCAGGCCAAGTCACAAAATTTAACCCCAAAATGTAAAATTTTAAACGTGTGTTGGGCTTGACTTGAAGCAAACGAAGGGATTGTGTTCAATTGGCTCTCAAATCTCAAAAATTTTGTTCTTTCAAATGGCTCCGAAAACGTGCGAAATGTGATCCAAATGGCATTTAAATAGCCATTTTTTTCCAAAAACTCACAAAAAATCGTCCATTGGCTGGGTGCTTCGCCCGCAGACTCCCTTAGCCTCCGGCGGCTGTGGCTCCGCCCCCAGGCCTCGTTTGTGACACGTTTGAGTTGCACTAATTTGCTCACCACGTCTCCTAATTTTGATACGTTAATAAACCTATTTAACTTGCGGTTTTAGTCTTTTCTCTTTAGCAAATCCTGGTTACGTGCTAAAGCAGACTTCCAGCTTTTGATCTTTCATTTTTTGTGTCATAAAAAGTCTCTCTTTTTGAAAATTTCGGATGACGTCATTGCATGTGAATCACGGTTTAGCCTTCCCCCCTATTCAAAATCCTGGCTACGTCTATGCATTAAACCATGTGCAATACGCATACCAGATACCGATTGTTGCATCTTAGTATTGTTGACGCACCTTTACGAGCGGTTGCTTACAACATTGCAAAGATGCAAAGCAGCAAAATAGACGTTGCATTGCTTCCAGTCTACACTTTCTTTGGTATGGAAGTATGGAATGGAATAAGGAAGAAAAATTTAGTATGGAATGAAATATGAAATGGGAGGCTTTTAGTATGGAATGGAAATGGAATGGACAAAAATTGCCAGTACGGAATATGGAAAACTCGTCTTCCATTTCATGCCATGCCCTGTCGACAACACAAGTCAAATGAAATAGCTTACAAAGTAAACTTGCCTGCTTTTTTTAAAACTAAATACAATTAGCTGTTTCATATTGAGCAGGGATGTGGAAGCCGAAGCCGAAGCCGAAACATTTTTTATAAAAAAGACTGGAAGCGGAAGCGAACTTGGAAGCAACTAGCTCTACCCTGAGCCGGAAGCGGAAGCAAAAAATTCTAAAGGTGAGGAAGCGGAAGCGAACTCGGAAGCACAAAACTTCAAGAGGAGCTGGAAGCGGAAGCATTAAAAATTGGACTGCTTCCACATCCCTGTTAACAACAAAATGATGTACAGCAGCAAGAGTCTGTCGCTCAGCATGGACGCATAACGGAGCAGTCTTCGGCCAGTGTTGGAAATGCTGAAAAGAAATCATGCTAATTATATACTACAAATAGAACATCACTCACTCAAGCAAACTTTTCAAGCAAACTCAAGCAAACCTTGTTTCCGCTTATACGCTAAGTCAAGACTTTTTTTTTATTCGACATCTTTGTTTAGAGTAACAATTTTTTTACCTAGGCAAAAATGTATGTAGATCCTAAATATTAGTCTTACGTTCGTATAATAAGCATTTAGCTCTATATGCTTTAAGATCATATCTTTCATCCAACCAGTACGCTCTCCGTTTGCTGCCAACGAAGGAACATGCCCGGAAACGGCAGCCCGTACAGCGATTCATAGCGGTACATACCATGTGTTGATAATTTGTGAAAATACTCAGCTATTTTTTGATGCAAATTGCGAATAGTTTGTAATGACGTAAGCCATTATTTTTAGCATATTTTGATGGGTCGTCAGTTTGATAGGTGGATCGCAAACAGGTCACCCTAACGTTGGTGGTCAGCAGGTTCACGGTCAGTTTACGACGTAACTGGACTTGATTCACCGAAATAGGGTCTGAAAATTCTACATATAAAATCGCTAATAATGCAATCTTTACTTCCATCCAGAGGGTCATGTTATCCAGCTTCAAGGTGGTATAGGTGTCGTTGAGATACATTTTCAATCCAGCTTCTCGAGGGCTAAGCGGGGAAATGGTAGCAGCGCTGCTCGCAGCAGCTCCGACGTAAACTGCAAAGTTGCATTTAGCTTTCGGTTGAGCAAGCAGTGAAAATATGACGTAATTGTTACATCAAATTTAGCAAAGGTTGTAAAATTAATAACCAGAATAACCCAAATCGCAGGAAATCCAAGCACAAAGGTCATAAAATATGGAGACACGAGCACGAAGATATGACGACTCATATCGTATTTTTTGGTCAGATGACTTCCCACACCCGGTTCTTGTTTCCAGTGCCTACAGTGTCGTCTTGTCAGAAACAGGCCAAACTATGAAAACAACGTGTCAATCAAAGAGTTTATATGTCACCAAAAGTACATCAATCGCATATAAAGTCATATACTCTTTGTTTGGCAAGATTCGTTCGTAATTTGTCACTTTTTTGGCATGACCCAATAGTAAGCAGGCGCCAGAACAAAAGTGGACATGTAAAAATGGCCTCCCTTTTTGCGAGGGACTTCAATTTTGATGCATAACATTTTCTGTTTTATTTTTCGGTCAAGTAACTTATTGTTGATCTTAAACAAGATTGGTAAAATTTACCTACCTTGATAGTCGATTCAAAAGTTTTCTCGTCTGTCACAGCAGGGGAGGTGTTGGGCATTGCAAAGATGGTGGTGATACCTCCAGCCAAGGCGGCGGCCGTGCAAGTGGACCAGTCTTCTTTGTGGGTGGCGCCAGGTACGCGAACGTGAACATGGACATCGATAAGCCCTGGGAAAAAGAAATTGTATCCATTCGCTTAAATTTGTCACTGTGCTTTTTTCTGGTAAAACCTTACTTCTAATTTACTGTCTTTTTAGTCAAATTTCTTGATTACAAACTTCAAATAATACCAGCATGATTGCTTTGGCAGCGATTCCAAAAAACACCAGTACTTTTAGCAGTAACCGACAAAAACAAATTCAACACCAATCATAGATTAAAATAGTAATACGAATCTATAAGGAAAATGACATTTTTTTGAATTCAAAATGGGCATGACTTTCAACATAACCCACAACTACAACGTTTGAAATCCGTATATTTTTTAATAACGTTTAATCACACAGATAACTATTTTTAAAGAAATTTACTGAGCACAAAGCAAAAATGTTTTTAAGGTACCTTGACCTATAAACAGCAGCTTGAAATAGAAACAAAATAGCTAGCCAGCCTTGCTGATGAGAGGCGATATTTCTTGAAACAGTAGCTGTAACAAAATTAAAAAGGTGTATTGAAAATCCTTGAACTAGGCGGCTATATTTTGAGGGTAGGCTATCATGACAGACATGTAGTGTAACTCTTTTGAGTGGTTCATTTATTTTTGACTTCTTTACTACAAAAGAAATGTTAAACATAGGCTACCCAGCAGTTTAATTAGTGTTTATGAAGTAGTGAAATCAATATGAGGGTGTAATTTGGGAGGGTTGCAATGCAATTCACGGAACACCTAAAAAAGCGCAGCTGGTTACCAAAGGTAAAACACATGGCCAAAGTTTTACCGATCACACAGCAAGGCGATTAAGACGTTCGCCAATCGACGTGGATGAAACTGTCCACCTGTTGCTGCTCTTAGTTATCAATTAACGCATTAGAACAACGCAGAGGATCATAAAATATGTACTAAACAAAAAAATGCATATTCTTAAATCGACTTGTTGAGTAAAAAAAATAATTATATGAATGTAAATAGGCTTACCGTTACCATACGTCCCAATTTAGGCGGGACAGTCCCGCTTTCAGGCCTTCGTTCCGCCAGATAAAAGCAAAATCCCGCTTTTCGACTACAAGATTGTTTTGAAGTATTGATACGTCTGACTGACTAACAAGCCTAAATTTTTGAAGTCCCGATGCGAAGATCTTTTTTTTTTTTTGGCCTTCACTTCAAAACCCGCGTAATATCAAAAACATTTGCAGTTTCTCGTCGTGAAGACCTTTCTAGTTTTTCCTAACATTCCGCACAACGTTTTGAGAAAAATTCTGATATTCTACGGCGGTCCAAGCGTCCACTTTTTCTGTCTCAAACATATGGTAAGCCTATATATAAACAATAAAACATCTTTTCTTCTGCCAAGTTTACTTTTGAAATATTCAATGCAAAAGTAATTTAGTACTATTTATTATTGCTACGCATTAACACCTTACTAAAATAGTAATTGTACCTCAACGAAAAGCTTGGCACATTTCACACCAGTGATGAGGAGGACTTGCAGTTCGATAGCTAGTCGACGGAACTTGTGACCTTTCGTTCGGTAGCGACTTCATCGATGTGAGCCTGCCTGAGCTACCGCAACCGCTGCGGCCCCCGCTCCTCATAGGCAAGTTGATGGCCAAACCAATCGCTATTTCCTTCAAGTAATCTATGATAGATTCCGGTTTCTGATTCGTTTCAGAGTTTTTGACTTTTTCATCTGATTCAGACGACCAAGGCACATAGTTGACCTAAAATCATTAAATTTAAACATTACTAAAAAATGGTAAATTCAGATTGCAAAAAACCGGATACGTTGTCTTGGTGTTGAGGTAATCATATTTAGGTACAAAGAGTCTCAGCCAAACTAAGACTTCAAAAAAAAAGAAAAAATGATGGCGTATTATTTGACTTTGACAACATTCGCATTATCATTGCAGAATCTGTTGCTCTATTGAACTAAACAATAAGAGCAAGCGCAAAAGCACAAACCTAGAAGAGAACAAAGACCCTCAAGCGTTGAATATAACTGATGAGTCCAAAATCTAGCACTAGAAATTATTACCTTGATTCCATGAGCAGCGTAAAAGTTGGCAGTCCCCCTCGTACCGTCCAGGACAAGTCCAAGACTTTGTAGAGTTCAAACTGAAGGAAGAAGCTCAGATTTGTGCTGAAAACAAAAACAAAACTACCTATCACCATCTGGAGAAAATTACGTGTTGGGAATTCAATTATGCGTCGAGACAGACCAACTATGTTGGAAAGGATTCAACACTTCTCAAACTATTGACATTTAGCATTAAAGTCAATGCAATACGTTGCGTCACATAATTAAAAATTTTTGTGATGAAATCACGAAAAGTCAACTGTCTTTTTTCGCATTCGTTTTAAAGCCGCAAATAGGTATGTTCCATGCATATTGCATAAGTGTTATCAAAATGGATTTTACATACCCCTAAACAAAGTTAAATTCAATCAAATCCACAAAATAACTTTTCAAAACACTTACATTATAGCTTCCAATGGACAAAAGAACGTCTTTTGGAGCTAGTTTAAATCCATTATAAAGCAACGCCTTCATATACGCGTCATATCTGTTTTCACCAAAGCAGGCCACCTCTCCTACATAGGCGTAGCCAGGATTTTTGTTTGGGGGGCCCAAACCACAAATGACATGCAATGACGTCATCAGAAATTTTCAAAAAAGGAAGTTTTTGTGGGGCAAAGATATTGCAGAATGGAAGATCTGAAGCGGTAGCATGTTGGCACTTCACCAGGATTTTGGTAAAGGGAGAGGGCAAAAAGTAGTTGTTAGAAAGTGCAAATGTCTAACTTAGGAGACGTGTGTGAGTAAGCTAGTGTACTCAAACGTATCACAGACGAGGGTCTGGGGGCGGAGCCCCCAGCCGGCGGTGGCTATGGGGGTCTGGGTCAAAGCCCCCAGCCGCTGGGCGATTTTTGTAAGTTTTTGGAAAAAAAACTATTTTAATCCCATTGGATCACATTTCGCACGTGTTCACAGCTATTTGAAAGAATTACATTTTTAACGTTTGAAAGCCAATCGAAAAAATTTAGCTGTTCAATTCTTTTACTTGCGATTAAAGTCCAAAGCACGTTCAAAATCTTGCATTATGGTGTAAAATTTTAATTGTAAGTGATTTGGTTTATGTCGGGGGGAAGTAAGACGTACATATTGCCTCCTGCAGTATTTTAGCAGTAAATTATATTTCACTCGAAGTTTTGTCATGAAGATAACCAGTTATAGGAGTACATGTAGGCCAAGGGCCCAAGCCCCCTCAATTGAAATTCAATAATTTATTGTTTAATCAGCATTTTTCCTAGCTATTTTTTTAAGTATTTTGTACGTAAAAACTGGCAAGGTGGAGGTGAATCGTTATTAAAAAGTGGTACGGCAGATGGTTACGCTTACTAAACATGTTATTCCCGGGCCGATTTTATATTGCGCGGGGCACCTGGCACTTAGTGGATTTTTGCAACGTAGACCAAAAACAGTCCTGTTATCAGAGCGCGGAGCCTTAACACTGTGCCGTATGGCAAATACGGCGCTGGTTATTTCATTACATTCATAAAAAGTTTAGATGAGGGTCTGAGGTAGCAACTTTTAGAACAAAAACCCTTTATTTCACCCTGGTTATACGTTTAAATTGGTTGGAAAAAATTAAATTAAGGGGGTGCGCCGGGTCCTCTGGTCGTCAAAATTATTTATTGTTAATTACTGTTGTACGCAAAGATGCTGAAACAAATTGAAAATAAAAAAACAAGGCTTTTTTGTCAATTTTTTTTCATTGCTGGCATTTTGGTTGTGGGGGCCCGGGCCCCTTGGGCCACCCCCCCCCCCCCGGCTACGCCTATGATTTTGAGATAAGATCGCGCCCTTAATTTCTTTCTTAAAAAAAAGAAGCATTTAACGCAAAATTAAAATAAGTTTTTTTTCCAAAACGTGGAGGACTCGAGTCAAGTCACTTGACAGTTTTTTGAAACCTCCAAGAATTTCATAACAGTACTTTGACGTCGACACGTGGTCGTCATTATCATTACTTATTTTTGTACGCGTAAATCCTAAATAAAAGAAACTGCGATTCGGGACAAAGACAACATGCTAGCTATGCTTTCATTATTTTGTAACTGGTAGTATTTCAATTGAGAGGTTTGCGTTACCGCCGAAGTTATAGTATTAAGTTCATAATAACGTTAAACGAGGGCCTGGGGGAGCAACTTTTTGGACAAAACTCTTAGATTTCTTACAGGTTTTGTATGTAAAATGTTAAAAATTTGAAATAAGGAGCCCCTGGCTTGAGACCCTTGATCGTCAGTTAGGGGCCCTGGGGCCTCTGATGTTAATATGGAGCCCTGGAGCCTCTAGTTGTCAGTTAGAGGTCCCTGAGCCCCCTGGTTGTCGGTTAGGGGCCCCCTGGTTGTTAATTAGGAGCCCTGGGGCCCCGTGGTTGTCAGGTAAGGACCCTAGGACCAAAAGGTCGTCAGTTAGGGTCCCCGGAGCCCCTGGTTGTCAATTAGGGGCCCCCTGGTTGTCAGTTAGGGGCCCCCTGATTATCTGTTAGACGCTCCCTGGTTGTTAGATAGGGGCCCCGGGCCTCCTGGTCGTCAGTTATGGGCCCCCTGGTTGTCAGTTAGGGGCCCCTTGGTTGTCGTTAGGGACCCCTGGTTGTTAGATTGGGGCCCCGGGACACCTGGTTGTCAATTAGGGGCCCCTGTTCGTCAGTTAAGGGCCCCGACACCCTGGTTGGCGGTTAGGAGCCCCGGGGCCCCCTGGTCGTTAGTTAGAGGCTCAGGGCACCGTGATTGTCAGTTAGGGGCCCTCTGATGGTTATTTAGGGGCCCCGGGTCCCCCTGGACGTTAGTTTGGGGCTCTGGGCCCCCTGGTTGTCGGTTTGGAGCCCCGGGATCTCCTGGTTGTTGGTTAGGGGCCCTGAGGCTTCCTGGTTGTCAGTTATGGGGCCCTGGGCCCCCTGATTGTCAGGTATGGGTCCCGGGGCCCCCTGATTGTCAATTATGGGCCCCAGGGCCCCCTGGTCGTTAGTTAGGGGATCTGGGCCCCCTGGTTGTTAGTTAGGGGTCCCAGGGCCCCTTGCCGTCATTAATATCATTGTTAATTACTATTATGTGTGCAATTACAGACAAAAAACTGCAACTAGACACCGCTAGGCTATGTTGTCATAATTTTTTATCACTGGCGGTATTTCAATCGGGGGGGGGGGGCGGGCCCCCTGGCCCCCCCCCCTGGCTACGCCTATGCTCTCCGATAAGTTACATTCTATTCGTTAACAATGTTATTAAGGTTAAAGCAAATAATTCAACACAACGCATATTGTTGCGTAACGAATTCAATACATAACACTAAGGCACAGTTTTGTTACTTACCAAGTCTCCATAAAAATTGCAGCATTCTATAGTATAAATTATGCCATGTGTTAATGGTTTTATTACAACTTAAAATCGGAAGTTATTATGTAACTCCTTCAGTAAGCAATGTAATTCAAATGAATGGCACTAAAACCAAATTGATGTTTTTGAAAGCAATAACAATTCAAGTCATATTTAGCAGGGATGGCAATCGCATCGCATCGAAGACGTTTCGCTATATTTGTTATGTAGACTAACTACGATGCGAAATTGCGATTACAAGCTGGGACCAAGCATTTGATTTTTTTGCAATAATTCAAAATTTTTCGATACAATATTATCGTAAATAAATTGCGATATTTTTTTGATTTTTTTTTGTTATTTTTAATTGTAATGTATGACATAAAACGTAAGCACTCGTTTGAAAGCGAAATGCTTTTATTTGACAAGCAGCTACAACAAAAAAAAACGAAACATTGTAGAACGAGTAGGCTACAGAAAAAATAAAATGCACTCCTTTAAACGTTTTCATTAAGTAAAAAAATCAGGATAAAAAAATAAACTTGGGTTGAGTTTGGTTGATTTAACCTATTAAGATAGTGCACTATTAATTTTTCAGAACTATGAATCTCGGCCAAATCAATCATTGTGGGAAAAGCCATTCTTACAAAAAATGAGTATTGAGTGCAATAATGCCTAGGCCATAGTTTACCTGGTACCGGCCCTATAAATAGTGATTGTATAAACGTATTCCACATTTCGGTTAGCACAAAGAACCAAAATAGCATCCGCTGTGTCATCACCTAAACGCATTCTCAAGTCGTTCAAAGCAAGCTTTAAGCTTGAAAACACTCTTTCTGTGGAGACCTGGGTTCCAGGTAACTGCAGTGCATTTTGGGCAAATTTGACCAGGTCCTCATCCATGAACGCAAATAAATCACTCAATGTTGATGATGGAGGAAGCAGCAACTTGTGCGCCAGGTGACAAATTGCGCTTGACATACAAGGTAAATTTAAAAGATCATTGGTGATGCCGGTCAGAAGTGCTGAAACATCATTGCTTAGTAAACGCTGTCGCTCTGTAGCGGCAGCGCTTGGTAACATCGATAAACAATAAGCGTGTTAATTAGCAAATTGCGAGAAGCAAACTTCCCCTTGGGAGAAAAAGGTTTGAAGAAAATCGAAAAAATCGCAGTTTTTTTCTGCTGAATTTTGATATGCGATAATGCATTCGATTTTTTTCCGTGTTTTGATGCAATTTGTAGTTGCGATTTTTTTGGAAAAAGCATTTCGATGCGATTGCCATCCCTGATATTTAGATAAAAAAGATATGAAATACCGGTTGAAGCCATTTCGACACTAAGCATCACATCAGCGCCACCCAGCTGAGAGTATAAAAACTGGGGCACCTAAAACAAAAACAACTAGTTACAGACCACCACAATTTATTATGCCCCAACAGTCTGTTTCGCACGTGTGGGCTCTTCAGAAGGCTTAAATTTAAATATAGTCTATTTAAATAGAATCTTATTCAAAACAAAACTAATGTAGTTTATGCTGGACCAAGAAATCAGGAGTGAAATAATTTAATAACTAGCTAAGCTGTTTCATTGCTCAGATCAATCCTAATTCTTTATTAGTGTTGATAGCGAAATGGTGAGATAAACTGGCGCAGTGCCTTAGCCAAGCACCTGTTTTCCTAAGCACCATACCTCAGTGGTCATTCCAATCAAAACGGCTGAGGTTGGGGTTTATAAATTCACAGTTTATAAACAGAGAAATGCGACATCGCAAAGATAACTTTTAGTCAACATGTAAGACTGTAGCCAGCATATCATACAGTTAAACCCTGCAAATATAGTTAATCTAGCTTAGCAATTAACAAAAACTACTTATATATTGACTATTTCTCAACAAAAATACCACCAAGAACGCATAGTAACACCGTATAGAATAGTACAAGCACCTTAACATCATAAAACAGATTTACTGAAAAGCATGCCAAATAGAGATCAGCTTCGACCAACATCAAGTCTCGTCAGTTAGGCTAGCTGGGGCGGCATATCGACTATTCATCAGGTGATACGGCTAAGGCCAATACCTTGACGCCCACTCTAGTTCCTTGCCCAGTCAGCAATAGCGTCGACTTATAGGGGTCCATTCCGGTCGGCACAGGAGTGACGAGCTCGGGTGGTAGAGCACTAGTAAGATCCATGGGCAACTTCATAATGTATCTTGTTGCCAAGACAACCAAGTTACAGTCGAGTGCTTTCGATACAAACGGAAGCGACCTTGAAATTCGAACGGCGCACTCGATCACTTTCAGCTCGCTTTCCTGAAATTTCGTAATTGCATCAAGTTTTCAAAATAATTTACAACAATGTTCTTGGGGATAGCGCGAGCGCGACGAAGTCCATTAATTTGAAACCCTGCGAAATTAAAGGCGATTGCTAGCGATCTGCGGATAAATGCACAGCACATGCTATCTTTTTCAATGAACAGCTGCAACTAACGGTAGTGAGGAAACACATACAAGGATGAGTAAAAACAGCTGAAAAGAAAATCCAATGAGTTAGAATTAAATTTCGATCAGTTCCAAAAACCTTGGCAATCAGCTAAAGATTGAACGGACCATTCACTTTCAGCTGCCCACCGATTTTGCAGAATTCATTCGATGGTTTGGTCGTTCAAGTCTTGCGGTGGAGTTACCAGTGTAGCATCTCCAGAATGTACCTCTAAAACAAGGATAAGAATTCTATTTTCAGTTAAGTAAACTTGTGCGAGTTTTACATTAGCAAACGTGAATACTCGAATCATCTTGGTAAAAAATATACATTAACAGACTGCTCAGTAACTAGTGCCTACCGTGTGTAATGTGGTTGAAAAAACGCTTTAATTCTGATTGTGGTTCTTTTCAATAGTTTGTCATTCATACGAACATTTATCGTGCCAATAATAGTACAGTCAACACTAAACAATCACAGCTTAATTACTTTCACAAATAAACTTTGGTTGGTCAAGTTGAAACCTATATTGAAACACCTTCTATAGCTAACAAAGCAACAAAAACATTAACACACTTGGTTGTGGCAAACCTTTTTAAGCATACTTCTTCAAGCATGATATAGAAGTTGAGTTTAGAAGAAGCCAAGGAGGTACTAGCTCATGTAGAAAAAATTAAATGAGCACGAACCCCTTAGCTGTTTATATGGAGCGCCGTTTGTGTACCCTAATTTGTGCAATGTTTTTTTGCATGTTTAATTAAATAGTCATTAAATAAAATATACAAAAATAAATATACAAAAAAAAAGCGCAATAATAAATATGCAAAAATTTTTGAACATTTATTACACCGTAATTTGCGCAACGTTTTTTTGCATATTTATTTAAATAGTCATTTTAACTAAACATGCAAAAATATACGCCGCAAAATAAACCGTTGCAAAAATACATAAACAAAAACTGTTACACAAAAATTTCTTGCGAAAAAATTTTTGACACACTAAAATTTTTGCAACATCATTTTTTGCATTACAATTGTTTGCGTCAAAAATATTTGTACATTTATTTTTGATAGCAAAGAAATAACACACGCCGAAATAAATGTGCAAAACTTTGCGACGCAAGCAAAATTTCTTGTCGCATAAAAAACGCGTGCAAAATAAATCGTCAAAAATATTTGACTATTTAGTTCGCGTCCATAATGATGAAAGGTTGGAATTATGCGGGCGGGAAGGTACGAGTGAATGAACCTTCATTTTCCAGCCCAACGAGAGGTCTCATAAGCGGGCTAGTACCTTACTATAGGCTGCCGTACAGCTTGAAGCTTTCGTCTTGAAGTTCCAGTTTTATACCTTGCTGGTACCTTCCCGCCCGCATAATTCCAACCTTTCATCATTATGGACACGAACTAAATAATCAAAAATTTTTGATCAAAAATTTTTGATGATTTGCACGCGTTTTTTATGTGAGAAGAAATTTTGCATCAACATTCTTTGCGTCACAAAGTTTTGCTCATTTATTTCGGCGTGTGTTGTTTCTTTGCTATCAAAAATAAATGTACAAATATTTGTGACACAAACAATTGTAATGCAAATATTTTTGATGCAAAAAATGATGTTGCAAAAATAAATCCACAAAAATTTTTGTGGATTTATGTATGCAACAACAATTTTTGTGTCAAAAATTTTTGCGCAAGAAATTTTTGAGTAGCAATTTTTTGTTTATTTATTTTTGCAACGGTTTATTTTGCGGCATATATTTTTGTATATTTAATTAAAATGACTATATAATTAAATATGCAAAAAAACATTGCACAAATTAGGATACACAAACGGCGCCTCATATGTTTACAAATTTTAACTTTTAGAAATTTTATAAAATTGAAAAAACGACAAGACGTTTTAATACTAAAAAAGCATTGGACCTTGAAAAAAAACGGCGATGTAAAAAATTTATTACCCAAACTTAAAATCGATTTTGGTTATAATCTATCATCTTCCGTCCAATACATTCGAATAAAACTCGATTTTCATTAGCACAACTGAAGATGTTGGATTTTATTTACTTCCGTTTTTTTTTGCATTTGGATATGCGGCGAAAGATCGTGCGCTGATTATTCTTTATTTGTTTCAGCTACTACCGCTCTGTGCGCTATTTCCAGATAAGACTGTACTTATTTGACTGTAATCAAGATTTTGCGATGGGTTTTGCGAATTTTCCGCTTCAGCAAATGTCGCCACATAATCCCTATTATTTGTGTCGTGTTGCAGAAATTATTGGGATCGGTCCTGTGGGGACACAACGACTTCACAATAATCACGGAATTGCAACAGTTGGTAAACTCCATCATTGTTTGATGACCGTCCAACGTCTAGGGGGGTGCCCCCACTGTCCGGTTGCATGGCTAAATGGAGCGCTTGGATATTACAGTGGGTCGCGGACAGCTATGGGTGTTCTTTACCGACTCCAAAGTTATCAATCGCACGCTACCAAATCTGATTTGATTGGTCCTCTAATATTCTGCTGTATTGTCTGGAGCATATCATAAAATTCATTTATTAGGATTGAAAAATTACACTCTTATATTCCGGCGTGTATCATTAATTTTATAAGTTGAAACTACTAAAAGCTAAAAAATCCTACTAGACATCAAAAAGACTGCTAAAGCCTATGTGAGCTAAATATAATCTTATTCAATGATATATTCTCTTTGCTTACTACCCTTTCCCAAATCTGATATCAAAGAAACTCCTGGCTTATGTGTTGAGATCTTCGAAAAGGGAATTAAACGTGGACAAATGAATGAACACACAACTGCTTTTTCAAAACGGGACTCCGAAATGCAAGAATAATTTGGATCAGACTTTCATTCGATTTTCTAAAATAGCAGTCAGTTTTTGGAAGAGATATTTTTGACGCAGTGCGTCCGAAATATTCTTCTGCAATTATTGCGTATGCCTAATTGCCTATACCTGAATAAAATCACCTTTGACGCTGAAAATATGTTTAAAACGGCAATATCTTGTTGCCGCCAACAAGTAACAGCATAGAGTTCAATAACTTTGGCAAACAATTTTTCGTCTACTGCAATCGGAATAAATATTGCGAAAAAATACTAGGGTATCTGGAGTAAATCGAAGAAGGCAGTCATAACATTTAATAACAGTGAGAAGCCAAAAAATATCAAAATTTCTCCTACCTGCATTTTCAACGAGCTCACTAATCGCCATCACAACTATGTTTCCATTACTCGCCACCGCATCAACATCGATCTCTTTCGCTTCTAAAACGAATTTTGATATCACGACTGGGTGTTCCTTCGATACCTGAAAATTTCTTGTCGGTAAATGCCTATTTCAGTCTATTTTAGTCTATATTTGGCGGATATTTATAAGCGCACTGGAGTATTTAATATTTGTTTTATTCAGAGCAAGCGTAATTTCAAAACGGAAATTTCGATTTTTTATCGATTCTAATTCAACCGCAACCCAAACTCAAAGCTTTACTGTAATTAAACAAACCCTAACACAAATCTTAACCCTTAAAAACGCAAATCATTAAAGCGCAATAAATTACCCTCTTTTTCTTTTACTATTTCTTCCCTGAAAATTTTCAGTTAAAAAAATCATTCTTTCAAAACTATGGTTGAAGAATGAAAAAGTTAGTTTTTCTATGGCACGACACAAGCAAAATAATACAGGGTGAGGCCGAAAAACCTACCATATTTTAAAGTCTTACAATAGCAATGCTGTTTCAGTTATTCACAAAGTTGGATTGAATTTATGTCGAGGTAGAATTGCCATTTGGTGTAGAATAAACCATTAAAAAAAACTAGAGATTAATTTGTTTAATATTTTCAAAAATTGTGAAGTTTTGATTTAGCCAGCGAGGGAAAAATGGTGTAAAAAATTTTGTCACTCAAGTCGCAGCAGCATCCGCAAATTAAAAAAATTTCGAACGTCACTTTCGACTAAGCAAAAAAACGTTTCTGATAAAAAGCGAACTAATTTTCTTTGCTATGCGTAAAAAATTTAAAAGTACAGACTCCATGCAGCTTAAGTTTGTTGCTACATACTCATCTTCAACAAAGTAAGAACACTGCAATTTTATTTTCCAGACTTTTAAAAATCTCAATAAAATTTAAACAAACTAATCACCACTTTTTCTAATCTTTATTTTTAGGCAAAATGGCACTTCGATCACGACATAAATTCAAACTAACTAAGTCGATAACTGAAACAACATTGCCATAGTAAGTTTTTACAACATGGTAGGTTTTTCTGCCTTGTCATGTACTAGCATAAAACAAACTTTATATGTGGCAAAAAAGTCCAAAAAATTGTTAACGTTAATGAAGTCAGGTGCTATCTCAAACTTGCAACAAAACTCAACGATAAAATTTCTTTTTTATTGATTCGGAATTTTCTTACTGAGTTGCGAATCGAAATTTGCCTATCTTGTTGAGTCTGGAGTAGGAGCAGAAAAGAGTTCGAGGCATGAGCCGGCCAAGTCAAAAAGACACTTAAAAGTGAAAAATAGTATTTTTTAAAATTAAGAAATGAGAGTCTAAAAATGTTCCGATCAACCATTGTATAGCACACGAAGAAAAAGTGTGCAACTGCGCACCTTACAATCGATTAGCTGAAAGTTGGCAATATTTAAAACTATGTTTCCAGATGGGAACATTGCTGGCAAGAAACGGGTTAGTTAGTATTGACAAACCATATTCTCATATATCTCTGCATGTTGTGACATGATTCAATTCGCCGGAACTAAATAAAGCTAATCCTACTATTTGGGTAGAATGAAAGATATCGCCAGTTTCATAAGGAAGACTGTTAAAGCCTTTGCAAAGCAAAAAATGCAGTTGTAATAACATCTTAATTTACTAAGTCAGTTGAACAAGGTAGTCATAACATTTAATAAGAGTGAGAAGTTAGAAAAATCAAAGTTTATTTTACCCGCATTTTTAACGTGCTCGCTAATTGCCATCACAACGACCTTCTCATCACTCGCTACCGCGTCAACATCAATCTACTTAGCTCCTTAAATAAATTTCGACTTTTGTGCAGTACATGAAGAAAAAGCAAGCGCTTTGCAAGCGATCGGTCAAAAATGATTGGCTGAAAGCTGACAATAATTCGAGTTAGAGACAAGGTTAAAGATCTTTTGGAAAAACAAAAAAAAAACAAACGTAAAAGCCGCTGTTTTAGAAAAACTATCAAGTAGCGACCAACCTCACTAAACTTCTGCTGAAAAACCAGCTGATTGAAGGATGAGACTGTTTTGGCCCAGTCTTATCAGTCATCGCCTCCACAACATCTCTTCGTAAGAGATGTCCCTTGCGCGATTGAGATTGCTCCTTCAAACCAGTAATAAAACAACGACGATGAAAATTTTTCTTTGATTTAGTTTTTTGTCATAAACGCAAAAAACATAACCCTGAACTTACTTTAGCAGCAGTTTTTAGGTACTTGCTCAGACCATCTTCAAAATGAATAACCGACATAGCCGCTCCACTAAGCACTTACGACGGTCAAAAGAGGCAAGGGTAATAAGCCTAAAACAGTTGACGTTTGCAGTAGTCGATCAGTGATTGAGTGGATAGAGCGTCTGCTAATGAAACAGCTGGTTTGGGTTCGATTCCTGGTCGACAATAATAATCGATCAACAGTAGGTGAACCCAAGAATCAGAAATTGTGTTTAAAAAAGCCTATTGAAAACTGAAAAGTAGGTTAGAAAGTTAGATGAACCATTAAAACACCAACGCAGTCTGAGCGTGCATAAACATTGACCGACTAAACAAAATTTCATCAATGAGCAATGAACACATTTTGTACTCAAGTTTAACTTAAAAAAATTAGAACGGGAGTGAAAAATGATTTAGCATCAAACTCACCTTTTTGCAAAAGTTTTTCACTTTTTCAATGTTGGTCAATTCCTTCCATCGCGGCTGAATGATTTCGATGTTGTCGAGCGTAGGGGAAAACTTGACGCGATTTTCGGCGTTGTCGATGAATTTAGGCGACGCTCCAAGCAAGTAAACCTAAAAATGGTATTGCAGCAACTTTATTTGCACGTATTTTTTTGTGAATCAGCTTGCACGTTGCTTCTAAGTTATAACTCGTCTATGGAGCGCCGTTTGTGTACTCTAATTTGTGCAATGTTTTTTTTGCATATTTAATTGAGTAATCATTTTAATTAAATGTACAAAAATAAATATACAAAAAAAAACACAGCAAAAATAAATATGCAAAAATTTTTGAATATTTATTACACCATAATTTGCACAACGTTTTTTTGCATATTTAATTATATAGTCATTTTAATCAAATATGCAAAAATATATGCCGCAGAATAAACCGTTGCAAAAACAAATAGACAAAAAACTGGTATACAAAAATTTTTTGTGCAAAAATTTCTGACACAAAAATTGTTGCTGCATACATAAATCCACAAAATCTTTTGATGATTTATTTTTGCAACATCATTTTTTGCATCAAAAATATTTGCATTACAATTGTTTTTGTCACAAATATTTGCACATTTATTTTTGATAGCAAAGAAACAACACACGCCGAAATAAATGTGCAAAATTTTGTGACACAAAAAATGTCAATGCGAAATTTCTTGTCGCAAAAAAACGCGTGCAAAAATAAATCGTCAAAAATATTTGATTATTTAGTTCGTGTCCATAATGATAAAGGGTTGGAATTATGCGGGCGGGAAGGTACGGATGAATGAACCTTCATTTCCTAGCACAACGAGAGGTCTCATAAGCAGGCTAGCACATTGCTATAGCTGCCGTACAGCTTGAAGCTTTCGTCTTGAAGTTCCAGTTTTATACCTTGCTGGTACCTTCCCACCCGCATAATTCCAACCCTTTATCATTATGGACACGAACTAAATAATCAAAAATTTTTGATGATTTATTTTTGCACGCGTTTTTTTGCGACAAGAAATTTTGCATCATCATTCTTTGCGTCACAAAGTTTTGCTCATTTGTTTCGGCGTGTGTTGTTTCTTTGCTATCAAAAATAAATGTACAAATATTTGTGACAAAAACAATTGTAATGCAAATATTTTTGATGCAAAAAATGATGTTGCAAAAATAAATCCACAAAAATTTTTGTGGATTTATGTATGCAACAACAATTTTTGTGACAGAAATTTTTCGCAAAAACATTTTGTGTACCAGTTTTTTGTTTATTTATTTTTGCAACGGTTTATTCGGCGGCATATATTTTTGCATATTTGATTAAAATGACTATATAATTAAATATGCAAAAAAACGTTGCGCAGATTATGGTGTAATAAATGTTCAAAAATTTTTGCATATTTATTTTACATTTGTTTTTTTTGTATATTTATTTTTGTACATTTAATTAAATGACTATTTAATTAAATATGCAAAAAAACATTGCACAAATTAGGGTACACAAACGGTGCCCTATACTCGTCATCTAGAGATGAAGCAGTGTTTCAAAATCACACCACAACTAAACTTTTTAACAGAAAAAAAGCCAAAAAGTCTGCAACAAAATCAAAAATGAAGATTCAAGTATAGAAACTAGGTTTTTCAAACAATAATTTTCAAAAAATCGTTTTGATGTCTCTTTCTTTTTCGTCCCTTAATTTTGGATTATAATATTAAAAATATTTTGAACTGCTTTTAAGCTAAAAGAATATTAAAAGCCCAAGTACATTTTTTCGATGGAGTGCCATTGTGATATTGTTTAGCAGCGCTGTTCTACGATGCTCAAAATCACTTCATGTGGCAGGCCCGGCGCCAGGATAGCGTGACTGGGGGAGCATAAATAAATTTTGGGAGGGCACGAGAGCTTTATTTTTGGATCAAACGAAACAGGTGAAGACCAAAAAAAAAGGTCTTTGTTTCCACAATTTCGGTTTGCTTCTCAAAACTCTTCCAATATTCTACGAATTGTAAACTGAAGACCAAAAGAAAAAAAAAAGAGAAAAGAAAAGGTCTTCAGTTCAAAACTTTTCACGAATTCTGGATTTCATCTCAAAAATTGTTCAATTTTCCACGAATTCTGAGGTGAAGACCAAAAAAAAAAGGTTTTTGTTCCAAAATATATGCAAAGTTTTATGAAATCCGGTGCTAGTCCACAAAAATTACGAAAAAACAGTTCTTGCTTACGAATTCTAGGGCCATAAGCACCATTTTGTAATCACATTTTATTCGCCAAGTTGTATCGCACAATATTGTATTGGGAACCTAGTAAACCTGAGCAGGTTGTATTACAAAACTTCTAACTTTCTAAAACAATGCACTCGACCTTGATTCCAAGCCAGATCAAATCAATGACTGTTTTCATTGCTTTTCAGCTTAACGTTCAGCAATTAAAGAGTTAATGAGATGCCTTTACCGTGTGAGCTTTACAAATGGGCAAGTGGCAACTTGGCTAAAAGATCGTAAAATCACTTCAATAATCGTCTGTTTGAAGCTTGGAAACTAAAACTGTTGTAGCAATTCACATGTAGAAAACTCAACAATCTTATTTTAAAGTTTCAACCCTCGACTCAGCATGTAATTCGGACTCGAGCTAAGCAACTTTGTCTACAAATGACTGGAGCTGCTTGCCGCCGTGCTACGCAGTCCCTAGTTGTTTGTAACAATCAGAGTATGTATGTTCTTTAAGCAATAGCAGCCCAGGAGTAGATCGCTATAAAAAATAATCTTCAAGTGCACTATGCTCTAAGACAGGGGTGCCGAAACCCGGGGGGGATGGGGGGATATATCCCCCAATAATTTGACTGTATCCCCCCCAATAATTTGAGTATGGTCTACATCTGCATCCCACCCAATACTTTGACTCTGGTGTGCACAGTAGCGTAGCCAGTTTTAGTCAATTCTAGCGCAAAAAAACAGTCTCAAAAGAGCTAAAAACGTAGTATTTTTCTTATTCTGCATTTTGGTTAACTGGCCAATGGGGAGGGCTCTCCTAGAATTGACTAAAAAGTGATTTAAAGCATCTTTTGATACATATATTCAGGGGGGGCTAATTGTCAAAAATTAAAGTCACAAATCAATAAAAACTTTAAAAAATGCCCAAAAACAGACAATCAAATTCGATCGCTAGTGTAAAAACGCCAAACATAGGTTTTATCTACAAACATATTATAAACTCAGGAATAAGAAAAGGGGGGGGGGGGGGGGGGGGGGTGGCTATTCGGTGTTAGTTAATTACCAATCACTTCTCTCAAATATCTTTCCATTACCCCCCCCCCAATTATTTTTCTTTATAAAACATAGACGAAATAGATTACTCCGTGTTAGGTTTATTGAATAATAGAATTTTATGGTTTACCAGCATGTAAACAAAAAAACTGCAATGTTTTCATTAGCCACTTCCCATATAGCCTATTAATGCAACCCGTTGAATTATGCTGTGCTGCCAATTTCTGTGCCACGTTTTAAAAGCATTATTTTTTATTACAATAGCCCTAAAATTAAGTTATTTTTGCAAAAAAATGCAAAATTTTCGAGCGCTGGGGGCGGAGCCCCCAAACCTCAAGCCTACGGCAGCTGGGGGTCTCGCCCCCAGACATCTGTTGGCCTCCGGCGGCTGGGGGCTCCGCCCCCAGTCCCCCAAGACAGCCCCCAATTGCGAATTTCTGGCTACGCGCCTGGGTGTGCATTTGAGCGCAGGTCTCCACTAGAATTCGGGAAAAAAAGTGCTCCAGTTTTGGTGAAGACTTTTTTTTTTGGTCTTTACCTGAACTCGGGGAAAAAAAGTGTTCCATTTTTGGCGAAGACCTTTTTTTTGGTCTTCACTTAATTTGATCAACTAAAAAAAATTGAGGTCGAGGTTCATCCCCCCTAATGTTGAAAATAGGGAAAAATTAGGGTAAAATTGCAAATTATCCCCCCCAATGCTCATCAAAGATCGGCACCCTTGCTCTAAGATATCGATACATTTCATTGTAAACTCTATCATCATCACTAGCATTAAGTTGGTATCATTTGTACCCATCATTTTAGCGCAAAATGAATTCAAACGCGTCAAAAGTGAATGGAAAACGTAAAAAAAACTCTCCAACCTCCGAGCGATTCTCCCTTCTGTGCGGATGAATTTTGTTCGTCCACATTGACAACGGAGCCTTCGAGTTTGCACATTGCAGCTTGGAAAGAACACTAACTACGCGTGCTAACTTCATAAAACATTGTGTACAAAACCTTTTCTTGAAACAAAACGGAATGTATTGTGCATCGCGCATCTGTGAATAAGCATAATGCTCGATAATTAAACATCGCGTTGCTTATTCTGCAAAATAGTTTTGCAGTCATCCATATTTCTGATGCCCGAAAAGTTCGAAACGCAGGGTTATCAATGGTCTAGAGCAGGGGTCGGCAACCTTTTGATGCTGCCGAGCCAAAATTACGCACAATAATTGGCCGCGGGCCATAAATAAGGTTTCCACTAAATCTGGACGAAAAAATACAGAAAAATGTTTTGTTGTCTCGTCGTAGATTCGATGCAAATCAAACAAGTAAGTCTTTCTAGGTGATTTACAATAAAGAATTTATTTTCCCACTCTTCTTTAAAAGCTCTCAATTCCTCATCAACTTTTTTACGTTTTGAAAAGATTTTAAGGTTGCTAAAATAAATCACAAAGGCTATGTTTTCAAGTTAGTAACTAAAAACAAAACAGAAATTCTGTTGTTATTAAAGCAAACTGCTCAGTGGCAAACAAATACGACATTACAAAACATGTAACTCCAATATTCCTGTAAAAATGCTCGCTCTCCGTGTTTTCATAGGTCAAGTTGCGAACTGCGAAGTGCTTGATGCGTAACTAAAATTCTTTTTTCTTTTTCCGCTGGTCTTTAAGGGAATAAAACCCAAAAATGCTTTCAGTCAAATCTATTGCGTCAAGCAATTGTTTAGAAGCGTGGTTGGTTTCAGTTCAATTAAATAGTGATCGCCAAACATCTGTTTGCTACGCTAATTGTCGTAATTACGTAAAGAGGTCGCGGGCCGGATAAATACACAATTTGGAAAAGAGGCCGCGGGCCGAATGAAATGCGTCGGCGGGCCGGATTTGGCCCGCGGGCCGCAGCTTGCCGAACCCTGGTCTAGAGTGAAACGGATTGACTACATTTTTGCGGATAAAGGGAATTGTTAAACAAGGTTTGAGGGCACCTCTTTATTACCTCAAGTACTTCTCATTTGTTTAATAAAACCGATCTCGAGCAGTATGTCTTTAAACAGCTGAGCTATCGCAGTCGCTGTTATCCTCGCTCATGGAAAGCCTACACTAGTTACGCTTTCAAATATTCACAATAAGCCGGGCAGTACCTTTAAAATGTCGTCCAGTGCCTTCCATGAATGGCAGCTAATCGCAGGTCGTGAGCTAGAGTGAAAAGCTGATGAAGCTGCTACCGGATGAAAAAACTCTCTGTCAAAACATCCTTGCCAGTCAGTCCCACCTGGGCGAGCAAGACTCTACTCGAAACCGGGATTTCTGTAGGGACAGTGCCGTCGTCAGAGCAAATGAAGTGGGGGGGACACTAGCCGAAAGTGAGGGGGGACTAAAATAGACTGAATTTTTGCACATTAGTTAAAATTCATCATGTTCAATTACAAATTATGTGCAATTTTTAAAATTCTGTATTCATGTGTAATAAGAGAGCTATAAGGCCAGGAGCGTTTCTTAGCTCTTTTCGTCTGCGTCCCATCTTCGATTCAAAAATCTATCTGCAGCAGTGACTGCAACCTAAACAATCTTGAGGGGGTTTTAAAAAAACAAAAGCAGCTGGTATTTTAACAAGAAAAAGTTGAATTTTACCAAGGAGGAGGATGAGGGAGGGGTTTGACGCAAAACTTAAAATATTTTTATCCAAAAATGCCTCACTTATTTGGCGTGCAGAGCAAACTGGTGCAACTCAATCCTTTCTTAGACGAAGGTTTGGGGGCGTAGCCCCCATCCGCTTTGCAATTTTTATATTTTTTTTTGCAAGAGATAGCCTTTTCAGTACCGTTTTGATTACATTTCGAACGTTTTCAGAGCTATTTGAAAGAACTGAATTGCTGAAATTCAAAAATCATTCATGAGAATTAAATTTGCCATCGCCTTCAGACCGCTTACATACAAATCAAGTCCAAAGCATTCTTAAACGCTAGTATTTGGAGTTAATTACCCCCTGGTTGCACCACTGTTCACGTATTACGTATTTTATTTCACGTCATGATCACTAATCAAGAAACTATTTTGTAGGCCTACACCACTATTTCGCGACTATATAAAAATGCTTAGCGACCCAGATGTGCGTCGTAACCGATGGTTTGAGAACATTCAATGAATGTGGACAAAGTAAAAGTGAAAACCTGTGAAGTGGTGTGCTCCGTGTTAATAAAGATAAGACGGATTATTGCATCAAAATTATGTTACAGCAGTTGGTTGTCAGCAATTTCGCAAAAGATCAAGAAAACGTCAGACGAAAATTATGTTTGAACGTTATTATTCCTTTTTAGTGTTTTTACATCATTGTCTGTTGTCTTGAGGCAACGTGATTTTCCAAAAAAAGAATTTTAAGTGTATTGAATTGAGGGGAACAAGCAGCCGTTAGGGGCACGGCCCCCTCGCCGCTCGAAGCGACGGCACTGTGGAGGGGCCTGGGGTTCTTGAAGCGCCTCAGATGCAAACGATTGGGACGGGGCTCCAAGCGTAGGACTTAATGGCCCGAGAGATGAAAGTAACCCAGCAGTAGTGCGGTCAGTAAGGGAGGACCCGGTTGAGGAAGCAGTGGCGCTGATGTCTCTGCCAAATCCATCGTCAACCAAAACCTGGAAAAGAAGATTTTAAAAGTTGAAAACACCTGTACTGGAGTGCTTGAACCCAAAATTCAGAATGTAACCAATAGGTTGTGACCTGTTTGGTGTCTGACTAACATTAATGACATTTCTATATCTAAGGTTAGGTTTTATTTGTCTCTAACATTACGAGCTTTGATACCTTGCTATGAGATAATTAATCTTTAAATTTCAAAGCTAAACTGTTTCAAAAAGATGGTTCGATCGACTTAATCTGCAAAAAAACACAACATTGAAACACTTACCTTTCCGTCAATATAGGCCAATTCTCCACGCAAAATAACGCGAAGTGACGCATCCATTGATATTTCGGCCTGCAAACGGAGTTCATTGCGCTTTAGAAAACTTCAAATCATCTGGAATTATCCATGACTTGGACATATCCACTTCAATATAGGCAGGGCTGACATAACGTCCTTATTTCTAAGATTTGTCCTTATTTTGAAGGTCTGCGTCTTAGAAAATATTTTTGTCCTTATTTCTAAGAAATGTCCTTATTTTGACTTGTGTCCTTATTTTTGTCCTTATTTTTGTTTTATTGTAGGGGTAGTTCTCATGCAGTGGATGAGTATCTTTGCCACGAATGACTCTTTTCCGCTTCTCTACAAGCTGATAAGTAATGTTTTCTCCATGCGTGTTAGCAATGCATTTGTGGAGCGTGTGTTCTCCCTTGTTTCAGCGCAGTGGAGTAAAGAAAGAAACAGCCTTTCTGAAAAGACAGTCAAGTCTATTCTACAAGTGAAAGTAAACGTAGAAGCGAGCTGCGGTGAGATGCAACAGATACTTTGTAAGAACAAAGAATTGCTAGATCAAATCCTATCTAGTGCAAAGTATAACTAGACTCTGGTCGCACTGGCGTGAATACCGTACCCTTTGTTTTTTACATTTCGATCTTTGTTATTTTATTATCATTGTGTTTCCTTGCTGTCCTTATTTTTGGTTTCATTTTGATGGCAGCCCTGAATATATACTTCATCCACTTCAATATAGGTCTCATGATCAGAGATAGGTGGGATTCCAAATATCCGACAAGGATTTGTGTACAGTCGCTTCACAACGTCCTGGAAAAAGGTTTCATGTTGTTTCATTGCAAAGCTAATAAATAGAGACAGAAAACCTTTGCCATAACTAATAATATAACGTTTATTCTTTTGACTAATTTTGCCAATCAGCTAAATTCGAAAAAAAAAGAATATTTTTGAAACTGATTATGAAACACACGTGCTTTTTCGCTCCAATAAAAGCCTATCCAACACTTTAGAAGAATACTTTATTTCAGACAGCGAAAGTCTTAGATTGCGGTTAAACAGTTCCCAATCATCAGTGGCAGAGCCGTCTGTATGGCTCAATATTTGACTAGTTCGAAAATAGCCACTTTTTTCGTGCCTAACTCTCACCAAGCAACCAAGGTCTGAGGTTAGGTAAGCACAAAAACCGATTGAAATTTTTTTCGTTTTTTTACCTTCAAAGTCAACTTTCGCTCTGATACAGCCATCAAAAGAAGAGAGAGTATGGTCCCCAATCCTTGGTCATAGGCTACTAACTGCTACCGGTTGGTAATTGCGTTTCTTAGTCAGCGAGAATTTTTGCAAAATTATGCTTTTCGTGATTTTACAATATCGAGAAATGCGGGGTTACGAATGTTCATGTTCGTATCCGTATTCGCTGTGTTGCGAAGGTTGAGAATTTGAGGAACAAAAATGGCAAGTGCGAACAAACAAAAAACAAGATTTTTGTTCGTACGAAAAGCTTAGCATGTCCCGCTGGGACTCTAACAATACTTTGATGTGAATTCAATCATTATTTTCTATAGATCAAAACCTTTTGTTATTATGCTTGCTTTTCATAGCTTAAATCGGTTTTAACCCTAATTTGAAACTTGAAAAGAGTAGCACACAAACAGATATTTCTGTTGATAAAGTTGTGCATATTTAAAAAGGTAAAGTAGTGCAAAAAATGAATGCGAATCAATCACTACCTAAAACAAATTCAAGCTCGACTTTAATTTGTTTATTATTGTGCGGCTTATTCAACTTTATTTTACCACCAGTTGGCCTTTTGTAAAACTTTTTTAACAAGAGAGTGGTGAAGCTTCCCATCATGGCAGCCATTGTTAGGGTCGCTTTATAATAATATTATAATACGTAATAATAATATTATTAGTTCAACTATATTACTATAGCAACTTTCAATCTTTTCACAGAGAACAAATGACGTCGCTTAGTCCTGAACGTAATACATTCAATTTTTTTAAAAGAATTTACACACAGATTTTGTTTTTAAGGTGAATACAGTAAATAAAAGTATTAAAGCGCAAACTGCTTGATGATGAATTATAGCAAAGGTATTATTACTTTGTTACAGCCAATACAATTTACCATAACCCAAAAGGCTATTTCGCCCATATTAAACATGATCTTCCTTGATAGCCAGAAACAGAGTATTAAATTATCAGTATTGTGACGTAACTTGCTACATTTAAGCGCACATACGCAAAATAATCATACCTGCAAATAACCCATTCAAAAATCTCAAATCAAAATAGTCAGTAAGAAACAATTTGCGGTAGGTATTTTAGAAACCTTAAAGAGGAGGTAGAAAAACAAAGAAGTCAAAGGCAGACTAATTCCAAACTTTTGACCCGAATTCCAAACCGAAAGATGATTTAAAAGGGCATTCAAGTCAAGTTTTCACTCTTCGCCAAAATGTTGGGATATGCCTAAAGTGCATTCTCAACAAGTTTGAAGTTTCTACAGTTTAAAATTAGCCGATTTCCACTTACTTTAGTGTTGCCATTTTATCAGTTTTGTGACAGAAGATGAACTTTGGGAAAGCTGGCTTGCATTTATTGAAAAGCAGCTAATTTTACATTTCTAGACCTGTACTTGGTTTTGCAATAACTTCGCCGCAAAATATTTATACAGAATTTAGAACATGCAGTCAATTTTTGAAATTTTGTTTCTAATTGGCAACCCTGGAAAAATTTTTAAGAGAAAAAAACTTTTCTAAGGGTAAATCTAATCTGCTATATCTTAGGAGCGGAAGGCCGTCGAAAGCTCAAATTTGGTGAAGTTGGTCATCAGATCCGTCAAACTTTTTGAGAAAAAATCGAGCAAAAAATTTTCCGACCTGAATGTTCTTTTAAGGCCTGGATTGATTCCAAAAATGTTCTTACGTTAAGTTGAAAAGTTTACTCGAGAAATGGAGAATATGATGGTCTCGAGCTCTTAATGGATGGGCGTTGATGCGCTCGGACGTTTTGACGCCACAGCCAATTTTTCCATTTTCAATTTTTTTTATCTTTGTTGAAAGGTAATTGAAATGCAACAATATAGTAGGCAAGTTATATAAACGTACTACAGCGCAAATTGTCGCACAAGTTCAAGCTAAATTTTTGCACCTATAGTCCTGGCGCATAAAAGTCCGGAGCCAAATTTCAGAACTTGTTAGCGAGGTTCGTTAAGATCAATTTTGCTCGCTAAAAGGTGTTAACGAACGAAAAACTTCGTTGAAAATATGCCATTTCTGCACAGTCTCGCCCAACATGCCGTAAAAATGCTCTCTCGAATTTCTTTGCGATATGTTACGTAACCTGCGTCAGTGCGTAATAAATACAATTTCAGATAAATTTTTGGTACAACTACAAGACAATGCGTAGAAGCGCAAATAGGCCTACTGTAATTGTTATAGAAAAAGATACTATAGGGCCAGGCGTCAATATTCTAAGCTAGCAAAATTCTCGATTGATGATTTAGTTAATGAACGACAGAGTTATATTTTTGAATAATGCAAAAAAGAACAACTTTTCCATACTTTAATTTTTTAAATGACGGAAAGCGCCCTTGAGGTTGTGTTGGAGGATAAACTAATATTCTAACATTAACAACGGTTTTAACTTTGTTCAAAAGTGAACTAGTCGAAGTAAAATCTTTTTTTAGAGCCAATAAATTTTGAGTTGAGGCTAGCTGTCTTTGATTTTTTGTCGATTTTCAGTTTCATTTATATCAGCATAGAAAATAACAAGAATAAATGAAGCTGAAACTACTAAAGCGAAATCTTGCTAAAAATTAATTAAAATGCTTGCTTTGTTTGCTAATAGACTGTTAAGTAGAAAGCAAATTGCATTAAGAACCATTTGCTGTATTGACTGATAAAGAAATGTTTAGTAACATCAGTTGACGAAAATAGCTATACATTCTTTTTGTTAGAACAATTTTCTAAGGACACGAGGCTCATTTTTGCTCAAAGTTTAAGACCAAATTAAAAAGTGCAGTGCCAGCCTCACCAGCAAAATTAAACCAAGAACAAACGAAAGAGAACAAATTTTAAATCAATAAAAGAAATCAAATTTTGCACTGATTTAAAACGATAAAATTTTAGTGAGTTTCTTGTGTTTGCATGCCAAATTGCAACCATTCTAAGATTATAGAGCGTTGTTGCTCTGCGCAAGCTACTGAAATATTTTTCAGCTATCGTTCAACTTAAAAAAGATAGCTTTTTTGCTATTGCGATATTACGATCCTGCAAAACAAGAAAAATGTCTCTACTCATGCAGACCAAGCATTGGAAATTAAACAGTTTTGCAAACACGGTCGCTAAAATTGACATCGATCCTCTCCAAATTAAAAAAAAATTAAGAATAAATGAAGCTAAAAACACTAAAGCGAAATTTTAATTAATTTTCAGCAAAATTTCGCTTTAGTATTTTTTTGAAGTATTTTTTTCAACAGCTTCAAAATCATCTTTAAGTTGGCGAGGAAAATGTGAGGATTTTTATTCGAGCAATCGATCCAACCATACTAAGCGAGCAAGAATGATGTAACCAAGCTCGCAGAGCGATGCATGAGCAGAAACAACCTCTTGCCTTTAACGAGAATTTCGTTCGGTAGCCAGGGCATGGTATGGAATGGAAAATAGAATGCAGAAAGCTTGATTGATTAAGAAAGTTCATCTCTCTCTGCTTGGCGGACTTAGTGCTTTCAAAAGTATGATGAAAAGCGAGCGCTATTGTTCTGCTTAACCCACACAAAACTGCCAGTGATCCTACAAGTTATCGTCCTATTTTTTTTTATGCTTGCCCTTTAACTTGATTGAACGTCTAGTTCTAGCTCGATTGGAACCCTTGATAGACCCACTTCTACCAGATGCGCAAGCAGGATTGGCCGAGGCTGATGCACCACGGACCAAATACTAGAGTCATCGAGCGTGGATTTGAAGCATGTGAAAAGGTGGGAGTAGTGCTTGTGGACTTGACCTCAGCTTACGATATTGTTTGGCATCGTGGTCTAAATCTGAAACTTTGAAGCTCATACCAAATCTACATCTGGTAGAAATTGTGATGGAAATGTTATATAACCGCAGCTTTACAGTGAAAACCAGCAACGAAAAGTTAGTCGGTCTTGGAGACTCAGAAATTGGGTCCCCCAAGGCTCAACACTAGCCCCACTGCAACTATTCAATGTTAATATCAGGGATCTACCTCATACAATCTTCAATCAGTATGGGTATGCTGATAATTTAGCTCCTCTCTTTGCTAACAAAATTTGGAAAACCGTTGAACTCACTCTTGGAGAAGATCTAACAAAGTAGAAAGCGTTTAAAAAAGTAGCGGTTGAAATTATGCAAATCAAAAACAACAGCAACAGCTTTACACCTTATTACCAGGAAAGCAAATCACCAGCAAACAATTAATCTTAAAGGCACTCCCTTGTCAAACTCAATCGACAGCTCATCTTTCATCAACACTTGGAAGGTTTATATGCGAAATGGACGGCTTGCAACAATATACGCTTCAACGCCTTGTTGGATCATCACGGGGTGCTAACAAGCTTACCATTCAATAGGTACTTTGGCAGTAGTACACAGTGCCGCCGAGAATGTCTCTCCTGTTTGGTGTCGTAGCAAGCATGCTAAAAATCTTGACATATGTCTCAACCATTTGCTGTGTACCATCACTGGTTGTCTCCGCCCTACAGCAACGGAATATCTTTCAGTGTTAGCTGGAATAGCACCGGCTTACATTCGTAGAGACTTTCACACTTATTACCTAGTTCAAAAAGCAATCTCAAATACGACACACTACAACTTCTCTACAACTACATGTCAACCCTAATTACTCCCCAAAGACATCTTGCTTCCCGTCGTCCGTTTCACCAAGAACTGTTCACCTGAGGGGTGCTTTCTACAATGTCAACAATACGTGGACAAATGAGTGGTGCAAACTGGTCCCCACCCTCACAATTTGGTGTTACCTCTTCCACCTCTCCCCCTGCCGGATTGGATTTGCCAAGAAAGGCATGGGTCACCTTAAATCGCCTACGCACTGGTATAGGTAAATGTAATGTGCTTATGTCTCGTGAGGTTTTTGTTCTCTCGTGAGGTTTTCGTTTTCTCGTGAGCATGCATGCCGCTGTGGCGCAGAAAAACAAACCAAGGACCATATCATCAACTACTGCGCCAAACACCGACCGCCGAACGGATTAAAAGGAATACGATCGTTGGACGAGCAGACATTATCCTGGTTGATGCACGATGCACCTTTTATATGATCAATCAACAATAATGTTAAACGAAAGAAGAAGCGACCTATTGTTTCAGCGTAATTAGCGCTAATGACCTTTCAGCACGATAAAACGCTATTATAGCAGCACTCTGCAGCAGCTCAAACTGCGATTTGACGATGTATTAAATCTACTCGTCCATCACAAGATTTCGGACCGTGGACAAAAACGTTGCAGACGTTCGGCTTAGGAAATACAATTTTCCGACAAAGAAGCATGTTAAAACAAAATATAACCTGAAAAATGTAAGTTTCAAAAACCTTCAAAAAAACCACAAGTAGCCGTATAAAAGTACAATGAGAAAAAATGTTTAGGAAAGTGTGTGAAATGTAATCTCAAAAAAATTATTGTGCATAAGCAAAAATAAATGAAAATATAACATAGCATAAATGAAAATAAATAATATAAAGTATAAGTTAAAAAAAAAAATTATTGGGCAAAATTTTTTACAAATCAATAAAAAATTTGGCTTTTGAGGCATAAAAGTCCAGGTGCCTAATAATCCTGGCGCATAATCGTACCGTGCATAAACGTCCGCACCTAAAAGTGGCGATCTGAAAAAACTGACCCCAAGGTCAGTTTGTGACGGCCTGTTGACTTGATCCTTAAAGTAAGTTTTCTTTTTTTTTTGTAGCTCGGTTGAAGTATGTAGACAGACAGCCTTAAAAATCAACGATATTTTCGTTACTTTTAAAATTGTTATTTTAAGATTTCATTTTATTACATTTGGTAGGCGTTCGTAATTATTTTTTCATGTGAAGTCTGACACTGTTCTCAATTTGTTTTCAAATTTTAAGCAAAATTGAGCCTCAAGTTTTTCAATAAAAAAAGGAGTGCTACCTGCTTGATGCCTTACCTGCGGCGGCTGGTGGGTGCTTCCAGATTCAATAATTACTTCCTTCGCAAGGTAAACAGCAAATTTTAATCTCATAAGTAAGGAAAGCATCAAAAAAGCTTGTACGGTACTTGTACCGGAGTTTGCCTGCGTTGAAACCGAAACCAAAATTTCAGCCAGACCGCAATTTTGGTACATTCCTAATTTTTCAAGCTTTTGACAAACAACTCCTTTCATAAAAGGCATTCTCCTAAATCGAAATTTCTTTAAAAAGTTAGTGATCGACAATAATCGAAAGACTGCTGGCGTTTGGTTTGATTTCCTTCGTGATAATGCTTGGCTGTTTGTATTCTTGGAAAAAACAATTACCACCATTTTTCGGGCAAAGATTGAAAAAAACAAGTATTTAAAACAGAATCCAAAAAGGATGCTCTACTGCTCTATGTTGTGGTGGTTACTCTATGAATCCTATGATTAATGATTACGTCAACTTAGCGGTTCAAGCAATGCGACTTGCCGAGATTTCGAGCATTTCAGATCAGTGCCGTCGCCAGAGTAGAAGTAGGGAGGGGGCACTAGCTGAAAATGGGGGGGGTCACTAAAATTAACTGAACTTTTGTACACAAAAACTGATCTTCAGATCTTGTACGAATACCCATATGCGCAATTTTAGCAATTTTGTATTCATGTCTAAAAAAAGAGGCTTATAAGGCCGGCAGCGCTTCTTAGTTCATTTTGTCTGCAGCCCACTACCGCCTGAAAAATCTATCTACTGCAGAAAATGCAACCAGACACGCAACCCGGATTTTGCTTCGAGGGGTAAACGAAAAGCAAATTTTTTGCACAAAAATCGTCTGATTTAGGCCTCGTGTTAAACACATTGATGCAACTCAATTGTGTCACAAACGGGGGCATAGTCATTAAACATATAGTGACTGTGGAAGGGGGGCCAGGGGGCAATTTTTGTGATTTTGCCGCTAAAAAGAAGCGATGTTTACATCAGTTTAATCGCACTTCGAACGTTTAAAAGTCATACGAATCACTAAATTGCTAAAATTCAGACGTTATTTCAAAGAAGAATTAAATTTCTTAGCCCCTTTAGCTCCTCTTACTTTAGATCAAGTCTAAAATACGTTTAAACGCTCGTATTTTGAGGTTAAGGGTCTAAGTACTTGGCTTAGAGAGCTTAAGCCTCTTCACCCTGGTTGTGCCTCAGACCGCGACCTCAAAATCTTCCGTGTATTTTAAAAATCAAAACAGCTGGCTGGTCTTTGAAAAAGATGTTTTCACGTATTGTTTCATGTCATGATCACTATCGAAGTACTGGTAACAATTCTGCAGGCTTACTTCTCTCTTCCGCGACATTTCCGTAAAGATATAGTAATAAGACGGATTATTGCGTCACATTTATGTACAGCAGTTGTTGGCCAGCAATTTCGCAAAGAACCAAGAAAACTTCAAAGGAGGAGTATGTTTGTACGTAATTACTCCTTTTACTATCATTGTTGTTGTCTTGCAATTACGTGATGTTCCAAAAACAGTAATTTGAGTAAACCAAAATGGGGGGGGGGGCACAAGCAGTCGTTAGGGGGGGGGTCACGGCCCCCTTGGCCCCCCCCCCCCTAGCGACGGCACTGTTTCAGATGTTCGTGTATTTGCGTAATGTGCGTACATTGGCTTTTAAAAGTTGCCTATTGACAGTTCTACTTGAAGTTTGTTTCAGATTCAGCTATTTACTTTATGCTATTTCAAGTTAAGACTGTACTTATTCAACTACATTGAAGACCTTTAAAGATGAGTTCTCCATTTAGGCCTGTGCAACAACGTCTTTACAATACTCCGGTGAAAAATCTGAAAGGAATCGGTAACACAGGGAAAGAGCGACTTGAATATAATCACAAAATCACAACTGTTGGTCAACTAAATGATCATCTGATTAAAGTGTTTGACGCAGGAAAAGATCCTGCTACATGGCTGATGGCGACCCTTGGATACCACGATTCTGATCAGAGAGCTGTTGAAGCAATTGAAGATATCCAACGAAACTACTACTAACTGCTTAAAACCACACAGTAGAAAAATCGCAATCGTAGAAAATAATATAACATTAGTCGTGTATTTGTGTAACCATCTTAAAATTCTTAGATGCGAAGAGTTGGTTTTATGTTTCTTTCTCTGCAATAGAAATACTATGCGGAGTAGATGAATATAAAATATCATTTCATTAGAAATACAATCAACATCAGTTAATAGTAGTGTTTCGTTTTAACCAGAAATATGCTTAAAAAGAATAGTTGGCGTTAGATAAGTTACGTTCAGTGCCGTCACCGGAGCTAACGAAGTGAGGGGGCACCAGCCGAAAATGGGGGGGCACTAAATTAGACTGATATTTTTAGGCTACGATTTAGAATTAATCTTTGAAAAAAGAGACGTATAAGCGCGGCAGCGTGAATTTTTGAAATTTTTCTTGCATAAAAATTGTCTAATTTAGGTTCCGTGTTGGACAAACCGATGCCACTCAAGCGTATCACAGAGGGGGCCTGGGGGAAGAGCCCCCAGCCGCTGGGTGATTTTTGTCAATTTGCGGCAAAAATAGCGATTTTAACGCCATTTCAATCACATTTCGCTTGTTTTTAAACCATATGAATAATTAAAGTACATTGCTGAAATTCAGAAGTCATTGAAAAAAATAAATTGCTTAGCCTCATTAGCCCCGCCATATGCTTCAGGTCAAGTCCAAACACGTTTAAACCTTTCTTTGGCTATGTTTTCTAAATGGCTCGGCTAAAGGAAGCTGATGCCCCCTCAGTCCCTTCCTCCTGGTTGAGCGACTGACTGCAACCTAAAATAAAGCTTGAGTGTGCTCTAAAAAACAAAACAAAAACAGTTTGTCTTTTGAAAAAATTTTTAACGTTATTACTAAGAACAATGTACTGAGAAAATTAATAATAAGCTATAGACAGTATACAGAGTCCTGTAGGCACAATCAAACCTTTGATTAACAGCCTAAGACATACTGCTTCGGAATCGACATTCGTCTTTTATTCCTCGTCAGTATAGCTAGGACTACAGATATGAACATGAGCGTAGAAAGGCAAAGAATCGCAAATTAACCAGATCATGACACAATTTTTTTTCCCAAAAATATAAAGTAATCACAAGATTACAAGAGATAATTCTAATAGTTCAATGCCAAATAATTTCCAATAGCATGCCTTAGACAGCTGTTTCGCCCAATCTCAAAGCTCATCAGTAAGGCTATCAAGGCCAAAAAGGACAAATATCACTAGTGATAAAAATTATAAACGTGATAAAAGATTTATATATTATAAACGTAATCGGTAAAGATTTATTCACTGATTGATAAATTGGTAAAAATGCTTGTTTGGAAGATTTTTATCACTAGTGATATTTGTCCTTTTAGCCTTGCTAGCGTTATTGATGAGCCCTGAGATTGGGCGAAACAGCTGTCTAAGGCATGCTATTGGAAATTATTTGGCATTGAACTATTAGAATTATCTTTTGTAATTTTGTGATTACTTTATATTTTTGGGAAAAAAAAATTGTGTCATGATCTGGTTAATTTGCGATTCTTTGCCTTTCTACGCTCATGTTCATACCTGAAGTTCTAGCTATACTGACGAGGAATAAAAGACGAATGTCGATTCCGAAACAGTGTGTCTTAGGCTGGTAATCAAAGGTTTGATTGTGCCTATAAGACTCCGTATACTGTCTATAGCTTATTATTAATTTTCACGTATTGTTTCAGGTCATAATCACTAACGAAGTACCGGTAACGATTCCGTAGGCACACATCCATATTCTGCGATACATCCGTAAAGGTGTGCTAATAGGACGGATTATCGGGTCACATTTATGTACACCAGTTGATGGCCAGCAATTTTACAAAGAATCGAGAAAACTTTAAACGAGAATTATCTTTGAATATTGTTATTTCTTTTTCCATTATTGCCTGTTGTCTTGTTATTACGTGATGCTCCAAAAAGTATTCTGATTTTTGAGTAAACCGAAATGGGGGGGCACAAGCAGTCTTTAGGGGGGGCACGGCCCCCCCTGTCCCCCCCCCCCGTAGCGACGGCACTGGTTACGATAAAAAAACGTTTCCGGATTTTATTATTTACGACTTTGAAAAATATATCAATTCAAGTCAAATATTAAATATTATATCCAAATTAAATAGCAAAAAATTTCCCAAGTCTACAGACAAGTTTATTTTATTTACTTTTAAATTTATTTGCTTTTGATTAGCTGCGGAGAAAAAAAAAGCTTTTCGAGATTGTTTGGTGTGGTGAATTACTAATATTTGCAATTTTCCGACAAGATTTTTTTTTCCGGTTCCCGAGAATGAAGTGTAAACGACGCGAAAATTATTTCTATCTGCCTTGATCGAACATTTTTACACGCGTTAACTGATCGTCCTTATCCGATTTTAATGTCGACGGTTTCTGTGAAAACATAAGTAAATCAGCATATCAGTAAGCATTACCAACTGCGGTAATATGATTATACATCAAGCAACAGTAAACAGAGTACAAACTACATAATGTAAATAGAAAGTAATCACAAACAATTAACCTAGCATAACTATTAATATTAAGCGAGACAGTACAGCATCACATAATTTCACTCACCGATGGTCTCTGCTTTAAGGCAGACAATAATTCAAAATTGGAGCTGTAACTTCAAACTGGCTCATTAACTGTAACGGGGATTAAAAAAGAGACCCCGGAAGTAGGAATTAACAAATATAAACCCCAATAAAACAATAGATCAAAAAGAATTGAGGCGAACAACAGCTCTGGGAACAAAGATCAAAGAGAAACAAAACGGGAGCCACCCAGGACAATTAGTCTGAAAGTTTCGAGGAAGGACTTCAAAGATATCCGACTAAGGCGTAGATCTGAGTACAGTTTTCTGATACAATTCAAATATTCTGAATTAATTCTCACAAATCTAGAATGATTTTCTATGTCCTTCCGCGACAACTAACAATTTCGACCAAAACCTAAAAAGGAGTTAAAGCGCAAACGTCCAGTGTAACCTATTTGAAATAGTTGCGCAGCAGATATTTACATACAGTAAAGAGGTGTAATAAATCGCTTGATTTGTATTGGTTATCTCGTGTTGATTTGCATTACTTAGGAAAACTTTATCGCAAACGTTCGCTAAAATAAACACTCAGCAAGCCTCAGTTTGAAACAACCAAGTATAAAAAAAACAAGCTGAAACGACGTAACATAAAAGATAGAGTAAGCTTAAAGTAAAAGAGCAATTGCCGCCAAAATCTTTAACAAAATTACATCGGTTTCTTAGCCAATAAATTTTCTGCAGTGTTCATCAGGTTGACACTAGCGGCAAGCTGCTTACAACAAAAATTAATAAGCTAAACGATTTCTTCACAATCACTGCATACAATTGACTAAATGAAAATACAAACTGAAAAGAAATGCAACTTGATAGAGGGCAAATGTGGACGTGCAAAGCCCTAAAATGGTGGGTAATCGTGATCTAACAGTATAAAAACTGGAGGCATATTGCTATCTTTTTATCACCTTATAGCAGTGTTGGGAAGACTCGAGTCCGAGTCCGGACTCGAGGCCACTTTTTAAGGACTCGGACTCAGACTCGGACGCGTGCTCTTGAGATTCGGACTCAGACTCGGACTCATGGAATTTGAGAGGACTCACACTCGGACTCGTGATTTTTGTTGAATATCTTATTGTATATATTGGCTTATCACAGAGCTACTTTATATCAACAAAATATAAATGTGACAAGCAATGCATCATCTTTGGCAGGAAGAGATTTCTTACCTAAATCAAAATGAAAATAATTAAATTTTGTTTTATATTTTGGCAACCGCGTTTTTTTAGCGTTTTGGTGTCATTGATTTGATCACGTTCGGTTCGATGATGCCGGTCGATAAACTGTGCTCAAGATATCGCAAGGCTGAAGAATTCAAAAAAGATATTCACTATTCAAGTATTCGCTGGTAGTGGAAGAAGATAATAAGTTTTGTCTGCTTTAAGCTATGTTAAATTTTACACCTGATTCCTTAATGTTACAATGGAGAACAAAAACTTAAAGAGAATCAGCTTGCATCCAAAAAATTGCTGATGTGACTGACAAAAATTACCGTATCCAGATGATTAAGCATGAAGTGCTTTCTTGATTACTCAGCAGTGCAGTTCTGTTTAACTTTTTCTGTGTATGGGCTTGGGTTAGGCCTGAATTTTCTAAAAAACAACTTTTTGTATGTTAAAACACAAACAGATGGATACAGCCAATTAAGCAAAACCTGTTCTTTCATTTTTCAAATTATTCGTAAACCACAAAAACAAAAGTTGCATAATGAATGTACTAACTTATGTACAGATTATGAAAAATGTATTTAAAACCGAATGTCTTCTTCTGAAATAAAAACAACAATTCTAGCCTATTAGTTATGAAACGACAAAAGATACCAAACCATGGCGACAAGTGGAGCAATCAGGAGGGGCTAAAGGGCCTTCAGCCCCCCTTTGCTAAATCACTTAGAAATTTAACCCCAAAATTTTAAAGTTTATATAACCCAACAAATTCAAAACCCCCCTCCCCCAGCAAAATCTGGTTGCGCGCTTGATGGCAAACTTGAGATCCTCAACCCTTGTCCCTAAACTGATAAAAATTATCAAGGTGCTTCTATTTTTTAGCTTCAGCAGGTCGACTTCTGGCTTCAGGTTACTTCCAAAAGTAGTCAAACTACTGAAAAAAATGTACATAAAATTCGTTTCCTCAGTATTAATCGAATGCAATACTACACCACCAGTCTGCCCAGCTTCCGAAAAGATGATACTTTTTTGCACGCTTTCGTCGATTAACTGATTTATACGCAACGTAAACGTTCTAATAAAGCTCTACTTTTTGTTGGACGCTGTGACAAATCTACTGAAATAAGCTCTTTTGCTGGTTAAGCGGTAACGCGTTCGTCTCTGGAGCGGGAGATCCGAGGTTTAAGTCTTGGACCAATGAAATCGGATACACTGTTGCCAACGGATCGCCGCCGTTACGACATTTTTCGAAAAGAGCTGTATTGCCCAGGCCGCAATGACGTGGAGGCAGGCCGTGCCAACTCTATGCACACTTCGGCGTAATACAACGAGTATAAAAAAAATTGAAAAGGGAACAACGAGTATAACGAAAGATTTGATTCGTTTAAAATTATTTTCTTAATCTGATATTCCAAAAAATAATTAACTGCAGTGAAAAACTAAATGGGAGGTTGCTGAGTAGCAACTTCTTTAAACGACTGACGCAAAAATCTACAGATTTCAAAAAAACAAGCGCCGTAGCTTAAGCCATTCAAAAATTTGATTTTTGGGGGTTTGCAGAGGTGGCACTCCCAAACTACGTCAAAATATTTGTGTGTTAAGTATCTACTGATATCAAAAAAACACTGTCACCTTAACTTAAGCTGTTCAAAAAAATTGATTTTTGGGGGGTCCCCGTAGGGGTGGCACCCCCCAAAGTATGTCAAAATATTTGCCTGTTAAGTATCTGCTGATATCAAGAAAAACTAGCGCCCTAGCTTACGCGGATAAAAAAATCAGTTTTGGGCCCCATTTTGGGAGGGTTCCCTGGGGAGTGACCCCAAAAAATTTTGGGAGACAAAATTGCGTTTGCAACTCAACACCTTTATACAAAAATTAGATTTCAATGTTTTGTGGTTTTGGAGAAGAACACTGTAAAAGATTCAGGAAAAAAGAAGAAAAACAAAGAAAAAAAAAGTTCATCGCGGCTAAAATGGGTTAGTTGGGATGAAAAGGTAGGGTAGACATATAACCGTGTGAAACAATTTCTGCTGTACTTAAGCCGTTTTTGAATGAGACCGCTTTTTACGCCAAACTTGTGGGTCGATTTTTGGGACCTAAAACCAAAGTCACGTGACCAATTGCCTCAAAATTTGGTACAAACATGCAAATCAATAGTCTCAAACTGCTGTCAAGATTTCATGTAGCTAGACCTAACTGTTCTTGAGTTATAATCAAAAGTCTGAAATTTCGCACTCATTAGCTCGAAAATGGCCGAGTAAAAACAAAAAACCACGCGACGAGAGCGTCGGTTGTTCCAATAACTTACAAAATTCTTTACAAATTCAAACTACAATATTGTTAAAATCATTAAAAATAATCTGCCCTGCTTTCAACTAATGACTGAAGACCCAATTTTAAATCTTTGTTTGTGCATTTGTGTCTGATTAATTATTGGATTTTGCAATTTTGTGACTTAAATCGAAAGGATTATTTGTCATTGTCTAATTGGAGTTTAAGTTAAATTAATGAGTAATTATTATCCTTTGTTAAAAATAAGCTACTAATTAGCACATCTTCAAAGGCGCATCTTCAAAGGAATTGAAAACCTAATTAGATCGTATTTAGAATCGTTGTTTTAGAATGTTCTTTTTGTGCATTATTTGTGTAGACTGGCTGCTGACAGCCTTTGTTTGTTAATTTCTGGCCTTTGATGCTAGACAATAGGCGATGCCACATGTTTTTACGACTTGGAACTATTTAAACTGGTTGGAGCCTAAGAGCTCAGTAGTGACAAAAATGAGTGAAGTGAACAGTGTCAGTTTTTGGTGATACGTGTTAAATGCTGCTTAGCTTGGGTAAATTGCGTTTTGCGATCCCATCCCTTCCCTTCCTTTCCTCTCCATCCTTGTTTATGGATTTGACTTTTGACTGTGAGGGAACATAGTTGTAGATTGGAAGAAAGGCCCTAAATTGGCCCTTACATCGTATTTTGAGACTACTTTGTTTTTTCTGTATTTTTCTTTATTCAATATAATAATAAATTCCATTAAAAATCAAGAAAATCATGTGCTAGTTGTGAGAAGGAGAAAGGGATTGGGAGAGTTTGGCATAGCTCTCCTACACGTTATTGAAGTTGGCTACTGTATAATACTCCGCATCGTCGCCGTGCAGAAAACACAAAACGGTTCGGTTTGGCAAGTCTTAGCAGATATTCAAATTTAAGAATTAAGGTTTAGCGAGAAACGGTTTTACAAACTGACACATATCGCAAGACCTGGTGATAAAAAACTTTATCGTTTGTAACAAATATAAAAGGGTTTCATGTGACGTCACTTGCATACTTTTACTGAAAAAACTTTGTCAAAATAAAATATAAAGGTATAAAAGAAGGAAAACCTCGAATTTCGACTTTCTCAGCCATGAGAAGTTTTGCAAACTCGGGTGTAAATTAACGCCGAAGTAGACGACTAAATTTTATTTGTAAGAGCTCTAGCAAAAGCGTTAATGCAGTTGTTTTCTGTGTGTAAAGAGCCTAGTTAGAAGACTGTGCAACGCTTGCAGAAACGTTTCACAAACGTCTTCTTGCGAAATTTCTGAAAGAGGTTTGTCTATATTGAAATAACTTTGGTCGAATTTTAAATTTCACTTTCCGGTTAAATTTTCGAACTTTTGAACTCTTTGAACTCGGACTCGTGATCTTCAGTTTTGCTGGACTCGGACTCGTGGCACTCAGACTCGCACTCGTGATCTTGAGTTTTGGTGGACTCAGACTCGGACTCGTAGCTTAAGGACTCGCACTCGGACTCGTGTAAGTGTATGGCAATAGTCCCAACACGGTCTTATCGCCGTGGTAAGCGCAAGTTCAACTTGTAAATTTGAGCTGCTTTGATTTACAAAATTTAACGGAATAGTTTTTATTCGACAGATCAGCTTCAGCAACGTTTCTTTTGGGCAAAATTGAAGATTTTAAAATTTTTTCGTCAAAAACGACCAAAAACATGTTTTTTTTAGAGCAACTCGTATTTTGGTGCAGTTAGCGTTTAATAATGTACTAAAACCAGATAGGAAACCACCTCTTCTGGTCATTTTGGTGCAAGTTTTGTTTCTCTAGCTCTTTCCATTTTCGAAATAGGGCAAAATACATAAAATCCGCAAGGAGGCACTTTAAAATGACGTCATAATGAAAAAGTGACGTCATTCTGGAAGTCAGCGTCAAAAATTCTGTCAGAATTAACCCGAGCCTAATTTTCAAAAAAGGCGACTAAAAAAAGGACTCGTACCACCTTACCAGCAAACAATAAATTATCAGGTTTGTCAAAAATCAGCTCCATATTTTAATGCAATCACAAACACGAAAAAATTGTTTATACTGATACAAATTTATAGATTATACAGTTGCAAATGAGCTATTGCGACGCGTTTCAATCTTGCTCAAGGGTCTCATAAGGCAAAAAAAACTATGAAAGTCTCCAAAAAGTCAGGTAAGCACAGCAATGGAAAAAAAAATTTTTTTTTTTACAAGCGCATAAGTAATTACATCAAAACCTGCAGTACAACTCCAAATACGGGCAAGTTTGCCAGAGTAAAGGGTTGGCTAAAAAGCACAAATGCAGCATTGCATATGCCTTGTGAGCGACCACTTTGTGTAGGTCTCCTAAATTTTTGAGAATTTGGAAAGTTCTCACGAAATTTTATTTGATCTTGTCTTTATAAGTCGCCCTGTTGTGTGGTCACATGCAATGCTGCATTTGTGCTTTTTAGCCAATCCTTTACTCTGGCAAACTTGCCCGTATTTGGAGTTGTACTGCAGGTTTTGATGTAATTACTTATGCGCTTGTAAAAAAAAAAAATTTTTTTTTCCATTGCTGTGCTTACCTGACTTTTTGGAGACTTTCATAGTTTTTTTGCCTGATGAGACCCTTGAGCAAGGTCGAAACGCGTCGTAATAGCTCATTTGCAACTGTATAATCTATAAATTTGTACCAGTATAAACAATTTTTTCGTGTTTGTGATTGCATTAAAACATGGAGCTGATTTTTGACAAACCTGATAATTTATCGTTGACTGCCTTGTGAGCGACCACGTTGTGTAGGTCCCCTAAATTTTTGAGAATTTGGCAAGTTCTCACGAAATTTTACCAGCAAACAAGCTGCCGGTTGGTTAAAATGACTAACGATACGCTCGTACACAACGATTTTAAGCCCGATGTAGACCGGATCTAAAGGGACAAATTATAACGGATATAAATGCAACAATAAAAACACAAACAGACAGGCACATGAAAAAGTACTTTAAAGAGGGATTGAAACTTCATTTTTTTAGTTGTTGCCGGCATTAAAAACCATTTCAGCAGGTTAAAAACGACCCCGCTTGTTATAAGTTAACCACTAACGTTCAGCTCGCTAGAATACGTAATACTGCACTGGGCTAATTTTAAAAGCTCGTTTAATTAAAACTAAGTAGTTTGTTTCAATCTTTATTGTACCTTTTCGCAGTCGGCTGGCAATATATTGCCAAGAACAGCACTGAAACAAAAAATCTAATCAGCATAAAATATCACTAGATCTAGTCAGACCCGGCGCCACGGAGGGGGCATGCCGGGGCCGTGCCCCTCCAAATGACTGTTTATGCCCCCCAAGCGAGGACTGTGCCCTGAAGAAATTAACAGGCTCGGGGCTACTGGAGTGCAAATTGAGGCCCAAATTGGTGTTTGCCACCGGTATTTTTGTAATTTTTGTGGACTGAAATAGGATTTCATAACATTTTTGGGATGAAGACTTTTTTTTTTTTTTTGGAGATCACCTGTTTTCAGCCGGAAAAACCGCTTGAATTCCCGATTTCGGCCAGAAAATTCCTTACAAATTCAGTGAAGACTTTTTTTCTTGGAGATCACCTGTTTTCGGCAGCAAAATTCCTTACAATTTTAGTGAAGACCTTTTTTTTTTTTGGAGATCACTTGTTTTCGACTGGAAAAAACCGCTTGAATTCCCGATTTCGGCCGGAAAATCTCTTTGAATCTTTGATGTTCACCTTGTTCATTTGATCCAGACTGGGATAAATTTCTAGTGCCCCCGTGCCCCTCTCGAATTCACATAAACAAACTTCTCGTGCCCCCCCAAAATTTATTTCTGCCCCCCCCATTCACGCTATCCTTGCGCCGGGTCTGGATCTAGTACAATGCAAGTATACAAAGAAGTATGGTAACATCGACGTTTCTCTGACCATCGTTTTCAACGTGTTCACTAATCACCATTGCGAGACCTTGCCATCACTCGCCATTGGGTCAACATCGATCTCTTTCCCTTCTAAAATAAATTTCGATATTGCGATTGGGTGTTCTTTCGAGACTTGTAAAATTCTTTCTGTTACGAGTAAAAGCCTGGCTCAACCACTCTATGCTAGGTTATTTCTCTAAAGCGTGCGCTACATGTTATTTAGCGAAAAATTTGACTCTGATTCTGGAATCGCAATCAGCTTGTAATTAAGTAGGGAGAAAATGTCAAACTTTCTGGTGATTCCTGTTATTACTACCCAACTCTTCAATGTGGCTGAGAACAAGATGCAGTGGAAATGCTACGCCACAGAAACCTGCTAGGTTGGAGAACCCTTGAAAGGAAAGTGGCCATTTCACACCATTCAAAGAGCGGACACCAAATCACAATGCATGTGGCCACTGCTGATGGGTAGCTACTGGTTACCTTTCACGAATGGGCGACTTTATGCTATCCGGAATGGAATCAAATTTCAAGGCACAGTCGACTCACTTTAACAGATACACTCCAACACGAAAAATCTTGTTTAACTTTTTTTAAGTTAAAATGAGTGTCGACAAAAAATTTTCAATCGACTTTTGTACATTGTATGAAGCAGGGGCGCACGCAGAAATTTTTTCAGTGGGCGCTAGCAATGTATCTATTATCTACTGTACCGAATAAAACTTTACAGCTGCAACCAGGATATTGCTAAGGGGCTTGAACCAAAAGTTAAATGATCCTGTTCAAAAAATGTTGCAATTGGGCGGCTTGTTGAGCAAATTAATGCAATTCAAGTAGCCTACATTATGGATGGGGGTCTGGAAGCGAAGCCTCCAGTCCAGGCGCGGAGCCAGAAATTCGCAAGGGGGGTAGGGCTGTTTTGGAAATCTGAGAGCGGAGCCCCCAGCCTCCATAGGCCAATGGGGGTATGGGGGCGAAACCCCAGCCGACGGAAGCACGGGGTTCTGGGGGCGGAGTCCCCAGCGCTCGAAAATTTTGCATGTTTTTGCAAAAATAACTTAATTTTAGGGCTATTTTAATAAAAAAATAATGCTTTTAAAACGTGGCATAGAAATTGACAGCGCAACATGATTCAACTGGTTGCATTAATGGGCTATGTGGGAGGTGGTTAATGATAGCATTGAAGTTGTCTTGTTTACATGCTGGTAAATCATAAATTCCTATTATTCAACAAAACTCACTTGGAGTAATCTATTTCGTCTATATTTTATGAATACAAATAATTGGGGGGGGGCTAATAGAAAGATATTTCAGAGAAGTGATTGGTAATTTATTAACACTGAACAGCCCCCCCCCCCTTTTATTTTGAGTTTATACTATACAGTATTTGTTGATAAAATCTATGTTTGGCGTTTTTTCCACTGGCGATGAAATTTGATTGTTTATTTTTTGCATTTTTCAAAGTTTTCATTGATTTGTGACTTTAATTTTTGACAAATTAGATCCTCCCCCCCTGAATATATGTTTCAAAAGATGCTTTAAATCACTTTTTAGTCCATTTCAGCGCAACAAAACAGTCTCCGAAGAGCTTAAATTTGTGGTATTTTTCTTCTTCTGCACCTTGGTTACTGCCCCAGTCATTGGGCAATTTTCGCAATTTCTTGAAAAAATAACCATTTTAACGTCAGTTGGATCTCATTTCGAACGCTTTTAAGGCCATTGGAAAGAACAAAATTGTTGAGATTAAAAATTTACCGGTCCTTGAAATTTTTAAATTGCCCAGCCTTTTCAGCCCTCTTTAATTGCAGATCAAATTCAAACCACATTCAAACGCTCGCAGATGTGAATTAAGTTTTCCAAGTGACTTAGAGAAGAAGGGGAGGCTAAGCTCCCTTAACCCTTTTGAGGCCAAGGACAGGAATGCTCGAGGCCAAGGCCAAGGACCACGGACACAAGTGCTCTCCAAAAAAAAAGTTCATCATAAAAATTTTCAGGCGATTTCAAAACACTAAAAAATAATAAAAGGTCTTCAAAATTTTTTTTCAGAAAAAAATGATCTTCAAAAAAATTTTTCAGGCGTTCTCCAGTAAAAAACGCCTTCTAAAATTTTTTTCAGGCGATCTACAAAATTTTAACAATTCAAAAAAAAGTGCTGTCCTCGAGCCGAGGACAGGGCAATTTTCGAGGACTTGAGGACTCGAGGCCAAGGCCAAGGACTTCAAAATGTGTCCTCGAGGCCAAAGACGTCCTCAAGGACTCCACCCCTTGCTGACTGCAACCTGAATTTTGTTAGGGGGGCTTGATTAACCCATAAAATTGAAGTTTTTGCTTGAAAAATGCCGCAATTGGGCACTGGGCAGCGTGCCGAGAAAACTGGTGTAACTAAAGCATATCACATACCGGGGTATAGGTGCAAAACCCTAACTGCTGGGCAATTTTTCCGATATTTCAAAAAAAAATAGCCATTTTTAACGCAATTCGAATCAAATTTCGCATCTTTTTAGAGCCATTTAAAAACCTAAATTGATAGCCTACATTTTGTAAACTATTTGAAAGAATTAAATATCTCAGTCTCTTCAAATTCCCATGTCACTCACAGGTCGAATCCAAAACTTGTTGTAATTGAATAATTAAATGATGAGTAGCCCCCATCCTCTTTTTTTATGAAACTTAAGTTAAGCATTTTGCATTTAGCGATTAATTTTGACAGCTCATTTTTAGCCATGTTTTTAAGTTTTTATCGATTAATTTTTTAGCTGTATTTTGACAAGTAAGTTAATACCCCCTCCAAAAAAAGAATAATACTAATGAATCAAAAGTGGCTTTGAACCACTTTAGAGGCCTCATAACTGCAAAAGACTGCCTCAGAAGGGCAAAAATTGTGACATTTTCTTATCCTGCACTTTGGTCAACTAGGCCAATGCATGGGCACAAACCCCCTGGCTACGCTGTTGATTACAAGTTTGGTTTTGATTTCGGTTTCTGAGCAAAATTAATTTAATGGCGGAGTAATTATTATTTTAGGGTTTATATAACCACAGCGTAAACTTGAAATATTAAACGCTGTATATTGTATTTAGATCCTGATAAGGGCCTAATGCCAGATGCTGAAACGTTTGATATTGATTATTTAATCAAACAATTTAATACTTAATCCTAAAATATTGCTTACGCTCGCTTTTAAGAAAATGCTGTATGATAATTCACGTAAAATAAGCAATCCTGTTCCTCCTGCCCTTCAGTGGCGTCGCTAAGGATGGTAACACCCGTGGCAAAATTTATGGTGTCACCCTTCATAATGTATAGACGGCCGCAAAAGGTTATATTTTAAAGAAAGCAGTACTACGCTATTAATGTAGATGGCGCGATTTTAATGTGGCTATCTCAATAGCTTCTCATTATTAGATTTTTAAACTTGGAAGTATAAGCAGCGCACGTTTAGTATCAGGCGTGTAACCACAAATCTGCAGTGGGGATGGAGCTGTTTGGGGATCTGGAACCTCCGTCTCCCATCCACCGTAAGCAATTGGGGTTCTGGGGTGGAGCCATCAGCACTCAAAAAATTTTATTTCATTTTTCAAAAATAATTTAATTTTAGGCCAATTTTTATTGAAATCAATGCTTTTGAAATGTGGCATAGAAATTAGAAGTGCAAAGCATGATTAAACTGGTTACATAAATGGGCAATGGCTAGGTGGAAATCGTAAAATTTCAGTGCTATTTATTTGCAAGCTGGTCCCATAAATCAAAAAATTTTATAGTTCAATGAAACTTACAACAAAACAGTAATACATTTCGTCTATATTTAATTGAGAAAAATGATTGAGGGGGAGCTAATGGAAGGATAAGTGAGTCGAAGTGATTGGTATTTAACTGATACTGAACATCCACCCCTCCCTATTCCTGAGCTTATATATTTTTTCATGAAGCCTTTATTCAGCATGTTTCAAGAAGCGATCAAAATTGATTGCTTGGTTTTGGCCAATTATCAAAATTTTTACTGATTTGTGAGCTCTATGTTTGACAAATTAGCGTCCAGCCCTCTAAATTAATGTTTTAAAATACGCTTTAAATCGTTTTTAGTCCATTTCAGTGTGCCAACTATTTTCAATGGTATTAAACATACTGTTGTTTTCTTTTTTGTTCGATTGGTATCATAAACTGGTGTCACTCCAAAATGATGACACCCGGGGCAGGCCACCCCCCTAGCGACGTCACTGCTGCCCCCGCCCTTTGCACCAAGTCAAAAAAAAACTCTCCAAAAGGTTGTTTTCTGAGTTTAGAAAGATATATTTAGACTTCTTTCGCAAATTTAAACATAAAAAACATTTGACATCTTAATTTCCAGGGGGGGCAAGTGCATCCCCTGCGGGCGCCCCTGGTATGAAGAATGAAGGGACAGCGCGCACCTAGAACGCGATTGGTCAAAATCGATTAGCGGAAAGCTGACAATTTTTCGGGTTACCAACAAAATCAAAAATCGTAAAAGTTACATCTTAAAGATGCATTTAAGTAGTGACCAACTTCACAAACTTTTGCAAAATGGAACGCATGATTGAAGGAAGGGACCAGCATGCAAGGCCATCATCACCACAATAACATCTGTTTGAAAAAGATGCCCGCTGTAAGACTAAGAGCGCCAATCGTGCTCCTGCTAACCAGCGATAAAGCAGCGGAATAACAATTTTCGTTTCGTTTTCGCCAGAAAAATTATAAAAGATTATCTTATCATTTTTTGGTTCCGATGCCTTGGATTGCCTACTAATGGCTGAATCATGAGAATAAAGTATCAAATTACCAGTGATGGGCACAGCGGCGCTACTAGCGCCGCTACTTTTTCGGTAGCGGTAGCAGCAGCGCCGCTGCTTTTTTTCGTCACCAGCGAAAAGCGGCAGCACCGCTGTTTTTTCAGTCAAAAAAGCGGCAGCGCTTCAGCGCTGTTTTTCAAGCAAATTTTCTGCCGCTGCCGCTACTGCTAATAAACTTTTTCCAAGACGTTTTTCGATTTAAATTTTTACGCGTTACGGTTTGGAGTCTATATATTTTTTTTCACTCTGCTCTTGCTACGACGTTATTTTTGTTTAGTAGAACAAACAATGCTACCTTTGTGACGGTTTCTGACACTACCTTCTTACTCGTACAAAATGCACATACACACTACACAGTTGAGTTTGATGCAGGTATTCTTCGTTATTGCCAAGAGATACTGTTTGGAATCGGTTTTATTGAAGAAATGAGAAGTACTTGTGGTAATAAAGAGGTGTCCCAAACCTTTTTCCACAATTCCGAATTCCTCTTGTTCGCGAAAATACGTTTTAATCCGTTTGACTATAGTACCATAGGTGGGCAAGTTAACGCAAAACGTTAGCTTCGTTAACCACTAGTCCGTTAACAAACTTCACACCTCCGTTAACAAACTTCACACCTCCGTTAAATAACGTCTATATTTATTTTCAGCTTTAATTAGCGGAAGTTAATAAAGTCTGTTAATTCATTAATATTTAGCGTGTAATTTAGATTTCTTTTTATTTACTTGTTTCCAGAGCACGTATTGACGCTGTTGACCAGATTGCAAGGAAATATTAATTGCTATTGTGATCTTTTTGTGTTTTGGTAGTTACATTTTACAGTCAAATCTAATTTCAAGATAAAAATAAGTTCAAATGCACTAACGAAGCTGCGATCGGAAAATCTGTGGAAATTGCGAACAGCGGTAATTCATGAGCCTATGAGGCTGCAGCTTGTTATTTGCCACAAAAAAGAACTCTTTTCTTTGCTTTCTTTGATAAAACCCGTGCTAATACGCACCAAGTGTTACCAGTGCAAACTGGTTTGTACCGGTACGATGAATGAATGGTGCTAGATGTTAACAATAAAAACCTTAAGGAAAGTTAACAGAACTTAACGGAAATTAATTTAGTCCGTTAACATGATAAAACTTTTGAACGGATTAACGATTTAATGAAAAAGTTAGCTTCGTTATTAACAGATTAACGATTAACGGACTTGTGCCCACCTATGACTAGTGCTATTGGCAACCCTGATTTTCGCAATTTTGTAAAATCACAAAAGGCGTACTGTACTGTAGATCAGTACTAGTAGCTTAGGATTACAGGTTTCAGTGACAGTCAGGGCCGTGGCTAGGTGGTTCGGCCCCCCCCCCCCCGAAAACTCAAGAAGGGGCCCACTCCGAAACGCTTAAATTTGCACATTTTTGCAATCAGCTTAAATAGTCACTTAACTTTCACATATCTAAGACACACTACTTTTCGAAAACCAGGATTGTAAAACAGCACGAAAATTTACAGTTAAACGTACATTAATGATATCCAAAATATAAAATAAACCAGTACAGCTGCAGCATTCAAGTTAGAAGGTTATTAACTGCAACTCCGAGTTAACTACAAAAATCAATAGAATTAACGTTTGAGAGTGAGTGTTATTGAATTCCAAAAACCATTAATACTGTATTGTTACAATGTTACGTGAAAAAATAATGTGGGTACTGGAGGTGTAATTATGAGTTAAAGATGCGATCCTTGTAAGCTGCTGTAGTGACATTAATGATCCTGAAAAGATCTGTACTGAACTCTAGAAACTTAGGAATTAATGAAATAAATTTCAACTTGTTTGCTGACATCCAGGCGCGGAGCCAGAAATTCGCAATGAGGGGGGCTATTCTGGGGATCTGGGGGCTTCGTCCCCAGCCGCCGGAGACACAGGGGTATGGGGGCGGAGCCCCCAGCGCTCGAAAATTTTGCATGTTTTTGCAAAAATAACTTAATTTTAGGGCTATTTTAATAAAAAAATAATGCTTTTAAAACGTGGCATAAAAATTGGCAGCTCAACATGATTTAACTGGTTGCATTAATGGGCAATGTGGCAGGTGGCTAACGATAACATTGTAGTTGTCTTGTTTACATGCTGGTAAATCATAAATTCCTATTATTCAATAAAACTCACTTGGAGTAATCTATTTCGTCTATATCTTACAAAGAAAAATAATTTGGGGGAGGAGGCTAATGGAAAGATATTTATTATAAAGAAGTGATTGGTAATTAACTAACACTGAATAGCCCCCCCACACTTATTCCTGAGTTTATAATATATTTTTTGATAAAGCCTATGTTTGGCGTTTTTGCACTAGCGATGAAATTTGATTGTTTATTTTTGGGCATTTTTCAAAGTTTTTATTGATATGTGACTTCAATTTTTGAAAAATCCCCCTCCCCCTGAATATGTGTTTCAAAAGATGCTTTAAATCACTCTATAGTCCATTTCAGCGCAAAAAACAGTCTCAGAAGAGCAAAAAACGTGGCATTTTCCTTATTATGCATTTTGGTTGACAGGCCAGTGGGGGGGATATAGCCCCTCCCCCCCCGCCCACCCTGGCTACGTTACTGCTGACATCTGAAGGCAATCTGACTGTAACCATAACTAGACTGACTCTAGACTGGCTGTTGCGCAATCGACTAGTAAGCTGAACATCTGAATTGATTAACTAGCTGAGACAAAGCGATTTTGATTTTATTACACCATAGATGAAATTATAACGCAGCAGCAAAAACATACAGGTACAGCGAGCGTATTTTCAGTATCTTATGCAATTTCAAATTGACAATACGCTTTAATTTTGTTCTAAATATTGCAAAAAATACTAAAACTTATCAACAATACCAACTTTTAAAGTAGTAGTAGTAAAATAAAAAGTGGGGCCCCCATTTTGGCTGGCCCCCCCCGACTGGGGGGTTTGGGGCTGCCTTGTCACGGCCCTGGTGACAGTGGCCAAGTTTTCAGATTTGGTGATATCTAAGCTACTCACTGGTACTAGTTAACAATCGCGTTTTTTAGTTTGCAAGAATTTTTGCAACATTATGCCTTTTGCAATGTCACAAAATTGCGAATGCAAGGTTGACAATGGTACTGAGTCAAACAAATTACATCGTATTTTCGCGAATAAAGGAAATTGTGGAAAAAGGTTAGGGGCACCTTTTTGTTACCTCAAATAGTTCTCATTTCTTCAATAAAACCCATTTCGAGCTGTATTTCTTTAACGAAAATGCGATAGTTACAGCTCGATAAATTGCTGTAAACTTGCAGCAGTCCCGACGCCACGGGGGGCATTTTGGCGCTGTGCCCCCCAAATCACTACTTGTGCCCCCCAAACAGGAATTGTGCCCCCCAAGCGACGACTGTGCCCCAAAGAAAATAACAGGCTCGGTGCCACTAAAGTGCAGTTCGAGGCCTGAGGCTCATAAGATACTGGTTATCACCCCAGAATTCGTAAGCAAGAACTGTTTTTTTGCAGATTTTGTAATAAAGACCCTTTTTTTGTGGTTTCACCCCGGAATTTGCGAAAATTTGTGCATTTTTGGAGATGAAGAGATTTTTTCGTGTCTTCACCCCAAAATTCGTGAAAATCCGCGCATATTTTGAGATAGACTTTTTTTTAATCGACACTATCGAATTCGAATTATTAAGCTTTTTGTGCCCCCCCCCAAAGTTTGTTTATGCCCCCTCCTCCCAGTCACGCTATCCTGGCGGCATGCCTGACTTGCAGATCGCAAAGACGGTTTTTCGCGATATTTCCCCAAAATGCTAGCATTGAGTAGGACAAAATTGTTGGCTATGTGTGGTCACAGACCACAATATACTTCGCGCACTGCAAGAAGGACAGTAAATACATCAATGCATAGCAAAATAAATTTTGCTACTACAGTGAACAGTAATACTGAGAACTAAATTTATAGAGCGCTGAAAATTGAACTAATGAATCGAACCAGGTAATACATAAGTTGGAAAGATACTTAGTTATGGAGTTACACTCGTCGAAAAAATACGTGTACTGTAACGTGAATCACATTGTGAATCATTTACTTAACATGCATCTATATAGCAGCGAGTAGCATGTTGCCCGCGCTATAGAATATGTCATTACTGCGTACGTATCACCTCCGAGTTCATAAACACCAGTTCTTAACCGCTCGATCTTCTTTTTCATCAAAATTGGATGACATCACCGCAGGGATGTTAATCACGTACCATTCCAACAAAATTTCTAGAAATGTTTGTAACTCGGTCGATTGATAAATTTTCCTATCGTATCTCTACACAAATACTGTAATTATTGTAGTGGTTGAGGGCCGAGCGTCTGATAAAAACATTGACTACTTCAGAGCTATAAGAGCCGGGACAGAAGTGTACAGAAGCTGAATACTGTATGCCATCGAGTTAAAACGTTATCTTATTTAAGTGGTTTAAACTATTTCCTATTGCCTTTTATTTGTGTAGAAAATGCGACAAGGAATTTAACTTCTTATCGTAACTTCCATAAGGATAACTTCTTAAAGTAGTTTCTAAACCGCTGGTTTGACCTACCAGCGTTTAGAAATGCTTGTTTTTTTTTTGAAAGGAGCAGGCCAACAACTTAATGAATTGTAATTTGCTTACTTATTTACCGTTTAAGCCTGCTGGTTAATGCCGATTGTAACCTGTACCAATACTTTAAAAACTGGAATTGTAACTTTCGCAAATAAAGTTGAAATTTCAGTATTGGCTAGCCTACCGTATTGAATGCCATCGTTCTTTTTGCTAGATATTTTTCTAAAGTAGCGGCAGCGGCCGCTGTTTTGTATGCAAGTAGCGACAACGGCGCTATTTTTTCATTTAAGTAGAGACAAGCGGCAGGGCCGCTGCTTTTTTTGCAAAAAAGCAGCAGGGCCGCTACTTCGCAAGTAGCGGGTGCCCAGGTCTGCAAATTACAAAACAAAAACTGCAACGCACTAAAAAAATTTAATTTATTGGAAGAACATCGTTAGCACCAACTCTTTGACTGGCTTGAGCCTTTCGTAATTTGGCACTTTTTGCATGACACAGCACTCAGCAGGCGCCGAAACGAAGAACTGGGCCGGAGGGGTGGACAAAACCGCTAATAAATACAACATAATCTGAACGAACTAACCTTAGCAGCAGTTTTTAGGTACTCGCTCAGATCATCTTCGAAATGAATAACTGACGTAGCTAGTCCACTCAGCACATATGACGGTCGAACGAGGCAAGAGTAGCAAGTAGTAGAGGAGCTAAAGCCAGGATTTTGGTAAAATCGTTCACTTCCGGAATAAAGTGTGAAATTTGGCATAAACTTTCCCCAGGGTAAATATAATGATTTCCGAAGGGGAGCCAAAAATCGGGCTTGGGCAACTCCTACAAACGGCCCACAAAGTTATGCTCCGGCTCCACCTAGTGGTTAAAGAAAGTTTTGTTGTTCTAAACAAGCTTACCGGACCAACTAGAGATTTTATGATTTTATTTTATTGTTTTTGCAATCTAAAATGTTTTGGCATGCCATGACGTCTCATATGACGTCATTTTTTTCCAAAAATGTGTGATGGCAAGCAAAATATTGCTCAGATTGATGGAATCCCTCAATGGTATCAAGCTCTGTCACTTGTTTCAATTATTGTGTAAACACCTTGCGTAGCTTAATTTACACGACGTCATAATTACGTCACAAAATGACGTAAATTAAGCTACGCAAGGTGTTTATCCAATAATTGAAACAAGTGACAGAGCTTGATACCATTGAGGGATTCCATCAATCTGAGCAATATTTTGCTTGCCATCACACATTTTTGGAAAAAAATGACGTCATATGAGACGTCATGGCATGCCAAAACATTTTAGATTGCAAAAACAATACAATAAAATCACTAGTTGGTCCGGTAAGCTTGATTGGAACAACAAAACTTTCTTTAACCACTAGGTAGAGCCGGAGCAAAGCTTTGTGGGCCGTTTGTAGGAGTTACCCAAGCCCGATTTTTGGCTCCCCTTCGGAAATCATTATATTCACCCTGGGAAAGTTTGTGCCAAATTTCACACTTTATTCCGGAAGTGAACGATTTTCGAACTTAGCTCCTCTACTACAGCTGACGTTTACAGTAATCGTCATATACTGTAATTTTTGTACATCTCCATTAAACTAAGTTGCCAAGGACAAGATGCCATGAAGTACCTTTTCATTTTCGAGTTAAACTGCCTCGCATTACTAAGCAGCTGCTAAGGTTACTAAACAGTGGAGACTCGTCTCCACACTGACCTTTTTAATACCGGACTTCGCACAGAAAAACTAGAAAACAATTTTTGAAGTTTTTGGTTTGACCCAACTGGGGTCAAATCGGAGTCTACCGCTCCAGTAGGCGACACTTTATGCAATAAGCCCTGATTGACAATGACGACCGTTGAAAATGACTAAAAGTTGACGCTTAGGCCTAAATCAATTTTTTACCACATATCTGGCACAGAGTAGAGAGTAGACAAAGAGCAAAGTTAAATGGCTGCCTCAACTCGATGCTGGTAGTCATTTCAGACTTGTGGTTTATTAAAATTATCTCTATTTTCTAAGATGGGCAACAGCTTACGATTTTCCTAAATGGTACAGGGCAGGCCCAGCGCCACGGGGAGGGGAAGCATTTCGAGGCCCTGCTCCCCCAAATCACTTCTTGTGCCCTACCCAAACTAGAAATGTGCCCCCAAGTGAGGATTGTGTTCTAAAGAAAGTAACAGGCTTGATGCCACTGGAGTGCATTTCGGGGCCTGAGACCTCCAAAATACTGGTCATCAACCCAGTATTCGTGGGCGAGAACCGTTTTTTCGCAGATTTTGCAACGAAGACCTTTTTTTTGATTTTCACTCCCAGAATTCGTAGAGTTTCGCGCGTATTTCGTGAAAAAGACTTTCTTTTATGGTCTTCACTCTTGAATTTGAGGGAAAAAAGTTTTTGTGCCCCCCCCCCAGTCACGCTACTCTGGCGCCGGGCCTGGTACAGGGTGACAAAGGCTAAAGCACATGTTTCGTTGTTTATTGTTCGATGGTTGTGTTTTAACAAACAGCTCCTTTTTTGCCTGTCAAAAGTTTTCTTCAGGCAACCAGCAATATTGTTTTGAAGAATAAACACATAAAAAACTGATAATGATGTAATAATAATAATCGATTAACAGTTAGCAAACCCAAGCACTAGAAATTTAGTGTTATAAGCAGATTGAAAAGGCTAGCAATTTCGATTTCCGGTTGGGTCAAACCAAATCGGTCGGGTCGTGTTTCCAAACCATATAGCGATTACTTTTTGTCAAATGATTCGACAAAGATATGAAATACTATCCAAATGGTATTGAAACGGCAATTTTATCGGAAAAATCGCACCAGCGGTCGAGGCAGACTCTTATTGCTTTTAGCGGCTAGTTCTATGCCCAAACCCCGTCTACGAAAAGAATATTCTAACTTTGGGTTGAAGCATATTTAATTAATACAGAATAATCAAACTTTGGGTTTAAGCATATTTAAGTTAAAGAATATTTAATTAAGCTTCACGGCTGTGAGGTAGCACTTACCTCACATATCTGCTTTCCCATTAGGCTAGTGTTTCATCAGCATCTGAATTCACACATAGCCTATCCTGGCATCCCACCCGAATCTTCAAACCACACACGAGGGCAATTTCTACACTTGCCATCGTACCCTCTTCTCAGATTACTCTGATCTAAGTCTGACAACAAGGTCACCAGAAAGAGGATTCTCGACCAGTATCACACTGGCACTTCACTTAGCTCAACCGCATTGCGCTAGCATCACTAAGCATGGACACCATATATGACATCACATTAGCAATTTACCACAATAGTACGCTATATGCATATTTCAAACTTGTTTGTTATCATCAGGCGTACATAATTGTGTAAATGCCTATTACAAATTTTGAACCCCAAAAGCCAAAATTAACCTACTATGTGGTAAATTGCTAATGTGATGTCATATATGGTGTCCATGCTTAGTGATGCTAGCGCAATGCGGTTGAGCTAAGTGAAGTGCCAGTGTGATACTGGTCGAGAATCCTCTTTCTGGTGACCTTGTTGTCAGACTTAGATCAGAGTAATCTGAGAAGAGGGTACGATGGCAAGTGTAGAAATTGCCCTCGTGTGTGGTTTGAAGATTCGGGTGGGATGCCAGGATAGGCTATGTGTGAATTCAGATGCTGATGAAACACTAGCCTAATGGGAAAGCAGATATGTGAGGTAAGTGCTACCTCACAGCCGTGAAGAAAAAAAAAACTTTATGTTTCAAGTCTGCTATGTAACTTCTGAATTTAATTAAGCGCCTGTCAACAATTGGCTTCAGGGATTAAAGTAAGCTACCGGAACAAAACTTTTTGGCTGGTTGCAACTGGCAAGTAACAATGATGAACTGATGCAGAGCGGGGATCATACTCAAAAATTTGAGGCTTCGGAGCTATGCCTATTTTTCAATGGCCTGCAGCCCTGATTGGTCGGGGAATTTACAAAATAAAATACTGCATAGACTCCCTCCATTTTTTTGATGGAGCCTATCTTTAGCATTTTGCATCAAGCGACATTTGATTGCTTATTTTCAGCCATTTTGTAAGTGTTGACTGATTTGCACGCTTTTATTTTTGGAAAAGGTCAGCCCTCCATAGCCTATCACTGCAAAGAAAAACTGCCTCAGAAGCGCGATAAACGTGTTTTTTTTATTGTGCATTTTGGTGGATAGGCGATAAAATAGTAACCTCGCTACACTACAGGCTTTAGGGAGCCGATTCGCATTTGCTTGTCCCCGAAATTTTTCTCGAAGGTTCTGCGATCGAATTGGTACCGGTAACTACATTCTCGATTTAAAAAGCTTAGTTTTAAAATTGTTTTGCTTCAATTCAAGAGCCTTGGAATTTGGCGGAGTACAAGGCTGAAAGCCGTGAATGAGGCGGGAACTTACATCCTGATTCAGGCGCTGCCATTGTCAGTAGGCTACCTACCCCATGGGCGTATGCATGATTTTGCAAAGCGGCGCGAGCTTTTTCGGCTATTCATTAACAATGGTGACAAAAAAGGTCTCTGCATTCCGCAAGCCCTGTTTTAAGCGGAAATAAGTGGATTTTCGCCGAAGCTAAGGTAAAGACTAAGAAACGGGTGGCTTTCTAGCATTTATGTTTTTAGCAGAGGAACTTTGTCGCTGACTGGCTTAAATTGAAGCCCTGAAAAGCTAGTACCTGCATTTCCGCCGCGATTAAGCTTTAAGCAAAACCAGAAAAAATGTTTTCCCTTTCAGAAGCCGTTTTTTAAACGGATTACATCCAATTCTAGGGCTTAGTACAATAGTACAACGAGCGAAGACGGGTGCTAGCAGCACAGAGGGGACATTTCTTGATCTTACCAGTGGTCTGTTCGAAATATGGGCTGGAGAGACAAAAGGGGCAGGCATGCTTCAATGCCCTGAATACACTTATATGCTAAACCATGTTTTATGATTGATATTATGCTGTCCTATATATACTGATATTATGCAATATGCTTTTATGCAGTCCATTTAACTCCATAAGCCTATCTCATTTTCATTTGCAACCTAATCAAAAAGATTGCCTGAAAACAAGTCGTCTTTATTTTAAAAAAGCATGGCAAAAATGGCAATCACGCAGTTTCTCTTAAAACAGCACAAAGCAACGCCATTCGTACGTACAATCCGTATTTAACTTGTCGGAAATACGCAGCACGAGGATCGCTGTCGACAGTAGTCCTGCAAGAACATTTAACGTAATAGAGGTTGGACCAAACATTCAGATCTATACCTAATGCCAATCATATTTCGATTTTACATCAGCAAAATTGCAGTAACTTACGTTAAAAATATCAGTAACGATACTTAACTGATTTAGAATTCGAGCTTTGATTCTAAGTTAATGAAAGAGCAATAAAAATGCTAACTTACTATTTTCACTTCAAAAAGTTGAACATTAAGATTAAAAAATATTAACTTGAAGCCTCTATCAGTCTACCTGCTCTCCAGCAGCAAAATGCAAACGTGGTAATTTTTAGTGAAAACACAGCGGTTGAAAAAATGTCAAGTTCTGGAAGATTCGAGAATAATCAGTATAGGGTTCCCACGCATTTGTCAAGAAAAAATTCCCTACTTTTTCCATACCTAAATTTGCTCAAAACAAACTAAGCTCTAGTCATTTGAAATACACAAAATTGCAGTTATTTTAACACAATCCAAAAACTAACTCAACAGAACTCAATTATTACGTGGGTGAAGACGAATAAATAGTCTATAGTAATAGTAACGGACATTTCTTAATTGCTAAGTGATTATTCATTGTGTTTAGATTGATACAAGATGGAGGCAATGCGGCATAGCGTTTAGGCCATAGGCTCAATGGTCGTATCCAAGCGGCTGCTATCAGGTGTGTAGCCAGAAATTCGTAATGAGGGGGCTGTTTTGGGGTTCTGTAGGCGGAACCTCCCAGCCGACAGAGACTAATGGGGGTGTGGGGGCGAAGCCCCTAGCCGCCGGAGACACTGGAGCGGAGCCCCAAGCGCTAAAAAATTTTGCATTTTTTTGCAAAAATAACTTTAACACTTTAAAACGTGGCATAGAAATTGGCAGTGCAAACATGATTAAACTCGTTGCATAAATGAGCTATTTGGGAAGTGGCTAATGGTAAATTTTTAGTTCTCTTATTTAGATGCTGGTAAATCATAAAATCGTATTGTTTAATAAAATTCACATGGAGTAATCCATTTCTCTACAGTTTACAAAGAAAAATACTTGAGAGGGGGCTAATGAAAAGAAATTTGAGAAAAATGATTGGTGTTTAACTAATACTAAATAGCCCTCCCCCTATTATTAAGTTTATAGTATCTTTGTTGATGACACCTATGTTTAGCATTTTTACACTAGCGATTAAATTTGATTGCTTAGTTTTGGCCAATTTTCAAAGTTTTCATTTGATTGTGAGTTTTCCCCCACCCCCCGAATATGTGTTTTAAAACATGTTTCAAATACTATATAATCCATAAAACAGTCTCAGAAGTGCTGAAAACGTGGTATTTTGCTTATGCATTTTGGTTGACATGTCAATAAAGGGGCTATAGTCCCCCCCCCGCCCTCCCTGGCTACGCTACTGGTTGCTATATCTACTCTTACAGAACTAGAATTCTTGATTTGGCAATGGTAAGCACTGATACATTGGGAAACACTAGTTTCTTGCCTATTGTAGACAATCTGGTTAACTTTGTTGTCAGTTGCTAAAAGTAACCAAGCAGTAGGCAACCGGTACTTTGGATCCTTTTTATTTGTAGGCTGGTAAGCATAGAATAACCTAACCAAACTACTGGCTTAAGCGTAAGCTGACTAATCTTTAACGCGAAGGGTGAACAATTGAGAAACCGAGATACATACAGTAGGCCTATACCAGACTAACTGCCGGGATCTGCAGAGCCTACTGTTATTCGCAATGTTTGTGCCAAAGAAAAAGGATACAAGTACCGGTACAAGTATATATATTATATAGTCTAGAGAATATCTTCCCAGTAGCTCAACTGCTGAAACCGGTATGCTTTGCTACAAAGGAGCTTTTTCTTACAGCTAACGATAGGCCTAAGCAGAGTGCCTACTGCAGGCTAATACTGCTGTGGGCTTATTAGCATATTATTAGCGCGTAAGCTAGGTAGTAAAGCTCTCAACTTAACTTAAAAGCCAAACATGGCCTAAGAAGACAGCCTACTGTACGCTATCAGTGCATCATTAACGTGTAGTAGGTTAATAATCTCTGAACTTCATTGGGATGCAGCAGCTGTTGAAATAGCCTTCCTCAGTTTTCTGCTAGCCTTTTGCCTGCTGTCTGCATATGCCACGCTATTCCTCCTTTGGTACTAGTAGGTACCGGTACTTGAATTCTTCCGTTTGCTAAATTGCTTTTGATGTAATAATACTCTTAAACTACAGCATAATGATACTCTTAAATTAAAGTTTTGTTGAACTTGTACTGTGACGAAATAAATCGGCAGAACCACCGCTCCTGAAGCTTTAACACAACACAGCCTGGCATGTTATTACTATTTTTGTGCGCATAATAGAAGTAGTAGAAAGACAAACGGGATATTTAATATTCATCCGCTCCAATAGCGTTAGTTTCTACAAGGTGCAATGCGCTATTTTTGCCAAACAGTTTTCCAACCTCATTCTATACTAGCACACATTTTTCCCGGTCGGGAAATGCCAATACGAAATTCCCGACTTTTCCCGATCGTGGGAACCCTGTCAGTAGCACAACAACATCTCAAAACACAAGGAGAATCACAAACAGTTAAATTCTATGCAATATTATTTCCGAGCTGTGCGAAGTTTTAATACAAAAACTCACTTTATCTCGACCAATCTCGGAAGGGGATGCATCACGATCATCTGCTTCTTGGCTTTGGTCATCAATTGTGAAGTAAGCACAAACTGCCCTGCAACCTATATCATCAAAAAAATACAAAAAAACAACATAACTACCTGGTTACAGTGATTCCACTACGTACTTTGAACACCAGTGCCTTTTTAATATTAGAATTAAGGTGGAAAAATGTTATTCAGGGCCAAAGTGCAGCAAATTACTTGAAGCAACAACAAAAAAGCCAACTCAAAACTTACAATGCCGTTTCGAAACCTGATATCGTGGGCAAACTAAAGTGAAGACGAAAAAAAGCTTTTGAACCAAGTTTTCAGGCTTACATCATGCAATGACCGACAAAAAGTGAGCAATAATACGCTGTTTTAGAGGAAGCAACAATCTTTATGGGGTGAGAAAAACCGCTGCAGTAATTATGGTCTATGCGCAATTGCTCATAGCTACATTGTGCAATGTTCAGTTGATATTATAAACACTAACACAGTCAACACTTGCCAATACCAAAAAAAATAGCTGAACGAAGTGAATTTCGCAAAAATAATTGATCATGGGTGGTGCAAAACAACCTCCTTTAACGATGATTAACACTGTTACTTACGGATTTTTCGTAATCCTCCAACGAATCAAACCTTTCTCTTTGTATCCTGGTCATGTACAGCACGTCCGTGTCCGGTAGAGCTTCTTCGATTGATGAAAATTTCTTCTGTAAAAATAACATGGAGTTGAATAAACAATGTTGCTAACGCGATAACTCGTAAAAACATCTGTGCTGCCTACAACAAACACACAACGCGAGATTACAGTGGGACATACAACTCGTTAAACGCTCAAATGCAATGCGGCTACACCAGCGAACCCTGATCGCAGAATGTGATTTAACCAGCACTCCAACAAGATTATGCTACGGCCTGAATTAAAGCAAAATCTTTTTGTTTCAAAAAACGTATCCAGGCGGGAAGGTGAAGAGGACATGTTGCAAAAACTGATACATCTTAACTATATCACCACTGGAGGCCATGAACGCCTGAATACCATGTTGCCTCGCAATTTCAGAGACTTTTTTTTCTGAAAAATAGCCATTTAAAACCATTTAAATAATCACTCTGCCCGTTTTGGCCCCTTCCTTGCTTTCCGGTCAAGTCCACAAAAACTTAAAACGCTTTCATATTTTAGCTAAACTTTTAAGTGACTTCGCTAAGATGGGGGCTTCAGGCCCCTCTGAGTCATGTCCCTGGATTTGGTGTATCTTTACAACAGAGCATCAATCTCAAAAGCCTGTTGCAAAAAAGTTCTAACAAAACACCTTTACCTGATGTATTCCTTGCGCCTTTACATAATCAACCACATCCTGAGGCATTTCAAGACCATCGGGACTGACGTAACGTAAATTAACACGATACAAAGTCAAGAGCCGGGCCAGAGAGTGGACTGTGCGTCCATGCTTCAAGTCGCCAACCATTGTGATCTGAAAATAATCTCAGCATTGTTCAATAAAGTTTAAATCAGTTAACAATCGAGCTTGAGAATGAAATAATCATGAGCTAACAAATATGATCGTAAGAACACATTTCTAAAACATGGGCATTTCAATCTCAAAAGTTCTTCCCTTCTACAAACAAATGGCAAATTTTTTAACCCCGTAAATTTATTTTTTGAACGAAAAACTTTCCGAAATAACATTTTGCCGCCTTCGATTCAATTCAACATCTTTTAAAGCAGGGGTCGGCAACCTTTTGATGCTGCCGGGCCAAAATCAAGCTCAATATTGGCCGCGGGCCATAAATAAGGTACATCTGGATGAAAAAAGACACAAAAATATTTATGTTGTCACGTCAAGTCAACGACACTGTTGATGTTGTGTTTGTTATTGAAAGTTTAGGTAAGTTAAGAAGTCAAAAATATAACTTAACCATTACCACTCGTGAAGAAATGAAAATGCACAAGAACATTCATCTACTGTTACTGTCATAACTTTAAGAAGGTGTTTGATCTGAAAGTTTATAAAAGTCACGGACGCCAAAAAGATAAACACAAACTCAAGAAGAAATTAAAAAGCACAAAAACTTCATTTATTGTCAAAACGTCGATGAGATGCGCAGGCGCGTAGCCAGAAATTCGCAATGGGGGGGCTGCTTTAGGGTCTGGAGCCCCAAGCCGCCGGAGACTAATGGGGGTCTGGAGGGGAAGCCCCCAGCCGCGGGAGGCACATGGGTCTGGAGGCGGAGCCCCCAGCGCTCGAAAATTTCGCATCTTTTGCAAAAATAACTTAATTTTAGTGCTATTTTGATGAAAAAAATAATGCTTTTAAAACGTGGCAGAGAAATTGGCAGTGTAAACATGATTAGACTGGTTGCATAAATGAGCTATTTGGGAGGTAGTTAATGGTACAATTTTAGTTCCTTTATTTAGATGCTGGTAAATTATAAACTCGTGTAGTTCAATAAAACTCACAATCTATTTCGTCAACAGTTTATAGAAGAAAATAATCGGGGCGGGGGTGGGGGAGGGGGGCTAATGAAGAGATCTGAGCGGAATGATTGGTAACTAACTAATACTGGATAGTCCCCCTCCTACTCCTAAGTTTGTAGTATATTTGTTGATGACATCTATGTTTAGCATTTTCACACTAGCGATCAAATTTGATGGCTTATTTTTGGCTATTTTTCAAAGTTTTCTTTTATTTTGGAGTTGTACTATCACAAATTAGCCCTCCCTGAATATATGTTTAAAAAGATGTTTAAATCACTATTTAGTCCATTCGAGTGCATACAGCAGTCTCAAAAGTGCTAAAAACGTGTTTTTTTCTCATTCTGCATTTTGGTCGACTTGCCAATGGGGTGGGAGGGGGCTGTAGCCCCCTCCCCCCTGGCTACGCTACTGGAGATGCTTGATGTTGTTTTTGGTCTGCAAGTTTACCAAGGATTGGTTTTAAATTGGAAGAGGCCAGAAGCATAACATCTTGCAAGTGGCCGTCATTAGGCCGTTTCCTTATTGTTTTTGGTGATTTTCATTGACGAAAACAGCTGTTCGCGCTCATAAGTGCTGACAAACATTACTTGTGCTACTCTGTAGCTAGCAAGAGCATTATTTTCCGGTTTAGTCCTTTTTTTTGGAATGTAGAAACTCTGCTTTTTCAGACTTTGTTTTGGTCGATCAAGTTTATTTTTTCTTGCTTTGACCCACAAGCTCAGAATAACTTTTGTGTTTTGATTAATAATGACGCGTCATATTGTATTCTTTATTGACAGCAACAAATTAGTTGCAAATCAAACAAGTAGATCTTCCAAGGTGATTTACAAAAAAAGAAATTGTTTTCCCACTCTTGCTTAAAAGCTTTGAATTCCTCATCAACTTTTTTACGTTTTGATAACACTTTAAGATTGCTAAAATAAATTACAAAAGCAATGTTTTCTAGCTATTAACTAAAAACAAAACAGAAATTCAGTTATTATTAAAGCAAACTGCTAAGTGGCAAACAAATATGACATTGGAAAGCATTTAACTGCAATTCCTGCAAAAACCTTCGCTTTCCCTGTTTTCCTAGGTTAAGGAGTGAACTGCGAAGTGCTTGATGCATGACTAAAATTCTTTTTTCTTTTTCCGCCAGTCTTCAACAGAATAAAACACGGAAATGCTTACAGTCAAACTATTGCGTCATGCAATCGTTTAGAAGCGTGGCTTTAGCGTTTCAGTTCAATTAAATAGTGATCGCAAAACGTTTGTTTGTTGCGCTAGTTGTCATCATGACGTAAAGAGGTGGCGGGCCGGATAAATACATAATTTCCAAAAAAGGCCGCGGGCCGGATAAAATGTGTCGGCGGGCCGGATTTGGCCCGCAGGCCGCAGGTTGCCGACCCCTGTTTTAAAGCTTCTTACCGTCTTGTCGTTCACAGTTCCCAACTCTTCTCGTATCGTAAAAACATCTAGCAACGCCTGGGTGGGATGTTCTCCATCTCCGTCTCCCGCGCTTATGATTGGACAGTGGCAATGTTCGGCTGCTTGCGTCATTGCACCTGGCTGCGGATGACGTAACACGATGACGTCAGAAAAGAGAGATATGACGCGAATCGAATCTAAAACGAGTCCAAAGTCATTTCCACAAACTCTATCGAACGATATTGTATTAGGAACCAAATAAACCAGAACAGGCTGTGTTACAAAACTTCCAACTTTATAAAACAATACACTCGAGTTTGATTCCAAGCCGGATCAAACCAAAGACTGGTTTTCATAACTTTTCAGTTTAACGTTCAGCAATTAAAGAGATAATGTGAAGCCTCCAATGTGTAAGGTATACAGGTGGGCAAGTGGAAACTTGGCTCGAAGACCGTAAAATCACTTCAATATCTTCTGTTTAAAGCTTTGAAACTAAAAATGTGGTAACAATTTTCATATGTAAAAAACCGAACAATCTTATGTTAAAGTTTCAACCCTCGACTCAGCACGTGACCCCGCACTCGAGTTAAGCAACTTCGTCAACAAATGACTCGAGCTGCTTGCCGCCATGCTACGTAGTCTCTAGTTGTTTTGTAACAATCAGTGTATGTAGGTGTAGGTTCTTTAAGCAATAGCAGCCCAGGAGTGGATCACTATCAAAATAATCTTAAGTGCACTTATGCTTTTAGATATCGACACATTTGATTGTAAACCCTAACATTATCACAAGTATTAAGTTGACATCATTTGTACTCATCATTCTAGCGTAAAATTAATTTAAACACGTCAAAAATGAATGGAAAACGTTAAAAAAACTCTCTAACCTCCGAGGGATTCTCCCTTCTGTGCGGATGAATTTTGTTCGTCCACATTGACAACGGAGCCTCCGAGTTTGCACATTGCAGCTTGGAAAGAACACTTAGTACGCGTGCTAACTTCATAAAACACAGTGTGCAAAACCTTTCCCTGAAACAAAACGGAATGTATTGTATAGTGCGCAAATGTCAATAAGCATACTGTTAGATAATTAAACATCGCGTTGCTTGATCTGCAAAAAAATTTGCAGTTTTCCATATATCTGATGTCACGAAAGTTCGAAACGGAGAGTTACCTTATGGTACGGAGTGAAACGGATTGAATATATTTTCGTGGACAAGGGAAATTGTTGAAAAGGTTTGGGGGCAACTCTTAATCACCTCAAGTAGTTCTTATTTTTGAATAATACCGATCTCGAACAGCATCTCTTCAAACAACTGAGCTATCGCAGGTACTGCAATCCTCGCTTATGGAAAGCCAACACCAGTTACGCCTTCAAATAAACCGTACAGTACCTTCAAAATGTCGTCCAGTGCCTTTCCATGAATGGCAGCTAATCGTAGGTCGTGAGCGAGCGTGAAAAGCTGATGGAGTTGCTCCCGAGTGAAAAAACTCACAGTCAGAACATCCTTTCCAGTCAGTCCCAACTGGGCAAGCGACACCCTACTCGAGACCGGGATTTCTGTAGGGGCCTGAGCTACTTGAACCGCCTCAAAGGATAACGATTGCAACGGGGCTCCAAGCGTAGGACTTAATGGCGCAAGAGAAGAAAGCAAGCTAGCAGGAGTGGATTCAGCATGGGAGGACACAGTTGCGGAAGCAGTGGCGCGGATGTCTCTGCCAAATCCATCGTCAACCAAAACCTGGAAAAGAAGTTGAAAATAGCCTGCACTGGAATGCTTGAACCCGAAATTTAGAATGTAACCAGTAGGTTGTGATTTGTTTGTTCTCTGACTAACATTTATCAGATTTTTATATCCAAGGTTAAGTTTTGATTGTTTCTAAAATTACGAGCTTAGATACCTTGCTTTGAGATAGTTGATCTCCAAATTTAAAGCACACTGTTCGAAACAAATGGTCCGATCGACTTAATTTGCAAACACAACATTGAAACACCTACCTTTCCGTCAATATAGGCCAATTCTCCACGTAAAATTACGCGAGTGACGCATCCAGTGACATTTCGGCCTGCAAACGGAGTCCATTGCGCTTTAGAAAACTTCGGAGCATCTGGAATTACCCATGACTTGGACATATCCACTTCAATGTAGGTCTCATGATCAGAGGTAGGTGGGATTCCAAATATCCGACAAGGATTCGTGTAAAGTCGCTTCACAACGTCCTGGAAAAAGATTTCAAGTTGTTTCATTGCAAAGCTAATAAATAGAGACAGAAAACCTTTGCCATAACTAATAATACAGGGTGTTCATGAAGTCCTGATACAAATTCAAAAATTTTTTATGAAGTTAATTCTCAAAATATCTTAACCAGGTTGGTTTTACTTTAATCAGTGCTGCTTAAACTTTATATTTAAAATAAAATTTTGTGTTGCAAATGTGATTTCTAAGTGTTTTATGAATGTGTTAAATAAACCCTTGTTTATGGCTACTCCTCAAGAGAGGGCACAATTGTGTATCCTGGTTCATTGAAACAAAATTGGACGTTCAGACTCAGCAAAGATACAGGACTAAGTACGGAAAAGATCCACCATCACGTTCTTCAATTTGTCAATGGTGCGAGAAATTTAAGGAGACAGGGTCGGTGTTGTGCAGTGAGAAGTTCTTCATCCTCAGAAATTCGTTGCAGCATGTTATCTGTAAACTCTTTTTGTTTTGGCTTGTCATTTGGCTGAAGTCTCTGTAACATTTGCACTTTGTAAGCATACAATTGTAATCTTTTGTGTAGAACCTTGTGCACTGTTGTAAGTGGTAATTCCAATTCTCTAGCAGCAGTACGGATGAACTTCACAGGAGAATGACTTGTCTTACACTCTCGAAGTTTTCCGCAGATGTTCTTGGTCGCCCACTTTTCACTGTATCCAACACTGACCCTGTCTCCATAAATTTCTCGCACCATTGACAAATTGAAGAACGTGATGGTGGATCTTTTCCGTACTTAGTCCTGTATCTTCGCTGAGTCTGAACGTCCAATTTTGTTTCAATGAACCAGGATACACATTGTGCCCTCTCTTGAGGTGTAGCCATAAACAAGGGTTTATTAAATACATTCACAAAACACATAAAAATCACATTTGCAACACAATATTTTATTTTAAATAAAAAGTTTAAGCAGCACTGATTAAAATAAAACCAACCTGGTTAAGATATTTTGAGAATTGGCTTCATAAAAAAATTTTGAAATTGTATCCGGACTTTATGAACACCCTGTATAACGTTCATTCCTTTAACTAATTTTGCCAATCCGTCAAATTGGAAAAAAACAGAATATTTTTGAAATGGATTTTGAAACAAACGTGCTTTTTCGCTCCAGTAAAAGCCTATTTAGTATTCAACACTTAAAAAAAGTTTATTACAGATAGCGAAAGTCTTAAAATTGCGGTTAAAGAGTACCCAATCAGCAGTGCCAGAGCCGTCTGTGAGGCTCACTATTTGACTAGTGTAAAAATAGCCGTTTTGTTTCTCTATTTAACACTTACCAAGCAACCAAGGTCCAAACCTAGATAAGCACAAGCCATTTGCAAGAAATAAACACAAAGCACAAAAAAAACAATTCAATTTTTTTACCTCTAAAGTCAACTTTCGCTCTGATACAGCCGTCAAAAGAAGAGGAAGCATGGTCTCCAATCCTGGAAATCCTGGTGGAGGACGATCGCTGGATTTTTCGGCAGTGGTGTGAGGAGCTAAATGAAATTTGATGGTGATAAAAATAAAATTACCCGTAAGCATCTTTCCTAGCAAGCATGGTAAAGCAGATTATGAGATTGTAGAGCTTTGTACACCACAGTCCCGATTTTAACACTTGTATTTGATAACTACTTGAGGAAAAGTTGGCAACTCTTGGTTCGATCTGCTCGACACACGAGATTCTAATACCAGAGTTCTAGCACCTAAAAAGTCGCTACTCGCGAGTTCTAAGCTTTAATACTAAACCAGTTCATTTCAAACGCAAGAAGACACAAAGAACAACTTAGCGTATTTATAAGAATACTATTAGTGGTACACAGGTAAAAGCAAAAATTTAGCCGCAATAACTCACCGTGATCAGTCGCAAAGCAATCGACATATTCAAGGTTTTCCCACAAAGCTTCTTGGTCAACTTTGGTTGCCAGCATCGGTTTGACCTGTCCGTATCCTTGCCCAATCGTGCTCAAGTCATCTTCAGTCAAGAAAAGATGGTGAGGAGCAACTTCACAAGTGACAGGCAAATCCCGTGCTTTGGCATCTCGAATTAGAACAATCTAAATCCATCAAAGTGGCTGCGTCGGGAAAGAAAACTTACGGGCCGCATTACAAGAATGAAGTGGGAGTCAAATTGAAAGTGCTAATGAAAACTTAAAAGCGATTGCAGCAGGACTGGAAAATTGGAAACATAACCCAAGTAGGACAAAAGTACTGTAGATTGTAGCAGCGCAGCCTGGATAAAATTGCTCTCTAATTTTATTAAATTATCACTTCGTCAGATTTGGTTCAAGTTCACTGCTGCGGTACGAACCTTAATCAAATAGCTCATTTTATTCACCATATTAACTGTTATCAACAAGATGGCATAGATGGTTCCTATAAATAACTTGGAATCAGTAAGTCGTAACCCAACACTTTTGCAACCTTTTATTAGTTTAGATGACTCACCAAAAATTGCGCGAAAAATTCACAATAATTTTAGCCTTCTACAAAATTTTCGAAATGTTTGTAAAATTTTACACGTTTAGGAACACAAAAATCTGAACTAGGAAGTTCGAAAAATAAAATATATATCGAGAATATTATACCTCTTCTTTTCTAGCAACGTGGCAAAAATGGACGGGCCTGGAATACTTCTCAACAAAATGAAGCACAGCAGCAAGAGTCTGTCGCTCAGCATGAACGCATAAAGGAGCAGTCTTCGGCCAGTGTTGAAAATGCTGAAAACCAAACATGCTGATTGTATGCTGCAAATCCATTATCACCAACTCAAGCAAACTTTGTCTCCGCTTGTACGCAAAGTCTATACTTTTGTTATTCGACATCTTTGCTTAGAGTAACAATTTAATTACCGAGGTAATTAAAATTTTAAATTTTAATTAAAAACGTAGATTTTAAATTTAAATGTTAAATTTAAATGGTAATTAAATTAAATTTAAATGGTAATTTAAATTTAAATGGTAAAAACGTAGATTTTAAATGTTAAAATAGTCTCACACTAGTATAATAAGCATTTAGCACTATATGCTTTGAGACCCTATCTTTCATCCAACCAGTATGCTCTCTGTTTGCTGCCAACCAACGAACAAGCCCCAAAACGGCAGCCTGTATAGTGATTGAGAACTACAATACTGGCACATACTCATTACTCGTATCATGCGTTGATAATTTGTGAAAATACTCAGCTGCTTTTTGACGCAAATAGTTCGTAATGACGTAAGCCATTATTTTTAGCACATTTTGATGAGTGGTCAGTTTGATTGGTGGATCGCGAACTGGCCACCCTAACGTTGGTGGTCAGCAGGTTCACGGTTAGTTTACGACGCAACTGGACTTGATTCGCCGGAATAGGTTCTGAAAAGTCTACATATGAAATCGCAAATAATTCAATCCTTACTTCCATCCAGAGAGTCATGTCATCCAGCTTCAAGGTAGTATAGGTGTCGTTGAGGTACATTTTTAATCCAGCAGCGCGAGGGCTAAGCGGTGGAATGGTAGCAGCGTTGCTTGCAGCAGCTCCGACGTAAACAGCAAAGTCGCATTTCGCTTTCGATTGAGCAAGCTGTGAAAATAGGACGTAATTGTTCATCAGAGTTAGCAAAGAATGCAAAAGTAATGATCAGAATAAACCCAATCGCAGGAAATGCAAGCATTAAGGTCACAAAATATGGCGACACGAGCACGAAAATATGACGACTCATAGCGTATTTACTAGTCAACTTCTCAAACCCGGTTCTTGGTTCCAGAACCTACAGTGTCGTCTTGTCAAAAATGGACTAAACTATGGGAACTTGCTATTTAAAGAGTGTATATGCTATCAAAAGAACATCACAGGCATATAAAGCTTTAAACTCTTTGTTTGGCAAGGTTCGTTCGTAATTTGGCACTTTTTTGACACAACTCAACAATAAGCCGGCGCCGGAAGTGGAATACTGGGCATGTAAAGATGGCTTTCGTTATTGCGGGACTTCTATTTTTCAGTCAAATAACTTATTGTTGATTCTAAACAAAGTTTGTAAAATTTACCTACCTTCATTGTCAATTCAAAGGTTTCCTCGTCCGTCACAGCAGGGGAGGTGTTGGGCATTGCAAAGATGGTGGTGATACCTCCAGCCAAGGCGGCGGCCGTGCAAGTGGACCAGTCTTCTTTGTGGGTGGCGCCAGGTTCGCGAACGTGAACGTGGACATCGATAAGCCCTGGAAAAAACAAATTGTCCCCACCTGTTTAATTTGTCACAGTACTTTTTTCTGGTAAGACCCTATTTCTAATCTACTGTCTTTTCTGTCAAATTTCTTAATTACAAACTGAAAATAATACCAGCATGATTGCTTTGCCATTGATTCCACAAAACATCAGTACTACTAGCAGTAACCGGCGAAACAAATTCAACATCAATCACAAATTAAAATAGTAATACGAATCTATGAGAGAAATGACATTTTATTGAGTAAAAAATGAGGAATGGCTTTCAACATGACCCACAACAACGTATGAAATCCAAATACTTTTTAATCACATATAATCAAACAGATAACTTTTTTAGACAAAAAAAGGAATCACAACAAAGAAATTTACTGAGGGTAAAGCAAAAATGTTTTTGAGGTACCTACACCTATAAACAGCAGCTCGAAAGGTGTATTAACACAAGAAAAGAAACATCTAGCTAGAGTAGGTGACGAGAGGAGATATTCCTAGAAAACACAGGTGTACCACACTGCTATACTTTATGCGAGACTATCATGACAGACATGTGGTGTATGTATCTAATGGGGTGGTTCATTTATTTTTGACTTCTTCACTAGAGAAGAAATGCTGAACATACCTGGCAGTTTGACTAATGTTTGTGACGTAATGCAATCAATATGAGGGTGTAATTTGGGAGGGTTGCAGTGCAATTTACGGAAAGCCTGAAAAGCGCAGCTGGTTACAAAAGGTAAAACACATTGTCGAAGTTTTACCGATCAAACAGCATTGCGTTTACCAATCGACATGGATGAAACTGTACATCTCTTGCTACTCTTAGTTAACAATCGACGCATTAGAGCTACGCAGAGGATCATAAAATATGTACGAAACAAAAACAAAAAACGTTTATTCTTAAATCGACTTTTCTTGGGTAAAAAATACATACATATAAACATCTTTTGTTACATCAAGTATACTTCTGGAATATTTAATGCAAAAGTACTTCAGTACTATTTATTATTGTTAACGCATCTACACCTTACTGGAACAGTTATTGTACCTCTACAAAGAGCTTGGCACATTTCACATCAGTGATGAGGGGGACTTGCAGTTCGATAGCTAGTCGACGGAACTTGTGACCTTTCGTTCGCAGCGATCTCATCGATGCGCGCCTGCCTGAGCTCCCGCTACGGCTGCGGCCCCCGCTCCTCATAGGCAAGTTGATGGCCAAACCAATCGCTTTTTCCTTCAAGTAATCCATGATAGATTCCGGTTTCTGATTCGTTTCAGAGTTTTTGACTTTTTCATCCGACTCGGATGACCAAGGCACATAGTTGACCTAAATCATTAAATTAGATAATTATTAAAAAAAAAAGGTAAATTTAGATGGCAAAAAATTGTATACATTGCTTTGATGTTGAGGTAATTATATTTAAGTTCCAAGAGTCTTAGCTTAACTAAGACATCAAAAAACGATGGCGCATCATTTGATTGAGACAACATAAACCATCATCATCGCAGGATCTGTTGCTTTATTCAATTAAACATAAGAGCAAGCGAAAGCACAAACCAATTTAGAGAACGAAGACCCTCAAGCGTTGAATAAGTGATGAGTACAAAATCTAGCAGAAATATTACCTTGATTCCATGAGCTGCGTAGAAGTCGGCAGTTCCCCTCGTACCGTGCAGGACAATTTCAAGACTTTGTAGAGTTCGCACTGAAGGCAGAAGCTCAGATTTGTGCTGAAAACAAAACTACTTATCACCATCAGGACAAAATTACGAGTTGGGGGTTCAAGTATGTGTCGAAGCAGACCAACTATGTTGAAAAGGATTCAACACTTTTCAAACTATTGACATTTAGCATTAAAATAGAAAGTGAGCCTTCAATTTGAGCGGTGGATAGAACTCAAATGGACTCAAAAACTTCGCTGTCTTCTAGTCAAGGCAACTTGGGTAAACGCGATTAGAACATTCTTAAAAGTCAATGCAATATGTTGCGTTATATAATTATAAACATTTTTGTGTTTGAGATCCAGAAAAGTTACATTCCTTTTTTCGCATTGGTTTCAAAGACATAGATAGGTATGTTTTATGCACATCGCTTAAGTGTAATCAAAATGGATTTTACGTACCCCTAACAAACAATATTAAATTCAGTCAAATCCATAAAATAACTTAACAAAACACCTACATTATAGCTTCCGATAGACAAAAGAACGTCTTTTTGGGCTAATTTAAAACCAGTACTGAGCAGTGCCTTCATATACGCGTCATATCTGTTCTCACCAAAGCAGGCCACCTCTCCTTTAAATTTAGGTATATTCGTTAACAATGTTATTAAAGTTAAAGCGAGTAATTCGACACAATGAATATTAACGCGTAACGAATCCAATACACAACTATGACATCGTTTTGCAACTTACCAAGGGCCCCACAAAAATCGTAGCGTTCCATGGCAAAAATCGTGATGTGTTACTCTCTTTGTTACAACTTTTCGAAAATTATTACGTTACTATTCCAGTTAACAATGCCATTCAAAATGAATGGCAATAAAACAAAAACTGACCAGAGTGTAAATATTTTTGAAAGCAAAACCAAGTTACGTCATAATTAGATAAGAAAGAATTGAAATACCTGTCGAGGCCATTTCGACACCAAGCATCACATCGGCGCCACCTAGCCGAGAAAAGGAAAACTGCGGTACCTAAAACAAAAGCAACTAGTCAATGACCACCACAATTAGTATGACCCAACAGTTCCCGTATGGGCTCTTCACTGTCTTCAGAGGACTAAAATTTAATCCAGTCTTATTCAAATTGAATCCTATTCAAAGCAAAAGCAATGTAGTAATATGTTAGGCCATTGAAAACGAAGCAAAATAATGTAATAACTAGCTAAGCTGTAGTTGAACATGCTGTTCCATAGCTCAAATCAATAATGATTCTTCATTGATGTTGAGAGCGAACTGGCGCGATAAAAGATTGTAGCCAGCATACTATACCGGAAAACCCTGCAAATACAGTTATTCTCACTTAGCCCTTAGCAAAAATTACTTACCAACTATTTTCCAAAAAAAATACCACCGAGAACATACAGTAACACCTTTTTAGATTAGAACAATCAGCTAACCTCATAAAAAAGCATGTTAAGACAGATCCGCTTCGATCAATATCAAGCCCCTCAGTTAGGCTAGTTGAGGCGGTGTATCGATTATTTAACAGTTGATAAGGTTAACGCCAATACCTTCACGCCTACTCTAGTTCCTTGTCCAGACAGCAATAGCGTCGACTTATACGAGTCCATTCCGGTCGGCACACGACTGACAAGCTCGGATGGCAAAGCGTTGGCGAGATCCAACGGCAACTTCATAATGCACCTCGTTGCCAAGGCAACCAAGTTACAGTTGAGTGTCTTCGATACGAACGGAAACGATCGCGAAGTTCGGACGTTGCACTCGATCACTTTCAGTTCGTTTTCCTGAAATTTAGTAAGCATCGAGAATTTCCAAATTGAAAATTCTAAACATTGGAAATTTTATCAAGCATAAACAGCTTAACATTAACCAAAAAACAGTGTTTGAAACAGGGATGTGAAAGCGGAAGCGGTAAAAGGGTACCGCTTCCGTCAAAGACTTTGGTCTTTCATATCAAACGTCAAAAACTTGAAGGTGGTGCAGTTTTTTTGCAAAATATATGATAAAATTTTTAGTTTAAGGAACCAACATTTGCTAAGAAGCCTTTTAAAAAGTTTGTGGTTCACCAGATCTGGGGCCAGCCTCCACCCCTATCAATTCAAAGATGAAACATGCAGCTCACCAACTTATTTACAAATCTAGGAGTGTTTAACATTTCGCTGCTTCAGCCTTAAGATTTTGAAAATACTCTCAAAAATTTTAAAGGCTTTTCCCACGTTTAAAAAAAAGTTTAGGGACATAACATAGCATTCACTGATTAATATAAATAAAGTTTCCAGTTCTAGCATTTAATTTTTCTCACTGCGACAATGTAATATTCTTTAAAAAGTAGACAGGGGAAAGCATCATAATGTCTCTTAAACAAAGTATAATATTACACAACTTTTGAACATGATATGTTATATAATTCATGTCTTACCAATGATAAAAATCGACTATTGGCTTTCGGAAGCGTCAAATCAATAAATTGATTTATTGATGCGTATTTGTTCTCAACTCACGAGGGAGCGACAAAGGCGTTTTTATTTTTTGGACGAATTGTCCTTACATTATAAATTTCCACGCGTCACATCGATAGAATTTACAAAATCAAACATCATCAACGCTTACAGCAAAATACATTAATTTTTCACTTTGCCAAGTCTAAAGCGGCAATCGCTAAAGGATTAGTTTCACTCTCCAGTGTTTCCTATAAGCACAAAAAAGTGCGCCAACTGCGAAATTTTTTCCGGCGTTTTTGCACAAATACGGCGCTACGGTGTATTTGATTCGCAAAATTAAGCCGTTTTCTATTTTAGCCAATTGAGGTTTACGACATTACGGCGTTTTTATTTCCCATCAGCTGCAGATGCGGTTTTTGGCGAGACGAGCTTTTTCTGTCAATTTAAATGGAGATCTAACACGAAACTCCAAGAAAAATTGCGGGGTCCCGCCTGATGACCTTCTTTTTTGAAAACGACACAAATTCGTAGAAAATTAGCTGTCTTCGGCCCGATGACCTTTTTTCTTTTTTGGAGATCACTATAAAAGCCGAAGAAAATGTGACCTTTTCTTTGATTAGCTCCGGCATTTTTATGAAGACTTCAAGACTTTTTCCGGCAATAACTCAGAAGGTGAAAAGTTAGAGGGAACACTGTCACTCTCTTAACTTTCTCGTATACTGTATAGCACCGTCGAAACAACTAACACGATAATCAAATCAAATTCCGCAAACCCAGTCTTAAAAAGCAACCATCAGTTGGTTTCTGATGTGGACTCAAAGAAGCACATTGAAAAATACCTTGGCAATTAGCTGAAGATTGAACGGGCCATTCACTTTCAGCTGCCCACCGATTTTGCAGACTATTGTGATGATTCTTTCGATGGTTTGGTCGTTCAAATCTTGCGGTGGGGTGACTAGCGTAGCGTCTCCAGAATGTACCCCTGAAACACGCATTGAAATCTATTTTCGCGTAAAAACTGCAAGTAGCTAAATTACGGATGCTCTTAAACAATTCTCTTAAATAATGCAGTAAGTAATCAATGTGCAGTACACTCTATAGCCGGCTCAGAGTGTTCCAACTTATTTCGAAAATGGCCACAAGAGTTTGCCTAAGTCCGAGTGCTTTGATATACTAATTTTGCAATCTCATGTGGTTTTGCTCCAACACTAGTTAATGCTACCATTAAAACTTAAAACCGGCCAGTTGGTCGAGTGGTAACGTGTTCGATCTGGAGTAGGATGTCTGAGGTTCAAATCGGAAACAGAGTTGCCAACAGGTAGCCAGTAGCGACCGCTGCGACATTCGAAAGGAGCTGCGCTGCCCGCGGGCACGAAACGAAAATGGGCCCCGAAAACCTGTTATACGATAACGCTTTGGCGTAATACAGCGCGAACAACAAACGGTTAATTTGGATTAAAGCTCGATCTTAATCAAATAAAATTCGAGCCCGTTTGATTAAAAATAATGATATATTTGAAGTGATTTTACATTACTATTAAAAAAGATCACTGAAAGTGTAACTACACTGTGCAGTGACCACTAAAACTTTTGCGCCAAATGACAAATGAATTACGATATTACTCCAGTTACGTGATTTTGATTTTACTCCTTCTAGCACTAATTTAAAAATGCAAAAAAAGTTTTATTTGGTGTCACAAACGTGAAGCAGATAAGCCAACAGCGTAATTAATCTCGCCATAGCAGTTTTTATTAAAAATTATGAAAATATTACTGATCATAACGAACTGCAACAAAATTACAGTCGCGCTTAGAAACATTCTACCAAATACGTCACAGAAACGGTTGCAAACCATAATAACGCTGATATTTTTGTTTTTATCTTTAAAAGTAAAGAGTCAAAAAATTTTTATTGCTTTTATTTAGCTGGCAGTTTGGCTTAAGACATCAGAAAATTGCCTAATCTAATATGTGCATTCGATGAATTATAATTTAGGAAATTTACTAGATTAGTAGGATTGTAGAGCGTAGGTAGACTACCTAAAGAAGTGGAACTACAAAGCTAAAGAAAAACAAACTTAGCAGGTGTGGCTTTCGGAAAAGTTGAAACGGTTGTCCAATCGTCTATTATACGCATTTGAAAGCATTGACGTAATAAGGGACGTGGGTGGGGGGGAGTGGGGGCTGAAGTTCCTCTTTCCTTAGTCAGGTGACTTAAAATTAGGCAAATATGCATGCTTTGTAAACGTCACCGGAAAGGAGATTGAAGAGGCGCACTGATATAATTCTGTTGAAGGGCTTCCAAATCTTAGCAATTAGTTCGTTCAAATGGCTGTACGTACAGTGCACAAATGTCATCCAAATGGGGTTAAAATGGCTATTTAAAAAAAAAATTCTGTCACCGCCTCAGACCTTTCAAACTCCTTCGATTGGTGAAACGCAGACAAACTTTAGCTTTGAGTTCAAGCCTCCCTCTTAGCAAAATACTGGTCACGAGCCTGGTTCAAAGGAGTCTGCTTTGTAACAAAGAACATTATTATTTAAAAAAATAAAATTTGTTTGGATAAGTTTAATCCTACGCTAGAGTTTCCCATAGCAATTAATATTCAAACCATTACAATTGCAGTCCGACGCTAACGTTTATTTTTGAGAGTATTTTCTATTGTTTCTTTAAAGTATACACTAGCGTAAAAAGCAAAAAAATCCCAGTAAGTTATCGAGGTTGCCAAAAAAAAGACCAGTTGCTTTGAGAAACTAGCTAAAGAAATTAAACGTATAAAAAAACAAACTACAACATCACAATACATCGTTTTAGGGTAGCAAATTTCAGGAAACCTTTATTATTACAGATAATATATTATAAACAGCCAAGTCTTATTACAGATTCAAGTTGGTATATATTACAAGCACTTTGCACAATTGTAGCAAACGTAATTAGCCCAAGGTGTTTCAGGTTAAACGTATTTGACATAGCCTATAGGAAGTTTTTGGTTCAAATAGAACTATCGATATCACAGCATTTGATATAACCAAATCCCAAAATATCTGTTAGTAGCCAACTTAGCAGTACGATAATGGTCGCCTACATTTGGTCAGGTCTTGTCCAGTGAAAATGAAAGCACCAGTCCATCACAGTAGCAAAAACAGGGGGTTAAGGGGGCTTCAGCATCTACTAAGCCAAACCACTGAGAAAATTTAACTCAAAATACAGGTGTCACGTTTTGGTCTTCATCTGTAAGTAAAAAGAAGTGAAGGGGCTGGGCATTTTAATTCTTGTAAATACCATTACCGATTTTTGCAATTTAGTTCTTTCAAATGGTTCTAAAAAAGCAAATGGCGTTAAAACGGCTATTTTTTTCCAATTCCAAAAACGATAAAATGGCTATATTTTTCCAAAAACCCCAAAAATTACCCAGCAGCTGGGGACTCCGTCCCAACACCCTCGATCGTGGTACGCAAAGTTGCTCTGGTTGGCTATGCACATTACTTAAAAAATTTAACTTTGGGTTAAAACTCTATTCCTTAGCAAAATCCTGGTTACGCGCTTGGTCCAACAGTAATCAAAGGTATTAATGAATTTTAATTTGAGGTCCGGACGGCTTTCTCCTCAGTTTGATAACATCATATGGGTAAAAAAAAGAGCAATATTTCATTATTTCTAGGTCAACGTGAATCATATTTGGCGTAATTTTTATTTTGATTTATCTAATTTGTTTCGCAGTCTAAGTTTTAGAACAAAATCATTATGAATGCCCTATTAACACTTACAGGAATTTTTTTTTATCGAGACCAAACAGTTGTCAACCCACAATCGAGGTCAAACTTAACACTTCAAGAAGAATCCAAAAAAGTTGCTTCATGCTGTTGCAATTAGACCATAAATCTTAATCTTACCCTACTAGTGCAAGCAATGTGATTTGTCGAGACAAAGAATATTTTAGGCTTGGGTTTGTGTATTTAAAATGAACTTGTTTTCATGCTGATAGGTTGACTTCGTGATTTCTTGTTTGGTGTAACATACCAAAGATTATTTTCTGGTTAAAGCTGAACTTATTTATTAGATTGTAAAAAATGGGTCTTCCTGTGTTTGAATTTCAGCGGATTCGTTGCTCTGAATCAGTCCAACACCTAAAAGGAATCGGTAGAACAGGAAAAGAACCACTTGAAAGAAACCACAAAATCACCAATGTTGGGCAACTAAACTATCATTTGAGAAAGGTAACTAAGCATGGAGGATGCGCTGTTTCATGGTTGACGTCAGCGCTTGGATACTTCTGGTCATTTGATTCAGCTATTGAAGCAATAGAAGATCTCCAATATAAATACTACTAACTGTTTAAAACTAAAACAGAAGCCAAAATCTCAATGGTACTGTAAAATGTATCCATCTTTAATTTTCAAGTAGCAAAGAATTTAGTTTTATGCCTCTATCAATAGTAGTAACATTAACATGTGCAAGTATATTAGTAGAGGAACAGACGGTATCATGTTTGTACGTGTATAAAAAGAAATATAGTATTATTAGTGTACTAGAGTTCCTTTTAACAGTCAATAGAAGTGTTTTGTTTCAAACAATTTTAAGTTAATTGCAAAACATGAAATCTTTTAATAATAAAAAATTTGTCAGCTTTAAATAAGACTGCAATTAACTAAATTGCATCGAGGGAAAAAACTGAGAAGCATCACCGCGTAATATTAAAGCCAATACAACTTATTCCAATTACGCGAAATATTATTCAAGCCTTTATTACTCGGCTATAACCGCTACATATCAGTATACATTTTCTTCAATAAATACTTGTTTAAATTCGCTTAATAGTTAAACAATTTACAAAGTTCTAAAAAATTAAAGAGTTTCGTAAGAAATTTTTATCTCGAAAAATACCATGCCGATCAATATCATAATTTTGGGTTTCTTGAACAAGCCATTAAAATTTTTTGAAGAGCTGATTGACTTGGCGTAAAATGCCCAATATTTTTCTTAACCAAATTAGCGAATGCCTGCAATCTATCAAAGTTTGGGTAAGTATGTAGTTTGGAAAAAAATTGGATGGGACTACCGAGAATAAAAGTTCTATGATTTATTTATTATTTATAATCTAGAAATTTTCTGCATTAAATACAATACAAAACAGATCGTTAGGCCAGCTGGATTACGTCGTCACTGCATTTGAGCTGTCGATAGTTCTAAAGCAGCCTGTTAAGTCGTTTAATTAAAAAATAAAAAATGACTGCTGAACATAAAATAATGACAATTTTCAAATATAAACAGTGACAATTTTCTAGTATAAATCCAACAGACTGAACTGAAAACCAGTCAAAAAAGGTCTTTGTCTAGTATTTGCAAGATTTTTTAGAAAAACTCAAAAAAAAGGTTCTTATGTAGTATTTGCGAGATTTTTCAGGTGATCTCAAAAAAAAAAAGGTTTTCATTTCACTGACTCACGATTTATTGCAAATTCTCCGGTGAACTAAAAAATATCAGTAGATTATTTCGAAAATAATGAAAAATGACACACTGGACAGCCGGTCTAAAGCTTGATTAAGGTGTAAGTAGCCGAAATCAATTCTTAATTTTTTGCAATTGGCTGCACAAAAAGCATTGAAGTCAACAAAGAAAAAAGTAATCATCCATAGATCTAATTAAAACAAACCGAAGCACAGCATTATTGATGTTTTTCTTACCCGCATTTTCAACGTGCTCGCTAATCGCCATCACAACGACCTTTCCATCACTCGCTACCGCGTCAACATCAATCTCTTTTGCTTCTAAAATGAATTTCGATATCACGACTGGGTGTTCCTTCGATACCTGTAAAATTCTGGCCGTTAAAACCCTATCCTCACCAACCTACTTTTGGCGAAAATTCATAAACGTGCTGGCGGGTTTATTGTTTGTTTTAACGCAATTTCTGGTCCAACCACAACCTTGACTCAAATCTTTACTGTAAAACTCACCTTAAATCGAATCAAAATTTTTAACCCTTAAAAACGCGAATCAATGCACAAAGGAATTTTTTTCGTTTTTCTTTTGCTCTCTTTTTTAACCTTAAGCGTGCATGGCTAAGAGCACAAAAATTTCGTTCTCATGACAACCCCGTTCGCATATAATCTGTGTTCAACCCTCCCTGGTCACGTTGTTGTGTCTTTGGATAATTCGCTTTAAGATGATTATCTCTGCTTGATGCCTTTGAACAAGCGGACAAGAATTCGACGATATTGGAACATATCAAACTTCTAAGCAGATGCGGATTCCTGCACGAACGAAGTAGTTATTGTAACGAAACGGGCGCGGATCGTCCAATAGTTAGCGTCTGACGCTGTTCGGTAACAAGAGATTAACTATAAACTACAAAAAATTAGCCACTGAAATAATCACTTCTCTTTAACCGAAACTGAAAAAAACAGATTCATATTGACAAAGACCCCCAAAGCAGAATAATACAGATACAAAACCGACGAGTTAAAAAAGTCTGGAGTAGGAATCGAACAAATTTTGAGGCAAAAGTCGACGAAATCAAAAATATACTCAAAGAGCAATTTTTTTAACTGGAAATGAGAGGCGAAAAAATTCCACGTGACTTTTGTATGTTGAACAAAAAAGTGCGCGCCCTTGCACGCATTTGGTCAAAATTGATTAACTGAAAGAAAGCACTAATACGTTTCATACTCAGCAATGTTCGCCATCCGTAAAAAAAGTTATCACTAATGATGGACGTAGCTCAGTCCGAAACGTTTAGAAATTTTATGATGTAAAATAAGGCTTTACTGTTTTTTATCAAATTAAATGAAACTGCTGAGCTATCATATCACTACTAAAAAAAGCAAGTTTCAAGGTATGGGCAAGACGGTCTTTTGAAAAAAGAAAGTCGTACAAATCGCATTCTTAAAAAAACAGTAAAAATGGGATTAACTTTATCATAAAGCCTCAGCAGAACAAACAGTATGACTAAAGAAAGAAGAGGCATTCTCAGGCCAGTCAAACGGTTAATGGTTGATCGCAACAACCGTTCTTCGTCATATTGTACATGCTGGCTGTGGATTGGAGGGAGCAAATCGTACTTCTGCAGACCGATAAAAACGCAGTTAAAATAATGAAGAATTTCATTTCTTTTCGTTTTTCGCCAGACACAATCTACATCATAATCACGAACTGACCTTAGCAGCAGTTTCTAGGTACTCGCTCAGATCATCTTCGGAATGAATAACTGACATAGCCGCGCCACTCAGCACGTACGACGGTCGAACGAGGCAAGGATAGCAAGCCTGAAACAGGTGACGTTTACAGTAACGGTAATCTATAGTAATTACATTCCTATTTATTTAAGTAGCCTAGGGCAGGATGCAATAAAGTGACTTTCCTTTTCGAGTCAAGCTGCCCGCCTGGGAATCCAACACGAGTCTACCGTTTCAGTAGGGGATCGCTATATTCAAACCACTGATCGATTATTATAATCTTTGAAAATGACTAAAAGTTAACGCGTAATCGTAATTTTTTAATTCATTTAGATCAAGCATCGAGTTGAATAACATACCAACAGCAAAGTCAAATGATTGGTGCGACTAGATACTGGCAGCCATTTAAGACGACTTGTGGTTTATTCAAATCTTTTCTATTTTCTCGATTGAACAATGGGCAGACAACAATTTACGATTTTCCTAAATGGTACAGCGCGAAATCGGCTAGGGCGCATGTTTTTTGTTTGGTGGCTGTACTTTAACTAACAGCCCCATCTTTTTTCAAAGTTTTCGTCAAGCTTTGTTGGCAAAAGACAATAGTGTTTCGGAAAATAAAAACATAAAAGTCTAATATTGATGCGATTAATAGGGTTAGCGAACCTTGAAACCAGAATTTGGTTCAGAAGCCTATAGAAACCTGTTAGAAATTACGTTGGATCATTTAAACACCAATGCAGTTGGACAGACTAAACAAATTTTCATTAATAAACACATTTCGTACTCACACTCACCTCAACCAATTAAAACGAAAATGGAAATTTTAGCACCAAGTTTACCTTTTCGCAAAACTTCTTCACGTCTTCAATGTTGGTCAGTTCCTTCCATCGCGGCTGAATGATTCCGATGTTGTCGAGCATTCGGGAAAACTTGAAGCGGTTTTCGGCGTTGTCGATGAATTCTGGCGACGTTCCAAGCACGTGAACCTAAAAGTCGTATCGCATCGACTTTATTCGTAGGCATCTTTTTACAACAGCTTGTACAATGTACAATGCTTAAAAGTTCAAAAATCTTCTTCAATACATGGGACATTTTTCAAAATCAAACCACACCCAAACATTGCTGAAAGAGATCCACAAAATATGCAAGGAAGCGCAAAGATGAAGCGAGGGTTAAAAAATGTAAATCAACTTTTTGAAAGCAAAATCACCAACACTCGCTATTATATTCATTTGCACACCCATTTCACATTCATAGACAAAAAAATTTTGAAGTGCTTACTAAACACAAAAAGAACAAAAAGCAAAAATACATTTTTTCGATGGAGCGCCATTGCGATGTTGTTAGGCAGCTGTCCTCCCATGCTCAAAATTACTCCATGAGGTCCCTCCAGCTCGCATACGTCCATGACCGTCTCAAAAGAAAGCTGCTCGAAATAAAGCTTCTCACATTGATCGTAGTCGGTGCTTACTGTCTCAGGGTTGCAATTCACCATCACTGTTTTGTATCCAAGCTGAAACAAAAGGAAATTTCGAAGTAAACAAAGAAGTTTTAGATCTCAAAAGGCAGTAAAGGTGTTAGTTCGGTCAAACTTGTTTCGCATTATGCACAATACGCTAAAAGTATAAAACAAGTGAGTCAGAAACGGTTTGAAGAAAAGGGCTTAATAAATAGAACTAAGCATTGCTCACATATAAACTTGAACAATTTTCCGATAAAGTTACAAAAGCACGAAATGCGCAGAACAATGTAGTACAGCTTCAAAAAAAAAGTATTGCAACCGAAATAAAATAAAAAGCAAAACAAAAGACTTACATTTCTCAGCTCCGTGACACATTGCACTGCGCACCAATCAAACTCCACACTGCTGCCAATCCTATAAACTCCTGAACCTAAAACTATGACGCAATTTCCAGGAAAGTCCACGTCATTCTCAGCGTCATATTCGAGACCATACGTGAGGTACAGGTAGTTGGTAGCGGCAGGCCATTCAGCTGCGACCGTGTCTATTTGCCTGACACGAGGATAGATGCCCAATCGCTGTCTGCACTCACGAATATAGATTTCCGTGCTGTAAAATAAAAGTGCTTAGTTTTGAGTGGACAAATTATGCTTTTCGTAATGGATTAAAATTGAAACGAACAGCAACAAACTGAGTTACATCTGTTTCTCTTGAGATATCAACTCAGTCGCGGTTCAACCATACATCGCCAAAGGACTCTTCCAAGAGTATTAGAGTACTCCGAATTCCACTTGCTCATTCTCATACCAATCTTCATCGAGGATCGAACCCGGCCTCTGTCAGTAAGAATTGAAGTGAAACCAAGAATTAATACAAAACAGCGGCCATTTCAGAAAATTTGAAACATTTAATTTTTAGATGGTCAAAATTATCATTAAAAAAGTTGTGTTTGATGGAAACCCCGAACCTGTGATTCTTATTAACATAAATATAGTCAAAAAAAGAATGTAAAATTTTACAACTATAAATATGTCTTACTTTTTGGTAAGGTTAGCAATCTGTGTGTCTGAAAAACCAAGTCGTTTCGCTTCTTGCAGCAACGTGTCAAAACCGGTTACGGCCGGTTCTGACCCGTTGTCACCGCTTCCGCGGATGGACTCGAGCTTCTGTGCCAGCTCAACGATGTTCTTGAACTTGTGCAAAAACCACTTGTCGATGCGGGTGAGGTCGTACAACTCATCGATGCTGTAGCCTACGTTTAAAGCGGAAGCAAGGACAAAAACCCGCTTGTCTGTGGGGGTGCGTAGAGCCTAAAATGTAAAATTCGACTTAGAGGTACAGTAAAAAGCTTCGCTTTTATTGCAACTACTTTCATAAGCGATGTCCAAAAAAGGGTTCCGATTCACCAAACCACGTCATTGGGCAAGAAAATTTGAGGAACCCAGTGATTACGCGAATGCCCACAAATTTGATCAACATTACGCCATACTTTCCCAACACTTTCCTGATTAGCTTTCATGCGCCCATTCGTAGCAGGTTAGTCGTGTAATATCATGAATCACTACATACCTCGTCGGAAACTTCTTCCTGTCCGTAGCAAAAACCACTCCAGCTGCTGTCAACCATCCGCAATGCTTTCTGGAAAGCCTCTTCAAACGTAACGCCGATCCCCATCACCTACGTAAGTTTTCATTTTTTAACGCTTCGAGTTTTGTCAATCTTAAAAGCTACCCCAATGACCTTCTTGAAAAAACAAAACAAAATGCAGCTATAAAAAACCAAGGAAAAAATTACGTGATAAGTAGTTTTTTTATGCTGAAAATTCCGAAATTTTACGAACCTCTCCGACGCTCTTCATACTGCTTCCGATTTCTGTGCTTACTCCCGAAAACTTCCGTAGATCCCATCGAGGAATTTTCACAACACAATAATCCAAGCTCGGCTCAAAATTGGCAGTAGTGGAATTTGTAACACTGTTTCTATAAAACACAAAACATAGCAAGGATCTGGTATTTCCGATCAGGGGTAGAGTGGATAGGTTATCTGTTACTAAAACGTAGACTCGGGTTCGATCACCGGTCGGGTTAAACCTAAGGCTATAAAAATTGGTACTCAGTTTTCTCTGCTTGACGTTCGCCATTAAGGAACAGTGTGCAGCCTACTAAGTGTAGAAGAGAAGTGGGCAGCTAGACTCGACAACCGCAAGGTCCCTTCGCTGTCATCTGCCCAAGCCAACTTAGTAAATAAAGATGTAATTACAATACAATACGTTATTATACTACCGAAACCCAGATTGATATCAACCACAGGCGGTAATAAGACAGATTTAATGAAAGCCAAGCACAACGTAACTGGGCGAATGCTTTGTTTAATCATTTGCAGCTTAGTAAAGCTAAAGTAAGCTTATTTACATGAGCCACAATAAAACTATACATATACTTTAATAGAGCTTTCGTGCCAACTAACATTATCATATTTTCAAATATGCGTTGTCACCCTGTCCTTCCCTTGTTAATTTTATACATGAATCGATATGTGATTTGTATTATTTAAGTGTAAGTGAATTGGGCGCAATAAATTCTGAGTTGAGTTGGGTGGGTCACGTTCACTATCTTCTTTCTCTCCTTTTTGTTTTTCTCTTAAGTGCGTTTATTTATTGCGTTATTATGGTCTACTCGTATGGGTGATTATGTGCTTCATTTAAAAAAAAACACATTCAATTTAATTATACTCGTATTGTATATACAATTATACATACATAGGACTAAGAGTGTAATTATATGCGATGACGTGGTGGCGATTGCCTTAGATGACCGCATGGTCGTTTGCATCGTCTCCTGCTAAATGAAATTTTTACCTGTGATATTTTTATGATTTGCAAATAAAACAACTAAACTGAACCGTTGCCCAATAAAGAACAGCTGTGCTAAGCTGGGTTTGATTCCCAGTCGGATCAAACCAAAGATGAAAAATTAGTTTTCACATACTTTCTTGCTAGACGTTCAGAAATCTATAGTCAACAAAACTTCTCACAAACTTCACGAAATACAATGGAGTTTCATGAAATTACCAAATTACCTACAACAACTTACTTAATATCAGGCAAGGCAATGCCAAGGGCAAGTTTGGCTGCAATATATGCGAGTGGGTAGCCAGTTGCTTTGCTGGCTAAAGCAGAACTTCTTGAAAGTCGAGCATTCACTTCGATTATGAAGAACTAAACACAAATTAAGTCTCAGAGATTAGCTAAATGATAGAGTGGTGTATTAAAAAGATTAAAAGAAAACAACTCCAGAATATTATATTCGACATGGCAACAAAAACAACATGAGATGTTTGGTTTTAAAGCGTCACTTTTATGGTGGTGTAGTGGTTCAAGAAATGAAACTTTTGTGATATTTGGTCTTTTTTTTTAATAGATCCAACTCATGATGAGTTGATTTTACGATTTAAAGTTTTCTCTCACTCATACTGGCGCTTGCAAGTTAAAAAGCGAAAGGTTTAAAGAGAAAAAATAGCGCCATTGTAGTAAATCGAAAAAGGTAACTATTCCAAAAGGAACCCATCATCTCCTTAGTATGTTAGGTTGGGGTGTCGTTGAAACAACACATCTCTAGCGCTTTCTCCAAGTTGTACGGCAGGAAAAACAGTGGCAAGTTCACCCCTCCCGCTCACTGTTCACACTTCTATCATATCGCAAAAGGCCAACATTAACAGCCTACATCAAACCCGGGTACAGGACTGAAAAACGGTTTTACGTTGCGAAACAAACACACAACCAACTTGGTCCGATTCCGGATTAAGAGCGTATTGGATGTTGCATTCTCCAATCACGCCCAAATGTCGAATGCAGTTGATGGCAGTGGTACGGAGTCGGTTGTAGTCGCGGTTGGTGAGAGTCTGACTCGGTGCTACAACGATTGACTCGCCGGTGTGTATTCCAAGTGGATCGACGTTCTCCATGTTGCAAACCTGGAGAAAAATAATGAAATTTAAAGCAGATGGTCTGAGGTTCCAACATCGAATGGGTCAAATCCGATTCAGCTTTGCCCACGCAGCTACATTCTTCGAAAGGAAATATGTTGCCAGCAGGCCCAATGACGCGGAGATAAGCCCCGCAAAATTGTAGCATGCTTCAGCGTAATATAGCGAATATAGAGAAGATTTTACATGTCTCTTTTTTGTAGTATTCTGGGTTACCTCTCGTATTATGCATTTGTACAAAAAAAGGCTTGGAATTCTTAGTGAAGAATAGAGTTTGTTAATCCAACAAGTTCTAATCTTTCCACTTTGATGCAAATTAAAGTGGAGCAATACGCTGGTCGCTGCTGCAGTAGTCTTTGTCAACACTTGGCTTAAAGTTGTAGCGTTGCAATGATGTATTTAATTCTTTATCTAACTAACCGCCATTTTCTACTGGGCGAGATAGCAGTGAAGTCGTTAGCACGCAACTTCGGTACGCTAAACCGTTGTACGGAACTACACCATTACCGATTTACCGTAATACAGTTATCGTAGGCATCGCGAACCACTTCATATTCGACTTCTTTCCAACCTTTCAGCGACTTGTCAATGAACACCTAAAAATATACGAATTAGAATTAAAATTGGCCTGATTCTTTATCTCTTTATGAGGAGCAGACCTGCTGCAAAAGCGTGGTCAGGTGTAAGACCATTTTGATAGTCTTTGGTAGTTAAAAACCTTAAACCGCATGCATTTCGCCACTAAAAATCAGCGATACTTTTCCCTATCTCTTTTGGAAGCGGACCGGCAAATCATGCACCGGACTCGACGGATGGAAGCTGAAATTCGCGGTTTGTCAGAGGTGAAGACCTTTTTTGATCTTCTCAATAGTTTCTAAAAAAAGCCTCCCCACGACAAAATCCTGCTTACGACACTGCTTGCTGCCAATGCCATGCAATACGGGTAAGAAATAAGGATGGTGTAAATGTAAGGCGGGTATACAAAACGTTAGCATTTAAAAAAAATTTCTAAAATTGTTTTCTTAAATAAAACTGGTATGTTTTCATACAGTTACTACATTCAAAGCGTGTGCGATACAATTTTAGAAGTTACTCACCTGTTTGGTGTGAGCAAACGCAGATTGCACGATCTTCACCAATTCTTCTTCATTATTTGCAAATCCGGATCCAAGACCGCCAAGTGCGTAGGCGGCTCGGACAAGAACAGGATAACCGAGCATAGCAGCTGTGTTCTTAGCCTTGAAAGTGGTACAGCTATGAAGAAGCCATATTTTTTGCAAGTAAAGTTTCTAAGTGCTCATTAATATCAGTGTTTTGGAAATGAAACTATTTTGTCCCATCAAAATCAAATCTTTTATTATACTAGCAGTAATACGCCAAAGCGTGTAACGAGTAGGCAAGGCCCATCTCCACGTCACTGCACCCGGGCAACACAGCTCCTTTCCAAAAAATGTCGCAGCGGAGGCGAGCCGTTAGCAACAATGGGTCCGATTTGACCAGCCCGAGATTTGAACCTTTGACCTCCCACACCGGAGACAAACGCGTTACAGCTCGACCAACTGGCCAGTGAACTATTTTTGTCAACTGCATTATTTAAAAATACCGTTTTTACCGGTTTACAGATACCGACTAGTAGAACTTAGTATTTTCGACTTGGCATGGAAACTTGTAAGCAATCAAATCGCATGTGCAATCCATATAACGGTAAAACGCGCCACTTAAACTTATTACCTTCCAGCTTTTCGGTGAAAACATCCCTTTATTTCAACAGGACAAATTTACTACCCAACAGTATATGCGACGAGAAAGTAAATATAACCTACCTCTTCAAGACTGTATGCGGCGTCACTGGGTGCAACCCGTTCTCCGATTTCCAACATTGCTTCAGCAAACGCTTTGCGATCTTCCGACATTTCAATAGATGAAATCGGGGTGCCCAACACCTGAGGGACCCAAATGTTAGATGCTACTTTGTGATCACTAAAAGCTGTGAACTTTTACTGCGTTTCTATTCAGTTCTATGTTTCGTGAATACACTATCGCACGCTCACAATGGAATGGAGAAAACTTACGGGACAGTTTTAAAGAAAAAAATAATCAAATCAGCAAATGAATTAAAAAAAACTGGAAGCTATGTTACAGTTTCGATGACAATCAACAAATTTAGTGCAGCTATTTCTAAGTAACTTTAGAATGAGTGTGACAAGGCGGACGAGTATTGTTCAAATGCTTCGAGTGACACTGGTTACTACAGATTGCACTGTTTAAATTTAGCTGCGCTTTAAACCAAAAATTATTAGTACGGTATCTTATCATGGCTTGGGTTAAACATGCAATGCATATTACAGAGTAAAAAAAGAGCTTCACTTAATATTTTGCCATTTTAGTTCTCACCATAGCTCTAATAAGTACTTAACTACATCACCTTTGCATGATAAATTGTATCATAATATTGTATCAGTACATCTGCGCTGCGAGTAGATATTAATTTTTTCATCGGTCAAAAACTTACTCGAACATCATATTTTTCCAGCACTCCCTGCCGGTCGAGAACCACCCCACAGTTGAGGGCGGTCTGACCACCAAAAGTAAGGAGAATTCCATCCGGTCGTTCAAAAGCTATCACCTGCAGAATCAATAATCTGAGAATTATGATGAAGCAATCACCTGAAAAATTTATGGTAATTTACCATAATTTTAAACAGCTGTCATTAACCACGAGGTTTCGAGCAATGTACGACTTGGCTTGCAGCCAGAACATTCTCTCTTTATTGCCTACGTTTCTGTCGAGGTTGCGCGGGGCAGCAGCTCAACATTACGCCACCACACTTCATGGTCTTCCACTACTTCTTTCTTGGGTAAAGTTCCACGCGATTCCATCCGATATCCTCCAAGGTAAATCGTCTAGTTCAAGGTCGGTCAACTTGCCTTTTACCTCTATACTTTTTCAAGTCTGATTGTCTCTTCTTTTCTTTTGGATCACTGATAAGGTTTACTACTTCAATCTCAAAATGGTGTAATTCTGGACTTAGTGCGTGTATTTACAAATTGGTAGAGGGACAACCTGTCTTCATTGCTGTAGTTTATTAGTCTGATTTTTAATCGTTGTTGGTCTTAAAAGAAATTTGCTCAGCCATTCTGATAAAACAGTAACATTTGCCATCTCGCTTTTGAAGGCAAGCTTTGTTTTTTATGAAAGTGCATATGTTACGTAGCAGCTAGCACCAGTTTTGAAAGCTTAATGACTACATATAGGGAAAATCTCGACCGTTTTTACAAAAAAGCTTTCAAAATCCTCCAAATATGGGGGACAAACCTCACCAAATAAGCATGATCTGTAATTGTAAATTTACCTGGGTAACATATTCAGGAGTTATGGGAAGAAAATAAATCTTGTCCGCTAGACCCCGAGATGTTTGAACAGTGGCAATGTTGGGGTTGATCAACACAATGTGAATGCCCTCCTCTTTGAGCGCCTTGATCGCCTGAGTGCCAGAATAATCGAATTCACCAGCTTGTCCGATGCTAAGCCCTAAATAAATTAATGGTAGATAACGGTAAATTGTAACCACATTTTATTCACCAAGCTCGCATTAGCCAGGAGAAAGCGTATAGACTTTTCGGTCTTCGAGTCAAGCTGCCACCTGCCCACTTGTTTCCCACTCACGGTGAGGGCTGCATAGAGTCACTTTTTATTGAAAAAATTAAAGAAAGCTGCGAATACCAATTTTTTTATAGTCTTAGGCTTGACACGACCACGAATCAAATTCCAGTACACCGTTTCAGTAGCCGACACTCTATCCACAAGGTCACTGATCGGATAAGTAGTAGACCGAGCACAGAAAGATAACTTTTGTCTTCAAATAACAAAAATAATAAATGTTATAGTTATTCTTCGTGCAACGAGTTTGCGACACCTATCTCCCCCTAAGGGCCTGTCTACACTGTACGTAAAATCGTCAGCTTAAGAGCGTAATCTTAGTTTGTTTTGAAGAAAAATTCCTCAAGCCCAGGCGTACCATCTTACCAGCGTACCACCTTACAAGAATGAAATTGCCAGCGAAAAAAAAAATTTCTCTTTGCTAACAGAGCAAATTTTTAAGATGGTACGCTCGTAATCTCGCGATTTGCGCGGATTGTAAAAAACAGGTCTGCCAGGTCTCGAGCTAGGTTAAATGTACATTCATAAGTTATGTAGAAATAAAGTTGATTTTCAAAAGTGAAAGTATGCGTGTTGGTTTGAAATTGCCTAATTAAACATAAAAATGATCAATTTGCGGCTCAATGCAAAAAATTAAAAAGAGGCCTAAGTCGATACGCCTAAAAGTTAATTAAGATGGATTAAGAATTGCTTGTTGTAATATAACATTGATTTAACCTAATCCAAGTGAAGAAATTGAAAATTAAAACCGATCTGTGATTGGCAATGCAGATCAAAACCCAGGGGGACTAGGCTTGAATCAAAACCAGTAGCAAGTAGGCCTATGCTGGTGGTACGGGTATTCAGCATGCATTATATCACATTACTTCAAAATAAAAGTAGACGGGTAAACCAAGCCTGACGGTTGCAGTAGGCTAGTTTACTTTGAAAAGTTCACCCAACTGGCGCACTGGCGTTGTAGCTTATCTGCTACAACAAATAGCGTAGTTTAAGCAAGTAAGTTAGTAAGATGATAAACAAAGTTTAAACACTATAATCGGCCAACACAGTTTAGGCTATGATTTTTTTATTTCAAATAATAAAACTTAAAACTTGTAGGGCCGAACATACCACTTAATAAAAGCTGAATTGAAATGCAATAACCTAGGGCTTTTGATATGACAGGCTGTGCAGGTAACAGCTATAACCTGAATAGGCAAGTAAAATTGATTCTATTTAAAGAAATCCACTCTTATTCAGCTACCAACGGTTTTTACTCAGACTTTTGTAACTAGTAAAGATAAATGACAGACACTGTCAAGTCAATAGCCTCTGCCTACTGTTAATGTGACAGCCTAGTTTTTAAAGTCTACTACATTAAATTTTTAAAGTCTACTAGAATTCTTTTATTATTTAAGTAGTAATCAACCATAATTGTGGGTTCTTTAAGAATTGTAGCATAACAAATTTATCAATGATATGTACTTTTGATCCATGCCCAAAGAGACCTATTGATCTGTTGATGAACCTATGCAGTAATGTTGATCTTTAATGCTTACAGTAAATGTTTTGCGGATAATGATCAATTGTAAGGTTTTCAAAGGTTAGTTGTTTTTGCTAATTATGTTTATACTTCCAAGTTGACAATCTTTACCAATATCAGCTTTTTGAACTTTTGTTTTAGAAAAAAAAGTCGGGCATTTTCATAGTGACGATAAAAACTTAGTTTTATCTAAATCATTTGCTTTCAGTTAAAACAATTATCTGAAATTAGCAGTGTGCCAAAAATTATTTTTTAGTTTTTACGTTGTTGTTTATGTGATCACGTGACGAGACATTATTCACATCAGTGCAACTTAGCTTCACAATTTCAAGTTTCTTGTAACATACGAGTAGCATTGCCGGTATTTCTTAGGAGCAAATACGATTTTAAAATGCCATATTTTTGGACCATAAGGCGCACTAATATGCTTAAAAGTCTTTAAAAAAATCCTACTTGTGTTTTATACTTTGATGCATTTAATTTATGTGTATGGTTATGCTCTCTTTACAGTCAGTTGGTCGAGGGGTATTACGTTTGTTTCTCGAGTGGGAGCTCTGAGATTCAAATCTTGGGATGGTCAATCGAACACAGTCTTGCCAATGTCTTGCCACCACTACAACATTTCTTCGAAAGGAATACGGGTGGGCACAATGAGGTGGAGATGGGCCCCGCCAAATTGTTACATGCTTTGATATACTGCAGCAAGTATACAGAAACAATTGATTTGATGTCTTTGATTTCATTTCGAGTTGCAGCATTTAGATTTTTTTGTTATTTTTTTACAGCTTCATAAGCTTGATGTAAAGTAATGCACCTTATAGTTTGGTGCGCTTTGTGTTTAAAAATAAAAGCTAGAAAAGCCATTTATTTGATGCACCTTATGCTTGAAAATAATAATTATACATGCCATTTATTGATACTATGCCAGTGCACCTAATAACAGTTATAATATGTTCTAGTTTGTTGCACCTTATGGTCTGAAAAATACTGTAGAAATATCTTGAATTGAATTAAGATTGTTAGACTCATATGTTGAAAGTTATTTTTACTATAATTTATGCTTATTTTTGATGCAAAAGCTTTGTTCTAGAATGTACTACTTTCCTGAAATTTTAATGTGATCAGTTTGATGCAAAGAGATTTGACGCAGCTGTGATATGGGTAGGGTTTTGCATCAAACATCTTTCGGCTTGGGTTTGAGTTAAGATTAAAACTGGCTTAGTTAAACCTCTCGTATTACCTGGTTGCCTCAAAAAGGCATGAACCTTTCTCTGAGTGTAAGTGTTTCATGTATAAATGGCATGTTTTTTTGGTATGTCTGCTGCTAATTACAGTTTTGCCAATTTGTAGAATTGTTAACTCTTTCTGGTAGCAGTATTTATTATCTGTTTTACTGTAGGTCCTCCAATGTGTAGAAGATGAAATATTATTGAAACCCCAAGAGTAAAAAGCAGAAGTAAAACCATCAATCTCCGTCAATGTTTGTTCTGTATTTCTCCAACATGCCTTATGGTCATAACACACCCTGGTAATGAAAATTGCTCATGGTTTGGGTTAAGTGCTGTTGACTAAACTTGTGTTATTTTCTTCTTTTACCACCATAAAATCAACCCAGACGTTAGTGATAATTAATGCTTCATGGAGTTGCTGCATGCCTTTTCCAGGAGCCAGGCACTAGTCATTTCCACGTTTTAAAATTGTAATGTCGGAGATGTATTAAAAAATACCTGCTTTTTAAGACTGATTTGATGTTGACATCACTTTTAATCCTTCGGTTGTTTTTTTCTTATTTTCAAGTCGTTTTCAACGTTTAAGGCACATTTACTAATTTTTAACGCAAATTTGTCTAGCATTGCTTTCATAACACACTATGACTTATAACTTTTAGCATAACATTTGAACTTTTCACCAATTAAAGTTAGTATTCAATTCAAAATTGCTTTGCTTACGCATAAATGGTAGTGCTCCTACGTATTCGATTCAGATCTAGTTCTGATTTGGCTAGCGCTAGATATAGCTTACTCGTCAATGCTGATAATAATAATTGGGTTTAAAATGTAACTAACTTTAGCTTTGCTAGTAGATCTATTAGTATTACAACCGAGTGTTCATATGCATCACTCAACATATGGAATTCGTTGCCACTATCTTGCATGAACTTGAAAGTTGCTTCTTTTTAAGAAATCTACGAGAGCATAAACTTATTATTTCAATTTAGCCTTTGAGGATGTTGCAACTGTTTGATTCCCAGTTTGAAGCTTATCATTGTAGTCTTTATACGTCTGTTGTGTGTCACTGTGTCCTGAGTTCATTTCTGTAAAGCTATTTTGTTTCGCATGTTGCAATGGTCAGATGTATCTACATTTGTTAATGTTAGTTCAAGGGGGATAAGAATCGTTTATTTTTATGACAACTTAATACCTCAGTACGTTGCAACCTATTTTTGCCATTTTTATTGTTAGCAAAACTTATGATGAATTTTTCTACAGGTTTTGATTAAACCTATGAGACAGCTTTTGCTTTACGCTAAACTCTCGTGATAAACTTTCCTACAAGTTTTGATTAAACCTTTGAGGTTGCTTTTGCTTTACAATTATTTAAACATCAATAATAATATGTGCTTGTCTAATATGCACTAATATCTACGTGAAGCGACAAGCAGATAAAGGGTCCCTCATTCCCTCCGAAGCATTACAATCGTAAGAGATGCCCGATGCGTTATTTTTTGAAATATTAACTGCTTTGCGCTTAGAATTTTGAACTTTTCCTAGCAACGAATCAGGTTTATTGAGTTTTAGAAAATATTCAATACAGTTGTATTACAAGAGTTGCAATATCTGTCTTATTGAGCGAATACAAAAGTTCCTCCTCAGAGTACAGTAAGCTAATTAGATGCTGTAGTAGCACAATCAATTTTCTGCAATTTCAGTGGTAATAACCAGAGGTGGAGTCGAGGACACAAGGCTCGGGCCAAGGCCAAGTACATGAAAACCATCTGGGGCAAAGGCCAAGAACAGCCCCTCTCAAGGCCAAGGTCAGGAATGCTCGAGGCCAAGGCGCAAGTGTTCTCCAAAAAAATAAAAAAAGGTCTTCAAAATTTTTCAGGCGAAAAAAAGTCTTCAAAACAATTTTTCAGAGATCTCCAAAATAAAAAAAAACGTCTTCAAAATTTTTTTCAGGTGAAAAACGTTAAAAACAAATTTTTTTCAGGCGATCTCCAATGGAGAAAAACAAAAAAGACCTTCACAAATTTTCGACAAGGTTTCCGGCGTTTTTCAACAACATTTTAACCGTTCAAAAAATTGTGGTGTCCTAGAGCCAAAGACGAGGCAATTTCTAAGGACTTGAGGCTTTGAGGCCAAGGCCAAGGACTTTAAAATGCGTCCTACAGGCCATGGACGTCCTCAACGACTCTATTTCTGGTAATAATAACATTACTGTAGTATTGGGTACTTGAAATTTTTTAGCTACCATAGTTCGCCCTATTTTCGTTCTATGTTTTAAGAAAGTGCAATTAACTGGACATCAGTGAGATTTCTCTCAATCTTTGGATAAAGCTAGGGTAAGCAGTTTTCCAAATATGTTTAGGTTAACGAGAGAGGGATTGAGTCCAAAACTTTTTTTTATCAAATTCTTACGCGCTACCATGATACATAACTACCAGAGTGGTAGAAAAAAAGCCTTTAGTAGAAGCTTTTAAGCAAAAAGAAAAAAAGAATACTGTAATAAGCATACAACAAAATTTTTAGTTATGAAATCAGAAGTTAAAGTATAATGCAATTGAATCTGATTGATTACAAGGAGTAGGCACAAGCCGCTTGGGGGAGGAGTCAAAACAATAATGATAAAATACGTGTTGATTTTCCAGAAAGAATCAAATGAGGAAAAGATTGTAGTTTAATATCATATTGCATCAGTTATTTACGTATTATACGCAATTACACCGTTTGACAATTCGAGAGGATAACCTATACCTGCATACAACGCATCATGCACCATCTATTGTGCTTCTAGGGGAGGACTGGATAAAGTTTATATAAAAGTAGAAAAGGAAGAGAGGCGAAAGAGGCTCAAAATTTAGCCAAAACGAAATGTGACAATTGAATAAAGAACTGAAAAACGATTGAAAGCTAAAAATAAAATGTAGTGCCCGGTAAAAAATCGCAACCAGATCTTTCCAACAAGTCATCCTCTGCTAAGATGAATTCAAAAGAGAAAGAACCGGACCTTTGAAAACAGCCTGTAGTGCCCATCAGTGGCCTATAATTTTTGTAATTCTATTTTATTCACCACGTTGCTTTGGTCAGGAGACAGCAAAGGAACCTTTCGGCATTTGAGTTAAAAGCTGCCACTTGTTTACCTGCCTACCACACACTGTGGAGTCTTCATACTGTCCCTTTTTATGGCTGAACATCAAGCAAGGAACCGAACCCAGATCTACCGTTTCACTAACAGACACTCGACAACTGGTCGGTGCAAAATTTTTTTCTTCATTCAACAAAAACTTCACTATCTAATAGCCACCACAATGCTCTTGATTGGCCATACATCACGTTTTATAGTGAGGAAGATAAGAAAAAAATTCAAGTTTAAATAATCAAAAAGACAATACTACTTTTCGTGATGTGTAATCCGACCCCAATTTAACCGATACAACAACATAATTGTAACTCGTATATCTGCGATTTCCGTTACCCAATTTAACACAATATTATGGCAACCTACAGACTACGTTGCTAAGCCGTTACGCTCGTAAACGCTGTTTTGTATCGTGTGGACACCTTCAACGAACGTGCGCTGGACGTAAAAAATTTGTACGCTCAGTGTAGACAGGCCTTTAATGCGTCCGGTTTACGCAGTTACGGTCCATGAAATTGCAGCCGTTGGGACATTGGTCCGATATGAACATACCGAAAATTGATCTTCAGACCTCTCATTTTAGAACTTAAACCGCTAGACTGACAAAACTGGACATACGCTTCCGCGTATGAGAGAAGGTAGTGACTATTTCACCGAAAATTTTCAAGTTAAAGAGAATAAAACGAAAATGAGAAATATTCATCCGCGCTTTTTTAGGAATTAAGATTAGGGTTTAGGTTAGAGTTTGGGTTAGGGTTCGATTTGGGAATAGTTTGAGAGCAAGGATTTGAGCTTGGGTTAGATTTGAGTCAGAATTAATAAAAAAGTAGATAAAATTTTCGGGTGAAATAAAGCCTTCCATGAAAGAAAACAAGTACAATGAAGACTTAGGTTTATCTGGACTATAAACGCCATGCAATTAACTAATAACAACGACGTGTGTAACTACGCAGTGAATGGGCTGTAAATTTGCATAGTTTGTATCATTAATCATTACAAAAAAGAAAGACAAAAACTAAGAACTAAAGGATGATATAACCAAAGCAATAAAGTTTTTAGATCATTGTTATTGCAAAAAGCTAGGTAACACGAAATATCGATTATCTTATCAACTATGTTTAGTCAAGGGGCCTAGTATTGTTTACGCGATCAGTGATTCCTCAGGTTTTGCTGAGTCAACTTGCGCCCAAAAAATCAATATCTTTTCTAGAGTAAACAATCAAAAAAACAATGGAAAACCGTTTTGATGGGAACGTGCCTTTATGATAAAAATCGGTCTGATGGTAACACATTACGCGGCCAGTTAATTCTTAAATAATCTGAGCTCATTTTGCTTTTCAACATCAAAATAGAAATTACTTTATTTATGCACAGCTGGGCTAAATCTGTTTGGTTTAATATATTATTTGAGATTGGAGCGTCAGCAATATAAAACAGTACTTACAGGTATTTGAATTTTGGCGAAGAACGTATTAAAAAGTGATATTCATCACAGCTTTTCTACTTGACGTACGAAATTTAGAAGACTATGCGAAACTTCCACCATTTAGTTTGTTTCAACGCATAACAATTCAAAAAAAAGAAACTTTTCACACAATATATCACTGATTAAAGTTATGATCTAAGACTGTGAAGACACCAACAGCTTTCCTACTTGACGTACAAAATTTAGAAGACTGCGAAACTTCCACCATTTAGTTTGTTTCAACGTATAACAATTCAAAAAAAACAAACACAATATATCAGTTATTAAAGTTATGATCTAAAACTATGAAGACACCAAGGCGTCTCGGTTCCTTTTCTGTTGCCTGACTGAAACAAATTGGTAAATATAAACCAAACATTCGCAAAATTTACAGTGCCGTGCAGCAGACAGTATTATGAGCTTTTGTTCTTCGTAAAAAATCGCAGAAAAGAGTTACTTCGAGTTAGCGTAAATATTGGCACCCAAAATGGGAAAGCCTATTCAAAAACAACAGTAACCTGCCTCATTGTGATCTGTAGGTGTGTAAGAGTGTGTAAATAAAAATGACGATCAAGAGCCATTAATAATTAATCGGAAAAAGATCAAGTATATTTTCGTAACTTACATTGAGTTCTACATTTCCCTATAGACAAATATTTTCATACAACAGTACCTACGCAATTTTAATGAACTATTAATTGGTGATACAGAACTTGAGAATTGCTTTGATCAAAATGTTCAGACGAAAAGCTACTTCGAAGAAATGAACATTTTGATTAAAGCAATAGTATTCCGGAAAACCTTTCTGTCGCTGGCTATGTGTTGAATGATAACTAATTAAAAACACATTATGAATGCCTTGGAATATAATATTCTCTTGTTTCCATAATAACACAATTACGCAGTACACACACACCTTTATTTGCAACATAACGAAACACCTTTAATTACAGCACAGTATTCGCGTGAAATCAAAATCACAATAACACAGACAGCATCAGAAAAGCCACATCAAGAATGGTTACAACATCCGTTGGTAAAATCAGCAATTGTGGCACGGTTACGCTTAGCTACTCATAACTTTTAAAAACGCGTCACAGCACTTCAACATTTTTTTCGGAAGTCGCACCTTTCGACGCTATGACATTGGTATCACACAAACTCAGTAGGCTTAACAGTAGGGTGGAGTGAAAAATAAAAATTTTTGAATTTAAAAAAGTGGTCTTGATATATGGCCCCAAATATCACATGAAATACTTCTATCACAATTTTGAGTTCTTGCACCCTCTAGTGGTCGTGGAATTTCATTGAACGGACTTAAAATAGCCAATTTTACCATATCTCACTAACCACGCATGCTAGAAAGCTAGTTTTTAGCTTAAAAGTTGCAGAAACAGCACATTTATATCTCCATTCAAAAGAACTTTGCCGTAAAAACGTTCAGAAAAAAAGTTACAGCCAAATTATTGATTACAGATTTACTGATTATTGATAAGTTTTCAGTGCTTAACTTCAAACGCATTGCAATTCACGTTGGCGGCATTGAAAATAAGTCATTATTATCAGCTTAAAATATTTCTTTAATGGCAATTAGCCTTACTCCACTGGGCAGTATGCAGCACAGTATGGTGACAAATATTTACAGTGCAAGTTATTGCATCATCCAGTCCTGGTTGGCTTTTGCATTATGATTTTATTTATGCTAAACTTGGGAATTATATGTAGTTAATTCAAAAGAAGTTTAGATTGTACAGTTCAATTCAAAAGCACTGAAAGATGCCAAAGTATAAAATCAGAATTAAAAAAACCAATTTGTACCGTGGTTAGAAAAACTTCTAAAAAGTAGAAAATTTGACAATATATTTAACGAACATTTGGATAGGCCTACCATTGTTTATTGTATTTTACATACAGTACTATATACTATACTTGCTGGCATAAATTTAGTTATTTCTGAAGCAGCATGATAACTAACAAAAGATCCAAGTCGAATGTTACTAGTGCAAAGTTGTATGGGGGAAAAATTTTTCAAAGTTTTTATATTTCTGCCAAACATTTACCCTTGTGTTCTGTTTTTTGATCTTCAAAAAAGGATGATTATTAAATGTCATTCTCTAACCACATTGAATTTCACATTGCTTTCTTTGTTTATCATCATAGCAAAAAATATCAAAAAGTTTATCAGAATCTTGCAAGAAATTAGTTTTAAGCTCTTTGTATTGATCCGATGTTTTAAGATTTTTTCGAGTTTCTAATTAAACCACTGGTGTTTAGCATTAGTAGATGGTTTTTGTGCTTTTGCTGCGACAGTAGACTTTGATGACTGTATAGTGGGTTGCGCTGGTCTGACTAATAAATTTTGAAATTCTTTGTTCAATACTCAGCGCATGAATAAACATTGCATCTAATTGTCTGTTGTTAAATTCTTTTGCAACAATTTGAGCTGTATCCAACTTCCTAAAGTGATTAAAGTTGAGGATACGCTCAAATCACTAGTGTCTTGGTTGGCCGCAATCCTGGAGGAAAATTATCGGAACTTTGAAAATTTTTTCCATCGTACAACTTTCTACAACATTAGACTTACCGTAGATGTTTTTTTAGCTAACATGCTGCTTCAGAAATAACTAAATTTATGCCAGCAAGTACAGTATATAGTACTGTATGTAAAATACAATAAACAATGGTAGGCCTATCCAAATGTTCGTTAAATATATTGTCAAATTTTCTACCTTTTAGAAGTTTTTCTAATCACGGTACAAATTGTTTTTTTTAATTCTGATTTTATACTTTGGCATCTTTCAGTGCTTTTGAATTGAACTGTACAATCTAAACTTCTTTTGAATTAACTACATATAATTCCCAAGTTTAGCATAAATAAAATCATAATGCAAAAGCCAACCAGGACTGGATGATGCAATAACTTGCACTGTAAATATTTGTCACCATACTGTGCTGCATACTGCCCAGTGGAGTAAGGCTAATTGCCATTAAAGAAATATTTTAAGCTGATAATAATGACTTATTTTCAATGCCGCCAACGTGAATTGCAATGCGTTTGAAGTTAAGCACTGAAAACTTATCAATAATCAGTAAATCTGTAATCAATAATTTGGCTGTAACTTTTTTTCTGAACGTTTTTACGGCAAAGTTCTTTTGAATGGAGATATAAATGTGCTGTTTCTGCAACTTTTAAGCTAAAAACTAGCTTTCTAGCATGTGTGGTTAGTGAGATATGGTAAAATTGGCTATTTTAAGTCCGTTCAATGAAATTCCACGACCACTAGAGGGTGCAAGAACTCAAAATTGTGATAGAAGTATTTCATGTGATATTTGGGGCCATATATCAAGACCACTTTTTTAAATTCAAAAATTTTTATTTTTCACTCCACCCTACTTAACAGTGACTAATAATGATGATTTACTCTCGATTTTTTCGCACGTTTGAGGGTTTGATAAAATACCGGTAAAACCTTTACCTAACTTGTTACAAACTCCTTTACAATATACGCTCTACTGCTCAATAAACAATCAAGAGTTTACAATCACAACATATGCTGTATCTTTCAATATTCTCTATGCTACGCAACAAAAATATACAAGTTAATCTCAATCTGCGGTTGATGAAAGGGTTTCAAATAGTGTTCTTTCAACACAAAACTAGTCCGAGCGAATACCCCAGTTCTACAAAACTGAACACTATAATTTTTATAAAACCTAACCGTTTGCTTCATCCATAAATGGGATCATCGGAGGTAAAATCAAATACATTTAGAAAATCAATCGTTCAGTAAGTTCAACACAACTTTTAGTAACCTAATTATCATTCAAGATTATAAACTAAACTTTTAAACTGCTAAAAATGGGAAAATGTCAATATCTAGTAACACATTTACCAATTTCTAGTTCGGAAAACGAAAAGCCTGTCCGCAATCATTCGATCATTAGTCTCGTTTTCCACTTCCTCAGGGCATCACAATTCCAGGTCACTGCCCATTTTACCAGTGTTAAATTATTATGAATTTTTTGAAACTCTTGAGCTTGAAAATCTGTCTTTAACCTCAAAAATATAAGAAATTCTATTATTGATTATAATTATGACAGGCCTTAATGTGCAGCGATTTTTTCAAAAGCTGAAGTGGTTAATTCCGTAGTTATTAAATAATATTTCTTGGTTTTGCTTGAAATATATTTTCTAGAAGTAGAAGAGGTTGGTTCAAGTCAGGTAGTTGGGAAACATCATTTAAACTATAGCTACCGCAAAAAAAAGCATTAACTGTTTAGAAATAACAAAATATTTTAAGGGCACTACCCCATGATAGAGTCCATAAAATCCATGGGTTCTCCTTGGGTTGTTTCAGGGTCCCATTGGGGGATGTTGACAGAGGGCACGTGGCGACGATACGTAACTCCAGCTGTTGTGAAAAGTGTTTCTGCAGCAGTCATTTCTTTTGCTCCCTCAAATTTGTTTTGCAAATATACCACTTCTTTTATTCCTGCTTGAATAATCAACTTCGCACATTCGTTGCAGGGTGATAAAGTAGCATATATTGAACAGTGTTTCAGATCCTTTTCACGGCAGTTCATGACAGCATTCATAGCAGCATGGCACACGTAGGGATATTTGCTTTTAAGCCAATCTTCGTTTTTAGCCCAAGGATCAGACATTGGTAATTTTGTTAGCATACAATTGTATCCAGTACCAATCAATCTTTGTTCTTGGGAATTGACGATACAAGCTCCAGCTTTAGTGCTAGGATCTTCACTTCGCTTAGCAGTAAGGTGGGCAACAGCCATACAGTAATCGTCCCAACACAAAACACTACCAGCCATAATCTGTTCAGTTATCACCCTAACTTCGCTAAACTGCTCGATTAATCCAAGTTTCCGCGATCTATTGCATACTGTAGGTAATATGGTATGACCAGCGATAAAAAATAAACACGTAAAACTGTGCGAAGCTCAATAGTGCCAAGTGCCGACTACAGTCGGTTACTACTATACTTAAAAGCTGAACCACACGGTTTACGACTTTACTGCACGGGACGATTATGAGCCGGGACTATTAGGCATCGGGACTTTAGGTACCAAAACCAAATTTTTGTCAAAAATGTTTTTGCTAATTTTCACATTATATTGATACAAATCTTTATTTCTTTTTTGCTTACGCACAATCTTTCTGAGATATTTTATGCATTTTTTTCTTATTGTACTTGGTAGAGCTATTTTTTTGAAGGCTATGAGACTTGCATTTTTTAAGCTACAATTACCGGCATGTTTCATTTTATTTTAACATCTTGATTTTAGGCATAAGTTTGGTAAGGTTTTATAATTTTTGTAATTCTTATTCATTTCGTCCTGCATAAAAAAACGAAATGAAGACGATTACCAGCAGAACTGATTAAATCCAGGGAATTTTGCATTCTTGCTTTATGGACAAACGTTATCCGTAAAACAACGCAGCCAAGTGAGAGCTCATCGTCACATGGCCAGAATCTGTTCAATACGATTTGTATGTGATTAAAAGGTTTTCGCTTATTTAGTTACTTTAATGTAATTTCCAGAAAAACAATGCCAATTGATTTATGGTCTGGTGGCAGGAACACGTTTGATGCGAATGCACAAAACTTCAGTGCGTGTGAAACAAGACAGGAAACAGCTTGACAATGAGGCAGCAAAAGTCCTTTCGCAATCTTCTGAATAGGGTTGGATTATCCAGATTAACGGTTAACCCAGAAGTTTTTTGCTATCCAATATCCGAATCTAACTCTGCTGATTAACCGGATAAAACAGTATCGTTGCTTTTTAGTAAGTTTGAACATTCTTTGAAACGCGAGGTTGACTTCCGCTGAGCGCAATTAAACGTTTGTTTGCAGTTATGTTGTCTTGTGTTTTTAACCTTGAGACTCTTTACGAAGCTCATCTGCTTGCTATTCAGCCCACCGATTCGGTGGAAGCAAAAGTAGTACAGGGAGTCCTCGACTTACGACGTTGATCCGTTCTTGAGACGCGGTGTAACCCTAATTTCAGTGTAAGTCAAAACATTATACATAAATTACTCTATACATATCATATACATACTGAAGCTTAGTGATTATTTGTTCATAATCGTAATAGTTCGCAATTGTCACGTTATTTACGATGCAAATGACGAAAACCAATGAGCCCAAAGCACTATATTTCCTTGATCACAATAATCCACTTTGAGGGCTTCGATATTACAGTACTGTATTATCATTTATATTTTTATGGAGTGCGTTCGTAACCGCGAAACAGCGTAAGTCGGGACCGTCGTAACCCCAGGACTTCCTGTATTCAGTGCATGACTGTGAACTCGTTATTGCATCGATCTACAACACTACGCCTAAATTTGTGAGAAGCTTATTTTTAGTTTATTTTAAACAGAAATTAGGTATATACGCCCGGTGCATAACTTTACCAGCGTACAAGCTGCCAGTTGGGTAAAACAAACGATAAACTCGTACGCTCACGATTTACGCACAGTACTCGGAAACCGGGCCTTACTAACTCCAGATCATCCACACGGATTCACGATCGATGTTTTATAAATCATAAGTAATGTCCTGAAGAAGTTGCAACGATTGAACCTTAAATCCACGATTGCTTTTCGCATTCACTCGTACTGTTGTGCCCACGCGTACAACATACCCACCATTAAACGCGTCGTGATTCTACCAGAAAATTTTCATGTAAAATCTTGTGAAGTCTATTGTCTGCATTGCTAGCAGTTATTACACAGTTATCCGGTTAAATAAAATGTAACTATACGAATACATCCGTTATCCAGATAGGAAAAATTATTAATATTCGAACTAATCCTACTTATGACCGAGTCACGTTGCGATAACAACCAAAACTTTTTGCACAACTATTGGTTTGTTTACCGGTTTCAACATTTTCGGCTCAATAAATTTGATGTATTAGAATTTGTCATAGGTTGAATTGAATGTTAAACAATAAAAAGCTTTAAAACTTTCTGCACAAAAGTAAGATTGGACGTTAGCATGTTGTAAAAAACTGGAGAAAACAGCTACAAGTCACGCACAGACTTAGTTTCTATTACGGTATGCTAAACTTAGTCAATGATAGGAAAACGTAATTCAGTTAAACTTGAATCTGCATGTTAATTAAGTCGTATGATTGTTCATTTCATGCAAATGATACCAACAAGGTACTCTGAGTCTGTATGACTACATCAAAAGAAAGCATCCTTCTTTCTGGTTAACTAATATGCACGTCTTTCAAATCTCAGCCTTGCCCCTACGGCAAATCAGCGCTGGCCGCTGCATATTATATTTCTTAAGGACATCGCAAAGCATTGCATTTCGGAATTGTTTATTTTGAAATACAATAACCAGTGAAGCATATCAAAAAAAAAAACGGCTTTACGCACCCAAATCCGGAAGAGTAAATGCAAAACAAACCAGGTAATTGAGGGTACAGACGCTTGTGTGTTTCTGTTTTTACTTGATTGTTTTGCAAGTAATGAGTGCGAAATTTCAGACTTTTGCATTCAAACGCTAATGGTTTTTAGCTACTTGAAATTACGAAAGCAGTTTGGGGAACAATATGATCTCCTTGTGTCAAATCTTGAGGTACTAAGTCACGCGAATTTGGTTCTAGTGCCCAAATTTTGAGAAAAATAGCGATGCGATTTTGGCTTTACCTTCCATTCTATTTCTAAAAATTAATGAAGACCATTTTTTTGATCTCCACTTGTTTTTACACCTTAAATAGGGGAATCCTTCTCAGTAGCGATTCCCTACATCGATCTGCCCTAAACGTATTAAATTAAAACAAAACGTATAAATTAATAGGAAACAAAACGGCCCTAACTGTATAAACTAATCAAAACAAAGATTTCATTATACTAGCTCTACTACTCCTACGCGTGTAACGAGTTCGCGGGACCCATCTCCACGCCACATTGCCCGGGAACACTGCTTTTTTCAAAGAAATGTCCAGCAGTGGCAAGCAGTTGGCAACTAAGTGTCCGATTGGACAGGCCGAGATTTAACCTTCAGACGTACCGCTCCACAGACGAACGCGTTACTGCTCATATCTCATTGAATACACTCCATCTCGTACAAATTAAATGTGGTGGAAATATATGGTGAGTCGACAGCACCGAAAGATTCTGACAAAGCAAGACCTCGCTTTCGAAAACTTTAGTCTTAGGATCTACTGTGGAGCAAAACAGTTCGTTTAAATAGGCTTCTCTTTCGTTACTCTGTCGATATTCATCCTCTTAAATGTATTTACCATACAACTAATTATTACAGCAAAAACTTCAATAAGGGTGAGAAATGCGTTCAACCTCTCATATTTTCAAAAGTGAGAAAGGAAACTCAAATCATCCAATGTCAAGCGCGGAAAAACTGAGGTTCAATACGATATTCTTTCAGTAAGAAAAATTTATGTGTCGTTAGACCTGTTGATGCATTGTATAAAACTCTGATTATTATGACATACAATTTTCACTCCAAAAGACGAATTGAGAGTGTGTTTTTTTGCTTTGACATAAGCATTATTAAAACTTAGAGCAACCGCAGATGAAACAATATGATTCTGCATTCGATTCCAGGGCTCGCTGAACTAATATGCTAAAAATTAGTGTTAGAGGAATTCAGCTTGGGAGACAATATCAAAGAAATGCCCCAACCATAGCTTGTAAATACGTGGCAACTCGGCTTGAAAGGCCGTATTGGAAACAAGGGCCAGTTAATGTTGTCTGACCCAATCAACTAGGTAAATAATGACACGATAGCAAGTATTTTGAAAGTTTGAGCCAAATGTATCACAAAAATAGCAATTAAAACAATTTGAATAATTTAACATAGAATGAATATATTTTCAACATGAATACTACCAAAGTTCATATTTTGCTTGAATACGAAAAGCAATTCTAAATCAACAATCACGAGATGAATGACAATGTAACAAATAAATGAAATAACCTTCTCTACCTTACAGAAGGTACTTTCCATATTGCTAGTTGTATCCATATAATTAATTGCTGCAAACCTTTGTTTGTACGTAAGACTGAGTTGTAAACGGGTCAACTAGTTCGGGCCTGAACTCAAAAATACTGTATAAGCACAAACCTGAAAAATGATTTGAAGCCCAAAAAAGCTTGAAGTAAAATTAGGTTTAAAATTATGTATCCCGTTATTTACTCCTTTATTTTGATAACTTCTTTGCTGTGACTAAATAAAACAACATTATTGATGAATTGTGAGGCAATAATGAATATTGTGTACTAATAATCGCATTGATACTGAAAGTCTTCATTCAGTAACGCTCGAGTTCTTTGGACTACGCTTTTATAGCTAACTGAACACAATCCACGTATCAAACCCGAACGTTTGTCGATCTTAAACCGAAGCACAACCCTACTTACAACTCTGATTTAAAAGGCTATGTAAATAAACGTAATACTGTAATAGAAACCCATTATATTTACCTCCAAAGTGTTGACTTTTCTGTATTTGTAGTCCGGTAAAATAGAACAATATGTACTGGTTAACGCGTTAAAACTATTACAGAACCATTACAGTACATTCTTTGTTACTACCGAAATTTGAATAATTGGCTTTTGAGCCAGCAACGCTTAAGGCGCGTTTTAACAGGCCGTGGAGCAAAGCATAACGTGATAAAAAAGCGCTTGCATGCATAGAGTATGGAGTGTATGTAAATACACACCTTTTCAGGGTGGAAAAGGAGAGGCTTTTGTCTACCCTAAAAAAACCTTATTACCCGTTTTTTCGACAATCACGTCACGCAAGCTCAAAAATTGGGTTGAAGAGTATTTGATAGAGACGTTTTTTAATCCTGGGTTGAGCCCCATACCAAGATCAAAAACAGAATTTATTACATTGGCTTTTTTGTTGTTGATCTTCAAGTGATTTGCCCAAAGTTTCATTGCCACCAGACGGCATTTCGCCCACCACTCAAAAAACTGGTTAATATGCTTGACGTTGTGAAATTTCTAATATTTCTAACAAAAAAAAAAAAAAAATCAATCGGTAAGCACTCAGAATTTAGCAGCACAAAACCTTAAATTGCTGCGAGCCTTGCTTTTAACACATCGCTTTTCGCTTGGTGTAAAATCACAACAAAGCGACTACAAAAGCCGGAGGTAAAGAGCGAGACATCGATTCTCGGTCCAAACAGCAGCCGTGTTGATTCAATTGTTAATTATTAACTCACTACATCCTGCTCAATTACAGTTACCAACATGGGACAAAAACTGGGATGACCACGAATAAACAGGACAGGGGAGACATATAACGCTTTTACATGAGCACTTTTCAGAATCCATTTTCGTTCGGTGCCAGCTTATTGCTGCCAGAAAGAGCCCTCAATTTAAGAAAACAACTATTTAATCAAAGAGTTGATAAAACACCAAACGAACATCGCTAATGTAGTATCAAATTTTTGATTGGCACAATTCTTCATTAATTCACTATTTTTTGCCATGACTCACCAATAAGCAGGAACTGGAATTAAGAAGCGGGCCTGAAAGTAAAACCGCTAATACAATACTCGTTTCGAAATTTTCCCCATAAGTTGATGTAAAAGTGATTGCTAAATCATTCGTGTTAAACTCTGGGACTTATCGCACTATTGTAGCATACTCACAGAATACGGCAATTCAATGAAACCTTGAGCTACCGCCCGTTACATTAAAGCAACTGAACCTGAAGTCACTACTCATCCGCAAAAAAAAAAAGTATTGGTCTGTCAAGCAAATACCTGTGCTACACAATGCAATACACAGTACACTTTGATTTGCACAAATACATAACAATCACAGCATTGATAAAACAGAACCACTATGAACAAATCAAAGTTTAATTTAACTGATTTAAAAGACAATAGCTTATTTACACTAACCAAAATAAAGGCTACATGATACCTAACACGTAATATTCAAAAGATATTAGTTGCCAAAAAAGGCAAGTAATGACGAAACGGAACAGGGTAACATCTACTGAAAATTGAAAAACAACACCATCACATAGCATTGAACGATGATCGCTTTGAAATAATATTACCATGCGAGGAAAAAAACAGTCATTAATATTGGCAGACAAATACTGAATACAGACAAAATTGCAGTTGGAAATTATATTACGGAGTCTACAAGACTCGTTGCGGGTAATCCACTGACAATGGCACGCAATGTAAGCAACTCATACTAAAACAAGAATGTTACACAATTCGTCGTTAATTTTGTATTCTCTGGTCAATTGTGTTTGTGCAATGTTAAATCAAAAGTAAATCTAGCATATACTCGCTGTATTACACCGCAGCGTGCAACGAGTTTGCGGGGCTCATTCTGCGTCATTGCGCCCAAGCAACACAACTCCTTCCGAAGAAATCTAGCACTGCAGCTAGCCGTTAGCAACATTGCTTCTGATTTGACCGGTCCGAGATCTGAACCTCAGACCTCTGCCTCCAGAGACAAACGCGTCGCCGCTCGACCAACTAGCCCGGTATTTGTGCAACGTAAATATTTCAATTAACAACAGCTTTCAATCTATCGAAACGGATGTTCATAAACATTAAACTATAATTCAAACTACTTCTTAAGTACATATATATAGTGTCACGGGTTAGAACGATAGTCCAAGCAGATACTGCGCCAGGCTCGGGTTAGTGATATTATTCAGGCCGTGTAGCGGTCGCAACTCAAACCTCTATGTATCTACATTCTACAGCCTCTCCACCTTGAGCGATAAATAAAAACCCTGTCAAAAGTGTCTATTCACGTGCGGTTTATTTAACATCGACAGACACTAATTTATAAACTATTGCGATCAATAATTATGCCAAACAACAATGATCCTTTGCTTTATGTTTTTCGATAACAAAACTGTAATGTTGATACATTCTTTAAAATGCTAAAAAAATAATTTTAATACAAGCGCAGGTTAAACGAACTTATTCAACTACACTGATCAGTTTCCATGGGTTCTTCTTGATCTATTCCCAATTTGCACAGGTATTTACGTTCGGAAGAAAGTTTGTTGCAATCAACTCCAGCAGACGCGAACAGTGTTTCTGCAGCCTTAATTCTATCCCCTCTAGCAAATGTATTTTGAAAAAAACGCTTTTTCTATTCCATCTTCAATAATGAGTTTAGCGCATTCGTTGTAAGGTAGTAAACTGATGTACATTCTTGAGCCTTTTAAGTCACGCTAGCGGCAATTCATAATAGCATTCATAGTAGCATGGCACACATAAGGATATTTCTTATCCAGCTCATTATTTTATCTCTGTTCCATGGAAGTTGAATTCTAGCGCATCTCTTCGGCATGCAGTTGTATCCAGTGCCAAGTATCTTCTTTTGATCAATATTAGCAATGCAAGCTCCCGCTTTAGTAATTGGATCTTCGCTACGTTTAGAAGTGAGGAGAGCTTTTTCCATGCATTAATCTTCTCATTTCAAAGCATCTGCATCCAAAACCTAGCTTCGACTGTTCACCTAATCTATGCACTACGACAAACCTCCAAATAAAAAATCGCTTGAGTTTTTAGTCGAATAATAACCAGGGTTGGATCCATTCATTTTTTTGTTATTTTTAAATTCAAATTTATTGACTTTAAAAAAAAATAAATTCAAATTCATTGACTTCGAAAAAATTAAATTCAAATTTATTGACTTTGAAAAAACTATATTCAAAGTCATTGATTTTGCAAAAGTCGAATTTAAATTCATCACAAATTCGTGAGCGGATTCCAGTTCAAAATCAATCCAACCCTAGAGTAACTAAAGCACATGCTATCTTTTGGCTGGCTGACGAGCGCCACGTAGCGATTCTCGTAAAACTGCATCATATGAAATTAAAAACCTAATTGCTTAATGATTTTGTGGCAATGTGAAATTTCAATCGAAATTCTTTTTTGGGCCGCATAAAAATCAGCTCTTGAGCATAAGCGAACCCAGCATTCGTTATTCAACTTTTAATCCAACCTACAGTGCTGCAGATCTCTCGATTCACAATTTCTTGTCATCAAAAGATTTTTCTAAGTTGTTGCAAAAAGTATCCGTTTCTTACTGACTGCCCGGGAAGCTCAACTTCAAACTTAAGGAAATTAAACGGACAAAATCTTGCATTAACTAGAATACATACTAAATGTTACGGAAATAACTTAAACTTTAAATCTAATTAAAAAATCAAACTCATTTTGAGTATGTGATAAGCGGGTCTAAATTTTTGGTTGTCTTGCGCTAAACTCACACCAAATAAAGAAATCTAAAAACAATACCAATAACAAGTTTCAGCAAAGAAACAAAAATATGCAGGAATGGTAGACATTCTAGAAAACTGAATCCAGAATGATTCGAAGCCTAAACTATACCGAATAATAATTTCAGAATAGGCTGGGTAATTGGACAACAGACGCTGGTGTCGCGTGTTTTGTGTTTCCTTGATCATTTTGTAACTAGCGAATGCAAAATTTCAAACTTTTGCTAATAACTCACGAACGGTTGGGTCCAGCAACTTGAAATTTATTTAAGCGAAACACATTTCACACAAATAAAAATCTCAAGATTATCTTTAAACTTCCGAACCCACTTTTGACCGCGATGACTTTTTCCTTGAATCTTGTACACTCTTCTAAACGACTACATACTGAAATTTTACTAATGTGTAAACTTGTTGAGCTACAAACGCAGTTTCGTTACCAAAAATTTTGTAACCATTCCCCAGGAATCTCCTGAAAATGGACCCCCCACACTGTTTTTTTGACAGCTTAAAGTCTTAACCTAAAGATCTATTTTTTGGTAATAGTATATAACCAAGTAAAAAATATTTTGACATAGAAACGAAAAAAAAAATCCATTTTTGAAAGACCTATGTAAATCAGGGCGAATGATATTAATACAGTATGAATAGATATTGAAGACAACTACTTGGCATGGTTTGGGGTGCCATTTCCTGGAAACTTTCCCAATTAAATGGACCTCCCTAATCTATTTTTTAATAACTAATAAGCTAGTGGCATTGTTTTTCGTTTAGATCAGCAAATATTTGCATTATAAATATTTTGACATTACTTGATGATCATATCCCATGGGGTACCCCGAAAAAAGAACTTTCAAATGGCTTAAGCTGATGAAATGGAACTGTACGATGCTGAAAATTTTAGAAATTGTTTGTGCATGTAATTCTCATGCGGAGAAGGCCAAAAGAAAATATTTTTGACTTGCTCCCTTAACCGGAAAGGTATTTGTGAGGATCAATTTATTCCACTATGCGTTGGTAGTTCCTTGAGTTTGCTTGCAAACTCCCTTCCAAATGGATTAAAAATTTGTTTGAAAAATCATGTACTACATTGGCAACGCAAATCCTTCATCTTCGTTTTGAAGCCCTCATGCCATGCAGCAAGTAGTACACGCAAGGAGCATGTCACGTGCATGCCACACGGTACCTGCTCACGTGATTGATGTGCGGAATGACGCAAAGGCAGAGCGATAGACCCGAGCATCTCATTTAATTTATTCTTTATTGCTGGAAATTGATCTTCAATGTGACGCCAAAAGAATCTACAAGCGCTACCAATTACGTGAACAAATTGGTTGTTCTTTTCCGCTTTTAAAGTGAACCACTCTGCAATATTTATCCTTAAATTTCGAAAGCCAAAACAATGAAGTCGTTTTCTTTTTAATTTGCTTTTTTTTTGCACGATTAAAATCAGTGTAGAATTGTATAAATGGCTTTCAAATAATCTATTCCGCTTCTTTTGATCATATATACAGGGGGGTGCAAAAGTAGGTATACAGTATTAGCGTAATAAATGCCTTAAACGTTAATAATGCCTTAAACGTAAGCGTAATAAATGCCTGAAAGCGTATAATAAATGCCTTAAACGTTAAACGTTTTTTCTTTATTTGACCACTGTATACCTACTTTTGCACCCCCCCTGTATATTAGGAATGAGTAAGAATAAAATTTTGAAAACAAAAGTGCAGCATATTTTTCCCCCCCAAAAAAGCTTGACAGAAATGGCAGATACCGACCATTAAAATGTTTTGCCCAAATGGGATTTGGGCTGAAATGGAGCAATAGATTCTTGTATGTTCTGTTTTAATCAGTCACTCAAAGATATAAAGTACTGTACCTACCTCCAGAGCCCAAAATCAGAACTTTTTTCGGGATACGAAGAAAGTGATTTGGTTTCAAAGTTGGTTGCACTCCGAGACAGGTGCAGAGTAGTTCCTTGACAGGAGGCAGCGAAGTATTGCGGGGATCCTTATTTAACTTAATTGCTTCAACAAATACATCAAATATAGGCTCCAAATCGCAAGGTCCGGGCTGAAAGCAACGGAAGATTCGCATCACTATATAGCGACATCAACATTTTAAAAGACCACAAACTTTTGCTCAAAATTTAAAAACAAATCAAGAACAATGACGGCTTAACGTGAAAAAATAACTAAGAATACGGGCTAGAACAATGCCTTTGTAATGACCATTACGTTACAATTACTCCGAAACTAACCCCTAACCTAAATCTTGATTTTCAAAACGCAAATGAAAAATGCAGGGATGAATATTTACTTTCGTTTCACTGTCTTAGAACTTTACGGTAAAACAGTCACTTCCTTATAATAAACAAGGATTAAGCATTAGCAATAATTTCATTATTGGTGAAAGCTTCACAGTAAAAATCAACAAAAGATCAATTAAAAACTGAAGAGCAAAATTTCGCAACATACTGTATGCTCTGGATGGAATTGACAACTAATAAAAGGCAATGCGTCGTGAACAATCCCTTCGTTTGTTTGGTCGTTTGCATTGACAAACAGGGGAGACCAGCCCGGTGGAAGTCTATCGGCATCGATGGCAAAACCATGGTTCTAAAAAATTAAAAAATTTTGGTTGGTAATCAAGCTTTTGCAGCGAATAAACACGTGTTTTGCAAGCCTACGTACAAACTATTATTTGTGTGCTGTAACTAATTAATTCAGTATTAAACGTTCCAATTATTTAGCATTTGATTGTAGGAAGGCAGTTTATTAAAAGGTATTTTGGTTGCCTCAGAAACGGAAGGACGCGGTTCAATTCCCAGGATAATCAAATCGGTCAGTGCTGCCGACGATTTGCCACCGCTGCAGTTTTTGGAAAGAAGCTGTGGTGCCCGTGGATGCAATGACGCAAAGATGGGCACCACCAACTCATCACACACTTCGGCGCAATTCAAGAAGCATACACTGAAGATTTGAATTTTTTGATTTTTGATAAAGGGCGATTGTACTGTGTAGTAATTTTTGACGTAATGCCGATGATTTCGTAAGATGTTCAATTGTCTGTTAATTATTCGGGTTTACAAAAAAGACCTGAATACCTTAATCGCTAGATTCAACACCAGTCAAGCCGACTACCAACATTCTAAACAGTCAAAATGAAGCCCAGTAATTCTACTGTCTACAAAGCTAATGGTGAAAAATAAATAAAACTTCAGCTCTTCACATGATTAAAAGTTGGATCGAAGTGAAAATCCGTAATTTAAAGTTTTTCTTGAACCTAATTTTTAACTCTAGCATAGAAGAATTATTGACAATAACGAATCAAACAAAATGAAACGCTGGACTGTTATAAATGAAAAAGTCGAGTTTTTGTTGGCATTTTTCAAGAAACAAAAAGGCTGAAAATTAGATGATTGTTTTACGGTCTCTTTCCCCCTACCAAAAAATGCAGCTGTTTTCGGTCCAGCCGTTAAACTGTAGCGTTGTTGTACCATTCATACATGCTCTACTGCAGCACAATCAAACAAAACATTTGCATTAAAAATTTTCATGTCTCATTATTCGAGAAAATGGAGCTATGAAAAGTAACCTCACTTGTGACGTTATGAAACAACGTTGGGTTCCACTCAGCAGACACGGCTGGTTGTGTCCTCTGTTACCGAACTTCATTTTGAAACTGGGAGCTTCGAGCGCCAAGCTCAGCAACTGGTGTCCAAGGCAAATACCAAACAGCGGCAAGGCAGGTCTTCGGTTCAAAAACTCTGCAAAACATGCGAGTTACCTAACTCTTTTGCGTCGACTAAAAAAAAAACAAAAAAAACATGGCATGGAATTAACACAATTCTGAGTGTTTTTTGGCTATTGTTACTTAAAAATAAGAAATCGAGGTCCAAGTCCAAACCCAAGCTCAAATCCTAACCAAATCGAAAACCTAACCCGAATTCTAACCATACTTAAAACCTAGACCAAACCCTAACGTTAAATAAAAAAAACCAAAAAAAAACAGAGTAAACATGCAAATGTGCACCCACTCTTTGCTCCCTTAATCTTTTCATGGACGTAACATTAGCCACTTTGCTTTTTGTTCAACTAAGTTTTGTTCGGGATGCATATGATTTCAAACATTTTTTGTTCGGGATACATGCAATTTCGACTACAGTATGTTAAGAGGTAAATGGAAGCATTTTTCTTCACAGTAAAAGCCTTCTATTCATGCGGTTTGGAAAGCTCGCTATTATTCACCTAATTCCGATGTTTTAAGATAAACCTTTAGAAGAAATTTATTCGTTCTTACAAAAAATTTTTTTCTCTAACAAAACCGAAGTCGTTAATATGGTCAAGTTTGACGTTTTGCTCGTCTCGAAATCGGGAAACAATATTAGGAATTAAACCTAACAGCTAACTTTTCGACGCTCACACGCAAAAAGCTTAAACTTCGCCTTATAAACGACTTTGATGTAGTTTTTAAAGAAAATGCTGCTGGAAGGAAAAAACAACAACGTTTACCAAGAACCATGATCCCAGCAAACAAGAAATTCTTAAATTTTTATCAGACTTTTTTTTTCGGTTAGATCTACTGTACTGCTGTACTTTCTTACTCGGTCTTCGCATGAACTTAAAAAAAACATACGAGGTACGCAATACAGTTCTTTCGAATGTGGAAATTTTTGAAAGCTTTTTGAACAGCGTTTTTGAAAGGATAAATTTGGCAATGCACACTTGTAAAAGCAAGATGTGCTTCAACGGAAAAAATGATCGACTTTCAATTACGTTAACCCTTCAACTTCCAACCCTGATCTACATTAAAACCATTCTCAATTCTTTTAAAACTGTAAAATATAGACGTAAATCAGGAATGCTTTAAGTTTTTCGAAAGAGGGCCTAATTGGACCCAGTAACGCTGCGTGCGCAGGGGATTAGGTACGGTACAGAATGATTTTCCGTACTCTTTACTTTAAAAAAAATATCGCACCGTAATTCCGTATGTCACCAAAATAACGTACGTAACAGTAAGGTACGGAATTTCTTCCGTACCGTAATACAGTACCTTTCCGTACTAATTAATTTACTGAATATTTGTTCCTACGCAATAGCAAATAGTTATATTTCTAATTCAAGATATTAAACGTATAAGACAAAACAATAAACGTTCTACTTAATGTGAAACGCAGCACTACAGCAGCTGCTAACATGAAAAGAAATTAAAAGTATTTTTCAGAAATGAATTTCAACTAATTGCTTGTAGATCTCAGTAAAGGTGCGTTTAGATTGTTAGTTTATTACGTCACAAAACTTCTGTTGAAATTCTGCAGTTTAAGTTAAGATCGCAATCTAAAACATGTTTGTTATGTCATAAAATAATATGAAGTTTGTTACGTCATTAAACAATACAAAGTCTATGCCAAAAAAAACTCCTGAGTGGTCAAAACTTGTACAAAAATTGGTAACAACATGTAGCATATTCAATGCCATAATTTCTGCTAAATCAAAACCAAACTTTTTGTCTGTAAAACTTTACGTACGGAAAAAATGGTACCATATTTTCCTACCGTACCGTAGTTTACCAGGAAATACCGTTCGTAATTCCATACCGCACTTTTTTCCAAAATTCAACCGTACCGTACTCAATTCCCTGTGCGTGCGAGCTATTGAAGTGCACGAAAAAAAAAAATGAAGAGTGAGTTTTTTTGCCAAACAGTGGCATTTTGCACGAAAAAAAAGATGAAGATCCAAAAAGAAGTCTTCGCTGGTTTTGGACCTAATTTTCGCTAGTTGTATCTTCCGCCCACGATAACTGGCAATGACTTTGGTAGTGGACCAAACTTGCATTCTCGAATCTCGATGCGGGCAGGATCGAATTTCTTCGTGGGAAGCAAACGGCCGCGGGCAGCACTTTGGGCACCCCTGACGTAAATGAAACATGTCCGGATTGAATTCATTCACTTCTCATTTTGAATTCACAATTTTCGGTGAAATAATCACTACTGACCTTTGATATGAGCGATAGTCTCTCTGCACATCATTGGATCACCTGGCCCGTTGCTAAGAAATAATCCATCAAATTCTGTGAAATTTAGATCGATTACACTAACTTATTTTGTAATTGTTCAAACAGCATTAAAACCAAGAAAGAGCCAAAATCAGCTTCGCAAAAATCAGGTTCTGAACTAGGACACTACTCAACAAAGAGTTGATTTATTTGATTAAGTTCCTATTCAAACAAAAAACGATGTCCACAGGTGTTGGAGGAAGAGTTCTTTATATGAATAATACTGTGCATACTTAACATGAAAAAAGAGCTGCTAGTCTGTGACCAGAGTTACAAAGGTAAACAAGTTTACAGCATATGGGGGGGGGGGGGGGGTGTACTTTTCAGATTATGGACACAGAAGGTACGACATAAACAGATTTCATTGAGTATAAATATCCAGGCACAAATTACGACAACGAATAATAATTCATCATTAAATGTGTCAGCCATTTTTTCTAAAATAATCAAATCTTTCATTACATAACAGTGAGACCTTTCACTATACCAGCTGTATTAAGCCAAAGCGAGTAACAAGTTGGCAACACGGCGTCTGATTTGACTGGCCCGAGATTTGAACTTCACATCTCCCGCTCCAGAGACGAACGCGTCACCGCTCAACCAATTGGCTGGTGACAAAACAATCAACCAAAAGAATAATAATAACGAATAACTGCTATACCAAGTTGATCAAAATCGTAATTCCAAGGCACAACCGTTACTTTTGCTCCTCGTTTGCACAAACACCGTATCTGGTTGTGTTTAATTCCACAATCTACTGCAACTACGTGAAACTTTCCATTTTCATTGTATACGCTGATTTTCTAAAACACAGCAGAACAATTTAAATACACTATTGAACTACAGGCACCGGTAGTTCAAATATTTAGTATTAAATTTTATTTGTCTCCACTGCAAGAGTTTTTCTGGTTTAAGTAATTTTAGACATCATACCTTTGTTGAGACGTAATCAACAAGATGTAATAAATTTGGATCATCAAACTGGCTATAAATTTGCGCTTCCTCCCCGACTCGAATCTTACATAGCATTGTTCCCTGAGAGCGAATTTTCTTTGTGAGAGTTCTAGTGTTAATCCCTTGAAATAAGAGATAAAATTAGATGCAGCATAAGAAACAAATTACAAGTACTTGCGTATGGTCAGACTTAAACACAACAGGTGGCTATCAGATGAAAAATACCTTTTTTTTTCTTTCTTTTATCAATAAAAGAAAAACTTAATTTAACTTCGTTAACATAACCAGTTCACAGCTGTTTTGTTTATTGTTCACCGAAAACAAGGGAAGAAATAGAAAACAATCTGAGATAAAATGAAAAGTAAACAGTTGGAAGACTAATGAAGCCTGTTGTGAAATCCAAAAATTAACTCAACTAAAAAAAACATAACTAGAAACGAAAATTTTACAAACATGCAATATAATGAAGCCAGTAGTAATTTTCTCGTTTTTCAAAGCAATCAGGCTTCAACAAATTCAGATGCATTAAACTAAAAAGCAGATTTGCCAGTGGAATTATTTGAAAAAATGAAACGTAGTAGATTCATATACCATGTATAGCTGGGACTTGATGCTTTTTCAACCAAGCAGATAAACTTCGCACTGATGACCAATGACTCGGGTCTGTACAGCATTCACTAACTATAAGCGCAGCAACATGGATTTTATGAGATTCAAACCTATAAACATAAAAAGCGAATGTAAAGCAAACAGTAGATCAAAATACAAACCTACAAAAAAGACTTGTCACATCACACCACAAATTATCAGGGTCCATTGTCATTGTATCTGGGTCACACAGCTTCTAACGCATCAGTGACAAGCAACGTGCCTGATTTTATTAGCTATGAAATTGAACAAAAGTTACCTTTTTCAGCAAAAAAAAACAAAACATTAAGACTACTTATTGCCGAAAGTGCTGACTTTTAACTTAGTTTTTAAGCAGCACAAATATAAATAGCTAAAAATTGTGACATACCAGTATTATGAATAACAAATCCAAAATCATTGTCCGACAAATTTTGAAACAACAACGAAAAGATTTAAAGTTGATAATATTACACCAAAATTAACACAAACAAAAAAACATTAAATCTACCACTTGGACAGTCCAAACTCATCATCTTCTTCAGCAGGAATTCCATAATTTCCAATTAAAGGATAAGTTAGAACTAAAACCTGTTTGTGATAAGATGGGTCAGTCAATGATTGGGGGTATCCAACCATACCAGTTTGAAACACTGCAAAAAACACTTACTTATCACTAAGTACCAGTGGCTATTATATGCTGATTACTCCAGATATCAATTAAAAGTAGTTGCAAAAGCAAGGGAGCCAAAGTTTCAATGAATTCTACAGCAAGTTGTACTATATTGCCTTTTGGGTCTGAAATATCTGGAAACTGGAAAATGATAACCTTAAATTTGTTTTCATAAAATATCTTTACCCCAACTTAAAAACAAAGTATAAAATGAAGGTATTAGAAATTTGCCAAGAAAACAAAAGCATCATCTTTAGAAAAAAGCATTAATGCCATGATATATTAGTCATTAAGGGCTTCTGCTCACATTCAAAACATTTTTTGATTTACAATGTATATGAAGAATGAGTTATAGCTTTAAATATTGCTTTCATAGAAAATGTCTATTAAATTACAATCAGAATTTTGCTCTTAGCTTGTTCTAAATTTGAGAACATCCATGTCAATTTTAGCGAAAACATGTGTAAAATTGTTAAATTCCAGCTTTGGTACCTTGAATAAATGCTTTTTTTTTGCTGTTTTTATTGCAGCATCGTACTACTGCAAAACACGTATTTCTTCAATTCAAACAGCAGTCATAAATTTTCTCAACTGCCTGAGCAAGGCGCAACAGTACTTCATAATATTGAAATCATTGCAATTTTACAAGCAAATTCCTCTTAAAATTTCATCATTTTGAATCAGTACTGAGTTTGGTTTCTTTGAAAATGCAAAATTTACTATTTTTTGTTTGTTCTTAATTTTTTTTACTGCTAAAGCTGGCATTGTTCGTAAATTTTGAGCAAAAATGAGCCGAGTGTTTCTGTAAAACAAAAAATAAATCACATCTGACTTGATGTTAATCAAGTCCAATCATATCAATGTTCCAAACTAATATTGTATCGAAACTTACCAATCTCCCCATCAACATCCTGGCTGCTCCCAAACAATAAACCAGTGAATTTGCTACCATCATTAAGAAATAAACTTGCTTTGATTGACATTTTAGTTTTTGATTTAAAAGAACTAAACTTTTAATACTTGATCAACAACAAGGTAGGTAGCACCAGGTAACACAGAGCACGATGGAAATATTGCACAATGAAAATTATAAAAACTACTGTATGGTTAAAAGTAACATAAGATTTTGTTTAAAAAAAGAGTTCCTTTTTAAAAACAAATATGTAATGTAGCTCTGACAAAAATATTTCAAAGCAAATAAATTACTTTAAGCTAATATCTGACATTTTGACTAAATGGAATGAAGGGAATGACTACTTTGCAAAAAATTTTACATTAAAGAGAATAAAACAAAAAATCATGTTAGTTTTTTATAATACCGTGAGCGATTCCGACTCTAACCTAACACAAACTCTAATTCTTGCTCCAACCCAACCCTAACCTTAACTTCAAACCTAATCTTAACCCTTAAAAAAAAGAGGTTATTTAACGAGAAATTTCTATCCAGTTTTGTATGAATTCTGACGCAAATTTAATCTCAGCTCAAATCTTTTCTCTAAAACTAACGCTAAATCTACCTTAAACCTAACCTTACCCTATCAAAATGTAAATAAAAATGCAGGAATAAATATTCCTTACTTTCGTTTTATTCTCTGTAACACAAAAATTTTTGGGGCTGGTGAAACAGTCACTCCCAAAAAAAAAGCTAATGAAAAATAAGCGGATGAATACCGGTATTCCTTATTCTTGTTTTATATATTCTCTTAAATAGAAATTTTTTGGTGATATAGTCACTCCTGACTCCCTTGTTACTATTGGCCTACATTATGGCAATCCAATCAAATAAACTAAGATCAAAACCAGAAATCGACTCAGTAAGAAAGCTTGCTCAGTCAATGATTTTACTTTAAATCTGAAATTGTTAATGTCAAGTAAAAAGCTACCTGTCTATGGTGAGCTACATTAATGGCCAAAATACACTTCTGCCCATAAGTAGTGCATTTTAGCCATTGATTTAACCCACCCTAGAAAAGTGCAATCAATGGTGATTTTGCCATGTAGAAATTACGTGACATACAGCATTTTAAAGACAGAAAAGACTTATCTGTCAAGGTGAGGCCATAGCCCTTCCGATTGGCTGTCGACCTAAATGCAGAATAAAATAAATACATTTTTAGCACTTTCAAGACTGTCTTTTGCACTGGAATGGTCTTAAAAATGATTTAAAGCATCTTTCAAAACATTTATTTAGAGGGGGGGGGTAGTTTGTCGAAAATAAAACTCACAAATCAGTAAAAATTTTGAAAAATGGCCCAAAATAAGCTATCAAATTTGATCGCTAGTTGAAAAAGGCTGAGTATAGATTTCATTAAAAAATACGTAAGCTTAGGAATACGTTGGGGTAGCTATTCAGTATTCGTTAATTACCTAGATTACTTCACCAAAATCTCATTCCATTAACCCTCCCCCGACTCCAAATTATCTTTCTCCATACAATATAGATGAAATAGATTATATACTCCTTGTGAGTGTTACTACTGTATAGGATTTCATGATTAACAGTACCAGCTTGTAAATACAGAAAAGAACTGAAATATTACCATTAGCCACCTTCCACATAGCCCATTTGATTCATGCAACCAGCTTAATCAAGTTTTTGCTCTGCTAATTTCTATGCCAAGTTTAAAAAGCCTTAATCTTTATCAAAATAGACCTAAAATTAAGTTGTTTTTGCAAAAAATAAATTTTTCTGTGCTGCCTGTAATTTTTTTGCTATTTCCTGTTGCTACTGCTGTATATACTGCTTTATTTTTTGTGTGTTTATGAGTTATCAGCTGCAACGGTGCTGTAATGCTTGACCTACCTACACTACAATGGTGTTTTGTGAGCATAAACCAAAACAGTGTCATTGATGAAGATCGGTAGCCACCTTGTAGCCATTTCTAACAAAATAATAAATAATTTTCTAATTTTAAAGCTATCAAAAACAAAATTAGAACCATTTGATAGAAAATTTTTATGCCTACGCGATAATGTAAATAAGTCAAAAATATTTTGATGCTGGGTAAACTGGAATATTAATCAAAATAATTGAGCGAACTATTGCAGTCGTTTTTTCGCAGAATTTTTTGCACATTATCGCGCGACGTCATAACAAAAATAACTAACACAAAAAGAAAAAAAGTTTCTCAGAAAAAAATGCATCACAAAGCAGACACATTAATTGCTTAGAAAACATAAAGCCCAGTTTTTCATTGTTTGCTCTTGACCTGCCTCGGTACTATTTTCTTCAGTAATACTGTACTGCAGACTGTTCTTTGTTATATATTACCACTTTTAGCATTGCTATTCAGAGCGGTCTTTGCTTTCTAGGCTAGTGCTGAGAGAGAATAGCCTACCAGTACCAGTTTACAGCATTGTACTTCCACTTGCACTTTACAGCATTACGCATAGAGGTACCGGTAGTGATAGCACAATGCAATGAGCGAGCGACTCTCTCAAAACTGAAACCTGCCTCTTATGAACCTGTGTACTGACGAAGTTTACCTCCTGCAGGAGCAACAACTGCGTCAACAGCTTGACGCTTTTGAACTTCCCTCCTGTTCTTGACTCAGCTTATTCGAAGCTCGAAGCGACCAAACGTATCCTTCTCCAAACAAAACACAATAAATTGCTGAGAATTAAAGCTAACGCACGTGCAACATTTACCACGTGTTGTTTGTATCATTGTTGGTTTTGTTACAACATCGGTAGCCACGTGCGCTAGCGGATAAAAAGAATGAGTACGGAGCGAACGGAGTTACTGTAGTGAAAATAAAAAACTCAAAGTTTAAAAGAGGCTAAGACAAGCAAAGGTCATAGTCAAGAAATTATCATTTATAAAATTGTATGCTCAAAATTGCTCGTTGCTCAAAATGAAACAGAAAATTTGCAGATCCAAAGTGTTGGGTTAATGTACCCAATAACTTTATGAAAAGCACTTCCACCAAAATATTTGCAACAAAAAATGAAAAATATATCATAGCTAGTGCCCAATAATATGTCGCAGACAGCAAAAACTTTCACAAGAAAAATTCATCAATTTTTGTAATTTCTGGGTTATTGATAAGCACAGAGCTTCCCCTAACTCGCATTGTAGTTCGCTAAACTTTCTCACACTGTTTGAAATAGTTTCAGCTTCAACGGTGGAAACTACAAACAGCTGTGAATAAGATTCTTTTTTCGCTTTATTTCCGCTGTGCCGTTTAACTGCTCTTTCAGCAAATTCATGCATCTATATTGATGTTGAGTGGTCGATAAGAGCTAGCAGTTTTCAAAATAAAGTCTAATCGAGAAAATATTAATAGTACTCAAGATTGACTAAACTACAAATCAATATAAGGCAGCTGTTGAAGCTGTTTCATTTTTAATAATAATTAGCGGTGGAGTCGAGGACACAACGTTCGAAGCCAAGGCCAAGGACTCAAAAAGAATCCGAGGCCAAGATCAACGACCGAGTTTTCGCTGACTGGCCCTCTCGAGGCCAAGGACAGGAATGGACTAGTCGAGGCCAAGCTAATCATAAACGTTAATATGGTCAATTTTCAGAGGTAAAGTCGAGGACACTCGGATCGAGGCCAAGGCTAAGACTAAGGACACAAAAAAATCCGAGGCCAAGGCCAAGGACAGCCTTTCCGAGGACAGACAGTCTAAACCTGTCCAAACAAAGGAGAGTTTTGAAATGTGGGGAGGTCCTCACGTTTTCCCGTTGCATTACCTCTAAAACCATCACATACCGATTTTCAATCGGATTCATCAACGTTTACAGGTCACGCAAAGCGATATTTTATTTTCAGGATTTATGAACTAATTTTGAGCTACCTCTAGCTGGCGCAGCAAATAGCAAAAGTTTAAAACGGTGTTTAGATGCGTTTTAAATCAAGGAATGTGATGTTTATGTTACGTGGCTCAATTGTTTAGCAACTGAGGCACATCAATCAACGCAATGAGACCAGGAGTTGCTTTAGTTTTTGCTAAAATGGTAGCTTAGCAGGTCCAAACTCTTAAAAGAGCTCTGCATGAGGCACAGACATCTTTGACACCCTGCCTGCTAAAACTGGGAAACGTAAGGCGTTCAAATACTAAAAATTATTACAAAGGTATCTTCTAAACACACTATGCAGTAGTTTGCATAAACAAAATTTCAAAAATTGTGTAGGAAAACCGTATTGCCAAACAAAAAATTGCGATCGTTTGTTTCTCTACAATCACTGTGCAAATTGTTCAGTCAATCATTCATAACTTATTATTTCACAAATTACTGACAACATTTTAACTGAAAGTTTTTTCAAGCGTTTCTTTTGCGAAATCTGGAAACTGTTCTTAATGAGCTTCTATCGCTTGCAATAGATCGTGTTTTTGCTGAACATCATCAGTAATTATAGCGGCACAGTCAATATTGAGCTTCACACCCCGCTCCACTGCATCGTTTACAACTTTCACTGTCCACACAAAGTCTTTAGCTCAAAAAAATCACCTGACATCGGCAGCGTGGCCGAATGGGTAAAGGCGTCGTTTTTACGACGACCCTGATCGAATGGTCTGGGTTCAACCGGCACCCTGGTCACGTTGTTGAGTCCTTGGATGAGACGCATTACGATGATTATCTCTGCTTGCAGGCTTCAAACAAGTAGCAAATTCAGTGGACAAAAATTAGAAGAAATCCACAGGAACATTGGAAACTCCTAAGCAAGTGCAGATTTCTCCAATCACGAAGTGGTCCTGGTAATGAAAAGTGTGCGGATCGTCCAATAAGTTAGCGTCTGACGCTGTCCGGTGACAGGAGTATAAATACGCGCTACAACAAGAACTTCTTTGCAAAAAGATCTTGTCTTTGCCTGGCATTACTTCTTCCCAAATGCCTTGTTGGTCGCCATAAAAAGCAATATCTTCTTCCTTATCCGAAGCTGTCAACAACCGATTTTCACGTTTGCAACAGCATCTTTGGCACCAATATCCCAGAGTTTGTCAAGCTCCGAAATAAATAACGCTCGTTTTCCGCCGACATCTCCAATTCGACTCTTGCTTTTTGCCTAATCGCACCACTCCTTGTACTTTTTTTTTTATCCGCATAACACAATTGTTTTATGCAATCGTTTTAATGCCGGCCATTCTACAAAACTCTAGTACACGATGCACTACATATTCAGCTTGTGATTATGATGTAGGCCTACTCCTGTTTTTCTTCGGCATATTTTTTTCGAGCAAGAGCACTTTAAAAACTTGCCTTAGAGTGGGCAACTTGCAGCCAGTAATAAATTTGCGTGGATATCCAATCAAGAAAAAATTCGTTTTATTTCTAGTCCGCTTAACTATCTTCTTTCTGGAAGTGCCACTGGCGAATGGAATGCTGGACATAACTCTCACTGATTAAAATACGAATACTTGATAAACTACAAAGCAAATCAAATTACTGAAACTCTACGAACAAAGATTAAACCGACCAATATTTTTTCGTGATAAGCCGCCAGTGTTTTGAATAAATAGTAGCTGGTATAAACATATCACTTTAAGATGTTTATCTCCGTAATACTAAACAGAATAAACCTCATTTATGGCACAAGTGTACCGCTGTTTCCAGTTTTCCCTATTATTTAGTACGGTAAATAATCCTGCCTGGACAGCCGCCTTTTTTATCAACTTCTAGTCTACAGCTACCATACGTTTTGTAAAAGTTTTCACCTTTTTAATCTTTTGCCTGGCAGGACTACTAAGTCACCACAGCTAATATATTCGTGTTCTGTACGCTATTGCACTTCTCGCAAAGCTATCTAATAACTACACTGAGTCTGTGGGCCTGCAGGTGATGCTAAGTTGCTATTTTGGAAAATATTATTGCTGTTGTTAGTGTCATTATGTTGATTGATGTGCCTTAGTTGCTAATTGATTGAGCCAAGTAACATAAACATCACATTCCTTGATTTAAAACGCATCTAAACACCGTTTTAAACTTTTGCTATTTGTTGCGCCATCTAGAAAATCGGTATGTGATGGTTTTAGAGGTAATGCAACGGGAAAACGTGCGGACCTCCCCACATTTCAAAATTCTCTTTTTTTTGGACAGGTCTGCTGTACAGCATACATTGGCATAAATTACTCGCCGTCAGCGGCGTGACTAGAAGCGTGTACCTGGGTGGGGGAACGAGGGGAGAAAGCTTCTAGGGAGAAACAATATTCAAAATACAGTACTTTTGCTGCATTGTTTTTGAAGAAATTATTCAAGAAGTCCATTTATGATGCTTTTATACGACATTTTAAGCGTTTTTACTAAGCATGCGTATATGAGTAAATACGAGTTTTTGGTAAACGGTGAGTTATTGCCTTTAATCTAATTACGTGTACAAGAAAAATTTTGCCGTTTCGAAGATAGTTTAGTTTAGTTTAGTTTAATAATTTTTGCGATACACTACAACACATCGGCAGAAAAACATGGCAAAGCCCAAAGGCTTTGTTACAGCAACTTTCACATTACGTAATTTTGGTTATCTTGCTTTTGTTTTCTTAAAAGATTTACCATGATATCACTTCTTTACTACGAATTGTAGTGTTTTGTTGGGAAATTCGGATACCCGCTGTTTATTACGTAGTGTTTTGTCCTTTAGGATGTGTCATAGTTCTCAATGAGTAAGAATTTTCATTTTACGTGTTTTTGGATGCATTCGTATCTCGACGCCAAGTTACGTAGTTTTGGTCGTTTTCTCCTTACTTGTCTACGAACTTGGAAATTTACTAGGCGACTTGCCGCTGGGTTAGGTTATTTTGGGGCTTATTTACAACGTTTGCTAACTTGTTTTTCCGGAAACCTTTCCGTTTCTCGTCTTGTACCTTCACGAAATTGACCACGTGCCTTTGGCCTATATATACGTTGGTGTGTTCCTTTGGATTTAGTGTTGAACTGGAGTGTTGGACTGAAGCGTTGAATTATCGTTCGCCGTGCCCCACAGTGTTGGTCTGCACGGCAGGTTGAGCTGATTTATGTTCTGGAATTGCTGCACTGGGCAGTCTTTTCCGAAGAAGTTAGGTGCTGTTCGATTCGCTGGGTATTGAAGAGCGGCTTCCAAGGCAAGAAGGACGAAGAGCCGCATCACGACGAGTTGTGAATTGGATCGAAGAAGTCGATTGCGTCACACTCGTTTTGCGAAGACAGAAGTTTGGTTGTCCTCGCGTTTTGGAACCAGCTAAGAATCGCTCACCGCTCATCACTCTCCGCTACGTGAAGGAAGCGTAGTGCGGTATCCCCGTTGTTGGATTGACGCCAGCTACCAGTTTTCACTCAACAAGGACTTTGGTCGATTCCTGTTTGTTCCATTGCCGAAGACAATTTGGTTCTCAGTTTAGACTTTGTTGGACTTTGGCCGTGGTTGGTTGAAGGAAAGTACTTTCTTAGACTCCTTTTCTCTAAAGTAAATTCTCTCTTTTTTGCAACCTTTTAAAGTATTTTTTTGAGATTCATAGTTTGGGGTTTGTAGTTGAATTCATAAATTAGTGGGATATTTATTGGGTTTAATTGCCGCCATTTGCTATTTTATATGTGTGTAGGATTATAATATTTGTGTAGGACTAGAATTTGCTTTGATTAAATTTGTGCCTTTTTTAATTTACTTTTTGCTGCTAACGATTGAACCAAGCTGTTTTAAATTTTGACGCAATTCATTTGTTTTCTTAAGCTTAATAGATTTCTTTGATTGATGGACTTCTAACCGCAAGTGTAATTTGTCAGAGGACAACCGTAAATTACGATTACAGGCTTAAAACATCCTAACATACAATTTACCGGTACAATTTATATGATCTTACATTTTCAAAATGTAATTTTTGAAAAAGTTTGCCGCTAGCAAGGTCTTAGCCAAAGAGGACTAAAAGAGCAAGAGTCCATCGAAAGCCAGTCTTTTAATCTCTATAAAATTTTGATCCGGAGTTAGGTCTTGCAGGCGCTAGTGAATTTAGTTTTCTCCAGCTTTTCTACTGTTATTTGCGAACCTGCCTACCGAATCACACCTGTAAACCAGCTTTGGTTACGATCCTTGCCGCAAGAGCATCTGAACTTTAACAGCACCCGTATATTTATATATCGTAGTAAAGCAGGTATGCAATAAGCATGACTCAAAAAAAAAAAATGGATCAGTCAGTCCATAGTCGCTGAGCTTCGTGCTGTTAATAGCAGTAACGTTGGTTAATAGTACGCAGAATAAATCATTCAAATTATCTGATAATTGCAATACAAACGAATAAGCTTTTACATTCTTTTGTCCAGTTTTAAGGAATCTTACGGAACGGTTTGCTTTAATCGACATTGTCAATGAATCATTTACAGTACCTGCAGTACCTTCTTCAAAGAAAACAGGAGGAACTACTCGTTGTCAACGGCGTGACTAGAAGCTCTGCCTGGGGGGTTTGCAGAAAGCTTCTAGGCTGGTACAATTCAAAAATTTGGTGCTTTTTGTCGAATTTATATGAAAACCTTATTTCCTTTTTTTGCCAGAAATTTTTTGCTGGTGGGATCCCACATTTGAGGTAGTAAATGGCCCTACTCCTCTGCCAATTACGCCAGTGCTCGCCCTGCTGTGCCAAAAACATTATTTTATTAGTACAGTAATGCTGCAATTTGGTGCTTTACAGCAATGGTTTGTTGCACCGTACGAAAACAAATACTAAACTTTGTACCTGAAATGCCAATGCATAATTATACAACCAGTGCCGTTGCTACCGGGGGGCCAGGGGGGCTGTGCCCCCTCCTAATGGCTGCTTGTGCCCCCCATGTTGGTTTACACAAAATATTGTATTTGGAACATTACGTAACGACAAAACAACAGACAATGATGGAAAAAGTAATAACTACGTTCAAACATAATTCTCCTTTGACGTTTTCTCTATTCTTTGCGAAATTGCTGGCAACCAACTGCTATGCATAAATCTGACGCATGTCTTGATAACACGCCTTTACGGATGTGTCGCGAAAGAGAGATGTCAGCATGCAGAATCGTTAGCGGTACATTTCGTTAGTGATTATGATATGAATCAGTACGTGAAAACACTTTTTTCAAAGACCAGTTGTTTTGATTTTTAGAGCACACTCAAAATTTTGAGGTCGAAGTCAGTGGCGCAACCAGGGTGAAGGGGCTTAAGCTCCCTCGGCCAAGTCACTTAGAAAACGTAACCTCAAAATACAGTACAAGCGTTTAAACGTACTTTAGACTTGGGGAGGGGGCTGAAAGAACTAGGCAATTTAATTCCTTGACATGATTTTTGAATTTTAGAAAGTTAGGTATTCATATGACTTCAAAAAGTGTAAAATGTGATTTAGATGAAATTAAAATCGCTACTTTTTTGTTGCAAAACCACAAAAATTGCCCAGCGGCTGGGGGCCCCGTCCACAGTCACTAATTATTTAGTGACTATGCCCTGACTGTGACACGTTTGAGTTGCATCAATTTGTTCAGCACGGGGATAAATCAGGCAATTTTGAGGCAAAAAAATTTACTTTTGGTTTATCTTTCTTAGCAAAATCCTGGTTGCACGTTTGGCAGCATTCACTGTTGCAGATAGATTTTTTAATTTGATCGTGGGCCGCAGACGAAACGAGCTAAGAGCGCTGCCAGCCATGTTTTAAAATTGCACATATTTGTAGCCGTAAAACATCTGATTATCAGTTTTTATACGCAAAAGTTCAGTTTATTTTAGTGTCCCCCACTTTCGGCTGGTGCCTCCTCACTTTGTTTGCTCTGGCAACGGCACTGTATACAATTAAAAAAGGTGTGGCCTTGTTATAAGTGGAACCATAGACGTGTTAATCTTTAAAACGAAAAGTATGCTAAAAATTCAATGTTGTTTCAATAAACTACCCATTTTAATCTTCTCCAGACATTATTATAAGTTTGTGAAGATTATCTTTTTGCTTGATTATGCCACTCTAAGTCAAACCTCCAAAATGCAATATGAAACAGATATTCTACATAGGTAAATATTGGTAGAAACAAGCACGGATTAAAGTTGGTTGTTTTGCTATATTGCAAAGTTTTGCTTAAAATTTTGTTTTGTGATTTTAAAGCAGTAAATAAGGGTTTGATATTCAGTCAGGTCAAACCAAAATCATTTGAATTGGTGTTTAAATCTTCCCTACTGGACGCTCGTTGAAAATAAAACAGTGTAAAATATAGGCAAAGTTTTTAGCTAAATTTTACAGTTTGTTACGCACTGTTGTTATTTTTTAGCTCTAATGACGCCTCATTGGGTGAAATATATTTGTTTTTAATACGCTATCTGGACAGGCTGATACGGCTTTTAATTTTAATTATAATTGTCAGAATGAACGCTTGCCTGAGAGTAATTTCCAAGAAATCAAGCTAGAATTTACATTGGTCAAAAAGTTCACTGCCTTATAAACATTTAGTAAGACACATTTTTTCGAAAATTTATTCTCCAAAACATACGCCTTAATTTTAATTTACTCCAAAATTTACGCTTAATTTAGAAGTAAAATTAACATCTACGCATTGCATGACGTAATTGATGGTGTCATTTATTTTTAGGGAATTTCCCGCTTTAACTTGCCGTAAATGGGCTTTTTTTACTTAAATTTTTAAATTTCAGTAGACAAATATTTACGTGAGCAGAAGTCAAACATCAACCGGAAAACTTCGAAAAATTGTCAACTCCTGTAAGTGCTGATTTTGTTTTATAAGGATAGCGCCATCGTCGTTTTCTCGTTACAGAAGGATAACCATTCATAAAATCAATCAATCTTTATATGATTTTAATAGCATTATATGCACTAAACCAGGGGTCGGCAACCTTTTTTATACTCTGGGCCGGTTGAAAACTGGAAAGTTTTTGCGGGTCGGCTTTCAAAAATAAACATTACTGTTTAGCAATGTAGTAATTTCTGTAAACTAGAATTATTTCTAAAAAATTATTGTACTACTTATAAACTGAAATTACATATCACAAGATGTTGAAACGTCTCAAGATGTTAAAACGTGTGTCATCAATATTAATCTTTTTTTCATAAAACGTCCAAACGCAATTGCGCTTAACGTTACAAATATATTTCAAAGTATTTAACCTGGAAAAGAATGACGCCCAGTAACGAACTCTCCGGTAACGACCGGCGGTTGCCGACCACTGCATGAAACTGCGCAATACACTTAAAGCGCGTCCACAAACACTTGTCAAGAATAATATGCGTTGTTGTTTCTTATTAAAAAGGCTAAAAGCTTACTTATTTCGTACGCCCGACGAGCCATTTTAACATGGTACAAGCTGCCAGCTAGATAAAATAAAGCCAAGATGTGCTCTTACGCTTATGATTATAAGCGTAGTGTTGACCGGGCAAAAGAAAATGCTTATAAGCAACACTTGCTCATTATGTGACGTCGGCGTCTAAGCTATATGCAAAGTTAATAAATCAATTATAATCTGTATAATAAAAATAAAATTCAAATTCAGTTGAGGGAGTTCAGGACAAGAGCACTTGGGACATTGCATCACAAAACGATAAAGATTTAATGGCAATAGATGGATTTGAGTCGTCTCAACGCGTTTTGCCCTTGCTCAAGAGACTCATCAGGCGAAAAAACACTGATCTTTGTCGCCTGATGAATTCCTTGAGCAAGAACGAAACGCGTTGCCACAGCACTAACCCATCTGTTGTCAATTATTCATTTTGTGAAGCAACGTTCCAAGTTCTCTTGTCCTGAACCCCCTTACCTGATTTTGATAAACGCTCATCAAGTGGTTTGAGCACTCTTGGTTTGAGAATCTCTTGATTATGATCCTTGTCTTAGCCTCTCTCAAAATTTCAAAGCTTGTAATAAAATAATACATTTAACAACAATACGCTAAATGTAAAATACTGAACACACCTACTATAGCTTTTCACAATTATTATTATTCGAAAACGTTGATCAACTTGCTTTTCGTCAATTGCAAGCACTGTCAGGAAATCATAATAATCGAAGTTAAAGTAGTACAAAATTCAACCTTGGATAATATTTTTTTATGTAAAAAGCAAGTGAGTACATAAGTAAGACGAATCGTTTGGACTTTTGTTAGTAACCGCCAAGGTCGCAGTCCTCCTCTTCCTCCTCCTCCTCTTCCTCCTCTTGCTCTTCACAAGGATCTGAAATAAAATGAATTTGATTTTCTTGAGGTGAAAATACAGGGTATACCAGAAGTTTTTTATTTTACGTTTTCTTTTGCTGAGAAAAAATTATTATGAGAATAATGATACCGATATTAACTATAGAAAATCGAATAAGAAGGATGCTTTGCAGAAATCTAGGTCCTTTCAGTCTAAATAGCATTTAATCTTATATACAACCAGTACCCAGGAGTCGGATTTACTAAATGACATGTTGACACAGTGCCATAGACCCCGCGATCTGCGTGGCCCGCGCTTAAAGTATTAAATTATAAACCTTTTCATTTGTTTGCTCGTACCACTATTCGGGTATGAAATACTTTTTTTTTAAATATTCATGCCAGTAGTGGCAATCATGGCAACCCAAGAAATTAACAAACAAACAGCAACTTTAGAACGATAGTACAACACAACATCAGAAACCTATTCAAGGTTTTAACGAACTTCTGTTTTACAATACCCCAACCGGTAGCGTAGCCAGGGGGGGCTATAGCCCCTCATTGGCATGTCGACCAAAATGCAGAACAAGAAAAAAAACACTTTTTTAGCACTTTTGAGACTGTTGTGTGCACTGGAATGGACTAAATCGTGATTTAAAACATCTTTCTAAACATATATTTAGGGGGGGGGGCTAATTTTTCCAAATACAACTCACTAATGAAAATGGCCAAAAATAAGCAACCAAACTTGATCGGTAGTGTGAAAATGCTAAACATAGGTGTCATCAACAAATATACTATAAACTTAGGAATAGGGGGGGGGGGGGGGGGGGCTATCCAGTATTATTTAATTACCAATCATTCCTCTCAAATCTCTTTTCATTAGCCCCATCCCGCCCCAATTATTTTTCTCCATAAACTGTAGACAAAATAGATTACCGGTACTGTACTCCATATGAGTTTTATTGAACTATACGATTTTATAATTTACCAGCATCTAAATAAGAGAACTAAAATTTTACTATTAGCTACCTCCCAAAGAGCCCATCTATTCAAGCAGTTTAATCATGTTTACACTGCCAATTTCTATGCCACGTTTTAAAAGCAATATTTTTTTTATCAAAATAGCCTTAAAATTAAGTTATTTTTGCAAAAAAATGCAAATTTTTCAAGCGCTGGGGGCTCCGTTCCCACACCACCGTGCCTCCGGCGGCTGGGGGCTTCGCCCCCAGACCTCCAAACACAGCCTCCCAACAGCGAATTTCTGCCTGCGCACTTGACCCCGACAGGACAACAACTTCTAACTGCTGCAATCTGCAACTGGATCCTTGTAGCACGGAATTGCTTGCATTTGGCTTAAAGCAGTAGAGTTCAGCAGTGGTCGCGCTTCTACAATGCACTGCACTGTATCTACTCAAAGTAACAAATGGCCAGAGATGTAAAAAGTAGTCAGAAACAATCGTCAAGTAAAAGTGTGGTTACTGACGATCAAATGTAGTGCAAGTAGAGCAGAAAGTACTAAACGATTTAACGAAGCAAGTAAAAGTGCAAAGTAAACAGGTTTTTAAGCTACTCAAGTAGCCAAGTAGAAAATTTTCTTTCAAAAGACCCTTGTGTTTTCTGCATCCTGGTCTATAAATTTTGCTAAATACCATGCATAAATATGTGATATTGCGCTTTAAAATGGGAGTCTAAACCACTATAACTGCCCAAAAGTTAGCAATTTTTGAATGCGGACATATATCAGTAGTTCAGTACTATAAACGGCTCCATCGTTAATCCATCGTGATCAAAAAGCACTTTGATTTTCTCCATGGATGTTCATGCTCTTATAAAAAACTATTTTCTCAACTGAATTTAGCCCAAGCATAGAAGCTGGAAGAATAGATTACAATTAATTATTGACTCATCCAAACTACCCCAACCATTAATGATTAGCTAGGCCTACAAGCAGAGGTGGAATCGAGGACACAAGGCTCAAGACCAATGCCAAGGACACAAAAAATCTGAGGCTAAGGCCAAGGACAGCCTTTCCGAGGACAGACACTCTCGAGGCCAAGGACAGGAATGCTCGAGGCCAAGGATCAAGGACACAGCCGCAAGTGTTATCCAAAAAAAAAAAGTCTTCGGAAAAGTTTTTCAGGCAATCTCCAATTTATAGGCGTTGCCCGAAGTTTTGATTGGGGAAGCCTAAACCACAAATCACATGCAATGACTTCATCAAAAATTTGCCTGTTGGCACTTAACCAGGATTTTGCAAAAGGAGAGGGCTTAAACTAATATAGTTGAAAAGTGCAAATACGTAACTTTGGAGACGTTTTGAGAAAGCGTCTCCAAAGTTTACGTATTACAGACTCCAAAGTGCAAAAAAGTGTAACTCAAACGTATTACAAACGGGGGGTCTGGGGGCGAAGCCCCCAGCTGTTGTGCGATTTTTTGTAATTTTTTGGAAAAAAAAGCTATATTAATGCCATTGAATCACATTTCGCACATGTTTAGAGCCATTTGAAAGCACTAGATATTTGACATTTGAAAGCCAATTAAAAAAATTAAACTGTTTAATCCTCCTTCTAGTTGCAATTTAAGTCCAAAACACGTTTAACATCTCGCATTTTGGTGTTAAAGTTTAATTGTACGTGATTTGGTCCAGGTAGAAAGAAAAAAGGTGCATTGTCTCGTGCAACATTTGAGCAGTAAATGAAAACCCACTTGAAGATTTTCCTTAGAGATTTTTGTTTTGTCATGAAAATAACCAGTTATAGAAGTGCATGTTAGGCCAGGGGGCCCAGGCCCCCTCAATTGAAGTTCAACGATTTGCTCAATTAGCATTTTTCACGGCTAATTTTTTTTTCAAGTATTTTGTGCGTAAAAACTGGCGAGGTGGAAGTGAATTAACGAATTGTTATTGAAAAATAGTACAACACATGGTTACGCTTACTAACCATGTTACCTACTGACCATAACATGATTACGCTTACTAACCATGTTATTGCCGGGCCGGATTTACATCGCGCTGGGCCCCTGGTACTTTGGAGATTTTCGCAACATCTTTCTGCCAAATGTAGGTGAGGACCATGAAAAGTCTTAAGATTTGAGCGCAGGGCCCTTAGCTGGTACTGCGCCATATTGTGGTAAATCCGGCCTTGGTTAATGCATTACGTTCATAAAAAGGCTAGATGTGATCCTAAGATAGCAACTTTTAGGACGAAAACTATCCATTTCTTCCAGGTTAACGTTTAAATTGGCTGGTAAAAATTGATTTGAGGGGGTCCCGGGGCTCCTGGTCTTCAATATTGTTGTTCGCTACTGGTGTAAGCGGAGAATGCTAAAAAGAAACTGAAACTGAAGAAACAATAAGCTTTTTTGTCACGTTTTTGTCATTGGTGAAATTTCAATTGGGGGGGAGGCCCGCTTGGCTAAGCCTATGCTCCAATTGCGGAAAACAAAAAAGGTATTTGCAAATTTTCCGCGAGGTTTCTGGCGTTTTCCAACAAAATTTCAACGGTTCAAAAAATAGTGCTGTCCTCGAGCCGAGGACAGGGCAATTTTCGGGGACCAAAGGCTTCGAGGCCAAGGACTTGAGACTTCGAGGCCAAGGCCAAGGACTTCAAAATGTGTCCTCGAGGCCGAGAACGTCCTCGAGGACTCCACCTCTGCCTACAAGCTATAACAATATCTGCGTCCTAATCCTTACAATAACCTACAGAAGCAATAGCCACTCTGTTAATATCAAAATGTTATAGCTTTCATGGTGTTTACTCAACCGATATGCTTCAGGCTTCAGTATCTGCACCAGCAGCCTATGTCCCTTACTAGAAGGAACTAGGGTTTTGTGGGATAAACTAAGGCAATATGACCACTGACTACACTATCTACACTAACTTGCGCATTTTTGCAATTTTTAGCCGAATAAAATAATTTATCAAGCCTGAAGGCCTTGGCTATAGGCTATTGGTATCTATAGCCAAGCCTACAAACTAAGAGACTTTCAACCTCGTAAATAAATATCACGTCACTAGCACCGAGCATCAGAGCCACCCATATGGTGAGTTTACTTTGTTGCACAGTAGTCAGTAATTAAACTAATATTCCCGTGGCGCAGTAATCGCTAGTGCCGTACGCAAATCTCGTCTCTTTTCCAACAACACCTTAAGGTAAAGAAGCGCGGACTTGGACCTGTCTGTACTAGTCAAGCTCGCGCTCATTCACAATTTTCACCACGGTTTGTACATTTTGCTCGACGTTGCCAAAAAAAAAAAAAAATTAGCTATGCCTTACTAAGCCTACAAACTACTTTTAATATAAAATGTACGTAAGTAGCGTTATGTTACGTTCAAGTGAAAGTAAAAAGTATCCAAAAATATAATTACTAAAAAAGTGCTCGTTACCGACAAAATCTACTTGAGTAGGCTACTTAAGTAGAGCTACTTTCGTTACTTTACACCTCTGCCAATGGCTCATGAAATTTGCAACTTTCTAGTCATTTTCTATCATTCTTTGAAGAATTCTTATCCCTATTGACGTTCCCGAACGGACTGGGGTCAGCGAAGTTCGAAGGTTTCATATTTGCTCTTTTTCCTCTCCTAGACTAGAACAACATTCACACAATCTCAATGCAAAACAAGATCAAGATCAAGTTGACTCACATCGCCCGTTGACTGGTTCATCGCAAATCGCAACAACTATCCTATCGACTTTCCCCCCTCATGAACAGCACATTTAAAATGACTTTGATGATGTTGGCCCAAAACCTTTGAAAGTACAACCACCCACTCCCAAAAACTACTTTCAAACATCAATCAGAGAACTTAATGATTGCATTGTTTTCATTTGCAATTTTGTGTGTATTTTAAATTTCCCACAAAATACAATATCCCAAAAAAAAGGAGGGTATACTTTTGGTTTAGATATGCTAAGGGCAGCTGATGAGAGCTAAAATCTCGAAACAGCGCTGTCCAGCTCTGTGTATATGTTTCAAATTATCACTAAGAAATTAACAAAATGCAATATCTTTCGCACATAAAGGCAATATCTTTCGCATCTTTCGCATATTGTAATTATCGCACAGGTTCGCCGCATCGTACGAACCAGTTTTTAAACTTAGAGAACCAGCTTTTACAAGTAAGTTGTTTGCTTAGATATCCTGCGCTTTATTTTTACTCAAATGAACAGAGTGCTAAGTTTAGAGGAGGAGTCTTAGAACAGGTTCTGGCAACATTTGAATAGCATCGCTGACTAGGATACTTGGTTTTGAGCAGTTTTTATCGCTGGTGCCGAATAGATTTGATCTGCTAATACATCTGAAAGTTTCTGATGAGAAATAAGATTCCGATACAGCAATGTCCAGCACTTTAAACCCATGACTGAAAAATTGTGTTAAAGAAAAAGAAATATAATCATACTTACAAGGACAATCAATATTTGTTTCTTCCGTGGAGAATAAATCTGTTATTCCGATTGTGACGAACTCAACATCTCCATCTGAGCACAGGTCAGAAAATAACGCGCCATTTATAAAAGTGTACGTTATATTGAATTGTTCGTTAGGTGGAATGAACGTGTTTGGGTTACTAAATACAAACATTAGAATTATTGTGTAAATAGATAAATATAGTCATAAAACATAGTCAGTGGTTGACATCAGGTTTCCAAAAGTGCTCGATAAACAAACAATTAGAGCAAATTATTTCTCATTGTACCTCATCATTAAAGTTTAAAGGTTGTGAAACTGTTCGATTAGATCAAAAGTTTTGAACAATTTCAATGAATGCTCAGTGTTTTCAAGCATGGGCAACTCCATAAAATTTCAATGGCGACCCTTTTTTGCTTCAGCCATTTTTTGTTTGCTGCTATTATGTTACTACTTCGGTAAAGTGGAAATTTTATTGAGCCAAATAATAGCAATCAACAGCAAGACTAAAGTCTTTCTTACGATTTATTTACTATAAAAATACAAACGTTTTCGCCGTTCATCAGACCTCTTCAGGTATTAGCTAAATTATAGCCATTTTAACTTCAGACTAACTGGAAAAAAATGAAACATAAAAATCCAAGCGATGTCAAGGTTTCGATTCACCGGGCGTTAAAACAATCAAGATCATCAATCGTATTTAAAAGGTCAACAGTTCATTTACTGATGGAAAATAAAGACATTCGAGGGGAAAAAACAGCACATTAATCAACAGACGTCACTATCATTTGTAGACGTGTAACAGAAAGGACGAGCCATGAGCATATAATTGCTTGTTTAAACAAGTCTACGTTTCTTTATTAATAAAGCTTCATGAGTTTTGGCCTGAAAATCTGATGTAGCCTACATTGTTTCAGAACCTCGAAAGAATTTAGGTCATGTCGCACATTGGAACAAACAGTACTCAAAAGTATATGTTGTTTAATCGCACTATTTTCATGCTGGCTGGCCACATTCAGGTGCCAGCGTTCAACAAAAGAAATTATTAAACTTATGGAAGAAACAGCGCAACAGAAGCCCCGAAAAATGCATAGTCAACTTGAGCAAGACAAAAAAACTCAGCATAAGGGAGGAAAATGCTCTACGTTTCGGCTTAAATCACCACATTCTTCCAAGACTAATTTGCTCCGATGAGGTCAAGGCTAATAATAATATAGAGCGACTACTTAATTCGGCAAAAATTCGCAATGATAACAACTCCGAAATTGACGATTAAACAAGAGACGAAATCAAATTTATTGTGAAACGTTTCTTGAACGACGCAAAACGAATTTGTTTTAGTTTCCCCAATCAGGCTTTACATCATACTTTAAAATCGCTTTTACAAGACAAAAACATCAAAGTATGCAAGTTTGACAAAGGGAAAGGCACTACGATTATGGACTCGAATGAATATTATGAAAAATTAGAATCGATCTTAAATGATAAGAGCAAATTTGAGGAAGTCAATGTAAACAAGAAAACACACCCAATCATTGCTAAAGAACGTTCTATAGCGTACTTACTATATACGAAAATACTTTAAAGGGTATGATGAAAAATTGATTCGAAAACTTGTGCCCAGTGGAAGTGCTCCTGGAAAAATTTATGGTTTAGTGAAAGTTCATAAGAAAGATAGCTCATTAAGACCTGTAGTTTCTATGGTTGGCACTCCAGAATATGAACTTGCTAAATTTCTTGACAAAATCATTAAGCCGTACATTTCCAATAATTTTATGTTGGAGTCAACTAATGACTTTATCTCTAAAGTAAATCAGTTCCAATTTTCATCAAATGACAAATTAGTTAGTTTTGATGTTACCTCTTTGTTTACCAATGTCCCGCTGAATGAAACGATTCGATTAATTGCCGACACTATTTATTCTAAAGAAAACCCAAACCTCCTTCCTTGTGATAGAGATACTTTTGTAAAACTTTTACGAATAGCTACAACACGTATTTTTATGAACAAAGATAAATTATTTCAACAGATTGACGGTGTAGCCGTGATATCGCCATTGGGCCCAACATTACCTAATTTTTTCTCAGCAAAAATGGACAAAAAGATAATGAGCATTGCCTCTGCGATTCATCCTTTATTGTATCTGCGTTATGTTGATGACATTTTTGCTGTTTTTGAAATTAATAAATCTTGTTTAAAGTTTTTAGATATCTTAAATTCTCAACACAAAAACATAAAATTAACTGTCGAATATGGTTCAGAATTGATGTGGCGCAAAACTACTCGTACTGGTATTTTAGTTAATTTTGATGCTTTATGCCCCTTGAAATGGAAATCTGGCTTAATATTGTGCTTATTGAATCGTGCGAAAGCTATTTGTTCATCTAAATTGTTATTTTAGTATGATGTGATAAAACTAAGGCAAATGTTTCTCTCCAACGGTTATCCGATTTGGTTTTTTAAGAAGTTTTTGCGGCGATTTTTGACTGTTGACAATGATTAATCTGATCGTGAGCGTAGTGAAATTAATCCTGTAATAGGCCTATACTTGAACGTACTATACATTGGAAAAAAACCCAGGTGTTTTGCTAGTCGTTTAGCAAAATTATTTTATGTTAAATTTGATGTCAAGGTGTCTGCCATTTACAAAATTTTCAAAACGGGGACATATTTTCAGCTAAAATCGCGCACTTCTCTCTTGCTCTGCTCAAATGTCGTTTACGAATTTACATGTTCCTGTGATTCGAACTTAACTTACATTTGTAAGTCAATTCAGCATTTGAGTATCAGGGTGGGAGAGCACCTGAATGTGGCCAGCCAGCATGAAAATAGTGCGATTAAACAACATATACTTTTGAGTACTGTTTGTTCCAATATGCGACATGACCTAAATTCTTTCGAGGTTCTGAAACAATGTAGGCTACATCAGATTTTCAGGCCAAAATTCATGAAGCTTTATTAATAAAGAAACGTAGACTTGTTTAAACAAGCAATTATATGCTCATGGCTCGTCCTTTCTGTTACACGTCTACAAATGATAGTGACGTCTGTTGATTAATGTGCTGTTTTTTCCCCTCGAATGTCTTTATTTTCCATCAGTAAATGAACTGTTGACCTTTTAAATACGATTGATGATCTTGATTGTTTTAACGCCCGGTGAATCGAAACCTTGACATCGCTTGGATTTTTATGTTTCATTTTTTTCCAGTTAGTCTGAAGTTAAAATGGCTATAATTTAGCTAATACCTGAAGAGGTCTGATGAACGGCGAAAACGTTTGTATTTTTATAGTAAATAAATCGTAAGAAAGACTTTAGTCTTGCTGTTTATTGCTGCTATTATGTTGTACACTGCAACATTACCAGTAGCGTAGCCAGGGGTGGGGGGGGGGCTATAGCCCCCCCCATTGGCATGTCGACCAAAATGCAGAATAAGAAAAACACTACGTTTTTAGCACTTTGAGACCGTTAAATGCACTAGAGTGGACTAAATAGTGATTTAAAACATCTTTAAAACCATATATTTAGGGGGGGCTAACTTGTTGAAAACAAAACTAACAAATACATGAAAACTTTGAAAAATGGTCAAAAATACGCAATCAAATTTGATAGCAAGGGTAAAAATGCTAAACATAGGCGTCATCAACAAATATACTATAAACTAAGGAATAGGAGAGCGGGGAAATGCAAAAAAATTGCAAAAAATGCAAAACTTTTGCAAAAAAATACAAAACTTTCGAGCGCTGGGAACTCCGCCCCCAGACCCCCAAAACAGCCCCCCCATTGCGAATTTCTGGCTACGCGCCTGAACATTACTAACTTCATAAATTACATCGAGCGCAACGAAAACGATCGAATTTTAGATATACTGTATACTTTTTTTAAATAGAGATCTAAAAGCACAATCAATTAGGAAATCTAAAGTTCGGCCAAATATATTAGATTGGCGTTGACTGTATTCTTTTCGACCCCGTCGTTCCAGGGATATTATAGTTCAAACACCACGTAGTGGCCTTCTTAATGATAATTTTGTCGACAACCCTGACGTTTCAATGCAGTCGCATAGCCCACAGAAAGCTATATGTTAAAAGACCTCTGCAGTCTGTTGCTGCATTGCCTTAGGATCAAATTAAGATGGCGTTGCCGCTGTTATTAACGACAGACGGTTGGCAAAAAAACTATGATTAAAGACGCCCCAAAGTCGTGTTTGAAGTAAAATATCTCTGGAACGGCTGCGTTAAGATAAAATGAATCAACATCAATTTAATATAATACGGTTGCCTTAACTTACAATACCCCCATTGATTTTGCCTTCAGTCCTCTTCTAAAACATTATAAAAGCTGTAATCTCAAATTTAATACGAATTTAGAACTATTTTGTCTCGGAAATTAAAGTCAGTTGCATATAAGCAAATAAAAAATGAAGTTTCGATGCAGGCCTTGTTAAGCTAGCAGAAAAAACGTGCAGAGAAAAGATCTAGTAGTAGTAGTATTCATTTATTTCTGGCAATTCTTAAAACATAAAAAAGTAACAGTTTTAAATAACGATTCACCAGAAAAAGAATACAGCAACAAAACGATGTACGTTATACATGCAATAAAATAAAACTATGTAAACGCAATAACTATACGTAAAAGGCATGGTCGCTGCAACTTCAATAACAAAAACTTAGGGTCGGTTTAACTTCAATATAACAAAAGACATAACAAAAAAATCAAGTTAATACATAAATGCCGCAATGGAAGATTTGGATGCCTGTCAATGTCTTAGTTCATAGGCTAAATACTTCTTCATGATGTTGTTGATAAAAGAAGGTTGTAAAAAGAAATATGCTAAAAATTAAAATGCAGTGTGTCCGATTAATTTTAAGTTTATTTAACTTTCGAGTATAAAACCACAGCGTTTTAAAATTCGTTGCGTTGAAATTGTTTAGCTGAGTTGAAATTAATTTGTAAGATTTAGTAGAGAGCAATGTCATGACTATAAAGTATAAAGGTTTGGATAATGATTTTAATGCGCAGTTGTGCAGAATGCAGATAGAGATGCTGGATGAAGAATGCAGGTCGAGGTGTTGGGTGCAAAGAACAAACTTAACCCCATAAGATAATAATAACAATAAAACACTATAAAATAATTGCACAGCAGCAAAAGCTTTCGCACAAAATTTTTAGCAACATTAACCTCATCATTTTTCATTTTAATAGACATGGTTTCAAATTGTTTCGAAACTTTTTGTAATTTTTTAATTCTTTTGTGTCTGAGGGAACCCTATTCCAGATTAATGGGCCTTTACATTTTATGGATTGCTTTATGATATTGATTCTGCAATAACTTGGAAAATAATTAGAATGGCTTCTTGTTTGACCAAGTGAGGCTGTATTTTTTGCAATATTTGTACAGTTTTGGTCAAAAAAATTGTAAAACACTGAAGGTAAATTTTTATTTTCATATTTGTACATAAAGCTGGCTACTTCTAAGTGGCTAATTCTTCGATGGTAAGATGCTCATTAGATTTCATTACATCATGTACTGGTGCACGATAATCTATGTTATAGATCATTCTAATAAATTTATTAGCAGTGCGCTGTAAACTCAGCAATGCAGTTTTATTTCCGTTGCACCATGTGCAAATGCAATAAAAAAGATGCTACTGTATTATGGAACAATATAATATTTTTGACATTTCAGAATTTGGAGAAGGAAACTTCATAACTAATGCGAAGTTTCCGCAACTGATAATCCATATGGAGTTTCCAACTGAGATGCTAGTGCACATTTAACCCAACAAATCTTATTGTGGTCACTTTTTCTACGTAATTGTTTCGCAGCATATAAGTTTTAAATCAGAGAAGAGACATTTACTACTTGGAGTTCGGAATATCATACGTTATGTTTTTTTTATATTCATAAATAATCTATTAGGAATCAACCAGTCAACAATTTTTTCTAGTTCTTTATTTGCATTGCTCTAAAGTGTTTTATAGCAGTATTTCATCAAAGAAATACTGGTATCATCCGCAAACATTAAAGATTTGCATACAGATAAAGCATTTAAAACATCATTAACATAAACTAAAAATAAAAACGGACCGAGAATAGAGCCTTGAGAAACACCAAAATCAATGCTTTTGCTGTCAAAAAGCTGATAGTCAATTTTAACTTGCTGTTTATAATTTATCCAATAAAACTTGATGATCTAAAGTGTCAAATGCTTTTGATACATCCAAAAGTATTTCCATACTTAGCGTTTATATTTAAAAGCGTGAACAATTTTCTCAATCATTAACGATCAAGCATGACTTGTAGAGTGATTTTTTCTTAAGTCGAGTAGGAAATTACTGAAGAAATTTTATTGTTTCAAAAAAAATTTCACTTGGACATGCATTAGTTTTTCCAAATTTTTAGACATAACTGGTAAAAGACTATTAGGTCTGTAATTGGCCAAATCACTATGACATCCTTTTTTGAAAACAGGAATAACTTTTGCTTTCTTGAAAGCTGTAATAAACTTACCTTCAGTAAAAGATCTATTGAAAACCTGTGTCAGGGCATAGATCACATTATCAGGTGTACTTTTAACCACAATAGATGGAATTTCATCAACGCCACTACTACTCTTAGATTTTTACTCAATTATTAGCTTTTTTACTTCTAAAGGATTTGCAGGATTCCAATACATAGTGCTGCAAATAATTTTTGTAATGATTTTTTAATAAACAATTTTTTGAGTAACATTAGTTGATAAATATTTTTTGAGTAACTTTAGTTGGGAGATTTTTAGTCAGTTTGCTGGCAACACTTACAAAATGATTATTGTAGTGATTAGCCATTGCAAAAAGGTCAGTACTAATATGGTTGTTAACTACAAGTGATGAACAAGTTCTAACTTCGGATTTGGCCAAAATGCGATTTATGTTTTTACAAGTTTCCTTATGATCCTTTTTACATTCTCCAAAAACTGCTGCAAAGTAATTTACTTTTTTTGTTTTCAAAGAATGACAGTAAGCATTTCTAGCTATGTTATACCGAGATTTAGAAGCAATTGATTTTTTAGCCATAAATTTTTGAACAATTTACCATTTTGACTCACATTCCTGATCAAACCAAGTGTTATTTAATTTTCTAACGTTGTTGTTATTAACGGGAAGTTTTTGTTGAAAATCTGATTATCATTTTCCTTGAATAGAACATAAGCTAAGTCTGAATTTGATTTGTTAAGAACTTTGGCAGTGCCAAAATTATCCAATTCTTCATTAAGCTTTTCTATGTTGTCCAAATTGTAAGATCGAAATTGCTTTAGCTTTTCAGATTTAAGCTGAATAAAATTTACACTCATAGAAATTGGTAAATGATCAGATAACGGGCTTAAAATTGAACCCAATTTAATAGGCAGTGAATGAATATTTGTACATATTTGATCTAAAATAGTTGCACTTTTTTTGCTAAAATGTGTTGGTTTATTAAAGATAGGGAAATAAAAGTTGTCAAACATCATCTCTGCAAAGTTTGAAAAATGTACAGCATACTTTCCAGATCAGTCAAATTTAAGTTCATATCTCCACTTAAAATACATTTTTTGACCAATATTTTGCAGGCATAACTCTAGCGTATTAAGAAATACATTATGGTGTTCAGAGTTAGTATTGGGAGGCTTGTATACGGTCCCACAAATAACACAATTACCCAGAAAATCAAGATTTGCAAATATAAATTCAATTTCTTTTTCTTCCTTGATATTTAAATTGCTAATGATCGAAAAATTAATGGAATTTTTTATATACATTTCTACACTTCCTCCTTTGCATAACTTTCTGAAGTTAGACACAAAATTATAATCATCTAGGTTGTTACTTGTTATTTGCTCCTGAAACATATGGTTGAGCCCAAGTTTCTGTGACAGATAATGTCAAGTTTAGAAGAAAGATTACAAATAAGAGCTTCCAGTTTTGCAAAATTTGGCTGTCAACTAGTGATCTCATGTTAATGCAAACAACACTAAAAGTACTCTTGATATTAGAATTAAAACTCAAAAAGTCATTAGATGTTAACTCCGCATCAGTGACGTCGCTATGGGGATGGGGGGGGCGTGCCCCCCTAACGACTGCTTGTGCCCCCCATTTGGAATAACTCAAAATACTGTTTTTGGAACATCACGTAACGGCAAGACAACAGACAATGATGGAAAAAGGAATAATTACGTTCAAACATAATTCTTCTTAACGTTTTCTCGATTCTTTGCGAAATTGCTGGCAACCAACTGCTGTACACAAATGTTGCGCAATAATCCGTCTTATTAACGTGCCTTTACGAATGTGTCGCGGAAGAGCGGTGAAAGCCTGCAGAATTGTTACCGATACTTCGTTAGTGATTATGACATGAAACAATACATGAAAACTTTTTTTTTCAAAGACTAGCTGTTTTGATTTTTAGAGCACACTCAACATTTTGAGGTCGCAGTCAGTGGCGCAAGCAGGGTAAAGGGGCTTAAGCCCCCTAAGCCAAGTCACTTAGAAAATTTGACGTCAAAATACGAGCATTTAAACGTGTTTTTAACTTGACTTGAATTAAGGGGGGAGGGGGGGGCTGAAGGGGCTAAGCATTATTTAGTTCTTTGAAATGACTTCTTAATTTTAGCAATTTAATTTTTTGTATGGCTTCAAAAAGTGCGAAATATGATTAAAATCGCGTTGAAATTGCTACTTTTTTGCCGCAAAATCACAAACATTGCCCAGCTGCTGGGGACTCCGCCCTCAGGCCCCCGTCCAAAGTCACGACTTATTTTGCGAATATGCCGTCTTTGTGACACGCTTGAGCTGCATCAGTTTGTTTAGCACAGGGCCTAAATCAGACAATTTTTGTGCAAAAAACAACAACAAACTTTTGGTTCAACCCTCTTAGCAAAATTCTGGTTGCGTGTCTGGTAGCATTCACTGGCGTAAATAAATTTTTCAGGTGATTATAGGCCGCAGACGAAACAAAGTTAGAAATGCTGCCGGCCCAATAGGTCTCCTCTTTTTAGACATGAGTACAGATTTTTAAAAATTCGCATATTTGTAGCCGCACAAGATCTGAAGATCAGTTTTTTCACGCAAAAGTTCAGTTTATATTAGTGCCCCCTCACTTTCGGCTAGTGCCCCCTCACTTCGTTTGCTCTGGCGATGGCACTGCTCCACATACTCCTCAATTACATTGTCTTAAGTAAGAACTGTCGTAATTGTCACTGTAATTTTTGCAATTTCTTGTATTGTCACTAAACAACAAATTTAAGTGATCAGCATTTAAATCTGCTTTGTCTTGTGATAGTGAAACTAATATTTCTTAGCAGAAGTCTTCATTAGTTAAGCTACTGAATGAAAAACTCCAGTCTTGGCAACTTTTACAATAAAAAAAAGATAAAAATTTTTTATTAATTAATTTGGCACACTTTTTGTGAAAAGGCAAACAACAGTGAGCACACTTAACGTGGTTTATATTGCTTTTCATTATTTTAAGACATAAGTGGCAAAAAATCTTGGATTATGGCATAAATTAGTCTTACACAAACTTATTTAGACAAATATGGTTTTACACAAATTAGGTTTTACACAAAATATTTCAAAAATTTCTAGCTCAAAATGCACCAGAAATAGTAGTGGCAATTGATTTGTAGAACTAGTAGGCTAGAGTATTATACTAAACACAATGGATAATTTAGGCAGCTTTAACTCAGAAAACCTTATTTTCTTAATGTCTGAAAAATCATTAATGTAATGTTTTGTACCTTTAAATTTGCAAACCACGTTACGATTAGTAGTACATACATTTGTGAATTGAAAAGCATTTTTTGCAGTATCTAATAGCTGGAGTCGCCTTTTGGTTAGGGACTCCGCAATTGATAATTTGTTACTAGTGGAATCATTATATACCTTTAAATCTTTTTTTTGGTAAAGTATCACGTTTTTCACAGGACTCCTAACAAATTTCACAACAATGGAGTTTTTCTTTTTCGAGTAAGGGAGTAGATGGCAGATGTCAATGTCATTATTCGTTAGTGTGATTGGCAAGTTTAAATCATTGTTCAGTGTTTGCGGAACAGGAACCTTACAACACTGTCATCATCATGGTTTGAGCTCACCTGTTGTTTATCTGGTTTTAAATATTTAGAACCATGAATAATCAAACAATTTGAACAACCATATTGCTCCAGTGAATCAATTGCCAATTCTGTCTTGGTGAATCTTGCAATTAGCTCCTATGCTTTCGCTTTTATATCAGCAATCAGATCCAAAATTTGTTGCAGGTGGCTTCCTTGTACTGTTCCATCACTTGCAACTGAAAACTTAGTTTGCTCTGGACTGAAAGTGCCGGTAGTGCTAGCCTTGATGTCTACCAGAGCTAAATACCTTTCTTCACGACTTTCTTGCTTAGACCTCATTTGTTTTAGAGCATCCCATAGTTTGCTCAAATCTTTAGGACATGCCATTTTCTTATTGATGTTTGTTAAATCAAATTGATGCTGTTGAATTGAAAAATTTCCACTTACTGAACCAAGAACTATCGTTATTTAGCAAGAAACTACCGTAATTTACCCAGTCAATTAGCAATAGAATTTAAATCACTAGCTTATCAGACTTTCAACCTACTCCACCATCGTATTCAAATAGAATCAATGAATCATCTTATTCAAATAGAATGATATCTCGTGATGACCATCGAGGTACCTCCTGAAAAACGTTTTATAGATAGATTTTTAAAGCCTGATTAATAGGGCAAGTTTTCGCAACTTTTTTTTACAGCTTCCGACAGCTTCCAAAACACTCAGACTTTAGATAGTCCAATGTTTTAAACTGTTTCCATAAATTTTATTTGGCAATTTTTTTCGATTTTACTAGCAATTTTTATCAATTTTTGCAGAAATGTAAAAGGTGTGCTTTGAAAAATATGCTTTGTAACTACAGTATTTCAGTTTAATTCTGATATTGTCTTTGAATTGTGTAACCACAAGCTTTGTGACGTATTGGTTTCGTCTCAATGTTATCTATGAAGTAATAGTTGGTTTGCTTAAAAAGGTTCAACTACAACCGTAGAAGTACTAGTACCGTAGTGTCAGAACCAGGGCTGTGGAGCCATTGCAGAAATGACTGGGCCTAACATTAGCCCCGATTTTTATGCAAAATTATTAAACTGCCTAGCATCTTCAAGCTCTGTGGAGCGAAGTTTCAGCACACTGCAGAAACTGTTGTCAAATGATCGCCATTTTTCTCCAGACTATGTTTGGAAGTATCTAGCAATATATGTTAATAAATCTCTTGAATAATTAAACTATAGCAATTGCCCCTTTTCCAGTTTAATGGTTTTTCATTTCGTTTGATGGTAACACTTGTATGCGTGTTTTTCTTTTAAGTTGGATTTGATGGTAGAAAAGCGGTTAGTATTTTGTTCCTTTATTTTGACCAAACCAAGATTATTTGAGAAGTATAACTGTGTGGTAACTAGTGAATAGCTACAAAATCATTGTTTAAACTCGTTGTGCATAGGCCTAAATCCAACTTTTTACTGCAACTTTCGTCAAAAATAAATGCAACTTTTTCAGAATTTTAGTGCAACAAAAACTTGCCCTTCTGATTAATGATTGAAATGTCTTCGGTTGCAACCCGGTGCCGTTTTTTAGATATACCGCTTTTGATCGAGCGCGGATGAATATTTTAAAATGATACGCTTCAACAATTTTTTGTACTATCAGTGCTGCCGATAGATAATTCACAAATTGCAGTAAGGATATTTTTACCTTTCTTTGAATGTAAAAATTAAAAAAAAAAACAAAACATAATTCTGAACTAAATAATTAATCAAGGGTTATTATTTTGTTAAAAGTTTGCAAATTTAGTGTTTTAGCTTGAATTTTCTTGTTTTGAATGCTAAAAACACGGGAAACATGCTTTGAAATCACGTGATCGTCGTCGCTGGGCAGTTGATCGTTATGAACGCAAAACTTCAACCCAATTTTTCAAAATGGAATACCGGTAGCCCTACCAATTAATAAGGAAATTATTTCTTGTAGAAAGTCGAAAAACAAATAAAGTAATAATAATAATAATAATGCAGGTTTATCGACTTCAAGTAGACCTGGTGAAAGCAGGTCTTTCGCTCTGAAGTCGTCTCATAAGTTATATACACGACAACACATAAGCCATGCAGCATAGAAACAAGCAAGAGAAGTAAATGCGTACAGTTATTACAGAAAACGAAAATAACAAAACCCATATCAAAAAATAACAAATTCGAATGTGTTGCAAGATTGCTATAGATTAAGGAGGGAATCAGTACAAACTTATACCTATAGATTGAATGCTTCACGAAATAAGTAAGTTTTTAAGTCACCTTTGAATCTTGAAATATTTAACTCATTTTTCAAAGCAGTTGGTAATTGATTCCAAAGTTTAGGAGCATAAATTGAAAATGCACGATCACTTATTCTAAAGTTGTTGCGTTGCACTTTAAGACGAATAAAACGAGTGGACTTGGAATTAACTGAAAGTAAAGATTTTAATTCTTCAGGTTGTGCAAATGAAGTGGGGTAAATGCATTTATACGTCAGCAAATATATTTTATACAAAATTCTATACTTTATCGGAAGCCAGTGTAGTTCAATCAGTAACTCAGTGACATGGTCGTATTTTCTCTTGTTGTAAATCAGTCTTGCTGCGCAATTTTGTGCATATTGCAATTGTTTTGTAAGAGAGCAACTAATATCATAATACAAAGAATTACAATAGTCAAGCTTTGAAAGAATAAGTGAGGATACTAAAAGTTTGGTTACCAAAAACTGATATTGATAAGTAGGTGCAAATGATGCATATATTTGGTGGTCATCTGCAAAGCCTTTAATCTCAAAACCTTCGCGTTCAATAAATTTGTAAAACGAGCAAATATAAACATTAAATAACACCGGCCCAAGAACTGAGCCTTGAGCCACCCCCGATTTAAGTACATGCACTTCGGAATATGAATCATTAACCTTTACTGACGTTGTCCGTTCACATAAAAATGATGAAAACCAATCATAAGCAATTCCTCTAATACCTATTTGCAGAGGTGGGCAAAGCGCAATTAGAAGCACAAAGCGCAACTTCCGCAACCTTCGCAATTGCGAAAGTTGCGTTGCGCTTTAATTTTTTATTTTGAAACATTGTGGAAGTTGGGTTGCGGACTAAAATCTTTTAAAATTTGTTGCGCTTTAATTGCGCTGCGCTTTTAAAATTTTTTTCGGATAATAGCGCAATTCTATACATTGAACTTAATTTTGTTCCATTTCGATCGCAATATTAACAAATGTCGACCTTCTTTAGCAATTATTTGCTCTTTATTTTTGTCTCAAATTGCAAAAAATGCGGTATTTGCATTGCGTTGTGAAATTTCAATTGCGAAAGTTAGGTTGCGGTTTTACTTGGTACGAAAATGCCGTTCCGCAATTGCAAAATTGCGCTGCGCTTCAACTGAATCAAAAAGTTCATTGCGGAAGTTGCGCAGCGCTTCAGAAATTGAAAAAATAAAATTGCGCATTTCGCGCTGCGCTTTAACTGGTTGAAAAGATCGTTGCGCTTTGTGGCGTTGCGCTTTTGAAATAATGTTATTTGTGCCCACTGTTCCAGTGAGCTATATTATTAAATTCATTCCTTTTTTTCACCGCCTCGTTTCGTGTTTTTTATTTTTGCAGTGATTTGCTTGCTTTTGTGGATTGTTAGTTTGTGTAAGATTTAGAATGTTATTTTCTGGCCTATTTCGCTTGCTGTCCCTTCCCTATCCGTAATTACGGAGTCGAAGTTTTTCATATTTTTGTCTGTGGAAACATTACTGTTTGTGATTAGGTTTTCAAGCTTGTTAGACCAGGGACAGCGTTAGGGTTTAGGTTTAGCCTAGGTTACCGCATTGAGTGACTGTATTCAGTGTTTTAAGTTTGTTGACTGCCTTTTTTAATGATTCTTTGTATTATTTGAATAAGGATGTTAGCCCAAAATTAGTTGTAAATCTTCTTCTTCATCTTCTTGATTTAGGTCTACTTGAAACTTTCATTAAACTTGGCTGAACCATGCTTAACTCAAATTTTCTGGACTTTTGAATCTGTTTGCTAATTTTTGTATGTCTGAGAACTTGTAAGCTGATGTTGGACTTGCATTTGACCTTTTGAACTGACAATATTTGAATTTTTGAGTTATTTTGGATAAATTTTGATAAGATATCTTCAATTGTTTTTGCTGACAGCCTAATTGTAGGGTTTCTGTGCCCCTATAAAGTCAGTAGGCTAACTATTTGAAAGCCTGCTGCACAGAAACACCCACCTCTGCCTATTTGCGATTGCAAGATGTTTAACTGTATACTAATATTGACAGTGTCAAAAGCACCTCTGTCTATTGTGCCACACTCAAGCACTTGAAACAATCAATAGAGTTAAAAAACTAACAACCCAAAATACGATATGGCTCTCAAGAAACTGCTAAAATGTAGCATAGTTTATTCTAGTCTTATTTTTGCAATATTTGCTTGAGTGTATTGTTTTATGTAGAAACTTTAGTTACGGTAACTACTGTAGTCTTAAAAAATGTAACTAAATAATTCATTAGAATTGAAGCTGTGCTAGGGTTCGATCGAAAGAAACTTGATTGACTGGTTACCGGTACATCCGTAGCTACCGATTATCGTAGGCTATCGATATTCTTGGAAGCTTATGGGTATTCCCTAAGCATTCAATGCGTTAGGCTGCTTCTGGTGGATAGGCTATCATCATAGCAGACAACAGGCGCGTAGCCAGGATTTGGAAAAGGGGGGGGCTATTTTGAAGGAGTGAGAAGTGTGCAAACGACCTTGACTCGAATTTTCATTGATCTTGAATGAATTTCAGACGGTTTGTCCGAAACTTGAGGCGAAATGTCTCGGAAATTCAAAGGTTTTTTCCGCCCAAAATCAGGTGATCTCCAAAAAAAAAAAAAAGGTCTTCGCCAAAATTCAGAGTGATTTTTTGGCCGAAATCCGAAATTCAAAGCTTTTTTTCGCCCAAAATTAGGTGATCTCCAAAAAAAAAAAAAAAAAAAAAAGGTCTTCACCAAAATTGAGGCTGCTATCGCGTGCAATTTCGCAAAATCAGACGTTTGAGGGGGGTCTGTTTTCGAATGGGGTGGCTATTTTCCATTTTTCACAAAAAATCGGCCTCAAAAGCACAAAAAGCATGCGATTTTGCATACTCCACAAGCCAATGGGGGGGGCTCGAGCCCCCCCCACCCCCCCTGGCTACGCTACTGGCAGACAAGTGGTGTAATTCATGACGTAGGCAACTTCAATTGATTTTCCTTTTTTTTAAAGAAATGATATCTTTATTTATTGGCAGGGCTACCGGTATTCTGTCTGGAAAAATTGTGTTGAAGTTTTGCATTTATAACGATCAGCTGCCAAGCGACTATGGTCACGTGGTTTCAAAACAAGTTTCCATGTTTTAGAATTCAAAACAAGAAAATTCAAGCTAAAACACTAAATATGTAAACTGTTTAACAAAATGCTAACCCTAGATGTAGGGTACACTATGGGCTCCAGGCGCAGCCCGATACCTGTACTCAGAAAAAAACCTAACACGCAATTTCTAATGGATGTGTTGTTTAATGCGGTTTTTAAAAACAAACGGAAAAGTTTCAAACGTAAGCACTCTAGGCCAGGCGCCAGGATAGCGTGACTGGAGGGGCAGAAATAAATTTTGGGGGGCACGAGAACTTCACAGCTCCTTTGCTGACTTTATATCATTTATAAATTATTTTCACCTTTCCTTTTTTTGTGTGTGTATTGTTACTGTTAGCAATAAAAAGTGTCTGTCTGTGTCTGTATTTATGTGAATTTGAGAGGGGCACGAGGGCACGAGAAATTTATTCCAGAGTGGATCAAACGAACAAGGTGAAGACTAAAAAAAAGGTCTTCAGTTCAAAAAGTTCCACAAATTCTGATTATCATCTCAAAATTCTTGCGATTTTTCACGAATTCTTAGGTGAAGACTGAAAAAAAAAAGGTCTTCGTCCCTAAAGTTTTATGAAATCCGGTGTGAGTCCACAAATGTTACAAAAACACGGGCGGAAAACACCAATTTTGGAATCTTAGGCCTCAATTTGCACTCCAATAGCCCCGAGCCTGTTAATTTTTTCGGGGCACAGTCCTCGCGTGGGGGGCACAATTTTTATTTGGGGGGCGCAAGCAGTCATTTGGGGGGGTTCGGCCCCGGAATGCCCCCCGTGGCGCTGGGCCTGAAGCACTCACTGTGAGACCTGTAAAAATATCAGAGCCAAGACCATGCAAAACATTCACATGCCCAGACTAATCACACTCAGCCCCCAAACCAGTAAAAAAGATGTGCTTATCGGCTTCCATATCGCTACAGTAAAATTATAGAACGCAAGATAAACAAAGGTAAGGCCGGAATCACACGATCAAGATTTTTGCACAATTTTCTTGCATCAATCGTGTGAAAGGTCGCGCAAGTTTATGGCTCACAATTGCGGGCACCTATAAGCAATTTCATTGCGCAGCCGCGTGAGAATGAAAATCAGTGTCTAGAAAGTCTTTCTGAGTTCGTGTGGGGAAATAGAACCGAGCTCTATTTTGTCAGCAAATTTTCTAAAAGCCGCCGTTCTCAACAAAGAAAACTGAGCTTTTAGCAGGGCCTTGGAAAATATTTAGCCGCAGAATAGAAAAAAACACACCGAAGTCAACGCAAAAACGTCACATGCGTCACATGAGTCACAAAATGCGTCACAATTATCAAGCAAAAATGTAAGGAATTTTACGTTTTTGATTTAATTGTAATACTACGTGCCTGCTCTTTTCTCATTTTTCTTCAAACGTTCAAAGACTTAAATGTGTTGCTTGCTGATTTGTTTACGATAGCATATAGATTACCCAATTCTTCCTACTCAAACTTGCGTTAGGTCTTTTCCAAATTCATTTTGAAATGTTATTAACCGGAACTACAGTTTAGCTATCATCATGCCGTCGTGGTCAACTCATAAAACTGAACTTTTCGTTAGAGAAACCGAAGAAAATAATGCAGTGCTTTTGGAACATGTTTAATCCCGAGTACAAAAATAGAATAAAAAAATTAGATGCTTGTAAGGAAGTTTCGGAAGTTTTAGATCGAGATCAAATGGAGAGAAGCTTTTGCTCATTATTTGGTAATAATTAAACTTTAATAAGTATTCAATGAGTGATCTGGCTTTAATCAAGATGTTGAAAATTTCCTTTTGATCGGAAATCAGTTTCCGGCCCAGTTTTCATAGTGCCGAATTTGTGACGATATTAATATTTTTTTGGTCAAAATTTGAGATGTCCACTGGCAAAAAAGCCTTTTGCATTTTTAAGCAATTTCACGCTAATTTTATAAGAAACCAAACAAAAACTCTTTTATTCTTGTTTAAAAGTAATAAAGTTTTAAGTTACCCAAACATCCAACTATTGAGCCCTCTGAAACCGCATGTACCGTAAAAAACATACCTGCTGGTTTATCATTACTTGATTAATCATGAAATGTTATGCAAATTTTATTGGTGAGAAAGAGCATAGCATAAAAAAAGCTCCGCTGTACGCTAAAGAGTTTCACACAAGCAAAGGTTTTTTACATTTTCCTTTTATCTATTTCATTTCATTGCAAGTCAAAAAAAATTCATTGTCTGCGTACGCAATTTGCGGCGGAACTCAAATAGCTATTGATTATTATAGCTGCAGCTTTTTGCTTTTGTGAACGCGCTTGTATCATCGGTAAACGAGAAATATAACCATGGATCGACAAAGCCCATAATATTACTAATTACTATTGTTGCAGAAAATTTCAAAGAAATTCCTAATAAATGCTTTTACAGCAAAAAAAAAAAACGTGTGATAGCTTCAGCAATTTGTTTGCGGAAAACCCCAAACGCTTCCGTCTGGCAAGAAACCGAGCAAAAAAATTGCGTCCAGGTGTGATAGCTCAAAAAACATTGATGCAAGAAAATTGTACAAAAAAACTTGATTGTGTGATTCCGGCCTAACGCTAAATAGAAATCATAAACAAATCCGAACCGATTGATTTTGCCAGGTAGTCAGATGTGAGTACAAAATTCACAGTCTAGCTGACTATGGAAAAAGAATTATCAAAGAAATCAGTTACAGCCTGATGCTAGGAATGCTGAACTGAACTGACCAAATCTCCACGTGTGAAGATTTGGTCAGTGTGAAAAATGACGCATTGCTTCCGGCGACTTGGCAAAATTATGAACAGAACTAACGTCAGCCAAACAATAGGAACACTTGCCACCAGTGGGAAAAAAAGCAAACTAAGAATACGACGATACAATAGATTAATTATTTAGTTTAGATTAATCGTATTTTTAATTTTTTAAATTTAAAGAAAGGTAAAAATATCCTAGTTGCAATTTGTGAGTTATTTAACGGCAACACTAACAGTACAAAAGTTAATTGAAGCGCATGATTTTAAAATATTCATCCGCTCTCGATTACAAGTGGTGTATCTAAAAAACGGCACCGGATTGTAACCAAAGACATTTCAATCATAATCAGGCATTAAAAATCTATCTATAAAACGTTTTGCAGGAGGTACCTCGATGGGCATCACGAAACAACACAATTTAGCCTTGCGTAACAAAGCCTTACAAAAAATTTCAAAAAATAGCGGAAGCAATATTTTTGGAGGAAGCGGAAGTTAAAAATATAGCGCTAAAGGTAAATAGCAATCATTTTAGATACTTACACAGAATGCAGACAATACTGGAATATTGCAAGAATAAGAAGTATGACTTTTTTAAGAAATGTGATAAAAACAATTCAATCCCAAAAAGAACTGCATTTTCAAAAACTACTTTTTAGCATTTAAAACCTATACTAATAATTATATTTTAGGCTGCAACAATAAGAAACCAATTATTTTTCAATTTAGTTCTTTTAAGTAGAGGCGCGGAAAAGTTTTTCGACCTTATTGTAGGGCCAGCTTGAAAAAAGTTTGTAAATTTCTGCCTCCAGTCCAGTATGAATGTTTGAGTTGAGCAGCTTGCATGAGTTGAGGAATAAGATGATTGGTAGTGAAAGGGCGTTAAGAAATTATTTTTTGCAATTTCTTCAAAACGATTGTATATTTCTAACTTTTTTTAAATGAAATCTCATTATATTTGCTGTACTACGCCGAAGCGTGTAACGAGTCTGTCGGGCCTAACTCTGCAGCCTTGCACTGGGCAAGGGAGGTCCTTTTGAAGAAGTACAGTTTCTCTGCAGTTGTGAGCTGTTCGCAAGACTGTGCCTGATATGACCGGCCCGATATTTGACCTCAGTCCGCTCACTCCAGAGACAAATCGTTGCCGCTGGAACAACAATTTTTTCTTTGAATTTGTAATTTATTTTTGATATTTGTAATTTTGTTGAAGAAAAAAATTTTTTTGAAGCTTTTAGGAAAAATTCTAAACATTTTTGAAATTTATTTAAAAAACGTAATTAGCAAGATACGAAGATAGGAAGGCTTTATCATCATCCGCCTATTTTCTTCACTACAAGAAATAAGCTTTAAACCCCCGTAAAACGAAAGCTAAGTTTAAGTAACTAATTGCTGTTTTTTTTTAATATATCTTTTGATTGTGTTCATATGTTTGCTTTTTCTTCCCTAAAAGTATTACTTTCAGGGGTCGAAATCAACTTTTTAAACAACTCGCCCGTCGGGCAAGTGGTATCAAATGTCTACTTGCCCGAGGAAATTTCAACTTTCCCGAAAAAAAAAAAATTGCTCACAATGAGTTTTGAGGCTGTTTACCTTTGGAAAAAAATTTGGAAATATATTTTTTAATAAAAACACTGAACTTGCATAATACGTGTATCCTATTTCGATAATGAAGTTTTTATGTGCGTTTGTCATGGTAAGGTGACGTAGTAAATAACTTTTTCCAAATGCATTACTCAAAAATTGATTTTTTGATTGTAATGCATTTTCAATCGCGAATGTTTTCGAAACTACACCAGCTAGAAAGCTGAAATTTTTTGGAAAAGTTATAGGAGCTAAAAGATCTTCAAAATAATCATAACAAAAAAAATGCAAAATTCTAGACGTTGTCTTCATACAGCGCAGGGTATAGTTTTACTTGTGATATTTGAACACAGCGGTTAACGCGACAATCATGCAAAATATTTTCTCGGAAAAAAAAATGTGGCACTTTGTGTCAAAGAGTTGTAAAGCGCGTCTGAGTATCCAAATATTTACTAGCAATTAAGAAGTGTTAACTGCGATTAATTATTATGGGCGTACGATTTAAAAAAGTGCTCTTTGTGATGGTTGCAAAGTGCTGAAATAAAGCAAGCAACAGCTTTCTCCAGTTACATTTTATTTTGCTTACACTTAAAAATTTTAAGTATTTGCTCATATAATGTGCGTTATTAGTCAGTTATACGTAATTTACTGTATGTTGCCGTAATCGTTCTATTTTTGTTTGCAGATGTTTATGTATTATTGTTCATAATATCTTGATGAGGGCTTGATTGTTTTAAGCCCAAAACGTTTGATATGTTTTGTTTTTACTAAAAATGTTGAATCCACCAAAGTTGCTGCTGATTGCTTTAATGTGGTACTACAAATCCACCTCTTGTCTAAATTATATTACATTTTATTTCATTGCAACAAAAGCGGACCTAAATCGCATTTTTAAATAATCTTGTTTGATGTTGTTTAATGTGCTGTATTTTGCAAGTTAAGCCGAAAAATAACTTGCGCGAGGTAATTTCAGATTGCCTCGGCAAGAGGGCAAGCGTTAATTTTGAACCCTGATTACTTTTCAATTTTTTGTGGTAAAAACTGGACAATTTTAGATGATGAAGCCCATTGGTGCAATGCTCCAAATTCAATGGTAACATCAAAAACCAACACAACGTAAAAGCAACTTGCATTGTTTTTGAGAGTAGTTCCAAGTGAATAGCTGCTCTTAAATGTTGCCATTCCATTAGTTTGGCTAGCGCAATTGCCTTTTGACAGATGCTTTTTTGTATTTTTTTACTCAATGTTTATAAATTTCGATGAGAATTAGTTTTTTAAACTTTTTGTGGTCGCTAATTTTAAATTTCAGATTATTCATTTGTTTTTTCACTTTGAACATGTCAATACATTTTTTGGAACAATGTGTCAATGTTCTTATCAAGATTACGCACAAAATTTGAAAATGTTGGCTTTAACCTAATTTTACACATTTTGACCAACGCGTCACGAAAACATTGATTTTTTCAACTCTATCTATCTAACTCTTAATCCGATGATCATGGAAACACCAAATTTGGCAGTTAGTTGGTGCTTACTAATTTTCTTAAAAAACTGGTTTTGAGTTCATTACGTTATTAATTATTATAGTGACGCCACGGCAATATTGGCAAAAATATTGTCATTTTTGCAGTCATACCATTAGTCCGATAGAAATACGACAAAATACATGCAAACCCGGAAAAAATTTATAATAAGCTGAAATTTGGCACGATGACTCAGGACCATGTTCTGAGCCCACCAAAAAAATCCCCATGTTTTGGACGTGGGACTTTCCCCGTTTTCGGCCTATAAAGTCTGCCATCTAGTGTCAAAGAGTCTTTATTGTCCAACAGCCAATCCAAAAGTTATGGAAGAGTCAAACTTTGAATCGTAATCAATTTTTAAGTGCAGGTATAAACAAATTTAATTTAAAATTGATGACGTCATTTTTGGTGACGTCATTGCCAAATTTTTAGTTTCGGAAAAATGGCATATTCTGCATGGATGATTCAAATTGTGAATGAGAGTTAGCTGTTTGGCTCCAAGCCAAAAATTGCTTAAATCAAAGTGATGACGTCACAAACGCTTTTTGATGACGTCATCTGTCAAGAGTTTTGATCGCAAATAAGAAAAAGAGTGTTTGACCAAACGAAACATTGCACCACTTTGAGAATATCATCATTATCATTTTGAGGCTTTAAGACATTTTTCGAATCCTTGGCCGAGGACTTTCATTGTCCTCCTATACGCAATGGTTCTAAAAAAAATAACTAGCGAAATTATATGTCAATTAATACGCAGTACCACAGCTGGAACGTTGTTCTTAGGGGGCAAAATTTGTTTTGGGGGAGGCCAAAATTTTTGGGTTGGTCTACTTTTCTCCGAGTTCTCTGTTGATCTCAAAAAAAAAAGGTCATCTCGCCAAATCGTTCTATTTATCTTGTAGTTTTCTGTCAGTTTCAAAACAAAAAAGCCACCCTCTTGAAACTGCCGCCAGGGAAAGAGGAGTTTGGATGGGCATTTTAGGGGGGGCAGAAATTTTGTTTAAGGGGCGCCGCCCCCTTTTGCTCCCCCGTAGTTGCGGCCCTGTTAATACGAATATATCCCGAGCACGATAATATATCCGGTAGGAACAGAATTTCTACCGTTTTGCAATGTCTGGCAATATTATTATCTCACGCAAAATGCTTTGTTAGCATACTTCTGCAATCTGTGGTACTAAATCTATTATACAGTAGAATATGCCTGGCATCAGAACTAAACTTATCTAATCAATTAGAATAACATTTGAACAAACTTATCGGATTAATCTAAAACAACACCTGATAAAAAACTTATCTAATCGACCAAGATTCTTGAATTAACATCTGAACAAAATTTATTTAATTAATCTATAATGAAAACGCTAATATTTGACAATTTGCAGCCTTAATAATTTTTTTATCTTTGCTAATGCCTGCATTTTAAAATAAAATTGCAGATTAACTTAAACTGCGCAAGGAAACTTTTGGATAAACATTTATAGGCTTTCTTGCTTTACAGCAAAATGCGTTATTTTATTTTAAACCCATATTGGGAGGTTTAAGTTTGATCTGCTTGACTATTACCACCGGCGCAGCCAGAAATAAAAAAAGGGGAAGGACAAAATTTTTTGTTGTGATTAAAGCATATACAAATCGAAAAGTTTTTATTTACGCAAATTGTATTAAACTTCTGTACAAAGGTTAAGCAATAACAGGTTGAAGTACTGCCGTTGTTCATACAGTAGACGCATAAAAAAATAACTAAACTAAAAAAAAAAGAATTGAAGTAGTTTTACGATTTTACGTTATTTAACGATGCAACAGAAGATATAAAAAGCGCGTTTTTTCACTTAGGCCATACGAGAAAATCGCAGGTTGCCGTTATTATTCAAGCAAGCTTGCGTAATGATATTTCAATTTTCGAATAATTATAATTACATTTCATTCATCAAGTTGTTTTGGCCAGGAGACAGCGAAGGGACCTTTCGGTCTTCAAGTCAAGCTGCCACCTGTCTACCACAGTATATTGTGACAAATTAAGAACAAATGAAATGCACAATTCACAAAAACATACGAAAAACTCCGGCCTACACCCAAAAATGATTGGTTTTTGAACCATTAGTACTCCCTATTATAATTTATGTTAATTGACAGTTGACACCAGTCACAACATACTGCTTGCTATCTTCAACCAAGGAAAAAAATGCGCTGTATTGTGGCTTGCCAATATAAAGTTTTGTTTAATTGATTACTGTACTCACTGTTATTATTATCGTTGATAGGAAATGGGATCTAAGTAAAGCAAGAATAACGCAATAGCGACCGACCATATCCTTGCACGGTTATCTTAATCAAATAATGCCAATCTAAACGCAGCGTTCGCGAAAAAACGGTCATAACGAAATACAATGGGTTTATTTTTATTTATGTGGCACGCCCGCAAACAAAATTTGGTTCGCGCCGAAAATTGAGTATAAAATGCTTCCAAAACAAATTTTTAGGCCCGGCCGCGAAATCATAAACGTACGGGCATACTGTTAGTTTGTTTAAAACAACTGACTGCTTGTACGCCAGTTAGGCGATACGCCGAGCTTACCAAATTTCGGTTTAAAACAAACTCAACTCGAGCTTTTGCGCTCACGATTTTACGCACAGTGTAGATCGGGATAAGGCGGACAATGTCTGCGCGACTTTCTGCTCTCAACCTATCAGCGCGCTCAATTTAGACCTCGACACAATTTGGGCTACGTCGCCGGACTCGGTGCTCTGATAGACAACAAGAACATTGTTCATAATCAACACAGCTATACGTTGTAATATGCAGACATAGAAATTGATTGACAGAGATTCCGTAAAAATAAATTTGCGAACTATTTACTGCATTAAGCATTTGACATAGCGCAGATTGTAGCTGTTAGCTTAATTCAAACCAGCCGATGGCGCTCCCCAACATCAACTGAAAACAAAACTAAACGATCAAACTGACATTGTGGTTTCGTTTAGGGTAATTCATAAAAACTTTTTAAGCAATAACACTTTGATTCCGTCATTTTTCAGATAAGCGGATTTACGACGCTGTTGGTCTAAATGCATAGGCCTACATAAAGCGGTTTAGACCAATTACGTCGGATATCTTATTCCATGCAAACGCAAAAAAATAGGTAAAATGCATGCAATTAAATGACATGCGTATATTTATACGCACAAATACGCGTGATCGGTAAAACGGACCAAATACAATGTTACAAAAAAATCAATTTCGACGTTTACAATAAACGGAGAATCATTCTCGTAGAAGAGATTTGGTTTCCTTCTGCGATTAGCGTTTTTTCCAAATGCTTTCAAATAAAATATTCACGAAATTTATTTGGGTCGAAATACGATTCGTCTATGATGACGTTCAATTCGTGTACTGATACGCGTCAGATTTCGGCCGCCCCGAATTCTTGCCGGTATCTGATTCTACTTGTTTCATTTTGGAAAATGATGAGTTTTGAAACAAATGGATTGCGTTTTTTGGTGCGAAATCGCGCTGCTTTCTGCCTCATTTGCATTCTGCCGTAAATGTAATGCGGTATGCTGACGAGACATTATTATTCCACGACAGCGCGATACGGGCTACGCAATGATCTTATTTTACCAAAATTGATTTTTTGATAGTAACTTCATTTCCATTGCCACGTTAAAAATGATTCACTTTGCCGTTTTTGCTGCAAACGTTTTTTCAATCCGAGTATCTCGCAAACAATACAAGCTAGAGCGCTGAAATTTGTTGTAAAAGATAGAGAAGCTAATGACCTTAGAAAAAATTTTCAAAATAATGCAAAAGTTTTGACGTTGCTCATTTGCAACTCTGGGTAGAATTACACTTGAGTTGAGCGTTTTTCAACTACCGTAGTTTTTTTACATTTTGTCTTTTAAATAATTTTTGTGAAATTGTGCACTTTGAAAAAGGGAGGGGACTGGTCCCCCTGGCTCCGCCGGTGTCTACTACACCAGACTTTTACTAACAACACAGTTTTTTACTTTCAATCGACTAAATTCACAATATAATTCTCCCAAGTTTAAAGCTAATAAAAAAAAAAGATACAATGTTCGGTTTGATCAAATACTCTTTCAAATTTACAATCAAAACTCGTGACAGATACGTCATCAAAAACGCTTGTGACGTCATCACTTTGATTTAAGCAATTCGTGGTTTGCATCCAAAGACCTAACTCTCATTTCCAATTTGAGCCATCAATACATCATTTTTTCAAAAAAAAGGCAATGACGTCACCAGCAATGACATCATCAACTTCAAAGAAATAAATTTTAAACCTGAACTTGAAAACCAACTTTTAGTTAAAACTTGGCACTTTTACAACTTTTGGATGGGCTGTTTGATAGTAAACGCTCTTTGACACTAGATGGCAGACTTTAAAGGCCGACAAAGGGGAAAGTCCCATGTCCAAATCATGGGGATTTTTTTTTGATGGCTCAGGACATGCCATCTTGCCAATTTCAGCTTATTATAAATTTTTTCCGGGTTAAAGCTATTTCTACCGGACTACGTAGGCGATTCAAATTTTGCACAGAGGTTTTTGTCTTAAATCTGAATCATAATATGCCTAGACCAAACTGATTACGTTACAAAAACGTCTTGTGACGTCAATTAAGTTAAATATGGGTGGGACACAAAAATTTAAATTTTGGTGAAGAGGTTTCGACAAAACTTGAAATTGAGAAACTTCTTTTCCTTACTTTTAACATATTCAAAGGTTTAAGACATGTTTGAGAATAAACTTGATAAAATCAAGTTAATTTAAAAGAAATCTTTTTCGTAAAGAGACTTATCACTAAACAAAATCAAAAGGGTTTTGACCTCTTTCCCCAGGGCAGATGGGGTTAATAATCTTTAAAAAAATTATGTATTTCAAGTGTTATCGCTTTTTTCATTCTGTTTTTTTTGGAATCTACTGCCAACGGAGCACATGCAAAAATTTGGGAACTATAAGAGGCTGAATTCGCCACTCAATCAAGTCACTTAAAAAAATTGACCTTAAAAGGCAAAATATTAATCATGTTTTAGACTTGAATAGTCGGTGGGCTGAATCAGCTTAATTCTTCCTTCAGTTTAGTCTGATTGCACTGCAATCAGGGCTGTAGTCGAGACAGACTCGTCCAAGACCGCGACCGAGACCGCGAAATTTTTCCGAGACCAAGACCGAGACCAAGACCGGTCTCGATCTCAATTTTGGCTTCGAGACCGAGACCGGCAAAGTTCGAGACCAAGATCGAGACCGAAAAAATGACGTCATCAATAGCTTTTTCGATTTTTTGAAAAAAAGTTTTTGAAGCTCATATTTGCTCATAAGTTGGTTTTATGATTATATAAATTGATTCAGATGACAAAGTGCTTTAGTCCAAGTGACGATTACTTCATCAAAACATCTAAACATATCATTTTATGTAGATTTTCACCAAAAAAAGAGATCCTTTAACTAAACTTAATGCCTCTTATTCAAAGCTCGAAGCCTGGTCACCTTTATTTTTGTCAGGAATTACAGGTCAATAAAACTGACGCAAACTTAATGAAATAAAATTACTAAAAAATTGTAAAAAGCTATTTGTACTGTATATTTGAAGTGCCGTATTAAAGGTATAGCTACAAAAACGCAGCCAGGAGTTTCAATTAGGAGATGGGGGGATTTCTAAGCGCGTAACTACGATTATACTAAGGGAAGGCTTAAACAAAACAATACAATTTTTACCCGAAAAATATTTTGTTGCAGGGTTGCAAACTCGATCGATTTTTATTTGAGTTCAAGTTTGAGTTCGGTCTATTTTAGCACGTCCAAGTTCGAGTTCAAAAATTTAAATTTTTTTGAGTTTAAGTTCGATAAAATTATCAATGACTCTACGCTATGAATATTTCATTATTTGCCACTACGAAATTAATGAAACAATAAATGATAATTCAAGGACTATCATATGTTGTTTAATATTCTGTTAAAGTAAAATATAGGTTTTTGAATTCATCAAATACGATAAACAACGTACTTTTCTGTCACGAATAGACCGGACTAATTTGCTTAACAGCTATTTTCACTAAGCCTTCACACTTTTGCGTTGTGCTAGCCTATTAAATACAAAATTTTGAATGAAGCTTTCATTTCGAAAATTGTGTAACCAAAATTAATTTTGTTGCAATAATTAACTGCCGCGACTTATTTCATATATCGTGAATCTTTTCATTTCTTATAATTGCTCATTTTTTGAAAAAAATTAAACTCGCAGATTTATTCCAGTGAGCTGCAAATACTATCCAAATTTCGTACTTTTTTTTACAAACTATAGAGTAGACCATTGGTTCTCAACCTATTTTCAAAGCGACTTAAGTTTATTGAAAAAATTAATGGTGTAAAATTTTGTGGCGCATGTATATTCTGATGCATAGTTTAAATTAAAAGCTATGTAGAAAAAAAAACTTTTCATGATGACAGAACTGCGTTGAAAATCATACAAAGAAGTTTTCACTGAAATGTTTATGAATATTTGCTATTTAGCTTTCAATATTCTTACCAATAACGTCCTTACGTAGTCTGACATACGTGACATTTGATTTCTAGTCTTCCCAAGCACCAAGCTTCTTCACTGCGTGAATTCTATGCTAGTTGGTCGAGCGGTAACGCGTTCGTCTCTGGAGCGGGAGGTCTGAGATTCAAATCTCGGGCCGGTCAAATCGGACACAGTGTTGCCAACGGCTCGCCACCGCTGCGATATTTCTCCGAAAAGAGCTGTGTTGCCACGGCGCAACGACGCGAAGATAGGGCCAATAAACTTATTACGCGCTTCGGCGTATTACAGCGAGCATAATGAAAGATTTAATTTGAAAATATATCGTTTACCACTTCTAAGCGTTTTGTACCTTTGCGATCTTGAGAAACTCAAAATTTCACTGCTGGAGTTTTTTGTTACAAAAATGCAACTAGGGTTGACTACTATATGCGTTTATTTTATTACTGTATTGCTTTCTGCAAGTTTCACTCTTTGTAGATGTTTACAAAAAAAAATACCCTAAAAAATTTTTAGGCGACCCATAGGTTGAGAATCATGGGAGTAGATAACTGTTAACACAATGATAGTAAAGTTTTCGCTATATAAGATACAAATTTCTTATCACTTAATTAACTCAAGATAAAACGTTGCGTCGCTTTTCCACCTTAATCGTTTCTTTTTTTACACTCCTAGCTGTTTTTCTAGGTCGCCTAAGCATAAACAGTAAAAAACATGCACTGTTGGGAAAATCGCAATCTCAATTTACAAAGCTTGATCAACCAAAATATTTCAAAGGATTTTTTAATCGTTAAATTTCGTTTTGCGAACTCGGCCAGTTTTATTAGAGTTCAAGTTTGAGGTCAGCAAAAGCGAGTTCGGCAAAAATACCGAGTTTTTTCGAGTTCAAGTTCGAGTCCGCAGCACTGTATTGTCGTAGCGCTGAGCAAACTGTAGTAACTTAATCGTATCTCATCCAGAGGTTTGCCTCAGTCGCTGGACAATTTTTGTTACTTTTCGTAAAAAATAACCATTTGAATCATATTTCGCACGTTTTTAGAACTACTTAATTGCTAAAACAGATAAGAATTTAATTGCTAAGATTCGGAAGCCGTTTGAAAGAATTAAATTGCTCAACCACTTTAGCCCCTCTTCTTTACCTGTACAGGTCAAGTCCATGACACGTTTTAATGCTTGCATTCATGAATCAAATTTTGTAAGTAATATGACTAAAAAGAGGAGAGCTGCAGCCCACTTTGCCCTCCTGTTTGCGTCACTTGCCATTTTACATTTAGCTTAGGCCTATACATCATGAACAAACAAAATTTGCCAATTTTAAAGTAGTGGGTTTGTTCGCTGTTGACAAAGAGACAAAATATATAGGCCTACTATAGGTTAGCATATCACTGTTGTCGATAATCGACCAGTAGCGTAGCCAGCGGGGGGGTGAGGGAAGCTCGAACCCTCCATTGGCCTGAAAAATATGCAAAATAGCACGTTTTTAGAGGTTTTGAGGCCGATTTTTGCTCAAAAAATGAAAACAGCCCCCCCCCAAAAAGATTCTGGAGCCAAAGTTGTGAAGAACTTGCCGTTGTTTGGACCAGAATAGTGGATTTTTTTGGTTTTGGAGCTCACTCAAAGTCAGTGAAGACCTTTCTTTTTTTTTTTTTTTTTTTGAGATCACCTAATTTTGGCCAGAAAAACCCTTTGAATTTATAATTTCGGCCAGAAAAACCCTTTGAATTTTGGTGAAGACACTTTTTTTCTTTTTTTTTGGAGATCACCTAATTTGACAAAAAAACCACCTCATTCTAATTTAAGACTAATGAAAATATGGGTCAAGTTCGTTTTCGGTTGTATCAAACTTCCAAAAAGGCCTCCCCCCTCTTGCGAAATCCTGCGGCTACGCGACTGCAATCTACAATAAAGTAATATGTACACAATGTATTCACTCTTTTTTGATAAGAACCAGTAAATTTTGAATTGTGACTGGTTGTTTTTAATTTTTTGCCGATTTTCAGCCTCATTTGTTTTTTAATTTGTTCTTAAATTTTGAGAGCATCGACGTCAATTTTAGCGACTATGTTTGTAAAACAGTTTAATTCCCATAGCTTTGTCTATACTTCGAATTGAGTTTTTTTGCTTCTTTAGCAGCGTCGTAAAATTGCAAAAGCGAAAAGGCGAACTTTTTCAACAATTGCCTAAACAACTGCCAAAAAATGTCTCACTTATTTGTGCAGCACTCTATAATCTCAAAATACTGTAGTAGCATTTGTGTACAACTGTACATACTTTGACACAAAAACTTTTTTCACATGGGGATTAAAAAAGTCGCAAAAACATCTGCAGTGCTGAAATTGGGCAAGAACTCTGTAGTTTTGCTTGGACTCTAGTTTCGTTCCTCGTCATCAAAACTGCTATGTTTGAATGACGTCTTTTCTCATGTAAAAACGCGACAATCTTAATCTCCAGGTGCAAAACCTCTTCGTCCAACCGATAATGTAACCGCTTCGTTAGCTTCTTACAAAACTACATTTTACTTACAAAATTTACACAATCTCGCTATTATTTTTTCTAAGAAAAAATACAAAATGAGCTTTTTTTTTTACTTACAAAAATTACCCGGTCTCGAGACCAATTTTTGAGCTACGAGACCAAGACCACAACGATTCGAGACCAAGACCAAAACCGGTACAAAACAGCCGAGACCAAGACCGAGACCGAGACCACAAAAATTGGTCTCGAGACCGAGACCGGTCTCGAGACCTACAGCCCTGACTGCAATTTTCATAACCTCTGGTCAGTTTCCTTTGTCCCCTCTCCCCAATTCTACTTGCGTTTACCTAAATTTTTGATATGAAAATAGATTTACCTGATGATGAGATGTGATTCGTTTAGTTGTCCGGAGGTAAAACTCACGATATTTCCAACTCCTTGAATATTGCTTGAAATGGTTGAGGCCAACGGCTAAAAATTATGATTGGAAATCAACTGCCGGCGCTGCAATTAAGTTTTCTTGAATTCTATGAAACACTTTGAATAAAAACTACCGTATATACTCGCCTATAAGTCGCGCCACCGTATAGGTCGCACTATTAGTTTTGTGTAAAAAAAGTTTGATTTAGAGTTGACTCGCACATAAGTCGCACTAAAAATCTAAGGATTTAAAAGGCCCTTTCCCTAGCTTTTTTGAACAGATAACTTCGAAAATTACTGCAATTGTTTTTTTTTTAGCTTTGAACTGCATTGCATTCAAATCGCAAAACCCTTTTTTCTCAACAAACCGGGAAAATCCAACGCACGCTGAGCGGTCGCATGTGCGTGTGCGCTCATAAAACTGTCTCGCATTAGCAGGTGTCACATGTGCATGCACAAGCGCATGCATCCATATCCGATAGAACCACAGAGGCAATAGCACATTTCCACTACAATTCGTGTCTTTAACGACTTTTAGCCGGAAAATACGGTACTTGCAATAGCCGAAAACTTTCAATTTTGTTCCGACTTGATGACGATTTGCACTTATGTCGAGCGGATAGGAAAAAGTTGCGACCTATACGCGAGTATATACGGTAAGTTTTCACAATCAAACCTTGCCAAATGAACACAGTTTTACAAGTATGAGGTTGTCAATGTAATGGGAAAAATAAAGAACAAAAAAAGGAGTAATGCTGTTATTAAGCAAGTGGAGAGGCCTTTAATATACATATTTTGTTTCGATCTATGCAGAAAAAAACCAACAAAATTTCAAAAGATATGGTTTTATGATGTTGTTTAAAAAAAAAATCAAGCCACGTTTTTCATTAACAAGAATTTTTTCAAAAAAAGATGTCTTCTCAAAACACTGTTTTTCGCAGTACTAAGTACGGCTTTCCAATACAAATTTTATTTGGAATTTGCAGACATATAGGTGTAGTGTAATAGAAAAAAGGTTGGTTGGTCTAATCAATTATTGTGCCAGCCATTCCATTTATATTTCTAAAAATTACCAGAATTTACCTATGCAGCATTACAAAAACGTTAGCATCATTAAAAGTAAAATAAGTAAGAGTATAGTTATCATTAAAAATGTAATAGTGTTAAAGTACGGTCTACGCTGTGCGTAAAATCTTGAGCGCACGAGCGTCTCCTTATTGTGCATTTTAACCAACTAGCAGCTTGTACGTATGCCTGTAAGGCGGTACTCCGAGCGGATCCCGTACACGAGCCCTAAAAACACGAGCCCTAAAGACACGAGTCCTAAAAGACACGAGCCCTAAAGGACACGAGTCCTAAAAAACACCAGTCCTAAATACACCAGTTCTAACGGACAGGAGTCCTAACGTACACAAGTCCTAAAGGACACGAGTCCTAAAGGACACGATTCCTAAAGGACGCGAGTCCTAAAAGACACGAGCCCTAAAAAACACGAGTCCTAAAGGACACGATCCCTAAAGGACATGAGTCGTAAAAGACACGAGTCCTAAAAGACACGAGTCCTAAAAGACACGAGACCTAAAGTATGATTCATAAAACATACGAGTCATTACTTACACGAGTTCTACAAAAAGCGATGCGTTCGGAGATGCGGCTAAGTATCAATTTCTTTTGACCAACCAATTCAACTACATATCAAAATATTCGGATGGTTTTGGTGGTTAGAGTTCAGTATTTCCTCTAGCAAAGCACGTTATAAGGACGTGAGTAAAAATTTTACTATTTTTTATTGAAAGCTTTATTGTGATTGGAGAGTGTCTGCCACTACAACGGTTGACTTGGTTCGATTCCCAACAGCTGGACAAGCCCAGAAACTTAAACATGGTGATCACTGTTTTCTACTTCTGTCGTAAGGTCACAGTTCGTTACTGACTGTTTAGTGCAATAATCATCAATGTGGAAGTGAAATAATTATTTAGGGCATGTTAATTATTTAGGGCACGTTAATTATTAAGGGCAAGGGTGCCCCCAATAATTGACTTTTAAATGACTTAACCAAGACAGATGTTTTTATAAGTTCAGTCACTATGAAGTTGTTAAATACATTTTAACGTCGTTTGCAGTTTCAATATTAGAAATGTGTGGAAAAAATATTTTGACATAATTTAGAAATGCCATCCCACCAAATTAAACCTCCCGATAGTCAATTTTTTGAATAACCTAATTGTTTTTATTATCAGCAAGTCTTTCAAAATACTTTGACGTGGTTTGGGGGTACTACCTCCTCGGTAACCCCCTAAATAGATCCCCCAAATCTTTTATTTTTAATTTTGAGCTAAAATAACGTTTTCTTGATATCAGTAGGTACTTAAAAGTCAAAAAATTAGAAATATAATTAGACGTCTGTTCGAGACAAAAGTTTAAAATTGCTGTTAATAACGTAAAAAATAGATTCTTGGACTAACTTAGTTTTGAAATCGCCGTGCGTATGCTAAAACAATGACTCGCACTCTCACAGTGTTATTATAACGCTATACTTGCGACGACGTTGTGGATGCATTTTGAGGAAAAACCACCCATCACGTCGGCTACATTATTTTCACTCGCAATTATCATCAGGCGATTTGCTCTTGATCTGTTAATCAAACAATAACTATTAGCTTCTTGTCGTGCTGTTGATGCAAAACGGTTTATTCATCACATAGATTAAAATTACAATCATTTCTCAGAGTTTTAAACCACCCATCATTGTTTTGAAACAGCATATTTGAAAGTTTTTACTTGTTCCAATTTGAAAAATTCAACCGATCTGATGTTTTAACAGAGACAATTTATCACAATTGCTTCAAACGTTTTCGCTAACTAATGAGTTTTAAAACCGCAAGAAGAAAAAATACTTGCATTTTGTTTTTTTTCATTGTATGGCAGATTTTACATCATTCATATTCGTTTTACATAAAAAAGTAAACATTCATTCGTTTTAGGATTAATTTTTACGTTTAATTTTTGCTGAAGAACTTGCTTTTTAACAAACCTCGAATAACAGAAATTTAAAAAATTTTAATAATTTCGTCAACTTGAACTGAAAAAGTCAAACAATTTTTATGAAAACGCAGTAGAGTTCATGTCCCTAATTCATGGATTAGTCTCCTATTTCTTCAATGTTTTCAATACGCACTATGTTTTGATTGCAAAATTACTTTTTTCGTTGATCTTAATTTTCTGCACTACCTTATTTGCGTATAAGATACTGCAAAACATACAAAATATAATTAAAAAAAATTGTTTTATGACGATGTCATAGTTTATACTTGTGGCAAGATAAAGTAATAATTTCTGATAATGTAATTAAGTAGCGGCATGATTTTTCGAAGCACAAAAATGTCAGCACAGATCGAAGGATAACGTCTCTCTTTGTCCTTTTGTTTGCGCTCTTGGGCCGTATTAATCTTTGTTGAAATGAAAGAAAGAGCAGAATGTTCAGCATAAAGTGTAAGTTACGTTAGGTTCGCATTTTTACAAATTTCTCAAGAAAAATTGTTCTGCGCTGATATTGAACTCTCTTTATTTGATTTTTTATTTCTTACAGTTAAAAAAATTTTCTTTCTATTTCTAACAATTAAATAATTTAAAAAATTTGATCACAATGCTCCATTAAAAATTTTAAAATGCAGTTTTCTCAAGTTTTCTGCACTTTGGCAGTTTCAATTCTTCCAAACAAATTTTTTCAGCCACAATATTCTTTATTGGATTTATTGCAAATCAAAAAACTTTAGTTTTCTTTCATTATTGGATTTGTAGCAAATAACGTTCCCTCTCAGAGCTTGCTTGGTGTGTGCGGAATAAAATGCCGTGTGAGCTCCAAAAAAAGGTCTTCGCCGCAACCTGGTTCTCTTTCAGTCCGGAATTTCGAAATTTTGCCCCTCAAATTTAAGTGAAGACTAAAAAAAAAATAAGAAAAAAGTCTTCGCCGCATTCTGGTTCCATTTTAGTCCGGAATTTCGGATTTGTTGTTTAAATCTTGCATTTGTAAAATAATTTTGGTATCTAAATTATGGTCTTGCTTCCGATTGAAAGCACGTATTACCCTTGTCTCATCAACAGTTATGCAGTGCGCAGCAGAACTGAAGTACTGCGCAGGGGTTCAAGGCTATCTGCGCGGCGTCGCAGCTTGGAGGGAACATAGACCGCAAACAAACTTTGATTTTCAGACAGTCTGTACGCGTTCAATTTTGTCAAAAAGAACTCGAATGGTTTGTTGTTAATTCAGTGATGAAATTAAAAAAGATTTATGAAAAGTTGATACAAATTGTTACAATTTCTAACATCAGGGAAACATTGTACTCTATATTTAGTGCTTTGGTGTGCAGGCCAATTGGGCTATCCTATGTCTAAGAACTTTGGCATATTTTGGAATTGTTTCAAATTTAAGATTTTGTCCAATGTGGGATTTTAAACAGGATCTGTATTTAACTAAATAATACGGGCAATCGTTAGCAAGTATTCTAAGGTAGGCGCGAGGACCAGCAGCTTGCTGCATTTCGGAGCCGTTGATCTTTGATTTCATTCGATCGACTCCGTTTGCTTGCTGGCTCGCCGAGATTTATTTTAATAAGTTCCACATGTCGTTGAGCTTCATCTTTTTTGCGACAAAACAAAATAAAACTTAAGGTGAGAAATTAAAAAACTACCGTATACGAAAAGTCATATCTTTTGATGTTCAAAGCCGTACGAAATCAATTAAACAATAAATTTATCGTTTTTAAATCAGAAAGCTTTTTAATGGCGTAATTTTGGTTGCAAAATTAAAACGTTTACTTACTTAAGGCGAATTTACACAAAATCCGTTTTTATCCGTTTTGTTTTTGGTTTTTGCTTCTTCGTAAAAAAGTATGCTTTTTAGTGCGCATGTTTATTAGTTCTTATGTGCATTATGTAGAGTGTTATTACTGTACATATTGATCAAAATTTTCTTCAAAAATTTTGTGTATAAACAACATAGGTGTAGCATGGGCGAGAGAGGCAGGGAGCCCGCCCACCCCCCCAATCGCAATGCCAGCAATGATAAATTTGTGAACAAAACGGCTATCCTTTCATCTTTTTCTTGGTTTGCGTTCGCCTTGACACGAGACCGTGAAAACCTTTTCGTTTTTTTTTGCTCTTCACCTTTTTTTCGAAAAAAATTCAGCTCTTCAGACCGTGAAACCTGTTCTTGTTGTTTTTTTGTTTTGGTCTTCACTATATAAGTCTTCACTTCACTTAACTATATAGGTCTTCCCCTCCAACCCTAAATTAGTCTCCAACAAAATTTCGGCCTTCCCCCATCAAAACTCTTAAGTCGGACTGTGAAGACTTTTTTTTCTTGGTGTTCACCTATGTGATTTGTGGTTTGGGCCGCCCCCAATCAAAAATCCTGGCTACGCCCATGATAAACGATGAGAGCGATATTTCAAAATAGGGCTGTTTAACCCTTCATAAAAAAACGTTTTTTTGAAAAAAGTTTTGTCCAGTGCGTAACTGTCTGGTTGGTGAGGACAAGGACAAACGTATAAAAATGCTTACCAAAAAGAACATTACTTTTTCATGAAGAAGAAAAGCGTAGAATAAAACGACAAAAGCGAATAAAAAGCGGATACTGCATGAATCCAGCTTAACTAGAATACTGGCCATGCACTGACCGATACGATTTTACTTTCCAGTCAAGTTCATGTACTGTTACGGAATAAACAAATAATCAAAGAAATTCTATATGCGGTGATTGCGAGTATGCTCACTATTGATAACTTTTGTGAGGGAGATCATCGAGAAATCAAGACGAACTGTTCATCAGTATTGCAAACGGCTTTGAATAACAAATAAGTGTTTATCAACGTCAGTAATGCAGTGAAGTGGTGTTGCGCAGTTAGCGAACTTTTCTGAATCTAACGTTTACCGCATTAGTTATCAGATAAAACTTTGAGAATACGAAACAACTAAAACAATCTCAAGCAGTGGCGTACCGTGAGCATTTTTTCAGGGTGTGCGCTGACACTTCAGTTTAAGTAAACCAGTTATTTTCCCAATAAATATCGCAAAAAAGTCATTTTCTGTTCAAACTAATTTCCGATATAAAATTTGACGACAATACGTATACGACACGTCACGCAGAAGTGACACCCACCGGCGAAGTTAAAATGCAAATGTAACAGCTAGATGTCGCCTAGCTTGCCGTTAAAAATTTAGAAGCGTCAAAAACTAAACAATTAAATAAAGAACTAACAAAGTAACAAACCCATTATGGAAATGACGCATATAGTTCACAGATTAGGAGACATTCAGCTTAAGAGTTTATATTTGGCTCATTGTACACTAAGAGCGGGTTGGAGTTTGTCATCGTTTATATTCTGTCAACACTTTTGCGGCCAAAAATATTGATTTAAAATAACAACAACAACAAAGCAAAAGTGAAATGGTTTTCGCCTCACTTAGTCCACTAACACGTTCTTGATGTTGACTACACCGAAAGCATGAGCTTATTCGCTTCAAAGCGGAAAATTTTCTTTCAGCAGAAGCTGTGTTACTCGGAATAGTACATATCAATTGACAAAGCTTGTACACTTCTGAAAATCCAGGTTGGGATTCACAGATTTTATGAAAGTGATTAGCTCATGTGCATGTTTTCTAACAAAATTATTGGAGCGGTAAAGCACATAAAGTTCGTTTTCTAAGCGAATACAATCAAACAGAGGTCGGCAAATTGTTTGCACTTTGTTTAACAAATCTTTTGGAAATTTGCTTTATATTCACCATATTTAGCAGGCCATTGTAGTTGGAAAAAGTTAAGTTTTGATAGAGACGCATACCTAATTTTTCACTAAAGCTTTTGCTTGGAAACGGCTGTTTGATTATTATGCTGTCTGCACGATTTTCCATCCAGATTTTAGAAATAATTTTGAATTATTATTGATTTGAATGTACATTTACTTTTAAACCTTACAAACAAAACTATAGCGATTAGCAAAACGGAAGTTGCTGTCAATTTCTTGGTCTTGTTCTTTTTGCACGCTTTTATTTGGCGTCACACCTTGTCTCGTGCTCTTTTCCAAGCGCACGAGCCGATCATTTAAAATGCGTGGATTTTTGACGAAAAAGGCATCGTCACCGTCCGCTATATAGGTATATATCTCCAAGCCAAAATACACGGCAAGGTATAGCATGGCTCAGGTGCGCAAAGTTTCTTGAACGGATCGAACGGTTTCGTTATACTCCTTTAGTGCTAACTATATCGCTTGCGGATACGGATCACTACTAAACTTTGCTTGCTTTCGTACACGTGTTAAGTTAGAATGAATCACACACGCAATACTGGCTGCTGACTCAGCCGGAACTATGACGTCACAATGTGGGTGGCCACACGCTCCACCCCAGAAACGCACTATGCGGTTCGAAATAACAATACACAATAAACAAAAAGAACAATACACATGGCTTTTGATAACTGAACACAGGGTATTCACACAGGCTGCTTTGCTGGTCTACCACGTTTGTGAGATTGTGCCACTGGCACTGGTGGGAGGTGCGGATATACATAGGCTGGTTTAATACGGTCAATCGATACAGTCCTTTTGTCACCGCTGATTTCAATGTCAAAAGTTTTAGTGCCGCGTTTCAAAACACGAAAAGGCCCTTCATACGGAGGTACCAAAGGCGGACGGTGACGATCTCGACGCAAAAACACATAGTCACAAGATGTGAGTGCTGCCGGCACTGAGGTGTGCTGTGTGCCATGACGGGACATATTGGCAGGTTTGAAAGCTGAAACTTTGTTCTGTAGCCACGGAAGAAAAGATGCAGTTGACGTGAAGACAAAGGTGGATGGAATCGCTAAATCACCTGGAACTTTCAATGTAGTACCATAGACCAACTCTGCTGATGAAGATTGTAAGTCGTCTTTCGGTGCCGTCCGAATTCCTAGCAGCACGATGGGTAAGGCATCTATCCAGTCTGGCCCACTAAGGCGTGCCATCAATGCGCTTTTCAGATGTCGGTGAAATCGCTCGACGAGACCATTTGCCTGGGGGTGATACCCAGTAGTGCGGTGAAGGCGAACGCCAAGTTGATGGGTGAAAAACTCCCATAAACGAGCAGTAAACTGTGGGCCTTGGTCGGTGGTTATGTCTGCCGGAACTCCAAAGCGCGCTACCCAGCTAGACAAAAATGCTCTAGCACAACTGGTTACCGTTGCATCCGGCATGGGCACGGCTTCAGGCCATCTAGTGAAACGATCAACCATGGTGAGCAGGTAACGTTGTCCGGAGGAAGGTGGAAGGGGACCAACAATATCCATATTGACATGGGCAAAGCGATCCAGTGGCGGGGGATAGTCAACCAGTGCTGCCTTTGTGTGCGCTTGAACTTTGGCGGATTGACAGCCGATGCATTGCTTGGCCCAGAGACCAACCTCTTTTTGCATCCCATGCCACACGAATTTGCTGGCAACCAGTTTACGAGAAGTTCGGATCGAAGGGTGGGAAAGATTGTGAATGATGTCGAAAATCTTCTTCCGCCATGACGCTGGCACGAGCGGTCGTGGGGATCCTGTGGACATATCACAGAGCAACGGAATGGAACTCGGCCCCACAGTGATTTCCTCCACTTGAAGTCCAGTAATAGCTGTGCGGTATGCCTGAATTTCAGGGCACTGCTGGTCTTTTGCCATAGCGGTAAAATCTAGGTCAAGCAGAGGACGAGTTATGGAAGCTACAGCAGCTCGAGATAAAGCGTCAGCCACTAAATTGGTTTTGCCGGAAACATGGCGAACATCAGTGGTGAATTCGGAAACGGCGGCAAGCTGGCGCTGTTGCCTGGCTGACCAAGTATCCGATGCTTTGGAAAAAGCGAAGGTGAAAGGCTTGTGATCAGTAAAAATAACAAAACGTCGAGCTTCTAAAAAGTACCGGAAATGGCGTACTGCCAAGTGCATTGCCAACAACTCGCGATCGAAGGCACTATATTTGGTTTCAGGCTTTCGCAGTTTGCGGCTGAAAAAGGCAAGAGGTTTCCATTGTCCGGTAACCCATTGCTCGAGAACAGCTCCCACGGCTACGTCTGACGCGTCCACGCTCAAGGACAATGGTGCCTCCGGGTGGGGATGCTGTAGCAAGGTGGCAGAAGCAAGAGCCCGTTTAGCTTGCTCAAACGCCAATTGCAGTTCGTGAGTCCACACCAGAATCTTGTTCGTGTTAGCGATTGCTTGATAGATAGGAGCCATGAATGCGGCAGCTGCAGGTGTAAAACGATGGTAGAAGTTCACCATGCCTGCAAAGCGTTGTAAGTCTTTGACCGTGGTGGGTAACGGAAATTGCTGGATAGCCTCTACTTTGCTGGGCAGAGGGCGAGCACCTTGAGTGTCGATTAAATGGCCCAAAAACTCAATTTGGTCACAACCAAATCGACATTTGTCGATATTAACCACTAATCCAAATTCTGACAGTCTTTGAAAAAGCTGCAGGAGATGCTGATGATGCTCTTCGATTGTTGCACTTGCTACGAGGATATCGTCTAGGTATACGAAGACAAAGTCAAGGGGCTGACAGACGCTATCCATAAGGCGTTGGAAAGTTTGTGCAGCATTTTTAAGTCCAAAGGGCATTCTTAAAAACTCAAATAAACCAAAAGGAGTGATGACGGCAGTCTTAGGAATATCTTCAGGAGCTACCGGAACTTGATGATACCCTCTTACCAGATCAGCTTTAGAACATACTCGCGCTCCAGATAAGCGTGCAGAAAAATCTTGAATGTGGGGAATGGCATATCTGTCAGCGACGGTGACAGCATTTAACCGACGATAGTCGCCACAAGGGCGCCAGCCTCCAGAAGCCTTGGGTACCATATGCAGTGGAGATGCCCAAGGACTTGAAGAACGTCGGACGATACCCAAATCCAACATTTTGTTAAATTCATTCCGCGCTAGAGCTAGCTTAGCAGGGGACAATCTCCTGGCGCGAGCATGCAGTGGCGGTCCGGTGGTGCTAATGTAATGCTGTGTTCCATGATTGGGCGCATCGCCCGAGAACTGGGGGAAGTTATCATCGGAAATTGAGTATCTTCGCAAAAACATTTTCTCTCCAAGAAAAGGTATTGATGGAAGGAGGGGTATCAGGCTCAGCGGCCATCTCCACTGGAGCGTTGGCAAACAATTGGGTATTTACCAAACGATGGTGTTTCACATCAACTAAGAGAGAATGCGCCCGTAAAAAGTCCGCTCCCAGCAAGGGTTGGGAAACGCTTGCTACAACAAAAGCCCAACGGAATACGCCTTCTGGAATCTGTATGGTCAACGTTCTGGTCCCAAAAGTAGATATTTGACTTCCATTAGCAGCAAAGAGGCTAGCACCGGTATGCCCATTTAGCCAATCGAATCTGGTAGCTGGCACGACACTAATTTCGGCCCCCGTGTCAACTAAAAATTTTCGCTTGGATAGGCTGTCCCAAACGTGGAACAGGGCTTTACTGCCAATGCCGGTCGTCGCAGCCTTTAACGACGACCGGCCGACTCGTTTCCCTGATAGGAGCATGGAGGCACACAACCGCGGGCTCGCGCTCCGAAACGGCGGTGATAGAAGCATTCGTCATGTGCACTAGAATAATTGGCAGCGGCTGTTTTACGTTTTGGAGCTTGCACTCGGAAAACTGGCGGAGCCTGGGACCGAGTCAGCCACAGTGCATCGGCACGTTGTGCCAACTGGCGAGGATCTTGCTGCTCTAGTCCTGAGAGCACTATGCGAATTTCTTCGGGTAACAACAGGAGGAACAAGAAATTGAAAAGAAAGCAAGGGCGGTGATTGTTCATCAATCCGAGCATCTCGTCCATTAGCTCAGAGGGTTTTCGGTCCCCCAGAGGTGGCATGTTCAACAATCTAGCTGCTCGTTCACTTTCTGAGAGATCGTAAGCCCCTAGCAATCTGCGCTTGAAAGCAGTATACTTGTTTTTTCTGGCGGGTTCTCAAGAAAATCCATAACCCGTTGCGCGGAATCTTGATCTAGCGCTGCAACTACGTAATAGTACTTTGTATCATCGGCGGTGATATTCCTCAACGCGAACTGGGCTTCAGACTGCTGGAACCATACTTTTGGTTGACTGGTCCAAAAGGCTGGTAGTTTTAAGCTCACTGCATTCTGCTGTTGCTGTGCTGGCTGCTCCATTCTTACTCCAAATCACGATTTGGAATGTCGGGGTCACCAATTTAGTGCTAACTATATCGCTAGCGGATACGGATCACTACTAAATTTTGCTTGCTTTCGTACACGTGTTAAGTTAGAATGAATCACACACGCAATACTGGCTGCTGACTCAGCCGGAACTATGACGTCACAATGTGGGTGGCCACACTCCAGTAGTTTCGTGAAAGAAAAAAAGCATTGGATTGTGTTGCGCTGGCAGAAATGTTTCTAACATTAAATCGATGTAACAAAAGTTTCAAATAAATAATTTTTTGTGAGTGTAATTTCACAGGGCGTGCGCCGCACACTCCGCACCTATGGGGAATACGCCCCTGATCTCAAGTTAATTGAAACTTTTTTTTTAAGAAAAGAGAAATAGCTTTGCTATAGAATTTAATATCGTTAACTGGTTGTTTCCTACAGTATTTTGCAAGCTATCAACATCAGTAACAATGAAAATGCCCTCAGAAAATTAAATTCGCACATGACGCTGTAATGAATAATGTCCTTTTGCGAGTGCGACAAAAACAAAACTGACACAATAAATCAAAACGTTATTTAGAAAATTTTCCAAGCATTTTGTACGTAGAAAGAAAAGTTTTATCAGCCCAATATCGTAAAGAATTTACAAACGACATCCATTATGAACTGCCAAACTACAGTAACATATAATCTTTAATATTGCGATGAATCATCAAAAGGAAAGAAATTTTCGCGTTCTAAAACCGCAAAGAGCGCATTATGTGATCGTTTTAACCCTAGAAATACCGGATATTTTTTCTTCAAGAACTACCAAAGGGGTCAAATTGAGCCTAGCACTTAAAATTGCTTGAAAACAATTTCCTGGACACTTTGTTGTTGAAATAATCCTAATTTAATGGTATCTGAAATCTGTTTGTAGCAAAGGAATTCAATTACGTGATAAAACAATGTGTAATTAGCACTTTAGACCGAATTGCTGATTGACATCTTATTGAAAAAAGTTATTAAAAGGAGGTTTGTAAGCAGCAGAGGTGGAGTCGAGGACACAAGGCTTGAGGCCAAGGACACAAAAAAATTCCGAGGCCAAGGCCAAGGACAGCCTTTCCCAGGACAGACCTTCTCGAGGCCAAGGACAGGAATGCTCGAGGCCAAGGCCAAGAACCAAGGACACAGCCGCAAGTGTTCTCAAAAAAAAAAGTTTTCAAAAAAGTTATTCAGGCGATATCTCCAATTCATAAGCGTACCCAGAATTTTTGATTGGGGGAGGCCTAAACCACAAATCACATGCAATGACGTCATAAAAATTTTTCCAAAGAGGAAGTTTTTGTGGGACAAAGATATCGTAGGATGGAAGATCTGAAATCGTTGTTGCCTGTTTGCACGTAACCAGGATTTTGCAAAGAAAGAGGGCTTAAATTAATAGTTAAAAATGCAAAAATTTAACTTTGGAAACGTGTTGAGAAAGTTAGTGTAACTCAAAGGTATCACAAACTGGGGTCTGGGAGCGGGGCCCCCAGCCGCCGGAGGCTTTGGGGGTCTGGGGGCGAAGCCCCCAGCCGCTAAGCGATTTTTTTGTAATTTTTTGGTAAAAAAGCTATTTTAATGCCATTGAATCACATTTTTGCTAGTATTCAGAGCCATTTGAAAGCACTAGGTTTTTGATATTTAAAATCTAATTGAAAAAATTAAATTATTTAAATCTCCTTTTTCTTACAATTTAAGTCCAAAACACGTTTTAAATCTTGCATTTTAGAGATAAATTTTAATTGTAAGTGATTTGGTGCAGGTAAAGGGAAGTAAGATGCATTGTCTCTTGCAACATGTTAGCAGTAAATAGTAATCTGCTCGAAGATTTTCCTTAGAGACTTTCGTTTTGTCATGAAAATAACCAGTTATAGGAGTATATGTTTGGCCAGGGGCCCAGGTCCCCTCAACTGATGTTCAATAATTTGTTCAATGAGCATTTTTTATGGCTAATTTTTTTTAAAAGCATTTTGTAAGTAAAATCCGCCGAGATTGGAGGTGAGTTACTGAATTGTTGTTGAAAAATGGTTCAATAGATGGTTAGGCCTACTAACTATGTTATTGCCGGGCCGGATTTACATCGCGCTGGGATCCTGGCACGTTGGAGATTTTTGCAAGATCTTTCTACCAAATATAGGGGAAGAATAAAAAAGTCTTACGATTTCAGCGCGGAGCCCCTACCTAAAACTGCGCCATATTATGGTAAATCCGGCCCTAATTATTGCATTACGTTTATGAAAAGGCTAGATGTGGGCTTGAGATAGCAACTTATTGGACGAAAACTCTCCATTTCTTTTGAGTCAACGTTTAAATTGACTGCCAACAATTGAATTGAGGGGGGCCTGGGGCCCTTGGTCTTTAATATTGTTGTTAATTACTGTTGCAAGCAAAAAACGCTAAAAAGAAACTGAAGAAACAGTTGGCGTTTTTGGTGAAATTTCAATTTTCAATGGTGAAATTTTGGGGGGCTGAGCCCCCTCCCTCCCCCCCCCTTTTGGCTACGCCTATGCTTTAAGTGAGGAAAACAAAAAAGTTGTTCGCAAAATTTCCGCTAGGTTTCTGGCGTTTTCCTACGAAATTTGAACTGTTCAAAAAATAGTGCTGTCCTCGAGCCGAGGACAGGGCAATTTTCGAGGACTTGAGGCTTCGAGGCCAAGGCCAAGGACTTCAAAGCAGTGGTTTTGGCGGTAGGCCGTACTCCGGGAAATAATTACTGAACAACAGAATAAGATGCTTGCAATTGCCTGCTGGAAGTGCTACTGACTGATTCTCAGGTAAGACAGGAAAGATAGCATTCAGGGTTATCACGTCACAAAGTAGTAAACTTGCATTGACCATGTCAAAAGCTAATTGTGTAGAGTTGTAGCAGTTTTCAGTCGTTTTAGGTTAGAGTCTCGTTAGACCATATTGATGGAGATAGGCGTATGTTAGTATATAAGTACAAAGACAATGATATAAGCCAAAAAATAGCCTTTGTAAAAACTGGCATAAACGTTAATTTGGATATTAGTTGTTAGATTATTTGGATATTATTTGGATATTAGTTTGGATATTAGAAATGAAATTTGGATATTAGTTGTTAGATTATTAATTGACAAGTACTAGCCTACGCATTAAGACTCCATGAAGCTTCAACTTGAGTTCTGGAATTCAGCAGTGGTAATGTTGGCTTGAAAGATTCTGTCTCAGTCTCTGACTAGACTATGATTCTAGTGATTAGATAAAGATTATCTACTGTTGATGATTTCTTACTTTCCCTCTGAGTTGTTAAATTTGAATAATTCTGGTTTATTTTTACCCAAATCAATATGGAGTTTTTTGCAGTCTATTGGAATATCTAAACCAACCAAAAGAGGTTGTAGGTCTGGAAAACATGTTAAATCTTATAAGAGCAAGTTCTTTGATGAATCCAATGCTAATATTGGTTCTTCAACGAATGTGCTTACTCCCAATAATTCCAATATATTAAAATATTCTCTTAAAATAGGTCTTTTTAATGCTCGATCTTTATGTAATAAAATTGCTTTGGTCACAGAGCTCATCCATGAAAATAACATTGCCTTATTATGTGTCACTGAAACTTGGCTAAAAGTTAAAGACAAAGCTAAGATAAGAGAACTACATGAATTGGGTTTCGATATTTTCAGTGCACCAAGAGCTGGTAGAGGAGGTGGGGTTGGTTTCATTTTCAAGAGTGGATTTCCTATTAAGAATCAAAAATCTATAAAGTTTAAATCATTTGAAGTTACTGAAGCAGTAATATTAGCTCAAGAAAGGATTAAGATATGCTTAATGTACAGACCTGGAATTAACAAGCCTAAAAGAATTAAGAAAGAAAATATTAGCTTTACATCACTATTTTGGTCAGAATTTGAAGATTATTTAAGCAATAAAGTTACTCTGTCAGATGAAATTATTTTGTGTGGTGACTTTAACTTTCATTTTGAAACTAATTCAGCAGATGCAGTCAAATTTCTTAACATGATTGACTGTTATGGTTTTACTCCATTGGATAGTTTTAAAAGTAATCCCACGCACTGCAAAGGTGGGGTTTTGATGCATTTTTTATTTCAAAAAATGCGATGGATAAAAACTTCATGAAAAATTTAGATGTCGTAGTTGACACTGGAACCAATTCCGACCACTACTTGGTTACTGCTGTTGTAGACACTGCTGGATTACATTCCACCTCTGTTCCATTGGTTAAAAAAATTGTAAGAAATTTGAAGCAAATCAATTTTGAATTACTAAGATATGATCTGGAACAGTCTGGTATAGTTCAGTTGGTATTGCAAAGTCAAAACTTGAATAATTCTATTGTTGTCTATCATGATATACTTAGTAAAATCATAGAAAAGCATGCTCCTCTTGTTCAAAAATATATCAAAACATCTAAAACGCCATGGTGGAATTCGGAATGTCAAAATGCTAGAAGACGCAGAAGAGTTTTTGAAAGAGCTTTTAGGAAGAATAAATCTTTAGAAAATAAATCTAAATTTTATGCAGCATGTAAACAGGCTAATAAAATCTATTGCATTGAAAGAGAAAAATATTTCAAAGAAAAACTAGATAATTGCAAAGGTAATGCCAGCGCCACCTATAATGTTGTGAATCAATTATTGGATAAATTTTTGGGAAATCATCCACCTATCACAAGCACTGCACAAGTATGTCAATTTGCTGACTATTTTAATGCTAAGATTGAACAAATTTACAGTGACATGTCTTGCCATAATTGCAATACACTTGATGTTGATATAAATGTAGTTAAATCTTCATGTGCTTCCAAATTTAGAAAGTTTGAACCGCTATCTCTAGCTGGTTTAAAAGCTATAATTGAGTCTATGCCATCTAAAACATGTGATCTTGATCCACTACCAACCAGTATTCTCAAGAAGTGCATTGATTTATTACTCCCTGCAATTCATCATATTGTTAATCTTTCATTGAGTCAGGGTTATTTTCCAGATGTTCTCAAAAAGGCATGTGTTACTCCTTTGATTAAAAATGAGAACTTGGATAATGATAATATTAAAAATTTTAGACCTGTAAGCAATTTGCCTTTTCTTGGCAAATTAATAGAAAAATGTGTTTTTCTCCAAATTAATACATATCTGTGTGAAAATTCATTGTATGGCTATTCGCAATCAGCTTACAGATCTTGCTATAGCTGTGAGACTGCCCTTGTAAAAATACACAATGATATTTTGTCAATTTTAGATGCCAAGTCAAATGCAGTTGTTCTTTTGTTTGATTTGTCAGCTGCTTTTGATACGGTTAAGCATGATCTCCTGCTTAGTAAATTGTCCGCTGAATTTGGTTTTTCTCATGTAGCTTTAGAATGGTTTTCAACCTATTTAAATAATAGGAGCTACTTTGTTAAAGGTGCTGGCTGTACTTCTCATACAGTTGATGTTAAGTCTGGTGTACCCCAGGGTTCAATTTTAGGGCCAGTGCTATTTAACTTGTATTTTAAAAGTGCTGAATTAATTGCTAATTCACATGGTCTTTTTGTGCATTCATATGCTGATGATATGCAGTGTTATCTTTCTTTTGATAAAGACTTTTCTGTAGACATGATTAAACACAAAATTGGAGCCTTTTTGCAAGATTTAAAGCATTGGATGACTAGTAATTTTCTAAAACTGAATGAAAGTAAGACCAAAGTCATCAAAATTTTATCTAACCGTAACATTGAATCCAGAATAATTTCTGACATACAAATTGATGATAGCTGTTCTTTGCCTATGCCTAATGATTTTGTCAAAATTCTTGGTGTAATATTTGATGACAGACTGAACCTTGAGAAGCATATCAATAGAGTAGTTAGTACTTGTTATGGCAATTTACGTAATTTAGGCAGAATTGCATCTAAGCTTACTAAACCTCTAAAAATTCAGCTAGTTCATTCTTTGATATTGTCCCATATTGATTATTGCAATGCCTTGTTTTATAACTTACCAGAATATTTATTGCACAAGTTGACAAAAGTTTTATATTCTGCAGTGAGATTTATTTTTGGACTTCGTGGTTCTGCTTTGCGTAAGCATATGCTACCATATTTGAAAATCCTTCATTTTTTACCAGGGAAATATCGTATTGAATTCAAAATTGCTTTGCTCACACACAAGTGCCTGCATGGTTATGCTCCTACATATTTGAAAAATTTAATCAACTCTCGTTCTGTTTCGGAAAGATATAGCTTGCGTGTTAATGTTGATAATTGGCTGCTTCAAACGGTGACTAGCTTAAACTTTGCTAGATCCCAATCTATGTTTTCGTGTGCATCACCCAAAGTATGGAATTCGTTGCCACTATCTCTGCGTGAAATTGAAACTTTGTCCCTTTTTAAGAAACGTCTAAAAGCATTTTATTTTAATTTAGCTTTTGAGGATATTACCACTGTTTGATGCCAGTATTTTGCTGCTTATTGCTGTAGAATTAGTACCTCTGTTGAGTATTAATTTTATTTCTGTAAAGCTATTTGAATGTTACTTTGGCCCCTTAGTCAGATGCATTGACACTTGTTGGTGTTATCTCAAGGGGGATATAAATTGCAATTATTATTATTATTATTAACCTAGTCTAACTTGAACATAAATTGATTTTCCTTTGCTTTTAGAAACTGTTGTAGCACAACCTAGGCCAGCATGTCGAATATATTTGAAGATGGCAAAACTTATGATCCTAGAGAAGTTTTGACATTGCGTGCAGCAGATGTTGATTCTGACGAAGAAGATTTTGGTGAAAGCAAGTTTATTATAACAGAACAGAACAGTTCTCAAGATGATGAGGATTAGTGTGCTGAAGATGAATCTCTGCAAAACGAAAATCTTCACCCACCCAACACTAACAACAAAAGCATATTAAGCAGGGACAGAACTGTTTGGGAAAATCAACCGCCGAATGCCGATGGCAGAAGAAGCAGGCATACAGACGTAGCCAGGGGGGCCCAGGGGGCCCGGGTTCCCCCAATTAAAATACCACCAATGATAACAAATTATGTCAACATAGCCTAGTGACGTTTAGTTGCAGTTTTTTTTCAGTAATTTAGCACATAACAGTAATTAATAATAATATTAATGACAACAAAGGAGGCCTGGGGCCCCTAAATAACAACCGAGGGGCCCCGAGACCCGTAACTAGCAACCAGGGGGCCCCAGGGCCCTTAAATAACAACCAGGGGGACGCGGGGCCTCTAACTAACAACCAGAGAGCCCTGGGCCCCGTAAATGACAACCAGGGAGCCCCAGGGCCCCTAACTGACAACCAGTGGCCCCAGGGCCCCAAACTTACAACCAGGGGGCCCCAGGGCCCTTAACTGACAACCAGGGGGCCCCGGGGTCCTTAACTGATAACCAGGGGCTCCTAGCTGATGACCAGTGGTCCCCAGGGTCCCAAACTGACAAACAGGGGGCTCCGGGGCCTCCAACTAACAACCAGGAGCCCCTAACTGACAACCAGTGGCCCCGGGGCCCCAAGCTAACAATCAAGGGGGCCTGAGGCTCCTAAATAACAACCAGGGCCCCCCTAACCGACAACCAGGGCACCTAACTGACAACCTGGGGCCCCTAAATAACCACCTTGGGGCCCTGGGGTTTTTAACTAACGCCAAGGGGGGCCCAGGACCCTTAACTGATAACCAGGAGTCCCGGATACCCTAGCAGATGACCAGGGGCCTCCAGGGTCCCTAACAACAACCAGGGGGCCCCGGTACCCGTAAGTGACAACCAGTGGGCCCCGAGGCTTCCAACTAACAACCAGGGGGCCCCTAACTGACAACCAGGGGGCCCCAGGGCCTCTAACTAACAACCACAGGGCCTTGGGGCCCCCAACCGATAACCAGGGGGCCCCGGGGCTCCTAACTGACAACCAGGGGACCTCGGGGCTCCTAACTGACAACCAGGGGGATTCGGAAACCCTAACCAACAACCAAGGGCCCTGGGGTCCCTAACTGACAACCAGGGGGCCCCAGGGCTCCTGACCGACGACCAAGAGTCTGGGGCCAGGGGCCCTTAATTCAAATTTTTTTTGCAATTTATATGCAAAACCTGTGAGAAATCTAAGAGTTTTGTACAAAAAGTTGCAACCCCAGGCCCTCGTTTAACGTTATTATGAACTTAATGCTATAACACTGGCGGTAATGCAAACCCACTAATTGAAATACAACCATTGATAAATATAATCAGAGCATAGCCACTATGTTAACTTTGTCCATGTCCGGAATTGCAGTTTCTTTAATTTAGGATTTACGCATACAAAAGATAGTAATGATTATGACGACCACGTGTCCACGTCACAATAATGTCATGCAATTCTTGGAGGTTTCAAAAAACTGTCAAGTGACTTGACTCGAGTCCTCCACGTTTTGGAAAAAAAGTTATTTTAATTTTGCTTTAAATGTTTTTTTATGAAAGAACTTTAGGGCGCGATCTTATCTCAAAATCATAGGTTTAGCCAGGGGGTAGCCCGGGCCCCCTCAATCGAAATGCCACCAATCACAAAAATTAAAAAAAAGCCTTGTTTTCTCATTTTCAGTTTCTTTTAGCATCTTTGCGTAAAACGGTACACGCGTACAACAGTAATTAACAATAACTAACATTGACGACTAGGGGGCCCGGCGCACCCCTTTAATTCAATTTTTCCAACCAATTTAAACATATAACCAGGGTAAAATCAAGGGTTTTTGTTCTAAAAGTTGCCACCTCAGGCCCTCATCTAAACTTTTTATGAACGTAATGCAATAACCAGCGCCATATTTGCCATATGGCACAGTGCCAGGGCCACGTGCTCGGGTAGTAGGACTTTTTTGGTCTTCACTTATGTCGGGCAGGAAGATGTTGCAAAAATCCGCAAAGTGAGAGGGGCCCCGCACAAAGTAAACCAGGCCCGGGAATAGCATGTTTAGTAAGTGTAGCCATCTATTGTACCATTCTTCAATAACAATTCACCTCGCCAGTTTTTACGCATAAAATACTTAAAAAAAAGCTAGGGAAAATGCTTATTGAACAAATTATTGAATTTCCATTGACGGGGCATGGGCCCCCTGGCCGTACATCTACGCCTATAACTGGTTAACTTCATGACAAAACAAAAATCTCTAAGGAAAATCATTGAGTGGATTATTATTTACTGCTAAAATATTGCAGCATGCTATGTGCCTTACTTCCCACTACGAGGACCAAATTACTTACGATTAAGGTGTTACACCACTATGCTTGATTTTAAACTTGTTTTGAACTTTAATTGCAAGTAACAAGAAAATTGAACAATTAATTTTTTTTGATTGGTTTTCAAATGTTAAAAATCAAGTTCTTTCAAATGGCTGCGAACACTTGCGAAATGTGATCCAATGGTATTAAAACAGCTTTTTTTCCATAAACTTACAAAAATCGCCCAGCGGCTGGGGCTTTGCCCCCAGACCCCCGTCTATGATACGTTTGAGTACACTTGCTTACTCAACACGTCTCGTAAGTTAGACATTTGCACTTTCTAATCACTACTTTTCGCCCTCTCCCTTTACCAAAATCCTGGTTAAGTGCCAACAGGCTACGGCTTCAGATCTTCCATTCTACGATATCTTTGCCCTGAAAAAGTTCCTTTTTTGAAAATTACTGATGACGTCATTGCATGTGATTTGTGGTTTGGCCCCCCCCCCCAATCAAAAATCCTGGCTACGCCTATGAGCAGGCATAACATTATTCGAACCAGACCATGAACAAAGCAATTTATCCTTGCTAGAGTTGATACGGTACTGGATGTTTTCAAAGAGGTGTGGGGTTATCAAAACTTGAAATGCATGTTACGGTTCACCAAGGCTGAAGCTCTTAGACTGGGAGATACTAATTTTTCCATCTCTAACCAAGAATTAGATGCATTTTTGGGCTTTGTCTTCTTCGTGGAGTATTCAAAGGAAGAAACGAGCCACTACCAAGCTTTTGGGAATCAGATCATGGTCGACCCATCTTTCGTGTAACAATGTGAAGAAATAAGTTTCAATCTATTCTTAGATACATTCGATTTGACGATAAAAATTCCAGACCAATTCGCCGAAGTACAGACAAGTTTGCTGCAATTTGAGAATTATGGAATTCAATGATGGATAATTGCCAGAAGTCGCAGTTTCCTCATGCTGATGTAGCAGTAGATGAGCGACTTTTTCCGTGTCAATCTAGGTTAATCCGTATTTTCAATAAACAATTTATTATTCTCGTTTTGCGCATTTGTAGATCAATTTAATTTTTTTACAAACACAATTTGAAATATCCAGTTTCAATCTTTTTTACAAATGGCATTTTTTATACGAAAACAATTTTTATGATGCTACCTTTGATTGTTAGGTGTCCGTTTATTCAGGATATGCCCCCCAAAGCAGCAAAATTTGGGATAAAATTCTGGATGTTCTGTGATGCCACAACGTACTACGTTTTACGAGCTTTCCCTTACGTCGGCAAAGAAGATCGAGTTTTGACTGGGCTTAGAGAATTTGTGACATTGTCGTTATTGGAGCCTTACCGAAATGCAGGTCTGAATGTAACTTGTGACAATTTTTTTTTCCATCCTTATCTCTTGCAACAACTTACAACAATAGTGGGTACCATCAGAGGATATCGAAGAGAAATTTCGAATGAAATCTGCTTTGAAAAAGATGCTGCTCCTTATTCATCCAATTTTTTCTTTACATTGCCACCAGAGAGCATTATGATACTCAGCTACAAAGCAAAGAAAAACAAGGTAGAATTCTTGCTTTCCTCTGAACATAAGACAGTAGAAGTTTATGAAGGGGAGAAGAGAAAGCCAAAAGCAGGTTTGGACTACAACAAAAACAAAGGTGGGGTTGACACTGCAGACGAAATGCTTCGGTCCTATTCTACTGAAGCTTCATTTAGGAGATGGCCTTTGGCAGCATTTTTCAATCTGCTAGATATTGTGTCACTGTACACGTACGTGATATGCAAGGATATTACCTTGTCTGCCCAAAACCGACGTAATTTTTAATCAAGTTGGGAGAAAAGCTTTGCCGCTTCAGAACAGAGTCGCCGGCATTAAATGCCCCATTTGTTTTGACTGAAACGAGTTCGCGATGGAGCTGATGAAAATTTACCACCGAGTAAAAGAACCAAGTGCAGGATTAGCAATTCTTACAAAACTAGCACAAACTGTGGAAACTGCTATAGCTATGTTTGCGATATATGCTCAACACCAATGTGTACAGAATGCATCAATTTGGAATAGACTGAATATTTTTTGGGAGTTTTATGCAAGGAAGTAGCCGTGGGGGTCAATTGACCCCTTTGGTAGTTAGCGTAAAACTGGACAAAATGCACTGTTTTTCCATCGAATTTTTGAGTTATTCAATTGGAGTGTGTAATAACCAAGATAAAAAGAAGTAAAAAATCTCAACCTCCTATGTTATGTATATTTTGTTTATTTTAGAAAAAACAAAGCAAAAAGGGTCAATTGACCCCTTTGGGAGTTCTAGGGTTAAGGAGCATGGAGCATGAACTACCGTTTTTCAACAAGTTCATTAATCTGCGTTCAGATCAACGACGACTACTTTGCAGTTGGTACTGTACTTCGAATCACCAATACCTTTTAATTTTTATTGATGGATTGAAGCTACGTCATAGTTTTTCCGCGCCACAACAATTGGACATCAAAATGCCATTACAAAGCATCGAACCTTACCGTAAATCAATGTTTAATTCCTTCAGTGGGCGTATTTAAAGAATTTGAATGTAAAGTCAAAACTTTTGTAGATAGCCTATATAGCTTAGTTAAAAGTTACCAGGATCAATTTATAGCTTATATAACTCAGCGGGTCTAGAAAGTTATGCCTTTTGTGAAATCTCATCGTCTACTCTGCCTGATATTGTCCACTTTGCCCGGTTTTTAACTTTGTTTCACACCGTAAATTCGGCCATATCCTAAAATACATAAAATTCTACGCCACAGTAATACCACATTGCAGATTAACGTTTAATTTGAGCTCTATTCATAAATAATAATTTACACCATTATAGTTCAAGTCAAAATAGATGTAAATTAAGGCTCGATCAACATAACACTGAGGGCAGTTAAATCATTGGTTTAGAATTTAAATGACATCTTTACGAAATAATTCAATGAAAACAACTGCTTCTGCGTTTTAACTCCTAGCAACCGTAGCGGTAAGCCGCTAATGACAATATCAAATGCAAAATAAAGCTATGAAATTACAAAAGTTTAAAAATGCGTTAATTTGTCACGAATGAAGGAGATGCAACTGTTCTATTTCAGGGCCGTCAATAGTAAACCTTGCATTTGATAACCGAAGCTAGCTACCACCTTGAATATTACAAGATTTTCAAGGATTACTTGACAGCAAGCCGAATTTATGTCACTTAAAAAAGCAAACAAAAACCTTGAATTCTTACTAATCAAATCTTTTTCAGTATTTACCGACTTTTATGTAGTATTTAACTTTAATGTTTTTTAGGACTCGTGACCTTTAGGGTTCGTGTCCTTTAGGACTCGTGTCTTTTAGGGCTCGTGTTCTTTAGGGCTCATATCTTTTAGGACTCGTGTCTTTTAGGACTCGTGTCTTTTAGGACTGCTGTCCTTTAGGGTTCGTATCTTTTAGGACTCCTGTCCTTTAGGGCTCGTGTTGTTTAGGACTCATGTCCATTAGGACTAGTGTCTTTAGGACTCGTGTTTTTTAGGGCTCGTGTCCATTAGGGCTTGTGTACGTTAGAACTCGTGTTCTTTTGGACTGGTGTCCATTAGGACTCCTTTTCATTAGGACTGGTGTCCGTTAGGACTCGTGTCTTTAGGACTCGTGTCTTTAGGACTCGTGTCCGTTAGGGCTTGTGTACTTTAGGACTCATGTCCATCAGGAATTGTGTTTTTAGGACTGGTGTCTTTTAGGGCTCGTGTCCGGATACCACGCTTTGAATTTGTGTTTGAAATATACGAAAAATATGCTCGTCGCTTACGATTTTACGCTTGATGTAGATCGGGTCAAACAGTAAAAGAGATTAGCGTTGAATGACCTCGTTGAAAAATTATACAGTGCATTTTTTCAAAGCAAACGAATATTGTAGCTTTTCAAAAGCAAACAAAAATATTTTAATGTTTCAGCTACACAGCCTGTACTTCCTACTAGTTTAATTGTCACCCAGAATCAGAAATACGAATCGAAATTTATACACTTTTTTTTTATGGTAGCGAAAACTCAAAAACTATTGAAGCAACAAGCATAAAATTTCGACTGGGCTTATCTTCTTTTCTTGTTTAATTTTATTTTATTGTATACGTTTTGGAACTACAATAACCGTAACAAAAAGCATTTTCTTACCAAGAAACCGCCATCACCACTTGTGCCGTTGACGTAGTAAAGCTGAAGTGTTATATCATCAGATGAAGGATAAATTTTAATTGTCAAGTGCAAATTTGTTCCACTGCAAGACTGACTGAACGCACTAAATAATTGAGTCATCCCATAAACTGAGACAGGAATCAAACCTTTAAAAAAATTGAATTGATATGATAATTACGACAAGGTTTTTGAGGCGTAGTGTTTCTTAAGGAGTGGTATTTTGCAGAAGCAATTAGATCTCAATAGGTCAACAGTTCATAAGTTTAGAAGAAAGTATCTTTTATACGAAAGCATAGCCAAAAGTATTTTCAGGAAGAAAGCGAAATAAATGATTAAAAGCTGGAGCAAAAACCCATTAAAGCCCAAATTTTTTTTCGTAAATTTTTCATGAATTTACTATTTTTAGGTTTTTTGGCATTGAAAAAACATGTTTTGAAATTTTTTGAAACACATTTTTTTTTCTAGTTTAAATTTACTGGAAACATTTGTTGCCACTAGGCCTCAATGGAGTCATTTTGCAGCAAAAAATTAAACAAAACGAATGTATTCCACAACTCAAATATACGTACCGCACACAAACTACGAACTATTAGTCTAGATTTAAGACATCAGTAGTAGAAAGCGGATTAGCTTATTGTGTTTTCTAAGCCGAGATGTTTTTTGTGACGTGATAATAACAATAAAAAATAACAAAATGAAAACATTGTTTTGCATAAAACATCTTTGTTAGTTAGGCTTTTACGTGCATTATTAATTTATATACGTAATATCGTGTGGTAGGAATGCTAATTCAATGGTATGTAGAGATGACTTATATACAGTATTTGGTATTTCACAAGACTGCTTATAGTAAATGAAAGGTGCGCGTGCTGTAAAAAAATCCTGGTACAATACGTCTCGACAACTCATCGATTTTGTCGTTGCTAATTTCATTATTGCAAGAGACAGGAGTGAAGGACTTCTAACAATGACCATGAAGTTCCGATCTGCTTCGATACATGCTGACTTAATTTTGTTCAAAATTTTAGCAAAAATAGAGATGCAATTTTATTGCCCGTCAAGATTTAGTTTAGTTTTGGGGGTGTTTCTTTTCCATTTTTGTTTTTTCTTTCGCTTTAAGAAAATTGAGGCCTTTTTTCGAAATCTGCAGTTACTTAAACTTGGTGGGTATACAATATCTGTGCACATGAGTTCAAGTCATAAGGTCATTCCTGTCAGTAGCTTCTTTGAAGCAAAATGAAGTTTGTCAATCTAACATTACGTAAAAGGGGTGGTTTATTGCACTTGGTTGGCTATTAACAACAAACACAGTTGATTGGTGTTTTAAAAACATACTTGCAGAATGGTTTCAATATTAAATTGCGTTTCAAAACAGACATTATATAAAAAGCTCACCCCCTCAATGCACCCGTAGGAGTAGCCAGGGAGGGCCTCCCAATCGAAATGCCTCCAATGATAGAAAGGTAGCAAAAAGCATTGTTTTTTTTCAGTTTCGGTTTATTTTTGCATCTTCGCGGACAACATTACACGCGTACAACAGGAACTAGCAACACTTTTGACAATTAGGGTGCCCGGGCCCCCTAATTCAATTTTTTCCAATCAATTTAAAAATATTGCCCGTGTGAAATTAGGTTTTTTTTTCCTAAACGTTGCTACCTCAGGCCCTCATCTAACCTTGTTATGAACGTAATGCAATCATAAGGGCCGGATTTACCATATGGCACTATGACAGGGGCCCCGCGCTCAGATGGTAAGACTTGTTTTGGGTTTTCACCTAAGTTTTGCAGGAAGATGTTGTGATAATCCACAAAGTACCATGGGCCCAGCGCAATGTAAATCCGGCCCGGAATAGGATGGTTAGCTGGCATAACCATCTATCGTAGCCTACCGTTTTTCAATAACAATTCACTTCCACCTCGCCAGCTTTTACGCGAAAAATGCTTTAAAAAAAGTTATTGGAATTGCTCTTTAAACAAAGTATTGAATTTGAATTGAGGGAGCTGGGCCCCCTGCCTGTACGTGTACTCCTAGAACTGGTTAATTTCAATGCAAAACATAAATCTCTAAAAAAAAATCTAAGAGTGGATTATTATTTACTGCTAAAATACATTATTGCAGGAGGCAGTGCACCTTATTTCCCCTTACCTGTGCCAAATCACTTACAAAATTTAACTCCCAAGTGTAAGAGTTTAAACGTGTTTTGGATTTAAATTGCAAGTAAAGGACGATTGAACAATTTAATTTTTTTCAATTGGCTTTGAAATGCTATAACTTTAGCTTTTCAAATGGCTCTGAACACGTGCAAAATGTCATCCAATGGCTTTAAAAAAGCTTTTTTTTCAAAAAACTACAAAACATCTCCTAGCGGCTGGAGGCTACGCCCCCAGACCCCAGTCTGTGATGCATTTGAGTTACACTATAGTTTACTCAACATGTCTCTCAAGTCAGACATTTGCACTTTTTAACTATTGGTTTAAGCCCTTTGCCCTTACCAAATTCTGCGTAAGTGCCAAACCAAGTCACGGCTTCTGATCTTTCACTTTGCGATAACTTTGACCCCTAAAAAGTTTCTTTTTTGAAAATTTCTGATGACGTCAATGCATGTGATTTGTGGTTTGTCCCCCCCGATCAAAAATCCTGGCTAGGTCTATGAATGCACCACCTATCGTGTTTCCACTCGTCTTCCTACCATCCACCAACTCGTGTCACATTCAAATCATACTTGCTTTGCTACAAAACTGCTTCTCTAAACTATAAATGCTTTTCAGCAATACTAAGTTCATCGATATTACTTTACTTTGACCTCATTGACGCTCAATGGCAACATTTGTTGCCACTGTAAAAGATTTTGAAATATCGTAGTCATTTGCATTACTTTGTTGTGATAATAATGTTAGTCAAAATAGACCTTTTAGCATACAGTCAAAATAAACGTTTTAGCATTCAAAATCTTTCACAGTGGCAAAATTTGTTTCCACTGTGAAAGGTTTTAAAATATCTTCGTTATTTTTCGCTACTTTGTTTTAATAATAATGCAAGTCAAAATAGACGTTTTAACATACAAACGAAACCAATTTTTGTTGAACTAAGATTCTTTGAATTACATTCAATACATCTTGCCATCTCAGCAACCCCCAAAAAAATTTAACTGCAGGGCATCTCCAAATTTCAACTTCAGAAAACCTAAAGAGCCAAAAATAAGTTGCAATAAAACTTTTACATGAACCAAATGCATGCAAGCACGGAATTGTATAATTTTTAATTAAGGTTGCATTGTTTACACCACGAAAGACAAGAGCAAACGCAACAATTGAACTACTGGCTACAAAATTTGAGTCAAGCATTGCACTGGGCCGTAACGTGTTAAGCATAGGAACTCGGTTGATAGATTTTATGCGTGTCTAACACGGCGATTTGAAAACGTTTTTTTCTTAAAATCACGCCATTACAGCTCAAGTCGCAATGTTTTATTCAGTTCATGGTTGTTTTGAGTTGTTCTAAAGTTTTATTCAGTTCATTTACAATAAGTTCAACTCTGCTCTTGGGGTGTCGGTAAATCTAAGTGACATAATTTTATCCACATATTCTCGCATGCATCAATATTCAAACCAGGTCCGGCGCCAGAACAGCGTGACTGGGGGGAGCGAGAAGGCACAAACTAATTTTCCAAGGTGAAAACCAAAAAGGTCTTCACCTCAATTTACGCCAGGAGTCTGCGGGCAGGTCGCCTCCTTTCTGGAAACACTTTTCGTTTGAGGGAGGGGCACAATTTTCGCCTGGGTGGGCACTTCGGAATCTGATAGTTCGATTCGGCTTTGCCATGACGTTCACTGTGTTTTCGTTCTAGAACGGAAATTTTTCTTAGTCGTAGCGGGGTACAAGCAGTATTTTGGGGGGGCACAAGCCCCGAAATTCACTCCAATTGCACAGGGCCTGTTATTTTGTTTTAGGGCACAATTCTCGCTTGGGGGGCACAATTATCGTTTGTCGGGACAAAAGCAGTGATTTGGGGGGCACAGCTCACGGCCTCAAAATGCTTCCCCATGGCACCGCGCCAGGTTCAAACTAAGATTCGAAGCAATTTCAACTCGTAAGTCATTTGACATATAAACTGCTGTCACGTGACTTTAAATCATGCTTTCAAGTTTCAGAGTTTAATGCTATAAAATTCAAGTTAAAACACCAAATATGCAAACTTTTTAACAAAGAATTGTTAAAAAGTTTGCATACTTAGTAGTTTAACTTGATTAATTATTTAGTTTAAAATTATCTTATTTTTAATTTTTGCATGCAAAAGATAAAAAATATCCTTGTTGTAATGAGTAGATCATTTAATGGCAACGCTAAATTAAGAACAATCAATTGAACGTATTATTTTGAAATATTTATCTGCGCTCGATTTAAAGCGGCATGTATGTAAAAACGGCATCTACTGTAGTTGCAGCCGAAGGCATTTCAATCATTTACCAGGCAATCAAAATTTACTGCATTTATAAAGTTTTTCAGAAGGTTCCTCGATGATCATTAACTCAAAATCTCTTTTCTAGCGTTTTTTTCCTGCTAGCGCAACCAGTAGCGGAGCCAGGGGTGGCCGGGAGGGGCTATAGCTCGCCCCATTGGCCTGTCAACCAAAATGCAGAATAAGGAAAATACCACGTTTTTAGCTCTTTTGAGACTGTTTTTTTGCGCTGGAATGGACTAAAAAGTGATTTAAAGTATCTTTTTAAACATATATCCTGGGGGGAGCTACTTTTTCAAAAATTAAAGTCACAAATTAACGAAAACTTTGAAAAATGCTCAAAAATAAACAATCAAATTTCAATGCTAGTGTAAAAGCGTCAAATATAAACTTTATCAGCAAATACAGCATATTATAAACTCAGGAATAAGTAGGGGGGGGGGGGCTATTTAGTGTAAGTTAATTACCGATCACTTCTCTCAAATATTTTTCCATTAGCCCCCCAATTATTTTTCTTTATAAAATATAGACGAAATAGATTACTCCATGTGAGTTTTGTTGAATAATAAAATTTTATGATTTACCAGCATGTAAACAAGAGAACTGCAATGTTGTCATTAGCCACTTCCCACATTGCCCATTAATGCAACCAGTTGAATCAAGTTGTGCAGCCCATTTCTATGCCACGTTTTAAAAGCAATATTTTGTATTAGAATAGCCCTAAAATTAAGTTATTTACAAATAATTTGCCCCCCGACCCCCAAAATAGCCCCCTCCCCCATTGCGAATTTTTGGCTACGCGCCTGAGCGCAACAATGCCTAATTTTCACCAAGCAGCTTGTACAACAGCGTAAATAATTGTGATCTTTTGATGTTTTACTACGGGTTAGAGTTTTAATATTTTAATCGTTTGCCTGCTTTCTGGAGTAAAGGTTACCAGAGAGGATGCTAGAGAAAAGCAGTCGAAGCGAAAGAGTCATAGTATAAACAAGTCGCTGCGTTTAAATTGCCAAAATCAAGCACGCGAGAAGACGTTCAGAAAAACAACTGATTGAATTCAGAACAAAAAAAAACTGGTTTCGCACAAAAAGAAAAGAATTTGCTGGCTTATGAATACAGCTGATATGGCAAATTCAATTAATTTTGCGAAAATAAAAACATATCACAAATACACTTTTGCGGAAATTTAAAACGTTTGCCGAATAGATAGGTACAGGCTGTTTAATACGTACAAGTTTGAAACCAAATGCGACGTGGTTTGCGCTATAAAGTAAGTTTCTAATTAAGCAAATATTCAAATTTCATATTTTGCCCCTTTGCGAAAATTGGAAATTTAAATGAAATTTCGATAGTTCAAAGTTAATTCATAAATCGAATTCACAAAACTTGGGCGAGGTGCTTTAAAAGAAAGGGCATTTTTTATCACTGCAGCAAAGACAAAAGTTTTTTCTTATTGATCGATTCGCTTAATAAGCGACTAGTTTTATGTTTTGCTAACTTACCAGAAACAAAAATGAGAGTCAATAGTTGAAGAGAAAATGATGCCATTGCAGTGGAGCTTTTGTAAAACAAGCTATTTAACAATCTCTGAGAGTAAGCAGTGTATCCGTACGCTAATAAAAACAAAATGTATTTTTGTCAACGTTAGCATTATTGTTATTATGCGGTTGCAGTAAGTTGACTGTTTGACTTCTTGGCATACTACGTTATACGGTAACCAGTGTTACAAAATAAAAGCGACCTGAGAAGCACTGACATCATGCTGTTTTTCTTTTCTTTCTTGTTTTCCTTGTAACAGCGAAACAGCAGCAAGCATTGTCGTATAAACTACGCATCAGCATTAGAATATTAACCTATTTAAGACAGAGGGAGCATTTTTGCCCCGTCTCGTTTTTTTGGGTTAAATCCCTTCATAAAGCAGCTTTTCACTTCAAACGAGCTTGACTTTGAGTCAAATTTCATTACAAATAACTCCTAAAAATTTGAAGTTGCTAATGTAAAGGAAAGATCTCCAATTTTAAGGTATCCCAAAGTGACTTTCCAAAATCTAAACATTTTTGGAATACTGTATATCGGACTTAAATGGCTTTACAAGATATACTTTTGTGATGTAACTACTTTAATTTAGGCATTTTGTGATTTAGTATCAAAAGCCAAACTTATGCACAGAATTTCAACCGCCTGTAAATTCATTTTGAAAACTGTGACTGTTTCGTTACAATCACGACGTTATCAAATCAAATTTAACTTCTCTAAAAAATTGCGGTAAACACCAGCCTGCTTGACAAAATTTGTGTTTTAGTAACATTTGGTTTAGAAGTTAAATAGAGTTACCCCCCAGGGTAAACTGCGTTGGCCAAATAGCCCGTGTAAAATAGGGTAAATTGGAATTTTTATTCATACTCACATCCGCCCAAAACTTTGCAGTAATTTTGAATTCCTAATTAAGAGAGGAGGAGTCCTTGACGACGTCCTTGGCCTCGACGACGTCGTCGAGGACACATTTTGAAGTCCTTGGCCTCAAGCCCTCGTAAATTGGCCTGTCCTCGGCTCGAGGACAGCACTATTTTTTGAATTGTTAAAATTTTGTGGAGCGCCTAAAAAATTTTTTGGAAAACGTTTTTTTGTGGAGATCGCCTGAAAAATTTTTGTGAAGACCTATTTTTTTTTTGGAGAGCACTTGCGCTTGTGTCCTTGGTCCTTGGCCTCGAGCATTCCTGTCCTTGGCCTCGAGAGTGTCTTTCCTCGGAAAGGCTGACCTTGGCCTTGGATTTTTTTTGTGTCCTTGGCCTTGGCCTCGAGCCTTGTGTCCTCGACTCCACCCCAGCTAATTAAAAAATTTGTTTCAACTTTTGAAAGACAAGTGTGTATTCTTTTGTAGCATTGTTTCAATTTTCATGTCAACCTTAAACCAGAACTAGAGGCAAAATCAATGGGGATATTTAAAGTTAGGCTAATTGTATTAGACTAGATTGGCGTTGACTCCATCCTTTTTGACCGAGCCGTTCCAGAGGTATTCTACTTCAAACACGACAAAGGAGCCTCTAATGTTATAATGCTTTTTTGCACACCTGACGTTAAAGCTTCGGCTTCGTCAGCGACGCCATCCTACTTCTAACTTAAAACAACGCCGTTATATTCGGACAATTGCAAAGGATCGTTTGGCAGTGCACTATTTAGTTTGATCCTGTCAGCTCAACGGCTGGTAAAAAGAGTAGACTGTTTGGTAGCCTAGAGATCTTGCATTTTCTTACAATATTTCGTGACCCTAGAGATAAACTTTTCCAACTAAGTCGAAAACGATGGACTGCTGTTCTTACTTTCGCTTGTTTTTAGATATTTGTTACCTCGGCTACCGTACAGTCTACTTTTTTTTCCATCTCGGATCTGTTCTGCTGACAAGATCACACTGATTAGTGCGCAGCAAAACTACTCAATGCTTAAGCCTAATAGCTGTGTTGCTTTAGATGAGAACTGGGTTGGTGTCGCTAACAACGCTAAGACTATCAATGTCAGGGCTGCCAATAAAAATTATAACATTACAGGTCTCTACGTCGTGTTTGAAGTAGAATATCTCTGAAACGGCGCGGTCAAAAAGAATAAAATCTACGTCAATCTAGTCTTATGCGATTAGCCTATAACTTTAGATATTTTTTTGATTTTGCCTTTCTTCCTCGTTTAAGTAGAAAATGCAAACGGCAACTTTGCGAAGAATATTTTCTTCTCAAAAGGAGGTCCACAATCAGGTTGGAATTAACTTCCATTTGATTCGGGTCAAAAAAAAATTTGAGAATTTTGAATTCAATGAATTTGAATCTGAATTTTGAAATACTTAATTTAAAATTTAAAATGCAAATTTTTGAAAACGATGAATTTGAATTGAAATTTCAAGAATGTTTGTAGTTTTCCAACTTTATAATAACAAGAACTTTTTTGACATTTTGTTTGCTATGAGATACATATGTTTTAAGCTGTTTATGCCTATCATGTTACAAAAAAAACTTCTTTCTCCTGCAGACAAACTTTCGACGACAAAATTGCAAACGGGCCGATAAGTTCAGGCCATTTGGATTTACAAACAATGGACCAGATCTTTTAGGAATGTCAACTTCGACCACACCGCTCCAATCACGACCTAAAAGAAGCAAACCCCACAACCGTTCGATGGTTGAAGTTTTGGTGTGACAAGATATAATGATGATATTAATAGACAGGGCTGTAGTCGAGACCGACTCGTCCGAGACCAAGACCGACTCGTCCGAGACCAAGACCGAGACCGCAAAAATTTTTCGAGACCAAGACCGGTCTCGATCTCAATTTTGGCTTCGAGACCGAGACCGGCAAAGTTCGAGACCAAGACCGAGACTGAAACTGAAAAAATGACGTCATCAATAGTTTTTTTGACTTTTTGAAAAAAAGTTTTTGAAGCTCATATTTGCTCATGAGTTGGTTTTATGATTATATAAATTGATTCAGATGACAAAGTGCTTTAGTCAAAGCGACGATTACTTCATCAAAACATCTAAATATGTCATTTTATGTAGATTTTCACCAAAAAAAGAGATCCTTCAAACTAAACTTAATGCCTCTTATTCAAAGCTCGAAGCCTGGTCACCTTTATTTTTGTTAGAAATTACGGGTCAATAAAACTGACGCAAACTTAATGAAAATTACAAAAAAAATTGTAAAAAGCTATTTGTACTGTATATTTGAAGTGCCGTATTAAAGATATAGCTACAAAAACGCAGCCAGGAGTTTCAAGTAGGAGATGGGGGAGGATTTCCAAGCGCGTAACTACGATTATGCTAAGAGAAGGCTTAAACAAAACAATATAATTTTTACCCGAAAAATATTTTGTTGCAGGGTTGCAAACTCGATCGATTTCTATTTGAGTTCAAGTTTGAGTTCGGTCTATTTTAGCACGTCCAAGTTCGAGTTCAAAAATTTAAATTTTTTTGAGTTCAAAAATATCAATGGCTCTACGCTATGAATATTTGCCACTACAAAATTAATGAAACAATAAATGATAATTCAAGGACTATCATATGTTGTTTAATATTCTGTTAAAAGTAAAATATAGGTTTTTGAATTCATCAAATACGATGAACAACGTACTCTTCTGTCACGAATAAATCGCACTAATTTGCTTAAAAGTTATTTTCACAAAGACTTCACACTTTTGCGTTGCGCTAACTTATTCAATACAAAATTTTGTATAAAGTTCAATTCGAAAATTGTGTAACCGAAATTAATTTTGCTGCAATAACTAACCGCCAGGACTTATTTCATATATCGTGAATCTTTTCAATCTCAAACTCATTTCTTATAATTGCACGTTTTTTGTCAAAAATTAAACTCGCAGATTTATTCCAGTGAGCTGCAAATACTATCCAAGTTTTGTACTTTTTCTACAAACAGTAGAGCAGACCATTGCTTCTCAATATTTTTTTCAATGCGACTTAAGTTTATTAAAAAAATCAATGGTGTAAAATTTTGTAGCCCATGTATATTCTGATGCATAGTTTAAATTAAAAGCTATGTAGAAAAAAAAACTTTTCATGATGACACAACTGTGTTGAAAATCGTACAAAGAAGTTTTCACTGAAATGTTTATGAATATTTGCTAGTTAGCTTTCAATATCCTTACCAATAACGTCCTTACGTAGTCTGATATACATGACTTTTGATTTCTAGTCTCCACGAGCACAAAGCTTCTTCACTGCGTGAATTCTATGCTAGCTGATCGAGCGGTAACGCGTTCGTCTCTGGAGCGGGAGGTGTGAGATTTAAATCTCGGGCCGGTGAAATTGGACACATGTTGCCAACGGCTCGCCACCGCTGCGATATTTCTCCGAAAAGAGCTGTGTTGCCAGAGCGCAATGACGCGGAGATAGACCCAGTAACCTTGTTACATGCTTCGGCGTATTACAGCGAGCATAATGAAAGATTTAATTTGAAAATATATCGTTTACTACTTCTAAGCGTTTTACACCTTTGTGATCTTGAGAAACCCAAAATTTCACTGCTGGAGTTTTTTGTTACAAAAATGCAACTAGGGTTGACTACTATATGCGTTTATTTTATTACTGCATTGCTTTCTGCAAGTTTTGCTCTTTGTAGTTTTTAAAAAAAAAACTACCCTAAAAATTTTTTAGGCGACCCATAGATTGAGAATCACGGGAGTAGATAACTGTTAACACAATAATAGTAAAGTTTTCGCTATATAAGAGACAAATTTCTTATCACTTAATTAACTCAAGATAAAACGTTGCGTCGCTTTTCCACCTTAATCGTTTCTTTTTTTATACTCCTAGCTGTTTTTCTAGGTCGCCTAAACATAAAAAGTAGAAAACATGCACTGTTGGGAAAAACACAATCTCAATTTACAAAGCTTGATCAAAAAAAATATTTCAAACGATTTTTTAATCTTTAAATTTCGTTTTACGAACGGACAGTTTTATTCGAGTTCAAGTTCGAGTTCGCAGCACTGTTTTGTCGTCGCGCTCAGCAAACTGTTGTAACTTAATCGTATCACATATGGAGGTTTGCCCCAGTTGCTAGACAATACTTATGATTTTTTGTAAAAAATAACCATTTGAATCATATTTTGCACGTTTTTAGAACTGCTTAATAGCTAAGATTTTTAATTGCAAAAATCGCTAAGAGCTTAATTGCCAAGATTTGGAAGCCGTTTGAAAGAATTAAATTGCTCAACCACTTTAGCCCCTCTTCTTTACCTGTACAGGTTATGTCCAAGACACGTTTAAATGCTTGCATTCATGAATCAAATTTTGTAAGTGATATGACTAAAAAGAGGAGAGCTGCAGCCCACTTTGCCCTCCTGTTTGCATCACCTGCCATTTACGTTTAGCTTCGGCCTAGACATCACGAACAAACAAAATTTGCCAATTTTAAAGTAGTGGGTTTGTTCGCTGTTGACAAAGAGATAACATATGTATATATACTGTAGGTTAGTATATAACTGTTGTCGACAATCGACCTGTAGCGTAGCCAGGGGGAGGGCGGGGGGCTCGAGCCTCCCTCATTGGCCTGAAAAATATGCAAAATAGCACGTTTCTAGTGCTTTTGAGGCCGATGTTTGCTCCAAAAATAAAAACAGCCCCCCCCCCCAAAGAGATTTGGGAGTCGAAATTGTGAAGGACTTGCCGTTGTTTGGACCAGAATAGTGGAGTTTTTCGGTTCAGAAGCTCACCCAAAGTTGGTGAAGACCTATTTTTTGGAGATCACTTGATTTCGGTCAGAAAAAAACTGAATTTCTGATTTCGGCAGGAAAAACCCTTTGAATTTCGGTGAAGACCTTTTTTTTGTTGGAGATCACCTACAATCGGAAAAAAAAAACCTTGAATTTCTGATTTCGGCTGGAAAAACCCGTTTGAATTTTGGTGGAGACCTTTTTTTTTTTTGAGATCACCTGCATTCGGCCGAAAAAAATCCTTGAGTTTCTGATTTCGGCCGGAAACAAGCCCTTGAATTTCTGATTTCGGCTGGAAAAACCCTTTGAATTTCGGTAAAGAACTTTTTTTTGTTTGTTTGGAGATCACCAGTATTCGGCCGGAAAAAAAACCTTGAATTTCTGATTTCGGCCGAAAAAAACCTTTGATTTTCGGTGAGGACCTTGTTTTTTTTTGGAGATTACCTAATTTTGACAGAAAAACCACCTGAATCTAATTTAAGACTAATGAAAATTTGGGTCAAGTTCGTTTTCGGTTGTATCAAATTTCCAAAAAAGCCCCCCCCCCCCTTTACGAAATCCTGGCTACGCGACTGCAATCGACAATAAAGTAATATGTACACAGTGTATTCACTCTTGTTTGATAAGAATCAGTAAATTTTGAATTGTGACTGACTGTTTTTAATTTTTTGCCGATTTTCAGCCTCATTTATTTTTTGATTTGTTCTTAAATTTTGAGAGCATCGACGTCAATTTTAGCGGTTTTGTTTGTAAAACAGTTTAATTCCCATAGCCTTGTCTACTTCCAGTTGAGGTTTTTTGCTTCTTTAGCAGCTTCGTCAAATTGCAAAAGTGAAAAGACGAACTTTTAAAATTTCTCACTTATTTGTGCAGCACTCTACAATCTCAAAATAGTAGCATTGTGTACATCCTTTGACACAAAAACTTCTATCACATGGGGATCAAAAGTCGCAAAAACATCTGCAGTGCTAGAATTGGGCAAGAACTCTATTGTTTTGCTTGGACTCTAGTTTCGTTCTTCGTCATCAAAACTGCTATGCGTGAATGACGTCTTTTCTCATGTAAAAATGCGACATACTTGATCTCCAGGTGCGAAACCTCTTTGTCCTACCGATAATGTAACCGCTTCTTAGCTTCTTACAAAACTACATTTTACTTACAAAATTTACACGATCTCGCTGTTTTATTTTTTCTTACAAACATTACAAAATTAGCTATTTTATTTTACTTACAGAAATTACCCGGTCTCGATACCAATTTTTGAGCTACGAGACCAAGACCACAACGGTTCGAGACCAAGACCGGTGCAAAACAGCCGAGACCAAGACCTAGACCGAAACCACAAAAAATTGGACTCGAGACCGGTCTTGAGACCAAGACCGGTCTCGAGACCTACAGCCCTGTTAATAGAGTTTGAAAATTTTTCATTCTCTTGGAATAAAACCACCTTACAAATGCAAGTGCAAGAAAAACTGTGCAATGATCAATAATGCTTCGCTAATCAAAAAATAAAATATTCACATTGCTCTGACCTTGCTGCTTATTAAGCACTTTTAGAGAGGATTGAAAGCAACCTTAAAAGTTCGCTGAAAGCAGCCATGTTAAAACTAATGAACCTAGTCAACCAAGAGCTGCTGAATTTCATACTGTTTACTGTATATAGTATGAATCATCCTAACTACCGCATTACTGCAACACAAAGCTTTTTCATTCTTTTGTGCTGTTTCAAGGAAATCTTCCATAACGGAGAATTCTCTTTAATCGGCGTTCTATTTGAAACAGATAGCTTGAGCGAAAAAACAAAATTTTCACTTTAATCGTCATGTTGCTCCAAAAGCATGGTTATATGAACAACCTATTTCCGCACCACCTTTATTCTATCTGCTTATACAGCTATCTTTGTACATGAATAGACCTTGAGTTGCCATGAACATTATCAACATTGTTCGGTTATTAATAGCGGCTAAATCATTTTGGTGTGTTTTATCAACTACCGTTTTGTAGTAACACAACAAAAATAATCATAAACCTTTTTGAATAAATTGCTTATGCATTTTAAATTTCATAGTGACGACTTTATTAAGACCGGGCATTTGGCCGAGTGGTAAGGCGTTCGTGTCTGGAAAGCGAATGTACAGTATATTGCCAGTCAAATCGGACACATCTCTTGCCAGTGGTCGAGTGAATAGAGCATCTGCTACTGAAACGGTAAAGCAGGGTTTGATTGCCGGTCGGATCAAGCCAAAGACTATAAAAAGTGGTGTTAATATTTTTCCTGCTTGACGTTCAGCATTACTAAAGCGACAGTGTGAAGCCTCCACCGTGAGGAATAGACAGCTAGGCATGTGACACCTTGACTCGAAGACCGAAAGATTCCTTCGAAGTCTCCTTGCCATGGCAACTTAGTGAATAAAACTTAATTACAACTTCTATCAAACTGGGCAGTGTTTCCTACAGCTCACCACCGCTAAGAATTTATTCAAGAAAAGCTGCGCTCCACAGGCACAATGACGTAGCAGAGACTCCGCCAACTTTTTACACACTTCCACGTACTAATACAGCGAGTAGGCTAAAGATTTGACTGGAATTAATAAAAACAAAAAAAAACGGGGACTTACAAAATAGCAACCAAAGAGCATTCAAACGTCACTGTTAAACCAGGTTATCCAGCAGCTATTGTAATATACGAAGACAACACAACCCATTGGGGTGAAATCCAAATGTAATCGCTGGATACCTTCCAGTGAATCCAAGCTACCTAATATATGAAGGAAGAGCTGAATACGCGGGATCGAAACTTATTACAGTAGTATGAAGAACTATTTAGACGAACGACGCTGGCGTCGCGTGCTCCTTTGTGTTTACATTTTTACTAGGCCATTTTCAAACTAACAAGTGCGAAGTTTCAGACTTTAGGTCTAGACAGTAGCGTAGCCAGGGGGGGCGGGGGGGGCTCGAGCCCCCCCCCATTGGCTTGTGAAGTATGCAAAATCGCATGTTTTTTGTGCTTTTGAGGCCGATTTTCTGAGAAAAATGGAAAATAGCCCCCTCCATTCGAAAACAGCCCCCCCTCAAACGACTGAATTTGCGAAATTGGACGAAAAATCAGTCTCGATATCGGTGAAGACATTTTTTTTTTTTGGAGACCACCTAAATTTGGGCGGAAAAAAGCTTTGAATTTCGGATTTCGGCCGAAAAATCACTCTCAATTTTGGTGAAGACCTTTTTTTTTTTTGTTTGGAGACCAACTAATTTTGGGCGGAAAAAAGCTTTGGTTTTCCGAGCTTTCCGAGAAATTTCGTCTCAATTTTCGGACAAACCGTCTGAAACTGCTTCTAGATCAATGAAAATTCCAGTCAAGGTCGTTTGCACACTTCTCACTCCTTTAAAATAGCCCCCCTTTTCCAAATCCTGGCTACGCACCTGGGTCTAGATACATGAAATTCGGACAGCAGTTTGAGATAAATAAGATGTTTGTTTGCACCAAATTTTGTGGCAGTAGGTCCCGTGACATCGGTTTTGGAACCCAAAAATTGCCAAGAAACTATAGCGTGAAAAGCGGTCTCCTTCAAAAAAGGCTTAAATAGGAAAAATAATAACCCCAAAATGGGGTCCCTAAAGTCAATTTTTTGAACGAATTAAGCTAGGGCGCTATTTCATTGATATCAGTAAATACATACAAGACAAGTATTTTGATATAATTAGGAGCGCATAGATTACAAATAAAAAGTTACGAAGCGGCAATAAACTTTAATAAACGAATCATATAAGATACATAAACGCAAATTTGTTATATAATTTGTAGAAGATAGAAAACTAAACTCAAGAATTTGGTTTCATAAGTAAAATCTTGAGTTTTTTACGAACAAAGTCAGCTAAGTTTAATTAATATTTTTCTTTTTTTCTGATTGCATCCTTTGGCTTTCTTTCTTAAATACATTAGTCTATAAAGTTTTTGTGGTAAAAACTCGAAAATTTTAGACGTTGAAATCAGCTGATGCAATGCTCCTAGTATTATACTACGAGTATATTACTATAATAGTGACAACTGACAAGTACAACGACAACATTCACGACCAACTGCACTCTTTGCTTATAAGAACCAATATATTTTGAGTTGAGGCTGGCTGTTCTTAATTTTTTGCTAACTTTCAGCTTCAATTGTATTGCTGCAGCTGTCTAGCTAAACGGGTTGGTGAACTCAGGGCTTCTAAGAGGGGGGAAGGGGGCTGAGGGGACAGTGACCCCGGGGCCCATAGACTTCAGGGGGCCCATCAAGATCACACTGAAAAGTGAACAGCGATCGCTGCTGTGCAAGCAACGTGCAGATATTATGATAGCATTAGAGCAACGGTCTAACTCAAACAGATTTTTCTGCTAACAAATAAGTCTTCTTTTGTGGGGGGGACTAGCTGAGAATGGGCCCCTGATGACTGGCTAAGGATTCCCCCCAATAACTCCGCGGGTTCTGCATATGGGTCCCCACTGACAAGCTCAGGACCAAGGACGAGCCCTCACTGACTCCGCGGTTGTGCATTATTATCGTGGTAAAGTCTAACGCCATTGCTAAACGGGTATTTCAAGGTCTAGCATTGGCCTTTAACAGTATCAAGGGCTAGTTAAGGATGGGCCTCTAAAGATAAACTCCTGCCGACTTCGCGGGTTTTGCATATTGGCCCTCTCTTAAAAGCTCAGGACGGGCCCCCGCTGATTGCGTGATTCCGCGATAGTGGATATCAGGATCCTATACACCTCCCCGAAAAACACCTTCCAGAAATTACATTTCCCCGAAAAACACTTGGCCGAAACTACATTATCCCGAATATGCATTTCCCTGAACGTGCATTTTCCAGAAATTACATTTCCCTGAACATATTCTTGCCAGAAATTACATTTTCCTGAACGTGCATTTGCCAGAAATTACATTTTCCTGAACGTGCACTTTCCAGAAATTAAACTTTCCTGAATATGCACTTGCCAGAAATTACATTAGCCGGAAAGCTCATTTGGCAGAATGTACAGTACATTTGGCCGAAACTACATTTTCCCGAAAACTTATTTTACAGAATTTACACTTGCCAGAATGTACATTTGGCCGAAATTACATTTCCACGAAAATTTATTTTACAGAATTTTCACTGGCCAGAATGTACATTTGGCCGAAATTACATTTCCACGAAAACTTATTTTACAGAATTTTCACTTGCCAGAATGTACATTTGGCCGAAATCACATTTCCCCGAAAGCTTATTTTCCAGAACTTACACTTGCCAGAATGTACATTTATCCGAAATTACATTTCCCCGAAAACTTATTTTTCAGAAATTACATTTCCTCAAAAATTCATTTTCTAGAAACTATTTTCCATTCGAAAAATTATACTATGTTTAGGTTATATATTTCTAGTACACAGAACAAACTTTTAGTTGATATTAAGAAACGTTGCGATAACAGTTAGCTTACTGAATGAGAAATATAACCTATGTTAAATGCTTACCACAACTGATGGGCATAACCAACCCAGGTTTTAAGTTTTCCAACTATTTCGATTTGAACTATACTTCGTCTCGCTTCTACCATCAGACCTATCTGGCATGGGTAACCCTATCAGGAGAAATGAATCTCCAGCCTGTACAGCTCTGTAGGTCATTGAGGCACATAGACTTTTCCACCTCGTTACGGTGATAGTTCATGGAAAAGCTATGCCTTGTAGATCTAATATGCCGAGCAGTGTTATACTATGCCTACTGGGCCATAATAAGCCAACTATATGCCATGCCTACTAAGCTACGGTGCCCACTGTGGCCTACTATGCCTGTTGTGCCATAATAAGCCTACTCTATGCCATACTATGCCTACCAGGGTGCCATGTTATGCCTACAATGTCATACTAAAGCTGCAGCACCTACTGTGGCATACTATGCTTACTAATACTATGTCTATTTTCCATAACAAGCCTCCTGTATGTCATAATCTGCCTACTAAGGTGTAATGCTATCCCTACTATAATATACTACGCTGCAGTGCCTACTGTGGGATACTGTGCAATAATAAGCCAACTATGCCTACTGTGCCGTAGTAAGCTACAGTGCCTACTGTGACATGCTATGCTTACTAGGGTGCCATAACAAGTCTACTTCATGTTACACTATGCCTACAATGCCATACTGAACTTACTATAACATAGTACACTTACTAACCTATGGCGCCAAAAGCCCACTACAGTATATTGTAGTTGTAGCGCATATTTATCCTACAGTCACAAACCATTAATTAGCAGCCTAAGACATACTGTTTCGGAATCGTCATTCGTCTTTTTCTCCTCGTCAGTATAGCTAGAACTGTAGGTATGAACATGAGCGTAGAAAGGCAAGGGATCACAAATTAACCAGATCGTAACACAATTTTTTCCCCAAAATCATTAAGTAATCTCATTATTACACGAGATAATTATAATTGTTCAATTCAAAATAATTTCCAATAGCCTGCCGTAGACAGCTATTTTTGTAAAAATAAATTAATTTCCAATAGCATGTCTTTCTACGCTCATGTTCATACAGTACCTGTAGTCCAGGCTATACTGACGAGAAATAAAAGACGAATGTGATTCCGAAACAGTATGTTTCAGGCCAGAATGGGCAAACTTGTTCCAAAAGAGCCGCTGGCGGAAAACCATAAGCACCAGCGAGCCGCAAAATCAGTTTACACAAAATAACGTAACAGCAATAAAACCACCAGGCGCGGAGGCAGAAATTCGCAATGGGGGAATGTTTTGGGGGTCTGGGGGCAAAGTCTCAGCCGCTGGAGGCATGGGGGTCTGGGGGTGGAGCCCCCAGCACAAAAAAGTTTGCATTCTTTTTGCAAAAATAATTTAATTTTAGGGATACTTTGATAAAAATTAATACTTTTAAAACTCAGAAATTAGCAGTGCAAGCACAATTAAACTGGTTGCATAAATGAACTATGTGGGAGGTGGTAATGGTGAAATTGTAGTTCTCTTGTTTACATGCTGGTAAATCATAAAATCCTCTAGTTCAATAAAACTTACACGGAGTAGTCTATATTTTATAGAGAAAAATAATTGGGGGGTCTAGTGGAAAAATATTTGAGAGAAGTGATTGGTAATAATGAATAGTCCCCCCCTCTTTCCTGAGTTTATGATATATTTGTTGATGAAACCTATGTTCAGCATTTTTACATTAACGATCAAATTTGATTGCACATTATAGCCAATTTTCAAAGTTTTTGTTGATTTGTGAGTTTTATTTTTGATAAATTAACCATCTCCCCCAAATATATGTTTCATAAAATGCTTTAAATTACTTTTTAGTCCATTCCAGTGCTAAAAACATTTTCAGAAGTGCTAAAAGCGTGGTATTTTCCTTATTCTGCATTTTGGTCCACAGGCCAACCGCAGGCTATAGCCTCCCTCCCTCCTGGCTACGCTACTGAAAATCACAGTGATTGTTGCTCTGTAAAGCAACATTCACACTTCACTGCGCTCTTTGAAGTGTTTTACAATTCTGGGAAAACTATTCTACCTTGAGTCTTCGAAGTGTTTATACAGCAATTCGTCATCACTGTTGGTATAACCTTAATCAACGGCGCTATGAAAACCAGGGCATGGAATGGAATGGAATGGAATGAAACGGAAATATCGGTATGGAATATGGAAGATGCCAGAATGGAATGGAATTGAAGATTTCAAGAATGGAATGGAAGACAACCTTTCATACTTCCATACCAATTCCATACTAGATTTGGTGCATTGTATTTACAGAAAAATACATACCGATGTGGGGTGGTAATAAATAATATTGTCACAGAAGTATTCAACTTCAATATCTACACGTATTATTTTTCGACAAATTGCGGTACTTTGGTTGTTTATATTGCGCAAACAGTGTACGTATTGCATCATTGTAAGTACATTGCAATTTTGAGCACTGATATTATAGTTGACGATTTTTACAGATTTGACTTGCTTTTTTGTTGCTGTTTTTTTTTTAGATTGACGATTTGCCAACTCCTAAATTTTGTTTTCTTACATCGTCACGAATATTCGTATTTGCTATTTCATTCCCGTTTCAGCTTAATTTTGTTTATATTTTTAGCTTTTCAGCTTACAATAATTCTTTTTGGTGTTGAAGCTTTGGTATTTCTATTACTGTAAATGTTCTTTTGCAGTTTGGTTATGACAAACTTTATAGTTGATATGAGAACAAACCTGTACGGTAATCATTAAATCATAGACGTAACCAGGGGGTCCAAACCCTCTGACTTTCCCCAAGTGAAATGCTACCAATTGTCGCGATTGTTGATACTTGGCTAGAGTACAACCTTTAATCTCTAGAATTGCGCACGTTGGCTGAAACTAGAGAACGACTGAGATGATAATTGACGAATCGAAAATGGCAGTTGACAGTTCCTTTAGCTTCTTGAATCTCAGAAACAGCACACCAATCTTAAATTAAAACTTCTATTTAAGATTGAAACACAAACCAACTAACTGAGCAAAATCGCTCCACTCACACCTCTTACTAAACGGCTATATTAGCCAACCCCAGAACCACATATTCGGCTTAACTGCCTATGAAACTAATTCCTAAAATCACCCACTCTTAGAATATTAGAATAATGAATGAAAAACGACCCGCCTATTTATACTACGGCAAAAGCTATCGAATAACCCAGAAAAATTCTTGATACGTCACAATAGAAAAAAATACACTAGCTTACGATAACAGATTTCGACCTAATTATGATGTCACAACTTCAAGTCTAAATATAGCAATTAAAAGTCGTAAACAACCCAAAGATCGATATCGCGATAGTGTGTAGTAGTGACCTGAGTGGATAACTCAGACCCAGAGAATTCAGATCTTGGAAATTGATAAGTGGATCAATTTCCCAACCCGCCTATTTCCTCGACAGTAAAACAAAGTAGAAGTAGTCTCAACAGACAACTTTATTGCAAGCAAAGAAAACACTCAGTCAAAAGCATTTCGCAAGACGGGCAAAGACAGGGCAGACGGGGCAGACGGGACAGACGGGTTTTTTAATAGATGCGTTGCCAGCACTAGCAATGCATCAACAAGTTAAACGTATCTCAAAATTCACTGAATGAATAAAAACAAAGCAAATAGCGATTTTTAAAGCACGCACAGAAAAAAGGTATATTTTTTGTTATCTTATTAAAGCTAAAAACTGGCCACACCCAAAATGTCATTACAGAGACAATAATTTCAGACACCAATTTCCTAAGCAGCAAGGTGTGGCGGAAAAATCAAATAATTTGTTGACATAGGCTTATTGCATGCTGTGTAAATTTTCTTTATGACTACGCGGGTCGCGAGTTCATGCCCTGGGTAGTATCCGGGCTCCCTGCTAGGTACCCTTTATGAGTAAGCGCGGCAATAACTATTCAACTTTTGAAATGGTAAGTTGATACGCGTTAGATAATACAGTTTTAAAAACAGGTGTACATAAGACGAACTTTCGACTTTATATGCTGGCGACGGCAGGAAAATTCTCCACTGAGTTGGGCGGTCGCGGTTAGGTCTTTACGATCTGAATTAGTCGATCACAAGGAGTTTAGTGGAGCGATTTTGCTCAGTGAAAGTGGTTTTGTGTTTTCAATCTTAAATAGAAGTTTTAATTTAAGATTGGTGTGCGGCTTTCTGAGATTCAAGAAGCTAAAGGAACTATCAACTGCCATTTTCGATTCGTCATTTAACATCTCAGTCGTTCTCTACTTTTAGTCGACGTGGACAATTCTAGAGATTAAAGGTTGTACTCTAGCCAAGTATCAACAATCGCGACAAATAGCCTTACAGTTACACCATAAAAGAGAGTTAAATAATAAGTTTATTAGATGCAAGACAAAAGCATAAAACTAGCACAAATAAAGGCGCAAAGTTAACAAAAAATTACACAGAAATCTCGAAAAAAGGCTCCAAAGAGACTGGTGAGTTAGCATCAAGCATCTATACCCAGAAATTTAAACTGTCAAGTCTTCTTCTTGCATTCGTAAACGAAAGCTCTCCTTATGAAAAAAACTTTCGAAATTTACATAAATTGCATTTAAAAAACTTTGGCTTGAAGCCATCAATAAACTCGGTTCTAGAAATCTATTTTGAATTTGATGAACGTGTGATTTCTTTGATCTATTGAGATCGACTTTTGTATTTTTGCTTCCTAATTGTTGAAAGTCCGCAACATTGAGAGTTTAGGAAGCTACAGCATATTTTGCGATTGTAATCGAGCATTGCTACCAAACTCTCATTATAACCCAAAATTTATAAAATCTAGAGTACAATATATTTGTGGAATGGAATCTTGGTGTATTAATTAAGCAAGTTTCAACTTGTTAAATTATCACTTAACATTATTGTCTCACATATTTCGCAAATTTTGTTCGATAGCATTTTTTCCTTATTCAAGCGATGTCTGATATATACGAATCAGTTAGTTGAGATGGTGTAATACTGTATATGCTCTTGTGGCTAGAATAGGATCTATGCTGAGAATCCATGCTAGGGGTAAAGTTTCCATCTACATTATGTCTGCTGATGTTCCAAGGTCTAAAAAATATAATAATGTTAATTGAATTAATACCAATAAAAATAACCATTCAGTACGTAAATGATATCCATCAATTTAATTAACATTTTACATAATAACTAGGGCAAACTTTTGTTGCACTAAAAAATTGAAAAAATTGCATATATTTTTAACGAAAGTTGCAAAAAATTGAAATCAGAATCGACGCAGTTTATATAACATCCAGCAATCTTAATATGCAACTTTTTGATAAAATCAACGGCACACTTACTGATGATGAACCATCCAAGCCACAAAAGCAACTAAATTGATTGCCAGAAGTCCTCCGAGAGCAACCATTGTTAACATGTATGGGCTTATTGACGAAGCATTGCTGAAATGGTCTTAAAAAAAAAAGCTATTTACTTTTATACCATCAGTAATTTAAAAAAGATTAGCAGTGAATAACCTAGATTTTGCCAAAAATTGCAACAGTGCTTTACAATGTTTCTGGATTAGGTGTCATGTGAATCCTCCTCTGTGTGTGGTAAACAGGTAGGCTTGGGCCGGTGGCAGCTTGACTCGAAGACCGAAAAGTCCTTCCGCTGTCTCCCGAGTAAGGCAACTTTCATTCATTCATTTATTGTTTTGCCTGATCGTTAAAACTACAAAAATATCGCACAATAAGCTTAACAATCAGGCCAGAAAGCACCAAAAGAACCCGAAATTTTTTTAATCGAAGTGCTCCCTGACTAAATTCTTTCAAACATTGTGAAGAGAAAACAGAAAGCACACCAATACAGAGAGCAAAAAAATAATAAAAAAAAAACAAAAAAAAAAGAAAAAAGCAGCGGACAGCAAACAAGAAGCAGACAGAAAACGAGTGACAGCCATTATTTAAGTAGACACACGATGAAGAGATAATGCATAATATGATGTACTAAACTACAAACGGTATTGTGTGAAACAAAGAAAAAGAAACATAAAACAATCAAATCGAAGCACTGTAACTATCAATGTAAGTAGCACAGCACTATATCATACAAAGTTGTGTTTAGATAAGAACAGGGACGGAAATAATACACTAGTGACAAATATTGTCAATGGGCAAACAAGGAAAAAATGAGTTATTGACATGTGACATACGACTGAGAAACAAAATAAGGTTCAACATAATTACTAATTAAGCTTCTTCTAATCGTTTCTTGAATGAATGCCAACTTAAACTTTTGATTGAACTATCTACGTTTTCCCATATTTTGCAGGTCTATAAAACCAAATAACTCTTTCCCAATTGATTTCTTTTCTCGCGGCTAAAAATTCATTGCAGTTTGAGGTTGTCGAGTATCAACTTAGTGAATAAAGGTGTACAGTAAATTACAATTGAAAACAAAATAAATCATGTTACAAAAACATATTGCAATATTTAGCCTAGGTATTGGGCCAGTCCACAAAATAATTCCAATAACACAAGTTTTATTGTATACATAGAGAGAAAATTTTCACAGTTAAGTAGTAAAGACTAATGTTGTTTTTGAAACATTTTCGACTTGTTTTGAAATAAAGTTTTTCAGTTAGTTTCCATTTTGAACCATTTTCTATAACTTATCAATAATAAATGAAAAATCTCAAAAACTGTTTATCACACCGAGCGGCCTCAGATAGTTGCATTTTACCAAACTAGTTTATCTTAAAGCCAAATAAATCTAAAAAAAAAAACGGTACAGCAGTAAGTTATCAGTTCAACGACTGATCACAAAATTCAACAAGAACAGGTTCAAGACAACTGCGAGAAAAGTGGTAAACCAAAGAAACACTACCCAAGGTGGTTATACCATTAAAAATAGTTGCTCTGTCTGGTATTCAACAAGTTTCTGCAAAAAGGTTAATGCCAAGTTTTACTGAAAAAGTACAAATGTTATTTACTTAGTATTGGCACCATTTAAAGGTCGATTGAGAAGAAATTTAAGACAACATAATGCAAACCTGCTAAGAATGGAATTTACGGTTGCAAACCATAGTTGCCAATGTTGCTTAAAGAATAAGAAATTCTCATTGCCAGAATTTTTTACTGCAACCAGAGTTCCGTACAAGAGTTAGTGAATTCCGTTTTTTACGTTTGAGCACTGCTATATGGCGTCAAAAACATTATAGCTAAATTAAGAATTTCCAGTTATTTAATTGGTAAACTCGATCACAGAACTGCTCCGTCATGCATGAGTAAATACTGAAGACATAAAGAAATGAAAACGAGAATAATAATAATAAAACGTAAAAGAAAAAGAGTTTACCAACCTCTCAAAAAACAACTTTGCTGCAATGTTCCCTTTAATTTTTTGTGGTCTCTGTGCGCAGAAATTTTGGCGTGTGCTCAATTTTTCTGGGAATTCATTCAGAATTAAAGCGGTTTTTGTGTCCGAATTAACGTGAAAAGCAAAAAAAAAGTCTTCAGCCTGAATTGGAGCGGTTTTTGCGCCCGAAAAGTTTATTGCCTGTCTTATTATTGTAATTTTATGATCAACAACAATATGTCTGTGCGCAGCAAATTTATGCGTGTACGCAGTCTCTGAAATCTGTGTGCGCGAGCAAGCACACGCGCACAGCTTGGTGGGAACACTGCTCTGCTGTAACACCATAAAATAGCATGTGTAATGAAGATCATGGTTTAAAGTCGGTCTAAATAAAATTTTGGCAATGAAAGTGATCAACTTTCAAAACTGTATTGTAGCAATCACACACCTTCGCATTTGGGCATAATGTTACTCCAAGTGCCGTCATCTAAACATGTGGAATTTTCTTTCCCTTTTAAGGCGAAATCTCCCTCACAAGAATAGCTTAATGAAGTTCCATAATTGAATCTTCGTTGTTCATCAATACCAGGTATCCCAGGGTTACCACAGCCAACAACTACAAGCAAATATTAATAAGGTGGTAGGCCTACTCGTCAAGGAAGTATGAAACGTGATTGAAGAATGAAAAGAAAATAGCATTATTTTAATCTTTTTGCGTTCTTCTGGCCTAAAGGCTACCAGCGCGGAAGTCTCTAAAATCAAATTGGTAGCCTTTAGGCCAGAAGCACGCAAAACAATCAAATATTAAAACTTCGGCCTGCAAACGTCAAAAACATCATAATTGACTAATATTAAAATCGAAGAAAATAGCAGCCAGTCCCTTCAGCGAATAAAGTTTTACTTCCTGAAAAGAATATTATGCTGTATCTTAGTTGCGATGGAGAAGAAGCTGTATCAAAAAACAAAAGATACCATACCATTAATAAGAGCAAATTATATTGTATACTATGAGATTGTTCTGGTTAAATTATGTCTTCAAATCAATTCTTTCATTATACTCACTGTAAAGCCAAATCGTGTAAAGTGTTTGCGGAGCCCATCTACGCGAAATTGCGTCCTGGCAAAACAGCTCTTTTCGAAGAAATGCTGCAGCGGTGGCAACGCTGCGTTCGATTTAACCGGCCCGAGATTCAAACCTTAGACCTCTCGCTCCAGAGACGAACGTATTACCGCTTGGCCAACTGGCCGGGTTTGTTGTAAATAAAAGCATCACATCTACAATATATAAAGTAATCTGCCGTACCGGTATGTCTTTTGAAGCTAAGATCAATTTCAATTTGTTGCTGCTTTTTTGTTTTGTTTTTTTGACTCAAACAAGATAACTAAAAAGCAAAAAAACATGCAAGTAATTTGAATTTTAAGCAAGCTCCCGACACAAACCTTCCTCGCAATGTTCCCCGTCGTATCCTTCTTTGCATTCGCACTCATAGGAGGTTTTGTCTTCTTCTTTGCACGTTCCACCAAATTTACAAGGATTCGGTGAACAAAAAGATCCCTGCTCTGAAAAACAATTTAGTAAAACGGTTTGGGCCCGTCATTGCCGTTATTAGCATACTTTTATTTTTTTCGCACAAATAGAATAAAATTTTATTCTCTGGTAACTGCCTTATAGTTGGTAAATTAAATTGTAATTACTAATTAGACTAGTGAAAGAAGCGGGTAAATGGATTAAACTGCTTTTCTCGGCCTGTATTGTAATCTAAGTTAACTTGGTGAGAAAAAAGCAAAGGAAGACATTATGATCTTCGAGTCAAGCTACCATCAGTCTAACTGTCTACCACATATTGCGTCAATGCTTCACAATAGCTCTTTTTATTACTGAATTTCAAGCAGGGAAGCTCTGAATACTATTATTGATAGATTTTGATTTGACCCAATTAAAAATCAAACCCGAGTCTGCCGCTTCAAAGAAGATGCTCTAACTATTTGACCAGTGATCAGCACAAACCTTCCTCGCAATTGACTCCTTTCCATCCTGGCTGGCATGTGCATTCGTAAGTGTTAATAGGACCGTCATCTTTACACTCCCCTCCATTTAAGCACGGTTGTGATTCACATTCCTTCACATCAACGTCACACAGCTTGCCTTGAGCACTGAAACAGCGCAGCAACAAATAATTCAAGTTCAAATAAGTTTACCTATTGACGCCACAAAATAAACATACAAACAAACAAAAAACAGACCAAATAGAGTACGCATCGTTATCATTAAGAAAGCAGCGCCAGTATGACAGCTAAGGGACCGCGAGGTCATCGAGTCTGCAGCCACTTTTGAGAAGCCATAATAAGACTATATGGCATCTTCATTCCAGTTAAACATAAGAAGAGATAAAAAATTTCTATTTTAACTATTTTGATAGACACGTAGTATAATTCACAAGGCGGTTCATTTACTTCTTGGCTATCTTCTTTTTAGTCTAAACTGTGGTAATTTCAAAACAACAAGCAAATTGCGTAAATATACTGCTCACACGAGCAAGATAAAGTTTGAGCCAATTTCCGCGACAATGCGCCAAAGCATTGCAGCAGTTGCATCATGCTGGGGTTGTAATAAAATAAAAAAATGCTACTGGGCTATTAACAGAACCGGTTTTAAGTAAAACTTGAGTTTAGTTCCTGGCTAATAGAGCCCTCGTTAGCTTTGTACAAAGCAGAGGTAATGTTATGGACAAACCATTCGTAAAACTGAATCCGTCAAACGACAATTTTTATTTTTTGAAGCTTTCAAAAGATTTGCTCAAAAAAAGTCTACCAAAATGAACAAAATAGTGAATCTTTCAAAAGAGTGAATTTAAAATGAGTTTTTCAAAATATTGATTTTTAACTCCCCATTTTTTTTTTTAAACGATTCGATAGTTGAAGGTCTGATTTGACAAGATATTGTAAATTGATAATGGCTTTAAACATTGACTATTTTCGTTCAACTGAGTTTGTCACTTGTAGGTCTATTCCAACGCATAGTATTAATACCCAGGAGGGCAAATGCACACGGTTGTTAGGTTCTTCACATCGAACTCGCAAGTACCGCTTTGGCAAGGGTTGTTCTTCCGGCACGGATTGTAGTTCGGTACTTCTAAACGTACAAAATAGCAATATTACTAAAAGTACAAAAAGTCGGTACTGATGATTCAAAAAAAGCGCTGCACTACTGGTTTTATTCATACAACACAACACTTCAATCGAAGTTTGCGAGCAGAAAAAGCTTTCATTGATTGATGGAGGCATAGTGTATATAAGTATAGATTACTTTGAAATGTAGCTTGAAATCCTCGATAATTAACGGAGTCATCGCTGACGAAACGAATGGTCAATCTTCCCATGCCTCTGATGATGTCCATTGGAGGATATGCGCTAAGAATGATAGCTTGTTAAAGTAGATGAGGCATCCAGCCAATTCCGGTAGTTTACAATAGTTAAACTTGAAATATAATTTTTCAAATGTTTTCTTTTTTTGAAGCTGCAGTTTCAAAGATACTCAACAAATACTAAGATATATACCCCAGAGAAAGTTTTTGAAAACTCTGCGTGGTTCTCAAAGCTTGAATTTCCAGAAAAATGGAGGATTTTACCAAAATTGGATAGATCATGTGATGTTGTTACTTGAAGGAAAAAATTATTTAGCTTCTTTTTTCCAGCTGGAAGTTTATTTGCTGAGAAAACAGATGAGAAAATAGGATTTTGAAAAACTTTTTACTGAGATATATTTTTGTACTTGTTGAATATCTTTGCTACTGCAGCCTCAAAACAAGAACAAAAAATTTCAAAAATTATAGTTCGATTTTAGTTATTGTAAACTACCGGAATTGGCTGAATGCTTCGTTCCCTTTAATTAATTTGTGTTTGGTGGACGGGGTCTGGTTATCTCTCATCCACTTTGCTGATCGAGTAAATTGAAATTAGATGCAAATTTCTGAAGCAAGTTTGTAACACCGTCACTTTTTTGAGCCAAACAAATTATCAGTAAATCGGTTAAGAAAGAATGCAAACATAATAACAACACTGTAGAAAATTGTAAAACAACCATTAAACCGGAAGTGACCTTTCAGTATTACGGTTGCGGTGCATACTCAGCCCAAGTGAAGTAGGGTGCACAGGACCAAAATGATAAGGGCACCAAAATCGAGTAATTTTGCTTATCAAAGCTGATTGTAAAGTACGGTATTTAATATAGCGTAAAAACTTTCATTTGTAACTGTTACAGCACGATCGTTTATAGTTAGATTCTAGATTCGAACCTAGGTTTTATGTTCTGTCGTTATCACGTTCATTTACCTTATTTGCATCTCACCTTTGTGTTGCTCGTCTTTCATTATTCGCTCGAAAGAAACTTTGCAAAGTTGCCTGAAAGACGCGCCGTTTTGCCTTTTTGTTGATCACTTTGTAGCAATTTTTTAATTCTACCACTGCAGTTAATTCAGTTTTAATTTTAAACAATAGCGTCAAGAGGTTTTTTATTTTGTTGGTAAAAAATTCAGTTTTTTAGTTTAAGTGTTTTCCGCCCAGCCGGGCAATCCTCGAAAAATCTCTGCTGGACTGGTCTTTTTTATTTGCCTTTTTATCAATACAAGTTTATTTTTGAATATTCTTTGTTAGCCTCTTGAGCGCTAGGACCAGACAGCGAAGACCTAGGCATTCCGCCTAGGACACAGCCATCAATCTATAACAGTAACAAATACAAGTTTTTCGCTTGCACAAAAAGACTGGTTACTGGCCAGCAACTACAGTGATTTTTGAAATCAAGAAAAAGTCCTCTTTCATTTAATAAAATAATCTTTTCAGGAAAAACTTGGTTGACTTCGAAATGATTACCAAAAACAGACAAGTTGTGTAATATTTTTCCCAAGCTACCGCTGAAAAGCTTACCCACATAACACTCTAGAACCCATTGATTCAATCGTAATATTGAGGTAATCGTAATCGCAGGTTATATTTGAATTGTCTTCTCCTGGTTCAATCGCTAAATCCCAAATTTTCACCTGAAATCCAAAAATGTTTTTTGTCTGGCTCATTACAACATCAGAGCGAATATTTGAGTAATTTGGAGCAGAACAACATTCAAGCAAAAAGATGCTGGTTTGCTGCAGACGTGTTCTGCTTGCAAAGAAAATCCTTTATCACGTATACATCTCACATTAATTTTGCGAAGTAGTATTGTAAGCTGCAGAATTAGTGCTATTTCACAAAAACCAATTTGAATTCCAAACACCTTGATATGATTTTACTTTCAACTAAGTTAGAAAGAATTGAGAGCAGCTTTGACGTGGTTTAGAAATAATTTGGCAAGAAATATTAAAAAACAACGGCTATTGGTAGTCGTTGCTATGAAAATAATAGCTATTTGTTAAAGGCGTGGCCGAGAGGGTAAATAAGGCGTCAATTTTACGACGACCCTGACCGCATGATCTGGTTTCAACCCGCATCCTGGACACGTTGTCTAGCTCTTGCATAAAACGCTTGAAGATGATTATCTTTGTGCGGTGGCTTCAAACAACCAGTGGATAAGAACTCGAAGAAATCCACAGTAACATTGGATCACTGCTGGAAACTCCTAAGCCGGTGTGGATTCCTCCAATCAACTCGGAGTATAGTCATTGCAATGAAAAGTTACGCTGATCGTCCAATCGTTAGCGTCTGACGCTGTCCCGCGCAGGAAGATAAATATGCACTACAACAACGAATAGAAATGTGTAATTATGAAAAATACAGAGACTTAACAAAATTTAAAGCTGTAGTAAAAATAGTTGAGCGTCTTGTAAATTGCTTTGAAAATCAAAAACAATAGAATCGATGGACTTTTTTTGTTCTAAAAACCACAACGTATAAAAATGGCCAAAAAGCAGTTTGCTTACAAATACCTGTTTGCTCACAAATACGTTATGCTAATCCATGTTTAAAATATTTTTTTTCATGCTGAGGCCAGCATCGTTCTTAATTTGTTTCCAATTATTAATTAAATATCAAGCATTAATTAAACTTAATGAAAGTCAAAACCAAAAAGTTTGACGTCCTTTGTGGTCGACTCCTGGGAAGTAAGGTTTGTCCAGTTCGGCCAAGAGTCTTGTCCAGCTGGAGAATAACTTTGTTAGAGAAGCTGAGGGCTGCCGATGAGAGCTAAAAGCTCGAAACATTCTATCCAGCTCTGTGCATATTATGAAAGCCAAAACGTTATTGCTATTCAATCGTATACTGATAAAAATGTGTTGAAGACCAAAAACATGGTTTTTGACTGTATTTTGGTAAAATAATGAAGTGAGCCCTCCCTCCCAAAACAACAGAAAAATAAAAAGAACTTCAACCACTTTTTGCTCAATATGTCCGATGACTAGTCAAATTTAGTCACATTCGTGGCTTTTGTGCTTGATTGCTGGCCTAAATTGTGGTGGAGGGCCAAAATTTTATTTTGGGCGCTAGTGGAATAAAATTTATTGCGGGCCACGAATGACTTGGATAAACCTAACTCAGATTAATGACGTCCTACCTGCATGAGAGTTTCTTCATCTCCATCGAGAGTCCACAGACAATTTGCATCGTTGGGATATCTCGATTCTCTATTTGCTTCGGAGGGGTAATCAGGGTTAGTGAGGATACCGTATGTTGCTCCCGGATCCAATTCGAGTGAACCTCCACATTCGTTAAAGAATTGCGGAGTTTGTTCTTGAGCTGAAATAGGTAGAGGTAGATACATATTAATCAATGCATTTAATCAATCAAGGAGCTGGCTCATTTCAATTATTATGGATCAAGTGACCGCCTGCTAAAGCTTCTGAGGCGATTGCTTCCATAGTTTGAAAACTAACCATTGCTTTATGCTCTGTAGTTGAGAGTGAAGGCGAACAGCAATACTTCTCACAAAGCAGTTCTTTATTTGTCTCAGTTTCCTAGCGCAAATACATTAGCACTCAATTACTACGCAATGAAGGGGTGTCGTTTATAAAAAAGTGGGTATAAATAGTAGACATTACGAAAAATAAATATTTTCACTTAATTACGAAAAAATGAGCAAAACTTTATTAAAATTATTTGGCTTAGTGAAAAAGTTTTTTTTTATTTTATGTGGGAAATGCTTTTTTAAGTGTTGGGGCTTCCATCCTCCCGGGTTCGATTCATGGGATATGAAGCAACTGTATACACTTAATTACGCAAATTTAAGCTGTGTATCAGAAGCATCAACCGCAATAATCATGATTTGCTATATTGGTAATCTATGATTCTATGGATACGCGTTCATCGTGACAAAAGCTTCAATGCTGTTTGCCACCTAAAGCGTCATTAAAAACCTCAACTTATTTTTCTGGATGTTTTCAGTGCACGTTAGAGTTTTAACTAAGGCACAGCAATGTAGATTCAAATTAAACTCCAAGTAAGAAAGAAGGATTTTTTCTACTCAGCAGCTATCGTTACTGGAGTGTGGAAGTCTTACGGTCGAATGCGCCAAGATGAGTTAATTTTAATCCTAGGATTATCAGTTTTCCGTCTTTTACACCGTTGAACTTGATAGAATGAAATAAACTGAATTTGCAAGTTCGAAGAATAGTTCTTGAAATACTTTATTGTATAATTAACGAAAAATTTGGCTGGGTCATTTGTTCAATGTTTTACCTTATAAAGTTTTGCTAGTCCGCGAATTAAAGCTAACCCACGTTCGTGCACACGAAATTTAAAGTATGGCGTCAAAATCCTGATGCCCTGCGTCGAATCAATCAAACCTACCGCATATGTAACGAATGACGAACATCATCAACAACAATATGCCTAGTCTACTTTTGACAAGCTTCGTTTCCAACATGTTTGTCGCAGATTTTCATTAACTTACATGATTATACATCAACGTTTGTTGAACAATCTGTTTGTATCAAGCAAACTTTAATCATAGCATTTTTTAAGCCAAAACCATTTCTGATTATCTTAAGATTAATTCATACAATTGCCGACCAAACAATCATAGCATCTTCCGGAAGTAATTAATAACTTCTCGAGAATTTTGCATTTCAAGATGATTGTGGTTGCTTTTATATGATTAACTTCAAAGACTTTGAGCTATCACAAGTTGACCACCTAGCTCCTGAACCTCCTCTACTCCCTTCTTTCGTTTAAACAAATTTTTTTACTCCTAAAAAGTAAAAAAGGCCGCCGTTCATATACTTCGTTTGAACAATTTAAAGCATAAAATCGTAATATAGGCCTTTATGGTTATTTAATATTGTGTGCTTAAATGGAAAGTGTGTTAATGAGTGTGGATAGGCCTATGTGTTCAATGTTTCGTTGTGTTAAGTGCAGGGGCGTATTTAGGGGGGGGGCATTGGGCCATGGCCCCCCTTTTGGGTCGCCAGGATAGTATAATTAGCATAGAATAGTATGCAAAATTGTGGCATGGCCCCCCCTTTGTAACTTGGGCAGAAGGTTTGAGCACAGAAACGGTGGGCGAAGACCTTTTTTTGGCCAGAAACCGGACTAAATTTGAGTGAAGACCTTCTTTTTTTTTGGTCTTCACCTAATTTTGGGCAGAAAAACGGACTTGGTTTTGGGCTGGAAAATTTTGATTCTGGTCTTCATTAATCTCAAATTTTCTGGACCCCCTTTCGAAAATCCTGCGTACGCTACTGGTTAGGTGTAGCGGTTGTGCAATTGTAAATTGCAAGAGGAATCGTAATTTTCTTCAGTGGCGTCGCTAAGAATGGTGATACCTGCGGCGGAATTTCGTGGTGTCACACTTCATAGTAGGCTGCAAAAGGTTATATTTGAAAGATAGCGGTACTACTTCATTGCTGTACTTAGCGGTTGTTATTCGGCTAACTCAATAACTTCTCATTGTAAGATTCTACAACTTGGAAATATAATGAGCAGCACAAGTATAGTACCAGGCGCGTAATCACAAATCTGCAATGGGGGGAGGGGCTATGTTCGGGGGGTCTGGGAGCTCTACAGGAGACCGTTGGGGTCTGGGGGCAGAACCTCCTACACTCCAAAAATTTTATTCTTTGCAAAAATAGCTTAATTTTAGGCTTATTTTGATAAAAATTAATGCTTTTCAAACGCGTATCAGGGAGAACTCTGTTGCATATAAATTAGAAAAACTTGATTAGACTCAGGTGCGTAGCCAGAAATTTGCAATTGAGGGGGTGCTGTTTCGGGGGTTTTAGAGAGCGGAGTCCCCAGCGCTCGAAAACTTTGTATTTTTTTGCAAAACGAACTTAGCTCTAGGCCTGTTTTGTTAAAAATTAATGCTTTTAAAATGTGGCATTAAAATTAGCTGTGCAAAAACATGATTACACATTGCATAAACGGGCAATGGTTATGTGGGTGGCGGCTAAATGTAAAATTTCAGTTCTCTTGTTTACAAGCTGGTACCGTAAATCATAAAACCTCGTAGTTTAATAATCTCACTAGGAGTAAACCATTTCGTCTTACTTTAATAGAGAAAATAATTGGTGGGGGGGGGCCGATGGAATGATATTTGAGTCGAAGTGATTGGTAATTAACTAATACTGAATAGCCACCCCCTCCTATTGCTGAGTTTATATATATTTTTCTTATGAAACCTATGTTCAGCACGTTTAGTGCTTGCGATTTTTTTAGGTTTAACCGATTTGTGATTTACATTTTTGACAAATTAGCGCTCCCCTCCCCCCTCTAAATAAAAGTTTCAAAAACTGCTTTAAATCATTTTTTGGTCCATTCCAGAGTGCAAAACATTTTCAATGATGTTGAGCATAATGTTGTTTTCTTTTTTGTTCGATTGATATCATAGAATGGTGTTACCCCAAAATGATGACACCCGGGGCAGGTCGCCCCCCCCCCTTAACGACGCCTCTTCTTTCCTTATTGTCTTCGACTTCGTTGACTGTAATATGCCGTCATTGTGACGGCCGAGAAACAAAAAAAAGAAGAAAAATCAACAGTACCGGTATCAAGAAAAAAATACACACAAAGAAAAAAGTATCAAGAAAAAAAATTAACTTAAATGGTAAAGGTTTTTATTTCTTAACGTTTAGTCACACATAATAGACTTTTTGTTAGAGAAACAAAACAACCTCAAAAATTAATTTTCATTGTAGATGTTTCATACAAACTTGGTTCATGATCAGTAAAAATAATTTTAAATATCATTTTACTGAAGAAGTTAGTTGGAAACGTATGGAAGTTAGTTGGAAACGTATACAATTCAGATTAATTCTAAAGAAGTTTTGTTTTAAACAAAAATTAGTAAATTTGCTGTTTTAATGGATCAAAATACTTTGCAAGTTGGACTTTTCGCGTACTAATCAAGATTCCATTGCATTGCAACTGATCTGCACTCGCAATAACAAACCTGGGATACGGTTACCTATAAGCATAGATCTGCTTATATGTTCAAAACTGATCGATTTGCTCCGACTAGAATTAGAACTTTTAAACCTGCTTTTAAGCCAGTTCGCCTCTAACTGGAGTTGCGTGAAACGCTAATTTCAAATCGAGATCGACAAGCTACAATTATCCGCGATGGTGCTTCACACTCCTTAATAAAAAAGGCGTTTTGTGAAACAGCCAAACACTCAAGTAATTTGTTAACAAAAAGAAGTGGCTATTGTTACGCAATTACAATAATAAAAACGTGTCCGGGGAAATACGCTGACGTTCTTAATTTCGTAAACTTACGTTTAAGATGAAAGTCCGTTTGGGTTTGATTAAGGGTGACATTATGGGATCTAACAAAATTTTACGGGTAAAATTTGGACAAATGTCGAGGAAATTGCTATAATTGTTATTTATGATTCAAGGACAATTTTCTGAACTTTCGAATTTAGTTCATCTTAATCTAGCAAATCCAACAATTTCAAACATAGAAAAACTGATGAACCTCGGATCAAAGTTAATCTTAGTACGTTGGAGAATACGATCCTATGAGTTTGATTATGAACAATTAAAATCTAACGATTTTTTCAACATCTTGTACAATAAAAAATTTAATTGGAGTACCAATGTGTGCAACAAAATCACATTTAAATATTGGGATGACGCAAGAAGTGATGTCAAGAAACTTTTTAAGTAGCTCAAGAGGTTGTTAAGTGTGTACTTATACCTGGCGAAACTTAATTAAAACAGTAAAACAATGAAACACTTATATACTTACAAGTTTTCTTTAACAAAAAGATTTTGCCTGTTTGTGTTAATAAATTTGGTGATAGCAGTTGGTTATTGGGTCAATTTAAGCAACATAGAATTTCAATTCTCCCCATACTGCTCCATAAAATATCTGGTCAAGACAAAAAAACAAAATTAGGAACAATGGCGCCGTGTAAAAAAATAATGTTTTAGTAAGCAATAACCAAGTCAAAACATTGCTTTTATCAGTGCTATCTAGGAAACTTCTAATTTTAGTCCAATTAATAATTTTAGTATCAGGAAAGGAATCGAATAGTTACTGGTGCCTAGCAGTTTGATTTTCAAACTGGCAACGCGTTGTATGATCGTGACCTTGGAGACGACATTTCACGCATACGTATTTGCTATTTGGGGCCAAGTAGTGTGCCCACTGCGTGAGGCCCAACCTGACAGTAAAAGACTTCCATACGGAACCCAAAAAAGGCTGCTTAAAGAGTTGGTCTGTTGAGTCAGGTGCAGAGTGCTTGGCTCATACATGAGATTGAATAACAGTGCAGTACATCATCTAACGCGCTGAAGAACAAATGACGATTTTGACATCTGCTACAAATTCAACGACGACAACCACGACCGCGTTTTCTGTAAAATACTGTAAAGCACACACTATAAAATTGTTGTAGAAAAGTTTAGAAATTTCTTATTTCAAGAAATCAACAATTGCAAATTCTTAAACTGAGCATAAATTGAGTTCACTTTCTCTTTGTAATAACATCCAGCAATGTTTTTTTATCACTCCCTTGTTTAGTAACATTAATCTTTTCGTGTAGGAGAAATAGGTGACTTCCCAAAATTATTGTGCCAAGTCCAATAACAGCAAGAGGTACGCTAATGCATGGCAAGGTTCTAGCGTTATGTGTTGAGGAAAAGCATGTTTTAATTTGGATAGTATGCCAAGTGAGCATGCCAAAGGTTCTTGAAACTAAGACTTTTGTCAATGATAACTTATAAGTATTTGGCGCTACTGGCAATAATCACCCGAGATGCACTAACTTGCATCTTAAATACAGATGGATAATTGGTTTTCAGCTAGTTGAGGAATGATTACAATGTTAGTTTTGGTAGAATTAGCAGATTTGTCTCAGAGGTGGAGTCGAGGACACAAGGCTCGAGGCCAAGGCCAAGGACACAAAAAAAAATCTGAGGCCAAATCCTAGTACAGCCTTTCCGAAGACAAACCATCTCGAGGCCAAGGACACGAATGCTCTAGACCAAGGCCAAGGACCAAGAACACTGGCGCAAGTGTTCTCCAAAAAAAGGTCTCCAAAATTTTTTGCAGGCAATCTCCAAAGGAGGAAAACAAAAAAGGTCTTCGCAAATTTTTCGCGAGATTTCTGGCGTTTTCCAACAAAATTTTAACGGTTCAAAAATAGTGCTGTCCTCGTGCCGAGGACCGGGCAATTTTCGAGAACTTGAGGCGTCGAGGCCAATGCCAAGGACTTGATCTTTGAGGCCAAGGCCAAGTACTTCAAAATGTGTTCTCAAGGACTCCACCTCTGATTTGTATGCTCGTAACTTTGCTATGCGTATAATTTTGTATAAATACGATCAATCGATCACCTATTTCATTTGAACAAATTTGTTGCAAAACAATGAATGTTTGTTAATTGTCATGAATAACGTAAGAGAAACGATTACGCGTCAAAGAGTATTTTTAGGATTCGTGATGGCAAAAGCTCAGTGGTAATTTAAAAGCTATAATAGAGATCAAAAAGCTGCTGACTCCAGATTCATTTCTCGAACTGGCAATTTGTTGTTGCGGATTTGGGAAAAAATTTTAAGCTCCTTTTTCATTAGGGCAAAGCAGTCTACCCGTTGTGGTGGCCCCAGCCTGAAGAAAGACTTGCAAATGGAAACCCAGAATGGATGTTTAGCGTTGGTGAGGTTAGACAGACGCAGAGTGCTTGGTTCATACGTATGAATTTAGGACTCAGGTACGGGTCCGGTACCGGCAAAGTACGAGACGTAACTTTATATTTTGTTAAAGTTACAGAACTTTATCAGTTGCATTACTTGACTAAACCAAACAAGCAATCATGCGGGTAAAATAAACACTTCAGAAAAAAAAAGAATAAAAAAAAGCTGGTCTGTTTTCATGGAAATGCACAGTTAAGCGTTATTTTGGCCAATACCAGATCTGTAGTACCTCCTTGCTGTCAATGTCGATGGTGAACGTCTAGCAGAGAAAGTTTGAAATTGCTAATGTGAAATCGAGTACATTAATATTGAACATTTTCCTGATAGTCACTTAATGCCCATTAGACCGCAAATAAAGTTGTGACTGCCCCAAGAGGTTGATTGAACTAAATTTCATGCTATAACTATTTTTGATATTACGACAGTATTACAACAATCACAAAAAGCTTTATCGACATCTAAAATTTGATGAAGTTCAAAATACCTTTTATTTGTTCTTTTGTACAGTAAAGTTTAAAATAACTCGAACAATTTTGCGGCTGAATGAAACAAAACGCAAGATTTATAGCACATGAAAATTTATTCTACTATTCCATCAATTCTGATCTAAATTTAATCCTAACTGGAATCTCCCATAAAAAACTTAACCTTAAAATCGAACCCTGAACCGAAAATCTCGCTCAACTTTAATCGCAACCATTCAAAATGCCAATCAAAAATGCAAGACGAATATTCCTCATTTTTCTTTTACTCTTTTCAACTTAAAAATTTCCGGTGAAGTAGTCACTAACCGATTTTTTGTTTTATCTTTAGAACCAAGTCAGTTAGTGAATGAACAACGCACGTTTTTACGTGTTTGTAACCCAATTGTAACAAACGCATGCACAAATCGCTCATTCATCACTAAATGAACGTGACCATTGTTACAACGCACAGTAACTATGCTCGTCACATTTGCTTCTGGATGGACATTGTATTTACCTGGAAAAGTTAAACGATAAATGCTAGAGATCTAAACGTAGTATTTGTTATCAAGATAACTTAAATGATTTGAGTCGTCGAGATTTGCTTTATTTTTTTCTGGGCCGAGGTAATTTAGCTGGAAGACGATTGTTTATCGCTAGACAAGTCGGTTCGATGTGGTCTAAAAACTTAACCTAAGCAGCGGTGCAAGCAGAATGGGCTTCAGCCCTCATTCTCCTAGCCAAGTCACTTAGAAAATCTAATTCAACAATGTGAGCGTTTAAATATGTTATGAACTTGACCTGTAAATGAAGCGTGGGGTAAATGAGCTGGGCTTCTTCAACTGCTTTCCCAATTTTAGCAATTTAATTGTTCATGTGGCTCTAAAAACGGGCAGAATTTGATTCGAATGGTGGTAAAATAGCTAAGTTTTTCCAAAAAATTGCAAAAATCGTCCAGCGACAGGAGGCGTCAGGCGAACCTATGATTGATTTGCACCAGTGACCAGTTTGCCCAGCATCCTGCTTAATTCAGACATTCTTCAACAAAAATATTTTAACTTTTGATTCAGGCCCAAATTTTGACGTAGCGAAATCCTGGTCGCGCACCTAATGTAATGTGATCATGCCTCTGCTCAGTTTAACGCAAGGCCACTTTAACGTCAATGGAGTAGAGGAGCCTTCCGAAAACAGCTAGCTAAAACGTGCAAAATATGCTGCGATTTTCTTTGCATTGTGGTAAACAACGAAATCCTAAAAAACAAAACCTATTTTTCGGCGTCTGGTGTTTGAAGGCACGAGCCTCAGAATAATACAGTACATTTGTAGCGTAAGATCAGGGCTCTCAATTTTTTTGAATAGAAATAAAAAATTATTTCATCGCATATCAGCCACAGCAAAAAAAAATTGAATTAAAATTAGGTTAAATTGGCTGGAGAAAAGTCGTGAAAAATAATAAACTTTTAGTTATTATTCTATCACAGTATGGTGCAGGAGTGAAATACGGAACCGTTCAGTAATCTTCTGAAATTTTCGACCCCAAACTTTTTACAGCAAAGAAATAGTACTTCGCTTAAAAACACAAAAAGTGTGGAGCATAGAAAAAATAAACCGGAAAAATTATGCCATAAAAAGTTCCGGCTCGTAATATTGTTCAACTGAAAATGAAACTAATGATAAAGCCCCAATCACTCCATCCCGCCAAATCATGTCAAAGTTTTGTCTCTCAATTACATTATTTACTGTTATTAAAAAATTAGATTTTGACAGTGAATAACTTTGGAGAGGTGACACATGGAAAGAAATCCATGTCAAAATTTGCTCACCAAATTATCTACTAAATTTAAAAGAAAGTTCAGTAGATCTCCAGTATAAACTGCTAAAAAAAATTATATTGCTTTAGGATTACCAATAAGACAATGCAAGTTTTCTCGAAACCATAGCTTCTACTACGCTCACTGACCAAAATACCAAATTTCAGAATAGATAAATATTATTACTTTATAAGATGCAATTAGACTTGGTTTATTTCATTCAAACATATTTGCTGCTTTTTTTATGCTTTGGTAAGTTTTGTTTTGAGTTTTTTTTATTATGCTTATGCTGTGCGCTCTTGAACTTGTATACGCTGTGTGTAACTGTGCTGCAGGAGTGTACAATCTTTTCACTACTGCCGGCCGCAAAACATCCTATAAATGTAGTAATGGCCGCCACTAGTTAAGGTCATTTTTTACGATTTTGTGTTTCAAGCCTTGCAATTTAATTACACATGCTAAAGATTAGAAAAAATCAAAATTTCAACTTTGGAGAATTCATTCAATCATAAATCACAAAAATGCTAGATCCGAAAAAGAAGTCGTAAAAATAAATACTAGAAAATGTTACATCCAAAAAAAATATGCTAGATTTTAATTTCGAAAAAATATGCCAAAAAAACTGCTAAATATATTTTATTACTGTTATTTTGATCCCCGAAACCAAACAAAATTACCCTGTTTGCTGGCCAGTTAAAAGCAGCGGCGTAGTCAAAAATCTGCTATGGCGAGCAGCTATACGAGGGTTGGAGGGCGTAGCCCCCAACGCTCGAAAATTTTGTATTTTCTTGGCAAAAATAACTTAATTTTAGGCCTATTTTGATAAAAATTAGCGCTATTAAAACGTGGCATAGAAATTAGCAGTGCAAAAACATGATTAACTAGTCGCATAAACGGGCTATGTGGGAGGTAGCTATTGCTACAAATTTAGTTTCTTTTCTACAAGCTGGTAAATCATAAAATCCTACACCAATAGTTCAACAAAACTCTCAAGGAGTAATCTATTTCGCTTATATTTTATAAAGAAAGATAGAATTAGGGGGGCTAACGGAAGGAAGTTTAAGAGAAGTGATTGGCAATCAACTAATACTGAATAACCCCCTCCCCCTATTCCTGCGCTTATATACTTTTTGATGAAATCTATATTAAGCATTTTTGTATAAGCGATTAACTTTAGATATCAATTTTTCAATTTTTTTTTTGTTTATGAGGTCTATTTTTGACAAAATAGCTTCCCCTTCCTAAATAAACGTTTCAAAATATGCTTTAAATTATTTTTGAGTCTATTCCAGAGCAAAAGTATACGAAAGACAGTCTCAGAAGTTCTAAAAGTGTGATATTTTCCTTTATTCTGCATTTTGGTCGGCAGGACAAAGGGCTGGAGGGGGCTAGGGTCAAGAGGCCTTACCTTCATTGTACTCTAGAATTATAACAAAACTATTATAACCGACAAGTTTGACGTCCTTCGTGGTCAACTCCTGGGAAATCACAGCGCTGTCCAGCTCTGTGCATATTATGACTCGAGCTGCTTTGCAGCTGCCGGGTTGGTGGTTGATCTAGCCACCTAACTGCCAGTGGAAGTCGTTATGATTTCCCAGGAGTCGACCACGAAGGACGTCAAACTTGTCGGTTATGATTTCCGTGGTCACACAAGGGGAATCCTTGTAGTAGGGATAGCCTATGGCTGTCTTTACTACAAGGATTCAGCGATTTTTTCACTTGTTTTTTTAAAGTACCACAAGTGAAAAATCGTTTATTCCCTACAAACCCTCTGCCGCTGTGCAAGCCCTTAAGGTTTGTCCAGTTCGGCCAAGAGTCTTGTCCAGCTGGGGAATAACTTTGTTAGAGAAGCTGAGGGCTGCCGATGAGAGCTAAAAGCTCGAAACAGCGCTGTCCAGCTCTGTGCAAAACTATTATATTTTAATTACATAACTTAGCATTAACTGAATCCTAACCGGCATATAATAGGCTAATACTTTTAATGTAATTCAACAACAGGTCCTCGTCAAAACGTATTCTCACTTCTGTTCCGTACGTCAAGAATATTCACGATATTTATAGGGAAAAAGAACAATTCCGAAAAATTTAAGAAAAACTAATTCGTACGTAAAAATCATATTACCGTACTTTATTGTAACGTCACAGTCAGAAATTTGTAGTACACGGCATTAAACTGACGTAATTGTTAAATAGCAAAAATGAAATTGCGGGAATAAACTATATAGCTAAAATAAACTACTTAGAATAATTTTCATTAAATTTTTATGGGTTAAGATTAAGGTTGGAGTGAGCTTTTAGATTAGGGTTAGGTTTGAAGTTAGTTTTGAAGTAAAAATTTGAGTTTGGGCTAGATTTATGTCGGAATTAGGAAAAAGCAAAAGAAATAACACAACGTTCAGCAAACATGTTTGCAGAACAGTCAAAAATTTGGATGAAAGAATTGGTTGTTTTAAATCTACTAATTCCCGTAATTATCTGACAAAACAGTGCTCCTGCAGCATTTCTTGATATTGCGTTTGCATTATCATGTTTGTTTGTTCATGAATCGAGGAAACCAAACGTCTCCTGTGGTAAAAACTGTTAGCGTTTGATTGGTGCATGGCATTTAACAGTATTAATTTTACTTCAATATCATATGACAATAAGTCAAAATTTGTTTCCTTGAACAAAGAGTTTTGAATTACTTTGTAAACAAATTCCTGTAAGCAAATAATACCAGCACTTTGAGTACTCCAGAGTCAGCATTCTTCGCCCAAAATACTGTATTACGATGCTGTACTTTGGCTGGAAAGAAATTGTTTTCAGGTCAGGATGACTTTACGACGTTTCGCGGCTTTATTTGCCAACGAGGTTCCGACGAGATTGATTGTGCAGAAGGCAAGGTTCTTTCGATTGTGAGTGCCAAGTATGAAGGAAAAGATTTCAGGTAAAAATTTGTAGTAACAAAGACGAAAATTGTTTAATTTTAAATTTGAATAAACGCGTTCGTTTCTGGAGCGGGAGGTCTGAATTTCAAATCTAGGGCCGGTCAAATCAGACACAGCGTTATTTATTAACGACTCGTCACCGCTCCAACATTCCTTTAACAGGAGCTGGGTTGTCTGCAGGCGCAATGTCGCGGAGATGGGGCCCCGCAAGCTTGTACGCTTCGGCGTATTACAGCGAGTATAATAAAAACTTGATTTTAGAAACCAAAATACCTTAGTCAAACTCTATACCTAGTCGTTCCCTTAGAACAAATTTTTGCTAAAAGCTAATTGTATGGGGTAAGCTTTTCTACCTCTTTAAATAATCTTTTCGTTTCCTTATAAATAAAGTGTTGAAATGCTCTAATGGGCAGGGTAAAAAATTTGTGTTATGTACTACACAGATCTATAGTCAATAGGGAGGCTGGGGGTAGTCTTCCAAAATTTGGTCTTACACTCTGGTAGTCAAATGCAACTCCTTTCGATAGTGGCGCGCAACCAGAAGCAGAAATCAAGAATTAAAGCTTTGTTACTGAAAAAATTTGTCAATAATTGTGGGGTTTATAAACTCTATGCTACAAAATTATTAAGCTATGTTGTAACTTAAAGCTGCAGATCATTTTCAACACCCAGGCGTTAAAGTAGCAACTTTTCTAAAATTTCAAACGACCACTCAACGGTTAAGAGTTATGTTCTACAACACCTCTAAGAAGTAGGGCAGGTTGGTGGAGATTGTCGCTTATTTTTAAAACGAGTACTTGTGAATGCGCACTAATTTACTCCACTATTCAGTAATTATTATAGACTTATGCTACTTATTTTTTCTGCTATAAACAAAAGGTTTCTCGCGTTGCGTAATTGCAATAAAACCACAGTCAGATAATTTTTTAAACTCTTCATAACATTGCAACTTGGAAACAGGGATGTGGAAGCATTCAAATTTTTTATGCTTCCGCTTCCAGCTCCTCTTGAAGTTTTATGCTTTCGAATTCGCTTCCGCTTCCTCACCTTCGGAAATTTTGCTTCCGCTTCCAGCTCCGAATAGAATTAGTCGCTACCGAGTTTGCTTCCAGTCTCTTTCATCAAAGTGTTTCCGCTTCACAAAAATTTAGCCGCTTCCAGCTTCCACATCCCTGTTTGTAACAGCTGCCACTGGCTAAGTACAAGGTTTCATAAAGTGCAGGTGACACTACTGGGCTTACTTGGCAGTGCCACTTGCCAGCACGTGCAGCAGCCACAGCAAACTACGAAGAAGCCTACCATAACCACATCGTGACCACGCTGGTCACAGTAAAACCTCAAACTCTGATGCCATGGCAGTATTGGCGGTATACAGTGACGTCACTACGGGGGGGCAGGGGAGGCCGCGCCCCCCCTAACGACTGCTTGTGCCCACCATTTTGGTTTACTCAAATTACTGTTTCTGGAACATCACGTAACTGCAAGATAACAACAATGAATGTACAAGGAGTAATTACGTTCAAACATAATTCTCCTTTGAAGCTTTCTTGATTCTGTACGAAATTGCTGGCAACCAACTGCTGTACATAAATCCGACGTAATAATCCACCTTATCAACATACCTTCACGAATGTGTCGCGGAAGAGAGAAGCAAGCCTGCAGAATCGTTACCGGTACTTCGTTAGTGATCATGACATGAAACAATACGTGAAAACATTTGTTTCAAAGACTAGCTGTTTTGATTTTTAAAGTACATTCAAGGTTCTGAGGTCGCGGTCTGTAGCACAACCAGGGTGAAGGGGCTTAAGCTCCCTAAACCAAGTCACTTAGAAATTTAACCTCAAAATACGAGCGTTTTAACGTATTTTAGACTTGATCTGAAGCAAGGAGGAGCTAAAGGGGCTAAAAAATTTAATTGTTTGAAATAACTTCTGAATTTTAGCAATTTAGTGATTCGTATGGCTTTAAAACGTGCGAAGTGCGATTAAAATGACATAAAAATCGCTTTTTTGTTGCTGCAAAATCACAAAAATTGCCCAGCAGCTGGGGGCTACGCCCCCAGGCCCCCGTCCACAGTCACTATATATTTAATGACTATGAACCCGTTTGCGACACGCTGGAGTTGCTTCAGCTAGTGTAGCACGGAGCCTAAATCAGACAATGTTTGTGCAAAAAACACTTTTCGTTCACCCCCCTTAGCAAAATCCTGATTGCGTGTCTGGTAGCATTCACTGCTGTAGATAGAATTTCAGGCTGTTGCGCGCCGCAGACGAAAGAAGCTAAGAAACGCTGACGACCTTAAAGGACTCTCTTTTTTAGACATGAATGCAGAATTGTTAAAATTGCGCATATTGGTAGCTGTACAAGATCTGAAGATCAATTTGTAAATTCAAAAACTAAGTTTATTTTAGTGCCCCCCCACTTCCAGCTAGTGCCCCCTCATTACGTTTGCTCTGGCAACGGTACTGGTAGTATATCACGTATATCACACTCAAGATCTCTCGCAAAGACATTGGGCTCATGGCTCTTTATTAATTGCGATAATTTAAGGCAGCACAAACGTTAAAAATTATGGCAGTGGCTAAAGTGGATATTTTGCACACATAGTTATCTATCTAGAAATAATATTATTGTTGTAACATTTTACCTTAACGGTTGTAGCCAGTTTGAAAATCCGGAAGCGCACGATTTTGAAAAAATTGCATTCGCTTCCAGCTCCTTTTCAACGCTTTCGCTTCCAACCTCTTTCATCAAAGCGCTACCGCTTCCACAAAAATTAATTGCTTCCACCGCTTCTGCTTCTAGCTTCCGCTTCTACATCCCTGCTTGGAAACAAAATCATTTACGGAAAACGCTCATAGTTTAGAATTCCTTAAATCAAGTCAATTTGCTGCAGATGTGGACTTAGAAATATATCACTTCTCAATTGCTCCCTCGACGTGACGTCTGCGATTCAAGATCGGTGCCAGTGTGAAACACAGTGTTTTATTGAAGTCCGACAACGCTCATTTGTGAACTCGTGTCCGGGCCGCAACAAATATGTTGAACTTGCTTATAACTGCCTTCCTCCAACCGGTGAGTTGTTTTGTTTTGTTTCCTTGTAAGAATTTCTTTTTCATTTTTTGAAGTATAGTTTTTTTATTAGCACGTTTCGGTTTAGCAAGATTTTTGATTACAACAAAAATGTGCATGACAGTAATGTTACCGATACATATCGATTTAGAACAGCAGGGGTCGGCAACCTACGGCCCGCCAAGGCATTTTACCCGGCCCGCGACCTTTTATTATCATACGGCCGCAATCTTTTTTCTTTTTTCAATGATAGATTTGCAGCAATACACCGCCGAAATGATTCTCATCTCCCGGCGAAAACCTTTTTTTGTGGTCTTCGCTACCGATTCGGCCGAAAAAAGGCCCGAATTTCTGGCAAAGACATTTTTTTGGTCTTCGCCATTGATTTGGCCTAAATTTCTGGCGAAGACCTTTCTCTTTTGGTCCACTGGAATGGTGGCGTCCCGCTGGAACCTTGTTAGGACTAATGTGGCCCACTAGTTCAAAAGGTTGCCGACCCCTGACTTAGAGAGTCGCTTTGGCCATGAGACAGCGAAGCGTTTTGATTTGCGAACGGGCAATGCATCATTGTGTTCTCAAGACACACAACGCGTATAGTTTCATTAGGAGTGTGACTGTGCAAGAATGAAGTTACACACTGTACTTAAAAAAAGTGCCATGCTGAAGATTGGAACCGCAATAACAGCGCTACTGACCACTCAGCAACACGAATAAACAAGCACGACGTTTTGAGAAAATGCAATGATTTTCTTTTTTAGTTTGCCAATCATCGTCCAAAGTTTCGTCAACCACGTTGAACGCGACAAAAACAACACCTCGCAGTGAATTTTTCACCTCACCGGTGACCGTCATAAATACCAGCTCCCCCAGTAACCTCAGCAACAACAGGCCAATCAGCTATCAGCAGGCAACTTCACCTAATTTCAATTCATCGCCACCTTCCATAGCTAACAACGTACTTATTGCTCTAGCTGTTGCATTAGTGGTGATAACATTAGGGACAATATTTGCTTTGTGGTGGTTTTGTTTCCGGAGGGGGTTTCGATGCGGCTCAGCAAAACTAGTGATTCCCGAAGAGCATATTTATGATGTGGCCGTCGCCGAACAGAAGCCATTGAAAGAGAACGATTTGTTTCGATTTCAAACACATACAGAGTTTAACAACAACTCGCGAAGACGTCTCGTTGATGATCCTCTACCCGATACTCAAGACAGCCTTCTAAAATCAGGAAGACAGCCTGATCTAATTTCGCAAGTCTCCACTGTTCTCATGAATGACCAAACAATGCATAATGACGGATTCAAAGTAACTGAGGATCAAGGCTTCACACAAACGGATGCGGATGATGATGTGGAAGCCAAAATGGTTTACAATGAACTTTACATACCTAAAGAAATTGCCGAGCAAACGCAGTTCACTTACAGTCAGTTAAACATAACGGAGTATACGTTTGCGAATGACGAAAATGATCCAGAATACAACGAACTATCGCTTAAAAACTAACTTCACAGGAAATCCTGAGTATGGATTATATGAAAGTTGAAAATATTTTGAAATCACGTGAGCTGATCGTAAAAAGGAAAGGTGTCAATAAAGATATTAGCCGATCAGTGGTCGAGTGGATAGTGCGTCTGCTACTGAAACGGTTGATTCGGGTTCGATTACCGGACGGGTCAAACCAAGGGTCCGCACCGACCTGATTCGAGAAAATTCACTCCGGTATTCTTGAGGCCAGGGACATCCTGACGCCTTAACTCTAACCTTAACACTCTCCCTAACCCTAACCCTAGCCCTAACCCTAATGTCAGGATGTCCATGACGTCAGAATTCCCGGGTGAAAAGTCTCGCGTAAGGTCGGTCGCGTTAGGATGTCCTGCTTTGCAAACCAAAGACTATAAAAATTGGTAGTCACAGCTTCCCTGCTTGACGTTTAATAATTAATAAGGACAGCGTGAAGCCTCCACCGGGTGTGGTAAACAGGTGGCTGGGCAGGTGGAAGCTTGACTCGAACACCGAAAAGTCCCTTTGCTGTCTCCTGACCAAGGCAACTTGGTGTAAAATGTAAATACAATTACAAGTGAAACTATTTGAAGCGATTCGTAGCCATTACCAGCATACACACCAATATATACCTTACGCGTGGCTTGAAATGCATAACCTTGGACAAATTCGCAGCTATAATTGAATGATTTTCACATTTTTTGTAAATAGGAGGATCAAAATGACGTTTGACATTGAACAAATCGCAACAGAAGCAAATGCATTTGGGCTGTATTGTACTGTATATTCATCATTATGGTTGAAATAGGTTCACGCAAATCTTTCTGATTTGCATTGTATCTCTTCTCTGCTTTATTTTCCTTTTCTAGCAATTCTTATGTAGGATTTCGAACTTGTGGTCTCTGCATGCACTCGGCTAGACAAGATGTGATGCCCGTGGGACTTGCATTGATTGTGAGCTCGATGTCATTTTTGCTTTGCTTTGTAGTTTTAAACATTTGTGGTGGTTTCCGAAAATTCAAGAAAAGGATTACTTCTTAGCGGCCATTTAGTTTTCATTAACGTTTTGCATGATTGCTGATGGGGAGATCCAGAGAATCAAACCGAGACCGTAAAAGCATAAAATGCCGATTTTATGGAGAGAGCTTATTAATGATGAAACATGGATTGGATTGCGTTCATGAAATCAGTCAATAATTCTTAAAAAGTGCTAAAGTACATATTTATTTTCTAATTTCATAAAATTTTAAATATATTTTAATACTGTTGAAGTATTGTTGACTGATTTTAGGAATGCAAATGTTTAATAATTAAGGTTTTACTACGTGGCCAATAGCATTTCTACATAATGTCACAATAACACGATTCCCTCAATAATTTACTATTCTGACCTTTTAGCTTGTTTTGACGAGAATGCTGTCAATCATTGTATTGAATAATGGATATTGGAAGAAATATAAATTTTCAGTTGTTATTTTAAGTTTGTTTTTGATCGGCAATACAATACCGGTAAAATTTCTACTTTACCGGAACAAAATACTGGTAAGCAGTCTAATAACCTATACTGATAAAGTTTCTTCGATGCCAAGGCCAAGAACTTGAGCATTGAGTCCAAGTATACTTTAAAAGTATTCTCGGAGATTCCACCTCTTGATTTTAATTTTGTCCTTCCTGGGGTCGGCCTCAAACAATTAGTTCCGCTCCTACTACTACAGTTTACAATGTTTTCAAGGATATTTGGAAATGCCTGATGTTGAGCAAATATTTTGGCAAATATTGCTTGTATTTTTGCTTGCCGACCCAGCAAATTTCGCTTTTTATTGCTTAAGAGCTGGTCAATCATTAACAATTAAGCAGCAACGTTAGATCAGCTGCAAACAATCAAAAATTGAATGGAAGCACTAATAAACTGCATGTGGCCCAATGTTAGAGAGTTAGCTTGCAGTAGCTTACTGTAGATTTTGATGCAGATGCAATTAAACTGTTAAAATAGCGAGCTTCTTTTAACGAGAGCCTAATTTATTCAGTAACCAAAAAGTGCTAAATCTGGACAACTTAAATCGGCATCCATGCAGCTTATTAATGTAATACTCATGTCAAACGGTGACAGAGGGCGGCAAATGAAAAAGCATCGTTCTTGGCATTGGAGCAATTTTGTTTTTTGCTGTTTGTGGTTGGTGCAGGCGTGCAGCAACGTGTAATTAAGCAAGAGGTTTGAACAACTGGCCTTCAAATTGCCAAATTATGCATGGTAGATTATGACAAAATTATCCTAGCGTACACCACAAAATATTCTACCATAAACCTTCCATATTATAGGTCTAATATTCTATAAATTTAAAAAATAATTAATTCGCAAAGTTTGATTTCATTTTTGAACTCAGCGACCTAAAATTATCCTAAAAAGAACTTTTTGTGCATACAACAAAAAATTAGTTTTAGATTTTTGATTGGTTTTATAGCCCCATACGAACAAAAAATGGACTGAGTATTGGGGCGTGATAAATTGTGGTGATTTGTTATGTGTAACTACTTAATAATATTTTACTATATTTTGTGGGTACTCGTCGAATTGATTGCATTCAACCAAACTCACTTACTCGTCACTCGCAAAGCGAGCCTCGGAACCAAAGTGTCACTGTTCAATTTTCAGCGCAAATGTGGTCAAGGCAGCAGCCGAATAATGAGACTATATGTGCTCCCACATCATTCAAGATAATGAAAGACATAACGTCTCAAGCTGGATCAGCCCCAAACCGTCAGAAAAAATAACTATTGGCCTGACCAGGGGTCACGGAGTGCCCAAAGTGCGGCCCGCGATTGGTCTCAGGAATTTAAGTTAATTTTGGGATAATTTTGAGAAAAAGCAAACCACCTGCAAAGATCTCTTGCTATTTTTTTTTGCATTAAGATTACACCTGAAATTCCGGCAAACAAAATATCAAAATCTGGCGAAGACTTTTTATGTCTTCATGCCAATTTCCGGCAAAAGTGACATCAAATTCTGGTGAAGATTTTTTTTTATTGGTCTTTACCTAAAACCCCCACGATATTTTTCCGCTACTGTCCCTTCCTCCATACAATTAAGACAGGCATGTGTTGTAACTCATTGGGTGAGCCATTTATTTTTTACTTCTATTTAATAATAGCTTGTTTTCACTCAACATTGAGCACTTGATCTGTACTGCCGACTGCAAGTGTATACTTAAAATCTTCAAATAAACTGTTATAGGAAATGCTGATTAGCTAAAACAGTTGAGCTTTATCGCACATCAAACTTGACCAAACGCAATAATTCTTATATGATTTATATTGTGCCTTGAACCACGAACTACACACTATACAGCCATGAAGAGAGTATGTGTCATTGGGGCTGGCGCGAGTGGTCTACCAGCTATCAAGAGTTGCTTGGATGAAAACTTGATTCCAGTTTGTTATGAAAGAAACCATGATATTGGAGGTAAAAAAATTTAAAGCAGAAAGGCGATGATAAAATATGAAAGTATATCGAGTTTAAATTATCCAGCTGTTTGGTACCTACGTATCTCTATAGAACCCTTTGCCAAACTACTAAAAATCGGTTTTCTCGTTTTATTTGTTTTCTTCATGTCACTGCCTCCAAGGGCAAGTTTAGTTTATTACCTGCTTATTGAAAATCACAACTAACTCTTGTCTTTAAAGGCATTAAGAATAAGAAATTTTGTGGTCTGGAAGAAAAAACTGGTGATCAGGAGCGCAATAGTTCAAATCTATCAAATATTTATATTTCATTATAATCGCTGCATTACGCCGAAATTTGTTACGATTGCGTGTGGCCCTCTCCTCGTCGTTGAGCCCAGGCAACACAGCTTTTTTCGAAGAAATGTACCAGCTGTGGCGAGCCGTTGGCAACACTGTGTCCAGTTTGACCGGACCAAAATTTGAACTTCAGATCTTCCGCTTCAGAAACCAATGCGTTACCACTTGATCAACTGGCCGGTTGGTTTAAGTGAATATTTATTGTCAAATACTTCCGTACCTGTAAGTAGTTAGTATCTGCCAAGCATTTCCAAAACAACTGCATCACATAGAGCAATAAGTTTATGAACCACAAGTCTTGATATTAGTATTTTAATCGTTTGATGATGGTACTGTGTGCATTACTTATTATACTAGAAAAGGTTTAATGATTGTTATAGTTCAATTTATTATTGCATTTGTTTCACGAAGGACTCGCTTGTCTGACTTACTTTTCAACCAAGTACTTTGCTGTTGTTGTTGTTGTGGAGCATGTTTATCCTCTTGTCACTGGATAGAGTCAGACGCTAACTACTGGACAATCGGCACACTTTTAATTGCTATGACTATTTCGTGTTGGATATTAATCCGCGTTTGCTTTGCAGTTTCCATTCAGCCCATTTTCTTTTGGATTTCTTGTTTCTTTCTACAGGGTTGTGAACAAAAGGAAGCCAACCAACAAGAAGGCGTTGGAAAGTTTGAGTGCAAAAGCAAGGTTATATCGGGATATACTTATTTACTTAAGCAGATATTGACTGTTAATGGCAACGTTATTGAATATTGGTTGTTTTTAAGCTACATTTTTTAAAAAAAGAACCAGTAAATTTTGAGTTGAGGCTGGCTGTTCTTAATTTTTTACCAATTTTTAGCCTTATTTGTTCTTAAATTTTTAGAGTATCGATATCAATTATGGCGACCGTGTTTGTAAAACTGTTTTATTCCCAATGCTCTGTTTGTTTGAGTAAACGCTTTTTACAGCATCGTAAAATTGCCGTAAGGGTAAAAGCGAGCATTTTCATTTGAATGAGAACCAAACAAAATTTTAGTTGCCTGCGCAGTATGTAACAGACTCTATATCGCGCAACAGTCTCAGAACTGTCGCAATTTTGCTTGTAAATGCAAGAAAATCACTCAAATTTTGTCGTTTTGAATCAGTGCAGAATTTAGTTGTTTTTTTTTTATTTATTCTTTTTCGGTTGTTTTTAATGTTATTTTTTGTTGCCGAGGCTGGCATTGTTCTTAATTTGTTCTTAAATTTTGAGCAAAAATGAGCAACCAGTAAGACATTACTTGGCTAATTGCGAAATATTTCTTATCTACTGCAACTCTGGAGTTTTTGTGATGTTCAAATCTTTTATGTAACTACTCCAAACTTTTTGTTACATCTTTTTATGCAGTATCTTCAATTTTTTTGACTTTGATCGTGTATCAAGGGCGGCTTTCACCGTATCAAGCCGCCATGACTAAGCATGATAACCGTCACCAACGGAAAGTAAGTCAGACAAGCGAGTCCTTCGTGAAACAAATGCAATAATAAATTGAACTATAACAATCATTAAACCTTTTCTAGTATAATAAGTAATGCACACAGTACCATCATCAAAAGATTAAAATACTGCAATAATACTAAGACTTATGGTTCATAAACTTATTGCTCTATGTGATGCAATTGTTTTGGAAATGCTTGGCAGATACTAACTACTTACAGATACGGAAGTATTTGACAATTAATTAGCGTTTATACATACATCCACTTTTTAGTCCCTGTTATTATAGACATTGGTACCCGTGCAAGCTTATTATAGCTGAATTATGCCTAAAAATTTTCCAAACTACAAAAAAAAACGGGTTAAAAAATTTTCATTATTAAGTCACAACAACAAAAAACATGCTAACATTAAAATTTTGGTTTGAAGGTTCTTTCGTATTTGGAACTTTTTTTGGCAAATGGCTTAGCAATAAGCAGGCACCGGAATGAAGAAATACTGCTCGAAATGGGTTTTATTGAAGAAATGAGAACTACTTGAGGAATAAAGAAGTGCTCCAAAACTTGTTCCTTTAACCCCCTTATCTTCGAAAATAGATTGAATCCTTTGACTCCGTATCGTTGGCAACCCTGCGTTTCGAAATTTCGTGACATCAGAAAAGAATGACTCTGCAAATTTCTTGCAGAATAAGTTACGGGATGTTCGATAAACAAACATTGCTTTGCTTATTCTACAAGAAATTGCCAATTTGCAAGTTTTTTTGCAGAATTAAATAACTCTATGTTCGATGTTCGGCAGGAAATTTTCCAATGGTACGTAGTACTTCAAGAAATTTTGGTTGCCAACGGTACGGAGTCAAACGGATTAAATCTATTTTCGCGAATTAGGGGTACAGTGGAACAAGGATTGGGGCTCCTCTTGATTAGCTCAGGTACAGTAGTTCTCATTTCTTCAATGAAATTAATTTCAAGCAGCAGCTCTTTAACATTGAAGGACTATGGCGTTATGAGGATGAAAAGGAAGGTTCCAGCGTATACAAAACTACGATCGGCAACACGGCAAAGGAACTCATGTGCTATTCAGATTTTCCTGTACCGAAGCACTTCGCCAACTTCATGCATCATAGCAAAATAATGGAATACTTTCGGCTCTACGCAAAACAGTTGAGTAAAGGTTAATAGAATCAATGAAAACCGAGAATGACTGAAGGTGCATTTCTACTGAACGCGAAGCAGTGCGATGCAACCCGAAGCGAAGGTTAGCAATTTTCGCCAGTGATCGCTTACAACACAGCTCAAAATAGGCTAAACACTCATCATCAATTTAATCTGAGTAAAGTTAAGCAACCGCTCACGAAGTCTGCGACCGGTGGAAAACCTTTCGCAAGTTGTGGATGTTGTCAAATTTTGGTTGCTTTGCGTCGCTTCACATTGCTTCGCATCTAGTGTAAGTGCACATTTAACCTTAAATATTGATTTCAAAGGAATTATTGCTGAGTCGTGCAAAAAAGTGCCTAATTAGTACTATTATAGTATTAGTGCTAAGTAGTACTATAAAAGTAGTTGCTTTAGTATAGTACCTCGCCTGAGCACTTCTATGGGATCTTGCATCGAAAGTGACACAATGCTTCAGCATTTATTTTCCATGAGAAGCATCTGGTGGCCCTATTATGCCATTGTCGCGTTTGCCAAAATAAAAATGCTCAAAAGTTGATTTAGTGGACACGATAGAATAATTTCTGATACAATGAATTTTACTAGTTATGAAATTTTGAAAGCATACTTGGCAACTTAGTTAGTAGCACTACGGAAAAAACGCAATACACATGTACGCAATACACAATAAGCACATACTCAACATCTTCATTCTCCGGGGGCAGTGTTTTCTCATTATGCAGTTTTCACATTAATCAACGCAAAAATCGAAAACTACTGAATACGGTGTTTTCCAGTTTCAATCTTCTGCCTCACATCCGCTTCAACACTGACGTACAACAGTGCAACTTCGCAGAGGATTACGACTTAACAGGGAGATGGTACAAATTTGTTTATCATGTTCATTTAACATGTTTTAGAAAGCTATTTCATGTCGCAATTTCATATTTTATTTTCTGTTTAATTTTTTTCTGTACTTCATCATTAATCCTATGATATTGCTTTTGAGTGATTGTTTTGGACTTGCTTGGCTTCAACAAGTAGCTACGCAGGAAGATAAGTAAAACGACTAAAATTAGGTGCCCAAACAGTACTTTGTTAAAATAGGAACCGAGCTTTAAGCCAAAAGTCGTACCTTTTAAAAATACTTTGGCAAGTGCATGTGCTCAGTTAACGGAGACTTATGATGCAAGGTAGACCACAAGCAAGGATTTTGGGACGATGTCCTGATGTAGTGGCAGGAGGTTATATATGTGTGCTGCGATATTTGTGATTTCACGGAAAAAAATATCAATTTTTTAAAGCAATTAAAAAAAAAACTTCACAGAATTTCAGAGCATTTAAAAGAAAAAATTATGATGATAACATGACTACCACAGCGGCGCTATTTAAATTTTGTGGATAAAAATTAAGTAAAATAGCAATCGAATTGTTCAAGCCACAAATGCAGAAAATCTATTCATCTAATTTTTTAACAAACGGTTTTTCAAACCCAACTACCGGCTCCTGATAATCAGTTGAATATCGTCACTGCTTCAGTCCTTCTGTGCTCAAAAAATGTTGCAAAGCAAATCCGAACTCGGAAATGGATTGGACAAAGAAGTACGCCCCTGAGCGTATGTTTCTTTAAACCCATCCAAACCGACCATCTTTAAGCGAAAAGCTAATCAAGACTTTATTAGCCCAACTGCATTATTTTGTAGGCATACAATGACTCTCGATTTTGACAAAATTGCACCCCCAAGGTCTGCTACTAGGAATCTGGATTCTAAACTTGCTTGATTAACCTTTATTAAGAATGCAGTAATTGAACATGAGATTTGAAAATGGTTTTGTTGTAAGTTTATGAGCATGCATATGTATAGTGTGTATACCTAGAGTAATAGAGTTAAGCTCATTTGCAATATAAACGCTAGCTAACTTAATGCAGGAAAGTAACGACAAAGAATCGCAAAAATGGCGAAACAAGCACGGAAATATTTGACGGGATTCTCGTTTGCATCGGCCATCACGCCTTCCCACATTATCCTGCCGAATCCTTTCCTGGTGAGAACATTTTTTTAGAAAATGGTTATTACGTGGAAAAATATAATTTAAAATGTTTAAACCACGTTTACAATTTGATTGCTATCGTACTCTTTTTTCAGCAAAAAATGTTAAAAATTTTCACCACATTTTTGAAGTTTAGTTAAGCTTACCATGTTTTTCAAAAAATTTAAGAAACTAAATGTTACGTAAGATACTGGTATTACCGGATAAAAACACCATTAAATGGCTGTTCAAAAATTCGCTGGATATAATGCTAGTAAATAGTCCTCAGACATCTGAAATGGGCTACGTGGTCGAAACCACACTTTTCTTGAAAAAGAAAAGTCATTATCATTTAACCTTAGAAAGCCCTGAATTTTTTTCATCAAGAAAGCCTAAAGGGGTCATTAGATCCCTAGCACGTAATATTGCATTTCCTGGGCATTCGCTGTTGAATAATCCTAGTTTATGTTTTTTCTGAAATCAGTTGGCACAAACGAATTCAAACATTATTTAATTAAGACTTTTTTGCATGTCCAGTGTCATGTAAGTCCTGCAACAAAGTTATAATTCAAACGTTGTTTCTTGTTTGTAATATAGGCATAGCAGGTAAGGTCTGTAGGCATAGCAGGTAAAGCAGGCAAGGTAGGCGTAATAGACACAGTAAGCTTATTAGGCAGAGCAAACTGAGTAGGCTTAGTGGGCATAGTAGTAGTAGGCAAAGCGCCAGTGTAACGCGCTTGGGGGGGGACATAAATAATTTTTAAATGGCGCAAAGTAATTTTGCCATCAAAGTCGGGGTTAAAGACCAAAAAATAAAAATAAAAAAACGTCTTAATCGCAAATCCCCTTGTGGCTCTGGGTCAGTTACTTTCGTTTGGGGCACAATTCTCGCCCGAGGGGCTCTTCTTTTGCTTGGGGGGCACGACGGGTCCTTGGGTGTGGAACTCGGTTCTTGCCCTCAAATTCGGGATTGAAGCCCCCCCTCCCAAAAAAAGGTATTCATCGCAAAAATCTTAGGCTACTACACGGCATTTACTCGATTTGACCTGCTTTTTTTGTCCTAGAAAGAAAGTTTACTCACTTTTGGGGAAAACAAGCAATGATTTTGGGGGCACAGCATAGAAATGCCCACCCGTGGCACTGGGCCTGCTATTTTTTTGGGGGCACAATCCTCGCTTGAGAGGCACATACTTGCTTGGGGGACACCAGCAGTGATTTGGGGGGGTCACGACCCCGAAATGCCCCCCCGTGGTGCCGGTCTTGCATAGTAGGCTTAATAACCACAGTAGACATAGTAAGCAAAGTAAGCTTGGTAGGCATGGTGGACGTAGTAGCCTTAGTACATATGGTAAGCAAGTACAGTTACGCATAGTCGACAAGGTATGAATAGCCTAGCATGAGATAATAAAACCCTTACGTTACTCTGCCTATTAGAACAACCGGTGTTTCATTTTGTTTACATTGCTTTTACCATAAAAGAAGCAACGTCTGCTGAACAATTGGCTGCTGGAAATGGTACCAGAAGCTCATCACAAACAGATTGACAAATTTTTGTCTAAATAATGCCACAAAGCAGTGAGCAAAAAATAGCAGTCTTTAGTGCATAGTAATTTAGAATTGATGTGTGATATCGTATTGATAGCACTTTTTGCAAAGTGTTTTGAAAGCCAGCTCAAAAAGCTCCGATGTTATAGAATTCAGAAAACGCTGATTTTTACTGTATTTGTTGCTCACTAGTCTGGAAATAGCTCTCATTATGTTTGTGGCATGTGGTCAACACCAATCTGCAAATAATGCGTCTCATTGGCGTATGTTTTGGAAGCTTTATGCAAACAAGTGGCTGTGGGGTCAACTGACTCCTTTGGACTTTGGCTTATGCAGGCGGGTAGCCAGGAATTTGCAATTGGGGGGGCTGTTTCGGAGGTGTACAACCAAACTGAAACAGTTCACTCTCGGAATTGGAACGGATTTGTGCTCGAAATTAGATGAAGACGAAAAAAAAACTAAAAAAAAATCGTCTTCACTGGGAATTGGATAAGTTCTGTGCCCGAAATTTGGTGAAGACCAAAACAGAAAAAAAAAAAAAGGTCTTCGCCCAGGTTAGGATCGATTTTTTGCGACCGAATTCTCTTACAGTCCAGAGTCAAAGTACTCGCATTCCCATTGACGATAGGGGGGGGGGCTATTTTCCAGAGGTGGAGTCGAGGACACAAGGCTCGAGGCCAAGGCCAAGGACACAAAAAAAATCCGAGGCCAAGGCCAAGGACAGCCTTTCCGAGGACAGACACTCTCGAGGCCAAGGACAGGACTGCTCGAGGCCAAGGCCAAGGACCAAGGACACAAGCGCAAGTGCTCTCCAAAAAAAAAAAAGTCTTCACAAAAATTTTTCAAGCTATCTCCACAAAAAAACGTTTTCCAAAAAATTTTTCAAGCGCTTCACAAAATTTTAACAATTCAAAAAATAGTGCTGTCCTCGAGCCGAGGACAGGCCAATTTTCAAGGACTTGAGGCCTCGAGGCCAAGGCCAAGGACTTGACCTTCGAGGCCAAGGCCAAGAACTTCAAAATGTGTCCTCGAGGACGTCCTCGAGGCCAAGGACGTCCTCGAGGGCTCCACCTCTGCTATTTTCACTTTTAGTCCAAAATTCGGTCTCAAAAAACTTGCGGCGTGCGGCCGTCAATGAAGATTCGTGCGACCGTGTACGGCGTGCACATAGTTTAGGCTATTCTCAAGTAAGTAATCATTATAGGCTCCCAATTTGTCGTTACAATTATACTATGATGTCACAGTCAGAAGTATAGCTAATTGTGATGTCATAACTAATGCCTATAGATGTTAGGAGCCTAGGACCATCGTGGCATGTCACACATTGAAGAAAAATTTGAACGGAAACAACTGCGACACTTTAGCTGAATACGCAACGATTTTAAAATCCCAGACTTTTCGCACACTGCGCCGGCGTTTTGTATGCAGAGACAAACGACAGCTAAAGCCGACGCTAAATGTGTGAATAGAGATCGCTGATTTATAGGCAAGCGATTTCCAAGTCAGTTAAATTAGGTAGTAGTGTTATAAGCAAGGATGGCAGTACGGTACGCCCAGTACTTAAATTGTAAAATTTTCCATGGGGGGGGGGCGCTTTTGCAGCCTTGACCAAACGCATTTGTCATGCGAAAGTACTTCAGTGAAGATTACGTAATTCCGTCGCCGATATTAAATAAACACCAAAAAAAAGCTCTTCGCCGGAAATTGAAGTGTTTTTTTTTTTGCCAAAACTAGGTGAAGACCAAAAAAAAAGGTCTTCGCCAAAAATTGAAGTGGTGTTTCGCCAAAATTAGGTGAAGAATTAGGTCTTTTTCGTCTGATCATCCAGCGCTTAAGTCTCGATGGGGGGACGCGTCCCCCCTACAATTTAAGTATTGGGTACGCCTCAGGTTTTGCTACGTAGTACGGTATGCTTGTACGGTACGCCTTTTTTGTAATGGTTTGGGAACGGTGCGTTGCTACGGTATGCTTCAAAAATTGAACTGAAGTACGGTACGATGGTACGGTACAGTTCAAGGTGCGAGGTACGTAGTACGCAAATTCTAAACGTACCGTACCGCCATCCTTGATGTTTTGGGAAAAAACAAAGCAAAAAGGATCAAATGACCCCTTCGGGTCTTCTCGGGTTAACAAATACATTATTTGCTTGAAATTTGTGAAATTTGGCATCAATCATGTAACCCAATTCAATTCAATTTATTTCTTCACTTGAGTTCAATTTCCAACCACGCCTTATTATCTAATAAAAAATTTCAACACGTACAAATAGAATCAACATTAATGCCAATCACGTAAATAAATGTAGGCTAATTTAACAGAAGTAATTGTTGATGAATGCGCACAAGTTAATAGACAATTCAAAAATTATGTGCAATAGCCAGGGTTACAAAGGGGTTCGAGCACAAACCTTTAACAGTGCAGTATTTTTGTTCAAGTAGCCGTTTACTGAAACTGAGTTGGCCGCAAAAGCAGCCGGGTAAATGCCAAATTCTACGAAAAACCGAGTGTGTAGAACGTAGGCAGCTATGGAATCGATAGGCTCAAGTTCGATTCTGGGAGGTTCTAGTCAAAAACTATAAAAAATTAGTATTCGCAACTTTCCTGCTTGACGTTCAGCATTAGTATTAGTATAAAAATTAGTATTCACAAGTTTCCTGCTTGACGTTCAGCATCCAATAGGACATTGTGAAGTCTCCACCGTGTGCAGTGGACAAGATTGTGGCAGCTTGACTCGAAGACCACAAAAAGGTCTTATTGCTATCTCCTGACCAAATCAACCACAGGTGAATGAAAACGTGACTAAGGCCGAAAAAAACCCGGTTTATTCGGTATCAGCACTGTTAATTATTCATTCAACGAAAAGCAATGTTTAGGATTCAACAAATTCAAAGGGATTGCCATACATAGTCAGGACTATCGGGATCCTCTTAGGTTTGCGCGCAAACGAGTCGTGATTATTGGAATCGGTAACTCTGGTGGGGATCTTGCAGTGGAAATCGGAAGTCAAGCGGAAAAGGTTTGGAATGCATTACAGTTGCTGAAAAGTGACAATCTGCCAACAACAAACTACTGAGACTGCGTAACCTCTCTTATTAATAAGTTTTTTTATAGAGATTTAATTTAGCTTTCTTGCGAAAAGTCATTCTCGAAATTTTTTGCTCGTTTGTTTAAACAACTCACTAGATGTACTGTAGCCTCCTGTATTAATAGTTTCTGGTCAAAATTAAATCCCGAAATATTTTGTTTATTTGTTTAGCAGCTCACTAGATATACTGTGTAGAGCAAAGGTATAGACAGAGCGCAACTTTCTCGACCTCCGCAATTGCAAAAGTTGCGTTGTACATTAAGACATTGCGAAAATTGCATTGCGAACCAATGTTTTTAAACTTTGTTGCGGATTAATTGCGCTGCGCTTCTAATTTTTTTTTTGATTAATATAGTAAGTTTATGTTTTGAACTAAATTCTGTTTCATTTCAATCGTAAAATGGTCAAGTGCCGATTTTCTTACGCAAATTTCTTTCATCTTTACCGTCTAAAATCGCAAAAATGCGGAATTTAGGTTGTGTCTTGTGAATTTGATTGCGAAAGCTAAATTGCGTTTTGACTGGAAATGAAAATCCCGCTTCATAGTGCGGAGTTGCGTTGCGCTTCAACTCAATTAAAAAGTTCGTTGCGAAGTTGCGCTGCACTTCAGAAAATAAAACATTTAAAGTGCGCGTCTTGCACTGCGTTTTCAGTAGATGAAAAAATTTTTGCACTTTGTTGTCCTGCGCTTTTAGGTAAAATGTTATTCGTGCCCATTTCTGATGGTATAGAGCATAATTATAACGCTTTTGGAATAACTCATAACTTTTATTTTAAGTACTACCTAACGGCTTTTGTCTACGTATGAAAATTTACTTAATTTAAAGCATGAATCAAAAGGCCTCTTATTGGAATTGTTTGTTTTTGATTAAACTTATATAGGGCCAAATCCGTTTTTTTCTGCTCCAAAGTTATATCGACCCTTTATGGAGAAACTGCTTTGGTCAATAAATCGTGGTTTGAGCGTAAATCGAAACCTATTTTATGATGTTGAAAATGGCGTTGGCATTTTTTGTTTTTGATAAAACAAAGTTCAACATTTTTATAAAATTTTTGATTTTCTTGCAGGTTTACCTCAGTACACGCCGAGGTGCATGGGTTATGAATAGAGTCGGACCAAATGGAGTCCCACTGGGCTACAATTTCTCACTAAGGTTAGCAGAGGTGGGCAATACCGCGGTACAAAAGTACCGCGTTACTGTGACGCGGTACTTTTGAGTACCGTTATCGGTACCGTCGTACTTTTTCAAAAAAGTAGCGTTTTCGGTACCGTCGTTACTTTTTTAGAACGTTCAATGCGGTACTTGGTACTTTTGTGTGAATGGAATTAGAATCATTCAAAAGGAATTGAAATTACGGCGAAGCTCTTTCAAACCTTGCCCACGTAATAAAGAGTTGTTACTGGATGATTTTAGATGACTGAAAGTTCACCGACGCTGTACTAAGTTGTTTAACAAAGCAAATTAATAAAAGTTAGCTATATTGCGTTATGTCCTTTGCTCTTTTGTTCTGAAAAGCGAAGACTAGCCTGTCCTCTGCCTGAAGTCATTTCGAAGTGATATTCTTGTCCAAAGAACATTTTTTGAAGTATGTAATTTCATAAGGGACTGTCCATAAAAGACATTCGCAAAAAATCACAAAAAAATTACCTCCTCCTCCAGTAGCGTACGCAGGATTTTGAAAAGGGGGGGGGGCCAAAAATTTCAGAAAATTTGGCAAGAACAAAGATCTAAAACAGAAATTGTTCCTCCCAGATCTAGTCCGAATTTTCGCCCAAAATCAGGTGAAGAGCAAAAAAAAAAAGGTCTTCACTCAAATTTAGTCCGAATTTTCGGGTGAAGAGCAAAAATAAAGCCTACAAGAGAAGCAAAGCCTACAGGAAACGCACCGAACATAGCCTTTGCATGATCAAACCTTATGCCCAACTTGCAGAGGGGGGGCCATGCCTCAATTTTGCTTACTTTTCTATGCAATTTTGCAATCCTGGCGACCCAAAGGGGGGGGCCATGGCACAATGGCCCCCCCCTAAATACGCCTCTGTCCTCCTCCATGTCAATAGAGTGTTCTCACTGCGTCAACCCCTGTTTGCGCCGACACAATAGAGAACTTACGAAAAGTAGAAATGGCCATGGTAATTTCATTGCAGAATTATTAGGTCACCAAAAACATGTTTCATACCTGCTATAACTGGTTATTTTCATGACAAAACAAAAAACCTCTAAGAAAAATCTTCGAGTTGATTATTATTTACTGCTAAAATGTAGCCAGAGACAAAGCACCTTACTTCCCCCTACCTGGATCAAATTACTTACAATTAAAATTTAACTCAAAAATGCAACATGTAAAACGTGTTATGGATTTAAAATGCAAGTAAAAGGAGCATTAAACAATTTAATTTTTCAATTGGCTTTCAAATTTCAAAAATCTAGTGCTTTCAAATGGCTCTGAATACTTGCGAAATGTGTTTCAATGCCATTAAAATAGCTTTTTTTTCCAAAAAATTACAAAAAATCGCCCAGCGGCTGGGGGCCCCGCCCCCAGACCCCCATCTGTAATACGTTTGAGTTACACAAAGCTTTCTCAACACGTTTCCAAAGTTAGATATTTGCACTTTTCAACTAGTAGTTTAAGCCCTCTCTCTTTGCAAAATTCTGGTTAAGTGCCAATAGGCAAGGATTTCAGATCTTCCATTCTACGACATCTTTGTCCCACAAAAAGTTCCTCTTTTGAAAATTTTTGATGACGTCATTACATGTGATTTGGGGTTTGGGCCCCCCCCCAATCAAAATTTCTGGCAACGCCTATGAATTGGAGATTACCTGAAACTTTTTTGAAGACTTTTTTTTTTGAGAAAACTTGCGGCTGTGTCCTTAGTCCTTGGCCTCGAGCATTCTTGTCCTTTGCCTCGAGAGGGTCTGTCCTCGGAAGGGCTGTCCTTGGCCTTGGATTTTTTTTTGTGTCCTTGGCCTTGAGCCTTGTGTCCTCGACTTCACCTCTGGATATCACAGTTGCAATGAATACTTTTATAATGTAATACTATTCGTGATCAGGGGTGCCGAAACCCGGGGGGGATATATCCCCCCAATAATTTGACTGTATCGCCCACAATAATTTGAGTATGGTCTACATCTGCATCCCCCAATAATTTGACTCTGGTCTGCATCTGAGCGCAGGTCTCCAGTTGACTTCGGGGAAAAAAAGTCTTTGATATTTGGTGAAGACCTTTTTTTATTTTTTGGTCTTCACCTGAATTCGTGGAAAAAGTGTTCCATTTTTGGTGAAGACCTTTTTTTGGTCTTCACTTAATTTACTTACCTGAACAAAATCGTGATCGAGGTTCATCTCCCCAATGTTGAAAATAGGGCAAAATTGGGGTAAAATTGCAAATTCCCCCCCCCCAATGCTCAACAAAGATCGGCAACCCTGTTCGTGATTCAAGCTTATGTGATGCAATAATCAATACTTCTCACGAAATAGTGTTGAAAATTTTCATCAACACCATTGCAAAACCTCCTGTAAAAAGGTTGAGCGTTAGGTAATGTCGGTCGTATTTTGCGAAAAAGAAAAAATAATATTGACTAAAAATAATAATGGTCAATTTTGTCGTAGGTTTTTCACAAGCTTGTAGCAACTTGCATTTCATGACTGTGCAATGCAGTTGACTGCGTTATGGTCCAAGTCATAACTGTTTAGATCGTTGAAGCTGATGTGCGATATCTTTCCAAGCAGCTGGATTAACTATCTGACTGAGAAGCAACTGAACGAGCGCTTTGACCATGCAGTGTACGGACTCAAGCCACAACACAGAGCTTCCAGCCAGGTTAACGGTTGCATCATTTTGCTGTAGAAAAAATATATTGTTGTTTTAGGGAATACAAAAAAATCTAACGCAATTATTTTTTTGTTCTGAATGCTGTTCTAGTGGCTCTTCTCTTGGTTTCTTTTGCATGACTAGCTTCTTCTCTCATAAGCTACCAGGCCACTCTGGTAGCTTATGAGAGAAGAAGCTAGTCATGCAAAAGTCACGCACGGAGCCATTGCCTTTTTCTCATACATTTGGTTTAAATATGACATTTTGTCATTGCATTGTTGCAAGCTGTGTAGTGTAGTGGTTATCGTGCTTGGCTTCCAACCATCGCACATGGATTCGATTCGCGCTTGGGTTGCGAATGTGTGGAGTGGAAGAATACGGAGTATAGACGCAGTACGCAGGAACGAGAAAGGAAATGCACGGAGCAATCTTTTTTTTGCTTCAAAACCTTGCATTACAGTTAGGGGTGGGGCAGCGATGCCAGCCTGAGGGATAGCAATTACATGGCAGCAGCTTTTTCGCTTACAAAAGCGATGTACTGTTACGCTTGAGTGCGGCTCCCTGCGTAAGTTTTGAACGACTAGCTCCTCGTGCTTATGAGCAAGTAAGCTCTTAACGGATTAAACATTTTTCATGGCGACCTAAAAAAGCCGGCCAGTTCAACAAAAAGCGAGCGCTTCGACTGAAAGCCGACAATAGTGCAGTGTGCGTGTAATCGAGACAGCTGTGCAAGGCATTATTTGCGCAGTTTACGCGATACATTCAGGCTTTGTCGACATTTTAATGCTAAATATTCTAACGTTAAAAGACTAAACACTAAACATTCTACGGTAAACAAAAATATCATGTATTAAATACTGAGAAAAGTGGTTGCATACCCTGCCAATATTTTGGCCACATACGAAACTATACGCTCATTAAGGCTCAGAAAGAAACAGTGCTACAGTATTTCATAATCTACATAGCAGTGTAGTAACTATCTTGTATCAAGCATGCTGATACCGGTATGCAGATAAGTACAATTGCAGATTAGCCAGAAAATAGTTATTCGTTGGAATATCGTAAATTTAACAAAGCTTCAAAATCTTTAAGCCAGCCTCTTTACTACTACGTGGAGTGCAAAACTCGGAGTAATTCTTTAACAATATATTGCACAAAATAGCAAAGTGTTTTTTTGAAACACAGAAGTCGTACCTTACTGCAATTAAACAAAAAAACATATCGACAAAAAATTTTCGACATTCCGCATTTAAAACTTGCTGGAAGAAAATCACGCAAAATATACACCACTGCACAAGAGAGTCTGGTTGAAGTGTGAGTGACCCTCTATTGAGAGCATCAACATATTTCCCAAACTTTTGGTAATAAAACAAGGAGTCATTTTTTTTCACCACACCACCCTTTTTTTGTACATATCCAGCAATGTATATCAAGAATAACAATGTCTCTTCTTTTACACTTGCTTCTAAAGCAAGCAAATTATCGAAGACTTCACATTCTTTGTCGTTCAACAAACAAGAGCACATATCACATCGATGGTCATCATCATGGGAATGCTGTCTTGGGCAGATTTACTTCAAGCTGTAGCAAAAGTTTGGTATGGTGAATGTTGACTTTTTCAAAAACAGCCTAGGCCGTTATAAAGTAAGTTCCTCCTGAACCTTGTCGTAATTTTCGAAACGCTTTTTCCGAAGGATCGGTGAAAAACCATCCGTGCATCACGTATTCATTGCCTCCGGATAGCAAATGCTTTACTAAATCAACTGCACCGCGGCATAGATGCGACAAGAACTCTAAACTATCATGTGTCAATGAGCGAACACGAGGACCTTCTTTCGTCTTCATCCCATCAGCCAGAGTAGCAACGTCCAACAAAAATTCTAATCTAGGGTCATCAGGCATTCTTATTACAGCTCTCAACGGATTATTGTGGGCTTGATCTTCTCGGAGACTACGAGTTTTATAAAGTTTGTGGTCCCTGAAACAACCGTATTGTCAATTACTGGGTGAGTTTCCAGTGCTGCAATCGTGTCATCACAAAACACTTGCAAACATGTTTGAACACTTTGTCGCTCAATAGGCTTTGGTAAGGCTGCAACTTCGGTTAATTTTGATAATTTCACGCTAGAGTTGCTTTCTGCCTGCCACAGAGTTTTTAGATCACTCCATTTTGCCACTTGAGTAATTCCACTGATTGTATATTCCAAGAATTGTGTTTTTCTGTTAGCCAATTATTCCTGATGATCTTTATAACACGCACATAGTCAAATAAAAGATAAATATTAGTTTGCTTGTTGAACCACGGTATGTCATGATCACTTCCACTGTTGGCACTCAAAGATGCAAAGCATTTCTGGCTTGTTCTGCGTCCATCAGATATAATGGAGATTATTTTATTTGTGGCGTCACTTTCAATCGCTTCCACAATTTTGTTTCCTTCATCATATCAAAAATTCGCAGTCAAGTTCTTCATCGGATAACTTTTGTGAATAAATCGTGGGCATCCAAGCAAACTTTACCATAACTGCTAACACTGTTTTTGCGAGTTTGTCTGGAGAGTCAACAGCCTTGCCAAAAATAGTTTCTCCATGGTAAGTCAAAGCAGATTTAATGTATATTTTGTTCCACAGTATGACACATTTTTGTTGACTTGCAGGAAACTTATAAAATATGCTCAACAAAAATTTTGTTTCGTCAACTTTACTAACTTTCAACGTAATTATTGTTAAGGTGCGGATGCAGGAAAGTTGGTTGTATGACGGGGCAGCAACTTGAATCCGTATACGCTGCTAAAGTGCGAAAATTTGCCTAAATTTTGTCTGCAGTTTCATGATACATCAATGTATGAGCTTTGATGAATTCCTCCATCTCGTCTTGATAGCGGTTTCGAATTTCTGAAAGAGTTCGACATGTTTTTCGAGAATTGGTTAACTGAGAGGACAGACAACTGGAAGGAATTCCGGGGAAAAACAGAGGGTGGATTTTTTGGTCTCAGCTTGCCATGGACTTTTACCATCTCTGCATTGTTTGGCAAATATTTTCCAAACACTGCAATATACTTCAGAGACAACCAAGTTGGCTCTCGGAATGAGAGAAATCTATTTTTTCTTTTCTTCCTCATCTTGTGGAAGTTTGTATACAGGTACTCTTTCACTACTCGAAGCATAGTGTCCTTTACAAAGTCCTTTACACTATGCTTCGTAAAGTTCTTTACGAAGCATAGTGTTCTTTACTTACACAACACTCAAGAACCATTTAAGTTTATGCTATAACCTTTTCTCTGCGAAAATAAAGTATCGTTAGCAAAAGAGCTTTAGGAGCTTTTGTACAGTATACTGGAATTACCGTATGCTGCGTGAGGCGCAGCCATGCTATACCAGTATCTATAAAAATTTATATCATAGCTTTGAATAATTTCTAAAAATCTAGTTACTATGTGATGTCGTCATTCTAGCTTGCTCATCCGCAATCCGTACTATAAGTTATGCATTAAAAAATTCAAACTAAGTAAGAAACGTTAAAACTATAAGTAATTGAAACCTTATTTTTGTACCGAGCTTGCAATCCTCAGATCCTGTTGCCTATTACCATCACTGTTGCTATCTAAGCACATTTCAATCATAAAAGCTTCCTTACCTTCTCGTACAGTTACTGTCTGGGTATCGAAATCGCTGAAGTTATTTTACTGCGTGGTCGAACAAACGCAATTAATGGCTTCGCAGATGAAACATCTTAAATACTGTACCTACTGTATATCCGATAATTATACTACAGTTCTGTATATACAGTACTATAAGCACTGTGTTTTACTGTACATCGCTGCTGCTTAACTGTTAAGTTACCTGTACTACATGTAAGTTGTTGCTGTCCCTAGTAATCGTCTCAAATGCGGGCGTTTGCTATTGCAATAACTAAGTCTTGTGACTGACCCAATTAGATTTGTCTCCTGCAGAAAATTTCTATCGGCCTTCAGTCGAAGTGCTCGCTTTTTGTAGGCATGGTGGGTATTTCTAAGTCGCTATGTTATTTTTACGTTCTAGTATAGTACGATCTTGGTTCTACGTTGTATGTATCCAACGTTAATTCCCATTAAAAATATTTGGCTGCTCAATAAGTTGGATGCCCTTCATTTCTGTACCAATCATTTTTATCTCATTTTTCTTTAAATCACGATTTCTGAAATCCTCTTCTTCACATCTTCCTTCATCTCTGTAATGAAGTCGTTTTTTCAACGATCTATTTTTTTCTTTGGTCCACCTCAATTCTTCGCCTTATTAGAATCTCATTGATTCTTCTTCTCAATATCTTTTTAGATTCCTGGCTCACCGGCCAGTAGGTCGAGCCAGTGGTGGCCTTAGGAAAGGGGGGAGGGCCCTGTGCAAATTAAATGGGGGGCCTCTTCTTTACACACCATTTTACCATGATTTATCTGCGCATGCAATTTAGCGCAACGATGCATTTCACAAATAACACGACCAGAAGACCAGTGCTATTGCAGCCCCAATTAAATCAAATGTTTGTTCGTAAGTTCCTCTCATCTAGCTTATCAAGTCAATTAATTGTAGCAACCTAACGTAAACTTTCAGCAATTGCTTTCAGTACGCTAGTGCTCTTACAGAATATGTTTAAGTACTTAACAATAATATTTGAATGCTTTATACTGCTTAGCATATGATATACTGCATAAGTTGGTCAAAAGCCTATTACTGCCAGTTGCTGAAAACAGTTGAAAAAAAAAACAAGTGGAAAAACGACTACCTGAGCTATAGGCGTAGCTAGAAGTTTTGATTGGGAAGGGGCCCAAACCACAAATCACATGCAATGACGTCATTAGAAACTTCGAAAAAGGAATTTTTTGTGGGGGCAAAGATATCGCAGAATGGAAGATCACAAGCCGTGGCCTGATGTTGGCACGTAACTAGGAACTCGTTCAAGAAGAGGGCTTAAACCAATAGTTAATATGCAAAAATGTCCAAATTGGGAGACGTGCTTAAGTAAAGAAGTGTTCTGTAATTCCAACGTATCACAGGCGGGGGTCAGGGGGCGGAGCCCCGAGCCGCTGGTGGTTATGGGGGTCTGGGGGCGATGCACCTAGCCACTGGGCGAATTTTTTGGAAAAGAGCTATTTTAATACCATTGAATCACATTTCGCACGTATTCAGAGCCGTTTTAAAGTACTGGATTTTTAACATTTGAAAGCCAATTACAAAAATTAAGTTGTCCAGTCCTCCATTTGCTTGCAATTTAAGTCCAAAACACGTTTAAAATCTTGCATTTTGGGGTTAAATTTTGTAAGTGATTTGGCCCAGGTAGGGGGAAGCAAAGTTCGTAGCCTCATGCAATATCTTAGCAGTAAATAAAAACCCAGTCGATTATTTTCCTTAGAGATAATTGTTTTGTCATGAAAACAACCAGTTATAGGAGTACATATACGGCCAGGGGGCCTATGCCCTCTCAATTCAAAAATTTGTTCATTGAGCATTCCCTTTACTGTAGCTAATTTTTTCAAAAGTATTTTTGTTGCATAAAAACTGGCGAGGTGGAGTTGAATTGTTATTGAAAATGTACATTAGTTACGCCTACAAACCATGTTATTGCCCGGGCAGATTTACATTGAGTTGGGCCCCTGGCACTTTAAGATTTTCGCTATATTTTCCTGCCAAATACTGGTAAAGACCAAAAAAAGTATTATCTGAGGCATGGCCCCTGGCACTGTGTCATATGTTAAATCCGTTCCTGGTTAATCGTTATTGCATTACGTTCATAAAAAGGTTAGATGAGGGCCACAGTTAGTAACTTTTAGGATAAAAACGCTTAATTTCACTCGGGTTTTACGTTTAAATTGGTTGGCAAACATTAAATTGAAGGGGTCCGGGCCCCCTGAATTAATATTATTGTTGGGGGCCATATAAATATTCTTGTAGGAGGCCCATGTAAATTGGTTGGCAAAAATTAGATTAAGGGGGTCCGGGCCTCCTGGATCAATGTTATTGTTGGGGGCCCATTTAAATTGTGGGCCGTTTAATTATTTTTGTAGGGGGCCCATTTAAATTAATTGGTACAAACTAAATTGAGGGGGCCCTGACCCCCTGGATAAATACAATTGTTAATTACTGCTTTAAGAGTGTACTGTTGTACGCAAAGATGCTAAAAGAAACTGAAACTGAAGACACAATAGGTTTTTTTGTGACATTTTTATCATTGGTAGCATTTCAATTGAGGAGGGCGGCTCCCTGGCTACGCTTGTAACCCGAGTAGCCTTAACAGTAGCAAGCAAAAAAAAAAGTAGTAAGTTGACTTTACCAGTAAATTTTTATTATTTGGTTGCTAAATCTGACTTAAAAGTTGAAACTAATATTGTCTTGGAAAGGGGGATATGTGTAATAACACTTGAAACAAGTGCATCTTAAGTGACGGGGTACATATGTAATGACACTTAAAACAAGTGCATAAACTTTTCGTCATAATTTGCAATAAATTTTCACAATCAAATTTTTCTGCGTGCGATAGGTCAAATGGGGGGCCCCCAGAAGTGGGGGGCCCCTGTGCATTTTCACACTTTGCACATTCCTAAGGCCACCACTGCTGCAACATTTCTTCGAAAGGGGCTGTGTAGCCCGGGCGCAAGGACGTGGAGATGCTGGGCCTAGCAAACTCGTTAAACGTTTCGGTGTAATACAGCAAGTACAATAAAAGATTTGGTTTAGATTCCTGACCCACACTGCAGCGCACGTTTTAGTAATCATCTGGAGCGTTGCAATTCTTTGAATTTGTGCATTGTAACAAACTTAAAAAGTCTGAGTCTATAGCGTGTTGGTCAACTTCTTTTCAACAGCAATACAGAGTTGTTAGTCGGGCCGGGCTTTTCGGGTCAGGTTCGGGCCGGTTCGGGCCTAAAGTTGACAAAAATTTGGGCTTATTTCGAGCCTGTGAGACGTGCTTTTTGTCTTAGGTGCACAAAAGTATAATCAAACTAACTAGGCAACATTGCTAAATTTTTCATACCGTTTTTAACTTTCGTTCTTTTTCTGGCATGATTTGGGCTTCAAATTAGTTTTCGGGTTCGGGCCGGGTTCAGGCTGAACTAGTCGGCCGGCCCATTTACAACTCTGCGGCAATAAGCATCGTAAACTTCAAAAACTTTTCACAAATTTTAAAGTGACTTCCGGAAACCCATACACGAATAAAAGACATGAGTTTTTCAGCATCCTTTAATAAACGACTTGCTTGCAAACTCAATTGTGAGCGGTATGGTGATGGTGAAGGGAAACGTGAAAGAATTCACTGAGAATGGAGTTATATTCGATGATGGAACGTCTGAAGAAGTAGACGCCGTCATATTTGCCACCGGATATAGACTCCACTTTCCGTTTCTTGACGACTCCGTGATTAAGGTAAAACGAATTTTTCGTGAGTACATGCTTACATTTGTGATTTTCCGGTCGCCGTTAATGGGTCAAAAATACAAGTCTGTTTAGGTGAAGAACAACGAGAGCCGCTTATTTCGTCATGTGTGGCCGCCTCACCTCCAGCATGCAAGCCTGGCAGTGATTGGCTGCATCCAGCCCATTATTGCCATTAACCCCTCCTCCGAAATGCAGTGCCGATGGGCCGTCAGAGTCATCAAAGGTACTGCCTTCTTTTCCAGAGGTGGAGTCGAGGACACAAGGCTTGAGGCCAACGCCAAGGCTGAGGACACAAAAAAATTCCGAGGCCAAGGTCAAGAACAGACCATCTTGAGGCCAAGGACCAAGGACACAGACCCAAGTGTTCTCCAAAAAAAAAAAGTTCCTAAAAATTTTTTTTCAGGCGATCTCAAAAAAAAGGTCTTCAAAATTTTTTTCAGGCGAAAAAGGTCTTCAAAAAATTTTTTTCAGGCGATTTCTACTTGAGGAAACCAAAAAAAGTCTTTGCAGATTTCCGCAAGGTTTCTGGCGTTTTCCAACAAAATTTCAACGGTTCAAGAAATAGTGCTGTTCTCGAGCCGAGGACAGGGCAATTTTTGAGGACTTGAGGCTTCGAGGCCAAGGCCAAGGACTTGAAAATGTGTCTTCACGAAAAACAGAGGACTCCACCTCTATTCTTTTCATAGTCACTTCATACCACTAACAATTTTTTAAATCTTATCCATCTTCAACTAACAGCCGGCAAAATGAAGCAAATTACTGCTCAAGCTATAGAGTATATTCCAGGCCCGGCGCCACGGGGGGGCATTTCGGGGCCGTGCCCCCCCAAAATCACTGTTTGTGCCCCCAAAGCGAGAAGTGTGCCCCCAAGCGAGAATTGTGTCCCAAAAGAAAATAACAGGTCCGGTGCCACTGGAGTGCATTTTAGAGCCTATGCCCCCAAAATACTGCTTGTGCCCCCCCTTCCCCAAGCGTGAGTGAAGTTTTTTTCCAGGACGAAAAACACAAGTGTACGCCAAGACTAAGCCTAAGATTTCGCGCCAATGATTTTTTTTTTGGTCTTCATCCCTGAATTTTGTTGGCTAGAAGCGAGATCAGCGCCCCAACACGTAACAAACGTGCCCTTCTCCGAGCGAGACTTGTGCTGAAAAAAGGTAAACGGCAGGGATGAAGACCCTTTTTTCTGGTCTTCCCTCCCGAAGATGAGGGTAAAATTGATCTGGGCCCTCCATCAAATATTTTTCTCCCCCCCCTTCACTCACTCTTACTCAGGCGCCGAGGCCTGGTATATTCTTTACTTGAAAAACTGAAAACCTGAATTACAATATGTCAGCAGCTGGAAAATTAAACTGCGCTCAATGGTTCAAAATGTATTGAGAATTTAGCGAATACAATTCGTGTGATGCAGGCAATAACTGTGTATCATTTTAATGGTGAAAGCGTTTAATGTTTAAATCTAAACAGAATCCACTGTTAGCCTCGCTCAGTAGCAATGAAGGGCTGGCTGATAATTTTGGTTGCTCCTACAAAACTTTGTATGCGGCCTATGCTTCTTATTTCAAACAGCAGTCCTCTACAGTAAAAAGATTCTGCTGGTGATCAGGAACGTCAAATTTTACAATTACGGGTGTATATTGATAAGGGGACGCCGCTCTTCCACAACGCTTTGAAATGGAACGAATCATCGACAAAGACTTGGATATTCTGCACAAGCAGTACTACAAATCAAATCGACACGCTATGCAGGTCAGGGCCCACATGACAGAACGTGTTAGCGAGCTCATAAAGGCTATTATTCTCGCTCGTTGAAAGGCGCAAACGAACAAAACAACTTTGTAGACGAACTGCCATTTTCTAACCATCTCGCCAAACATTCGTTGAAACTGCTTTGCTTGCTCGCTCGAATTTTTTTGCAAGATGTTTGTAACTTGCGTTAAATATCTCATTCTGATGTCAGATGCATTTCTACTTCGAAATAATGCATTGAAGCATGATATACGTACTGCAATTGTTATGGAAAAAGATACTATGAGCCTTGCGTTTTTATTCTAACTTGCAAATTCCTCGACTTATAATAATAAGTTTAATGAACGACAGAATTTGATTATATTGTTGGATTAATGTTAAAAAAGAACAACTTTTTCCTTACTACAATTTTTTTAAGTGATTTAAAGCACCCTTGAGGTTGTTGGTGGGTAAACTTATATGTTGACAGTAACTTTAGGTTTCAAACTTTTTTATAAGTGAATAAGTCGAAGTTCACTCTCCTTAGAACCGGTAATTCTTGAGTTGAAACTAGCTATTTTTAATTTTGCTGCCGATTTTCAGCCTCATTTGTTCTTGATTTTTCAAAAATTTTGAGAGCATCGCTGTCAATTTTAGCGGCCATGTTTGTAACACGGTTTAATTCCTGTTGCTCTGTCAGCTTAAGTGAAGGCTTTTTTCTGCTTTTGCACCATCGTAATATTGCAAAAGAGAAAAGCTTTTTTCAAGTTGAACATCTGCCAAAAATTATTCTCAATTGCTTGCCCAAGAGCAACAGCACTCTGTAATTTTATAATAATTGCAATTTTGCTTGCAAACGCAAGAAAATCACTAAAAATTTCGTCGTTTTGAATATGTACAAAATTTAGTTTCTTTCATTGATTTGAATTTTATTTTGCTGCCGAAGTTGATATCAGGGGTGCCGATCTTTGTTGAGCATTGGGGGGATAATTTGCAATTTTACCCCAATTTTGCCCTATTTTCAGCATTGGGGGGGATGAACCTCGACCACGATTTTTTTCAGGTGAGCAAATTAAGTGAAGACCAAAAACAAAAAAAGTTCTTCACCAACAATGGAACACTTTTTTCCCCAAATTGAACTCAAGTAGAGGCCTGCGCTCAGATGCACACTAGAGTCAAATTATTGGGGGGGAAGCAGATGTAGACCATACTCAAATTATTGGGGGGATACAGTCAAATTATTGGGGATATATCCCCCCATCCCCCCAGTAGCGTAGCCAGAGGGGGGGGCTATAGCCCCCCATCGGCATGTCGACCAAAATGCAGAACGGGAAAAACATTACGTTTTTAGCACTTTTGAGACTGTTTTATGCACTTGGGTGGACTCAATAGTGATTTAAAACATCTTTTGAAGCATATATTCAGGGGGGAGAGCTAATTTGTCAAAAATAAAACTAACAAATAAATGAAAACTTTGAAAAATGATAAGAAATAAGCAATCAAATTTGATCGCAAGTGTAAAAATGCTAAACATAGGTGTCATTAGCAAATGTACTATAAACTAAGGAATAGGGGGAGGGGGCAGTGGCAGATCCAGAAAATTTTGGTGGGGGGGATGATAAAAATTTTAAGCACAAAATCTCAAAAATTCGGATGTGTTGTAACCAGGCGCATAGCCAGAAATTCGCAATGGAGGGGCTGTTTTAGGGGTCTGGGGGCGGAGCTCCCAGCGCTCAAAAATTTTGCATTTTTTTGCAAAAAAATTTAGTTTCAGAGCTAGTTTGATAAAATAATGCTTTTAAAATGCGGCATAGAAATTGGCAGTGCAAGCATGATTCAACTGGTTGCATAAATGGCCTATGTGAGAGGTGGTTAATGGTAAAACTTTAGTTCTTTTGTTTGGATGCTGGTAAATCATAAGCATAAAATCTTATAGTTCAATAAAACTCACACGGAGTAATTTGTTTCATCTATATTTTATAGAGAAAAATAATTGGAGAGGGGCTAATGGAAAGAGAATATTATTGAGACAACTGATTGGTAATTAACCAATACTGAATAGCCTCTACATCCCATTTCTGAGTTTAGGCCTATAACATATTTGCTGATGAAACCCGTGTTCAAGTTCTTTACACAAGCGATCAAATTTTAAGGCTTATTTTTGGTCGTTTAAAAAAATTTTTTTTTTGATTTGTGAGTTTTATTTTTGACAAATTAGCCCCTCTTAAGCATATGTTTCAAAAAATGCTTTAAATCACTTTTTGGTCTATTTCAGTGCGAAAAACAGCCTCAGAAGTGCTAAAAACGCGATATTTTTTATTTTGGTTGACAGGCCAATGGAGGGAATGTAGCCCCCCCCCCAGCCCCCCTGGCTACACTACTGCTTAGGATTAATGTTCTTGACCTCGCTAAATGCTCACCTTTTATATGCCTAATATGTCACTTAAGAAATGATTTGCATCGTGTAGGTTTTATCGCTGAAAAGTGCAAGTTGTAAATTTTGCTGATTCGGCGCTTTCAAATCAATCGGATCCGTAAAAGACTAATTTCTGTTTTGTAAAAACTTGGCTGTAAAAATTACATTTTTCTGTCCCTCCCTTCACAGGGCTTTAGAAATTATATCACAGTCACACGGCCAATCGAAAATTCACTGATTGCTTTTTTTCAAATAAGTTTAATATCCATATGTACGTTATGTTTACGCTAATGGGGGATGTATCCCCCCCATTACTCCGCCACTGGTAGTGCTCCTATGCCTTTATCGCTGAAAAGTGCAAGTTGTGAGTTTTGCTGATTTGGCGCCTTCAAATCAATCGGACCTGTAAAAGAATATAATTTCTGTTTTGTAAAAACTTCGCTGCACAAATACTATTTTCTTGCACCCCCCCTCTCCTTGGCTTTTGAAATTATATCACAGTCACACGGACTAACGACTATTCACTGATTGCTTTTTTTAAATAAGTTAAGTATTATTAATATGCACGTCGCGTTTAGGCTGGTGTGGGGCATGCATCCCCCCTAAATCCGCCACTGGAGGGGGGCTATTCAGTATTAGTTAATTACCAATCATTTCTCTCAAATTTCTTTTCATTAGCCCCCCCCCCAATTATTTTTCTGAATAAACTGTAGACGAAATAGATTACTCCGTGTGAGTTTTATTGAACTATTCGATTTTATAATTTACCAGCATCTAAACAAGAGAACAAACATTTTACCATTAGCCACCTCCCAAATAGCCCATTTATGCCACCAGTTTAATCTTGTTTGCACTGCCAATTTCTAAGCCACGTTTTAAAAGCATTATTTTGTAATCAAAACAGCCCTAAAATGAAGTTATTTTTGCAAAAAAATGCAAAATTTTCAAGCGCTGGGGGCTTCACCCCCAGCCCCCAAAACAGCCCCCCCCCATTGTGAATTTCTGGCTACGCACGTGCATCTCCCCGGGTTTCGGCACCCCTGGTTGACATTGTTTTATTTGTTCTTAAATTTTGAGCAAAAATGAGCCTCGTGTTCTTAGAAAATTGTTCTTTTAAAAAGAGTGTTGCAGCTATTTTTGTCAACTGGCGCTACTCAATATTTCTTAATCAGTCGAAACAGCAAATGGTTCCCAATGGACTTTGCTTTTCTTCGTAGCGGTCAAATAGCAAACATGGCGACGATTTTAATTAATTTTCAGCTAAATTCGCTTTAGTTAGCAGTTTTCAACATTTTGCCGTTAAATTTCTTTACCAAAATAGATTTCTCGCGCGCTTAAAGGGTGTTTCAAAATCTTCGTAAAGTTGGCGAGGAAAATGTGACGTTTTTTTCTCGAGTTATATCTCGCAATCGATCCAAGCAACTTAGCAAGCGAAAATGACGTTACCCAGCTCTCAGAGCTTCAGATGCACGTGCAAAATAAACTCTTGCTTTTAACTAGTATTTGGTTCGGTAGCGCCTGTTAAAAACTTCTCGTTATTAATGTGAACGAGGAAATTTCTGTCATGTGGGCCCAGATGCTTTATTATTGGTTTACTACCTAGATTTTGTACTATCAGCTGAATTGAAATTAAAGCGACAATACGCCAATTGGAAATAAGAAATTGCAATTACTTTTCGCGCGTTAAGTTAGTTAACTGCTGAAAAATGTCGTACACGCTCAGTGGCGTACGCAGGATTTTCGAAAGGGGGATGGGGCAGGAAATTTGAGAATAATGAAAACCAAAAAAAAGGTCTTCACTCAGACTCAGCCCGTTTTTCTGCCCAGATTTAGGTGAAAACCATTAAAAACAAAAGGTCTTCACCCAGATTCAGCCCGTTTTTCTGGCCAGATTTTCTGCCCAAATTCCAAAGGGGGGGGCATGACGCAATTTTGCGCACTCTTCTTGGGTATTTATGCATTACTAGCATCCCAAAGGGAGGGCATTGCACAATGCCCCCCCCCTTAAATACACCCCTGCACGCGCACGTCTATTTACGTTTATCAGTAAGATACCCCGTGTAGTAAATCACCTCGTTTGTCGTTAAAAAGCCTGGCTTGGCCTGCTCCTTAGCTAAAAACAAAATTTGAAATCATTGGAGTAACTGCATGTAGATACTTTATTATTTATAAATCGTTGTTTTAAGCTTTGATGCTGCCCTGGAAAGTCACGATGTTATTCTAGGTGGATTACATAACTTACATGGATGCGCTGGCTGATGCTATCGGTGTTAAACCAGATCTCGTGAAAATTTTCAAAAAAGACTTCAAATTAGGATGGAAGGCAAGTAAAAAATATGCTTGGCAATTCATAAAATGATATTGGATTTAAAGCTAGAATCAACAGCAATGAATTGAAAGGCTTTTGAACCAGGCGCCAGTGATTGCTTCACCAAACATGGTGCCAAGTGATCCGGTCTCAAATTTTGTTTACCTTTTCAATTTTTAGCGATGCATCATTCACAAATGCCAGTTTTTTTTACAGTAGTTTAGAGATTAATCACCAAATGGTGATGCATCGGTGTAAAACAAAGTCACATTTATTTATATAAATGGCTGCGGCATGCTTAAAAATTATTTCGATTTTTTTCTCAACTATTAATTTATGATCAAAATAAAATTTGGATCAACTTTCTTCACATGCTTAGCCTCTTTTCGTCATTGTCACTATGCGACCCAAAGCACTTAAAGTTTTTTTGGCTAATTTGCCTTAGAGTTGGAGACCGCAGCCTTATTTTATTAATCCATGTTGCAGTAAAGTTTGACACTGTAGTAATCACACATGCTGAAATTTCAACCGAATTAATATTACTTTTTTTGAAGTGTTTCTATATGTTTTAGATGTTTTTCGGTCCCTGCACTCCTTGTCAATACCGCTTGGAAGGGCCTGGTAGCTGGCCCAAAGCTCGGGAAACAATTATGACACAAGATGAGAGAATATTGTTTCCACTATCCACAAGAAAAGTGAATAAGACCGAAGGCTACACCTGGAGCTTCTTTGCCTTTGTTGCTGTTATTTTTTCGATTTTAGCTTATGTGGTGTGGTAAACTACAGTATTTGATACTGCTACTAATAGTATTGTACCATAGCAGCCCCAACCAACATTAATTTTGTCCGAGCAGAGTTTCCATAAAATCTTTGGAATAAAGTAATTTATGAAAGCTAAGGAATGTGCTGCGTCAGATAAGTAAACTATATCTTAGCAACTTCAAAACATCACTGAAACAGATGTTTTGCTCGCTACAAAACTAACGAAAATTGATCAAAACTCACCATAGATTTGTTTTACTCTATCGCTGTTGGGTTTATTTTGAACAATATAAAAACAGTGGAAGTCCACCGAAGCGTACGAGTCAAATTACACGATCACACAAAAAACACGTAGCAGTAAGCAAGCTTGGCAGTACGGTACGGTACGCCTCGATGTTTGCTAAAATTACTGAACGCCCTTTTAATGAAGGTACAGGTACGGTACTTTGGTACGCTATTTAAATGTGCGTACTAAACATACTAACGTACTGAACCATGGCCCACATGACCGAACGTGTTAGCGAGCTTGCAAAGGCTATTCTCGCTTGCTAAAAGGCACTAACTAACGAAAATCTTCGTTGACAAACTGCCATTTCCGAACCGTCTCGCCCATCATGTGCTAAAAATGCTCGCTTGAATTTCTTTGCGAGATGTTTGTAACCTGCTTTAGTACTTAAACGAGGACTAAAGGCAAAATCAATTGGGGTATCTAAAGTTAGGCTAATCGCATAATACTAGATAAGCATTGACTCCATCCTTATTGACTAATTCGCTCTAGAGATATTCTTTTTTAAACACGACGTCGATGCCTCTAATGTTATAAATTTTAATAATTTTTTTTTGGCAACCCTGTTGTTGATAAGCATTAGCTCCTTTTCGGTTCTAACCTAAAATAAAGATTAAGCTACTGCATTGGGTTGCTTCGCTGTGCCCTAATCACTTCGATCTTGTCAGCCGAATAGATCTGAGATGGAAAAAAGAGTAGACTGTACGATCACCTAGCTAACAAACGTCTAAGAACAAGCGAAAGTACGGCTAGCAAAGTTATTAGAGTAGGCGAGTCGAGTTCCTATAGTAGACTAGTAGGCCATTGTTTTCATTTACTGTAGATGGAAAAGTTTATTCTAGGGTTACAAAATACTGCAAGCAAATACAATAAGCCTAGTCGAGTACTGATAGTCTTATTATCAGGTATGAGTTTGTACTGTGTAGCCTATTAATAAAAACCTCATTAACCTTACTAGACTAGGCTAGGATTTGAAATATATCTTCAAGCTGGATTATGTACCAGAGGTGGAGTTCTTGAGGACGTCCTTGACCTCGAAGATACATTTTGAAGTCCTTGGCCTCGAAGTCTCAAGTCCTCGAAAATTGGCCTGTCCTCGGCTCGAGGGCAGCACTAATTTTTGAATTGTTAAATTTTTGTGGGGCCCCCGAAAAAATTTTTGGAAGAAGTTTTTTTCTGGAGATCGCCTGAAAAAAAATTTTGAAGACCTTTTTTTTTTGGAGAGCACTTGCGCTTGTGTCCTTGACCTTGGCCTCGGATTTTTTTTGTGTCCTTGGCTTTGGCCTTGGCCTCGAGCCTTGTGTCCTCGACTCCACCTCTGTCATATACACTTCCCCGAAAAACACCTTCCAGAAATTACATTTCCTCGAAAAACACTTGGCCGAAACTATATTAACCGAATGTACATTTCCCTGAACGTGCACTTGCCAGAAATTACATTTTCCGGAACATGCACTTGCCAGAAATTACATTTCCCAGAAGGCTCATTTGGCAGAAGATACACTTGCCAGAATTTACATTTTCCCGAAAACTTATTTTCCAGAATTTACATTTGGCCGAAATTACGTTTCCCCGAAAACTTATTTTCCAGAAATTATACACATCAGCCCGAAATTTCATTATTGATAGAATTTACATCACGAAAGTATATAATTATAATTGTACATTTTCAAAAATTAATAAGTAACGGCTTACGCGGAGAACAAAAGGAGCATAGGAGGGCATTCTCTCTCGTCTTGTAACTAATTTTGACGAACAACGTTACGTTTAAATAATTTTTGGTTTTTGACAAAATTAAGTGCCATTTTCAGAACTATTCTTTCAAAGTTTGTAAGGATTGTTTTATGTTTTCAGATTATTGGTAATATTACGGTATTTCGATAGTATTTGAAATTCATAAAAGTATCAGCAACACAAACGCTGTGTATTTGAAGTATCTTAATCAGACGCGTAGCCAGAAATCTCTGCATTAGGGGTTGTTTTGCAGGTCTGATCGCGGAGCCCCAAGCCGCCGGAGGCCATTGGAGGTCTGAGGGCAGAGCGCACCAGCCTCTGGAAAAGTTTGTGTTTTTTCCAAAAATGACTTAATTATAAGCCTATTTTGATAAAAATCACTGTTTCTAAAACATGGCATAGAAAATAACAGTGTATAAACTTGATTAAACTAGTTGCAGAAATCGGCTATGTGTGTGGTAGCTATAAATCAATGTTTCCCAAAAAGGCGCCAGCGCCCCCCTGGGAGCGTTCGCAACTCGCAAAGGGTCGCTGGCTACTAAATGGGCGATTGGTGGGCGCTGAGAATAAATTGGGCAGAAACAAGAACAGTGTCAAAGTAAACATTGGCGCTGTTTGTTCACAACACTTTAGGATAGTCTTATGCTTTGGTTTACTTAAGCTTAATTTACTATCCTGTTTGCCATTGCATTGTGCGAAAATTTTCGATTAATCTTAAAATTACTAAACATATATCTATCTGTTTTACAATTCCTATTGTTACCTTATAGACTAATTGGCAACAGTATTGTGACATTATAATCTTATATTTTTCTCGCAACTCGCAAAGGGTATTTGAATTTATTGAGAACAGACTGCTGAAAAAATGCACTGGGTTTTATAGGACTTAAAAAATACTGCAGCTGCTGCTTGTGAGCAAAAATCGAGAGCGAAATTTAAATTAGCTTTGGCTTTCATTCGTTTGGATATTAAGCAAACGACTATATTAACTGGAGCCATATGAAACAAAATGCGACATATTTAACTTAATTTTCGAATAAATATTAAACTGCTAAATACTGAGTTTGGCCAAACGAAATTGCAGGCAATACAGTTCAAGTTATCTCCTGTATGGATTTATTCCAGCCCCAAATTCTGAATCACACCCGATGTGTTTGCTATGCAGTAAAGCGTTTTCTAAGGAAGCGATGAAACCGTCCGGACTTTTGGAGCATTTATTGAAAATTCATCCACATGTTGTAGGCAAAACTGCAACATTTTTTCAATCACTCTGGAACAATTTCAACAAACGAAAAACTGTTGGCCCGATGTTTTTCAAATTATCCCAGAAGAGTGACGATGGATTACTAGCGTCGAACAATTTGTCTTTCGTTTCCAATTTTTTTCATTGCATTTCTCAGCTCATACTTAGTAGAGCGTGCGTTTAGTGCCGTCACAGCGCTTCTTCATAACAGAAAAAACCAGGGTGTCGAACCGTTTCAAACAACGGTTCGGGTTCAGGTTTAGCTCCTGCTCAAAATATTTTAGCGGTTCAGGTTTGGTTCGGGTTCACTTGAGCACCACTTTCGAGGTTCAGGTTCACTCAAGCAAAATATTACTGGTTCAGGTTCGGTTCGAGTTCATTGACTTAAATTTTAACTGTCGTTACTCGTTTCGTCCAGAAAAAAAAAGGAGAAATTGCTGATCCTGTTGATGATCACCACTGCTCTTATTGTGCGTGTACCAGAGCCAGCGGCATCCGGATATGGAAAAATATATTCTTACTTTTGTTAAGGGTTCAGGTTCGGTTTGGGTTCACTTGAGCAAAATTTTGAGGGTTCAGGTTTGGTTCAGGTTCACTGAAGTAAAATTTTGCTGGTTCAGGTTCACCAAAATGAAACGGTTCATTCTAGAGATGGCGCGGATAACAAAAAATGCATCCACATGCTGCCCTGCGTCCGCAAACCTTGTCCGCATGCTGCACCGCACCGCATGCAAACACATTTTAGTTCACGCCGCACCGCACCGCAAATTATCTACACTTTTAAATATCCACCAACATCACAAAAAATTAGCTCTCTAGCTTATGACATACAAAAAAATTGATTTTTGGGGTATCATTTTGGACAGTTTTCAGAGGGGTGGCCCTCTCAAACCATGTCAAACTATTTTTTCTTAAACATCTGCTGATAAAAAGAAAAAACTAATACCGGTTGAGCCAATAAAAAAAAACCGGTTGAGCCAATCAAAATTTGATTTTTGGGGTCCTTTTGGGGGACCTTGGAGGGTGATGGTACCCCCAAAGTATGTCAAAACATTTGTCGCATAAAGATCTACTGATATAAAAAAAAAACTATCACCCTAGCTTGAGCAATCAAAAAAATTAATTTTAGGGGCCCTATATTGGGGGGGTTCTGGAGGAGTGGCCCCAAAAAATTTCGGGAGACAAAATTGCGTTTGCAGCTAAACAACTTTACACAAAAATTAGATTTCGTTGTGGTGTGGTTTAGGAAAAGAAGAGCGCACAAGATTTAGAAAGCAAAAACAAAAAAGAAAAAAAACTCATCGTGGCAAAAAGTGGGTTAGTAGGGAAAAAACGGAATCTTAAGACGTATAATAACCAGAGGTGGAGTCCTCGAGGACGTCCTTGGCCTCGAGGACACATTGTGAAGTTCTTGGCCTTAGCCTCGAGGCCTCAAGTCCTCGAAAATTGGCCTGTCCTCGGCTCGAGGACAGCTCTATTTTTTGAATTGTTAAAATTTTGTGGAGCGGTTGAAAAATTTTTTGGAAAACATTTTTTTGTGGAGATCGCTTGAAAAATTTTTGTGAAGACTTTTTTTTTTTTGAGATCGCCTGAAAAAGTTTTGTGAAGACCTTTTTTTTTTTTTGGAGAGCACTTGCGCTTGTGTCCTTGGTCCTTGGCCTTGTCCTCGAGCATTCCTGTCCTTGGCCTCGAGAGTGTCTGTCCTCGGAAAGGCTGTCCTTCCTTGGCCTCGGATTTTTTTGTGTCCTTGGCCTTGGCCTCGAGCCTTGTGTCCTCGACTCCACCTCTGATAATAAACCTGTGAAATAATTTTTGCCATATTTAAGCCATTTTTCAATAAGACTGCATGTTACACCAAACTTTCGAGGTGATTTTTGGGTCCAAAAACCTAAGTCACGTGACTCATTGCCTCAAAATTTGGCACAAACATTTAACTTATTAATCTCAAACTGCTGCTAAAATTTCATACAGCCAAATCAAATCGTTCTTGAGTTATAAGTGTAAGTCAGAAACCTCGCACTTGTTAACTTGAAAAAATGACCGAGTAAAAACAAAGGAACACATGACGCGAGGTCAGTCATTCTAATTATACTGGTTTTATCTGCACTGTGTGTGTTTTCTAGCAGTTTTTCTGAGCCGTGTGTCGGCATTAAAAAACTATCTACCGCAGAGATGGAAGTCGGGTCGGGTTTTTCGGGTCTGGCCGGGTTTTGGGCCTAGCTTTCCGAAGAGAAATTTGGCTCAGTCGGGCTCAATCGAGGGCACACTCAATCGAGAATTCTGCTAACAATTGATTGATTTATTTGTGTGTTTTTGTTTCATTTCTTAATGAACTTAATGAACTACTTAATGAACAGGAAAAACTACTGTTGGGCCGAATCGGGCTTCCTTACGAGGCCTCGGTTTCGGGTCAGGTTCGGGCTTACTTCTTCGGGTTCGGGCTGTACCAAACCAACCCGATTCCATCTCTAATCTACCGTACCTGTCTATCTGATGATTCATGAAACTACTGTACTAATCCTGAACCAAAAGCCCAAATACTGGTATATCACGTTCTCTACATGCTGTCACAAGCTACTACACTCATATTTAACAGTCTAACTTGATAAGAACAACTTTGCTGCCTTTATATGGGTATTATATAAGCCTGTATATAGGGATTCAATATTGGGTAAAATACCGGTAGCTTACTTATCTGTGAGCCTGGAACCTTCTAATCATTCGCTACTACCACGTAGCCTATTCTGTCATTGCAACTTTGTGTAGCTTAATCTTCTTTCTCTACCAGTACCACATACCACACAGGCTACAGACATCTACGGTATGACTAAAAGCCTAATGCTTTATTATGCCATGACCTGTGGACGAATACTATAGGCTACATTGAACTAACTCCGTCTCTCTGAAATGCAAGTGTTGTACCAATACCAAAGGTCTACTGCATACACGGTGGGTATGTGGCTAGGCTAATGTGCCTCTGCTCTGATGCTTGTTTGCCACAAACCTGCTTCATCTACATTTTTTTGTCTGTCTTTGTTCCAACTTCTCACCAAACGTCCCAAACTTTTCCAGTGTAGCCTACCAAAACCAAAATCTTTTTCTTGGTGTCAAGAAATATGTTCAGCCAATCGAAACTAAGTTTGTTGTAGCCAAAATAGCCTATTTTAGGATGCTCCGAATTCTGAAAAAATAAACTTGAACCGAAGGCACGTTTGACTGTTTTAGTAGCCTAAACGTATGCATTGTTACAACATGATATTGTTATTGTCTTCAATTCATATTATAGTTGCATCATGACTAACCATTGTTGGACATAACAAAATAATTCACTACCAATAATCGTAAAAAAATGTAAAAAATTAGAGCACGCGGCGCTGCGCTGACGCTGTGACGTCATACAGATTTTGGTTGCCACGCTGCGCGGCGCGGTGCACCAACAACTGCGCGCAGCCGCGTACGCTGCGCTGTTGCCATCTCTAGTTCATTCGAGTTTACGGTTCGGGTTCAGGTTCGGTTCGACACCCTGGAAAAAACCACCTCGACAGAGTGAGACGTGGAGATTTACAACTCTTTCTGGCTAAATTGGAACCGGATATCGAGAAGCTGATGAAATTGCATCAAGCTCATCCTTCTCACTAGAGTTAAATAAACATTAAGTTGTGATTGTCGGTAACGGAAAATAAATTCGTTTTTACTTTTTTTGTCAAGGGGGCGTTTGATAGTCAGTAAGTTGTTCAGGGGGCGCTATTGGAGAAAAATTTGGGAAACACTGCTATAAATGGTAAAATTTTCTTTTTTTATTAACAAGCAGGTAAATCATAAAATCCTTTAGTTCAATAAAGCTCACAAGGAGTAGTCTATTTGGTCTACATTTAAAAAAAAGATGATTGATTGTTCTTTAAGATAAAAATGTTCTTTAAGATAAAAAACTTTGACTTAAAAATAAAACTTCAGTTCTCTTATTTACAAGCTGGTAAATCATAAAATCCTCGTTCAATAAAATGTACGCGTAGCCAGGGGGGGCGGAGGGGGGCTACAGCCACTCTCATTGCATGCAAAATATCACTTTTTTAGCACTTTTAAGACCGATTTTTGCACCAAACGCGAAAATAGCTCCCCCTATTGGCATTGTCAATCAGAATGTGTCCACTTTGACTCCGCACTGGAAAAAATCGGTCACAAAAATCGATCCCAGCCTGGATAAAGCTTTTTTTTTATTTCTATTTCTTTGGTCTTCACGTATTTTCGGGCAGAAAAACTGTTTCAGTTTTGTTTTCACCTCCGAAACAGCTCCTCCATTGTCAATTTCTGGCTGCGCGCCTCAGAGTTGTTAGTCATGCCGGGCTTTTCGGGTCGGGTTCAGGCCTAAAGTTGACAAAATTTTCGGGCTTAATTCGGGCCTGAGATGTGCTTTTTGTCTTAGGTGCACAAAAATATAATCAAAATAACTTGGCAACATTGCCAAATTTTTCAGGCCTAACTTAACTTTCGGGTTTTTTCGGGCATGATTTGGGCTTCAAATTAGTTTTCGGGTTCGGGCCGGGTTCGGGCTTATATTTTCGGGTTCCGACCTGAACTAATCGGCCCGTTTACAACTCTGGCGCGCCTGCAAGAACTAATCTATTTTGTCTATATTTTATAGAGAAAGCTAATTGTAGGGGGGAGCGGGCTAATGGAACGAAGTATAAAAGAAATGATTGACAAAACTTCAGAGAAGTGGTTGGTAATTAATTACTATTGAATAGCCTCCAGCCTATTCCTGAGCATAAAAATATTTTTTTGATGAATACCCATGTTCAACATTTTCAACAAGCGATCAAATTTCATTGCTTGTTTTTGGCTATTTTTCAAAGTTTTTACTGATTTATGTATTTCATTTTTGAAACATCAGCCGCCCCCTTAAATAAATGTTTTAAAAAATACTTGAAATCATTTTAAGTCCATTCCACGACAAAAGACTGTCTCAGAGAGCTATATACCCCGTGTACACTACTGATCTCATTTCTGACTTACACTTATGAAAAGGAAAATAAAATTTCAGGACCATTATGCGCGCATGTGGCCCACAGTCTTGCTTTTATGGAGCTCGTTAGGTGAGCGTTTTCTTTCAATAATTATATAATAAAGTAGTGAAAAACTTGCATCAATAAATTTGCAGAATTAAAAAAGTATTTTACGTAACTGTCATTTTGATTTGAGGCATATGACGCGCCATGATAGAAAACTTATTTAAACCAAAAATTAATAACTTATGTTTTACTGACACCACTGTGTAAATTCGTGAAATTATTCAATTCGAAAGATTGACAGGAGCCTAGTTTCAAACAAATATTAACTCAAGATTCTCTGATCGAAAGTACACAGCAGAGAATTTTAAACGGCAGGAAATTCGAATTTTCAACCTATACAGTTGCAGTCCAGTTACCTCCGCAACAACAACCTGGAGAAGACGATTCATTCTACCTTGTTCATTACACTGCATTATGCGGTCTCTTGCTGGAGCATGGCTTGTTCGTTTCAGTTGCGACGTCACCTGAAGGAATCACTTCTCTCCTTATTACTTTCGCATGAACTGCAAATGAAATGTTCTAAATTGTGTAAAATGTGTATGGCGGGAATTGACATCATAATGAGCTTTCCGTAGTAGTGGCTTTCTTTGTAGATTTGAACGGAAAACTTTGAAACTTGCAGCGGAAGTTTCAGGCCTTTGCTGTTTTTTGTGTGTTAATAAGCTTAAAGCTGCATTCACACGGGCGACTTTTAGCTGCAAGAATCGGCATTTTGCCTTTTTTCTTTCTCAAATCGAGAAAGAAGGAAACAAGAGCAATACTGAGAAAGAAAAAAAGCAAATTGCCGATTCTCGCAACTAAAAGTCGCCCGTGTGAATGCAGCTTAAAAGTGAAATCTTTGCAAAGGAATGCAATAAGTGTTGGTTTGCTGGCTTTGCGTTTGAGGTAGATTTCGGCTGCTTCGTGCTACAGCTCTACAGTTTCAATTTTTGTCCCGAACACAAAACGAATTACACTACTTATTGCTATAGCAATAATATTTAATAAAAACCCGAGACTCATTTGTGCTCAAAATTTAAGAACAATGCCAGCCTCAGCAGTAACAAAATAATTAAGAACGAAAACTAATAAATTTCAAATCTTAAAAGCACCTAACTTCTGTACTAATGCAACGATAAAATTTTAGTAATTTTCCGGTATATTTTCTAACAAAATATTGCAACGGTTCCGAAATTAGTCAAAAAAAAACTCAGTACTTTTTCGCTTTTGCAATTTTAGGATGCTGGAAAAGAAGATAAAACGTCTTTGCTTAAGCTGACAGAACATTTGGTATTATATAACAAAACAGCTTTAAAAACACGGTCGTTAAAATTGACATGAACGTTGTTCTCAGAATTCAGAATTCAAGGACAAATATTAAGAGGGAATAAAGCTGTACATTGGCAAAAAATTAAAAACAGCCAGTCTCAACTCAAAATGCATTGGTTCTTCTAAAAAGAAGTGAAACTTGGGTTAAAATAAACTTGATTTTCCTTAGTGCTTTTCCTCAATGCTTGCATCGAAATTTTAATTGCTGATTTTCATCACGCTCGAAGTATCACTTATAATGGCAAATTGACTAATAAGCCAGATAATATCTCTCATTCAGTAAGCTAGCTGTTATTGCTACGTTTCTTGATTTCAACTAAAAGTTCGTTCTGTTTATTAGAATTAATAACATAAATATACTATAAGTTTTCGCATGAAAAATAGTTTCTAGAAAATGAATTTTCGAGGAAATGTAATTTCTGGAAAATAAGTTTTCGGGGAAATGTAATTTCGACCAATCGTAAATTTTGACAAGTATAAATTCTAGAAAATAAGTTTTCGGGGAAATGTAATTTCGGCCAAATGTAAATTCTGGAAAACAAGTTTTCGGGGAAATGTAGTTTCTGGCAAATGTGAATTCTTGAAAATAAGTTTTCGGGGAAATATAATTTCAGACAAGTGTTCATTTTGGCAGATGTAATTTCTGGCAAGTGTTCATTCAGGCAGATGTAATTTCTGGCAAGTGTTCATTCTGGCAGATGTAATTTCTGGCAAGTGTTCATTTTGGCAGATGTAATTGGACCAGATCTCGGGATAGCTGTTTCACTGCGTTTCTTCTGACGTTAAGGCGCTGGGGACGACTGCTGTTTCGAAAAAGCAACCGTCAATCAATCTTGATTTGCGGATAAGGAAATGTTTAACTAGCTGCTCTAGTAGGCGAGCTCAGTGAGGTCGGCTGCCTATGTTGAATAAACTGAACTGGATCTCGCTGGCTACGATTCACCAAAACAGTTCTTTGGTTCAGCTTAAACTTCCTGTCTATTTAGACATATTTCACAATATCAAGATCAATATTTGGCTGAGGCCAACGTAGGTTGACCCGCCTTACGAATCAAATTAGCAGTAAAAACAGCGTGGACCTGTCCAGTGTCCACAAAGTTGGTTTTTGAAATGTACGAGAAATGATATAAATCACTTTGCTATAATTATAGCGACAATTAGCATTATGGATAAAAATGAGCATTTGCTACGTCATAAACACAGTTTCATAAGTAATGTTCTTGCAGCAAGGGATGAAAAGCGTTCCTTCTGCAGGAGGGCAATTAAATATTAATTCGTCGTTCGGACCATAAGCGGCCCCTGTTATGTGCTGTCGCTAGACGCAGTCACAGAACATCAATATGAAGGATGAGGGAGGACGGCGAATATGGCATCGCGGCAATCACACATCGTAAAACAAGTGTTAACAAAAGCAATAAGTTTTTAACATGCCAACGTAAACAACATGAAACAAAACATTGAAACTTTGGGAAAGCATGCCTCAACATTGCTCAGATTCTCGCTCGAAGAAAAAAAATATCACTCATTCAATTCGAGCGGTGCAATTTTCGACAAATCACGTTCAATCAAGGTCACCTCTGGTTTACCAGACTTCCCATCCCAAGTAGAAACTGCAATCTCTGCCCGTCGCACAATAGACTTTCCCCGACGAAACTGGTGTAGGACTCTCTCAACTCTACCCAATTTGTAGTGTCCCCGTTTATTCAAATCATCTGGTCCCCCAACAAGAACCATCTGACCAACTTCAAGATTAGGGGTTTCTTTTAACCACTTTTTACGTCGTTGTAATAAGGGCAAGTAAAACTTCATCCAGCGGTGCCAAAACTTTTGTGCGAGTGCCCGGTTGAAACGAAAATCTCGTCGCAACTCATCCCTATCGTGTGGTTTTCCTACTGGTGTGTTAGGATGAAAAGCCGGTGTCAGTAACGATGAAGGTGAAATTGCATTGAAATCCCTAGGGTCGTCAGAAAGAGATGTGAGTGGACGGTTGTTAACTAAACGTGTTGTGTTAGAAATGTACTTCTGCAGTTCAATGGGGCTGGGTGTTCTGTGTAACCAGTCAGGTGCAGCTTCAATAAGGTGCTGGAGTGTACCTTCTGAAGTCGTAGTAGTTGCAGTGACCTGTTTAACTTGTATCGCAATGGGTTCTGTTCCTTGAATATTCTTCAGGTATTCAGGTCCTTCCAGCCATAACTTTAGCCGATCCTTGGAAGTGGCTGTAGTTACTGGCCGCGTTGCTACATCTGCAGGGTTCTCATCTGTAGAGCAGTAATTCCAATCATCAGGTAGAGACAAATGGTGAATTACATCAATCCGGCGAGCAATAAATTTGGATAGTCTTAAGTCTGGGTTTCGGATCCACTGCAAGACGACTTTCGAATCGCACCATGCTTGCAAAGCGCAGTCGGGTAACTGCAAAGCATTGGATGCATCATGCAAAAGTCTTACACTCATCACTGCAGCAATCAGCTCTTTTCTGGCAATAGGCCAATTTTGTTGATTTTTTAGAACTATATGGCTTTTTCCAAAGACAAATGAGGTGCTCGCAGTTCCATTGCTTATTCGGCGAAGATAGATGACGCATCCGTACGCCTCATTCGATGCATCGGAGAATGCATGCAGTTCGTATTGGGTATCTGCATTTTCATCTAGTGGAGCAGCTTTTGCAAAATACCACTGTAGGAGTGCGAGGTCCTGCCACTTTATTAATGTGTCTAACCAATTATTCCAGGCTTTGGCGTAAGAAGAGTTTAAAGGTTCGTCCCACGAAAATCCTTCAATTGCAAGCTGCTGTAGGATGAATCGAGCCTTGACGAAAAGAGGCACAGAATAACCCAAGTGGTCATACTGTCTACTGATCTGACTTAGAAATGAGCGTCTTGTGTAATCAGAGGGTCGATCGAGAAAGAACTTAACCTTCAAAGTATCCTTCTCAGCATCCCATAGGCATCCAATGGCCTTCAAATTGGGAAGAGGTTCATTATCTGCTTGGAGGTCAATAGTTCTAACGAGGGGTGCAAACTTGTCTTCGCTCATTGAGGCAAGGACAGGTTTGGCAGGTTTGTTTGCCGTCCATTTTACCAAAGCAAATCCTCTACTCAAAAAAAGAGAAATTGATTCAGAAGAGATAGTCTGTGCTTTGTCAAGTGTGTCTGTGCTGTACAGGAGATCATCCATGTACATAGAAAACCTAATAGTGTGCAGTGTCAGCATGCTGGCATTAGTGGGGTTGTGTTTGGTGAGCTTGTGAATAGCATTGCATGCAATGAAGGGCGAGCTGATGATGCCCCACACGTGCCGTGTAAATTTATAGACTTGGATTTCTCCCTTCTCTATATCATCGTCTTTGAACCACAATATTCTGAAATAGTCTTGTTGATTTTCTGGGAGCAGGATTTGAAAGAAACATTGGCTGAGATCAGCCATAAGAGCATACTTACCCATGCGGAACCGAGCAAGGACATAGGACAGCCTGTTGAGAAGGTCAGGGCCAGAGTGTATAGAGTCATCGATACAACGGCCTTTATGCGTTACAGAGCCGTCGTAGACGACTCTTGGTTTTGCTTGATTTGTAAGAAAGTAGGGAAGATAATTCACTTCTGTATGAGTATCTTTCTCTGCTGGCACAATGTAAGTTCGTTGCTTGAGCGATTGCATGGAATCAACCACATTCTGTCGGAGAGTAGGTTTCTTGAGCATACTTTGGCGCAAGCTCATGACTCGCTTAGCTGCGAAATTGTAATTGTTTGGCAACGTAGAAATCTTTTCTTTGAAGGGCACGGGCATTTCGTACCTGTTGTTGACTACTTTAAGTTTACTGTCAACAAATTCTTGAGACTTTCTGTCGTTGATGGAAAACTCAACGATGTCATCATCTGTCCTGAGGAGGCGAATCGTTTCCTTCAAGTCACTAATCTTCTTAGCAGCATCAAGAGCATTTGATGATGCGCAGACCTTTCGAGTGGTGTGAAAGGCTTCCGCGTTACAAAATTTTCCGCCAGAAGCTATCCATCCCAAAGTAGTTTTAATCGCATGGGGTTCGCCTTCTTGTCCGACTCTTTCTTCCACCACTGTCATCAGGCAGGAGTTGTCAAGGCCAATAAGCAGGTCGACCTTAGACCGATTAGGCAAACCACATATGTCCACATGATCAAAGTGTGGGTACGCAGACAATTCCTGGTTATGAGGCAACGTGTATCCTTCATCCGACCATGGAGGAATTACCATGGCTTTCCTTGCATTGAAACGCTGGTCAGTGTGAAGAGCCTCTAAATCGAAAGAAACTTGCTGAAAATGGCGAGTTTCACTGTTGGACAATGTATACAATGTGAGGAAAGACTCACCTTCAGCGCTTAGACCAAGCTCTGTTACCAAATCAGATGACATCAGAGTAACTTGCGAACCAGGATCGTGTTGTGCGTAGACAAAGGCACTAATCCCTGTTTGTGGATTCGAGATACGCACAGCCGAAATCCGAGTAAAGACACGCGGTTGCTGTAGCTGCACTGTTTTCACCGAAGAGCGTCCTGGAGGAGGCAAGGGCAAGCTATCAGTAGTATCATCCTGAGAGCTAGAAAAATCAATATGAAGATTGCTCCTAGAAGGAGATGAAGCATTAACAGCGGCCCCGACATGATTTGAAGTTGTGTAGAGGTCGTGCAGTGATGTCGTGTGCTTTTGAGTGTGTGTTTTTGTACAGTGTTTGCATTTGTTGAGAAGTGAGCAGTCTTTCACAAGGTGGTGTTTTAAGCAGTTAATGCAATGTCCAGCTCTGACAATTGCTTCACGGCGTTTGTGAGGGGTCATGTGTTGATATGTAGCGCAGTTGTAAAGCAAGTGACGTTGTTCAGTGTTAGGTGTAGAGCAAATGAAACATGCAGGTGCTTGTTTAGACTGTGCTTGAGATGTATTTTTCTGATGCTGTGTCGACGATGATGGTTTGTTTGTGACGGAATCAGTTTTTACATCCACGTTGGTCTGATTTACTCTTAATTTTGCCGGTGGTCGTGTCTTGTCAGAAGTACGATCTTGTGACAACCCTAAGAAACGTTGGGCGAACGTTGAGTTAATCCTCTGCAGCTCACGATTTAAGAATTGCTTAAACGAGACAAAAGTCGGTTGATCAAGATGTCCAAATCGATCTTGCAGATAATCAGCATAACGGCCATTGAAGAAAAAAGGAAGGCGCTCCCCTATGTCGATTATGAATGAGCTATCAAGATGATCTGTCTGTTTATGTGCTCGAGCATACAGCTCGCAGTCATTGAGGTCGGAAATCAGCTTTTCTAGAGTAGACACATCTATCTTGTGAATTTTTGGACCAGATCGGACTTGTTTTACCAAAGGCTCGGAGAGAAAACTGCAACACCCATAGCGAAGGCGCAATGCTTCCAACGCTATTTTGACTTGAGTGTCGTTACTCCAGCCAGGCACAGGTGGTACCAAAGCTGAAATAGCCTCTCGGGCTTCTTCTTGGCAGGAGGCTCTAAGAAGATCCATGTGGCGATTGAGATCCGCGCAGCGTCGTAAGAGTTCCGAAATCTGGTTATAGTAAAATATAAAGGGGAGGCGTCGACCGGTATATCGGATTTCCCTAGCTTCTTCCAGGAGTAGGTGATACTCTTGTGCATTGCTACCCTGAGAATGATTGCTGTTATGAGGACTGAACTGATAAGTGTGAGGGAAGTTGTGATGTGGGTATGCGTATGTAGATGGACCACTGTTCACTGTGCGAGTGGTAGCCTGTTGTGTGCGATATGTAGACACACCTGCTTGTTGCTGGTTTTGATGTGTTGAACTGTACTGATCTGGGCGTGTGTAATGCGTCTGCTGTAACGGCAAATCCTGTGGTCTTGTTGCTGCAGCAGGGAGTGTGTTCGGTGCGTAGTGCAGTTGCTCAGAGTTACTCCCTAGTGACCTAGCATGCTCACTATGTTGAGGGAAGGTATGGGCTCTCTGAGACTGTTCACTACCTAGGGGCGTGTGGGTGAACATATTAGTAGCTTGGCAAGGGCCAGAGTGTAAGCCCGTTTGCCTATGTTGAGCTATGTCAGCTCTGCGAGGTGAGTAATTTTGAAACGTTTGTGTAGGTGGCGTCTGTAGTGAAACTGATGGGTTATGAGCCAATGTCCTAGTCTCTTGTTCCAAATTTGACTGTGTGGGGGGGAGTGGGCATTGAGCTGCTTCCACAGAAGCGTTACTTTGGCTTCCTAAAACACCAACAGGTATGCTGTGAATGAGGCCGAGTCCTATCGGTTCGAGTGATGCTGCCCCCGGTGGAGATTGTGCAATGTGTGCGTAGGTAGTGTTGTCGAGTGGTTGAGTGAGCGGCCACATTTGCTCCGGCATTAAGCTGTGACGAACTGATTGTTTAGATGTCTGACTCACACGAGATGCAGGATTAGACAGAGCGAGCAATTTCTCTCTAGCTTCGAGTTCAGCTTTGCGCATGGCAAGGTCCAGCTTCGTCTTCTCGAGCTCGAGCTTAATTTGTTCGCGAAGAATGTCTGGCGGTGTCAAGCTAACCCCACTAGTGCCAGTGTCAACATTACTTATCGAGTCGCATGGTTGCACGTCGTCGTGATTAGGGTTTACCTGTGTACACCATTGTGCATATGCATCTTTAAATGTGTTGTAAATAGTGCAAATTTGGTTTATGTGTTCATTATTAGTTTCTTCCGTTTCACTCTGCCCTAATGACACAAGTTTAGTAAATTGTTCGTTTAGATTGTGATACACGTTGTGAACTGTGCTATTTCCTGCAGAAGGTGCGTGACATTTGAGATAAGAAATAAATGAGTCGGTCTCGGATAGTAAACTACGTTTTTCTGCACGTAACGCGCGAGGGTCTACAGATAGCGGTAGGCCTTTGCTACTGTTAGGCAGATGGTTCCTGCTATTATAACTATTCTGGATCTGGGCGATTGTTTCGTCACGGTACGCTTCTGACACAGGTGCGCGGATCGCAGATTCCCGTTGAAGTGATCGATTACTGTTAGTGCTTGAAACGCTAGATCTTTTGTCCATATTTCTCAAACACCACTATTAATAGGCCTACAAAAAATTACAACAAGCGTAAACAATTTCAAACACTTTCTTAAAAAAAATAATAACAATAGGCCTAATTCTGAATGAAAAAGCTAGCATAAATCGACTAGGCTAACTGCGTAGCTCTGAAAGTCAATCTCCATAGTTTACAAAATTTGAAATAGAAACTTGCTTGTTATTAAGGTAACAATTTCTTCACTCGGCGATGGAGCTCTAAATAAAGTTTCCAACTTGTCGCGACGTGAGTGCAATTGAAAATTAATAAAGTCTTACTTTTTCTGTTCCTCGTCGAAAAGCTCCGGTAGTCTTTTAATCTGAGTTAGGCTACCAGTCCTGACTTTGCTGGTAGCGGTACTGGAAATTAAGTCCGTAATAATTTTCAGAATTGGGTACTTGGTTGGTTGATGGCGTTGAGCACGATGGGTCTCTGCCAAGTGTTGATGTACAGTAGACTTAACGTATATGAGGATTCCGTAGCCTACCGAAAATTGATTTCTTCAACCTCAGCTGGTAAAGACAGCCAAATATCTTTGGACCAGATCTCGGGATAGCTGTTTCACTGCGTTTCTTCTGACGTTAAGGCGCTGGGGACGACTGCTGTTTCGAAAAAGCAACCGTCAATCAATCTTGATTTGCGGATAAGGAAATGTTTAACTAGCTGCTCTAGTAGGCGAGCTCAGTGAGGTCGGCTGCCTATGTTGAATAAACTGAACTGGATCTCGCTGGCTACGATTCACCAAAACAGTTCTTTGGTTCAGCTTAAACTTCCTGTCTATTTAGACATATTTCACAATATCAAGATCAAGATCAATATTTGGCTGAGGCCAACGTAGGTTGACCCGCCTTACGAATCAAATTAGCAGTAAAAACAGCGTGGACCTGTCCAGTGTCCACAAAGTTGGTTTTTGAAATGTACGAGAAATGATATAAATCACTTTGCTATAATTATAGCGACAATTAGCATTATGGATAAAAATGAGCATTTGCTACGTCATAAACACAGTTTCATAAGTAATGTTCTTGCAGCAAGGGATGAAAAGCGTTCCTTCTGCAGGAGGGCAATTAAATATTAATTCGTCGTTCGGACCAGTAATTTCTGGCAAGTGTTCATTCTGGCAGATGTAATTTCTGGCAAGTGTGATTTATGGCAAATGCTAATTCTGGAAAATAAACGTTCTGGAAAATGTTTTTCTGGAAAATGATTTCTGGAAAGTGTTTTTTGGCTAGGTGTGAGGGTACCAAGTAGGTGCCGTTTGCGACAATTGTGTACGTGAAAGTTTTGTTAATTTTTTATATATTTTGCTTGTACCTACAGACCTCCGAACTTTTGTGCACAATTGTATACTTATACTCTTCACTTACATTTCAAGTAATGTTATTTTACCGTTAGATGGAAGCAGAGGAAAGTGTTTTGTTTGGCATATTTCAAAGAAAATATTTTTGCAATTTTTGGTTATTTTTATTACTATATTTTAATGACATAAACAAACATGAATAACCCGATTATTGATTGAAGTGATAGTGTGAGATATGCTGGGTTGTACAAAAGCGAAAAATATACAATATTTTGTTTGTGGAAACGACAATAGTTTTTTTCATTTTAATGTACACGATTGCGTACAAAGGGTCTAAAATGACTCAGGCGTGTACATAAATGATGTAATGCGAAAAGCTATGGAGCGCCGTTTGTGTACTCTAATTTGTGCAATGTTTTTTGCATATTTAGTTAAGTAGTCAGTTTAATTAAATGTACAAAAATATGTAGTCACAGTCAAAATAAATAGTCAAAAAAACCGCGCGCAAAAAAAAACGTTGCAAAAATAAATAGTCAAAAAAACTGCGCACAAAATAAAGCGTTGCAAAAATGCGCTGTAGACTTTTTTGTATATTTGGTAGTGGAGCGTGACAAAGCTCTCTCGTCTGCTCTTTGATGCGCTTTCGGCTGGTCTTTAATGCGTTCCAAGAGCAGCCGAGAGCGCTTCGTCACGCTCCACTACCAAATATACAAAAAAGTCAGCTGCGCATTTTTGCAACACTTTATTTTGTGCGCAGTTTTTTTGACTATTTATTTTTGCAACGGTTTATTTTGCACAGTTTTTTGACTATTTATTTCGACTTTGACTATCTATTTTTGTACAATTGATTAAAATGACTATTTAATTAAATATGCAAAAAAACATTGTGCAAATTAGGGTACACAAACGGCGCCCCATAAAAAGTACTTGGAAATGATTAACGCTTCTTTTGAAACAAAAGAATAATTGTTAAACTTATGCCAAGATTTAACTAAAGCGAAAAGATTCCCAGTTGTTTAGAAACTTGAGATAATAATACAGTTTGAAGAGAAGAATTACGGTTTGTTTTTGCATGAACAACAGTATTGCAAATTTTTGGATAAAACACCGACAAAGCTGTTTTTGAAACAATCTCGGAGAGTTTTGTTCTTAAAATCAATTAATTAACCCACAGCGTATAATCTCCTGGACGTTTTTGGAATCCAATATCAGAGATGGCAGGTATGGCAGGTAAGCTCTTAGTTATTAATTGCTAAATGGTTTTTGGCAAAAATGTAATTTAGTAATTTGTAAGATGACAGGCTCTTAACCCTCTAGTTAGCTAACGATAAACAATAACAGCAGATTATTGATTCCAGGTATTGCTTTTAGCTCAGCTGTGCTTGTAAGTTAAACAAAACTTTTAGAAATTGTAGGTTAAGTCAATTTTATTATTAACTGCTAGTCAACTTTTTACTATTTGCTAGTCAACAATTTACAACCAGTGATTTTATCGATGTGAAGTAGCTTACAATTGAAACATATTTAAGTCTAAAATACTTTCATTGCTTTTTCGTTCGTATTTCAGAGAACCGAGCCCCAAATCAAACAACTTTTTCCGTAAAAGAACTTTTGTCACGACTTGACAATTCTGACATTGATGATTTATCCGACGTTGATGAGGATGACGATATTATTGACCCCACCTATCAACCGCCGTCTAATGATGCTAGAACCGTTATAATGTCTGATGATGATGATGAAACAAACGATGTAGCTGGTCCCAGCAATGCTCCATCACAGCCCCTGCGTAGGAAACCACAATTTACTTGGAAAGAGCCAAGTGCAGGTAGACGAGGGTTCAACCCTGGCTACACATCTTGGTCTGAAAATTATGACATTGGTGATCCTTTGGAATAACCATTGAGATATTTTTCTCTTTATTTTACAGAGGAACTGCTTAAAACATTTGCCGATCAAACAAATCAATACTATTTCAGGAACACAGGAAAGGAGCTTAAAACATCTCTAGAAGAAATTCGAAAATTCTTTGGTGCGTCCATAGTGATGGCAAACTTGAGATATATCCTCGCATAAGCAGGTACCAAAGGTGGGCAGTTCCGAGTGCAAAAGTACCGCAGTACTTTTTTAGTACCGATACCGGTACCGACGGTACTTTTTCAAAAATAGTACCGAAGTACCGGTACTGCGGTACTTTTTTAAAAAAGCGTTCGGTATTTTCAGTATTTTGTTATCCATCATAATTGAAAATAAAACTATTTCTCTCTCTCTCTCTTTGGAGAGGAGCTAATAAATTTTTTACTCCTGAATATACCGCTACGGTTTGCTCCAAAGAAGGGTTCAAAGGGTGCTTGCCAGTAATGAGTAGGCCTACCATGTAACTGCAACATCTCTGCATCCGCAGTTCCGTATTATCTGTGATGAAGATCGAAAACAAAAATAATAAAACTCCTTTGTGTATAAACGAATATAGCTAAAGGTCAAAACCTAACTAGTAAATTTGATACAAGCAGTACTTAAATTGTAAGGGAACGCGTCCCCCCCCCCATCGAGATGTAGCGTTCCCCATCGAGAAGTAGCTTCCCCCCCCCCCCCCACCAAAAGAAAGCGTTCTGGACATTTAGATGTAAAAGTGGCCGGTAATTCCAATAAATCCAAAATTACCGGCAAAGTTAATACCAAATTGCAATGAAAACCTTTTTTTTGATTGTATTTTTTGGTCTTCACTCCAATTGGAGGGCAAAATCCGTACCAACGAAAAAAGAAATTTAATTTGGAGCAAGATTTTCATCATATTGCTGCCGCACTCCAAATGCGTCTGGTCACGGCTGCGAAAGCGTTCTCCCATGCAATATTTTACAGTTTAAGTGCTGGTTACAAGAAAAGTTGGAAGCGCAAGCTACTTCTGAAGGAGCGGCGATATGAATGAAAGTGAACAATCGGACGAACTTTTTGATTTTTTATACAAAACAAGCAATAACGCTTGCTGAGACAGTGCTAAATAGCCTCAAAAGCAAATTAGTTCACCAACTGTCTAACTTTCAAAATGATGCGCTGAAAAATCTTTTTGTTTGTGAAATGGAGTACTGCACTGCCTTCAAGTGCAGCGGTCGAACGAGTATTCTCTGTTGGAAAAGACATAACCCTATCTTACACGGAGTGTTTGACCAACGGTATTTCAGACGAGGGGCAAAAATGCTACCCTATCTAACTGCTAAACCAAAAGCCATATGAAGACCGAATTTGGTTTGTGGGTTGCGTTCACCAAAATTTTTAGGAAAAACTGGCTCTGAGTTCATGACGCCATCACTCATAGTGATGTTACGGCCATATTTCCGAAAAATGACGTCATTTTTTCGATGACGTCACAGACGGTTCAAATTTTGCGCGTTATAAGTCACGTTGGTTACGTCAAAAAAATGTCCTATGACGTCATTTAAGTTAAATATTCGCCAAAAAATGCTCATATTTCGAAAAGTGACTTCGGGAAACCTCAAAATTGGGAAAGTTTCCGTTGCCTTAGCAACTTGAAACTTTTAGGAGTTATTTGTAATGAAATTTGAAGCAAAGTCAAGTTAATTTGCAAAACAAATCTTTCTTTTTAAGGTATTTATCACAAAAAAATCGAAAGGGGAGCAAAAATGCCCCTCTACCCCCCCGTATAAAATAGAATAAAAACCCCAAAGAGTTGCGTTAAGTGACGAATAAACGATCTGATTTTTCCCAAAGTAAATGGTTAATGCTCATAATTTTGGTTTGTCGTGATTTTTTTTCACTAAAAATTACAAATTTTTATAACAAACATTCTTCAAACATTCTAAGACAATTAAGTTGAGTCACCAAAAAGTATCGGTACCGATACCGCGGTACTTTTCAAAGATAGTACCGACGGTACTTTTTTCAAGCAAGTACCGGTACCACGTTATTTTCAGAAATTACCGTGCCCACCTCTGGCAGGTGTTGGGCCATAGCAACAAGAATTGACCGAATTGCCAATGCTATTTCTCGAAATCGATTTCACAAATTCAGATCCAACCTTCACATTAATTCTGGTGCAGAACCTCAGCCAAGTAATACCAACAAATTTTGGAAAGTCGAACCATTGATCTCTGCAATGCGCAATGCTTGTCTAATGCTAGGACGGGAAGAGTATTGCGCTATTTACGAGCAGATGATTCCTTTCACAGGTAGGATGCCAGCTAGGCAATACATCAAGAGCAAGCCAAACCCAGTTGGTTTAAAAAATTTTGTATTATGTGGCAAATCAGGAAGAATGCTAGATTTTGAAACACATCAAGGAGCTGGAACAGGCGTTCCAGAAGAATCAAAGCATTTAGGACTAGGTGGAAGCGTTGTAATGCGCCTTGCACAAACAATTGCCCCGAACAAAAACTTCAAACTTTACTGTGACAATTACTTTACATCTGTTCCGCTTATTCATGAGTTGAATAATAAGGGTATTGATTCGCTTTAAGTCATAAAAAAAAATCGAATGTCGGTGTGCCAGCTGAAAGAAGAAAAGGAACTGAAAAAAGATGGGCGTGGGGCAACGGACATAAAAATTACTGATTACTGAAGCATTTGTGTGGTCAAATGGATGGACAATGGAATAGTTACTCTGGCATCCAGTTTTTGTGGTAAAAATGAAGTGGATCAAGTAAAACGGTGGTCTGAAAGTGCAAAAAAGCACTTAATGGTGGATCGTCCCAGTTGCGCGCGAAACTGCGCATGTATAATGGATATATGGGAAGTGTTGACAATCACGATCGCATGATTTCTTACAACCGAATTAAAGCGAAAACAAAGCTTTGGCCCGTACGTGTCATTTTTCATTTCATGGATATGGTGGCACTGATTAATTTCGTGGTTGCTCTACCGTGAACATGAAATCTTACACGGAAACAAAAAGCCGCTGGATTTGTTGAGCTTTCGAGATGAAGTTGGGGATGCTCTACTTTTGAGCAGTACATTACTTCTCTCCAGAAGAAATAGAATTCAGTGCGAAAAGTGCAAAGTCAGCCTTTGCTAGACAAAAGAAAAAAAAACTGCTTCATTCATTCATTCTTTTTTTATTCTTGACCACCACAATAATAGCAAATGCATGGTAACACAGTAATAACATGTAGTTATTTTTTTGCTCTTCACCTAATTTTGGGCAGAAAATCGGACTGAATTTCAGTGAAGACCTTTGTTTTTTTTGTTTTTTTCTCTTCACCTAGTTTTGAACAAAAAATCAGAATAAAATTTTGCGCAAGGTTGGTGCCTGAAGAGATTTGGAGGGCCCGGTATCGACCTTCGTACCCCCTGGAAAAATTTCTCTCTGAGGCCCTGTGTGTACACAATCGTGTACAAATTTACCATGCATTGACTTAATAGAGCACCAATATACGCAATTGGGTACATCTCATAATTTGCATATTTGATGACGTCATCACCTAAATTTCATTTTATGCCCTAAGGTACTCATTCCTACGTAATCTATCCATAACATCAAAAAAATTTTTTCCTTGAAAAAACTTGCTCGGGTCTGAAGAGGATAACCGCATAATTCTTGCAATGTTTTTTATTTTGCTGTCCTAAAACTACATGTTGCAAGCAAAATTTAGGAGCCAATCACATGCACAAACAAGTTATTAAAAAAATACAAAATTCTTCAAATGTGGGGGCTTTGCCCCGGAGCTACCTAATTATAACCAAGTAGAGATTTGTGCTTAACAGCGCAGATGCATTTAAGATAAGTTATTATCTCGAGCGCTTGAAAACCGGTCTCCAGATCCCAAATAATCGCTCATTATTTTAGATTTCTGGGTGAACGTTCAGAGAAATTCGCATCAGCTGAAACATAACAACCGTTTGATTGGACTTTTTGCTTTAGGGCCGCTCCAAATCCAAATCCCTGACTACGCCCAAGCGCAGATCCATGCCATGACAAACCACTGAATGCAATTATATGATTTGGCTCTATGTGATGTTTTTAAGATGATGATAACATTGCTGTTTCATTTTGACTAATATCGAAAAACTTTTTGCCTGAAAATTTTAAGATCAAAAAATTTTAAGCAAAAATTACGTCATGATGTGGTGGAAGCGGAAGCGATTCAAAAATTGCTGCTTCCGCATCCCTGTATATAGTAATAACCAATGCTTTGGTAAAGGTAAATTACCTGAGTTGGAGTCCTCGAGGACGTTCTTGGCCTCGAGGACGTCCTCGAAGACACATTTTGAAGTCCTTGGCCTTGACCATGGCCTCGAAGGTCAGATCCTTGGCCTTGGCCTCGAAGCCTCAAGTCCTCGAAAACTGCCCTGTCCTCAGCTCGAGGACAGCACTATTTTTTGAATGGTTAAAATTTTGTAGATCGGCTGAAAAAATTTTTCTTGACCGTTTTTTGTAGAGATCGCCTGAAAATTTTTTTTGAAGACCTTTTTTTGAGATCGCCTGAAAAAAATTTTTGAAGACCTTTTTTTTGCTTTTTTTCTTTTGAAGACCTATTTTTTTTCAGAGAACACTTGCGTTTGCGTCCTTGGTCCTTGGCCTTGACCTCGAGCATTCCTGTCCTTGGCCTCGAGAGTGTCTGTCCTCAGAAGGCTGTCCTTGGCCTCGAGTCTTGTGTTCTCGACTCTACCTCTGTAAATTACTGTAAGCTTGCAGATCGCAAAGACGGTTTTTCGCGATATTCCCCCAAAATGCTACCATTTAGTAGGACAAATGATTTGTCGGCTATCTAGTCACAGACCATAGTATATTTCGTGCGCTGCAAGTTGGAGAGTAGTAACATCATTGCATACCGAAGTAAAATAAATTAAAACTAGATGGGAGTTTGCCAGCAAACCCAGTGAACGACCGGCACATAGCTAATGCTATGACGCTCAAAAGTACTTTTTGTCTACCGTAAAATCAGCAAGTATTCAAAAATATCTGATTGTGGAACCTCCGGAAAAGTAGTCAAAATATTTGTCTGTTAAATCTCTGCTGATATGATAAAACAATGGCACCCTAAGTTGAGCCGTAGAAGAAATTGATTTTTGGGGGTCCATTTGGGGGGTCCCCGGGGGGTGGCACCCCCAAACTATGTCAAAATATTTGTCTCTTAAATATCTGCTGATATCATAAAACACTGGCACTCTGGCTTGAGCCGTTCAAAAAATTGATTTTTGGGGGGTCCCTGGGGGGGTGGCACCCCCAAACTATGTCAAATTGTTTGTCTGTTAAATATCTTCTGATATCACAAAACACTTGCACCCTAAGTTGAGCCATTCAAAAAATTGATTTTTGAAGGATCCATTTGGGGGGGTCCCCGGGGTGTGGCACCCCCAAAATATGTCAAAATAGTTGTCTGTTAAATATCTGCTGGTATCAAAACAGACTGGCACCCTAAGTTGAGCCGTTCAAAAAATTGATTTTTAGGGACCCCATTTTGGGGGGTTCCCGGTGGAGTTGCCCCAAAAATTTTCGGGAGAAAAAATTACGTTTGCAGCTTAGCAACTTTACACAAAAATTAGATTTCAATGTTTTGTGGTTTAGGAGAAGAAGAGCGTACAAAAATTAGGCAGAAAAAAAAGAAAAAAAAAAGAAAAAAACCTCAACTCGGCCAAAAGTGGGTTGGTTGGGATGAAAGGGTATCTTAAGACATACAACCATATGAAATATTTTTTGCCGTACTTAAAGCCGTTTTTGCCTGAGACCGCTTTTTACGCCAAACTTGCGCGGCAGTTTTCGAGTTCTAAAACCAAAGTCACAAGACCTATTGCCTCGACATTTGGTACAAACATACAACTCATTAATCTCAAAATGCTGTCGAAATTTCATGTAGCTAGACCCAACCGTTCTCAAGTTATGAGCAAAAGTCAGAAATTTTGTACTCGTTAGTTGGAAAATGGCCGAGTAAAAACAAATGAACACGCGACGCGAGCGTCTGTTGTTCCAAAAATGCATAGTAAAAAAATTCCAAGAAATATTTAGTAACTCCGTCGATTGATAATTTTCCAGTTGATCTCTACACGAGGAATTATTTTAGTAATTGAGGACCGAGCGTGTGGTAAACAGATCGACTACTTCAGAGCTATAAGAGCCGGGACAGAATTGTATAGAAGCTCAGTACTGTATGCCATCGTGCTTTAATGTTAAAACCTTACTTATTTTAGTCGATAGTGTCTTAAACTATTCCTTATTGCCTTTTATTTGTGTACAAAATGCGATAAGAATTTAACTTTCTAGCGTAACTTTTAAGAGTATCTCCCTAAGTAATTTCCAAAGCCCTGGTTTGACCAATCAGCATTTTGAAATGCTTGTTTTTTTAAAGGAGCATACCAACAATCAACTGCCTTGTGATTTGTTTACTTATCTACCGTTTAAGCCTGTAAATGCCAATTCTAACCAGTACCGATATTTTAAAAGCTTGAATGGTAACTTTCGTAAATAAAGTTGAAATTTTACCATTAGGTTCCGAATTTGAATGCCATTGTTCTTTTTATCATTTACGTTTTTAAAGTAGCGGCAGCGGCAAGCGGTAGCGGCCGCTGTTTTGTATGCAAGTAGGAACAGCGGCACTACTTTTTTATTTAAGTAGCTATAAGCGGTAGCGCCGCGGCTTTTTTTACCAGATAGCGGCCGCGGCGCTCCTTTTCAAGCAGCGGGTGCCCAGCGCTGGTAATTACCGCTACATATCGATTTACAGAGTCGCTTTGGCCAGAAAACAGAGAAGGGTTTTGCTTTCCGAACTGTCAATTCGTCATTGTGTTTTTGAAAAAGACAATTAAAACGCATAGTTTTTGTTGGGAGTCTGACTGTACCAGAATGAAGTTACATACGGTACTTAATAACAGTACCAGTAGGGGCGGCTTGCAATGGAAGCTGAAAAAGCTGCAGCATACCCTGCATCATCTGTTTGTTTTTCTTTTTTTATTAATACTTTTATTTTGGAGATTTTTAGAATTGCTGTGGCGACCAGTAAATGAATAATCACCTTTACCCCTCCCCCCTCTCCCGCTCGACCGCAAAAATTAGAAAACTATTGCATTTTTATAACTATTTTAATACAAAAAATATTTGGGAGTTCTGGAGAAAAGTTGTTCACTTTGCAGCTTTTATAACGTATTGAAATCGTGCGGGGTGACGTCACAGCTACTCTTTCTTCACTCTCTGTTGTGATAAATTGACAAAAATAAGCTGCGGCTAGCGCAGCTTTTTGGCTTGTGTAGAAATGTAAAAATGTGTTTTTGGATTGCAAGCATTGAACTATTAAACATGAACATCTTGTACTGTTGTAGGATACTGCGTTTGGTGTAGACTGTAGAGTCGTGGAAGGATATATGATAAACTACAACGTGACATCGCAAGTGATATCCGGCGACTTTGCGACAATATCCAAATTTGACTAAACTTCATTACGCTTTTAAATCGCGACCCAATAGCGTTAAATGACTTTGTAAATATATGGTCGTTGACAGTGGCGTAGCAGCATACGTTGCCGTCCCTGGCTTTCGTTGAAAATGCCGCCCTAAGCAGTACTTAAATTGTAGGTGGGACGCGTCGCCCCATCGAAAATTAGCATCCCCCATCGAGATTTAGCGCCCCCCACATCGAGGTTTCAGCGCTCTCCAATAAGAGGAAGCTTCTGGACGATTAGACAAAAAAGTAGCTGTCAGCACCAACAAATCGCAAATTCCGACCGAATATAGTACCAAATTGCAGTGAAGACCATTTTTTTAGGTCTTCAATTGAGTTTGGGAACAAACCCTTTCAAATTTCGGTGAAGACTTTTTTTTTTATCTTCAATCGAGTTCGGGGGCAACATCTGAACTTGAAGCTAAATTTCCACAAAACTTCACCCGCATTCCGCGTTTGGTCAAGGCTGCGAAAGCGTCCCCCCATGTAAAATTTTAGTTTAAGTACTCGCTAAGTACTGTCGACTGTAGCAAATTTTGAAATAGTGTCAAGTTCAACCTATTTTTTTCACAAAATAATTACAAATAATGTGCCGGATCACAGAAGTTCTATCATGCTTGAGAGAAGGCCAAAAATAAAAGACAAAATGGTGAACAAATGTATTAGGCAAATAAAAGATCAATAACCGTCTCAAAATTGAACTTTTCGAGCTTTCGCCGAAGCAAAATCAGCGATGATATCTTCAAAATCAAGTTTTCGGACGTAGTCTCTTTCTGTAGAAAAATTCGATAGAGCCGATAGCCGATCATCATTTATGGTAAAACGTAATACGACTTTATCATTTTCACATAGGTGGGCAAGTTAATGAAAAACGTTAGCTTCGTTAACAACTAATCCGTTAGGAAACTTCATACCTCCGTTAAAGTTAATTCGTTATTTTCAGCTTTAATTAACGGAAGTTAATGAAGTCCGTTAATTCGTTAACATTTTGAGTGTAATTTACATTTCTTTTTATTCACTCAATTCTAGAACACGTGATACTGATGACACTGTTGAGCTGATTGTAAGAAAACGTTTATTGTTATGGTAAGTAGTCTTTTGTGTTTTGGAGGTTATATTTTACAGTCTATTATCTAGTTTCAAGATAAAAATACGTTCATACGAACTAACGAAGCTGCGATCGGAAAATCTTTGAAAGTTGCGAACAGCGATATATAATTGATAGACCTATGAGGCGGCAGCTTAGTATTTGCCACGAATAAGCGCTCCTTTCTTAATGAATGGTGCAAGAAATTAACGATGAAAACTTTAACGTAAGTTAACGAAACTTAACGCTAGTTAATTTAAGGTGAATTTACACAGTATCCGTTTTTCGTACGTTTTCGTCCGTTTTTTTACGTTTTTGCTTCTCCTTGAAAAAGTATGCGCTTTTTCGTCCGCATTTTTATGAGTCCATATCCGCACTAAGTAGACTGTTATATATAGATAAAAATTTTGTTCAAAATTTTGTGCATGAACCATAAGAGCGATATTTCGAAATAGAGCTGTACCCCTTTACAAAAAAATTCTTTCGGAAAACTTTTGTCCAATATGTGACTGTCTGGTTAGTGCGGATATGGACACATAAAAATGCGGATGAAACAGCGCATACTTTTTCAAGGAGAAGCAAAAACGTAAAAAAAACGGACGAAAACGTACGAAAAACGGATACTGTGTAAATTCACCTTTAGTCCGTTAACATAAAAAAACTTTTTAACGAATTAACGAGTTAAAGAAAAAATAGCTTCGTTTTTCACGGATTAACGATTAACGAGTTTGTGCCCACCAATGCATTTTGAGCTTTGAGAAACTCCTCTCACAGCTCGCAATTGAAACACCAATGGTGAGATAAAGTTTCAGACGCAAGCATTTACATGGTGTCGAATCAAGTAAGCATGATTTTGCTGACCACTGTATAACATCCAACGCTTTTGAATTACGATGAAACGTGGTTTCACTGCTTCGCTCCTGCCTCTTAAACCTGTCAATTCCACAGCTAACTTAGTGTCTTCCCCATCGCTAAAAAGATAAAATACATCAATATCTCAGCTTTACTGCACCCGACATCTGACTACAGAAACTACTGTGGAGTGTTGACTGATGAGACAAAGAAAATGAATTGTTGGTTATAACAACGGATTTATGACGTAATAAATGTTACTATGAATTAAACAACAGAGGAGTACAGCACTGCTATCCAACACCAAACAAAAAGCAACTCAATCTTTAAGTTTTTGTAATGTGTGCTAGCTGCTTCTTTGTAAATCATTTTCTTGTTTTACTTTTTTTTTAGCTTGCTGTGTGTTGTGCGAAGCCTCATTTTGCTGCCCCTTTGCAGCCTGCCGCCCTTGGCGCAGAGCCAGAACCGCCAAGTGGCTGCTACGCCACTGGTCGTTGATAGTCAGATGAATAATTTAAACGCGTCTCTTTCAAATTTTTTTCACTTACTTTAACAGCTTCTAGTTATTTGCTTTCAATATTTAAATGCCTCGAAAAGTTGAAAATAATAATCAAGCAACGTCAATTTAATAATTGTACAGCCAAAACCATTTATACCATCCTTGGTCTTATTAATGTTGCAGATCAGTGTTTCTTCGTGGTTAAAATACCTGTCGTAAGGATTAAACTACAGAAGTGTAATTTTTTGGCAATTTTTGCTTAATTGGATCAGATAAAGTTTTTACATCGGCATTTTTTTTTGAAGAAATCCAGTCATTAAAGCAGCGACTAAAACTGCCAGGCTGCTGCGAGCGATGTTATGTTGAACAATGGTTAAACGCATATTTAAACAAAGAATTAATGTTTAAAGAGAAATAATGTCTATCCATAAGGTTTTGAAACATGTCGTTAGTCGCGCGCCGGTAACGACGGCCAAATCTTGAATCGAACTTTTGACGTCAGTGATACCAATCTAAACTAGTTTTTCTTGTCCGTGCCCGAGCCTAGGCGTGCCACTTTTGCATTTGAGACATATAGGCCTATGAGGCATAAATTTTGAATAATTACAAAGGTGACTGCGAAGTAGACTCCTGTTGACCTAAAAAGCTCATTTTTGGTAATACGTTCAGTTGCACTTTTTCATCGTAGTTTGATTTATCCACGACGTTGACTTTTTAGGGTCCAAATGTTTTTATATAATTTGCGGCTTAACTTTTCAAAATGGTCACGAGCCGCTACTGAGTACCATGCTGAAGATCGGGCTCGGAAACAACAGCGCTACTGACTACTCAGCAACACGAACAAAACAAGCACGACGTTTTGGGGAAATAGAAATTATTCTCTTTTTTAGTTTGCCAAACGTCGTCCAAGGTTTCGTCAACCACGTTGAATGCGACAAAACCAACACCTCGCAGTGAAATTTTGACCTGTCGGTAACCATCATAAGTACCAGCTCCCTCTGCAACCTCAGCAACCATACAGGCCAAACAGCAATCATCAGACAATGTCTTCTAATTTCAATTCATCTCCACCATCAACAGCTGACAACGTAATTGCTCTGGCTGTTGCATTAGTAGTGATAACATTAGCGACAATATTTGCTTTGTGTTGGTTTTGCTTCCGGAGGGGGCTTCCATGCGGCGTAGCAAAACTAGTGATTCCCGAAGAGCATATCCATAATGCGGCCGTCGCCGAACTGGGGCGTGGCCACCGAAACAACAAGGCCTCACGCACGGTTTGTGACGTCACTACCAGTAGTCCGATTGATTGCCCTACTTTTCTGCGCTGTTGTTTAGTTAGCAAACAAAAGTGCGAAATCGCCAGGACTTGCATTGGTTTTTAAAACACAGTAACTAGCGTTTCACTGAAAGAGTGACAGTTCAGCTATAAGTACTTTTGCTCAGTTGCACTATTCAGTTAAGAAATATGTTGTTAACGTTTACATTATTTTGCAGTATAATTTAGTACTTAGCATTTTAAGAAATTAGCAAAATATTACCACTTACTAACTTGATTTGTACCAGTGTATAAATTATTCACAGTGTGTTTTAGTATGAGTTCTTAGTAAAAACAACCACTAAAACTATAAAAAGACAACGTACCAGTTCAAAGGACAATGTTGCGTACAATATTTTTAAAAGTAATTTTAAGCACACTGAAATAATTATGGTTATAGAACCGCCAAAAATTGTAAAGCCATTATTGTGTAAAAGTTTCCAATTAGATCACGCTCATTTATATGGTGTTGTATTAAGTTGCAAGCAATAAGTATGCCTATCCTATGCCTATCATCCTGCATCAGCATGAATGCAAGATATTAAATGTATGAGTTAAGACAAGAATAGTTAGCAAAAGTTGTTGAACTGATTTCTTTGCTATGTTAATACTGGCTTTGTTTTAAATTTACTATTGTGGTTGTCGCAGAACAAAATTTTTATTTATGCAATTAAATTCTGTTAACCTACTTTCACTCTGAATATTTTGGTACCTTCCGAAGTAATGTCTTATAGATGTAGTGTGCCCATCTGCAAAGGTAATTATGATACAGGTCCCAAAGTAGCCGTTTTCGGATTCTCTGAAGAAACCGATTTAAAGAAAAAATGGATACATTCGACTGTTAAAAGAAAAGATTTTATTCTATCCAAAAATAGCAAAGTAAGTTTAACAAGTATTCAGTACTACTATTGGCTGTTTCATTACTTGCTGAAGTACAGTAGATAATTTTTCGATGCCACTTAGAGTAGGTGCAACATACTATACGGAAAATATTATTTTGGAAGTTAATTGTGTACATATACTACGAAGAAATATCAAGCTTTGATTAGATTTTTGTCGCGTATGATAATAAAATATTTTGCTCATAACCCGAAAACTTGTGTTGTGATGTGTTATAGAGGGTTGTTCTATAAATTAAATGGCCTAGTTTAGGTTTATTTCGATCACACGCCCTGCAATTTTTGCGGCAAGTATATCAATAGTCTACTTGTATTTCTGGATGTGCGGACTTCATTTTCATCTTCACGAAATTCTGCGTACAACTTCAACATTTGATGAAAAAAATGGAAAAACAGTAAAGTAAACATCTTCATCTAACTTTCTTCCCATTCCAATTGCTATTACGGAAGAAGACATTAGTTCTGCCAGCGACACCATTCCCGTGATTGCCTATATTGGAGGTTATTGATGTTATTCCATCAACAAAAAATTCAAGTGCGAGGAGTGTAAACTTCGCATAGTCTCCAGCGATGGGGATGATACCAGCTTCAACTATTCTTTGATCAAAGGCATAAGTAGAGGAAATCTTTTATATCCTAATGCTGACATTTTGCGCAAAGGACTTATAAGCTATATTGTAATACAAAAGATTGCATGCTTTTGACGAATTTCACAGGTCAAACTCCTAACGTGCTCTTTCAGTCAATTCAATTTTAGCTACACTGGAGGATGAAGTACCGTTGCTCGATTTTTTGGCTCCCTGTTCGTCCAGTCATGAGTCGATTCAATTGGTTAAAATGGCAATCTACACTTGTGTTAACATATTACTAAACAATTATTGCTTAATGAAAAACGATGTATTAGGGGCTGCAAAGTTGACAAAAAGAAGAAAATTGGCAACTCAGCAATAACTTTTGTGTACTGTATAATACTGTACCTTGCAATCGCTCAGCATTCATTATTGCGTAGTATTAAAATGTGTTTTTTTTCTCTCATTCGATTTTATTTGAAATAGCTGACATCAACTTCTGTCAATAAGTTAAACGTAGTGGGAGTTATAAAATTAAAATGCGCTTTGAAAATCTAATAGTTATATTGGAAATATAGCTATAGTAATGCACAAAATAATATCTCTATGTTTTTTTTTGTTTTTTTTTTCACCAAAGTTACTGGAAATTAAGGTGCAATTTTGTTTTAATGTCGTAATCCATTGATACCATTTTCAACATTGAAATATTAACTCTGCTATGAATGTTGGTCGCTTTTAAATACTTGGTTTATGTCTGATCAAGGTTTTTGCTGTTATATACTCAGTTTACAGTATTTCTTCAATGTTTTCGCAAATCACACTATCATATTATTTCTACTGTAATTGTTATGTGATATAAAAGCAGTGTTAGTTGGTTACGCAGAGATTCATTAAATTGTGATATTCGCACTTCTATCTGCAGTACGAGTTGTAGTGTAATTAACTTTTACATTGCACAAATCTTCAAGTATTTTACTGTGCTAAGATCAAAAACAAAATGAATATTTGTTTATTTTAATTTTTCAATATTGCAAGAATGCGGTGTAGGCTATCTATAATTTTTTGTCAGGTATTGTGCTCATAATATTCTAAATTACTTCACTTTAAATGTTAACTAATGTAGTTTTTAACAGCAGTCACCTACCGCTAGCAAGAAAAAAAGTTTTCGCCAGACAGACTACTTGTTATGACGTCATCGCCTTTTTCAAAACCACGCGTGAGGCCTTGTTGTTTCGGTGGCCACGACTGGGGCCACTGAATAAGAACGATTTGCTTCAACTTCAAACGCATTCGGAGTTCAATAACAACTGACAAAGGCGTTTTGTTGATTATGCTCTACCCGATACTGAAGACAATCTGCTGAAATCAGTAACACAGCCTGATCTAATTTCGCAAGTTTCCACCGTTCTCATAAATGAACAAACAATGCATAGCTACGTATACAAAGTAAATGAGAATCAAGGTTTCACACAAATGGATGCGGATGAGGATGTGGAGGCCGAGATGGTTTACAATGAACTTTACGAACCAAAAGAAATTGCAGAGTAAACGCAATTCACATACAGTCAGTTAAACAAAATAGAGTACACGTTTGCGAATGACGAAAATGATCTTGAATACAAGGAACTATCGCTTGAGAAGTAACTTCACTGCGAATCCAGAACATAGGTTATCTAAAGGTTGAAAACAAGTGAAGCCATTTGAAGCAATTGGACACCATTACCAGACACCCAGTATGTTATGCGTGGCTTGAAAAGCATAAATGGTATCACGGACAAATTCGTTGCAATAATTAAAAGATTTTCACATTCTTGTAAGAGGCGGGTTAAAGTGACGTTTGGCATTGAACGAATTGCTACAGAAGTAAACACAGTTGGATTGTGACTTTTCTGTGCCGTATTTTGCTTTCTTGACAATATTCTTAAGTTATTGGGTTTTGTCTACCGAGCTCATTGTTTCTGGATCTCTGCAAGACAGTGCTCGAGTTGGTGAGATGTGATTCACGTACGTAGCACTTCTTGATTGCGATGATTGCAAGCTTGATGTCACTTTTGCGTTGCTTTTCAGTTTTTACGTTCATGGCGGTTTCCGAAAATTAACGAAAAGAATTATTTTCCGGATGTGACTCAGTAATATTTCTGCATAACGTCAAAATGACACCATACAACGTCAATAATTTACTATTCTGATCATTTTGTTTTGACAACAACGTCGTCACATAGTTTTAATTTGTTAAACAATGAAGGTTATGATAATGGCATTCGATTAAAAGCCGCCACTAATGACAAGCAGCACAAAATATAGAAAAAATATATATGGCGCCCTTCAGAATCTGTAGAAACAACAAAGAGAATACAAGCTCGATGTAATAATAGGTTTACACACCGCTGGAAATCAATTAACTTATTATTTAAGCCGGTTTTAAATTTCTATACACAAACAATTTATGGAATTCTCCCTTTAGTAGCGTTTATTTTACTATTTCCAGGCAGTTGCAAAGTTGCATAAATTTTTGTTCGGAATAAATTTTAAACTCCTTTGGTAATTATTACAGTGTGATGTTTTCTATGATTATTATATCAATCAAATCTTTCGTTATACAGTACTCCGTGTATTACGCTGAAGCGAGTAACGAGTTGGCGCAGAGTTGTAAGTCGTGCCGGGTTTTTCGGGTTCGGGCCTGGTTCGGGCCTAAGGTTGACAAAAACTTCGGGCTTAATTCTGGCCTGAGACGTACTTTTTGTCTTAGGTATACAAAAGCATAATCAAAATAACTAGGCAACATTGCTAAATTTTTCAGACCTAACTTAACTTTCGGGTTTTTTCGGGCATGATTTGGGTTTCAGACTAGTTTTCGGGTTCGGGCCGGGCTCGGGCTTATATTTTCGGGTTCAGGCCGGGTTCTGGCCTGAACTAGTTGGCCCGTTTACAACTCTGAGTTGGCAGGCCCAGCATTTCTGCGTCATTGCGGTTGAGGCAACACGCTCATTCCAAAGAAATGTTGCAGCAGTGGCAAGCCGTATGCAACACTGTTTACGATTTGATCGGCCCGAGATTTGTCCCTCATATCTACCGCTCGACCAATTTGCCGTTTGTTTTTTTTTGTATACGGTAATTATAATTATACAATGGGTCGGTGATTTTTCACCGGCAATGCTGTCAAAATTTCTGAGGGTGAAAAGACTACATTTCATTATTTTTCAAGAAAGAAAAAGAAATGAATGAACTCTTGAAGATTACGTTTTGTGTCATTGTTTGCATTTTTCAACCCACCGAAAATAATGCTGTCCTTGATCCTTGGACAAAACAGTTTCAAAGACTTAAAGTCTTTGAGGCCAAGGCCTGGAAATTGAGTTTCGAGTCCAAGGACTTCAAGCAGTATTTTCGAATCGCGATAAACCCACCTCTAGTATTTAGATTAGTCGTTTGGCTTTGGCTTAAAATTGTTATCTAGCTTCTACAGCTCCAGTTTACAATGTTTTCAAGGTTAGAAGGATAGTTTGAAACGCTTAATGTTGAGCAAACTTAAGCTGCTTGCGTTTTAGGGCGCCGTCTCTGTAAATTTCGATTTTTATAACTTAAAACTATAAAGCTAGTTAATCATTAACAATTAAGCAGCAATTACGTTAGATCAGCAGCAAACGTTCAAAAATAGAAGGGAAGCTTTTATAAACTGCCGATGTTTCTGAGTTGGATGGTTAGCCTGCGGAAACTTACTGTACTGTGCAATAGTAGATTCTGATGCTGATGAAATTATACTTTTACGTACAGAATAGCGAACGAAAAGTGCTAAGGCTATGCCGAACTACATCAAAATACGGTCTTATTACAGTATTCTCTACAGTCAAAAAGAGAAAGACGAGGTGAATGTAAACGCGTTTTTCTTCGTACTGCATTAAATTTGTTTTTTTGTTGTTTATGGTTAGTGCAATATGTAATTAATGGGGAGCTTTGCACAATTATCGCCTACAAGTTGCCAAACTTTGCATGGTAAACTATAACAAAAATATTGTATTAGCGTATAGACCTACTACATACTATTCTGCTGTATAAGCCTTCCTTCCATTTAGTGAGCGTATAATAATTTATGAATTAAAAAAATATTTGATTCGCAAATTTTGATTCCATTTTTGAAATTTGCGAAAAAATATTTGATTCGCAAATTTTGATTCCAGTTTTGAACTAAGCAACCTAAAACAGCCCGAGAAACAACTTTTTGTTCATCCACCTGAAAATTGGCTTGAAATAGTTGGTTTGTGTTATTGCCCCCCTGAAGAACCCGTACACGTAAAACGGCCTGTTGGGGTGAAATTTTGTGGTAGTCTGCAACTAACTAATATTATTTTGCAACATTTTGTTTTTCAACAAATTGCTCTCGTTATGCAGTCACCACGTTCACATGCTCGTCACTGGCGAAGCACACATCGAAACCAGTGTGTCGTTGTTCAATTTTAGTCAAGACAGCGGCCGACTAATGAGGCAATCTTACACCTTCCATATCATTCAAGAAACTAAAAGACATAACGTATCAAGCAGCTCGACTATCATGAAAGGCATATGTGCTGTAACTCACTGGGTGGGTCATTCATTTCTGTTACTTCTGCTTAATAATATCTGTGCTTTGGTTCGTTATTGGAGCACTATATCTGTTGCTCCGACTCCAAGTTTGCTAAATCTTTAAATAAGCTGTTGAAGGAAATGCTAATAAGCTAAAACAGTTTAGCGTTATTGCGCATCAACTTGGCAAAACTCAGTTATTCTTGTTCATGATTTACTGTACGTTATGCGTTAACCCACAAAGTAGACACTACACAAGTACACAACCATGAAGAGAATTTGTATTATTGGGGCTGGCGCGAGTGGTCTACCAGCTATCAAGAGTTGCTTAGATGAAAATTTGATTCCGGTTTGTTATGAAAGAAGCCATGATATTGGAGGTGAGAAAATTTAAAGTAGAAAGGTGATGATGAAATATAACGGTATATCTAGTTTAAAACTTACAGCTGCTTGGTGACGTACGTATTTCTCTATGTAGAACTTTACACCATATTACGTAAAAATCCGGTTATTTTATTTTGTTTGTTGCTTTATTTCTTTTTCTTTCTTGTCGCTGCACTGACTGCAGTAGCCAAAGGCAAGTTTTACTAAAGACTTGTTCACAAATTGTTTAAAATCTAAAACGACTGTAGAAAGAGTTTCTTCGCAACTTCCTGCAAGTCTACTCTTCCAATTTTCTTCCATCATATAATCCTTCCTATAAGTCTACATTCCCCATTCTCTTCCATCATGTAATCCGACCAAAAAATAACGCTGTTCTCTTCCATCACATAAATAATGTTCTCTTCCATGCTGTTCTCTTCCATCTCTTACATCTCTCCCATTCTCTTATATTACATAATTCAACCAAAAAATAATCCTAGCACTTCTCTCAAGGTGGAGAAGTTTTTCTTCATTCCGGTTATATTCACTGTAAATGCAACAAGAATAAGAAATTTTGTGGTTTGAAAGAAAAAGCTGGTGATCAAGAAGAAAATAGTTACAAGAAGAAATGTGTTGGTTTAAAGGTGCGTTTACAGTGAATGCGAAGCAACACGAAGCGACTCAAAGCAACCAAAATTAGACGTAATCGATAATCTGCGAAAGATTTCAACCAGTTGCAAACTTTACGAGCGGTTGCTTAACTTCACTAAGACAAAATTGTTTTTGAATGGTTGGTCTATTTTGAGCAAGTGACGTAAGCGACCACTCTTGAAGGTTGTTTACCTTCGCTTCGCGTCCTGAGTAAAGGTGAATTTACACAGTATCCGTTTTTCGTCCGTTTTTGTCCATTTTTTTAGGTTTTTGCTTCTTCGTAAAAAAGTATGCGCTGTTTCATCCGCATTTTTATGAGTCCATATCCGCACTAAGTAGACCGTTACATATGGATAAAAATTTTGTTCCAAAATTTTGTGTATAAACGATAAGAGCGATATTTCAAAATACAGCGATACCCCTTTACAAAAAAATTCTTTCGGGAAACTTTTGTCCAGAATGTGACAGTCTGGTTAGTGCGGATATGAACATACAAAAATGCGGATGAAAAAGCGCATACTTTTTCAAAGAGAAGCAAAAACGTAAAAAAGCGGACAAAAACGTTCGAAAAACGGATACTGTGTAAATTCGCCAAAGCAAACCTTAAGTAAGAGTGCGGTATGTGAAGGTTATCATCATTACTCATGGTGGCTTGATGAGGCAAAAGTCGCCCTTGGCACACAATCAAAGTCAAAGAAATCATTAAAAATTGAAGATATTTCATAAAGCAAAAAGAAACAAACCAATCGAAGTGGCCGCATTGAGATGCCACACAAACTCTAGAGTCGCGGTAGATGCAAAGAATTTCACAATTAACCAAATATGTCTTTCCGGTCGCTCAAAAAACCAACCATCAGCAGTAAAGATTAGCTAAAGTACATCCCAATATAGCCCTACTCCTGCACTCAACGTTTCAATTCCGTTTGCTGGTTGGCCTTCCAGCTTTCACATTTCAGTACAAAGTGGTTAGTTGCACAATGAACCAGACAAGCGCATCAGTCATGAAGTATATGCAATAACAAATTGAACCAAAACAATCATTTAGATTTGTTTTCTCGTTATCTTCAAAAAATGAAATTGAATACTAAAACATGATCATTAAACTTTTACTACTGAAGTAATGCATACCGCAATACCGGTACCATGAACAAACTTTGAAACAATAGTACTGTATAATCAATTCCAGTGAATAAACTTATTTCTATTTACTGTAGTTGTTTGGGACAAAGTTGTTACCGGGCCGAATAGTTCCGGCCGGAACCCGGCCCGAAAATATATTCCCGAACCCGAAAACTATTTTGAAGCCCAAATCATGCCCGAAAAACTTAAATGAAGTCTTCAATCAGCAATGTTGCCAAGTTATTTTGATTATATTTTTATGCATCTAAGACAAAAAGCACTTCTCAGGTCCGAATTAAGCCAGAAATTTCGTCAACTTTAGGCCAGAATCCGGCCCGAACCTGAACCCGACCAGAAAACCTCTGCCCGACTTCCAACTCTGGTTTGGGAAATGCTTATCAATTACTAACTACGATATTCGACTATTATAAGAGGTTTGGTCGCAACGAAACCTAACAGGGCACTTAATAACAATAACAGTCATAGCAGCTTTCAGTTTAGACTTTGCTTTAGCTGCTTTTAGTCTATTAGTATATTTTACCTTTTTAATATTTTAACATTCTAATATGATTCGGACCTTTCCATCTGAGGAGTCGTTTTTTCGGCGAAACAGGCGCTGTTGTGGTTTTCATTTTTAGTGATTTTATCGTGTTTTTGACAATTGCGTTTTTACGTCCTTTTTTCAGTCCCGGTTTTTGGTTCGGGTGCCTGCTTATTGCTGAATCATGTAAACAAATAACAACAACAAAAAACGCGCCAAAAAGAGTTTGTACGTCAGAAAACAGTGCCCTACTAACATTAAAAGTTTTTTGTGTGTGCTGCTCTTTCGTAATAGCGGTACTTTTTTGGCGAGGCTTAGCAACAATCAGGCAATGAAAGCAAGATTCGGGCATGACAGACCATGAACAATTGAACATGCTGAAACGTTAAATAAGTGTAGAATGCACCTAAGTGAACTATTTTCACAAGTCATAGCTAATGCAGAAATTATTGCTTTTTGATTTTGAAGGACTATGGCGTTATGAGGATGAGAAAGAAGGTTCTAGCGTATACAAAACAACGATCATCAAGACGGCCAAAGAACTAATGTGTTATTCGGATTTTCCCATACCAAAGCACTTCGCCAACTTCATGCATCATAGCAAAGTGATGGAATACTTCCGTCTATACGCAAAAGAGTTGAGTAAAAGTAAAAAAAAAATCAACGAAAACCTTGAATGACTAAAACTTAAATATAGATTTCAAAAGAATTTTTGCGGAGTCATGCAAAAAGTGCCAAATTAATACCAGTGGCATTAGGGTAACTAGGGTTGGATCCATTCATTTTGTTTTTAATTTTTAAATTCAAATTCATTGACTTAAAAAAAACTAAATTCAAATTCATTGACTTTGCAAAAACTGAATTCAAATTCGAATTCATTGACTTCGCAAATATCGAATTCATCTTTATTCCGTTTTTTTTGTTTTTTTTTTTGCAAAACATCAATTTGCGAAATACAAATTCAAATTCATCAATAACTCGTGAGCGGATTCAAATTTAAAATTCAAATTCAATCCAACCCTACTGCTACCCGGAACTAGAGCAGTGCTAGCGTCAGTGCAGTAAATCGTTGGAGTAGGCTACTTCTGTCGAACAATATAGACTCTTTATTAGACTGGAAACTGACAGTTTTGCCTCTTTTCTTCACGGTTCATATGTTCTAAAATATGCCTATTCGTCCAATCAAGTGTGATTTTTTTCTTCACGGATAACTCGTTCCACGATTGTCCCATCAAATCATTCAAATACGCGTGACCGCAAAAAACGTTTGCAACCAGAGCAAACTTTTTTCTTCAATGCTCCTCTCTTTTTCTCTTCGCGTCTGTTTCTAGTCTACTAAATAAAGAGTCTATAGTAGAACCTTGCACCGGAAGTGGCACACATTCCACCAAAAACATCCGGTAGCCCTTTCATGCCATAGTCGGCATTGCCATAACAAAAATGTTTAAAAGTAGATAATTTAGACAAGTTAGAAAAAATTCTAACACAAGAAAGTGCGTTTACATTAAACACGAAGCAACCAAAATTTAACGTCATCGACAACTTGCGAAAGGTTTCAACCGGTCGCAAATTTCGCGAGCGGTAATTTCACTTAACTTATGCAAAATTGTTTATGTAAGTTAAGTGTATAAGTCAAGTATAACATACAAAATTGTTTTTGAATGGTTGGCCTATTTTGAGCAAGTGACGAAAGCGACCATTCGCGAAGTTTGCCGAACTTCGCTCTGCGTTGCTTCTCATTCAGTGTAAACGCACCTTGAATTTTCAAGTCACGAAATTTTGATGAGTTATTAGTTAGCGGTTAGTACCACTATGGAATAATAAGCCTGTACATCAATACGCACACACTCAATATCTTTACGCCTCCCAGCAATGTCTTCTTATTATGCAATGCTCGCTTTAAACAAGCGCATAAACCTTAAACAATTAATGTTTTTCAGATTCAATCTTCTACCTCACATCTGTTTCAATACCGAAGTACAAAAATGCGAGTTTGCAGACGATTACGAATCATCAGGAAGATGGTACGAATTTGTTTTCCATGCTTCCAAAAAGCTATTAGATTCTGCTATTACTGCACCACATATATTTTGTTTTCTTTGTTGTTTTTTTTTTTATTTTTTATCATCACCAATACCTAATAAGGTCAATCGCTTTCAAGCAATAACTAAATGGGAGCTTGCTGAGAAGCAACCCCTTTAAACGACCGATGCAAATACCTACAGATTTTTAAAAAACTAACGCCCTAGCTTCAGCCGTTCAAAAAATTGACTTTAAAGAGTCCATTTAAGAGGTTTCCGGCGAGATGGTTCCCCAAACTACGTCAAAATATTTGTTTCTTTAACATGTATATTAGCATCCTAGCTTAAACCGTTCGAAATCGTTTTTTGGGGAGTACATTTGGGGGTCCTCAGGGAGGTGGTACCATTTGAGGGGTCCCCGGGAGGGTGGCACTCCACAACTATGTCAAAATATTTGTCTGTTAAATGTCTAATGATATCAAAAAAAAACTTGCACCCTAGATAAAGCCATTCAAAAATTTGATTTTCTTGGGGGCCATTTAGGGGGGTTCCCGGGGGGTGGTACCCAAAAAAAATTTCGGGAGACAAGATTGCGTTTGCAGCTCAACAACATTACACAAAAATTAGTTTTCGATGTTCTGTGGTTGAGGAGAAGAAGAGCATACAAGGTTTAGGAAGAAAAAAAAGAAAAAAATACAAAAAAGGAAAAAGAAAAAAGAAAAAAAGGAAGCTTCATCACGCCAAAAGTGGGTTGGTAGGGATGAAAGGGTATCTTAAGACATATAACCATGTGAATAAAGCCGTTTTTAAATGAAAGCGCTTTTTACGCCAAAACTTTCGGGACTGTTTTCGGGTCCTAAAACCAAAGTTATGAAGTCTATTGCTTCTAAACCTGGCACAAACATACAACACTTTAATCTGAAACTTCTGTCAAAATTTCATGTACCTAGACCAAACCGTTCTCGAGTCATAAGCAAAAGTCTGAAACTTCGCACTCGTTAGTTTGAAAATGGCCGAGTAAAAATTTAGGAACACGCGACGCGAGCGTCGGTCGTTCCAATCATCTAGAATTGTTTAGCTCTAACAAGTAACCAGCCCAAACAAGAAAATAAAATGACTAAAACTAAATGCAATCGGCCAGTTGGTCGAGCGGTAACGAGTTCGTCTCTGGAGCGGAGAGTAGAGTTGCCAACGGCTCGCGACGTAGAGTTGCCAACCGCTGAGAGTTGAGTTGCCAACCGCTCGCGACGTTGCCAACGTAGAGTTGCCAACGGCTCGCCACCTTTGCGATACTTCTTTAAAAGGAGCCGTGTTGCCCGGGCACAATGACTAGGAAATGGACTGCACAAACTTGTAACACACTTCAGCGTACAGTGGGTATAAGAAAGATTTGATTCGAAAACTAGGTGTGCAACCAAGAAGTTGCCAAGAAAGGGAGTGAACTGCAAGTTAAAATTCTTACTTTAGAAAAAGAAATTGACAACTTCATTATATGCTGAGTCAATTGAGACAATACAATAGATTGCAATGTTGCTGTTTTTTTTTTTGTTTTTGACGAGCAGAAGATAAAGTGCGACGTGATATTTGCGATTTCTCGTAGGGAAATATCAATCTTTAAAAGGCCGTTGGGCGTTTGAAGGAAATTTTACAGAATTTCTAAGCATTTGAAAGAATAAATTGCGGTGATACATAAGGCTTTAGTACAATGGTGCTGCTCAAATTTTGCAGCAACCACATCTATACTGTAGACCAAAGAATTAGGTGAAAAAGCAAACATTTTTTTTTCGAGCCACAAATGCAAAAAAATCTATTTACCTATACATGATTTACACAGCAATCGTTTTTCGTCCGCTTTTGTCCGTTTATGTACGTTTCTTCTTCATGAATAAGTATGTTCTTTTTCTATTACATTTTTATACATCAATATCCGCACTAACCAGATTGTCATATTCTGGACAAAAGTCACTCCCCCCAAAAATAATTTGTAAAGGGGTACAGCGCTATTTTGAAGTATTCCTCTTGTGGGGAATTAGTCATCTTGATCAACCAAAAACAATTGAACACACGTGTACATGTACATTCTTTTAATGCTTGAGAAAGCAAAAGAAAACGAAAAAGAACTTTGTGAGAGAAAACTCGCCTGTATATTCTATCTCGAAAAAAAATGACGGTCTCAAGAGCGGAGTAAGAGAGCGTAGTGAAAAGAGTGGTGGAAAAAAGGAAAGAACAGGAGGGTGTGGGGCACCACACTGTACCACCCCAAGAGGACGCAAAATGAAGCGAAAGATGTCATTATGCGGTCTCTGACTTAAAAAATAAATAAAAAATGGGGAAATAAGAAAAACATGAAGTTGAAACGCCACTCTTGTGTCATCATTTTTAGACTAGTGCTTGAGCATGAAAAAAATCACATTTTAGGCCTAAACAAAGCATGCACACTGAAAAACAATTTGTTTTTGAGTCCGTCAACGTTCGCATAGTCGTTTACTCATCCGAGGTATTAGATGACGTGAGCAGCATTACATCCGGGCGGCGTGCAGGGTAGGCGGTCCGATGAGCACGAGCCAGTTCTATGTTTCATGTGTTCGAGTGATAATTTATTCATTGCTGAACCCGGTATTGTGTTGCTCTTGGCAACACCGTCCTCGTTACGATTCGTGTTGTGGTAGCTTTGATTTGCGCACAGTTGACAAACTTGCGATTTGTACAGAATCGCGATGGAAAATTCACGTCAATGATATTGTTATCAGTGTCTATTGAAATTGTCTATGCTGGCGCTCAGTTCCGGCCATAATGTGGCAGTTTTGAATAAGTCTTGAGTGGAATGATCAATAATGACCTTAACGAATTGCAGTATGTGCAAAAAACACGAAATACAGTATGTACCAAGTTGATCTCGGCATTCACGGGGCTGCATACGGGTGCACGCAGAACTGCGATGAAAATATAGCACAACATGTGCTATGCGTTGTGAGCTTGCGAAACGTAGCACACGGGAAAACGTTTAAAACAAAAAAGGAAGCAATAATTAAGCTGGGTCCCCCTTGAGATCTTAACGGTGAGCTGTCTCCTTCATCAAAATTCAGCAGATAGATGGCAAAAGAAAAAAGTCTAAAATTACGGACGATTCTTTACAAGTGATAGATGTTATCCATTAACAACATCGTATTAAGTCGCGAGACAAGAGACCACCTCAACAAAAATGAAACACAAATTAGCGTTCAGGAATTGAAAACAGCGAGTTAAAAGCTCCTCAGTGCTAGCGAAGTCCGCGTCTATCGGGATCAATCCGAGCGGCATCCTCTAAAAATGTGTGCGACCAGAAAACAGTGCTGTGTGTGTGTTGGTGTGAATGTGTTGTAACATCCATGTCTAAAGGACGCGTCCACATTTTTGAAAGTGCCGCACGTCTAAAGCAGCCAATACAGTAGGCTATCTGATTTAATCTTATCGGTTATTCCCTTTGCTCTAAAAATATTTTCCACTGCCGAGAAATATATTCTAGCCTCGTGCTCCCAAAATTTGGGCAGCGAAGCTGGACCTGGCGACACAAAACAGTAGTTAGACCTACGCAAAAAATCAGCACGTGTTAGGAGATTTGGCTTTGGTGACTGAGGCGCCGTGTCTAGTAGTGGACTATGAACTTCATCTGCTGTTAGGCCTATTGCGGCTGGACGTGGTCGACCACGGCCTCTAACAATATCTGGCCTGTGTGTAGGCGAAAGCCTACCTTGTATGTTGCTGTGCATCTTAAATTTTTGTTGAATTGAATTTTCTATCTTCTCTTTTCTTCTTTCTTGTTTTAAATTCAGAAGGTATTGCAAAAAATCACGGGTCGCCAGCAGTGGCGGATCTAGAAAATTTTGGTGGTGGGGGGATGATAAAATTTATGAGCACAAATTGTGTATAATCTCAAAATTTTGCATGTTTATGATTAATGTTCTTGACTTCGCGCAAACTTGTTGGGGATATTTTTGATCCGTCCCGTCCCGAAAACGTTACCAGTATGTAAAACATTTTTTTAAATTTAACCAATAACATAAAACTAGTTTCATGTCATTGATTTAACCAATTCAATTCAAATTAATAACATAAAACACTCTTTTCATCTTTCCTGCTTCAAAAATCGTATTTATTAAACTTTCGCCAGCATAATCGTCTGCATCTACACAGAACAGGTATGTTGCCAGAAATTCGTAATGAAGGAGCTGCTTTGGGGGTCTGGGGTCGTAGCCCCCAGCGATCGAAAATTTTGCATCTTCTTGCAAAAATAACTAAATTTTAGGTCTATTTTGATAAAAAATAATGCTTTTAAAACGTGGCATAGCAATTGGCAGTGCAAACATGATTAAACCGGTTGCATAAATGGGCTATGTGAGAAGTGGCTAGTGGTAAAATTTTTTCTTGTTTTCATGCTGGTAGATCATAAAATCCTATAGTTTAATAAAACTCACATGGAATAATCTATTTCGACTATATTTTATAGAGAACAATAATTGGAGGGGGGCTCATGGAAAGATATTTGAGAAATGTGATTAGTAATTAACTAATACTGAATCGATCCCCCTGTTCGTGAGTTTATAATATTTTTGTTGATAAAAACTATGTTAAGCATCTTCGATGAGCTACATTAAATTTGATTGCTTATTTTTGGCCATTTTTTAAAGTTTTCATTGATTTGTGAGTTTTATTTTTGACAAATCAGCCCCCCTGAATATATGGTTCAAAAGATGCTTCAAATCACGTTTTAGTCCATTCCGGTCCAAAAACCAGTCTCAGAAGTGCTAAAAACGTAGTATTTTTCCTATTCTGCATTTTGGTCGACAGGCCAATGGAGGGGGGGCGCAAAAGCCCTCCCTTGGCTGCGCTACTCACACAGAATGAATAAAAACTTTCTGCATCGGACTTTGATATTTCTATTGCCAAAAATCTATTTTGTTCAAGTGTTCATTCAGCATACCGTAACTAACAATGTAATAAAACTACATTCCAGAAGACATTTTACTTGATGTTCTATCAAATCGACACACTTTTTGTGCGAAACCGCACTACTGTATTGCGCAGGCGCGTAGCCAGAAATTTGCAATTGGAGGGGGACTGTTTGGGGGGGTGGAGCATCCAGCCGCCGGAGGCCAATGGGGGTTTGGGGGCAAAGCCCCCAGCGCTAGAAAATTTTGCATTTTTTTGCAAAAATAACTTCATTTTAGGGCTATTTTGATTAAAAAATATTGCTTTTAAAACGTGGCTTAGAAATTGGCAGTGCAAACATGATTAAACTGGTGGCATAAATGGGCTATTTAGGAGGTGGCTATTGGTAAAATGTTGATAGTTCTCTTGTTTAGATGCTGGTGAGTTATAAAATCGAACAGTTCAATAAAACTCACGCAGAGTAATCTATTTCGTATACAGTTTATAGAGAAAAATAATTTGGGGGGCTAATGAAAAGAGATTTGTTTAGATGCTTGTTTAGATGCTATTTAGGAGGTGGCTATTGGTAAAATATTGATAGTTCTCTTGTTTAGATGCTGGTAAATTATAAAATCGAACAGTTCAATAAAACTCACACAGAGTAATCTATTTCGTATACAGTTTATAGAGAAAAATAATTTGGGGGGCTAATGAAAAGAGATTTGAGAGAAATGATTGGTAATTAACTAATACTGAATAGCCCCCCCCCCCCCCCTATTCCTTAGTTTATAGTATATTTGTTGATGACACCTATGTTTAGCATGTTTACACTTGCGATCAAATTTGATTCCCTATTTCTTACCATTTTTCAAAGTTTTCATTTATTTGTTGGTTTTATTTTTGACAAATTAGCCCCCTTCCCCCTGAACATATGTTTCAAAAGGTGTTTTAAATCACTATTTAGTCCACTCCAGTGCATAAAACAGTCTCCAAAGGGCTAAAAACGTAGTGTTTTTCCCATTCTGCATTTTGGTCGACATGCCAATGGGAGGGTTATAGCCCCCCCGGCCCCTGGCTACACTACTGGTATTGCGTGAGGTTTGAGCGAAAATGCGCCATAACTGAACTCCTGCTGTGTTATGCCTTTATCGTTGAAAAGTGCGAGTTGTGAATTTTGCTAGTTTGGCGCTTTCAAATCAATCGGACCTGTAAAGAACTAATTTCTGCTTTGTAAAAAGTTCGCTGTAAAAATAACTTTTCCTCCCCCCGCCCTACCCCACCCCCCAATGGCTTCAGAAATTATATCGCAGTCACCCGGCCTATCGAGTAGTCACTGATTGCTTTTTTTGAAATGCATATGCACGTTATATTATGCATATGGACGTTATGTTTCGGCTGGTGGGGGGGGATGCATCCCCCTCATCCCCCCCCTAAATCCGCCACTGGTCGTCAATGAGGGAAATCGCTCATCTTGATCCACCGCAAACAATTGAACACCTACATGTACATGTACAACACTTTTTTATTGCTTTGGAAAGCAAAAGAAAACGAAAAGAACCTCGTGCGAGAAAACTCGCCTATCGCATTCTACCTCGAAAAAAAAAGAAAAAAATGACGGTTTCAAGAGCGGAGTAAGAGAGCGGAGAGAAAATAGTGGTTAAAAAATAAGGATAGAACAAAGGGGTGTGGGGCACCACACTTTCATCGATCATACACAAAATTTTTGAACAAAATTTTTATCAATACAAGTAACAGTCTAATTAAAGCGGATATTGGCTTATAAAACTGCGGGCGAAACAGTATGCATTTTTTCATGAAGAAGCAAAACGGACGAAACACGAATACTGTATAGTGCATTCTCGATTATCCGGACCCCGATTACCCTGCCTCTCAATTAACCGGCCGGGTTCTACAGGTAGGAACATTCAATTTTTTAGTCTAAAATTTACATGTTTTACAGCGGGAAAAACCTAGAAAGCCGACAAACAATCTTGTCACGAAGCTCGTATCTTATTTTGTATATTTATATCGTTACGTAATAGGTACTGTGTGATGTTATTGTACATCAAATTACTTTGTGGTAAACGGTGGGTACTCTATGATAGATACTTTTCTTATCCGGTCGAGATTTTGGAAAAAGGTTGCCCAACTTAAACGGATAATCGATGATGCACGATTGTACTAAGTAAATTCACCTTAATTTTTTAACAACCGGTTTTTCAAACTTAACTACCAGTTCGTTCGAACCCGTTGAATATCACCACTGTTTTAGCCCCTCCGTGGTTAGCGAGCCAAATCTGAGCTCGGAAATGAATTGGATGAAACTACACTCCCGGCGTTTGCTGCCAAACTTTTCACCCGTATCGTTCTATATAAACCCGTTATTTTCTGATCAAAAGTTAATAAAGACTTCATGATCTTCACCGGTTCAATCCGACATGTAGCGACTCGCGATTCTGAAAAAGCAAGTGTGCCTCTAAGGTCTGCACCCAGCACGATCTGTAGTCCAAAGTCGCTTTAATTAATCTTTACGCTAGACAACGTCTACAATATAGGGGTAAAGTTGTCAACATACGAGCGTATTTGTAATTAATTTTAAGGTGAAACTTGGTACGCCCTGCGTACCGCCTTATCTGGCTGCAAGCTGCCAGTTGCTTGAAATAGACCGTAAGGATACACTCGTCCGCTTACACTACAATTTTGTGACCAGTGTTAAGTGTGAACCGAGTCTTCAAGACCCAGTAATTCACCTGAGATTTGAAAATAGTTATTTGTAAGTTTATGATCATGCATTTCATAGCACCTTACTATTTGAGTTACGCTCATTGCAGCATAAGCGCTTGTTGAATTATTGCAGGAAAGTAACGATAAAGAACCGCAAAGATGGTGAAACGAGAACGGAAATATTTGACGGAATTCTCGTTTGTATCGGTCATCACGCCATCCCACACTATCCATCCGAATCGTTTCCGGGTGAGAACATTAATTCTTCTAGAAAATGGTTATTATGTGGATCAATATTAACAAACTAAATTTAACTTGGCAAAAACAAAGCTAAGATAAAACGAAACATTCTATCTACGAGAGGTTTTTACTTCTATTTGAATAAGTTTGAACATAACTTTAGTTTAAATCGAAATACCTCGGAAACAGAATGTTTCGTTTTATCTGGGCTTTGATTTTTTTGGCAAAGCTTTTTTTACATTGCTACGTTTTTCTGTTCTAAACTAAACTTATGATACCGATATTACAACATAAAAACCAGAGGTGGAGACCTTGAGGACGTCCTTGGCCTCGAGGACGTCCTCGAGAACACATTTTGATGTCCTTGGCCTTGGCTTTGAAGGTCAAATCCTTAGCCTTGAAGCCTGGAAATCCTCGAAAATGTCCTGTACTCGGCTTCAGGACAACACTATTTTTAGGTTTGTTGAAAAAATGGACAAGGTCATGACCATTTTTTTCTTCGTCTTTTTTCTTCGACCATGTTCAGAGAGCTCGCGGAATTTTTTGAAGACCTTTTATTTATTTTATTTTGGAGAAGGCCCGAAATTTTGCGGAAAATTTGCGAAGTGTTTGGGCGAAGACCCTTTTTTCTCTTTAGAAGAACACTTGCAAAATTGTGTTCTTGGTACTTGGCCTTGGATTTTTTTTTGTGTCCTTGGCCTTGGCCTCGAGCCTTGTGTCCTCGACTCCACCTCTGATAAAAACACTGTCAAATGGCTGTTCAAAAATTTTCCAGATGCAGGGAGATTTTCCTCAGCTCTTAGACAGATGAAATGGAACAAATGGTCAAAACAATACTTTTCTTACAAAAGAAAGCTCATTATCGGTACCATTTGAAGACCAAAAAAAGGGTATCTTCACCAAACTATGTGGTAGTTTTGGGCCGAAATAGTAGTGAAGTCCGAATAAAAAAAGGTCTTCACTATAATTTGAAGTGGTTTCAGATTTATAAATAAGGATTTCAAATCAAATAAAGCTTTTAGCAATACAGTATCTTTTGTTCGAGTTGCCGATTACCGAAACCGAGTTTGCCGCAATAGCAGCCGGATAAGACCCAAAGTTTTCAAGAAACAAATAAAGAGGGTCTGCTTCTGAAACACTAAGCTCGAGTTCGATTTCCGGTGGGTCATTTCAAAGACGTTCAGCATCAAAAAGGACTTGTGAATTCCCCATCGCTCTAGGTGGTGGACAGATGGGCACATTGTGTCAGCTTGTAACTGTAATTACATTTTATTCGTCAAGTTACCTTGACCAGGAGACCGCAAAGTGGCCTTGCGGTCATCGAGTCAAGCTGCCAACTGCCCATCTGTCTACCACCAGTGGCGGATTTAGGGGGGGGGATGGGGGGATGCATCCCCCCCACCAGCCTAAAAGTAACGATTTTGGCCGAAAAATCAAGCCTCTGTTTCGAATAAATCGGCTCCATTTTGGGATGCATCCCCCCCCCACCGACCTAAACGTAACTAATCCGGCGAAAAATCAGTCTCAATTTTGGTGAAGACCTTTTTTTTTTTTTTTTTTTTGGAGACCACCTGAATTTGGGCGAAAAAAACGTTTGAATTTCCGATTTCGGCCGAAAAATCACTCTCAATTTTGGTGAAGACATCCGAATTTTTGAGGTTTTGTGCTTCATATCCCCCCCCCACCAAAATTTTCTGGATCCGCCACTGTCTACCACACACGGTGAAGGTTTCACACTGTACCTTTAATTGCTCAACTTCAAGCAGGGAAGCTGCGAAAACCAACTTTTCATGGCCTTTGGTTTGACCCGACCGGGAATCAACCGCGAGGCTACAGTTTCAGTAGCCGACGCATTATCCACTAGACCAGGGGTTCTCCAGCTTTTGGTGTTATGGAGCCTATAAAAGGTTGACCATTATTTACGGAGGCCCACAATCAATTTCTAAAACAAAAGAGAAAAAAAAACGAATTGCTTTCGGAACCCCTAGGTTTCTCTAGCGGAGCCTTGGGGCTCCGTACGGAGCACTTTGACAACCTATGCATTGGACCACTGATCGGTTTGACTCGAAGACCTCAAAAGTCTCTTCGCAGTCTCCTGGCCAACGCAACTAGGTGAATAAAAACGCAAAAAAATCTGAGAAAACTTTGAAAGGTTATACAATTGGTATCAACTGTGTATTATTCATTTAACAAAAACTAATGTTTAGGATTCAACAAATTCAAAGGGATTGTCATGCACAGTCGGGACTATCGGGATCCTCTTAGGTTTGTGCGTAAACGAGTTGTAGTTATTGGAATCGGTAACTCTGGTGGAGATCTTGCAGTGGAAATCGGAAGTCATGCCGAAAAGGTTTGGAATGCATTTGGCTGCAGTTGCTGAAAACTTGTCCAAAATCCACGACAAACTACTTAAACTGCGTAACTTTTAGCTTTCTCGCCAAAATTCATTTTCGAAGGTTTTTTGCTCGTTTGTTTATTGCAGCACTATAGATACAGATGTATTAATGTAATGATGTATTAAATAACTCACTATAGATGTATTGCAGCACATTAACAGTTTCTAGAAAAAATTCATTTCCGAAATAGTTTGTTTGTTTGTTTTGCAAATCCCTCAAGATATACTGTATTGAGCATAATTCTTTATTGGAATAACTCATATAACTAGTATTTTAATTGCTACCAAAATACTTTTGTAGCAGGTCTGAAAATTTCCTTTATTAAAGCATCTGAGCTTGAACTAAAAATCTCTTCTTGGATTGTTTATTTTTGACCATAGTTTAGACCAGATCCGTCTCTTCTGCTCCAAAAATTTTATTGAGATTTATGGAGAAACTGCTTTGGTCAATCGATAATGGTTTAAGCGTAAATCGAAACGTCTCTAATAATGTTTAAGATAATGTTGGCAATTTTTTTTTGTTTCTGATAAAACAAAGTTCAATGCTTTTGTAAAATTTTTAATTGTGTTGCAGGTTTATCTCAGCACCCGTCGAGGTGCGTGGGTAATGAACAGAGTCGGACCAAATGGCGTTCCGCTTGGCTACATCTTTTCACTAAGGTTGGCGAATGTAGTGAAAATTTGTAAAGCAGTCATTATTCAGTTAAAAATGTAATGAGTTGTATATAAGGGATACTACATTCTCAAAGTTTCAAGGTCTTCTGGTGCTTGCATATAGACTAGAGTTAGAGAAAACATACACTTTACTGAAAAACTGTACCTTTACTGATTTTTTCATCAAATCTTGTCTAATCTTTCATTATACTCGCTGTATTACGCTGAAGCGTGTTTCGAGTTTGTGAGGTCCATCTCCGAGTCATTGCGCCCGGACAACACAGTTTCTTTCAAAGAAATATCTTAGGGGCGGCGAGCCGTTGGCAACTCTACGTCCGATTTAGCCGGCCCGAAATTCGAACCTCAGACCTACCGCTCCAGAGACAAACGCATTGCCGCTCGACCAACTGGCCGGTGATTTTTTTATTTGAATGATTTTTTCAATACTATAGTTTTAAGTTAAACATTCTGTCAAGTTGTGGAGCTGCTGTAAAAGTCATATACTATACCTGCCCGGACATTTGATGAGATGCTGACTGCTGAAAGAGCACTGAGGGTACCTCACCCACTGGTTAACTTTTGGCCTTTGATTTTGCTTAAAAATTTAAGCCTGTTCGAGGAGATTGTTTCTCCTTCACACGTTCTCCCTTTTATTTTTCTTTCCTTCTTAAAAAACGAAAAACTTAACTTTCTTTTTTTTAAGTGGCCGAGAAAGCAAATCAGCTGTCGTTTACATAGGGTGTCCACAAAGTCTCTTTGCAATTTAAAAAAGTTACTACAACGTCAAATGATCAGATAATGCAATGAGGGTTGTTTTATGTTAGTTAGTATTTGATAATAATTTTTCTTGACATTAAAACTGATTGTTTGAGATAAAATTTCAACGTGTTTAATGATTGAGTTTCATGAACCTCCATAAAATAACTACTCATGACGAAAAACCCCATCAAAATAAACTGCTCAACCAGCTTGTGATGCAAACTACAACAGCGATGCAAAGTCGCGTGATTAGCATCACAAGCTGGTTAAACATAATTAGCATCACAACCTTGTTCTGTTCAACCAGCTTGTGATGCTGATCAAGTAACTTCATGCTGCTGTTGGCGTTTGTATCACCAGCTGGTTAAACATAAAAAAAAAGACTTCGATTCTCACTAAGGTGAAAACCGTCACGTCCCTGTCTCCATAAATTTCTACCATTAACGAATTGAAGAACGTGATGGTGGGTCTCTTCCACACTTAGTTCTGTGGTCTCGACGGGTCTAAACATCTGATTTTCTCGATAAACCAGGATACACATCGCGCTTTTTCTTGAGGAGTAGTCATTTCAGATTAAGGGGGTTCATATTACTCAATCATTGCACTTATAGAAATTTTATCTGAAACGCATAAAAATTTTATCATAAACAATAAATTTTTGTGTCGATGAAAACTTTATGAAAAACCGATTAACATAACACAACCCTCAATGTGTTATCTCATCATTTGGAGTTGCAGTAAATAAATAAATAAATAAATCAACAGAGGATTTACAACTCAACGAACTTAATAAGAACGGAAAGACGAGGGTGACTGGGAAGTAAGCTCGCGCTCTTCGAGTCTCCAGCTTCCCGCGTATGTGTCGAAGCTGGGGCCTGCAGCCGTAATCGAACTCGGGTTGCAGTATTGCCAACGCAATAATCAGCGCTCAGTTCCGGTCGGCCATGCTGCTGACATATTTTTAAATTGAAAAGAGAGTTTGTGGACACCCTGTATTACAGCGATTCTTTTCTCAAAGCAACTCTAATAATCACAAAAAGTACTCGACTACAAGCCGACCCGCCTTCCGATATATTGTAGTCAGTGTAGCGTCAGTTATCGTCATATTTGGCGAAAAAAAAGATAATATTGAATAAAAATAATGATCTTTTAGCCGCAGTTTCCACACAAGCGCGTAGCAACTTAAATTTCATGATGGTGCGATGCAGTTGACCCCGCTGTGGTCCAAGTAAAAATTGTTTAGGTCGTTGAAGCTGCTGAACGATATCCTTCCAAGCAGCTGGATCAACTATCTGACTGAGAAGCAACTCAACGAACGCTTTGATCATGCAGTGTACGGACTCAAGCCGCAGCACAGAGCTTTCAGCCAGGTTAACGGTTGCAACATTTTACTTCAGAAAAAAAATTTTTTTGTTTAGGAAATATAAAAAATCTAATTCAATTATTTTTTCCTTCTAGAGGCCGTTTTGGTGGCTCTTCTCTAAGCTTTCACACTGGTAGCTTATAGGCAAGAAAGTTCGTAAACACTTAAATATTTTTACGTAATTGTATAGTATGGTCTTGATTCATCAATATCATGTCGTATGCACCCAGTGTTAATTCCCGTTAAAAAGAGCAAGCTGCCTAGTTGGATGCCCTTTACTTTTTTAGCAATAGTTTTCATCACGTATATCTCTAAATCACGATTTGTGGCATCCTCTTTTTCCACATTCTCCTTCACCTTTTTCATGAAGTCGTTTTTTCGACGATCAATTTTTTTCTTCGGTCTACCTCACTTAATCGCCCTATTAGATTGCCATTGCTTCCTCTTCTTTTTCAGATTCATGATGTGATTTCAACTCACGGTTATAGTAATCATCTGGAGGGTTGCAATTGCTTGAATTTGAGCATTGTGACAAAATTAAAAAGTCTGAGTTTATAGTATGTTAGTGAATTTTATATCAACGGCCACTAGCATCGGAAACTCTAAAAACCTTACACGAATTTTTAAGTGACTTCGGGATACCCCAATAGGCTTACAAGAATAAACGAGATTAATTTTTCAGCATCCTTTAATAAACGACTCACTTGCAAACTCGATTGTGAGCGGCTTGGTGATGGTGAAGGGAAACGTGAAAGAATTCACCGAGAATGGAGTTATTTTCGAAGATGGATCGTCTGAAGAAGTAGACGCCGTCATATTTGCAACCGGATATAGATTTCACTTTCCGTTTCTTGACGACTCCGTGATTAAGGTAAGACGGAGTTTTCGTGTGTATCTGCTTACATTTGTGATTTTTTGATCGCCAGTAATAATGTGTCAAAAATATGTTTAGGTAAAGAACAACGATTGCCGCTTATTCCGTCATGTATGGCCGCCTCACCTCCAGCATTCAAGCCTTGCAGTGATTGGCTGCATTCAGCCCATTGGCGCCATTAACCCCTCCTCCGAGATGCAGTGCCGGTGGGCTACCAGAGTCATTAAAGGTACAGTCTTCTTTTCATAATCGCTTCATACTACTAATGATTTTTAAAAATATCATCGATCTTCAACCAGCAGCAGACAAAGTGATTCAAATTACTATTCAAGCTACAGAGAATTTTCTTCGCTTGGCAAACTAAAAACCTGAATTATGTCAGCAGCTAGAAAATAAACCGCGCTTAGTGGAGCTAAATGTATTGAGGATCTATATCAAGTACACTGCAGGCAATAACTGCGTATGACTTTAATGCTGATAGCTTTTAATGTTTAAATCCGAATGGTACCTAGTGTTAGTTTTACTCAGTGACAATTCAGTGGCTGGCTGATAGTTTTGGTTATACTTATAAAGCTTCGTATGCAGTCTATGCTTCTCATTTCTAACAGCAGTCCTCTAAAAACATTCTGCTCCTCATCAGCAGCGCAAAATTTTACAATTATAGTGATATATTATAAGGGGACGCCGCTCTTCCTCAGCGCTCTGAAATGGAACGAATCATCGACGAAGACTTGGATGTTCTGCACAAGCAGTACTACAAATCAAATCGACACACTATGCAGGTCAGATGCTTTGTTATTGGTTGACTACCAATATTTTGTATCATGTGCTGAGATGAAATTCAAAGGACAAGCCAGTGTTGGGCAAGTGAATGAGAAATCTTAACTTCGTTAAGAGTTAATTCGCTAAGAATTTTCAAGCAATTTTTTAACTCAGTTAAAGTTAAGTTGTTAACTGAAAAACAGAAGTTATGCAAGTTAAAGTTAAAAGTTAATTCGTTTACTTTTTTTTTTAATTCAATATTAACCTGCAATTGATGCCCAATAAAATGATTCCATTTCCATTCAAGATAAAAATTACTCATATTAATTTCTGTTACTATGGTATTTACCATTTTCATAAAGATAGACACAGTGAAAGCCTTTTTTCATTTTATTTTTTTATTTCTACTGTTATGGCTGGAAGACGAATGGTGTAGCCTAGAAATTTAACGGATTAACGTAAATATTAAAGTAGTTTAACGAAAGTTATAGTTAATAAGTTACTTCACAAAAGCTTTTTAACTTTTTAACTCGTTAATAAAAAACTGAACTTTGTTATTAACAAATTAACGAGTTAATGCCCAACACTGGGACAAGCCAATTGAAAATATGAAGTTGCAATTATTTTACGCGCGTAAAGTTCGTTAACTGCTGAAATACGCGCATGTCCTTTTACGTTTATCGGTAAAAGATTTCGTATAATCACCTCGTAAAACTCCTCGTTTATAGTGAAAAAAAAAACTGGCTTGGCCTGTTCCTTTAACCGAAAACAAGATTCGAAATCGTTGGAAGTACTGTAGATCTTTGTGTAAAAATAGCTAGTCTAAGCTTTGATTGTTGCCGAGAAAAATCACGATGTTATTCTAGGTGGATTACATAACTTACATGGATGCGCTGGCTGATGCTATCGGTGCTAAACCAGATCTCGTGAAAATTTTCAAAGAAGACTTCAAATTAGGGTGGAAGGCAAGTTAAAAAATTGTGCAACGAAATTCATAAAATGAGAATGGCTTTAAAGCTAAAGCCAACAGCAACAAATAAGGCTTTTAGACCAGGCGGAACGTGATTGCTTCGACGAACATGGCACCAATTAGTCTAGTTTCGAGTTTTTTTAGCTTCTCAATTTTTAGCGATGCATCATTCATAAATGTTCAGAGATAAATCACCATATGGTGGTGTATAGGTGTAAAACTACAAAACGAAGTCACGTCTATTTATGAATGACTCCCGCATGCTCAAGAATAATTTTGATTTGTTTCTCAAATATTATAATCAAAATAAAACATGGATAAACTTCCTTCACATGATTAGCCTCTTTTCGCCATTGTCAATGTTTTACCTAAACCAAAGCACTTAAAAAATTTTTGGCAAGTTTGCCCTGGATTTGGAGACCGCAGCCTTATTTTGTGAATTCGACGTAGCAGCAAAGTTTGACACTGTAGGCTAGTATCCACACATGCCAAAATTTCAACCGAATTGATATACATGTTTTTTAAAGTCTATCTATGTTTTAGATGTTTTTCGGTCCCTGCACTCCTTATCAATACCGCTTGGAAGGGCCGGGTAGTTGGCCCAAAGCTCGGGAAGCAATTATGACACAAGATGAGAGAATATTGTTTCCACTATCCACAAGAAAAGTGAATAAGTCTGAAGGCTACAACTGGAGCCTCCTTGCCTTTGCTGCACTTATTTTTTTGATTTTAGCTTATGTGGTGTGGTAAATTATTTGACTCTGCTACCAGCAATATTACAGTTTATCATCGCAGCCACCACCTAAATTAATTTTGTCCTTGCAGAGTCTTCGCAAATTTTTTGGAATAAAGTTATTTACCGTATGTAAACTAAGCAATGTGCGGCGTCAGATAAGTAACTATCTTGGCAACTTCAAACACATTACTGAAACAGATATTTTGCTGGCCACAAAACTAATTACGAACGAAAATTGATCGAAACTCAAACCAGCGATTTGTCTCATTCAATCGTTTTTGGTTTTATTTTGAACACTATAAACACCGTTGAAATCCACCGCGGCGTAAGAGTCAATTTATACGATCACATAAGAAGCACGTACAGTACGGTACAGAAAAATTAGATTGCTAATTCCCAGGTGAACTGGTAACCGGAAAATACCGTACAGTTTAAGAGCATATAACGGGCAGTCCGGTATACATTGCTGGCTTGATTTGATAAACCAGACTAATTTTTGAGGGACATTTCCGCGACTCACAAAGTAATACTGGTAGCAGCGAGGTAATGGAAAATACCACAAATGATTATCTAGTATGGCATTTTTCCAAATTTATACCGGGATAACAACATATCGTATTGCATCGGTAGTTTATTGTGATGACTTAAAAATTTCATGGAGCTATATACCTGGTTAAATGAGTAATGCCAGTTTTCAGTTTAATTTCAACAATAACAAAATTCGAATTTTTTGCGTAACTTTTATACCAGGTTTTGACGCGGAAAATACAAGGCTAAATTTTTTTTTCTCGGAGTGATATACAGTTAGTAAGCTTTTGGTAAACCAGCCTTGCGCAAGCCAGACTCATGAAAAAAAAGATAACCGGGGTTTATTGTAGCGGCGAAAATACAGAAAAATGTCAACTTGCTTTTTCCAGATAACTGCCGTATTTTTTTATAAAGAGTGGTGCATGCAAGATTTAAGAATCATAATTTTGTTGATGTTTTTTTTTTTTTTTTGAAAAAGTACAGTTTATGTTTTCATTTTTTTCACTCAATATAATCAAGCAAGTGAAAGATGAAAAATCACAAAATTTCATTCTGCTGAAATTTTCTTTCGATTATTCAATGCGCAGCCTAACTTCTGTATTAATAGCTCATCGTTTACGTTAGTAACGCAGCTTCACTCAGACATTGTCTTCGCTATGTTGAGTGGACTTGTGTTCCAGTGCAATCTTTAATATACCTGGATAAACCAAGCTTATATGTGATTTGTCAAGTTTTTTTTTTTTTGAAGCGTGAATTTAACTATAATAGAATTAACCGCCAAATGAAATGAATTGTTATGAAACAATAACTTGATTCTCCTTTTCTCAGTTCCAGTTTGTTGAATGCTTTCATATCAATTTCAAATATATTGTGACGTGTCATGTATCGCGTCGGCAAAACAATGCAACATATTGTCAAAATTAATCGAGTTAGTTTACAATACAATCTGTTTATGAACAATTGTTGGCAAACATGAGTGGTGGTGTTTTAAAAATTAAAAAGAATGCGGCGAGCCCAGCAATACCACTTTAGCAAGCACGTTGAGAAAGCTATTATGTTTGTAGCAATCAGATTTTCCAGACTAATGTGCCTGAACCAATGAGTAGAAGCTTTGTAGCCCTAATTGCAGTTTCAGGTTGACAATACTGGACCTTGGCTTTGACTTTCTTGATGCATTTATTCATTCAGGCGTTGGAACCAAGAACTTAAAATTTGTAATGTCGTATACAAACGCAAAACACTTTTTTGGGGGGCTCCGTTTGCACGTCTTTTGTCAGGCTTGGCTACCGCAATGTATAGACTGCTTGGCCCCATACGAAATAAGCGTAAAATGTCTTTCCCAAAGATACAACGATGCATTGCTGGTTTGGTTATCGAAGCGGGAGCAAACCCAAAGCTCTAGCAACTGAGCCATTGCCGCCGCATAGTACATGGTCGTTTTTTACCATTCGGGTGATTCATCATATACTTTTTTCGATAATCATATTACTTGTAAAAAATGCCACTGCAATTATTTGGGTTGTTTCATTCACCAAACGACATTCTTTTATGTTATTTCGATTCATTTAGTTGATGTTTTTCTCGGCAGAGCGGGGAATATCTTTATAGTAGTTTTGCTTGTAGAAAAAGGAAAGAATTCAGGATTTTAAGTTAATATCAATCAGTTAAAATAAAAAATATTCGGTTTTTCGCCGATGATACTTTATTTAAGGAGCGAAAAAACAACTTAAATGATAAGCAGGGGAAGCACTACGTCAACTTAAACAAAATAGGACAATATGTTCTCGAATACTGGTAAATATTACTGAGTATACTGTCGCTCCCGATCCGCAAACGCTGTCCAATTTTACGATAGAGATTCAACGTGAAGTTGTGTTTTGAAAGCTCGTATGAAATGATAATAACAAACACGTTCTAAATCTGGGCCATATTACCTATGCAACGTTTCGTAACAGATACGATATCTTAAGTTTGGTTTGTTTAACCCTATTTGTACCGGGGGGCAAATTTGCCCCCCCTCTCAGTTATTTTAATATAGCTCCTAAACGAAAGCAAAGTTTTGCTTTGATGCACCCTGACTTTGAATCAAATTTAATAACACACAATTTCAGAAAGTTTGGGGTCAGCCGGACAACCGGAACTGACGTCATTTTTGCCTTTGTTAGAGGCACCTAAGGAGTTTTACGCAGTTTTGATCACTATTCATGCTTATCAGTGCGCATATTCTATTCATTGTACTGCGTATTCATTGTCAAGGCTAATCTTCTGCTGGAATAAAATATTATATTTACTGATAAATGTATTGCATCATGATTACGTCATTGATGACGTCATAATTCAAAAATATTGATTTTTCTGCTGTTTCTCGAAATAAACTGCGTTTGCAGAAAACAAAATCATTTTCGTCAGCTGTTGAATGATAAAATTAAAAGTATACTGCAGTATTCTATAATTTTGTGAAATATACTATATTTCAGTCACAAAAAAATACAAAGAATAATCAACACAATATATTAACGATGATGTCATCACGCATGTGACGTCATCGTGCATGTGACGTCATCATGCATGATGACGTCATCATTTGTGGTAACTTTATCGGATATGTCTTTGAAATAACAAAAGTTCCAACTGAAACTAATATTTCGCAACATTTAGGCAAATTTGCATGCTTTTATAAGGATTCACTGGTTTTGATGACGTCATCATCGTTTTCGTAACGTCACAAGCTCAAAAAATTTATTTTTAAAAATTTAACAAAAAATAGCATCAGCAAGCAAAAAATCTCGATTCTATCACTTACCAATCGGTCTTTTGATAGGGGGGCAAATTTGCCCCCCCCCCCCGGTACAAATAGGGTGTAAAAATAGCCCGGTATATATAGGGTTAAAGAGCTTAGGACGTCGTAACTCTTGCAATGCATTCCATATGGCGTTTCATACTTCCATACTAAGATCACTTTCATAGAAACAATTAACCAACATACAACAACACCTGTGCTTGCGGGTGTTAGATAAATGATGTTTTTGTGAAATGTTTGTTTTCTGTGGTATTGTAGAGGGCAGCGTTTGCGCAGAAGAAGGATATGCGTTTGAGAATTGAGTAGGGAACAGAGCCGAATCATAACTGCAGAGTATAGGGAGCAGAAATGGTTTGATTATATTGATTTCGCCGATTGTAATTACAAGTACGCACCCATTTAATTGATTTTCGATTACGATTATTTCACCTTGTAATCGTCGCGATTATGATTACAATTACGTCGCTTCGACAAAATTAAAAAATGATTTTTTATAAATGTACAAATAACTAACATTTTAAGTGATGACAGGAAAGCTCAAGTCTAGAAAAGACATAATTAATGGCCGTAGAAACACACACACACACACACACACACAAGAGAGGTCGTCCAAGATTCTCTAAAAACTTTCGATCCTACACACTGGTGTTGCCTTGCATAGTTTTGGTAGAGCCAAAACGTTTTTGCAAACTATTCACTCGTATAGCTTCGTGAAAAGTTTTAAACTCATAAATTTTGGATTTCTGATTAAGTCGAAATAGGAACAAATTTATAGTTGTAATGTACCAGGCCAACGCAATTGTGCCACGGTAAAATTAAAAAAATAAAATCATGCATCTTACCAAATATATTTCATTAACAATGTGACCCAAATCAGTTCAGTATGGAGGATACAAAAGTTTAATTTAGCTGCTTTGAGAATAAACTGGTCAACGACAAATATCCAGACTGAAAATTAAGTTATCCAACACCACGCAACATCAAAGTTATTTAATGTCATACAAAGTAATTTTAAACCAAAAAGTACCCATATTTATGAAAAAATAAGAAAATACGTTGAGTTAGACTAAAATATACAAGCCAGGCAGGGCCGCCGAGAGGGGGAAAGGGGGGTACAATGACCCCGGGGCCCATGGATTTTAGGGGGCCCATGGGCTTCAGGAAGGCCGTTGGCTTCACCGGGCCTGAAGCCTGAAGAACTTTTTTTTATTTTATTTGGAGATCACCTAATTTCGACCGGAAAAAGCGTTAGAATTTCGGTGAAGACCTTTCTTTTTTTTTTTTGAGATCACATCATTTTTCGGACCAAACTACAGCATTTTCTCCGTCTATTTTGGACTTCACAAAACCGGAAATCCGTCATATTTGAGCTGGCCCAGCGCCCACTTTTGGTCCCCGGCGCCACTGAAGCCAGGCTGACTGTGAGAACAAACACTGTAACTTAGATGTTATCCTACATTAATTCAAAGCAAACATTTTTTGTTAAAATATGATTAACTGTTAGAGAATCAGCTGACATTTATTTATTTATTCCATGAGCCTAGTAGTAGCCAGCTATTGTTCGAATATTTGCTGTTGGTTGATTACAATTACAATTACGACCCCTCGTAATTGATTTGTGATTACGATTATTTGAAAATGGCGTAATCGATTACAAATTAGAGATTAGGATTATAATCGAAACAATCTCCGGTAGGGAGATGATTATTAGAGAGGAGGTGGCTGTACTGGCCCACTGCTGGGGACTAAAGACTGAGTTTGGGATGAGAAAACTGGACAAGCAGGGCAAATTCAACATGAGCGTTACCATCCTGAACATATAGCTCTGAAAGTTAGTGATAGGAGCTAGTGAAGGGGCCTAGATAGCGAGAACATCGACTGCAAAAAACAGACTAGAATCTCAACTCATAGCATTGCAAGAAATTCCTGCTGACCCAATCGAGACAGTTGTGGGAGACTATGAAGTGGAAGGTCGAGCGGGTGAAGCCACGGTTGGGGTGATTATTGCCATTGATAAGTAGCAACGCAAGGTTAAGCAGATGGAATAGGAGGGTCAATCAAGGAAAAAGTGAGCCGCCCGGTTGCGACCGGTCCAAGAGCGGCTACGCAAAAAGATGGTCCAGATATAACTTCGAAAGACTTTTTTGTCGACCTTTCGAAGAGTTTTTTGTCATATAACCCACACCACTTTCGGCAGAGGAACCCACCTCCGCGTTGAGGCGGCGGGTTTTTGATCTGGTACGTTAGCATAGGACGTTCCTTCCAAGTATCCAGATGATTGTCGGATCTTGTTGTACCTGACGATATTCAGGAAATTAAAATATAGATTTGTCTTGATTTTTTACGTTTTGTTAATTTTTAGCCAGGGTTAAGTTAACGCTACTATGTCTCGTTCTGGACCAGTAGGTGGTGCTGCCACTCTCAGCTCGTATCGAGTTCAAAAAGCGTTCAGCATCAACTTTCGCGAAAACAAGCGTTTGGAAGCGGAAATAAAGGTGATAGAAAACGAGCACATTCGCAACATTCGCCACGTGAAGCAAGAAATCAAAGAAACCCGGATGTGGTTGGAAAACATTCGAGAGTCTACAGGAGAAAGCCAGTATGGGCTGCGACCGGAAACAGAAGGAGGACAAAGCAGAAAGAAAAAGAAAATGCAAAGAAGTAAAACAGCTGTTCCAGATGAGGTAAGTGTATTTGGGAGGCTATGAATGTTCAAAGGCTTTTTGATGAATCAAAAGTAAGAATTGTACAGTAAGAAACACTTTGCGGCAAAAGTTGAATAGTGACGTTTTACAGAAAATAAGCTTGTTTTGTATTTTTCAAGCTGCCGGTATTCACTAAAAATACTTTTCACGAGAAAAAAATTATTTTCATTTTCAATCACTTTTTTGTTAATAAATAGCTTAATATTTTCTACTTGACAGCAAGGTCCGTAAGAAAGTTTAAAACTTTAAATGCAATTTTCTCGAAACAGCTAAATCCAACTTATCAGCTTTTGCCAAAACGTTCTTCATTATAAATTAGTATTAATTCGATTGCCATCCATCAATGGAGCAACAATCCGTAGTGATCGATGCTTTGTTGAAATTTTAACATTATTATTTGATTTAATTTAAGTTTTATTGAAGTTTTAACTTTTCTTTGGTAAGATGCCTCCATGGCCTACTTAATTAACACGGCCGTACAGTCTGCCTTGTCGATAGAAAATTACCAGGGTCACTTTTCGCTATCTCGTCTCGTGCTGCGGCTGTCTGTAAATAATTGCTTGGTGTTTTGCATTGGGCTATGCATTTTACCGTCGCCAATTACGCAAAATATCTTCTTTTTCAATTTGAATTATATTGTAAATTAATGTTTAACTGTAAAATAATAATCAAGCTATTGATGAAACAGGAATATAGATTTTATCAGCGGACGCGCTTTTGAATAACATCTCTGAGATTAATCTCTTGTACGATAGATTTATATAAAGTCAATCATGCAACCAATGTTGAAAACTTGAAATGTACCATGCAATACTGTAAAAAATATATAAAAATTTGATTTTCTCACCCTGATCATGCCATCGATATCGCGTGATTAAAGTACTTATTTATTCGTTGACCAGTTTTCGTTTATGCTTAAACTGTTGCACAGCATCTTTGCGAACTTCATTGACTGATTTCTTTTGAGCATTATTAAAGTACACGTTACATATAATCCTATTGATGAACTTGATGTTGACCGTATGTTGTTCACACAGAAATGACTGTGCACAAGTGTTCATGGTGAGAACACTCTCACCCGCAACTCTTTCAGGTAAAGTTGATTTGAAAATGATATTGCTAGCTGTGTCTAGCATTGCAAAAGATTTCGATACGTATTGTGCCAAGTCCACAGATGGAAGAATAAGACCGCCTCGAGATAATTTCAAAAGGTAATCGAATTCGCTTGAGCTCTGTTGTGAGCCAGTGGTAGTCAATGAGTTTTGACATTCAACGCATTGAGATCTGTTTATCAGTTTTTTAGCAACGTTTCCAGCAACAACAGCAGCTACTTCCTTAGCATTACTTTCCAAACTGCTGTATTCAAGGTCGCCTGCTATTTCGTTAAGCTGCTTTTTTAAGAAATCCAGTGCAATAGCGTTGGTTTGATTTGGACGAACATCTTCATTCCATACCGAAATGGACTCTTGAGAAGACTTTTTGTGGCCAAAATTCGTTCGGATGTTTCTACCTCTGGTAAACTAACCAAAAATCTTCCGCCACTCATTTGGCGATATTTTGAAAATCTCAGTTCCAGAGGATCAGTTTGGAATCGTGCCGTTAAAACGTACTTGTAACCTTCGCTAAGCAAATCCTCTATTAAAGAAGCAGTGCATCGCAGCGTTACTAAAAGGGCATCACAAGTCTGCTTCGACAACGAAAATTTTTCCAATTTTGAGCACTGCTCAGCTTTCCATTCCTGAAACCAATTTGCTAGTTTTCTCAAAAATTGTGGTTTTTTATCGTCTTCACAAGCGGCAGCATAATTCGAGTTGAATTGCTGCTTACTGTTACTGAGAGTCCACCATAAATTGATCAATTTTTAAAATGCTGCTGCATCTTGTCTTTCTGGATAATAACTTAATATGGCTGCAGAAGATGTTGGATCAAAAATTGAAAGTGCAAGAGGAACGCTTTGTTTGTTATCACCAGGATGCAAGGCTTTGTAGGTTAACTTGTGTGCCTTTTGAAGATTTCCTTGCAATGATTGGTCTAAGTCGTGAATTTCATGCAATAATTTCCATGACACTTCTCCTCCAGGCACGTTAATGTTGTCGTAAAACTGGTCAAAATAAAATGGTGGAAAAATAAATCTTTTGCAATTTAAAAGGTTGTTGCGAATGTTTTTCAGAAGATGCACGGAGTCGAAAAACAGGTATATTGTTTTGGATTCAGAGCCGATTGGAAGAGTAATTGCATTTTCGTTGGGAGAATCGCCAAACTTTTGAGATAAGTCATGAAATGCAGCAACGTTACTAGGGTGATTGTCAGAAATCACTGCCCGTACTTGAAAACCAACTTCATGGAGGCTTTTAATGCTTTCTTCAATATTTAACGAAATCCATTTTCCTTCAATTTTCGTTTCTGGTACGGCTTTAATTACAAGTGGGACATTCTTTTTCACACCCACAATCATAAACGTCATGATGCCTTTGTACAGATTTCCGTCAGTGTCGCTTCCGTACATTTTTCCGTCTTGATATTGCATGCCTTTTTGAAGGTACATTTCGTCAACAAGAAGTACCACATCTTTGCTTATTTTGTCTTTATCCAGTAAAACCTTTCCGGCTATAAGCGGTTCTATACCGCCCTTGCTAAGCTTGGTTAATAAGCTTAATGATGGCAAAGGAAAATGCTCTTTTAAGAGTTTATAAGCAGGCAAAGAAGTGTATCTCAACAGCAGCGAAAATTGCAAAAGTTGAAAAGAGTATTTTGGTCCATTTTCTGGCTTTTTGTATTTAATGTACTGAAGCTCATCCTGCAGTTTGTTTGGTTCTTGTTCAGCAATACTTCGTAAATAAGAAGGAAAATTGTCAAGCATTGACTTGCTTTTCAAACGACAGTTGCTACCCTTCCTAAACCACTCCGGAAGAGGCACTGGAATCGCTTTCCAAAATAATTTCACGTTTAAAGCATCTGTTACAACGATTGTTTCGGTGACAAGCGGGATGTCATTGACTGGACAATTTTCTGTTTTGTAAAAAATCGCCTTATTTTTTTGAAGCTTCAGCTGATAACCGGGAGGGCAAAATGCCTCATTAATCTGTGAAAAATATTTAATTTCATCTTTTTGTTTGAACTCTCTAATCTGATCAGGAAACTCTCTTCTTGTTGGTGACTTTCTCTTTGGGGGTACTGAAGGCAAAAGAGAAGGAGGAAAGTTACCAGAATCAGGATAGATGCTGGGAACAGGGTTTAGATCCCATCGAAGCGTAGTTCGCTTCCCAGTTTTTAAAAACTTATCTTCGAAATGCTTTGAACAAATTCCACCGTTTTTGCCTGGCACCCAATCCTTACGGTTAATAAATTTTGTCCAACGGCTTAGCAAATCTGGTTTCTTAAAAGGAAAGGAAAATACAGAGTTGTTTTCTGGAATGCTGTACTTCTTGTCTTTCCTCTTTTTATAACCCGATTTACAAAAAACAACAGAACAAGTGTTTGGCATTAAAAAATAAATAACGTAAAGTAAAATACGGTAGATTTTCAAAATTGCTATAAATAACAGAAAGGTATTGCAACACCTAAGTGGACCTATTTTGTATAAGTATTCTATATAATTAGTATTCTAACCACTGCTGCTGTACCAAGCTGCTGTTTATAGCTCAAACTGTAACTGTCTCAACACAAGTTTTCCAAAATGTGGTTTAAATATAGGCAATAGTAACTAAATGTACTGCGTAAAGCATAACAAAAACTAACCGATCAGTGGTCGAGTGGATAGAGCGTCTGCTGCTGAAATGGTAGATTCGAGTTCGATTCCCGGTCGGGTCATACCAAAAACTATAAAAACTGGTATTCACAGCTTCCCTGCTTGACGTTCAGTGATTAAAGGGACAGTATGAAGGCTCCGCCGTGTGTGGTAGACAGGTGGGCAGCTGGCAGCTTGACTCGAAGACCGAAAGGTCCTTTCGCTGTCTCCTGGCCAAGGCAACTTGGTGAATAAAAATGTAATTACAATTACTATTAATTCTTAACAAACTAAACTATCAAATCAAATCACTGAAAAACAATAATTTTACTAGTAAAAGCTCTCTTTCAGCGCATATGCAGTGAAAAACAGCGATGCATTATATTGATCTGCAGCTTAAAACCGTAAGAGTACGACTGACAGCGATGGCAGAACTAATCAAACGCAACAGAAAGTAGAACAAACTGTTTTAGACCGTTAGCGATCAACAATTACAAACTGTCTATTACAAACTGTTGTTTACAGACAGCCGCAGCACGAGACGAGATAGCGAAAAGTGACCCTGGTAATTTTCTATCGACAAGGCAGACTGTACGGCCGTGTTAATTAAGTAGGCCATGGATGCCTCTTTTCGTATTCTTGTTTGGTTAGGACACTTGCCTGAATTTTTCTTATCGCGACGTCATTGCAAAAAAAGTAAAATGTCTTTCAAATAGCGTCAAAATAGCTGTTTTTTTTTCCAGAAATCACAAAACTAACCCAGCGGATGGGGGCATTAGTAACCGATTTTCGTAGAATCCAATGCTTTTTAAAAATGAAACACTTACTGCTGTAACATACAGTAGCACTAATTTTTGCAGCAAAAGCTGCAAAAATAGGCTACTCCAATGACGCCATAATACTAAATAACGAAGTCTAACCTTTTCAATGCTTCTGTCAATTTACTTACGGATGATCCTTACAGGCCATTGACCAGCGTCCAGTTGCGTCAGCAATGAGCGAATACAGCGGATATGATGATGACCTTACCAAGTACTCAGAACAAGAACCGATCTCTCATGTGCGATTCGATGGAAAGGAAGGAGACACTTCGGATGATTTGATGCAGTGAGAATGTGTCAGCTTATTAAAATCTGTTAAGCTGACTTTAATCATCCAAAGGTTCGCGGCGATAGCTCAGTCGGCATGGCTTTGGGCTAGTGATCGAAAGATTACTGGTTCCCGATTCGATTCCCAAAAGGGCGATGCGTCGTACTGGCGTCCTCATAGAAAGCACAACGCTTATTTCCCGCAGGGGTCTTTAAGCAGTGTATATCAGTCGCGATTGCCCAGCCTGATGAAAGTCTTGCTAACACAGCTCAAATTTGCTGGATGCTTTGCGTTGGTGTGATTAGACAAACGCAGAGTTATGACTTACTTGTTGGTGAATGCTAGGGAACAAAGTTGTTTATTGCTTATTAAGTCAAATGCTCTAGGAAAAATGTGACACAAATCGTTTACTTTGACCATGGTCACTAAATGTCCAGCATTTTTTTGCATGTGTTGCGTAATAAGAACTTTTTTGGGTGGGTCACGTCACTATATGTTGAAAAATAGAGCAAGTTTCCGTTTTTTTTCGATTACTTTAATACTGTATATTTTTTTAAAAATTTTGTTTTTTTTAATTTGAATTAATAGACTTTGGGCTTGAGGATTGCTACAACCATTTCAGGTTGTAGCAGTTCTAGCTACTTAAAAGACAGACTAACTAAATCAAGCAGTCTTTTTATTTTGGATATGGTACCAGGTAACCGATAACACCAGTACTGTTTCATACACTTCACTGACACGCAGCATCAAAAGTCATGCTACATTCAGCACAGCAGACGCTTTCCAAAAATACTGAACGATAAAAGTGAAATATCATTCAACAACGTCTACTTTAACCAGACCTGAAGCCCTCAGAAAAATTTTTCGCAACCCTGCCTAAACAAAATCAGTTGTACATGTATATTGGTATCTTAATTAACCCCCCTCTAGCTTTCGCCCGCCCCACCCTTACCTTAAGCATTTGCTTCTACTTGCGGACCTGACTTTAGCTTTTGTGGGCTTGATTATTATTGTACGAGTATGTGGCTTTTTTGGTAGCATTGAACCATACTTTGGAAGGTTTAAAGCTAGCAGCACTGAGGTCACAATTAAAGTTTCAACTTAAAAGCGGGCACACACTGCTTTTGCGCAAACTGGTTTTGTTTTCGGTTACAATCTTCCGCACCATGGAAATGGTTCTTTTGTTAGATGCGTTTGAGTGAGGTATGCACAGGAGCGATTTCATTCATGCAGCAGGATTGCTGAAAATTTGTTCACCGGCTATTTTCTTCCGCCCCATAAAGCCTCAAAACTTGTCCACTTACAGATCTTAGGGCATTTCAGCGTCATCCTCCAATTGGTGCCCTAAAAACTCATCACGAAGTGTATTTTCGTCCAAGCCAAGTTGAGGGAACGATTGGGACAACCTCACTAGTGTCATGTATAGAATTTATGTCATAAGTAAGAAATAAACTGAAGACATAATTTTTCTGTTCATGTAAAATTTTGGGTAGACTACTACGATTTTAAAAAATTTTAAATTTTTACAGCAATTCCAATCTTTGTAGACTAGACCATAACAATATTAATTCAACAAATTTCAAGTCGCCCTTTTTCTGCTTATAGGTCTACAATTTGGATTTTTTAAATTGTCTCTCCTCTTAACTTTTATGGTTTGCGAAGTTTTTGTCTTTCCAGCTTCACATTTTTTTTGCCTGCTCGCCGTGTGGAAACATGTTGCCGATGGTTTTCGAAAGTTCATCACAAATGCTAAATGGCAAGTTGTTGTTCACCACGAGCATTGCAAATTTTGTTTCCTCATAAACACGTTTATCGCTCTCTTCTGGTCCCTTTACCATACACCTGGTTATCCTTTGATTGGTTTTTTCGGCTGCAATGCTCTTTTTATGATTGTCGGAGGTGACGTGTTTCGTTACGTCATTCTTCCCTCCTGAAGCTACGCTAATGTCTATTCTGCAAGAATTACATTTAGCGTACTCATCCGCTTTATGACTTCTACGAATGAAACGTTAATCTTTCTCCCAAGTTTGCTGGTACTTGCAGCTATACTTCTTTTTTTTAACTTTTACCCGACTCTTCTTGCAACTCTCGCTGACCAACTCCCTTGCGCTTATTAGCACTAACACTTTCTGCGACAGAGCCATTAAAAGAGCTAAGCTCTTTAGAGTTGCAACGACCTGCAATGACCGGTACCAGAGACTGCAATTTGTGCATGCCATTGTTATTTCTTGCGTCATCAATTCTTAGCAATTTGGATTGATGTTACCTGTTATGTGAAAGCAAGATCACACATTAATTTTCAAATCAAAACTCTTGAAAAATATAAAATCTGTCGCAGCAGGGGTCGAAGTGTATTCTTTCCCTTTTAGAAAAAAAAAAAAGATATGCGAACAAAATTGATTAATTTTTCAAAAAACTGATTAATGTTCAAATTCAAAACATCTTGAGCTAAATCGTGATATCGGGAGATTTTTTGTTGCGATCGGGTGATTGGGAGTAATCCTCGAAATCGGGAGTGTCCCGACGAAATCGGGAGAGTTGACAGGTATGCACGCAGCACGCTCGAAGATGTCTGGAGCCCACTATGACGTCATAATGCTTGTTAGAAATATGCTAATTTCAAGTGTTTAGTGCAATCATTGATCTCAAATCAAAGCAAGGTCTTCTTGGCTGCTTAGGTTTTCTATCGAAGTAGAAGGTGGACGTGACGCTTTTATGACGTCATAATATACATACAAATTGTCTAATTTCCTATTCATGCTTGCTATTCGACGGCCCGATTTAGCCTAATGCCTGTATTGAATAAACGCAAGGTAGCCAAAGAAACAGATCGGATCGAGTGAAGGATGTAATCGGGTGACCACTATGACATCACAAAGCTGTTACAAATTTGCCAATATCAATTGGTTTGACTGCAACATTATCCATCATATAGTACAAGGATTTGGTTGCAGCTAAGCTTTATAGGGAGTAAAAAGGGTCGTGATTGACGGTCTCGTGTGTGACGTCATAATCCATTTAAGTTTTGTTTCAATTTCCTGTACAAGCTTGCTATGGAACAGTCGCACTTTAAGCTCCTCTAAGCATTGAATAAATTCAAGATAGCAGTGGAAGTATGCAGTCGGGAGGCCATTATGACGTCATAAAGCTGTCACAAATTTGCGAGTTTCAACTGGTTTGACTGCAATTATCCATTATAAATCATAACAAGGTTTTACTTGCAGGTTGCAGCTGATTTCATATCGAGGAGAAGGGGTCAAGATCGACGCGTTCGTGTGTGGTGTCATAATTCATTAACGTTTTCTTTTCTTTTATGCATTATAATTTGCTTTTACCTGATTAAAAACAGGTTTAAGAGTGAGTTCTTCTCAGTGATAAGCCATCGATTTCTGCAGTATTTGATGAAGATGATACTGATAGCCATAAAATTCTTCAAAAAAGTAATGTTTTTTTATTGTTGACTTGGTTTTTAATTGGTAGACTAAACGAGTAAGCACAGCACAAGTTACTTAGCTAAGTGCACCGTCAGGCCATAGACTCTTTATTTAGTAGACTAGTGACAGACGCGAGGAGAAAAAGAGAACAGCATTGAAGAAAAAACGTTTGCTCTTGTTGCGAAGGTTTTTTGCTGTCAAGCGTATTGTATTGATTTGACAGGACATATTCGTAGAGCAAGTGAACCATGAAGAAAAAAATCACGCTGATTCGACGAATCGGCATATTTTAGAACAAATGAACCGTGAAGAAAAAGACAACGCTGTCAGTTTCCAGTCTACTAATAAGGAGTCTTCGGTCAGATTGCAGACTCTTTATTTAGTAGACTAAAAACAGACGCGCGGATAAAAAGAGAGCAGCATGAAGAAAAAAGCTTGCTCTTGTTGCAAAGGTTTTTTTTGCGGTCACGCGTATTCAGCTGATTTGATTAGGCGTATTTATAGAACACGTGAACCATGAAGAAAAAAGTCACGCTGATTGGACAAATCGGCATATTTTAAAACAAATTAAGCGTGAAGAAAAAACACAAAACTGTTAGTTTCCAGTCTACTGACAAAGAGTCTATGGTCAGACAACTAGGTCTACACCGCTCCATTAGTCCATTATGGTCAGATCGTTTAGTTCAACAGTTTTTGCCATGCTTTTGTTCAACAGCTTTGCCATGCTTTTTCGAGTCAAAAAGCATATAAAGTACCTAAATACAGCGTAAGTTCTGTAACTTACGGGAATAATTCAAATTTTTCTACTTCAGAGGAAATTGCGATTAAATTTGGCTTGGTGATAGTGAATAAACGTAGGCGTACTAATACGATATATACTTTATAGCCTACTGATCACTGATAGATAGCTTTATTTAGATATTCTACTTAGTGATAGATGGCATTATTTATTTATTACTGTTGTGTACAAATTAAAATGATAACAAGTTATGATCAAGCTGTATACAAATTATTACGATCAAACGTAAATGCATTATGACATCACACACGAACGCGTCGATCTTGACCCCTTCTCTTCGATATGAAATCAGCTGCAACCTGCAAGTAAAACCTTGTTATGATTTATAATGGATAATTGCAGTCAAACCAGTTGAAACTCGCAAATTTGTGACAGCTTTATGACGTCATAATGGCCTCCCGACTGCATACTTCCACTGCTATCTTGAATTTATTCTATGCTTAGAGGAGCTTAAAGTGCGATTGTTCCATAGCAAGCTTGTACAGGAAATTGAAACAAAACTTAAATGGATTATGACGTCACACACGAGACCGTCAATCACGACCCTTTTTACTCCCTATAAAGCTTAGCTGCAGCCAAATCCTTGTACTATATGATGGATAATGTTGCAGTCAAACCAATTGATATTGGCAAATTTGTAACAGCTTTGTGATGTCATAGTGGTCACCCGATTACATCCTTCACTCGATCCGATCTGTTTCTTTGGCTACCTTGCGTTTATTCAATACAGGCATTAGGCTAAATCGGGCCGTCGAATAGCAAGCATGAATAGGAAATTAGACAATTTGTATGTATATTATGACGTCATAAAAGCGTCACGTCCACCTTCTACTTCGATAGAAAACCTAAGCAGCCAAGAAGACCTTGCTTTGATTTGAGATCAATGATTGTACTAAAACGGTATTTCTCAACCTTTTTTCAAAGCGACCCAAATTCATTAAAAAATACAAATGTGCCCAATGTTGCGACCCATGTATATCAACTTGGAGAATTCGTGGTGAAGACCGAAAAAGAAAAAAGGTCCTCGCTTCTGGAAACGAAAAATTTTGAGGTGCTGTCCAAAGAAAAAAAGGTCTTCACTAGGAGGGTCCGCAAATTTCCGCAGGACTGTTTAGTCTCGCGTGTAAATCATCCAAGGCAATCTCGTTGTGCGGGACATAATGGTTACCGGGCCGCAAGTTTCGCTCTTTGTAGGAGTTTCAAAAAAACTTCGAGCGACCCTAAAGAATTTTCAGGTGACCTAACTTTGGGTCGCGACCAGGGGCGTATTTAGGGGGGGCCATTGGGCCATGTCGCCAGGATTGCAAAATTGCGAAGAAAAGAGAGCAAAATTGAGGCATGGTCCCCCCCTTTGCAAGTTGGGCATCAGGCTTTGGGCTCGAAATCACCTGATATTGGGCGAAAAATGGGACGAAATTTGAGTGAAGACCTTTTTTTTTTTGCTCTTCACCTGATTTTGGGCGAAAAATGAGACGAAATTCGAGTGAAGACCTTTTTTTTTTTTGCTATTCACCTGATTTTGGGCGAAAAATGGGACGAAATTTGAGTGTTTCTTTAAATTTCAAACATTTCAAATTCTGATCTATGTTCCTCCCAAATTTTCTGAAGTTTCTGGCCCTCCCCTTTTCAAAATCCTGCGTACGCTACTGGTCGTGACCCATAGTTTGAGAACCATGGCACTAAAACACTTGAAATTAGCATATTTCTAACAAGCATCATGACGTCATAGTGGGCTCCAGAATTCTTTGAGCGTGCTTCGTGCCGATTTCTAGGGATTGAGAAAGCACAATGTGCAGCAGTTCGCGTACCCACTGCGCTTCCTCAAGCCCAAAGTCTATCAATTCAAATTAAAAAAAACGAAGTTTTTTTAAAAACATACAATATTAAAATAATCGAAAAAATTGGAAACTTACTTCATTTTTCAACATGTCGTGACGTCACCCACCCAAAAAAGTCCTTATGACGTAACACATGCAAAAAAATCCTGGACATTTTAACAATGCAATTTGTTTGAAGTGAACCTACTGTATATGCAGTTCAGTACAGCGGAGTTGTTAACAGGCCGACTAATACCGGCCCAAAACCGAAAACATTAGCCCGAGCTTGAAAACTGATTTGAAGTCGAAACCAGGTCCGAAAGTTAAGTTGGTCAAAAAATGTGTAGGGTTATTTCTGATAGGCGGTTAAAACAAAACTACTTACTGCTGATCAATTGTCAGGCAATAATAATTAATGAATGCGTAGTAATAATTGTATTGATACTTAAACAATGTCGTTTTTCAGTGTTTTAAAGTAATAATAATTGCGCTTTTATCGCACCTAAAAGTCTTGAAACACATGGCAAGTACTCGTCTCAAGCCCGAATTAAGCCCGACATTTTGTCAATCTTTTGCCCGAGCACTACCCGTACAGTCCGATCCGACTTACGGTGAATTTACACAGTATCCTCTTTTCGTCCTTTTTTTTACGTTTTTGCATCTCCTTGAAAACCTATGCGCTTTTTCATCCGCAGTTTTAAAATTCCAAATCCGCACTAAGTAGACTGCATTATATGGATAAAAATTTTGTTCCAAAATTTTGTATATGAACGACAAGAGCGATATTTCAAAATAGAGCTGTACCCCTTGACAAAAAATTTTTTTCGGAAAACTTATGTTAAGTATGTGACTGTCTGGTTAGTGCGGATATGGACTTATAAAAATGTAGATGAAAAAAGCGCATACATTTTCATCGAGAATTAAAAACGCAAAGAAACGGACAAAAACGGACGAAAAACGGATACTGTGTAAATCCACCTTTACAACTCTGCAGTACTGAACTCTGAAAAGCAACCAAACATAAAGCTGAAAAACAAAAGAGCATTCCGGTTACCGGTAAGTGATTAGTATTACATTTTACAATTTCTAAAATATACTAGAAAAACGAAAAAACATTTTTAAGTTTTATCGCAAAGCAAATTATGTATTTTTTTTGTGCAGGTCAGTTCGGCCATGGACTGAAACGAGCAAACAGCACAAAGCCAATCAGCGTGGCGAGCTCAAGAGCGAGCCTGCTGTGGCAATATCCGGCCAAAGGTATGTGTGCGGATTATAGGATAAACAAAAAAAATATAAAGAAATAAATAAAAAATGGAAGAGACAATTTTAACAGAAATTATTTTCTACTTTTTTGTAAATTCTGACCCTAATCAAAATCAAAGCCTTACTCTAAAACTTACCCCAAACCTAACCCTAACTCATCCTAATCTCTAAAAAAGCAAATAAGAAATGTGCGGATGAATATTGCACATTTTTATTTTGTTCTTTTAATGAAAACCTTCCCGCGGAAATAGTCACTAGGTCCTTACAAGAATAACATAACATTGCTTTAGCTTCTCATATATGACTCCCGAAGAACTGCGAAATCAAGAATAAGGCGGCCCAGAGTGCATAACAAATTTTTGCCGCACGCGATTTGTCTCGAGATTTACCAACGCCAAACTTTTTTATTTTATTTTGATCTTCACCCAAATTTCCGCTGATAATTACATCAAATGGAAAAGCGATTTCTCGGGCCAAAAAGCACTTGGAATTTGGTGCAGCATTGATTTTACGGCCCACTTATTTTCAAAAAAACGCTATGTGGTCCTCTTCTCAATAACTTTGGCACTCCTGATCTACAATAGATAATTAAACCGTTTTAATTGTCACAGAGACGACAAACAAGCAGAAGAAGACGTTGCAGGTAAAGGTGTGGCATTTTTGTAAACTGAGTGTTAATTTTTATAAAATTCAAGCTTTATTACTGAACCGAAAGTCTAAAGAGTAAATTAGGCTTCATCAGGAATAATTATAATTACACAGATGTATTCATCTTAACTAATTATTGTAATTAAGGAATCTTTGGTTTTGTCGTTAGACTTTAATGGTTTCCGATTGCGGCATTGTCAGCAAATTTTTGCAAGAAAGAGCGTGTTCTTTTTTTCTATTGGTTCGTATACACCACTATACTATTAACCAAATTGTCAGTACCATCTTCAACAAAATAATGATCATTACCCCATCTTCTGCGAAACTCAAAAAATCTAACCGATGAAAAAAATTCCATTTATCTTCATACCCAGTAATGAATCTGTTTTTTTAGGAAAACCAAAAGAACGAGCCCTCAGCGCCGCTAGCGTTCGAAGCAGTCTCGTTTCACTTACAGTCCGCCAACGACGTCATAAGTTGCAGTCGATGGTATCAAAGAAGGTGAATCCCCTGGAATACAAACGACTATTGCTTTCGAAGGAAAGCAAGCGTGTAAATACAAAAGTCAACAAGTATCTAGACACTCTGACGGAGCGAATGGCAATTCCGATGCCGGATCTGACACAATGGGGCATCAACGAAGATTTGCATGACACGCCGTTCGCAATTAATGTGAACGTGTCCTCTTAACGTCAGCACAATATTGTACGGTGGAAAACTCCAAACTGTCTTACAAATATTGTGTGTGACGGTGTGCATCTGAGCACTGAGCTAGCCACTTGACGGCGGTGCAAGAAATGACTTGAAAAGCAGTTACACCAACAGTTTGAACGGGATTGAAGGGAAAAACGGCTTTCAACTTGATTCTAGATTTTCCGGGTTTTTAGAATTAAACATGAAAAATGCTTACTATTCTTGTAGGATTATTTTCAATAGGCTATAGGGCCTACGTACTGTAACATAAATCATACCTCTATATTCTGCCAGATGTAATAAATTTTTGGAATTGGCTATTTTACCGGAAATTTTTAAGAGTAAAACAAAAACGAGAAACAAATATTCATTGGCGCATTTTCGATTTCTTTTTTTCTTTTCAAGGGTCAGGGTTAGGGTCTAGGTTGGGGTTAGTTCTAGAATAAGGATTTTAGTTTGGGTTACTTTAGATTTTAGTCAAAATTAATAAAAGAGTGCTGTAGATAAAACTTTCCGTTGAAATAGATTCTCCCCTTTGTAATTTTTTTCTACGATTTTTACATTGTTGGAACAACTATTGTATATTCTTGTTTGTTTGGTCACAAGCGTATATAATTCCTGATTGCTTGGTATTTTCTAAATGCACCACTAGTGCGTTCTGTACGAATGGCTCAACCAAGGGGGAGGGGGGCTGAAGCCCCCACTTTTAAGGCAAGTTACTTAAAAAATTTATCTTGAATATGCAAGCTTTTGAACGTGTTTAGAACTTGACCAATTAGTAAAGGTGGCTGAGCAATTTAATTCTTTTAAATTCTTGCAATTTAGTTCGCTTGACTGGCTCTAGAAACACGCGAAATGCCATTAAAATAGTTGTTTAGTTACGAAAATTGAAAAAATGCCCAGAGACGGTGAGGCTCCATCTTCAGGGCCCCGTCTGTTACATTTAAGGTACATCAGTTTGCTCAACACGTCGTCTATTGGATATGTGTTTTTGAACAGAAAAATATGCCTTTTTGGTTTAACCCCCTCTTTCCCCTCCCCCCTTAGCAAAATTTTGGTTGTGCGCCTCTTCTCTATACAACCAGTTAACCAAATTGTAACATACTAGTTTCATTCGCATTATTACAAACGAAATGTGTAAGTCTTCTTTTCTAAGGACTCTTCTTAAACCGAAAGCTAAACGTCAATGTAAAACAAAAAAATGAAAACCTGGTGCACGCCGTTTTGTAAAATGTGAAGTTAACCCTATTTGATACGGGCTATTTGATCATCGCATTTCAAACGGGGAGGGGCTAAATGACCTCTATCTAACTCCTAAAGCAAAAGTCATGGAAGCACTAAGTTTAGCATGCAGGTTGGTGTTCACCAAAGTTTTTAAAAAAATTGATTTCATCATCAGAGTGATGTCACGGCCATATTTTGAAAAATAACGTCATTTTTGTGATGACGTTATAGGCGATTCCAATTTTGTATTAATGTTTACTTTTTAATACTGAATCATAAAATGCCTAATAAGTCATTTCAGTTACGTCACAAAAACGTTTTATGACTTTATAATGGCCAAAAATTGCTCAGATTTTGGAAAGCGACTTCGGCAAACCACAAAATCGGGAAACTTTTCCGTACCTTAGCAATTTGAAATTTTCAGGTGTTGCTTGCGAATAATTTTAACTAAAATCCAGTTGATTTAAACCAAAAATTTTTTTCTGAAAGGATTTACAGTTACCACGAAAAACCCAGATTGGCATTTTTATGTAAACAAGGGTTAAAATCAAAATGTCATCTGAAATTTAAACTAATGCAGCCTCATTGGAATGATGCTTTTTATAAGCGGATCAAAATGGATTTACCAATATATGGACAAATGTGTGATACTTACGCGTTCGTCTCTGGAGCGGAAGGTCGAAGTTCAAGCCTCGAGCCGGTCGAATTGGACTCAGTATTGCCAACGGCTCGCGACCGCTGCGACATTTCTTCGAAAAGAGCTGTGTTGCCTGCAGGCGCAATGACATGGAGATGGCCCCGCCAACTTGTTACACGCCTCGGCGTATAAGTATTATCAATTCTGACTGCGAGTACCGGTATGCTGAAACATTTGATTTGATGCGGGCTTTATTGTCTACTTAACGTAATTGTGTCTACTGTATTTCTTCCAGCCTAAACTTTAGAGTATTACAGTAGATCAAGGCCGTTGAAAGAAATTTCGGGTCCGAGGACAAGCAGATGCGAAAACGACAGTAGAACGACTCCGAACTATATGGATCAATGACATCGCGAATCATAATTGAATGGAATCATTGGGAACTTTACCCAAATGAAATGAAGGATTGTGAAGTGTGACCCCGCAAATGTCGGCAAGTTTTTTGCCGAGAAAAAGGGCAAAATCCTGTACACCACTGTGCTTGGTAATAACGTTCAATAAACCAGCTGAAACAATCAATACTTCCAACCCAAACGTAGGGTGAACACTAACGAAAATATTTTCACTCAATATTCGTTCCGTTTCGGCCAGATTGAAACGGTTTTTTAGTTTTTTCTAAATTCTGAGTGAAGACCAAAAAAAAAGAAGAAAAAAATTAAAGACTTCGCCCAAATTTTGTACTATATTTAGCCAAAATTTTTTTACCCTATCCAAGTCGGTGCAGTAAAAGGTTGCCACGGATTATAAATGGTAGGGTAGCCATTGCTAAATTTTAGTGAATATTCTGGTCATTTGAGCAAATATTGAGGTTGGTGGCAAACAGACAAAAGAGGGTGCCATGGCTAAATGGCTCTTCCACATTGTATACGCTACTAAGTGTAGGGACTTAAAGGGGGTGAAGCATTGAAGCTAATTTTGGAAGTTTACAATAGCTAAAATCGAAATCTAGTTTTTGAACTGTTTAGTTCTCATTTTGGAGCTGAGTTTGCAAAGATATTAAACAAAAAGACAAAGAGATATCCCCCCTAAAAATTTTTTGGAAACCCTGAATCTAAATTTCCTCAGCCTGAAGATTCAGGGAAAATGAGAGACTGAATATTATTTACTCTTTTAGTAACATTATGTAACCTTTCTAATTTTTGTAAAATTACCCCATTTTCTGGAAATTCAGACTAGGAGAACAAACTTAGGGTTTCCAAAAGCTTTTTTAGGAAGATGTCTTCTTGAATTCGTTGAATATTTTTGTAACCGCAGCCCCAAAATAAGAACAACAAATTTCAAAAAGTATATTTCAATTTTAACTATTGTAAACTACCGGAGTTGTCTGAATGTTTCACCCTCTTTCATCCAGGGATATCGCATCCCAATCTTTACGCATAAGCGAGCAATGAAAAGAGGAATAGTCGAACAATTGATTTACAAACTTGGTTTTTGTCAGAGGTAGGCACACGATACTTTTACCGTTACTTTGATAAAAAAGTACCGACGGTACTTTATTCGTTACATTTTTGAAAAAGTACCGATGGTACCAGTAGTACTCGGTACCATTATTCGGTACTTTGCCAAAGGAAAATTTTGCTATTTTGGAAACAAAATTTTGATGATTTCATGCGTTGAGCAATGATTGAGTCTCTTATTTATGCAGAAGTTAGTGGTATAGCATGCTCAGTGAATGAATCTACGGAAACAACTTCTTTTTGAAAATCAAATCTTCATTATACTCGCTGTATTACGCCCAAACATGAAACGAGTTTTCGGGGCCTCGGTGACTCTGTGTTCGATTTGACCGTCCAGGATTTGAGCCCCTGACCTCCCGCACCAAAGCCGAGCACGTTACCGCATAGGCTATCTGACCGGTGGAAGAAATACTTTACAAATAGTATTAAAGGCAGTCCATAAAAGACGTACTCCGCTGGCAGGGAGGTCGTTCAGTGCGGACATTTTGTGGGCAGGGAGGCTTCCTACTTCGTGGACGTCCGCATTCCTTAATTACAAAGCATGAAAATTCTGTCGTCTTCACTGCTCTGAAATTTCGATTCCGTTGCTTTTTAACACCTTTTTAGTTCATTTATATCAAACCTTACGCTTGGTTTATGACCTATGATACCAAAACATACTAAAAATGTGCTTCTAACGCGTTTCAATACCAAATAAAGTGCAATTTTATTTAGATTTTGGTAACCTGGACTCAACAAAATAGTTGTTTCGCCAATAAAAACGAATGCTAAAAGGGTCTCAAACATAGGCTTAGCCACGATTTTTTGTTGGGGGGGGAGGCAATCCACAAATCGGATGCAATGACGTAATCAGAAATTTTTTTCAGAGAAACATTTTGTGGGACAAAGATATTGCAGGGTAGATCAGAAGCCGTGGCCTGTGTTAGACAGTTAAACAGGATTTTGCCAAAAGGAGAGAGCTTGAACCAAAAGTAAAAATGTCCGAATCGGGAGACGCGTTGACTAGTGTAAGTGACACGTTTCACAGACGGGGGTCTGTCACTAGTGTAAGTGACACGTTCCCTAGCCGCTGGACGATTTATTGCAATTCTTTAGAAAAAAAAGCTATTTTAATGTCATTAAATCACATTTCGCACGGGTTCAGAGCCATTTGAAAGAACTAAATTTTTAACATTATAAAGCCAATTAAAAAAGTTAAATTGTTCAATCCTCTTTTTACTTACAATTTAAAGTTCAAGTCTCGTTTAAAATTATGCAATTTGGGTCAAATTTTGTAAGAGATTTGGTCCAGCAGGTAGGTGGAAGCAGGGATGGAAACCGGTCGGGTCGACCGGCACCGGTCGGATCGACCGCCCAGTCGGGTTACCGGTCGGGTCGAGATTATTCGACCGGCCTATGATGTTGCGTTTCTCTTTCCAACGTTGCAAGCCTTCCAGTCATCTAACACTACGGAAAAAGTGCGTTTAAATGGGGAAAACACTCTTACATCCAACGGTTGCAACTTAATTGGGTGATGTGTGGGGGGAAATCGTCACAATCACTAAACCATTATCGCGAGCAAAGTCAATTGCTCTTAGTGAAGTGTGCGAATTGTGGTTGTCGATGATTAAGAGCACACGGTTATCTGAAGAGCATCTCGTGTTCGTTACAAAATGCTGCAAAAACCCAAACCAAAGGTCTTCATTTATCTGGCCAGAACTGTTAGAACAAGAAATCGAGTTGGGAAGAGACCCCTTCATAAACAACTCACAGTTCCTTTTTCTGGGAAATATTTCATTGGTGGGATTGAATTGCCAGTGGCGCTAACAGCACATACAAGAGTAACCAACTCCCCCTTTTCTGCGGATACGAGACTTCCAATTTGCTACTTGCATTTAACATCAATGACAAGACCTGGAGAGAGGACCGTTCTAATTCCAGTCTCATCTGCATTGTATATATCGTTTGCTGTAAACTGATATTGCTTCAATACTTCGTTCAAATTGTCAAAAAACCTTTTGGTAGTGATAGGATTAAATGCCGTAGCTCGGCTGAGTGAAGTCGGTTAAGGCTTTCTCACGGAAAAGTTGTTTCTTGTTAGGAAGTATTGAAGCCATCTCCTTCCAGCCATGCCCCTTTCTGGTGCTGCTAGTTTGTTTTGTGCAGTAAATTCAAACGCTAATATGCGCAATTTTCGTGGAGTGAGACCAAAAAACTGAGCGGATAGATCAACCACATACTTGGCCAACGCTTTACCTATGTCTAGAGAAAGCACATGGGGTACACCTTTGTGATAACCCATGGTAGCAGATTGGCTTCCAAGAGCTGAAACTTTCTTCCGATAACGTTGCAGTGAGCTTCTCTTAAGGCCGGTGTGTGCATATGAATGCACTACTTGCTTCAAAGGAGTGCCACTTTCAACCTCCTTTAGAGCTTTCTCATAAATATCCAACCGAACTTGGCCCCGACTCGTCATCACAGTATCATACATTGTTAAATTTAACCATCTACAAAAAATAAAATAATAAATAAAGTGACTCCAACTTGGGCCCCCTGCCCAACATAAATCCTGACAAGGTGCCCAACATCGGTACATGACGCCATTTTGCTTAAAGTTAGACTAGGTCTTTAACTAGAAGCAATGTCTCAAAGAAACTCTCTTGACTTTTATTTGATAGCTACAGCCTACACAATCACTCTTGCAAAGTACTAAAACTGTGCTCCATATTTGTGCTAACAGTTTACGAGTTTCCAACACAAAAGTTGAAAAAAATAAGAAAATTTAAACTTTTAAAGTCTGCTGCTTAACCGCTGTCTGCTGCCAGGCGCCATTTTCTGAGTGATTGCATAGTTGAATCGTTAACATGTGACGCTTTGTCACATGATTTAAATGTCAACCAAAAAGGGTGCAGATGGGGGGGCCCAACCTAGGAAAGGGCTCAACCCAGAGCACTCTCCCCTACTTTTGTACAGCTGTACTGCTCACTTCTGGTTATTGTGTTAACTCTTTTCACAGGCTATTTAGCCTATTTTTGCATACTTCATGATAAGAGACTTCAACGAAAATTTTTACAGAAAATGATGTCATTTTAGCGACGTCATAGGCAGTTTAAATTTTGCACATACGTGAAGAGAAAATAGGTTTCGACAACCCTCAAAATTGGGAACTTTTTCCTAACTCCAGCAACTCTAAATTTTTTGGCGTTATTTATTGTAAATAAATTTGACTCGTGTAAAACAAATAGGATTAAGCAAACTAATGACGAGCAAACCAAAAAAAAAGAATGACCTGAGGTTAGTTGAAAAAACCGAGCCTAATTTAAGAAAATTGTAAAAAACTCCAGTTTGTTATTGATCAACCTAAGGATTCTTATATGCCTATAAGGAGAAAACAAGCAAGAAAATCTGCAATTTGAATGCCTTTTTGAGATGCCGTCTGCAACTTTAGATAAAGAGCTAGAATCACGCCGAATGAAAAGGATAAAATTTACTACCAGAAGTGTTGGCTACTTTTAATTGCTGTGTATTGGTCTCTAGAAAAAAGGTTTATTGCTCAGAAATGCAAAAACACGGAAAGTTTGCCGCCGTAATTAAGGTAATTGGTACGTTACTGATAGGCTTTTGCGCTACCAAAAGATATCTAGGCACGAAACCAAACTGTGCTTCATCAAAATCAACTAATGCTATTATTCTTCTCTCCAACTCTCTTTCAATAATCTTCATGCCATGTTCAAGCAACTTCACTTCTCTATACGAACCACCATAGACGTAGCCAGGATTTTTGATTGGGGGGGGGGGCCAAACCACAAATCACATGCAATGACGTCATCAAAATTTTTCAAAAAAAAACTTTTTGTTGGGCAAAGGTATCGTAGAATGGAAGATCTGAAGCCGTAGCCTGCTGGCACTTAACCAGAAGTTTTAGTAAAGGGAGAGGACGAAAACTAATAGTTAGAAAGTGCAAACGTCTAACTTAGGAGACGTGTTGAGTAAGCTAGTGTACTATAAACTAAGGAATAGAGGGGGGCTATTCAGCATTAGTTAATTACCAATCATTTCTTTCAAATCTCTTTTCATTAGCCCCCCCCCCCCCCCCCCCAATTACTTTTCTCTATAAATTGTATACGAAATAGATTACTCCGCGTGAGTTTTATTGAAGTATTCGATTTTATAATTTACCAGCATCTAAACAAGAGAACTAACATTTTACCATTAGCCACCTCCCAAATAGCCCATTTATGCCACCAGTTTAATCATGTTTGCAATGCCAATTTCTAAGCCACGTTTAAAAGCATTATTTTTTAATCAAAATAGGCCTAAAATGAAGTTATTTTTGCAAAAAAGTGCAAAATTTTCGAGCGCTGGGGGCTCCGCCCCCAGACCCCGTGCCTCCGGCGGCTGGGGGCTTTGCCCCCAAACCCCCAGCCTTTGGCGGCTGCCCCATTGGCCTCCAGCTGTTGGGGGCTCCGCCCCCAGACCCCCCAAACAGCCCCCCATTGGGAATTTCTGGCTACGCGCCTGGGTACATGTAGGGGGAAGCAAGGCATATTGCTTCGTGCAATATTTTACCAGTAAATAATAATGCACTCGTACATTTTTCTTGGAGATGTTTGTTTTGTTATAAAGTTAACCAGTTATAGGAGTATATGTACGGTTAGGGGGCACAGGACCCCTCAATTCAAATTTAATAAGTTGTTCAATGAGCATTTTTCCTAGTTATTTTTTAAAGTGTTTTGTGCGTAAAAACTCGCCAGATGGTGGTGAATCGTTATTGAAAAATGGTACAATAGATGTTTAAGCTTACTAAACATGTTATTTCTCGGCCGGATTTACATTGCACGGAGCCCCTGGCTCTTGGGGTATTTTTACAACATCTTCCTGTTAAATATAAGTGAAGACCAAAAAAAGTCCTTCTGTTTGAGCGCAGGGCCCTGACACTATGCCATATGGCAAATCCGGCGCTGGTTATTGCATTACGTTCATAAAAAGTTTAAATGAGGGCCTGAGGTAGCAACTTTTAGGACAAAAACCCTTGATTTCACCCTGGTTATACGTTTAAATTGGTTGGAAAAATTAAATTAAGCGGGTGCGCCGGGCCCCTGGTTGTCAATATTATGTATTGTTAATTACTGTTGTACGTGTGTACTGTTGTACGCAAAGATGCTAAAAGAAACTGAAAATGAAGACACAAGGCTTTTTTGTCAAATTTTTGTCATTGGTGGCATTGAGATAGCCGGGCCCCCTGGGCCACCCCCCTGGCTACGCCTATGATTTTAAGATAAGATCGCGCCCTTAATTCTTTCATTAAAAAAACAAAAAACATTTAAAGCAAAATTAAAATAACTTTTTTTTTCCAAAACGTGGAGGACTCGAGTCAAGTCACTTGACGGTTTTTTGAAACCTTCAAGAATTGCATCACATGACTATGACGTGGACACGTGGTCGTCATTATTATTATTTACTTTTGTACGCGAAAACCCTAAATTAAAAAAACTGCAATTCCGGAGGACAAGGTACCGGCTATGCTCTCATTATATTTATCATTGATAGTATTTCAATTGGGGGAGTTTGTACTACCGCCGAAATTAAAGCATTAAGTGCATAATAACGTTAAACGAAGGCCTGGGGTTGCAACTTTTAAGACAAAGCTTTAAGGTTTCTCACAGGTTTTGCATATAAATTGTAAAAAATTTGAATTAAGGGGTCTCTGGCACGGGACCCTTGGTCGTCAGTTAGTGGCCCCGGGACCCCCAGGTTGTCAATTAGAGGCCCCAGGGCCCCCTGGTTGTTGGTTAGGGGCCCCAGAGCCCAAGGGGCCCTGGGACCTCCTGGTTGTCAGTTAGGGGCCCCAGAACCCCCTGGTTATCAGTTAGGGGTCCCAGGGTTCCCTCGTAGTCAGTTAGGAGTCCCGGGGCCCCCTAGTTGTCGGTTAGAGACTCCGGGCCGCATGGTTGTCACTAAGATCCCTTAGGGCCCCTAGTTGTCAGTTAGGGGCCCCGGGGCCCCCTGATTGTCAGTTAGGAGACCCAGGGCCCCCTGGTTGTCAGTTGGGGGTCTTGTGGCCACCTGGTTGTCAGTTAGGGGCCCCAAATCTCCCTGGTTGTTATTTAGGGGCTCCAGGGCCCCCCGATTGTCAGTTAGGGGTCCTAGGGCCACCTGGTCGTTACTTACGGGCCTTGGGGCCACCTGGTCGTCAGTTAGGGGCCTTGGGGCCCCTTGGTTGTCAGTTTGGGGCCTCGGGGCCCCCTGGCTGTCAGTGAGGCCGGGTCCCCTGGTTGTTAGTTAGAGGCCTTGGGGCTCCCTTATAGTCATTAATGTTGTTGTTGTTAATTACTGTTATGTGCGTAATTACTGAAAAAAGAACTGCAACTAAACATCCCTAGGCTATGTTGTCATAATTTTTTTATCATTGGTGGTATTTTAATTGGGGGGGGGGCCGGGACCCTTGGGCCCCCCTCTGGTTACGCCTTGGCGAATTACAGTTCATCACATCTCCTTTTCCCTTAAAAACTGGCACCACAACGCTGGTTTTCCATTCATTCGGGATTCTCTTTCCATTCAAAACTCGTTGGCAAAGCTGTAACATCACTTCCTCTGCAATTCTGCCGCCTGCAACAATCATTTCCGTTGCTACTTCAGAGAGCCCTGCAGCCTTTCCCTGTTTCATTTTCCTGATCGCTTTTTTCACTTCCTTGCGAGAAACTTTCTCTACTGGCCCCTCAACCTTAGCAGCGTCCACCTTGTGGTCCCAAGCATTTTCCTCATTCATAATTCTCTCCATATGTTCCTTCCATATTTTACATCGATCTTCTTGACTGAAACCAATTCTTCCATCTCTGCCCTTAATCCATTTTCCTCCTTCAACATCTTTTCAATTCCTTTTCATAAATTTTACGAATTTGAAAATCTTGTTTGGTTTCTCACGTAATTCTTCCATTTCCTTTTCAGCTTCCGTCTTTATTGCTTTAGCAATTACTTTCTTGGTTTGATTTCTAATTTTCCTATAGAATATTTTGCATTCTTCCAGCCCAGTTTTGCAAAACGTTTGAATGCCGGTTGCTTCCTTCTTCCTTGCTATAGCATTCCTCACTTCTTCATTCCACCACCATTTATTTCCTCCATTCAGTGACAATCGGTGGCAAAAAGTTTTGGGTATTCATTTAAAAATTTAGTGCGTCGTTTATTTTTGTACATGAAGCAATTGCGCATCCCGTCTGCGCATATAAATTATGCCCATACGTATAGGTGGCATTTGATATTTATACTGTGTTTAAACTGTACTATTTAAAAATAAAAATTGAAAGACAAAGTTTGACTGGGGGAGTAGCAAAAACACTTTTGGGAGTAAAAAGTTTGGCTCGAATTGGGGGTAGCGTAGCTGAAGTTAATTTTTCTCGCCTGGCGTCAGCTGTTAAGCGAAATGAGTATAGTGAAGGTGTAGAAAAATGAAAAAAATAAACTATACCTTCTACACTCAATTCAAGCAATTGACTAAAAATTTTTAACACGCCTTTATCTCATCCAATGATCAGTTGCCTATAACAAGCAAAGAAATAGTACAAGCTGAAACAGCTTTGGCCGTTTGATTAGCCATTCAAACAAAACTGTCTACTACAAAGGGCAGAGCTCTAAAATCGACAAAGTTTCAGAATTACTGCAGATGCAAGAAAGTCAGGTAAAAGTAAATTCCATTCGATTTTCCGCTGAAGCAAATTTTGTTATGACTGAATCCTGAAAAGATTTGTTTCCATGACTTCTGTCAGTAATTGTGACTCGATGGATATAAGGCCTAAATCTGAAAGCCTGTCTTGTTCCATTTTATTTTGCGAAAATGATTTGATACATTTTTAGGAAGAAAACGATCTTTCAACGAGTTTGGGTCTACTTACAGCTACGATTGCTTTTTTTTCTTCAAAAGTTTTTTGAGAAGTAGAACCCTCGTGTTATTGTAGGTCGTGATTCATATGTTTTGCAACTTTGCCGGATACGGGTGAATTAGTAATCGATGTGGAAATTTTTTAACTTTGGGGTCCACGATATTTTCTTAGAATTATGTGATTTTCTCAGTCAAAATCCTTTTTCTTATGTTTTGTATTTTTACCAAATCTTGGGGACAAAGAAGTTAGTTGAGATTTAGTGCATTTAAGGGAGGAAAAAATATTTTCAGTAATTGCTCTACCTTGCTTTGTTCTGCTCTACCGTGCTCTGCTCTGCCCTGCCTTGCTCAGCATTGTTTTGCATGACATGGTAGCTTGCTTTGTGTGTGTTTGGGACTTGTGGGTTCGACCTTCAGGTTTATGGGAGTGTAGTTTTACGTATGTTTTCTGGTTCGTGCGCTTTATATCTTTGCTGTTCGGAGCTGAACTTGTGCGTTCCATTGGCAATATAACTGATAACACGTGATTTCCACTTTGGCTGGATCGTGTTTGCGTCTGTGAGCTACAACCTACGCGCGAGCCATTCTCCCATTGTCTTAAAGATTCGAACTCGCAACTTCTCGTTAGCCGCCACAGGTATAATCACCGAAACGCACGCCCTTCTTTCACCATCAAGGTCGCAACTCGCTGCCTTGTTCTTTAATCTCGACAATTTACTTTGACGAATTTTAAGTTTTCCTCATAGTAGGTTATTTTTGCTAAAAAAAAAATATCAAGTCTTTTACTGTCAATTATTTGATACGGAGAAAATATTATGATGTTTCAGGGTAGTTGATTTAATTGACAGGTCTGTAACGGTCGATCACGCAACCACAGGCGCAGGCAGCTGAAGGCAAGGTAATCACGCTCGCTTTTTGAAAACCTAGGATGACGTCAATCGTGACGTTTCTTTCCTTGACCAAATTTGATTGGTTAATACAAAGGCGGGGCGTTACATGGTTTCATTTCGCTACGCCATTTCGGGTTTTCACAACTTCGTTTGATACCTTCCAGCGCAGTCAAGCTACAGCGACTGCATATCAACCGTTTAGCAGAACAGTGCCGAAAACTTAAATAATTGACTGCCTGCCACTAGGTTTCGCCAATTGCTACGCAGAATACGCTATGCTTGTGGCCAGAGCTGGTTAAGTCCGCAAGTTAGTCCGCAAGTCCGCAAATCCGCAATTGCGGACTAACGAAAAAATTTGCGGACATGCGGACTAGCGGACTTAGGCAGTTTAAATTGCGGACTTGCGATTGCGGACTATTTTTAATTTTAGTCCGCAATTCCGCAAGTTCCTTTCTATTTTCGTAAAATATTTATGTTTTTACCCAGTCAAACTTGAGAAATCAATTTAATTTTTTTGAGTTCAAGTTCGGCAAAAATATCAAGTTTTTCGAGTTCAGGCTGACAAAAATACTAAGTCTGCTTTTCGACGTAATCGCTTTCTTTTTGTTGACAAGCTGTTTTTTCGAGTTTGGCAAAACAACCGACTTTTTTCGAATTTAAGTTCGAATTTGCAGCCTTAGTTCAAAGAATGGCTTCGTTGTTTTTTACCGCGAGTTCACAAAATTAGCCCCTGGTGTATCATTTTTTGTACTGGTAGCCAGTGCCGTCGCTACGGTGGAGCCAGGGGTGCCGCATCCCCCATAACGACTGCTTGTGCCCCCCCCCCCACTTCGGATTGCTCAGAATGCTTTTTTGGAGCATTATGTAACGACAAGACAACAGGCAGTAATGGAAAAAGGAATAATAATTTTAAATACAATTTTCGTTTGAAGTTTTCTCGATTTTTCGCAAAATTGCTTGCCAATCAACTGCTATATATAAATGTGACCCAATAATCCGTCTTATTAACACGCCTTTATGGATGTGTCGCGGAATAGGGATGTATGCCTACCGAAGCGTTACGGGTATATCGTTAGTGATTATGACCTGAAACAATATGTGAAAACATTTTTTAAAAGATCAGCTGTTTTTGTTTTTTTAGAGCACACTCAAGATTTACTTTAGGTCGCAGTCAGTCGCGCAACCAAGGGGAAGGGGCTAAGGGGGCATCAGCCTCCTTTAGCCACGTCATTTAGAAAATATAACCAAAAAAAGAATAAGCGTTTAAACGTGTTTTGGACTTGACCTGAAGTATACGGTAGCTCAAGAGGCTAGACAATTTAACTCTTTCAATGACTTCTGAATTTTAGCAATTAACTGTAATTATTGGTATGGTTTCAAAAGTGCGAAATGTGATTTAAATGGCGTTAAAATCGTTATTTTTGCTATAAATCGCAAAAATCACTCAGCAGCTGGGGGCTCTGCCTCTCTGTGATACGCTTGAGTTGCAACGTTTTGTTCAGCACGGAACCTAAATTAGACAATTTTTGTGCAAAAAACATTTACTTTTAGTTCAAGCCCCCTCTCTCTTTGCAAAACCCTGGTTGCGCTTCTGGTCGCATTCACTCTTGCAGATAGATTTTTCAAGCAATTATACAGGCTGCATACAAAATGAGCTAAATAACGCTGCCGGGCTTAAATGTTTCTTTTTTCAAAGATGAATACAAAATTGTTGCTTTAAAATATCAGTTTTTATATGCAAAAGTTCATTCTATTTTGTAGTGCCCCCCATTTTCGGCTAGGGCCCCCCTCACTTCGTTTGGTCTGGCAACGGCACTGCTGGTAGCATGTGGTCACCTCGTTCCTACAGTATTTATAAAAACTAGGGATTAAAAATTTAGTTTAACGATTAGTGATATGAATGTTTTTTGCCTTCTACTGCCTTTGCCTTTTCCAGCCTCGAAAAAAAATACGTTTTTTTAGAATATCTTGTTGTAAGCAGAAATACGGGTTGTGCTTTGCTATTTGATGGCTTCTCATAGTAATCCTATGGCTTTTAATCTTCGAAACCCTAGCTTCATTGTAGCATTTTTAAGAGTTCCTCGGTGGGTTGTGCATTATGCTTCCATGCAGTTTAGGCACCTACTGTACAAGCAGTAGCGCAACCAGGAGGGCTGGGGGCTGCAACTGCCTTTAGCCAAGTCACTTAAAAACTTTAATCCAAAATACAAGCGTTTAAATCTGTTTTGAGTTGGACCTAAAAGTAAGAGGGTCTGAGCAATTCTTAAGTTTCAATAACATGTCATGCTGTGGTACATTAACTACGATCAACGATTGTGAGTAATTCCTTTTATTGCGTGGAATGTATCCGCTTTACGCTTGCTATACTTCCCACAAGTCACAACTTTTGACTTATGTTTGTTAGTCAACTCTAAGCAGATTGCTTCGGGACATGGTTGATTGCAAAACTCTTCTACTTGGTTCATAAAAACTTGCGGACTTGCGGTGCAGACTTCAAATATTACAAAGTTGCAGACTTGCGGTTGTGGACTTCAAGAATTACAAAGTTGCGGACTTGCGGTTGCGGACTTCAAGAATTACGAAGTTGCGGACTTGCGGTTGCGGATTCAAGAATCCTTAAACGTCGTTGCGGACTTGCGGTTGCGGACTAAGCTTTTAAACGTGCAATCGCGGACTTGCGGTTGCGGATTAAGAAAATTGAAATTCGGTTGCGGATTTGCGGACTGCGGACTTAAAAAAAAACTTGCGGTGCCCAGCATTGCTTGTGGCCAACTAGCCATGAAAACAAAAATAACTAAAATATAAAATATTATTTAAAAGGTGTATTAATTTGAATAAATACAGATGAGATGATTTTGTTTGGGTATTCAAAGAATATCCTGATGCCCCTCACCGATCGTCACTACTTCCATTCTTTCTGACTTTCTTCTTCCCACATAGCTCATCACATGCCGTCAGAACTCCATCTCTAAAAGATTCCCACAAATTTGTTGTTTCAACATCAACTATAACTCCTCAACTTTTCTTTCAAAATTTTCTTGCATTTCCCTTTCTTTTAATTTCCAAACCATGCGCTTTACCCTTGATTCTTTCTTGACAACTTTATTCAGTTTTCTTTTATCGACATCGGCAACTAGCAGTCAATGTGGCAATTCCCATGGAATTACCTTTACATCCTTCAAAAATTTTCTGTTTTCTTTACTAACTAAAATAAAATCAATTTCAGATTCATTATTGCCAGATTTAAACGTTATCTTTCTTTCGTCCGTCTTCTCAAACCACGTGTTTGCCACACATAATTCTCTTTCGTCACAAAACTCAAGTAGCATTCTTCCTTCGGCATTTCTCTGACCTATTCAATTTCAACCATGAACACCCTCAAAGCCTTCTATCTCTTCACCAACATGTCCATTAAAATCTCCCAGTCCGAATACCATTCACCAGGATTTTGTAGCTCGTATTCGCCTGCCAATTTGTCATAGAACCTGGGCTTTTCTTCAAGCGGCCTGTCTGCTTGTGGTCGTTCCATATGCTGATATTACTCGTATCACTTACTTTCCAAACGCTAACACTACCACCATAACTCTGTCACTTTTTCACCGGACATCTACCACTTTCTCACATAGCTCTTCTTGTTCCAAAATTCCAACCCCTCCGATACCAGAGCTGTTTCCAGACCACCACAATTTATACCTTTGTCCGAAAACCCCGAGAAATCGAGGACCCTCATTCTTCCACCTTACTTCTTGTAAGTCGCACACATCTACTTTTCTCTTCCTCAACTCTTCACATACCTGCACACCTCTTCCACAAAGACTTCCAACGTTCCAACTTCCAAGTCTAAAAGGAGAATGTCGCTGATTTTTCGAACGAGCCCCTCTGCCTAAAGCTCGAGCGCTCCAGGTTGCAGATTGACAATCAGTGGTAACCCTGAAGTGACTACTCAACCGACCGAGAGAGACAGCCTGCCCCAGAGACCGACTCTCTTCTATGCTTCATCGATAAAGGATAAAATTTCCTACCAGAAGTGTTCTCCTGCAATCTGGAAAAACCTAGTAAGTCAAGTTTTGATGAAAAATGAGTTAGACCCATATTTGAACTTACTAAGGTTTTCCCCTACTATTGATCAATCTAGCTAGAACGTGTAAAACTCTTCTCTTTTGGCACTTTTTTATCTGGAAGAACCTAGTATGTCAGGTGTACCGATGTATACTAATCCAGAAAAAAACTAGCAAGTCCATTTGCTAGGTTTTACCAGATTTTTTTTTAATGTTTTTTTTTTTTACTTGGTTTAATTACTTGACCTAATACGTAACACAAGACAGTCCAATCACTTTTGCATTGCACTAGGCACACTGCAAAGAGCAAAATAATTCAAATGATGTTGATGCGTGTGAAAAATGCAGAGTTTTCCGAGATTATGAGGAAAATGCTAAAGCAGCTCCCACCCATTACCAGGAAGACCAGGATGTTGATGCAGATGATGTTAGCATATTTACTGCTGATGTGCAGGTTTTTCTTCTCCTAAATTAACCCTAAAAGAACAATTCTTTGTTAACAAATTGGTTGTCTTCAACGAGACGTTTGCATCAGTAAAAAAAGATGTCGACTATGTTATTTTGAGGCACGATGCTATTTCAGGTAGATTGAGCGTAGATGTTGCGTCCGCATACATTAAGTGTGTGAATATTTGTGAGACCGATAATATGATGGTCTGGGCAGATAACTGTACAGGACAGAACAAAAACTGGACTCTTTACATAGTATTGTGTTGGTGTGTCAATCAAAACTGCGCCCTCAGTGTATTATGATAATAATATTTTTGGAAAGAGGGCACTTATTTATGCGGGAAGACAGCGTTCATGGTAGCATTGGAAAAAAATGAATAAGGGTCCCGAAATTTGCACATTTCAGGATTTTGTAGATCTCAGTGAAAAATCTACTGCTAAGATCAAGCCAATCATAATGCAATACTATGATTTTTATGAATTTGAGGATGGTCATCGTAATAGAAAATTCAAGAATGTTGCTCTGCCTCGTCTCGACTTAATATCTGTGGTTGAATTTCGAAAAGGTTCTCGTGCCATGTGGTTTAAGCACGCTTTCGAGGGAGACTATCAGGAAGTCAACTTCCTGAAAACCACAGACTGGATATCACTCCGCGTACGAATAGTCAATCAAGGGGTATTCCTGGTGTGAAGCGCAAGTATATTCTCAAACTCGAAAATTCGTTTCCCGCAGCTAAAAAAATTCTGGCAGGAAATTCCAAGGAATCACGAAAATATTGACTTGGTTGACCAGTTTGAGTAACTGTGTGCATTGGTGTTGTACTCAATTTTGATATTCCTAATGAATTTGTTTTGTGTTTAAAAAATAAAGTGAAATTCTGCTAACATCAGGGGCGTATTTAGTTGGGGGGGGGGCATTGGGTCATGGCCCCCCCTTTGGGTCGCTAGGATTGCAAAATTGCATAGTAAAGTGAGCAAAATTGAGGCATGGCCCCCCCTTTGTAAGTTGGGCATCAGGCTTTCAGGCTTATGGTTGGAAATTTGAGTGAGTTCGGGTGAAAAACGGGACGGACCTTGAGTAAAGACCTTTTTTTTTTTTTTTTTTTTTGGAGATGACCTAATTTTGGATTTCGGCCGAAAAATCACTCTGAATTTTGGCGAAGACCTTTTTTTTATTTGGAGATCACCTAATTTTTGGCGGAAAAAAGCTTTGAATTTCCGAGCTTTCCGAGACATTTCGCCTCAAGTTTCGGACAAACCGTCTGAAACTGATTCAAGATCAATGAAAATTCGAGTCAAGGTCGTTTGCACACTTCTCACTCTTTCAAAATAGCCCCCCCCTTTTCAAAATCCTGCATACGCTACTGGCTAACATACTATGTTTTTATTGATTAAAGTTGTTGATTGTGCGATTGGTTTAATCAGGTAAAACCACGTAAGTCGATTAGCTATCTGGTTAAAAATGGTAGGGTCAAAAACACTAATGTTTTAAAAAAGGCTTTCATGTTACTTATGAAAACTACGGAAACAAAATTTGTTTCATAATCAGTAACTAAAAGCCCAAACAAAACGGTTTTTCCTTGTTTTCTCAAGTTTACAGAAAACAGATGTACTAGGTTTTTCCAGATAACAGGAGTGTTGGTTACTTTTAATTGCTGTGTATTGGTCTCTAGAAAAAAGGTTTATTGCTCAGAAATGCAAAAACACGGAAAGTTTGCCGCCGTAATTAAGGTAATTGGTGCGTTACTGAAAGGCTTTTGCGCTGCCAAAAGATAGTTTTAGGTTTTTTTCCGCCAAATTGGCGCGAATTTTTTTATATTCTGCGCCTGGCCATACAATCCTTCAATAGGCTAGTCATTTCTAGCACTTCTGCAGTATATACCGTACTAGCAGTAGCGTAGCCAGGGGGGGTGGGGGGGCTATAGCCCCCCCATTGGTATGTCAAACAAAATGCAGAATGGGAAAAACTCTACGTTTTTAGCACTTTTGAGACTGTTTTATGCACTGGAGTGGACTAATTAGTGATTTAAAACACCTTTTGAAACATATGTTCAGGGGGGTAGCTAATTTGTCAAAAATAAAACCAACAAATAAATGAAAACTTTGAAAAATGGTAAAAAATAAGCAATCAAATTTGATCGCAAGCGTAAAAATGCTGAACATTGGTGTCATCAACAAATATACTATTAACTAAAGAATAGAGGGGAGGGAGGCTATTTAGCATTAGTTAATTACCAATCATTTCTCTCAAATCTCTTTTCATTAGCCCCCCCCCCCAATTACTTTTCTCTATAAACTGCATACGAAATAGATTACTCCGCGTGAGTTTTATTGAAGTATTCGATTTTATAATTTACCAGCATCTAAACAAGAGAACTAACATTTTACCATTAGCCACCTCCCAAATAGCCCATTTATGCCACCAGTTTAATCATGTTTGCAATGCCAATTTCTAAGCCACGTTTAAAAGCATTATTTTTTAATCAAAATAGGCCTAAAATGAAGTTATTTTTGCAAAAAAGTGCAAAATTTTCGAGCGCTGGGGGCTTCACCCCCAGACCCTCATTGGCCTCCGGCTGCTGGGGGCTTTGCCCCCAGACCCCCAAACAGCCCCCCATTGTGAATTTCTGGCTACGCGCCTGCGTACTAGAGATGGCAACAGCGCAGCGTACGTGCCCGCGCGCTGTTGTTAGTGCACCGCGCAGCGTGGCAACTAAAATCTGCTTTACGTAATAGTAGTAGTAGTCGACAAGTAGTAGTAGTAGTATTCTTTTATTGTCGACCGAAAACAAATACACAAATTGCTACCGGAAATTCATCAAACATTGGACGACACGATTTAGCATGACGAGAAGAAGCGAAAGACCAAGAAATAAGAACGTCGCTTAATCAAGCGTCACAGTCGCCGAGTCTGCTCCTCCTCTCAGAAGAGCGTCAGCACAGCGCCGTGTACAATAATTTCTTACATTTTTTTTACAATTATTGCTGGTAATTTTCTCTACAAACAACAATGGTTAGTCTGGATTTAAGTAAGCATGTAACTGTTATATGAATTGAAGACAATGCATGTTCCTGAAACAGTAAAAGGTGCCTTCGGTTCAAGGTTATTTTTTCAGAATTCTGAGCATCCTAGAATCGGCTATTTTGGCTACAAGAAACTTAGTTTTGATCGGCTGAACGTGTTTATTGACACCTAGAAAAAGATTTTGGTTTTGGTAGTTTAGACCAGGAAAGGTTTAGTTGGGACGTTCGGTGAGAAGATGAAACATAGGAGACAAATGTAAAAGAAACAGGTTTGTGGGTATCAATCATCAGAGTAGAGGCACAAAACAAAGCCTAGCAACATACCCACCCTGTATGCAGTAGGCTAGGCCAATGGTATCGTTACAAGCCCAAGGCTAGACAACAGTTTCTGCTCCACATGCACTTGTATTTCAGAGTGACAGAGATAGAGTTAGTTCAGTGTAGCTGCTTCGTCAACAGGCAAGGATTAGGCTTTTAGTCCTATGTCCGTAACCTATCTCAGATCTGCTAGGCCTACTGGTATGTAGTAGAGTACGAAGACTACCGGTAGGTTACACAAATTTCCAATGTCAGAATAGTCTACCACTCTACGTAGTAGCAAAATTTATTCCACAATCAAGCACACATTCGAACGGCAAAAGTACACCAGTACCGGTAATACATAGGGTAGTAACATACAAGTGTAGTAGCTTGTGACAGCATGCAGAGCACGTGATACCGGTAGCCTACCTTATATTTCATTATTCGAGCTACTGGTTCAGGACCACCGTCATTCTGGCAGAATAAAAAGCGTCATTCCAGCAGAAAGTGTTGCCAGACAAAAGCAAACAAAAAACGAAATACGTCTTAGCGTTTAATCGGTGTTGCCAACCATTAAACCAAAAACAAACAATGACGTCATCTAAAAGAAACAAACATTTCCTCTGAAACGCAAACAACAAAATAGTGTTGCCAAAAACAAATCAAAACAAAAACACAAAAACTTCATGCTCAAAATAAAACGAAAAAAAAGCCAAAAAATTGTTGAATAAAAACAAAACTTAGAATTATCACCTAAAACAAAAAACACCATCATTAAAAAGTTAAAAAAATCGTGTTAAAAATAAAAAACACAAAAGGGCCAATAACTTGTTGAATAAAAACAAACCTCAAAATTATTACCTAAATAAAAAAACAACCCAGTTTTAAATGGTTCAAAACTTCTTCTACATGATGCAATTTTAACTTCGGGCGCCCCATGACCAGGGGTGCCAGCAGAACGGTTTTACCAAAAACATCAATTTTTGGCAAAAAAACGATTTTTGCACCCCCGATTTCAAACTCTTCCGATTTAACTTTCCGACACCCCTCAGGCTCGGTGTTTGCATGGATTTGGTAGCCCGAAGCTTCCTCTACGCGATGCAATTCTAACTTCGGGCGCCCCATGACCAGGAGTGCCAGCAGAACAGTTTTACCAAAAACATCAATTTTTGGCAAAAAAACGATTTTTGCACCCCCGATTTCAAACTCTTCCGATTTAACTTTCCGACACCCCTCAGGCTCGGTGTTTGCATGGATTTGGTAGCCCGAAGCTTCCTCTACGCGATGCAATTCTAACTTCGGGCGCCCCATGACCAGGGGTGCCAGCAAAACATTTTTTCCGAACTTTATATTGCTTTATTGTAGTTATTTTGTACTTTGGCGTTTTTTAGATGCTTCGTGTGTTTGGTTTCGGTTTGATAACTCGTCGCTTGGTGATGTCGTGGTACTGTTTCAACGTATTTTTGAGGAAATGCATTCAGGGGTTTTGGAGTGGTTTTGATTTGAAGAGCATGTTTTTCTGCAAGACCTGCCCATTCTTGTGTAATTTTTAATTCTTATGCTTTTTAATTGAAAAAAATTTATCTCGTTTGTGTTTTACGATGTTAAACCAATCGCGTTTGTTAAGTTGATTTATGATTTTTTTTTAGAGAATCGAACTCTCAATTCATGTCGACTTCATCGTTTTCTACATGTTTTGTTCATCAAAAGTAATAGTTGCTCTCCAGATCGTTAACATAACATAAGTTATTTTTTTGCGCAGCCCAATTTTTTTAAATAAATTAAACTCGTATTATAGTTATATAGTGTGATGTGCATTTGCATCGGTTCCTGCATTAGAAGGGATTTGTTCATTTTAAAAGTTATTTAGGAAAAAGCCACCTCACGGAAAATTTGCAAAGATCTTTTTTGTTTTCCTCTTTAGGAGATCGCTTAAAAATTTTTTTTGAAGACCATTTTTCTTTTGGATGACACTTGCAGCAGTGTTTTTGGTCTTCGGCGTCGTATTTTTTTGTATCCTTGGCCTCGAGCCTTCGATCCTCGACTTCACCTCTGCTAAGTTTATAAACTATTTGGGCCAAAAAGTTTGCCCAGGCAACCTCCTTTGGTTCCTTTTCTTTACCAAAGGCTTGCTAGAGGGAGGTTCAGGGAGTAAATCGTATCCGGGAAAACCTATGTATGTGTTCATGCATTCTCAAGTAGTTACTTCAGCACTCAATTAGTTGTTACTCGGTGTGCGAGCAGGCAATTTACATTTGGCGCCTCATAGAAAACACTCGTTCGACATTGTCTTCTCAGCACATCACTTTGAAAGTTTGACAAAATAATTTGCCGTTGAAGCTTTCAGGCCGTTGAAACTTCTAAAAATGTTTGTAGCACCAAAGGTACGCGGTAGCATTGTTGCGACAAATATTTTTGCTTGTTTTGTACAAAAAATCCAAAATGTCACAAAAGCCAGCAGTAGCGTAGCCAAAGGGGGCGAGGGGCTATAGCCCCTCCCCCATTGGCATGTCGACCAAAATACAGAATGGGAAAAACACTAGGTTTTTGGCACTTTTGAGACTGTTTTTGCACTGGAGTGGACTAAATAGTGATTTAAAACATCTTTTGAAACATATATTAAGGGGGGGGGGGGGTCTAATTTGTCAAAAATAAAACTAACAAATAAATGAAAACTTTGAAAAATGGTAAGAGATAAGCAAGCAAATTTGATCGCAAGTGCAAATATGCTAAACATAGGTGTCATCAACAAAAGTACTATAAACTAAGGAATAAGAAGGGGGGGGGGGGAGCTATTCAATATTAGTCAATTACCAATCATTTCTTTCAAATCTCTTTTCATTAGCCCCCCTCCAATTATTTTTCTCTATAAACTGTATACGAAATAGATTACTCCGTGTGAGTTTTAGTGAACTATATTTCATTTTGTAATTTACCAATATCTAAACAAGAGAACTAACATTTTACCATTAGCCACCTCCCAAATTGCCCATTTATGCAGGCCCGGCGCCAGGATAGCGTGAATGGGGGGGCAGAAACAAATTTTGGGGGGCACGAGAAGTTTATTTTGTGTGAATTCGAGAGGGGCACGGAGGCACGAGAAATTTATCCCAGTCTGGATTAAATAAACAAGGTGAGGAGCAAAAACTCAAAGAGATATTCCGGCCGAAATCGGAAATTCAAGTGGTTTTATCCGACCAAAAACAGGTGTTCTCCAAAAAAAAAAAAAGAAAAGGTCTTCATCCCAAAAACGTCACAAAATCTGGTGTCAGTCCACAAAAAACACTAATTTGGACTTCGATTTGCGCTCCAAAATCCCCGAGTCTGTTAATTTCTTCGGGGCACAGTCCTCGCTTGGGGGGGCACAATTTTCGTTTGGGGGGCACAAGCAGTCAGTTGGAGGGCACGGCCCCGGTATGCCCCCCCCGTGGCGACGGGTCTGCATTTATGCCACCGGTTTAATCATGTTTGCACTGCCAGTTTATAAGCCACGTTTCAAAAGCATTATTTTTTAACCAAAATAGCCCTAAAATAAAGTTATTTTTGCAAAAAAATGCAAAACTTTCGAGCGCTGGGGGCTCCGCCCCCAGACCCCCGTGCCTCCTGCGGCTGGATGCTTTACCCCAAAACCCCCAACCTCTGGCGGCTAGGGGCTTCGCCCCCAGACCCCCATTGGCCTCTGGCGGCTTGGGGCTCAGCCCCCAGACCCCCAAAACAGCCCCACCATTGCGAATTTCTGGCTACGCGCCTGAAAGCCAGCCACTAAGTTTATAGCTCCTTGACCAGGCCTACCCAACCTTTTTACTGGTACGGGCTACATTTACGAGAGAAAAGACATTGCAGGCCACATGCATTGTTACCAAGATTAAACTCCTAATAATTGCAGGTTTGTTGTACAAAATCGGTGCTCGCTTCGGCCAGTATTACGGAAATCTGTCCCCAAAAGCAGGTGAAGACCAAAAAAAAAAGGTCTTCGCCGCAAATTCAAACTGATTTTGGAAAAACAATACAGAAGAAGGTTTTGGTTTAGACCGTCTTTTTATTTGCTACAAAATGGTAAGTTTTTTTGTAAGGAAATCAACCTCGCATAAAGACCTTCCGGGCCACACAAAACAGCTTCGCGGACCAAATGTCGCCCGCGGGCTAAAATTTGGGCAGCCCTGTCCAAGACCAACACTAGCCTATACGTTTAGTTAAAAAGGCATTGAAAACTAATTTTTTGCCAAATGAAACATGCCAAACAAAATCTAAATTTTTTTTTTAATTTTTGAGGCTATTTCAGAATTTTTTTTACCTCTACATTAACAGATATTTGAATTTCTTTTTTCCGCAATTTAACTTTGTTAGAGAAGCTGAGGGCTGCCGATGAGAGCTAAAAGCTCGAAACAGCGCTGTCCAGCTCTGTGCATCTTATGACTCGAGCTGCAGGGTTGGTGGTTGATCTGGCCACCTAACTGCCAGTGGAAATCGTTATGATTTCCCAGGAGTCGACCACGAAGGACGTCAAACTTGTCGGTGTTGCAATCATGTTAGCTTTTAAATATATTTTTAAATCAACCTTTAGGTGGTGTAGTCGCTTGTGTGGACGCACGGATAATGCTAGGAACGCATAATAGCCTAACCAAGTCTAATCCAAACCCTTAATAAGTAAATGATTAACAATGTGCGAATGAATATTCTTTATTTTTGTTTTATTCTTTATAACTTTCAAATTTTTGACGGGGTAGGTTGTTTGATTACGACCAATCTGCAATAGGTCCACCACTAGGCCTTGCTGCTACCCTACCAGTTAAGTAGCCTATTATTAGACTTTTAAAAGCAGTAAAGTTTAATCTAGCTTACTAGAGGTGGAGTCCCGGAGCACAAATTTTGAAGTATTTGGCCTCGAAGCTCAAGTCCTCGGCCTTGGCCTCGAAGCCTACAACCCTCGAAAATACCCTGCCCTCGGCCCGAGGACAGCGCTGTTTTTTGATTCGTCAAAAAGGAAAGTAACCGAAGAAAACGGAACCTTAACTTCCGTTTCCAGCTCGAGTACCTTTTTTTCGGAAATCCTGAAATTTCGCAAAAAATGTGCGGTTCTTGCGCGATGAGCTTTTTTTACGGGACCACTAGCAAAATTGTGACCTTGGTCTTGCGCTTGACCATTCCTGTTCTTGGCCTCGAAAGGGTCTGTTCTCGAAAATTCCATGCTTAGCCTCGAACGTTGGGTCCACGACTCCACTCCACTCAATTTCCTCTAGTTATCACAAAACAAGAGCAGCCTATAAGACAAATGTCAAAGTTACCAAAGATATTTGATCAGCCTAAGGTACTGATTTAAAAATTGCACTCCAGTTCAATTTAATCGCCTCGTCTAAGCAGCTTTCACATAGCTTTAGCGTGTAGGCTTAAAAACCTATCGGTTCCAATTATTTCATGCTTGTGGGTATTTCGCTGCTTGCTTCCACTACGTAATTGGCTGGAGCAGGGAATGCGACACTAGGCTTATTTTTGTATCTAGGCTCAGTAGGGCACGGTTTCTGATCTTCCATTCTACGATATCTTTGCCCCCACAAAAAATTCCTCTTTCGAAGTTTCTGATGAGGTCATTGCACGCGATTTGTGGTTTTGGCCCCTCCCAATCAAAAATCCTGGCTACGCCTATCCGCGGACACTTCACGAGAAGCTCAAACAAGCAGACAAACGAACCGTCTGCTACTGAAACGGTATACTTGGCAGTGGCGTAGCGTGACATTTCAGATAAGGCATGCAGTTATGATGACGTCATCAGTTTTGATGACGTCATTAATTATCAGGCAGTAAAATAAAAAAACAACTTAACAATAATAAATGTCTGGTATTGCAACTAGGCCTCCTCTCTCCAGCAGGGGCGCCGAGAGCCGAACGTAGGCCCGGGGGCAGCTGAAATATGACGGAATTCAGGTTTTGTGAACTCCAAAACAGACGGAAACAATGCCGCAGTTTTGTCCAAATTATGATGCGATCTCAAAAAATAAAAGTTCTTCACAGGAATTCTAACGGTTTTTTCATTCAAAATCAGGTGATCTTCAAAAAGAAGGTCTCACATGCTCATTTCTAAATGTCATTTGATGGGCCCTTTTCGAGCCATGGGCAGCCTCATGGGCCCTGGGGTCATTACATCCCCTGCCCCCCCTCTCTCGGTGGCCCTGCTCTCCAGTACACATTGGTGTGTACTGTACATTTACTGTCCCAATACAAGTCTTCCTTGTGTTACTACAGACAGTGACAGGTCTAGCACTTTCATATGTGCCAGTAGCCGGTTACCGGTACCATACTAGGCTAACATTAACAGTAAAGTAGGCTTAATAACATTGAAGCAAAAACAATAATTGCAGAACTAAGCTAAGCCAACTTGCTGAATAGCAAATACATAGCCTACTTTCAAAGCCTCTTCCTCATGTCATTACAATACCGGTATATCGTAGCCTGCTGGCAGCAGCCAGCGATGCTATACAATATTAAGCAGGCTAGTGGGCTCAAGGCTAGTCCAGTGTATATATGATTAGGCCTGGCCTTGTTTAGTTTATTTAAGAACCAGTAAAGCACAAGCAAAGTAGCAAAACTACCAAACGGTAATTTATTGATAGTCCTAAAAACTTTTTTGCAAACCAAGTGCAAATTCTACGACTAGCTTTAGCTTAGGCTAACTACATACTAACTGAACCAACTACCGGTAACTCTTTGTTTAAATTGATTTCACATCTTGCTTTCACTTTTATAGCTCAACATTTAGCCTAAATAGTGCGAACAGTACTCACTCTGACTTACATTATTTAAAGCCAATACCAACCGGCAATCACGGCTTGGTTTTGCCGCTGGGTCATTCCATTATAAGACAGTCAAAATTTTCAAATTTTGTAACCCACCCTCTCAGATTTTTTTCATACTTAGATATATGAAAGCCATTAAAAAATAATGAAGGTTACAAAAAACGGCATCAAAATTCATCAAGCGGTTTTCGAGTTATGATGGTTTCAATATTACCACTTGAGGGCACTGTTCGGCAGTCCCAAATTTTTTAATTTACGTAAAAATCTTTATCCTTATGCTATCAAAACAAGCAAAATATCAATTCTGATAGATTTTGAGGTGAGGAATTCAAAAATGAAGTTAGTTTTTGGAAAATTGCAAAGGTAAGTGGTCAAAATGTAGATTGAAAATTTTTTGAGTGCCCGATTTCATTTCCGATTATCTCAGAAGGGCAAAAAATTTTTTAATCCAATCATTGCCAAAATCTCAAGAATAGATCACTGTTTGACATATCTAAGTTTGGTTAATGTTATTTGTTGCATATTTCTGTAATTGGTTTTGAAACATAGCTAAAAACTAACGTTGATTTTTTTGTGATTTTCTGAATTTTTTGGAACACATGTATTGAATAGTATCTTATAAAATAATAATAGTTGCAAAAAATGAAGTAATCACTTTGTATACACTTAGTAAATCTGGTGATCAGCAAAAATTTTGATTTTAACCCTTAAATTGTTGGTGGTTAGTATAGGTCTAGCTAGGCTAATACAGTTTTGCTTCAAGTTATTTCCCAAGTGAAAATTAGTCAAGTGACAGACATTGACTATTACGGGTATGGAGAGAGCTAGATTTTTGCCATCCTTTTTCAATTGCTTACCTCTGGGAGCACTCTTGTAAAGTTTTAACCTCTAAAATGGGTGGATTACCATAAATTGGAGTGTTTGGCACAAATTCTCAAATGATTGGGTATATTCTCAAGTAAATGGGTATGACACAAGATTTTCTCCCTTTACGTTATGGCACTTTCTGCAGGGGTGATAATTAAATGGGATTCTTTATCAATTAGTTGCAAATAGTCAACTTGCCCTTTTGATACATACTTTACAGTTCAGATTTCATTTGAACAGTTAGCATGAAACAAGGTAAACCCATCAGTTGCTGTTGAGTGGCAGGAAACCTGGAATGACTTCCTTATATGTGACAAGTTAAACAGATAAATCATATAAAAATAGTGTAATGTGCATGTTAAGTACTGCAGACTACAGTAAAACCTTGATATTTATCTAACAGAAACTACAATTGGTTTGCTAGCAAATAAGCAACTTTGAACAAGATTATTTAAATACGCAAATTACCGGTACCGCTTTTGCTACAGTACAATAAAATAAATGCAAGTAACGTAAGCTCTTGCTTGGGTTATTTTTGTGAAATCGTTGCACTTAACACTTTAATCACACACACATTACTAATTGCAATTAGCATTTCTTGATCGAACGCAAGTTCGTTCGAAGCTCAAACACGGTTTGCAATTCTTTTGGAGCAAAATGTTTCGTTCACTTTTAGCAAAAATTTTTACCACGCTTGTCGCGCTAATCGCTCTTTCGGGTATCACAATTCACAAGTATTACCCTGAGCTGTAAGAAAGTAAGGTCAAAAATTTCGTTTTAGTTTTTTTATAGATCTTTAGTTCTTTTATGTTTCTCACAAAAAAGTCCATAGTTTTAGCCGGTGCAGTTTGCGAGATATTCGCGATTGAAAAATGCATTTGTAGCAAACGGCAACTTGAATTATTGTTAACGTAACGATTGAAATAATTACAATCCTTAAATCATTTTTTGTAAACTGAATGATTGAAAAAAAACATGGATTGCAATTGAATTGATGACCTCTGCGATATTTGTTATGTAAGAAAACTGAGATGCAATGCAGAAAAGAACAATAGATGTGATTTTTTTGCGATAAATTAAAAGTTTTTCAATGCGATAAACTCGTCACTAGCTTCCGATGATAGATTTTTTTGGTTAAGTAGGTTTGTTATCTCAAACAACATAAAGTGAAGCTCAGCCAGCGCAAGACTTTAGTTTAAATACGCATTGTGATTGTGACGTAACCAATACTAAAACATTCTCAAACTTTTACCTAAAATGTGACTTTTGACAAAACAGAAAACAAACAACAGAACTAATGACAAAATCTGATGACGTCATCATAACTGCATGCCTTATCTGAAATGTCACGCTACGCCACTGCCAAGTATACCGTTTCAGTAGCAGACGGTTCGTTTGTCTGCTCGTTTGAGCTTCTCGTGAAGTGTCCGCGGATAGGCGTAGCCAGGATTTTTGATTGGGAGGGGCCAAAACCACAAATCGCGTGCAATGACCTCATCAGAAACTTCGAAAGAGGAATTTTTTGTGGGGGCAAAGATATCGTAGAATGGAAGATCAGAAACCGTGCCCTACTGAGCCTAGATACAAAAATAAGCCTAGTGTCGCATTCCCTGCTCCAGCCAATTACGTAGTGGAAGCAAGCAGCGAAATACCCACAAGCATGAAATAATTGGAACCGATAGGTTTTTAAGCCTACACGCTAAAGCTATGTGAAAGCTGCTTAGACGAGGCGATTAAATTGAACTGGAGTGCAATTTTTAAATCAGTACCTTAGGCTGATCAAATATCTTTGGTAACTTTGACATTTGTCTTATAGGCTGCTCTTGTTTTGTGATAACTAGAGGAAATTGAGTGGAGTGGAGTCGTGGACCCAACGTTCGAGGCTAAGCATGGAATTTTCGAGAACAGACCCTTTCGAGGCCAAGAACAGGAATGGTCAAGCGCAAGACCAAGGTCACAATTTTGCTAGTGGTCCCGTAAAAAAAGCTCATCGCGCAAGAACCGCACATTTTTTGCGAAATTTCAGGATTTCCGAAAAAAAGGTACTCGAGCTGGAAACGGAAGTTAAGGTTCCGTTTTCTTCGGTTACTTTCCTTTTTGACGAATCAAAAAACAGCGCTGTCCTCGGGCCGAGGGCAGGGTATTTTCGAGGGTTGTAGGCTTCGAGGCCAAGGCCGAGGACTTGAGCTTCGAGGCCAAATACTTCAAAATTTGTGCTCCGGGACTCCACCTCTAGTAAGCTAGATTAAACTTTACTGCTTTTAAAAGTCTAATAATAGGCTACTTAACTGGTAGGGTAGCAGCAAGGCCTAGTGGTGGACCTATTGCAGATTGGTCGTAATCAAACAACCTACCCCGTCAAAAATTTGAAAGTTATAAAGAATAAAACAAAAATAAAGAATATTCATTCGCACATTGCTAATCATTTACTTATTAAGGGTTTGGATTAGACTTGGTTAGGCTATTATGCGTTCCTAGCATTATCCGTGCGTCCACACAAGCGACTACACCACCTAAAGGTTGATTTAAAAATATATTTAAAAGCTAACATGATTGCAACACCGACAAGTTTGACGTCCTTCGTGGTCGACTCCTGGGAAATCATAACGATTTCCACTGGCAGTTAGGTGGCCAGATCAACCACCAACCCTGCAGCTCGAGTCATAAGATGCACAGAGCTGGACAGCGCTGTTTCGAGCTTTTAGCTCTCATCGGCAGCCCTCAGCTTCTCTAACAAAGTTAAATTGCGGAAAAAAGAAATTCAAATATCTGTTAATGTAGAGGTAAAAAAAATTCTGAAATAGCCTCAAAAATTAAAAAAAAAATTTAGATTTTGTTTGGCATGTTTCATTTGGCAAAAAATTAGTTTTCAATGCCTTTTTAACTAAACGTATAGGCTAGTGTTGGTCTTGGACAGGGCTGCCCAAATTTTAGCCCGCGGGCGACATTTGGTCCGCGAAGCTGTTTTGTGTGGCCCGGAAGGTCTTTATGCGAGGTTGATTTCCTTACAAAAAAACTTACCATTTTGTAGCAAATAAAAAGACGGTCTAAACCAAAACCTTCTTCTGTATTGTTTTTCCAAAATCAGTTTGAATTTGCGGCGAAGACCTTTTTTTTTTGGTCTTCACCTGCTTTTGGGGACAGATTTCCGTAATACTGGCCGAAGCGAGCACCGATTTTGTACAACAAACCTGCAATTATTAGGAGTTTAATCTTGGTAACAATGCATGTGGCCTGCAATGTCTTTTCTCTCGTAAATGTAGCCCGTACCAGTAAAAAGGTTGGGTAGGCCTGGTCAAGGAGCTATAAACTTAGTGGCTGGCTTTCAGGCGCGTAGCCAGAAATTCGCAATGGTGGGGCTGTTTTGGGGGTCTGGGGGCTGAGCCCCCAGCCGCCAGAGGCCAATGGGGGTCTGGGGGCGAAGCCCCTAGCCGCCAGAGGTTGGGGGTTTTGGGGTAAAGCATCCAGCCGCAGGAGGCACGGGGGTCTGGGGGCGGAGCCCCCAGCGCTCGAAAGTTTTGCATTTTTTTGCAAAAATAACTTTATTTAAGGGCTATTTTGCAGAGGTGGAGTCGAGGACACAAGGCTCGAGGCCAAGGCCAAGGACACAAAAAAAATCCGAGGCCAAGGACAGCCTTTCCGAGGACAGACACTCTCGAGGCCAAGGACAGGAATGCTCAAGGCCAAGGCCAAGGACCAAGGACACAAGCGCAAGTGCTTTCTAAAAAAAAAAAAAAAAGGTCTTCACAAAAATTTTTCAAGCGATCTCCACAAAAAAACGTTTTCTGAAAAATTTTTCAAGCGCTCCGCAAATTCCAACAATTCAAAAAATAATGCTGTCCTCGAGCCGAGGACAGGCCAATTTTCGAGGACTTGAGGCCTCGAAGCCAAGGCCGAGGACTTGACCTTCGAGGCCAAGGCCAAGGCCAAGGACTTCAAAATCTGTCCTCGAGGACGTCCTCGAGGCCAAGGACGTCCTCGAGGACTCCACCTCTGCTATTTTGGTTAAAAAATAATGCTTTTGAAACGTGGCTTATAAACTGGCAGTGCAAACATGATTAAACCGGTGGCATAAATGCAGACCCGTCGCCACGGGGGGGGCATACCGGGGCCGTGCCCTCCAACTGACTGCTTGTGCCCCCCAAACGAAAATTGTGCCCCCCCAAGCGAGGACTGTGCCCCGAAGAAATTAACAGACTCGGGGATTTTGGAGCGCAAATCGAAGTCCAAATTAGTGTTTTTTGTGGACTGACACCAGATTTTGTGACGTTTTTGGGATGAAGACCTTTTCTTTTTTTTTTTTTTTGGAGAACACCTGTTTTTGGTCGGATAAAACCACTTGAATTTCCGATTTCGGCCGGAATATCTCTTTGAGTTTTTGCTCCTCACCTTGTTTATTTAATCCAGACTGGGATAAATTTCTCGTGCCTCCGTGCCCCTCTCGAATTCACACAAAATAAACTTCTCGTGCCCCCCAAAATTTATTTCTGCCCCCCCATTCACGCTATCCTGGCGCCGGGCCTGCATAAATGGGCAATTTGGGAGGTGGCTAATGGTAAAATGTTAGTTCTCTTGTTTAGATATTGGTAAATTACAAAATGAAATATAGTTCACTAAAACTCACACGGAGTAATCTATTTCGTATACAGTTTATAGAGAAAAATAATTGGAGGGGGGCTAATGAAAAGAGATTTGAAAGAAATGATTGGTAATTGACTAATATTGAATAGCTCCCCCCCCCCCCCCCTTCTTATTCCTTAGTTTATAGTACTTTTGTTGATGACACCTATGTTTAGCATTTTTGCACTTGCGATCAAATTTGCTTGCTTATCTCTTACCATTTTTCAAAGTTTTCATTTATTTGTTAGTTTTATTTTTGACAAATTAGACCCCCCCCCCCCTTAATATATGTTTCAAAAGATGTTTTAAATCACTATTTAGTCCACTCCAGTGCAAAAACAGTCTCAAAAGTGCCAAAAACCTAGTGTTTTTCCCATTCTGTATTTTGGTCGACATGCCAATGGGGGAGGGGCTATAGCCCCTCGCCCCCTTTGGCTACGCTACTGCTGGCTTTTGTGACATTTTGGATTTTTTGTACAAAACAAGCAAAAATATTTGTCGCAACAATGCTACCGCGTACCTTTGGTGCTACAAACATTTTTAGAAGTTTCAACGGCCTGAAAGCTTCAACGGCAAATTATTTTGTCAAACTTTCAAAGTGATGTGCTGAGAAGACAATGTCGAACGAGTGTTTTCTATGAGGCGCCAAATGTAAATTGCCTGCTCGCACACCGAGTAACAACTAATTGAGTGCTGAAGTAACTACTTGAGAATGCATGAACACATACATAGGTTTTCCCGGATACGATTTACTCCCTGAACCTCCCTCTAGCAAGCCTTTGGTAAAGAAAAGGAACCAAAGGAGGTTGCCTGGGCAAACTTTTTGGCCCAAATAGTTTATAAACTTAGCAGAGGTGAAGTCGAGGATCGAAGGCTCGAGGCCAAGGATACAAAAAAATACGACGCCGAAGACCAAAAACACTGCTGCAAGTGTCATCCAAAAGAAAAATGGTCTTCAAAAAAAATTTTTAAGCGATCTCCTAAAGAGGAAAACAAAAAAGATCTTTGCAAATTTTCCGTGAGGTGGCTTTTTCCTAAATAACTTTTAAAATGAACAAATCCCTTCTAATGCAGGAACCGATGCAAATGCACATCACACTATATAACTATAATACGAGTTTAATTTATTTAAAAAAATTGGGCTGCGCAAAAAAATAACTTATGTTATGTTAACGATCTGGAGAGCAACTATTACTTTTGATGAACAAAACATGTAGAAAACGATGAAGTCGACATGAATTGAGAGTTCGATTCTCTAAAAAAAAATCATAAATCAACTTAACAAACGCGATTGGTTTAACATCGTAAGACACAAACGAGATAAATTTTTTTCAATTAAAAAGCATAAGAATAAAAAATTACACAAGAATGGGCAGGTCTTGCAGAAAAACATGCTCTTCAAATCAAAACCACTCCAAAACCCCTGAATGCATTTCCTCAAAAATACGTTGAAACAGTACCACGACATCACCAAGCGACGAGTTATCAAACCGAAACCAAACACACGAAGCATCTAAAAAACGCCAAAGTACAAAATAACTACAATAAAGCAATATAAAGTTCGGAAAAAATGTTTTGCTGGCACCCCTGGTCATGGGGCGCCCGAAGTTAGAATTGCATCGCGTAGAGGAAGCTTCGGGCTACCAAATCCATGCAAACACCGAGCCTGAGGGGTGTCGGAAAGTTAAATCGGAAGAGTTTGAAATCGGGGGTGCAAAAATCGTTTTTTTGCCAAAAATTGATGTTTTTGGTAAAACCGTTCTGCTGGCACCCCTGGTCATGGGGCGCCCGAAGTTAGAATTGCATCGCGTAGAGGAAGCTTCGGGCTACCAAATCCATGCAAACACCGAGCCTGAGGGGTGTCGGAAAGTTAAATCGGAAGAGTTTGAAATCGGGGGTGCAAAAATCGTTTTTTTGCCAAAAATTGATGTTTTTGGTAAAACCGTTCTGCTGGCACCCCTGGTCATGGGGCGCCCGAAGTTAGAATTGCATCGCGTAGAGGAAGCTTCGGGCTACCAAATCCATGCAAACACCGAGCCTGAGGGGTGTCGGAAAGTTAAATCGGAAGAGTTTGAAATCGGGGGTGCAAAAATCGTTTTTTTGCCAAAAATTGATGTTTTTGGTAAAACCGTTCTGCTGGCACCCCTGGTCATGGGGCGCCCGAAGTTAAAATTGCATCATGTAGAAGAAGTTTTGAACCATTTAAAACTGGGTTGTTTTTTTATTTAGGTAATAATTTTGAGGTTTTTTTTTTTGTTCAACAAGTTATTGGCCTTTTTGTGTTTTTTATTTTGAACACGATTTTTTTAATTTTTTTAATGATGGTGTTTTTTGTTTTAGGTAATAATTCTAAGTTGTGTTTATATTCAACAATTTTTTGGCGTTTTTTTTGTTTTATTTGAGCATGAAGTTTTTGTGTTTTTGTTTTGATTTGTTTTTGGCAACACTATTTTGTTGTTTGCGTTTCAGAGGAAATGTTTGTTTCTTTTAGATGACGTCATTGTTTGTTTTCGGTTTAATGGTTGGCAACACCGATTAAACGCAAAGACGTATTTCGTTTTTTGTTTGTTTTTGTCTGGCAACACTTTCTGCTAGAATGACGCTTTTTATTCTGCCAGAATGACGGTGGTGGTTCAGGATTAGTACAGTAGTTGCATGAAATCATCAGTTAGACTGGAAGATTGTTTTTGATTGCCAAAACATGGTGCAGAAAAACACACACGAGGCAGATTAAATCTGAAGGCTTAGAATTGAAATGACTGATCTTGCGTCGCATGTTTTTTAGTTTTTACTCGACCATTTTCAAAGCTAACGAGTGCAAAGTTTCAGACTTTAACTTATAACTCGAGAATGGTTTGATCTAGCTACATGAAATTTTGACAGCAGTTTGAGATTCATATATACCAGTAAGTTATTTGTTTGTGCCAGATTTCAAGGCAGTGAGTCCCATAACTTCAGGTTTAGGACCAGAAAACTACCCCAAAAGTTTGGTGTAAAAAGCGGTCTTATTCAAAACCAAAAGGCTTAGCGCACGTTCCGTGTGCGCAGACATTTTGTAAATGTAATAATGCCTAAAAAAACTAACCATAAGCCCTAACCTTAACCCTAATTTTAGCCCTAGCCCTTTGAAGCCTAACCTAAACCCCAACCCAAATCTATAACTGTTATGATCAAAATAAAAATTTACCAAAACAAGTGACGTCATCAAAATCTTCGTTTATTTAACCGTGCACGGAACGTGCGCTAAGTCACTTCGTATTCAAAAACAGCTTAAGTACGGCAAAAAATATTTCACATGGTTATTCGTAAGATACCTTTTCATCCCTACCTACACTTTCAGCCGCATCGAGTTTTTTTTTTCTTTTTTTGCTTTCTAAATTTTGTGCACTCTTCTTCTCCTAGACCACACAATATCGATACCCAATTTTTGTGTAAATTTGTTGAGCTACAAATGCAATTTTTGTCTCCTGAAATTTTTTGAGGCTTCTCCCCCAGAACCCCCCCCCCCAAAATGGGGCACTAAACAACTATTTTTTTTAATTGCTCAAGCTACGGTGATGGTTTTTTGTTTATATCAGTAGATATTTAAGCAACAAATAGTTTGACATAGTATGGGGGTACCACCCCCCACCCCCCCAGGGGCCCCCAAATGGACTCCCCAGAAATCAGTTTTTTGAATTGCTTAAGCAACGGCATTACTTTTTTTATAGTGACAGATGTTTAAAAAACAAATATTTTGACATGGTTTGAGAGAGCCACTCTTTTGAAAACTCACCAAAATGATACCCCTAAAATCAAGTTTTTTATATGTCAAAAGCTAGAGAGCTAATTTTTTTCTGATGTTAGTGGAAATTTAAAGGATATATAACTTGCAGTGCAGCACAGTGCGGCGTGAACTTAGTTGTGTTTGGATGCAGTGCGGTGTAGCATGCGGACAAGGTTTGCGGATGCATTTTTTGTTATCTACGCCATCTCTATACCGTACTGTCTCTAAAGATTAGAGACCACTTTTGTAACTACCTTACCTTTACGGTCAGAGTTGGATTTAATTAGGTTAACAAATTACCTACAGCCTGATTTTTCTTACTTATTTTCTTAATCATTGACTTAAATTTTGGTTTAGTAAATGATGCAAAAAAGTTTAGTTGCCTACTGGTGCCCATAGGCTAGCCTACCGTATGTGGTCAATTCAAACCAGGGTCATGAGTGTTTATGCTACAAAAGGCAGAAACAGGATAGTAATTGTAATTACATTTTATTCACCAAGTTGCCTTGGCCAGGAGATAGTGAAGGGACCATTCGGTCTTCGAGTCAAGCTGCCACCTGCCCACCACATACAATGGAGGCTTCACACTGTCCCTTTAATTGCTGAACTTCAAGCAGGGAAGCTGTGAATACCAATTTTTGTAGTCTTTGGTTTGACCTGACCGGGAATTGAACTCGAGTCTACCGTTTTAGTAGCAGACGCTCTATCCACTCGACCACTGATCGGTTAACTTCTGGCCGTCTATATCTGATATCTTACAGGCCCACCCTTCTGGCTGTCTATATCTTATTAGTGGCCTTATGCTGCGTCCACCTGATACTGTACTATGTCATTAAACTAATAAAAAAAATTTTAGAAGAAATAGACTTATGTGTGATTAGTGACTACCAGTAGGCCTATTGTATTTTTAAAAGACATTGTTCGATTAAAATTGCTTCATAGAATAGCTATTGATACTCGGCTATCTTCACAAAACTAAGTTCTGGTACTGTTGATGAAAACGCGGCGTAAACAAGTAGAATCTTTGTGTTATGTACCAAAGGTCATGACTCATATGTTTTTCAACTTTGCCGGATATGAGCGAATTAGTCATAGATGTGGAACTTTTTTCTTTGGGGTTACGATATTTCTTGGAATTATGTGATTTTCTTAGTCAAATTCTTTTTTCTCATTTTCTGTATTTTTACCAAATTTTGGGAACAAACAAGTTAGTTGAGATTTAGTGCATTTAGGGGAGGACAAAATATTTTCAGTAATTGCTCTACCTTGCTTTGTTCTGCCTTGCTCTGCTCTACTTTGCTCTGCTATTCCCTGCATTGCTCAGCATTGTTTTGCATGCTGTGGTAGCTTGCTTTATGTGTGTTTGGGACTTGTGGGTTCGCTCTTTGGGTTTATGGGAGTGTAGTTTTACGTATGCTTTTCGGGTACGTGCGCTTTTGTCTTAGCTGTTCGGAGCTGTTTTGCGTTCCATTGGCAATATAACTGATAACACGTGATTTCTACTTTGGCTGGATCGTGTTTGTGTCTGTGAGCTACAACCTATGCGCAAGCCATTCTCCCATTGTCTTAAAGATTCGAACTCGCAACTTCTTGTTAGCGGCCACAGGTATAATCACTGAAATGCGCACCCTTCACCGTCAAGGTCACAACTTGCTGCTTTGTTCTTGAATCTCAACACTGTACTAAGCAGTTCTGAGTTGGACTGAAACAGGGGTTGAAATTAACTTCTTCGATAACTTGCCCATCAGGCAAGTGATATCAAATGAGTAAGCTTTCGCTTGAAGAAGCCTCAACTTAACCAAAACAAACTGGCACAGTGAATTTTTTTAAAAATGCTAAAAATACTTCATAACAAAAAGGCACTAAATTTGCATAATAATACTGTGATATCAGATACCAGTATCTACTGTACAGTGTATCTCAGATCTTGAGAAGATATACAATTTACCTCATTACCAGCAAGGTTTTGCATGCAGTGGTAGGATTAAAGATGCATTTACACTGGATTCAAAGCAACCAAAGCTTTATGTCATTGACAACTTGCAAAAGATTTCTACCGGTTGCAAACTTTGCGAGTGGTTGCTTAACTTTTCTTTGACATAATTGTTTTTCGCATTAAACATAATTCAATTTTTGTTGATTTTATTTATGTGGCTGAAACCAAAAAAATAGTTTTACTTAAATCAGAAATTTCTAATTAGGCAGCGTAGGCTATGGGTTGGGGTCACCAGTTAGCATTGCCTTTTGTTTTTTGAAAATAGCTCCTACTTCCTAGTCTATTTTTAGCCTACTATGTTATAAGATAAAAAAAATAGCCAACTGCCTTTGATACAGTAGACCTAGTAACCAATCAGAATTCAGTCAGTCAGAGATTGTCTGATGAAGTAGTCAGTTAAGTCTAAGTGGATAGGCCTGATGGATAAACCTTCTGCTAGCTGAATGAAACTTTGGCTATGGATTTGATTCTTAGTTAAGTCAAACCTAATTGCTATAAAAATAGGAAAAGGCTTGACACACGTTCCCAGCGTGGAAACTTCGTAATAATCTGAAAAACATAGCCTTACCTATACAGTAATTGTAATGATCAAAACAAAAATTTCCAAAAATGAGTGACGTCACTGGAATCTTGAGTTGAAACAAACCAAAGACTGTTGGGTTTTACAGGATTTTAATTTTTGATGTTTTAGGCTACTGTAAGTAGTCTGCTATCTCAGATCTCACCTAGTTACTGTAGAAACACTAAAAATTAGGATACGAAATAGCTTAGGTGAACAATTCCTTTTTTTGTTTTCTACCAGTCTACCACCTTGCTAAGGCTCTTGTTTGAAAAGTTTGTGTTCAGAGTTTGGTAATCTCAAGAAGACAATATGGATTCTAGCATTGAAGCAGAAATGGCTCGCTTTGAGGAAGAAATTTCCACTGCAACTGAGGAAGTTGTTGATGAGTTTAAACCACCCCCTCTTCCTCCAGTTATGCCTCCAATTTTTCTACCACATGCTTTGCAATCAAGCAAAGAAAATTCAGCCAAAAACAAAACCTCAAATGTTACCATCAAAGAAGATGGTGATTTTTCTTCAATTCGTGGTCATACACCAGAAGTGAGTGGCATGAATATTGCAGCAAAGCCTTCAGGATTTCGACCAGGTCCCAGTTCACATGGGTCTTTGGAAATGCGCTCTCCTGTACCAGGTCCAGGTGGGCCAAACAATAACTTAAGATTTGGCCCAATGGGACCAAGACCATTTAGTTCTGGGCCAATGCGCCCAAATACTATGCTTCCTGGAATAGGGCCTAGAATACCTCCTGGACCAATTGGCCCAGGACCTATGATTCCTGGTCCCATGGGACCTCCTGGAATGATGATTCCTAACCCAAGAATAGGACCTCCTGTTCCATTAGGTATGAATGGACCTAATCCAGAAGGCATGCGAGTTGCTATGCCTCCACCCATGCCAACATTTTTTCCACCTCCTGCATTGCCTGATTTTGGAAATATATCAGCTGCAAAAAAGCAACAAACAGTTTACTCTGCTGCTCCAGTGCTAAAGAAGAAAAATGAAGAAAGAGTAGAATCGACCTCTGCCAACGATAGCTTACAAGCTTCATCTGAAAAAGCCAGTCAAGTGAAAAAAGAAATTGTGGAGGTATTAAAATTTTCTGAATTAACAATTGTCTAGTTGCTACACTTTTCATTTTGTGTTGGTTGCTTGGGCTTACATGGTATGAGACAAATATTACTTTTTGTCTTAGTACAGTTACGATTTCCTCAGTGCTACACTACACTAAAAGACTTACTGGGAAAGGTAGTCATAGGAACGAAATTATCTTCTTGCCTAAGCTATCACCCTGACTCTTAAAATAGAAAAAAATCAATCTTTGACTAATTTATATATCATTTTGTTTTAGCTGAACTTACAGTCGCTGCAAAGTTAGTTGATTAGATGTAATTTCTTTCCTACCTGAAAAAAAAAAAATTAAAACCTCTCCAACTCTGATCTTCTAATTGCAATAGCTGGAGTAAGCTGAGTGAAGTTAAAAAGAAATTACAAAAGAATAAAGTCTATGTACAAAACTTTTTGCATTTGATGTGCTATGTAACTCAACCCTTGCATTTTTATTTGATCAGAGACTGTTCTGGTGTCCACAAAAATCAGCCATGTGTGACCAGTGACCACATTAAACAACATGTCTCAAAATCTGGTGTGTGGAACAGTTAAGTCAAGAAGGATGGGTCCACAACAACTGACTGTCACTTACTGACAGCAAACCAACTGATTGCCTACTAACCTAAATGTTGGTAGTTGATTAGTTCATGGTCAGTTTGCAGCAGTTGGTTGACTTGGTTTGAGAAGGATGGAATCAGAGCCTATTTACTGTATACCTCATTGATTTTGCCAGCTCTTTTTCGAGTCAAATGTGGTTTTTGAAAAAATATGTCTTTGTACAAATTTAGCACACATGAGTCATCCAGTGTTGACTATTTTCTAACCAACCAATATACAGATTTTTTCTTAATATATTACACATTGTACTTTTAGAGGAATAAAATTTCCTAAGAGTTTAACAATCTGCTGAAAATGATTTTCAATATGATTCAACACCATATTTACATTGCCTAGACTAAGATATGTATATTTCATTTGCATAGACTTCCAAACCTCCTACTGTTTCAAAGAGTGATGATCGATTATCAGAAGTTGGGCCTGAGGCTGGTCCACATATTGGACTACCAGGGGGCTCTCACGTTCCAGTCATGATGCCACCAGCGGCATTTGGCCAGCCAGCTTTGTATGGTTTATCTCCTCTGGCTGGAAATCCGGAAATGGTTAAAGCAGCTGCACAAGGTAAATCATGAATATGTCTCTGCTTTTTGGTTATATTTGTATTACTAGGGGCACAGGTGTATGAATGTCTAGAAAATGGATTTGATGTATAATGTAAATTATGGGACATTTTGGCCCACAACTTTATGTATTAGAATGTTGAGGCACCTGTGTCTTTGATTATCATCACATAAAAATAGCAACGTCTAAGAAAATTATATCAAAAAAATGCTTGATTTGGCTGAAAGCCTGGTGGAAAAACCTTTCTCAGGAAAAAATTAATATTAAAACAAAAATTGAAAAGGGAACACCATTTAAAAGGTACATTACAAATGCAATCGAACAAACATCAAAATTCACAGAAGGCCATGCTAAAAGCAGAGAACAAAAAATTATCAGTTGCATGCCTAAGGCAGCTGTTTTGCCTAATTTTAAGGCTCATCAGTTAGGCTTAGCAGGGCCAAATGACAAACATTAGAGTGATGAAACTTCCGAAAAAAGAAAAAAAAAAACTCAAGAAAATGATTAATTGTTTGCAATAAAATTCTGTCCCATAACGATCTTTACCCAACAAATCATGCTAAATTATTTAATTCTTTCTAACTGAAATGGTTACCAAACAAAACTCTGAGTCTCAAATCGCTGAACTCACTGAAATCTTTACCAAATGATACTGGGTAACAGGCTATTAATCTAACTGAAATCCTTACTGAATAAAGCTATGTTACAGGCTATTAATCTAACTGAAATCCTTACCGAATAAAGCTAGGTTACAGGCTATTAATCTAACTGAAATCCTAACCAAATAACGCTAGGTTATAGACTACAAATCTAACTAATATCTCTACCAAATATACCTAAGCTACAGGCTACTAAATAAACTGTAAAGTTGACCAACTGAAACTAGGCTACGAGCTACAACTGACTAGTATTTTACTAATTTATAATTGGATCAAATTCAATGAAGCAGTAACAATTGTACAGTGACGCAACAATAATGCATCCAAGAGCAAAGGGTATCTAGGTGAAATTCAATGAAAAAAGGCGTATACTATCAACTAATTGCTTACTATATTATATTCATTAAAAAATAAATGAATTTAGAAGAGCATCATGACTCACAAAAAGATTAAAAGAGAAGCAACGACACATTGAAAAGCCCAGTTTATCCTTGGCATGCCCACCAAATTAGTTTGGTAACATAAGGACCAAATAAACAATGAATAGTATTGTGAAATCCATCACACCAACAACTCCGTATCAATAGGAGGACTGCATCACCACTGTTGATATCAAAATTCAAAAGAAAGGGACAACAAAGTTGTAGCATTAGGAAAAATGCTACAACTTTGTTGTCCCTTTCTTTTGAAAAAATTAATAGTGGTAACAAGCTGAAACTGGACAAATCAATAATAACTTAACGTTCTTATGTGGCACATGAGTGTCTTTCAATTCAATTATTCAGAAAATGATGTTCAAAAGCTACTTATTCTTTCACAAAAAGCTATTTATGACACAGTGCCTGAGTCAAATGTGCAAATCGATATAAAATGCTGCCATGGTTAAAATTTTAACACTACTAATACAATAATATTCTTGAAGTCTGGATTGGTACAAAATTTAGGGCTCATTAACGTATTTTTACTGCTTTGTACCTGTTTGGTTCAAGAAAATTTGGGCCCCAACCAGTTAGCCAAAAAGTTTGAGGAAACACTGCTGCCAAGTGCCAACTAAACCTAACCCTAATGTTGACAGTCAGTTGGTTTGTGGTCAGTTGACTTTGTTCTCAGTAACTCACAACAAGATAACTTCCCCTAACAATATTTAATGGCAATCGAGTGGAAGAAATAGAGCCTGTAGCACCCTAAGACAAGGCTGTAATTGGTTGTGGATCCATCTCGAGCTACTTTAATTTTTACTTCTTTTCAGTGCAAAAGAAAAAGAAAATCATTCGGACTGCAGCTGGGCAGAAGTGGGAAGATCAGTCATTACAAGATTGGGATACTAATGATTATCGGTGAGTGCGAGGATGATGTGGGATGCTGGCTGTAATTTCGGTTTCAGTTCTGTTTTTGCCAAAATATTTCGTTTTTTGATGATTTTATTGTTTTTGAGGTAAAAAGGTGCCAGTTAAACTTTAAAACTTCCTTTAAAGCTAGGGTCCGCCCCAGCAAAGCTACATATGAAAATTTAGCAAAACTAATTCTAAGACTTTTGTAGTATTTGTCCACCCTCCAGACGTTTTAAAAATCAAAAAAAAATGATGCTTTGGTGACGTACCACTGGGGATCACCGTGCTACTACTTTGGCACGAGTTCAAGTATCAGATCTGTAGGCTACCAGTCAGCATTTGAGGTCGCACTTCAGTTGGAAAGTGATGAAAGAAAAAGTTAAGTTTGCCGTTACCAGCTAGTTAAGATGTTAACTTGTCCAAAAAGGCTTAACTCCAGTCTGCCAGCAGCTGAGCAAGCTTGGTACTCCTGACTCTGCAGTGCACACTACTGTGACAAACCTTTGCAAGAAAACCACGGAAAATATAGGTATCCTGGTATTGCAATAGGTTACCGGTACTAGTGGTTGTATAGTACCATAGCGTACGATACTGGTTATTGGTTGGTACTAGTAGTCTAGTTTGATGCCATTCCCAACAACAAACTATGGATTTACTACCGGTAATCTGGTATTAGTAGTAGCCTATGGATGCTTTGTTATGAAAGTGACTTACCATTATCAGTATGTATGGCACTGGTACCAGTGTAGCCAGGTACAAACACAGTGTACGTAGGTAGCCCACCAATACAGGGCAAACTGCAAGAGATTTTTGAAACTGTTTCGTGTATTTTGAAAAATTTGTGCATGAGCAATGAGTAGCCTACTGCAGCCCTAATATGGTATTCTACCAAGCGAACATTCACGTGCTCATCATTGACTGGTAAGGTGGCAGCAGACGTGATAACTGCATAGTTTTTTCGCTGTCTCCTTGCCAATCTTGGTGAATAAATTGGATTGATTGATTCGTGGATGTAGTATACCAGTAACGGCAGTGCTTATTTTATGCAACTCTGGACCGGGCCATTGGCCATAACCTCATCACTTCAGGCCATGGGGCAAACATTCGTGGGGTACTTTTACAGAAAGCCTGCCAACAGCCTCATATACATCTTTAAAGGAAGTCAGATAAGGAGTCTTCAGATTGGTTTTGAAAGCAGTTTGTGATTCAATTTTGTCAACTGCTAATTGTTTGAAACTGCTAATTGTTCCCAGTTTCAATTATTTTGGTAAAAACACATTTTATAAGAATAACATCATTCTTTATAGCAAACAGCATGGACTCATCTCGGCCTACGCCAGTACCACTAACAATCTTGTAGAATTATGTAACAAATTCGGACAAGAAACGATATGGCACCAGTGTACAAACACATGTATTGCTGGATCTGTAAGGTTGCTACAATACGGATAGTAACTCTTACAGTTTGCCCTGTATAGGTGGGCTACCTAGGTACACTGTGTTAGTACCCAGCTACACTGGTACCGGTACCATACATACTGATGATGGTAAGTCACTTTCATAACAAAGCATGCATAGGTTATTATCACTGCCATATTACCTGTAGTAAACCCATAGTTTGTTGTTGGGAATGGCATCAAACTAGACTACTAGTACCGACCAATAACCGGTACCGTAGGCTACGGTATACAACCAGTAGTACCTGTAACCTACTGCATTACCAGGATACCTACATCCTCCCTAATTTTTCCGTGGTTTTCTTGCAAAGGTTTGTCACAGTAGTGTGCACTGCAGAGTCAGGAGTACCAAGCTTGCTCAGCTGCTGGCAGACTGGAGTTAAGCCTTTTTGGACAAGTTAACGTCTTAACTAGCTGGTAACAGCACACTTAACTTTTTCTTTCATCACTTTCCAACTGTAAGTGCGACCTCAAATGCTGACTGGTAGCCTACTGCTACAGGTCTGATACTTGAACTCGCGCCAAACTAGGAGCACTCACGCCAAAGTAGCAGCACGGCGATCCCCAGCGGTATGTCATCAAAGCGTCATTTTTTTCAATGTTCTTCAAAACCAAAGCGTCCGGAGGGTGGACGAATATTGCAAAAGTCTTAGAATTAGTTTTGCTAAATTTTCGTACATAGCTTTGCTAGGGCAGACCCTAGCTTTAAGTGAAAACAGAACACCAAATTAAAACTTTTTTGAACTCAAAATTCGCAGTTGGAGTTTTTATTCAACATGTCACCGAATATCAAAAGAATGTTTGCTATTGAAAGTCTAGGATCCCTATTTCCCGGTCTCACTCCACACGTATTGTTCTTTTGTTACCGAGGCAATTGAATTGCTTTTTATTTACCTTTAGGTAAAGTGTGGGTACTATAGTTGTACTGTACTACTGAGAATTTGTGTAATTTGTTCTACTATATATGTATATAATTTCTACTACTGAGAATTCATTAATGAGCATTACCAGAAATGTTTTTGTAGGTTGTTTTGTGGAGATCTTGGTAATGAAGTCACAGATGATACTCTTGCCAGAGTTTTTAGCAGATATTCTTCTTTTCAAAAAGCACGAGTAGTGCGAGATAAAAATAGCAAGAAAACCAAAGGGTAAGTACAATATAATACATAAATGATGAAATACATTAAGTTCATGATGTTAATGATCCAAACTTTGTACTGAATCTGTGGGTGGCAGATTGTTCACAATTAAAGTCGGTTACTCTCAGTTGGGTATTAGGCAATGCATAGTATCTCTTTAAGTTATGGAAAACAAATGTTAAGTAGGTGGTTCAAGACTGAACTTGAAACTTGAATATGGATCGTCACAATAACTTGTTATAAAAATTGTGAGTAAACAATTGCCTGGTTAAGTCTGGGATTTTATTAAAAAACAGCAGATCGCTATTACAGAAATAGACTACAGAGTTTGTAGTCTTTGATGTAGCAAACACGCGTTTTTTTATTTTATTTCTTTCAGATATGGTTTTGTCAGCTTCAAAGATCCTAATGACTTTATTCGTGCCATGAGAGAAATCAATGGGAAGTATGTCGGAAACCGCCCGATTAAATTAAGGAAAAGCAATTGGAAAGACAGAAATATAGACATTGTTCGTAAAAAGATTAAAGAGAAAAAGAAGCTTGGATACAAAGTTTGAATGAGGATTGTTGCACTGTTTTCAGTGGAATGTTAGCCATTCAAGGTTACGATGGGTATCAATCGTCAATTGACAAAGTTATGAAACATTGACAAGCTCTCACTTTTATGCCTCTTTTGAATTCAATTTTGAACGCTCTACAATTTTTCAAAACCTGTTATTTACATCAACAGTTTTCAGCAAGGCAGTTTCTCAAATAGATGTTCTTGGAAACAAAGTATTTCCCTGAGGTTGTCTTTTTCCCCTGTTCGTTTCCCAAATTGGCTTAATTCTAACTGGACAAACATTCAGATCAACAACTGCAATAATGAATAAATGGGATACTAGAGAGCTAATCTTAACCATACCCAAAAATTTAACTCAAGTCCGAATGTAATTTTAAAACACTTGAGAAAATATGTTATTAGCAAGATTTTGTCAATCCAGGGAAATACTTTTCTGGGAATTGTTCTTTCTGTGAGAAGATGTCTGTCTTTTTGGAAATTGTATACCAGCAGTTTGGTGGAATACCATTAATTTCCCAACTATACATCGTTTTCTCGTGTACTTACTGAAAATTGCAGCCCAGATGTGCATTGAAATCTGAACCTGGACGTTTAAGCGCGATTGTTCAGGCGCTAGGACATTTACTTTCAACATTGGATGTTTAACATTGCTTAGAAACGTTTTTTTGAATCGTTTTCCAAAAAGCAATAATATTTCAGTCTTAATTTTGTTTAAAAAAAAAACAAACTTACTTGTTTTATTGACCCGAAACCGAAATGATTTAATATTTCTAGTCTTGTTCCCAGCGTACAAACTTTAAAGAATAAAATCAATGGTAAATTTAACCAAAAGACTATATGTTTGATCACCTACTAAGCGTGATAAGTTCTGACTTTCAACTAGCAGCTACTTCGAAGCACCTAGTACTGTTTGTAGCCAGAAAACTAGTTTTGTGTGATTTGGGTTTCGCGTTGCTATTGCTGGATTATGCTATGACAGACTCTGTACATCCACTAATATTAAAAGTTTTTTCACGGCTTGTTCTTCAACTGTGACATACTTGCTTGAGGTTTTGTAACTTTTCTTTGGTCGAATTTGCAGTATCTGGCAAACATTATGTTAGCTGCACAGAACTGAAATTTTAATTTTCAGTCAGAACCGTAATTTAATTATCGGAACAAGCAAAAAAATTTAGCCTGAAACGGATATTTCTACTGTTATTTTTTTTTAGTGTCACATCTTAATGTTTCGTATAGCCGTGTTTGTAACAGGTTATTTTGTTATAAATATTTCAGAGATAAGAAAAAGTTAATGTAGGAATTGAAAAAAACATTTAACTGTAGCTTTCATTTATCTGTACCATCTAGTTTCCAACAAACGATACTAATTATCCGAAAACGTAATTATCAAAATCGTTTATTGAATTTTATAGCCAGAATTAGGCCAATTTTAATTCGAACTGGGGCAGAAATTCAAATTGTCTTGCATCCTCGAGAAGTTAAAGAGATGCTGCTCGAAATAGTTTTATTGAAGAAATAAAAACTACATGGGGTAATAATGAGGTGCCTCAAACCTTTTTCCACAATTTCCCGTATTCGCGAAAATACAATTTCCGTTTGACTCCTTACCATTAGCAACTCTGCATTTCGCAAGTTTGTGTCATCACAAAAGGCTAGTGTAGATCAGTACTGGTAGCCTAGGTCTAACAAGTAGCAGTAGCCAAGTTTTCAAATTTGGCTTGGCTGTTCACTGCTACCAGTGGGTAAGTTATGGGTATTACAGTAGATTAGGCCTACGGTACTGTATTATTGCGCTAGTTTCTAATTACAGATCTGAAATTAACCTACAGTGTACAAAAGATTCTGCTATTTTATTGCTTGTTGTACAATAGCTTAGCTTAGTCATAAAGAGTTGGCGAGAATAGGATTGGTAGGTCAGGCTTGTGCTCTTTTAGGGCTGCTATAGTAGGCAATAAGCCTAAAGTCTGCGAGAAATTTTGCAAAATCAGTCTTTTGTGATGTCACATAATTGCGAAGTGTTGAGTTGCCAATGGTAAGGAGTCAAACGGATTAAGTTATACTTTCTAGGACAACGGGAATTGTTTAAAAAGTTTGGGACACCTCTTTATTACCTCAAGTAGTTCTCATTTCTTTAATAAAGCCGATTTCGAGCAGGATCTCTTTAAATTCAGTCTCTCAGTAGCTCGTTTGGACTTCAAATATCGGGTTTGCTTTTAAATTTTAGAATCTCCATTGCATGACTTAGATTGTTCAACTTTTCACTGAAATCGTACTTGCTCTTAATGCTCATTTAACTAAGGACTAAATTAAATTGTTGCATCTACTTTTTTGATATTTTCAGTAAAATGATCAACTGCAATACTTAACTTGAATTGACGTTTAGAACGGTGGTGTAGTGGAGTAAGATGTCTGTTGTGCTTGAAACAACATTAGGTGATATTACTGTTGATTTATATGTGAATGAAAGACCAAGATGTTGTCTGAATTTCTTAAAGCTTTGTAAAGTAAAGTATTACAACAATTGTCTGTTTCACAATGTCCAGAGAAGTTTTATTGCCCAAACTGGAGACCCCACAGGTTAGTTGTTCATCATCTACACTACTTTAAATCTTCCTAAATAAACCTTTTTATTACCACGGTTGTGATTTTTGCGAGGTGAATTTGTTTAATTAGACTTCATCTAAGTGTAGTTTGCCACAGAAACTGCAAAATTAAAATCCAGGACTATTTTGGGCCATTTTCCAGAACTGTTTAAGGTCATTTTTACAGAACTTGAAATCTAATTTTCCCCTTTTCATGTACCTGATTTTTTTTTATTGAAGAAAAATGTTGATGTAAAGTATTTGCATTGCTAGTTACTGACTACAAGCAGTAAGAGTATCGCATTGGAATAAATTACTGTCCATTAGGTCCCGATGAGCCATGGGAAAACCTTTCAAATATTTTTCAGGACTTAAAAAAAATTCAAGGATTTTCCTGAACAACAAAAAAATCCAGGATGTGGCAACTCTATTTAATGCAAATATGATATAATAGTGTTGCATTAATTTTAGAAACCTGCAATCTTATTTCAAAACTAAATCTTGAATGAGGGTGATGCATATTTTTCAGCTTTCGGTTTCCCTCAATTCTGTTTACTGTAATGTAATGATGCAAAATTAACACCTAAAGCTGCATTGGTCGACAACTTCCAGCTACTTTTTTTCCTTATTTAAGGAACTGGACGTGGTGGGGAATCGGTTTATCGGAGAATTTACGGAGATCAAGCAAAATTTTTCGATGCTGAAAAGTTTCCTAAAATAAAACACAAGCAGGCAGGTTAGTTTCAGAGCATTTTTGACTGAGAAAGGATTATGTAATTAAAGTTAGTTTGGGGGCATCAAAATAACAAATGGTGAGATGCCAGCTTCTCGTAGCAACTTTGCATCAATCTAAGATCTCTTGTCATAGATTACAAGTGAGCAAAGAAATTCCTCTACTTAGTCTACTATATTGGAAGACCCTTAAAACATCGCGTTATATTGATGAAAATAAAAATGCTTATTTCCCTCAATTTTTCCGAGGTGCGCGGAAACACAAAAATGCCTCATAGTATCTAAAATGTTAGCTGTGTTAGGGTGCGAAAGATTAATTTTGTATTAATACTTTTTTGTGTGTAAGAAGTTTATGAAATGATAGTACATTACTGTAGTTAAGATAGCTATGACTTTAAGTTCAAGAGTAACTTGCGCCCTTCAGCAAATATAATGCATATAAACACTTTTTAACATAAACTTTAGTTTATTTTCAAACTATCCTGTAATAAAATTTTATTTCCGTGTCTGCAAAATCCCTTAGTTTGTTGTGTTAATCGCACTGAATGTGTCAACTTGTTTCATTGCATTTTGCTAGGTATGCTGAGTATGGTCAACGATGGAAACAGCTTTCACGGCTCACAATTCCTCATCACGTTGGCGGACAACCTTGATTCTCTCGACGGGATTCACACCGTGTTTGGCGAGGTGGCTGAAGGTAATTGACAAGAATCGCAAATTTTAATGCATTTGCAGTTTTCATGACAATAACTCTCTGGTTTACGAACGTTATGTTTGAACAAAAAGAAGCAACTACAACAAATTGTAATTACGTTTTATTCACCAAGTCGCCTTGGCCAGGAGATACCGAAGTGACCTTTCGGTATTCGAGTCAAGCTGTCACCTGCCCATTTGTCTATCACATATGGTGGAGGCTTCACACTGTCCCTTTAATTGCTGAACGTCAAACAGGGAAGCTGAACTAATTTTTTATGGTCTTTTGTTTGACCCGCCCGGGAATCGAAGCCTAGTCTACTGTTCCAGTAGCAGGCGCTGTATCTACTCGACCACTGATCGGCTTAAACAACAATGCTTAGATGTAGAAGTTCAGAACTGTAAGGATGTGGATTGTGAAATCTTTGGTTATACTGTCGCGTTTGAGTGGAAGTGTGGCGTTGTTGGCGGATGTAAAATGTATTGTTCTTTTCAGGAATGGACGTCTTAATGAAGATCAATGAAGCATTTTGTGATAAAGATAACCGCCCATACCAAGATATCCGCATCACTCACACGATCATACTTGACGATCCTCTTGATGATCCTGCAGGTATCATTTTTCTCGTTTTCCACAGAGCAGTGTCACTTTTATGCCGATACTTATACATAGTAATGTCGTACATGAGAGAAAAGTTTATTGTGATGTAGTTGTAAAGTATACTTTCCTTCACCAAGTTGCCTTGGCCAGAAGATAGCGATGGAACCTTTCGGACTTCTAGTCAAGCTGCCACCTGTCTACCGTACACGGTGAAGGCTTCAAAATGTCCCTTTTTATTGCTGAACGTGAAGCAGGGAAGTTGTGAATGCCAATTTTTGTAGGCTTTGGTTTAACCCAACCGGAAATCGAACCGGAGTCTACCGTTTCAGTAGCATTCGCACCATCCGCTCTATCACTGTTTGTTTTTCGTTAATAATAACAACCTTATAAGTGCTTATGATTCAAAATGATGGCAGGGCTGGTGGTTCCGGACCATTCCCCAGAGCCCACCCAGGATGAGATTGAAGGATGCTTCCGCATTGCTGCTGATGAGTCGATCAACGCTGATGAGGGAGCGGATGAGGAAGAAATACGGAAGAAAGAATCGAAAAAAGAAGCACAACACAGTGCCCAGGTTTGTTTTCGTTGACGATTGTTCGTGATGTTGGTGGTGTAATCTGGTGTGATTTTTTGCAAGTACATCTGTATTCCCTAAGTTGTCTCTAGCTAGGAGATAGCGAAGGGGCCTTGCTGTCTTCAAGTCAAGCTGACTTGAGTCCACCTGCCTACCACATACGGTGGAGGCCTCGCAATGCCCCATTAATTGCTGATTATCTAGTACGGAAGCTGTGATTATCAAGTTCTATGTTAAAAGCAATTCTCAATTTCTGTATTACTTAGTTTGATCCAACCGAGAATCGAACCAGAGTTTACCATTTCGGTAGCAGACGTTTTAACCACTCCACCACTGATCGTTTTTTTGAAATGAGTTGTTTACCAAGTTATTTGCGTCGTGATAAACGTCGGGTTTACAAAATTTTTGTATCTCGAACTCAGTGAGCTCGTAAGCAGTTGCCTGCGTTTTAGGTGCTGGAAATAATTGGCGATATCCCGGATAAAGATGTGAAACCTCCAGATAATGTTTTATTCGTTTGCAAACTTAATTCAGTTACAACGGATGAAGATCTGGAAATTATCTTTTCCAGGTAAGATCTTTGCCTGTTTTAAACATTTCCGACTCGATGCATCGCAAATCTTTACAACCCACGAAAATTGCTGTATTCAATGCTTCTATTATCGCACAGTGTTTTAAACACATAGAAAGGGTTGGTGAAGAATATACTGGACATAGAAAAATTGTATTTTCTGATTTGCAAATCTTTACTTTTTGCCAAAAACAAGGCAAAAGATGAGTGAAATACATGGTTGTTTACACTGATGAAAAATTGGCTCGGTCTGCTCATATCAACATACTTTTTTAGGAAGTGTCTGAGCACATTGCAACGTTATGTCAAATTCGACACTAAGTGACTCTGCAATCTGCACGCCTTGAATATGTTGTATAAACGGTTTTGTTGATAGTGTTGCCATTGCCAACTATGGTATCATTGATAATAATTTAATTGTCTGGTTTTGACTTTGTTTGGGCACATAGTATCATTGGTTGGGTACCAGCTGCATGAAATTAAGATGAGATAGAACTGCGCACATTGACTTAAAACAATACTTTTCTTTTTTTGCTATTTTTTGTGTAAAAAAAATAATTTTTTGAAGGTAAAAGAGAATGCACAAATTACATTATTGATAACTTCGCAACTGGCAAGGCTGGCAATTGTATTGCCCTTCCATCAGTTTCGAGTTCCCATTAACCGCTCGTATGTTGTCAGGTTTGGCACCATAGCATCGTGCGAGATAATTCGCGACTACAAGACTGGGGATTCGCTGCAGTACGCGTTTATTGAGTTTGAAGATGCGGAGATGTGCGAGAAGGCGTATAAAAAGATGGACAACGTACTTATCGACGACCGGAGAATTCACGTTGACTTCAGCCAGTCTGTTTCAAAAGTCAAATTTCCAAGGTCAAACAAGGTAAGGCGAAGCTTTCTCTGGGTGTTTGGTTTGAAAATGGATAAATTGGATAGCCATGCTAATAATATTTCTATGTAGTTAAAATGTATGTAAACGTTTTGATATACTATGATGTCATTTGAATGATTTTATATAAAAAGTATTAAAAAGTATTGGAATCGAAAATCATCAAAACACCAGCTAAAATCTAGGCAAAAGTTGGAATTTCTGGTAAAATGTGTGTTGCCATTTTTCAGGAAACCAAAGTGTTACACTACACCTGTAGTTTTCAAGTAGTCCTTTTAATTTTCTAAAGTCTTCGGGAACGATTTTGTTAAAACTAATTCAATCATACTAATAAACATACAAATAAAAATCATACTAATAAACATTGTTAAATCTAATTTTCAACTTTTTTTACAAACTGAGCACTGAACAGTGAACAGTTTTTTTAAGCAATGTTTAGCATTGCCATTTCCTTGCATCTGCATTTACGCGGCATAGTTCGATTTCGTTCGTAATTTGGCATTGTACGATGCGGTGAACACTCCTTTGAATAGAATCAGAACTACTAGGTTTCCATGGTATTTTATTGCAACCCCGTCCCCCATCCTACAATAGAAATTGGGGGACACCTACTTACGGTATAACTTAGCAATAATGTTGTTAGAGCTTGGACTGCTTAGGTTTTGGACCTATTGTGGACTTTTTTGATGTTTAATCGCTTACGTGCTTTTTGGCCTAAAGGCTACTAGCGCGAAAGCGTAGGAAAGAGCCACTAGAACGGCGTCTACTTGAAACAAGCAATGCGAAAAATTGTCCCCTCGACACGCCAGAAAGCTCGCTAACGATTAAACACAAAACTGGCGCAACGTCAACAACATCATAATTAGACTATCCAGTATCCATAATTTTTTGAATCAGTTGAATTCAACCTCCTGTCATGTTGTTAGAGCGATGCAGTGCAAGAACGATCGCCACAGCGTTACCATGGCAACACCCATCGATCTACGCGACACCGTGACGTAAGTCCTACGAGACGTCGCAGCGATCACAATGCGGAGCGGCGTTATTCCCCCGACAAACGGCATCACAAACGCAGACGTGACGTATCTCCAGGACGCCACGACAAAAAGCACTCATCTGGGAGATCGCGCGACCACCATGAAAAACGAGAGAAAAAGAAAAAACGAAAAGCAGGCGAGTCCAGGGTGTGCCTTAAGGAGGGTTGGATTTAATTTAATTCCAATAAAAATAAATTTGGATTTTGAAAACGATGAATTTGATTTTTGAGTTAACATTTGGAACTTGTGTATATCGTACAAGTCGAATATCTTACACCAGCGCAGTTTAAACTTCGTGCTGTGTAAATTTTGCTATCGCACTTGTTTTTAATTCTAGGTCTCAGAAAGCCAGACAGATTGGTCTCAAGTTGTCAACCCAAATATTTTGAATAATTGCAACATGCTAGCAAACCTCTGCTGCCTGGATCTATTAGATCGGGCTGATACGAATCACACATTCATGCTTTCGAGTACGGAGGGCTTTGGCCTAATTAATGTAAAGGAAAAATTTTGCTTGATGCCGGATTTGGAAACTCTCCTAAATTTTAATCTCAAAAATACTAAAGCTTGAGTTCATCTGCCGATGCGGTTATCTTCTGAATGAACGCTCAGTGATAGGCCGCACTATAAGAGGGAATTTGAACCAAAGTCTGCCTTAATCGAAAATTTAAATTGCTAAAAAATTTGAAGGCTATCCTAACAAAACTATGAAGTTTCAAACATGGGACTTGATTTGATCAAATCTGGCTTAAATTTTTATAATCACTTTGACTCTCATGTCAGAAGTGGACTCAAGTTCGCTTTTGTAACACGACTCTATCATTTTTTTCATCCCTTTAAAAAGTGATCAAAAGTATCCAACCAGTCTACAAGTGACAAATTCCGATTGCGCAATCTGGCTTCAAAACTTTTGATTTCAGTTTGCGGCTGACGCCCTGAAGAAAAAAAAAGACAAGTATCAAACACCTAGAAATGACTCGGTGCCGCAAGCTAAGAAATTTTGGAGTGTTTAAGATCTGCGTTTAGCGGTTTTTGGCTTGTGGTTACTAAATTTAACTGCTGTTGGTGTCTACAGAATACGATCGAGAACTTTCTTCTGACCGCGAGGTGCGCTGCGGAAAACATCGAAAGAGATCTGTACAGAAGGAAGATAGACGATGACGTGAAGATGGCGTCATCAGAACGATTCGTAATCGCTAGAGGTGTTGAAGGCCTCGCCTTGAGCAGCTGGTACTGCTTGACCGCGAGACGAGATGAAAAGTTATTTGAAGACGATGTTTTTGCAAGATGGCCGCCAAACCGACTCGGACCATCTTCCATCGATGTTCCAAATTGATTATAAATTGTGTTTCTTCACATCACACGTGTGCTTAAGATTGAGTTTCGCGGTGCCCTCCATGAAAATATATGGAAATTAGAATAGATGAAAGTTTTTGAAACGCTAAATCCAGATACTCTTGTGGCTTTGAAAAAAGATAGCGCACTTTGTTATGTTTTTAACATGGCAATGTTTTCTAAACCTTTTTGTTTTCTACTTTGATCACAGATGCAACATAGCTCAGATGTTGAAGTGTTAAATTAGTTATAAAAAGAGTACGGGCTTACGGTTAGACTTGACCAATTTCAATACGTCGATGTAAGATGCAAGTTGATTTCGAAACGCTCTCGTAAGCTGTTATCACAGTTTTGATTTCGCATCTAAAAACCTTAGTAGTCTGTGTGCTGTCTACAATCTGCATCTTGTTATTGCACAACTGATGTTGAAGGTTTAAAAAGTTTTCAATAGTTCAGTTTATTCGCCACAGCATGTGTCTATAGACACCAGCAAATCATTAAATACTTCATTTCGCAAAAAAAAACAACATACTGATATTCCAAGTGCACACAGGCAGCGGGGATAGCCACGAATAGACCTCTTGGGCTTCAAGTCAAGCAGCCACCCTTGAGATTAAGTAATTATTATTTACTAATTCAGAAAATTTGAGCGACGAGAAGTTACTAAGTCGTGATGACATAGAGTCATTAAATTGTAGTTACCCAAAATATGTTTTTTTTAAGTTTAACGTTAAATAATCTTCGAGTTTCAGTTGGGATATTTGCGGGGATTACATTCCAAACCTTTACACCTTTATATTTAATGGATCTTTGAAGTCTTGCTGTTCGAAATCTGGGAATGTAGATTGTAGAGAGATAAGTTTTTAGTTGGATAGGTGGATCTGGTTAGTCAAGTCGAGATTTTACTTGTTTTAACAAAGATATTAGACAGTTGTGGAGGTAGTTTTTCGAAAATGTAGATGCACAAATTTAGCAGTCTTAAGGTCGCGTAAATCTGGTAATTTAAGAATGCCAAGTTGTTTAAAGTAGGAAGAAACATGATCCTGATGCCGCCACTAGAAAGTTTAATGGCTTTATTTTGTTGAAGCATGCTCAATTTTGTTAAGATAAGAAGGAAATTTTGCCCCCATACAATTAAGCCATATAAGTGGGGTCAACCAGAGTGCAGTATGATTTGATTGTGGTAGATTGAGGAAGGAAATGTTTGGGTTTGGACATTATTCCAGCTGCTCGATATATTTTATGTTCAATTGCTGTAATGTGGTTGTGAACGTTTTGTTGAGAATCGAGATGATGATTAGATGCCTTTTGACATTTTTGTGTGCATCTGCCGGAACGACGGCATTAGTATTTTTACTGGTTGGCTTTTGTTCTGGAAAAATTCTATCCTAGAAGTTAGTGATGTGGCGCGAGATAAAGCGAATTGTGTATCTGTTGCCGCAGTTAAGCAAACTGAAGTTGCTGCAATACTTGAAATCTCAGCAAACTGCATTTTGTTGCAATAATTCCACATTCCATCACAAATCATAACTGCTGATGATTGCTTTTTATTGGAAATCTTTTTTGCTGGAATTAATTTTACAGGAATTCTATCGCCATTGTTTGGTTTCTCAAAAGTGTTAAACATTTACCAAGGTCTCCATGACGTAACCATTCATGTTAGTGGATTTGAGGCATGAAATAACTGCCGCCAGGCAAATATTTGCTTTCGCTTTCTCGGAATCATGAGCGATCATGATGAGAATAATTATAAAATCTCAACCTTGGTTGTACTGTAAGTTGTGGACATTGGGTGCTGGGGGGCAAAGTGACTAGTCGAAGAACACTTAAAACATTTTACAAAAGTCGAAACACAAAGAATTAGGCTGTGCAGAATTAAATTTGAATTGCATGTCGTTTGAAGATCGACTTACGTGAGAGAGTTTCGTTTTCACTGAACTGTTTGGAAGTTAGATAAATCGAAAACGCAGAGAAATAAGATAGGCAGTCTTGGGACGTAACTTCCGTCATTTCGGATTTTCCGGTGCAAAGTTTATTCTGGATACGAAGGATACCTCTTCTGTGGTTCTTCAAATGCAGTCGTCATTTTATTTTGTAGTTTTTATCGACAAATTCTCTTTTATAAAACGGCGTATTAATTATTACGTCACTCAGCTTTGTTAGCAATCTTTTATTCCGTGAGTATTGATTAATCAAGTGATTTGGAGAAGACCACAAGCAAGGGAGCTTTTAACGCAGTGACGCCACAAAGGATTTAGATGACTTTAAAACTACAGATTTTAAAAACCATTTAATAGTTTAAATTTTTGAACATAGAAAAACTGTTCAGTTTAATTTCTAAAAAATTCTGAAACAAGGATGAATTAAAGTTTACATTTTTGAATTAAGTTAATTAAGCGACTTTGCTAATTTTGATGGTAGTAGCTTATAAGCTTACCCTAGGCCGTACAGTCCTGGTTTAAAGAGCTTGTCGCAACATAAAGTCGGTTAACCCAAAAATTCCCTGGCCTAGCAATCAGTTAGCTAGCAAAATATCACTACCATTGCATCTAAACCTGTTAGTAATCAGTAGGGCAAGTTTTTATATTGACCTAAAACTTCAAAAAAATTGACTTTATTACCCCGACAAAATTTAGACCGAGTAAAAGCTATTTTTGAGACTTTTTCAAGATTTTATAATAAAACAAACATTGAACACACGAAAGCACACAAATTCTCGACAAAATTTGCAAACCAAGTCGATGTGTTATTGCGAAATAAGTCTTAAGTATTGCGATAAACAATAACACTGCAATCTAATCACCAGATGGATGAGTGTAAAATCATGACAGTAATGTTGCACTTTGATTTTGAGGAGCTGACTAGCTAAACTAGGCGTTTGAACTAACTTTTGCTTAAATTACCAAAACACCAGCCCCTTTAAAACGTTTTACAATTGCTTTCATTTAATATTAGTTCTTTTTGCATATAAAGTAGCATTTAACCAGCTTCCACGATCCCCATCTCAGGCTTTGGAGGGTAACTTATAGCAGCGAATATGGCGTTACTGGTTGTGTTTTATTTTTACTAATTTGACCTCTGAAAATTAGCTGAGTAGCATCTTTGAAACGAGATCTGACGCATGGCATAGTTACGCAATACATACAGCACATGTCACGTTAAACAGATAGGATACAAAGACTTCAATATTACACCAGCAGCCACCTAATATGTAGCAGCATCAGACAATTATCGATAGATAAGAGTTTCTGCTAGTTTCAAGAGTACTATCAGACTACCAGTACAGCAGTTCCGTCGCCAGAGCAAACGTAGTGAGGGGGCACTAGCTGAAAGTGGGGGGGGGGCACTAAAATAAACTGAACTTTTGCATATGAAAACTGATTTTCAGATCTTGTACGGCTAACAGTAACAATATGCGCAATTTTATCAATTCTGTATTTATGTCTAAAAAAAGAGAGACCAATAAGGCCGGCAGCGTTTCTTAGCTTGTTTCGTCTGCGGCCCACAACCGCCTGAAAAATCTATCTACAGCAGTGAATGCTATCAGACACGCAACCAGGATTTTGCTAAGAGGGGTGAACGAAAAGTAAATTTTTTGCTCAAAAATTGTCTGATTTAGGCTCCGTGCTAAACAAACTGATGCAACTCAAGCGTGTCACAAACGGGGCATAACAGTGACTGTGGACAGGGCCTGGGGGCAGAGTTCCCAACCGCTGGGATATTTTTGTGATTTTTCAGCAAAAAAGAAGCGATTTTACGTCATTTTAATTGCACTTCGCTCGTTTGAAAGCCATACGAATCACTAAATTGATAAAATTCAAAAGTTGTTTCAAAAAAGAATTAAATTTCTTAGCCCATTTAGCTCCCCCTTACTTCAGATCAAGTCTAAAATATATTTAAACGCTCGTATTTTGAGGTTAAATTTCTAAGTGACTTGGCTTAGAGAGTTTAAGCCCCTTAACCCTGGTTGCGGCGCAGACTGCGACCTCAAACTCTTGAGTGTACTTTAAAAATCAAAACAGCTAGTCTTTGAAACAAATGTTTTCACGCATTGTTTTATGTCATGATCACTAACGAAGTACCAGTAACGATTCTGCAGGCTTACTTCTCTCTTCCGCGACACATCCGTAAAGGTATGTTAATGAAAATGATTGTTACGAGGGATTTATGTACAGCATTTGGTTGCCAGCAATTTCGCAAAAAAATCAAGAAAACTTCAAAGAATTATGTTTGAACGTAATTACTCCTTTTACCATCATTGTTGTTGTCTTGCAGTTACGTGATGTACCATTAACAGTAATTTAAGCAGAGGTGGAGTCGAGGACACAAGGCTCGAGGCCAAGGACATAAAAAAATCCAAGGCCAAGGACTGTCCTTCCGGGGACAGACACTCTCGGGGCCAAGGACAGGAATGCCCAAGGACACAAACGCAAGTGTAATCCAAAAAAATAAATAAAGATCTTCAAAAAATTTTTTCAGGCGATCTCAAAAAAAAAAACGGTCCAGAAGAAATTTTTTCAGCCGATCTACACAATTTTAACCAATTAAAAAATACTGCTATCCTCGAGCCGAGGACAGGACAATTTTCGAGGACTTGAGGCTTCGAGGCTAAGGACTTCACAATGTGTCCTCGAGGACTCCACCTCTGAATTTGAGTAAACCAAAATGGGGGCTCAAGCAGTCGTTAGGGGGGCATGGCCCCCCTTAGCGACGGCCCTGGACTACAGCCCCCAGTTGGCCTGTCGACCAAAATGTGCAATGAAATAATACCATGTTCTTCGCACTTTTGAAACAGTTTTTTAGAGCGATAAAGACTTTAAAGTGGATTAAAGCCACTTTTAAAGCATCTATTTAAGGGGTGAGCTAATATTTGTCCAAAATAAAGCTCACAAATTAGTATAGTTTGAAAATAGCTAAAAATAAGTAATCAAGTTTGATCCCTTGATTCAAAATGCTTAAGGTGGACTTCCTTAAACAAATTATGGTTGGAAAGGGGGTATTCAGTAGTCTGCATCAGCTTATTTCAGTTAATTACCAATCATTTTTTCAAATCCCGTTTCATTAGGCCCTTGCCCCAAATCATCTTTCTGTAAAAGATACACACGAATTAGGTTAATACTTGTGAGTTTTTTCGAATTATAGGATTTAATGATATTACTAGCTTGTAATAAAAAGACTGAAATTTTACAATTAAGTTGGCCCAGTCCACATAGCCTATATTTACACGTCCAGTTTAATCATGTTTTTGCAGGCAGAGAGCTAATTTCTATTTTAAAAACATTAATTTTATCAAAATAGGCTTAAAATTAAGCAATTCTTGCAAAATCTCCAAACGCTGAGGTCTCCGCTCAGACACTTCAGAAATTCCCCAACTGCAGATTTCTGGCTATGCGCCTGGCTGTTGCTACTTATGGGTGATAAACTGAAAAATGAGTAATAATTACAAAAAATTTACTTCGTTGCTCTATAAAAAGAATATTGACCTAATTGTAAAAAATTGACTTTTAGTTGACCTATCAACTAAGAATATGAAATTGACTCTTCCTATCCAGAGTTTTTGCAAAAATCACGTCATTCCATCTTCCTACTAAAAATTGACTTAATTGAAAAAACTTGCTCTATGAATCAGTAATCGCCATTTAACCGTATTCTACATGGGGTATTTGACCAAACCATTTTACTCGGGGGAGGGGAAGGGAAGCAAAATTTCCTCTACTATCTAGCTCATAAACCAAATGGCATAGGAGCACCAAATTTGGCATTCGGGTTGGTGTTCACCAAAATTTTTCAGAAAAATTGGTTTTGAGTTGATGACGTCATCATTGCACGTCATGGCCATATTTTCGAAAAATGACATCATTTTTGCGATGACTTCATTGACGATTTAAATTTTCTACATAAGCTTGTTTTTAAGACTGATTCATAAAATGCTTAAGTCAAAGTAAACGTTTTATGACATCATTTTAGTTAAATTTTGTCAAAAAAATTTAACTAAAATGCTCAGATAATGAAAAGTGACTTCGCGAAACCTCAAAATTGGGAAACTTCTCGTTATCTTAACAACGTGAAATTTTCAAGAGTATAAATTTGTGATGAAATTTGAGTTGAAGTCAAGTTGATTTAAATTAAAAATCATTTTGTTGAAAGGATTTATCACGAAAAACCGAGTGGGGAGCAAAATTGCTCCCTCTACCCAGGGTAAAATAGGATTAAAAAACGGCCTTGGGTATGGTTTGAGAGCAGGAAAAGAAAAACTGATTACAGTGCAGAAAGACAATACTATATTGCAAAAATGGTTTCCGCGGTAGCGATATTCACATAAAAACATGTCTAATAAATTTATAAGTGTTTAGCTGATTTATGAAGGAATTTTAGCAGTCCTTAAGATGGCGGTTAGCGTATTATTGGATAATTTGTTGAGTAACAATAATGGACTTGTACTGTCGCATCTTCTTGCTGACTGTGTCGTTTTACTTTTACTTTTTTACCTTGTGATGACGATTTATCCTGCAGTGAGGTCATCAATAAACTTCAGGAGTATGACGAAACACATCGGTGGACCAAAGGGACATTGGTTTTTCGGCGATGCTGTAACAGTACGTGTTTCATAATGTAAAGATAAACCAAATACACCTTTCGGAAAAACATTTGTGCGATATTTCAATATCCTAAATTTACATTTCCCCAGATATGCACTGGCAAAAAAATAATAAAAGATAAAATTTGTTTGATATTAAAATAAAAGTTTGTTTGATATTATATGAGTTCAAACACTATTGTGCCTGAAATTGCATTGCCTGCATGAAATCTAGGGTTTAACGTCTAAGTTGGTGTTAAGGTTGTGCTACACAATTCCAAAACAAACTGCACTCATAAAATTATGCAGTTTTGTGTTACAATTGGTTGAGCAAATAAGTTTCTGGACATTGGACAACTGAGTTTCTTAGTAAATAGAATTTCTGGACAACCACTTAAAAAAAAATTTTTTCTCGAAAACACTGTAAGTTTTGGGAAAAATTTAATTTGGGGAAAATATCTTTTCGGGAAAGTAAAATTTCTACCAAGTGTTATTTTTGACAAGTGTAAATTTTGGGAAAATAATCTTTCGCAAAAGTTTTGGAAAAATTGTCGGTTTGTTAAGAGTTGTTTCTGGTATCGGCTCAGAGAGCTTTCAGACTAGGCCTAATGCAAATTTCTGAAACATAACGTTTTTTGCAAATGTTCATTCTGACCATAGTGATTTCTAACAAATGTTTGTTCTGGGATAAAAGCATTCTGAAATTTCTTTTTGTAGCAAAAAGGCTTCGAGTTGGTGATTTTCTGGGAGAATAGATGATGTGGTACAACTTACAAAGTTGTGGAAAAGCTTATGCGCACGAAACATTACTAGGGATTTAAACACCAACTATCCAGAAAGTTTTGTTTGTGGTTAGTGCGCTGACAACGTGTAATATGAAATGCGCTGAGAAGCACGACGAAGATTGCTTTATTTTTAAATGCTCAGATCACTTTAAACCTAAATGAAAACGACACAAAACCGCTTAATGGTATGTTACAGTACGGGTTTTCACACGACGGGTTGCTGAACTGTACAGAGCGATGCAACGACTTTCCAGCGATGTGCACGCACTACCTTACTGTTCTACCAACCATACAAGTCTACCACCCCGACGTTGTTAAGACCGCCATGTCCAGGGAAGGTAGGTGGTGTACAATGTCTTGCTCTGGCGTATTTTTTACGTTTTGCCGCAGTGCAGAAGGTTCTCTAACATAAAAAAATCTATAAGCTCAATGTTATTGTGAATCGATCGCTTTGTAGCAAGCTATTGCAGACGTTTAATTGTTTAACGAAGTTTTGGATTAATGCAACCAAATGACCAGTGAAATGTTTCTGTATTATATTTCCATTTGGAAAATATAAACATCTAGTTTCTTTCCACCAAAAGCTTTTTAAGATTGCAAAAACTCCAAAATTATTAAAATTATTTAAAGTTCAATCTCATTACTCAAGAAAAAACAACTAATTCTATTTAATATTGTTGGTATACGCTTTCCTCAACACCTTCGTCAATCGTCAGATAACAAATGATGACATCTAAAAGTGTTTTGCAGCTCGGAAGTCGTGGCATTATGACAAGTTTGTTAAACCGACGCTGAGAGACGGACTCATCACCGCGAACGGGCACATCTGGAAACGCCACAGACGGATGCTTACAGCTATTTTCCATTTCGATATCTTAAAAGAGTGAGTACGTTTGTGAAACCGTTAAGTTTCTCAACCCTAAGGGTGCGTTTAGACTGGACGCGAAGCAACGCGAAGCGAAGGTTGGCGACCTTCGCGAGTGGTCGATTACGTCACTCGCGAGTCTTTGCGAGAGGTTGCTAATCTTCGCGACTGGTCGCTTCATAGGCTAATTTCAATAACTTACTTTTAAAATGTATTCAATGAGCAGAAAGCTTTGTGTGCTTTATTATTGAAGCGCTATTATAGTAATCACAGGTTCTGTTTCGTCATAGAGCGCTGGAATTACCGGTAAAACGAAAATTGAGTTTATATTGTGTTATTATGCAATAACCGTGAAGAAGAGTCTAGACTAATAGCTCAGATTACAAAACAATCTTGTGAAAAAAGTTTGTAAAGTATAAGTGAAAAACGAAGTACAGTAGATCGAATTTGGTAATGAAAAGACTAGTCTTTTCTTCAAAAACGTAGTAGTACCATTGTACTTAGCCTATTTACTAGCTATCAATGATGTGTTTAGATCCTTCAACTGAAAACTTGCCATAATCTGTCTTGACGATGACAGTTCTGGGTTTTAATGCAGAAACGCAAAAAGCTGGTAGCAGATGTCAAAAGTTCTCTTTAGGTGTTCACTCAATTAACAAATCCTTAAACACTTTCACCATCCATGTCTCATTATGGTAGTGGTAGATCAACCGGTATCTTGTAGAGTGTAAACCAATAGGCTAGTCTACAGGTACATTTAAAGCATAAACTATGTTGTTTTTTTGATGTGATTTTTCTTTTTCAGGCAAGCATGTTGTGATACCTGTAGTAAGCTTAAACAGTTGTTGGTATGTGTCATTTAGTGCTGTTTATGAAGACTCCCAATGTTAACGCTATGAGTGAAAATGAAAGCTGGATTTGTCATCAGTTATGTAGTGGATTTTTTGCTTATTGTGCAATGGATTGCTGTGTTGATTTGCTGGAGAAAGCAAAAAAACATTGCAGTTTTTGCATGATTTGACACTATCATCGAAGGACAAGAATTTAGCACAGTAATACTAGCAGTTGCTTTGAGGAAAAGTCAGCTTCTAAAACTAAGTTTGGTGTTTTACTCGCTAGCGGAGCGCTTATCGATATTTAGTGCGAAGTTAAATGCTTTTGAGAGCATTTTATTAGTTTGCATTTTCTTGCGGTACCAGTAGGCTACGTTCTCGCGTTTACCTCAAAGGGCTTCGCTCCAAACCACCGTTTGTAAGACATAGACAAATTAATAGCTGTAAGGTCAAGCCCCCTCTAGGCAAGTTTTTGGTTATTCCCCTGATAAAAAAAAAACATTTAGATTTTTTTATGTGAAAATTGTTACTCAAGCATCTGAATAAAAGTGTTGTTAGTTCTCACATTTTCATGTAACTGACGCTTCCTTCCCCAGTCCAATTATTTTCATTATAAATGCTTTATCAAGTTTTTTGTTTAGTGGAGACTAATGAGAATGGAACAATATTAATGAACTTGCTTGGCGGGTACTTCTCTACCAATAATTGTAACTTCAGCAAAAAAATAGAACTCACTTTCTACTGGTTAGAGATATATTGGCTTTCTAGTTCATCTAAATACACTGACTGTAATTGTAATGATTGAACTTCAGACTTAAAATTGTTTACTTTGTCACTTTATTCACCATGTAAAGCAGTAAAAAATTTTAAGAAACAGAAAAATGTTTTGAAATTCACAAACAACTAAATTTAGATATTACACAAAGACACAGTAAATGAACATTTAACACATTTGACACTTCTATTTTCATCACATAGAACTGGAGTGAAAAGTCACTACCAGACTACAATATTCATGATCATAAAACTTGGGATAGTCCAAAACCATTGCTTCCAGTTCAACTTGATCTCTGTCGCAAACCTTCAGAAACAAGAAGACTTTTAAGAGGACATTCAGAAGAAAAAATTCCATGTTTGTAGCTATTCAAAGAAGTGACTACTAATTGGCCAATCCAAAAATTCATAGAAATTTTTCGATTTTTTGTATCTTTCTAGCTCTATTGTATGTAGCAGTGTAGCTTGAAACCAATTCTAAATACAGTTTTATTCACCAAGTTGGCTTGGTCAAGCAGACAGTGAAAAAACTTTTGCGAGTTTTCCAGTATTCAAGGAATTGTTCAATTGTGGTTAGGCTACTTTTAAAACAACAAGCTAACAAACAATGGGTTAAAACACTATCAACACATTCAAAACTAGCCAGTTGGTGGGTTATTTTATATTCTGAAAAAAAACAACAACATTATGTTAGTTTAAGTTTACTTTAAGACAAAAAAGCAAGAGCTGCTCAGCCAAAAGAACCACTGAACTGATACAATAGCTTCTACTATGCTGCCCAGAAAAAAAGTTTTGTTTTAAAAGCTAGATGTCGTGGGGCTAGGCCTACTGTTTTGTTGTATTCATTATAATGAAGCTCTGAGATCCAGCATAGCTATGAAAAATCACTCTAGGATTTACAGCCTTAGCTGTCTAGATCCGAATTAACTTGGCTAGCCTAGGGCTATCGCAAATCTAACTTTTCCAACAACCTACTCTTTGGACTGACTAATAGGCGCTAAACCATACAAATATACTATTTACATTATTTTCTAGCAAACTGCGATCGTAAAAATCCAATCAGTGATTTAGTAGGTTATCTTACTACAGCCTGCAAGCAAGCGCTGTTGCGCAACTGCTTGCGAAGGTTGCAACCGGTGGCAACCTTTCGCTAGCTTTCGCGAGCTGTCGATGACGTCAAATTTTGGTTGCTTCGCGTCACTTCGCGTTGCTTCGCGTCCAGTCTAAACGCACCCTTAGGGTGCGTTTAGACTGGACGCGAAGCAACGCGAAGCGAAGGTTGGCGACCTTCGCGAGTGGTCGATTACGTCACTCGCGAAGGTTGCCAACCTTCGCGAGAGGTTGCTAATCTTCGCGACTGGTCGCTTCATAGGCTAATTTCAATAACTTACTTTTAAAATGTATTCAATGAGCAGAAAGCTTTGTGTACTTTATTATTGAAGAGCTATTATAGTAATCACAGGTTCTGTTTCGTCATAGAGCGCTGGAATTACCGGTAAAACGAAAATTGAGTGTAGATTGTGTTATTACGCAATAACCGTGAAGAAGAGTCTAGACTAATAGCTCAGGTTACAAAACAATCTTGAGAAAAAAGTTTGCAAAGTAAAAGTGAAAAACGAAGTACAGTAAATCGAATTTGGTAATGAAAAGACTAGTCTTTTCTTCAAAAACGTAGTAGTACCATTGTACTTAGCCTATTTACTAGCTATCAATGATGTGTTTAGATCCTTCAACTGAAAACTTGCCATAATCTGTCTTGACGATGACAGTTCTGGGTTTTGATGCAGAAACGCAAAAAGCTGGTAGCAGATGTCAAAAGTTTACTTTAGGTGTTTACTCAGTAAACAAATCCTTAAACACTTTCACCATCCATGTCTCATTATGGTAGTGGTAGATCAACCGGTATCTTGTAGAGTGTAAACCAATAGGCTAGTCTACAGGTACATTTAAAGCATAAACTATGTTGTTTTTTTGATGTGATTTTTCTTTTTCAGGCAAGCATGTTGTGATACCTGTAGTAAGCTTAAACAGTTGTTGGTATGTGTCATTTAGTGCTGTTTATGAAGACTCCCAATGTTAACGCTATGAGTGAAAATGAAAGCTGGATTTGTCATCAGTTATGTAGTGGATCTTTTGCTTATTGTGCAATGGATTGCTGTGTTGATTTGCTGGAGAAAGCAAAAAAACATTGCAGTTTTTGCATGATTTGACACTATCATCGAAGGACAAGAATTTAGCACAGTAATACTAGCAGTTGCTTTGAGGAAAAGTCAGCTTCTAAAACTAAGTTTGGTGTTTTACTCGCTAGCGGAGCGCTTATCGATATTTAGTGCGAAGTTAAATGCTTTTGAGAGCATTTTATTAGTTTGCATTTTCTTGCGGTACCAGTAGGCTACGTTCTCGCGTTTACCTCAAAGGGCTTCGCTCCAAACCACCGTTTGTAAGACATAGACAAATTAATAGCTGTAAGGTCAAGCCCCCTCTTAGCAAGTTCTTGGTTATGACCCTGATAAAAAAAAAACATTTAGATTTTTTTATGTGAAAATTGTTACTCAAGCATCTGAATAAAAGTGTTGTTAGTTCTCACATTTTCATGTAACTGACGCTTCCTTCCCCAGTCCAAATATTTTCATTATAAATGCTTTATCAAGTTTTTTGTTTAGTGGAGACTAATGAGAATGGAACAATATTAATGAACTTGCTTGGCGGGTACTTCTCTACCAATAACTGTAACTTCAGCAAAAAAATAGAACTCACTTTCTACTGGTTAGATATATATTGGCTTTCTAGTTCATCTAAATACACTGACTGTAATTGTAATGATTGAACTTCAGACTTAAAATTGTTTACTTTGTCACTTTATTCACCATGTAAAGCAAAAAAAATTTTACGAGACAGTAAAAATGTTTTGAAATTCACAAACAACTAAATTCAGATATTACACAAAGACACAGTAAATGAATATTTAACACATTTGACGCTTCTATTTTCATCACATAGAACTGGAGTGAAAAATCACTACCACCAGACCACAATATTCATGATTATAAAACTTGGGATAGTCCAAAACCATTGCTTCCAGTTCAATTGATCACTGTCACAAACCTTCAGAATCAAGAAGACTTTTAAGAGGACATTCAGAAGAAAAAATTCCATGTTTGTAGCTATTCAAAGAAGTGACTAATAATTGGCCAATCCAAAAGTTCATAGAAATTTTTCGATTTTTTGTATCTTTCTAGCTCTATTGTATGTAGCAGTATAGCTTGAAACCAATTCTAAACACAGTTTTATTCACCAAGTTGGCTTGGTCAAGCAGACAGTGAAAAAACTTTTGCGAGTTTTCCAGTATTCAAGGAGTTGTTAAATTGTGGTTAGGCTACTTTTAAAACAACAAGCTAACAAACAATGGGTTAAAACACTATCAACACATTCAAAATTAGCCTGTTGGTGGGTTATTTTATATTCTGAAAAAAACAACATTATGTTAGTTTAAGTTTACTTTAAGACAAAAAAGCAAAAGCTGCTCAGCCAAAAGAACCACTGAACTGATACAATAGCTTCTGCTATGCTGCCCACAAAAAAAGTTTTGTTTTAAAAGCTAGATGTCGTGGGGCTAGGCCTACTGCTTTGTTGTATTCATTATAATGAAGCTTTGAGATCCAGCATAGCTATGAAAAATCACTCTAGGATTTACAGCCTTAGCTGTCTAGATCCGAATTAACTTGGCTAGCCTAGGGCTATCGCAAATCTAACTTTTCCAACAACCTACTCTTTGGACTGACAAATAGGCGCTAAACCATACAAATATACTATTTACATCATTTTCTAGCAAACTGCGATTGTAAAAATCCAATCAGTGATTTAGTAGGTTATCTTACTACAGCCTGCAAGCAAGCGCTGTTGCGCAACTGCTTGCGAAGGTTGCAACCGGTGGCAACCTTTCGCTAGCTTTCGCGTGCTGTCGATGACGTCAAATTTTGGTTGCTTCGCGTCGCTTCGCGTCCAGTCTAAACGCACCCTAAATCTACTGTAGCGATGGCGATAGCTTACGTCGGCAAAGCCCCGGATTAGTATGCTGGTTTTGCTTTGATTCCTGAACTGGAAAGAATATAGTTGTGTTTTTGGAAAGAGACTTTGCGGTATTTTGCATTGGGTTCAATTAGTCCACCACTCTCGATCTTGCCATTATAGGATAAATATTTTTTCAAAACTTAAAATATTTTTATGTTTTGGAAAAGGTTGTGGTTAGCAAGGCTCAAATTTGGCGAGAATTTCTTTCCGATAGGTAAATTTTGATATTTATTAATCGCCTGCACCACTCACCCCTTTATTTAAACACCAGCACAATCGATGATTAACTCGTTATATGAATCGCAGGCATTGCATTGTGTTCAACAAGGTCGGGAAGGAGCTTTCCGAAGCGCTCCAGCAGATCGTCGAGACCAATAAGGCAGGTGACGTAACACCCGCTATTTCTATGGCAACTTTCAACAATATGATGGAATGCGTGATGTCACAATCTGCAAGAGACAGGTGTTTATTATTATGATGTTACCGGTATTAGGCTATGAGAATTAAAGTTAGAAGTTTTTGATTTTGTAAAATAGGTGAACGCTGAAAAGTGTTCACCTATTTGAGATGGAAATCTTTGCTTTTTTGTAAAAACATCTGACAAAAAATCTTTATGATTCAAACCAATTTGTTTAAAAATTTAAAGTTGCTGTGGTAAACGGAAGCACCTCAACTTGAAGGTTGTCTGAATCAACATAATAAATTTTGAACATTTTTAGCCCAAATTTTAGTATTGAAGTTACATGACGTTTTTATAATTTAAACATTACATGATTCTGATTCGAAAAACAAATATCTGTGTTAAAAACTTGAACCACTAGTGGCGTCATTAAAAAAAAGAAAATGCTGCTGAATCACCATGATTTCTTTATCAACCCAAAACTAATAGCTTAATATTTTCTATGAAGTTTACCTCCTGCCCACATGTCTAATTTGCGTTTTCACCCTGCAACCAGCATTGCTAAACGTCGAACAGGGAAGCTGTGAATACCAATTTTTATATTCTTTGGTTTGACCCGAGGGGGAGTCAAACCCAAGTCTACCCAGAACCGAGTTAAACTATCACCTTGTTGTTCAGTTACAAACTTAATTTGCATTTATGTAGAAAACTGATTGAAATCTTTAGCGTTTCAAGTAAAATTGTGAATCAAAAGTTTCAAGCTCTTCAAAAGATATTGCTGTTTTTTGCAATCGAGAATTAAATAGATTTCTTCGTTCGTACTTTTTGGATCAATTTTCTGGAACAGTTTAGTAGATTGCGTCACATTCCTAATGATAAAATCATTCAATCCTGAAACTCAATCCCAAAATTTTAGTCTGTTTTTGAGGCATCAGAGTGCGGAATCTGCTTCGCTACTGAGCTGTCTGTGCCAAGAATTCCGGCTTCTATAGTACCTGGTTGTTGTAGGTATTCGGCTTTTTCCTGTAAATAGGAGCATGGCGCATCGCTATGGTTGCACCACAGAACCCCAGCTTAGCCAGAGAATCCGGGAGAAAACAGTGGCCATCACCACACGACTCAAAAAGTGGAACTCTACCACTACAAAGGCGGTCACTGCAAATGGATACCTTCAGGCACCAACGGAAGTGTTTTGCGATCCGCTGGGCCGGAGGCTATGTATACCTCTACTGTACACCGGCATGTATGTTGCAGTAACGGTACCTCGTTTATACATGACATCCACGACTTGAACGCGCTTCTGCTAGAGCGCCAACACTCGCCTGCATCCTTGGTCGAGTCGATATACTGGAAGACGAAGAGCGGGCGTCGCTTAGAGGAAGTGAGAAAGAGCATCATCGCTGAAGCGCAGAGAGTAAGACCATCTGGTTTAATTTCACACTATGATGCAATGTTTAACCATTGCAAGGGTACCCAAATTTCGGGACGCGGGCTGATTGCGGACAGCGAAAAAATTGAATCCCGCCCGTCTCAAGAATGCAAATTTGTCCAGCTGCCAAACTTAATTATTGCCAGTTATCGTGGTCGAAAGATATTGGCGTGTAGCCCACACTACTTATTTGTGGTATACAGCTAATAACGCTAAAGAAAACTAGGTCCAAAACAGGCAAAGACTGTTTTTCTTTGGTCTTCAACGTTTTAAAGTCAAACTGAGTTTTATTTTTTCAATCTAATTTAAGACTGCATGGACCCTATATAAAATAGAAATGTTAGTATAGAAATTATATGCAGCAATATAGAAACGGCAGTAAACAAGTTTTCCTTTTCAGAATCATAATAGTTAACGTCAAAAATAAGTTAAAAGTATATAGGGCAAATTGGCCAGGTCTCCCTCGTCGCAATTGCAAAGGCGGCTTAGTACTTTTTCCCAAATTAAGCGAAACAAAGCTGAAGTTATTTTACTGTAATTCCTCTTTCATTCTGCTTAACTCGCTTCAGCTGCTGCAATGGACCGAGCAGACTTGAAGACTGTAAAAAATGAACCAATTTCAGCTTCGCTCCGCTCTACTCAACAAAACGCTGTAATCGCGTTTAAACAACGACGCGTGCTTTGCAGATGGTGGAGGAACGGAGATCGGCTCTAAAACTAATGAGCGAGAATGAGACGGCATCAGAAACCCATGTCATCACCGACCAAAATGGCAAGCAATTTACTTTCAGAAAGCGAAAGGGGAAAGCGATGGATTTCCTCGACGTCCTGATCCAAACCAGAGTAAGAGTGGATGAGTTTTGTGATTGTCACAATATCAGCATAAACAGGTCTTTATTTTCGCGTTTTTGTGGTGACCTATGGTTTGCAAATTAGACCAAAGAGATTTTCTTTTAAAAGGAATATTCTCAGTACTTCCAATTAAAAAATAATTATAAATTGCACTAAAACTTTCAGGATATGACATAAGCGGCATTATTGTTTGTAGAGCATTGAGGTGTTTGTATCACGTATGATTGAAATAAGATAATGCGTAGAAAAAGGTCTTTTTATTGCCGCGACAGGCGTAAAATGAGTCTCGCTGCCTTTCTTCTTTGTTACATGCGCGATAATCCGGTTTGGTTTTTAAGTGAAGAACCAAATCTCTAGCCGAACGGTGTTTCACGTCAGATTCGCACAAATAATTAGAGTTTTTCGTTCTAACTCGCTTCCTATCACAGGATCAAGACGGAGTGGCTCTGACCGACAACGAAATTGATGAAGAGGTTTTGACTTTCTTCTGCGCCGGACAGGAAACAGTCTCCACAGGTATAGAAGGAATTGCTCGTCACCTGAGCGCAATGTAGCCTAATAAGTCGGACTGGTTTGTTTGTATTTGTAATAACATTTTATTCATCAAGTTCCATTGGTCAGGAGAGAGCGAAGGGATTTTTCGGTTTTCGAGTCAAGCTGCCACCTGCGCAATTGTCTACCACACACGGTGGAGGCTGCACATTGTCCCTTTAATTGCTGAACAAGCAGGAAAGCTGTAAATATCAATTTTATAGTCTTTGGTTTGACCCGACCAGTAATCGAACCCAAGTCTATTGTTTCAGTAGCATACGCTCTATCCACTCGACCACTAATCGGTTTTCTTGCAGTCAGTTTAAAATCAACCGATTCTGGCTCTTCTGAAAAATTCTTCTTACTGCTCGAAAAAATAGCGTCTAGTTGCGCTTCGAGCAATCGAAGTAAAACATTCAAAGGATTCTAAGACAGAAAATCATCAAGTCTAACACCCCTAACATGATATTTGGTCGTTTAAACAAGTATCGTGCTATTCAAATTTTGCAGGAACCGGATCTTTCACCCGTTCTCGAAACTTAGAAACCGGTTTGTTCGATCCAAAAATGCAAGATATCTAAGCAAGCGATTTTGAACAACCGGTTTTGTAAATTAGGAAACTGGTTGGTGCAAACGGGCTAAATAGCACCTCTGGTTTAAATCATTAATAACTTTCTCTGGAGCTAAAAAGAACCTTTTCATTGCAAGTGAAAGTAACAACAAAACGCCTTTATTTTTCCTTCTGACAGGTCTATCTTGGGCATTTTATCTTCTTGCTCTTCATCAAGACATCCAAGAAAAATGCCGGAATGAATTGATGGAGAAAGTTGGGGACAAAGAAATTTACGATGCGTAAGAAATTTTATCAACACAATTAAGCTGCTACTTTTTCCATTATCATGCTTGCACACTTGCACAGCAAAGTATATTGACTAGCTACTGTAGCTTGTAATTTTTTTGCTCTGCCATGATTTGGTCGGTTGGTTGCCCTTCTTTAGAAAGACTCATGTGTTTAGAAACTTGAAACTCCAGAAACTGAAATACTGTAACTAAGCAAGCGCTTTGCTCGGGGGTTCATGAAGCGTCACGTTTTATGAAGCGTCACGTTTGCATGGAAAGTTTGACGGTTGGAACTCAAAAATTGCTCTTGGGTTCGCTATTTTTACGCAAACGATAATTATGTTGATGAGATGTTGTCAGCGGGTTGCTTCTGGTCTAGACGATTAAATGAGATTACAATATGCCGTACAGATTATAACCTGTGTTCATAATGTTATTTATGTAAGCTAAAAAATAATTTTTACGTTGAAGTACGTTTCGAAATATTATCGCAAATCAAAATTTCAGGTCAGATATCGGAAAACTTTCGTATTTGACGCAATTCATAAAAGAAACTCTTCGCATGTATCCCCCTGTGCACACGGTGTCACGTGACCTCTCCGAAGACACCGTATATTCACATCGATTCAATGGCAACAAGGACGTAGTTTTAAAGAAAGGAACGACAGTTTTGATTAACATATTTGCTCTTCATCGGAACTGCCATGTTTGGAAAAACCCAGAAGTACGCTAATTCGCCACTTTGCAGAGCAAAGCGAGCAGTAGATAGGGTAGCTTCTGCTACTGAAACGGAAGACTTGGTTCGATTCCCGTTCGCGTCAGACCAAAAACTATGAAAGTTGATATTCACAGCTTCCTTGCTCGATATTCAGCACAATGAGGGCAGAGTGAAGCCTCCACTGTGTGTGATGGACAAGTGGGGAGGTGGCAGCTTGACTCGAAGACCGAAAGGTCCATTCGCTGACTCCTGGCCAAGGCAACTTGGTGAATGAAATGTAATTGCTATTACAGTATCCTAACTTATGGGAAAATTGTGAATGTTTAAAAGTACGTAATCTTTATTTACGGTGAAGCCAGTGGCGTAGGCAGAATTTTGTAATGGGAGAGGCTTTTCCCCAAAATCAATTTGAATACCAAAAAAGGTGTTCCCCCTGAGGAGCCTCAAATTTTACAGGCTAAGGTTCCGTCCGAGTCCACGTGCGTTGTTTGCCAGTCTGCCTTAAAAAAGGGGGAACATCGCTGATTTTTGGGAGCGAATTACTTAAAAAATAGAGTTTTCACATATCAAAGAGCAATCGTGGCATAATGCCCCATTGTCAACGCTACTGGGTGAATTGTTCATACTTGAGAATATGCTATAATTTTACCCTGCTATAGCAGCAAATACATTAAAGGCGTTGAATCATCCAGCCAATTCCGGTGGTTTACAATAGCTAAAATTGAACTATAATTTTTGATATTTTTTGTTTTAATTTTGGGACTGCGGTTGCAAAGATATTCAACAAATACAAAAAGATGTCCCCCCGAAAAAAAATTTTGGAAACTCTGAGTTTTGATCTTCCCGCCAAAACCACAGTAGGCCTAATAGTTTAGAGAACTGTGGTAGGCCTAATAGTTTAGAGATAGTTTATTTCTAAATAGTTTAGGCCTAACTATCTCTAAACTATTAGGCCTAGTAGTTTAGAGATAGTTAGGCCTAATAGTTTAATAAGATTACAGCGATTGCAGTAGCCTAATAGTTTAGAGAACTGTGGTTTTGGCGGAAGAACAAAACTCAGAGTTTCCAAAAACTTTTTTCGGGGGGATATCTTTTTTTATTTGTTGAATATCTTTGCAAACGCAGCCCTAAAATCAAAACAAAAAATATCAAAAATTATAGTTCAATTTTAGCTATTGTAAACCACCGGAATTGGCTGGATGATTCACCGCCTTTAAGTATGTAGTAAACTTGAAATAAAATCTGTTGCATCATTTTGCGAAGTGAAATGTAAAATCGATTTTTTTCGGTGAAGGTGACGTTTTTTTCTTTGCATCGAATCAAAGTCTATTCGAAGTAGAGTCGTTTAACTGGAATTCGACCTTAGCACATGTTCCATTTACTGCATAATTTTTGTTTTCAGAAATTTGATCCGGAAAGATTTAATGGCGAAAATATCAAAGACATTCCCCCGTTTGCGTTCATCCCGTTCGCAGCCGGACCAAGGTAGGTCTTCCAAGTTGTGCTCAAATGTGTGAGTGGTGTCCTTGCGTTTCATTTATGCGTTTAAAGAGAACCGGGCACTTTCTGTCTGTCCAACCACACCAACACTGCCAACACTGAGTACCGTGTTTTTGATTCTTATGTTTGCAAGTCTTTTTGTCAGGCTGTACCACCACAACAGGGAGACTACTTGGCTCTAATGGAAAATATGCGGAAAGTGTCTTTCCCAAGAACACGACGTCGTATTGCCGGGTCGGAAATCGAACCCACCTTTCGATCATAAACTGGCTGTCGCCGCCACGTATCCTCGAGGAAACGTAATCTTTGGTGCAGATGCTCTTAGCTCGTTTGTAGGTAGGTTGATTCAAGATTGTAATCACTTTTATGAAAGAAAATTAACTATAAGAGAGTGTAATTGACAATTAAAGCAGAACTGTTAGCGTTAAAAGTTTACCTCCTTTGTTTCGGACTTATTTTGAACGTTGCCAACCGGCCAGTTGGTCGAGCGGTAACGCGTTCGTCTCTGGAGCGGGAGGTCTGAGGTTCAAATATAAGGCCGGTCAAATTGGACACAGTGTTGCCAACGGCTCACCACTGCTGCAAAAGTTTTTCTAAAGGAGCTGTGTTACCCGGGCGCAATGATGGGGAGATGGGTCCCGCAAACTCATTACACGCTTCGGCGTAATACAGCAAGAAAAGGAAAGATTTGATTTTGATTTCCCACATTGGCCACATACGCATATCTGACTAAAACATTGTAACTTTCAGGAACTGCATCGGTCAGCATTTTGCTATGAACGAGATGAAGGTCACCCTGGCGCAGGTCCTGAGGCAGTTCAAGCTTGAATGGGATTCTAGTCACCCTCCTATCACTATGGATGTTGGAGTGACCTTGCTGCCAAAGGGCGGAGTTCCTGTGGTGATAAAACGCATCAATTCATGATCTCCCTATATTCCCCTGCTTCACAAACATTTGGAAAACTATTTTGTATCTTTAAACAACTCGTTCGGGAGCGAATTAAGGAATTGTTAAGCTGGGTTTAAAAAGCGATCGGTTTTTGATCACTGAAAAAGTGAAGCAACACTTGAAAAAATTGAAGAATTTGAAGAGCAGCACAGCCGGACAACCTCTATATAGTTTCATGATCTTTTTTTTTTGCAGAACTGGTGCACAAAAATACTTGAAAAATTTGAATGCAGCATTGTAGCCAAGTTAAATCTTGTCAGGTCTGGTTGATAAAAAAACGTTTTTTCGTGGAAAAATTGACGAAAATACTCAAAAAAGGTAGAACAATGGGTGAAAAGGGTGAAGCCCCTGATGATCCCGACAATCGGTGAAATATTCGATAGGGTTTTATTTTACTGTGATGTGCTCAGTGTAATAGACTTTATTTAACGGCAGGATCGGGCCGAGCGAAACCATATTATGAAACAACACATCAAAATCTGAGTTCAATGCAAAAGTGAAAAACCTCCTACACCTTGCCGTTTTTAGAAAAAGACGTTGTGCTGAAATTACGACGTCAACATTTTCTAGAATCGTCACTGCCATTGTAAAAGGGGCAGAATTAGAGCATCGACAAAACGGCTATTAGCAATTTAGGTTTCGGAGAGAGACGTTAATCTAACTCTATGTTTAACGGTTACGACGACAAACAACATATTTCTAAAAAGAGCGCCATTCGAACTCTCTAAAACCTCTATATTAGCTGTCTTTTGGACTCCAATTCGACACTTTTTACGATGCAAGAAATTCTCGAAAACCCTGCACGTCACAATGAATCAGCACGGCTCGAATAATGATCTGCAATTTCATGATTTTTTGCCTCGGCTGAAATCTGCTTAAATCATTTAGTTTTTTTTTTTTCCTGCAAAATAGCAAAGACAAGAGTACGTTTGTGACAAAAATAACATCATCAGGTGCTTGGTCAAAACCTAATTAATTTTATTTTCAAAACCTAATAAGCTAAGACCGACTCCACCCGGCGCTTCTTATGCTAAGTTACCGGTACCAGTTGTTAGAAACCGAGTTAATACCTGCAATTTTCGTGTTTGCATTTTAATTTTATTCTTTTCTTATTTATGTTGTTTTTACTTCAATAAACTTATTATGTTTCTCAAATAAAAGGTTTGCATGTAGTGAATATTTGATTGTCGATCAGTGGTGGAACTGACCGTCTGCTGCTGAAACGGTAGACTCGGGTTCGATTTCTGGTGGGGTCAAACCATTTACAACTTTCCTGCTTCTCGTTCAGCAATAAAAAGGGTCATGTGAAGTTTCCTCCGCGTGTAGTGGGCAAGTAGCAGCTTGACTCGAAGACCGCAAGGTTTAACTGTTGTCTTCTGGCAAGGGATTGGAAAAATATAGATGTGCAGTGCATCCTCGATTATCCGGCCCCCGATTACCCGGTCCCCCAATTAACCGGCCGGGTTCAACAGATAGGTACATTCAATTATTTGGTCTAAAATCTATACGTTTTACAGTGGGAAAAAACTAGAAAGCCAACAAACAATGTTGTCACGAAGCTCGTATTTTATTTTGTATTTAAATTGCTTTGTGGCTAAGCTTGTTCTCATACTACAGTAGCTTCGTTTTTTCGTTCTTTAGGTTCCTTAAGTGTGGTGTAGGCGGTGGACGATGGGTACCCTATGATAGATACTTTTCTTATCCAGCCAAGATTTTCGAAAAAGTTTTCCCAACTTGACCGGATAATCGAGGATGCACTGTAATTACAATAATCCCTATGGCCCAACTGATGCCAAGATCAAATAATGCGAAATTAAGTCGGAAAATAATAAATTAACACTTCTCTTCAAATCGTTATTTTTTAATTCAAAAGTTGAATTCCGTTACGTACTACGCTATGAACAACTTCACCACATACAAATCAATCAAGAAAATACATCAAATAAACAAAGGTAAAGAAAAATATAAATAATAAGTACATGCAGGATGAATTACGAAGACAACAACACGGGGTAATTTTGCTTTGAATGTGGTTAGTGGTTAGACGCATCGCCAACTATTCAAGCATTAATATTGAAGCATTAATTTATTACCGCATAAACACCGTACGTGTTGCTGTACACTTCGGATCTGGCGTAATTTTGATTTGCAAATTGCTGTTGTTGCGGTGCATATTTATCCTCCTGTCACTGAACAATGTCAGACGCTAAATATAGGAAGATCCGAAAACTTTTCATTGCGATGATTATACTTAGTGCTTGGACGAATCTGCACCCGCTCAAGAGTTTACAGTGATCCAATGTTCCAATGGATTTCTTCGAATTCTTGTCCAATGAATTTCGCAGCGATAATCATCGTACAGCGTCTTATTTAAGGGCGCAACAACGTAACCAGGGTGCGTGTTGAACCCAAATCATACAATCAGATCGTTACAAAAACGACGCCGTTACCCTCTCTGCCACGCTGCCGGATTGGAACATTTCAGTCATTTTGCAGTATACCATCGTTCCACTATACGCCGCTAGAAGATAAAAATTAAAAATGCTGAAGCACACAAACGTTTAAGATTATAATTTGCTTATACTTTTCACAGCGTATGGAGAACGGACTCAACCGACAGACATGAACTTGAGGTATTTCATGAAGGCGTGTGATTGTCTTTTGCGTGGGACAGCGGGTCAGTCTAAGAGCTCCTCTTTTCCAAATTTCCGCTCAATCTAGCTGAAGATCTGCGTTACTACCACGCAAATTCCTCTCCATCATTGATCAATTCTTTTTCATTATCTACGTTAGCCGCGAAATGTCGCTGTTGAGTCCAGTGTATGCAGAAGAAAAAATGTTGTTGCTATGGAGACATTCGTGGCAATGACACTTTTTTATCATCATCATGTCACGTGTGAATGACGTAGTTGAATTAGCTCCGTTCTTGCAAATGAATTCCACTGTGACCGTTTTGCTCGACCTTGGATCACAACATTTTCCTGGACAGAGTCCACAGTATTTTGGCCTGAAGATGTCAGCACTGAGACAGCCGCTTAGGGAAAACTGAACTCGCTTGTTATGGCGAATGTTTTTGCGACACCGTTTGCGCTAAAAACAAAAAATAAAACAGTAAAAACATTACACTATGCCCCCATCCCTCAAAAAGGGCCGGGTAGCACTAATACCACCACCACTGATACAATATAAAAAAGCGTTTCTCGTTTGCTGCTGATCGAAGCCGTCTTGCGATGCGTATGCAAGGGGGTTCGACCCTGTTGAACGCCATATGTAATCACTAACTGGCGCGTAACCAAAATTTGTTAAGGGGAAGTGCTCTGCCCGCAAAGCTAAAGTTTGCCTGTGTTGCACAGGTGGGGTATAGGGGCAAAACCCAAACCGCTGGGCAATCTTTTTACGATTTTTCGGGAAAAAATAACCATTTAAACGCCATTTCGATGACGTTTCGCACGTTTGTAAAGCTATTGGAAAGAAATTATTGCTAAGATTTGGAAGCTTTTTGACAGAATTTTATTACTTAGTACATTCAGCGCCTTTACTTCCTGATGAAGTTTAAAACATGTTTATGAGCATGAAAATTTGGGTCAAACTTTCTAAATGACTTGGATAAGAACCAGCTCCCCCATAGTTATGCCAATGATCACAAAAAAATGAGTTTGAGTTGAGAAAAACTTTGTAGGTCAATATTTTCAATAATTAAATCTATCATGCTTTTTTAACTTGAGAAAAAATTAACGTTTAGCAGAACCCAAACCATGACGTTGTTCTTACAAGCGACGCAAGACATTGTTCTTACATGGGTTTTTGCAGGGACCTTTGTTGGACCATGCTTTTGAACTCTTCTGCTGAGTAAGTCGATGACTGAGAAAATTTACATCAAAAGATGCATCCACAATCAGTCTCCAAAACAATTTTTCCCTTGCAACGATATTGTATTGTTGCAGCAAATTATTGCGATTTCAAAAAAACTATAATAATGCAATATTAGTTGCAATATTCCATTGTATGCCTACTTATAAAATTTCTTCTTGAACAGCTGAGAGAACAAAATGTTTAAAAGATTAATCGGATATTGTTCAACTCACATTTGTGCAGAGGCCCATTCAGGAAAAAAGTTATTTCTCAAAGAGAAACGCCACCACGGCAGCCAAGAATAATTAGAACTGGCACTTTAACTCCTCAAAAGAACAATTTTTAATAGCATGACTAAGACAAGATTCGTTTCGATAAATATCAAGTCTCGCCAATTGGGTTAACTGGGAGGTCTAGACTCTAGACAGTCTTGAGAAAGACTAATTGAACAAATCACTTTAAAAAACAAAAATGATGTTTATTTTATTATTAATCCGTTTAAATTTTGACATTATCGTAAATAATTTCAAATTTTACCATAGCGCATAACCTTTTTCAAAGATTTGACAAAAAAAAAGCAGATCCAGATTCTATGTTCTTTGTGGGACGAGTCGTTTCGATTTGAATGTTGAACTTAAGTCATTTTCAACGTTGTTCAAATTGAACTTTTTTTTTTTTTTCAAAACGTATTTTTATTTCAAAGTATCAAGCATTATCAAAAATCACTAAATCTTTGGAAATTCTACATTTTAGATATTATAATAGCTTCGTAGTCATTTAGTTATTTTTTTAAGTTATTTTTAGGTCATTAGTTAGGTCGCTTAATCGGTAATCGAGTGGCTAAGTTTAATTATTAATCAACATGAGCAAACCTCTTCTTACTATCCACAGCAAATTTAGCGGCCCTGTTGCTCAATGGTTGTGGGTCCCCAAAAATCAACACGTTGTAATTGTGCTTGCGCAATTATGCCGAAGCGTGTAACGAGCTGGGGCCCATCTCCTCATCGCGTTATGGGCTAGACTCTCTTACGGACATTTTCACGGCAACAAGACATTGGCAACGCTGCGTCCGATTTGAGTGACCGGAGAATAAATGTCAATCTCCCGTTCTAAAAGAGGAGCACGCAAACTGCTTGACCAACAACTAACCCAATCACCCTAACTTAAACTATTTTGTTGTGTTCTTATTGCACTGCAGATAAGATACAGTTTGGGATTATTATTATTATTCCTGGCTTGAAGTTTCAAGAATTGTGCAAAACCAGTAGAAATCATTTAACGCAAGATGTTGTTTGTTATTATACTCAGTTTACGACGAATAAAATAAATGAATTGAAAAAAAAAATGGATGGAAATCATATTATATCTTAATCCCTCTTTGGTTTACCGGAAAACTGCACATCTTAGAACTATACAGTACTAAGTAGCTCGCCAAGTAAGCTATTCCCAAGTTACCATGCCGCAGGCAAACAACAAAACCCACAAAACATCTCCTTTGCTAAAAAGCTGCATCAAACTTACCGATGACTTTTTCTGCTTGAGAGAGCAGGGTCTCAACTGGCACAGCCGCATCTCCTTCTTCAGTTCACACTCCTGGTTGTCGTTTGTCACTCTGTCGGAGATGCCGAAGCCGCAGGTTTTAGAGCAGGGTGACCATGGGGTAGTCTGTACCATGCACTCCCCACGAAAAGTAACCTGCATCTTCTGGTGACCTTTCACTGAAACAAAACAAAACTATATGGCGACTGAACGTGTTTTAATATCACTGTCATTTTTCCACTACTTGAAGTTAGTCGATGAGAGAGAGGATATCTCAAGTTCGAAAAGGGAGTAGAGATCTCAAGCTCGAATTGTATCTAAACCACTCGCTCAAATTTTCAAAAAATGTAATCGCTGAGATCGTAGACTTTATGCTGAGATAGTTAGTAGCATCATCATTATTGACGTGCATTAAGAAGTTTGCTTTTTACAATTATCAAAATCATTCAACGCTGCGCAAAATTTGAACCACCTTATGAGATGACCAAAACTTTTTTTTTTCGTTTTAAGACGTTTAAATCAATAGAACGTTGAAAAAATCTCAATAATATAAAGGAAAGAGTCCAACCTTGAGCGAACATTTTTCACTGAACGATTCAAACCATTTTTCGTCTCATTGTAAGCAGATAAATAATGACCAAAACAACAACAAACTTTTTACAAGCAAAAGCACAGGAAAAAATGCAAAGTTGGAACGCAACAAAACGTGCTGAAAATTGCTTACCAAACTGTTATTACACATTAAATAAACACAAAAGAATCTTGGATTTCGTAGTTGAAATATTAACATTTGTTTTAGGGTATTATACTATTATTTCCTATTTAGAGTTTTGTAATTTAGACTATTGTCTTGAAACCTTCGGTGAAAAAATACGTGTAAAAATGTTAAAAGTTTACAAAGTTGTACACGCCCGCATATATAAATATACACTAGAATATATTAATAACCTAAGTAGAAATCAGAATCTTTTACAGTTGTTATAAAATCTAGAGTCATCGGGCTTGTTGACAGGCCGCCCTCGCAGGTGGACGAGGATTGGCCTGGTATCGGGTTTCAGTTGAAGAAAGGCGAGCCAATTGTTGAAGAGAGCGCGAAGCGACTAGAAGCTTGTACATAGCTCACTGTTGAAGCATGTAACTCGAGATCGCGTAACAATAGAGCACTTCGGAAAACGACATAGGTTTCACATCACGCGAGATCATCTATTGTTTTGTGATGTAGCTATTCAAACCTGATGATTTTGCTTTAGCATAATGACGTGCAACGTTAGCCGATCTTGCTTTGATGTGGTGACTTGGTTTACAAAAGGGAGCTGACGACAGCAGGTGGGAGGTAAAAGGTCATGACCTCCCCACCGTTAACGCAAGTCAAAGCACAAAAGTACATATTTTATGCAGTTGCATCAACTAAACTGACTTATTTTGAACTTACCAACCTTTCTTCAATTCTACAGCAATATCAAATCATCTAACGAACTAAGTACAAAGACGAACGCGAGTGCTTTCGAAACTATGTCAGCTGACAAAGCATTTCAAAGTTTTAAATCCTATTAATTCAAGCTTGGCGTTATTCATACACTCAGTCAGTGGCGCAACTAGGAAAGCTTACCCTCTTAGTCAAGTCACTTGGAAAATTTCACCCCTAAATGCAAGCGTTTAAACGTCTTTTGGACTTGACCTCAAAGTAGGGGTGGCTTGAAGAGGCTGGATAATTTAATTCTTCAACTAGTTTCCAAATTTTAGCAATTTAGTTCCTTCAAAAAAAACGTGCAAAATGTGGTTCGAATGGCTTAGCAAACGCTATTTTTTCCCAAAAAATGACCTTAATTCGCTTCCAAAAAAAGCACATTAATTCTCTGAGACACCATTTATTTTCACCAGATGGATACGCGATACGTTTGCTCAGCACGCTGCCAAATTGAGACATTGTTTCAATAAAAAAAAATTAAGCCCCCCTCCTAGAAAAATTGTGCTTGCACGCATGCACTCAGTTTGTTATTAAGAATTTTGCTTTTGTTTTGACCCTGCAAACGTAGGAGGAAAGTAAAAAGCTGTGTACGTGGCAGCGAATTCTTGGTAACTTTACATTTAGGAAAAGGAAAACGAACAAAAAAACTAAAGGAATCTGGCAATTTAGATAAGGATGCAAAATGCTATCTACAAAAGCAGCAAAATGTCTACTTTTGGCAACGGCAGGGAAAAGGTGGCAGGGAATTTCATAATTTCAATTAATAGACAAAAAGACTTTGCTTTTGCCAGAAAATTAGCAAGTTCATTTCCAGGGAGGCCTAATAACATGGAACCCATTAAATGTTAACTTTGCCCCGATCGGAAAGAAGACAAGCTGTAAACCAAGCACGTAGAGACTGGAAGTCGCTACTTGTAGGCCTACTAAGATTTCTCTTTTTGCTTGCATGCTGCTGCGTACATTTACCTCATGCAGTTTTTCATTTCAGGGATAACAATACAACAAAAATTTCATCTTTAATGCATTTAAGGTGAATATTTCTTGCCTTCAGAAATTTTTCGTTCAAAGTAAATTATATTGATGTTTAAATAATTGTCTTGTCAAAGAATCATAGCTATTGTGAACAGTCTAAGATTGTTACAGTTTGTCGAATTAAAAATTTCTAAGAGCACTTTATGCACTTGTATCAAAACAGGTACAAAATTGAGCATTATATACAAGCGCTGAGAGTTGAGAAAAAAGATTTTCTCGCAATTAATTTTAGTTAGTCAATACTACTAATCCAGAGTGATTTTCAGCTTTTGCATTGTTTCGTACTTATGTTATGCGTTTCTCACCTTCGTTCTCAAACGGCAACATACTCTTCTCCAGCCTGCCGCCTTTCAGACACACCCACTCGCCGCAGCAGCCGCCTTTGCGCCGGATCAACCTAAAAATAACGGTTACGTGGATAAGGCTTAAATTGCCACAGAACCAATACCCAGACTAGTTCAACTACAAACCTTTATCTTTTATTATATCAAACATTTATATTTACATCAACAATGTTCTTAGGTAGTCGATCAGGGCTATTAGCAGAGGTGGAGTACTTGAGGACGCCCTTGGCCTCGAGGACACATCTTGAAGTCCTTGGCCTTGGCCTCGAAGAATCAAGTCCTCGAAAATTGCGCTGTCCTCGGCTCGAGGACAGAACTAGTTTTTGAATTGTTGCAATTTTGTAGATCGCCTGAAAAAAAATTGTTAAAGCCTTTTTCTTCTTTTATTTTTGGAGATCGCCTGAAAATATTTTTGAACACCTTTTTTGTTTTTGGAGAACACTTGCGCTTGTGTCCTTAGCCCTTGGCCTCGAGCATTCCTGTCCTTCGTCTGTCCTCGGAAGGTCTGTCCTTGGCCTCGGATTTTTTTTGTGTCCTTGGCCTCGAGCCTTGTGTCCTCAACTCTACCTCTGGCTATTAGGATCAAAACGGTGAAAATCCTAAAGCTTTCCAAGCAAAGTCTAGGACAACCACTGGAGGTGCTTCCAGCGCTTCATAGGCCACCTAGCTAATTTTCTCGGCTTGGTAAAAACAATAATACTAATAAAACACTTTAATACCCAACTTCACATAATTTAGTTTTTTAACTCATTCACATTAGGGTAGCATTTAACACTCGTAAAAATATGAGAGGAAGCACGATGTAAACATGTCGCAATTCAAATAAATAGAAAAGAAAATGAATACTTTTTACGCACCACCCGCCACCTAAAATATATATTTTTCTCTCTCCTAAACAACTTTTCTAATGTAGTTGCGGAGCTGTTTGCAGTACCTGGAGCAGTGTAGTGCTGTTTGCGGCTATTTTTCCTTTGATATCGCGAGTAAAGATAGCCGCAGATGAGCGCGATAGGAGGCATACTCTCAACGACCTTCCGGTCTTGACAGAGTCTTGCTCTTTCGCGTCTCTTCCCGCGTTGGTCTTTTCAAATACGTTAGGTCTACCAATATTCTCGCTTGTTAGTCCAAAAATAGATAGATTGATTGATGGCAATATCCCCATAGTTGCGGCTGATGCGGAAATTTTATCGGTCGTTCGTTTATGTTTTTGATGTTCACTGGACTGGTTCACGTCAAGCAAATGACGTCAAAACGCCGGAAGGGACGCTAGTTAGAAAAGGCAATGTTGTAGACCATTAATTTGTTTCGTCACCATGGCCCCGAGGCATCTCGCGATTATTTGTTGTGTTTAATAATCTGCCATACACCTTCCTGTTTAATGTTTATGCGCTGACAATGTGGGCATTGTACGAATATTTTTACTGTACAATGAACAACGTTACTGTGTGCGAACACTTCACATCAGCTGCGGTTCAAATCACAAAAGAATTAAACAAGGACATCTGCATGTTGAGTTAGTTAACCAAAGCACATAATAGATCATTATCAAATGCACACTCTGATTTGTGATAAACAGAAACGGTGGGTTATTTCAAGTTTTAACGAACATGACTTTGGAGACTTAAGGACTTTTACCGCAAATATCATAGTATTGCCAGTTGCTACACATTGCATGAGAGAATCCACTAAGTAACCTTCCTCAAATACTGAAAATTGCTGAGAAATATGCTGAACGATGAACAGTGAAAAAGTACATGATATTAACAACCACAGCCTATACAAAAAAATGTATCGTTTTTTAAGAAATGTTCTGACTTACTTTTGAATCATTTTCAATCCCTAAAATAAATATACAAAAGACTTATTCAATATGATCTCAAAATAGCAAATGACGCAGCTCTTCGAAATACACTTTGCAAAAGTTAATTTTTCTCCTCTCCTCATTGTTTTTTTACATAATTGAAGTGACAAATGTAACGAATAAGGAGTGTTTAATGATCGGAAACGCAAAGTCGGTTGCCTACTCTTTGCAGGAGATTTCGTTTTTCATTCTTTCACAAGTAGATATTAAATTAGAAAGTTTGCCCATAAAGCAAAAAGCTTCCCAAACAAGTTTTCCCCAGCAAAAGCAAATGCAAGAGGAATTGTAGGAAGACTCCAAACTATGAAGACCACTTACATCGAGAATCTTGGATGGAACCAAAGCGTAGCCAGACGCATTGCACAGGTGGGGCTTTGCAAATATCAAGCGGGACTCATGTATGTTATGCTACAGCTACAGCAATACGAAGCAGAGTAGTAAACGGGCCGACAAGTTCAGACCCGAACCCGAAAATATAAGCCCGAACCCGGCCCGAACCCGAAAACTAAATTGAAGCCCAAATCATACCCGAAAAAACCGAAAGTTAAGTTTGGTCTGAAAAATTTAGCAATGTTGCCAAGTTATTTTAATTATATTTTTGTGCACCTAAGACAAAAAGCACGCCTTGGACCCAAACTAATCCCGAAATTTTTGTCAACTTAAGGCCCGAACCGGAACCCGAACTGAAAAGCCTGGCCCGACTTACAACTCTGATACAAAGTGAAAATTTTCCAGAAGGTGCCTAAGCGTTTCCAGTCTGGGCTCAAGCCACGCTCGGTCCGTCTGGCCACAGATAGAATTGCGTTTGAGTGCACTCAATCAAGGCAGTTAAATCTCGAGCTGTATCCCCCACAACTTTCACGGAAAAGCGGGTGATGAAGAGAGGGAAATTATGGCCTCCAGTTCCAGCATCTAACCGGTTGGTTTCAATTAAAATCGACTCGTACAAAAAAATCACGTTGTCACTTGATGAGGAAGCAAAAAAGTATCTTACCTCGGATGAGCACAGTCCAGTGAGGCGGGAGAGTTGGGCGGAGTCGTACATGTCGGGATGCATCCCAGATCTCCGTCTATGCAAGAGCAAACGGCCCTACAACTGGGATTGAACAATTCTCCGTTTTCGTACCATTTTCCTTCGACATTGCACGGTCGCCCAGGACTGGCTAAAAAATCATAGAAGCGATGAAAATATTTCTCGGTAAAAACATAGTAACTAATATGCATAGGCGTAGCCAGGATTTTTGATTGGGGGAGCCCCAAACCTCAAATCGCGTCGGTGAAGACCAAAAAAAGTCTTTACAGCCCGTTTAAGAATTTTTGATTGCTGGGGGCCCGAAATTTAGCTGAAAACCAATTTAGGATCGGGAGGGGCCAACCCACAACTTACATAGTGAAGACCGAAACAAAAGCACAACAGAAAAAGGTCTTCGCGGACCGAATGGCCACATTTGTCGCGAAAATTAGGGAAAGACCAAAAAATAAATAAAAATAAAAAAGTTCTTCACGGACTGAAGTCAGGATGAAAACAAAACAGCAAAAGATACCGCATGAAGAATAGCCTTTTTCGCCGCGAATTTATCATTGCTGGCATTGCGATTGGGGGGGGGGCCTGGATACGCTTATGTTAATAAGACAGATTAAGAAAAAAGAAGTTTCCACAGAGCAGAACTATTGCCTAAATAGAATCGTTTTTGTTAAACAGAAATTCTAACCTTTGTGCTCCTAAAACAGTTTAAATGCTCTAATTTTACTTCTCGCAGCGACTTTCCAAGTATACAGCGATGCATTACCAGTTCGGAATTCGAACGACGAATCAAAAATTTTTCCGCTACTAACCTAATGCTAAAGCATAGCAAACCATTGCAGTAATTGTTGGCTTACCTTTGCAGGTTCCGGTTGTATTATTGCAATAAAGCTTTTTATGAACGTCACAAACATTTTTGACGTCACATTCCTCCCCGAGCTGTCGCGCGCATACCTTGCAACACCCGCAACCATCTTGCAGAAGGCTTACACCCGGAGAGCACGTAGGCGTACCCAGGGGACAACGGCACGTTCCGCAGTCTTCCGGCTGAAATTCAACAAGATGTATCACGAGAAACAAGGCGCAAATGCTCAGCTAAGACAAGACAGAAAAGTAAGCGCAACTGAAATTGGACAAAAAGTTCAGAGTTCGCCATAAAGTTAGATATAGCGACACCGTATGGTCTTGAGTAAGTTAAACGGACTTGATGTGAGCACTTTTTTGTCCAAGTGTCCTTGGTCGAGGTAACGATTACGTACGCCTAACGACTGGACTCTTTTTTAATTGAGGTATGTGAATGCGCACGGTACGGTATTTCGTGGATTGCGATTTCAGCCTTGAAATCTATAGATTGAAATTGACGTTAAAACTTTTAATGAAGAAAAAGGAATTAAAATTGAAGCCGCGTGATCCACACGCATCGCCGCAAAATTTCAAATGCAGATATCACTAGGCCTTACGTGGATCCAAGATTTTAAACAGGAGTATTTTGGATAAAATATCTCATTTAGGCTCATTTTAATTCAAAATTAGAAGAATTTTTGGAAGGAATATACCTAGCAAAAATGCTTTATAGTAACTGTGCAAAAAAAAAATAATAAAACTGTAAAAAAGGAGGCAGCCTACATGGAAAAAAGTTTTAAGGTATTGGGTTGGACATCCTCTGAAATGTTGGCGAATGTTCTGCAAGAAATGAACACAAAATCTGGGAGCAGTTTCATGATTTGTTTCCAATCTTCAGGTAGTTTTATTCAGATTTTGACGTAAAATTTTATTTGAAGAGAACGTTATTCCCCGGTCGGTAACCATCCAAATTATTGATCATCCCGGTGCGCAAATACTCTTGGACCTTTCTCTTTAGCGTAGACATTTTTATTTGGGAGTGACTATATTCATCGGAGAATTTTAAGTTAAAGAGAGTGAAACGAAAATGGAGATATTTATTCGCGCATTTTTTATTTGCTTTTTGAGGGTCCAGATTTGGATTTGAGTTAAGCGTTTTGGTTAGGGTTAGATTTTGGGTTAGTTTTAGAGTAAGCATTTGAGTATGGGTTAGATTTAAGTCAGAATTAATAAAAACTTGATACACATTTCGGGTGAAATAAAGCGCTCCTTTTTAATTGTCATCACTTTGGTCACTCTCACTATTCAACGCTCTCCGATTCATTCCGGGGTCATTTTTAGTTCGAGTTGTCACAAAATCGACGCATTTTGCACTTCACTGTCAAAAGCAGGTTTTAGCTTAAAATTGCTAGAGTAAAGCTGTGTTTAAACCGGAAATGAAGCAATTTGCGTCTTTGCAAGTTAACTCGCACCTTTGTTTGTGACCACCTACGAAGAAGCGCTCATCTTTGCAAGGGTGCAAATTACGCGTTGCTTTCCGTCCGCTTTAAACGCACGTCAAGTGTGATCAAAAATGTCCTAATAAGCCAGTAACTGCTGCAAATTTGCATGCATATTAAGCACTTTAATAATATGCTTCATCAATGTTGGTTGTCAAACCGATTTTTCGCACTAGTAGGAGAATTTTCAAGACCACAAAATGGCTCATGGAGCTTATAAATATGACTGTTCTTTAGGCTCTCGAGTGACTGTTGATTAGGTTTTGCCGCAAACTTACCGCTGTCCAAAGCTCGCTTTCCGACAAGGATCGATTTACCGCGGCGATAGATCCATCCTGAACATCCAATCTTCCACTAGCATGACGCCTACTGTATGACGTAACAATTTGCATCAATTCAATAGCAACAAACAAAATAAGCCTAGTTGTTTTCACCATTCTGATGTCACTATTAGAATCGCTTTGAAATGTCTGATACTGTAAATCATCACGAGAATTAGAATTGAGAAAAAAACAGATGTTCGCTATTTACAAGAATTTTGGTCATAAACAGACTATTTTGTACTAAAATCGAAATTATGTACGTAATGTTATGGAATCGAACTGCCAAAATTATAACAATAACAAATAAAAAGATGGCAACGGGCTGGACTTTTTTTACTCAAAAATTTTAGTTTCCTGCGCATTTCATATGAATACTGAATCGCTAAGATAAAACCGAAGAGGCTTATTTTTCTCGCTTCCTGCATTTGCTTTCACATTCCTGTCCTCGATCATTACTTCACTAAATTGATTAGTTGACTAACTGCTAGGTTTAAATGCCCGACAAACTCGAGTATGCTTCGATAATTACCGATATCCCAAAAATACAAAACTCTCACAAGATTCTTATTCTGCTTGCTCAAAAACTTCGAGATTCTTTTCTTCAAACAGCCGAAATTTCGCCATCCTGCCACGGCTATCACCTTTACATTTTTTCGAAATCGGAAACCAAATCTTGATAAGGTTCTAGTCGGTAGATGAGTGAAAAGAATTCGTAAAAAACTCACTCTGATCATTCAAGCGTGTCAAACATTGAAAAAAGGACGAGACAAAACAAGATAGAGAGAAGTAATTTCAATTGCTTTAAAAAGCTTTAGATTAGAGCAAGACCCATAGGCGTAGCCAGTGGGGGCCCAGGTGCTCCGCCTCCCTCCCCCCAATCGAAATGCTACGTATGATAAAAATGTGACAAAAAAAGCCTTGCTTCTTCAGTTTCAGTTTCTTTTAGCATCTTCGCGTACAACAGTACACGCGTACAACAGCAATTAACAATAATATTGACAACCAGGGGGGGCGAGCCCTCTCAATTCAATTTTACCAACCAATTTAAATCTACAATTTTACCAATTCAATTTTACCAACCAATTTAATTTTACCAACCATACCCGGGTGAAATTAAGGGGTTATGTCCCAAAAGTTGGTACCTCAAGCCCTCATGTATCCTTTTTATAAACGTAATGCAATAACCAGGGCCGGATTTACCATATAGCACAGTGCCAGGGCCTCGCGCTCAGACAGTAAGACTTTTTTTGGTCTTCACCTACATTTGGCAGGAAGATGTTGCGAAAATCCCAAAAGTGCCAGGGCCCCAAACAATGTATATCCGGCCCGGGAATAACCTGGTTAGCAAGCGTAACCATCTATTGTACCATTTTTCAATAACAATTCACCTTCTCCTTGCCAGTTTTTACGCACAAAATACTTAAAAAATAATTAGCTTGCGGAAATGCTCAATAAACAAATTATTGCATTTCAATTAAGGGGGCCTGGGTCTCTGGCCGTACATGTACTCCTATAACTGGTTAATTTCATGGCAAAACAAAAATCTCTAAGAAACATCTTCGAGTGGATTATTATTTACTGCCAAAATATTGCTGGAGGCAATGCTCCTTACTTCACCCTACCTGGGCCAAATCACTTACAATCAAAATTTAACCCCAAAATGCAAGATTTTAAACTTGTTTTAAACTTATATTGCAAGTAAAAAGAGGATTGAACAAGTTATTTTTTGGATTGGCTTTCAAATGTTAAAAATCTAGTTCTTTCAAATGGCTTTGAACACGTGCGAAATGTGATCCAATGGAATTAAAATAGCTTTTTTTTCCCAAAAATTACAAAAAATCGCCCAGCAGCTGTTTGCCCCCAGACCCACAAAGCCTCCGGAGGCTGCAGACCCCGTCTGTGATACGTTTGAGTTACACTAGCTTACTCACACACGTCTCCCAATGTAGACATTTGCACTTTTCAACAATTAGTTTAAGCCCTCTCTCTTTAGCAAAATTCTGGTTAAGTGCCAATAGGCCACAACTTCAGATCTTCCATTCTACAATATCTTTGCCCAACAAAAAGCTGTTCTTTTGAAAATTTCTGATGACGTCATTGCACGTGATTTGTGGTTTGGTCCTTCCCCCAATTAAAAATCCTGGCTATACGCCTATGGCAAGACCTCAAAATTTTAAAAATAATGCTGTCTGCAAAATTAATTTTAATTTCGGCTACTTTTAAATTTTTTATCTTCGATTATAACAAAAAAAGATTTTCCACGTGAGAAACCCCCTTGTAGTAGGTATAAATATGCAACAGTGGCGTCGCTCAAGGGGGCTGCCCGCCTCGGGTTTCACCATTTTGGGGTGACACCATTTTATGATACCAATCGAACATTAAAGAAATCAACAATATGTTTAACATCATTGGAAATGCTTGGTAGTAGTAGTAGTGGTAGTTTATTTCAAAGCCAGCGAAGTTTAAAATCACAATTAAAGCACAAGCAAAGCGTGTTGACAATATTATTTACTGGCAACAGGGAAGAAGCGAAGTGACCAAAGTAGTCTTCAAGTCTACTTCTACCCTCATGAATAAAATTACAACGATACGATATGGAATTTAGAAAATCTTGGCCAAACAAAAATTTACACCTTTTGCTAAACCAGATCGAGGTTTCATTCATATATTCACATCAGAACGAAGTTGCATAACACCTGAAAACTAGGACAGCAACAGAAAACAATACAATTTTATTTGCAAACAAACATAAAAAACAAAAACACACATACAAAAAAGTTCTATTTACATTAGAAAGTGGTGCAATTGTAAGGCACCATAATACACACAGGTAAAGTCAATTAGAATGATTCACAAACACAAACATCTGGTTGAAAAAAGAGCAAGTAGTTAAACACTATCGAGGCAAATTTTATAGGTATTTTATCCACCAATAGAACACATGTTTTATAGTCATTCCAATTTAATTGTGATAACTTTCTAGCAATAAATATTTCTGTCTAGATTTAACTGTTTGTAGAGATTTAGATTTTTTAATTTTAAGTTCAAGTGAATTCCATATTTTGGACCTTGACATTTAATAGATCTTTGACGTTTCAGAGTTTAAAAAAAAAAGGTCCAAAAAAATTATGTGAAGAGGTAGCTCTGGTAGCTTTAACATAAACAAGCGCTGTAAAATAATTTTGAAAAGTAGATAGAAGTTGTTCCGATTTATAATTGCAAACAAATGCTGCAGTTTCTAGTTTAACTAAATCTTGAAATTTAAGAATTTTAAGATTTGCATAATAAGGAGTTGCTCTATCATTCCATGTTCCATTATCTACAATTTTTACTGCTTTGTTTTGAAGAGGAGCTAATTTCTCGAGGTACGTTTAATACGTTGAACACCAAGTGATTATCCCGTACTGAATATGACAGTGAAATAAGGCGTAGTATAAAGTAGATAAGGCTCATGAGTTTAAATGAAACATGCTGAATATAGGTTTCATAACAAAAACATAAGCTCTGAAATAAGAGAGGTGGTGGCTACTCAGTATTAGTTAATTATCACTCACTTCGACTCAAATACTCAAATAACGTTCTATAACCCCCCCCCCCCCCCCAATTATTTTTCTCTATTAAATATAGATGAATTGGTTTACTCCTTGTGAGTTTCATTGAACTATAAGATTTTATGATTTACGGTATCAGCTTGTAAATAAGAGAAGTGAAATTTTACCATTAGCCACCTCCAACATAACCATTGCCAGTAGCGTAGACAGGGAGGGCGGGGGGGGGGGAATCGAGCCCCCCCATTGGCCTGAAAAGCATGCAAAATCGCACGTTTTTAGTGCTTTTGAGGCCGATTTTTGCTCAAAAAATGAAAACAGCCCCCCCCCCCAAAGAGATTTGGGAGCCGAAGTTGTGAAGGAGCCGCCGCGATTCGACCGGAAGAACCGTTTGAATTTGTGATTTCGGCCGAAAAATCCGTCTCAATTTCGGTGAAGACCTTTTTTCTTGTTTTTGTTTTTGTTTTGGAGATCACCTGTTTTTGGGCGGAAAATCTGTTTCAATTTCCGATTTCGGCCGAGAAATTCGTCTCAACTTTAGTGAAGCCTTTTTTTTTTGGAGATCACCTGTTTTTGGAGATCATCTGATTCAAGAGCAATGAAAATTTGGGTCAAGGTCGCTTACAGTTGTCTCAACCTTCCAAAAAAGCCCCCCCCCCCCCTTTACGAAATCCTGGCTACGCGCCTGGCCATTGCCCATTTATGCAACCAGTTTCAATGTGTTTTTGCTAATTTCAATTGCACGTTTCAAAACCATTAATTTTTATCAAAATAGGCCTAAAATTAAGTTATTTTAGCAAAATAAACAATACAGTCAACTCCCGTTAATCGGACCCTCTTTAATCGGACACCCTCGCTATCAGACACAATTTGTCAAGGAACAGAATTCTTGCATTGTAATGTAGCCTACTGTGTTTTAACTCTATAATCGGACAACCTCGCTATCCGACTATGAACTGCAACATTTTAAAATCAAAAGCAGAAAACGCGTAAAAAAATTCTCTCTTAATCGGACATAACAATTAGACCACAGCGTTTGCTCAAGAGTGCATCACAATATAATAGAAAATAATTACGATTATTGCTCAACTTTTATAACATAATGGAAAACCAAATGCTAATTTTCTCAAAAATGCAAAATGCTCACGTTGTGTTTTTCTATCAAATGCCAGAAATCGGCACCGCATTAAACAACAATTCAGATTACGGAGAGTTATGCATAATTGCGAGATACGGGAACAAAGTGATCGGGTCTAGTGCAAGATAATGCGTTATTGCTCGTTTTCTTTTTCTCTGCTACATTCTCACCTTTTGATACATAAAGGTCTGCGTAGAACAGGCTGTCAATTCAACCTACGGCACTAAGAAAGTCAGCAAGATGACAGGACCTCCGGCAAAACGCGCTGTGTGAATGACGTACTGACATTACCAACCACAAATTAGGCTAACTTGTTAATCTGGCAACCTCGCTAATCGGACATTATTCACTGGAACAAATCATCTCCGATTAACGGGAGTAAATTGTACAAAACTTTCGAGCGCTGGGGCTCCGCCCCCAAACCCGCGAAACAGCCCTCCATTGCAGATTTCTGGCTACGCGCCTGAGTCCAATCATGTTTTTGCATTGCTAATTTCTATGCCACCAGAGTTCTCTCTGATGCTACGTTTTAAAGGCATTAATTTTATCAAAATAAGCCTAAAATTAAGTTATTCTTGCAAAAAATAAAATTCTTCGAGTGCTGGGACCTCTGCCCCAGACCCCCCAAAGTCTTCCGGCTGAGCTCCCAAACCCCCGAACACAGCCCCTTACCCAACTGCAGATTCCTGGTGACGCACCCAACTGCAGAATTCTGGTAACGCACAATGTACGCTGTTCATACTTCCAAGTTTTAGAATCTTAAAATGAGAAGTTGTTGAGTTAGCAAATAACAACCGCTATCTACTGTAATAAAGTAGTACCGCTATCTTTCAATACATTATGAAGGGTGACACAAAACTACGCCCCGGGTGTCACCATTCTTAGCGACGCCACGGACTTGCAATGAGAAAGGAGGCTGAATCGGAGTGAAGGTAAGGTGGAGTTCCCACCGCTCAAAATTTTAGCATTTTTGTTTTTCAAAAATAACGTGATTTTAAGATTATCAATATACATAAAAAATTGTTGATAGTCAATCTTCCGAAACAGTGCTCGATGATATACAAAGTTAAATCAGAGCAAAATATGCAGTTTTAGCTTTTAGAGATTTGACGTTTTAGTTTAGAATATTTCTTTCACAGATTACAATAGCACCTGACGAGTCCTTAGGACGAAATAGACTGTTGTGCGTTTAACCTTTCACTGTGATTTTAGTTACATAAAAAATTAAATCTATACCGCACTATACGTGCTGAACATGATTTCTGAGGAACCAAGTTTCTCCCGACTCTTGTTAAGAACTAGTTTCGTTTCGCCCTATTAGCTGTTAAAAGCGCATTCAAGTCAGAAATTTTTCTCGGTTTTCTCTCAAACAAAGTGACTCACTAAATTTGAGCTTTCTACAATTTTCCGTTCCCGAGATATAACAGATTTCCCCTTACAAAGGCTTTTCTCCTTAAAAATTTTGCCAGGGTTGCCGATTGGAAGCAAAATTTCTAAGAGTTACTATACGTTTTTGATTCTCAATGTTTTGTGGCCGAGTTCTTGTGAAAACAAAGTAAAGGGTCAAAACTGTAAAATTATCTGCTTTTCAGTAGTAAGCCAGCTTTCCAAAAGTAAATCTTTTGTCTCAATAGTAATTAAGTGCCAACATTGAAGTACAGTAAGAGGAAAATTGTTAATTTTGAACAGCAATATCTTGAAAACGGCAAGCTGTAGAAACTTCAATTTATTTTGTTGAGAATGCATTTTAGGCTTATCCCAGCATTTTGGGCAACAGTGAAAAACTTGACTTGAACTTGGCAGACTTCACAGCTATGGTCACTGCCTCTCTTTATGATCTACGCAGGATCATCCACGGAGAGCTCTTCTTCAATCTTGCAGCGCGTATGGATCCACTCCACAATATCTTAATCATCTTCTCGATTGTCCTGCTCCGGAGCATCTACGAAGAGCTATAGTTGGCGCTTCTCGATCTTAGACCTCTGGTTCAGGTCTTGGAGTGCAGCCCGATTATTGGGTATCCGCGTGCCCATCTCTTGATAGGGAACGGGTAACAGCATCTTTGCGGCAATTTCGAAAAAGGGAAAACGAGAAACTAAAGCTCACTTAATTCTAAAATTTAGCTGAACGTGAACTCGAAAAAATTCAATCAAGTTCGGATTCAAGAATTCTCTTTATTAGATGAGCTGTGGTAAGATATTCATTGGCAAATTATCCAAATCAAGACTAAAATGCTTTGAGGCCAACGTGCATCAACCGTAAACAACTTAAAAATAACAACGATGAAACTCACTCTGCATCATAGATAATACGGTAAGGCCTTAAAGTTACTTTTGGTGTTTGATAGAGTGCATCGGACAAACACCAAATAGAGTTTTAATTTAGGATTCACATCAATCACTGAAACACTCGGGTAAAACTGCGATATAAAGCATAAAACCACTATCGCTTGCACAGAGATGTTTTATTTATCATTTTGGCTAGCGCATAAGGTGGCTCTAGTTTTTAAACACGCTCTGTAGGAGTGTACACAGGGTGCTTTCGAAATTGCAACAAAACTGAAATTTCTGGAGTTAGGTTTAAAGGATTTTGAAAAAGCGTTAGGCCGCATGTACCAAAGCTTCGTTTTTCAAGCACGCGAAGAGCCAACTGGATAAAATTGATGCTCCACGTTATCAAATCACAAATTAAAGATGAAGTACTTTCACAGATCTAATTGGTGACAAACCTTGGGTTGGACAAGAACGTTTTTACTTTGTAGCTTTTTACTGCGATCTCTGACTCTTTAACAAGACATGCAATGCAACCTAAACAAATTACACGACATCAATTCTAAGGACTACATTTCACAATACTTCAATATGCAGATGATTCAACGTTTGTTTTTATAAACTCTCTGGCCCGTCTGGAGTTTATATTTAGCAGCATTCACAAGGGCGATTTTTAGCTGCGAGAAACGGTATTTTGCCTTTTTTCTTTCTCCATTCGACAAAGAAACCAGAGCCATTGAGAAAAAAGGCAAAATGTCGATTCTCGCAGCTACAAGTCGCCAGTGTGAATGCAGCTTTGCATACTTCGAGAGCTTGCAAAATCCGTTTCCTGCTCTCAGTGTTCTTGAAAAGTGCTCAGTAACAGTGGTAGAGCAAGATCATATATGATGAGCTTGTAAACTATGAAAGAATCAAGAGAAAAAAATTAACAAAGGAAAGACAAATAAAAAACGCTGATGCTGACGATAAATTAACCCAAATAGTTTCAGGTTTATGACGTCAACAAAATATCTAACCTTCTGAAAGTTTTGGTTGCCCGGTGCAACCTGAAATGACCTCATAATCCAAAAGGTCTTTCCTCTTCCGTTAAACTTGATGATATCGAAACTAGAAATTTTCAAAAGTGGTGAAGAAATTAAAAACATTGTATTGCACATTATTTGATTAAGCATTGAAATCACAGCATCTCAGTCAGCCAACAATGAATGGAACTGAAGAGTCGAGACGTCAAACACTTGAATCTCAATCAAACTGGGTTGGAAATTCGACTGGGTTCACTTAGGGTCTCAGAGACGCAACTTCGCGCGTTTAATCAATCTTCACGAACACGAGATCACACTTGATTAATAGGAAAATGAAAAGATCATCCGGAAACGTGCTTATGACGTCATGTTGGCGCGCTGCATCATAATGAGTTCCTTCTCCAGCGATGGGTCGATACGGTTGTTTGCAGCGGGAGTCGACTTGTCGGCGTCGCTTAGCAACGTGAGCTGAACACAACTATGATGTCAGTTGTCAGAGCACCCATAGCAACAAAACCCTGCACTCGTTTTTTTATTCCAAAATTTTCGCTCCAGAGTAAACGCATGTCTACACCTACGGTGGTGTTCTGCAAGTCAGAGCTTCATTGGGGGGAATAGTGGTGCCGGCCACGACTACCAATAAGTTGCCGCCCACGACGACCAGTAAGTTCCCATCAGCGATGCCGCTGGGTGGTGATAGACATAGTCTTCAAGTGGTATGAAAATGGCCACTTTTCTCTCCCGGGTTCTCCAGTCCAGCCTGTTTCAACAACTAGACTACAGGAAATGACCTAGGTTTTGTTCCCACCCAAAATTTTTCCGAACAATTTTATCTAAAACAAATTTCTTTCAAAGCACTGCCCAAGACTAAAGTTTCACGCAACAGCAAACCAGCAGGGCTGGCTTATACACAGAAATTCAAAAACTCAATAAATTTCAAGCAGTTAAAAACTATGACAAACAAAATCAGAAAGCATATTGCATTTATTGCGACCCAAATATCCAAAAACAAATATAATAAAAACCTTAGAACTTCTTCATGAACAAGATTACGTTATGGTGTGACGCTACAAAGCTGGGTGGGTTTTTATGGCAAAACACAGAACCAAACGTGATGTCGGTTAGATGAAAGTTCAACCATATTGTCTATCAAACGTGGCCCTACTATCTGAAAGTCAAAGGCCAGGGTTGTGCAAATGCAACTACCCTTCAAGTTGAATGCAGCCCGACAATTTTATCGCTCAGATGGTAATTTCTTCTTAAGGCACACACAATAGCGGTAAAATAAAACAAGTGTACCAGTTCAGTGATGTTTCTTCATACCTGGTTGAGAAAACCCTTCGAAAAGTATTCTGCAACGATGGCGAATCCGTCTCCGGCTCGACGGAGTTGGGAAATGAAGGACTCTCGCAAAGTTATGCTGCTGGCCAACGCCTGAAAAACAATTGTCACTGCAACACCTCGGGCGCAAACTTTTAACTGTTCAGAAACATACAGCGATCGGAGTCCTGTTGATCCAGTCACGTTTTTGAGACACAGCACTCAAAATATAGTCGTTAGAAGTTTATTTTGAACCAACAACATGTTTCCGTGCAGAAGTAGAACTTAGCTAGTCATCAAACACTCAAATTTCGGTCTACGACTTTCAGGCACGGACATTTAGACACGGGACGTTTATGCTCGCCGAATATGCGCCGGGACTTCTAAGCGCCAGAGGGGAAAAATTTTTTTTCCAAAAAAAATTAGTTTCTTTAAAAAAGGATTTTTTTGAAAAAAATTTTTTTCACCTCTGGCGGCGGCGTCTTAATGTCCGCGCTTAAAAGTCACGGTCCACTCAAATTTATCGTGATCAGCACATTTTAGAAGATCGAGCACTAGGCTACTCCCGAAGGTGATTCACTACGTGAAAATTGCCACCGATTTGCTTGTTGGGTTCAAATTAACCTTGGTGAGGGGCTACTGGTTGTGTTTCATTGTTAAGGAGTTAGATTTTTGCCAATTTACTCCATGCAGAATTAATTCACAATCTCATCTCTTTCAGATCACTCGTCAGACGATGATACCACAAGCTTCCTCGCTCTCCTTGAAGAGGCAGCATACCCTCCACCGACCTGCTCTTGTTCCCGCAGACTCTCAACGATCTTCCTGTTTTTCAGCACACACGCCGGGCACTCATCCTCGTTCTCCGTGTAACTTTCGAAGCAACTGAAACGCATTCACATGGTTGAACGTGTTGCTTTTACAAATAATTCGAGATAAACTACAAACATAACTACAGGCCGACTGGATTCCACTTATCTTGTCGCAGAGATCAAGAACACAGATCAAGTAAATGTTATCGACTGGACAGTGCGTCTGGTACTGAAGCAATTAATATGGGCTCGATTCCCGCTCGCGTCACACCAAAGGCCATAAAAATTGATATTCACAGCTTCAATATTTGACGATGAGCAACGATAAGAGACAGGGTGAAGCATTCAAGGTGTGCGGAAGGTGGTAGCTCGACTGCAGCAATGAAATTTCTTTCGCTGTCTCCTGGCCAAGGCAACTTGGTGAATAAAGATATAATTACAATTTTGAGGATCAAGAAAAAGTTTTTTAGCCATCAATAAAAAATTTGACGTGATTTCGGCTATTCGAAATCGAAAAACAAGTTATTCCGCTTAACTTTGTAAACGCTTTGGAAGAAACGTTCCAGAAAGACACACACTACATGTAAATAATATTTTGTCATATTAAATATTTAAAAGGGAGTTATTATATGGAGTAAGCCACAAAATTGGCTCAAATTTACAATTTTTGCGAGTAGCACTTACAGCTAAGAGGCGAATTGTGCTACTTTAAACCCTTTAAAATTCTGCAAAAATGAAAAATGCGTAGAATGGACTTTACGTGCGGTGTTACTCCTAAACCTTTTTTTTAAGTCATGCAGTATAAACCTTTAGCAATTCTGAAAAATGAAAAAATAGAAGGACTTTAGATGCGGTGTTACTCCTAAAAAGTTTTTAAGTCATGCAGCATAAACTTCGTATTTCTCCTAAAGCTTAACCAAACTGCTCCATCCGAAGATCATCGAAAAATTCCGTGTCGGGGACAAAACAATCATCCTACCCACCGGTGACTCCTTTCTACTCTCATCATGCGCTTTCAGTGACTCCTAAAAATATAGGGAAAAAGACAACCCCGAATTTGGCAACGTATTTACCAACTGTCTTGGCAGATCTTTAGCAGACTTTTCAATTTACGATCAAAAGGGCCGTTTTGGGGGGGCCCTTAATCAGCTCACATGCTCAACTTACTGTTGGTGGTAGGCGTGCTGGCAAAGGAAATGCACGGCTGGCAACTCCAGGTCGTGGTTGCACAGGTTGCATTTCGTTTCTTGAAAGATCGTTGCGCTGTAACGAAAAACAATAGGCATATCTGCGAAATGTATCCTTTTAGCACATCCAGTTATTATCTTTCAGGCTGGCAATTCTGCCTGTAGCTTTACTGCAAGATTCTACACAAAAAGATCAAATTAGAGATTAGGCAGTCGTGCGCCTTTAACCATCACAGAAACGATGTTGACGAATCAACAAGAGAAAGCGAGTGTTGCTACAACTAACGGTACACACTACTTGTATGATGATGCTATCAGATTGTGAGGCACATAAACAACTAAATGTCATCATATGTCACTATAAATCTGTTAATTTTGAACTCAATTTACCTTCCACCTTTGAGCAATTCACTTTTTGCGTGGAACTTGTGATTGGATAAATTTTTAACGAAACAGTGCAAGGGAGTTCATGTAAAAGTGCGTTTAGACTGGACGTAAAGCGCCTTGAGCTCCAGTTTCGCCCCTCACCTGGTTTTTAGTTCGTTAATGTGCTGCTTCATCGCGTCCGTTTCCTCGCGATACTGGCTGATCGATGACTCGAACTCTTTTATCACGTCACTCTCTTGTCGTATGCGTCGCAAAATATAATCCTATATAAGCAGAAACTTTAAGCAACTTAACGTTACATCAAAAAATTAAAGCTTAATAAGCTACTTTTAGTGTAAATGCTAGTAGAAAACCCACAAAGTCCAGTAAATATCGTTCACCACAATGTTTTGTAACAAAATTTTTTGAAAAAAAACAAACTCGGAAAGTAAACTGAGGCATCAAAGAAGGTGGGTCACCGTGACATACAAAACTTACCAATTTTAACGAAAAATTTGATATAATTTTGTAATTAATTTTTCCAACTCGTGCCTAACCAACATAAATATTCGCAAATTATATTTTTTTTTACTATTTGGCAATTTACTTCGAAGTAAACACTTCTTTTTTTGAAATCCAGGATAAAATGCCAATGGCAAGTAACTTACTCTTATCACGGAGAGCGTGGTAACGGAGTTCCTCGACAGCAGTTGCAGGACCAGCAATGGAGGGAGGATGTTGTTTTTTTCGATATGTGCGCCGAGTTAAGAAGCTTACATCTAAATGGGCGAATACACGCAGACTTTTCGAATTATCGCCAAGCCTTTCCATAGCCTCGGACAAAAAAGCGAGAAACCAAAAAGTTACGTTAGAGTGTCGGACAAAAAAGCGAATTAAAACACTCATTGATGTCGTTTGGCAACTTCTATACATTGCCATTACCAGCTCGAAAAAAACAGCATAATGCCGGTCTAGAAAGCAGAGAATAGCAATTACATTTGCAATGTTACATCACGGACAAACGCATCTGCCACCTGAAGTTTTTACCGTTTTTTCGCTCACAATCTAACTTTATAATTGTTCGAAGCCACTAAAATATTTAATCATTACAAAGTGATAAGAGTCAACAAAAACTTGAAAAAAGACGGAAAGAAGTGAGGAACAATGGGGAATGCGAATGTTGGAGAGAAAAGTGGAGACACCGGCACAATCGCATACAGTAGGACGGGTCGGTGATTTACGATAAGCCAGGCTTCAGTTGAAGCAAGAGTTGAGAAACTTTTGAGTGATATCAGTGGCCTGTTGTAACGCTAAACGATTTCTTGATGGTCGACGGTCTGACATGCAAAGGATATGACTTAGAACTTGGGTGATGTGTTGGCGGCAATCAGCATCACGTCGCTGAGCGAAGTAAGACAGGGCTTGTTGCCACAAAGTGACGTCTTTATCACCATGGCGACGACAAGTGTCGACTACCAGCCCATGGGCTTCGTGGTCCATGTGGTAGCGTAGGATTTGCTGATACCTAGAAGCAACGAAGATGAGTATAAATGTTTTACAAAATTACCATAAATCATTGCCACTAATATTTTATTATGTGTTGCTTTATTTTAGCTTTGTTTGCTTAGTAGCAAAGTGACCGAACGGTCTTTTGAGTCACACACGATGGAAGCTCCCACACAAACTCTTTTAATGGTGGAGAGGGCATATTAAATTTATCTCCGTGTCATAGTACAACATCGGACGTTAACTACTAGATGATTCACACCCTTTTCATAGCAATCCGTGCTAAGCGGTTGGAGGAATCCGCGTCTGCTCAGGAGCTACCATTGATCAAATGGTTCTACAAATTTTTTCGAATTCTTGTCCATTGAATTTGCTACTTGTTCGAAGCCATCAAACAGAGATAATTGTCGTAAAGCTGAACGCAGCAAAGTGACCACGGAGCGGGTTGAACCCAGATCATACGATATGAGTCGTCGTAAAAACGACGCCTTTACCTTGATGCTGAAAGCGCAGAAAGGAAACTGTAAATAACATTTTTTAAGTCTTTGGCTAGCATCAAACTAGAGACCACCCTGAGTGTTTTTATTAGAGTCCACTCTTAAGGCACGGATCTTGGTTAGGTTTCACGTAAGGCCTTACTGAACAGAGTTTGATAATCACTGCAGCAATCAATCAATTTGATGATCTTGTTTGCATTAGATACTACTATCACAATTACACAAAAACTTTTCCACAGCTATGCTTCTCTGTGAGCACTAAACAGAAAACGTGTTCATCAGCACATATACCTAACCAAGCAAATTTTCTATTGAAATCGAGAACTGCACACTACTCACAATCCTGCGGCTTCGTACAAGTAGAGTATGCCGGGTCGGAAGTTGAGGGTCTGGCAAAGCACCAGGGCATGGTCGGCATCGTAGCCCTTCGCGATGAAATCTCGCAACAAATCGAGAGTCTGCTCTTCTAAACTCGTGTCTTTCTGCAAGCAACAACAAAAGCTGCACCTTAACTTTCAGCTCATTCCTTTTGAGCAAAAAGAATTCCAATATTCTTCATAATTTCAGAAATGAGCGCATCAAGATATCAGCATTTGCTTATTCCTTATGGCGCGCTTTTCTCATTGTTTGAGAACTTCTGAAACCATGTGATACCCGATCAAACAAACAGCATATATAAGTTAAAAAAAACATCTTCTAATGAATTAAGCTAAGCATAATGGTATTCACGCAGTTCATGCGAGTTGAAAGCCCATGACATAATGGAAAAAAGTAGCTCTGCAAAGTGTTGGCTTGGCTTTATATTCCAATCAAACAGTTCTCTGTTGTTTCAAGCTGCTATTTATAGCTTACCTGTTGCGCCATTTTGTGCAGGAACGATTCCAAAAGGGTGGTGTAGACGGCCTCCGAGGCTTTATCCTGTTCCTAAAGAATAAATAACGTGATTTTTGGTCGTTTTATGTCGTTCATGATTTTTGGTCTACGTCAAGAGTGTCTAAAGTCTGGTTAGCGGCCATATGAGGCCAGGATGAAATTCTATCCGGTCCAAGCCCAGCTTCTTCCTTTACCTTTTTCCGACCGAATTTACCCAGCAGATACGCGATCGAACTATCCCAAAGATCTTTTGGTCCTCACCTGTTTTTACGACCTAAAATTAGGGTGAAGACCTTTTTCGATCTCCAGTTTTTTACTCGATTCATTTACAAATCGGCAAGTGGTCTTGGTCTGATCTGTTGAGCCGCGGGAACCTTTGAGAAGTCTCATTTGGCATGCCTTCAAAAAAGTTACGACATCACTGGTCTACGCGAGATTGTTGAAAAACGCGGGGAGATACCTTAATGAGATGCTGCAGAAACTCGATGAGCATGTCTGGTGCCTGCACAAATATGTGGATGAAGTTTTCGCCCGAACTCCCAGCAGCAGAGGACAGGATATGATTGAAACCCCTTTCCTCAATTTCCCTCTCCTCTTGCCTCCCTAAAAACAAGTTCAATGAATAAAATAATGCACGCCACAGACACGTTTTTTAGTACAAGCAGCCAAGCAGCTTTAGAGCCTAGTCAAAAAATAAGGACTGGCACCGCAATTGGGCCATTAGTCCCTCCGCTTTTAGAACCCCAAAACTTCAGTGCCCAAAAAATTATAACACGTGCAAAAAGTTTAACAATGTGGGAGAAGTGAGGAATACTTTTTTGATTGACGTTAAAGAGGTATCAGATTACCGTTTTAATTAACTTTTTTTTTCTATTTCTGAGTTATCCTGCATGAAATCAGGCTCTTCAGAGCTTTTTTTGTCTCGCCAAGCAAGCAGTTTTATGAAAACGAGAAATAAAAGATGAAAGATTGTGTAGTATGGCAGTTCAACCTCGTGCGGCTGCCCATGCAAACCCTAACGAACAAGTGGGCAATAGAAAGAGAGGCAAATTCTGACCGAAGCACGAGGCGCTTTCAATGTAGCGACAGCGTCATACGCTTGAAATTCACGATCATTGCCAACCCTCTTCAAGGGTCTGAAAATGTAAAATAAATACGAAAATGTCACATAAATTGCACAAAGTTGCTATAGCTGTAGCATGTTTCCCTTTATTACAGGACAGCATCAGACGCTAGCTTTTGGACGATTGGCACAGTGATCCAATGTTCCAGTATATTATTTCGTATTCTTATCGATTTGATTTGTTCCTTGTTCAAAGTCACCAAGCAGAGATAATCATCGTAAAGCGTCTTATTAAAAGAAACAATAACGGGACCAAGGTGTGCGTTAAACCCAGACTACAAGGATGCTTTTATAGCCAAGCTCAAGCAGTATCTCCAAACCTGATTGAACACAAACTCACCTGAGCAGAGACTCTTAATGAAGTTTGTCGTATCGACGGGCATGTAGTCCAGTAACACTTTCCCGTACTGCATGATACTTTGAGTAGCCTATCGCAAAACACCATTCAGCAAACGATAAAACTGGTTTGATCACGACAACTAGAGCTAACGTAGTAGAAATTGCACGAACGATTGTAGAAATGAGTTTAATGCAGATGTTTCAACCCTCTATTGCTGCCGTTGTCGAAGTTGGCAACAACGGCATGTTGTTCGTAAATCCTGCAGCAAGTTATTCTAAAGTTGAACGTAATACTAGACGAGTGCTGTCACAGTGCGTGCTACAAATCCGCTTTTCGGTCGATGGGGAGATACTGCTCGAAATTGGTTTTATTGAAGAAATGAGAACTACTTGGGTTAATAAAGAAACACCGCAACCCTTTTTCCAGAATCCCTCTTGTTCGCGCAAATAGTATTTAATTGTTTTGACTCCATACCATTTGTAACCCTGCATTTCGCAATTTTGTGACATGACAAAAGGCAGGTTTTCCAAATTTCCCGCAGACTAAGAACGGCGATGCTCGATATAAAAGGTAACAGCCTTGGATTCTACTTTAGCCAGCGACTCCAATTCAAACAAATCTATCATTATACGAGTGATATAAATTACTGTACCAAAGTTGGACCAGCTTCGGTGACGTGTTACGTCTATGAATGGTATATAAAACTTGAAGCCAAAAACGATCATAGTGTAGACTAGTACTGGTAGCCTAGGTCTACAGGTACCAATACCAGTTGCCTAGTTTTCAGGTTTGGTTTGGCTACTCATTGCTACCAGTTGGTAATCGAGTTTGGTAATCTGTGCGAAATTTTACAAAATCATGCCTTTTGTGAAGTCACAGAATTGCGAAATGCAAGGTTGCCAATGATACAAAGTCAAACGGTTGAAATCATATTTTCGTGAATAAGGGGAATTGTGAAAAAAGATCTGGAGCATCTCTTTGTTACCTCAAGAAGTTCTCACTTCTTCAATAAAACCGATTTCGAGCCGTATCTCTTTAACTTCATATGTTTTTGTTGACTTTTTCGCAAACAGAACCAAGATAACAAGTTTGCGGACACGTTTGCGAACAACACGGAGAGGAAGTGCGGCGTGCTAGCATAATAGATAATGTTTACCCATTTAATTTCAAACTCAGCAAAAATGCAGCAACAAAAAAACCAACCTCTTGCACCGGAAGCTTCTGTATGTAACTGAGTGCTTTTTTGTATTGGTGGGCATCTTCTAACTGTATTTTTAAGTACCTAACACAAGTAAACTGTATGTAATATATAAACTACAACTCCATCAGAGAGATAGTAAATGCAGCTAGAGGTAACCCTATTTGATGTCAAGTTTCATGTCATTTTCTATCCAAATCAACTTAATGATCTCAGTGGACTTATGCAATCACATATCAAAATACTTTTCGTCAATTTGTCAGAGTTCAATTTAGATGCTCTATTGCAATTTGTTAATAAAATCAGTAGAGTTAAAAGAGAAGCATTACACGTATAAATGATACTGATATTCCTAAATTGAGGTATCCCAGTGGCAGTTTTTTGCCGAATTAGATTAGAAGCTCTAACTCTAGAATTGATATGGCACGAACATGGGGGCTTGGGGAGTCTGGGGAGGATTAGAAATGACAGAAAGTAACGTGCCAACGATGAAGACTCGCGCACTTACCACTTGTGTTTGTGATGCTTTTCAGCAAGTTGCAAAGCATGTTCGCAATAGCCAGCTTGCCTGCACACTTTAATTGCCGTTTCCACGTCAAACTGCAGTTCAGTGTCAGGAGTCTGAAACAGCGATTGGCTGGTGAAAATTTTCCATCAAAAAATTTACTGGTTGAAACTTTGAAAAAATGTGTGAAGTGAAACCATAAGCCCCATGAAGGCAGAGAGCAAACCTAGTTCTTTTGTTCGATTGAAAAATAACGCCACTAATAATTTCATTTTGTTGATGGAAAATTATACCCAGAATAAACGGCAATATTTTCCTCAGAAAGGCGCAGGCAAAGAATCCACCTCAGCTTTAAAATAAACTAAATCACAGTGCCATAAAACACCAACTGCAGAAATTAAAATGAACAACAATTAAAGACCGCTGTTTTACGAAAATGAAAATGTTAGAAACGCTGCTATCCAAAAAATCAACCTATGGTTTAGCTTTCAAAGAACAGCCACTAACCATTATGAATTTGTTCAAGTTGTAGACGTCTTTCAACTTGGTGAAGCAGTTTAGCAGAAGCGTGGTGTGGTCTTCATCCGCAAGTCCCTGCAGGTGCAATGCTTGCAGGTATGTGGTGAGGTTGTGGATGCGCTGCGCGTCTAAAAACTTGAAAAAGAACGCAAAATTCAAGAAAATAAAATCTAATAGATATAAGTGAATTCTCAAGATTAGGCAATTGGACTATTCTCCCGAACAGCAGATATCTCAATAAACAAAGCAAGTTTTCCAAAAAAAAAAAAACCTTAGCACAGCTGAATACATGCACAAAGAACATTAAACCATGTTGGCATTCAGATGCAATGGCAATCGACCTATAATGGGATTAATGAAGGCAGCTTGGTAAGTTTGAATGACTAGCCACTTTTCCACTATTATGATGAAACACCCGAATTTTGTTTTAACTGTAGTCAATTTGCAAAAATTATAATTACGTCTTTATTTACCAAGTTCCCTCAAGTGGCCAGTAGACAGCGAAGGAACCTTTCAGTCTTCGAGTCAAGCTGTCACCAGCACACCTGTTTATCACTTAGGATGGAGGCTTCGCATTGTCTCTTTTTATTGCTGAATGTCGAACAGGAAAGCTATGAATACCAATTTTTATAAGTCTTTGGTTTAAACAGAAAAATATTTTCGCAAAACACATTTTTTTTTGCAAAGCAAGTAAAATTTGAGCACTTAAGCTGGCAATGTTTTACTATTTAGACAAGCTTTCGTAGAATCATACCACTTCCGTCATTAGTTTTGCATTACGTTTCTTACTTTTCTAATTATGTACGATGGCTCTAAATGTCCAATGGTTTTAATGTACTGAATAATGGCGTTGTCATAATCGGCTTTGCTGTACAAATGATCACCATATTGCGTGAAAATGTCCACTAACCCTTCCTCGCCTAAATCCTGGCTGCGTGCCACATTTACTGCTAGCGAATACAAATTCTTCTTGAAAAGCATCTGAAAAATCAGCAAGAAGTCAACTCAAAGTGACACAAAAAAGGCGTGCTTTAATTTCACAAAACGGCAGTGATTAATTTCCAAGACTGATGCATTGCTTCTCACCAATCCCAAAATGAAACCAAAATCTTTTGGGTGCGCAATCAACGTTACAGGCTTCTAGTAAAAAAAACAGCATTTTTTCCGATGCAAGCTTAATACATTGTCTAAATCATATAGCAAACTATACCGGCCAGTTGGTCGAGCGGTAACGCGTTCGTCACTGAAGCAGGAGGTTTGGGGTTCAAATCTCGGGCCAGTCAAATCGGACACAGAGTTGCCAACGACTCGTCATGCTGCAACATTTCTTCGAAAGGAGCTGTGTTGCCTGGGCGCAATTACGAGGAGATGGGCCCCCCAAACTCGTTACACGCTTCGGTGTAATACAACGAGTATAAAAGATTTCAAGATTGAAACAACCTTGATAGGTATCACCAAACCGCAAAAAATGTTCTGAAATAACGTTCAAATCGAAAACGTCCGTACGAAGTGTACAGACAGTTGTGCGTCGTATACGTAGTTAATTTAATAAAAAAAAAAACAGGGGAGTATAGGTAAGTAATCAAAATAAAAACCTTAACAGGGACGTGCATACTCATTTTTTACTGTCATCAGTTAGTTTAAGATACTATGATTTTTCACGACTAATTAACCGGCCAGTTGATCGAGCAGTAACGTGTTTATAGCTGGAGCAGCAGGTCCGAGGTTACGCTCTCGGGCTGGTGGAATCGGACACAGTGTTACCAACGGCTCGCCACCGCTGAGACATTTGTTCGAAAGAAGCTGTGTTGCCTGGGCGCAAAGACGAGGAGATGGGCCATGCAAACTAGTTACACGCTTTGGCGTAATCCAGCGAGCGTAATGAAAGATTTGATAACTTATTCCAGGAAACAGCGCATTTCACTATTGCAACTGAAGTTTTACAAGCTATGCTAGAATATGCTCTGGCGTCAGCCACCTCTAGTTTGTCGTGGATCCCGATCTCTTGAAGACATAGAAGATTGTTGTTGGCAGCCAAAACAAAAAACGAGCCCCATTCGAACAAAACCTCCTTCACTCCAGGCAGAGGGGCGCTGTAAACTGAAAACACAATAAACTGTGACGTTTAATTGAAATTGTAATTGCATTTTATTCACTAAGGTACCTTAGCCAAGAAACAGCAAAGCGACTTTTGAGTCTTCAAGTCAAGCTGCCACCGGTGTTCCACACGCGGTGGAGGCTTCACACTATCCCTTTTAATGCTAAACGCCAAGCAGGAAAGCAGTGAATACCAATTTTCTAGTCTTTGACCAGACCGGAAATCGAACTAGAGTCAATGGTTGCAGTAGCAAACGTTCCATCCCGTCCACTCTACCATTGATCAGTTTACTGTAAAGGTTGCTTCTCTTGGGTTAATGGGAGTGTGATAGTTGAGCTGTACTGAAATTTGCATAGCGATTGGCTAACAAACTATAAACATAACTTTCAGCAAACACAATTTCTTTTTTCGTTCCATGCCTTTCGAACAGAACCTAACAGCGAAGTTTTCTGTATGATCCAAAATATGGTGAAACAACTGTAACAGGCTTTTTTGAGCTCGAGTTGAAACTTCAATGAAGTAATATCTACAGTAAAGAGAATTGCCATCTGCAGTAAAGAGAATTGCAATCTGCAAAATGGCGGCAGGCTTTGGCCTTAACAGCCCAAAGATGGCTATATAAAATCAAACAATTTTCGACTCACCTATAAGTTTCTGCTTGAGGTCGTATAAAGTAATCATATTCTTCTCATACAACTGCACGGAGCTGAAAAATCAAATGTTTAATGACAATTACGTGAAGTTTCTGCACTGTCTTAAGTGTTGAATGCATAAAACTTTGTAAGATACAATAAACAGACACAAACCAAGATTCTAATTGAATAAGTCTTTCTAGAAGTAAGATAAAGATGTCTTTTTGAGGGCAAAATTATTATAATTTTTTTTATTGCTGTCAAGCCGACAAAATACGGATTTTATTAATTGAAGTTTTTCTACTTCTTTTTTGTTTACGTTTTGATCACAATACAACATGAGCAATGAGCATAGCCATTAGCCAATGTTTGAAATTGAGAGAAAACAACCATGAATAAAAACAAACAGGCACCAGATACATTACCTGGTTGAGGGTAAGGAGTTTTTTGCTTTATCTTTGTATACAAGAACAAGTAAACCGTTAAACCACTTTGCCATTATTTTTTCACCTGAAAACATCAATAATTCAAATATTTCATTACGTTTATATTAGTATAAACTACCGTTTTAATAGATAAAAAAATCTCAAAATAAAGACAAAATTTTAAAACCGGCGTCGTTTTTACCAGCACTAAACAATCACGCTCCACAATTACAAAAATAGAAACCTTTAGCATAAGATATCGACTAACAATGCTTAGGCCAGCAATTTTTCTTAACTCATTTGCTCCGACAAAGCTACTTCAAAGTCGAAAAAGATGTTTGAAAAAAATGCCAAGTTTAATTTTTTTCATTACCATTTTTTAATCAAAAATCGAATTTATTATTTTTTCTGGTAGACTTTTGAAAGCTAATCACAAATCGGACATTATTTTTGATTATGACGTCATCTTGAAGTGGTAGCGGTACCACGTGATTTTCGTTGCTTATTTATGTTTTTTCAACTATTATATATTTAAAAAACAATAGCATTTGTGCTAGACTCAAGATGTCAAACGACGCAAAATATGTGATTTTCTATCTGAAAATACCTTTCAACAAAGTTGATATATGAAGTCATCGAGTAGGGCAGACTCCTGCAGCAGAGCGCATGTCATGCAATGTGAGAAACAAACTACTAACCTTCGAATATGAAACAAGGCCCACGAGAGTCCGGCTCATATAAATAAACAGCATCACTGGCCGTGACAATAAATTGCTTATTAAAATCCGAATCTGACATACCGCTACAGTATGGTGGGCAACCATGCCCGTCAAGGTGCACCTGGAAAAAATTGATGGGTTAATCGGCCGAGCAAATACAAACCTCTCTGCTACAAAATCACATGAAGGCTAACGTACTTGTGCAGAAATTATGATGCTCATTAGGGTAAATGCAAGTCACAAAAGACAACTAAAACTTTTGTAATTTCAATTCAAATTATTTTACAGAAAAAGATCTCTAATTTTGCGTATTTTCACTATTATTACTAAAATTATTACTGCACATTTAAGCTATGTAACCATTAGGCCGATTTTCATCAGCGAATTAACGTTTTTGTTAGGTGGACACCGACTCATTTTTGGTTTTTCCGTTGTTTACTATAGGAAAATCACCGAATTTTTGGGTGCAGGCTGACTCACCAAAACCTAAGAGGGAGCACTGCATTTAAAATCATTTCTCTGTAAGAACAAGTTCTGCCAACCTTTTTTGGAACTTTTTCTTGCAAGTTGAAGGACATCACAGAAGTGGCAGTTGTGGCAAACAAGTATGTCGTTTTCCCAACATTACAAAAACTCAACCCGGTTACAGCTTCATTTGTATATGTGCTGAGTTGAACAGGTTTGTTCAACAACCTAATAAGCAAACAAGTTGAATGGGGTTTTCAGGAATTTACTTAATTCAAACAACACTAAATACAACATTCACTTTTTGTGCATCACTTGTAAACCCACGTCTAAAGTCAATTTTAAACATTCAAGCTAAAAAGCGAGTTTTAATGGCTTTCGATGGTTCTCAAGCAGCAGCAAGAACTCTTTCAATGGTAAATAGATAAAGCAATTCACTTTCTACTTTGATTTCATTATTTTTTCGCTAAATATTTGGACCACCTTCTTTTCCAAGTCGATGCTTCTTCTACTTTTAAGTATAATCAACTGTATAAAGTGCCATATCTTTATCAATCATAGAAGCTGCACTAGTTGCAGACATGACTGGTGCTTTTCAGCAGTAGAAAGCAAAATTGCAATAAGATATCACATGAAGACAAATACACACAAGCAACAGCGTTTTTAATTGTCACAACAAAATATGTTGAGGACAAGTGCATAACGAATATTCTAACCTGTCTTTTGAAAGCACTCCCTTGTATACCGCGATTGAACCTTGTTCAAATCCGACAGCCATAAATGTCAACGCCTCATGCAATGCAAAAGCTGTCGCCTGAATAAAAACAAATTACTGAGATTCAGTCAGTCAGTAAGTTCACATGGATAACTTACTGGAAAAAAAAGTAGCTAACCAATACTCACATGAGATGGTTTATTGTCTCCTGGTATTGTAGGTTGAACCCGACAACAAAATGGATTTCCCGACTTGTCTTTTTTGTCTAAATTCCATATTTTTATCACTGGATTAACTCCAACATCATCAGTCTGCAACAAAATAATCGACTGAAAATTTTGAGTCTCTTTCACATCGAAGTTACAGAAAATTTATTTCAAAATCAACATCAAAAATTTGTACTGGTATTCAACAACAAGGAAAACTATATGCGATGTCATTGACAACTGATTATACTTGCTGCAAAATTTTGTTGAGTGTACTACTACAGAAACGTCACGAAATCCTTGAAATAGTGAATCAATACTAATGAATTAGGACACAAAATCTTTGAAAAAGTACTGCCAATACAAGCACTTTTGCGACACTTTACACCACTTAAACTAATTTCATCTTTTGACTTTCTTACGACTCAAGATAGATAACCCAACCACTAAGGTAGATGCATACTTGAAATCATGGAAGTACTAATTACTCTATTAGTATTTATATACAGGGTGTTTCAAAAGTCACGCCCGATTTTATACAGTTAAAAATCAATGGATATTTTTCTATGATATTTTCTATATCTATGCTTTCTCTAATCATTTCTATTGTTATCTAGTTATACTATGTAGTTATACTACTTATCAGAAATATAAATTCGTTCTTTAAGCACGTTTTTTCATATTAAAAATCGGACGTGACTTTTGAAACACCCTGTATATTCAGGACTGGTACAATACTAAAACTATTTTGTGCTACCTTTGTACTCTATATTGCGCAGTGTCCACAGAGCAAGCTAATTCTTCAGTTATCAACAGTCAGCCCCTTTTTCAATTTCTTTAAAGTATTAGACAAATCTTAATGTATCTGCTTACCCCGATTCCACCAAGATAATTTTGTTGACGTAATTGCACCAGAAAACGAACATCAATTTCATAAGCTCGAAACGATACCACTTGAAAATTGTGGTTAACAGAATGAATAAAACCATTGCTATGTAAACAAACAGTTAAGAATAACTTTGTCAGATTATAATAGTTTTAAAAAGATTTTTTGTTTAAATAAGCTTAAAAGCCATTAAGCCAGACTACATTTAGTGTGTAAAGTCATGGCATGAGACGAAAGCGTATCTCAAGTTTAGAATGAACATATGTTTAATCGCCCAAAATTCAACAAAGAGTTGTATGAAGAATATAAATTGTAAGTCAATGATATCACGAAAGACAAAAATCACTGTATATATGACACTGGTTTCAAATTTTGAATTTTGAGAAAGGCTACGACAAGGGTCATAGTCAAGAGATTCCTAAACCGAGAGTGCTCAAACCAATAACACGGTAGCATAAATCAAATTCAGTTAAGGGGGTTCAGGACAAGAGCACTTGGGACATTGTTTCACAAAATGAATAATGATTTAATGACAATATGACAATAAATGGATTTGAGCCGTCGCTTTGTCATTAATTCATTTATTGTCATATTGTCATTAAAATCCATTTATTGTTCCATTTATTGTCATATTGTCATTAAATTATTATTCATTTTGTGAAACAATGTCCCAAGTGCTCTTGTCCTGAATCCCCTTAACTGAATTTGAAACTAGTCTCATATAGCAAAAAAACAAACAAGCAATTTCAGCTTACTTAATGCAATTTCAGCCAAGCATTTGGTATAGTCTCCTAAAAGATTTGTTCAGTCATGGCAGTAGATCAAGTTGCACTTGACTAATAAGCAGTAGGTACAATGACTACCATTAAATTCTTTCCAATGATTTATAATATAATCAATAGCATACGCTGTCATTGAGTTAATTTTTCTTTTTAACAGATTTTAAGATGAGCTGAATAACAGGAATTATTGTGCAGCAATTGATAATGTGACAACACCAACTGATTTTACAGGAAAAAAGGATATCTCCAAATATCAGATAACCCCTTCCACATGAAGAACAGGTGAAGCTTTGCTGCTTGACTGCATGCCACGTTCGACCAGCTTGAGGAATATCAACAGACTGCTTATTGAAAAAGTTGAATCGCCTCCACTAAATAACAATTTTAACAATTGTCAATTAAAATTTGGACAGTAATAATACAGAACAAAGCGCTTTAAACTGATTAAATTTTAGAACTAATCTGTTATCTAAGAACAAAAACGATTGCCAGTACAGAACTAAGCATAGCAATTTTATCAGACACGTTTCACTATAACTTAAAGCATTATCAGTAGAATGAATTACAGTTTACAGCACGAATTTATGTACAGTAGCCACCCATTGAATCTCGTAAACCCAGCTTGGCTTGAAATTCATTGTATTATCGAGCAAAAGAACAACAGGTCATAGGTTTAAACACACAAGAGGACATAACAGAAATGCGACATCATTTAAAACAAACAATTAAGCGTTGAAAAGACACATGGGCAAAGATTGGTTAACGACATGCAATTGCGGTTCTGTTTTAGATATATGTAAGGTTTCTTCGATGCATAGTTTGTTAACATGATTACTTCTGTTCAATATTTTGGGTGAGTCAAAATTAATTTCGCGGTTAGGATTATTTAGCAAATGTTTGCAAACTTTACAGTCTTCACATGTTCGATGTACATTGAGGCAAGTGATGAGGTTACGTTTGGTTTACCAAATACAATTTTAACCACAATCATACAATAACTGATACAAAACACCTGATGAATGTAATAAGGATTGATGATCTTGATAAGCAAATAATTTGCCAATTAGTAAAGTTACGATGAGACATTATCACTTTGATATACGTACATAAAAAATCACGAATTTCTTTTTCAATTTGCAAAAAGATATGATTCATAAACTGCAATTTAAAAACTACACAACACTTTGTAGACTCTTGTTGGTTAGGGCAAAATTTGGCATCAGGCCTTTGATTTCTATGTACGGCTTTGCAAATAATATTCTTAGTAGTGAATAATTTTGGTAGGATACCCATTTTGTAGTAGCATTTTGGTAATTTTCTCATGCTCAAGAACAATAATTGTCAATTAATATCGCAAATTTTAATAGCTCTATTAACCAAAGATCTAATCAGATTTATTCTGTATTTTGTGGGAGCCAAACTACTCCACTTATTATACAGTCCGGTGTGTGTTGGTTTCCTGTAAATAGATAAGAATAATTTTGCTTTTGAATTGTCAACATTGATGTCCAGAAAGGGCAAATGTTTATATAATATGTAATAAAATTAACTTTTAGAACTTAACTGTTATAAAATTTGCACGTTTAACCTTAAAAATCAAAAAAATGAATGGTTATCAATTAAATATAGTGGGCCTACTTGACCAGAGATTAGGATTGAAACTCACAAAATTTTGTGATTAATGTAATTCCAGATTTAAACCTTAATTTAAGTGCAACCTTGAGGTCAGAGATCTGCAGCCACAATTAGTTAATTTACGGACTGAAATTAACCTAATTGGTGAAACGTACAAAGTCATAGCTAAGCTAGGTCCTAGTGCTTTAAAAGTTCTGAAACAATGCGGAAAAAGTGACTGGAAACTTGCCATCTGGAAATTTTACCAATCAATTTATTATTTGAAGTTAAAATTTCCAAGTTTACAACAATCTTGGGAGGTTGTTGAGTATAAGCCATCTACTTATTTTCAGAAGCTCTGCGACCCCTTTATGACTGAGTGCATGCTCTCTCCTCTCATTCGTACACTCATTAGGGTTAGATTTTGGGAAATAGCTAAGATCGAAGATAGAGCACATGCGCACTCATACAAGGGTCACAGAGCTTCCGGAAAAAAGTAGACAGCTTATATTTAACGACACTCCAATCTTGTAGCAACACTTAGCTGACATCATTAAGTATCAGCTATCTGCTTTTTTTCAGAATCTTTGTGACTCGTGTATGAGCGTACATGCGCTCTCACTCCTCTCTTGCATGCACTCATTAGGGTTAGGGCTAGATTTGGGGAATAGCTTAGATTGAAGAGAGCGCATATGTGCTCATACACAACTCGCAGAGCTTTCGAAAAAAGAGAGCAATGGATCATACAATGACACCCCACTTAGCAAGTTTTAGAGCTTCCAAATAATGCTGAAACAGCATACTTGTAGCAACAATTATTTTTGAGAGCAAACAACGAGTACAGCATTTACAGTTTAACTTAAGATGTTGCTTACTGGTACCTGGGCAATAGTGGAGCAAAAAATATGGGAAGTCGTTAGGTATAAGCCGTCAGCTTTATTTTGCAATCTCTGTGACTCGTGTATGAGCGTGCGCATCCTCTTGCTCCTCTCATGCATGCACTCATTAGGGTTAGATCTGGGGAATCGCTTAGATTGGAAAGAAGGAGAGAACGCACGTGGGCTCATACTTAAATCGCAGAGCTGCCGAAAATAAAGCGATGGCTCATAGCGGTAGGCCTACTTAACGACACCCAAAATAGGACAGCAGTGCAATTAACAAACTACCTACTGGTACTTATTACTGCAATACAGTAGGCCTACTGATGATCATCTTTTAATTAGGATTCATCTGTTGTTAATATTATAAGTTTAGTATAATCTTGTTAACTGTTAATTATATATATACTGATTCTATTCATCTGTTTAGTGTTCCCTCTTAGGTTTTGGTGAGTCAGCTTGCGTCTGAAAAATCGGCGATTTTTTTAACTAGACAATGGAAAAACTAAAAATGAGTTGACGTGTGCCCAACATATACACTGATTCACTGACAAAATTCGGGTTAATGGTTACACTGCATCTGTTATTTATTACCGTACCATATAACTTTAGCCTTACACTGTAGTATTGTAGTTTATGTTCCTAATTAATAAAACAAACTACTGTATAAACTTGCCCACACTTACAACAACTAGGTACCAGGGCTGAACAATGTTCATGAATTAATGACTGATGATACTGTTGACATGTGCTAACTTTGTAATGTAACATACCTGAATAAAGGCCATGATCTGATGATGCGCTTAATTTGTTGTCAGAAACACTTGCACTTTTGATTTTGGGCAACGTGCCAACACTAATCCCAGCTGCAAAATTTAGTCACTGAGTACAGAGTTTACTGTATCAAATATCCCTAGTGAGTCAGTGCTGATTTGTCATATCTCGTATCTGCATAGCCTAACCTATTGGTACGACATTGAAGCTGGAAGAAACTAAACGTAACTACATGATTTTTGCTGTGTAGGCCTAATCAATCAATCAATTTCAGTTTATTCACCAAGTGACAGCAAAAGCAGTCACTTGACAAGGAGACAGCGTAAAAAACTACCGGTAAGCAATTAATGAATGCTGCCACCTCACTAAGCAAGCACAAATTTGCAATGCACAAACGAAATAATACCGGTAATACAGTAGCTCAGTTCATCATTCAACAAAAGTACAGTAAAAGACAAGATAAAGCAAGCAAATATACAGGCATTCACACTTTCAGTACATCTTTCTTCAGTAGGCCTATTGGTTGGCAGCGTGGCCGAATGGGTAAAGGTGTCATTTTTACGACGACCCTGATCAAATGGTCTGAGTTCAACCCGCACCCTGGTCACATTGTTGCATCCTTAGATAAGACGCTTTACTATAATTATCTCCGCTTAATGGCTTCGAACAAGCAGTAAATTCAGTGGACAAGAACTCAAAGAAATCCACAGGAACATGGAAAGATTGGAAACTCCTAAGCTGGTGCGGATTCCTCCAATCACGAAATAGTCGTTGTAATGAAAAGTGTGCGTATTGTCCTATAAGTTAGCGTCTGACACTGTCTGGTGACAGGAGGATAAATATGTGCTACAACAACAACAATATTACCAGCAGTGACATTGATGTTTAACTCTAGGCCTACCGATTCCATTATCCAAACTATTACCGTACATTTTCATGAAGAGTTACCGGTAATGGACTTTGAACATTAAGAACCGAGAACACGGCAAAAAGTTGATGCTGTTTGTTCTTCAAGTACTTATATCTTAAAACATTAAGATAGAAACAAAGTAATGGTATAATATTCTCTATGGTTGATTTTTATATTGTATTTCGGCTTCTATCTGTGCACGTTCTTAGGCACACACTTCTTTTGTGACATTATATATACGAAGTGACTTGGCGCACGGAACGTGCGCGGTTATATAAACAAAGATTCCAGTGACGTCACTCGTTTTCGGAAATTTTTATTTTGGTTATTACAGTTATAGGTTTGGGTTAGGGTTTGGGTTAGGGTTTAGGTTAGGCTTTAGGTTAGGGCTAGGATTAGGGTTAAGGTTAGGGTTAGGGCTTAGGGTTAGTTTTTTAGGCTTTATTACAAAATGTCTGCGCGCACGGAACGTGCGCCAAGCCTTTTCCTTATATATATAATACCGGTATAGGCTACGAAGAGCACTAGCTCACTCTTGATGTGATTAATCACTATTTCAATTTCATGTAGATGTTATACAAAATGCTGTAGGCTAGGTATATAAATAGAACACAAAGAAATTGCATTAATCCCTCTATGAAAAATCACTGCAATATAAAATTTTGCTTTAGTTTGTTGTCATAGGTATCATATCATTATCTCTCAGTTTAGATAGTGCTGTTACCAGACCAAACAAAACAGGAGCCAATCTGGAAACTTTGGGCTTCTGCACAATAGCATTACCGTACTAGCCTACGGCATCTGCTGCAATCAGGCTTAGGGCTAATGTAACTGTTTTTTGTTTTTTTTTTCAACCTCACTGTGGCAAAGTTTATTAAAAGCACTGCGCCGGATTTTGGCGCAAATCTAACTTTTATTATTTTTGCGCGGCGCCGATTAGAGTTAGAGTTAGAGCATATTTACAAGGAATTTAGTAAACCTCGTCCATCACAAATGAGTACGTCGAGGCAACCTCAAAAAAGTCACAATTAAACCAAGATTTTTAGTAGCCTCCTTTTATTGGTAAACTTGATGATATGATTGCTCCGTTACGCATAAGAACTTCTGGACATTAAATAAAGAAACAGTTATAGTGTCTATAGCTTATTATTAATTTTCTTAGAACATTGTTCGTAATAAAAACAAAAAGTTTAACAATTCCTAATAAAGCTAATCTGCTGGATGAAACGTACTAAGTACGCTAAACTAGTGAATAAAAGTAACAGAAAATCTTTCTGGCAACTTTTATCGGTTGTCAAAACATAGACTCTTTATTTACTAGATTAGAAACAGACGCGCTGAGAAAAGAGAAAAGCAATAAAGAAAAAAAAGTTTGCTCTTGTTGCGAAAGTGTTTTTGCGGTCACGCATATTTGACTAATTTGATTGAACATATTCGCAGAACAAGTGAACCGTGAAGAAAAAATTTATGCTGATTGAATGAATCGGCATTTTTGAAACAAAAGTACCGTAAAGGAAAAAAAACTGTTCGTTTCCAGTCAACTAATAAACAGTCTATTGTCAAATCAAATCTTTCATTATACTCGTTGTATCACGCCCAAGTGTGTAACGAGTTTGCGGGTCCATCTCCGCGTCATCGCGCCCGTATAATACAGCTTCTTTCAAAGAAATATTGCAGCGAAGGCGAGCTGTTGCAACCCTATGTCCGATTTACCACCCCGAGATTTGAACCTCACATCTCCCGTTTCACAAACGAACACGTTACCGCCAGGGTTGCAGAGCCGAAGCAAAATCAATTCGACTCTGACTCTCAGCCTTTTTTTCAGTTCGACTCCGACTCTGACTGCCGGGCTTTATTTCCGTTCGACTCTGACTCCTGACTCTTTAAAATGGTAAAATTTCGACTCCGACTCCCATAAATTTTGCTGACACAAATTTTGATATATAGTCTTATAGATTTGCCGTTGAATTTCGATAATTACACAGTTGCACTTTCTTGTCACCCTATTGGCTGGCAAAAATTTTGTGTTACTACCAGGGATGTGGAAGCGGCAATTTTTGAATCGCTTCCGCTTCCACCCTCAGGGCTTCCACCGTTTCCGCTTCCACCACTTGATGACGTAATTTTTGCTCAAAATTTTTTGATATTAAAATTTATTGAAAAAAAAATCCATATAAGTCAAGATAAAACAGCATTGTTATTATCATCTTAAAAACATTGTACAGAACCAAATTATATGATTGTATTTAGTGGTTTGCAATCGCAAGGATCTGCGCATAGGCGTAGTCAGTAATTTGAATTTGCAGCGGCCTAAAGCGAAAAGTCAAACCATATGGTAGTTATGTTTCAATTTTAAAATAATGAGCGATTATTTGGGTTCTGGAGACGGATTTCCAAGCCCTCGGGATAATAACTTAATTATTTCATGTGCATCTGCGTTGTTAAGCGCAAATCTTTGCTTGGCTATAATTAAGCAGTGCTGGGGCGAAACTTCCACAGTTGTAAATTTTTTTTTTTTAATAACTTGTTCGTGTACGAGGTTTGCTATAAGTTTTTGCTTGCAGCATGTATTTTTAGGACATCCAAATAAAAAAAAAAAAACATTTCAAGAATTAAGCGAAGATACACATTACCATATTAGAATGATCTTCATAGCAGACGATACTCAGTAGGGTGGTCCTGATTTCAAAATTTTCGAAAACTATACGGGAACCGGGTTAAATTTGTTCCTTTTCGATTAAAAAACTGTACATGCAAAATATCTTGGAGAAAAATTAAAGTTTACAGGTTGCACATGAACAGCGAAAATTTTGAGATTATTTATATGCTACGGTATACCGGCCAGTTGCCAGTTGGTCGAGCGGTAACGAGTTCGTCTCTGGAGCGGGAGGTCTGAGGTTCAAATCTCGGGCCGGTCAAATCGGACACAGTGTTGCCAACCGCTCGCCACCGTTGCGACATTTCTTCGAATGGAGCTGTGTTGCCTGGGCGCAATGACGCGGAGATGGGCCCCGCCAACTCGTTACACGCTCCGGCGTATTACAGCGAGTATAATGAAAGATTTGATTTTGAGACGAGCATGGCCCTATCAGAACGGTTCTAACAGATGTAACCTTTGTTTAGAAGCAAAATTGCGATATTACAAGCAAATCCGGTTAACAGTTAACACCCTCAACCAAAGAACCTAAATTGTATCGAAATGTCGACACAAATCCAACTATAAACCAAGAAATCATCAACCTAATAAAACCACATTTAACACAAATCGGTTAATCACTATGACGTAAAATGCCGCTTTGTAGCTAGGAAAGTGTTTAAAATTTTGACAGTATTTTTCACTACGTTTGACAGACGCGCATATCAGCAGTGTTTGGTTACGATGCTAAGCCTCCATAATTAATGCTTACACTATTTTCTACCAGGCGCACTCCGCACCATCGACCCTGATTGCAGCCTGTGGCTGGTGCGTACCACAGTTAATCCTAATGGGATAGTTTAGGCTCGCGCCCGCCACAGGGCTTCCGGTTAGGATTTGAAAACCGTGATCCCGGTTCCGGGAATTCCAGGGATTTAATGAATTGTTTAGCTTCCCGTTTCCCGGGTTTTTTGACAAAAATTCCCGGTATTTTTAGTACAGTCACACAACGCAAATTGCAAAAGATTTTTGTTCGATCTTCTCAAGCGTTAGGTTGGTTTTGCGCAAAACTTGTGAGTAGCATATTATTATTGGGCACTGTGACGACACAACACCATATGTATTAAAACTTAAAAGTTGCCTGCCTTGCGAGTGGTTGCGACCAGTCTATGTACACTACATAGGGTTGCCAAACGTCCTTGAATCTCAAGAATCGTTCTTGAATTAGCCTTAAAATTTTGCAGTGTCCTTGATCCTCGAAAAATGGACAAAATGTTGTTGAAAATTGTCTGGCGTCCTTAAAGTCCTGGAATCTACAACGCAACACAGTCAAACCAATCTTGTTGGTTTTTATAAACCGGGCAATCTTCTTCTTCTTCTTTCTTCATTGCCTGCTTTTCCGTGAGGGTTGCGGGGGCAGTAGCTCAAGATTGAGACGCCACACCTCACGGTCTTCCATCACCTCCATCATTTCGCTTGGGCGAAGTCCCAAGCGATTCCATCCAAGATCCTCAATGTAATTGGTCCATCTAGTTCTAGGTCGTCCGACTGGTCTTCTCCCATTTGCTTTGGCATGTAAAGCTTGTTTGGGGAGTCTTTCCTGAGGCATTCTGCTTACATGGCCAAACCATCTAAGCTGTGATCTTTCAATTCGGAGAAGTAACGGCTCGATGCTAAGAGATTTTCGAATTTCAGAGCTACGCACCTTGTTTAACAGTGTAACTCTTTCGATTCTTCGTAAAAACCTCATTTCGGACGCTTGCACTTGTGATCGCATTCTTTCGGTCATTACCCAAGATTCATGACCATAAGTGAGAATGGGGACAAAAACTGCTTTGAAAATTGAGAGTTTTGCCTTTTTCGACAATTCTCGTTTCATGACAACCGAGTAGTGCAAAGCTCGCATTACTGCACTAGCCTTGCCTATTCGGGTATCGAGTTCTTCGTCTTGCCTTCCGTCACTCGTAAATGCAACCCCAAGATACTTGAACTTCTCTACCTGCTTCAGTGTCGCTCCATTCACTTGTAATACGCACTGATCAGGGTTTCTTGAAAGATGAAGTACCTCAGTTTTGGCCGTGCTTATTTTCATTCCGGCGGTGTTGCATGCATCTGCAAAGCTATTTAATGCGCGCTGGAGGCCAGATTCTGTGGAAGAAAGCAGAACCAAATCATCTGCGAATAGCAGACGACTAATTTTGCAATTTCCAATCGTGGCACACTCATCAGCTTGGCTGCATTTGTCGATCCAATTCATGTAAACAATGAAAAGGAGAGGTGACAAAACACACCCTTGCCGGAGTCCAACGCCCACATGGAACGGCTATGATTGCTTGCCATTTACCCGAACACAAATCTCCGGTCTGCAGTAGAATGACTTAATAGCGCGTAACAATTGACCATTAACGCCATACTCCTGCAAAACCTTCCAAAGTTTATCCCGAGGAACTCGGTCATATGCTTTTTCAAGATCGACAAAGCATGCAAAGAGATCTTTGCCATACTCCCAAGATTTCTCGAAGATTTGCTTCAGAGTGAAGATTTGGTCCGTGGTGCTGCGACCCGGACGAAAACCGCACTGACCATCTTCCAGTTTTGATTCCACTATTTCTCGGCATTTCCTTTCAAGGCATTTGGCATATACTTTCCCTGGAAAACTAAGGAGTGATATCCCTCTGTAGTTTGTACATTGCTTGCGATCTCCTTTCTTGAATATCGGAATAATCACTCTGTTTGTCAATCTCTGGGAGTTTTGCCAAGCTTCCACGCAACTTGACACACTCGCGTTAACCAGAGAATTCCTTCTCCAGTCAGCGCTTTCAACATCTCGGGTCTGATTTCATCTTCACCAGCAGCTTTTCCAGATTTTATCCCTTTAATTGCGGTTGCCACTTCTGCTGCAGTGAAAACTTCGTCCTCCCCTAGATGTGTCACTTCGTGTGTGTCACGAGTCGATGCCTTTACAGGATTCAAAAGATCTTCAAAATATTCTCTCCATCGTGAAAGGATTTCATTCTCATCCGTTAGAATGTTACCGTCAGAATCCTTGATGGAGTACGTGATACTCGATCTTTTGCCACGTAAACGGCGGATGGTCTGCCAAAATACTTTGTTTGCCGAAAAATAGTTGGAATCCAACCGACGACCAAACTCTTCCCATGACTTCTCCTTGGATTTCTTTACGGCCAAAGTTGCCGCTTTTCGCGCCTCAGTGTACCGGGATTGCAAATCAGATGACGATCTGTCCTGCAGCCAGGCCTTGAACGCATCTTTCTTTGCTCGAATAGCTTCTTTAACCTCTTGGTTCCACCAAGGCGTTCTTTTCTCACTATCGCCCGCCATTCTAAGCCGTTTTCGCCCACAACTTTCAGCAGCTGATGAAATGATTGCTGATCTGAACAGCAGCCATTCCTTCTCGATGTCCTCGGATACATCAGGAAGTTGTCTGAACTTAGATGATATACTGGATGCAACCTGTTTTCTTACTTCTTTGTCCTCCAAAGCCTCCCATTTGATCCGGTAAGTCACAGACGACCGGTTGGATCTCTTGTTTGGCCAAGGTTTCGAAAGTCGTAAGGAACATACTACCAGATGGTGATCAGTTGACAATTCAGCACCTCGCTTCACTCGAACGTCCAGCACATCAGAAAACAAATCTGACGAAACTATGCAAAAATCTATCAAAGATTTTTGATCCATACTAGGTCGATATCATGTATACTTGTGAACCTCTCTGTGCTGGAAAAAGGTATTCATGATGCGGAGTCCGTTGCTACAACAGAGCTGCAATAAATACCTTCCGTTCTCATTCAGTCCAGTGACTCCATGTTTTCCGATCACACCCTTCCACGTATCTGTGTCTGTTCCAACATGTGCGTTAAAATCCCCCATAAGGACTGTAGATTCAGTAGCTGATACTCGTAGAAGAGCATCATTTACTTCATCCACAAAAGTCTGATATTCACTCGTGGCATTGGGGGCATATACCTGCAACAGGCACAATGATCGATCCAATACCTTAAGCTTCAACATACAGACCCGTGATCCCAAAGGAATCCAATCTGACACACAGTCTGACAAACGGGGGCTTGTGAGAATCCCCACACCCGCTTGTGCAGACATACTAGGATCAGCACCAGAATAGAAGAGTTTCCATCCGCCATCCAGATCCACAGTTCCAGAGCCACGTCGTTTGGTTGAAGAAACTCCGATAATATCGAGATGATACCGCTTTGCTTCCTCAACCAATTCTAGCTCTTTTCCTGTGAGGGTGAGGATATTCCAATTGCCCAACAGCAGTTGGTGATGGTTGACCGGTGAGTGTGCGACATTATCTCGAGTACGAATACTCTGCGCTGCCTCCATTCGCCTCTCCAAACGTGTAGCGGGCACATTGGTGGAGCTGCCACTAGGGCTGGCTGGTGGAGATTGTCGCTTCCCAGCAAACATTCATTGTTGGGCCAACGTTGGCCATCAGTTGGCAACGTTGGCGCAATGTTGGCAATCTTTCCAACATTTTGCCAACGTTTTGCCAACAGTACATAATTTTTTTCCTAATTGTTTTTCTCTCGTAGTTGCAAGATTGCCGTTATGTGTTTACACATTTTAGTTACTTCATTTCTACATAATTGCTCAAATACGTAAATTCGTTATTGCAGTTTGTTCAATGTTGGCAAGATGTTGGGCCAACATGCATTGCCAACGTTGTTTCAAAAATTGTTGGAACCGATATTTTTTAAACTTTTTGTTTCATGCTCTTTTAAGTACATTTTTGGAACTCTAGTAATTTGATTTTCTGTTATTTGAAATTAATGGCGTGAGTAATTTTTAAAGTTGGGCCACATTGGCCCAGCGTTGGGCCAATGTTTCGCCAACATTTGGGTTTACTTGACTAGAAAGTATAAAAAAGCGCAAGATGTGCAGAATACTAAATCTTGGAAAGTTAACCTATTTAGTTGAAGGTATTCAAGAATCAAAATTTTGGTCAAAGTCATTAGAACGCTTAGTTCTTTTCCAAAAAACAAAAGCTCAGCCAAAAAAGTAAAAAGTATTTTTCTTAGTTTAAACCGCGTCAAATTTTCGATTCATTTTGTTGTTTGTGATGAATTAAAACAAAAAAAAAACTTCATCAATAATTTGTTGAGATTAAATTAAAAGCATTATTAAGACTTTGTAAAAGTAATAGCACTCGGAGATTCCCTTCAAAATCTAAATAAAAGTAAAATCACTGAGGCGAAACGGGACCCCGGATGTTCGCAAGAAAACAGAAAAGTTTTGCAATTTTATGTACCTCGTGTTAGAGATGGCATGGGCCGCTACGAGACCCGTTAATGGGCCGTTAACTGGTCTTTTTTACCAGTCCGCTAACGGCCCATTACAGTTCTTTTTCAAAGCGCGTGACTCACAAAAAACTGTCCATTGTCACAGTAGAGGAATCATTAGGCATGGGCTGTGCATACCGATAGCCTAATTATTATTGTTATTATCTCAATAGGCTTACTGGTACTGCACAATTGAAATAATAATAGTGTAATAATTAACATTCAAGCAGAGATATTTTGGTTCTTCCCTGTTTAAAAATGCCCTAAATCTGACAATGGCATTATTTGATTAGCCTATTATCATGTAGGCCTACCCTGGTATACAGTACCGGTAGGCCCTACAATGCAGAGAGTGTGAAAAAAGAGATTGGAATTTCAGAATTTTTGTCGGAAAAAGTTTGAATTTAGTGACAGTGCAGTCTGAGTCTGGCAGTGATATCAATAAGCTTTTTGCAAAGCTAGCCTACCAGTACTGGTATGTTCCGGTATGGTACCGATAATGGCATTGGCAGACCAGCAGACTACAGAATTAATAGTAGGCCTAGCCTACTATGGTACCGGTAGGCCTAGCCTATATGTTTGCATATTATTCGCTGAGTTGCCTTGGCCAGGAGTTAAATACTGTTGCAAGCCCATAGCCAACTGAAAGTTCCCAGTATTTCCGTAATGGTACCATATGCTGGAAACGTACCGTATCTGCACAAAATACCACGCTAGTGAGTAGCCTACCGATAAGCTGATAAGCTATCACTAAAGCTGTAAAGTGGTGAGTGTTCAAACCTGTGTAGCAGTGGTGCATTATCGAACTAATAAGTTATCGTACAAAAATTTAAATTTTTAAATGTGCCATTAAACATAGGCTATACAGTTATAGCCTAAACCGTAACACATTTTTTGTCATAGTAGTAGATAGTACAGAACAGCTTGTCTTTTAAAAATTTCAGGGTAGATTGATAGGCCAATTTTTGTTCTTACAGTTATAGCCTACTAAAGTGAATAGTCTATTGCACTACCGAACCTTTAAAAGCCCTATGCTAACAATATTGCAAACAGAAGCAAAGTAAGCTAGCTGCACATTAATTTTATTCAGTCAGTGTTTTCTCCAGACTATCAGGCTGCGTAAGCATAACGAAAATATTCAATTTTGCTTTTGTAATTGAATACCTCATCCATTTTTAGCATGTGCTTGAAGTAAAGTGCTGTTATTTTTACAATTTTACATGTTTCAAGTTTCAGGGTACTGAATAGCCTACTGTTGTTATTTTTAATGAATAATGTCAATGATGGTAATGTATATAGTACCTGTACCAACAACTTGCCTAATATTTCTGTACTTGTACGATACAATGTACATGACACTATTATTGCTTTTTAGTAAATCAATTAGCCTACTGTGCTGTAGTAACCTAATATTGTTGTACATACTGTATTGTAGTGTTGGTGACATAATTCTTTTTTGTTTTGTTATGACAGCAAGTATTTAATCTTGAGGCTTCTATTAACATTTTCCAATTTGGTAACACTTTTCCAAGTTTTAAGTTTAAAACAGTAAATTAGTCATTAAATCAAATATCATTTTGTTGGGTTAATTTTTTTTGAGTGTTGTTCCAATTCATGGTTTATTTTGAAACTGTAAGATCTGCAAAAAAGTGTAAAAATTTCACTTGTAGGAGACCATTATTGCGCATTTTTGTTGCAAAGTAATATGATGCTGTTTAATTGTGATACCGATGCTTGTGCTTTGCATAGTCAAGCAAAACTGCTTACAGTTTTCTATTTTTGCACATTAGAAGGAGTACAATTGCATCTACCAGACCTACTACTTTGTGTTGTATATTGTTGCGAAACTGTTAACGGTACAATTTTTTGTTTTTGAAGTACCGGTATGTCAAGGTGTTTTTATTTCTTCTGGAAAGTTTGCTTCTTTTAATTTTAATTTTGCTTCTTTCAATTTAATCAATTTTTTTTTGCTTCTTGATAATTTACTTGTTTACAGTTTACAGTACATTATCAAAAAATGTTTGCTTTGTACCAGTAACTTTGCAGTTTGCACCATGCTTAGTAGTATCTGCACAAGTGCTCATATTTTTGTACTGTATTTTTTATTCTTCATAGTACACCATTTTTCTTCAATTAGGATAACATCAGCAGTACTACCATTACAGGTTACAACAATACTGTTGTGCTCAGTGTAGTATTTGTATTTTGTACAACACATACTGTAAGCATGCACTGACAACTTATTTCATATTTGTTCATTTCAGCATAGGTTGCTATTGTTGAAAAGCTAGTCTGAAACTAAGGAACCGACATTATAGGCCATAGCTTATAGAGTTTACTGTGCATTTTTGAAAAATTGATAACTGCAAGAAAGAAAGTATGATAAGATTGCAAGCATAAAATTCAATTGCTCAGGTTAGTCGTTTCAGCATAGGTTGCTATTGTTGAAAAGCAAGTCTAAAACTAAGGAACTGACATTATTGGCCCTAGCTTATAAGAGTTTAGTGTGTATTTTTGAAAACTGAAACTGCAAGAAAGAAGGTATGGTAAGATTGCAAGATTAAAATTCAATTGCTCAGGTTAGTGTTTAATGTTGCAACCCTATATTCGAGTAGTATAGTAGGTCAACTTCAATCTCTTGCAGTTCCTGTCAGCAGCAATTGACGATAAAGCTAGCCATGATTTTTGTCGATCAGGCAGGGAGGCCGTATTTGGTCGCTTTTTTCTGACCGGGCTTTGGGCGGGCCGGGTTCTGGTTTTAGGCACAAGTCCCGGGTATGGGTCGGGTAGCGGGCTGAACCCTCTGGGCTGTGGGTGGTCCGGGTTGCAAATTTTGAGGCCCGTGCCATCTCGTGTCCTAGCACTTAGCAGCAGCTGTGCGTTAGTTGATTTTATTTTTGCGAAAATGCCAGTTCAGGGCCAGTGGGCAGGTAAGGATTTTACAAATGAAAACGCGAGGCAAAGTTCATGATGTGTTATTTTGCTTGTAGGATTAGTTAATATTTTAGAATAAATAAAAAAACTGAACTGAAGTGAAAGAATATAGGCCTAGGCTAGAACCAACTAAACTAGGCTAGCCGGGTTAGAGTTACTTTTTTATCGATAGCATGGATTTAGCCGGTCTCCTTTACTTTAAGCCTCCCCTGTTTATTTTCTTATCAAAATAGAGATATTAACTGCATTGACGACAAAGAATTAAGAGTAAAGGTTATTATTATTATGATTACTCCCCTAACCCCACCATACTATGGAACTAAATGTGAAACAGTTGCCATACGTTGGTGGTTTCAGAAGTAGGGAGGCTTAAAGTAAAAGAGAGCCGATTTAACCACTAGACTAGAGTTTTGTCTCACTAGACCGGCGCGATTGCTCAGTGTTAAAGCAACTGCCTCGCAGTCGGCAGACCTGGGTTCACTCCCTGGTCGAGTCATACCGGTACCTAAAGACTTTAAAAACTGGTATTCACAGCTTCCCTGCTTGACATTCAGCATTAAAGGGATAGTGTGATGCTTCCACCTTGACGTGGTAGACTGGGTGGCAGGTGCCAACGACTGGAAGACCTACAGTGTCCTATGATCATTTCTTCGTCTCCTGGCCAGCGTAACTTAAACAGCGTAAATCGTCTATACTATTGGCATTGCATTGGTGTGCTTAACTAAGTAGCCTATAGAGTGTGGTTTTTTTAGTAAGCTTGCAATAAATACGTATACATTGATAGGTAATAAATTCATAATAATGAATTTACAGAAATCTGGAGACAGAAATCACAGAAATCTGGAGACAGAGCTGGGCATCATAAAATTAAATACAATGGCTAGGCTATGTTTATGGACTTTTGAAGTTAGTTGTTGAAACTTAAAATTTAAGTACATGAGAATACACTGGTACACTTTTGGTCGGGGATATTTATCTATATCACCCATACAACTCAGAATCAGATATGATACCGGTACCGATACTGGAACTGTTTTAGCTGTTTGGTCTAACGTACGTTATGTGAAAATAAGGAAAGGTACGGTATTTCAGAAGAGAGAATCCAATAGGATCCAAATCCTAAACGGTAAACTATCCAGAATTGTAATCGCGATATAAACCGAGTGGCAAGTAATTAGATTCATTGTAATCGGAAAATCATGCTATTAGGAAAATCACAATAATTTAGTGATTTGGCTCACCGAAAATGCGTGGTGAAGTCTGTGTACCATGTGCACTAAAGCAAGCTTCTCTAATATGCAGTATGAGTCTTTGAGTTACCGCCTGCTGCTTTAACTCGTTGAAAAGTTGAAGTTACTTCAATTAAAATAAATTACATGCGATTTAGTTCATAATTATCAACGATGGATGCGTAACGATTTTTGTGGGAATCAAACCTTCAACCATAATTTCAAGCGGTTAACTAACAGTTTATTTGTAGATTTTTTTTTGGAATTAGGAACCTTTTATTTAAGGGGTTATTCAGTACCAGTAATTAGTGCATTTATGCATCAAAGCAACTCTCGCTGGACTTTGAGGCGATCTGTAAAAAGAAAAGTTGCAGAGCATTTGGAAGATTTAAGTTGTGAAAATGAACAAGATTTCTTAAAGTGTACAACCCATCATATCGCAAAATCATCATCTCAGGCTATAAATACCAGTAGTATTCGCCAGTTGCAAATACCAACAGCATTATTAGATGATGAAGAAAACAATTTTCCGGAATCTGATGTTAGCCTTGAAAATAATACACCAATATCTGAAAGTGAGGCAGACATCTTTGAGTATGACATGCTTGATGACAATGTGTCACCAGTTTGTAGTGATTCTGAAGAAGAAGTTGATGCAAGTGCAAGTAGATCCATCCTCGAACAAATACAGATTTGGGCTATAGATTATGAAATTAAACAAGTTGCTTTACGTGATTTGTTAACTACATTAAAACCGAAATTTCCAGAACTACCTAAGGATCCTCGAACTGTTTTGAATACGCCTAAAGATATCAAAATTAAAGCCACATCCGGTGGACAATATTATCACAATGGATTGAAAAAAAACCTTGAAGTCGAATTAAGCAATCGCAAAATTCCTTCTAATGCCAAAGTTGTGCTTCAAGTGAATGTTGATGGCATGTCTTTACACAACAGCACTAAAACTCAATTTTGGCCAATTCTTGCAAAAGTTGTTTCTCCATTCAAATCTAAAGTGTTCACAATTGGTATATATTCTGGAACAAGCAAACCAACAAGTTTGGTATTTATGGAGAAGTTTATTGAAGAAATGAATTTGATTTTTTCAGAAGGTCTTCAAATAAATGGAAGACAGTATTATTTTAGTTTAGACTGTATTTGTGCAGATGCTCCTGCTAGAGCTTTCTTAAAAGGTATTATTGCCCATAATGGATATTATGGCTGTGAAAAATGTGTTACCAAAGGTGAACGCATTCGAAATACAACTTCTTTTTCTCAACTGGATGCTGAAGTAAGAACAGATGAATCTTTTTTGCAAAGAAAAAATCTGCAACATCATTTAAGAGATTCTCCACTAGAAAACATAATGGGCATGGTGTCCCAATTTCCCTATGACTATATGCATCTTGCATGTTTAGGAGTAATGCGACGAATTCTTCATCTTTGGGTTCAAGGACCACCTGCAATTGCTTTAAAAAAAAATGAAAAAGCTGCTATCTCAGGCAGATTATTGAATTTTGGGCCTTTTGTTTTGCATGAATTTTCACGAAAACCACGATCGTTAAAAGATTTGTCTCACTGGAAGGCTACGGAATTTCGACTGTTTCTATTGTATATTGGTCCATACATATTACAAGACATTCTTTCGCATGATAAATTGGATCACTTCATGCAGTTGCATGTAGCAATGTCTATATTAGTTGATCCTTTACTAAGCAGCTCTCAGGCAAGCTATGCTAATATTCTTTTGCGTAGATTTATCAAGAACTTTCCTAGGTTTTACCCAACTAGCCCGATTGTCTACAATATTCACAGTCTTGCTCATCTCACCAATGATGTGAAAAAGTTTGGATGTCTTGACAATTTTTCTTGCTTTAGCTATGAAAGTTACCTAGGAGAAATGAAAAAGTTAGTACGTGGAACAAAAAATCCTTTGAAGCAAGTGGCTCATCGTCTTCATGAGAAGAGTATCGTTGAAAACATTAAGGAAAAAGCTGAAGCGAATGAAGCAAGTGTTGGATTTCGAAATGAACACCACCGTGGTCCTTTGCCTAGTTGTTGGCAATATTTGCCCACTTTGCAGTATGAGCAAGTGCAAGATGGTTTTTATCGTTATTCTATCTTTCCGCCAGATAACTGTGTTCAATATGGAAATTCCATTGGACTTCTTCAGAATATAGTAAAGAAAAACAATGAATGCTTTTTTGTTGTAAAGAAATATAGCATATTAAAAAATGGTTTTGAATTTCCATGTCAGTCTTCTAAAATATATGTTTATGAAGTCAGTGAACTGGACAACTGTATTGATGTTATAAACAAATGTGATATTGTTAGAAAGTACATGGCAATAAAGATGTCTCATAAGACTATGGTTGTACCTTTACGACATGATTATGTGCAGTAATTAATTATTGAACTTACATTTTAATAAGTATTATCTTTCGCCGTGGTATTTTTATGTCTAGTAGTACTTGATCTAGGTATTTTGTTGAGATCCTTATTCTGTAAGGTCCTGTTACCATGAAAGATTCGTTTACTTTTTTCTTCACCATTTGCATGGTGATACAGACTGCATAATTACTCACTTTTGGCTGTTTAGGAATGTTAATGGCTTTTATTTTCAACAACAGGTAGCAGAAAAATCCTTGTTCTTCACCCCATTATTAATGATAGTATTCCGGTGGATTTTATTCGAACATATTTTACTTAAATAAGATTTATTTGATGATTTCCTTGAGTAATTCAGTATGATACACCCGCACTATGGTAATTATTAGTTGTTTAAATAATACTAATTGTTCTCTGACACAGCTTTGCAATTTGCATCATTAAGCCCTCTCTTATTAAAGCTTGATGCTCTTGTCACTTGTTGCAATGAATGGTGACTTATATTTAATAATATGAACTGTGTTTAGGAACAGCTTCATGCTATGTTTTGTCATTGCTCTGCATTAATTCTTCTAACTATTACAATGTATTATGTTGTAAATTTTGTAAGTGAAAATAACAAAATTGAAGTGATACCCAGCAACTGGTATGATGCAGAAACGTTAATAGCAAAATGGCCAGATGTAACATCCCAAACATCCTTTCGACAACTTTTAACAGACAGAGCTTGTCCAACAAAAGAATGGTCTAACTGTGATGCTGAAATAATTTTTAAAGCAGGTAAGCTGCAGTAAGCAGTATGTTTTGGTATCTTAAGTTCATACACTACTGTTGACAACCTCAAGTCTATTATGTACACAAAACAATGAAAGCATGTTAACTGTAAAAATCATTTCAATGGACTAAAATTGTGACTGTTATTATCAAGAAGTACAAGAAACAAATAATTATTTCATTTTAAACCCTAACTCTGCCTACAAGGTATGATATTACTTATAACATAAAGTAGTTGGGAATGGTACAGAGGTCAGAAAATTGATTTGTAAATTTTTGATTTTGAAAAATATAGCAATTTTTAATATGTATCCTGGAATCACAAAACTAATTAATACATTTTTTTATTTCAGCTGATTTACATCAAGCAGAAAAATACTGCAATCGCTATGCGAAGGATTCTGATGTTTCAATGACTGAACCAGAAGGCTCACTGCCTGCAAAAAGGATAATAAAGTCAGTATTTACATTATTTGACAAAAATATACATTTTATCAAAGCTAAAGCTAGTTTAATAATAATTTCATGTGAAAACTTTCTTGGCTTTGATATTGCATACAAAATTAATTTGTTACATTTGCCTTATTAGAAATTTTCTTGTCTTGATTTTCATCTAAGTTTGTAGATGTGTGAAATTCAGCAAGAAAGCATGCTGGCTGGTTGAATTTGAAATTACTTGATTACCCAATCTATCTGTTTTTTATTTATGTTTTATGATTGGTAGTGACACTGCACTATTGGATCTTAGTTTCTTATAAAGTCTTTATTGAAAAAAAAATCAACCAAAATAAATTAATATTGCTACTGGTATATATGTCTTTATCCCTCTAATACCATTCTACTAAACATAAAATTTTTAGACAGATATCCCAAGAGTTAAAATTTTTCAACCACTATGCAGTAATAATGTAAGAGATTCTACTTTTCCCACATTTACTTCACATAATTATACGTGACACGACACAGTTACAAATAATGAATAGTGTATATTAAATTATGTGAGTAATTGAAACTCGAGCATGAGCCCAAAGTTTTTTGATTAACCGACTTATCAGCAAAAATTAACATCATTAAAAATACTGTCTTCTTGCTATACCATACAATTAGCTCATTCAGCTTGGGACTGGCTGTGCTTCAAACCATGATTGATCCAATACAGTGGTTGAACATTAATTTGATTCTTAGAGATTTGGTTTGTTTTTATGCCGATGATGGTTTTCTAAGGGCATTCGAGCAAGAAGATTTGCAGTAATTTTTGCCTCTACAAGCTCTGAAGCTTATTGTTCAGAGTTGACGTCGGCCAATCAAACTGACACTTCAAGCATTTTGTGAGTTTACTTCAAGCAGTCCTATCATTTATTGTGATGGCTTTCAGGGAGCCGATATTGCTACACAACATTTTATTTATTTTTAATGTTTCGCAAATTATTTGTTCAAATAAAAGTGATGTATTCTTAATGATCTTGCAGGGTTCCACGCCGAATGCAGTTTAGCAGTTATGCTGCAAATAAGGAAAACATCCCTGTTGCAAGTAAGACCAGTGCTCGATCATCTCGCGGATCCAAACTTCTCAAACAGCGTAAAGTTGCTAAACCACCACTCCAGGCTTCCAACAAACGGATTTATTTCCATGATACCAGTAGTGAAGATGAAGACGAAGCTGGTGAAGATATTGTTGATGCACAATCAGCTCATCATTCAGTGCCCGCTGAACAAATTGTTTCACCATATTTCCATGAATCAGTGGAACATTCATCTAGAATTCAAGAAAGCAATCCTCAAGAATTTTTTGAAACATCCGCGAATATTGCAAGACCTACGTTAGAACCTCAGCTGCATAGTCAGTCCTCACCTTTACAAATACCAAGACCAGCAATAACTTCAACCAATGAAGCTAAACTTTGTAAGTATATAGACTACGTGTTTTATAAATTGGATGAGAATGCTCTTTACCGGTATGCTTAGCAACTGGCAATTTCGAGGCTTGTCATAATTTTCATTTACTATTGAAGGTGTAAGAGGCAGTGCTGCTAAAGGTGAAGCACTTTGTATTAGAGCTGTCTTTTTATGCGCTTCTTTTTGCTTGTAATTAGGTCGATTTTGAATTTATTTATTTCTTTTTTGTGAATTGCATTAAAAGTGTACCATGGCTGTGTGTGTTTCCAATAGATAATGCTGATGATAGCACAGTCAAGTTCTAGAATGTTGGTTCTGAAGTTTTGTCAAGTCCACATAGTTTTCCAATCTTAAGATCATAAAAACAATGTGCTCGAGTGTATTTAAGATTTTAGCATGTGGCAGTAGATTGCTAGATCAAGCGAGACAGTTAGGCATTGATTGAATTAGTTGAATTATTTAACACTTAAACTTAATAAAAGTTACTGCTTTCAGGCCAAAAAGTGCTTACGCTGTTGGAAACCATTCTCCTCGAACAGCGACGATTGAAAAAACGATTAGATGTCATTGAAAATTCGTTGGACTCTTCCCTGAAAGCATCAGGATCGATTTCAAGCGGTGGACCGTCCGACATGGACAAGTCTCTATTAGAGAGCCTAAACTTTCCTGCAAAATGTTGGAATGAACTCGTAAATATCAATGAAACACTGGCCGATAAAGAAATTTTTCAAAACATGGTAGGCTTGTGGGTCTGTATGTGGTGTAACCTGTTGCATGCACGTTGCAGGAAAACGCTTCCCATATATTTAACATATTTACTGCATCTTTTATCCACTTCACATTCGCGTTTCCCCTTTTGAAAAGGTCAGGATGGTACTGGTAATTAGCGTAGATACTTAGACTTTAGCGTTAAAGCATATATGCGCATTACTTCCCATCAGAAACTGATGTTTTTTTTTCATACTGACTTTGATTTATTATTAAAAATAAAAACAAAACAGTGACGAAATCGATTTTGAACAATTAATTAATGTTTGATATTTTAACCGTAACCGATATGTTATTTATTGTCGCAGAATTGCTTATAATTAATGTTTCTTGAACGCAATTTTCCTCAACCGCTGATAATTGTCCATATAAAAATGGGAATTTGCCTAGGTCAACCAACTGTTATGCTTTAATATAATTCTATCTATAAATCTTTGCGTATAATATTGCAAGCAAAACTTAGCCACATAGAGCGACAATGCGAACTCTTGTACTAGTATCAAATCTAAATAAGTATGGCAAAGGTTGCAACTAGTTGCGTTATCTATTTCTGTATTACGAAGGCAGTACAGCTTTTAAACAGGAATCGACACTTCAACAATAGTTTATCATCCAAGCATTATTGCATTATGGTTCGGAACCGGGAGCAGTGTTCCCCTAAGATCCAAAAACTAAAAAATTTGAGAAGTAATAGGAGAAATTTTGCAAAGTAATCACATTAAAAATGGGCAGATTATGTTGAACCTGATGCTAAAAGTTGCACATTTTTGTCCAAACGATAGCTTATTGTTTCAAAAAACAGTTTTAAACTATTTTTTTTTTATTTAGACGTAATTTATCAAAACAGAAATAACGTTTGAGTAAATATCAAAATTTATGTTTGGTAAATTTAAAATCTTGACGGGAAGACTGAGGGGAGAAGATGTCAAAGTTATGCAGTTAAAGGCACGCTAAAGCCGCGGCTCCATTCTAGCTTAATAGGTCTAAGAATAGTAGGCCTACAGTAAATTCAAAATTAAACAATAATAGCCACGCAACGACCGGGAAGCTGTGAATAGACCTTACGGGCATCTAGTTGAGATGACTTTAAAATGTAAGTTGGTTGTTGATTCATTAATTGACAGCTACGCAGTGAAACAGAAAATAGTTTTAATTATTTTTGTTGCAGAGAAGTGGATTTATGTCAATATTTTTTATGTTCGGAAAAAGAACATAAAATATTTATTTTTCCTATAGATACTTTTATAAACTTAAATCCATTATAGTGCTATTTTATTCCAATGGAAGTTCCATGATAATAAATTTAGCACATTATGTCGCAATGTCAATAGTAATATCATTGCTCAAATTCTAGCTTCTACTTGACCAGATGAATTGATTGTGGTTATTTGCAGGCTTTAAACTTGTCAAACTTGTCTCGGATTGGCTGGAAGAAAATAAGCGATTGCATCAGTCGCTTGATGCCTTCCCTCATGGTGCATGAGATATCATGAGATATCTTGTCCATGAGATATCCCGAACAGGAAAAGGGAAGTTCAACCATCAACCTAAATTCCGATTTGATTCGTTGGAAAACTTAAAAAAAGCGATCGTTGGTAAGTAATTGCTGATATTTTGTTGAAGATGTTGTCGAGATCTATCCTAACACTTCACGTCGTTGGTGCCATTTTAGTTGATGTCATTATGGTGATGATTTCGAGCTCTACTTCCGTTGTGGTCCCCATCATCTGAGCTAGCCAGGGGTATTTAGGCTTGGGTGGCTGCTCGACTCGATAACCGCAAGGTTCATTCGTATGTTGTGATACCAGACCACTGCCTTTTATCGTTGTTGATGTTATAAGTGACTAACATGAAATAAAACATGCTTTCGGGCTAAACTTCTCGTATTAATATAATTGGAGACATTTCCACGAGGCTACATTAAGTCGATGTTGTGCTGGCGTTTGCTACTGATAAAATACCGTAGTAAAAATAAGCAAGGCAATTTCTCTTTACGGGCTTATGCATCTGGCTGCACCTTAGGCAGAGTCCCACCAATGATGGTCGCCGCCGTGTGCGGGGAGAGCCCTGCATGATGCAGGGATCGAAATGGCCATCGCCTTTTCCCGGAGCATCCTATGCCAGTTGTATAGCGCTACTAGCTTGGGTATTTGCACTGTCTTCGTGAAATCAAAAATGGTGTTGACTGTTGAGTGTTGATGCCACGAAATTTCCATTTAGAGTAAGTGGACACCGTAGTGGTAATATATCAAGAATGTTTCTCTCATGCTCCTTTGAGATATGGGAGGCTACCATTCCTCGGAAATAGTCTGGTAGTACAACAACAACTAAAATATAGCTGTTCTATACCGATTTATGTTTAATAATCCGTGCTCTCTTCCGCACTTTGCCAACTTATAAGCACCTTCTGTTTGTAAGCGATTTTTTATCTTCCTTCAGGTGTGTTTCGTTCGACTCTTTTGCCGAAAATTTAATTGCCCGCCACTCTCCGTGAAGTTTGGGAACTGTTCGAATAGTTTGTACATTTCTCTTTAGCATCACATAAGTTACATATGTCAGAGCAAAAAGCTCGGGTACCAAATTATGTTATTTATAGTATTTGGGTTGTAAGAAACCCCAACTTTCAGTCCTAACGGGGCAGCCAGGTTTTGAAAACTAACAGAATCGATATTATAGAAGTAAAATTGTATGATATGTTTTATGTTGCAGCTGCAGTGCACAAAAATATTCCAGAGGTAACTCTGCAACAAATTAACGAGGCTCTTGGAAACTGGTTTCGAAATTGGCGAGATCGTCAAGGTGGCCGGAATAAGCGGCGTATTGATGGAGGTTTGTAGCAATGTTTCATGATGTTTTAGATAAGCATTGTTTTTCTTCGGTTTAGTTACACTCTCTCTGCGAATGGTCACTGTAAGATTGTTGTTGTGATTACCTGCCTCTTTGACGTAGGAATTGGAGCCTCCTATAACCAAATGCACATTGCACATGCGAGAATCATCCTTGGCATAGAACTCTTATGATGCTCTCAAACTTCGAAAGGGTAGCAACAACACTCTCGATTACTCAAAGATAGTGCAAATGACCAGGCACTCGCAGGCGAGGCGTTTACAAAATCATTAACCCTTAAGCATTATACCACTGTCACAGGATGATCCGGGAAAGTGATGGTCATTTTGATCCCGACATGCATGGCGGTGACCACCGTTGATAACTTGTGTAGTCCCAGCAGTAAAATGCACAAGTCACTAACGAAAAAAAGTGCGTTTATCTTGACTAGTAATGTAATAGTTAAGATTCGGAACAATATCAAATTATTGCAGCCTTATGGAGATGTCTTCTGGAAGCCTACGAATACGTTTTTATCCTTCTAACTACGCAGAATAGACGCAAGGAGAGTTCTTGCTGCGCTAACAGCAGGATCTTTCTTATCTCGACTGCCTGCACGACTGCACGTGGGCTTGTTGAGTCTCCGCGGTATCCCTCCTCGTCCCCGTATTGGAAGGGTTCGGGTAGTATATTACCACCACTTAGAGAGTAGTTTTAGTTTTTGTCAAGTTTTCTTTAACGAAACAGGTACATAATTAATTAATTATCTCGACGCTTGATATTTTTTGTTGTTGACATAAATATAATGCTTTATGTTGCTTTTTCTATAAAGTTCATTTTACTAATAAATTTACGATTTATTTTTGCAGCTCTTGTCAACACCAGCGTCAGCGTTATGATGAAGATTTAAGGCATGACGACTCCATTAGCAATAGTTAAAGTAGTGTATGTTTTTATGTACTATTTCGTGTTGTACTGTAGTTAATTTTGAATAAAGTTTTTTGTGCTACTTATAGTGTGCTGATAGACTTTCAGTCAATTCTTGCAACGCAGTTTGCCAATATTTGACCAATGCAGTAGCATTAATCTGCCCACGCTGGGCCAATGCAGTAGCATTAATCTGCCAACGCTGGGCCAATGCAGCAACCGTTGTTGGCCCGATGCTGTTTGCCAACGTTGGGCCAACACTGCACATTGGTGCAAATCTACATTGGGCCAACGTTGGTTCCTGCATCTGTCCAACGCTGATGACTGCATCTGGCCAACGTTGGCCCAACAATGAATGTTTGCTGGGTTATTTTTCGAATGAGCCCCTCTGCCTAAGACTCGAACGCCATAGGGGTTTCGCTGAATGACGACCTGGGAGTCCCTAGGCGCTCCCCTGCCGGACGAGGTTCCACTTGTGAAGGTGGCCCCATTAACGTCGTTCACGTAATTTTCATTATTTGTGCTCATCATGATTTGTTATGCAGTTTAATCTAACTGCGGAGAGGTTTTATATCAGAGTTGTCCTTCTCCTAGGTTATATGCTTACCACAGCTGATGGGCATAACCAACCCAGGTTTTAAGTTTTCCAACTATTTTGATTTGAACTATACTTCGTCTCGCTTCTACCATTAGACCTATCTGGCATGGGTAACCCTTTCAGGAGAATTGAATCTCCAGCCAGTACAGCTCTGCAGGTCATTGAGGCACATAGACTTTTCCACCTCGTTACGGTGATAGTTCATGGAAAAGCTATGCATTGTAGGTCTAATTGCCGAGCTATGTTATTCTATGCCTACTGTGCCATAATAAGCCAATTATATGTCATACTATGCCTACTAAGCTACGGCGCCCACTTTGGCCTACTATGCCTGTTGTGCCATACTAAGCCTACTGTATGCCATACTATGCCTACCAGGGTGCCATGTTATGCCTACTATGTCATACTAAAGCTGCAGCACCTACTGTGGCACACTATGCTTACTAATACTATGCCTATTTTCCATAACAAGCCTCCTGTATGTCATAATCTGCCTACTAAGGTGTAATGCTATCCCTTCTATAATATACTACGCTGCAGTGCCTACTGTGGAATACTGTGCAATAATAAGCCAACTATGCCTACTGTGCCATAGTAAGCTACAGTGCCTACTGTGACATGCTATGCTTACTAGGGTGCCATAACAAGTCTACTTCATGTTACACTATGCCTACAATGCCATACTAAGCCTACTATGACATAGTGCTCTTACTAACCTATGGTGCCAAAAGCCCACTTCAGTATATTGTTGTTGTAGCTCATATTTATCCTCCAGTCACCAGACAGCATCAGACGCTAACTTATTGGACGATCCGCACATTTTTTTTATTGCAGTGACTACTTCGTGATTGGAGAAATCCGCATCTGCTTAAGGGGTTTCCGATTATCCAACGTTCCTGTAGATTTCTTCAAATTCTTGCCCCCCGAATTTGCTGCTTGTTCAAAGCCACCAACCAGAGATAATTATCGTAAAACGTCTTATCCAAGGACGCAACGGCGTGACCAGGGTGCGGGTTGAACCCAGATCATTCAATCAAGATCGTCGTAAACAATTCGCCTTTACCCATTTGGCCAAGCTACCAATTATACTACACTCGAATGCTATAGGCCTGTTATGTCTACAATGTCATACTACACCTACTATAACATACTAAGCTGTAGCGCCTACTGTGGGATACTATGCCTACTGTGCCATAATAAGCCAACTATATGTCATATTCTGATGTTGTACTATGCCTACTAAGCTACAGTGCCCACTGTGGCACACTATGGCTACAGTGCCATAATCAGCATACTATGTCTATTGTGCCATAATTAGCCTACAATATAGCATAACTATACCCATTGTACCATAATAAGCCTACGATATCTACAATGTCATACTAGCCTGTAGCACCTACTATGGTTTTTAATAATATGTTTACTGTTCCATAACAAGCCTCCTATATGCCATACTCTGCCTAATAAGGTGTCCTTCTATCCCAACGAAGTATACTAACTTCCAGTGCCTACTGTGCCATATTAAGCCAACTATGCCTCAGAGCCTACTGTGACATACTATGCCTACTAGGGTGCCATAATAAGCCTACTTCATGTCATACTATGCCTAAAATGCCATACTAAGCCTCTTATGACATACTACGCCTACTGTAGTATACTATGCCTAATGTGCCATAAGGCTACTACTGTACATGCCATGCTATACTATGTCTACAATGCCATACTACGTCTACTATGACATACTAACCTCCAGTGCCTACTGTGCCATATAAAGCCAATTATGCCACAGTGCCTACTGTGACATACTATGCCTACTAGGATGTCATAATAAGCCTACAATATGTCATACTATGCCTAAAATGCCATGCTAAGCCTTCTATGACATACTACGCCTACTGTGGTATACTATGCCTAATGTGCCATAAGGCTACTACTGTACATGCCATGCTATACTCGGATACTATACTATGTCTACAATGCCATACTACGTCTACTATGACATACTAAGCTGCAGTGCCTACTGTGCCATAATAAACCAACCAAATGCCATTCTATGCCTACAAAGCTACAGTGCGCACTGAGGTATACTATGCTTACTGTGCCATAATCAGCATACTATGTCTATTGTGCCATAATTAGCCTACAATATAGCATAGCTATACCTATTGTACCATAATAAGCCTACGATATCTACAATGTCATACTAACCTGTAGCGCCTACTATGGTTTTTAATAATATGCGTACTGTTCCATAACAAGCCCCCTATATGCCATACTCTGCCTCCTAAGGTGTCCTGCTATACCAACTATGATATACTAACCTCCAGTGCCATATAAAGCCAACTATGCCACAGAGCCTACTGTGACATGCTATGCCTACTAGGATGTCATAATAAGCCTACTTCATGTCGTACTATGCCTAAAATGTCATACTAAGCCTCCTATGACATACTACGCCTACTGTGGTATACTATGCCTAATGTGCCATAAGGCTACTACTGTACATTCCATACTATACCGCATGCTATACTATGTGTACAATGCCATACTACGTCTACTATGACATACTAAGGTGCAGTGCCTACTGTACCATAACAAGCCAACCAAATGCCATACTATGCCTTCAAAGCTACAGTGCGTACTGCGGCATACTATGCTTACTGAGCCATAATCAGCATACTATGTCTATTGTGCCAAAATTAGCCAACACTATGGCATAATATACCTATTGTGCCATAATAAGCCTACTATATACCATTCTATGCCTACAATATTGTACTAGCCTGTAGCGCATACGTGGCATATTATCCTTACTAATACTATGCCCACTGTTCCACAACAAGTCTATTATATGCCATACTCTGCCAAACTAGGATGTCATGTTATCCCTACTGTGACATACTAACCTCCAGTGCCTACTGGTCTATATTAAGCCAACTATGCCATACGCCTAGTGTTACACTATACTATGCCTACTGTGCCATAACAAGCCTTCTTTATGGGTGTCACGCTACGCGTACAGGCGTGTCATGCTAAACCTATTAGAGTGTCATGCTAAACCTATCAGGGTATCACGCTATGCTTACAATGCTGTGCTAAGCTGCGGCATCCACTGTGGCATGCTATATGCCGTACTAAGTCTACACTGCCATACTATGCCTATCGTGCCATACTAAGCCTACTACATGCTATACCATAAACAAAACCATAATTATTTACCTATACAGGATAAAACAAATCCACTCCGGAAATCAGCTTTGGAATTCATAGACTGGAGTCGCGGGGAAGTCGCATTTTGCACTTTTTAGCAGAAACTAGAGTGCCATTGTCTAAATATCGGATTGGAGTGCTATCCTAACGTTAACATTGATCCATCAATATTCTTGGCCAACCGCTAATATTTTCAATCAATTTTTCCACCCAATGCCAACATGCAATAATCAACCTTCCTATACTAATGCTTAAATTCATCAATTAATTTTCCTAGTCTACTTCTAACATTTTTATAATCAATTTTCCTAGTCAAGTGTTAACAATTGTCAATCAATTTTCCTAGCCTAATGCTACCGTTCATCAATTAATTTTTCCAGTTAAGAGCTAGCAGTTGTCAATCAAATTTCCTAGCCTAATGCTAATATTTTTACATCAATTTACTTAGTCTAATACCAACAGCCAATAATCTACCTTCTCATGCCAATGCTTACAATTAATTTTTCTTGTCTAATGCTGACATTTATCAGTTAATTTTCCTACTCCACAGCTAACTTTATCAAACAATTTTCCTAGCCTAATAATGGTAATATTAATTTTCAATCAATTTTCCTACTCTAATGTAATATTATCAATCAATTTTCCAAGCTTAATGCTTACATTACCAATGAATTTCCTAATCTAATACTAACATTCATCAATCATCAATGCTAACCTTTATCCATCAATTTTCCTAGCCTAGCATAATGCTACGGTAACATTTATCAATCAATTTTCCTAGTCTAATACTAACCATTTTAATGCTAACCTTTAGCAACAATTTTCCTAAACTAGCGTAATGCTACAGTAACATTTATCCATCCATTTTCTCAGCCTAATACCAATATTTATCAATCAATTTTCCTGGCCTAGCTTAACGCCAATACTTAGCACTCAATTTTTCTAGTCTAATAATGGTAATATTAATCATTTTTCCTACTCTTAATGTAATATTATCAATCAATTTTCCAAGCTTAATGCTTACATTTATCAATGAATTTCCTAATCTAATACTAACATTCATCAATCAATTATCCTAGTTTAATGCTAACCTTTATCCGTCAATTTTCCTAGCCTAGCATAATGCTACGGTAACATTTATCAATCAATTTTCCTAGTCTACTGCTAACATTTATCAAATAATTTTCCAAGTCTAATGCCAACATCCCATAATTAACCTTCTTATACCAATGCTTACATTCATCAATCCATTTTCTTAGTCTAATGCTAACCTTTATCAATCGATTTTTCTAGCCTAATATCCATTCAGTTTGCTAGCCTAATATCCATCAATTTTTCTAGCCTAATGCTAGCATTTATCAATCATTTTCCTACACTAATACAAACAATTATCAATCAATTTTCCTAGTCTAATACTAACATTTATCAATCAAAATTTTCTAGCCTAAAGCTAACATTTATCAATCAATTTTCCCAGTTTAATGCTAACCTTTAGCAACAATTTTCCTAAACTAGCGTAATGCTGCAGTAACATTTATCCATCCATTTTCTTAGCCTAATGCCAATATTTATCAATCAATTTTTCTAGTCTAATAATGGTAATATTAATCATTTTTCCTACTCTTAATGTAATATTATCAATCAATTTTCCAAGCTTAAGGGTGCGTTTAGACTGGACGCGAAGCAACGCGAAGCGACGCAAAGCAACCAAAATTTGACGTCATCGACAGCTCGCGAAAGGTTGCGACCGCTCGCAACCTTCGTGAGCAGTTGCGCAACAGCGCTTGCTTGCAGGCTGTAGTAAGATAACCAACTAATTCACTGATTTGATTTTTACGATCGCAGTTTGCTAGAAAATAATATAAATAGTTCATTTGTATGGTTTAGCGCCTATTTATCAGTCCAAAGAGTAGGCCTAGGTTGTTGGAAAAGTTAGATTTGCGATAGCCTTAGGCTAGCCAAGTTAATTTGGATCTAGACAGCTAAGGCTGTAAATCCTAGAGTGAGTTTTTATAGCTATGCTGGATCTCAAAGCTTCATTATAGTGAATGCACCAAAGCAGTAGGCCTAGCCCCACGACATCTAGCTTTTAAACCAAAACTTTTTATTCTGTGCAGCATAGCAGAAGACCAGTCCAGTAGTTCTTTTGGCTGAGCAGCTTTTGCTTTTTTGTCTTAAAGTAAACTTACACTAACATGATGTTTTTTTTTCAGAATATAAAATAACCCACCAACAGGCTAGTTTTGAGTGTGTTGATAGTGTTTTTACCCATGGTTTGTTAGCTAGTTGTTTTAAAAGTAACCACAATTGAACAATTCTTTGAATACTGGAAAACTCGCAAAAGTTTTTCACTGCCTTTTTGACCAAGCCAACTTGGTGAATAAAACTGTATTTAGAATTGGTTTCAAGTTACACTGCTACATACAAGAGCTAGATAGATACAAAAAATCGAAAAATTCCTATGAACTTTTGGATTGGCCTAATTAGTAGTCACTTCTTTGAATAGCTACAAACATGGAATTTTTTCTTCTGAATGTCCTCTTAAAAGTCTTCTTGTTTGTGAAGGTTTGTGACCATGATCAAGTTGAACTGGAAGCAATGGTTTTGGACTACCCCAAGTTTTATAAGTATGAATATTGTAGTCTGGTAGTGATTTTTCACTCCAGTCCTAATTGATGAAAATAGAAATGTCAAGTGTGTTAAATATTCATTTACTGTGTCTTTGTGTAATATCTGAATTTAGTTGTTTGTGAATTTCATACATTTTTAGTGTCTCTTAAAATTTTAACTGCTTTACATGGTGAATAAAGTGACGAAGTAAACAATTTTAAGTCTGAAGTTCAATCATTGCAATTGCAGTCAGTGTATTTAGATGAACTAGAAAGCCAATATATATCTAACCTGTAGAAAGTGAGCTCTGTTTTTTTGCTGAAGTTACTATTATTGGTAGAGAAGTACCCGCCAAGCAAGTTCATTACTATTGTTCCATTCTCTAAACTAAACAAAAAACTTGATACAGCATTTATAATTAAAATAATTGGACTGGGGAAGGAAGCGTCAGTTACATAAAAATGTGAGAACTAACAACACTTTTATTCAGATGCTTGAGTAACAATTTTCAAATGAAAAAATCTAAATGTTTTTTTTATCAGGGGCATAACCAAAAACATGCTTAGAGGGGGCTTGACCCTACTGCTATAAATTTGTCTGTATCTTACAAACGGTGGTTTAAAGCGAAGCCCTTTGAGGTAAACGCAACCATCGCAACGTAGCCTACTGGTACCGCAAGAAAATGCAAACTAATAAAATGCTCTCGATAGCATTTAACTTCGCACTAAACATCGATACGCGCTCCGCTAGCGAATAAAACACCAAACTTAGTTTTAGAGGCTGTCTTTTCCTCAAAGCAGCTGCTGGTATCAGGTATCACTGTGCTAAATTCTTGTCCTTCGATGATAGTGTCAAATCATGCAAAAACTGCTATGTTTTTTTGCTTTCTCCAGCAAATCAACACAGCAATCCATTGCACAATAAGCAAAAACTCCACTACATAACTGATGACAAATCCAGCTTTCAGATTCACTCATAACGTTAACATTGGGAGTCGTCATAAACAGCACTAAATAGCTAACACAAACAACTGTTTAAGCTTACTACAGGTATCATAACATGCTTGCCTGAAAAAGAAAAATCACATTAATAAAAAACATAGTTTACGCTTTAAATGTACCTGTAGACTAGCCTACTGGTCTACACTGTACAAAATAGATCTACCAGTATTATAATGAGACATAAATGGTGAAAGGGTTAAGGATTTGTTAACTGAATAAACACCAAAAGAGAACTTTTGACATCTGCTTCCAGCTTTTTTCGGTTCTGCATTAAAACCCAGAACTGTCATCGTCAAAACAGATTATGGCAAGTTTTCAGTAGAAGGATCTAAACAAAGCATTGATAGCTAGTGAATAGGCTAAGTACCATTAAGTTTTTGAAGAAATGACTTGTCTTTTCGTTTCCAAATTCGACCTACTGTACTTCCTTTTTCCCTTATATTTCACAAACTTTTTTCTCAAGATTGTTTTGTTACCTATGCTATTAGTCTAGTCTCTTCTTCACGGTTATTGCGTGATAACACAATACAAACTCTATCTTCGTTTTAATTCCAGTGCTTTATGACGAAACACAACCTGTGATTACTATAATAGCGCTTCAATAATAAAGCACACAACGCTTTCTGCTCATTGAGTACATTTCAAAAGTAAGTTAATAAAATTAGCCTATGAAGCGACCAGTCGCGAAGATTAGCAACCACTCGCGAAGGTTGGCAACCTTCGCGATTGACGTCATCGACCACTCGCTAAGGTCGCCAACCTTCGCTTCGCGTTGCTTCGCGTCCAGTCTAAACGCACCCTAATGCTTACATTTATCAATGAATTTCCTAATCTAATACTAACATTCATCAATCAATTATCCTAGTTTAATGCTAACCTTTATCCATCAATTTTCCTAGCCTAGCATAATGCTACGGTAACATTTATCAATCAATTTTCCTAGTCTACTGCTAACATTTATCAAATAATTTTCCAAGTCTAATGCCAACATCCCATAATTAACCTTCTTATACCAATGCTTACATTCATCAATCAATTTTCCTAGTCTAATGCTAACCTTTGCTTTATCAATCGATTTTCCTAGCCTAATATCCATTCAGTTTGCTAGCCTAATATCCATCAATTTTTCTAGCCTAATGCTAGCATTTATCAATCATTTTTTTTTTTTTTTAAACCGGGCAATGAACCAAAAATTAAAACAACCAAATATTCAACTAACAAGGTAGCCTGCACTATTTGAGATATTTATATTCAATGCTAAATGCATCCGTATTGTGTGTAACAAAAGACTCCTAATAATGAGTCTATGGTGTAATAATTTCAGGGAACAATGGTAAAATTCAGCTGACAAAGGTTACAACAAAGACATTGTAAGTAAAAAAGAGGGGGCAGAGCAAAAACGTTATTATTGTTGTTGTAGTGTATATTTATTTTTCTGTCACAGCGTCATTGGACAGCGTTAGACGCTAACTATTGGATGATCCGTATGCTTTTAATTGCAGTAACTGTGCTTCGCGCTTGGACAAATCCGCACCTGCTAAGGAGTTTCCAATGTTCCTGTGAATTTTTTCGAATTATTGCCCACTGAATTTGCTGCTGGTTCGAAGCCACCATGCAAAGGTAATCATCGTACAACGCCTTATCCAACCATGCAAAAACGTGACCAGGGTGCGGGTTGAACTTAGATCTTGCGATCAGGGTTGTCGTAAAAACGACGCCTTTATTCTACCGGCCACGCTACCGACGAAAAATCTAAACATAAGCCGAATAATCAAAGTTTTCTTCCACTGAGCTTTTAGGCCTATGCTTTGTAGTAAGTAGGTGTGCAAATGTGCAATCAAAAATTAAGAAGGCAAACATTCTTCCCTCCTTGCCTTGCACCACTTACCCACATCCTACCAAGTACGTTTCATTCTGTCAATCTCTGCTCTACCCGTTTCTACTATGCGTGTGTAATATTGTGTTTTATTGGACGTGTGAATCAGGCACCCTGTGTAGGCTTATCATGCAATTATACACAAGACACTTTGGGACTGTATTACAATCTTTGTCAATCCAGACGAGTAGACAATTCGGCCCTGATTGAAACATAGCTTTAGCCTAACTGTCTTTCTCAGGGACACAACGTGATATGCAGTTCGAGCATCGGAGCAATATTTGGTAATTGTGTTCTTTATGGATAGACTTCACATTTAAATATTCGTAATAATTCTTTTAAACGAACTACACAGACACAAAGCAATACATCTTTAGTTTTGTTGATTTTGCGTGCACAATAATTGTACATTATGTTCTTGATAAGAGTTTCTAAAAACTTCGGTCTGCTATGGTTGATAATTAATTGTTGCAAGCTGTGATTTCTTATCTGGCAACAGTAGTACTAGTAGCTTTTCAATAAAATGCTCAATCCTCTTTTCATAAAGTAGGCTTGAATTATTAATTTTATAATTTTCTAAGAGTAAGAAAGTTCAGACATCAAAACGTCCTTGAAAACGTTTCTACTGATTTGGCAACCCTAACACTACAGCTGAGGTGGGCAGTAGCGCGCTACTGTAGTAGCGACGCTACCGCTACTGTAGAAACCGAGTAGCGGGTAGCGGTAGCGACGCTACTTTTTAGGGCAAGTAACGGTAGCGATAGCGCCGCTACTTTTAGAAAATGAACTATCCGCTACCGCTACTTATTTCCCGCGCTTATTGTAATATGTTTAATGAAATCAAAAACAGATTGAAGCACGTTGTTGCAAAAGTTGATTAATGACATTTTTAAAAAATGACTTTTTCATAGATATTAATTTATTTACTAAAACTAATTTCCTTGAGAAAAAAATTGTTTTAATTTTCAATCAATTTTCGGTAATAAACAGCTTAATATGTCGCACTTGACAACAGGGCCGAATGGAAATTTAGAACTTTAAACGCGATTTACTCGAAACAGCGAAATGCGACTTATCTACTTTTGCCAAAACATGCTTCATATTGTAATTAATATATTTAGTTCACAAAATTGTTAGTACGGGTGAGAATGCCGAAATAACTTTGTTTGTGACGTTGTAATGATGAATTTATTACGTTTTGCTATTTCCAACAATAGATTTGTACAGGTGATCACTGTCATCTAAAGTCTGAGCTAATTACTATGGCCACATGGCCGTGGTTTGGTAGCAGTTTTATCTGAATAGGAATAGCGTATAAGTCTACTACAGCTATAGGTTAGTTATTATAAACTGATAGTAGGTCTGTTGGCAAAAAGCGAATTAAAAAAATGAAAAGATACAGTAAGGCACCGGAGTAGAGACTTGCGCTTGCTTAGGCCGCATTAGACAATTAGAGGCTGGCCTGGCACCAGAGTAGTGTGCTTGCAAGGAGGGGGCACAAAAAAGATTTTTGGGGGGTGCAGTTTGAAAACAACGAAATGCAGTAACTTTTTTCGTTAATTTTAGGTGAAAACCAAAAATAGGTCTTTATCGAAATGCGGTAGCTTTTTCCGTCAATTTTAAGTAAAAAAATAAGCAAGGTTTATTTCAGTTGAAGATCAAAATAAAATAACAAAAAAATAAAACAAAAAAATAAACTTTGAAAAAAATTTCGGGCAGTTCTGTTACTGTAATTTGTAGTTGCTGTAAACCCATTTTTTTTTGGTTTGTTTGTTTGCAAAGCAATGTTCAGGGTTGATTAAGTGTTTGAGTTTGTTTTTGTTTCAACAATAAATATGTATAATAAATGAAAAATACGAAGCATAGCTGTAATTTGAACAATCTAAATCCATGGTTCTCAACCTATGGGCTTCGACCCAAAGCTGGGTCGCCTGAAAATTCTTTTGGGTCGCTTGGTTTCTTTTTGTAGACATCCACAAAGGGTAAAATATGCATAAAACTATAAAGCAATAATAAAAAATGACTCAGCAAACCCGCTGAAATATGTGGATTCCCGAAGTGAAAACCTTTTTTTGGTCTTCACCTCACATTCCGCAAAAATGGTCGTTTAATGTCACACGTTGGACTTTTTCGATAACTTTGGTTCGCTTTGAAAAAAGGTTTGAGAACTACTGATCTATAAATAATATAAGCGCTCAATTTTTGATCACAAAAACGTCGTTAATAATTTATTGAATACTTTTTTTTTGAAAGAACAATATTACTTTTATAAGATCACGAAACTCAGTTTTGTTCAAAACTTAAAAAACAAATTTGGACCAAAGCTAGCCTTTGCAGAAAAAAATATTTCAAGAGCACCATCTGATTCAACTCATTTGCAGATAATCAATGGCGTTCTCTTGATCTTTTTCTATATTGCAGAGGTGGAATCGAGGACACAAGGCTCGAGGCCAAGGCCAAGGACACAAAAAAAATCCGAGGCCAAGGACAGCCTTTCCGAGGACAGACACTCTCGAGGCCAAGGGCAGGAATGCTCGAGGCCAAGGGCAGGAATGCTCGAGGCCAAGGCCCAAGGACACAAGCGCAAGTGCTCTCCAAAAAAAAAAAGGTCTTCACAAAAATTTTTCAGGCGATCTCCAAAAAAAAAAAGGTCTTTACAAAAATTTTTCAAGCGCTCCACAAAATTTTAACAATTCAAAAAATACTGCTGTCCTGGAGCCGAGGACAGGCCAATTTTCGAGGACTTGAGGCCTCGAGGCCAAGGCCAATCACTTGACCTTCGAGGCCAAGGCCAAGGACTTCAAAATGTGTCCTCGAGGACGTCCTCGAGGCCAAGAACGTCCTCAAGGACTCCACCTCTGCTATATTGCCATTGTTGATTTTAATGATTTGTCTTACAGTATAGGCTTAATTGTGATTACATTTTATTCACCCAGTTGCCTTGGCCTGGAGACAGCGAAGGGGCCTTTCGGTCTTCGAGTCAAGCTGCTACCTACGTATACTGTAATAATTTTCTACCTGAATGTTAACTCAATCCCACAATGCGTATATTTTCTTTAAGTAATGTATATATTGTGTTATTGCCGCCTGATGAGACTTGAGCAAGTTAGAAACGCGTTGCCATAGCGCAGCGCATATTGCATTGGATTGTTTTCAGTGTATTGCTTATGTTTTACCACACTCGGCGGAGGTTTCACACTGTCCCTTTAATTGCTGAACGTCAAGCAGGAAATCTGTGAAAACCAAGTTTTATAGTCTTTGGTTTGACACGACGGGAATCGAACTTTAGTCTACCGCTTTAGTAGCGTACGCTCTATGCACTCGACCACTGATTGGTTATCAATAATAATGATCTAATTTAAAACAAAAGTTAACTTTTAACTAAACAAAAATAGATAAGCCACTTTATACTTAATGAAATTTACGTCATTTTGTATTCCAACTATGGTTAAGAGCAAATGAGGTTGAAAATAACGTACGTAAAAATATACAAACAGTCAGCCCAAACCCAAAATGTACTGAGTTCACAAAATGTATAGTTTTTAAGGTACGCTATTCACAAGACAGTCCATGATAGTCTAATTTATCTTCTAAATTATCCCAGAATATACTCAATTACTCATAAGTCACAAAAAAAATTTACACGTTCAAAGTAGCGGGTAGCGCCGCTACTTTCGTGGTAAAGTAGCGGTAGCGGTAGCGATAGCGGGCTACTTTTAAAGACGAGTAGCGAGTAGCGGTAGGGACGCTACTTTTTAATGCAAGTAGCGGTAGCGGCGCTACTTTTGAAGTAGCGCGTGCCCATCTCTGCACTACAGCATTATTGTACAGTAATCATTGTTTCATTGCTTGATTGGGCTTCGTTGGTAATATCAGTCTGAACTTAATATCAATGTCTAAAGTTTGGAAGCATTTCGATCATGCCGATAATAATGAAGGTACTTGTAAACACTGTCGTAAAAATATTTCCTGCAAAGGTAGATCAACGAGTGGTCTTTGCGGCACTTAAAATCGAAGCACAGTCTTAGCCTTGAAGACGAGGAAAGGCCTTTTACCGCAAAGAAGGTGAAAATTCAGCAGAAATCTATCACGTCGTTTGTGAATATTAAAAAGGAAAGTTTGCAAACCATTGTTTCGCAACTCGCTGCTGTTGATGGTTTTTCAAACCATGCTATGTGCAAGAGTAAATTGATTCGCGAGTCAATTAGTGCCAAAGGCTTTCGTCTCCCTTTTGCGGAAACAAGTATCATGATTCTAATTCATTGTGAGCACAAGACTATTTAAGAGGAAATAAAAGGCAAAATTGAAGCGAAACTGCAGAGCAATACCCGCTTTAGTATCACTTTAGACGAGTACACCTCGACCCGCAGCCGAAAATACATGAACGTCAACATTCATTATGAAAATGAATTTATCAATCTCGGCCTAATAAGAATGTTTGGATCACGCGATGCTGCAAAAATGTTACAGCTGCTGGAGAAACACCTGGCTGATTTCGGAATAACTCATATTCAGGCATCCATTGTTAGTATTGTATCTGAGCGTCAGTGATGAAAAAATTGGGTAAACTTTTCCAAGTTTATAACCAACTTTGCTACGCTCATGGCATTCATCTGGCTGTGTGTGATGTCCTGTACAAGTTTGGAAATGTTGCCCATGCTCCCGTTGACGATGATGAAGGTGAGCAAGAAGACGAAGAGCTATTTGATGATGGCCTTACTACAGCAATCCCGGCAAGAGAAGAGTGCCCTGCTTTCACTTCCGAAATAGAAGATGTTCTCAATAAGGTGAGAAAAGTAGTTAAAGTCTTTCGCAAAAGAACAGTGAAAACTGAGGTTCTTCAAAAATATGTAATGCAGGAACACGAAAAGGAGTTGTCGCTTATCTTTGACTGCAAAACTCGTTAGAGTTCTATGTTTCAGATGATCGAGAGATTTATCCTTCTTAAATAGAGCATTTTTAAAGCTTTACTTGATTTATCAATTGCACATGACATAACACAAGCTGAATTTTTGTTTCTTGACGAGATGAAGGCCGCGCTTGAACCAGTAAAATTGGCTGTTGAAGCTATGTATCGTCAAAACGCGACATTGTTAACTGCTGAAGGAATTTTCTTATTTCTGGTTAGGGAAATAAAAAAGCAAAGGACAACTCTAGCCAAAAAATTGCTCTCCGCCGTCAAAAACCGAATACAGCAAAGAAGAAAAAATGATCTAATTAACCTGATGCGTTACCTACAGAATCCTAATACATTCTCACAAAATGATACTAATGATATTTTCGACGACGAACCATTAAGTAGTACTACAAAAGAGAGCTTTTTAAAAATAGCTACCACTTTGATCAGCAGTTTGTTTGTTGATGACAAAGCTGATGGTCAACAGACTCAACAAGATGCAAACGAAGAAGTGGCAGCGAACTGCCGACAAGTTAGCCTCTTTGAACGACTACAGGCACACATTGAGCATTCCACGGACTTTACGGACACCCAGTCGGACACACAAAGTGATGATAGAAATCAACTTCAAGAAGTCATCAAGCAAGAAATGAATTTGTTTAAAGTTACCAGAAAACGGCCGACTAAATTAGAGCTTCTTTTCAATGCTTTACTTCGCATTCCACCGACTTCAGTTGAAGCAGAACGTGCTTTTTCTGCCGCAGGATTGTTTGTTACTAAACTGCGTTCCCGTCTGAGTGACAAATCCCTTAATGCCCTGACTTTCCTTCGCAGTTATTACATGAAAAATAAATGATTTCTTGCATTTTTGCTTTACTGATTGTACTTACAGTTACAGAAGTAGTTGAAAACATACAAAAATATCGAAATTATGATACGTACTGATTCTGGGAATTTCCCGGGATCCCGGTTTTGTGTTAAATTTTTCCCGTTTTCCCGGTACCACAAAAGGCCCTGGAAATTGGAAACCCTACTTCCGGTACGAGGAGGGGTAGACGTGAGAGATGTACTGAGGTCTTTTACCGTTTTTGTTTAGTTTCCACCCCATCTGACAAACCCATTAAGAGGAAACAGCCTGTAGTGAGGTTTTTTAATTTTTAACTGAACTTCCTGTACCGTTAACTGGGGGCTTATATTCATTGAGCACTTTAGAAACTGAGAAGACAGTGTACAAGTCAATTATACATCATATGTTTTTTATATGTCTTCTCTTGTAGTTGGAAGTTGTTTGCCTCAATAAGTTTGACTAGAATCATTTAAGTTGCCAAGTATTAATTTCTGGATAAATTTCAAACCTCATACACTAAAAAAACTATATTGTGCTACTCGGATTCTTAGATAGTCAGTAGTGTAGCTAGGGAGGACAAATGGTGCTATAGCCCCCCCCCAATTGGCCTGAAAAGTATGCAAAATGGCATGTTTTTTGCAGTTTTGAGGCTGATTTTTGCCCAAAAAATGAAAATAGCCCCCCCCAAAACGAAATTGGGGTGAAAGAAGATCCTGCGGTGATGTCGACAAGTGGAAGTGGGCCTAAGTGCACATGAAGACCTTTTTTTTTTTTTTTTGGAGATCACCTGATTTTGGGCAGAAAAACGTCTCGATCTGATTTGAGACTGATGATAATTTGAGTCAAGTTTGTTCACTGTTGTTTCAAGCTTCCTAAAAAGCCCCCCCCCCCTTTACGAAATCCTGGCTACGCGACTGTAGATAGTTATTAAATTTGTTAAAATACTTAGGGAATCTTTAAGGCTACCACAAGTAACAAAAAATGGCCTGAAAGATTTCTTTGATGTGGACAGTACAAATGGTCTGATCCATACACCCTCATGACTAAGGTACCAAAATTTTCTTCTGGCTCAAAAGGGAATGTTATGGGAACAATGGATACAGGAGTGGCAACTGGTAAGTTCAAAATAATAAAGTAGCAAAGAATTTGAAAGATCATCTTGACAAACTAAAAAGAAATAATAGCCCGTAATATTCTGAACATACTCTTTTTTTTTTTGATTTTCGATTAATAACTTGAACCACTTTCAATCTTATTCAAATTTATTCTCACAAGTCGACCACCAGCCTATTATCACCTTTGCCATCTGCATAAAATATCTGCTCAAGATATCCTCAATTTTTAAAGGGACCAGTTTGTCTCAAGCAAAAGGCATCGTTTGAGCATTAGAAGGATGGGGATTGGCTGAGAAAGTTTTTGCAACAGAGTAATATGTTTTTAGTCATGAATGTCTCAAACACTATAAGTAAGAATCTGGTACTTGCATCTCCATTAAAGCAAAACTTAAACAAAATCAGAAATTGGTTAGGGGCACCAGAAGTGATTATGGCACCCCTAACTTAAGCTCACCATAATCAGTTTACCATATAGGCCAGAACTGCATGGTAAACTGACTACAGCGAGCATACGCTAAAGCATCATTTCTTGTACCTGCACTAAACTTGCCAAAATGTAGAAAATATCTTAGACTAGCAAAAATGTGGCAAAATCACATTGACAAGAGAATTGGGGCAACCGTAATGAAAAAAATTCTCTGGTCGGCTTTGGTACACATTTAAGAAACTAGTGGCTTAAGTGCTTTTAAACCAGAAACGCATGATGGCAAGAAGTGACGAATGGTTACAGCTCTTCTCGAAGATGAAAATTTTACCAAGCGTGTCATTAAGAAACACGCAATTAATTGGCATTTTCCAAAAAAAAATGCATCAAATCTTTTTATAAATTGACTTTGATTCTTAAAGTAAATTATCAGGCTCATTGATGGCAGTCAGAAAGTTGGTTCAAGAAATCCAAGTCCCGAATGCACCTATATAGGAATACGTCTGGCTAATTGAAAAATGCGATGAAGAGCAGCTTTTGCTCCACATGCATTTTGCCACAAAGCATACCATAGGCATGGTTTTTGCTAAGTGACAAGAAAGACAGTACACTACTTTCTTGGCAATAAGTTGGGTAACACCCATAATATTAGTGCTTTTGAGCAGCTAACACTCTGCTAGCAGCGAACTCTTTATCTTTACAAAATTGGGTATTTATGAAAAACTTTACTGCCTTTGTGCAACCTCTAAATGCTTTTCTATCTCCAAGATTTTTCACACACGATGGTTTTAGCCTAAAAGGAACACATTTACTTCGGTTCCCGTGATAATTTTTATTGTTTAATTTTTGCTATTTATTTAAGGACCACCCTAGTACTCAGTAATGATTAAGTCAAGTATTATAACATTATGTTTAAAAGTCAGTATTAAACTTTGTTTGAAAGATGTTATGATGCTCTCCTCTGTTTGTGTTTCAAGAAGATATTATCGCAAAAAAAGAAATTGAAATACTAAAACTGGAAACTCTGATTACGTTGGGGAATATACTGTGTTCAGAGTCGCGATTTAATTACTACTCGAAAAATGTAAACTAAATCAAATAGGAAAACAAACAATAAATAAGTAAAACTATCGCGAACCGAAAGGAGGGTCAATTCTTTGAACTTCGTTAAGAGATATTCGATATTCAAACAATTCAAAAAACACATGTTCATTATTTGGTGGTTTTCACCAAAGAGTGTATTGATTATAGACAGAGGGCCATATTTGCGTCATTGCTCCTGGGCTGCACAGTTAGCTAAAAAATGTAGCAGCGGTGGTGAGCCGCTGGCAACATTAAATGTTTTTGCTTGTCCACTTTTAGGCCCGGTTCTTGATTTGGGCCATTGCTTATTGCTGAGTTATACCAAATAAATGTCAAGTTGCGAATGTATCGTGCTATGTGCCAATCAAACACTTTACACGCTGTTTTTGTTTTTTTTTCCTTTGATTGACTTTTTCTCAGAGGTGGGCACTTGCGCGGCAATTATTGCGCCGCAAGCTTGCGATGCAACTATTTTACTTGCAATAGCGCTTGCGCCGCAACTATTTTTAAACGCTTGCGCTGACGCTTGCGCGGCAAGTAATTTAGCAATTTTGAGCGCAATTCAATTGCGATTAAGAATAATTGCTTTCCATCAACTGTTATTAAAGTTTAGAAAAATCATTGACGAAGAAGATTAATTATGAAAACCTCGCCATGGAAAATTGCTTTCGTCTACTGCTTGCAAAACTTCGATAGGATTTACAGCAGAGGTCTTCTTTCGCTGAAACTTTTTTTTATTACATATTTTGCCGATTTTTCAAAACATTTCTTCAAATTTTTCAATTGGGTATTTTAAAAAATGGTTGCATAATCAAATTTCGAAGAGAAAACTATTTTTGTAATTGTCTTTCCAGAAATACGCTACTCGTTCTTACAAAATCTTAAAATGTTTCTTCGGGCAAAATGTAATGGGTTACTTGCGATAGTCTTACCGTAAATCAAAAAGAAGAAACAACAATAACTATTAATTGCAGCTTTTCGTAGTTGTCCGGAAAACTTGAAAATTATTGCTAACTGGAGTGACAGCATCGGTATAGCTTTCAATTAATATACTTAGATAGTTCAATTTCTTTAAACAAAAACGTGATGATATTTGTAGCATGCTCTAGTCGTCAGAGAGTGATGTTAATTGCTCCGGACGCATAAATGCACAAATGCGTCGGCAGCTCATAAGAAAATAAAAGACATAAAGTCATCATTTGGTTCTGCCTCTGGTTGCCAGAGAAAATGACTATGGATGGGATTCGAACCCATGCCCGCAACAACCAAAGACATACACTGGTTTTAAAGTTGCGAAAGTCTTTCAACGCAGGACAGACTTAGACCACTCTACCACTGTAACTATGTGTCATAACAACAGCATAACAACAACTGGCTGCAATAAGATTTGAGCGGTCGTTCACACTCCGGTTCCGATGCTCTCGTTGTAAGGGTGACGAGCGCTTAAGATTGTTGATCTCGTCGGTAGCTCTTAGTTGATTCAATTGCTTAGTTGATAAAATTTCTTTGTACAAAATACATGATAATTTTTTAGCATGCTCCGTTCGTCAGAGACGAGTAATGCTACTTGCTCTTGGAGCACAAATACATCAAAACTAGTAGGCCTAATCAATTTCCTAGACGAGTCTTGAAAAAAAACAGTGATTCTGAAGTCGTTCGCTTGCCACGGCATGAAGACTTTATTGGTGGAGTTAAACACCCCTACTCCTTTATGTGCGAGAGTTGAGTGTAATTTTTCGTTGTTCTTCGTCTAAAGCGAACGGAGTTATAAGCGATGTACATTTTCAAATGCTTGTATTTTTGAAAGAAAATCAATAAATTTTTGGGGGGTGCGTAATTTGTTTTGAATATTGGTTTCGTACCATAGATTAGTGCAGTTTGAGCAGTGAGTCAATCAGAATTATACTTTTTAAAATGTCACACTTGCGCGTGCGCTTGCAGTTGCGCTAATTGCGCCGAAATTATTTTTTGGTGATTGCGGAAACGTTTGCGCACAAGAACTTTACAGTAGTTGCGGGTGTGTTTGCGGCGCAAGTATTGTAACTTGCGCTGCCCACCTCTGCTAGTTCTTTTGGTGATATTTAGCGATGTTGCTTTTGTAAACTTTTTGATTGGGTCAGTTTTCTATGTAACTTAGCATTTTTTGCAATGATTCCGCAACAAACAGGCGCTAGGACCAAGAACTGGGCCGAGAAAGGGGGCATGCAAAAGTGCAAACTGCGCCCGATTTGTCTGGTTCAAAAATCAACCTCCAAAGACTTTTTGTTCTAGAGTCAAATACGTCATGTGGTATTTGCTTTTAGGCCCACGAATCAAAATCAATAATTTATTTATTCGGCAGCTAATTGACTGGAAGAGCATTACTTCTCTTTGGTGCGTCCTAGCCACGGCAACTTGTTGAATAAAGAAGTAACTACAATTTCGTAAGTACTTATGCTCATAAATCATAAGTTACATGAAGTAATTTTGTTATCGCAATGAATTTGAAAACCACTTGCACATGACGTCATCGCAGTACACTCCTTGCAGGTATCCTAGTTCATTTTGCTACAACTGTTCGAACTTAGACCTAATTTGTTATTCTTGATCAATTTGGTTTTGTCATTTATTTGCTTTTACCTCTGCCTTGTGGAGATTGATTCTGTGAGTTTGATTCAGAACGTAAATTCCTTTGAATCGGTGTTTTACACAATTTTGATTTTTTTTTAGTTCAACTTGTTTTGTTGAATACGACGATGGTTTGTGCTACAGCTCGAAACGTCTTCAGAGAAACTGCTTGGTGTTGTGCAGTGCTGCGGTTTACAGACGATGATATTTTATTACTTTGGTAGTGTGGTTTGAACTTGCTTTGCTTAACTTTGTAGAGGAAAATGACGGTCGAGAGTATTTAGCACAGCGTTTGCGTGTTGTGACGCATTTGGCGTTCTAAGAATTTGTTCAGTTGCGTATTTCTGAATCTGCTTTTTCAGCAAATATTTTTCCTTGCTATGTTGTATTGACCCTTACTGGAGTTCAACTTGCTAGTAGACGCTACATTGATAAACTTACTCCACATTGGTTTATCTTATTCCACTTGGCTAAACTAACTGCACATGTCTTCGGTGGGAAAACTTCAATTTTCCTCATTTGTAGATTCTATTCGTGTTTATAAACCATTCGCTTTTATTTTCATGCATCGTATTTCATGCAATGTATTTTCTTAGTTGATTTTGACCCTATTAATTACTATTAACCCACGATGGAGGATTTAACGCAGGGCTCCACAATGTTATGGTTTTTAGGAGTAGCCTCCACACAGTTATATTTCACACGTAAATTTGACGAGTAAAGTTTCTTTTTGTTGTTGTTATTATATCTTTTAACTTAAGATCGTGTTTGTTAATAATTTAAAAATCATTATGGGCATATTTTGTGGGATTTACGCTTTATTTACGTTTTGCAGTAGCGTAGCCAGGCGGGGGGGGGGGGGGGGGGAGGGGGCTGTAGCCTCCCCATTGGCCTGTCGACCAAAATACAGTATAAGGAAAATACCACGTTTTTAGCACTTCTGAGACTGTTTTTTTTTTGCACTAGAATGGATTAAAAAGTGGTTTAAAGCATCTTTTGAAACTTACATTTAGGGGGGGCTAATTTGTCAAAAATAAAAGTCACGAACCAATAAAAACCTTGAAAAATGGCCAGAAATAAGCAATCAAATTTGATCGCTTTTGTAAAAATGCTGAACATTGGTTTTATCAAGAAATCCAACTCAGGAATAGAGGAAGGGGGCAATTCAGTATTAGTTAATTTCCGATCACGTCTCTCAAATATTTGTCCATCAGCCACCCCTCCCCCAATTATTTTTCTCTATAAACTACAGACGAAATAGATTACTCCGTGTGAGTTTAATTGAACTATAGGGCTTTATGATTCATCAGCATGTAAACAATAGAACTAAAATTTTACCATTAGCCACCTCCCACATAGCCCATTTATGCAACCAGTTTAATCGTGTTCAATGCCACGTTTTGAAAGCAATAATTTTTATCAAAATAGCCCTAAAATTAAGTTATTTTTGCAAAAAAACGCAAAATTTTTAAGCGCTGGGGGCTACGCCTCCAGACCCCCAAAACAGCCTCCATTGCGAATTTCTTGCTTCGCGCTTGACATTTTGTGTGTTTTAGTCTTTAAATATTTCGCTTCATCTTATTGGCTGCTTTTTCTTGCAGTGTTTGTTACGTAATAATTGGTTTGTCATTTACGCAAAACTTGACGCAGCTATTTTTGGATCGATGCTTTATTAAGTGAAACATGGTGGCTCGGTTCGTTTGCATAACACATACAACTGTCACGAGCACAGGCACGTAGCTAGATCGCAATTTTTGCGGGTGCTCGCGCAAAATTTGGGGGGCAATGTTTTCTTTCCTAAGACGATCTCCAAAACTAAAAAAAAGCTCTTCAAGCCGGAAAGCCACCATTTTCGATGAGTTTCGAGTGATCACCAAAACATAAATAAATAAATAAATAAAGGTCTTTGTGTCGGAAAACCAAAAAAAAACTTTTCAAATTTGAAACAAGCTATAGCAGCCTGTAAAATTATACTGCACTTTTTCTTTCCATCTCAAAATTCAAGCTTTCGAATGAAACTCATTTGGGAAGGCAAACTAAAACTTTAGGGGGCAATTGCCCGCCCTATTCCCCCTTGTCTCCTGATTGAAATGCCACTAATGATTAAAATGTGACAAAAAAGCCTATTGTTTCTCCAGTTTCAGTTTCTTTTAGCATTTTTCGCGTACAGCATACAACACGCGTACAACAATATTGATGACCATGGGGCCCGGGCCCCCTCAATTCGATTTTTGCCAACCAATTTTTACGTGAACCCGGGTAAAATTAGGAGTTTTGTCCCAAAAGTTGCTATCTCAGGCCCTCATCTAACTTTTTATGAACGTAATGCAATAACCAGGGGTGGATTTACCATACGGCACAGTGTTGGGGCCCCGCGCTCAGATTGCAAGACATTTTTTTTGGGTCTTCCACTACATTTGGCAAGAAGATTTTGAGAAAATCTCCGAAGTGTCAAAGGCCCCACGCAATGTAAATCCGGCCCGGTCAATAGCATGGCTAGTGAGCGCAGTAGCGTACGCAGGATTTTGAAAAGGTGGGGGCCAGAAATTTCAGAAAATTTGAGAAGAGCAACAGAAATTGTTCCGTCCAAAATCAGTCCGATTTTTCGCCCAAAATTAGGTGAAGAGCAAAAACAAAAAAAAAGGTCTACACTCATATTTGGCCCGATTTTTCGCCCAGAATTAGGTGAAGAGCAAAAAAAAAGGTCTTCACTCAAATTTGGCCCGATTTTTCACCGAAACGTGAATGCAAGCCCAAACGAAACGCACCAAAGATTGCCCTTTGTGTGATCAAACCTTACGCCCAACTTGCAAAGGGGGGGGCCATGCCGCAATTTTGCATACTATTCTATGCAATTATACAATCTTGGCGACCCAAAGGGGGGAGGCCATGGCACAATGCCCCCCCCCCCAAAATATGCCCCTGAGTAAGCGTAAGCCTTTATTGTACCATTTTCAATAGCAATTGACCTCCACCTTGCCAGTTTTTACGCGACAATATACTTAAAAAATTAGCTAGGGGAAATGATCATTGAACAAATTATTGAATTTTACCGTTATTGAGGAGGCCTGGGTTTCTTGGTCGTACATTTACTCCTACAACTGATTATTTTCATAATAAAACAAAAAATTCTAAGGAATACCTTCGAGTGGATTATTTTATTATTTACTGCTAAGATATTGCATGAGGCGATGTACTTACTTCCCTCTATACCTGGGCCAAATCACTTACAAAATTTAACCTCAGAGTGCTAGATTTTAATGATGTTTTGGACCTAAGTTGTAAGTAAACGGAGGATTGAATAATTCAATTTTTTCAATTGGATTTCAAGAGTTTAAAGTCTAGTTCTTAAAAATGGCTCTGAGCACATTCGGAATGTGATGAATTGGCATTTAAGTAGCTTGTTTTTCCAAAAAATTGCCCAGCTTCTGCTGGAGGCTTCGCCCCCAGACCCCCGTCTATGATACGTTTGAGTTGCACTAGTTCACTCAACTCATCTCCCAATTTAGACATTTTCACTTTTTAACTTTGGTAAACCAGACCGCGGCTTCTGGTCTTCCATTCTACGTTTTCATTCTACGGTCTTCATGTTTGTCCATCAAAAAATTCTTTTTTCAAAAATTTTTGATGACGTCATTGCATGTGATTTTTGGTTTGGGCCTTCCCCAATCAAAAATCCTGGCAGCGCTTATGATCACGAGCCTGGTGAAAGTTGGTAATGACTCATTTTCTGATAAGGTCACTACGCAAATACGTTAAAAACGTTCATATAATTAATAATTAAAATCGAAAACTGCGTATTTCTGCAATTTCGCGTGATGTCATACTCCTCTCTATTTTATCCGTGGTCGTATTCCAGTCGGTTGACCCATTGGAACGCTTTCTTTTGACTGCTGAGCTGATCAATAAAAACATACTATAAAAATAAAAAACAGTATACTGTAGGGTGAAGCAAGCTCCGATAAGGGCTAGAGTTTAGGGGGGGGGGGATGAGGATGCACTTCAAGTTTTACCAAACAGCAAAATTGAGAGCATGAACGTACTGCAAAATCACTTAAAGATTGCATCTAAAAAGCCAAATCCTCGACGGTGGTCAAATATTAATGCCACGCAGGCGCGTCGCCAGCGGGGGGGCAGGGGGGCAATGCCCCCCCGATTTTCGTTTTTGCCCCCCGATTTTTTTCTTGCCCCCCCCCCCGCGGTATTTTTTTGGGGAAAAGAAGTTGGTGTTTTTGGCGGAAAATACGTTAAAATTTGTGATTTCGGCCAGAAAAAGCCTTCGCATTTCGGCGAAAACCTTTGCCCCCCTGATTTTAATTTTGCCCCCCCCCCCCGATCTCGCAAAGCTGGCAACGCCCCTGATGCCACGACCACTTTAAACCGGGGGAACTCCCAACTTGTTTATGAATCCCAAAACATTGAATCCTTTAGACCAACCAAGGACTTTGATAAATATTTTAGAACGTATAGAATGGAACAAAGTATTCTCCGGAGGGAATTGGCAAAAAACAACTCCGAACAATGCAAGAAAGTTCGTGAGAATGTTGACTATTTCTGGGCTCTTTTTATTTTGTAACAACGATTTTTTTAAGAGCATCCCCAAACTTTGGTGTTGTTAAGGTTGAAAAATGATGGTGAAAGTGCCAGCTGAAGAAAGGCAACGCACTCTGTCACCAGCCAGCAATCGCAAGAAATCCTTCCCGTTGTTCGGAGTTGCTTTGAACTTTAATGAGGGGAATATAGGGTGACTAATGAAAAACTGACAGCAGTTACGAGCCTTTTTTGTCATTAGTCTACCGTTTTAAATGAGTCTTTGCAATGGTTTTCATGAAAAAAATCAACATTACTTCGTCATCAAAGCTATCACGGTAGTTATGAAGACTTTTGTATGGATGGTAATCATATTAGCAATACGAGCTTTTTTCACTACAGTGTTTGTAATAACATTTTATTCACCAAATTTTCCTAGGCCAGGAGACAGCGAAGGGGTCTTTCGGTCTGCATCAAACTGCTACCTGCTGCCTACCTGTCTAACACACACGATGGAGGCTTCACATTGTCCCTTTAATTGCTGAACGTCAAGCAGGAAAGCTGTGAATATCTATTTTTATAGTATCTTTGGTTTGATCAGTAGCCAACATTTAAGACAAAATGTTGTTGAAAATTTTACCAACATCATTCCAAAACTTCGGGTAAAAAAGTTGTGCGTCAGACTACAGCAACTTCATTTCTAAAAACCCTATATGAGCGTAACCGATGACGGTATTCCTTTTTTTTTTTTCGTTTTAACCATGTAAGATTAAAAACGAGGTTGACCTTGTTTTTGATCCAAATAAAAGAAAATAGTGTAAATACCGACAAAGCATGTTTACGTTTTTTATAAAGCGATCATATTAATAATCATAAAAAACTTGATAGTCAATTACTAGTTCTTATTACGCTTAACCTATAATACGTACTATTGTTGGTGTAATAATACCGTAGGACTAATTAATAAGCAACTCAAAACAACAAATGTTAAACCCATGATTTCGTGACTCAGTCTGCTAAATGTGTGACAGCCTAAGGCACATAAGCGAGCCAATGCTTTCCGAAGTCCGAACAAAATTTTTCATTAAAATAGTTGGTATAAGCAGCATAAGTGGTAGGTATGTAGCACCAAGTTATCGGTACTTTGGTTAGAATTGTATCTTAATTATAGTTATGTAAATTATTTAAGTACATGCAAATAAGAAAATCACAAGCACAAAAAAAAAGAAACAATTCCGATGATTTTGCGGTAAAACTATTAAAAGATCTAAATGTGTTTAGCTTGATCACAGATTTTTTGGAGAATACGGAATCGATTGCGCGTAACAGCATATGTTTTTATGCAAAATATATTTCGCCCTAACGGGTTCATCAATTCTGATTCAAATCGATTTGAACAAGCACTGATGAAGCCTTTGGGCTAACTATTTATTTTAACCGAGGATTTACAACTCAACAAACTTAAAAGAACGGAGAGATGAGGATGACTGGGAAGTGAGCTTGCGCTCTTCGAGTCTCCAGCTACCCGCGTATGTGTCGAAGCAGGCGGCTTGCAGCCGTAATCGAACTCGGGTCGCAGTATTGCTCACGCAATAATCAGCGCTCAGTTCCGCTCGGCCATGCTGCTGCCAAACAATTGATGTTTCATATACCAATGGTCGGCAACCACCCGTCCGCGGACTGGAGCTGGTCCGTGAAGAGTTGTTGTGATAAATAACTCGATCTTGTGATTAAATAACTCGAGTTTGCAGGAAGTACTACAATAATTCATCTTTGTTCAAGAACACTGCAAATATATCATCAATTAACAGCGAACATATGAATTTGTTACCGTTTCCCAGTGCAGCAGACTAACATTTTCATCGCAAAACATTTGTGATTTTGAAACCCATCAGTCCGCGAAAATTTTTCCGTTTTTAACCGGTTCGCAGTATAAAAAAGGTTGCCGATCCCTGATATTACGACTGATTTCATTTAAAAAAATTTAATCCGGCCAAATGCTTAATAAAAAAGTAAAATTTAAAACTCCTATTAAAACTATTGTTAATCTTTTTCAAATCGAAACAAATACATAATAATCCTTGAAAGCTTTTAGTCAAATTGTAGGTCAAATTCATTTCGTTAAATTTTGGCTCTAATTTTGCGAAAATTTTCTCACCAGCAATTTGCTACTTACAACGAGGTTTCGTATAAGAAATTTCTGAAGTTCTTCTGGTGTTCAATGCTAGCTTTGAGAACACCAGAAGAACTTCAGGAATTTCTTATTTGAAATGCCTAGTGTACAATGTTACTGCATTGCATTTTTTCGGAGATTTGTTGTTTTTGCTCAAGTTAATTTAAATAATGGTTTTAGTTTGCTCACAATATTACGTAAACTGTAGTAATTTTTACTCTTGACTACTTACAGTTACAATATGAAAGAAACGAGTTCTCGAAAATTATGTGGGAACTTTTGAATGCCATTTTTCCATTTTTCTTTTTTCTTTGCGTATGAATGACGCATTTCACGCATGACTCTGGTCTCGTTTTTAAACAGAAACGAAATAACGTAATCGGCCAATAAGTGCATGCCGCGTAATAGATGAGATAAATTTACGGTTTGCGTTAAGAAGTCACCTTTTTAACGAAGCAAATTCTCTACAGAAAAAATAAAAATGTGTGAAAAAGAATTTGATAAAAAAGACGCATGAAGTTCCAAAAGAAAATTTCATTATTTCAGTGAAAGTGAGATTTAGTGGTATCAGTGGAGTAAAACATATGCCATTATGAACGTCAGCTAGATCAGCCCTCGGCAGTCAGAAATAAATGTCAGATAAAAAAGAGGGTAGTTGCTTGAGTGGTTCCTCTGAGAACTGAATAATAACACTCTGATTTCTATGCGAATTAAACGATAACGAGCACGTGAGCTTTTTTTCATGGGCTTACCGTGCCAAAACGTCATAATTGTTGATTAAGAAATTTAATTGAACAAAAATAATTAAGTTGACCAGCATTAAACTGTTTGTATACTCTATTCTAATCCTTTACAATGGCAAGTTTTGGTTTTAAATGTGCAGTACTGCATTGCTGTATTGAGTGCATTGGATGACTCAGATTTCAGATTGGCTCAGCACGCGATCATATCTGCGAACCAATAATGTGATGTTATGGTGTGAACAGAGTCACTAAATATTGCATAGTCTGAAAGCGTAATGCGAGAAATTGTGTTTAAACTTGTTACTTTCTGCACCTTGTGAGGAGTGGAAAATTTGCTTGAAAAACAATTGGAGGCAATGCAAAATAGCCACAAAAGTGGCAGATAGGTGCAGAAATATTTAGTATATGTTTAGTGACTATGGTTTGAAAACAATGCCCACATATTACGTATAAAAATGTTATTTAATTTTGAAACACAAGTCGTAATTTACTTCCAAAGTTCGCAGACGTTACAAATTAAATTCGAACAAATACCAGCTGCTGAAACAAGAAGCAAATTTAGCTTAAGGAAAAAGCTGCAGTAAAATAACGTAACATCTTCTGCATTTAGTCAAGAAATAAGAATCCATAAATAATATCAACTTTCAATGTGAGTGATTGCGAGCTAACAAGAAAGCAAATGCGAAATAATTAACTTATTGTCATTTTGAGCAAGATTAAGGCGTTTTTACCATGTGAGATTTTGGTTTTGGTTGCTGATTAAAAGCTGGTTCTTTATGTGGTTAATGCATGTTGCCTGTTGCGTTGACCCAATGGCGTGACCAAGCGACGAATTTTATCCGCTAGCAAAAGTCAAAATTTTACTGGAGCGTGTCGTCACTAACTCGGGCCGATAAAATCACTCAAACAATCAACATCCTACTTCATCAAATTTTGATGAGGTTGTTGCTGCGAGATAAGCAGGACACTCATGTATCCGATTACTTCGAACCACTACCGTGGTTTCCGTTAATTCGCAGAGAGGAAAATTATTTTATTTTTATTAGGATGGCATCAACCAAACTGAACGTAATTCTCAACAACGTGAAAAAATTAAAAAAGTGTAAAAAAATATGTACGTGAATAAGAACTCTGCAGAAAGTACAGTACAATCTTCCAAGCAACGTAATGGACTAGAGCTTCTGCTTAAAAACAAAATTACTCCGTACAAATAGACCTGCTCATTCAGCAAGTGGAATGTGTTTGACTCGCTTCACAAAGCGTTTGCATTGGACGATTTCGTACTCCTTAACGGCCCGGTCTAAACACTGTTAGTAAATTTGTAAGCTTATGAGTGTACTTTTAGTTTAAATTTTACAGTAACCGAAAATCTGCTTCAGAAAATTTTTAACCAAAATTTGAGCTTTTTTCGGCCCAATTTTAACTTGAATGACGTCACAAAATGTTTTCGTCACAAATTTTGAACTGCCTATGGCGTTGTTAGAAAATATTATGTCGAAAAAATAACTTCATTTTTGACTAAAGTGGATGTGATGGTGCCATGAAGACGTCATCAGCTCAAAATCAGTTTTTCCAAAAAAAGTTTGGTGAGCACTTCCCTTCATGCAAATTTGGTGTTCTTATGACATCCGGTTTAGAAGTTAGATAAACGGGGCATTTTTACCCCCTATACCGGTGTCTAATCGATCGTTCAACCACGGCTTGAAAATAAGCAATAATTGCAAAATTACAAATTAAATTACGAAACAAAAAAGTTGTGAAATTACGTATATAGTACGTGAAGTCACATATAAAGTAAAATTTCAAAAATTGTAAGTGTTTAAAATTACAGATTGCGCAACACACTGTAGTGTAGACTGTTAGTAGCTAAAACGTTTCATTATCACGTGCTTGCTGAGCTCGGGGTGTTGGAAAGCAAACTGTTCGAGTTATGAATACGATTAAAGCAACTGTGTTCATTTCTTTCATGTTTCACATAACTTTTGGTAAGTGCATAAATACAGTATGATGAACAACAAAAATTACAACTCATCAGTACAACACTAGGATCACAAACACTAGTCCTGTCAATAACCAGTCTCAATCGAAATCGAGCCAAATATTTGCGCTTGTGATTATGATTTTTATTAGCTTTGACCTGGCGGTCTGCTGTAGTTAAACATCCTTCTGCCATCTGTCTCTTATTAGGAAATTTCACTCACTGTCTTGTTAATGCTGAATTTTAAGCAGAGAAGCTGATACCGACTTAAAAAGTTTTTGGTTTGAGCGAACCGGGAAGGGAGTCTGGGTTAATCGGCTTACTATCAGCTTGTTTATCCATTAGGCTACAATATTTGAAGAGTTGGTTGGTGGTACAGAACTTGAGAGTTGCCTTGATTAAAATGTTCATATCTTCGAAGCTTTTCGTCTGACACTTGTCAAGAACAATCGTCAGAATGGAGAGCGCAGAAAAATGAGCGGTTATTTATAGGAAAAAGCCGAGCCGTGATAGGCTGGAAAAGGACCAATGAGAGAGCGTCATTAGTGTACAATCTTTAAGCTGTATACGATTTTTTTTTGTAGGCAGAGGGCGGAGTTAGAAGTTTTGATGAAAGTGGCTTCAAGAGCAGATAGATGAAAAGATGAGTGGCCTTGGGCAAGAATAGAAAATCTGCTGTCGTCATCATGTTGAGCGCAGGTAGAATTTTGTAGAAGATGAAGTCCAATGGCTGAATCAGAAGCAAGAGACTGGGTATTAGTCTGGGTGGAAGATTTGCACCGATGAGCAGGAAGTAAGCGTTTTTGGGAAGAAGAGCAAGAACGGATAGATTTGGGGACTAGTTGTTTGATTCTGTCGTGCAGCCTTTGAGAAGTACGGCCTACACAGAAATGGAACCGGTCAGGATTTTCTCGACCCGACCCGACCGGTAAATTTCAAAATCATCGCCGGTTGACCGGTTTCTGACCGGCCCGGTCGACCGGTTTTTTAACAGAAAGTTTTATGTATCTAATGAAAAATTTTCAAAAGGGGGGGCATGGGTGAGGGGTTAAAATTTGTGACTTTGGTCGGGGGTCTCAGAAAAAAAAACGCAAAAAAATTTTTGGTTAAGTTTCGGTTTGAATGACCTGTTTTGAGCAGCGCAAAATGTGCACAAAATAAGCATAAAAAGCACTGAAGGGCACAAGCTAAATTATTAGACGTTCTTTCTAATGATATTTTGCAAAAGGCCGAAAAATGAAGTTACAAGTTTTTTGCTATTGGTGACAGATTATTATTTTGCAATTTGCCGAGCAGCAAACACTAAACTTTTTTTCGGCAGTTCTGCCTTTGCAGTTACAAAAAGATGGGAAAAAAAATAGCAGCAAAAGATAGGTAACAGCAAAAACATACGAATATTACAATACTTGTACTATTGCACCCAAAAACATTAAAATGATGGAGCAATAACATTACATGATATTGAAAATTATGTCAGTAACAGCGTGAAAAAAGGAACATTGAAAAATTATGTCACTAACATCCTGAAAAAATTTAACAATATTCATTACAGCTATACACAGTGGGCACAAAATTAGTCAAATAGACGTTTAAACGTGGTCTAGATTTATGCAGCAGACGTAATTTAGATGGTCCAATTTTTGTCTAAATGCAGTCTATTTTGCAAAAATGTATGTAGTTAAAAAGACGTCTTTACAACGACGTGCAATTTACATAACTTATACACCTTAACACGTTGCTTAATTTTTAGTATTTTTGACGTCTTTGTAAAGACGTTTATTCAACTCAGTGCATTTTGCAAAATAGACAACATTTAGACCAATTTTTCTTTTAGTCGTCCTTTAGACGTTTTGTGCCCATTGGGAGGCTGCTTCACTAACAGTTTGAGAAAGTATGAAAAGGATTTATTGCAAAACATTATGTATTGGAAAAGGTTTTTAGCTCCACAGAGATTTGTATACGGACGGAACACTTAATATAAATCTCAGTGGAGCTAAAAACCTTTTCCAATATATAATGTTTTGCAATAGATCCTTTTCATATTTTCTCAAACTGTTAGTGAAGCAGCTAGTTGTTACGAATATTATTAATTTTTTTCACGCTGTTAGTGACATAATTTTTCAGTATTCCTTTTTTACGCTGTTAGACATAATTTTCAATATTATATAATGTTACCGCTCCATGATATTAACGTTTTTGGGTATAATAGTACAAGTATTGTGATGTTCGCATGTTTTTACTAATTACCTATCTTCTTCTGTTATTTTTTTTCTCATTTATCTTTTTGTAACTACAAAGGCAGCACTGCCGAAAATTGTTCTGAAGAAGCTTCCCGGTTTGGGAAGCGAAACGTCAAACCAATAAATAAACTCATCGGTAGTACGAAGTCGTTATGAATAACTATCCCGATGAACGCAACGCGTCCGTTATTTTCATTGAAAACACTAAACTGTTATAACATTGGCTCGAAAACATTCGAAATATGATGTGCCCCAGCAGTTTGTACAAATGCTGCTACTTCATAACAAGGCATGGTTAGTTAGATATAAAAAAAAGAGCTATGTCTTTCTTGCCCAGTGTAGACTGTGGTAAATTTAAGTCGAAACAAGCTTTTCAAAGCGGCAAGATTTTAGCATGTACTAAAAAATCTGAAATCTGCGCCACTTTTACCCTTAAGCTAATTAAAATGATGCTAAAATGCCAGGTAGCGTACACCTCTTCCACATGCATGCTCTATTAGAATCTGATTACGCGATTTTAACGTATATTTTGCACTTTTTTGCTTTGTGCCGTGGCCCAAAGTCGGGAGGCATGGCACAATACTCCCACCCTAAATACGTCCCTGGATGTGCGTATCTTAATGGTCACAGCATATTAGTCACAGCTTGAAACCATTCAACAAGTGTTTTCGAAAGGTGTGGTTTGTTGACACTGATTTTTATAAAAAGTTTTATTTATGATAAAAATATAGGTATATTTCGGTTGGTGCTTAAATGTCTTTTAGTTGCCAGAAAGGAGAATTCGACCGGTTTTTCAACCGGCTTGACCGGCCGGTCGAAGAATCTCGACCCGACCGGCAACCCGACCGGTGCCGTTCGACCCGACCGCTTTCCATCTCTGGGCCTACATACCGACTGTCACAGTGGCATGAGAATTGATAAATCACGTTGCTTTTCTGTAAAGCAGGCAGTACATCTTTGTTGGTAGCGGAGAGAAGCTCGTTGGTAGAGTAAACAACACGTGGTTCCACAGCGGAAAAGCACTGTTTGACAGCAGATTTAACTTGCTTTTCAAACCGGGTAGAAACAGAACCGAGCCATGGGAGATGTAAACAGACGGGGCATTTTTCGGGTCCAAATTTGGGCCGAGCGAGAAATTGCTTCATCTTCATAGCCATAAACGACTCTCATTTTTCTGCGCTCTCCATTTTGACGATTCTTCTTGATAAGTGTCAGACAAAAAGCTTCGAAGATATGAACATTTTAATCTAGGCTACAATATTTAGCGCAATGCTCAATCTGTTTTTAGTGGCTACGATTCCTACAATAAAAGAGTGTCATAAACGATATCCCCAAGCTAGTAAAATTTAATTGATTCAACTAATAGCGGCTGCAATGGACTTTGTGTGATAAAGACTTTCAATTAATAAATTGATTTGTTTCCGTTACCGAGGAGTGCATTTATTTCATTTCCACTGCAGGAAATTTCTTTCATTCAAAGGTTAACAAGGAAAGCGTGGAAGCCCTGTGTTAATCGAGTCAAGCTGACAATCTGTTCAGCACTGACGATGGGCCTTCACACTGCTCTGTTTAATTAAACGCAAACTGTCAAAAAAGAAAGCATAGGATGACCGAATGTGATTTAGAAATTACTATACTAATAAAATCTTGATTTGACCAGACCGGGAATTAAACCTGCGTTTAACAATTGAGCTGCAGACGTTCTATTGCTAGAGAAGGTCAGCTGTTGGTTTAAGTAACAGCTATGTTATGGTAGTTTTGTGGTGTTGCAGGTGTAGACGATGCAAAGCCTTTGAGACAAGGGTTTATATGTCAGTCTCAAACCGGAAAAATTTCTTGTCCACAAAATTCTACCATTGCCGTTGTTAATGCTTCATTTGGTAAATCACTGGATGACGAGAGGTTGGTGATTAGTTTCAATTTTTTTTTGTGTATATAACTGCGGCGACAAGAAAATTTGCCCTTAAACCGCATTTGAACCTTTCTGTACCTCATTTCTATGCCCCCTAAGCTTTATGACGACAAGAGGGCAAAAATTTTAATAAATAAAGAAAACGTTTCCTCAGCATTGTACAGCATTAATTTTTTCTACATACGACATAAAACGCAGCTGTAAGTGTTACCGGCACATGAAAATGTGTAGCATTTGCCCGGTTCGCAATTCAATATTTGTTTTGGCTATTTTTAAGAGCTGATTTTTTCGACGCTAGCGATCTTCAATTATTTTCTGTCCTGCGTGTGGTTTTGGAAAAAAAAATGAGCGCAGTATTTTAAATTTAAAACGAATACGGTAAGCAATAATTATTAATTAAATGCATTTAATTACATAAGGTTTTTGATATGATTGTTAAAGGGCATTCAAGTCATGTTTTTCATCGTTGATTACAGTGTTGAAACAAGCCGTAGTGCATTATCACCAAATTTGAACTTTCTACGTTTTCCCGCTTTCGACACATTGCAGCTCAAAGTAAACAGTTTTCTTCTTACTTCAGTGTTGCCATTTTGTTAGTACTTTAAGACAAAAGCCTAAAGTGCTGAAGCATGTAGCGAATTCCGGTACTTTACAATAGTTAAAATCGAAATTTAATTTTTGAAATTTTTGATTCTAATTTTGGGGCAACGGTTACAAAGATATTCAACAAATACAAAGAGATATTTTCCTACAAAAGTTTTTGGAAACCCGGAGTTTGTTCTCCAATCCTGCATTTCCAAAAAAAGGGAAAGTCACTGAAATTGGATAGGACGGTTATGTGGTGTTACTGGAAGGGAAATATTACTTAGTCTCTCTTTTTATCTGGAAGTTCAGGTTGAGAAAACAGATTCAGGGTTTTCAAAAACTTCTTACGGGAGATATCTTTTTGTATTTGTAGAATATCTTAGCATTAGCAGCCCCAAAATAAAAACACAACAGTTCAAAAATTTAATTTTAATTTTAGTTATTTTAAACTATCGGAATTGGCTGGGTATCTCATCCTCTTTAGCTTTTTGAAAACTGACTTACTGTACATTTACTTCAAAATTAGCTAATTTACAATTATTGAGAATTGGGCAGGCCTACATGCAGTAACTTTTTGAAATTTTGGTTTTAATTGGCAACTTTAACAAATTTTCTGAGGGGAAAAAGTCTATCTCTGGCGAAATCTAAGATGTTATATCTTGGTAAAGGAAGATAATAGAAAGTTCAAATTTGGTGAAGTTAATCTTCAGATCAGTCAAAACTTTTTTGAGAAAAACCGAGCAAAACCATTTCCGACTGGAATGCCCTTTTAAGTCACTGAAATTTGTGAGTATACTGTTGCAAATTTCTGCTCTGGCCCTACCACGCCCTATTTGCTGGTCCAGTTCTTAATTGGGGTGTGCACGGGCGTTGCTCGACTATTGTGTCCTCGCGGATTTCCTTCGCACCCCCATTCCCGAGAGGGGTCGGGGTAGCTCCACCAATTTTTGTTTTTACTGTGCGAGCTTATGCCAGCGGTTTATTTTATTGGAGTTACACGATAATCTTGCATCATAATTTAACAACTTAAATTCTGAGTTACTGGCTTAAATTGGGGCTAAAATTAGAGTACGGTAGGGCTTTGTTGTTTATTATGTTTTACTGTTTTCTTTATCTGATTCCAACTCCTACCTTGTTTTGTGCAGTCGTTTTCGTGTCCAATGCATAAATGGTGCAATAGAGAAATCTTTGCCTGATATTTTGCAGTTGCGGGAAAAACGAGTTGTTGAACGGTTCGTGCTTCATTCAGACCACGTATACCATCCAGCGTATGTGCAACTGCACAAACGCCTGTAGGATCACAGTCAGGAACCGCCTGTTCAACAACTCCGATCAGTGCCCAGGTCCGAACAAACTTCTTTTCATCACGTTCATGTGCGTGGACTCTGTCGAGCCAGGTGAGTGATATGCTTTAGGGTATTTTTAGTGGAGGGGCGTTGACCTATGTTCCCTTCGGTTTTGAGTCCATAACACCAAAAAAAATTTTTTTAACGTTGAGATCGAGTAATTTGAATGTGAAAAAGCACAAACTAAGGTGGAACAATTCGATTCCGAAAAATCTAGCACATTTCATTTAGTTTATGAGTGGGGCCAATTTACTTCTATTTCCATGCATGTCAAAATTTTTGCAGTCAAGAAAATTGTCAAACCAAATGTCGCAAATTTAAATTGGCAAAAAGTTTTCTTTGATTTATTCATTTTATTTTTGACAACCACAATATAACAGCACCGGCAAGTTATTCGAGCCGTAAAGCGTTCGTCTCTGGGTTGGGAGGTCAAAGGTTCAAATCTCGGCCGGTCAAATCGGACACAGTGTAGCCAATGGCTCGTCATCGCTGCGACATTTCTTTGTAAGGAGCTCTGTTGCCCTTTGGCGCAATGACGCGGGGATGGGCCTCACAAACTCGCTACACGTTTCTACGTAATGCAGCTAGTATAATGAAAGATATGATTTTGATTTACAATATAATGGCCAGTGGTGCCGATTAATGTTGAGCATTGGGGGGGGGGGGATAATTTACAATTTTACTTCAGTTTTGCCCTATTTTCGACATTGGTGGGGATGAAGCTCGACCACTAATTTTTTACGTAAGCAAATCCAGTGAAGACTAAAAAAAGGAAAAAACAAAGTCTTCATCAATACTTAAAGAGTTTTTGTCCTCGAAAACAAATGAAGACCAAAAAAATAGGTCTTAATAGTTTTTGTCCTCGAAATTCGAAATAGAGTGAAGACCAAAGAAAAAGTCCAAAGATCATCCAGCGCTAAGATGCAGATTATAGTGAAATCATTGGGGGGGATGCAGTCAAAATATTGGGAGACATATCCCCCATCCCCCCGGGTTTCGGCACCCCTGTTAATAGCTAATAGATAATACCACAGTGATATAGATAGCAACTATAGTTAGGGACCGGAAGTAGTACACAACGTCAGATTTCAAAAGATGCAGAGGATATTGAAGACAAAGGAAGCAAAATTTTTATTTGTATGGTTGCCACACCCATCAGTATCACTAAAAAATGTACATTGTACATTTGTACAATCTATATAATAATATATATTATACAGGTCTCATTTTATATAGGTCTAATCACACTCGTTAACAATCAACATGTACGCGCAAGCACTCAAGCTGTAAAATAACTATCTTTTCGTAAAAACTGTCCAATTTGAGCCTTTGGCATTGGCTTCCCATCACGTGATCCATGCTCCCCTTCCCTTTCAATATTCCTTCTTACGCTACTCGTCTCATTGCTTACTGGGTTTCATCAGTGACGTCAGGTAGCTAGCTATTATGACGTCAGATTCAAACTTCAAAGACGGCCTACCAATGCAGCACTGACCAGCTGCTGAAATATTTTTGCTAAAACTTTTTAGAAAGGTTTCCAAAAGCGCTGGTACAAATTGAGCGGAAAAACTGAAAGCATTTTTGGGAATGCACCTTGTTAAAAACGTTGCTTTTGCAAAAACTATCTGATACAATGTACAGTGCACCTTTCGACTGTTTTTCGGTCAAAGCAGACCATAGGCATACTCAGGATCCCTCCCCCAACTGAAATCTCTCCAATGACAAAAATGTGACAAAAAAGCGTAATGTTTCTTCAGTTTCTTTTAGCATTTTTCACCTACAACAGTGATTAGCAACAATATTGACGACGACCCTCAATTTAACTTTTGCTAACGACTTTAAATCTATAACCTGCGAGAAATCGAGTGCTTTTGTCCTAAAAGTTGCTAAATCAGGCCCTCATCCAATCTTTTTATGAACGTATTGCAATAACCAGTAGCAGATTTACCATAATATGGCACAGTACCAGCTAGGGGCCCCGTGCTCAGATGGTGAGACTTTTTTTGGTCTGCACCTATTTGGCAGAATGATGTTGCGAAAATCTCCAAAGAGTCAAGGGCCCCGCGCAATGTAAATCTGGCCCTGGCAATAACATGGTTAGTAAGTGCTACCATCTATTGTACCAATTTTAAAAAACTATCCACCTCACCAGTTTTACTCGACAAAATACTTTTCAAAAAAAATTAGCTAGAGGAAATGGTTATTGAAGAAATTGTAGTATTTGAATTGAAGCGGCCTGGGCCCAATGGCAGTACATGTACTCTTACAACTGCTTATTCTTATGACAAAACAAAAATCTCTAAGGAAAATCTTCGAGTAAATTATTATTTACTACTAAAACATTGCACGAGGCAATGTACCTTGCTTTCCCCTATACGGGCCAAATCACTTACAAAATTTAATCCCAAAATGCCAGATTTTAATGATGTTTGGAATTAAATTGCAAGTAAAACTAGAGATTGAACAATTCAATTTTTTCAAATTGGCTTTCAAATGTTAAAAACCTTGTTCTTTCAAATGGCTCTAAACACCTGCGAATTGTGATGGAAAGGCATTGAAATAGCAGTTTTCCCAAAAATTTAGAAAAAATTGCTTAGCGGCTAGGGGCTTCGCCCCCAGACCGCCGTCTGTGATGCGTTTGAATTAAACTAGTTTGCTCAATACGTCACCCATTTCCACATTTACGCTTTTTTAAGGGGTTTAAGCCCTCTCCGTAGAGCAAAATTCCGGTTATGTGCCAAGCACAGGCCACGGCTTCTGGTCTTCCATTTTCCAATATCTTTGTCGCACAAAAAGTCCCTCTTTCGAAAATTTTTGCTGACGTCATTGGATGTGATTTGTGGTTTGCCCCCCCCCCATCAAAACTCCTGGCTACGCCAAGATACAGTCGTGAAAAATAATGCTAGTAATTTTTTAACCATGGGTTAGAATGCGGTGATTATAACAACCAAAAGCTTGGCATTATTTGCAATCAAAATAGTACGCAATTATTATAATGTTCAGTATAAACAGATTTGATCGAATAAATTAAAGAAATTTTAATTTTGGAGCCAAATTAATTGTGAGAAACAGTACTAATGTTTCGTAGCAGTGCCTGGCAATTAAGTTCTTGCATAATCACTACGAGCATGTGACTGCGTTAGTGCATAGCCGATAGATATGAATCACGGTTGAACTTTAAGCGTATACTGCCGATAATTTATTAGCATTGAATTGTCTGCCTTTAGAATACTTCAAATGCAAATGCAACAAATTTAGTTTATAACAAATCATAAATATTTTGTAGGTTGGGGTTGGGGACCAAAATTTATAAACGTTGATGCCCTGGGGCCGCTCTTACCGTAGTTATGAGACTTAGCCTACCTCAAAGGTGACGCTATCATACGTCAGCACAATTGCATCCATTTCGTATTGAACTCAAATCAAAAGTAGCGAAACGTCGTTAAAGTTTTGCGCTAAAGCACAGTTATCTCCTTATTCGCTGTGGTGCTTTGCACTGGATCGGCTTCAAATTATTTTTGTTATTAACGTCGCCTATATCGTCTATATATTGCATTGGTAGTCAAGTCGTCGACGTTCGGAAGTGGCCAAGAGATTAAGGCACTTTAAACCATATTAAAAGCGAGACCATCGACTATAATCTCTAGGGCAAGTTTTTATTGACCTAAAACTTCAAAAAAATTGACTTAAAAATTCAAAAAAATTGAATTGTTGACCGAATAAAATTTGGACCGAGTAAAAGCTATTTCGTCGGACTTTTTCAAGATTTTATATTAAAACAAACATTTTAATAAACGAAAGCATACAAATTTTCAACGAAATTTGCAAAACAAGTCTACATGCTATTGCAAAATAAGTCTTTAAGTATTGCAATAAACTGTAACACTGCAAGCTAATCACCAGGTGGATGGAGTAAAGCGTAAAATCATGATAGTAAGATTATACTTTGATTTTGAGAAGCTGACCAGCTAAACCTTGCATTTAAACAAACTTTTGCTTGAGTTACTGAAACACCAGACCCTTCAAAACATTTACAATCGCTTTCACTTCAGGTTAATTCTTTTTGCATAGAAAGCAGTATTTAACCAGCCTCCGTGATTCCCATATATGGTATGAACAGGCTTCGGAAGGTAACTTATAGTAGCAAACTTGGCTTTACTGGTTTTGTTTTTAGTTTTTACTGATTTGACCTTTGAAAATTAGCTGATCAACATCTTCAAAGTGAGATCTGACTTTCATTGCACATTTAGGCAATACGTGCAAGGCATGTCACGTGTAACAGCTAGGATACAGAAATTTCAGTGTTACATCTGCGGCCAACAAATATTTTGCAGAATCAGAGAATAACTGATAGATGGAGTTTCTGCTAGTTCCAAGCGTTCTATCAGGCTATAACTCTCCCTAATCCCCCCCCCCCCATTGGACTGTCGACCAAAATGCACAATAAGGAAAACACCAGGTTTTTGTAGTTCTGAAACAGTCGTTTGAAGTGATATGGACTTTAAAGTGGTTTAAAGCCACTGTTAAAACATCTATTTAGGGGGATGCTAATATTTGTCTAAAATAAAGCTCACAAATCAGTAAAACTTTGAAAATGGTGAAAAATAAGCATTAAGCAATCAAATTCGATCGCTTGATGCAAAATGCTTTACGTAGGCTTCATCAGAGAAATTATGGATGGGGATGGGGTGTTCAATATTCTGTTTAATGTAGTTAATTACTTCTATATACGGCCAGTTGGTCGAGGGGTAAGGCGTTCGTCTCTGGAGCGGGAGGTTCGAGGTTCAAATCTCGGGCCGGTCAAATCGGACACATTGTTGCCAACGGCTCGCCACCGTTGCGACATTTCTTCGAAAGAAACTGTGTTGCCCGGGTGCAGTGACGCGATGGCCCCACCAACTAGTTATACGCTTCGGTGTGGTACAGCAAGAAAATGAAAGATGGATTTGATTTGACCAATTACTTCTCTCAAATCTCGCAAAATTAGGCCCTTGCCCCAAATTATCTTTTTTTTTTGTAAAATACACACGAATTAAGTTAATACTTGCGAGTTTTTTCGAATTATAGGCAGGGATTTAATCGAGACCGACTCATTCGAGACCAAGACTGGTCTCAAGACCTACAGCCCTGATTATAGGATTTATATAATGATATAACTGGCTTGCAATAAAAAAACTGAAATGTTACGATGAAGTTAGCTCAGCCCACATAGCCTATATTTATGCACCCAGTTTAATCACGTTTTTGCCGCCAATGCTAATTTCTATACCACATTTTAAAAGAATTAATTTTATCAAAAAAGGCTTAAAATTAAGATATTTTTGTAAAAAAATCACAAAATCTCCGAACGCTTTGGGCTCTGCCCCAAGACACCCCCAAACACCCCCCAATTGCAGATTTCTGGCTAAGCATCTGGCTGTTGCTATTTATGGATGATAACCTGAAAAATGAGTGATAATCACAAAATTTTACTTTATTGTTCTATAAAAAGATTATTGCCTTAATGGTAAAAAATTGACTTTTTATTGACCAATCAAATTAAGAATGTGAAACTGACTCCTTCTATTCAGAGTTTTTGCAAAAAATCACATCATTCCAACTTAATACTAAGGCCTTGTCTCCACCGAGAATTTCCCAAATCTTCCAATCTGCGGAAATTCTGCAGCAAGAATTATCGGAAATTTTCACAAAATTTCTCGGTGGAGCAAGCATGCTCCTCCAAAATATTCCAACAGAAATTTCGATAATTTTCTCTCGGAAATTCCTGCAAAGCGGAAGATATAAGAAATTCTCGGTAGAGCATACATTATTTGTGAAAATGTGCTAATATACTCGCAAGGTCAAACAAAGACTAGTTTTCTTGACAAAAGTTTAAAAAACAACTGCAGCAAAACAGATTGTATGACTAGCAAAATAAAGACTATAGTTTAGTAAATTTGGTTAAAAGCCAAAAAAAACAATTTTGCAATTAGGCCTAATCAAGGCTTGCCCAATCATCACTTCATGCCCAAGCATATTTTTTTGGAATCATCTCTTTGTACGTAGGCGAACTGTTGTCGAAAAGACAAGATTACGTCTTGACTTCTGACGACAGCTTTTCCAAATCTTGCATTTTTTGTGCGCCGAGAGTTTCTCAACTCTGGCGCCAAACACCAATCACAACGAAAGAATTCATCAAGTTATTTTTTGCCGTGGCGTGATCAAACAATAGTTACGTCACAAACATCCATCTCTTTTTGCAAGTTTGACCCAGAGTAACATGCATATGGAATACTTCTTCACAATGTAGTAGAAGAAAATTATGGAAAATTATGCTGGAAGAAATATCAAAAAGTTTTGATAACTTTTTATAAAATTTTTATAACGTGTATTAATTTTTCAAAGACAGTTTCAGGCAAATTTGCTACTACATGTATAAAGTATAAACTAGTCCGTAATGTATAAACTGGTCCGTAACTTGTAGTTTGAAAAATGCAAGGACAATTTTTTTGATCTTTTTGGAAAGTTAAGTCGAATAAAGAACTATAGCCATGTTCTAATAACTTTAATCTCTCTTAATTATTTCGCGTGTTGTATTATTGCTGTAATGTTATTTGATCATAATTCATAATACCCGAATAATGTAGTTCTTCGTTAAAACTACAGTATGTACTATCATTTTTTAGAATGTGAGTTAGCAATCCCAACGGACAACCCTACATCAGGCCCAAAGGACGACAACTCTACCACGGCCATCTGGGTTCCCATCCTTATCGTACTACTGGTGATTGCCTGCCTTCTCATTGCGCTGGTGTTGCTTTGTAAAAGAAAACGTTGGAAATGGAATGTGATGAACAGTAAAGCTGATTCGAGGCCTGTTGAGAATGACGCTGTTGCCGTTACAACCGTTTCCATGTCCAAAACCGATCACCTTTATCACGTAATAGACCATGTAGGAACTTCCTGTGAAGATGCTAACAAATTGAGCGTTGCGAAAGCGAGTGACAATAATCCACTAAGCTCAGTTAACAAGGAGCCTATTTATGACACAGTGGATGGTGATGAGTCATCAGTGGACAGTTTCTCCGACAGTGAAGGAGATCTCCCCACGAATGCTGAGAATGACCAAAGTTATCTCGCTCCTAGAGCATTTCCCGTTAGTCGATCTATCGAAGAACTTCCCAAAGACCACATATATACCATCCCCGAATGATAGTTGTTGTAATAAGCGCGGTTCCATAACAAACACTGTAGCGATTAATCGATTACGTAATAGCTTAATGTAATATCCTTCGGTATAGAAGTTTATGCAATAGTCTACTATGAAACATCTAAAATGTTAAGATACTGTAACATGGATCAATTACGAACACAACTTTTCGTCGAAACCACAGCTATCGTTCTACGACTAAACAGTGTATTGCGATGTCACAATGAGAATTATTGGTTGCGCTGACTCTTGCTTTTTTTTCATATCCTATTGCGCCAGCCAAGATTTGGCCAATCCCACGGATTGTTGCAATGCTGTATTCGGTGCGTAACGCAGGGGAGTTACACTTTTTTTTTGCACGAAAATTTTCAAAAAACGTTAAGGCAAGAAGTATTTTAGTGATCATGTTTGTAAAACTGTTTTTATTCCCAATGCACTGTTTGCTTGAGTAAAACTTTTTTGCTGCTTTTGCTGCATCATAAAAATACAAAACCGAAAAAGCAAGCTTTATTTACTTTTTTCCACCAATTTTATTGGATGTACCTTTTTTCCACCAAAGACCATTAAAGGCAACTTTCAACACCACGTTAATTCGGTGGAATTTTTAAAACTTATGTGAACAATATGGTTTCCTAATTAATTGTCTTTCTTATCTGCAAGGATGGCAGTACGATATGGTACGTTCAGAGTTGCGTACTACGTACCTCGCACGATTCGCACCTTTAACCGTAACGTACTAGCGTACCGTACTTCAGTTCAATTTTTGAAGCGTACTGTATCTACGTACCGTACCTTGTTTTTTTTTTGCGCACCGTACCTTCAATCAATTTAGTTAAACAACGATCCATTAATGACATATGCGACTTATGTTGACGTGTTTTTTTGTTTATATCTGATTCGAATTATAAGTTAATCAGCATTGGCTAAGAGGTACTTGAACTTAATAACATGTTGAACTTAAAAACTGCTGAGCTTTATAATGTATGCCGATACTTCGTTTAAGGCCGTCAAAATCTTACAGAACAAAAAATAATGCAATATCAAGAGGTGATTCTTTATGCTTCAGGAGTTTTTGACGTTTATTGATAAAAAAAACGACAATTTGTTGGCGAAAGGTCAGTTTTATCAAAGCCAAAGACATTGAATAGGCTACTGCCCGTAGGCGTAGCCAGGATTTTTGATTGGGGGGAGGGCAAACCACAAATCACATGCAATGACGTCATCAAAAACTTTGAAGAAGAAACTTTTTGTGAAGGAAAAGATATCGTAGAATAGAAGATCAGAAGCCGAGGCCTGGTGTTGGCACGTAACTCGGAACTCGTTCAAGGAGAGGGCTTAAACCAATAGTTAAAATGTGAAAATGTATAAATTGGGATACGCGTTTGAGTGAACAAGTGTACTGTAAATCAAACGTATCACAGACGGGCCAGCCGCTGGGTGATTTTTCGTAATTTTTTAGAAAAAAAAGCTATTTTAATACCATTGGATCACATTTCGCACGTATTCAGAGCCATTTGAAAGTACTGGATTTTTAACATTTGAAAGCCAATTGAAAAAAATTAAATTGTTCAGTCCTTCCTTTGCTTGCAATTTAAGTCCACAACACGTTTAAAATCTTACATTTTAGGGTAAATTTTGTAAGTGATTTGGCCCAGGTAGGAGGAAGTAAAGTGCATTGCCTCCTGCAATATTTTAGCAGTAAATAACAGTCCAGTCGAATATTTTCCTCAGAGATTATTGTTTTGTCATGAAAATAACCAGTTATAGGAGTACATATACGGCCAGGGGCCCAGGCGCTCTCAATCCAAAAGTTTGTTCAATGTGCATTTCCCTTACTGTAGCTAATTTTTTTCAAAAGTATTTTGTTGCATAAAAACTGGCGAGGTGGAGGTGAATTGTTATTAAAAAATGTACAGTAGATAGTTAAGCCTACGAACCATGTTATTACCCGGAGCGGATATACATTGAGTTGGGCTCCCGGCACTTTGATTTTTGCAATATTTTCCTGCCAAATACAGGTGAAGACCAAAAAAAATCTTATCTGATCGCGGGGCCCCTGGCACTGAGCCATATGTTAAATCCGTCCCTGGTTAATGGTTATTGTATTACGTTTTTAAAAAGGTTAGATGAGGGCCTCAGTTGGCAACTTTTAGGATAAAAACTCTTACTTTCACTCGGGTTGTAAGTTTAAATTGGTTGGCAGACATTAAATAGAAAGGGCCGAGCCCCATGGAACAATGTTATTGTTGTTGGTGGGTTCATTCAAATTGGGGCCATTTAAATATTATTGTAGGGGGCATTTTTAAATTGGTTGGCAAAAATTAAATTGAGGGGTCCCCTAGATCAATATAATTGTTGGGGACCTATTTAAATTGGGGAACATTTAAAAATCATTGTAGGAGGCCCATTAAAACTGGTTGGGAAAATTAAATTGAGTTGGCCCTGGGCCCCAGGAACAATATTATTGTTGGGAGCCCATTTAAATATTATTGTAGGGGGCATTTTTAAATTGGTTGGCAAAAATTAAATTGAATGGGCCCGGGTCCCCAGGAACAATATTGTTGTTGGGAGCCCATTTAAATATCATTGTAGGGGGCCCAATTAAATTGGTTGGCAAAAATTAAATAGAAGGGGCCCGGGCCCCCTGGATCAATATTATTGTTGGGGGCCCATTTAAATTGAGGGCCATTTAACTATTATTATAGGGGGCCCCATTTAAATTGGTTGGCAAAAATTAAATCGAGGTACTCGGGCCCCTGTATCAATATTATTGTTGGGGGTCCATTTAAATGTTATTGTAGGGGGCCCATTTAAATTGGTTGGCAAAAAATAAATTGAAGAGGCCCTGGCTCCCTGGATCAATATTATTGTTAATTACTGTTGTACGCAAAGATGCTAAAAGAAGCTGAAACTGAAGAAACAATAGTCTTTTTGTGACATTTTTATCATTGATAACATTTCTATTGAGGGGGACCCGGGCCCCCTGGCTACGCCTATGGTATATGGTGTGCCTCTTTAAATCATGCTTTCATGCCGAAATCTGATCGAAGATTAAAATAAATCTTCAGTTTCAGCAGTAATATTATCATAAGTGAAAGGGTGTGTAATATCCAAGAATTAGCATCAAGTGTGGCATTCAGTTCAGCAGTGAACTACTTCTCAAAATTTTCTTGCAGCAATTTAAGGTGTGCTTCACAGAGTTATAAGTCGGGCCGGGCTTTTCGGGTCGGATTCGAGCCTAAAGCTTACAAAAATTTCAGGCTTATAGTGCTGTGCAAAAGTTTAAGACCACTATCAATAATATGGTATATATGGAAATAATTTAATTTGTTCTATAACAAAGCGCTTAATTACGTAATAACTTACAATATTCTATGAAGAATGCCCTTTTTAAACTTGGTAAAGCAATCTCAGGTAAAGTTTGATTTTTATATCCTTGTAACCAGCTGGTATTTATTTTTCAACCCCCTTTAAAAATGGGCAAAAAAACGTCTATTTTAGCAGAAAAACGAGCTCAGATAAACTTATTAAGTGAAGAGGGACATTCAGAACGTCAAATATCCATCAGACTAGGGGTCAGCAAAACTGCAGTGCACCAAGCACTAGCCAAGTTTCAAAAGTGTGCCATTTGTATGGATAGAAAGAGGAGTGGGAGACCCTTAAAAACCAGCAGTAGAGATGAGCATATCATCAAAAAGATTGCAGTGCGATCTCCGTTAAGTTCTAGCAAAAAAATCCGTAAGGAACTCCTTCAGACAGGTGTCAATATCAGTCGATCCACGGTCTTACGTCGATTAAACACGAAGTTTGGTTTAAAAGCTTGTAAACCAGCCCAAAAACCTCGGCTTACCCCCCTGATGAAAAAGATGGCGCCTTAGCTTTGTCAAAGCTCACCGTAGCTGGACATCAAAGGATTGGGGCAAGGTGTTATTTTCGGATGAATCCTCAGTGCAGCAATTTTCTGTTCGGGTGCAATATGTTTGGCGACCATCTGGAGAACGATATCATAAAAAGTATACTGTTCCAACTGTAAAACACCCCCCAAGTCAAATGGTTTGGGGGGCAATGTCAGCTGCTGGAACCGGCGGACTCTACTTTTTAACTTCTGGAACAACTCTGAATGGAGAAAAATATGTCAAAGTTTTGCAGGAAAAGCTACAATTGCATACCGGTATGACTGTTCATCAGTGCGATATTTTTATGCATGATGGGGCCCCTTGCAACCGGAGTAGAGTTGCAAAGAAGTTTTTGGGGAGAAAAATATCCGACAAATGGACTGGCCCGGAAACAGTCCCGACCTAAACCCAATTGAAAATTTGTGGATGTTACTGAAAAATAAAGTATCAGAAAAACAGCCAACTAATGCAAAATCACTTGTGACCGCATCATAGAAATATGGACGAAAGAAATCTCCGCTGAGTATTGCAAGAAGCTCATAGATAGCATGCCTCAACGCATTGAAGCAGTGTTAAGAAGCAGTGGAGGGCACACTAAATACTGATATTCTTGAAAATTTGTTTTATTTGTGTGTTCTGATGTTTTTCTTACGTGTATCATGCTAATATGGGTCGTCAATTCGTATACATTTGATACTTTTTTAGTGAAATTTCAAAAATGCATAATTTACGTGAGTGGTCTTAAACTTTTGCACAGCACTGTAATTTGGGCTTGAGACGTGCTTTTTGTCTTGGGTGCACAAAAATATGATCAAAATAACTTGGCAACATTGCTAAATTTTTCAAACCCTAGTTAACTTTCCGGTTTTTTTGAGCATGATTTGGGCTTCAAATTAGTTTTTGGGTTCTGACCTGAACTAGTCTGCCCATTTACAACTCTGGTGCTTCATTACAGTAAATGGAAGCACTTGCATCTAGAAATTGCTTCCATGTTCTGTCATGAAGTCATGCAAGGGGAAAGTCTAAAAAAAGTTTTTGATGCAACTCGGTTCTGCCAGAGAGGTAATTTTTTTAAAAAGTTCTGCCACAGAGGTATGTGCGTAAAACGTAGATTCCAGTTTTACACATATACACACAATTGCATCAAACATCACGTCACTATACCACAAATATGGATTGCTTAAAAGAGATTGAGCTTGAGGTCTACATGAAAATATTTGGAGGGCCGCAATAAAACGCTTTGCGGACCGTATGTTGTACAGGCCTGGTACTCTTCCATTCTGTGGTTTAATTTAGAAAGCTGCCGTAACTGTAAACGTTCAGATGCCTTAAACTAGTGTACGGGCAGGGACTCCGAGAGGGGGGGACAGGGGGGTACAATAACCCCGGGGCCCATGGACTTTAGGGGGCCTATTGGCTTCAGGAAGGCTGTTGGCTTCTGCGGGCCCAGCAGAGGGCCCATGAGCTCGAGAGGGGGCCCATCGAAATGACACTGAGAAATGAGCATGTGAAGCCTGAAGACCTTTTACGGCCAGAAAAACCATTAGAATTTCGGTGAAGACCTTTTTTTTTTTTTTGAGATTACATCATTTTTCGGACCAAACTACAGCATTTTTTCCGTCTATTTTGGACTTCACAAAACCGGAAATCCGTTACATTTGAGCTAGCCCCAGGCCCATTTTTGGTCCCCGGCGCCACTGTGTACTGGCGATTGTGGTCTAATTTTGTATCGCAAGTACCGTGGCCTACTAAGAGAAGGCCGCAAATGTCACCTTAAAGCGAGAAAATTCGAAGAGTAACTTTTGCATTTTGCGTGTTAAGTAGGCCTCCTATAAACAAAACGACACGCAAAATATTGTCCTAATTTTCTCGCTATTAGGTGACATGTGCGGCCGTCAGAGGTGGTCAGTAACGAAGTAGTTCTACTTAAGTAGACTACTTAAGTAGTATTTTCGGTAACGAGCGACTTACTTAAGTATTTTTCATTTCTGATACTTCTACTTTTACTTCAAGTAAAATCCTCTCGAAGTAACGCTACTTGAGTAGTAATGACTTTTATGTAAAGTAGAAGTAAACACCTAGCCAATCCTTTTCGATGATGATTTGACCAATGACCACGATTTGAAGTTTTTTTGTTTGTCTCATTATATCTGGCAACTCTGTTTATCGAAAACATGTTCGTGCAGGACGCGAACCAGAAGTCTGGTACGCTGTGATTACAGTCTATGTACCGGTAATGAGCCGCAATTTTGAGGTTTGGCAAGGTTTTCTGGAATTTCTTTGTTTTAGGTGGGCGCAGTATTATTGTGTACTTTATTGTTTGTTAGGTTTTCCAAAGAAGTATTGCAGATAGATACCGGTAGTTGAAAGCCTTCACTTAGGCCGATAGCTGCCAGTATATACCAGTAAGCGTTTGGGCTACTACCGTAGTACCAGCATTGATAAATTATAAGATTTAGACGAGCCTGTATTTAAACTATCTTAGCAGCCTACTGTCATTTGCGTGACTGTCATTTACCGCTCTAGAGGCATGCGAGCTATACAATTAGCCATCCGAGCAGAGTAATGCATTGTTTAGATCAGTGCTCTTCAACCTTTTTTTACGTGGTATACCTTTTGCGATTTTCGAAAACTTTGTATACTCCACAAAAAATTCTAGCCCGTGTAAGCGGTGTAGACTTTTTTTGTAGATCCGATTTTTCATGCTTAGATTTGGGCGAAATTGGACCGAATCTAGCCCGAATGTAAGTGGAGACCATTTTCTTTTTTTTTTTTTTTGGAGATCGCAGTTTTGTTTCGTATACCCTCTGTATACCGAGTACCATAATTACCGTTTCGCATACCAATTGGTATATCGTATACCCGGGTGAAGATTTGTACGAATTAGATGTTACGAATCTGTGGTGACCTGATGATTGGCTTACTTTATATTGTACATAGCAGGTTTAATCCAATAAAAGTTTAAATGGATTGTTGAACTCGACCGTTAGGTAGTGTACATTATTCCACCTCACAACGTGTACAATAAGTACGTATCGAGTTTGTTTTACTGTACAGTACTACGAAACTTATTGAATAGTTACGACGATTCATTTACAGGTCATCTAGGGTAGTGTGTTTTTGCGTTGCATCAAATACCAGGTGTTGACTCAGTCTCACTAAAAAAAAAAAAGCATACCGAACCCTGATTAGCATGGTACAGTAGACAAACTAGACATGCGCATTACTCCTGGTTCAAACGAAAAAGATTAGCGGTTAACGGCGTTGCGTTTGCTGCGGCCCGTCTGGGGTTCAATTCCCTAGCCGGTTAACGAACAGTGTTGCTAACGACTCGCCATCGCTGCGACATTTCTTCTCAAGCTGTGTTGTCCAGGCGCGGAGATGAGCCCAGAGTCCCTACTAAATCGTATTCGTAACAGGCTTCGGTGTAATTTCAAGAGAATAATAAAACTTTGATTTTTTGATATGCTACCGTAAGTATGGCTTTGCTTGAACACTGATCGTAAGCGTCACAACAGCAAACCTTCGAAGAATAAACAAACACGTGAAATTCGAAATTACTTTCTACTTTCATTACTTAAGTAGAATTAATTTTGACTACTTTCCTACTTTTACTTAAGTGGAAATGCTTCGCCATACTTCTACTTTTACTTGAAAGGCATTTTTGAGTAAGTAACAATACTTCTACTTAAGTAGATTTTTCGACTACTTTGTCCACCTCTGGCGGCCGTCTTCCTTTAGTAAGCCATGCAGGCAGGGCATGGTATGAAATGGAATGGAAAATGGAAGGCAAATTTTGGTATGGAATATGGAAGATGCCGGAATGGAATGGAAGATTTCAAGAATGGAATGGAAGACAATCTTCCATACTTCCATACCAATTCCATACTAGATTTTGCTTATGGCATTTACAGAAAAATATATAATGTACGGATAGTGATAACTAAAAATATTAGAAAGCGTTTAGCAGCTGATCATTTGTCGACAAATTGATAGGGTAATTCGGTCATGAACATTGCGCAAACAGTGTAGGCATTGCATCATCATATCATACAATATGTTCATTGCAATTTGCAGCTGCATTGATGCTGACTGGCTTAATTTTTGTTTTGAGAATCACAATTTTGTCTAGTGCCGTTGCCAGAGCAAACGAAGTGAGGAGCACGAAAATAGACTGAACTTTTGCACATTAAAACTAATCTTGTGCGGAGGCAAATTATGCGCAATTTTAAACAGTAATCACGTCTAACAAAAAGACATGTAAGTCCGGTAGCGCTTCTTAGTTCCTTTCGTTTGCGGCCCATGATCAGGGCCTCAGAGAGAAAATTTTCCAGGGGGTACGAACGTCAATACCGGGCCCCCAAATCTTATTGGGCCCCCAAGTCTTATCGGGGGTCCCACGCCGTTAAATCATTTTTTGTCGAATGGATGTAGATCTTCATTTAAAAGTGAGGGGATAACGATATTCGCATACAGTTAGGACCTATGAAAAACACAACTAGACAAAAAATTGGTTTAAATTCAACTAGGAGGTCTGGGGGAGCGCTGTGAGCTCCCCCAGCGGGGTCCGGGGCTGCGCCATGGCAGCTTTAGCATTTTTTATGTTTCTCGAGGGTAAAATACAGCATTTGATTAACATCCCAGCACCAAACTTTCTTAAATTGACAAGCAGAAAACGTGATATACATGAAAAAAAGTATGTGAAGAGGGGGATGATGACACTGACAGAATATTATACAATATAATGACTTTAATACTGCAAATCCAAATATTTTACTGATAAAAGTTTTTAGAAGTCATCTGCAATCATAGAGTTCATAAACCCAAATACCTATTAAACTGATACAGATAGAGTGAGTTACTTAATGATAGTAGTTAGTATAGTATGTCAACTTTGACTCCGCTCTCTGCGGTTAAAATGCTTTCGGATCTCTGGAAATGTTGGCCCTCGTACATTGTTATACCGTAGAATTAGGGCTCTCAAGTCGGAGAAATGTAACAAAACGTTAATTTCGGTGCAAGTGTATGAGTTTTGATATATTTTCCTCTTTTTTTAATCAAATCGGCCACTATTGGATGCCCTAAAGGCTGTGTAGCAAAAATAGCAACCAATTACCAGTACTGAAAAGGCTGACTGATATTTTTGCTGTAGGCAAGTGTGATTACGGTGTTATGGTGCGATATCAAAACTTAATGCTAAAACTTAAACTCTTTCGGGCCCCTTGAGCCCGGGCCCCCTAGGCCAGGGCCCGGGTACAATGTACCCCCTGAACCCCCTTCTCGCAGGCCCTGCCCATAATCACTTGAAAAGTCTATCTGCAGCAGTGACTGCGACCTTAACAACCTTGAGCGTGCTATAAAAAAACAAAAACAGCTTTTTTTTTAAAACGAAATAAACGATTTTGTTGGTCTACATTTCTACTCTACGACACATTTATTAACAGGCGTGTAGCCAAGATTTTGCTAAAGGAGAAGCTTGAAAGTAAAAGTTTTTTTGTTTGAAAAATGCCTCAATTGGGTGGCGAGCTGATCAAAGTGCTGCAGCTCAATCATCTTGTATAAATGGAGGTCTGGGGCCGAAGCCCTAGTCGCTGTGTGATTTTTTGATTTTTCGAGAAAAATAACTATTTCAACGCCATTTGGATCACGTTTTGCATGCTTTTACAAGCCAGCAGAAAAGTTAAATTGCCTGGCCCATTCAGCCCCTATCTTATCCACAAGTGAATTCAAAAACACGTTTAAAGGCTTGCAGTTTAGGGTTAAATTTTTTAAATGACATGGCTGGGAATGGCTAAAGCTTCCTTTCCCTCGTAGTTGTGCCACTATATCCGTAAACGCTTCGCGGCCCGTTGTGCATCCCGAATCATAGTTTCAGAAACACTGGCTTACAGTGGCTTAGAATACTTTGAATTGAATACGATCCAAACGTTCGTGGTTTTGAAATTGATATGACTATCGTAAGTGGTACTTGACGACCTATTACTGCTTAGGTTCAGAGGTGTAAACTTTAGATGTTAAATCTGTTGTTTGAAACTTGAACCACAAAACTTTCAGTATTTTAAAACTTTAATATACTGCTAATGTGGGTAACTTTAATCAAGTAGCTAGGATTGAATGCTGTTGTTCCTTTTTGCAACAGTGTCGGTTTTTTTGACCTTACATGATGTTCCTAAAAACGTATTTTTAGTAAGCCAAGAGGGAGGGTAAGGCCCCCCTGGCCCCATAGCAACGGCACTGAATTTGCCAAGGTGAAAATACTTTTTCTTCCATCGTAACGAAAATTTGTATTTACTTTTTCATCCTCGATTGAGCTTAATTGCTTGTTTTTTTTGCATTTAAACTTTGTTCGGTATTTTTATAAAATGTTTTTGGCGGTTTGGCTATGCCAAATTTCAGTTTGTGTGATTTCAAACGTGGAATCTTGCTTGGAATTTCAAACTTTGTACGATATCAAACTTGGAATTTCAGTTTCAAATTTCAAATCAAACTTGCAGAGTGAATTTTTATGGTACCTCATTGCGATAGTGCTTCAAATATGAGATGAGATGCATCGCACTACACTGCTTACCTTCGCGAGCGACTACCTGCAAACGTACGTTTAACGTCGCAAAAATACAATAAAAATTACGCGTAGCTTCCGCTATAAACTTACCTAGGTATGGAATGGAATATGGAAGAAAATTTCAGAATGGAATGGAAGATTTTTAGTATGGAATGGGAGAAAATTGCCAGTATGGAATATGGAAAAATCGTCTTCCATTCCATTCCATGCCCTGCATGCAGGTACATGAATAACAAATACACAACTACCCAAAGCAATTAGTATGAAAGAGTCTGACGCTTTATAATTGCCCTACTGCTACGAAATGTGTTTATCTATTTTCAAACTTGCAGTATGGTTACTGGCAGTTTATCTAATCATGTTTTATTTTTATTTACAATTTTTTAAAAAGGTTCTGCGTATATAGTCGGTAAGTTTGTGATGCACCCTAGTGTACCCTTTCGTAGTGGTGCACCCCTAATATTTCTTGGAGCACCCTAGTGTGCACCGTACACAGCGATTGAAGAGCACTGCACTAGAATACCTTAGAACCGCAACACTAGTGACCCCGACGAGTTTGTCTTTGTATCAACGTCGGCTCGCTTCGTTTATATACCAACCGCCATTGTATATCATTGTAACGTCAAGAGCGTCACAGTCATGAAAAGAATGGGCGAATTTGATTGGTGCGCTTGAGTTCAGAAACAATGGTGCAATTTATGGAAGCGGCAATGAGTGCTATCGCTACAGCTGTCTCCTGGCCAAGGCAACTTGGCGAATAAAAAAACGTGATTACAATTACTTCTACGAGAAAACGACAAAAGCGCCATCGGAACAAATATGCTCGAGACGAGTTTACCAGGTCTGGGCAAGAGAGTTTCGTTTGAGTTTTGAATTTTCTTGCTTGGAGAGCTGTGACAGCTTAAAACGATGAAAATGATGCGAGCTATCACCTCGATAAAGATTTGGATCGATTGCAGGTTTCACTGCAATGTGTAGCAATATGCATGACATTGCGCAAAAAGTTGAAGGCCAGGCCAAAAAAAGTTAAGAAAGCTCCGCACAATAAATGCTCCTGATTGTGACATCATTTCAGCAGACATTCTTACATGAAAAGCAGGTGATCATTTCGACGACGATTTGGATTCGAAATTAGATCATTTTACAACCACTTAAATTTTTTCTCTTACTACCCCGCATAGTTATAAATGCTTGTGTTATGAGCTTGCGATAATTATAGTTTTCAAAATCTACACGAGCTAAGCTCGCACCATTTTGCTTGAGTCAAAGTAGATTTTTGCCTCGCTTTATCGGAATGCTCTCATTGAAAACCGATCGAATAATCTCTAACGCAAAGTTCGTGCTTTGCTAGATTGCGGAAAGGAGCCCAAATAATTTCGATACCGGCAGGTTTTCACGGGTTCACGAAGAATACGAAAGCCACCTAATAATGCTGCAATCATACTCGCTTCCGATTTGCTCATATATTTTTTATGTTACTTCTCAGTTTAACAACTCACTACCGGTAATGCAAATTTCACTTTCAAAACTTAAAATTGGCATCAGAAAGTCACAGCAATCAATGTGTATTGCACATTTGCACGTGAACAGCTGCAGCAACCAATTAAAACGTACGGAACAATATTCAAGCGCAAAACCAATTTGTAATCCGCTGAAATATGTTGGAATACCTTCAATAAAACAATCACTAAACAGTTACAGGTGATTGCTCTCTATCAGATCTATTGCGCACCGTAAGGCGTAAAAACTGCGTAAAATCATGAGCGTACGAACGAATTTTTAGTTTATTTTAAACAAAAATTTGGTATGCCAGGCGGACTGCCTTACCAGATGCCAGTTGATAAAAATTAACTTAAGAATATGCTCGTACGCTCACGATTTTACGCTTAGTGTAGATCGGCCCTTATACGTGATACGGAATCGTAGAATTTTGCTTAAAAACATAACAGTAAGCCACCTTTTTCTCCTTGTGGCGGTTGGTCTTGCACACGAACTTTATATTTGATCTACTTCACAACATTTAATAAACACACAACTAAAAGCAGCACCAGAGCGATTAAAAACACTTCCGGTAAAGGTGCTTTTAAAACTTTGCCGTAACCGGATATGGAACTGGTTCGTTCAAGCCAAAAACGCAGGATACTGCTAATAATCTACGTGAGCAATTTTTAACAATCGGTTAGCAAAACGTAGCACCCGGTTGGCACAAACCGGCAAAGTATCACTACTGCTTACTGGTTCAATTGGTACATACTACATAGCGTACGCCTACTGCAGTTCATCATTCGATTTCAACGGTGCATTATTTTTGACGTTCAGCAGAAAAAACGAACTACGGGAGGCCTGCAACTGTGCGGTCACAAGCTTGACTAGAACAACGATATCTCTGGCGCCTTCTCCGGGCCAATGCAAATCGACAAAGATTGAATGCGCATCAAGGATCAGCATATTATATACTGCTGTTTAACTTTAAAAAAAACTAGAAATTCGTTGGCAAATTTGATAAAAACATAGCGTTATACACTCTAATTTAGTCTAACGAAAGAAGGAGCAACTGAATTTTAAATTCACTTTGTACTGCGATGTAATGCGGAACAAAGTAAAATCATGTTACACCCACAATAGAGGAGTTCTACGAGTAAAAGGGGTCCACATTCTATTGTGCCGAAAAACTAACTTCAATAGAACCAAAATACCGATAGTCGATCAGCACTGGAAAATTATCTGATGAATCCCCGTTTCTGATGGTGTCTTAATTAATTCAGTTTTATTTTTCCCAGCAGAACTTTCCAGCATGGAAAGTACCACGCTTCGAGAGCAAAACTCAGAAAAAGTTTTCAAAATATTAATGTCAATGCTAACTTTGATCAGTAAACAACTAAATTTATTTTATTCTGACATCCAAACTGCCAAATAACACGTATTTGTTATTCTGTGGGCATAACTTTGAGGCAATAACCCGCAATCGAAATGGGGCGCTGATTGATCTTCTGTTGGCTTCTAAATTCTCAGAAGCCACTTAACTTATGAATATGCGAATACGAAGAGGCCCTGGATTCAAGTCTTATTACCAAACTCTTAATAACGTCGGTAAATGAATTGCACGAACAAAATATAAAAAATATTCGATTCGTAAGTGCAAGGGATTACGCTGGACTCGCACGCTACTACGACACTTTGAGACCCAATTTATCGTGGGATTTGTTCGACTTTTGAAGCCTCTGTTGCTTAGCTCGTGATTGTCTCTCCAATCGTCGCTGTTTTTGAGCTTCTCGTAAAATCTAGAAAGAATTATAGCGTGAAGCTAATAGCAAACTTGATTTTTGGTCAATTCAATTTAATAAATAACAATAAACTAAATGACACAGAAAATGAAGGTTTGTATGCACCAACGCGGACTAACTTTGATCCTTGGATTCTCAATTTTCTATCTTCTATTCCGTTGAACTTATTAGATTAACTTTAACTAAATTCGCAAGCTCAGAGAAGCCATTTTTGAATTACTTCTTAATTACAGCAATTAGCCGGAGCATTTCTGTAAATTTTTCCTGTAAAGTTTTGTTAATCCTTAAATCAAAGTTAATTCATGTTGGTGCATACGACGATATGGCTATCTATGCAAAATACGCATGCGAAGAATTATAAATTTCATTAAGTTGCCTATCAGACTATAGAAAACAGGAAATCGCCCTCCGATAAAACTAGCAACTACATGGTACAAATTACACTAAAAGCAAATAGCTGTTAGCCTGTTACTTTTACCAGTTTTTGCTTAAACCAAGCGAGACTGCATTTGGCTTATTTTTGCCAAACCTCATTAATTTTTTCGTGTCATCTACTTTGAACTTACTTACTCACACTTCTGTTTAGCTGTCTTTAGCATTAGTACGGACCCTATGAACAGTGAAAGCACAATTTTTAAGTGACATAAAAGTGGAAACTTAACGGCATATCATTTTTAAACCGAAGTAACTTGATAAACAAATAAGCTTAGCAACTCAAAACTACCATATTTATTTTCGATGAGCCTCCGCTACTCCATCCTATTCCCACCACACCAACCTTCCGTGCCTACCTCAGACTCATTGATATCAAGTAAATCCGTGTCATCTCCACTCCATCCGTCCTCTTCCTTCCATTCTTCCAACTCCCCAGTCACCTTAAAATCAAGATCTTGGTCCATCGCAAGCCGGTCAGTCGTCATGACAGAGTTGACCTTTTTCCTGACCAACACCTGAAAAAAGTCGCCACTTCACATCATCAAGTTTTTATTTCCTGATCAATTTACGTCTCCAAAAAAATTCAGCAACGTTTAAGCAACAGCAGTTTTATGTGGGCGAAGAGTTTCAATTAACATTTATTAATGCCAAGTTCACCTTTGGAATTTCGCCTGTTGATGCATGTGAGTTAAAAACCAAACCTTTTAGATAAAAGCTGTGAGGCTTCTCGGCAATGAATTTAATATTTAAGTTAAAACTACAGGCTTGGTTAAAATCGATGAATGTAAAGTTATAACCAAGAGTATTTACATATCCAGGGTAATTTGACTGATTTCCAACATGGATCAAAAAAGTAAGCCTTCAAATCAAAAACACCTAGGCAAAACCGGAAAAAGTATACGGAAAACCGATTTTTGACTTGCGGCCATGCCATACCAATAATGGTAGATGCAAAATACTGCAACTTTTTATTGGAAACAGATTATTGACTTCATGCAGGTCATTTTACTCAAGTTTGAGTAACAAACTGCATGAGAGCCATGACTTAAACACGAGTTACTGACTCGACTTCGGTCATTGACTTACATAAGTTGAATTTTTTTCAAAATGACTAGGCTCAAGCCTAATAAGCAAATAAATCACTCAATGAACCACTTGGGAGTCAAAACTTAAAGACTCGTTTCATCTCTGATACATGGAACCAAAACTTACTTTATTAACTTTCACTTTCGGTTCCATATCTTTGAAGAAATCTAGCTCAGGCTCAGGAATAACTGCAAATACATAAATATCGACAAATTTCAGAAAAAAATTGTACAATATGAACAAACTACTAGAATTGCTGATATATACAAACATATATCATCTTTTACATAATAGGATACTGGAAGCATCGAAAAGGTTTTTCATTTACTAGAATGTTACATTGCAAGCAATATCCGGGGATTGCTCAACAGTATCCATCTTCTACTAAACTTTAAAATAGTGGCCCAATTCCCTTAGATAGATTTGTAGCTAATAAAAAGGAGTGGTCTGAACTGAAATGATAAAAGCTTACCCATGCAAAAGTGATGAGTTAACTCCATTAAAAGCATGCAAAACAATCATGTGCAAATTTGCCACAGTATTGGAATAAAATGGTCTGGTAATAGATTTTTCGATACGACTATACCGGTAACATACAGGCAAAGGTGGGCACAAGTCCGTTAATCGTTAATCCGTTAATAACGAAGCTAACGTTTTCAGTAACTCGTTAATCCGTTAAAAAGTTTTTTCATGTTAACGGACTAAATTTACTTTCCTTAAGTTCTGTTAACTTCCGTTAAGGTTTATATCGTTAATATTTTGTACCATTCATTCATCTTACCGGTACAAACCAGTTTGCACTGGTAAAACACTTGTTGCGTATTAGCACGAGCTTTATAGAAAAAAGCGAAGCAAGGAACTCTTTTTTTGTGGCAAATATTAAGCTACAGCCTCTTAGGTCTATTAATTGTCGCTGTTCGCAATTTCCAAAGCTTTTTCAATCGCAGCTTCGTTGGTGCATTTGAACTTATTTTTATCTTGAAATTACATTAGACTGTAAAATGAAACTTCCAAAACACAAAAAGACCACCACAGCAATAAACATTTCTTTACAATCAGCTGAACAACGTCAATACGTGTTCTAGAAGCGAGTGAATAAAAAGAAATAAAAATTACACGCAAAATGTTAACGAATTAACGGACTTTATTAACTTCCGGTAATTAAAGCGGAAAATAACGGATTAACGTTAACGGAAGTGTAAAGTTTGTTAACGGACTAGTGGTTAACAAAGCTAACGCTTTGCATTAACTTGCCCACCTATGTATACAGGGCCACAAGGACGAAAAGAATGGCAAGGGTTAGGGTCTTTGTGGTACTGTATCTTTTTGTAGTACCCATTTTTTTTCCACTTTAAACACTAAGTTACAATGAAAATCGACAGTACCGGTAATTCCAAAATGGAACTTATTAAGCTGCAGCCTATTTGACTTTTGCAATTTAATTTTGAAGAAAATAATAATCTGGAAAAGATACTTCAATGGTATTGTGACAACATTAATTTCTGACATAACAACAATGAAAGAAATACAAATGAAGCAACTGATACTCAATGAATAGACATCAATCCAGATCACCAACCTTCATTGCTTTCTTGATTAATCGAAGGTGAAGATGAAGGATCATCCCAACTGTCCCACTCTTGGTTGTTTTCTTCCAACTGAACATCAAGAAAATGATTGCCAGCATAATGGTGGCTTTCAATAAGAGCGGGTGAACCAGAAGAAACTGAAGGAACAACTACAACGGATGTTGGAACAGCATCTTCTGCAAGAATTTTTTGTTTACGATACCTACAAAAACAATTGATAAAACTTAAATTTCAGACATAAAAAAGACTAAGCTTATTTGCATGCTGGCCTGCAAATAACCCTGTACATTTGATACAAGTACAGAGTACCATTACGACAGTTTAAATTTACTGGGAAGGGCAGTAAGAGAAATCCTACTTCAGAGCTGTCTTGCCTTAACCAGTAAATAAAATAAAATGATCTCGAGTTAAACCAGCATTAATGCAATGGTCTAATCTCAGAGTCGAACCCAGAACCTCAAGTATGAGTAGAGACAGCCTTAACCACTACACCCTAGCTGAGTTACCGAGTAAGCCAACTGCAATCACTTGAAATTGTGTAGGCTACTTAACCAAAGGTATGTCAGATGCACGTGAAATCAGCACAAAATAATGTTTGATGTAGCCAATCACAGTTGACAATAGCTTAGCAATGAGTGTGCAAACAACAACCAGTTCCCTAAAAGTAAAACATATTTAATTTACACAACCTACATGTTGTAAGTTCCTTCCACAGAGCACCAGCGTATGATATAATATTCACATAAATTTCTTGCAATACTGCTTTGATGTTTTTAAGTTATGTTTGCACAAAGTAAAAAATTAGATTTGGCACAGCGTCTGTAAGGCTCGAACGTACCCAGCACCGTAACGTCTGTAGGTCTGCACATAGCATATACACTGGCAATGATTTCCAGGGTGCAACACCCCCTTGGGTTTGACACTCACAGAGGCAAAATACCTCTCACCTCCGCCGTTTTTTGTTGAATGGTTTACGTGCTGTGTAGTGTGCAAGTATGTTGAAAAATCAAATTTTGGAAGAAAAAATTTAGTTTATAAATGATAAAAACATTTCATTCATTTTCAATTTTTTTATTTGCATGCAATAAACAAATAATGTCTACTGTCAAGTTTGGTGTGTAACATGTACTTGCAAGATCAAATATTTTTGCCAAAAAATAATCAAGAGGGTTTGTAAAATAAAACTTTCAGATGAGTGCTACAAAAATGACCGTGGCAAGTTGGTGGTGTGCTTCTTAGCATTGCAAAGACAAACCTGCGTCGCCAACCATAAATTATATACACATTTCAACTAAAATAGTCCTTAAATGTTCCTTTGATATTCAAATTAATAATTGGACAAGTATTTATACTAATAATCATAGCATAGCAGTTCCTGCTCTTCAAAAGCTTCCTGAAAAAGCATGCAAAGCATTTAGCAAGTACGTGTATCGCACAAACATTTTGTAATACAATGAAAAAAATTTTTAATGATAAAATTGGACTGCATTTTTCGTACTAAAATAGCAAAAAATAGTTTAAAACTATGCTAATTTTTAAAGCCAATAGAGTAACAAATTCACGTTATTTATTAGAAGAAATTAAATCAGCTTTTCCAAATAATCAAAAGCAGAGTAACAGCGAGGGAGGTTTTTTTAAGCTGTTTACAATTACAGTACACGCACTTTTGCTTAATCTGAAAACAGTAATATTTCAATGAAGTCTTTTTCATGGTGTTCTTGCATTTCTACAACAGATGCTCTGAATATATGCAGTCTCTATTTCAAATTAATTCTTGCGACTTTATCCTTAGTTTAAACTTAAATTTTAATACACTTGGTGTGCCGCCCTGCCAGCATGCCAGATATGCTTGTATACCAAGCGTAGACTGGGTGAGAAGCGATAACTACCTGTTAAAAATAAAACCAAAAAAGTTCTTCTAGCTTCTAGTTTATGGATTATAAATTCACTGTTTCACAAAACTGTGTTTACGGAGATGATATTTTGTAAATACAATTTCGCATAGTTTATGTCTCAGAATTTGATTGAATTGAAATGCAGAGAATTTTTAAATAGGATGTGCTTTGTGCACATAACCATTTAGCAAAAGCATTAAAAATTTTGCTATGCATTTCCAAGTTAAACTGTTATTACATTGGTTGCCAAGGAAAAAGCATAATTGTCGAGCTTAGGCCCGGTCTACTAATCTTGACTGGAAGTGAAAATATGAACGTACAAGCGGTATCATATCATAGTTTACTTTAAACAGAAATTTGATATGCTTAGCACACTGCTTTACCAGTGTATAAGCTCCCAGTTGGTTAAGATGCTGAACTAAAAAATACTATAGTAAGGATCAGTGTTCCCTCTAACTTCTCACCTTTTGTGCAAGCGCTGGAAAATGTGCGAAAGAGTCATGAAGTTTTTGCGAAAATGTCAAGGCTCAGGCTTTGTGATGTCCCCTTTTCACAATCCCGATCGCCAACTAAAAAAGGTGATCTCCAAAACTAAAAAAGGTCAATGTGCCACAGACCCGATATTTTCTGGACTTGCAAGGTAATCTCCAGGAAAAAAAGGTCATCATGCAGCAAAATCACTGCTTTCCATGTTATTTTGCACATCATTAACAAAAAAATGGTCATCGTGCCACTGCAGACATCTGTCTCTACGAAAAATAAACACCAGAATTAAACACAGCTTTGCGCTTCTTAAAATGAAAACGCCGAAATTAAACGCCATTTTGCACTTGTGAAAAATTAGTTCGAAAACGCCAAAAAATATTTTGCATTTTTTGTGCTTGTAGGGAACACTGGTAAGGATAGTCTACTCTCGTATGCTAACAAATCTATGTAGAGTGTAGACCGGGCCTCCGGCTAACATTTATTGCAATAATTAGAGATAGGCCTACCGAATTAATGAAAACTTAAAGGCATTAGTATCGGGTATAAAAACTACAGTGCATTGCAGCATAATTTACTACTGTATCAGTACTGTAAATCAATTTAATTATGAGCAAATACTGAGCAAATCTGCGACATCTGTTAAGTCAGTGCAGTGCCAGAATAAACACGTGATTACACTTAAACTTCGTCATTATGAAAATATTGAAAGCTACAATAGGACAGACAAATGGTAGGCAGGTAGGTGGTACTAGAAAGTTTGACTAAATGCAGTATGATCTACCGTACCTTACTAGAAAGACACAAGTGCTACATTTGCAACACCCATTAAGATGTGAAAATGCTTTCAAAAACAACACAGACAAAAAATTTTGCCCTCCTGGAATTCGTTTTCTTTAACAAAAAATCATCGCTTACCGGTATGAGCACATCATCAGATATTTTACAAAACTCCAAGACTGCACAGTTATATTACTACAGAATAGTACGTACAGGTCAGTGTTCCCCTTAACTTTCACCTCCTGCGTGAATGCCAGAAACAGCGCAAAAGCTCTGAACCTAATGTGACAATGTCGCAGCTCTTGAGGCATACTTGATCAGTGGTGCAAATTTTTTTTGCCAGAAATTTGGCTTACTCAAAAAAAAAGGAAGGCTTTGTTTCACCGGAAATTTTTATCTACTTTTTATTAATTCTGACTCAAATCTAACCTAAACTCAAATCCTTACCCTCAAACTATTCCCAAACCAAACCCTAACCCAAACTCTACCCTAAACCCTAATCTTAACCCCTAAAAAAGCAAATGAAAAAAGCGCGAATGAATATTTCTCATTTTTGTTTTATTCTCTTTTACTTGAAAATTTTCGATGAAATAGTCACTACCCAAAAAAAAACTCACCGTGCTCACAGAGGCGCAGGGTATTTTTTTCTCAAATTTTCTGACGTTCCCCCCCAAAAAACAAAGGCCATTAGTCTGAGATCCGCAAGTTTTCCTTTGGTCTTTGTGCAACATAGATGGGTGCGGCACCAAAAACTGCAGCTGTCTACGGTTTTTGGGGTAAATAAAAATGCCGGTTTTTGGTGCGAGATACCATAAACAGGCTAGACTTCACAAATATTCAGTGCAAAAATGCCGGAAAAAACTTCGTACTTTTCTGCACCTATAGGGAAACACTAGTACTGGTAATAATATACCAGGTCAGATGTGTAGGGTACTGCTGAGTGCTAAACTTTGTACGGTACCTAGTTTGAGTATGCATTTAGAATGAAGAAATTCAATAAAAACAACGGAAGAGGCTTGGCGAATGTTTTATTCGCACAGACATTTTGAAATAAAGCCTAAAAAACTAACCCTAAGCTCTAACTCTAACCTAAATCCTAATCCTAGCCCTAACCCAAACCCTAACCTAAACCCTAACCCAAACCTATAAGTGTAATCATCGCAATAAAAATTTCCGAAAACGAGTGACGTCACTGGAATCTTTGCTTATTTATTTTAACCGTGCGAGTTCTATTCGCCAAGACACTTCAAAAACAACAGCTAACTAGGTCTGGGCTAAATTAAAACATAGGCCTACTCTACTACTCATGCAAAGGAACTTTCTTCTTCACTTATCGCCTAGTTTGCTATCCCTAGAATTACCAGTAGCCTACTATTACGGTAATTAAAGCCTTAACAGCTTACCTTGTACAGTATCAGTACAATACCAGTAGTCAAAAGAATATCATATATCGATAGCTAATACTACAGTAGAGGCTACTGGTACTTACCTAAAGAGTTTCTTGAAACAATATCCAATTAATGATAGTAAGTTTGTGATTAGTGAAACTACTTTCAGGGCAAAATTTGTCATCAGTAAATTACCAGGAGACAAACACTTAAATAGACTCGTTTAATTTTCTTAACAGCTTAAGCCAAGCTTTAAATCTGAAGTAAATAAATTTAGGTTACAGCCAAAACTAAGGTGTTTGCTCAATGCTAACCTCCTCACTCATTGGAACCAGCAGACAGCCAATGCCAACGCTGCATGTTCTTTGATGGAAGTGGTTGTAGGCATTTCTACCTACCTCGCCAACTTTATTTGAAGCACCTACTAAAAAGTTTGCATGTTGCGCCGGATATACTGTCAAATGGATAAACCGCCTAGAGATGGCGCGGATAACAAAAAATGCATCCGCATGCTGCGCTGTGTCCGCAAACCTTGTCCTCCTGCTGCATCGTACGGCATCCAAACACAACTAAGTTCACGCTGCACCGCAAGTTATATATCCTATAATCTTCACTAACAGAAAAAAAATTAGCTCTCTAGCTTAGACATTATAAAGAAATTGATTTTAGGGGTACCATTTTGGAGAGTTTTTAGAAGGGTGGTTCTCTCAAACCATGTCAAAATATTTGTTTTATTGACATCTGCTGATAACAAAAAAAAAAACTAATGCCCCAGCTTGAGCCAATCAAAAATTGATTTTCGGGGGGGTCCATTTGGGGGTCCCTGGGGGTAGTGGTTCCCCCGATGTATGTCAAAACATTTGTCGCTTAAACATCTATTGATATACAAAAAAACTATTGCCCTAGCTTCAGCAAACAAAAAAATTAATTTTGGGAGATCCATATTGGGAGGTTTCTGGAGGAGTGGGTCCAAAAACTTTCGAGAGAAAAAATTGCATCTGCAGCTCAACAACTTTAGGCACAAAAATTAGATTTCGACGTGTCGTGGTTTAGGAGAAGAAGAGCGTGCATGATTTTGAAAGAAAAAACATCTCATTGGGGCCAAAAATGGGTTGGTAGGGATGAAAGGGTATATTACTTTTTGCACCAAACTTTCGACCTGGTTTTTGGGTTCTAAAACCGAAGTCACGTGATTCATTGCCTCGAAATTTGGCACAAACTTATAACTTACCGGTATTAATCTCAAACTGCTGTTAAAATTTCATACAGCTAGGCTAGATCTCACTGTTCTCGAGTTTTACGTAAAAGTCTGAAACTTCACACTCGGTAACTTCGAAAATGGCCGAGTAAAAACAAAGGAACATGCGACGCAAGGTCAGTCGTTCTAATTATTCTAGTTTTATCTGCCTTGTGTGTGTTTTCTACCAGTTTTTCTGCGCCGTGTTTTGGCAATCAAAAACAATCTACCTGTCTACCTCATGATTCATGAAAGGAAGGCTTTATTTCACCGAAAACCGGTTACGCAACGAGAAAAGTTGTATTACGGTAACCGAAAATATTACCCTATAAGGTCATAAACTCCGGTTACGCAAGTGGGAAAATGAATATTACGGTGACCGAATTTTCCGACTACAGTAGTCTTACTCATAGGTGGGCACAAGTCCGTTAATCGTTAATCCGTTAATAACGAAGCTAACTTTTTCATTAACTCGTTAAAGGCGGTGAATCATCCAGCCAATTCCAGTGGTTTACAATAGCTAAAACTGAACTATAATTTTTGATATGTTTTGTTTTAATTTTGGGACTGCGGTTGCAAAGATATTCAACAAATACAAAAAGATGTCCCCCCGAAAAAAGTTTTTGGAAACTCTGAGTTTTGTTCTTCCCGCCAAAACCACAGTAGGCCTAATGGTTAAAAGAACTGTGGTAGGCCTAATAGTTTAGAGATAGTTTATTTCTAAATAGCTTAGGCCTAACTATCTCTAAACTATTAGGCCTAATAGTTATTAGAGATAGTTAGGCCTAATAGTTTTATAAGATTACAGTAGGCCTAATAGTTTAGTGAACTGTGGTTTTGGCGGGAAGCGAAATTTTTTTTTCTACCATGGTTTTGCAGATTTATTACGTCACATCCTGTGTCCCAACCTTGAGTTTCGTACTCCGCTCTCAATTTTGACTTGATCCGCTGTATTTACAGGCAACTTGGTACGATGGAACTGGGCAAAGTTAGGCTAGCTTGAGTTGGTGGTAAAGTTGCCTACCGTAGGAAGGCAGTGGTAGAGCAGACTTGGAAGAATATCACAAAGCGATAGCGGTTAGTCAATCAGCCTAGGCTTACGTTTTATGATGAAGTGAAAATAGTAAGACAAAATTTTTCATGCAAACAAGTCAAAAAAGCCTAGTCTGCTGTAATAATCTTTTTTTAATTTTACTTTTAGGGTTGAGCTGCTGAGATTTTTTTGGAATTATTGCATTATAGATAGAATACCAGAGGGAAGCCTTAGGTCCCATGTTTCATTAATTAATGCAGTTTTATTCAAGTTACTATTGGCTACGTGTATTGCAAAAGCACCATGGTAGGCCTACTACTAGTACTAGCAGATCTGAGCTAGAGCAATTGGCTATAGGTACTGGTAAATGACTAAAATCTAAAATGTAAACTGGTAAATTTGGAAAGTAAGATGTCAAATCAGAAAAACTGAAATGTCAAAGTCATGAAAATGAAATGTTAAACTCATTTTATTAATCTTAAGCAACTTTGTGATTGGTTTTAATTTTATGCTCAGAATAAACCAGACAGATTCCATTAGACACTTACTGACTTCATCGCTCATCTGCTCATACATACTGGTATTCATAGTGAATGAAATTGAAACAAACAAAGTTTACTTCAGAATTGGTATTAAACTGATAGATTGTTTAACGTTAACGCAGTTTGAATGAAAACATGTGAAAACGTTTACGTAGGCTGCTAACCTTAGCACTTAGCAGCTTACGTTTTATGATGACGTTTTATACTTGCACCGTAGTACTGTACAGTAGCAGATACCATACAAGGTTTAAGGATCTGACACTGACAGATAAAAGTTTGCGACATAATGCAAGTTGTATATGATTATTTAAGTGTTACATTGTACTCTGTACTGGTGGAGTGTTTGCATAGACTTAACTGATGTTTGCAAATTATTGATACATATTTTATACCTAATTGCTTTAAATACAAAATTGCATTTCAGGCATAAAAGAAAACCTACTAAAGCTAGCTTGAAACCTAGTTGTTTGATGTGGTTGCTTAGACAAACAGTTTCTTCTGTAGTGAATAATTGTCCAAACTACCGGTATACGGCATTGATTGGTTGATACCAACTTTTAAGCCATTGTGTTACCCAGGATGACTGAGTTAACGAATGAGGAATTGCACTTTCAATGCATGATTCACGCAAGACAATCCACAATTTTCTGGCAATATTATATACAAGAAGTTTTTTAAAAAAGATCTTTTGGATGAAAAAATGTAACAAGAATTACCAAGTGTCTGGGTAAGTTCTTCAAATAATTATTTGTAGCTCAGTTTTGTTTGCAATGTTACAGTGTATACATGAGATACAATTTTTGGTGCTGACTGTGGCCTCATTTACTGTAAGATTTAACCAAATTAACACTGGTTAGTTGGTCGAGCAGTGATATGTTTGTCCTGAAGTAGGAAGTCTGAGGTTCAAGTTTTGGACCTGTCAAATTAAACACACTGTTGCCAACAACTCATCACTACTGCATCATTTCTTTGCAAGGAATCGTGTTGCCCTTTGCAGTTGCAAGATTGCCTTTGTGTTACATGCTTTGGCATAATACTGCAAGTATCATGGGTGTAGGAGCTCAAAATGATTTGGGGGGGCACCAAACTTTTGCCCAAAAAATGACTTTGATGAATTGAATTTTGCCCAAGAAATAAATTGGTCACCTGCATTTTTCTGCTTAAAAAACTTAGCACATCAAAAAATTTGAATTATGTAAACTTATCGTATTTATTCTAATATAAGTCGCACCCCCACATTTGACATAAAAAGCAGGACAAAATTTTTTTTAAACTCTATTCTTTCATTGCAATCTCATAACAAAAAATTACAAAACCATTAAAGTTATCAATGATGTTACTGTTCTCAAATATTTCAAGTCAACCTCTTAAACATTCTTATCAGCATCTCTTGAGGGTGGCAAGTGATGCAACTTAACGTGTTTTGTGTGGATACTGGAAGGGCGATGACTAACATGAGAAAGACGAGCTTTAGAAGTGCAACATTACTTTAGTAGAAGGCAATAAGTAATGTGGTTGCATGAAGGAAAATAGTGCAAAAAGCGTTAGCAAGAAAATACCTCAGAAAAATTTTTTATCACATACAATGCACTTCGTGTATTTTTGTATAAGTCACACCTGACTTTTTTGGTAATATTTTGGTACAAAAAATGCGACTTATACTGGAATAAATACGGTGTTTGCTATGCAGTTATTAGACTAACTAAAATGTATTAAGGAAAGCTACTGTATATTCCGGCATATAAGATGACCGTCAGATAAGACGAGGTACGAAATTTGAATAGAATTTTGTACATTTATTATATATTGACTGTATAAGACGACTGCTAAATTCTTGCATGTTTTTCTTACAAGAGTTATGATACATTTGTTACGCACCAATGCACACTTTTTCCTAATATCAATGCTATTCTCTCGCTTTTTTCTGATATACGCATCAATGCACATTTTGCCGAATTACCGCCAAATTAGCCAAGGCAGAAAATTTGATCGGTGCGGCGCAACGCCAGATAAATCCGGTGCTGAGCATTACAAAATTTAGTGCCAATTTAAAGCAGAAAATGCAAATTTTATCTGTTTTAATCGTGCATGCAAATACGATACCCATAGTGCAAAGCTGTGTTCCCACTAAACCGATCTTTTTCAGCGAATCGGCGATTTGTTGGAGCAAGGGGAAATAGGTTTTGGCAATATAGTAAATGTAGCTTTAGAAAATTTGACAAATTTGTGGAAATTTGACATTTGGTATACTTTAATACTGGATTGGTACAAAATTTAGGGCACATAAACATCTTTTTAGAGCTTTGGGCACAATTGTTTTAAAAAAATTTGGGCACTCGCTGATTAGCCAGAAAGTCATAGGGAACACAGGCGCAAAGTGCAAAATATGGCGGTGCAAAGTGTAAATAGGTAGTACAAAGTGCAAAATAGTGCAAAGTGTTGGAAAATTAGGTTAAAAAATTAGGTCCAGAAAATCAGCTTATTAGCCGGAAAATGCGCTATTGATGATGTTAAATAAAAATACTTTTCTTGCATGTTCTTTATTTTTACACCTAACGCATTTTTCATATAAAAAAATTTTCATGTGAAAATTAAGATATGACTTTTATATCGGTTGTATAAGACGACCCCGATATTTATGGGTGGTTTTTTGCACTTTAAATGTCGTCTTATACGCCGGAATATACGATAGTTATTTGACAATTTGGTAACAGATTTTGGTGTATTATTATTTAATTAAGCTACTGTCACAAACAAAATCAAATCAATACTAAACCCACCAAGATCTAAAAAATGCACAATCCTGAAAATTGACATAACTATGCAGATATTTTGCCAATGTTAGTGGTCTGATTAACTTATATATTTTAATAACAATGGCATTTTTTGCAGAAAGATCTTCATCTTTTAGTTCAATCACTTCACTTCAGCTGATTATAATTAAACAATGCTTACTGGGGACAGTTCCAAAACATAGGTCTACAATTAAGTGCCAAAACAAAATTGCTTTCTTCAATCAGCCTGCATGTTAAGTCACTATTCAAAGTACCCAACAGAAAGTTTGTAAAGAAGTAGTTAAAGCAACATCATTCAGGCAAAATGTTAACTATCAATATTTTCTTGTTCCAAATTACTACAACGCATCTGAATTCTAGGACTTTTAAAAATACCTGAACTTATCACCTGTCTAGTCTAAAATATATGACGATGGTACTAGCTTTGTCCTAATAAGCCAAATTTTATACTGGTTACATCACTTGGGCTTTATTTGAAAGAGATAAATATTTCCATAAAATATTTACATCTTGACAACTATCAGATATCTTATCAAAACATTTGAACAAGTGATATGGCAAACACATATTTATACCCATTTTTCTGTTCACCATTAAACAGCTTCCTTAACGTACAGAACTTAAGTGAACTGGGACCAAGTTAGCTTTATGGGTCCACGACTTTCGGCACCAATTTGGTGCTCTTTGACTAACCCTAAGCCTAAATAACTGAACTATCAAAGAGCACCACGTTGGTGCTGAAACGGTCTGTGCCAAAAAAGGATCGAGAACAAAATAGGTGTCGCTGAACAGGTCTGTGCCAAAGTAGTTGCGCCAAAAAGACATGATCCCAGCTTTATGCTGTGTCCAGTGCTTGACTTAGTTTAAGGCATTCTGAAGTGGCTACACAGTAGTTGAACTAAACTTTTACAACAAAATTATTGTTTTAAACTGAGGTCAAAATGTATTTAACGATTATGTGAATTTGGACAACTTTTCCAGCACCATTTAAAATGGTTAAAAGGATGTAAAGTAAAAATACACTTGAGAAAAAACACAATAGACAAAAAAATAACAGTAACTGTGTAGCATTATTCGCAACTTAATTGCTGTCAGGACTGATTGAACGGCAGTTTTACTTAATTTGATTACTAACAGTAAAGCCTTATTTAAAATAATAAAATTTTTAAACGTTTCCGACTTAGCTATGTCCATCATCAGTAAAAAGTAAAATCTAAAACAGTAAAAAAGTAAAGAACTAGTCTCGAATGAAAGTAGACACATTTCAGTAAAAGTTATACATAGCGCTGCAATTGAGTAAAACCTGCTGATGTAAACAATCTGCTGTTCCACTGCTAAACACACTAAGTAATTCTGTGATACTAGCGTAGTGCAATGAATGAGAAAAGAGGAAAAAACAAAGAACTTTTTTTCCTCTTTTCTTTGTTTTTTCCTCTTTTCTTTGTTTTTTCCTCTTTTCTTTGTTTTTTCCTCTTTTCTTTGTTTTTTCCTCGTTCTTTGTTTTTTCCTCTTTTCTCATTCATTGCACTACGCTAGTATCACAGAATTACTTAATGTGTTTAGCAGTGGAACAGCAGATTGTTTACATCAGCAGGTTTTACTCAATTGCAGCGCTATGTAGTATAACTTTTACTGAAATGTGTCTACTTTCATTCGAGACTAGTTCTTTACTTTTTTACTGTTTTAGATTTCACTTTTTACTGATGATGGACATAGTTAAGTCCGAAACGTTTAAAAATTTTATTATTTTAAATAAGGCTTTACTGTTTTTAATCAAATTGCTGTCAATACTGCCGTTATTTTGGTCAATCATGCTAGTAACTTGGTCAGTGATTATATATATACATAAAAATTCAAATTGCTCACACTGTCACAAGCTGACACAAAATAATTGATTTTGTGACACAAATAAATACGGCTAACATTATAACAAGCTGAGTGTAGTAAGTCTTCCAAGAAAAAAGATCAACCTAAACAAAGATTTAAAACACTATCAAATTTAATTACCATACCTACTGAAAAACAAATGCAAAACGCTTTGGCAACCACCTCAAGTCATTTGGGCAGTGATTGCTGTTCATTCGAAAAATGAATATTGCTCACACTTTGATAAGTTGGCTTGAAAGAATGCTTGTTTCCTTCAGAAAAAATTTCCAGGAAAGTGCAAGTCTTCCCAAACAACAAAAATAGCTAAATTGATAGCCAATGAAAAACTGAAAAGCTATTTGAATACACCTGCAAAGTAACTGGTCAATCTGTTTGTTATGAATTTATTCAACAAGGTATTATATCAATAATACATGTGTTATGTTAGGCGAAATTACTACAGAGAAGTATGAAATTGCCCAAAATTTTATGATCCCATTAAGGTTGGATTATCAAAGCTTATTAAGTCTGGGTAGTCAATTTGAATCATGGATCAATAGTTAACAGATGCTATTTCTTTGATGACACTTACAGCAAAATAGACTACAAAACTCTTTGATGACAAAGCAGAAAACTGAAAAAACCCACTACTAACTATAAAATATATACTGGTAATTAAAAAGTGAGCAAAACTGCTCAAAAATTAAGTTTGCAATCCTCGAAGATATGTGTATGGCAAGATGGACTAAATAGCAGGCCTTTTTGACAGTTGACCACAAAACTGAAAAGCTAAAAAGCCACCGACAATAAAAATATGATGCAGTTATGTAGTAAACCTCCCCAAAATACGAAATTGCCGAAATTTCACTGCACATTCAATAATTGCTCTTGACTTATGGCAAATCACGCATAGCCTAGAAAACTATTTGATCACGAAAGTAAATTAGCCATCACTTGGTAGCCTAATAGCTATAAAAAATATGATGAATGAATGCTGAACAAAAATGTCCCTAAAATATATTTCCCGAAAAATCTCTACTCAATTAAGTTAGACCATTACACACCACTTACCAGTGCTGCAAAAATAGCCTAGAAAAATATTTGACCAGAAAAATAAAATAGCCAGAGCTGATTATATAAAAATATGTTTACTAGTGAGCAAAATTGCCCGAAAAACAAGAAATTGGCCCCAAATTTACTGGCCAACTAAGGTATAATATGACACAACTCTTACCAATGCAGCAAACTAGCCTAGAAATTAGCCTGTTAAACTAGACTAGCCAATTGACCAAATAATAATATATAGTTAGCAACCCAACACTGATTACATAAAAATATAATTGCTGAGCAAAACTGCCCGAAAAATTTAAAATTGCTCGAAATTTCGACACGTGATCAACACCTTAAAACCAAGCGGGGGGGGGGGGGGGGGGCAGTGGCCCCCCCACCTCTTATGCCACTGACAAATATAGTGAAAAATTTGATTTGATGTAGCCAAAAAGTCACTCTTGGAATACTACGTAACATCTGAAATGGCAACAGTAGTTATTTGTTTCACTGATTATTTTTTTGCATTCTGCAAAACTTCTAATTTTGTCGAGCCATGTTGCAAGTCTGATTATTGCAAGTGGGTCATTCCCACTTAATTGCTCGAGCAAGAAAATATTTTTTGTTAGGTAAGTCTTTTAAAATTAATTTTGGCATTTGCTGTTAATTGCTTTTATTCTTTTAGGAAAAATTTCCTGGTTCTTCAAGGAGCATAATTCACTGCCCTAAAAAACCTGCACTGCTGCGACCACTCAGACTACTACCAAAATAATGAAAGTAGAATTTTTCTGATTGCTTCTTGAATTGTTGAATTTCATTACCTACAAAACAACAGCATTCAGAAAGGTATAATTTAAAGTGTGGAAGGTGTTTTATACCGATAGTAAGCAACCACTGGCAAAGATGCTTCACACTGCTCTTTGTTCAATCTAAATGCACATTTAAGTTTCAAAGTTTTTGTAATATTTTTTTGTAATCTTTTAATTGATTATGGATCATGTGCTCTAGCCAGTTAATCTAAATTGTTTTCTTTTTTAAAGAGAGATATTTGGGATCACGTCTTTTCGGTGCGACCATTTCGGCACCACCTATTTCATTGCCATACGTTTTCTGCACAGATCGTTTCGGCGCCAATTTGGTGCTCTTTGACAGTTCACTTATTTAGGGTTTGGGTTAGGGTTAGGGCTTTGGGTTAGTGTTAGTAAAAAGCACAGAATATTGGCACCGAAAAGGGCTGCACGAAATGGTTGCGCCGAAAAGTCGTGGACCCGAGATATTTTGAGACAGAATTTGGTTTTAAGTAATGTTGTGGTTTATCTAGTGATAAATACTAGCCAATATTTATTCCAGTTAGACTTATAGGCATAGCCAGGGAGGGCCCGCCTCCCCCCGCCCAATTGAAATACCACTAATGATGAAAATGTGACAAAAAAGCGTTTTGTTTTTTCAGTTTCAGTTTCTTTAGAGTTTTTTGCATACACTGCATGCTTGGGATACAACTTTTTGACTTTTTTTTTTTCTAAATTACTTTCCTGTAGCACCCATCGATGAACTTTTGCTTGTAACTGCCTGAAATGATGTTTGTTCTGTTAAGGTAGCAAAAAGAGTCTCGCACAAATCACTTCGAAAAATTGGCCATGTTAGTGCAAGTTTTCATTGAGCAAATGGCGAGGCTATGTCGTTAGTTTTGTGGCAAATGCATTAAAACACAAGCCCTAGCCAGCAAAGAAAATCCATAAGTCTCTCTTCAAGAAAGCAGCTGAAGTAATTCAGCACTTGATTAGCACATTTTATCTCGAGAATCAGAGCTTTTAGTTAGTTAATAAATGAATATAAGGCATTAAACATCAAGCGCGGTTTAAAAAATAAAATAAAAACCAAGCTGACTGAGCTTCAATTGAAGCTGTGACCATTGCAAAAAAGAATTCTAGGTCTCTTGGACAGCAAATATCTACACTGGATAGAAAACAAAGGTGGTCATATCGAAAAGAATTTGAGACCCAGCCCAAATGCCAGCACCATGTATTTGATCGTATTTTTTACGTAGTTATGGACGATAAGTTGCGTGGCACAACCAAATCTCTTAGGATTGATTGTTTCTTTATGAAGGAGTTGGTAAGTAAAATTGAGTTACTGAGCGAAGCATTCAGCAGTGGAAAAGCTCAGATCTTTAAGAACACAAGCGGTTGGAGGGACGACATGAAATTTCTGTACCACCTTACACATTTCTTCCGTCACTTCATTGAGAAACAAAATAGGAAGTTGTCTTTGTGACTTTCAACAGATTTTCAACATTTGCAATGCACGCTGGAACTTTAGTGCCATCCTAGTCTCCTTTGCTCATGCTAATGCCTAAAACATTAAGCAAATTTTGTAAAGTCTGTCTATTTATTTCTTACCTATGGAGTGATTGTTATTTTAGCGCCAATTTTTCTGCAATGATGGTTTTATTAAATTCTGGATGGATACCCAAAAGGTCTCAAATCAGTGGCGTAGATATGGTGGGGAGGGGGGGCATTGTGACATGACTTTTGATATGAGAAAACCATAAACATTTTGCCACAAAAAATCAGCGATGCCCCTAATCCCTTTGGAAGTAGACCATCAAACAATTCATGTGGTGCCAAAGTATGAAATCCAAATACGGTGCAAAATCGGTGAAAATTGCAGTTCCTTAGAGGTGAAGACCTTTTTATTGTTTTTTGGCTTTACTTTTCACCATAAATCTGGTAAAAATTGCAGTTTTTCTGAAGTTGATTGGTCATTACATCAAGTTCAAAAGAAAGCCCATCCCCAACCATTTCCAATGCTTAAAAAGCATTGGAAAAGCAATCTCCCATTATCATTGCCTAATGAAACCAATGCAACTAGGATTTAATAATGGTAACACAGAAGTTGCCGGCATTTTACAAAAACGACGATAAACCCTCCTTCCCTCGTAGATTTATTTTATCTTTGACCAAATTACTTCATTGTCTGTTTTCTGAACATCAATGCTGCTATATATGTGACTCATGTAGTTTTGGTTCAAAACCGGAAAAGGTGTAGGTGACCTTAAGAACTGGTCAAAAATTAAATTATTTAGAATGATTTTGTGCGTGAGGTTTTTAGATCAAATCAACTTAAAAATTAGATTTTATTTAATCTTTCATAATAGTTCATCAAATTATGATACTAGGATATAGTGTTCCAAAAAAGTTGTATCCCTAGTACACGCTTGCAACAGTATTAACATTAAAATTGACGACCAGGGGGCCTGGGCCCCCTCAATTCAATTTTTGCTCACCAATTTAAATGTATAACCTGGGTGAAATAAAGGGTTTTTGTTCTAAAAGTTGCTACCTCGGGCCTTCATCTAACCTTTATATGAACGTAATGCAATAACCAGGGCCGGATTTACCATATGGCACAGTGCCAGCGAGCCCCCATGCAGTTTAATCTGGGGTGGGCAATAACATGGTTAGTAGGGGTAACTATCTATGGTACCATTTTTCAGTAACAATTCAACTCCACCTCGCCAGTTTTTATGCGACAAAATACTTTTGAAAAAAAAAGTAGTTAGGGGAAATGCTCATTGAACAAATTATTGAATTTGAATTGAGGGGGCCTGGGCCCCCTGGCCGTACATGTACTTTTATAGCTGGTTATTTTTATAACGAAACAAAAATCTCTTAAGAATCTTTTGGGTCAAGTATTATTTACTGCTAAAATATTTCAGGAGGCAATGTACGTTACTTCTCCCTACCTGGACCAAATCACTTTCAAAATTTAACCCCATAATGCAAGATTTAAAACGTGTTTTGGACTTAAATTGTATGTAAAAGGAGGATTGAAAAATTTAATTTTTTGAAATGGCTTTGAACACGTGCGAAATGTGATCCTAATTAAAAATTAAATCCTAATTAAAATAGTTTTTGTTACAAAAAATTGCCTAGCGTTAGATCCCCGTCTGTGATACGTGTGAGTTGCACTACTTTACTCAACACGTCTCCCAATTCATTACTTTTCAAGCTTTGGTTTAAGCCCTCTCTCTTAAGCAAAATTCTGGTTCAGGCTACGACTTCTTATCTTTCATTCTACGATGACTTTGTCCCACAAAAGTTGCTTTTTCAAAAATTTCGGATCACGTCATTGTATGTGATTTTTGGTTTGGGCCCCCACCCCTATCAAAAATCTTAGCTACGCCTGTATTTAGACTACAGATTTCATTTTTTAGTCATTTATACTCGATTAGTCTTATTTACGTGACTGTGTGTATTTGCATTAATTGAAAATGCCAAATCAAAGAGTATAGTTTTACAGTTCACTTGTTTTTAGAAGTCTTGGACCATGGATTTCAGCCACAGAATGCATCGACTGATTCCCAACGTTGGATCAACTGCTTTCACGGCTCTGCATTATTAATATCTTTGACAGTGCTAGTGTGCATGCAGCGTTGCACAGTCAAAGTCAAACAATATCTTTAACTAAAAATTGTGCTTTTGCGTTTTGTTTATACCTTCGATTCGCAGCGTTTATGCAGCCACACTATTTGAATTGCTGGTAGTTGAGCTTGAATAAAATGTAATGTATTAATTTTGTTGAATTTAAACTTGGACTGAAGGCAACATCAATTGGGGTATCAAAAGTTGGGCCAATTGAGTTAGATTCGATTGGCGTTGACTTCATTCTTCTTGACTCAGCGGTTTCAAGATATTCTACTTCAAACACGACGTAGGAGTCACCAAATTACAATTTTTATGGGAAACCCTGACCTTTTAATGCAGTATCGTAGCATACTGAGGTCTATATTAACCAAGCTCTATATAGGCCAAAAAGCTTCTGTTGTTTAATCTAATTGCGGCGTTGCCTTAGAATAGAACTAAGGTGTCGTCGCGCGTGTTATCAATCTCTGGTTGCCAATAGAAATTCTGATTAGAGAAGCCCTTACGTCGTCTTTGAAGTGGAATATCTTTGGAACGGCTGGGTCAAGAAGGATGAAGTCAATGTCCATTTAATCTAATACTCTTGGCCTAACTCTACATACCGTATTGATTTTGCCTTCAATCTTCGTTTAAGTTGAGATTAAAGTTCAAATTTGCGGTTAGCACTTATTGGAGCTGGATCAAAGTGTGTTATTATATATTATCAAAGGTGGACAAAGCGCAACTTTTGAGCCTCTATAATTGTGTAAGTTGCGTTGCGCTTTAATGTTTTTATTTTTAGGTGTTGTGGAAGTTGCGTTGCAGACTAAATTTTAAAGCGTAGCGCAATTAATTTATTGATTGCACTACGCTTCCAAATTTTTTTCGGTTAGTAGCGCAATTTTATTCGATAAACTTCATTTTGTTTCATTTTAATTGTAATGTTGACAAATGTCGGCCTTTTTCAATCGTAATGTTGTCAAATTGGCATTGCCTCTCTGACAAGAGGGTGGTTGCTTGACTCTATTATCGTAAGGTCTTTCGCAACTTTCCTGTCGCCCTCTGAGACGAATGCTAATTAATTTCTACGTCGCAATGTTACTGAGCGATAAAATATATTTGTCTTGACATTAGCATTAATCAACCATACTCAAGACTTTTGCTGTGAAATTATAAAGTTGCAGCAGAGGGGAACTCCGTCTCAGTTTACTTGTTGAAGTGCTCTCTCCTTTATTTTTGTTATAAGTGTTGCTTCGTAGAACTAGCTATTTATTTGGTATTTTTACTTGTGTATCATTACTACAGTAAAAAATTTGCTTTGCAATTGGGGAAGTTGCGTTGCGCTTTAACTTATTTTATGATGTTGTTGAAGTTGCTTTGCGGACTAATGGTATTAAAATTTGTTGTGGATTCGTTGCGCAGGGTTTTCTTTAAAACTTTTTGGGTTAGAGGCTCAAGTTCACTTAAAATTTAGTTTTGTGTTTATCGTGATATTGCCAAATGTTAACCTTCCTTAGCAAATAATGTTCTCCTTTTTTTCCTAAAATCGAAACAATGCGAAATTCACTTGGTGTGTTGTAATTTGATTACGAACCTTAAGTTGCGCTTTATCTTATACGTGTCTACTGCCTACCTTTAATGACATTTTTATGAAGTTTGCTTTATGTTCATTATTTTTATGAAGTTTTTATGAAGTTTGCTTTATGTTCATTATTTTATATTGTTTGCAAAGTTATTAAAAACCGCTATTTTGCTGAGAAAGTTGATGTCTTTTTCCAACCAACCATACACCAAATTTTCTATTAGGTTGAAACCCCGATGACTCACAGATATTTTAAAAGGTTGTTGCGTTCAAAATACCTCAGCCTTTTTAAAGCACCGTCCATGGTATTAAAAGGATTTTTTGGTGTCAAAACTCAAATCTTTTTAATCGTTAAATTACGTCGAAGCGTGCTACAACTTAGCAAGGTCCATCTCTAAATCATCGCGCCTTGGCAACACTACTTCAAAAGGTTGCGTCCAAGGCTGGCTGTTGGTAACTGGTTTTACGACCCCACGTTTTAACTTCTTATCTCTCGCTCCAGAGACGAACGCGTTACGACTTGATCAATTTTGCGCCGGTGCGTAACATAATTGTAGTTTGTCAGCCTCTCGTCGAAACTTTGGTACGGCACATGCTGACTGCCATTAGCCTGCAGATTTCATCAGTTTAGAAAACTTTTCTTAAATTTAGACTTTATTTTAAACATGGTTGGGAATATCGATTAGTAATCAATAGTCGATACTATACATTCTTTGCTTTTTTGCTATCGATTATCGCAGATGCTTTGCTTTGAATTTTTTCAATTGATTATCACCTTTTCTATGCTTTTTGCTTACATTTTATCGATTGGTAGAATCTTTGAACTTTACATTTGTTCTTGTTGAGTCTGCCTAAGCTTACATCGTTTCGTTTCTCTTATGCTATATTGCTCTTTATAATATTGTCCTAAAAGTGTATTTCTTTTATCTTTGATAGTTCCGGTAATAATAGTTTTTCCACTCACAAGTTTCATTTAATGGTCAAAATGGCAAAAATTTTAGTGCATCCTTATGAAAAATAGAATAGAAATTTTTGTTCGCATTTTGGCATCGATTACTAATCTTTGCTTTTTGTTTCTGATATCTTTGCTTTTTGTTTCTTTACTTTAGTCTTTGCTTTTTGCGTAAACTATCGATTCGTCTTTGCTTTTAAACAGCATCGACTTCCAACCCTGATTTTAAAATGATGTATCTTAAAATTTAAATGTTGAAAATTGTTATGCAGGATTTGTTAAATGAGCTGTATTTTTTTTTTTTTTCATTATTTCACGTTTCTACTTTTTCAAATGTGGCAGTAAGTTACTTCACTTGGTGATTAGTGCATACCAGAGATGGAACCGGTCACGATTTTCTCGATCCGACCGGTAAATTTCAAAATCATCGCCGTTTGATCGGCCGGTCGAACGGCCCGGTCGACCGGTTTTTTACCGAAGGGTTTTCTTCACTATTCAATGTATTTAATGAAAAATTTTCAAAAGGGGGGGCATGAGTGAGGTATTAAAAATTGTGACTTTAGACGGGGGTCTCAGAAAAAAAAACGCAAAAAAATTTTTGCGTTTTTTGCAAAAATGACTCAATTATAAGACCTTTTTTGGTTAAGTTTCGGTTTGAAAGACCTGTTTTGAGCAGCGCAAAACGTATACAAAATAAGTATAAAAAGCACTGGAGGGCACAAGCTAAATTATTCGGCGTTCTTTCTAATGATATTTTGCAAAAAGCCAAAAAATAAAGTTACAATTTTTTAGCTATTGGTGACAGATTATTTGCAATTTGCCGAGCAGCAAACACTAAACTTTTTTTCGGCAGTGCTGCCTTTGCAGTTACTAAAAGATAAATGAGAAAAAAATAGCTGCAGAAGATAGGTAACAGTAAAAACATGTGAACATCACAATACTTGTACTATTATACCCACTAGCGCACGCAGGATATTCGAAAGGGGGGCAGAAAATTTGAGAAAAAAACAGGTCTTCACTCAGAATTAGTTCGTTTTCTGCCCAAATTTAGGTGAAGACCAAAAAAAAGGTCTTCACCCACATGCAGCCCATTTTTCTGCACAGATCTTCTGCCCGAATTCCTAAGGGAGGGGGCATGACTCAATTTTGCGCACTATTCTTACGTATTTATGCATTAATGGCACCCCAAAGGGGGGGTATGGCACTATGGCCTCCCCTCTAAATATGCCCCTGATTATACCCAAAAACATTAAAATGATGGAGCAATAACATTATATAATATTGAAAATTATGTCACCAACAACGTGAAAAAAAGGAATATTGAAAGATTATGTCACTAACAGCGTAAAAAAAGGAATACTGAAAAACTATGTCATTAACAGCGTGAAAAAAAAAGTAATATTCGTAACAACTAAGCTGCTTCACTAACAGTTTGAGAAAGTACGAAAAGGATCTATTGCACCACATTATGTACTGGAAAAGGTTTTTGGCGCCACAGAGATTTATATTAATTGTTCCGTCCGTATATAAATCTCTGTGGAGCAAAAAAACTTTTCCAGTACATAATGTTTCGCAATAGATCCTTTTCATACTTTCTCAAACTGTTTGTGAAGCAACCTAGTTGTTATTTAAATTTTATTTTTTTACGCTGTTAGTGACATAATTTTTCAGTACTCATTTTTTCACGCTGTTAGTCACATAATCTTTCAATATTCCTTTTTTTCACGCTGTTAGTGACATAATTTTCAATATTATATAATGTTATTGCTCCATCATTTTAATGTTTTTGGGTATAATAATACAAGTATTGTAATGTTCGTATGTTTTTACTATTACCTATCTTATGCTGTTATTGTTTTCTCATTTATCTTTTTGCAACTGCAAAGGCAGCACTGCCGAAAATTGTTCTGAAAAAGCTTCCCGGTTTGGGAAGCGAAACGTCAAACCAATAAATAAACTCATCGATAGCACGAAGTGGTTATGAATAAATTCATCATCATCATATTTATTTATTTACCAAGTGACGTCATATCACAAGAAAAAACTGCAACTTCCTCTAGGTCTATCACCAAAGCATCGAAATATGCAATTCCTTTAAAACCAAACACACAAACTAGCAGAGTCAAAGCGATATTTAGTCACTCGGTGAGGAGACAGCGAAGGACCGAAAGGTCATCTAAGTCTACTGCCACCTCACCAAGTTAAGGTTAAAAAAAAACAGCTTCTAGATTTTCTCAGTCTGCTACTTTCTATGATAAAAAAGTTTACGCAAAATTAAAACAAAGTGTTGCAAAGATATGTACATTTTGTACAGCGTATACACAAAACTCACAGTCACCATGTAAAGAAAATGCAAGACAACATTAGAATTGTTCTAACTCTAAGCATACTAAAAAATAAAAATACTGCAACTACAGATTAGATAGAAATAAAATTAATAAAGTTCATAATGCTTATTTATGTTTTATAAAATTTAAAGTGGGCAATTGGAGTGAAAAAAAAAAAACCTCCTTGCTTTGTTTTGTAGTGTTTGCCAATATGTCATTAGTCCTGGTACTATTTCCAATACGAGTATATACCAACCTCAGTCAGTTATTGCAAAATTACTAATAATTCAAGGGTACATCAAAATGAGAGATGGCGTTTTGTAATAAATGTGTGATAGATGAATGCACCAAACTCATGCTATTCAAGCAATAGAATAGGTTATTGTTGAACTCAAGCATAAATATGCAACTATGATACTTGTAATTACTACTGCATTGCTGATAGAAAGCTGTTATTCTAGCTTTTATCGGTTTCATAGTTTGATAAAAAATGAGCTTTAACAGCTTTTTTAAATCTGTAGAATGAAACTTCTTTCATACTGCTTGGAATTTCATTCCAAACTTTAATTCCTGCGAATAATAGAGACTTTTGCCCTAATCTTGTTCTAGTTCTTGGAAGAAAGAAGTTGTTTTTGTGGCTCAATCTTGTCTTAGGGGTATAGCAGTTTTTTTTTTAGTAGAATTGAGATGGCCTGATCCCCCTGGCCGTGTATGTACTCCTATAACTGGTTGTTTTCATGACAAAACAGTAATCTCTAAGGAAAATTTTCGAGTGGATTGTTATTCACTGCTAAAATAGTGCGGGAAGCAATGTACTTGACTTCCCACTCTACCTGGACCAAGTCACTTACAAAATTTAACCCCAAAATGCAAGATTTTAAACGTGTTTTGGACTTAAATTGCAAGTAAAAGGAGGACTGAACAACTTCATTTTTTCAATTGGCTTTCAAATGTTAAAAATCTAGTACTTTCAAATGGGGCTCTGAATACGTGCGAAATGTAATCTAATGGTGTTGAAACAGCTTTTTTTTGCAAAAAATTACGAAAAATCGCCCAGCGGCTGGGGGCTTCACCCCCAGACCTCCGTCAATATTACGTTTGAATTACAGTACACTTCTTTACTTAACACGTCTCCAAATTTATGCGTTTTTATATTTTAACTATTGGTATAAAGCTCTTCCCTTTGAACGAGTTCCTAGTTAAGTGCCAACACCGGGCCACCGCTTCTGATCTTCCATTCTACGATATCTTTGCCCCCTCAAAAAATTCTTCTTTCGAAGTTTCTGATGACGTCATTGCATGTGATTTGGGCCCCCCAATCAAAAATCCTGGCTACGCCTATGGCCATCAGTGATCGAGTTTATGAAGCATCTGCTACTAAAACGGTAAACATACTGGGTTTGATTCCGGGTCAAACCAAAGACTATAAAAATTGGTATTCACAGCTTCGTTGCTCGACATTTAGCAATAAAAGTGGCAGTGTGACATTTTTTTCCGCCTACAGCAACATATGACGTCGCAGGCCCGCCTTGGACTGGGCTGTTTTTGATTGAGGTTGGTGTATTTAGGTTGAGTGGATAACTTTAATTTAAATTTAGTATGTATTGTTGTTTGGTCTGTAGATGATCGATGACTGAAAAGTCACTCAATTGCTATTTTCCTGGCCTAAATACCTTGGTCAATAAAGATGTAATCGCAAAAACAAACTTCAAGAAGAGAAGCTTTAAGTTTACGGAAATTACCGGTATTGTGATATAAAGTTTTGGAGGATGCTATAGACCTACTAAGCTTTTTTTTTTGAGGTTGCCATTAAAATTTTCATGCGGAAAATTAATAGTCAGTTAAATCATATTTTTGTTTAGATTTGCGGATAAAGAAAACACAGGAAGAATTAATTATGACGATTTTGTTGATGAATTAATGAAAATAGAAAGCGAAACGTCATTGAATCCACTCCACAACTCCGAAAATTCCGATTTATCCGTGAATGATTCCATGGATCCGCAAAAATCTCATGATAATTATCGTACAGCTATTGAAGATAAGAGAAAAAGAAAACCAGTTTTCGGTAATTTTTATGTATTGCCGTTTTCTCAATTATAGACTGCAAAAAAATTTCAGAGAAATTAGTTGATGTTATTATGTGAAAGTCCGTAAAATACAGCAAATGATGGGAAAATATACGCAACTTGAAACCTTTGCATAAACCTCAAGTGTACGATCACTTAACGAAGTGGCAAAACCTATAGGCTACCAGTTTTCTTTTGTAAATATTGCTCTTTTACACTTTTTTTATGAGAACCAGTAAATTCTGGGTTGAGTTTGGAAGTTCTTCAATTTTCAGCCTTTTTTGTTCTTAAATTTATTGGAGAAGAGACATAAATTCATTCTTGCTTGGTTAAAAGTTGTTTGTTGCTAAAGATCATGATTACTGTTTGATAAATCATCAATGGCAATGTAGAAAAGGCCATGAAAACTATGTTGATTAATTACAAAAAATGCGTTGTTCTTGGCCGTGTTCAAACTTTTCTTTTCATGCTGAGGCTGGTGTTGTTCTTATTTTGTACTTAAATTTTAAACAAAAATGAGTTTCGTGTTCTTATAAAATTGTTCTTATAAACAAAAAGTGTATAATGATTCCAGCTTTTGAAGGTTAATAGAGTTTCATTTCCACATTTACAAATTTAACAGCGTGGTTACTGATTTATTCTCAGTTTCCCAAAGCTCGTAAATTTTTTTTTTTCTTCTTAGAAAATCCCCGACGCATTGAACTGGTGGACAGCATTGACAAAGCTCTCGGGGGCCCAATTTTACTCGCAAGTGCCATTATAATCAAACATGGACAGTGTCCAATTGGTCCGAAAGACAAAGTCTAACCAGAACGATCTTAGTTGATACAACAATAAATTTTTCGACCATTTCAAATTAATTTTTTTATCGTTTCAGAATTATTGCATTGTTGAGGTGTACAAAGCATAAATACTGCAGTAACCTACAATTATAGTGTTACCGAATTAATAACGTCTTTAGACAAAGCATTGTTCTTTTATTAAAGTATTATCTACAGTATTGAGATTGAATATAGCCAACAGCTTTTGCCTATTGTCTATTGCTTTATTAATTGTACAAATTCAAATACAGCACATTGTAAAGCACTTAGCATGTAGTACATTAAATAAAATAACATTAGTCAAAACTAAAAAGTAGTAAAAGCATATTATTCCAATTTTATTTGTAAACAAAACATGTAAATAAACAACAACAAAAATTTTTAGTCTGGCTACATTTATGGTAGAAAAAACTCAACCCAAAGTAAGTGAGATAAAAATGGTTGGAATTTTTCGTATGTTTAGTCATAAGTAACGAGGATGTTACCTCGTTCTTATATAACTATCCCGATGAACGCAACGCGTCCGTTATTTTCATTGAAAACACTAAATTGTTATGACATTGGCTAGAAAACATTCGAAATATAATGTGCCCCAGCAGTTTGTAGAAATGCCGTTACTTCAGAACAAGCCATGGCTAGTTTAATATAAAAAAATAAGAGCTATGTCTTTTTTGCCCAGTGTAGAGTGTGGTAAATTTAAGTTGAAAAAAGCTTTTTAAAGCGGCAAGATTTTAGCATGTACTAAAAAATCTGAAATCTGCACCACTTCTACTCTTAAGCTCATTAAAATGATGCTAAAATGCTAGGTAGCGCCAAGCCTCTTCCACATGCATGCTTCATTCGAATCTGATTAAGCGATTTTAACGTATATTTTGCACTTTTTTGCTTTGAACCGAGGCCTAAAGTGGGGGGCATGGCTCAATACTCCCACCCTAAATAGTCCCTGAATGTGCATGTCTTAATGGTCACAGCATATTAGTCACAGCTTAAAACCATTAAACAAGTGTTTTCGAAAGATATGGTTTGTTAATACCGTTTTTTTATAAAAAAGTTTTGTTTATGATAAAGTATATAAGTATATTTTGGTTGGTGCTTAGATGTCTTTTAGTGCCAGAAAGGAGAATTTGACTGGTTTTTCAACCGGCTTGACCGGCCGGTCGAAGAATCTCGACCCGACCGGTTTCCATCTCTGGTGCATACCTTTTTCGGTTGAAATTTTAGATAAATTTTCAAGAAATTTAGGTTAGAAAATAAAATTTAGAATTTTGTGTGAGCCCTACGTTTGCTAACGAAAACCGCTCGACGCACGCTCATTCTTTTATCATTGTAATTAAGTCTATAAGTTGGTTTGCTCTCTTGCATTGTATTTACTGATTACTGCTTAATAAACTACAATTTCATTACACACTGGCGCAAAATAAAGCAGAATTGCATAGCTCTATGAAGAATCGAACCATTACGTTTCACTAAAACCCAAGTTGTGGCCAGCGATAAGGAAGCGCCAATCGTTTCAACTTCCACTCTGCATTTCAGCAACAAGTAGAATTTTCATTTGAAAATTATTTCGGCAAGTATTTTTTTAAGCAGTTTATGACGGAATCGTCGAAATGGTTTACGTTATCATCATCTGACATAAAACAATCAAATTGCGTTATTGGGTTTGTCATCGCATGGATCTACAGTTTTACCGTAGACGAAACCAGGAATGTGGATTGGGAGGATTCAAACGTCTAATCACATGATAACTCATACGTTATAATCACAAAGAGAAATCATTTGAGGTCCTGGGGCTAAGTTTTGAAGAGTTGCTACGAAATACTATTGCATGGCCGTCAATCTAAGTGAACTAAAAATGTTACTAAGATTTTGCAAATACTGATCTAACAAACAATGCACTGCAGTTGTTTTCAACATTCGGTGTAAATATTTTAAGAGAAAGCGGTTCACTTTAACCGCTTTCACACCCCTGATTGTGATACTTAATAAAGCCATGGTAAAAACTAAAAAGGGTACCAACACCATGTGCTTCGCCCCTATTCGCAGTTCTACATGAGTGCATGTTTTCAGTAAAGCTATCATAATTCACTCAGAGCATAACATCTTGCAGTATCTGTGCACAGAGCGAAGATACCGTAGTACAGCATTTGTGTAGGTTCAGCTTATTTTTATTTCGTTTCAAGATTTTTGGCAATCGCAACTTTCTAGCAACACATTAAGGTATTTAAATAGGTAAGATTCTTACTAAATAAAAGCATATCAACCAATCGCATTTCATTATCATAAATTGAAGAGAACTACAAGTTGAAAAACATTTTATACATGCGCGAAAAAACAAAGCTACGGAAACTACTGTAGATCTTATTCAAAAATATTTGAATAAAATTTAGATGTATAGCTATTTGTACGGGGCCCAATCGAGTAAAAATCATTGTTGCTTGGTTGATCCTCAAATTCGGCAATCTTTTATCAACCTATGCAGTATGTACCACCACAAACATGTTGGAGACTTGCTAAACAAAACATCGCAACAATACTACAGTTGCTACAACCCATACATTGCACGATATAAAGTAAGTTTTTACTCTCCTGCTTCAATTATAGTTGTCTAATTTCAGATTTGTATAATGGGTTAGCAAAAGCTGGAGCTGTAACTGTTTTGTATCTAGAAGAGAGAACTTTGTTTTTTCGACATAATATTCATTAACAAAATCAGAACCAGCTCAATCGCATTCTTTTTCAAATGTCTTAGTACTTAAACCTACTTCTGTTACTAGCAATTTTACACTAGCACAAAGCTAATGCATTTGGGAAATAACTACGGAGCGAATTCTCGTACCTAAATGCTTTTGCACCAGACGAAATGGCCAGACAAACAATTTTGTTTAAAGAATTACTGCTTGAAATCGGTTATATTGAACAAATGAGAACTACTAGAGGTAACAAAGAGGTGCACGAAACCTTGTTAGACTACTCCTTTTGTCTACAAAAATAAATTTAATCCGTTGACTCCGTACCATTGGCAACCCTGCGTTTCGAAATTTCGTTACATCATAAACGGACGACGTGAAAAAAATTACAGAATAATAAACGCAATGCTTACAGGAATAATAATCCAACCTCGCGTTGCCTATTCTGCAAGAAATTTTTATAAGTTATCCTTTTCTAATGTCACGAAATTTCAGAACGAAGGATTGTCAATGGTACGTAGTTAAACGGATTAAATCTTTTTGCGGATAAAGAGAATAGTGGAAAAAGTTTGCAGCACCTTTTTATTATCTCAAGTAGTTTCCATTTCTTCAGTAAAACCGATCTCACACAGAATCTACAGTAAAAGCTAGTTAATTGTCAGCGACAAAAGCGTTCATTAAATTCGGAAAGCACGAATTGGTGTTCATACGGTTTGGCGGTCAAATCATAGACTCTTTATTTAGTAGACTAGAAACAGACGCACGGAGAAAGAGAAGAGGATTGCAAAAAAAAAGGTTGCTCTTGTGAAGTTTTTTTGTGGTCACGCGTATTTGACTGGTTTGATTCGACATGTTCGAAGAACGAAATGTGAAGAAAGAAAAGCAAAATTGTCAGTTTTCAGTCCACCAATATAGAGTGTATAGTCAGGACGTATCACAGACGAATTCATTAACCGGAAAAGCACTAATTAAAATAACAAAATGCAGGCTGTCAACAAGCGGCCATTTAACAAACAAAAAAAATAACGGCGTTTTCGAAAAAAAAGGAAGAACAGAACTTTGTAACAAATAAGAATAAAAGATGAGTAACAAGTTAAGATATTCTAATCAAAACAAGAGTTATTTTGTAGTATGTTTGTCAAAAAATATCTACATACACAAAAGTTGCTAACAATTTTGATAGCACAACTCAATCTAGATGAATAAAGAACAGCAAGTACTAGTACATGCAGAAAATCCTCAAAACAAACAGATATCATGTCAGTTCCTGGAGGCACAATTTCAGTTTTTAAACACTTCAAACAGTTTATTCATCCACTAGTGTTTTTACAGCAATTTGTTTTCCAGCTTTCTGATGCTGCTGCATAGTTGAGTTGACTTTTTTCAAAGTAGCATTTGCAGTAGATACCATTTTTTGCCACTTTATTAGTCGGCATGTCTTTACTTGCAAAACTTATTTATAAATTTCCGCTTGCCTGTTCCAGCATTTTTTCTGCTACTAGCAGATTCTATTGAGCTTTCGCTTGTTTTTGCTGTATGTGGTGTTCTTTTTTTCCAGGAAACATATCCTGGAGAGAAATACAGTACAAACCTGATCCATGCATAACACGCACTGGAGTATAAAGTGTACGTTGTACTTTTGAGAAAATCAAGGTATTTTACAGATGATCCTATGGTCCGAAAAATCGATAATTAGACTAAAAATTAGCGTATAACCAATCCAAATCCGTAAAAAATACAACGAAACAAATGGCTAATAAAATAAACAGAAAAAAGTAAACAAAAAAATGAGCGCTTGAGAGTCTGCAAAATGAAAAATATAATAAAAGTGTTTCGAACGATAATACACAACTCATTGCAAATCTCAACAAAAAGTCTTGGAGATCGCATGCAAGTTCAGAAAAATTGATGCCCTCTTAGTGTTTGAAGGAACATTTCTTTTAGAGTCTTCTTGTTCTTCTGATGACGGTTATCCACATGGGTTATTTCTACTGTAGTTCTGCTGTTACAGATTTTTAGGAAGTCCACAATTTATTCATTATTTTACATAAGTGCATTTCAAGATTTTTATGATTGTTTGTGAAGATAAAAACGCTGCATGTACACTTGCAGTCTTGCACAAATGCACTGTCAAAGATATTAATAAAGCAGAGTCACGAAAGCAGTTGATCCAACCTTGGAAATTAGTCGGTGCATTCTGTGGCTGAAATCCATGGTCCAAGACTTCTAAAAACAAGTGAACTGTGAATCTATACTCTTTGATTTTGCTTTTTCAATTAATGCAAATGCATGCACGCCATGCAGTGATGCAAATAGACTAATAAAGTATAAATGACAAAAACATGAACAAATCTGTAGTCTAACTAGGATGATTACTAACTAGTGTTTATCACCAGAAAAACCACAACATTACTTACCAAGTTTTGTCACAAAATACCTCTCTTTAAAAAAAGAAAAAAACAATTTAGATTAACTGGTTTGTGTGCAAGACCCATAAGCAATTAAAACATTACAAAAAATATTACAAAAACCTTGAAACTTAAACGTGCACTTAGAATGGACACAGAGCAATATGAAGCACCTTTGCACGTGATTGTTTACAACGCTTGCAAAAAGACCAGCATAAAACTGCAATGCTTCTAGTCTCAACCACACGGGTACACCTTATACATTTTAAATTATACTTTTCTGAATGCATTTGTCTTGTAGTTAATGAAATTCCACTATTCAAAAACCAATCAAAGAAATTCCACTTTCATAGTTAGTGATATTCTGGTTGTAGTCTGAGTGGTTGCAGCAGCGTAGGTGATCTTTTAAAGCAGTGAATTATGCTCCTTAAAGAACCAGAAAAATTTTCCTAAACGATTAACAGCAATTAGCAGCAAATGTTAAAAATAATCACATAAAAATAAAAGCAGCAAATACTAAAAAAAAAGACATACCTAATGTAGAATATTTTCTTGCTCAAGCAACTAAGTAGAAATGACCCACTTGCAATAATGAGACTCCCAACGTGGCTGAACAACATTAGAAGTTTTGGACAATGCAAAAAAATAACCAGTGACAAAAAGAAATTCTTTAGCCAATTTAAATTCCATTGGTGAATTTTTGACTACCGGTACATCAAATCAAATTTTTCAGTATATTCGACATATTAATCTGAAACACGTAGCATCAAGGCAATCTTGCAATTGCGAAAGGCAAGGCAATACAGTACCTAGTGAGAAAATGCTGCAGCAGTGGCAAGTTCTTGGCAGCAATGTGTTCAATTTGACAGGTCCAAAACTTGAACCTCAGACCTCCTACTTCAGGACAAACATGTTACTGCTCGACCAACTAACCAGTGTTAATTTGGTTAAATCTCACAGTAAATGAGGCCACAGTCAGCACCAAAAATTGTATCTCATGTATACACTGTAACATTGCAAACAAAACTGAGCTACAAATAATTATTTGAAGAACTTACCCAGACACTTGGTAATTCTTGTTACATTTTTTCATCCAAAAGATCTTTTTTAAAAAACTTCTTGTATATAATATTGCCAGAAAATTGTGGATTGTCTTGCGTGAATTATGCATTGAAAGTGCAATTCCTCATTCATTAACTCAGTCATCCTGGGTAACACAATGGCTTAAAAGTTGGTATCAACCAATCAATGCTGTATACCGGTAGTTTGGACAATTATTCACTACAGCAGAAACTGTTTGTCTAAGCAACCACATCAAACAACTAGGTTTCAAGCTAGCTTTAGTAGGTTTTCTTTTATGCCTGAAATGCAATTTTGTATTTAAAGCAATTAGGTATAAAATATGTATCAATAATTTGCAAACATCAGTTAAGTCTATGCAAACACTCCACCAGTACAGAGTACAATGTAACACTTAAATAATCATATACAACTTGCATTATGTCGCAAACTTTTATCTGTCAGTGTCAGATCCTTAAACCTTGTATGGTATCTGCTACTGTACAGTACTACGGTACAAGTATAAAACGTCATCATAAAACGTAAGCTGCTAAGTGCTAAGGTTAGCAGCCTACGTAAACGTTTTCACATGTTTTCATTCAAACTGCGTTAACGTTAAACAATCTATCAGTTTAATACCAATTCTGAAGTAAACTTTGTTTGTTTCAATTTCATTCACTATGAATACCAGTATGTATGAGCAGATGAGCGATGAAGTCAGTAAGTGTCTAATGGAATCTGTCTGGTTTATTCTGAGCATAAAATTAAAACCAATCACAAAGTTGCTTAAGATTAATAAAATGAGTTTAACATTTCATTTTCATGACTTTGACATTTCAGTTTTTCTGATTTGACATCTTACTTTCCAAATTTACCAGTTTACATTTTAGATTTTAGTCATTTACCAGTACCTATAGCCAATTGCTCTAGCTCAGATCTGCTAGTACTAGTAGTAGGCCTACCATGGTGCTTTTGCAATACACGTAGCCAATAGTAACTTGAATAAAACTGCATTAATTAATGAAACATGGGACCTAAGGCTTCCCTCTGGTATTCTATCTATAATGCAATAATTCCAAAAAAATCTCAGCAGCTCAACCCTAAAAGTAAAATTAAAAAAAGATTATTACAGCAGACTAGGCTTTTTTGACTTGTTTGCATGAAAAATTTTGTCTTACTATTTTCACTTCATCATAAAACGTAAGCCTAGGCTGATTGACTAACCGCTATCGCTTTGTGATATTCTTCCAAGTCTGCTCTACCACTGCCTTCCTACGGTAGGCAACTTTACCACCAACTCAAGCTAGCCTAACTTTGCCCAGTTCCATCGTACCAAGTTGCCTGTAAATACAGCGGATCAAGTCAAAATTGAGAGCGGAGTACGAAACTCAAGGTTGGGACACAGGATGTGACGTAATAAATCTGCAAAACCATGGTAGAAAAAAAAATTTCGCTGGCGGGAAGATCAAGACTCAGAGTTTCCAAAAACTATTTTCGGTGGGACATCTTTTTGTATTTGTTGAATATCTTTGCAAACGCAGCCCCAAAATCAAAACAAAAAATATCAAAAATTATAGTTCAATTTTGGCTATTGTAAATCACCGGAATTGGCTGGATGATTCACCGCCTTTAATCCGTTAAAAAGTTTTTTCATGTAAACAAACTAAATTAACTTCCGTTAAGTTTTGTTACCGTAACAGACTAAATTAACTTCCGTTAAGTTTTGTTAACTTCCGTTAAGGCTTTTATCGTTAATATCTTGTACCATTTATTTATCGTACCGGTACAAACCAGTTTGCACTGGTAACTCTTGTTGCGTATCAGCACGTGTTTTATACAAGAGAGCGAAGAAAGGAGCTCTTTTTTGTGGCTAATAATAATCTGCAGCCAGTGGTGGGCAGTAACTAGTTACAATTGTAACTAGTTACTGTAACTAGTTACTTTTTTAGTAACTGTAACTGTAACTTCGTTACTTTTTTTCAGATGTAACGATATTTGTAACTAGTTACCAGTTTAGAGCCCTAAAAAAAGTTACAGTTACAGTTACTTTTTGTACAACATGCTTTGAACCAAATTACAGATTTTTTATGAATTCCATTCAAAATAATTGTATTACAAAGCCAACACAGGACGCACAGCCGCATGTCTGATCAACCATAACCTTTTATCCATATTTTCTTCACTGTGTTCACTGGACTATACATGTGGTTGCTGGTTAAAGTTTAAGTTAAAGCCGTCAGGCATGTTTTTAGTCCAAATTTTTAATCACTAAAGTAACTGTAACTTGTAACTGTAACTGTAACTAGTTACTTTTTCAAATTTGTAACTGTAACTGTAACTTAGTTACTTTTTTTGCCAAGTAACTGTAACTTGTAACTAGTTACTTTTAGAAAGTAACTTGCCCACCACTGTCTGCAGCCTCATAAGTCTAATTATCGCTGTTCACAATTTCCAAAGATTTTCCGATCGCAGCTTCGTTGGTGCATTTGAACTTACTTTTATCTTAAAATTAGATTAGACTGTAAAATGAAACTTCCAAAACACAAAAAGATCACCACAGCAATAAACATTTCCTTACAATCAGGCAATCAGCTCAACAGCGTCAATACGTGTTCCAGAAGCGAGTGAATAAAAAGAAATGTAAATTACACGCAAAATGTTAACGAATTAACGGACTTTATTAACTTCCGGTAATTAAAGCGGAAAATAACGGATTAACGTTAACGGAGGTGTAAAGTTTGTTAACGGACTAGTGGTTAACGAAGCTAACGTTTTGCATTAACTTGCCCACCTATGATTTTACTTGTAATAGTTGGGTAGCCGAAAAATGTTTGGGGAGAAAAACAAACTTTTATTTTCTCCACTTGAATTTTTCTTCTCTCTCATTGAAATTTTTTCTCATTATCATTTGTTCGTTTTGTCTTTCTATCTGATCTGTCACTGGACTTCTATTGATGCAGCACTCTATTTGCTTGTTGTCACTTCTTTCCTTTCCAACACTTTCTCTCTCTCTCGGCTTCACTTGGCTTTTCACGGTACTCGACACTTCCTACTTTAACGTGAACTCAATTTCAATCTTCGCGGGTTTTGAACCCGGATCCCATCGCCAGTGGCGTAGCTAGAACGTGCAGGGCCCCCCCGCGAGTTTAATCGGGGGCCCTAAATCTTTATTAAGTTTGTCAACGTCTGGGGGGCGAAGCCCCCCCCCCTTTTGAGTTTGTTACTTCAGAATTACCTCAATATGAATAGTGTATAGTAGACGATACCCGGTTATTGCACGCAATAAAGTAATATGCGCAGTGCAGATTCCTGTAGTCTTGCATGTGATAATATTTAAAAGAGAACAAAAATAGTGTATACTTTCAGTTTACAGCTAGCTTACTTTACTAATGAAATAAAATTAAAGGGGTGTTATCGCACCGAGCTTTTTTATTTTAATTATCTGTCGTTGTTGGGCCTCGAACACATTTATATTTCCTATTTTCTGCAGCAACCAAAAAAAAAGCGTTTGCCTGCAGCTTCTGCGCACTTTACTTTGCTTTGTTTTTCGCAGTTTTAGAAAATCATTTTTTCACGTTTTTGCACGGTTGCTAATTACGTTATAGCACCGAACTACATGTGGTTCATTTGGATTTTTGTTATCTGGCGGTTGGACGTATTTTTTTACAAGAGAAGACTTCGCGGTATTTCTGTTTTATTTTACCTTTCCGGGATACTTTTGATTGTTTTTTGCCGCGCTGATTTGAGTTAATTACCCAATAAATTTTGATTAAGTTCTTTTTTGTTGAAGTAATTGTCAGAGTCGGAGCGGTGAAGTCCTGGAAGCTCCTTCCAGGACACCTGCAACCATTAGTTACAGCTCATTCTGTAACTTAAGGGGTCATTCAGTGCAACATTGCAAAAAACCATACGTGGGCACAAGTCCGTTAATTGTTAATCCGTTAATAACGAAGCTAACTTTTTCTTGAAAGCGTTAATCCGTTAAAAAGTTTTTTCATGTTAACGGAATAAATTAACTTCCTTTAAGTTCTGTTAACGGACTAGAGTAACTTCCGTTAAGTTCTGTTAACTTCCGTTTAGGTTTTATCGTTAATATCTTGCATCATTCATTCATCGTAACGGTAAAAATTAGTTTGCACTGGTAACACTTGATTTCCTTACAATCTGCTCAACAGCGTCAATACGTGTTCTGAAAGCGAGTGAATAAAAAGAAATGTAAATTACACGCAAAATGTTAACGAATTAACGGACTTCATGAACTTTCGTTAATTAAAGCTGAAAATAACGGATTAACGTTAACGGAGGTGTAAAGTTTGTTAACGGACTAGTGGTTAACGAAGCTAACGTTTTGCATTAACTTGCCCACCTACGCAAAAAACCATATTATTAGTTCACAGTAAACCTGCAAATTTCAAAAATATATTTTTTACGGAAAACGACTATCGTGTGATGTGCACTGGTGTAGTGTGGTTCAACTCAGTGACACCCCAGCAAAGTATAAGTAATCAATTAACAACAGCATTTTTAACGTACTCATTATGAAAAATACATCTGATAATTTACAATAGTTCTAAACAGCTGCACAGTTGTAAACAATGCAATCGGGATTGCTGCAGAACAAGTATGTGTGGGCACTTCTCAACATGTAGTTCCCAGAAGGGACGCACAGCCATTAGAATAAGAGCATTCAGATGCGGGAGTATCACAACATAAGCAGGCTAAGCAATCAGGAATATGTAAACAATTTATAGCAACCTCAGTAACACATGCTGCATGGTTGAATGGCCGGGTTGAACCTTGCAAGGGTAAATAAACCACACCAACGAAAAAATTAAAAACGAAAAAAAAGAACAATATCGTCGGGCTGTAGGGCAAGATAACTATTCGGTTTAGATGTCCAAAATTTCCGAGGCTTTTGGACTATAAGATTTGTCCAACGCATCATTATTGCAAGTTTCATTTCAGTAAAATCGAGAATTTCGAGATTTCTGTTTGTTTCAAGATAGAACCAGAAAAATGTATCGAACTTGACCCAGAAAAATTTCGGAAATGTATTTTAAACTCGATAATTTGAAGTTTGATTTTTGATTCTTTTCGTCTGTTACATTTCGTAACACTATTTTCGATTACTGGATTAATAACCTTTCTGCTTGTAACTGGATTTCAAATGAAACCTTCAACGCATCTCGCGTTTATCTATGACGTCACAAAGACTCGCAATTAATTGCTGGAGTATGCAAGACGTAAACTGTAGTGTGTACTCGGTCCCGAAGTATCTTAGTTTGTAAAAAGTCTACAGCTAGGCGACCGGCTATGCGGGGCCTCTCAACTGGACTAGACGGAAAGAACTTTTTGCCTACGTTAAGGAAGGCTGCGCCAGCTATGCTTGGATAAACCTAAAAATGTCTTTATATGTCACAGCGGCATAGCAGCAACACTGGAATACCGGAATCCTGAGCATGGGGCCCCTGTAGTGCGGGGCCCCCCCGCGGCTGCGGATATTACGGGGGGGGGTCCTACGCCACTGCCCATCGCATTGATGATTCACGCTCCGAAGTCGTTACCACTCGACTATCCAAGCCTCTGATGGTTTCCTCACAAATGGCGGTAATAAACCAAGACATAACGATGAGCATTGAAGCGTATCGCCGGTCACCCAAGTGCTAAAAATGACACTTGCGTAACCGATAACCAACCGCGTTTATGCATTTGAGCTTTTATGTTAGCTATATCTGATTAAATCTCGTTCCATTAGCCTCCTCTACGAATACAGTGCGGCCAAAGGTTCGCCACTATACTAACTACGGCATTTCTTAAGAACGAATATTGCAAACAAGCAAGCGCTCGAGCGCTGAAATGTACTGGCTACAGCTTTCTTTGATTGAGGGGAATCTCAAATACCAGAGGTGAAAGATGCATTAATGAAGTGAAGTTATTGAGGTGAAAGACCCGAGGACACATTTTGAAGTCCTTGGCCTTGGCTTCGAAGGTCAAGGCCTTGGCCTCGAAGCCTCAAGTCCTAGAAATTGCTCTGTCCACGGCTCGAGGACAGCACTATTTTTTGAACCGTTAAAATGTAGTTGGAAAACGCCAGAAACCTCGCGAAATATTAGCGAAGACTTTTTTGCTTTCCTCTTTTGGAGATCACCTGAAAAATTTTCTTAAAGATCTTTCTTTTTGTTTTTTTGTGGAGATTGCCTGAAAAATTTTCTTGAAGATCTTTTTTCTTGGAGAACAATTGCACCTGTGTCCTTGAGCATTCCTCCTTGGCCTCGGATTTTTTTGTGTCTTTGACCTCGAGCCTTGTGTCCTAGACTCCATAGACCTTAGGTTCTCAAAGTGCTCCGCACGGAGCCCCAGGGCTCCGCTAAACAAAACCTAGGGTCTCCGCAACCTTTTCATTTACTTTTTTGTTTTTAGTTTAGAAATTTATAGTAAGGCTACGAAAATACTGGTCAACCTCTTCAAGGGCTCCACAACATCAAAAGTTTGAGAACCCCTGATATAGACAATAGAGGTTAACAAACGCTGTAACTCGTTGTCTTTTGGCCATGGGCTATACTTAGAAAACCAAGATGAAATTACAATGTCTTTATTGATTACATTTTCTAACTACTGCAAATACACTAGTTAGGTTTCTGACCACGAAATTAACCTAAACTTGAAAACACACTCGTACACCAGTATTTCAGAATATCTTATACCGGTATAAGAAGAATTTATTTCCAAATTCGCACGTTAATAAAAATCAGTTAAAAACAAACAATACAAAACATAGGTAAAAACCATTATTTTATATTCGATTCTAAACACCTTTTGGTAAGGGTGCATTTAATTTAAATTCAGGGATGAAACGACTCAAGTCAGAGCTTTGAACAGAGTCGCATTTTATGACTTTTTGAAACAACTCGAGTCGCATTTATGTAGAAGACTCAACTCCGATTTTTATGCTAACGACTCAGTCATAGTTTAGATTAAATTAGTTAATGAAGGAAAGAATTTAATTATATGTTTGGATCAATGTTAAAAAAGAACAATTTTTTCCACACTTGAATTTTTTTTAAATGACGTAAAGCGCCGTTGAGGTTGTTGGTGGGTAAACTTATATTTCTATGTTAACAGTAACTTTTGATTTCAAAAATTTTCAAACGTGACCAAGTCGAAGTACACTTTTTTTTTAGAACCGGTAAATCTTGAATCGAGACTGGCTGCTTTTAATTTTTTGCAGGTTTTCAGCTTCATTTGGTCTTGATTTTGTAAAAATTTTGCGCCTCGATGTCAATTTTAGCGGCCATGTTTGTAACACTGTTTAATTCCTATTGCTCTGTCTGCTTTAAGTGAAAGTTTTGACTGCTTTTGCGGCATCGTAAATTTGTACTCGAGAAAAAACAAGCTTTTTTCAAGTTGAATTGCCAACAAATTTTCTCAATTGCTTGCGCAACAACACTCCATAATCTTGAAATAATTGCAAATTTTGCTTGCAAGCACAAAATTACTCAAATTTTTTCGTTTGCTTTTGGTTTATTTTGCTGCCGAGGCTGGCAATGTTTTTGATTTTCTTATTTTTCCTTATTAAAAGAGTGTAATGCTAATTTCGTCACTGGTGCTACGCAACTTTTCCTTATCAGCCGAAATAGCAAATGGTTCTAAACATAGGCGTAGCCAGGATTTTTCATTGGGGGGGGGCAAACCACAAATCACATGCAATGACGTCATCAGAAACTTAGAGAGAATTTTTTGTGGGGATAAAGATATCGTAAAATAGAAAATCAGAAGCAGTGGCCTGGTGTTGGCAGGTAACTAGGAACTCGTTCATGGGAGAGGGCTTAAACAAATACCGTAGTTAAAATGCGGAAATGTCTAAATTGGGAGACGTCTTTAAGTAAAGAAGTGTACCGTAATTCAAACGTAACACAGACCGGGGTCGGAGCCCTCTGCCGCCGGAGGCTATGGAGTCTGGGGCGAAGTGCCCAGCCGCTGGGTGAATTTTCGTAATTTTTTGGGAAAAAAGCTACTTTAATACCATTGGATCGCATTTCGCACGTATTCATAGCCTTTTGAAAGTACTGGATTTTTAACATTTGAAAGCCAATTGAAAATATTAAGCTGTTCAGTTTTCCTTTTGCTTGCAATCTAAGTCCAAAACACGTTTAAAATCCTGCATTTTGGTGTTAAATTTTGTAAGTGATTTGGCCCAGGTAGGAGGAAGTAAAGAGCATTGCATCCAGCAGTATTTTAGCAGTACATACTGTAACAATCCAGTCAAATATTTTCCTTAGAGATTATTGTTTTGTCATGAAAACAACCAGTTATAGGAGTGCGTATACGGCCAAGGGGCCCAGGCGCTTTCAATTCAAAAATTTGTTCAATGAGCATTCCCTTTACTGTAGCTAATTTTTTCAAAAGTATTTTGTTGCATAAAAACTGGCGAGGTGAAGATGAATTGTTATTAAAAAATGTACAGTAGACAGTTACGCCAACAAACCACGTTATTGCCCGGGTCGGATTTACATTGAGTTGAGCTCCTGGCACTTTGGGATTTTTGCAAAATTTTCCTGCCAAATACAAGTGAAGACCAAAAAAAGTCTTATCTGAGTGCGGGGCCCCTGGCACTGAGCCTAATGTTAAATCCGTCCCTTGTTAATCGTATTGCATTACGTTCATAAAAAGGTGAGATGAGGGCCTCAGTTGGCAACTTTTAGAATAAAAACCCTTAACTTCAATCGGTTTATACGTTTAAATTGGTTGGCAGACATTAAAGTGAAGGAGCCCTGGCCCCCTGGATCAATATTATTGTTGAGGGCCAATTTAAATTGGGGCCATTTAAATATTATTGTAGGACGCCAATTTAAATGGGCCCCCTGGATCAACATTACTGTTGGGGGCCCATTTAAATTGGTTGGTAAAAATTAAATTGAGGGGGCCCGGACTCCATGGATCAATATTATTGTTAATTGCTGTTGTACGCGTGTACTGTTGTACGCGAAGATGCTAAAAGTAATTGAAACTGAAGAAACAATATATTTTTGTGACATTTTTATCATTGGTGCTATGGTTTTAAATGTAATTCGCCTTCTTAGCAGTCTAATTGCAAACATGGCGACGATTTTAAGTAATCTTCAGCAAAAATTCGCTTTAGGTAGAAGTTTTCAACATTTCGCCATTGAATTTTTGGGAACCAAAAAACATTGCTCGCACGCTTGAAGAGCGCTTTAAAATCTTTGTTAAGTGGGCCAAAAAATGTGACGTTTTTTTACTCAAGTTATATCTCGCAATCGATCCAAGCAACTTGACGAGCGAAATGATGTTAACCAGCTCTCAGAGCTTCAGATAAACGTGTAAAAACAACCCCTTGCTTTTAACGAGTATTTCGTTCGGTAGCTCACCTAAAAAAATTCTCGCAATTAATGTGTACGAGAAAACTTCTGCAGGGTTTATACGGAATTTTTCTGACATATTCCCCTGACTTTCGTCAAAATCGCACCTGTTTTCCCTGACTTTCGTTTAAAAATCCCTATGTTTTTCCCTGACCCAATCCTGCAAAACATACTCTTTCCCTGACTTTCAGAATGTAAACGAACAGTATAATATCAACCAGCAGCAAAAAGAACTATGCACACCTAATGCATACATACACAGAAACATCAATTCAGCAGCAGAAATAAGAATTTCACAGGTGACCTGTCGTAATTGTATCTTAAAAAACAATGGATCTTGATTCATAGGAGATAAGAACTTTCCAAAAAAATCTCCCTGACTTTTTCCAACTTTTCCCTGACTTTTTCGTTGAATTCCCTGACTTTCCCTGACTCTCCCTGACTTTCCCTGACCATCTCGAAAAAGATGTTTTCCCCTGACCGTATAAACCCTGTTCTGTCATGTGGGCCCAAACTAGTAAAATCCATGATGTAGTTCGCTTGAGACCAGGTCTACACTGGGCGTAAAATCGTGAGCGTACGACCGTAACCTTTTTTTTTAAACAGAATTTAGTAAGCGCGACGTACCGCCTTGCTATCGTACAAGATTCCAGTTGGTGAAAATAAACTAAGGATACGCTCGTACGTTGATGATTTTATGCACAATGCAGACTGGGCCATTTGATGCGATCACGGCGGACGTTTTGTTTTCTTTTTTTTCAAAATATTCAGAGATTTTAAGAATGTCTTCACCAAATCTCATCCTTCCACAATTTACCATTGAGCCATTTACAACACATGAAAGTTTAAATGTAAGGTTTTCCCCTTGCAAATTTTGTAAAGTTGCATTAAAAGCGAAATTTCAAAAAGTTACTACTTGTTTTCAACTACTAACAAGTGTTATTTGAGAATGCTGTCGAAATGCAGTAGAAAAGTAATTGCAAATTAGCAGTCTTTTGAGTAAAAGCACGTCTCACTTTTCTAAAAGTTGATCTTCTATCATCATAACCCTAACAAAATTGCATTAGTGACAACTCAAGACAAAAATTGTTAACTTTGAAACACAGTATCTTGAAAACGGTAAGAAATAGAAAGCTCAAAATTAGTGAGAATGCATGCAAGGCTTTTCTCAACGTTTTAGTCAAGACAACTTGAATGCTCTTTTAGTTTTCACAAAACATCCAGAATGAATGAGCAAATGGTGACAATAGCTAACACAATACATAAATCGGTCCGGCATGTTTGAATAGCGAATACATCACAAGCTTAAAAAATAAACTCGTAGCTTCTGTTAAGTAAACACGATTTAGAAGAATTCAACTTTTCAATAATGTAAATCAAAAGTTGACAGTGAAATATCACAAACCATTTTACAACAAAATCTCTTTAAAATACTGCGTGGTTTTGAAAGCTCCCTTTTCAGCGAAGAAAAGCATCTTCTTCATTTGGAAGATTGGTTTAATTGAAATAGCGTAGCTTTTTTTTGTACATTACATTTTCTTCCCATGATGCAAGATAGCTTTAGATTCTTTTTCAAATCCGCTGTTTCTAAACAAATATTTAGCAAATAAATAACTACATTATCATCAAAAATTTTGAAGTCTGTTTACACCAACGCATTATTTATGTTTTTAAACTTTTAATGCAATAGTTATGCAGTACAATACTATCTGAACTACAACTAATGGCTATAAATGCTAGCAACAAATTATGAAAGTCAGCAAATTGTCGACTTTTTACATCAGCAAGCTGATAAATTGACAAACTTTCATGCTAGTCTAGGGTCCATAACAACTGACCGCAAACCAAATGACACCGATTGGCTGAGAAGGGCGATCATGAAAATATTTTACTATCCCCAGAGCCATCTTGCCCAAGAAACCCTCACTTTGTGACGAAACCGTTGGCTCGCAGTCAGTTTGTAGCGGTCAGTTGACTTGGCTTGGCTATCATAGTCTATTACTGTATTTTAAACAGGACTTCATCAAATTATGTTGAAAAACCTTTCCTTTACTCAAAGTTTAACTACTTTTGTCCTTATTCATTTGTAGGGTGTCCAAGAAATATTATCTATTATTTAAACAAATCACCCTAAATGGTTGCATGTATTGGTAACTAAAGAGTGCCTACAGTAATATGAAAGTAGCAGTACATTTTATACAATCACAATGATTTCTCACACAGAATTAGGTTGTAATGATATTATAAGTTGTATAGTATGTATAACGTAAACAGATTTTCAAAAGTACTTACTGTAGAATTTTTTCACAGTTTTTGAGAATGAATCTTCTAGGAATTTGATGACTCGTTACTCGTCAGTCATTGTTGCTGTCATTCAGGGGCAGCATTGGGCCACTTGTGTAATTTTGTGGCCATTTGTTGTTTTTTTAGATCAGATATTAAAGAAACATGGTCAAGAACATTTGTCTATTTTTTTAAATTTCTTGACGTTATCATTTTTTGCATCATTATTCAAATAGCATGTTTACTTCTTTTCAGTATGATCTTCACTATTCTGTATTGTTTATTCTTGAAAGTAGAATCTATCCTTGAAAACACAGAACATTGCATAAATCACCCAAATTCCATCTTCTACTTCATGCTGTAATTGTTTAAAATTACAAATAGCCTTTTTGACTTTATACTTCACGGAGCTTTTAAATCACGCAACACTTCAAGCACAAAATGCTTGTTACTGACATACCATTGACATATTATACATTATTCAAATGATATCATTTCTTCTTATTACAAAATCTGGAAAATATAACCACAGAATTAGAATATCTAAAACACATTAAACATTCAGCAATTGAAATACCAAACTGTAGCAAAATACCATAATTTTCAGACCATAAGGCGCACTCAAAATACCGATTCTAAAATTTTCAAAAAACTGAAGTTATGCCTTATATATGCAAGGGTCGAAATTAACTTTTTTAACAACTTGCCCATTGAGCAAGTGATATCAAATTTCATCTTGTACGAAAAAAATAGGTGCAATAAGTTCAGAGATTGTTTAGCTTTGGAAAAAAATTTGTGAAATGTACTTCTCAGTTCTAGGCAAAAAGCAGTGAATTTGCAAAATACACAAAGTTGAGTTTCCTATTTCGAGAATCAAGTTTTTGTGGGCGATGTTATGTTAATATGATGCACTAAGTAACTTTTTCCAATCATGCACTACACAAAAATTGATTTTTTGTTTGTAATTATTTCAATTATTATGGTACATACAGTGATATTGACTAATGTTGCAGTTTTTCGCAAACACATTTTAAGTCAAATATTTTGGAAACTACACTAGCTAAAAAGCCAAAATTTTTTGCAATAGGAGCTAAAATATTTTAAAAATAATCATAACAAAAAAATTGCAAAATTCTTGACGTTGCTTTTACGCAGCGCAGTGTAGCGCTTGTGGTATCTGATACAGAGGTTTATGCGACATGTGTGGGAAATTTTTTCTTAAAAAAAAAAACTAGCTTTTTGTGCCAAAAAGTTCCCAAACACGTCTGGGTATCAAAAATGTACTTGCGATTAAGAAGAGTTAATTGCAATTAACAATGTGCGTAAGATTACAACAAAGTTTTAATTGTGACACCAACGAAGTGCTAACTAAAATAAAGGGTTCTTGACTTTTTGGCGCAACCATTTCAGCGCGGCCCTTTTCGGCGCCAATATTCTGTGCTTTTTACTAACACTAACCCAAACTCTAAATAAGTGAACTGTCAAACAGTACCAAATTGGCGTCGAAATGATCTGTGCAGAAAATATCTGGCAACGAAATAGATGGCGCCGACATGGTCCCACCGAAAAGACGTGATCCCTAGACTAAAGGAAGCAACAGCTTTCTCTACTAGCATATTTTATTTTATTGCAGCAAAAGCAGACCTAAAATATGCATCTGTGAATAATCTTTAATACGCTGTATTTTGTTTAATACGCTGATGTTGTTTAATACGCTATATTTTGTCAGCTTGCCCATCGGGCAAGTTAAGCTGAAAAATAACTTACTTGAGGAGATTTCAACTTGCCTTGAGCAAGCGGGCAAACACTAATTTTGAACCCTGAGGCCTGATATACATTAGGTTATACTCTTTTTCTCTTCACAATTTAAATCAAAGCTAATTAGAGTTTTACAATTTTTAGACCTCTTTAAGTAAAATTTCATATATATGGTACACCTTGTATAAGAAAATAGTAGCAATAAGGGTCATGTATTGATCATGCGCTTTATAGTTCAAAAAATACGGTAAATCACAAAAATAAAGTCATTGAATTCAAATAAAAAGGCAGTAACAAAGAGTTTGATAAGGGTTGCAAACTCAAACTTGAATAAAATCAATCATTTTCTCGAACTCAAAAACTAATTTGTCTGAACTCGAACTCAAATAAAACTGATCAAGTTTGAGTTCACTGAAAAGAAACTCAAAAATCAAAAAAAATGTCAGAAAAATTTTTTTTGTTAATTATGCAGGGTAAATTGAGATTATCATTCATTTGTTTATGCTGTGGCAACATAGAAACACAGCATGTTGCATAGAAAATGAGAGCAATTAAGTTGAAAAGTAGACTTAGCACTTCTGTCAGAATAAACTCCAACTTTGAAGCAACTTGATATTTTTGCTGTATTTAAACTAAAAAAAACAAAAAAAACTCACACTTGTCAAAATAGACTATACTTGAATTCAAATAAAAATCTATTGAGTCTGCACCCTGGGTTTGATGATGATTATAAACAGTTTTGGGCATTAACTCGTTAATAACTAAGCTAAGTTTTTCATTAACGAGTTAAACAGTTAAAAAGCTTTTGTGAGTTAACTTATTAACTATAACTTTTGGTTAACTACTTTAACGTTTACGTTAATCCGTTAAATTTCTACACTACACCATGCATCTTACTGCCATAATAATAGAAATTTAAAAATGAAATAAAAAAAGGCTTCCACTTTGTCTATCTGTATTAGAATAGTAAATACTGTAGTAACAGAAATCAGAAGGAGTAATTTTTATCTCGTATGGAAACGGAATCATTTTATTAGGCATTAACTGCGGATTAATATAGAATTTTTAAAAAATTAACAAATTAACGTTTAACTTGCGTTACTGTTGTTTTTCAGTCAACTACTTAACTTTAACTTAGTTTAAAAATTGCTTGAAATTTCTTAGCAAATTAACGTTTCTCATTAACTTGCCCAATACTGATTATAAAGTATGGTGATTAGTGAAATGAGGGGATATGATCAGTACTTAAATTGCAGGGGGGACGCATCCCCACATCGGGAGTTAGCATCCCCCCATCAAGATTCAGCGTCCCCCCATTGAAGTTTAGACGACCACCAATCGAGATTTGAGCGCTAGATGATGAAACAATCAACAACAGCCAGCACGAATAAATCCAACAAGTTCCGGCCCAATAAAGTCCCAAATTGCGGTGAAGCCTTTTTTTTGGTCTTCACCTGGTTTCGGGAAAAAAGCGCTTTAATTGCGGGGACGGAACTGCATAATTTCCACTGAAGTTTGGTCAAGGCTGCAAAAGTGTCTCCCCATGCAAAATTTTACAATTTAAGTACTGGGTATGATTACTGATAGCATAAGGAGTGATATGGAGATAGATAGCCTTGGGTTTTAATTACTAAATTAATGGCCAAAGGAATGTGAGGTATGATAGCTTGAAAGAGACATTACTCGAGATCAATTTCATTAAGATGAAAACTACTTTAGGTAATAAATAGGTGCCCCAAATCTTGTTCCACTATTTTCCTTGTCCAAGGGCAGTGTTTCCACTAAGCCGATTTTTTTCAGCTAATCGGTGATTTGTTGGAGCAAGGGCTAATAAGTTTTGGCAATATACTAAACGTAGCTTTAGAAAATTTGACAAATTTGTGGAAATATGACATTTCGTATACTTTAATACTGGATTGGTACAAAATTTAGAGCACATAATCGTCTTTTTAGAGCTTTGGGCACAATTGTTTGAAGAAAACTTGGGCACTCGCCGATTAGCCATGTAGTTAGAGGGAACACAGTCCAAGGGTATTTAAGTCAAATTTTTCACTCTTGACCAAAGTGTCGGGAAAAGCCTCAAATGCATCCTCAACAAATTAGAACTTTCTATGTCTTCTTCTCAAGATATTGCAGTTCAAAGCTAACAATTTTCTTCTTACTTCAGTGTTGCTATTTTGTCAGTTTGTGACAGAAGATTAACTTTTGGAAAGTTGGCTTGAATTTACTTGAAAAGCAGTTAATTTACAATTTGGACCCTCAACTTTGCTTTGGCAACTACTTTACTGCACAAGAATTGTTGAAAATTACTGATAACAAACAGGCAGCAACTTTTTGAAAGTTTGTCTGTAGTTGGCAACCCTGGCAAAATTTCTACGGGAAAAAGGCTTTTCAAAGGGGAAATCTAAACTGTCATATCTTGGGAACGAAAGATCATTAAAAGCTCAAATTTGGTGAAGCTGGTCTTCAAATTTGTCAAAATTTTTTGCAAGAAAACCCATCAAATACATTTTTGACTTGAATGTCCTTTTAATCTGTCTGCCACAGCACAATTGCAATCCTGCGTTTTCAAATTTCATGACATCAAAAAAAGTTGCTTCGCAAAAATGCAAATAATTTGCAAAGTTTCTAGCGATGTTTGATAATTGAATATTGCGTTGTTTATTCAGCAGATTTTGCAAAGCTAACGTATCTTTTTCTGATAACACAAAATTTCAAAACACAAATTGCCAATGGCGCAGAATCAAGCAGATTAAACCTATTTGTGCAGATAAAGAGGATCTGGAAATAAGGGAACAAGGTTTGGGAAACATTTTTTTATCAGTATATATTTCTTTCATTGCCAGTGATCTCTATCGCAAAGTGATTCAGCCAAAAAGTGAAAGATAGGGGCAGACAGCTCTGAGGATAGTACCGGTACTTAGTAGGATAAGCCTATTTCAAGTTCACTGACTGCTTTTCTGAGTCAATGCTGTATTATAGAGATACTGCTCGATATTGGTTTCATTAAAATGAGAACTACTTGAGGTATTAAAGAGGTGTCCTAAACCTTGTTCCACTATTCATATACCGGTACCTCATACGTGAAAATAGATCCAATTGACTTCATATCATTGGCAACCTGCATTTCAAAATTTTGTGACACTAGAAAGAGAAACAAAAGACTTTCAAAATTTCTTGCACAGTGCAGAATAACTATATATAAGGACACAATGTTCATTCATTAGGCCTATACATCGCATCTTTTATTCTCCAAGAAATGTTGCAAAGTCATCGTTTCCTAAAATTTCGCAAAGACTGAGCCATAGATAAGTTAGTTTTTGCCTCTTGTCTTGCATCTATAACATTAACTGCACAATGACGACAGTTGATCAGAGGTGGGCAAAGCGCAATTAGAAGCGCAAAGCGCAACTTCTGCAACCTCCACAATTGCGGAAGTTGCATTGCGCTTAAGTTTTTTATTTTAAAACATTGCAGAAGTTGGGTTGTGGACTAAAGTCTTTAAAATTTGTTGCAGTTTCAACTTTTTTTCCGATTAATAGCCTAGCGCAATTCTATACACTGAACTTGATTTCGTTTCATTTCAATCATAATTTTGATAAATGCCGGTCTTCTTTAGCAAATTATTTACTCTTTTTTGCCTAAAGTTGCAAAAAATGCAGTATATATTTGCATTGTGTTGTGAAATTTTTATTGCAGAAGTTCTGAGTTAGATTGCGCTTTAACTGGGTACAAAAATGCCATTCCGCAATTGCGGAATTGAGTTGCACTTCAACTGAATCAAAAAGTTTATTGCGGAAGCTGCGCTGCGGTTCAGAAATTAAAAAAATTAAATTGGGCATTTTGCACTGCACTTTTACTGGTTGAAGAGATCGTTGCGCTTGGTTGCACTGTGCTTTTGATACCATAAAGTTATTTGTGTGTGCCCACCTCTGCAGCTGGTCGATAAACCTGGTTCTGGGTAAGCCTACTGATATATAGATCTTGTCTATCTGTAGTGTGGGCCTACTACTGGTAGCCAGGTAGACCTATGTCTAGCCAACATTTGTGTTCCAAAGACCAGTACCAGGATACCTGGATACTTGGTATTAATAATTTGATTTTAGATTTAACTCTGAAAGAAAAGTAGCCTATTGTTAACTATAGGTAGCCTACCACTTAAATTGTGAAAATCCATAGAATTAGAACTATTGACCCATACATGGCAGGCCACTCTAGCCTATAGGCCTTAATACGTGTTGCCTGTACCTAACGAGCAAGTAAATTAGTAAGGCAACAAACAATGCCTGATGAGTGATGCTGCACTTTCCTTAGTTAGTAGCCTACCTGTCTATTTCTGACTTGTAGGCTAGCCTACTGTAATAGGGTAAATCCCTAACTCAAGTGACTACGTAGGCTATCTACTAAGCTTACCGCATCTGCAAACTTGCACTAACGCGCAGGCAAATTACCAATACGCACGACAGTCGTACTGTATATACTGTACAGCACGAATAAGCTGCTTGTACAAAGTTGTAGGCCTACCCTGTACCTGTACCAGGTTTATGCTTTCCCTTCAGCTTTCCTAATGGATCATGATTATCGTTCAATGCGTATTGCCTAATCGCTGCACCACCTTGGACAACTGCACGTCTATTTTCCACAGGTGGGCACAAACAACATTATATCAAAAACGCAACGCAACAAAGCGCAACGATCTTTTCAACCAGTAAAAGCGCAGCGCAAATTGCGCAATTTATTTTTTTTAATTTCTGAAGCGCAGCGCAACTTTCGCAATGAGCTTTTTGATTCAGTTGATGCGCAACGCAATTCCGCAATTGCGGAACGGCATTTTCGTACCAAGTTAAAGCGCAACCTAACTTCCGCAATTGAAATTTCACAACACAGGGCAAATACCGCACTTTTTGCAATTTTTGACCGAAAAGAGTAAATAATCTGCTAAAGAAGGTCGACATTTATCAATATTTCGATCGAAATGGAACAAAATTACGGTCAATGTATAGAATTGCGCTATTAACCGAAAAAAAAATTGAAAGCGCAGCGCAATTAAAGCGCAACAAATATTTAAGGCTTTATTTCGCAACGCAACTTCCGCAATGTTTCAAAATAAAAAATTAAAGCGCAACGCAACTTCCGCAATTGCGGAGGTTGCGCTTTGCGCTTCTAATTGCGCTTTGCCCACCTCTGCTATTTTCTCATTTTTTGCATTCTAAATGTCCATTCACACTGGCATCGTGATCGCGTCACATGACGTCATCGCTCAGCGCTTCGCGATTTTGAAATGTCAGCATGACGAGATGAGGCGACGAGCTTTTTCCTTGCGATGCACACCAAGCGCGATATGTCGGTTGCTATTTGAAACGCCAAACATTGTTTAGGGAAGGTGCAAGACTGAAATGATGGCTTTAAGCTTGTTCTTTTTTGACATTCTTGGTGTTAAATCGTCTGACGTTAAACAACAAGGATGCAAAAGTCTAAATTCGCTGTGGTTGAACTTGTAAATTAAATTACGATTAAAAGTTTCAAAACGTTTGGAAATCTCTTCTTAGTTAAGACTGCTTGTTTTGACAAGGGTGTCTGGTTCGGGTATGCTTTTCTAAACCGGATTTGGGGTTTTTATTGTGAAAAGCAGTTTCAAAAGTTGAACTGAACAAAACTGAAATTTATTTTGTTAACTGTTATAGATAAACAGCACAAAGTAATGCAAAATGAAAATAAATTAATCACATTCAGCATAAATCAATGCAAGGTAAAAATGATAGTAAAACAGGCACAAGGAGACTGCGAAGGGACTGGTATTGTCTTCGTGTCTGCAGCCACTTGTTGTTATTAAAGCTTTACTTTTTGTTCAGTAATATCTAATCTTTTTTTTTTTGAGAACGCGCGCTAACAAAGAAACAAACAAACAATAGCAGCAAAGAGAAGAAGGGAAGAAAGAGGGAGAAGGGGAGAAGCAGGAACTTCACAATGTTAAAAAATAAATAAATGAAAATTATAGTGGTTATATTTAGCAATAATAAAAATATATAAGTTTATGTTTCTTGATTATATTTTTGCAAGAGTAAGTTTTTAAGTTTTGCTTTGAAAGACAGGAGCTTTTGTTACGTGAATATCGAAAAAAAATACATTTTAGGTTTATACTTTTACTTTTCTTAGCGTATTATGAAAAACTAAAACAAAACACAAAAGCAAAAAAAATACGCGACAAGAAAGTCGGTCGTCCTATTATACAACAATTGAATATTAATGACAAAAAACACCATATTCAAAATGTGCATCTTGCGCTAGATTACTGCCAGTGTAAGCGCCGTTCTTTGTTTCCATGCACCGTTAGTATAATTGCTGGCGACCCCTTGCGATAGTTTTGACTTGGCTCCTCTCTGTCGCGCAATGTGCTTGATTACTTTGTATTTTGCGCAGGACAGAGAAGGTAAGTCTCCTAGTTTGTTGTTTATTCACTCGTGTTTTAGTAACCTATTAAAGAGTATGTAAGTCCTATTGGAGTATGATATTAGAGAATTAAAGAGTTTGTAATCTATTCATTGGTTTGTAGTAGATAATTTCTACTTTAGTTTATTCCACATGTTCAGTATTTATTTTTTTGTTTACAGAGATCCTGAAGTATTTTTCTTTGAATCGCTTACACGATTGCACACACTTGTTTCCCGCATCTTGCTGTACCCGCATTGCGCTCACGCTCTAGTCCCCCTACTTAATTTTGGGTTTATTAGTAGATTTTTTGCACTTGTAGAATTATAGATTTTTACTGTATTTTATTTTGTTTGGGAGCATCGCTCGGGCTAAATTTGTTTTTCTCCAAATTCTTTTTGGTGGCGTTTGGCTCTTTTGTCCCCCTCCTACTTATTGGCTGTGAAAGTTTTATTGTTTGTTTTGCAAATTTGCTTGCCCTTTTGAAAAGTGTTTTTTTTTTATTAAAGGTTACTTATGAGATTTGTCATTGTCAGTTGCACAGTAAGCGCATTCTAGATACTAGGTCTTTTCTCTTTGCTTTACCGCTACAGCCAGCATTTTCCTTGACATGTCATTGAATATGGCACGCAACTGTTTCTTGGGTATAATCAAATTTTTTGTTAACTTTTCACCTTTTTCGCCAAAATGTTTTTCAGTTAAATTTTTGAGCATTATAAGAGTTTTTGTGCAATAGAGCAATAAACTGAATTAATCTGAACGATTCGTTCAACAAAAAAAGTTCTGATATCCATTTTGCAGAAACTACGCTGTCACGACGAACGACAAAGTAGAACTCATTTCTACTTCGTCGAGCGGTCGTTCAACCGTGAGTTTTTGCGTCAGCGCGTCATGGCAAACACGTGGTTAAAGCGACAAATCGTTCAGTGTGAATTGGTCGTCGCGCTTACGCGTCAGGATCGTTGGAAACGCGTCATCTGACGCGATCGCGACGCTAGTGTGAATAAGGCTTAATTTGACAATATCTCAGTTATTTAGTTAGCCCTACACTCCTACAGCATCGGTTACCGTAGTGTTGGTTTGAAACTTCTGTAACCGAAAATTCGGTTACCGAACTTTCAAAGTGATGCTACAGCAACCGTAAACGGCTACCGAACTGTTACTTTTCGATCTTGAGTGACCGACCGCCGGTTACCGTAGTGCTGAAATGAATTCTTCCGTGACCGAAAGTCGGTTACGGAGATGTGACTTCTGAACTTCGGTAACCGGTCTCCGGTGAAATAGTCACTTCTTTCATGAAACCACTGTACTAATCCTGAATCAATAGCCCAAATACTGGTAGGTACCACATGCTCTGCATGCTGTCACAAGCTACTACAGTCATATTTAACTGTCTAACTTGATAAGAACAACTTTGCTACCTCCCAACATACCAGTAAGCCTACATATGGGTATTCAATATTGAGTAAACTACCGGTACCAGTTGCTTACTTATTCGTGGACCTGGAACCCTCTAATCATCTGCTACTACCACATAGGCTATTCTGTCATTACAACTTTGTGTAGCCTAGTCTTCCTACTCTACCACATACCAGATAGACAACAGATATCTAGGACCGGATGCCTAATGCTTTATGCCATGACCTGTAGACGAATACTATAGGCTACACTGAACCACTGACTGAACTAACTCTGTCACTTTAAAAGGGCCTTCAGGACGTTTTTGTTTAAAATTTTTTTCTGCGAAACCATAGTGAAACAACTTTGGCAATTTTTTAGAATTTTTTCGAACCAATTTTGATTCTCTTCGGCCAAGAAATCGTAGGATATTCGCAATTATTTTTCCCCTTAGACTAAGTAGAAACGCTTTCGGAACACAACCTAACTGAAAGGACGTAGGTCAAAATCGTTCCAAATGACTGACTACATTGGCAGCTGTGGAGGAAGTGGCTTCGTGGGTACCAGCTGATAACCGTAACAAATCTAAACGAAAAATGCTAATTAAAATGCTTTGCACTAAAGCTTGCAATTTCATATTTACGTGAAAAACTAACTGGCCTTATCTGATCTTTAGGCCTGAACCAATTGCACAATGATCGCATTAAACTTACTGGCTCACTGAAAACTAGAATCTTAGACTCATATCTTGTCAGCTACACTGCCTTTGCCTTCAACAGGTAATAATTTTTTCGGATAGGCTATCTATACGAAGCAATTAGTCACAATCTGCAGTAGGCACAGCTGGGCGTTCAAAAAAACATCGTAAAGCGCAAGCGCAAATTCCGCAACCAAAATATTTGTAGTTTAAAGCGCAAGGGCAAATTCCGCAACCAAATATTTTTAAGCTCGAAGCGCAAGCGCAAATTCCGCAACCAAAATTTTTTAGCTTAAAGCACAAATGCGAATTTTGCAACCAAAATCTTAAAAGCTTAATGCGCAATTGCAAATTCCCAAACGAAAATTCTAAACGTTTTAAAGCGCAAACACAAATTCTTCAACCAAAAATTGAAAATAGTACAGCGCAACTACGAATTGATTGCTTGAGAAGCGCACACAAATTTCGCTATTTAAAAAAGTTTTTGAGTACAAATTTTTGCATAATCGAAGTTTCAAAAGCGCGCTGCAGACGGTGGTGTTAAGCAAGGATGGCAGTACGGTACGGTACGTTCAGAATTTGTGCACTACTTACCTCGCACCTTCAACCGTATCGTGTCAGCGTACCGTACTTCAGTTCAGTTTTTGAAGCGTATCGTACCAACATACCGTACCCGTACCATTACAAAAAAAGCGTACCGTACCACCGTACCGTACTTTTTAGCAAAAATTGAGGCGTACCATAGCGTACTTATGTAGCGTATCGTACTGCCATTCTTGCTTTTAACTACTCGCAACTTTAACTCACTTTGAAATCACTTGCCTATAAATCAGCGATCTCAATTCACACATTTAGCGTCGGCTTTAGCTGTCTTTTGCCTCTGCATACAAAAAGTCGGCGCAATGTGTGAAAAGCCTGGGATTTTTAATTCAAACCACGTACCAACTACCGTATCCGTACCATTACAAAAAAGGCGTACCGTACCAACGTACCATACCCATACCATCACAAAAAAAGCGTACCGTACCAGCGTACCGTATCTCTTTGCAAAAATTGCGGCGTACCGTACCGTACTGCCAATCCTTGGTGTTGAGTATAAAAATATGAAAGTATAAAATAGTACCATTTTCAGCTAAGCTGCACTGGAACAAACCAACTGCATTGCGTTTAGCTCTTATAACTAAAGGCACATATCTAAGACCGAAGAAAGAATTATTTTTATTGTTGAAAAAAAGCAATTAAACTCTAAAACAAAAAAGATAATAAAAATAAACAGCAATAAAAATAAATAAACACTAAAACAAAAAAAGCTCCACTCACTCACATTCAGAAATAATGCGTTATTCATGGAGAAAAATTGACTTTTTTAAACACTTTTTTTTATTTTCACGCAGCAAAACAATTTTTTTTAAATTTTATTTCGTCATAGACGATCGTTTCGATTGCGAAACATCAGAACCAACAACAAATAATCTCTCGACGGCGGCCAAACGAGAAATAGCAGTGTTGAATCTTATGAATTTTTGCAATTACGCATCTCTATTGTAGGCAGGAAAGCAATCTTGGTGATGATCTAATCTTTTTCCTATTGTAGAGGCCAAGTTTTCGGCTACTAATTACAGTACAAAAAACAAAAAGTATTCCCTACTTATTAAGTGGGGTAACTTAAACTACATACAGGGTTCAAAATTAACGCCTACCCGCTTGCCCGAGGCAAGCTGAAATCGCTTCGGGCAAGTTAGTTTTCAGCTCAATTTCCCTGACGGCAAGTTAACAAAATACAGCGTATTAGACAACTTCAAACAAGATTATTTAAAAACGCAATTTACCCGGTTTTGTTGCAATAAAGTAAAATTTGTACGTAAAGAAAGCTGTTTCTTGCTTTATTTTAGTAAGCACTTTGTAACTATCACAATTAATGCATTGTCTAATAGTACGCACATTATTAATCGTAATTAACACGTCTTAATCGCACGCAGATTTTTCGATTCTTGGACGCGTTTAGCAACTGTTTGGCACAAAATGTTCCGTTTTTTTTTTTTCTAGAAAAGTTTTCCGGCGCTTGCCACGCTAACAGCTGTTTCAGATACCACAAGTATTACCCTGCGCTGCATGAAGATAACGTCAAGATTTTTGCAATTTTTTTGTTATGATTATTTTAAAGATCTTTTAGCCTTCTAGCTGGTGTAGTTTCCAAAATATTCGCTAATAAAAATACGTTTGCAACAAACCACAACGGTAATTAATAATTATGATCGTTAAATATTAAATGAAATATCTACATTCAAAAAATCGATTTTTGCTGATGCATGATTGGAAAAAGTTACTGATTGCACCACATTATCTAAACGATCGCACACAAAAACTTGATTCTCGAAACTACGCATATTTTGCAAATTCAGTGCTTTTTTTCCGAGTTAACCTCAAAATTTAGAGTACTTTTTTTGGGGGAAGTTGTCAAAAAAGTTAATTTCGATCCCTGATATAATATTAATTCATTACTCTATGTCTTTCAGCCATATACAGCATATAGTTTATCTGAAGCACAAGTACTACCACTAGGGATGGGCATTTCCGAATAGTAGGCTATTTCAGAATTATTCCGAATAGCTAAAACCGGATCCTAATCTGGCTTAATTAACTTAATTTGTTGAAAAAGTGAACAACCAGTCAACCACCACCGATATTCAGAAAAAATTTATTAAACGATTAGATTTATTAAAGCAGCGCTTTATTGCAGTGCATGACATTGAGTGCTTCTAAATGTTCACCACTTGTACTTGCATTCTTTATTCACTCACAGTCAAGCCTGCACTGGAGAAGCACCTTCCGGAAGAAGCTGATGGTGCAGGAATGCACAGGTTGCTTCAAATAGGAAAGTTGAAAATTTGTGAACCACCATTTCATGAATCCATTTTAAAAGGTTAAAAAGTTTGAGTTTTGGAGAGCCCAGTTTGGGAACACGTTTTTTCATATTTGCTTGAGTGATTGGGTCCAGTGTCCAGCGTGAGTGATTAAAAAGTTTGAATTTTAAAGCCACCATTTGGGGCAAACTCCCATTGTGGTACCCCCAATTTTTGTAACGTTTAGTTTATTTTTGATATTGAACCATTTAAAAAATCTGATTCATCTAGCTCTAACGGTTTAAAAGTTCGAAATTTTGGAGGACCCAATTGAGGGGGATCTCCGAACCTAGCACCTTTGATTTCTGTCACACACTAGTCCTCCTTGGTATATTCAATCGCTCAAACTTTAAATACAGCACGTTTAGCAATTTAAAAGTAGATAGGGCAGAAGAAAACAAAAACAAAAAAAAAAAAAAGAAGTAGATAACGCAGAAGAAAATAAAACAAGAAAAAAATCTTTCTATCAGCAATCAGCATGTATCAACTATCTCGTGATCATGCTTTAAATCCGTAACATCAAAATTTATTTATTTTTTGACAGGGACATGCAGTTCAACATTGAAAAATTATTTTGTGATGGCGCATCTAGGAAAAAATTCACAAATGAAGCGCAACAAATTTTAGATTTACCGATTCGCAAACGCAAATTGCGGAAGCGCTGAAAAAAAAGGCATAGAGCGCAACGCAAATTGCGCAAGAGCTAAAAAAACAGGCATAGAGCGCAACGCAAATTGTGCAAGAGCTAAAATAGGCATAGTGCGCAACCTAAGTAGTCGGTTGGCTTTAGATAAGGCTTTAGTGCTTTAGGCGTAAAGCGAAAATTGTGCAAGAGCTGAAATAGGCATAGTGCGCAACCTAAGTAGTCGGTTGCGCACTATGCCTATTTCAGCTCTTGCACAATTTTCGCTTTACGCCTAAAGCACTAAAGCCTTATCTTATTCCGACTACTTAGATAGTGCTTGGCAGACAAAGCAGACTAGGAAAGCATCTAACCTCTCTGAATTCAAACAGTAGCTGTTCCACTCAGTAGCGTAGCGGGGGGGGGGGGGGCTATAGCCCCCCCCCCCCCCAATTGGCATGTCGACCAAAATGCAGAATGAGAAAAACACTACGTTTTTAACATTTTTGAGACTGTTTTATGCACTGGAGTGGACTAAATCGTGATTTGAAACATCTTTTGAAACGTATGTTCAAGGGGGGGTGCTAATTTGTCAAAAAAAAAAAATAACAAATAAATGAAAACTTTGAAAAATGGTAAGAAATAAGCAATCAAATTTGATCGCAAGAGTAAAATTGCTAGACATAGGTGTCATCAACAAATATACTATAAACTAAGGAATAGAGGGGAGCTATTCAGTATAAATTTATTACCAATCATTTCTCTCAAATCTCTTTTCATTAGCCCTCCCCCCCCCAATTATTTTTCTCTATAAACTGTATACGAAATAGATTACACCGTGTGAGTTTTATTGAACTATTCGATTTTATAATTTACCAGCATCTAAACAAGACAACTAACATTTTACCATTAGCCACCTCCAAAATAGCCCATTTATGTCGCCTGTTTATTCTTGTTTGCACTGCCAGTTTCTTAGCCACGTTTTAAAAGAATCATTTTTCAATCAAAATAGCCCCGAAATGAAGTTATTTTTGCAAAAATAGGCAAAATTTTCGAGCGCTGGGGGCTTTGCCCCCCAGACCCCCGAGCCTCCTATGGCTGGGGGCTTTGCCTCCAAATCCCCAGCCTCCGGCAGCAAGGGGCGAAGCCCCCAGACCCCCAAAACAGCCCACCCCCATTGCGAATTTCTGGCTACGCGCCTGGTTCCACTAATTTATTAACCTATACGATACCTTCAGCACTCACCTAGTTCCAAGAAGCCAGGTACATAGCAAGACTCAGAAATAGAAGTTACAAACTGATTTATTGCACAATCTACTTGAAACAAGATGGCTGAAATTTGGATTCTAAGGGGAAAACAAAAATTTTTTTCTTTCTTAACCGGATGATTTGTAAGAATTGCAATGGGGTGATGTTGGTAAACATATTTTTAAAGATTTTTTTGCAATTTTTCAAAATTCGGGTTGAATGCCTTTTTAAAATGCTAGCATTGTACCAATACCATAGACTTACAGCATACAGGGCGGGTATATTGCTAGGCTATGTGCCTCTGCTCTGATGATTGTTTCCCACAAACTTGTTTCAACTACATTTTTTTGTCTGCCTTAGTTTCATCAGCTCACCAAACGTCCTAAACTTTTCCTAGTCTAGCTTACCAAAGCCAAAATCTTTTTGTTGGTGTCAAGGAACATGTTCAGCCAACCAAAACTAAGTTTGTTGTAGCCAAAACAGCCTATTTTAGAATGCTCCGAATTCTGAAAAAATAAATTTGAACCGAGGGCACCTTTTACTGTTTTAGTAGCCTAACCTTATGTAATGTCACAACATGATATTGTTAGCCTATTGTCTGATTGTCTTTAATTCATATTATAGTTGCATCATGACTAACCAGTCTTGGATATAAAGAAATAATTCACCAGCAATAATTGTAAAAGAAAATGTAAAACATTATAGGACGCGGCGCTGCGCTGACGCTGTGACGTAATGCAGATTTTAGCTGCCACGCTGCACGGCGTGGTGCACCAACAACAGCGCGCAGCCACGTACGCTTCGCTGTTACCATATCTAATAGAGCCCGGTAAACTTTGTGCCAAGTGGAGCAGAAAGCTCGATATTTTTTTGCAAATAATACAAATGGAAAAATCAAAGTCGGAATTATTCACGACACATTCAAACTAAAAAGTTTTTTTTTCGAGTCAAAGAACGTCAAGCATACTACATTGGTCAAATGTGGTCCATCACATTTATTGCTCGAGCGGCAGCAACTACATTGGTGAGACTGCTAGAAATTTGCTAACATGACTGAACAAACACTATCCCGGCAGCGAATTTTTTTTCTAACATGGTTTTGCAGATTTATTACATCACATCTGCGTCCAATCCATATTCCGCGCTCACTTTGCTTTGATCTGCTGTACTCACAGGCACAGATTCGAGTCAACTGCTTAACCATGATGCTTACAACAACTTGTCAGACGCTACCTTGATACTAGGCTAACTAAATACGCTTACATATTAGGCGTATTTACCTACATGATCACCAACCTATAGGCTAACCTGACTCTTGCACTAATTTGCCTGTGAGCATAGGTGGGCAGTACCGCGGTACTTTTTTGGTACCGGTACCGTCGGTACTTTTGTGGTACCGGTACCGCCAAAAAATAGCAAAGTACCGCGGTACCGTACCGGTACTTTAGTTTTTTTTATTTTTTAGTACGGATTTTAAGAACGTACCATTAAAAACTTGAAACGTTGTAAAAATGCTTGCAAATAAATTGGATAAACAACCAATCTTTTTTCTTAATTTAGTGTTCAACTGTTGGTCTTACTCGCTACTACCACCGCAGGGACTTAGCGTTTGCAGTTTGCTGGCCGATTTGAAAAATTGACGTTTTCTTGCAATGGCAAAATAATGCATTACCAGCATTCATGCACCGGTGAAACAAAAGCAAAATCGCTAAGAAAAAATTGTAAGAGACGACTTACGCAATGAATACTCATCACATCAAGCGTGAATACAATAACGTGGCCAGGGGGCGCGAGGTGAATACATTGGCCTGCCGACCAAAATGCAGAATAAGAAAAATACTGCGTTGTTAGCACTTCTGATACTGTCTTTTGCTCTAGAACAAATTCAAAAAATTATTTAAAGCATATTTTGAAATGTTTATTGAAGGGGGGAGGGAGCTAATTTGTCAAAAATAAAACTTATAAATCAGAAAAAAGACTATAAAGAATAGCCGAGAATTGGTAATCAAATTTGATCGCTTTTTGAAAAATGCTCAACAACTTTTCTCGACCTTCCTTCGATTGGCCCCCATATATGCATACATCTTTCACCATAAAATTTAGCTGAAATAGATTACTTCTTGCGAGGTTTACTAAACTACCGAAATAAGATTTTATGATTTACCAACTTGTAAATAAGAGAACTGAAATTCTAGCAATAACTACCTCCCACATAAACCATTTATGCAACTAGTACGGTATAACGATTTTTTGCACTGCTAATTTTATGCCACGTATTAATAGCATTGATTTTTATCAAAATAGGCCTAAAATTAAGTTATTTTTGCCAAAAAAATAAAAATTTTTCGAGAGCTGGGGGATCCGCCCCTACACCCTATGCCTCCGGTGGCTGGGGGTCTTGCCCCCGACCCCAATTGCCTTCGGTGGTTGGGGATCCGCCCCCAGACCCCCGCAACGTCCCCCCATTGCAAATTTTTGGTTACGGGCATGCTTGAAGAAAAATTTACTGCACGTTACTGCCGGCATCCATTTATATTAGCTTTTGACTTTAAATATGCCTGTAACGTTTGGCGAAGAAGATGTTCTCATTCACAAACGGTGTATAATACGGCCAAAAGTATTTCACCCGGTAATACTTATACAGAAAAGTTATCTCAAAAATCCTTTCATCTGCACCAGCCCCATTTTGGCCGCTATGGGGTTTTTTTCTTCCTAAACATTGTACGCTCTTCTAATAAGTTCTACAGGGCAAAACAACGCAATCTAATTTTTTGTGCAAAATTGTCGAGTAAAAAACACGGTTTTGTCTCTGGAAATTTTTGGGTGCCACCTCCCCTGAAACCGCACAAATTAATCCCCAGAAATCAATTTTTATGATTGCACCTCTTTTAGAACACCCGAAATTGAACATAACAAAAAATAAATACAGGGTGAGCCAAAAGTAGGCGGACGGCATATGGAATAGATTTATGCCTCAGTTACTATAATTGAATTGTTCATTTTAACTTTGTTACAACTATGTTATTTGTGGTATATAATTACAATTTTAGTACTAAAATTTGTTTTAATTTTACCTGTTTTCTATTACTATGTTACACTTAATTTTTTTTTACTGTCCACCAGGCGCGTCGATTTCTCGAAATCTTTGGGGGGGTCCAACTTATAATAATCAGAACTTTTTTGGCGAAATCTTGCGAATTTCGTTTGCATTGTTTGTGCGTCGCAATTGCACATTTGATGCAGTTTTTTTTTCCGTATTAAGCCGTTTAAGAAATGAGCGTACGGTATTTTGGAAGAAAAAGGAAAAAACAAAAACTCGTGGAGGCTAAAAGTGGGTTGGTGAGGATGAAAGTGTATCTTGAGATATATAATCGTGTGAAATATTTTTACCGTATTTTTTGAATGCGACCTCTTTCACACCAAACGTTTGGGACGGTTATCGGGTTCTAATTCCAATGTCACGACTTTGAAAACTTTGAAAATCGTTCCTCCAAGCCTGTCTATATTACTTTAAATGATGACACCCATAAGCGAAGCTAAGGGAGGGCAAGTCCCCCTCAATTAACATGCCGTCAATGATAAAAATATTAAAACAAACCTACTGTTTCTTCAGTTTCAGTTTCTTTTAGCATTTCTCCGCACAACAGTGCACGCCTTCAACAGTAATTAACAATAATATTAACAAGGACAAACAGGGGGCCCGGGCCCCCTCAATTTTTAATTTTGCCAACCAATTTAAGTGTATAGCCCGGGAAAAAAGTAAGAGTTTTGTCTTAAAAATTGCAGCCTTAGACACTCATCTGACCTTTTTATAAACTTAATGCAATAACCACGACCGGATTTACCAAACAGCACAGTGCCAGAGGGCCCCGCGCTCAGATGGTGGGCCTAAAAGTTTTTTTGTCTTCAGCTATATTTGACTGGAAATTGCAGCAAAAATCCCTAAAGTTCCAGGGGCCCCGCGCAATGTAAATCCGACCTTTGGCAAAAACATGATTAGTTATAGGCCTTACCAAAAACCATCTGTTGTACCAATTAACTTTCAAAAACAATTCACCTCCACCTCCCCAGTTTTTTTGCGACAAAATGCTTTTCAAAAAAAACTAGCCAGCGATAACGCCCATTGAACAATTATTATTGAATTTAAATTGAGGGGGCCTGGACCTCTAGGTCGTTACATGTGCAACTACGCCTGGTTATTTTCATGACAAAACAAAATCTCTGAAGGCAAATCTTGAAGTGGATTATTATCTACTGCTAAAACATTGAAGGAGGCAATGTATCTTACTTGCGCCTACCCGGGCCAAATCACGTAAAAAATTAACCCCAAAATACAAGATTTTAAACTTGTTTTGGACTTAAATTGTGAGTAAGAAGAGAATTGAACAATTTAATTTTTCAATTGTCTTTCTAAATGTTAAAAATCTAGTTTTTTCAAATTACTCTAAAAACGCGCAAAATGTGATCAAATAGCATTAAAATAGCTTTTTTTTTCAAAAAATTACAAAAAATTGCCCAGCGACTGGAGACTTCGCCCCCAGATCCCCGTTTGTGATACATTTGAGTTACACTAGTTTGCTCATCATGTCTCCCAATTTAGACGTTTTCACTTTTCAACATTTACTTCAACAAAAATTCTGGTTGCGTGCCAAACTAGACCACGGCTTCTTATCATCCATTTTACGGTAACTTTGTCCCGTAAAAAGTTTCTCATTTCGAAATTGTTTGATGGCGTCATTGCAAGTGATTTAGTCCCCCTCCCCCCCAATCAAAAATCCTGACTCGCCAATGATGACACCGTCCATTAAGTCCTCGCCCGGATGGCACCATTTCTATCGACGCCACTGCCGTTCCGTAGTTGTTAGCTTTGCGACTTCCACAACTGAACTAGATAATCAACCTAGCTAACAGGTACTAATCTTTTTCCAAGCTAATACCGGTAGCCTATCTTTTCGTCAATGGCCCAATGGAGCATAAATTATTTTCGTCAATCAAAGAGCTGCTTGGTTTTGGTACAACAGTTTTACTAAAAGCAAAGAAAAAATCTTTCCGCAAATAAATGATTGTAAAATAAAACAGGTCAATTGCGTAAAATATCTAGGAGTATTTCTTGACGACAAACTCACTCTGAACTATGCCATAAACAAGCATATTGAACACATTGAAACCAAATTATCGGCTGTTTCTGGTGCCATCTATAAATTACGCAAGTATATAACGCAAAGAGCTGTAATGCCAGTTTATCATAGTTTGGTATATTCTCATCTCCAATATGCAATTATTTGCAGTGGAAATTCTTCCAAAATCATTAAACGCAAACTACAAGTCAAACAAAATCGTATCATAAAAACATTATGCAACAAATTTGGTACAAAAACTAGATTAAAACCATTATATAAACAACTGCAAGTTCTAAATATCCATGGAATTTACAAATTAGAAGTTGCAAATTTATAGCCAAAGTCAATTTAAATAAATTGCCTCTTTTTTTTGGCAATCAAATAACGATTTTTAGAACTTTGTCCTCTATTCATACGTACTTGACCCGAAGTACTTCTTCCAAAAATTTTTATGTGCGAATAACATCGTTGGTAAAAACTAATCAATCGCTTGAAATTTCTGGGGTTAAAATTTGGAATAGTTTACCAAGACATACAAGAGATAAAGACAAAACATCATCAAAGATATTAAAGCTTTACTTTTTGAGATCCCATGCCTGTTTGTAAGTGAAACCATTATTTACTTGACTGGATATTAAAATGCAAGCCTATCTGTGTGTGTGTGTGCTTTTTCCTGTTTTTCCTTTTCTTTTTTACCAATTTTTTTCATTTTTTTCTAATTACCAAAATCAAAACAAAACTTTCTGTTGGTGTCGAAATCCTACAGCCGAATTTTGTACTATTTCTAAGAGGAGGAGCAGACGCGGTGACCGTGTCGCTTGATTAAGCGACGTTCTTATTTTGGTCTGTTGCTCCTTCTCGTCGTGCTAAATCTTGTCTTTAAATGTTTGCTGAATTTGCGATTTACGTATTTGTTTTTGCTCCGCACTAAAAGATTGCAACTACTACTAACTTTTACTACGGGCAAAACGGAAACGAAAAAACGAGCTTTAGTCTACCTTCCTCTGATGCTGCGAGTCTCAGTCTGCCCTCGCCCCTCAGTGCCCTGCTGTAACAGTGGGGACTTTCCTCATCTAGATTTCACTGACAGACACACAGGCACAATAATGAGGTTGTGACGTACACAAATAAAAATTGTGCAAAATATCGGCTAGATCATAAACATACTCTGATTATTGTGAATATTATTATAAAATCTTGGCCTGGTGCTGTGATATACAGTTTTCAAGATTTTGAAAATCTGTCAAGACAGAAATGTTATTTTGTTAGTATTCATGACAAATAGCAAACATGTTCATTTTTATTGGGGGGGTCCTTTACTCTTTGGACCCCCCCAATGCATATCTTTGGGGGGGTCAGGACCCCCCCGACCCCCCCGGGAATCGACGCGCCTGCTGTCCACCTACTTTTGGCTCACCCTGTATTTTAACGGCTTTAGCCAAAAAGCTAATTTTTTTTATAATCAGAAGAGACAAAGAATCTTCTTGAGAGTCCCCCAAAAGCATGGCCAAAAGTGCTAAAGCTTTTTTGCGACAACTCTAATTGCATAATCTGTGTTCAACCCACACACTGGTTACGTTGTTGCGTCCTTGGATTGAGCGCTTTACGATGATTATCTCTGCTTGTGGCTTCGAACTAGCCAGAAATTCAGTGGTAAGAAATCGAAATTCACGGGACATTGGAAAACTAGAAACTCTTAAGCAGGTGCAAATTCCTCCAGGCACGAAGTAAATATCACAATGAAAGTGTGGGGATTGTGCAATAATTAGCGTCTAACGCTGTGTTGTGACAAGAGAATAAATATGTTATACAACAGCAACAAAAAATGCTGTAATTTTGAAATTGTTCTCATTACGGGGAAACAAAAGAATTTTTTAGAAGTCACCATTAACATGCGTCGTTCGTTTTAGGCTGGCAACTTGTAAGCTCCCATCTAGCTTTAAATAAGAAATGCAAAAAGTAACTGCAGCAACGAATCGACTAAAAACAAATCAAAACAGTATACTTTGCCAAAAGTGCAATTTATCCCCCAATTTCTAAGTTTTGTGTAAATGTCACTTGTGCAATAATTGGGAGCTGATGATCGTCAGAGTATCCTTCAGTGTCAACTTACGTACGTGATGCTTTAGAGATGACTGCTGTTTGGTTATTATTATTGGGTACAAAATACTCTAAGTCTCGAACAATAAGTAGCCCGGTGACCGTAGTTCGTATAAGTTAGATACTTTATCGAGTCAATTTCATCACTAGCTAGTATTGTGCTCACTATTGTAATAATACTATTACTGCAACTGCTTACTATTCTACGGCAAACTTTCTCTAAAACGAACTATAGGTCTACGGAGTTCGCACTAGTCGCGGAAACGAACCAAATTGCTAAAAGTGATGATTTACAATCCAGTAAACCAGGTTAATCAGTCCAATTTTTTTTTCTTTTAATTTTTTAAAAAAGTACCGCAAAAGTACCGCGGTACTTTTAATTTGAAAGTACCGGTACCGGTACCGCGGTACTAATTTTAGCAAAGTACCGAGTACCGGTACCGCGGTACTTTTGCAAAGTACCGTGCCCACCTATGCCTGTGAGTACAGCGAATCAAGGCAAAGTGAGCGCGGAATATGGATTGGACACGGTTGTGACGTAATAAATCTGCAAAACCATGGTAGAAAAAAATTTTTCGCATCCCGGCTCAAACAAATGTAAAAATGCGGACGTTACTAACCATCTTTTTGAAAATTCCGACCATAAAATTGACCCTGTCAAATCTAAAATATTTGGAACTGCTAGGAATTGAACTAAGCTCTTGATTTTGGAAACTTGTAAGCATTGACAAACTGAAACCGTACATAAACGTTGATCAGTCATCAAAACTTTGTATTTTTTTAACAAGTGATATTGCTTTTTTCTTCCACTCATTTATTGCACAGCGCCAATATCGCAAAAATACTCAGTGTATGTAGCAGAAATACAGCAACTTGTTTATAACCAGGAAGTTTCACGTATTTGCAGCGCTATTTTACAGCATGTATTCCAGTGAGGCTACTTTCATTCCAGACCTGTTTACACAGTAGTTACACTTTTTACAGCTTTCGCATTTATTTGTACTAATGACGAACTTACCTAAGTCCGAAATGTTCCGAAATTTCATTTTTTAAAATATGGGTTTACTGTTTTTAATCAACTTCACAACTTCTAATAGTAATAGACTAGTCAAAATTTACTCAAATCTTTAAATAAGCTAAACTTAAAATCGTCATAAAAACCCATTGAGACAGCATCTATCGAATATGGGGCGCCGTTTGACTAAAATATTTTTTTCATTTTATGAAAACATATTTTACCACAATTTGACATATCTACAGCAATATGACATATGGCAACAACATGTAACATATCTACTGCAAAATGACATATTGCAACAACATGTAACATATCGACTGCAATATGATATATCGCAACAATATGTAAGCATCTACTGCAATATGACATTTTGCAACAATATATAGCATATTGCAGCAATATGTGAGTATGTGACATATGCACTACGATGTGACATATAGCAGCAATATGTGACATATCTACCGCACGTCGGAACAGTTGATGCTTTTAGGCTGCTTTTTGTTTGCTGATTTATTTCGGTACAATAACAACGTCTAGTGCTTTGAATCACTTGAGCACAAACACAATTTTGAGCCATTTCTGCAGGCAATTAAGATCTTTTCACAGCATTTCAACTACTGGAACCAATGCAGAATGAAATCAAGCACTGCTACTTGTAGTTGGTGCATGTCTGACAGTCTGAGGCCTTGAGAACATTTCGGAAGTTACCACTCACAGGGATTTCACCCCAGTAGGGAATTTCTATCAGGCGTTCGGTAGGAATTTTAGAATGTTAGTGCCAGGACTGAATTTGATTTGAATCACTGTCGTAATTACAATTACGTATTTACTCTATTTATTTCATCCATCGCGCTACACTTAATTGCTGAGCATTTAGCAAGCTCAACAGCAGATACCATTTTTGACAAGGCCACAGTTCAGACTGACAGAGATACTTACCTCTCGTACAGGCACTATTGCAAACTCTCCTACCTGCCTTATCTGTATACCCTAGACTGGCTAGACTATATTGTTGGCCATTATTTATGCTGATTCTTTTTTCTTTTTTTCTTTTTTTTGTGTGAGTTTGTTGTTTACTATGGACCTTGCTTCATGCTGTTTATGCTTGCCGCTTGTGTCTGAAATAAACAAGTAATAATAATAATAATATACCAGCAGAAATGGCGCGAAAAAATCTTTGCGATTAAGTGATTCAAAGCCCATGATGTCATTATGGTAGCGAAATAAATCAGCCAGCAAAAAGCACCCTAAAGGCGCCAGTTGTTCCCAAGCGCGGTAAATATGTCACATAATGCTACAATTTGTCATATCTTAGTAAATATGTCACATATTGCTGCAACATGTCATATCGCAGTAGATAGCCTATGTCACATGTTATTGCAATAGCCTATGTCACATATCGCTGCAATATGTCACATATCGTCGCAATATGTCACATATCGTCACAATATGTCGCATATTGCAGTAGATGTGTCAAATCTGGGCAAAATTTGTCCTTATAAAAAAAAATGTTTTATACTAACGGCGCCCCAAAATTGAAGCCTAGACTGCAGACAAAACAACTCAACGATTTTCTAAATATCATGTTTTTGGAGTTTAATCTGGCAAAAATGCTTAGTCTACTATTCGACTTAATTGGCCTTTTTTTGATTACATGCTATTTGTCTAAGTCACCACGGCATAAAGAAGTGAACGATAGTCTCAATTTATACCGCATGACTAGCATACTTATACAAGAAATATTTCCTTTCCTACAATTTTTTAATCTTTAAACTTCTGTTTGATGAACTCTGTTTTATTCGAGTAAAGAAAAATTATTTTTTCGCGCTCGAATTGGGCAAAACAACCGAGGTTTTTGAGTTTGCAGCCCCGGTTTGCAAAAATAATTAAAAACTTTATTTGTTCGGATATGCTCTGATTACAGACTCATTATTAGTAAAGTAAAAACTAACAGTTTGTCTATAAAATATGCCGATTCGTTGAAAGAGCGTGACTTTTTTCTTCATGGTTCACTCGTTCTACAAATATTATGTCCAATCAAATTAGTTGAATACGTGGGACCGCAAAAAGCTTTCTCAACAAGAGCAAACTTTTTTTCTTCAATGCTCTTTTCTTTTTCTGCGCGCGTCTGTTACTAATCTACTAAATAAAGAGTTTATGCTGCGATGGAATTTCTTTATTTTAAATTCTTTACCATATTTTGTAGACACATTTAAGCAGGGTTGGAAGTCGATGCTGTTTACAAGCTACGACGAATCAATGTCGACAATTTACGTGAAAAAGCAGAGAATTTTCGATACCAGTAGTCGATATCAGAAGCAAAAAGCAAAGACTAAACATTAGTACTCGATGCTAAAATGTGTGACAAAACTGGTGTTCGTGACCACTCGTGTGGAAGTCAAAATTTGTGACTACTGATGTAAAAGACAAAACAGAAACATGACGAGGAGCTAGTCGTTCAAAACTTACGCAGGGAGCCGTACTCAAGCGTAACGGTACGTCACTTTCGTGAGCGAAAAAGCTGCTGCCACGTAATTGCTATCCCTCAGACTGGCATCGCTGCCCAACCCAAACTGTAATGCAAGATTTTGAAGCAAAAAGAGATAGCTTTGTGCATTTGCTTCCGCGTTCCTGCGTACTGCGTTTATGTTCCGTATTCTTCCATTCCACGCATTCGCAACCCAAGAGCGAATCAAACCTGGGTGCAGGGGTTGCAAGCTGAGTACGATAACCACAACACTATGCAGCTTGCAACAATGTTATGACAAAATGTCGTATTTAAACCAAATGTATGAGAAAAAAGCAATGGCACGTGCGTGACTTTTGCATGACCAGCTTACCTTAGAAACATGCTTTGGAATGAAGTAAAAAATACCACGGTTCTCTAATGCGGATAAAAAATGCTCTTTTAGAAGAGTTATGTAGAGCAATATAGCATCAGAAAACCGAAACAATATAAGCTTAGGCAGACTCAACAAAAACAAAACTAAAGTTTAAAGATTTTACCAATTGATAACATGTAAGCAAAAAGGATAGAAAAAGCAATACCGGTAATCGATAAGAAAAAAATTGCTTATTTTAAGAAACCTCATTTTGGACGCTTGCACTTGCAAAAGCACTCTTTCACTCATTACCAAACTTTTTTGACCATACAGAGATAGAGTAGGTAAGAAGGGAAAAACACCGAAAATTGAGAGCTTTGCTTCATTTTTGACAATTTTCGTCTCACGGCTACTAAATCGTCTCATGACTACTGAATAGTGTAAAGCTTTCATTATTGCAATTGCCTTGCCAATAGGGGTACCCAGTTTTTTGTTTTACCTTCCGTCACTCGTAAATGCAACCCCAAGATACTTAACTTGTATAATTGTTTCTGAGTTGCTCCATTCAGTTGCAACAAGCGCTGATTAGTGTTTCTTGAAACATGCAGTTTTGACCGCTTATTTTATTCATGCAGTGTCATTAGCAGCTGCAAACCTATTTAATGTGCGCCGAAGGCCAGATTCTGTAGAAGCAGAATCAAATCATCAGCACATAGCAGGCAACTGATTTTTCAATTTCCTATGGTGGCAAACTCATCGGCTGGTTGCTTTTGTCGATCCAATTCATGTAAACAATGAAGAAGAGACGAAACAAATCACATTCTTGCCGGAGTTCAGTGCCTGTATAGAAGCTTTGATTGCTTGCCATTTACTCAACCACGAAACTCCAGTCGACACCTCAGAATGCCTTTACGACATGTAACAACGGACCATCAACGCCATTCTTCTTCAGAGCTCTCCAAAAATAGAAAGGCAATCATATTATACTTTTTCGAGATCGACAAAGAATGCAGAAAGATCTTTGCCATATTTCCAAGATTTCTCATACATTGAAAAAAAATTGAACACTACAATGAAATTCTGGTCATCAAACAACGCCTTAACATTACTGAAAAGTGAAGAAAGAACATTTTTGCATAGCATGATGTCTGATTAAAAAAACAGAATCGAGAATATGGGAAAAACTTTGACTGTTAAAGAAAAAAAAACAGTTTATTAATAAGATGCTTTTTGTTAATACAGCTGTCTAGACAAAAAGACAGACTGACATTGGGTAGATAACGATAATGAGCACTTTTCAGATTAAAATCAGGGCCAGATGTGAAATTAATTATTAAATTCGAAAAATATGCAATAATTTGGTATTAATTATGCTTGTGGCAGTAGTTTTATAATGCAACTTTTGATAACTTTGATGCAAGAAGTTCTCTTGTTGGCCATGTACTAAACAACAACTTCCAAAAACAGTAGAAATGACCAAAGAAATCATAGGTTCGACTTGTAGGCCACAAATATTCAAATTGAAAAAAAAAAATTTGTTTGCACACTGTGCGACCCCTAAACATTGACAAATTTTTACGAAACTAGACCAAATGGGTTTTTGTGCGAAGCCAAAGACAACAGATGAGGTCATCTTTAGACTTCTCCACAACAGCTTTGCGCAAAGAAGGTTTTGCGCCAAACAAAAGGTTCAGAGTGGAAGCGTTTCTTTTCAACTGATCCATGGGCAGGAAACTACTGATAGATGTAGTTCACTTCGTTTGGGAATACGTTTGTTCTTATTCGCTGGGAGTCCTCAGTGTCTGGTCTGAAGTCTAGCATCAAATAGCCTCTTGGCGTGGCGACAGCGTTTTTATAAGCTTCATACACAGCCTTAGTTTTATGTGGGAAAGCTTGCCTTAGAAAATGCTGGATTTGGGTAGCGTTGGGACAATTTTTAAATAAAACCACAAAATGTGAATTCAACAATATTTTGTGGATGTTTTTATTAAAAAGATTCTGCGCTGTGAATATTACTGAAAAATTGAAATGATGAGCGTCTACAGTAAAAATTTTAGTAATCAAATCTTGGGGGTAATGCATCAAGTCATCAAGAACTAGTAAACACCGGTCTGCAAGCTTCAATATTTCCAGAGTCAGGGTTTCTTGAATAAATTCAATCTTATTCAAGTATTCATCGAATTTTTTTTGATACGTGTCAGAAAAATATAAAATTCTTTCGATTTTTTCTGTAAATATCTCATTACGATTTTCAATAAAGCGAAACACCCAGTGTGTTTTTTGACAGCAACTTGGTCCACAAATAAGAAATGAGGCGGGGAAGTCAATTTCAATGCCATAGCACTTTTTACAACAGAAGAAACTACCTTTTTGCACTTACTTAAAAAAGATGGCTTTTGCCGTGTTTGAAGTAGCGATTTCTGGCGCGGCGCTTCAATTCACCAACAACAGAACGCTCTTCGCTTTTAGAAAGCTGCAGCTGTTGCCAAAAGTGTGACGTGACTTGTTAAAGATGGAGGTTTGCAAAACCTACAGCAAAAGTCGCTACCGCTTTATTGAAGCGAGATTTAGACCGGAAGAGCGGTTTGTGAAGTCTACTTTCCCAAACTAGAACGATAGTTAGCGAAAAGTTTTAGCAAAGCGTTTAAAGCATAGGTGGGCAGTACCGCGATACTTTTTTGGTACCGGTACCGGTACCGTCGGTACTTTTGTGGTACCGGTATCGCCAAAAAATAGCAAAGTACCGCGGTACCGTACCGGTACTTTAGTTTTTTTTTATTTTTTAGTACGGATTTTAAGAACGTACCATTAAAAACTTGAAACGTTGTGCTTGCAAATAAATTGGATAAACAACCAATCTTTTTTCTTAATTTAATGTTTAACTGTTGGTCTTACTCGCTACTACCACCGCAGGGACTTAGCGTTTGCAGTTTGCTGGCCGATTTGAAAAATTGACGTTTTCTTGCAATGGCAAAATAATGCATTACCAGCATTCATGCACCGGTGAAACAAAAGCAAAATCGCTAAGAAAAAATTGTAAGAGACGACTTACGCAATAAATACTCATCACATCAGGTGTGAATACAATAGCGTAGCCAGGGGGCGCGAGGTGAATACATTGGCCTGCCGACCAAAATGCAGAATAAGAAAAATACTGCGTTGTTAGCACTTCTGATACTGTCTTTTGCTCTAGAATAGATTCAAAAAATTATTAAAAGCATATTTTGAAATGTTTATTGAAGGGGGGAGGGAGCTAATTTGTCAAAAATAAAACTTATAACTCAGAAAAACGAATATCACATATTGTCAAAATCAAAACTTATAACTCAAAAATAAAACTTATAAAGAATAGCCGAGAATTGGTAATCAAATTTGATCGCTTTTTGAAAAATGCTCAACAACTTTTCTCGACCTTCCTTCGATTGGCCCCCATATATGCATACGTCTTTCACCATAAAATTTAGCTGAAATAGATTACTTCTTGCGAGGTTTACTAAACTACCGAAATAAGATTTTATGATTTACCAACTTGTAAATAAGAGAACTGAAATTCTAGCAATAACTACCTCCCACATAAACCATTTATGCAACTAGTACGGTATAACGATTTTTTGCACTGCTAATTTTATGCCACGTATTAATAGCATTGATTTTTATCAAAATAGGCCTAAAATTAAGTTATTTTTGCCAAAAAAATAAAAATTTTTCGAGAGCTGGGGGATCCGCCCCTACACCCTATGCCTCCGGTGGCTGGGGGTCTTGCCCCCGACCCCAATTGCCTTCGGTGGTTGGGGATCCGCCCCCAGACCCCCGCAACGTCCCCCCATTGCAAATTTTTGGTTACGGGCATGCTTGAAGAAAAATTTACTGCACGTTACTGCCGGCATCCATTTATATTAGCTTTTGACTTTAAATATGCCTGTAACGTTTGGCGAAGAAGATGTTCTCATTCACAAACGGTGTATAATACGGCCAAAAGTATTTCACCCGGTAATACTTATACAGAAAAGTTATCTCAAAAATCCTTTCATCTGCACCAGCCCCATTTTGGCCGCTATGGGGTTTTTTTCTTCCTAAACATTGTACGCTCTTCTAATAAGTTCTACAGGGCAAAACAACGCAATCTAATTTTTTGTGCAAAATTGTCGAGTAAAAAACACGGTTTTGTCTCTGGAAATTTTTGGGTGCCACCTCCCCTGAAACCGCACAAATTAATCCCCAGAAATCAATTTTTATGATTGCACCTCTTTTAGAACACCCGAAATTGAACATAACAAAAAATAAATACAGGGTGAGCCAAAAGTAGGCGGACGGCATCTGGAATAGATTTATGCCTCAGTTACTATAATTGAATTGTTCATTTTAACTTTGTTACAACTATGTTATTTGTGGTATATAATTACAATTTTAGTACTAAAATTTGTTTTAATTTTACCTGTTTTCTATTACTATGTTACACTTAATTTTTTTTTACTGTCCACCTACTTTTGGCTCACCCTGTATTTTAACGGCTTTAGCCAAAAAGCTAATTTTTTTTATAATCAGAAGAGACAAAGAATTTTCTTGAGAGTCCCCCAAAAGCATGGCCAAAAGTGCTAAAGCTTTTTTGCCACAACTCTTAAAGGCGGTGAATTATCCAGCCAATTCCGGTGGTTTACAATAGCTAAAATTGAACTATAATTTTTGATATTTTTAGTTTTAATTGTGGGACTGTGGTTGCAAAGTTATTCAACAAATACAAAAAGATATCCCCCGAAAAAAAAAATTGGAAACTCTGAGTTTTGTTCTTCTCGCCAAAACCACAGTAGCCCTAATGGTTTAGAGAACTGTGGTAAGCCTAATAGTTTAGAGATAGTTTATTTCTAAGTAGGTTAGGCCTAACTATCTCTAAACTATTAGGCCTAATAGTTTAAAGATAGTTAGGCTTAATAGTTTAATAAGATTACAGTAGGCCTAATAGTTTAGAGAACTGTGGTTTTGGCGGGAAGAACCAAACTCTGAGTTTCCAAAAACTATTTTCGGGGGGACATCTTTTTGCATTTGTTGAATGTCTTTGCAAACGCTGTCACAAAATTAAAACTAAAAATATCAAAAATTATGGTTCAATTTCAGCTATTGTAAACCACCGGAATTGGCTGGATGATTCACCGCCTTTAATTGCATAATCTGTGTTCAACCCACACACTGGTTACGTTGTTGCGTCCTTGGATTGAGCGCTTTACGATGATTATCTCTGCTTGTGGCTTCGAACTGGCCAGAAATTCAGTGGTAAGAAATCGAAATTCACGGGACATTGGAAAACTAGAAACTCTTAAGCAGGTGCAAATTCCTCCAAGCACGAAGTAAATATCACAATGAAAGTGTGGGGATTGTGCAATAATTAGCGTCTAACGCTGTGTTGTGACAAGAGAATAAATATGCTATACAACAGCAACAAAAAATGCTGTAATTTTGAAATTGTTCTCATTACGGGGAAACAAAAGAATTTTTTAGAAGTCACCATTAACATGCGTCGTTCGTTTTAGGCTGGCAACTTGTAAGCTCCCATCTAGCTTTAAATAAGAAATGCAAAAAGTAACTGCAGCAACGAATCGACTAAAAACAAATCAAAACAGTATACTTTGCCAAAAGTGCAATTTATCCCCCAATTTCTAAGTTTTGTGTAAATGTCACTTGTGCAATAATTGGGAGCTGATGATCGTCAGAGTATCCTTCAGTGTCAACTTACGTACGTGATGCTTTAGAGATGACTGCTGTTTGGTTATTATTGGGCACAAGATACTCTAAGTCTCGAACAATAAGTAGCCCGGTGACCGTAGTTCGTATAAGTTAGATACTTTATCGAGTCAATTTCATCACTAGCTAGTATTGTACTCACTATTGTAATAATACTATTACTGCAACTGCTTACTATTCTACGGCAAACTTTCTCTAAAACGAACTGTAGGTCTACGGAGTTCGCACTAGTCGCGGAAACGAACCAAATTGCTAAAAGTGATGATTTACAATCCAGTAAACCAGGTCAATCAGTCCAATTTTTTTTTCTTTTAATTTTTTAAAAAAGTACCGCAAAAATACCGCGGTACTACCGCGGTACTTTTAATTTGAAAGTGCCGGTACCGGTACCGCGGTACTAATTTTAGCAAAGTACCGAGTACCGGTACCGCGTCCACCTATGGTTTAAAGTAAGTTTACAAAACCTTTTTTTCGCAACTACAGTATCGATTACAGAATAGTAAAAAGTTTGAAATAAGTCTGCAAAATCGCTTTGGTGACTAGAGTAGTGGTTACAGAACGGTAGAGGTTTGAAACACATTCCCAAAAAATTTTGTAACTAAGATATTGGTTTATGTAGAGTAGCAAAAATTTGAAACATGTTGCAAAGTTTTTTGTAACAGAAATATTCGTTAACACAGAATAGAAAAGAGTTTTAAATATGTACACCAAACTTATTTTTTGCAGTTAATGTGAGATATTGATGGATTGAATGTGACGTCATTGCACTGCTAGCCAAACCGCTGGACATCAAAATTGCGAATCAGCGCTATGTAAATGCATGCAAAACCACTGACAGCAAAGATATGGAGCGTATTTTCAGGCTATAAAAGAGTTGATTCTTCGTAACATTAAAGTTAAATGCTGGGCAAAAGCCTGTAAAAACTGAAAAAAATTTTAATTAATAAGAATTCGGTTTTGTTTGCTTTTTTTCAGTGACATAAATCTGGCTTGCTGTTAAGTAACCCATTAGAATCATGTAATATGGATGGTGGTAGCTAGTTTTGGTAATCAAATTCGTGGCTTACTATTGATGGCACTACGATGGAACAGTTGTATCTACTTTATACGAGGTCTGTTCAAAAAGTATCCGACTTTTTTGTATAAAACACACAACACAATGAATTTTGAGAATTTTATTCAATCGCCTTCAAAATATTCCCCCTGGTGGTGCACACACTTTTCCCAGCGCTTCTGCCACTTCTGAAAACACCTCTTGAACTCCACCTCCGCAATGCCCTGAAGCTCCTCCGTCGATTTTTTCATAATGTCTTCTCTGGACTGAAATCGTCTCCCTTTCAGAGTTAGTTTTAGCTTGGGGAACAGCCAGAAATCACACGGAGCCAAGTCGGGAGAGTAAGGCGCCTGTCTAACAAGTGGCATATTGTTTTTGACGAGAAAAGCTTGGATCACATGTGCGGTATGAGCGGGGGCATTATCATGGTGGAGCTGAAAATTCTTTGCTGCCCAAATGTCTGGCCGCTTTCTTCGAACAGCATCTCGAAGACGACGTAGAACCTTTAGGTAGTATTCTTTGTTGATTGTCTGGCCTTCTGGGGCGTACTCATGGTGCACGATGCCACGGGAATCAAAAAAGCAGGTCAGCATCACTTTCACATTGCTGCGAACTTGCCGAGCTTTTTTTGGTCGTGGTGATTCCGGATGCTTCCACTGCGAAGATTGAAACTTGGTTTCTGGGTCATAGCCATAAACCCAAGTCTCGTCACCGGTGATGATGGTCTGAATAAATTCTGGGTCATGGTTTGCACAATCAAGCATGTCCTCAGCAATTTCCTTCCGGAGTTCCTTCTGTTGCTCCTTCAGCAACTTTGGAACAAACTTAGCAGACACTCTCCGCAGGTTCAAATCCTCAGTTAGTATGATATGAACTGAGCCTGCGCTTATTCCCACTTCTCCAACAATTTCCTGTATCGTTACACGACGATCCTCCAGCACTTTTTTACGCACCTGATCCATCACCTCATTATTTCGGCTTGTGGATGGCCTCCCTGAGCGGTGATCACTCTCAACGGATGCACGGCCATCTTTAAAGCGCTTAAACCACTGTTTTATCTGAGTTGGGCTTAAGGCATCGTGTCCAAAAGCTAATTGAATCTTTCGAATTGTTTCAGCTTGATTATCACCAAGTTTTTGACAAAACTTGATGCAATACCGCTGTTCAATTTTTTCTGTCATTGCAACGAAATTTGCTGAAAATTAAAAAACCGACGAACACATGCGAGGCACCTGCATTAAATACTTCACAGAAAGAGAAAGGAATGACGAAGCGGCTTGAAAAGCTTCACGATTATGCATGAATGTACGTGTGTGCTACCACGCGTCGCACGAGCGATTCGCTCATAATTTGTTGGCGAGAGAGAAAAAAGTCGAATACTTTTTGAACAGACCTCGTATGTGACAAAATTAGCGCATTTTAAAACTTTTGTAATTTCAGAAGTCTATTTTGCAGGATCTTGGTGATTTTTTGCATTTCGTGTAGTCATTAGCAGCTTATCGCTATGATTATTGGTTGCTAGAAGTTAAAATGCATTATCAGTTGTTTTTATTGAATTATTTCGTAGATTGATTGATTGATTGATGCATCTTTATCCTCCTATCACGAGAAAGCGACGGTGCGCTATATTTTGGACGAATCCGCACCCGCTTAGGAGTTGACCATTTTCCAAGCTTTCCTGTTGACGTTTTGACTTCTTCCCAAGTAAATTTGCTGCTTGTTCAAAGCCACCAAGCAGAGATAATTATCGTAAAGCGTCTTATCCAAGGACGCAACAACGTGACCAGGGTGCGGGTTGAACTCATGATCCTGCGATCAGAGTCGTCGTAAAAACGACGCCTTTACCCATTTGGCCACGCTGCCGACTTTAAACTAACGATGTAACTTTGATCGAGTCTTAATTTGCATTTATTTTAACTTGAGCTAGTGATGCTAAATATTATTTATAAATAGTGCTTAAACTAAACATTGATCGGCCATGTGTTACTGCTGTGACATAGAATTTTAAGTATTTTAGGATATGGCCGAATTTGCGATTTGAACCAAAGCTAAAAACCGGTCAAAGTGGACAATAGCAGGCAATGGACGATGAGAATTTACAAAAAGCGTAAGTTTTCAGACCCGCTGAGCTATATAAGATGCTTAAATCGCTCCTGGTAACTACCAATTAAGGCCAGGCTATCTACAAAAGTGTTACTTTACAATCAAAGTCTTTAAATATGCCCATTGAAGGAATTATACTTTGATTTACGGTAACGTCCAATTCTTTGTCATGGCATTTTGACATCCAATTGTTTTGACGGGAAAAAGCTTTGACGTAGCTGCAATTCATCAATAGACTGGTAAAGTTGCTAGGTGGCGCTATCTTAGCAACGGCCGTCACTGGTTCTAAACAATCGCCGCATTATCGTAGTTACCAGTGTAATGAGAGTGTCGGATCGTATCACTGCTTTTGTATTAAGCTAATGAACCAAAATCGGTTGATCGAGGGGTAAATCATTATAAATCCAATCATGTTGAAGCGTTTTTATATTCTGCTGGATCTTTAAGAGAAAAGGTACACGCTAATATGAAAGCTAGATCATATAACACAAAGTAACGGTAAGTTGGCAGGTTGATTAATTCTGTGTCAAAGTAAAACTTGACTTATTTGTTTGGTTCTCATTTGGTACTCTACTAATAGCAATACTGTGCGCGGAAGTCTTAGCTTAATGTCAGAGATTATGGTTTTGAGAAAAAAAACTAACTTTATTTTAAAGCCTAGTTGTAAACAGGTAAAGCAAATGTTTTTCTAAAACATGGGTCTTTTGATGTGGCCAAGAGTTGTGAAACCTTCATTTCAGAATAGCTATGAAATAATGTTTGATTCAAGTTGGATTGGCCTTTCTTTTTCTACAAAATTGTTGATATTTCTATGTAATAGCCTGCATAACCATCACCCAATGGCTATTGAGAGAAATTATTTGACTTTAGTGCTTTAAAATATATTAAACAGGTTTATTTTCAGTTCTGCTGTATAGGTGGCTAGACTAGTGTATAGGTGGATAACAACTAGACTAGACTAGGCCTAGTAGTGAATCAACATAGAGCAGAGTTGTTGAATCAGTCAAGCTTGATATTGATCTCAAATTCTCCACATTCTAGGCAATAAACTTATGACACCAATAGTATGCTACGCCTAATTATGTAAAGTATTATTGAATGTTAATACTTTAGCTTAGCTTGGTTCACTTTAGGCTTCAAATATGATTAAGTGATATTCAACAAAGTTGAAGCTTAATGGACATAAACTATTACCAACATTGATATACCAGTACATCTAAAACTTCCATTTATTTTTTGCAGACGAGCTGACAGAGAGCCAAACTTGAACTCTTGAGTGTGCAGTTACCATTTTTAAGAGAAAAAAAAGAAAATGATCCAACAATATTCAGAAGAAATGTTGACAAATTTTCTCCTGTGGAAAATGCAGCAAAAAAGCGCAAACTAAGGGTTATCAGTACTTCAGAGGCATGCCTTGTACCAAAAATTGACGATGACAAGTTGAACAATTTTTCATTACATCTGGATGAATCAACATTAATGGATCCTTGAACTATTTATTCAGAAAGTGTGGACAAGTAGAAAAAAATCTGATGTTGCTACTTGTACCAGTAATAGATTTTATTCATTTTAAAACTTAAATGAAGAAATTATACGAATAGAAACTGGTATTCCCATAAAATTGATTTGTTCATTAATAGTAGATTATGCAAGAAGATTTGAAGAAGACATATCATATTTTTAAGGTTGGAGGGTGGAAAGCATAGAATTTGTGGATCAGATTCTTATCGCATTAATGAAATAAGGCAAAATTATCCCAATTTGCATCTTGCAAAGCAAAGTTGTTTTCTTACAGCAAAACTACAATTGCAAACTTAATTTTGACTTCTATTCATGTGTTACATAAATTGTTGTTTGATGATCCTATGCCAAATGTGCCTTCAAGATTTAAAAATAACGTATCTGCTCCAGGTGCATATGCTGATTTTCCAAATTGCTGCATTATATTAGATTCTACAGATATAGAACTGGTCACGCCAAAAAGAATGGATTTGCAGCAATTTATCTATTCCACCTACTACAGATCTATGAACTCGTTTAAGGTCCTTGTTGGTGTGGTTTCTAATGGTGTCATCATTTTTATCAGTAAGCTGTATTTTGGGTCCTCATCCGACAAAGTAATAATTCAAAAGTGTGGGATTTTAAGTCATTTTGTTGCAGTTAATCTCATACTTGCAGATAAAGGATTCTTAATTGAAAACATTGTACCAGCAGGAGTAAGTGTCAACGTTCCGATGTTTCTTGAACATAGTAGCCTAAGTTCACTTAAAAAAAATTGTTGGAACAAAAAGCATTGCTAAATTTTGAATTCATGTGGAACGAGCCAATGCTCGCCTTAAAAGCTTTTAGCTTTAATTCCATAATGGCTTTGGAGTTATGTTTTAGTTAGTGGCTGCTTTAGTTAACTTACAATTTCCTCTGATCGAAGAGTTATGTGGTGATAATTCTTATGAGGGATGCAAGGGTATTTTAACTGTGTTTTGCCAGTACTGTAGTTTGGATTACTATTTAGTGTTGCTATACTGTGTGTATCGTGTTTATCTGTGAATTCTGAAAGTGTTAAGCCAATTGCTTTTCAGGGTGTTTATGTTGACTAGAATTAGCATGATTACTGTCTATTGCAAAGAAAGCAACTTTTGGTTTAGTATTATTTTGTAAATTCAAGCATTTTTGATCCATTTAGAAGGTAAAGATTATAACCAGTTTTAATATGTATAAATTTTTTGCTTGCTTAGGTATTTTTCACCTTTATTGGTTAGGTTATGTAATATTTAGTAAACCTCTCTGCATAGTTTGTACGAGTATTGCGGATCTATGCAGTATATGTCATATATTTCAGAAGTTTTTGTCACGAGGTTAATATATTTATACCTCAGCTGACTGAAACCAAAAACCTTGTCTTGCGCGTGTTTTTAAAAGTTAGATTTAATTTTGATTAGCTCAGGGATCAAACTTATTATAATTACATTTGTCTGCCAAGCATCACCAAAATCATTTCAAAGTGTTTATGCTGAACAATTTTTGCAATATGACAGCTTTTTTAATATTGTTATGTTTTCTATGTGTATTGCATTTGTTATCTTTTTATTGGCCACATCAACTGTTATGGACACTCCACAATTTACTTTTCCACAATAAAATTGCTTGTACTGTTAAAAATGTGTATTTGAGCAGGCTATCGATATAGCAAAACTTATCACGGGTATAACCAACACAACAGATATATAATAGCAAATTAAAACAATAGAAAATAAAGAAACATGTTATTATTTTTTATAAATGTTGTATCACAATATTGTGATAGCTTAGGTTTTTTACTTGCCAAAGCAACAAAGCAAATTAACTGATCATGAAAATAACTGTTATAGAAAAATTACTTTCAATGTAACTGTTCACAACATACAGTGATACATTACAGTGTCATATGTCATCGAGAACCCCGCTATTAATAATTAGGCAATTTAAAGATTAAATAATACATAAAAAATGCAAGCAGTGACAATATTCTTCATAGAGATTGGCAAGAAATCAATTACAAATGTATTAAAAAATCAATCTAAAAACCTAAACAGACTTGGCAGTTTTTACTTTGCAATAATTTTATTAAATCGACCACATAAACTGATTGTATAGCTGCACAGCAAAAATAGCGTTTATCAGTAAGGTTCATCTATCAAGATTTCCACCGCTAGAGGTTGAAAGGGTTTCTTATGTCACCACTCATGTACCTGAAAATAATATGCCAAACATTAGTATAGGTAGCTTAGTGGAAAACCCTATAAACTTGGGTTATCCAGATCATAAAATGAGAAAATCTGTGATAGTGGTTGCAGCAGCTCAAAGCTCAGAACTATTAATATTATAACAATTCAACACACACAAAAAGCACTTTGTATGTATAACTATGTAACATTTTGAAATCATGTGATTGATGGACTGGCATATGGGACCATACCAATCTTTTTTACTACAGCCATATGCCAACCTACTACTACTTAAACACCCCCGATTCTAATAACTAAGACCCCATAGGCCTATCAATTGATTTATGATACTATTTCATAAGTCGCCTTATCCAATAATATATATGGCCACCTATACAGCAGAACTGAAAATAAACCTGTTTAATATATTTTAAAGCACTAAAGTCAAATAATTTCTCTCAATAGCCATTGGGTGATGGTTATGCAGGCTATTACATAGAAATATCAACAATTTTGTAGAAAAAGAAAGGCCAATCCAACTTGAATCAAACATTATTCCATAGCTATTCTGAAATGAAGGTTTCACAACTCTTGGCCACATCAAAAGACCCATGTTTTAGAAAAACATTTGCTTTACCTGTTTACAACTAGGCTTTAAAATAAAGTTAGTTTTTTTTCTCAAAACCATAATCTCTGACATTAAGCTAAGACTTCCGCGCACAGTATTGCTATTAGTAGAGTACCAAATGAGAACCAAACAAATAAGTCAAGTTTTACTTTGACACAGAATTAATCAACCTGCCAACTTACCGTTACTTTGTGTTATATGATCTAGCTTTCATATTAGCGTGTACCTTTTCTCTTAAAGATCCAGCAGAATATAAAAACGCTTCAACATGATTGGATTTATAATGATTTACCCCTCGATCAACCGATTTTGGTTCATTAGCTTAATACAAAAGCAGTGACACGATCCGACACTCTCATTACACTGGTAACTACGATAATGCGGCGATTGTTTAGAACCAGTGACGGCCGTTGCTAAGATAGCGCCACCTAGCAACTTTACCAGTCTATTGATGGATTACCTACTATTCAAGGGAAGTTCTGAAACGTCTTTACTGGTTGGATTAGTTTGGGCTACAGCGTTGGAGTGCAGGCTGCTGAAGTGAGATTCGATTTCATTGGGAAGGTAAGTGAGTATTCTTGTTTGAAGTTTTTGCTATGTTAAAATCGCTGATTTTCTTTGACTAGCACAAAAGACCACTTAACTACTCGCTTGCCAATGATTTGTCACGCTTGACTAGTTGCACACTTTGGTAACATGACAATTTCGAATTTGTGATCGCTCACCTGACTGCGTTCACATCTGCCTGGTGACGTCATGCAGGTGTGAAACTCGCTAGAAAAGTTAGTTTAGAATGCACGGTTAGAGTTTGATTCCGCTTTGATTAATCTCCTTTCGTTTAGCACTCGTAAACATGACAATTGTTTTATTCAAAAACTAAAACTAAACAACACTCGAACTGAAAAATAAATAAATAAATAAAATCGCGCTTATGACATGAAAATTCTTAAAAAGTAGACTTCTGATTCCCGGCAAATGGGGCAAGCATCGACCCCATTAGTGCGCAAAGCTTGTGCACATTCTGCACTTGCCAACAAATGGCAACAAAAGAGGGCGATAAACGTCGCCTCTGCAATGAGGTAAATTATGCATGAGTGGAGGAGCCCTCCCTCCAAAGCTTGATCTTCTTGCTGAAGTGGTTCTATTTGTTGGATTGCTTGCCTTTGCCGCTGTTCTGCTGGCGGATCCACCAGGACATCTTCAACGATGACAAGGTAAGTGCCGGCCGGTGCTTCTCGAAAGAGAGAGAGTTTATTTTATTTTGAACTAAAACACAAATCAGAATTTACGGAAATAGATAAAACAAAAAAAAACTGTAGGAAATTGCAAACCGATTTCTACATTTAGTTCATAGAGGAGTCGCGAAAGACCATGTGGCAAGCGTAGCTTGCCGGTCGCCGAGTCTGCAACTCCTCTACTTCCAAGTCCAAAGTGACAAAACGTATTTCACATATCATTTCAATTTAACCATAGAAAAAAGTAGACTTATTACAAAAATTTCTAACAACAATTAGGCTTGACAATTTTCAAGAAATAAATTTCACAACGGTATAAAGTATAATCAAATAATGTAAAACAGCAGTAACGGTAAAGCTAACTTTAGTTTAATCTAGATAAAACTAACAAGCAAAAGACTTATCAGAGTAAAAATTAGGCAGAATTGGAATGCTTTATTTATAACGTTTGCTGTAATAAATGTTCTTTAAGCTGTTTAGACATCAGTCTATAACTAACACTCCCAACCTTATCTTTTAATTCACTTGGAAGGTCATTCCATATTTTTGCACCCGTTATTCGTATTGATTGGTTTGTTTTGACATAAAAAGATCTAGGTACGTAATAATCATTGGAACTAGAACTTCGCATGAAATGCGAGTGTACAGAGGCTACCTTAGCAAAATTTTTTGTGAATATATCAGGCAGTTTGTTAGTATTGAGTTTCATCATGAATTTGGCAATTTCTAGTTTAAATACACCTTCAACATTCAGAAATTTAAATTTTTCATACAACGGTTTTAATTTGGTTTTTCTTTTCAATTTACGGGAAAGGATTCTGACAATATGATTTTGCTTTACTTGCAACTTGTGTAAAAGAGTTTTAGTCGTATTTCCCCAACAAATCACGGAGTATTGCAAATAAGAATATACTAAACTATAGTACACCGAAATCAGAACGGTTTGTGTAACGTATTTGCGCAAGTTATATAAAGCACCAGTTGCTGCTGATAATTTAGATTCGATGTAGTCAATATGTTTATGCCATTTTAGCTTATCATCCAGATATACACCTAAGTATTTTATGCAATCAGTTTGGTTAATTTTGGAACTTTGAATATTTATCTCAAGTTTTTGCTTAGACTTCCCAAAATACAAAAACTTAGTTTTGCTAATGTTAAGTGATAATTGGTTTGCTATCAGCCACGAATTTATTTTTGGAATTTCTATATTTAGATTAGATTGTAAGGTGCTTATGTTTTTGTGAGCTAGAGTTAACACGCTATCATCAGCATACAGAGTAACATTGAAATTTGAACAATCAACAATATCATTGATGTAAATAAGGAATAAGATCGGTCCTAGCACACTACCCTGTGGTACACCAATATTAATGTTTTCTAGTAAAGAAGAAACACCATTAGCATGTACATACGAGGTAAGGCTAAAAAGAAACGGGACTGAGGTCACAGATTGCGCAACACGATTAACCATCAGTAATCAACACTTTTACAGTGTGGCGTAACATGTGTTCTTTGTTTAACAGCTGTTTTGACACAATATCGCAATTATTTTTGCTTTTTAGGAGCCATAGGTGAATGTGATTGATTACTTGTTGAAAAAAATTGCTGTGCGAGATCTGATCGAATTTTTAGGCCATATGGAGTTCAATTGCAGAAAGACGATTGAGCAAAGAATTAACATTAAATTTTGTGTCAAACTTGGAAAAACGGCGACTGAGACTTTGAAGATGTTGCGTGATGTTTATGGAGATTCTTCCATGTCCAGAACAAGAGTTTTTGAATGGCACAAGCGATTTGTGGAAGGCAGGGAGGATGTGGAGGATGATCCGAAGTCAGGGAGGCCTTGCACTTCCACAACTGATACCAACATCGAAAAGGTTCGGCAGTTGGTTCGCAGTGACCGTCGCTTAACAATTCGCGTCATTGCCAATGAAGTTGGGATGGACAAAGAAACGGTCCGCACCATTTTGGTTGACACTTTGGGCATGCGAAAGGTGTGTGCCAAAATGGTGCCAAGGCTCTTGACTGAGGAGCAGAAAGCTCAACGATTGAATGCATGCCGAGACATCCTTCAGCAGATGGAAGCAGACGAAAAACTCTTAGAAAACGTCATCACAGGAGACGAGTCATGGGTCTTTCAATATGATCCGGAAACAAAACGACAGAGTCGTCAGTGGAAAAGTGCGTCCTCACCCAGACCAAAAAAAGCCCGCATGCAACGTTCACAAGTGAAAGTGATGCTGATCACCTTCTTTGACCATCAGGGAATGGTGCATCATGAGTTTGTTCCTAAAGGGCAAACAGTTAACCAACACTTTTACAAGGAAGTTCTGACTCGTCTTGTCAACAAAATTCGTCAAAAACGAAGAGCTTCCTGGGCAGGAAAAACTTGGATCTTGCATCACGACAATGCTCCTGCCCACACAGCCCTCAGCGTCAAACAGTTCTTGGTCTCGAAAGAAATCACCACGTTACATCATCCACCTTATTCGCCGGACTTAGCCCCTTGCGATTTCTTTCTTTTTCCAAAGCTGAAAGGGATTCTCAAGGGGACACGCTTCCAAGGAGTCGAGGATATCAAGACTAGCGTGACGAGACACCTCAAAACCATCACAAAAGAACAATTTTCACAGTGCTACAAAGCGTGGTCAAAAAGAATGGAAAAGTGCATCAAAGCCAATGGGGAATATTTCGAAGGGGACAAGTAGAGATGGCTTAAGACTTGTATGTGTTAGACAATGTGGACATTGCATGATATGCATCTAAATAAACTTCTAAATTCAAAAGTCCCGTTTCTTTTTAGCCACACCTCGTATTGCTTACGATTAGTTAAATAATCTCGAATAGCTTTGTTTGCTAAACCTCTTATTCCATACTGTTCTAATTTAGAAAGAGGAATTTCGTGATTTACGGTGTCGAATGCTTTCGCTAAATCCATAAAAATAGCACATACATTATTGCTTTGGTCTGTTTCGTTTCTGATATACTCACAAAAATGGGTAACCGCAAGAGTAGTTGAATAATTTTCTCTAAATCCAAATTGGGTTGCGGTAAATACGTTACACTTATTCCAAAACTTCAATAGGCGTTTTTTATAATTGTTTCAAAAATCTTATTAAACGAAGTCAGTACTGATATTGGACGATAGCTTTGCAAGTCAAATTTGGAGCCTCCTTTGTGAAGTGGCGTAACACGAGCGATTTTGAGTTCGTCAAAATAACATCCATTTTTCAAACAATAATTTATCAACTTCGAAAGATAAGGGCTTAGTACATACTTAGCTGCTTTTATTAGTTTAGTTGGAATGTCATCAATGCCCGGAGATTTATGTGGATTTAAAGTACTAATAACATCCGTCACCTCGTACACGTCAGTAGGCTCCAGATACAATGAATTTAATACACGTTTGCCAAAAAAACGTTTGGGTTGAGTATTAGCACATCTTGTATTTATACAGTTTGCCATTTTATGTCCAATTTTGCAAAAATGTTGATTTAATGCATTACAAATTTTGGCAGGTTTGCTAAAGACTTTGTTATTTAACTTAGGCAGAACATATTGACGACGCTGCAAAAAAAAACATGTTGACGACGCTGCAAAAAATCTCTAAACATGTTGACGACGCTGCAAAAAAAAAAGAGTTTAATCAGTATTACAAAAATAAAACTCACTATCTAGACTAGCGGTTAGAAATATTTGATTCAACTGCAGTACGCCTAGAACTATTGCTCCAAACTCATAACCCTTCATTTAACTCGCTGGTTGAAGGGTTTCATTTAAATCACCCTCCCTTGAGCAAACCACACAAAACTGAATGAAACAGAAGTTATTTTAACATCAACGGAAAACGATTGACTATTGTAAAATAAACTGCTATTGCAAAGATCATATAGCGATTAGTGTCTTTCAAAAACTGCAAGCAATGCGAATGGATCCCAGGGAGTAAACATCTTGTCATGTGAATACGATTTTTTCAAACCAAAACGCTGTGTGACCCACTGCAAAATATTTCTGTAGTTCGCCTGTGAACCGCGGTCCATAGGTTGAAAACCATTACTCTAGAATATATGCACTAACTCAAAACCACATGCAAATCGGTAACTGTCTCCACCCGGTCAGTAGATGTCACAACTGTGTTTTACGCAGCGCACCTTCACTTGGGAAAGAATGTTAATTCTTGGACGTTACACAATGGTGTTTGAGTACAGCATCTACCGTATAGGTCATCAACAATAGCTGCTAGACACACCATGTGTATTCCTCACAGCATGCTTTTGTTTGAGATTCATATTTTAACTTTATTCTACCTTCATAACAGCGAGTTATAAATACGTTCTACCTTCATAAGAATGAGTCTTTTGATAGTTGGCGTATCTCTGTCAAAGACTTAATGACAAACTATAGTAATTACAAACTACTTTTGAAAATTCAATCTTTTTTTTTTCTGAATAGGTTCTTCTGGGTCTTTGCTCTCAGTGGATCCTGCGAACGTTGGTATTTCTTGCGACTTCGAGATAGTTTGGGTGTGGAAACAAAAACGCGGGCAATTTAACACCGGCTGGTTCTCTTTTTCTTTGAATCGGTACATTACGTTTATCTATTGTAGAGTTTGGTGCAGTGCCAAAATAAACAACTTCTATTTCACATTTGGCGTCAGTTAAAACTTTTGGGAGCTTTTTAATTTATGTGAAGCGCCTGCAACTCAATGCTAACTGACCATCAGGTCGCCCCAAACTCGCTTTGAAAGACGAAAGAGCACTCAAATTCTTATGGGAAACTGTTGTTGAAGCTCATGAGTTTTTGAGATCATTATGTTTTGGTCAAAGGAAGACACCAACATTCTTCTAATTTAGTTTTGTCAACCTCTAAATTTCGAGTATCTTTTTTTGTTTGTGTAAAGTGAACATAGTCAGCAGTGGATGAATAACTAGTTACAAGTCACAGAAAATGCATCTCTATGTAAACAAAATGACGTCAAACGGAGGTTAGTGCTTTAAACTTATCGATCGCTTTTTTCTGCAGGTAAACCGCTTCGCGATTTGTGAGGAGCTGTGCTTCTAACAACTGGTACTATCTCACTGATGTCAGCAATAAAACAGACATGGAGGTAAACTGATCTTGTTGTTTTGTTCCATTTTATTAACGTAAATACGAAACATAGTTTTACACACAAAGCATCATAGCATGTTACTCATATCAGCATACTGAAAGACGCACTGTTGAATTTAGAATTAAAGCAAAAGAAAGTGTTGATTACGAATTTAGAGGCTTGGTTTCGATCTCGCAACCCAGCACCCGTCGCTTGCAATAAAACAAAGATAGACCGCGTTTGTTTTGCTTGCAAGAATATAAGCTGTGGTCCTTGATTTGAAAGCATCTGTTTGTGATTGTGAGCGATTTGTATGAAGTTAACAGTCAAAAATAGTCATCAAAGGTGAGTCGGTTTTGCTTGGTATTAACACCTTTGCAAGCTAATTTATCACCTTCTGGTCCACTGCAGATGTAGCTTTTCGGTGCCAAAAGAGCCAGCAAATTTAAACTAAATTCTAACTTATAAATTCCAGGCATACGCTTCATATACGTTTCTCTGGCAAGACAACAGCGCTGTGGAGTCCACTCCCTTCCAGCGACTTTAGTTTCAATATAATTTCGCTTGTGTTTTTCGCAGGCCACAACAACTAAATAATCAGGCTTTTGGATGGAATATTCCAACCTTTTTTTCTGCTTTCACACAATCGTCAAAGTCAAGTTCAGTTGGAGCATAGTAATAACTATTGGTGTCTGTTTCCAACAGCGTTAGCTTTTCTTTTTGACAAAATTTGAAAAGGAAATCATACAAAAAACGAAGCATAGTTAATTTAGCATTTAAATACACAAACAGACCAATTTGAATCAGTAAGTCGTAAATTACTTTCTTTTTTAAGCTCTTCACCTCATAAATCCCGCGCGAAACGACTTCCAAATTGACAAATTGTGGGTATTTCACCATCTCATTGACATTGGTGTCATCAGAATACTCAATCAAATGGTGTTTGTCTTTGTTGATTAAGGAAGCTGAGTACAGGTAGTTCCCCAAAAGTTTCGCAGTCAAAGCATCTGGTGGGAATCTGGTGGGCTGGGTCTCTATCCCCCTGGCGTCGGGCGTTAAAAAATCCTATTACTTAATTCTTCAAAGCCTTTTTCAGGGTGGAATTCTACAAACTCGTAAATTCTGGTAATTTTTAGTTCTTTTTCCTAGTAGAATTTTGCCATTTCTGTGGTGGATAAAAACATCTTTTCCAAAATGGCTACAAATTAAGGTTCGTTTTGGTTTTTTGAGAAACCAATGCTAGTCAGCCACTTTTTTCATGTACTCCCCAATATCCTCACAAGAAACCATAACATTTTTGATGATGAAGGGGTGATCTGAAAAGAGTGGCTGTAGTTCTGTTGGTGTATGAATGTCGACAATAAGGAGACCAAAAAGGCTATCGTTTTGAACACCATGGAGTATTTTGTTAAAACTTAACTGTCTTCAGGGTTGTACCGATTTTAGAGTTTTTACAAATTCAGCAACTTCCGGCCTTTTTTTCAGAACATTCCATTCACACTCCCGAATTGAAATAACCTCATACCCTGCGTCTTCAATTTTCTTTGTAATTTCCAGAGTATCCTTTCTGAGTTCTTCGACTTTGTATCCATAGAAGTTGAGCACCTTGAGGGTACCATCACGGTTTCTGTTTGCCCAGCAGAAGTCGCAACCGTGCCAGACACAGCCGAAAAATTGGAAGGCCTGTTTTCCTGCTATGCCATCTAGTGGAAAAGAGCAATCATTACCTCGCCACCATTGAACTTGTGCTGAATGCGAATGTTTCTGCAATGTTCCTGCCACGAAATCCATTGGTAGCATGCTAACCCATAACGACATGCAGGCTGAGGGCAGTAGGCCTCCTTTTCTTGATATCTACAGAAACAACCTGTCGGGTTCTTTTGCATGATAGAGTGTAAATACAAACTATTGGCATTGCACCCCTGCATGGTGGTGCAAGTGTATGGGTTTTCAACTTGATGGGGCCAAATTTTCGTTTTGCCGGAAATAGCTAACCTGCAAAAAATCATGGACAACCCACCTTTGAGTTGAGATCTTAATTTTTGATACAGGTTGCTATGCCTTTTAGGAAATAAGCAAATAAACGTTCCATGGTTAATTTCTTTTTGCATTTGGAGTTTGGCAGCACCGCTCACTGAAAAACTGTTTTTAAATAAATCTACACCATCTTGAAAATACGGTTGCAAAAGATTTGATATCTTTGAACAAATGGGTCCACATTTAATGGGTTATAATAAATAAGATGCTCTCTTAGACTTGTCCAACCCTCTTTCTTCCAAGTCTCCTCTACAAGAGCGTATTCTTCATCACTAATGTTGCTTTGGTGCAGTGTGCTATAAAATGCATCATGAGGGGGTGGTTCAGAAAAATTCAGTTTTTCAATTGAGTCAATGAACTCGTAAAAAAAGTAAAGTTTCCTATCTCCACAATCAAATGCGATAAGAAATTTTCTACCAGAAAATCCTAGTGCCAAAAAGTTTCGAATATCCAGAAACCTCAGCTTTGTGGTTTTCAAACGAAGAAAAGAGTTTGCTTTTTTGAGCACAAACACGATTTTACCCATCAAGCAGCGGAGTAGAGCAAGTTTGATGAGTGCTAAATCGTAATTAGACGAATTAAAACCAAAAATAGGTAGTTTTTGAGCAACGTTCCCTCTCAGAGCTTTCTTAGTGTGCGTGGCATAAAAGGCCGTGTGAGCTCCAAGAAAAAAGTTCTGCACGGAAAATTCTAAAAAAATAGAAAAGAAACAATATTTTAAACGAACACAGAATTTATTTAGACACTCATATTACAGCAATGGAGAAGCCAAGGGTGAGTCGCCAAGGGCAAGACTCTGTATTATACACTCGATGGCAATGATTTAAAATCTTTTCACGCCTGACTTTTTGCTCTTTCCACACAGTATACGCTTTGTGTAAGTTAACAGTTCTACCTGCATTTAAATACGATTTTATTCGCATAAGTTGATCCAAGTGAGTATTGCTTAGCCTATTGCACAACCGCACTTTAATGCTGTTCATAAGGCTGAAGCCTCGTTCGCAATCTGCGCTGGAAGCTTGAAAAGTACAACAAATGTCAACCAACATTGAAAGTAAGTTAAACTGCTCATCATTTATAGTGATGTCAGCTATTTCTGTAAGTGATGTAATAGTGCCTGATATTAATTTTTCACTCATCAGGAATTTGAAATCATTGTACTGCTGTATGATTAAATTGTCATTTGTTGCATTAATTAGGACTTTATATTGCATACACAGTTTCTTAACATCTGCAACACCAAAGTCAAATGTGCAATTTTTCAAAGCAGTAGGATCAAAAGCAGACCAACAGTTTAGTTCATCAGACGGAAATCTAGCATACAAATGATCACACACAGATCTAATAAACCGCGTAATTTGTCTTGTCTCAATGTCTTCATTTTCAGTTAAAATTTGTTTGGCTTTATTATTCCAAAAAGTATTGTCACCAAGGTACTGTGCTTCTAATTTGCGAACTTTAGAAACGCACAACTGGTACGCTTCGATTGGTGACAAAACACTTCTCTGTAGCACTTTTGTTAAATTTGCTAATTCGTGTAAAACATCATTCAGTGTATACAAAGCCAGTAAATATTGTGGATCTTGTATACATCGCAAAACATAGGTACAGATGGGATCACCGCATTCATTAATTTGTTCTTCACAAAACAAAACCAATGCATCTATATTTCTTACAAAAGTGCTGACAGCAAAATGTCGTGATAGCCGACGAACTTCATGAATTGGTCGAAAAGACACAACATCCATTTCATTTACACTGGCTAATTCAGCAAGTGCAGCTGTTTTTACAGAAGATCGACTAAACAAAATATAAACAGTGCGCAAAAGAACCTCAATGTTTTTCATTAAGCTGTTATCTTTCCATGAAGCAGATAGTGCCAGGTCTTCTCTATGTGTGACGCAGTGCTGTTCTGAAAGATGAGGAACACTACATTTTAATAAGGCCGCTAAACCATTCCGCCGACCCAGCATAACTGATTCACCATCAGATGTTAACATGACTAAACGGTTGAGGTTGATTTCATGTTCATTGTAAAACTCTTTTATAGCCAGCTTAAGAGCCTGAGCATGGCATGCTGTCAGTTGAATGATTCCACCGTAAACTGTTTTATAAACCAGTGAATTGGGAGAACGATACTTGAAATACAATACTAACACTTTATGCACTGCAATATCAGTGCTTTCATCAACAATGAGTGTATGAAATAAGGATGCACGTAATTCTGTAAATATTTCGTCAGCAACAACTTCATTAATTACCGCACCAAACTCAAATGCATAGTTCTTACTTCGCCAGCTGTCTGGTAACAAAACATATTTTCCCATATGGTCGTGTATAGTTTGTACAGAATGCATCAAAGCATTCATACTGATAGCAAGAAGAACATTGTCCATCAGGATGCAAATTTGCTTTTCATCTGTTTGCAGGCGTTTGGCATGGTCTAAGCGTGCTTTCCGGTCAACAGGCTTTTCTGTCAGAAGGCTTTTCACACTGATTCCGTGTTTTTGGTTGTACAAAATCCGAATATTTTTTGCATGAAGGCGCGATAATAAATGTGGTTTACAGCAATCTAATTTCCATGCTTCCCATCGCTTTCCAGTTGCATATTCATTACCTGTATTAGTTTTAAAGTGTGAACCAGCAGCACAAATTTTACATTTGAGTCTGTTCTCCTAAGAATATTCGTAAATCGAACTTAGTTCTACTTGTGCACCTTTTAAATCTGGCGTATCTGTAGTTACCTTTAATTTCAACCATTCCGGGTTGAATGAGTCTCTCGTTTTTTTATTTTTTGTTCCTTTAGAGGTCAGTCCTTCAAAATTCCTTTTGTTCATGGTCAATAAGTTAAAATTAATTTAAACAGTACCCTGAATAAAAAACGACGTTTAGTTGGTAAAATGAATGCCTGTTGTCTGTTGATCACAAACATAACAAATATACTGATGTCTGCTGCTATTTGATAAGTTTATGTAACAGCATCTGTTTTGTTGCCGACTGTTAATGAGAAATTTAACCTCCAATAGCCTGTTTTACACTGTTAGAGATCTTCAGGTAAAGTTTTATAATAAACATTATTAAAAAACAATTAATGTGCAAAAATTTTGGTGAACTTAATATTAATACATATTTATTTCATCATTAGGTTTTGTACCCCTTAACCGGGTAGGCGACAAACAGAGCTATGTACCTTGCCATTTACCACTAGACCATGGGACCAGTTGCGATTTTAATCCGGTTTCAGGTACTTCTGCTGTAGGCTACCGTGTGTCCACTTTAGGCTAGGAATTGAAATTTTGACTAAATTGCTGAAATACGTTCCTAGCCTACAACGTGAGCAGACTGTAGCCTACGGTAGAAGTACCGAAATCTGATTGGAATCTCAACTGCTACCATGGCCTAGTGGTAACTGGCAAAGTGCGTAGCTCTGCCTGCCGAGGCCACAGTTTCACCAACTTCTAACCTACAATTTCTTCATTCTCTCCTTTAACCTATTAAAATATCAAATGTTATTCTTTCACTTAACACGAACAAAGCTGTTGGTCATGATGACATTTCTGCTTATTTTCTCAAAGTTGCCTCAACCATCATCGCACCATACTTACAATGCTTTTTTGAATTTTCCTTTATTAATGGCATATTTCCTGAAAACTGTTCACTTGCTAAAATCATACCTCTTCACAAAAAAGGAAATAAAACAAACCCAAGCAACTATCGACCCATTTCAATACTAACTTGTTTTTCTAAAATTCTTGAACGTCTTACGTAAAATAGATTTCTGGAATTTTTCAAAAAACATAACGTTATTCATAAATCACAATACGGATTTCAGAAACACATAGCTCCTAGCCATGCCTGCCTTGACATTGTAACAACTACTCTTGATAACATCAATCAAAGAAAATTTACAGGACTTATCTTTTTAGATCTTCAAAAAGCTTTCGATACAGTCTCACATAATATTTTGCTTAAAAAACTTGATCATTATGGCATTCGAGGACCCGCTCATAAACTTATTTGCTCTTTCTTACATCGAAAACAATACGTTTCAGTTGACGGTATACAATCTGAAATTGAATCTATAACTTATGGTGTAGCTCAAGGGTCAATACTTGGTCCACTTCTTTTTCTACTGTACATCAATGATCTAAACAATTCCGTCCATTGTCTTCCACGATTGTTTGCTGACGATACTTGCCTCATAATAGATAGCCCAAATCTAGCATCATTAGAAACTGAAATGAATACGGATTTAGCAAACGTTTACAATTGGTCCATTGCTAACAAATTAAGTCTAAACCCATCAAAATCAAACCATCTTATTATTTCCCCCAAACAAAATATACTAAGTCCCCATGTCACCTTAATTGTTAATAACTTACCAATATCATCGTGCGATAAAGCAAAATATTTGGGAGTTTTTATTGATTCACGGTTAAACTTCCATTCCCACATTAAAAGTGTCGAAAATAAGGTTGCTAGGTCGGTGGGCATTCTTTCAAAATTGAAACATTTTCTTCCTTCTAATTTACTTCTCAAACTATACTATGTTTTCATTCATCCTCATTTGTTGCATGGTTTATCCATTAGGGGTTGTACCCACAAATCCTACCTATCAAAATTACAGACACTTCAAAACAAAGCTGTAAAAATTATCGGCGGCGGCAAATATATGGACCATGCTACACCATTTTACTCTCAACTAAAAATCCTAAAAATTCCTGAATTGTATAAGCATGAAGTTGCAAAACTAGTATTTTACCATTATCATCAACGTCTCCCACTTTTACTGTCAAACCTTTACATTAAAACTAACCAAGTTTCTCTAAAGTGTACACGTTCATCAAGCACTGCCAACAATCCTACCTTATACATTCCTCTTTACAAAACAACCAGACTTCAAAAAAGCATCAGGTACCAAGGTGTTAAAATATGGAACAAAATTCCAACAAGCATTAAAACCAAACAATCTTTTAAAAGCTTTAAAGTATCATACAAAAATTATCTATTGAATATGTACTAGTATGTATTACAGAAATTTTAATATACAGCATAAAACATTGGCATTGCAATTTGGGTGAAATTCGTCACTTGCTTCATGACAACGATATGTTTTTGATTTCCTTATATGTTATATCATTTCAACTGGTAATCGGGGTGGCTGCAGACTTTGAAGACCGAGAGGTCAACTCGCAGTCTCCCTTGCCAAATTAATTCTTTAACTTTAATCGTTTGTTTATATTATGTGAATTTTGTGGCAAAAATAAATAAATTTGAACTTGAACTTAACCTCATGTGTTCTGAGTATTTTTCATTTAAACACACGACTATCACATGCCTTGTGCATATTAGTTTAACTTTTGTCAAAACAGTACTTCAACAAAACATCTGCAGTTTGTCAACAATATGCAGTTTTCTTTTTACCGAGTTTTCAATAGGATTGCGTTCTATTGACATTGTCAAGTGATTATGACATCATTTTTAGTTAATATGCTTGATTGATTACTGTGGTATAGTAGAATTTCATGCTATCATTGCAGATTTAACTGACTGCACCTTGATTTTGTAAAACAATGTTGTGAAATCTCAAATGTGGAGTTTATTTTCTATTGAAAGCACAAATTTGGGTTGTCATGTTATCAGTACTTATGCTGTGCGCGGCAGAATGAAAGTACTGCGCGGGGATTCTCGGCCAGCTGCCCACGCAGCTTAGAGGGAACAGTGTTTTTGAGGATAGGCACAGAATTCTTTAGTTAATTTTTCACTTCTACAATTTGGGTGGTTTTCAAGAACTTCAAAAGCATAATCAATTTTTTTCTTTTAGAATCGCGAATGAGACATCTGCCAAATGCTCCAGGTAATCATTTAACTTTTTGATAAGATCGTTCTCATTGCTGGAACTGACATGGCAAACACTGCTTGTGTACCCCGGAACGTTGGACAATACCACAAAGCTCAATGGTACGTGCCTGGCTTCGTATGTGAGTTGTTGCACAATTTGCTGAAGATTTTGTTTTTTGAAGAAAGATTCGAAATTGAAACAACCATAAAAGGGAAAGTTGCGGTCATCTGGTGGAACATGAACACCAATTATCGTTAATTTTTCAAAAATCGTTTCTTTCGCTTTAAATATACCTCCAGGGTATTTTTGTGGAGTGATAACTTTGCATGTTTTGCAATGGCGTAAAAAAATTCTTCCTAGTATAATGTAGTTTTTTGCACGAAATGCAGCAGTACAGCGCGCAGTATTTATCAAAATCATTAATTAAGCTAAGATGGTTCTGGTATTTATTCAAGTTCATTATTTGGTTGTATAAACCTCGGCTGCTGTAACTCAGTTGAGTCGACTTTTAATTGAGATTATAAATAGTAATGTTGATCTTAAACAAATCCTTGATTAGGATCAAATCATCAACAGTAATACCGTTAAACGTATGTATATCAACATTCCTAATATACTGTCAAAACAGATCTTTAGCCTTAATTTCATAACAGTATTTGTCGGCACCTTTAGAAATCGCCAAACGTCTAAAAAAACACAAATTCTCGTCGCCTGAAACGTTGATCAGACCACGATTATGCTTGATAAAATTTGGGAGTGGTAATGGCACTCCCAAAGGCGCACGTTTCAAATGGTTTACAAAAAACAGCAAATTGGTGATATGATGCAGTCACCATTTCGTGTCGAGTCTCGAAATGAAATCTTGGAAACTTTTGTCAGTAATATTTGCTAATAATTCATTCAACTCGGTTTCATTAGAAATAAGCACTGCGGTGTCCAACATTAACGTATTATTTGAAGTGTGATAGTATCTAAATTCACCAGTTTCAATATTTCTGAGTACAAACCCAATAGCGTAATTATTTTAAATCGAGTTTTTTGATTTTTCATGATAGTTTTTGCAATATTAACAATTAAATTACACATATCATCATTATAATAAAAATTAAAAAGATTTTGAACAGGTCCTTTACATGAAAATGTACGAATCGAGTCCCAGCTTAAACGGATGAAGGATTCTTAATCCGGATCTTGCTCGTTGATCGCTTCGGAATGATCGATTCCGTGCCATTTCGTTTTAGTTTCAGCTTTTTCTTTTTTCAGGATTTTCCGTGGTGATTCGGGAGAGGTCGCAAACGATCCTGGCGCTGGTTTTAATGGCGGAGGTGGATGTAGACTTGAGACACAGTTCGGTCTTTTAATTTTCAGACTTTTACGCCTTCGAGGAGCGGGGTGTTAGCGGTGGTGGAGAAGTCAGTACTGTTGCTGGAGCACCACTGGGAATGGGCGGGAGTTGAGGTGATGGAGGTGGGTAAGGCGATTGCTCTGCTTCATTCATTAGGGAATTAAGTAATGTTTTTCCTACCACGATTGGTTGAGGTTTTGGTGGCGGAGATTCTGTTGGTGACTCAACGCCTGGACACTGTACTGGTACCACACGCTCGTTCTCTGTAATTCGTACTTTTTTAGGTGGTTCGCAGACATGGTTCTTTTTTTCCTCGAGCAAATCAAATTGTGTGTTACATCTCCGGCAACAGTAGCAAGTTTGTTTATGATAATTAAGGTATTCTTTTCTTTTAAAATTTTTTTCACATTTCCCACACTGAAATCGTAACTACCGTTCGTGCACTTCTCGTTTGTGTCGCTGTAAAATCCAATTTCGGTTAAAGATTTTTGCGCAATATTTACATTTGATCATTTTTAAAAAACTTTTACAATAAAAAGATCGAGCACCTTTTCGCTATTAATAGCAGCAAGCGACCTTTTCCTGATTCTTGCACCATCTCGTTTTAGACAGGGTCAGACTTGTCAACGATTGTGCTATAAAATATAATGACGACATATATCACACTACGATTACATCATTGCTATTATTATTACACTCGCGTTTATGACAGCGTCGTCGTAATATTATGCTGCATATTCGTAACTCCGTATCAAGAAAATACTTTAATTCAATCCCGTTGAAGCATTTTAAAAACGCACGCTCGCAGGTACTTTCCCTGGTGAATCACCACCGCTTGCGTACAAAGTCTAAACTGTAAATAAAGTCTTCGAGTTTCAATATTGTTCAAGACGTGTTTACAGAAACGCCGTAGGAATCTGAACATATGAATTTATCTCAGTGTTTTTATTGTCTGAGTTGGATGCGTTAGAGTCTTAGTGTCCAGAGCGTTGGTTCGAATCTTAGGAAGAGCTTACTGTGGCAATTTTTTAAAACAAACCTATCAAACTTTTATATTTCAAAAACTATAGGCAATTTGGTTCCCAGGTTGATCTCACAAACTTTGAGAAAGAAATCTTACAAACTTCAAGAAAACGGAAAAAAGCTTTGTTAACTCGGTCCTCAGGCGAGCCGCTCTTCTAGTCTTGACTGAGTTCCGGGTTTGATTGTTAGGGTTAGAGACCTAGGGTTAGGACTGGACTAGAGCTAGGGTTAGGGTTAGAGCTAGAGTTAGAGTTAGGGCTAGGGTTAGGGCTGGGCTAGGGTTAGAGCTAGGGATAGGGATAGAACCACCATTACGATCTTGCAAAAACCTGCAAAACCTGCAACCTCAAACCCACAACCTCAAACCCGCAACCTCAAACCAGCAACCTCAACTTCTGCAACCTCAACAACCTCAATTTTTGCAAGCTCTTTTCCAATGAAAAGGCTTACTATAAACTACTTGCTTCTTTGAACCACAAACAAAATTAAAAACAAGGTTTTAAAGTCCTCCCACTCCAAGCATGATTACCCACAATAATTTTTTGACAAAATTTCTTGCTTTTTCTTTCTCAAAAATGAGGTCATGAGAAATAATTTTTTGAAAATTTTTGAAATTCAATGTTATATTCCAATGACATTTAATTAAAAGACTATCCAAAATTTAAAAAAATTTCTAACCTCCCTAAACTTAGTAGCTATGGTAGAAAAATACACTAAATCGCGTAAAATAATCGAATTAATATATTAAAACTAAAAATTATAAGTGTAAAAATTGGTTGAAAAAGCAAATAAGAAAAACTCAATTGTTAGGAAATAATTGCGTTTTAATGAAAGCATTTAAATCATAAAATGGCTGTTGTGTTGAAGTCAGGTAAAAAATCCTTCGTACTGTTTCGACTGAGCTATCAACTAAATCGCTAGTTTGAGTACCTTATCCAGAAACAACTTTTTAGTCTTTAGTTAAAATTTTTATTTTTGTGACGTCACTTTTGGGACGTCTAGTGACATCAATTTTGAAAGTTTGGAGCATAAAAATTGGTCTTGAGAAACAGTTTCACTAAGAATAAAAGAGCCAAAGCTGTCGTAAACATTTTATTTAAAAAGAGACGTTTCGACTAATTACTTTACTGTACGAAACGTCTCTTTTTAAATAAAATGTTTACGACAGCTTTGGCTCTTTTATTCTTAGTGAAATTTTGAAAGTATTTTACATATACTGTATTCTTAAAAGTAACAAGCTTTTAACTCTATCATTTAAAAAGAGAAAAATTTCCTGAAAAGAAATCAAAACTAAGCCACCTTACGTCTGTCATGATAGTCTATGCACACAAAATATACCAGCAACAGCCGCGCACAGTGCTGTTTTAAGGAATATCATTTCTCGTCAGCTATATAGGCCAGCTGCGTAAGATTATCAACCGCCAAATGACAGTCGCTGAAAAGAGCTGATTTTTGTTGAAACAGCTGCTGCACTAAACTGCTACATTTTGTGCACAAACTATCATGACAGACACGTAGTATAACTCATAAACGTGGATCATTTACTTTTGTGAGTATTTTCAGATAATGTTTTCTTACCAAAATCTAAATTTGAACGAAGTTATAGTAAAATTTGAGCAATTAGTTTTTGTGTCTTTTTTTTTAATTCGCCCATTTTTTAATTTTATTTTTTGGGGGGTAGATATCTCATTGCTCTGCTTTGTGCATTGTATAAACTCAGCTGAACCAATCAAGCGAAATAAGTCACTACAAGGGAACACAAAACAATCAAAATATCTTGAACCTACAAAAATATTTTAAGAATACGTTAGCTGAGTGCAATCAAAGAGCAATAAAATTTATTGTACAGCAAATTATATTGACACAAAAAAGCTTTTACAATTAAAAACAAATCTCTACTACTTTACTGCAAGTTCAACATAAAATTAATTGAGACACGCTGGAGCATAAATAGATCAAAGCCATGTGTTTAATATTTAAAAGAAAAACCGTGGGGGTGAAATTGTTAGAGTACGATTGTATCCTTAGTCTAATTCAACAAACTGCAGATTGTACGCTGGTGAACCGGCGCGTGGCGCACAGAATATGTTTAATATAAACTAAAGATAGAGATTGTTTTTCACGATTTTACGCTCAATGTAGGCCGACCTAAACTAGCTTCATGAAGGCGGGAAATTATAATCGAAAAACCCCAAACTCGAAAATTAGTCGTCAAATGAAAGACTCAAGTTCACAGAAACGTGAAGAAAAAAATGGTTGAAGATTGCAGTAAAGTTTAAAAAAAAAACAATCAAGCGCCAACTCTTCTTCAAAATTAATAATATTCTGATTACGAAGGATTACGTTTCTGTCAGTCATGCGACATCACAATCCACACAGATATAACTAACAGTGCAATGGGTGGTTTGAGTAACGCATTTTCACCCGCAACCAATGGCAATCAAATTGAAATTCAATCTACTTGCAGTATGACAAGCATCAGCTCTCATTGTACAACACTATTGTACAAAACAAACAAAAAAAAAGTAAATTTCACTTTTTCATGGCAGTATGAAATTTTAGTGCATTGCGGGTGTATAAATATTAAAAAGTTAAATCAAATCAAATTTTTCATTATACTCGTTGAATTACGCCAATGCGTGTAACTAGTTTGTGGGGCACATCTCCGCACAATCTTGTTTGCAAGCAAGACGGCTACTTTCAAAGAAATGTGGCAGCGGTAGCACGCCGTTAGCAACTAACTATGCGCTCAAATTGACCGACCCAAGATTGACGAACATGTTACCGCTCGACCAACTAGCTGGTATTATTAAATTGTGCAGCTTTTAATCGTTTTATTAAGAAAGTTCGGAAAAACGTGCGTTTGAACGCGTTCTGAAAACAAATATGGCCAATTTTTTCACAACTTGAGCAAAAACTTGTTTAGACCAAATCACTAAGTGTCAAAAATAGTGGCTGAAATGCAGAGCTGGGCACCCTCCACTTGAAAAGTAGCGGCACTGCCGCTGTCGCTTTTTGGCAAAAAAAGCAGCTGCACTGCCGCTTATCGCTACTCAAATAAAAAAGTAGCACCGCTGCCGCTAGTTTCATGCAAAACAGCGGCCGCTGCCGCTACTTTAAAAAAAAAAAAAATAGTACAAAGAACGATGGCATTCAAATACGGTATCTAATGGTGAAATTTCAAGCCGTTTAGATATTGGTTCAGGTTACAATCGGCATTAGCAGGCTTAAATGGTAGACAAGTAAGTAAATCACCATTCAATTAGGTGTTGGCATGCTCCTTTTAAAAAACAAGCATTTCAAAATGCTGATTGGTTAAACCAAAATTACTTAGGAAGTTACTTAAAATTACTTTAGAAATTACTTAGGAAGTTACCTTTGGAAGTTACACTAGGAAGTTGAATTCCTTATCGCATTTTCTACACAAACAAAAGGCAATAGGAAATATCGACTCAAATAAGTTAAGGTTTTGCCATTAAAGCACAATGACATACAGTATTCAGCTTCTATACAATTCTGTCCCGGCTGTTATAGCTCTGAAGTAGTCGATCTGTTTACCACACTCTCGGCCCTCAACCACTAAAATAATTCTTCGCGTAGAGATCCAAAAGGAAAATTTATCAATCGACCGAGTTCCGAAACATATCGGAGTTTTGTAGAAATGGTAGGTGATTCACGTCCCTGCAATGATTTCGTCCAACTTTGACACAAAAGTAGGTCGAGCGTTTAAGATATTGGTGTTTACGAAGTCGAAAGAGACACATAGTAATGACGCACATGCTAAGCAAATGATGCTCAATGCGATTTATGTTACATTGAGTATTTTTTCTACGAGTATAACTCCATAACTAAGTTGTCTTTAAAGCTTATTTATTACCTGGTTCTATTTGTTCGTTCAATTCTCAGTGCACTATACATTCAATTCTTAGTTTTACTGTTAACTGTTGTAGCAAAATTTATTTTAATGCGCATTGACGTAACTACTCAGGCCTGGCGCCACGGGGCATAGCCGTAGCCAGAGGGGGCCCGAGCCCCCTCCACTTGAAATTTTACCTATGATAAAAATGTGACAAAAAAAACTATTGTTTCGTCAGTTTTAGTTTCTTTTAGCATTTTTTGCGTACAACAGTAATTAACAATAATATTGACAACCAGGGGGCCCGGGCCCTCTAAATTCTATTTTTGCCAATCAAGTAAAATGTATAACCTGGCTGAAATTAAGGGTTTTTATCATAAAAGTTGCTACCTGGGGCTCTCATCTAACCTTTTTAAAAACGTAATGCAATAAAAGGGCAGGATTTACCCTATGGCCCAATGCCAGGAGCCCTGCGCTCAGATGGTAAGACTTTATTTTTGGTCTACACTTATGTTTCGCAGGAAGATGTTACAAAAATCTTTAAAGTGCCAGGGGCCTCGTGCAATGTAAATCCGGCCAGGGCAATAACATGGTAATTAAGCGTAGCCATCTATTGCACGGTTTTCAGTAACAATTCATTTTCATCCACCTCGCTAGTTTTTACTTTAAAAAATGCGTTTAAAAAAAAAATCTATGAGAAATGCTAAAAAAAAAAAAATATTGAATTTAAATTGAGGGGCCTGGGTCCTTTTCACTGTACATGTACTCATACAACTGGTTATTGTTATGTCAAACAAAAATCTCTAAGGAAAATTTTCGAGTGGATCATTTACTACTAAAATACTTATAAAAACTTAACCCCAAACTGCAGAATTACAAACGTATTTTGGACCAAATTATAAGTAAAAAGAGAATTGAAAGAATTTATTTTTTTCAATTGGCTTTCTACTGTTAATAATCTACTTCTTTCAAATGGTTCTGAACACGAGCGAAATGTGATCCAAAGGCATTAAAATAGCTTTTTTTTCAAAAAAATTCCAAAAAATCGCCCAGCGACAGGGGCTTCGTATCCAAATCCCCGTCTGTGAGACGTTTGAATAAACTATATTTTCATTTGCAGCTTTTGGTTTAAGCCCTCTCCCTTTAGAAAACTCTCAGTTAAGTGCCAAACCAGGCCACGGCTTCTGATCTTCCATTCTACGATATCTTTGTCCCACAAAATATCCTCTTTCGAAAATTTCGGATGACTTCATTGATTGTGATTATTGGTTTGCCTCCCCCAATCAAAAATTCTGGTTACGCTTAAGCACGGGGGATGGCATTTCGAGCCGTGCCCCCCAAATCACTGCTTGAGCTCCGCAAGTGAGAGTAAACTTTTGTAGTAGCACAACTAGCAACCTTTTTCCCAAAAACAGGTAACCACAAACGCTTTTTTTTATGAAACAGCAAGACAGATCAAGTGAACGTAATCAAGTAGCCTTTGATTTTGCGATGAAGATCTTTTTTTATTTTTTTAGTCTTCACCTCCAAATTTGAGGGCAAAATCCATACCAAAGAAGGATAACACAGGATTTGGAGCAAAATATTCACCAGATCGCTGCCGCATTCCGAAATCGTCTGGTCTCGGCTGCGTAAGCGTCCCCCCGCCCAAGTTGTTGTGCCCCCCTCCCCCAAACACACTACTCTGGCTCCGTGCCAGGTACTGTACTGTTCTATTCGCAGTGCACGATCTATACTGTGGTCTGTGACCAGATAGCCAACAAATCATCTTCATTTGTTGTACTAAATGCTAGCTAGCATTTTGAGGAAATATCGCGAAAAACCGTCCTTGCGATCTGCAAGTTTTTAGCAATTTATCAAACTCCAATTATTGCATTTCCGTTAAAGAGATACTGCTCGAAATCGGCTTTATTGAAATCAGTTTTATCTGTTTAAATTGACTCGCTACTAGACCACATTATTTGTTCAACTTCGATTGAGAAAAAATCGGACCATGTGCGATAAAACTCGCCTATACATACAGTATCAGAGCAACAACAAAACGTCACAAAGGTCTTGTATGTTCTACTAAACTGAAATAACGAAGTAACAAGAGCAGAGTGAAAACAAGCAGAGAGTAAAGACTTCAAATGGTGATGTGTGAAAATGTGAATTGAAAAAGTCTAGGAAGGAGTTTATTGGCAGTAGCGGCAGCAGCAGAAAATTTGCTTAAAAACAGCGCTGAAGTGCTGCTGCTTTTTCGGCTAAAAATACGGCGGCGCTGCCGCTCGTTGCTGGTGACGAAGAAAAGCAGCTGTGCTGCCGCTGCTGCAACCGAAAAAGTAGCGGCGCTAGTAGCGCCTGCTGGTGAACAGCGCCGCTGTGCCCATCACTGCTGAAATGATGTAAAACTAACAAATTTCTGAGCAAAGAATAAAAAAATATCCAAAGAGACTGCGTTAGCAAAATCAAAATAAGGTTTAAACCTTGAATAAGTGTTCTGTTTTTAGAAATCTATAAGTTGTAACGATATCGAGATTTTAATACCTTACCAATATATTCAAGTTATTTACCAGTTGGTCACATTACGCGATGATCATGGACTAAAAATCCCTTGGAAATTGTCAAACACAGTAGAGTTGGTTGTTATTTTGGTCAGCGACAAACAAAAGGTATTGAACGTCGAAATGCTGGTGAAGTTCACTGAATTGAAGATTTTGTAAAGTTTTCAAAGTTTTTAAACAACGTTTTCACCAACATAAATTAACGTAGAATTTCAAAACTTCCACCCAGCTAATTCACAAACATCATGAAAGAATGCAAATATCTCTGCAAATATCAAAAGTTTTTACAGCAACTTAGGAACAACATCATTCAAGCACACTACGCAAAATAAAATAAAATTTTTTGGATCGAAGACACAACTGAAAACTTTACATCAACTTTAAAAAACGTACAATAAACACTTCATTAACAAGACAGTGTTTCAGCTTCAAAAATTCTCAAACAAAGTATCAAAAACAAATTTTAAAAGTGACAGCGAAATGTCTACGCTCCTAAACCCAAAATCAAAATGAAGCAAAATAGAAACAAAAACACAAAGCAATGTTTTGAAATCGTAACCAAATATACGTTTCTGCTATTAGCACGTTTCAGTTAATTTTTCGAATCATGCAGTTTGTTTTGTTTTGTATCTCATTCCACAACACAACTACACACCACACACATGCTTTAGTCTTCGATAAGTGTCACGACACAACTTGATCAACTTATCTAAAAGTGGAGAGAAAAGTATTGGATTCATTGCACTGTTGATTGGGAGCAGCAGAACAGCGCTAATCTGATAGGCGATGTCCGAGAATTCAACTCCGAGTCTCACAAAGGCCATGACGCAGATGGGAATCCAACAACAAAAATCCGTTGCAATGATGCGAGCAATGCGTTTCTGCATTGGGGCGGCTGGCCTCTTGCGCCTGTTGTTTCTCACAGAAGCAGAAAATGAAGTGGAATGTTTGTAAATAATGAAATACGAACCCGCAATAAAAACAAAGCTTACGAAGTTGAGTGTCATCATTGCAAGATTGAATTCCCAAGAACTTTCGCCATAAGCGACATAAAACCTGGGCATGCACACACTGGTTTCACCATAATAACCAAACAATTTCACAGACGCATCATTTGAAAAACTTCCAGCTAAAAACGTTTCAACTGACTGAAATTTATTACCAGTAAATTGAATGGTTTTGTTGCTTAATGCTGCAAGCCTACAAGCAAATTGCTCTAGTTTAGTGGAAGACCACGTGCCATTTTGAAATGGACTTGAATACGAGAAGCTATGAAAAAAATATTGAGATATTTGGGGTAAGATTGGAGCAATGCCGAGGAAGAAAGAAAATAGCCAGGCTGCAGTGATGCAAAGTTTCCAAGAACGCAAGGAATCATTCAACGATTTTACTGCTTGAGTGATGTGCTTCAATCTAAAACACGTTAAAACAACCATAAGAAAGCAAGATGCTTCACTCGAAATAACCGCCAGACTTCCAATAACCGAGCACTTTAAACTCGATCTCCATTCACGATCCACCTCACCATAAAATCCAGAGAATGATACATCATAAGAAGCAATTGTGATCAAATAGATTCCCATAAGGAAATCGGCGATTGATATGTTGAGTATAATGAAATATTGGAAGCTGGTACCATCAAGTGTTTGCTGCATTTCAAAAAACACAATTCTTCTGATGATGACGTAAGAATTTCCAACCATCACCAAAATCCCCATTATCCAAAATGCAACTTTTATGCCCGGGTTTGCTATCATTTCAGTGTCAGATGAAAAAATACTAAAAATCTTTGCTGCAGTAGAGCAATTTTTTTCATCCGAGTTATCATCACAATCTGACATTCCGTCACAAACGTTTAGAACGTCAATGCTAACTTTGCCAGAGGCATTGCATTTGAAACGTTTCGGGCAAAATATTTCATCGAATCCTCGTGGACAGTCAGAGCTGTTGATGTATTGCCAGGCTGGGTCTTCAACTCCGTCACAATATCGATCGCCCATAGGAAAGTAGGAGTGGCAAGAGTCGTTGCAAAATAAAGGTGGGTTTGAACATTGGCATTCGTCACTAAAATCTCTACACTCCGGTCTACCATCACATGTTAATGTGAAAACAAAATCATTTAATTTTGTTCTACATTCAACAAAACCACTCTTAGATGCCTCTGTGATCACAAGGGTATTATCTTTTACAACACTATGCCGCGGTTTTCGATTTTCTTCAAAACATTGAAAATCGTTGTTTTCAAACTTACTTGTACACATTTCAGTATCAAAATACGAGTCACACAGACATTCATCAGACATATCATAACAATCGCCCACACCGTCGCATACTTGTTGATCAAATATTAGTAAGTTTTTATTATCAAAACATTTAAAAAATTGTTTATGTGGACGAAGATCAGCTTGGTTGTCACAATGCGCAACATCATCGTACAAATTGTTTTGGGGCAAAACACACTTATCGCATTTGAAACCAGGTTGGCTTGTGAACTCATCACTGCCGTCAAAGCAATCTACAAATCCATCACAAAACTGCGAAAGAAAAATTGTACGATTGTCAGAGCATTGAAAAACTCCCCGGCAGAGATCCTGATCACAGTATGAAGTACAAATCACATGTGACTCATAACAGTTATCATCAACACACACAGGGAAATCAGAGCGGTAACAAGTAGAATTATCACAGCCGGGAAACCCAATAACATTGCATTCTGATACATTGTGTAATCTGTGTATGTTAATTCTAGTTTTATTCCTGAATAATATGTTTCCTTTAGGACAGCGAAGGAATCCATCCACCAGCTCATTTTTGTTTTTGCATCCATCCACTGAAGCGCATGTTCCCATCGGAATGCAGTCGCATGCAAACTCGTCGTTCTCACACTGGCAACCAATTTCATCAGATGCGTCGGTGCATTCCACATATCGATTACACCGCCCTGCAAATTTTTGCAGACGTTGACAAAGACAACTTAATTATCAAATTTTTAATTTTCGATTATCATTAGTTTCCAACCCTAATCTAATCGTTTGTAAATTTTATTCACTTTGGTAAAACATTGATTATTTTCTAATGTTGAAAAACTTGTTATATAGACTATATCTTGTATCATTTCAGAAGTTTAGTTTTTTGATTAGGCCTAGTAGCAAAGAAACCACAAAACAACGTGAGGTTAAAGCTAGCCACATACGGATGAAACAATACAACCACTTTCGTCTACAAAATTCATTACGTGTTGTTGAGTTTTTTACTATTTTGAAGTTCTGTTTTTACCCCAGAACTTCCAAATTAAAAAAAAACAAAAAAACGAAACACAGGAAAAACCTGGAGATTTTGAGTTACTACAAGTTGTTTTGCTCAAACGGCTGCTAAACTATGATATTTTTCACTGACTAAACTTCACCAGTGAAACCTTTGATTGGTCGTAATACTTCATAATCATGCTGGACCATTGCCCTTCATCAAATGCTATCTTGAATAGGTTGAAATCAAATTTTAGTATGTAAATATTAAAGTAAGATTATATGATTTTAGAAAGATAAACTATGATAGATTTTAGAATGCCGTTACGCAGTTTTCCTCAAATGGGTCTCAAAAAATTCGAAACTTTAACTGCTTTAACTAGTCAAATAATAAATTTTTTAGAACAAGCAGATATCAAAAGATATCAAGACAAGACAAAATTAAGAAATTTGTTCTTAAATTTGTGAGGAATAAACATTACTTTCGCATTGTTTTTAAAATTATTTTCAAATTAAATTTTTGGAAAAGTGCTTGATTTAATCAGCTATATTGCAGAAACAGACAAAATTTTTAAAGCAAACCTAACAAAATTTTAAAAGCAAAATCATAACATTTTTTGCCTTCTGAAATGTGAAAATTATCAAAAAACATTTTTATAAAAACTCATCGCGATCAATTCCAAATTGCTTCGGATTAACATAATCAGTAGATTAATTAGCATTTAGAAATTGTTTTATTTGGCAAAAGTTGTTGTCAATGCAAGTTTTAACAACAGCTCTGAGGATAACGATTTAAACACTGAATGAAAATCATAACAATTAGGTACCGATTCATATTTTCCGCAGTGACCGAAATATTTAAAGCTACAGTACTTAGCTTTTCTAGCTGAAAGTTATTGGTATTGAAATAAATCGCTACAACATTGTAATGTCGATTGCATCGAATGATGAAGTTTCGTGTCGTGGCAGTTTAGCGGTGACTAGTTTGTGGAGGCGATTTCAGTTTTCTTTATTACTTCGCATTGAATAATGCTGCATTGATGTGCATGAACCATATGATATTTACATTAATGCGTAGATTATGTTACATTGGTCCTATGCTAAGATAATTCATAATTAGGGCTATTTTTATTTTGACCTAAAAACATAGATGGGCAAGTTAATGCAAAACGTTAGCTTCGTTAACCACTAGTCCGTTAACAAACGTCACACCTCCGTTAAAGTTAATCTGTTATTTTCAGATTTAATTAACGGAAGTTAATAAAGTCCGTTAATCCGTTAACATTTTGCGTGTAATTTACATTTCGTTTTATTCACTCGCTTCTAGAACGCGTATTGATGCTGTTGAGCTGATTGTAAGGAAATATTTATTGCTGTGGTGGTCTTTTCGTGTTTTGAAAGTTGCATTTTACAGTATAACCTAATTTCAAGATAAAAACAAGTTCAAATGCACTAACGAAGCTGCATGATATTTACGATAAAAACCTCAACGGAAGTTAAGAGAAATTAACGGAAGTTACTTTAGCCCATTAACAGCACTTAACGGAAGTTAATTTAGTCCGTTAACATGAAAAAACTTTTTAACGGATTAACGAGTTAGTGAAAAAGTTAGCTTCGTTGTTAACGGATTAACGATTAACGGACTTGTGCCCACCTATGCCTAAAAATATTATATTTTTACTTTATTTTATCTAAATTTTGACTTTATTTTGACCTGAAGCATTTTGGCCTTATTTAGCTCTGAATTTTGATTAAAAAAAAAAAGTTTGGTTATTGGCAATTTCCGTAAGTTTTAAGCGAGTAACCTTTTTCGCTTTTCATTACCAGCATTTAGAAAGCACTATCAATCACTCAGCCAGTCTTTAGTTAAAGCAACTAATCGCTGCAGGACAAAAACCAAAGAATTTTCACTCATTTCCATGTCAATTACACTTTTTTTTAATAACCAGTAAATTTTGGATTGAAATTTGCTGTTCTTAAATTTTCACGAATTTTCGGCCTTATTTGTTATTAAATTTTTATTAGAAAATACATTGACACAATCTCAATTTTGCTCGGTAAAAATTGCGTTGTGTAACAGTTTTGTCAATTGCTAAAGCTGTAAAAGCAAATCAGCACAGTCCTAAGATTTCAAAAACCTGGTTAATTTGTTATAATGTATGATAGTGTATAATAAAAATTGACCTTTTGTTTTTTGAATTTGGAGATAGTGTTCTTAGTTACTTTATTCATGCCGAGGATGGCATTCTCAATTTGTTTTTAATTAAAAAAATTAGCTTCGCGTTATTTTAAAATTAGTTTTATAAAAAAGTTAACCCAGCCAGTTGTATTGCGGCGTATTGTAACTATTTGCAGAAATTTCAGGAGTAAAACTTCATTCAAACATGTATAAAATTGCTCGTAACATTTCATTGGTTCTCAAATTGCCAAAAATGAAGAAAAAAAAAATTTTTTTAATTTTGACTTTATTGACTTTTGCGGGTCGTATTCATAATATTAACGTTATCTTAAATCTTGTTTCCTCACCAAAGCTTGAAAGGACGATTAAGATTTTGTGACTACAAAGTCACACTATGCAATGTAATCAATGAAGACCTAAACTATACTCGCTAAATCTTGAACATCTTCAAATGTTGTATAATTTAAACACCGTAACTTTCTGCATTAGGATTTAATTGATTAATGGTTAATTTTACAAAAAAATCTAGAGTTGGCAAAGTGAAATGTTGAAAAGTGCAAAGCGTAACTTCTGCAACCTCCGCTATATTGCATTATTCCGTTACGCTTTTTACTTTCAATTTTGTGAGATTGCGAAAGTTGCGTTGTGAACTAATCTCTTGGAAATTTAATGTGGATTAATTACACTGAGCTTTCAATTTCTCTTCAGTTATAGCGCAATTTTATTCTTTTAACTCAATTATTGTTTTATTTCCAACAAACTAAGTGCAAGACAATAACTCCTTTTTTTCATCTAAAACAAAAACAGCAACGCAGATCTCAACTACTGAACTTGTGTTTTAAAATAAATTGCGCCTTATAGCAAAACCTCATTTCGCAATTGCGGAAATTTTTTGAATAACTAAAAACCGAAACGCACATCTTGCGCGCTCTTTCGATATTAGTAAAAGTTATAAAAGTAAAACTAAGAAATAAATAAGGTTTTTGTCGCTATTTGTAACAACTACAATTTGCCGCTCGCAACACAGAAAAAAAAAGTTATTGCAGGTCGCTCTGGATCATCGTTGCGGGGATCTGAAATTTTGAGTATACTTAACCCGTTTCTTACCAATGTTCCCATTTGGGAACATAGTTTTAAATTTTATTTTCTGTGACTACTAAGTTATATAAGGGTTTAAAACTAAGTGGGATAGTTTTTTGAATTTAAGAAATTAATTTCTATAGTTTTGCTTGGCAATTCTGCTGAAATTTTACAAAAAAATTGGACTTTGAAACGTGGTGAAAACAGGAAATTTAAGGTTGCACGATTTGGTGAGGAATAGAACTAAGGGTGAGAAATGTTTTAAATGCTAAGACTATGTTTTGTACATTTGATAAAGACATGTGTTACAGCACCGATTTGTTTTATTTGCCCCACTAAATTTTCGAACTCGGCTCTTTTATTTGGTTCTTATTTTTGCTGTGTTAGTCTGCGCGTCATTGTGTTTATTAATTTTTGCACGTTTCGTTCAACGCCTAATTTCCGGCACAACGCGCAGCTCTTTTGCTTTTTTGCCGAGTTCTAGCGTTTAGTCTTTCATTTCATTTTGGGATTTGAAGCAAACGAACGTTTTATTTTTGTAAGTTTAGTCACAAGGCATCGTTACTTTTATTTTGTTTCCTAGGTTAATTTTCAAATATTTTGTTGCCCTGCCGTGCCATGTAGCTTTTTAATTTATTACAGTTTTTTCAAGAAACCTCTATCTACTGGACTTCAACTTCTATTTGTAGAAACAGCACGGACAGTGACGGCCCCAGTCTCGAATCGCTGGGGCAACCTAGAAAAGACCTATCTTTACGCTATAGTTACAGAGGGCGTCTGTAACAACATGACTTCACAAAATCGTTTTCTTTGTAATTATTTTCAAGTTACTGTTAAAAAATTAGTTTTGAACTTATTTGTTCCCATTTGGGAACATTGGCGGTTTTACAGTATGCAAGTTATAGTGTATATAGTTTTATGAGAAGAGAGAGTAACAATCCAGAATAGACAGCTTTTCATAGATTTTCAGAATTATGACTTAGTGTAGTTTGGTCACGCTACTGCACATATTGCTTAGATAAGAGTAAACTAAAAGAATTACTTATTTTGCTGTACTAGAAAGCCCATTATTGGAACGACCGACACTGGCGTCGCGTGTTTTTTTGTTTTTACTCGGCATTTTCAAAGTAACGAGTACGAAGTTTCAGACTTTTGCTTATTACTCCAGAACGGTTTGGTCTAGCCGCATGAAATTTTGACATCAGTTTGAAGTTAACGAGTTGTATGTTTGTACCAAATATCGAGGCTATAAATTATCTGACTTAGGCTTTAGGATCCAAAAACTGCTCCAAAAGTTTGGCTTAAAAAGTGGTCTCATTCAAAAACGGCTCAAGTACGGCAAAAAATATTTCACATTGTTATATGTTTCAAAATACTCTTTTATCTCAACTAATTTGGCCACAATGAGGTTTTTTCCTTTTTTTTTTCTTTTTTTTTCTTCCTAAATCTTGTACACTCTTCTTCTCCTAAATCACAAAAAATTGAAATCTAACTTTGATGTAAAATTGTTGAGCTGGAAACGCAATTTAGTCTTGCAAAATTTTTTTGGGCCGCTCCAGCAGAAACTTTCCCACAAATGGGGACCCAAAAAATCAATTTTTTGAACGGCTCAAGCTTGGGCGCCAGTTATTTTATATCAGTAGATGTTTGACATATATTTTGACATAGTTTGGGGCTACCACTCTCCCAGAGACTCCCCACATGGCCGCCCAAACATCAATTTTTGAACGGCTTAAGCTAAGGTGTCTTTTTTTTTTATATCCACAGATACTCAACAGATAAATATTTTGTATTAGTTTGTAGGTACCCCCAATGTTCCCTCTAATTTTTTGTAATCTGTGAGTGCAGAAGTTTTTGGTGTGTGTGCGCACTTTTCTTGAAATAACTAATATTTGTAATACTTGTGCAACAACCCACGTGCAACAACATGGGGGGGGGGCAGGGGAGGGCCATAGCTCCCCTGAATTTTCACAAACTTCTCTTAAACCTCCCGAATTTCAAAATTTTTTCCATTTTTAGTAGTTAATACTGGACTTGTTCTTATTGCCCCCCCCCCTGAAAAATTTCCGGCCGACACTCTTGTGCAACAATGTGTCTGTTCAACAATATGTTTGTGCGCAATAAATTTATGTGTGTGCACTGCCTCTGAAAGCTGTGTGCACGCACACATGCCCACAGCTTAGAAGGAGCACTGGATACCACCCACCACGGACCCCACCAAATTGGGGGTGTAGCCAGGGGGGAGCAGGTGGGGCAAGTTCCCGCCCATAATTTTACTTTGCCCCCCCCCAAATAATTTCAGTCGAACCTTATTTTTAACAAAATGCAGCAAGTGTTTGCACAGATCAAACACTGCCATGTGATGGGAAATGTACCATGAAGTTGATTGTTCTGATTGCTTTGTATCGAAATGAACAGTACTTTAAATTGATTTTAAAAGTTTGTGCCGAAAACCGCCAATGTTCCCATTTGGGAACAAAGTCATATCTTGTAAACGATAAATATTTTTAGCTTAATTTTTTTTTGGTCTCTTATTTTACTAAATTCACGCATTTTCGTGAAGTTTTGTCGCAATTTGACAATCATAACATATAGCGGTAAGATACGGGTTAAATAAAGTTTATTTTTTGTTTGTGTTTGTGGGTTAAAGATTAGTTTAGTTCAATTTTTTCTGAATGCAACAAAATAATACAATAAATGACACAAAGCTAAATAATGGATTTCAACCTTGATGCACTTTGCCACAGTTCCCATGAGAAGTTTAAGCCGGTAACTTATAAGCACATCTTTTAAAATTAGAAGTGAAACATGGGAACTGCGACTGCAAAACAATAATGGAAAAAATGTTTCAGCCTAAACAAAAGCAAAGGCAAACAGAAAACAAGGCAAAACAAAGAGAAAACAAACGAAGAAAACACAAAGAAATAGCAAATTGGGCAACATTACAGTACTGTCAAAATTTTTACTAGGTGTTTTATACCGTTTCCACATGTGTAATTTGCCTATAATCTTGTATAGTTTAAACTGTATTACTTTTCTATGTACAATATTATCCCAGTGCATCAGTATAGTGTCGCCGCATTTGCTGTGTGTTACTAATACCCCAGTGTCAGCCGCAGTGCTAATGTTTATTGTTTTTGCAAACAGAGTCTTTGTTTGTTTTTGATACAAACTAAAGATGAATACGTAGTCTAAGTCGATTTTATACTAAATCGCCTCTGGAGCGGGAGGTGTGAGGTTCAAATCTCTGGCCGGTTAATTAGGACACTGTGTTGCGGCTTTTCTTCGAAAAAGGAGCTGTATTGCCCGCAGGCGCAATGACACGGAAATGGGCTTCGCAAACTTGTTACACACTTCCTTACTATACAAAGATTATTATACTCTCTACTATAATGACGAAAGGTTTGATTGATAATTTTGAAACTCTTTGCTTTTTGAAAAATGAAAATCCTAAACAAACCATTTACAAATACTCATCGTAATCAATTGACGTTGTACTATGACTACACAATAAATATCCTAGAAAAAACTTTTCGATGTATTGATCAGTTGTGTATTTATTTTAAATCTAACATTTTAAATTACTCTTTATTGGTTTGCACAAGACATGTGTTTGGAACTCCATTCACTCAACAAATTCGTGTTTTATTTGTTATTTTTGCTATTGCAAGTATCAGCAATAATAAGGCTAAAAATTCGCAGATTGTAATATTGTGTTGCTTGAATGTAGTATCTGCCAATGGTAAAACTAAATCTTTTTGAAAAAATAATTTCGGCTGCGTAGTCATCTTTAGTTAAGCAGCTGTGGTGAGGACGATTCGCCAACATAGATTGAGGGTGGTTGCTGTTGGATAAGTAGAGTTTCTTTTATTAACAGTTTCCAGGGATGATTTGCTGTTGTAAGAATTTCTGTTTCTTTAAAATTAATTGCGTGTTATGGATTTTCTAGTAGATGCTTGGTTACGTCTTTTTGTGTTGCACTTTTGCTGCCAGGACGGTGTTCTTTTAATCTTGATGTTAAATTCCGTTTAGTTTTTTTTTGTTCTTCAAGTCAAAATCTCTCCCGTTCAAGCTATTTAGCGCCAAACAATGAAAAAACGGGACAAAAACGTTGGTAATTAATTATTTTACACATGTTTAGTGTCAAAATTCAAAAATTAAACTTCAATACTCCTTTAAAACTAAAGGGGTTGGTGTGGTTGGCTACGTAAATGTTGCCTGTCTCTGCATTAATATGGGGCTATGTTTGGATCACACATAATTTTCTTGCAGTCACAATCAGTAGATAGACAATATAGTGCTGATGATATGCTGAATAACTGATTGCTGGTATACATGTCAATTATTAAAGGATGAATCCTTGGCTTTTTGTTGTGCTAGTTTGACTTACGCATTGCTTTTAATCAAACGTAGATTGTAACTGACGATCTTAGGTCTTAGCATGTGCATTTGCAGATGAATGAATGCATGTCGTTTGATAAAATTTATCACACTTAGTAATGAAATTTATAGTTTCGTTAAAGTGGTTATTTTTCTCTAGCCATACTACAACACAACCACTCCATTTATCATATCATAGTTGTAAACGAGCCAACTAGTTCAGGCCCGAACCTGGCCCGAACCCAAAAACTAATTTGAAGCCCAAATCATGCCCGAAAAAACTCGAACGTTAAGTGAGGTCTGAAATATTTAGCAATGTTGCCAAGTTATTTTGATTCTTCTTTTGTGCACCCAAGACAAAAAGCACGTCTCAGGCCCAAATTAAGCCAGAAATTTTTGTCTACTTGAGGTCCAAACCCGACCCAAAAAGCCCGGCTCGACTTACAACTCTGCTCAGCATGCATATTACTAGGTGTCGCGATTGCTGATAGCCTAGTTGGCTAGAGTACAACTTTTAATCGTTAGAATTGTCCTCGTTGACTCAAACTAGACAACGACTGAGATGTTAATTGATGAATCGAAAATGGCAGTTGATAGTTCCTTTAGCTTCTTGAATCTCAGAAACAACACACCAATCTTTAATTAAAACTTCTATTTAAGATTGAAACACAAAACTACTCTCACTGAGCAGAATCGCTCCACTAACACTTCTCCCTAAACGGCTGTACAAGCTAACCCCAGATACACAAACTCGACTTAACTGCCCACGAAACTAATATCTAAAATCACCCACTCTTAGAAAATTAGAATAGTAGAATGCAATGCTACCTGCCAATTTATACTACAAAAAAGCTATCGAATATCCCAGAACAATCCCTGATACGTCACAATAGAAAAAGTACACAAGCTCACGATAACAAATTTCACATAATTATGACGTCACAAACTTCTAGTTTAAATATAATGTAACGTTTGTATTAAAAAAAGGCACCCCAATGCGGTCGACCGACTCGGTTGATCAACCTATCGAGCTACTCTCCGGGTTAACTTAATAACCAGTTGATCCGATTAATCTTTAACTTGTGGCTATGCTGGAGCTGACACTACAATAGCAATTAAGAATGGTAAACAACTAATTATTCCAGTGAGTAATAGAAGACGGTAAAATATACTAGAAAGGAATCATCTCGAATATTTTAAATCAAAAAGGTGAAAAAACTAACAAAATAGTCACGTACACGCTACAACATAGCAAGTAATTATATATCAGACATTCAAAAATATTATCCGTCACATACGCCCCACCTTGAGAATATTATTGCAAATGATAATCAAAAACATCAGAAATAATAATTGCAGAATGAATGCAACCCCAATCTATGCTTCTATCCCATTTATGATCGTCACTTCAAGAAAAATCGCATTCGTAAAATTCAGTCTTACTTCAAAGCAATCAAATTACCCTTAAAAAATCGTTGTCACGCGACACAGGTAAAAGCACACAACAATATTCTACATCACATCTTATCCAATTATTTGACGTGGTGGGCAACAACATTGTCTTTGCCTGGAATACTGAATACTCTCAACCTTATAATCATATCCTTGTAATGCTAGGGCCCATTTCATAATTCGATCGTTTTGGAATTTGGCCTGATTTAAATACGATAGCGGTTTATGGTCTGTTTGCAGTATAAAAGGCTTTCCTGCTAGATACAGTCAAAATTTGGTCATTCCCCAAACAATCGCCAGGCATTCCCGTTCTAAAGTTGAGTACTTGCACTCGGCTGAAGACAGTTTTTGCTGGCATAAGCCACATGGTACAGTTTATCATTATGCTCTTGCATAAGCGATGCTCCGAGTCCACAATTTGAAGCATCTGTCCGCAAGATAAAAGGTTTTTAATGATCTGGAAGTTTCAAGAAGGGCTTTTCCAGTAGGTGTTCTTGCAAAGTCAAAAAAGCTCTTTCTTGTGTTTCGCCCCATTGAACTTTGTTCGGTTGCCCCTTCCAAGTAAGGTCGCTTAGTGGTGCCGAAAAGGCAGCAAACATTGGAATATGAGCGCGGTAGTAATTCACAAGTCCCAAAAAAGATCTAACCTCTTTCTTTGTTGTCAGTTGCTGCGCCTTCCTAATTTTCTCAAGATTATCGTCGTTGACTGTAATCCAATCAAAGCCAACTTGATGGCCAAGAAATTCAACTGATTTGGCCCCGAACACACACTAAGTCGGATGAGCTGTCAGATTTGCTTGCTGGAGTCCATTCATTAGTTCATCCAACACTCGAATGCGGGTATCCCAGTCCTCGGTGTAAACAATCAGGTCGTCGAAGTAGCTATCCACGTTCTCAAGGTTGGAAATTAGCATTCTCAGTCCCCGCACTAAGGTTGCTCCTGAATTCTTCATTCCGGATGGCATTCGTATAAACTTGTAATTTCCGTCAGGAGTAACAAAAGCCGTCTTCTTCGGGTCTTTTTCCGCCACAGGGATCTGCCAATATCCTTTACTTAAATCAATCTTGGAGTAGTAGTTGCTCTTCTCCAAACGTTGGAACAGGTCCTCGGGAGTTTTCATTGGCTCTAGATCTGCAACAGTTACCTAATTCTACTTACGGTAATTAACGCAAATTTGGTTTGATCGCTATTTTTTCTTTACGATGACAATTGGTGAAGCGTACGGCAAAGTAGAAGCCCGAATTCTTCCAAGATCAAGCATTTCTTGAATTTTAGTCTTCAGGTTCTCTCTGATAGCATAGGGCAAAAGATAGGGTTTAGATCGAATCGGAGTGCTGTCAGTCAACGTAATTTGGTGTTGAATGACATTGGACTTCCCCGGCATATCGGTGAACACACTGTCGTAGGCTCCCAGATCTAGCCAGACATTCTCTTCCTGAGATTTGGTCAACTCGAGACCCAGCTTCACATCCTTTAACGTCTCCTATTGGCCGTGGCTCCCCAACTCTAACAGCTCTTCCTCATCAACACTGGGTTTATCGTCGTAGCTGTGAGATTCATGTACCTCAGAATTGCTCCCTGTATGGTTCCCAGCAATACCAAAGCTGGCTTGGATGGTTTTGGTTTCTTCCGGTTTCGTAGAGGTATCACCAAAAGATTCAACATCGGACTTCCTTTCAACATACGGCTTGATCATATTTACATGATAAGTCTTTATCCTTTTATTAACCTCTACCACATAATTGTGTCTATTTCCACATTTCTCAACTACAAAGGACGCGCCACTGCAGCAGCAACTTATTGTTGTCAGTGGGTAGTAGGATCAACACCTTGTCACCAACTTGAAAAGCTCTTCTTTTGGCCTCCCGATCATGCAGTCTTTTATTCTTCGACTGACTTCTCTTCAGTTCTTCTTGGGCAATTTTTATAGTATCATCCAGCCTCTCTCTAAGTTCAAGCACATATTGGTAGCTGGTCTTTACTTCTGAGGCATTAGTTTCCTTTGTCCACAATTCCTTCAGAATCTGAATCGGCCCCCTCACTGTTCTTCTGTAGAGCAGTTCAAATGGAGAAAATCCAGTGGCTTCCTGAGGAGCCTCTTTATAAGCAAACAAAAGTGGATTTATGAAACGATGCCACTGTCGAGGCTGCTCGCTGCAGAGTCTTCGTAGCATCTTTTTTAGAGTAGCATTAAATCTTTCGACTAATCCGTTGCAGATAAGATGGTATGGCGTCGTGGTCAGTCGATTGATGGACAGCAGTCGTGACACTTCCTGCATACAAGTTGACACAAATTGAGTTCCTTGATCGCTTAGAACCTCTTCTGGAATTCCGAGCCGACTATAAATGTCCAGCAAAGCTTCAGCTACAGTTTCAGTGTTGATATTTTTGAGAGGCACAGCTTCGTGATACCTCGTTGCGTAATCCACCAAGGTAAGAATATATCTATGCCCATAGGTGGGCACAAGTCCGTTAATCGCTAATCCATTAATAACGAAGATAACTTTTTCATTAACTCGTTAATTCGTTAAAAAGTTTTTTCATGTTAACGGACTAAATTAACTTCCGTTAAGTGCTGTTAACGGACTAAAGTAACTTCCGTTAAGTTCTGTCAACTTCCGTTAAGGTTTTTATCGTTAATATCATGCAGCTTCGTTGTGCATTTGAACTTGTTTTTATCTTAAAATTAGATTAGACTGTAAAATGTATCTTTCAAAACACAAAAAGACCTCCACAGCAATAAATATTTCCTTACAATCAGCTTAACAGCATCAATACGCGTTCTAGAAGCGAGTGAATAAAACGAAATGTAAATTACACGCAAAATGTTAACGGATTAACGGACTTTATTAACTTCCGTTAATTAAAGCTGAAAATAACGGATTAACTTTAACGGAGGTGTGAAGTTTGTTAACGGACTAGTGGTTAACGAAGCTAACGTTTTGCGTTAACTTGCCCACCTATGTCTATGCCCCCTTTCGCTTGCTGGTGTTTTCGGACCAACTAAATCCACAACAACTCGTTTAAACGGCGTATCAATCAACGGCATTTTGCCGAGAGGAGCTCTGGCATCAGTTCCCTTGTCAACCGTTTTTTGACATACATTGCAGGATCGGCAAAATCCACTGACGTCATTAAGCATTCTAGGCCAGTAGAAGTTACTCTGAATTCTGTCTTTAGTTTTCTTTATCCCCAAATAACCGCCAAATATTGAATCATGAGCGATTTTCATAACTCGAATTTGAAGGCTTTTAGGAACCATGATTTGCTTCCACGTCTCTTCTAATCCATAAATCCTGCGGCAAATCTGGTAAAGTATCCCTTGATGTTTCTCGAATTTCACTTCGAACTCCCCACGCTTTGTAAGATCCTTTTTTTTTAAAAAATCCTTTAACTAGTCGTCTTCGCTTTGTAGCTTACAAAGTTCCTCCCTTGATACAGAAAATCGAGAAAAGATTTCTTTCACATTCAATGCCTTTACATTATCTCCTTGTCAAGCTCACACCCGAGTGATCGCTGTAGCAACAAGTTCCCAATCCGGATCCGGATTGTCTGCTTCTATAGCTCCCGTAATGCTGCCAATAATCAAGTCAGCAACTGGTTCCTGGACACACGATGCTTCTACTTCTCCCACATAAAACAGAATGTCCTACTGAATTTTGGCGATTGGTGCTCTTATTAGCAAAGTTTTGTCAAAGGTTATAACATAACCCTTTTCGCCAGACAGCTCTCCTCGATTCACCAAATCTCGTTTGATTAGTACTCCAGTACAGCCGATATCACAAAGTACCTCGACACACCTTTTGCCTACTTTCCCATTGACTAATTGCAGCTTGTCTTTCGCCTCAACATCCAACACACTCCAGACTTTATCACTTCCATTTGCCCTCCAGGTTTTAACTCCAATAACTGAATTTCTTTTTCTGATTTCACTCGAGGCAACTCTCGAATCTCAACCGATGGTGGAGGATGGCAACTCTCGAATCTCAACCGATGCACGGATGGTGGAGGCTTGGCTCTGTTTGGTCCAGGACGCTGTGCATGGTGATTGCGTGGCGTAGAGCGACAATCTCTGGCTTCATGCCCATAACCGCCACACTTCTGGCATGAAAATCTCTTTTCGTATCTCTCTCCCTCTCTGCGACGCCCATCTGGCATTCTGGATACGCATTCTGTGGCACAATGTTCTTCGCCACCACATCGGAAACACTGCACCGCGCTGCAAGGTCTTTCCGAGTTTCCCCCTTTGCTTTCATTCTTCACATCTTTTCGTCTTGATTGCAAACTAGAGAGCTTTTTATTATGAGCCATTAAGTACTGCTCTGCCCATGTCACTAGTTCATCTAAAGTTTTTGGACTCCTCTCATTCACATACACTGAAAACTCTTTTGGACACGCGTTAGTAAATTGTTCTTGTACCATGAATTTGACTACTCCATCAAAAGACTCTTCAACTTTAACCAACTTTACCCACTTGGTGAGGTAATTTTTCAGTCGTACTATACATTGGCCGAGGCTTTCTTGTCCTTCTGGCTTCGCATCACGAAATCTTCTACGGTATCCGAACTCCGTAAAGTCGTACCTCTTCAACAACGCCAGTTTCAGACGTTCATAATCCATCGCTTCGTCTTGTGACAATATCGAATAAACTTCCAAACACGGCTCGATAACAGCGGGCTCCGCTGGATAGCCCACGCCTTCTTTTCCCAGCCTGCAACTGTAGCATATCTCTCAAATCGCAAGAGATAATTATCTAAACCACTTCTGCCATCAACAAAGGTAGGTAACTTGGGTAATCGTGCAATCCTAGCAATTCGCCGTACTATTTCTTCGGCAATCCCCGCTGGTCGAGCTGCAGTTTCCAGCCTTTTGGCGTCTAACTCCAGTTTCAGCCGTTCGAATTCCGTGGCGGCTTTCCTCTCTCCTGCATCACGCTTGGCCCTCTTTTCTTCCACCTCTCGCTCGGCCCTATTTTCTTGCGCCTCTCGCTTGGCTATCTTTTCTTCTGCCTTTTGCTTGGCCCTCTTTTCTTCTGCCTCCCACTCGGCTTGCAGGCTCCTTTCTTCCACTGCAGCTTCTCGCTCGGCTTGCAACCTCATTTCTTTCGCCGCAGCTTCTCGCTCAGCCCTCTTTTCTTCTGCCTATGCTTCGCGCATTTTGCGCCATTCCTTCATCAGGAATTTGCTCTTGGACTTCTCATCTAAGCCCAAAGACTCCACTTGCTTCTTTAATTCCTCGAAAGCTTCTGAAACAAACTTCGCAATGATGATAGTCAACCAACAAAAGATTTTGGACAAGCCCCCAGCTGTCGCGATTGTTGATAGCCTAGTTGGCTAGAGTACAACTTTTAATCGTTAGAATTGTCCACATTGACTCAAACTAGACAACGACTGAGATGTTAATTGATGAATCGAAAATGGCAGTTGATAGTTCCTTTAGCTTCTTGAATCTCAGAAACAACACACCAATCTTTAATTAAAACTTCTATTTAAGATTGAAACACAAAACTACTCTCACTGAGCAGAATCGCTCCACTAACACTTCTCCCTAAACAGCTATACGAGCCAACCCCAGACACACAAACTCGACTTAACTGCCCACGAAACTAATATCTAAAATCACCCACTCTTAGCAAATTAGAATAGTAGAATGCATTACGACCCGCCAATTTATACTACAAAAAAAGCTATCGAATATCCCAGAACAATCCCTGATACGTCACAATAGAAAAAGTACACAAGCTCACGATAACAAATTTCACATAATTATGACGTTACAAATTTCAAGTATAAATATAGCAATTAAGAATGATAAACAACTAATTATTCCGGTGACTAATCAAAGACGGTAAAATATACTAGAAAGGAATCATCTCGAATATTCCAGATCAAAAAGGTGGCAAAACAAACAAAATAGTCACGTACAAGTTAAAACACAGCAAATAATTATATATCAGGCATAAAATTATTATACGTGACACTATGCCAGACGCGCCAACAAAGTTTTGTTCAAAGGGGAAGTTCCAGAACCCAGAGATACGATAAATTCACTTTGCCTGAAAAATTCTCAGCAATTGAGCAACGTGCTGAGCTAATTGGTGCAACTCACGCATATCGCATACTTGTGTATGAGGGAGAAGCACTCATCCGCTGGAAATTTTTTGTAATTTTTCAAAAAATAAAATAGCCATTTTAGCCACATTTGGATAAATTTCGCGACTCTTCAGGCCCATTTAAAAAAACTAAATTGTTAGTATTTGAAAACCAGTAAAAGAATGAAATTGCCCAGCATCCCCTTTTACCCTCCCCCCAGCCGCTTATTCACAGGCCAAGTGCAAAATATATATAAACACTTTAAAATTTGGGTTAAAAATTTCTCAGTGACTTTGCTAAAAGAGAGCTGAAGCTTGCCGCCTCCCGTAGAAGCTCCACTGTACTACTGCGACTAGAAGCTAGGCTACTTTCACATTTTATTTGAATATTATTTGAACTTTACTTTCACATTAAATCAAATGTATTAGTTCAACTGGTGGGGCAGAAAACTTTTTGCCAACGTTTCGATAGGCTATGCTCACGGCATGTACTACCTATCTTCGTCAGTGCTAGAATGTAAAGTTAAAAACAAGCGTACAATGGATGTGAAATTACCTACGTCACAAAATGAATCATACGTTAACGCAAAAAATGTAACAAATAGGATGCAAAAATTATAACAAATTGTTTGTGACACAATTTCGCATCTATCATACGCTTGTTTTTAACTTTGCATTTTAGCCCTGACGAAGGTAGGTAGTACATGCCATGAGCATAGACTATCGAAACGTTGGCAAAAAGTTTCCTTTTCCAACAGTTAAGCGAATAAATTTTACCTAATTTATATTCCTGGTGATAGCAATTGAGATGTTCAAGATTCTGAAAGAACAATTCGGTCCTGGTGTACTCAGAACAGCAAGAAAGTACAAAAAGTCGAGAAAATGCATAGCGAGACACCGCAGCCACTTGTACTTCAACCATGAGTGCATAAAGCAGAAAGTGTTTCGAACAAGTTTACAAATCAAGTCTCCCATGAACAGCACAGAAGGCAAAGCCTTAACCAACAATTTTGGTTTTCAATGTTTAACATTGCGAATTCAAAACTATCATCAACGTATCAGATTTTGCGAAGCCAAATGTAGCAAACTTTCAGTTAAATTAAGCACCAACCTACCCCACAATTTATTGGACTATTTAATCGATCACCTTTCGGCAATTCAAATCAAACTAATGAAGGTAAACAAACGTAACCATTAACGTTCAAGTAAATTGACTGACCAGTGCCATCAAACCATATCCGCCACCGATAAGATCACCCTACAATAAAATTTAAAATGGGTTGTAAATTTATCTACCACAAAAATTGAGTAAAGCCCGAACTCATGTACTCCAACTTGGATTAAACTTTGCCGCGGCCCCTACACAGATTCCTATACACTGCATCCTAGCGGCCGTAGAAAAGAGCCTTACAAAGTTTACTGTTGGAGAGGCCAACTATGTATGAAGCAAAGTACTTGGCGTTATTAAAAACTTCAGGCCCCCCAAACCCACCTTAAGTTCAAAAGAAACCAAAACTTTAAAAGAATTACTACGCAATGATCAACATTTAGTAATTTCAAAAGTCGACAAAGGTAACACAACAGTTGTTATGGACAAAACCGACTATGACAAGCGGTTGCTTACTATGTTGCAAGATAATACCACATACTAACAATTACAAAAAGATCCCACCCCCAACACTGAAAAGTTTGTCTCTTAGTTGGTTGCCTTCAATAAAAAACAAAAATTCAAAGCTATCGACTTAAAAGTTCCAACGGACGAGCACCTGTGTTATACGGCCTCCCAAAACTGCACAAAGAGAATACCCCGCTGCGACTCATTGTATCTTTCACTCGCTCTCCGACTTACAATTTATCGAAAAACCTGGCACGAATTTTTAGAAAGTAGACAGGAAAAAGTGATTGCCATGTCCGAAACTCGAAAGACTTTGCAAAATTTATCACATTCATTACCATAAACGATGATAAACAAATGGTGCCTTTTGATGTTACTTCCCTTTTCACAAAAATATCCACATGATTGGATGACAAAATCGCAAAAAGTCTGTTAGAAGCTTTGGACTGTTTGAAAGAAATCACTTCTTGGTCACTGGAGGATATGTGCAAAGGCCTTCAATTTCGCTTAAATGCTACAACGTCCCCTTTTGAGGAAAACATTACAAACAAATTTTTGGTACGGAAATGGGCTCGCTCGTTTTCACTGTGGTCGCCTACCTAGTCATTGAAGATGTTTAAAAAAGAGCCCTGTCGACGTTCCACTCTCCATTAAAAATCTGGAAACGCTATAGAGATGACACCTTTGTCATGTTCGATAAAAGCTCGGTTGATTTTTTTGACCATATAAACACTATTGAAAACTCAATCAAATTTACAATTGAAAAAGAAGCCGTCCACACGTTTCCTTTTTTAGAAACAGTGATCCGACTAAATAAACATGGCAATTTTTCCACAACAGTCTACCGAAAACCAACCAGCAGCAACCAAAATTTAAACTTCCGATCTGACCATCCTTTAGAACATTTAATTTTTAAATTGTCTTTTTGAAGAATTCTAGTATTCTAGCAAGATTTGGAAATCTACCACGTGGGGGCTCAAAAAGAAAAATTAATTTTAAGCATAAGCTTCTATCTTGCTTCATTTATAATTACGTTTTATTCACCAAATTGCTTTGGTCAAAAGAGAGCCAAGGATCTTGCGGTTTTCAAGTCAAGCTTCCATCTGTCTACTACAATCCTTGGAGGCTTCACACTGTTACTTCAATTACCTAATCTCAAGTAGGAAGGCTGTAAATACCAATACTAAAGTTTTTGGTTTGACCCGACCGGAAATTGAACTCGAGTCTACGGTTTAAGTCGCAGACACTTTAAAGTCTCGACCACTGATCGAGTGATACGATTTCAATTGCATCACAAAGTTTTGATTGACAATATTGTAAGAATGATTTTAATCAAGTGACTTAATTTGTAATTCCTGGCATAAAAATTCACAGTTTCTTCATTTGTTTGAAACTTTAAATAAGATTAAACCTTATTATTTTGCTTGATGCTCATAAAAAACGTCCACTTTGCAAAAATGACTCCAATATCGATGCCGATTTATTTGAGAACATACTTCATGTTAAAATAAGAGTTCTGTAAAAGTACGTACATTTTCAAGCACTGTTTAGTTTAATTTTTTGTTACTTTTCAACATCAAACACATAATTCACGACGTCATTCAGCCGCAATCCTACTACGACAAGTTTACTTACAATCGTCAGGATAACATGTGAACCAATCAAATTCATCACCATCCCACTCGCAAGTGAAGTTTCCTTCAACATTGCAACTGCATCGGTTGGGCCGCGATGACGGACAGCTCGTGCAATTCGCTTCATCATTCGGTGTCAGCCACTGGCAGTCTATACTTCCAGTGCAGTACTGCGACTCATCGCAAGTCTGGTCTCTCTCTTCGCTGCATAAAACATTAATCAGTTACGTGGCGCAAGAAGCTTTTTGGTCTTTTAGATTTTGGCGACTTTGATAAATATTGATAGAGCAAAGCTGTGGGCAAAATAAAGAGAAAAAAACATTCAGCTAAGATTACGTGCAGAAACTAAAGAAGCATTTAAAGTAAATTGTTGTCTAATTTCAGCTTTATACAATGTATTTATTGTTTTCGATTTACTCCAATCAAAAGTCAAAAAAATCTTTCCTTCAGTGTTGCCAAATAAATGTTTTTTTTTAATTGTAACAGCTAGCTTTCACAAGAACCGGCCAGTTGGTCGAGCGGTAACGCGTTTGTCTATGAAGCGGGTTGGCTGTGGTTCAAATCTCGGCCGGTCAATTGGACACAGGGTTGCCGACGGCTCGCCACCGCTGCAACGTTTCTTCGAGTGGAGCTGTGTTGCCCGGGTGCAATGACGCGGAAATGGGCCTCACAAACTCGTTACACGCTTTGGCGTAATGAAGCGAGTATAATAAAAGATTTGATTTGAATCAACTTTCACAAGCATTTTAAATGCATGTGTTTGCAAGGCTTCAGCAGTGGTCAGCGTTACAAAAAATGGCTTAGTAAAGTTAGAGAGAGGCTCAGCTTAAGTAAAATTAAATTAGTAACAGTATTTATTGGAAACACTGCGAAGGAGTTAGTTTTATTTTTGAAATGAAATATCTTGGAAACAATAGGCCACATTGAACGCTAAAATTCGGTAAAGATTTTTTCACATGGTCAAATTATTACTTTTGACAATATGAGAAGTTGTTTCACAAAACGTCAATTTTATGTTTACAATTGCTTTGAGTTAGTGCAGGCTGTTTTAGATGTTTGTTTATCTTTTAGTTATGTTTTTACTAGGAAGCTTTTACTATCAAAACTTTTTTTAGTTTATCATTTTGTTTGTTTTTTTTTTTTATCACGAAGAAAACAAGCACAAAAAAATTTAGTTACATCAATAAGCGTTTTGAAAATTAATGTTATTACTGTGTTGTGTTTTAATTGTTGCTGTTAAATTTACTAGCAATAAAAGAAGTTGCGTTTATTACTTTGCTTGAGCAAAGCGGAGCTGAAAAAAGGTTCTTTTTATAATTTCACTTCAACTCTGCTCATCCGCTTAGCTGCAGAACTGAGTTGAGCAGAGTCATGAAATTTTAAAAACAGCAATCTTTCAGCCATCTGCACTCATATCGAACAAAAGCAATATAACCGTCATTAAACGCAACTGTGACGTAAACTTTGGGCATAATTTTTACTGACTCCGTAAAAGACTGAGAAAAGCAATATTCACACTACACAGTTGCTGCATTGCAGTCAAAGAAATATAACGTAGGGAATAGATTGATGATTCCAGAAGCAGTGCCGTCGCTGTGTGGTGAGCAGGGAAGCCTTTTCCCCTAACGGCTGCTTGCGCCCCCAATTTTGGTTTACAAAAACACTTTTTTGGAGCATCACGTAACGAGAAAACAATCGACAATGATGAAAAAATCAATAATTGCATTCAATCCTACCTACTTGACTAAAGTTACCAACATTAGCAGAAGGCTAAAGTTTTTAAAACCAAAAGTTTAGTGGTTCAAGTTTCAAAACGTCCAAAGTTTACATTTCTGCACCCATAAGGTTATTAAATAATTAGGCTAGTCATCAATTTCGAAACCACAAACAATTGCATCGTACATGCAATTCAAAGTATTTTAAGCCCGAAGCCAGTATTTTTCAAACCACGGATCGGGACACACCTCAGGCCGCTAAGCGTGTACGAATAATGGCGCAGCTATGAAGGCTAAGGGAGCTTCAGTTCCTCCTCCCTACCCAAGTCACTTAAGAAATTAACTCTAAAAAGCAAGCGTTTAAACGTGCTTTGGACTTGACTTGTATGTAATTAAAGTTATATATTTTTAATTTCATGGTTTGGGAAATTTAATTTTTAAATTTTCTTCCAAATCTTAGCAATTTAAATCTTTTAAAATGGCTTTGAAAACGTGCGAAATGTAATCTAGTGGAGCTGAAATTGCTATTTTTTTTTCGATAAATCAAAACAAAATCGCCAAGCGGCCGAGAGCTTTGTCCCCATTCCCCCGTCTTTAATTTGCTTGAGTTGCACCACTTTGCTCAGCTCGCCACCCAATTGAAGCATTTTTTAAACAAAAAAAAATATTTTATTTATGTTTCAGGTCCCCCTCCCGCTTTCGTAAAATCTTGGTCGCAAGCCTGTTTATTGGTGCGCTGGAGAGTAGGAATGTAGATCTACAAAGTTGGTAGTTCGTTTTTTAAAAAGCAGCTGTTTTTGTTTTTTAGAGCTCCCTCAAGCTTGTGTAGGTCGCAGTCATTGCTGCAGATAGACTCTTTAGATGATTATGGGCCGGAAACGAAAATGAGCTAAAAAATGCCACCGGCCTTTTTATATCCCACTTTTAATTATGAATACAGAATCTTGAAGCTGCGAAACTGCGCATAATTTGCAGCTGCTCAAGATCAGTTTTAATGTACAAAGTTCAGTCAATTTTAGTGGTTCCAACTTTCGGCTTTCGGCTAGTGTCCTCTCACTTTGTTTGCTTTGGCGACATCACTGTCCAGAAGGTTAAATATTTTTTAACAGGAGTTGTTTTTATTCTTATTTTGTGCGAATAATAAAAAAAAGGTAAAGGAATTAGCCGATGTTACTATTTGCCGTACCAAACTCCGCAAGCGCAGTGGCTCTTAGTGGTTTTCAGCATACACATACCACCATAGGTGGGCACAAGTCCGTTAATCGCTAATCCGTTAATAACGAAGCTAACTTTTTCATCAACTCGTTAATCCGTTAAAAAGTTTTTTCATGTTAACGGACTAAATTAACTTCCGTTAAGTGCTGTTAACGGACTAAAGTAACTTCCGTTAAGTTCTGTTAACTTCCGTTAAGGTTTTTATCGTTAATATCTTGCAGCTTCGTTGTGCATTTGAACTTGCTTTCATCTTGAAATTAGATTAGACTGTAAAATGTATCTTTCAAAACACAAAAAGACCACCATAGCAATAAATATTTCCTTACAATCAGCTCAACAGCATCAACACGTCTTCTGGAAGCGCGTGAATAAAACGAAATGTAAATTACACGCAAAATGTTGACGAATAACCGAGTTTATTAACTTCCGTTAATTCAAGCTAAAAATAACGGATTAACGTTAACGGAGGTGTGAAGTTTGTTAAGGACAAGTGGTTAACGAAGCTAACGTTTTGCATTAACTTGCCCATCTATGCATACCACAAGTGGTGCGCAAGACGAAGGTCTTCCAGGAGATACGCTAGTAACTCCAAGTTTGTGTTTGTTTTTGAAAGCTCGGTTTCATTACCCTCCTTTTTATTAAAATTTAGTTTTGTTTTTTTAATAGCTTATTGATTTTTGTAAAGATCGCCTGAAGAACAGCTTCAAAATTAGGATTTGCAATGCAATTTAGCGAATCTATGCGGTTATCAACAGCAAAATCACAAAAATTGAAAACCACAACAGCTTTTGTTTCGCCAAAAAATGGCTTCTCAGGTGGATGATCATCTACTCTAAACTAAATCAAACTCCTATTAACCTAAATTTGAACCTTAACTCAGTTCAATCACCAATTACCTAATCTATTAAATACTTAAGCGTTCACATTGACAACGAAGTATTATTTAAGAAAAACATACTGGCAGGAGACAGCGAAGGACTTTTCAGTCTTCGAGTCAAGCTGCCCCTCCCCACCTATCTAACACACCGTGGAGACTTCATGCTGTCCCTTTAATTGCTGAACGTCAAGCAGGAAAACTGTGAATACAGATTTTTATAGTCTTTGGTTTGACCAGATTGGGAATTGAACCCGAGTCAACCGTTTTAGCAGGGGACGCTCCATCCACTCGACCACTGACTGGTTGAAGTACATGGTGCCAAGTTATATTCTTCGTAAGCTTTGTTTATCCTTGGTACATTCACATATAACTAATAGGCTAATAGCATGGGGAGCCTCCTACAAGTCTTATTAGGCACCAATAAAGCGTTAACAAAATAAATCAATAAAAATTGTTGGAAGCAGTAAGTGGAATAAATTTGTACATCCAATACATGTTCAAAGAAAGCGCTTTCATTAGATAATCTTTTTAAATTTGAGACCGCAAAGCTTTGGCATCACATAATTATTCAAATCGATGCAAAACAATTTGGCGATTTCCTTACTAAACTGGATAACGTCTATATACAAACTATAAGACCATTACAAAAGCAATATCAATTTTGTTTACCCAAAATTTATATCAACAAGATTATAAAGGTAAATCAAGTGTAGAGGGGTTGGAGTTTGGAATGACATTTGTTGTGACATAAGAAAAAATAATTTTCATACTTTCAACTCAAAACTGTATTGTCCTATTTCTGTAACGAAAACAAAGACGATAGCATAGCAAGCCTGGTAAATTTACAAAGTCCGCCAAAATTTAAACGCCTAAATCAGTGGTTCTCAACCGCGGCTCTTAGAGCCGCAATTAGCTCTTGAGTATCCTTTCTACGGCTTTCATTAACCTTTTGAAAAATAATCATTTTTACTTTCAAATGTTTTGCACTGTTAATGTAAAGTTTATTGAACCATTCTTCAATTCAATAGTAAACCAAATATTGGGTCGTTCTATTATAAGACAGTTGTAGTGTGTAACCCACCCTCTCAGCTATTTTTTCATAATTGGATTTATTAAAGCCACCAAAAAATAATGAAGGTTACCAAAAATGGCATCAAAATTCATCCAGGGGTTTTTGAGTTAGAATGATTTCAATATTACCACTAGAGGTCAGTGTTTGGCAGTTCTAAATTTTAAAGTTTGTTTAAAATTCTCGATCCTTATGCTATCAAAATAAGCAAAATATCAATTCTGATAGGTTTTAAGGTGAAGAATTCAAAAATGAAGTTAGTTTTTGAAAAATTGCAAAGGTAAGTGGTCAAAATGTAGATTGAAAAAAAAATTGAATGCCTGATTTCATTTTCGGTTATCTCAGGAGGGCAAAAAAGATTTTTAATCCAATCATTGCCAAAATGTCAAAAATAGATCATTGTTTGACATATTTGAGTTTGGTTAATGTTTTTGTCGCGTATTTCTGTAATTGGTTTTGAAACATAGCTAAAAATCAACATAGATTTTTTTTCTGCTTTTCTGAATTTTTTGGAACACATGCATTGAATAGTATTTTATAAAATACTAATGGTTGTAAAAAATGAAGAATCACTTTGTATAAACTTAGCAAATCTGGTAATCAGCAAAAATTTTGATCAACCTTTTAAATTGTTGTTGGTTAGTATAGGTTTAGCTAGGCATATGCAGTTTTGCTTCAAGCTATTTTCCAAGTGAAAATTAGTCAAGTGATAGACATTGATTATTACGGGTATGGAGAGAGCAAGATTTCTGCCGTCCTTTTTCAATTGCTTACCTCTGGGAGCACTCTTATAAAATTTTAAGCTCTAAAATGGGTGGATATTACCATAAATTGGAGTGTTTGTCACAAATTCTCAAATAATTGGGTATATTCTCAAATGAGTCGGTGTAGCACAAGATTTTCTCTCTTTATGTAATGGCACTTTGTGCAGGGGTGATAACTAAAACAAACTATGTTACTGTTTTAGATTATCGGATTCTTTATCAATTAGTTGCAAATAGGCAACTTGCCTTTTCGTTACATACTTCACAAGTTAGATTTCACTTGAGCAGTTAGCATAAAACAAGGTAAACCCATCACTTGCTACTGACTGGCAGAAAAACTGGAATGTCTTTCTTATACGTGACGGTTTAAACAGATAAACTATGTAAAAATTGTGTAATGTACTTGTTATAGATTGATGGCTGTGTCCTAGGCGGAATGCCTAGGTCTTCACTGTCTAGTCCTTGCGCTCAAGAGGCTAACAAAGGAGATTCCAAAAACAAACTTGTATTAATAAAAAAGCAAATAAAAAAGACCAGTCTAGCATAAATTTATCGAAGATTACCCGGCTGGGCGATAAACACTTAAAACTAAAAACTTAATTTAACAGCATAAAATAAAAAACCTCTTGATGCTACTGTTCAAAAATAAGATTGATTTAACTACCGTGCTAGAATTAAAACGTTGCTGCAAAAAAGTGATCAGCAAACGGCAAAACGGCGCGTCTTTCAGACAACTTTGCAGAGTTTCTACCGAACGAATAATGAAAGACGCGCAACACAAAGTAATATGCGAATAAGGTAAATGGACGTGTTTACGACAGAACATAAACCTAGGTTCGAATCCAACTATAAACGATCGTGCTGTAACACAAGCGACCCCTTTGAAATCTTATTCATAGGTAAGTTTCAAACATAAAACACATAGTGAAAGCACAGATCGCGCTTCGACTAAAAACCTTACTAAATGAGTAAATGAAGTAAACAAATTATGAAGGGGACTTATTAGAAACGTGAGTAGCATCACAAAATTATGACATCAGAAGAACGTAAACAAACAGTGCAACAGTAGGGCAGAGGGCAAACTTTTAAACGATAAAACGTTTATGATTAGAGTTGGGGGTTCACAGTATAATATAGCCTATCACAAAAATTCACGATTACGAATTAATTGCAATAAAGTTTCACGAAAAACGACGTTAAATTCAAAATCACAATTTGGCTATCACGAGATCACGATAAAATCACAAATAAAGGTCACCAATGAAATAGTTAATCAGACCGGAGCTGTTTTGGCCAGATCACGAAGAACATATTCAATCTCACAGTTGCCTGCTGTAGAGCAGTTTTTCAAAACGACCAACGTCGCCCTACGAACTATTTCTTTTCCTTTATGCAACTGTGGATGCAGGCTATGAACGCGTCCCAATCTATACGCTCCCTTTGAGGCAATGTCTTCGGCATCCCCTACAAGGACTAACTGTCCAGGTTCAAGGTTTGTTTGAAGTGTACGCCATTTGTTACGGCCTTGGAGACTGGGTAAATACGATTTCATCCAGAGAAGCCAAAAAACGGTGGGCTAGCGTGGAGTTATACAAGTAATCGTTGCGAAGGTCCCCCTGATCGTGCAACCCTCAAAGAGGAATGTTAGGGGCCAAGTGCTGTCCCAAAAAGGACGAAGGTGTAACGGGGCACAAATCGTTGGGGTGATCGTTAAGTGTTGTTAGGGGGCGGTCGTTCACAATTCTTACGGCATCGGTGAAAAAAGTCTGTAACTCAATAAGCCGACCCAACGCAGTTTTAAACAGTTTCACCATGCTTTCCCAACTACCACCCTGGCTAGGAGCATACGGAGGAATGTTTACCCAATTTATATTTAACTTACGCAGCGAGTTAACAAATTCAGAAGACCCCAACAACATTGGCAACTTATCAGATGGGGCACGAAACGTCGAAGCGTTGTCCGAATAAAAAGTGTCCACTGCCCCACGCAAATTAACAAAGCGAGTGAAAGCAAGAAGAAAGCTGTTTAGGTCCAGGCTTGTCACCAGTTCTACGTGCAAGCAGCGTGTACAAAGACACGTAAACAGCAAGCCCCACGCTTTGCAATCACTGCGATTCTGTCGAAAAATATAAGGGCCTAAGTAGTCAAGTCCGGTAAATTTAAAAGGTTTGTTACAAACAGTAACTCGGCACGATGGCAAATCTGCCATTAATTGACGAACAAAGCACATTTTCCGCAGTTTGCGATGTAAAATTTTAAACTGGAAATGTCATGAATAATCCAAAAATGTTCGCGGGTTTTCATTAACGTATATGCCGCACCACCATGTCCAGCCTGCTCATGCTGATATTGCACAATAAGTCCAGTCAAAGGATACCTTCCAGGTAAAATTAAAGGGTGTTTAGAATCAAGTGGCAAGTCTGCATTTTCGAGCCTGCCTTCAATACACAAACAATTATCCAAATCCACGCAAGGGCGCAAATTATGCAAAGTTTTTAATTCATTTAAGCGGCGTTTAGATTCAGGATTATTAGTGTTGCTGCCTAAACGTTTAAGAATAGATTCAAATTCATCAGGCGATTCTTTACTTAAAAGTTTAATAGCGGCCCCAAACCGTTGAGATTGAACATACTTAACAATATTAACAAAGGCCTTATCCAAGTAACCAGCATTCAGAACAGGAGGTTTTTGAAAAGCAACTCCTTTCGCTTTCGCAACGACAAACTCCGAAAATGCAGCCAGATATGCACAGCGCTTCTTTAGCGTATACAGACTTGGAGAAGCTTCAATGAGTCTATCCAAAGCTGCGTCACCAGAAACAAATCTGCGCTGCTAGCCAGAGTTCTGCGCACGGCCACCGAATGCTCAGGAGGCCCGGCATCCACCTGCTCCTGCAAAAAAAAGGAGGGTCCTTTTAACCACAAATCGAGCGAGCTAGGCTGTTTACTGCTTTGCGCTCGAGTGCCCACGTCTGCAGAGTTTAAACTCGTATTAACGTAGCGCTACAAGAAGAATCACGAGAAGAATCCTGTCGACACGTCGTTTAACAAAGCGAGCAAGTGACAGGTCGGGGTTCACAATCCATTTAAGAACTACCAGCGAATCGGTCCAACAAAAGATTTTACAGTTAAGATTGTGTAAAGCTTTAGAAGTTTGAAGCATCAATTCACTTAACATCTTAGCTGCTTCTAACTCTTTGCGAGATATAACTCACCCTTTTTGATGAGTGAGAACCAGCTTAGATTTTCCAATCACAAAACTGACTTGTGCTTTACCAGCACTAGCGCCACGCAAATAGATTGCGCAAGAAAACACATAGTCCGAAGCATCACAGAATCCATGCAGTTGATATTCTGCGTCATTTCTGAGCTCGGTGTATTCCAAAACGAAGTTGCAAGGAATGCAAAATTCATTTGTACATTCGAAGTATCAAGCCACTTTTTCCAATCTTTTTTAACTTCATCCGATATAGTGTCGTCCCAGTCCACTCAGACGAAGTAACTTTTTGCAAAATCAACTTTCCCCCCAGAAGCAATGGCGCCACTATACCCAAAGGGTCAAATTTACTTGCAAGCTGACTCGCCATCTCGCGTCTCGTGGCCGCCTAGACAAACGTGCAGCCACTTATCTTCAGCGTGTCACTTTCTGGGTCCCAGAAAAGGCCCAACGCTGTAGAGTCCGGCAAAGGCTGCGACCCAATGTCAATCTTGCCAACTGAAGGGGCATGATCGCATTGGGGAACCTGAAGCAAAACAGACTTAGCATGGCCATTGGTCACCCATTTTCGTAACTTGAATCCCCCGCTTTCAAAGAGCTCAATCCCTTTTCTAGCAAAGGTCTCCACGTCAGATAAAGTGTCGCCAGCAAACAGCAAGTTATCCATATATCTGTTTTGAGTGATTGCATTTAGGGTCACCATACTTGCATGCGTGGGGTTGTCAGCAGCCAGCCGATTGAGCGCCATGAGTGCTACATAAGGGCTCGAGTTTATTCCCCACATGTGCCGAGTAAAGCTAAAGATTTGAATTTCACCACTGTCCATGTTATTATCCTTAAACCAAATGATATGGAACCAATCTTGTTGATCCCGAGGAAGCTTAATTTGAAAGAAGCACTTATTCACATTGGCTACGCAAGCGTATTTTCCCATGCGAAAGCGTATCAACACATCGACCAAGCCATTTAAAAGGTTTTCACCGGCTAAAACTGCCTGATTTAATGACTCGCCACCAGCCGTAGCAGCGCCATCATAGACAACTCTAGGCTAAGCCGTCTTAGTAATAAAAAATGGTAAGTACCATTTTTTGTCAGAATCGTTTTCATTTTTATCTGCAGGCACAATCCAATCATGCTTCAGTAATTCGGCAAACGTATCTGTCAAAATCTCTTTTAACTGCGAGTTTTTTGCAGCTGTACGACGCATCGACAATGTTCGCTTTAACGCAATAGGAAGTTTCTTAAGAACATCTGGTTTAAACGGAACCGGCATTTCATACCGACCATCAACAACGCGAATAAATGGTTTAACCAAGCTGCAGGTAAGCTCATCGTTTTTTGATGGCAATACCTCTTTATCAAGCAGCTTATATTCGCGTAAAGCATTATTAACCGCAAGAAGTTCTTGTTGCAACTTATCACAAAGTCCGCAGTCTGGGTCAGTAGCAATCGTCTTGACTCGCAACGCTCTCACGGATTTAGAGCTTCCTTGAACCCTACCTCCGCTAGCGATCGGTCCAAGTCGTGGGATCACCAGGTTGGGTTCATTCGAGTTCGAACCCTCAAGCTCTTTCAAAACAGTAATAAGTGCTTTATCAGACTGCCCGATCCAAATGTCCACAAACTTACTTTCGGGTATGACGGGAATTTCCACTCCATGGAAATGTTTCAACTTACTGGTATCCACTGCATGTGGAAGAGTACTTTTATCGTCAGAAAAGGCTGGCACCACAAGGGCACCAGTCATCTTATAGTTGTCACCTGCGACTAGAGATTCTAGACTGAAATCAGGTTTTACCTGTGCAGCTAGCAGTTTGGTCTGCAAGTGTACGAATAGTTATAAAAGGATCTGACGTAACTTCAAGCCCAAGTTCTTCTTTTAACGAGTCCGAAATGAGTGTCGCTTGCGAGGCAGTGTCATGCTGAGGATACACCAGTGTCGAGCAACCAGTTGTCGGATTGATCACTCTAACTGCGTTAGTTCGAAGCAAGACTATACCTTACTCAGCAACTCTCACTTTTAGGACATTTTATACCTTATTAGTGGGTGTGCTAGCGACAGATGATGCAACAGGACTGCCAGGAGCGGCCTTGGTCTCGCCAGCGGCCCCAACGGTCTGAGATTCATAGCAGTCATAAATAGCACTAGAGTGCTTATTTCGGCAATTAGGACCACACTTTCGGCATTTGTACCGAGAAGGGCAGTTACGAGCTAAATGTTCCGTCGTTAAGCAATTAAGACATCTTCCTGCCGTAATCACAGTCTGACGTCGTTCCTTAGGAGGTAACTTCATAAACTTCTCGCACTCGACAAGATAGTGTCTATTGTCAGCCTGCGCACAAACAAAACAAATAGGAGTGCGCCCATTAGCCTTCTTGGTCCCACGATTGTGATCTGTAGATGCTCCACGCCCACCGGCAGCCGCAGACCCAGGAGACTCGGCACTATCATTATGAGCACCTATTCCCGAATCCAGGGCCACCTGGCAGACACGAAACTCACAACGACCACTTCGAGGCTCACGTGATTTTTTCTTGTCCTCTGACTTGAAGAATGCCTGCGCGTAGTCAGACGTAGTTACGTTAATTTCATGCACCACAAATTTACGTAATGATTCAAAGCTTGGTTGATTCAGACTTATACCATTTTTGTCAAGAAAGTCAAGATACGGTCGCTTCAAAGCGCTTGGTAAACGGTTAGCAGTATCAAGCAATAATTGCCCAGAGAGTTTGTTGTACTCGTCATGGGCGTAAGCAAAGACTTCGAGGGTGTTTAAGTCTTCATTATACATTGTAAGTAAAGAAGCAGTAAAATTTACTTTGGCACCATGCCGTATAGCAATGACTTTAGGCTCTGACGTTAAACCACTCGACACACCGTAACGCTGACGGAGTCGGTCAAGAGCCTTTTCAATACTTTGAGCAGTGGTCATACTTTTCATGGGAACGCAAAACAGATTCACCATTTCGCGCGGTTGACCAACGCATGCTGCTCGAAGAACTTCTAATTTACGATCGTCATAAAGACTTTCTTTCGTAAGACGACGCACTTGATTCTCGGAGAACACAAAGGCAATATTTGCACCATCATACCCTACTTGGGTAGCAAGATTAATATACTCATTCCTACCTTGGCGCTCTAAATAAGCATTCAATGCAGCATTAGGGTTGCTTTCCGAAGCAACAGGGGTGTTCACGTTTGGCCAAGTAGCCTCATTAACTCGGAATTGAGGGCAAGGATTGGGTCCGACATTTGAATTTCCCGAGTTCCCGTATTCAGCCGTACGTAAAACAGTGTGTTGATTTTCTGTATCTAACACACGCTGAGACACACATCTCTGCACATTTCCAGTGTTCTCAGCATAATCATTATGATAGGCAGCACTGTTGTGATTCCTTGAACCAGACACATGCTGCGGAATAAATCCCCGAGCTTGGGGATTCAAAACAGCCGATTTATCATTTGTAAACATAGCATTAAATTTCTCATTAATAGAGTTAGTAACATTAGTAACACTATTAGGCTTTTGTTCAAGTTGATTAGGTTGAGGTTCGCTTGACCTTGGCCGTGGCTCCGTCACCCGACGTCTTTAGCGTAGCTCCATCGCGTCGTGTTCTAAGAGCATTGCTCCGACCTTGGGTTTCGAACCAGCCTCGGTACCATGGGTAGGCTCAGCACTGCGTTTAAACTTAGCATTTTTGATTAACGAACTTTTAGAACTAACGACACTCGAAGCAGAACGAACGCTGCGTCTCGAGCGTCCGGAAACGACAGAGCCCGCTTCCGAGCCGCACGCAATGCGCTTCTCTTCAGCTTCTAACTCAATCGCTTCCAAGCGCAACTTAGCCAAAGTCTCTTCTTCTTTGGCAGCAGCAACCGCAGCAGCGGCCTCAGCTTCGGCTTTCGCTTTAGTTTCCGCCGCTTTTGCCTCCGCCTTAGCTTTTCGAGACCTGGCCAAATCTTCCAAAATTTGAAGCTCAGAGTGCCCGCGTTCAAGTTCAATTTGCTTTTTTATTGAGGATTTGCTTGAAGTCACTCTCGTAGAACTTGCGGCAATTAGTGACACACTATCTGCGGGTCCCATATCATCATCATCACAATCATTGTTGCTTTCATTTAACGGATTAGTTTTATCGCAAAACTTGTCTTTTACGGTTTCAAACAAGTTAACACATTTTTCAAACTTATCAGCAATTTCAAATAAAAGTTGATTTAACTCGACATTCTTTAGCTCGGACGCAGAGTAGTGAAAATTTTCATACTCAGATTTTAGTAAGTTAAATTTACGTGATTCAAAATCGAATTCACTTTTAGTTTAGCATGATTCGAGCGACTTGATCAGTCTTTTAGTGTCTAACAATAATCGTCGATGAACAGTAAGCAATTTACGAGGGGCAGTTGCCGCGACTAACCCAGTTTCCGTAGCTCCAGCGTTAGCAGCGTCAGGCTTAGCACGGTTTCCCTCGGGGTCAGGTAAGTTTTCCTAGGCCGCTTCTAACCGCCACCTAGCAACCTTGTCAGTACTCGTACATGTGGGTATCGTATCTACACCCCCATTACGTTTAGACGTCCCATTCAATGATGCCTTAAAAGTGAGGCTTTCTGTGGCCATAAATAAAACAAAACAAATACGCAAAGAGATAATTATAGCAAAGACTAAGTCGCACTCAATATAAATAAACAACGTCACCTTGTGCAGTTCTTAACGATCACAAGAAAGATTTCAGTTCTTCCAAAAGTAGATGACGCTTGAATTCCACCGAAGCAGACCGAAGATTGATGACTCCACCTCCACCGGACGACGAAAGAAGAAACCGATGAACGTAGGATTGGAATTCTCTACGAAACCGAAATGCAGGCGATAGGAACCAGAAAAAGGGGGTCGCAAGTTGCAGACCAACCAAACCGAAGAAACTTCAAGTCGCCGCAGTAAACCAAAGGATTGAGAAGAATGGATCTTTCTCAACCAGAGTATAATCGTCGTACAGTTGAGGGAATCCAACAAAATGCAGCAGTCCGCTATCAGCCAATGGAATTCAAATCAAAGAAACGATGAGTGCGAGATTCTAAGTCGTAATCACCAATGAATCCAAAAAACAAAAATCCAACCAGGTCAGGAGACGATAAAGTTTGATGTTATAGATTGATGGCTGTGTCCTAGGCGGAATGCCTAGGTCTTCACTGTCCGGTCCTTGCGCTCAAGAGGCTAACAAAGGAGATTCCAAAAACAAACTTGTATTAATAAAAAAGCAAATAAAAAAGACCAGTCTAGCATAAATTTATCGAAGATTACCCGGCTGGGCGATAAACACTTAAAACTAAAAACTTAATTTAACAGCATAAAATAAAAAACCTCTTGACGCAACTGTTCAAAAATAAGATTGATTTAACTACCGTGCTAGAATTAAAACGTTGCTGCAAAAAAGTGATCAGCAAACGGCAAAACGGCGCGTCTTTCAGACAACTTTGCAGAGTTTCTACCGAACGAATAATGAAAGACGCGCAACACAAAGTAATATGCAAATAAGGTAAATGGACGTGTTAACGACAGAACATAAAAACCTAGGTTCGAATCCAACTATAAACGATCGTGCTGTAACAGTACTTTAGGGTGTTGCAGTTGCCCAGATTTCTTTGGATTTTTTTCTACTTTTTTCAAATTAGGAGTTTGCCAAAGAAAATCTAGAATTCAAAGTTGGAGAAAAAAAGTAGAGGTTTAGGGGTGGCACAGAGACCTTTTTTACCCAGGATTTGGTGATTGTTTGATTTTGTGCCGCTAGATGGTGCTATGTGAAATCTGTTTTACTAATTAATTGAACATTTACTTTTGTTCACATACATTCAAAAAAACTTCGCCACAACTTCTAAAGTTGTTTGCATTTATGGCTTTTGGTTGTTTCTTTCAGAATTAATTAATAGTGGTCAAAATTGATCGTGCTTTTGTACTGGGAAACTACTACAGAAACTCTATTTGAGTTAGACCTACAGTATCTATTTTGGCTGGTTGTGTTAAACAGAGTGAAACATAGCCTACAATGTTACTTTTTTAAATAATGACAGTGCAGACTATGCTTTAGGCCTATAGTTATTGAAATCTATTAAACTGCAGTCCGATCTTAACTGTAGTTGCAGCAGAAGCTTTCTAAAATCATATTCGTTATGTTCTGTTAGGTAAGATATTGAGTTTAGTGCAATCTATTTAGTACAAGCTCAATAAAATATGAACAATAGTAAATTTACAAGCAATATACTATAACTAGATCTGTAAATTCTCGCAGTTGGCTGCCAGGAACTATTTTTAGACCTGATGACAAAACTATCAAAAGCACATGTTTTCCCGCCACGAAGCTGGAATTCCTACAATTCGTCAATTAAAAATAATTGAGGAAGCAAAGAAGCTGGTAGATGAAATCAAAAGTTTGTACAAATGCAACTTCAACAGAGCAAACAGTAGAAAAACAAACAAAACCATTGAAAACTTCATGGGAAAATTATCTCTCTCTCTTCATTGCCCTCTTTTTCGTGAGGGTTGCGGGTCCAGCAGCTCGAGATTAAGCTACCATGCTTCACAGTCTTCCATCACCCCCATCATTTTGCTCAGGTGAAATCCGAAGCAATTTCACCCAAGTTCCACAACGTAATATTGATTCATCTTTAGTAGTTCTAGGTAATCCAACTGTTTTTTTTTTCGATTTGCTTTGGCAAGGAAAGCTTGTTTGGAAGTTTTTCCTGAGGCATTTTCCTTACATGGTCAAACCATCCACGCTGAGATCTTTCAATTTGGAGAAGTTGGGGCTCTAGGGATTTTCGAATCTCAGGAGATGTGCACCTCGTCAATAAGGTAACTCCTTTGATTTTTCGGAGAAACCTCATTTTGGATGCTTGTACTTGCGATCGCACCCTTTCAGTCATTACCAAATTTTTACGGTCATACAGCGATATAGTAGGTGGAGGGGAAAACGAGTGTTTCAAAAATTGAGAGCTTTGCTTTTTTTAACAATTCTCGTCTCACAATAACTAAATAGCGCAAAGCTCTTTTTATTGCAGTTGCCTTACCAATTCAAATATCCAGTTCTTCGTCATGATACTTGAACGTGTATACTTGTTTCTGTGTCGCTCCATTCAGTTGCAACAAGTACTGATTAGTTGCATTTGTTGCGTTTATGCTTCTAGAGCAATTAGCACCAGTCTCTGACGCATCGCTGCGGTGAGTACGAATTAGCAGTACTTATTGTTTTAAGCTAATAGTCTAAAACTCGAAATTCTTAATTTTTTTTTTTTAGTAATTTTTTGAATTAACCAGCGTATAATAACGTAAATGTGACTCAAGAAACATCGTATATAATGTTGTACATATTTTTATGTGGTTCTTTATTTATTTATGAAAAATATAGTATCTAATTTTGTATGTCTCAGGCCTACATATTTTGGATGCTAAAAGCGCAATGCTAAATAATTTAAAAAATCGGTTTTTAAGAACTTAGGCATAACCTAGAAAAGGATGGAAGCTATTTGAATCCTTTCGCCGCCCCAAAATGTAAATGTAATGTGGCCAACCAGCCTGAAAATAGTGCGATTAAACAACATATACTTTCGTGTACTGTTTGCTCCAATGTGCGACATGACATAAATTCTTTCGAGGTTTTAAAACAATGTAAATCAGATTTTCAGGCCAAAATTCATTACAAATGATAGTGATGACGTCTGTTGATTAATGTGCTGTTATTTTCCCCTCGAATTTCTTTATTTTCCATTAGTAAATGAACTGTTGACCTGTTAAATGTGATTGATGATCTTTATTGTTTTAACGCCCGGTGACTCAAAACCTTGATATCGCTTGATTTTTATGTGTGTTTCATTTTTTCCAGTTAGTCTGAAGTTAACATGGCTATAAATTAACTAATACATGAAAAGGCCTGATGAAAGGCGAAAACGTTTGTATTTTTTTTGTAAATAAACCCCTGGAATGACTCTAGTCTTGCTGTTTATTGCTATTACTTGGCAAAATAAAATTTCCACTTTACCGGAGTTAAAATTTAACAAATATTGGAAAACATCTGCGAACCATTTTTGTATGGTCATATTCCTGAAAAAGGGCTATCACCAAAAGACGCAAAGGAAAAAGAAGTTAAAGAAATCAAAAACGCAAAATACATTTATGTTTGAAATAATTCTTTCGCTTTTGTTTCAATTGTGTTTTGTTTAGCATGTAACCAAATCTCACTGTACCGTAATTTTTGTGAGAAGACTTTCAGAAAGACTATACTAATGCTGCAACGTCGAGACCATTTTTAATTATTTGCATTATTTCTGATCTTTCCCACGCGGAAGCTTAAAAGAAAAAGCCATGAAAACTTTTTAAGGAGAGTTGAAACATCGCGGTTAAATTAAGCGGCAAAATCACAGTAAAAAAACTGATAATGGTGCTTTTGTACACAAAACAGAATAGGGTTTTGGAAGCAAATTTTCTTAATACATAAACAGTCCCGGAAAGTAGCAAAAATCCAATTTATTTGTTTTTGTTTGATATCGATCTTTCATTAAAAATTTAATGAAAGTTATTAAACCCTTATTTAAAAAAACTGTAAAACAAAGCTGTTTCGAGCCTTTTTAACTCTTGTTTAGAGCTGCCAAGTTTCTAAGAAGAACAGTTTTAAAAGTCACTGCAAGCGTGTATAGTATTTCAAGTGACGTTATGAAAGCGTGAGGGACTAAGTCTCTTTGGTTGTATGTCTGCAACGCAGTATAATAGCAGTGTGATTTGTGATATACATATATATATTTTTAGGGGGCCTTGAGCAATACTCATTTACACAAAAAGTATAAAAACTTAAAATCACGAATGCTAACTTTAATTGTTTAAACCCCATCATTGCCAATAAAATAAATACTGAAAACAAAATAATGACGTCACTAACAGCTCTTTCTGACAATAAACAACATATACGTTTATACCATATATTTAATGAAAAAAAAAACGAAAATAAGCTTCCTTAGAAGCGCGGTTTTTGTTGTTTATTTCGTAGATATAACTAAGTAACTATACATCGAATTTTTGGAGTAAAATCATTTCAAAAAGTATAGTATTAAGTAACACAACTAAATTTGAATTTTTTAAAATCTTTTTTCACTATCTATTATTTATCATCAAATCATACCCGCCAGCTGGTCAAGGTGTAACGCTTTCGTCCTTGGGGCGGGAGGTTTGAGGTTCAAATTTCATGCCGGTCAAATCGGGCACAGTGCTGCCAACAGCTCACCACCGCTGCGACGTTTCTTCGAAAGAAGCTATGTTGTTTCCAGGCGCAATGACTCGGAGATGGGTCCCACAAACTCGTTACACGCTTCGGCGTAATATAACGAGTATAATGAAAGATTTGATTTGAGCATTTGTCATATCCATACTATCGTGACTGCTGTTGTTCTGTTGGGTATGTGACATCTACAAAGCTCATTGTTTATCGTAGATTATTTTCATGAATGGCAAAAAGATGGGTGTGCCCTAAACTCATGCTTAGTGGCGTAGGCAAAATAATTTCATTTTCAAGGGAGGCACAAGACAAAGCTGCATCATGGACCTGGAGTAACGTAACAGAGCCCCAAGCGATAAGATATTTTCACGACTGTTCAACAAAAACAATTCAAATATGAGACTATTATTACCCAAGCAAAGATTTGACTTGCAATGCAAAAAAATTCTAATAATGGTTGTTATTAATCATTTTGACGGTTTCCCAACGCTCTATTCGCGGTTGCGTTTTCATTATTAATGCTCCAATGATATCATTTACTTTAGGTTGCTGCTTGATGCGAAGACCGTGAGTTCCATTCGCTGTCTCCATACTAGTGCTGATTGCTGATATTTCATTTTATGTTACGACTTTGTTACATGGTTTTTTAGAGAGTTTTCTATTCCGAGTTACGTAATTAAATAAATTGTATTGATTTGACTTCAAACTGTCACTCAAAAAACGTTTCTTTTAGTTTTTAGTTGTTTCATCTTAACATCAAGCTTAATCTTTTAGTTTAGAAGTCAACATTTACTTCTTTTGGAAATCTTGCCTTAACTATTTTTTAGCAAAACATCACTAACAAAGCAAGCGAAACTAAACCTCGATTTGTCCAAGATATTGCAGTTTAAAAGCTTTAAGAAAAAAAGAATGGAAACAATGCCAAGTAAGCTACTCGTTTGTGAAAAACAATATCTCAAAAAATGAAAACTTTGTTTGATAATTTCTTATTAAACACCATGTTAAATCGTTATTCTCACAAAAGGCTTGACCTGGTGAGGTGTCTTTTTTAATTTATTTTCAGCTGCAGTAATACTATTATGAATTTACGTAATTACCTTTCAAAGTTTCAAGTTTTTGGTACAGATCTTTATCAACTGCTTGTTGCGTAATTAAGCTGGTATGTAAAATCATAACGGTATCTCTTCCATTGTTGTTTTTGTTAGACTGATATTTGTTACGCAAAAGGTTTTAAAACTTTTTGGTTGTGGCTCACCAAAGAACTTTAAATTTCATTGCAACACCGAAACTCTGCATTCGTTCTAAGTGGCAAAACCAGCTCTGCTTGTTTCTGCTTCAGTGCGCTTCAAGAAATTTGACAAACGGAAAATCTTTTCGAAGTCGCAAGCCAGAAACAAATTAAGAAAGTTCTTTTTGGGCCGGATAAGTTTTCGCTAACAACTTGGTCCTTAAAAAGTATGGATCTTGGCATTTTAATATTATGACAATTTGACTTAATTTATCTCTTTTGCTATTAAAAAAAAACTTTGTTGCTATTGATAAAAACCAACAAAGGATAACTACCGCGAAATTTGTGTTTGACAAAGAGGAACAAATATGCTGACGCACAACACTATATGGAGGCCGAAACCTAAGCAGCCGCAGACCATAAAAATTTTTGAAACTACTGGTGTGTAGATTTTGTTTCAAAAAAAACCTAAATTTCTTTTAACCAAAGCTAGCTGTGGTAGTTGCATCTATAGTCAGAAAAATTTTGTGGCACATTTGCGAGTTTTGGCGGCAACCAGTTTGATAATTCCTGTTGAAATACGCTGTAAATTACGTTATCACACCAGTATCTACGCAATGCTGCTGTTTGTTAAATTATTCTGTTATGCCGGTAATTATTGAATTTGGTGGTTTATCATACAGCCATTTACTGCTAATATACTCTAAAGTCATTTGGTGCGTATTGATTTTATGTAACTGTATTGATATCTGTAAACTGTCATTTATTATGCTGTAGTTATTAGTTAATTATTTAATTAGCAGATTTTTAGTATGTTATTGAGTAAAGCAAATACTATTGAAATCAGTCAAGAAATCTTTTGTTGCAATTTTTAGGGATAAGCCTATTTTTTTCATAAATGCATTCAACTAGAACTATCTTTGGAATGAAAAACAACAAAATAAAACATTATCACCTTTTTTTATAATCTAACAATTTTTTAATTTCTTTATCTAGTTAACTCTATTTGGATTGAACAACTGCTTCAACCTCAAAATGTCGTCAAATATTAGTTTTGTTATTTTTGTTTAAGATCGTGTAATAGTTTTCGCTTACTTTTCCTCATCTTTCCACCTGCAATCTGTTTTTTTGTCGCCGACGTTGGTTCGCGGTATGCAGTAGAATAATTGAATCGACACAAATCTGTCAGATGGATTGACACAATCCTGACCACGTTCGCAAGGACTGCATTGAAACTGATCGTCGGAACAAACGCAATCTACTTCGTCCGATTCGTCGCTGCAGTCGGGTGTTCCATCGCAGACATGCTCAAGGTCAATACATCGCGATTCGGTTGCACGACGTGTTAAGCTGGTGACGATTTTGCGGCAGTTGCAATTGAAGCGATTACGGCAACTACCATGATGACATCGGTCTAAAGACATCATTGAATGAGTTAAAAACCAGTGCGATAATCGAATCGCTTTGAGCGATCCTGCACAACATAAATCAGATACGATTTTCAGGTTCTGGTTGAGTTCGGGATGGAAGTTGATAGAATATTTATGAAATCAATCGGGTCTCATGCATACAATAAAATACTGTTTATTAGGGCCACTGAGTTTTTGCTAATTTTTAATTTTTTGAGGGGTACCGACAAAAAATTGTCAATTAACTCAAACAAGCTTGATCATGCAAATTAGAGCCTTTGAAATTGTAATCGTTAATCTCGTTTATAGACCAAAATACGTTGCCAAAATTACCGACAAATTCCTTTTTTTGATTTGCTACTGAGTTTTTGTTCAAATGATCTTCTCTATGTCTATACTGCAGGAGATAGTTTTGGGAAAAACTGATGGAAAAAAAACTTAAAATAATTGATAATTTCATTTGCCTTAAAATTTAGTTAATTAATGAATTAGTTAAGAAATTGGAGATAGACGCTTTTTAAAATTTTTTTGAAGTGCAAGTTTGAATGTGTTTTGTTTAATTTTATATAAGTGCAAGTTTCTGCCGGCGCGTAGGTATGTAGAAAATCTCTGCCTGGTCTTCTACATTTTCTACTTACCTAAATCCTTTACAAACACTTCAAAATAAAGCAATAAAACTAATCGAAGGCTTAAACCATTGGTAGAGCAGTACTTCAGCATATAAGAAACTAAAAATCCTCAAAATAAACAAATTAGTCAAGTTTGAAATAGGTAAATTCCTTCATCAACACTTCAATAACAAACTTTCTTTGAACTTTCAAAATTATTTTGTTGGTTTGAATCAAATCCACATAATAGACACCAGAAGACGACTGACTGGTTGCAATTATCGCATTCCTCTTTATAAAACATCCCGAATACAACGTTCAATCAAATATAAAGGCGTTATTATTTGGAACAATATTCCTTCCGATGTAAGGAAAAATACTTTTCGAAAATTCAAATCTAACTACAAAGACCAGCTAATTGCAAATTACTAAAATTCAAATGCAAAAATTTTGGTTGAAATGTTGATGTAAAGCAACACAAGTTGCAAGAGACATCCAAATACTATTAGCTTTTATACGAATTTAATTGGTAAATTGCCTACCAATATAGGGTGGCTACTTGACTCGAAGACCTAACGGTCCATTCGCAGTCTCCCTGTCCTTCCCTTGTTAATTTTATACATGAATCGATATGTGATTTGTATTATTTAAGTGTAAGTGAGTTGGACGCAATAAATTCTGAGTTGAGTTGAGTAGGTTTTGAAGTGTTTGAAGATACTGAAAATCTTTTTCAATGGATGTAGGAGGATTTGATCATCTGCTTTCATCAACACTTATTTGCTTTTGGCTTTCTGATTGATTCAAAATCCGTTTAGGAAAAGAATTAGTAAAGAATTTATATGAACAAAGGATTCAAAAAAAGGAAGTTTTATCCATTTTTTCAACTTTGACATTTGGAAATACTTAGTTTAAAAACTGCACGCCCAAATTTCGCACGATAAAATTTCTAGAAAATTAACAAATTTTTTTTACTAACTCTCTAAATAAAAAAAAATAGTAGATAATTGCCTTACCGCGTATTGTAAAATAATTGTAAAATAGATCACATCAAACGAAATTTTATTTTTTGCTGAAAGTTAATAATGAATAACGTATTTGGTATTTCAGATTGGTTTAGCTATCTCATTCGGAAAGAGCCACTGCAACAGCTTCATATGTGAAAAGAATTTAGCAGAGCAACCGTTTTTATTATACGGACTTATTTTTTTCTTTTGTCAAAAACTCTTTATAATGTAGTATTCTTTAAGCTTGACCGGGTATTAAAAGTTTCTTCAATTTTTGTGTTGTTAAAATCTTGGGAAAGAACTCTAAAAATATACAACAGCTTGGTAAAACAAAAAATGTTGACCATTATTGTCATCGATTTGACAGTTTATAGTGGCCATTGTGGTTTAAAGAACGACTTTTTACCAAACGATTGTGCAACACTTTTATATTTTGTACTGCTGATTTCACTGCAGCTAATTGCTAGGTAAAGCAAACATTTTGAGTAACTTTATTCCATAATTAGGGTTCCATAACGATAATTGCTTTGGGTAATACGCATTGCACAGAAATCGACTACCACAAGAAAAAAATACTGACAAATAGCTGGACAACTTCAGCAATTTCTAGTTTGATATCAACCAATATTTTTAAGAAAAACCGATTTAGTTTGTCCGCCGAGTTTGTCCTCCAAGTACCACACTCAAATACTGCATCGACAATATTCAATGTTTAATCTTTTTGAGTTGGCTAATTCTTATTCCAATTAAACTTGTTTAATGTTTGCGGCTTACAGCGCTAGCAACACCTATTTGCGACAAATTGTACTGTTTTCAAATCAATTTTTTGAAAGAGTTCGGCAGAGTTGCAATAGTCACAAATTGCCAAGTTTAAAAACTCACAAAAATTGTTAGCAATAACTTTCCAGTGCTTTCGCCGTGAAATAATAAACCAAATTATTGTAAAAGCACAAAAAAGTTACCCAAGAAAAAAGAACCCAAATGAGTCTTTTAAGCTGGCGTAAATGAGAAACTGTATAGTCTGTTACGCTTTCTTATAACAACCAGAATTCAACAACAAAACTAATGTTTATCATTTTGATACACCAAGCTTACTTACATAAATCATCTTGGAACTTCCAATGCGGCGATAAATCTGAAATCAAATATGATAAAGAATATTATTTAACCACCATCACTCAACATTGCACTCACAACAAGCACAAACGAAAATGCAGCTAAAAATTTCAAAAATTCAAAACTTCTTATCCTGCATGAGTTGGAAAATAAGGTATCACAGCGAATTGCAACCGTAGAGTTTGTTTAACCACTGAGTTTATTATTGAATTACTATTTCAAGATTACTTGAAAGAGCATATTTAAAAAACCAAAAGTTAGTGCTGCCGTGCTGCAAAATTTGCAAGATATGCTTTCATTCAAAAATATCGACAAGTTCAAAAGTTCATCTGGCAAAAAATTACTGCATCATTTACCTTTAATAAGCAAAGTCTTCTAAGCATTTTCCCATTGCGCTGGAATAATATTGATTGATTTCAAAAGTAACAAACAGATTGACACAAATCACTTCTGCAATTTTTTTTTGTATTTTTGTGTTTGCCTATCTGTTCTTAATAGCTTTGCCCTTCTAAAAGAGTAGAGTAGCAAGAATACAGATCGTTGTTGGTGTGAAACGGTGTCATAACTTACGTGTAAAGTGGCGTAAAGGTTAAAGACGGGTAAAAACATCGGCAAAGCACTGTTTGATGACGTACTTAAATAATAAGCAACAAAGCTCTCATTGAGATCAGTGATTAGTTGTTACGTTATTGGCTGGTTTTATTGTACTGTGAATACTTATTGTATGTTGCAACAAGTTATTATATTTTATAAGTGTTTTGACAAAAATAATCGATAAGTTGGTCATAAGGTAACGCTTTTGCCTTTACCAGAAGATCTAATATACATGTCTCTGGCCGGTGGAATCGGGCACAGAGTTGCCGACCGCTCGCCACCGCTGCGACATTTCTTCAAACGAAGCTATGCTCAGCCCGAGCGCTATGCCGCCGAGAATGAGCCCAGCAAACTCGTTACACGCTTTGATGTAATAAAGCCAGAATAATCTAATGGAAAATTTGATTTCACTGAAAATTATTTTATTGATTTGGAGAGCAATTATTTCAACAAGCACTCCAATCAATGCAAAAATTTTCGTTTGAAGAAATCTAAGTGTGATATCGCGAAACTTTTTTTTTATGCCCAGCACTTGAAGTTGGATTCATAATTTTTTTTCAAAACGCTTATTGATTTTCCAGTTTCAACATTTTTTTGTTGTTGTATTGCTCCAAAAACACGGAGTGTGGGTCGAGCTGGCCAAACCCATTCCTACGTCATTTCACCACGACAACACAACTTTTTACGCATAATTGTTGAAGTAGTGGCAAGCCGTAGGTGATTCTGTATCCAATTAGACCTACCATAGAATTAAATCTTCGACCTCTCAAAAAATGCCACGTGCAGATCGATTAACAGGCCGGTTAAACTTTGGAGAAAATTCTTCAAGTTCGTCTTTGCTGTAAACAATAGATTTAACAGGTGATAATAATGATCACATTAATGAAAATCTGCAGACAATCATAGAAAAACATTACATGAATCATGCCGTTTTGACTTAGACTCGTTAAAATTTCGAACCTCACGTAATTGTGCCGAAAAAACGTGTACTCTGAACCAAACGAAACGAAATAGTCCAGACGGTTTTGGTGCTATATTATGTTTTTAAAAAAATATCACTCTATTGACGCGTTATTGTTACGGTATCGCACTTAGCGAAAAGTTTGTTCTGTATAGGATTGACAAATAAAAAATTAAAAGAAAACAAAAGCAGGATTGCAATAATTTCTTAATGTTTTCGAAAATTAAAAAAGCAGTCACTCCCAAGTTTGATCCATATTATCAAAAAAAAAATTTGAAGCAATTTGGTCAAAACTGCGACAAACATTTAGAATAGGAAGCCACATAAAACACCGTTCGAAAATTGAAACAAATGTTGCATTACCATATGGTCATAAAATGATGACAAAGTCGCTTGTAACGCTTAAATACTTAAGCACGTTTCGGCTTGGATGTTTAGGCTTTTTTGCTGTAGCAACATGCTTGGTTTCAAATGAAAAAGAAAAAGCTGTAGTTCAAGCTTATTGACTGAAAAAGGATGGAAAACAAAAAAAAACTGTTAGTGGAATTTCAAGCAAAGATTAAGCTGTAGTTCAAGCCTGAAAAAGAATTGAAAACAAGAAAAATTGTAAGTTAATTTTCAAAAAATGATAGAAATTGGCATTGACTGCAATTCAAATGATCGTAAGCGTACGACAAACTGGATGCACCTACTAGTAGTTAAAAAAAGGCATGTATTAGTAAACTACGGCCTACTACACCTGCAAACAACAGGACCGTATGAAGGAGGTGAATATTTTAAGTAGGAAACTTAAAAAAACGAAATGTAACATTTGAAGAAAACTATAAATGTTGAAAAACAATAAAGGATTGTTTTTTTTAAGAAAAAGCTCTGGAGCATACAGATCCACAGTCAAATATCTTCGCAGCTGCAAATAAGACGGCGGTCAGAGAATAAAATGATCACAAACATCGGCATTAGTTGCTTTAACATATTTCATTCCGCGACCTTTTTTGCATCCATGTGTATTTAATAACTCCCTTTAAAAATACTTTTCAAAATAACGCCTTTTAATTACGTTTAACAAAAAAGGAGTCAAAATTTAGAATAAAAAATTAGCGTATATTATGACAATTTCATTGAGCTCATACTGATTCCCCACCAGGAATTAGCCAAGGGAAAGACTGAACGAAAACGCGAAATATTTCAGTGGGTTAAAGGTATCCAACAGCTGCTGTTTTGAGTAATCGGGGCTTTTCAAATAGATTTTGGACCAGAGTCTGGAGCAAAATTCACATCCTCTGAACTGTTAGTATATGTGATTTTACCAGGAAAATAGCTGCTCTTAATTGCATTTCAAAGAAATTTTAAACAAATTTTGAGCCATTTCAACTGTTACAGAAACCCTTATTTCCTTCATCCCCACACAGTTTAATATAGCCATGTTCAAAACACGCTTAAAACTAGCGCATTTGGATTAAATTTACAAAAAATCATGGCTAAAAGGGGGCTGTGGTCCTTTTTACTTAAATCTTTTTAGTCCTGTTTGGTTGCGAGACTGGTTGTGCTAATTGTCTTCTGCTTATTGCTGCAGAAACCGACTATCCCCAAATTATTATTGTTATTACTTTTTTTTCAAATAAAAGTGTATCAAACTTGTTTGCTATGATTAACATCGCTAATAATGTTTTGGCCAGGGTCAAGTAAAGCACATACTTTGTAGTGTAGTTTTTCATCTTGTGACATATTTTCCGGATGCTTTTGCTTTTGCCTGTTTTCAGTTCGTTCTATACAGTTCCAGCAATACTTGTATGAATATTTTAGCTCAGATTAGCAGTTGGTTTTATTAGATTTATAGCTTTACAATGCTTCCCAAGTAAAGATGACTCCTTCAGACTTAAATCTTGAAAAAAATATGACACTGACAGCGATCAAAATACAGTAAAGATGCTTTACCAGAACCAGCTGCCGAATCAACTCCCTCGTGGATCAAATTTTGTTAGGAAAGACTGAGTAGCTAACAGTCGAGCACGGGCGAAGGTAGGAAAACAGAAGACAATCTTCACAAATGGAGAATTAGCACAACCAGCGACTGCCCAGCGCGATTTACAAACAATGAAGCACATCCCTAATGTAATGAGCGTCAACTTGGTTCCCAAAGCTTCGATCACAATCTAAAAGAAGCAAACCGCTCAGCATTCGATGGTTGAAGTGTTAGTGCGACAAGATATGATGATGAGTGTTAGTGGTGATTTCAATATTTCTTTCTGTGCACAACTGATGAGGACTCGTTTGGGTCGAAATTAATTTTATCGGAAAAAAAAAAGTTTAAGTTTTTAATGATTTCATTCAAGTTGGTTTCTAAGCTTTTTTAAATTGAATCAGCTCAATGACGCAACAGCTGAGCTACCGCTTCGTTTTTATCATCGTTTTTATCTCGTTCTTAAAGTTGAGAGAGAATCAGTTTTTAACCATTCTTCAAGTTCGGTAAAAAAGAATTCACATTCCTTGTAATAGTTGTGTCACAGTTCGTAGAGATACACATAAAAATCGAACGCAGACTGGAAAGGCACCTGATGACAATTTTGGAACCAAATCATTGAAGGTAGAAGAATCAGCGATTTTCAGAGGTCGACAAAGCGCAATTAGAAACGCAAAGCGTAACTTCCTCAACCTCCGCAATTGCGGAAGTTGCATTGCGCTTTAGTTTTTTATTTTGAAACATTGCGGAAGTTGCATTGTGGTTGAAGTCTTTAAAATTTGTTGCGCTTTACTTGCGTTGTGCTTGCAACTTTTTTTCGGTTAATAACGCAATTCTATACATTGAACTTAATTTTGTTCCATTTCGACCGTAATTTGACAAATGTCGGCCTCTTTTAGCAAATTATTATTTACTCTTTTTCTGTTTAAATCGCAAAAAATGCGGTATTTGTATTGCGTTGTGAAATTTCAATTGCGGAAGTTAGGTTGCCCTTTAACTTGGTACAAAAATGCCTTTCTGCAATTGCGTAGCGCTTCAACTGAGTCAAAAAGTTTATTGTGGAAGTTGCGTTGCGCTTCAGAAAGTAAACAAAATTAAATTGCACATTTTGTGCTGCGCTTTTACTGATTGTTGCGCTTTGCGGCGCTGAGCTTTTGGTATAATGTTATTTGTGCCCACCTCTGGCGCTTTCACACAATCAATCAAATATGAAATAAAATTAACTGCACTACCGTTTATTAAAAACTTGCAAATCTCATCTAGTATAATGCTGAAATTGATTTTGTAAAACATTATTTGACATTTAATTCGATATAATTCATTTAACTTAATTTTGATTGTTTTTGTGAAAACACCAGTTGTTCCAATTTTCATTGTAACAGAGTTACAATTTTTATTGTAACAGAGCTTGATTTTAATGCAAGAGGATTACAGCACAATAAAAGATAGGAACGATGGATTTTCGACAAGGAAATATTATTTTGCTTCAACACTGCATATTGATGAGAATTTTGGGAAAAAATTACTCAACGTAAAATATTGAATTTACTCTTATTTTGAGAGAGGCTAAAACAAGGATCCTAATCAAGATATTTCCAAACCAAAAGTACTTCTTGCTCTTGACCTGAAACCCCTTAATTGAATTTGAATTTTACTCTGAAGTATATTATTTTTTTTTTGTCAATTGAATATCTTGTGATTTCTAGCAAAGCAACAATCACGACGGAATGCAAACATTTGTGCAAAACGCAAAGCACGATGCAGGAATCTTGATGACCAATATTTAATTGAAAATGTGCAAAATTTTAATTTTGGCAAATGTTAACACGTTTACACTAGAAACTGCTAGCAACAGACAGAACAGCTGGGTCAATATTTAGCGTAAAAAGGATAGCTCCTGCCACTTGCCTTCATCATCAACTGTATCGCTTCTCAAGAAAGGTAATTGTTTCGACGGCGTCAGTAGGAACGGCAACACTAACATTCACTTTTTAGTTGCAAAAACTGTAGCCTAAGGTTAACTTCGAATGTTACATCAAATTACTGAATCAAGCGCCCACCTAATTTAGTGCAAATTCTTACCAAAAAAATGACAATTTTGTTTTTTAGCAAGACTGTTTTTTTGCTAGACAATTAGCTTACAATTCCATATTAGCCGCGCTAGTCTAAATTACGCTGATAAGTTTACTACAAATTTCATCCAAACAATAGACACTGCAATCTCATAGATTAGTGCTAGTGATTCACTTTCTGAAATAGTTTCGAAAAAAAGAAAATAACTGGATTTTTAAAAGAGCTATTAGCGATATTAAGCAGTTGGGCAGAAATACTTCAGAATGGAAATGAAAAAAGCATTTTTGTGCTAAAAAAGATAAAAAAGCATTCAAAAGAATTTTTGAGACTTGCCGTAATGAAATAAAAAAGCAAAAAGTTTGATTTAAACGTGCAACGTTTTCTTGCTGATTTCGTCACAAAGTTTAGCACGGGCAACAACGAAAACAGCTATTTAATAGCGACGCATCATCATACTTTCCTCCATGCGGAACATTTGCGGACCTAAAAGACGACGGGTGCATCGTACAGTGGTTTGCTTATTATGATCTTAAATGAAGCTAATTTTTAAAGGCACAAAGGTAACAAGTTTTTGGCCCAAATAAAGCAAAACTAGACTATAGGTTTTGTATCAAGTATCACGCTATTAAAACTTTTTTCGAATGAAACGTATAGTAAACCTTACATTGACATTCCTTCCGGGTGAAACATATGCAAGTGAAGATATCACCATTCCAGGATGTCAAAATCTCTCCTTCTTGGCTACGGTTGCATTTAATGGGAAGTAAAAATGACATGATAGAAAATGCTTCAGTTATATGGTATATTTAATATAATTGGGTCAGCCACCTGAAGCAACTTGTCTTGCAAATATATTTAAAGCCCTGCTCTGCCTGACCAATCCCGAGTAAAACTGGTTCTTAATGTTTTTTCTGCTATTCGAAGCCAAGCGTTTTTCAACGCATACTTCTTAGGTTTCTAATATGATGACAAACGACACGTCAGCATGAAGTAAATTTTACTGTAGATTCAAAACTCAAATGTACAAAATACGCGCTGTGTTACGCCAAAGCGTTGAACGAGTTTGCAGAACCCATCTTTGCGTCATATTTCTCCTAAGAACAGCACTTTTGGAGAAATGTGGCAGCCATGTCCAGCCGTTGACACTACTGTCTCCGATTTGACCGACCAAAGATTTGAACCCCAAACCTCCTGTTTTACAAGTAGCAATTGCAAATTTACTTGCAGCGTTTACCTTCGATTCTCATTGTTTGTGTGGCTGCTAATCTTGTGATTGTAGTAGTTACTGGTCGAGTTGTACTCTTAAGAGAAGCAGTTGGTGTTGCAGATGCAGCGGTGAAATCTAAGATGTAATTGGTAGGGCAAGCAAAAGTACACAAAAGAAAGTTTACGCTAGGTTATTGTGTTACATTGGTGGCTACACAAGTTTGTTACATGCCTATCGCTTTATAAGTGATGCAAAAACTGATAGCAACTTTTCAAAAATGTATTTTTTGAAATTTCGTAAATTACGACTCGTTTATTGTTTGTAGACCCTTGTTTTGTACAATTTATTAACGTTTCCCAAAAGTAGTGTTCATTTCCTCTCATTACCACTCCATAGTTTTACGTTTAGGTTTTCAAACAAAATCTTAGGATTACAATACAGGACAGGACAAAAAAAGCGCTTTCGATTTCAGCAGCAGTGTATACCTTCGATTCTCGTTGTTTGTGTAGCTGCTGATATTGTAGCTGCAGCAGTTACCGGTCGTGCTTCACTCTCCGCAGCAGTTGGTGTTGCAGGTGTAGCGGTGAATTCTAAAATGAGATCAAAGTTACTGAAGACTACAGGAGCAAAACGATCAAGCTAACAAAATTAAGTTTTTAAGTAATGGGGAAAAACATACTGTTCTCTGAAACTCCAAATTTTTTAGTAAAATAATTACGCGGAAATATTTTTGTTGTTTTGGGGTTAAGTTATACCGTTTGTTTGCGATGTAAAATAAAATATGAAGTAAATGTGTTTGTTTTTGTAGGAAATAATTCTGAAATTTGCTATATAACAAGTGCAGTTTGACACTCCGTTCTTACAAACAATCAAAAATTTGTTCGTATCTGCAGTACAAGCTTCAGTGCTGTATGCGTATTGTAGTCTTTCATACATTACCTTTAATAAAAAAGAAAAATGGCTTTAAAAGCAATTTTTTAAAAGGCTCTTAAAACAAGAAAGGAAAAATGATCCAAATGGCTTTAAAGAGGTAATTTGTTTTTTACAAAAATATCCCACAGCTAAGGGCTTGCTTCCCTATCCTTGCTTTTCTTCCCTTGCTTGCCTTGCTAAGTGCTTACAAACAATCGAAAATTTGTTTGTATCTGCGGTACAAGCTACAGTATTTGTAATCGCATTGTCGTCTTTCATACATTACTTTTCATAAATAAAAAAAATGGCTCTAAAAACAATTCTTTAAATGGCTCTTGAAACAAGAAACGAAATGCGATCCAAATGGCTTTAAATTGGTTAATTTTTTTACAAAAATTTACAAAAATTGTCCAAAGGCTAGGGGCTTTGCCTACCTATGTCTACGGCAAATCGAGGATCTGCTTCAGACCTTCGTTTGTGGTATGCTTATTGTACTGGTATGCTCAGCACGTACTTAACCCTATTCGGCCCAGGGGGAATCGATTAGCTCCCCCCTTCGTTTATTTCGAAATTTTGTTATGAAGCAGTCAACCCACAATAATGAAATTTCTTTACTTTTCCTAAAATTTACTGCTTCAACTTTCATTTGTAAAACCATTGTCGTATGACTACTAGATTCGGAGTTATTAAACGTTTTTCAAGGTCGACCCTGCGTTTCTGGCAACATTTTTGAAAAATTAATTTGATCCTGTTAGTCCCAATTGCTCTGTCGTAATTAATAATTTCACGCTGTTTCGTACACTAGTAACGTGAATAAGAACGTAAAACCAGTGACCTCTTGAACGGCTTTTGATGCTATCGATGTTCAAAAAGTGTTGTGACAAACTGACAATAGATTTTCATTTTGCTATTTTGCCTGAGGCATTAAAATTTTCATTATGATTTCAAAGCTCACAGCTGAATTTCTCAGACAATTTCGAGTAATTTTACCAAATTTCAAACTAAGCTTCATTTTTAGCATTTTGCTGATAAATAAGAATTGCGATTTAGTATTATAGTAAAGTATTTATTGATAAAAAAATTGGAGGCTACCATAAGAGCGATTCCTTTTGCTTTTTGCCAATATTTTTTTTCGAATTGCTGATATACAGTAGTCAAAAATGTCCGTAAGTTATGACGTGTGTGACATGCAGTATGAATTTCGGTAGTCTTTATGTCCGAAATTTGTTTTTGGTAACAAAAAGAAAGAAAAAAAAAATAACGCAAACTATAAATAAATTTTTAGTTTCTGCTAAGCAGCAGTATTAGGAGAAAAATGTTCATTTTTAAAAATAAACATATGCATAATTTTGACTTCCTAAGGTTTTTCATGAAGTTCAAGTGATAACTTCCAAAACAGAAATTTGCCCGAGTGTCTTGCGTGTGACGTAGCAGCACACCGATTACTTCATTTTGCGCATCCGCTTTGCTTTCACTAAATTCCAACATTTCATATCCGTTTGCGATATTCAATAACATTGCAAAAAGTGGAGAGTTTTTGATAATACTTGTTTCGGTACTGATAAAACTTAATCATTTTTGATAATTTTGATAATACCGGTAATACTTAATCATTATTTTCAAGTTTTACGTTTTTTGTTATTCAAGGTTATTCCTGCTAAAAGCTTTGGGTAAAAAATGCTATTCAAAGCAATAACTAATAGCTAGTGTAAAATATTGTTAAATTTTTATAAAATTCACATCAAACTAAACAATTATTGAATACGTACATTCTAAAATGTTCTATGTGGTATATTAATACTTGTTACCGCATTTACTAATTTCTTATTAGATGCTACTACAGGCTTACTGCATGGCTTCTATTGCAGATATTACTGAGTTTCACATTTCACACGATCTTTCATTTGTGGTTTATAATGATAGGTGGCAACCGTGGCATGCTAAATTAAAAAAAAACTATGTTGTTTAATTTGTTTTCAATTTTCGCTTTTATGTGAGTACATTCGCAACCAACAAAAATTATGTTTGTAGATACAAAATATAAAAACGCAAAGCAAATTCTCTAACTAACAGACTTTGCAAATTACTATCCAATTAGCTGACCATTTAGTAAATGATCTTATACTGGATTTTTTTGTGATCATAAATAAGTAAGATATCTAAATTCACTGATGTCGTTGGCAATTTTTGAAAACTTCTAATTTACTGCAGTTATCTAACGGCTTTGTTGCATACAAACAATATTGCTGGTTCTGGATGCAAAGACAATAGTAGAATAGCTTGTATGATTTTGATCAAAGACGAGTGCCGGCAAATAAATTTCTAACCTTGGGATTATACTTTTTTTTACTGTTTTTCTAAACTTATTCAGCATTATTCCCAGTAACAACAAAAGTTTGCAACAATTTGTTATAAAGCCACCTCTGAAGTAAAATCTGAAACATTAAAATCGTTACGTTTGAGAATTAGACAGTCTTTGTAAAATGATACGAATAGAGATAAAAAGAATGATATTTCAATCAGTATAACCATTAATTATAATTACAATATAGGAAACACAATTAGTGGATAGGTCTAAAAATTCATCAAGAAAAGATGGGATCAGCCACAAAATAGGGGATCACACACATCAATTCCGTCGAAAAGACCTGGGTGGCAGTAATCTGCTCAGTCGCATTACTGCTAACCGAGGATCACTATTAAGCCATCATAATTACAAGATTCGCATAGGCTAGGAAAAACTTTTGGTGGAAAATCGGTACCGGCGAAGTCCAAAGCATAACAATTTTGTTAAGTCATAGAGCTCAGTCAATTTCTTGACCGAACTACCACCAAGCAAAACAGTCGTGCGAAAAAAAAAAAAATCTTCTCTGTAGCAAAATGAAATTTGAGAGTAAAATAACCCTCCATGCAATGCTCAGGATAGCGCTATTTCGGTCAATACCAAACCTCGTCAGCTGAGCTGGCATGAATCGAAATGAGTAAAAAACAAAAAATTTTCTCACTATTTATAGAATTTCCAGTCGCCGAAAACAGGCCAAGCCAAAAAAAATTCCATATAAGGCCAAGCCAAACAGGCCAAGCCAAAACAGGCCAAACAAACAGGCCAAGCCAAAAAAAACAAAAACAGGCCAAGCCAAAAAAATTCCATATAATGTTTGTAGTTAAAATTCTTGGCAGTTTTCAACGGCTAATTTACATAATTTTTTGATCGGTTCATTGAAACTCGTAGCCGATTTCAACGCTTCATTTGCATTTTGATCGCTGGCGAAACGATAATTTTGACTTCGGAGCTTATTGTTGGTTTTGCCGATTTTTTGCTCTTTTGTTTCGGCCTTCTATATTTTTTTTGGCTTGGCCTGTTTTCGGCGACTGGAAATTCTATAAATAGTGAGAAAATTTTTTGTTTTTTACTCATTTCGATTCATGCCCGCTCAGCTGACGAGGTTTGGTATTGACCGAAATAGCGCTATCCTGAGCATTGCATGGAGGGTTATTTTACTCTCAAATTTCATTTTGCTACAGAGAAGATTTTTTTTTTTTTTTCGCACGACTGTTTTGCTTGGTGGTAGTTCGGTCAAGAAATTGACTGAGCTCTATGACTTAACAAAATTGTTATGCTTTGGACTTTGCCGGTACCGATTTTCCACCAAAAGTTTTTCCTAGCCTATGCGAATCTTGTAATATAGGAAACAATTTTAATTTTTGCTTTTACTTCTGAAATCATTTGTGATAATACACTCGTAGTTAAGCCCATTGGAAAATCTATATAAGATTTTGGAAAATCTAATAACAAGCAACGACCAAATTAATTTAAGGTTTCTGATATAAACTTCATAAAAACCGCAAAATTTTTGAATTTTTGAGAAAAGATTACTCTCCAATATTAGACAACGTAATCTTTTGCAAAGTAACCGAAAAAAAAACTAATCCGACGCCAAAATCTATTACAGTACTCCAAATTGATTAAACTATTATTCTAAAAAATGAACCAAGTATCAAGTTAGACCAATTTCTTTTTTTCTTATGATTCAAAAGTCCGTGAAAAATAGTACAAAAAATAGTTTGAAAAAATTAACATTCACTACTCTCCGTCCGACACATTTTGAAAGTTTTTTTCGTAAGTTCGAACTAATTACATTTTTATTTACCAAGTTGTCAACAGACAGCGAAAAAAATTGTTCATTTTTTGAGGAAAGGCTGTAGTTTGCCCACCTGTCTACCACACACAGAGAAAGCTTCACACTGTCCATTTTATAGCTAATAGCTAGGCGGGAAGCTGGATGTGAAAACAAACAACCCAAATTTACTGTATCAGTAGCAGACGCTTTATCCACTCGACTACTGATAAAAAATGATAAGATTGATGAGGCAAACAGTGTTGTTTTATACAGAATGCTACGCTGTACTTTTGATTAGGTTTAGCAAGAGTAGCAACAAACGCAATTTTTGCATTGTCAGGCCTACCAGACTGAGAATGAAACCCATAGTACGAGTTTTCCACGTGAAAACTCTTACTATATTATACTAGACGACGAATCTTCAGCATATTAAACATTACATCAAACTTCAACCAATTTTATTGACGTTTGTTACAGCTATGTCATAAACATTTACTAACAAAATGTGAATGAGAAAAAGTAGTGGTTTGATGCTTGTTCTTTCATAAATTTTGTACAAAAAATACCAAATTTTGTAGTGTTTAGCAAAAGGAACTAGAACAGTAACAAACAACAAGTATTTTAGCTCAATAGTAACAAATATTTTAGTAACAAACAACAATTAACGAGTATTTTAGCACAATAGAAATAATCTTTTAGTTTAATCCGTAATTATCTCTGAGTTACTGAATAAAGCTCCAGCTGCGATGCGGCGTCACGGCAATTAAACGCTTATTAACATCAAGCAGATGGAAAGCGAACCGATCGCTTCTGATAGTCCTTGACTTATTTTGAAATTAATTGAAGATCAAGGTTGCAAATATAATGACAAAAAGTTCAGACTTTTTGTCAGAAAATTGAGCTTCTCGCGGAGCAAAAACGGATTTTTTATCTTTTGTAATTCGGGAGTTATTAACGGTTGAATGTGTTGTGTCAAATCGATCCCCCGGGGCCATTAATCAAAAAATTTTGCCTTGTTCGAATAGGGTGAAATGAGTTATTTCCGAATAAAAAACTTTGAACGGGATGAAGCCATAGGTGGGTACAAGTCCATTAATCGTTAATCCGTTAATAACGAAGCTAACTTTTTCTTGAACTCGTTAATCCGTTAAAAAGTTTTTTCATGTTAACGGACTAAATTAACTCCCGTTAAGTTCTGTTAACAGATTAAAGTAACTTCCGTTAAGTTCTGTTAACTTCCGTTAAGGTTTTTATCGTTAATATTTTGCACCACTCATTCAACGTACCGGTACAAACTCGTTTGCACTGGTAGCACTTGTTGCATATTAGCACGAGTTTTATAGAAGAAAGCGAAGAATGGAGCTCTTTTTTGTGGCAAATAATAAGCTGCAGCCTCAGGGAACAATTAATTATCGCTGATCGCAATTTCCAAAGATTTTCCGATCGCAGCTTCGTTAGTGCATTTGAAGTTATTTCTATTATGAAATTAGATTAGGCTTTAAAATGTAACCTCCAAAACACAAAAAGACCACCATAGCAATAAATATTTTCTTACAACCTGCTCAACAGCGTCAATACGTGTTATAGAAGCGAGTGAATAAAACGAAATGTAAATTACACGCAAAATGTTAACGAATTAACGGACTTTATTAACTTCCGTTAATTAAAGCTGAAAATAACGGATTAACGTTAACGGAGGTGTGAAGTTTGTAAACGGACTAGTGGTTAACGAAGCTAACGTTTTGCATTAACTTGCCCTCCTATGGATGAAGCAATTAGCCAAATCCGGTAGTTCACAATAGCTAAAATTGTAATATAGTTTTTAAAATTTTTTGTTCTCATTTTGAGGCTCCAGTTGCAAACATATTTAACAAATACAAAGAGATGTCTCTCTAGAAAGTTAATAAAAATTCTGAGTGTGTTCTTTCAAGGGAAAATGCCGGAAAATGGAGGATATTTATCAAAAATGGTTTGGTCACGTGATGTTAGTGGAAGGGCATTTATCGTTTAGTTTCTCGATCTTTTTTTCTAGAAATTTAGGCTAAGAGAACAATTTCATGGTTTCCAAAAACTTTTTAGGGGGAATCCCTCTTTGCCTTTATTGAATATCTTTGCAACCGCAGCCCCAAAATGAAAATAAGAAATGCAAAAAACTTATTTCAATTTTAGCTATTGTAAACTATCGGAATTGGCTGGATGCTTCACCCCATTTAACTTTGGGTTGAAACCACCCCTTCCTTATCCCCTTCCCTTAGCAAAACCTGGTTTCAATTTATATAGAAACTTGTTTTTAAATAGTTGTGAACAAACTGCACAAACACTCTTATTATCATGACACGTGTTTTATTGGGCTGCCTGCAAGTTTTACTATAAAAATTTCGTGATCGCTGTCAATGCAGAAGAAATATTGAGTTACTTCAACGTCCCATAAATTTTTAGTTTCAAAATTTACGCAATTAAAGGTTCAAACCTTAGGCTAATTTTGTTCTGTGAAATCCTAGCACCCTGTAGTTACGTGATGTAGTTCTACGAACTTTAACTGCATTTGTTTATTTCCACAAAATGTTCAAATTGCCACACTTTTTATGCCCATTTCTCTGCCGTTTCTGAGGTGCAGAAAAATTGAAACTTTGCATTCAAGTGGTGGAATGTGAAAGGATTGCCCTAAAAGTTGAAGAAAAGACGGTGCTGCGTTCGCGAAGCCCAAATAGTAAAATACACTTAGTGTAAGATTATATCAAATTTTTGTGCGTTGCCAAACATCTGCCACTAGGGAGCTGTTTCGGGGGTCTGCGGGCAAAGCTCCGGGACGCCTGAATTTGGAGAGTATGGAGGCAACGCCCTAGCCGTCTGTTGAAGATGGTCTAAGGCTGGAGACTTCAGCGCATAAAGATTTAACGACTTTTTTTGCAAAATAACTTAAAACTCAATGCTTTTTAAACGTGTCATGGAAATTAGCACTGCCTGGAAAAACATGATTAAACTGGCTGCGTAAAGGGGCTATGTGGCCAGTGGCTTAATAGTAAAATTTCAGTTGTCTTGGCTCTCATTACAAGCCGATAATTTATGAAATCCTAAAATTAAAAAAAACTTACCAAGTATTGATCTAATTTGTCTAAATTTTGTAGAGAAAGATAGTTTGGGTAAAAGCTAATAGAACGAGATTTGAAAAAAGTGATTGGTAATCAACTAAATTAAATACTGAAACTTCAGACTTCTTACACCCCTCTTTTTTTGTTGAAGCTTATATTGTAAGCATTTTGCATCAAGTGATTTATTTTATTGCCTGCTTTCAGCCATTTTCAAATTCTTTACTGACTTTTAAGCTTTATTTTTGACAAATATTAACTCCCGCTCCCCCATCCGCCCTTAAAAGTATAATGTTCAAAAGTGGCTTTAAACCACTTTAAAGTTCATATCTCTGCAAAAGACTGCCTCAAAAATGCGAAAAACGTGTTTTTTATGGTGCACTTTGGCTGACAGACCAATGGAAGGGGGTTACTGCCTACAGTTTGATAATATTAAACTAAACTTGATTTAATTTTTAAACCCATTAAAAATGAGCCCCCACCAAACTTGAGCCGCAGGTAACTCCACCTTATAAATCCGGCACTGGCCTAACCAATTGACTATCAACCACATTTAATGATTAAATTTAATCAACTTAATTTCAAACTAGCAGTTCTACTGTCAAGTTTAATTAAAGTTACATAATTGGTATTGTACTTTTAGAGTTCTGCAGTTTTTTAAATGCTTGGGAAACATGTTGTCGTTCAATACACATTAACTAGTATTTATACTTACTTTGATTAGCAGATACAAAACAATAAAAAATTGCAATTGTGAGAAACAACATCAATTTCATTTTGATTAATAATTATTAACACACTCAATGAATCTGGAATGGAATAAAACAAGGTTGAAGCAGGCAACAAACAAAGCAATAAACCAAACGTTTGAAAACAAAAACGTCCAAAGTCCAACTAATACTTTAACAAAAAATTTTCAAAATCTAAGTTAAGTTCTAGTCTTTGTCGAAATTTTTCAAAAGTCATCCAAAATGACGCGGTGGCAATGAACAGTTGACCATTTATCTAAGTTAGCACGCTCGGATGCCGCGGTAAGCAATCGGATTCAAACTCGCAAGGGTAGCGGTTCGATTGCCTGCCTTTGCAAATTCCGTAACTGCGTGTAAATACTTGTATTTAAAAGTTGTCTTGTGTCACTCATCAATTTATTTTCGTCTTGTTTAACATTCGTTTCAACATAATTATGCTGCGTTGGCAGAGTGGCCTAACGCCTGTCCTATGTTGCAGGATGCCGCGACTTCAAAAACAGTCTATGTCTTTGGCTGTTGCGGGCATTGTTTTCCATCCCTAGTCAGTCTTGGGATTTTTTATCTTCTCATTTCTTGAAAACGTTTTCTAATTTTTTGTTCAAGTTGTTTGTTCAAGTAAAACAATAAATGTTAAGAGATTTTTCAATGAAGAGGTTAACAGTTTACTGTTGCGTAACGACGTCATAAAGAAGGAATTGTCTTTATTTTTTCATGTTTAAAAACTTTGAAAACAGGTTTTAAAAACTTCGAGTTTATTTTAAATTTTGTCGAACATCGGACAGCTCGGAAAAGTTGCTTCAAAATTAATTCGAGCTGTATTGTTCGGTATTTGTCAACTTTCACCGCGCGAACGAAAGAAAGGAGAAAGAACGCAGCCTTTCATACTTTTTACGACCTCAAAAATTACGTACCAAAAAAGGAGCTGAAAAAAGAAGAAACAGAAAGTTCACCAGACACAAGAACGTAGACAGCAGCTTACATACAGATTTCTTTTCGTAGCATTTATGGGTGAGCCATCCTAAGTCAGTAGAAATATTCCAATCGAATATTTGCAAAAAGTCTCTATCATTATACAGCCTTATGTTCAAAGACTCTAATGACTCAAACTCGCAAAGTTGATCACGTTTTCAACATATTCCACGAAATTTCTAAAATATTTTGATTTATTTTTGTTTTAACAATATCTGAGGTTGGTTGAAGATTGGCGCTACAACCAAACTAAACAAAATTTCAAAATATACTTTTATTTTACTGGAAGAATTACAAATTGTTTAGACGAGCAATACACACCATGCTATGAAGATAGTTGCTTTAGCATCTTCTCCAACCCAGAACCAGATCCATTTGTTTTGTGTGAAGACGCAAGTGCGAATCCCTGACAAAAATTTTAGCATTCTTTTTTCTTAAACGGGATTTCTTTAACAATCGTTTTGTTGTTTTATGATAAAAGAGTCTTTGATGCTGTTTGTTTTGCGAGAAACCCAGAGTAAATGCTTTCAATGTGCTCCACTAATACGGCGCGTATCCACATGTTGATAATTGCGGAGGTGCACGTATCAATGGACGACCAAACTTGCTACGTGGCCGACAGCTTTTCTTGTAGATTGAAAGTAGACTCACGCGCAAAGAAAATGAGGAGTAGATTAAACGCTACATTTTAGGTGTCTATTTGAAGAACTTAATTCCAAAACGCCTTATATCTACTTTTAATGTTTTTGAGAAAACCGCAAAAAACAGTTATGAAGTTTTTTTCTGCACATATTTTGTTTATTTCATTTTCTGAGGATTGCGGCTGTATACCTCTTCCAAACCGAAAAGTTAGAAAAATCAACGATATTTACAGTAGTTTAGGTTTTTTTTTGTTTTATTTAAATTAAAAAAGTGGATACAAGGCGTTTTGAAACTAAACTTAATAAAATTCTAGAAAATGATGTTCCATCTAAAATTAATCTGATTCTAAACCTAATTGTTTGTTGAAGCATTTCTTGCAGTGCCTATAAAATCTAATTGGTTGCTGCTTTTACCTAATTGTACAAAAACGCTTTGATTACAGAAGGTTGCTGTCGTCTCTAAGCTTTACGCAGCGTACAACCATAACGCACTACGAAAGTAATCATAGAGTTTTCACAAACTCTTTTGAAATTAAATATATTTTTACTACTTTCCTTCTCGCGGAGACTATTCAATTCTGTACTGATGCCCTTTAGAGTTCGGAACACTCTCCTGCACCTTTTTCAAGGCAAACCTTTGTTGAACTTATGGAGATGGCTACTTCTTCTTTCGAGTTTAGCTTCGATGACACCATGCATCGCCAGATCAACAAAGTTTCCATAAGATCATCCTTGGACCAGCCCTTGCTAATATTTTTGTTGGCTACCATGAATTTAAACTTTTCAGACCATTTTCCAGCCGGATATGTATTACGGCTACGTGGATGACACTTTTGTAGTATTTAACACCGAAGATAAGTGCAATCTTTTCTTACACATCTCCCTCAACTCGCTTCACCTTTCTCTTCGCTTTACTCTCGAAAAAGAATGTAACCTGGCTCTCCTTTTCCTGGACGTGTTGGTTGAAAAAATCCTTCCTAAACTCATTACTTTCACCGACCGGCAGCCCTAATTTACCAGTCAATATCTACGCTTTAGTCCACAGAAACGTAAAACAAGCTTAATCCTGACCTAAAGGGATTGGGCTCTTACCATTAGTTCTTCTGAAATATAGTCATCGGAACTAAATAAAATCAAGTTCGTTTTACAGACTAGTGAATACCCAAAGCTAGTTATCAAGCCATTTATGGCTACAAAGATGAAGCAATTTCATACTCTGCCTAAATTCGGAATGGAAAGATGCCCCGTCTGTCTGCATTGGCCCATGGCTCAGTTCTGTTTCTACCTGATTTAAAAAGCAAGTAAAATCTTTTGTCAAACTGTGCTTTTTCGCTGTGAAAGCACGCGATTTTTATTTACCAAAGAGCGTCTCTCCTTTACAGCAAGGATGTCCGCCCTGCTTCACAGAAAAGCAACGTGATTTAACAATTTTCATGCCCTTGCGACGGTCTGCATGTAGGCGGTACCTCCCAAAAGCTGCAGAAAAGAATTAAACTACAGATTTCCAAATCTATCCGCTCTTTCTCATCTTCCCAGACATGCATACGTTCTGCCCCTCAGTGCAAATCTTCCACCCAAACTAATACGCAGTTTCTTGCTTCTGATTCAGCCATTGGACTTCATCTTTAACAAAATCCAGTCTGTGCTCAATATCATGATGACAGTATATTCTCTATTTTTGCCCAAGGCCGCTCTTTTTTCCATCTATCTGCTCTTGAAGCCCACTTTCATCAAAACTTTCATTTCCGCCTTCTGGCGACAGAAATAATTTGTGTACAGCTTAAAGATTCTTCTGCACTAATGATGCTCTCTCCTTGGTCTTTTTTCTGCTAATCACGGCAGTAGTATAGATTGGCTGATTTGGAGTGGTTTGTGGGATTGCATGTCTGCGGGATTGCGGAATTTTAAGTTGGTAGGTCTGCTCGGGACCTTAATGGTAACGGTTCTAACCCTCACCCTTGCTCTAACCCTAGTTCTAACCCTCACCCTAGCTCTAACCTTAATCTTAGCCCTAACCTTAGTCTTAATCCTAACCCTACCTCTAACCCTAACCCTAGTGTTAACCCTAAGAACCGAACCCTGGAACTCAACATGATCAAGACTCGAATGGCATTTTGTCTGAGAATCGAACCACCGCAGGTGTTTTTTTACAAATGTAAAATTTGTAAGACTTGCCTGAGAATTGAACCACCTACAGTGGTATGTTAAAGTCTGAAGTTTTGTAAGGCTTGCGTGGGAATTGAACCGCCTACACTGGTGAGGTAAAGTCTAAAGTCTTGAAAACTTTCCTGAGAATCACCGCAGGTGATTTTACAAATTTTACGAAAAACAAATTTACAGATTTTACAAAATTTGGCAAATCAACGAATCACCGTAAGTGATTTTATAAATGTAAAGTCTATTAGACTTGCCTGAGATTCATTGCAAGTGTTTTTTTACTAATGTGAAATTTGAAGGTTTGCCTGAGAATCACCGCAGGCGATTTTAGAAATGTTTGTTCTACTTTATTCTACTGTTTTACTTTCTACGTTCTTCTCGTATGTATGTTCAACTTAGGCTTTTAGCACATCCGTGCTTGTTTGAGAAGTTTAGAGTAATCCTCAGACATTGTTATTTTTAGTATATTGTAATTTGTATTTATCTTATTTCAAACTTGCACAATCAATAAGGCATGCTTTGCACTCTAAACCTTTGACTCGTTCGAATTTTTTTACGAAGTTTAAGGTAATTGTAATTAACTGTAATTACATGTTATACACCAAGTTCCCTTGGTCAGGAGACAGCGAGGAGACATTTCAATTTTCGAGTCAAGCTGCCACCTGCCCACCTGTCTACCACTCACGGTGGAGACTTCGCACTATCTCTTTTATTGCTAAACGTCAACCAGAGAAGTTTTGAATACAAATTTTTATACTTTTTGGTTTGACCCGACCGGGAAGCGAATCAAAGTCTACCGCTTTGGTAGCATATGCGCTATCCACTCAACAAATCCCCAAATTTGAGACATAAGTTTATTTTTCTAAAGCGTTGCATAATTATAGGCAAATGACCGTTGGACGCTAGCTTCTAACGCGTCTGGATCACTTTAAAAGATGTTTCTTTTACAATCTTTTCAAAATAATATCTTTAAAATTGTAAACTTTTGAGGTTAGAAGCCCAAAGCGCCTCTAACGTCTTCAATTTCACCTCAAAGGAGTAAAGAAAACTTACATCAATACTAGCGTCTACCATTTCATCCCAAAAAGGGAAATCTATCAAGATCAACGTTCCCTTTAAGAGCTTGCACAGTGTGAGCGGAATGAAGCCGCATGAGCTCAAAAATTAAAAATCTGCGCCGCAATTTGGGAAATTTTGATCATGTTTATTTTGGTATTGACCAAAAAAAAAAGGTCTTCGCCGCAATTTGGTAATCTTTTTGCCAGCAAACACGGAATCTCGCCGCCAAATTCAGGTGAAAGCCAAAAAAAAAGTCTTCACCACAAATCGGATCATTTTGACTTTGTAAACACAATTTCTCAATTTTGCTTCCAATTGAAACACGTATTTACCTAGTCTTATCAACACTTATGCAGTGCGCAGCAGAACTGAAGTTCTGCGCGGGGGTTAGAGGCTAACTGCGCGGCCGCGCAGCCGCGCAGTTTAGAGGGAACATAAATCAAGATTAATTAAAACTTCCGTATATCAGCAGATGTTTTCGGTTTTAAGGAACTTAACGCATTGCAGATACCGTAAACTTTTTCCCGAAGGATAAATCTTTTTACGCAATATCTAAAACTTGATCGCAGCAAGTATAATTCAATTGTTCCTGAAGAAAAATTAAAAACAATTCTCAATCAAATCTACCATTCTTATCAATTTCGTGCTTTAGAGCTCCTTTGTTCCAGAAAAAAACAAAAAAACCTAAGTTTGTTTTTACAGAAATTTAACCAATGCGACTTTATACCACTCCAAAATGAATTCCCTCGCTCTGACATAAAGACGAAGTTTACGAAAAGTTCAAGTTCTAAAAAAAAATTTTTGCATTAATTTTCGTTATTATTTTCACTCAAGACAAAGAAATTGCAAGGTTTCATAATATTTTATCGCATTTGTCCCTAAAAACAAATTATACTGTAAAACCTTTGTTTGAGCGCCCTGGCGCTCTCCGTATTTTTCAATCCTTCCGTTACAGCGGCATTCTGTTAGAGACGGTGTTAAATTAGAGGGTGGCGCTTTATTTTCAAACCTTCTCCTGTAAAGGCGTGGTAGCGCTCAAACAGAATTTTTACGGTAGTTATTAAAAACTACAGTTTAAGAAAGTGTTTGATGTTTTTAATGAAATTATAATTCAAGATAAAAAAATTGCAAAACTCGGAATCGTTTTTGATCAAATTATTTTATGAATAAAAAAATCACTAAAAATTTACAATGTCAAGGTGCACTTTTAAGGTACAAACAGTATTAAAGACAATACAAAACACAACAATTTTGAATATGTTGATCAAATTTTCCTGATGGAAACAAGAAAATTAAAATTAATTAAAATTCAGGTAAGTGTTTCGATTATTTACGTTAAAATTTTCACTCAAAGCAAAAAAATTACTAGAAATGAAAAAATTTTGGCAAACTTTTTCCAATGAAAACAATATTACGTCATAAAAAAACAAGTGTTTGGAAAAATTTTGATTAAAAATTATCAAATGATATTCTTTTTAAACTAAAACTATTGTTTTAAACAAAGAAATTGTAAGACTTCGACTATTTTTCACAAAACTATCTCTATATGAACAGAATTATTTGAAAATTGTATGAAAACACCCACGGCGTACGACTTCGTTGTGCTTTTTGTATAGCATGTAGGCTTCCTGGAATATGTTGCAGCTGATATTGTGTACTTCAATTTCTTATGAGTTACTGAAATAAACAAATCTATTTATCTATCTACCTATCTACTGCAAAAAGATTCTGGAATAAAATATACTATAGTAACTCTGAACAAGTTTAATTGTATGGAAAAAAATGATGTTTTCAGGCATCGTTTGTAATTTAGCTGATTAAAACACAACGTACAACGTGAATAATGGAATGGAAATGCAATTGATTTTTTTAAAAATGCATTATAGCTGAGACTGGATCGTATATCAAAAAACAGAAAACGTCCAGGGCCGGATTTTGGAGCCTAAGATGCCCGGGCTCCGGAGCTCCCGCCATCAACCGCTAGTAGCCTGTACATTTGCACGGTGTTGCGCAAAAAATATTTGTCTTGCATTGCAGCAAACTAGTTCAGTTAACTTTTCCATCTTTTTTCGTAATAGGTTAATTCTGGCGTTTTAATGTCACAACCGCACCTTTACCGGAGTGGGTGGCATAAAATAATTTCATAATCTGCTTGACGTAACAATCATATTGTTTTACTGCTAATGCTGACGAATCAGTAACACAATTAGCTGGCGGAAAGAGGTGGCTAATGGGCTTTGTCCCCCTTCCCCCTTAGCCAAATCACGTAAAAAATTAAACTAAAAATTGTAAGCATTTAAACTTCTTTTGGACTTGACTTGTGAGTAAGGGGGGAGCTTGGAGAGGCTGGGCAATTTAATTCTTTAACTGAATTTCAAATCTTAGCTATCTCAGTTTTTTCAAATAGCTTTAAAATGATACAAAATTTGATCCAAAAGGCGTTAAAATTTACAAAAAATTTTTTCTAAAATTTACAACAATTACCCAGCAACTGAGTCACATTACTTTTATCAGCACGTTGCCAAATTGATATATACAATATTTCAAGCATTGCCATTTTGACATTTGGCCTTATAAGTTCAACAAAAAGATATTTTCATTATGAAAGTGAATTTATAACTTTCACTTCAATTCGATTATTGACTTTTTCCTAAAACACTATTTAGTGATATTTTCTCACGTTCATCACTTTGTCATGCGTTTCATTAATTTGTTTTCAAGCGCTCTAGAAATTTTCTAATGCATAAGCATTCTTTATTACGAAATGCTAAGATGTGAGCAAATGCTTTCTTTTGCCAAATTATTTTTGAAATAAGTCTACATGTCAAAACCTAGGAAAGATAGAAACTTCAATATTTCACCATCAGCTTAAAAATTAGCGTAAAATCAAAAAAATATTCAGTTTTAATTCGGTTCAATTTTACTAAAAACAAAGAAAACTTGTTTAAAAAAGTTAATAGTGCCACGGTTAATAGTATGAAAAATCACAAAAAACTTAAAAACTGCCTCTTTGCCTCAATCCATAATCAAGTTTTTTGTTTTACGACTTGTCAAACAGAGTTATCGTCTTTAAGCTCACGCTAACTGAGCAAAATTATCAAGCATCGGAAATTAATGCGTGCACTAATTCCGAAACTAATTTGCAGCAACAAGCAATTGCTCAAACAACGAAAAGCAGTAAACTTTATTTTTGTTTTAAGTTGCAATTTAAATTTTTGTTTTATTTCAATTGTTGAATTTGTTTCGCAAATTAACATGTGGTCACATTTCGACAATTATATCACTCGGTCAATTATTATTTTCAATTCGTTTTCAAGCGCTTAGAACTTGAAAATTTTCTGTTGCAACAGTATCCTTATTACGTAATAAAACGCGAGCAAATGCGGCAAATGTTACTTTTTGCCAAATTATTTCTGTGAAGAGTGGATACCTCATAAACTAGGAAAGATAAACTCTTCTCATTTTTTCCATCAGCTAAAAAATCAGCTCATATTTTAAAAAATATTCAGTTAGAACTCAGTTTATTTTACTAAAAAAAAATTTGTTTGAAAAAGTTAATAATGTGATGGTTAATGGTATAAAAATCACAAAAAATTGAGGTCTGTCTACTGTATCTGCCTCAATCCGTATTCAAGTTTTATGACTTGTCGTCAAACAGAGCTGTCGCTTTGAAGCTGATGTTGACTTGCTAATTTAAAAGTTTCGGTATTTTATTTGTTCTTTGCCAGTAAATAATTTGGAGTAACCAGCAATTTCTTGAAAAACCGAAAAACTGTAAACTTTATTTTTGTTTTTAGGTGCAACTTAAATTTTTGTTTCAATTCAATTGTTGAGTTTGTTTCGCAAAAACACCGTCCAGTCACATTTCGAAAATTTTATTGTTCGGTCAATTATTTTAAATTCGTTTCCAAGCGCGTAAGAAATTTATAAATTTTTCATTGCAAAAGCTTCCTATTTTATGCGTAATAAGTATGTAAGCAAATGTTTTTTTTTGCTAAATTATTTTAGTAAAAATTCTACATCTCAAAAACTAAGATAGACACTTCAAATTTTCACGAGCTTAAAATTCAGCATCAACTCAAAAAAATTCAGTTATACCGGTAGCTCAGTTTAGTTTAGTAAACACAATGACATTTTTTTGAACAGAATTTTTCTTGTATTTTCGTGAACGACATTTAAGTCTGATGAGATTGTCTCATCGTATGGCTGTTTGCTTGACTGGCTGCCGTGAGATTTGAACAGTCACACTCCGGTTTGGATGCTCAACCTCTGCAAGTGACGAGCACGTCAGCTTGTTGACCTACATTCTTCTCGACGGATAAATACTATGCATCTACAGTCCCATGCAGTCGCTTAAAGCTTCCAAAATGACGCGGTGGCGGTGAACAGTTTAATATTATCTTAAGCAACATACTCGTTTCAACACAGAGCTACGGTGGCAGAATGGTTTAGCGCCTGTCCTACGGTAAAGAATTGTTGCTACTTTGAAACCAGTTTATGTCTCTGGTTGTTTCAGGCATGGGTTCGAACCCATTCGTTGTCATTTTTACTGACAACCAGAGACTGATCCAAATTATGACTTAATATCTTCTTTTTTCGATCTTTTTTTGAAAAGTCAGTAACGGGAGTGTTATAAGCGGCATTCCGTCCCAAACTCATAACTTCTGGTAATTGAGAGTTTTATTCGAGATCTACAGTATGTGTGAGGTGTGCACGAAGTCCCAGCAAGAACACTCAAATAGGGATAACAAAATATACATTATAACTCCTAAAAAGTTGACGATGGTGTGCATTAAGACTTTTTTCTTCACTTTTTAACATTACGATTTACGAATGTGTTGGAAAGAAGCCGCAAGAAAATTTACAGATTTTCAAGCCAAAATGGTACTCATTTTGAGACAACGGCCGGTTCCTTTTTGAACTTATTCAATCTCTGCTTTAAGACAGTACGCTAAAAAATCTTTTTGCTAGTTTTTTCTTATCATAAATTCTATTCTGCTGCGTTAACTTTGATCGATTACAACTACGGATCTATAAACGATCCGTGTTTTTTATACCAACAACCGCTACATGTTGCCGGGCGTGATAGTTGCAATCTCCTAAGTATAATGAAAAACCGAAACAACTGTGAAATGAAATCTAACACCGATTGCAGAGTTTGTAAAATTTTTCTTTAAAGTCACACAAGATAGATAATTAGACACCAAATATCTTCTAGACATAGCAATATCATTCAAAATAGGCCTGGGCCCACATGACAGAAATTTCGTCATTCGCTTGAATTAACGAGTTTTTTTTAAGAGGCGCTACCGAACGAAATACTCGCTAAACGTAAGAGGCCATTTTTGCACGTGTATGTAAAGCCTTGCGAAATCTGTTACGTCATTCTTTCTCGCTACGTTGCTTCGAACGACTGCGGAAAGCAGTTCGAGTAAAAAAACGTCACATTTTCCTCGTCGAATTAAATAAGATTTTGTAGCACTCTTTAGGCGTGCGAGAAATCTTTTTGCTTCAGAAATTTAATGGCGAAATGTTGAAAACTTTTAACTAAAGCGAATTTTTTCTGAAAATTGATTAAAATCGTCGCCATGTTTGCTATTAGACTGCTAAAAAAAAGCGAATTGCATTGAGAACCATTTGCTGTTTCGACTGACAAAGAAATGTTGAGTAGTGCCAGTAGACAAAAATAACTATGCACTCTTTTGTAAGAACAATTTTCCAAAACACGAGGCTCATTTTTGCTCAAAATTTAAGAACAAATTAAAAACAATGCCAGCTCGGCAGCCCAAAAACAAACAAAAAAAAATTCAAACTAATCAAACAAACTAAAATTTGTGCTGATTTAAAACGATAAAATTTCAGTGATTTTCTTGTGTTTGGAAGCAAAATTGCAACTATTCAAGATTATAAAGGTCTGTTGCTCTGCGCAAGCAATCGAGAAATTTTTTGGCAGTTGTTCAACTTGAAAAAAGCTTGCTTTTTTGCTTTTGAAATTTTACGATGCTGCAAAACCAAGAAAAAAGCCTTCACTTAAGCAGACAGAGCAATAGGAATTAAACATTGTTTCAAACATGCCCGCTCAAATTGACATCGATGCTCACCAAATTTTAACAAAATCAAGAGCAAATGGGACTAAATATGGGTAAAAAATTAAAAACAGCCAGTCTCAACTCAAGATTTACCAGTTCTAAACAGGAAGAGTGTACTTCGACTTGCTCACTTTTGAAAATTTTTGAAACCTAAGGACCCAAAGTTACTGTTAACATATGAGTTTACCCACCAACAACCTCAAGGGCGCTTTGCGTCATTTAAAAAAATTATAGTGTGGAAAAAGTTGTTGTGATTTCACATTGATCCAAAAATATAACTAAATTCTGTCGTTCATTAACTAATTATTTTCAGCTGAGGAATTTGCTTGCTTAGAATAATAACGCATAGCTCATAGCATCTTTTTCCATAACATTGCAGTACATACAGGACGCTTGAACGCATTATTAGAAATGCATCTGACGTCACAATGAGATATTTATTACGTTCTTCTAACACAAGTTACAAACATCTCGCAAAGAAATTCGAGCGAGCAGTTTTAACGTGTGTTGGGCGAGACGACTCAGAAATGGCAGTTTGTCTACGAAGATTTTTTGTTCGTTAGCGCTTTTTAGCGAGGGAGAATGGCCTTTACGAGCTCGCTAGCACGTTCTGTCATGTCGGCCCTGATCATCTGGTTTTGACTTTGGAAAGATATTGGGCCGTTAAATTTTGTTTAGCGAAAGTTTTTTTTGCAACTAAACAAACTAACGCATGTTTTAATTAATTTAAAACGTGTTTTTTGATTTTGCAAAAGGGAATATATCTTATTCAACGTGAAAAAACGTTTTTTTATTTGAATTTAAATTGATCTAAAAAGCTTTTTTTTAATTTTGCGAAGGGATCATATCTTACTCCACTGCGAAAACGGGTTTCAATTAATCCATTAGTCAAAAAAGCGTTTTTAGTATAGGACAAAGGAACATTCTGATTTTTCCTTTTGACACAACAAACGAAAATATGCCCAATATATCATGGCAAACTTTTACATTAGTATTTATTACGTCATAGTTTGACAACAACGGCGCATAAAAACATGGATTATCTTGAAGTCTTAAATCTGAAACATTCAAAAATTTTCCTTTTTGCCAAATGACGGGAGTATTGTCAAGCAACTTAATGCTGAGCATTTGCTGGGGCAAGTTCTTTACTGTTAACTAAAATATTGGAAAAAATTTGAACCGCATTTTAATTGAATGTGACCTTACTATGTCTTGCCGTTTTCAGGATATTGCAGTTCAAAATTAACAATTTATTTTTTTCACTGTTGCCATTTTATTTTTCCGGGTTGTGACGAACGATTATGTTTGGAATGTTGGACGTATTTTCACAGCAAATGTGCTATTTTACATTTCGGACTTTGATCAAGCGGTAGCGCGTTCGTCTGTGGAGCGAGAGATCTGAGGTTCAAATCTCAGGCCGGTCAAATTGTACACATTTGCAGTCAAATTTGCAGTGTTGTCATGGGCTTGCCATCGCTGCAACATTTCTTCAAAAGGAGCTGTGTTGGGGGGCGCAATGACGCGCAGATAAGCCCGCCAACTCGTTAGACGCTTCAGCATAATATCGTGAGTACAATAAAAGATTTGATTTAATTTTTTATTTTGTTTCGACATAAATCCAGACACAATCACAATGTTTTGCTTGAGGTTAAGTAATATTCAATTATTTAAAAAAATTTGCTGTTAAGTAGTGACTAGTAATTCTTGCAAAACTTTTGCAGCCGACTTAAAACCGCATTGAACTCAAAACCACTTAAAAACGTTGTACTGCAGTTTCATCACACGAACATGACGTCACAGGTTTCGATCAGTTTTATTTTTTAATCTGGCCATGTCCGATGCACTGTCAGCTACTGCTCGATAAAAAATTTCGTTCTGAATATTTTTGTAACTGAATTCATGAAAAATACAACAAGTAAAAATAAAATAACGAAAACGATATGAATCAATTGATGGACAAAATCAACGCATTAGCAATGCACAATGCACATTCACAACAATAAGCGAGTGCATGTGCAATTGCCTCCGTAAAAGGAGAGATTTTTAACAATCTATACGACTATACCCATAATGAACAATAATACGAGTATGAACCACGCTGGCAGTATCTAAGCAGCTAACTTGAGGAGAAAATTGATCGCAAATCAGCTTCGTTTACTACGAAATGTATGCAGGCTCGGGGCATCCTATCGATAGACATGGACACGACCTTGATCTTCAAGATCAGATTGTAATCTTAAAAATCAAGATAGATCTTGATCTTCAAGATCAAAGTGTTTAGATGATCTTATTGTTGATCTTCAAAATCACATTTTTTGAATGATCTCATCTTGATCTTTAAGATCACCAAACGGTGGTGATCTGGTCATCTGCGTGGATTGTTACTTTTCTTAACGTACGTCATCTTTGGAGCTTTCTCGTCTCTTCCCGTCGGGGTACAGTACTTGTGTTAGTGTTTGTTTCTGTACATGGTTTTTGTGCAACGTGTGACCCTGCCTCAATGTTAAAACGATATAATGGTGAAACCTTAAAATTTTAAACTGAGCCGGAAAACGCTTGTTTTGTGCGTAATATTAGGGTCAATGTAACGCGATAACGGTATACGAGCTGAAACACCGAAAAAAAGCCGAGAGATTTTATAGAATTGAACTTCAAACGAATTACAGAAAAAGGAGAAAGGCTTTGAATTCTTCAATCCGACTGGAGATGTAGTTTGTTGTTGAATTCAAAATTTTAGAACTTCCCCTATTTTTTTTTTTTTTTCATCGGCTAATGTTTGTTACTTCTTTCAAATGCTAGATTTTTGTTGTTGCAAAACCTCCAACCTATAGAAGCCCAAAATATGACGATACGGTACGGGTCTACATGGAAAAATCCGTGTCGCTCTATGCAGTATAGAGTAACTGCGATATATTTATGCCCAGGTGGCCTTGTAGTTTGTTTAATGACGACCTTCAATCGTTTGTGACGAACAGCATCTGGTCCAAATATTCAGCATTGGCCATCAATTTTTTTGATATTTTGGTGTGCTGAAACATTAAAGAACCGTATTGATTTGGTTAAGAACACAAAATCTTTAATAAAAACTTTAAAACCTCTAAATATTCAGCACTCAACCAACTCCATCATCAGCAAAAAAACAAACTTGAAACTTTTTTATTGGATATATATTTTTGGCGTTTTGTTATTGATCAAAGATCGTAGATTTGCAAAATGATTTTAAATAAAATCAACTTCATTACAAAATATAAGATTTCCGCCAAGCAACTCGTCAACAGTGGCGACGCTTTCACGGCAAGACTTTCGGCATCACACTGCTGCTCTAATACTGCACTAATAGATAAAATTTACTGTATAATGCCACTTAAAGAGTCAAGCATTATCCTACCGTCATTTCGTAAAAAGAAATATCTCGTAAAAATTGATATTTTTGTTCTAAAACGGTGTTCCAGGTCAAATAAAAATTTCAAGTCTCCAACTCACAATTTGGTTTGCCGGTATTTCATTGATTATCTCGATAAATACTTTGGCAAAAGAGAACATCCCCATGTTAACTATATCGTCATTACAGCTATTTTTCACAACTCAAAAAAGGCAAACGGTTTGAGATGCAATTTGTTGCTTTACAACACTTTTACTTAATTTACGATCCAATGAAGAGCGTTTTCAAAGAAGAAGTGCTAATCAACAAAAATAACATAATTATGCAGCTAAAATTCAGGACCCAGCTTTTAATAACGGAATCATTTTTGCACTGAAAAATGACTTGCTGCTGTAGTATGATATTAGCAAAGCATTTCCGTATTTTAATTTATAAAACAACTTGATTAAATTACGAAAAAGAAACGAACGGAACAGCTAGGCTAGAAGCTTACTAGGTCGTCTTTTGTCTTGCTATTGTTTTTTAACCAATCAAAAAATAATAATGTTCTATAGCCTACGACAAGACGTTTTAAAGAACTTGTAAGCTTCGAGGCCAAGGAATTCAAAAACTTTTCTCGAGCCCAAGGTCGTATTTAAGGAGTCCATTTCTGCGCCAAACACCCTATTACACTCCTGAACTTTATCACACAGTTACACTGCTCAAGCTTTAAATTATGATGTGAGACTAAAATATAATTACCTTCTTGCCTAAAAAATATTGTGATCAAATAATCAAAATATTCCAGCCGGTTGCTTTAAAAACCCAAAGCACTTTTCCCAAAATAAATTTTGCAATCAGACTTTTACACTTTTACATCTCGTATAAGTGGTAAATGAACATATGCCATGTAAGGCTAATATATTGAAAATTTAAAAAAAGCTTTGCCACGAAATGGATTCCGCTGCTTTGAGTAACGAATAGATTTTAAACTCTAAAACGTTTCTTTAAATTACAATCACGTGCTGCTATTAGCATGCACTCTATTTTGTTTATCAAAAATAATTATTTATAATCAACACCGAATATGCAACATTATGACGTAATTTTAGCAACAATTGTTTATGACCGAGTAAAATATTTCCCTTGCTAATGTCTGCCAAGTCTGAAATATTCCGGTCTTTACTTGTATGTATAGCTTTATTGCTTGACTAATTTAAACTGCAACTGAATAAGATATCCCGCAAAAAAAAGCAAAAAAAAAAGTTTCCAATAACACTACAACTTGATCCAAACTTGCATTTTGGTAACAAGTAAAAAATTTTATCATTGGAACGACCGACGCTCGCGTCGCGTGTTCCTTTGTTTTTACTCGGCCATTTTCTAACTAATGAGTGCGAGATTTCAGACTTTTGCTTATAACTCGAGAACCGTTTGGTCTAACTACATGAAATTTTGACAGTAGTTTGAGATTAATGAGTTTTATGTTTGTACCAAATTTCGAGGCAATCGGTCACGTGACTTCGGGTTTATGACCCGAAAACCGCCCCGAAAGTTTGGCGTAAAAAGCGGTCTAAGTCGAAAACGGCTTAACTACGGCAAAAAATTTTTCTCATGGTTATATGTCTTAAGATATCCTTTCATCCCTACCAACCCACTTTCGGCCGCGATGAGGTTTTTTTCTTATTTTTTTCCTTTTTTTTTCCTTTTTTTTTCCTTTTTTTTCCTTTTTTTTCTTCCTAAATCTTGTACGCTCGAGTTCTCCTAAACCACAAAACATAGAAATCTAATTTTTGTGTGAAGTTGTTGAGGTACATACGCAATTGTGTCTCCTGAAATTTTTTTGGGGCAACTCCCCCGGGAACCCCCCCAAAATGGGGCCCCAAAAAATCAATTTTTTGAACGGCTCAAGCTAGGGTGCCAGTTTTTTTTGATATCAGTAGATATTTGAGAGACAAATATTTTGACATAATTTGGGGGTACCACCCCCCCGGGGACCCCCCCAAATGGACCCCCCCAAAAACAAATTTTTTTAACCATTTAACCTAGGGTGCCATTTTTCTTTGATATCAGTAGATATTTAAGAGAGAAATATTTAGACATGGTTTGGGGGTACCACCCCCCCGGGAACCCCCCCAAAATGGGGCCCCAAAAAATCAATTTTTGAACGGCTCAAGCTAGGGTGCCAGTTTTTTTTGATATCAGTAGATATTTGAGAGACAAATATTTTGACATAATTTGGGGGCACCACCCCCCCGGGGACCCCCCCAAATGGACCCCCCAAAAACAAATTTTTTAACCATTTAACCTAGGGTGCCATTTTTCTTTGATATCAGTAGATATTTAAGAGAGAAATATTTTGACATGGTTTGGGGGTACCACCCCCCCGGGAACCCCCCCAAAAAATCAAATTTTTGAACGGCTTAACCTAGGGTGCCAGTTTTTTTTGTTATCAGTAGATATTTGAGAGACAAATATTTTGACATAATTTGGGGGTACCACCCCTTTGGGGACCCCCCCAAATGGACCCCCCCAAAAATAAATTTTTTAACGATTTAACCTAGGGTGCCATTTTTCTTTGATATCAGTAGATATTTAAGAGACAAATATTTTGACATAATTTGGGGGTACCACCCCCCCGGGGACCATCCCAAATGGACCCCCCAAAAGCAAGTTTTTTAACCATTTAACCTAGGGTGCCAGTTTTTTTTGATATCAGTAGATATTTAAGAGAAAAATATTTTGACATGATTTGGGGGTACCACCCCCCCGGGGACCCCCCAAATGGCCCCCCAAACACCAATTTTTTTATTAGATTAATGTAGGGCGCCAGTTTTTTTGGATATCAGTCGATATTTAAGAGACAAATATTTTGACATAGTTTGGGGGTACCACCCCCCCGGATACCCCCCAAAAATCAATTTTTGAACTGCTTAACTTAGAGTTCCAGTGTTTTATGATATCAGTAGATATTTAACAGACAAATATTTTGACATACTTTGGGGGTGCCACCCCTCGGGGACCACCCAAATGAACCCCCCGAAAATCAATTTTTTGAACGGTTCAACTTAGGGTGCCAGTTTGTTTTGATATCAGTAGATATTTAACAGACAAATATTTTGACATAGTTTTGGGGTGCCACCTCCCCAGGGACCCCCCCAAATGGACCCCCAAAAAATCAATTTTTTAAACAGCTCAACTTAGGGTGCCAGTGTTTTATGATATCAGCAGAGATTTAACAGACAAATATTTTGGTGTAGTTTGGGGGTGCCACCTCCCCAAGGACCCCCAAATGGATCCCCAAAAATCAGTTTTTTGAATGGCCCAAGCTAGGGGGCAAGTGTTTTATGATATCAGGAGATATTTAACAGACAAATATTTTGACTCTACTTTTCCGGAAGTTCCTTAATCAGATATTTTTGAATAATTGCTGATGGTAGACAAAAAGTACTTTTGAGCGTCACAGCATTAGCTACGCATCGGTCGTTCACTGGGTTTGCTGGCAAACTCCCATCTAGTTATTTTGTGGCTTGGTGCCATTGTAACGATCGTGAAGAATACGCGAGTCATTTGAGTGCGAGTATTTCGTCTTACTTTTGAGGTCTAGCGAGCAAAATGAATCAGCAAACTTTGAATAGATGAATGCGGGTAAAAGAAAACAGGCGGAAATCACAAATTATTTTTTTCAGAAGTTAAACGCTTGGTCTTGCTTTCTCTTTTTTTTTGAATTTATGTAAAAATTGACGAAAAGCATTTTTCCTCGAAAAAATACGCGTAATCGGTAAAAAGCGTTTTGTCTATAGATTCATAAAATTAAAAATAAGTTTTATACATTAGAACAAAAACCAGATATCTTTGTTTTAGCGGAAACTCAACAAGGAGAAAGATTATTGTTCTAGGAATCCACAATGCACACGGTACCGACCGAAAGGTAACATTTAAGTCAGTCCATCAAATGACCTTTTTTAAAACACTTAATTAAATTAACTTTTAAAAGCCATTTTTAGATAAGTGATTTAGAGAATTAGTCCTGGCCAAATTTGCCTAAAATCCAATGCTAATATTTGGTGATTATGTAACAGAGCTCAACTACATTTGCTTGTGTTAATTTTTTTTTAGATAAAATGTTTTTCAGACCACCCCGGCAGGGTACAGTAGACAATTGCAAATTTCTAAACCCGAATTAATCCATGGTTAAACATAAAAAGAACAAAAAGTGTTATTCATCTTCTATCTCCAGTCGAGATTAGTCTACTCTTTCTTAAGGTACTGTACAGTTATACAGTAGCTTTGAGAGGTCTATTTGGCTGTTCGTCATTGATGTTGTCATTCTGCTTAATTGCTTGGCACGCGCAATTGTCTCTTGACGGATGCATTCTTGCATTTTTTTGACAATTTTTGTAGAATCCGATCCTAATTAGTTTTGAAACTTTACTTTTTTGCTATCCAATCTTTAAATTAAAGTTTTCATTTAGTTTTTTTCACAAAAAATTTCTAAAAAAATTCTAAAAAAAAGCAACTGTGTCAATTTTTTAGCTTAATGCAAGCAAAACAATGAGAACCATAATAGCTTCTATAGTTAAAAAAAATTTATTTATAGTGTTATCGCTTATTTTGCCTGACATGATATAACATATTGCAAGTGATATAACGCGCTACAGCAACCACAATCACCATAACCTTACAATCTAAAATGGTTGTAGCCATAGACTAATTCATTTGGACATAAGGCAAGTTCAAAATCAAATCTTTCATTATGCTGGCTCTAATACGCTGAAGCGTGTAATGAGTTTGTCGGGCTCATCTCCGCCTCATTGCGCCCGGGCAACACAGCTCCTTTCGAAGAAATGTCGCAACGGTGCGGCAAGCTGTAGGCAGCACTGCGTCCGATTTGAACGGCCCGAGATTTGAAACGCAGACCTTCCTCTCTAGAGACGAACGCGACACTGCTCGACCAACTGGTAGGTTATTGGGCAAGTTAACTTCTAAAAAAAGTAGTTACAGTTATTTGGAAAAAAAAAGTAACGAAGTTGCAGTTACAACCACAAAAAAATTCATAAGTCACTAATTGATATCAGGGTTGGTATCGAATTTAAAAAATAGCCGGTTACAGTTGCAAATTTCATTCAGTGAATTAAATAGATTCTCAAGCAACCTCAGATTCTAAAAAAAATGTCAACATTTTTTCTGTCTTTGTGCAGTCTACACCTTGTCAAGTTATTGAATAAATTGACAGAAGTGATTACCCCTTCCGGAAAATTTCTTGAGACGCGTTTGATAATTATGTTATAAAGTTGTATGGACCAACTAGTAGACTATAATTCTCTTATTCATTTTTTTCCGCAGATAACCACTTTATCTGAGTCAGGGCTGGATTTCATCGGGTATATGATTTAGCACGCACTTAAATCGTCTTTTGCAGATCCGGCCCAGACTTTTGCCAGACCGCTTATGAAAGTCGAACTTTTTTCAATTGCTGCCGGTCTGGTGCTGATGTCTTCCCAAGATCTGAAATTTTTCTGTTTTTATTATATGGCTCTATATAGTTTTAACTGCTTGACTAGTTTGAACCGCAATTAAAAAAAGCAAAAAAAAACAACAAATGAAGTTCTAATTTCGCTTTAACTTGATGCAAATTTTGCATTTTGGCAAAATGAAAGTAAAAAAATTAGTTTAAATTTTATCACTGTTTTGGGCCTTAGTGCCAGTATACCAATTGCGCATTTGAGTGCCTGCATTTTTCCTTATTTTGTGAGAACTTTACCATCACCTACCAAAATAATCAGCAAACTTCACACTCGGAATAAGTGAATGCGAGTGAAAGCGAATCTAAAACGAAAATTGGTCTAAATGTTGTCGATTTTGCAAGATGCACGTAGTTGAGTAGACGTCTTTACAACGACGTCGAATATACGCAAACTCAACCATATTATAATGTATGAACATGTATGAGCTACGTATTTTTGATTTCTTTGTAAAGACGTCTTTTCAACCATATGCGTTTTTGCATAGTTGACAACATTTAAACTAAAATTAAACCGTCTTAACTACGTTTTGTGCATAAATCTAGGCCATGTTTAAACGTCTATTTGACTAACATTGTGGCCATGAAGTCCCAGATTTTTTTTCAGAAAATAAACACTTGATCTTTTAAAATATACCGATAAGGCATTTTCGTTTAGCGACAGGCGCAATGCAGCATGAATGTCGAGTGGTGGCATCATCTTATTCCATGCAGAAAGCCATACGTCAATTGCGAGAAAGCTCAAATCTTCCATCTTTCATTTTACTCGCTGTATTTCGCCGAAGCGTGTAACGAGTTGGCGGGGCCCATCTCCGCTTCATTGCGCCCGGGCAACACAGTTCCTTTCAAAGAAATGTCGCAGCGGTGGCGAGACGTTGGCAACACTGTGTCGAATTGACCAGCCAAAGATTTGAACCTCAGACCTCCCGTTCCAGAGACGAATGCGTTACCGCTCGACTAACTGGCTGGTATTTAAATTGTTGCTCACTATTTACTTATTGCCACTAATGTGGTGCAATTCAAAAGTTGGTTCATTAAAATGAATATTGATGTCATTATCAAGTTTCAATCGTTATGTAGCTCCAATGTCGATTAGCTCCTTTGCTTAGCGGTATCTTGGTAATGAAGCACTTGTAGATGACGCAGCGGTAGAAAATTGCACTCAAACTCGCAAGGGGTACGGTTCGATTTCCTACAGCTGCAAATTCAGCAAGTCCATGTAAATACTTGTGTTTAAAAATAGTCTTGTGTTACTGATCAATTTATGTTCGTCCTGCGAAAAAAAAATTTTGGTAATGAAATAATTAAAACTATAACCAGTGAATGGCAATACTACTAAGAACTAAACTTTAATGTAAAAAGTGTCAATTTTAAAGCCGCACTTTTGTACTTCATCAAGTACTCAACTTTTTTGGATATTTTTTTAATATAACACTCTAATCCAAAAATTTTGCAAAATCAAGGTATTTTCTTAAACTAAATTGAGGTACCCGGCATTTGTAAGCTTAAGTCCTTGGCCATGCCAAAAACAGTACAGAGCAGACACACCCAAATAAATATAGGAAAAAACGTTCCATACAACCGCTAAACAATTTTAGTGTGTTTTTGTTTTTCTTTTTATGCAACAGTTGCTTATTTTTAGCATTTTACACCTCGAATAAGTGGGAACTGAAAACATGCTTTGTAACTCTAATTATGCGGAAAAATTGAAAAAAAGATTGTTTGTCACAAAATGCTTTTTGCTGCTATGAATAATGGACCTTAGACCCTAAAACGATAATTTAAATTAATCACGTTCTGCTATTAACATACAATCTATTTCTTTTTAAACAAAACTTATTTATAACCAACACCAAATTTACGCAAGAATATGACGTATTTTTAGGAACAGTTGTGTATAACAGAATTAAAATACTTCCCTGGTTGTTGTCTTCCCAAGATCTGAAATATTCCAATCTTTACTACATACTGTGTAATTTTAACTGCTTGACTAATTTTTTAACTGCAGCTGAATAAAATGTCCCACTAATAAAAACAAAACAACGAAGTTTGTATTTTTGCTTAAATTTTATCTTAATTTGCATTTTCGTAAAATTAAAGTAAGAAAGTAATTAAAATTTTATCATTTTTTCAAGCAAAACAACGAAGTTTGTATTTTCGCTTAAATTTCATCTAAATTTGCATTTTCGTAAAATAAAAGTAAGAAAAAAAATTTTTAAGTATATCATATACCAAATATTTATCAATCTTAAATTTAAATTTATCGGTTCCATTGCGTCGCTTGCGCAGAATACGGCGGTCATTTGATTGCATTTTTCACCACTGTCATACTCCTAACGTAACTTGGCGTAGCTTGCGTTGTGCTTTTCGGATCAAAATAAAATTGGTACCAATACATCCGTTTAAGCTCGGGCTTTGATTCGCTCCATTTGTTACGTCACTTGTGTATGACGTCACAAAGTCAGAAGCGTAAATATAACCCAAAATTGGAACTTTTTGTTCTTTTGATAACTTTAGTTATGGAGGGTTTTGCTCGCGTTTGACACCCAACAGTTTTATGTTGCCCGAATTTTTCTCTGTATCGTCAACTAGCTTTCCTGCAATTTTCGTTTTAATTACTGAAGGATTTACGAAAATATCGTTGTTTGCTTGCATGGCATGCTCAAGTTATAACGATAAACGCAGCATTTAATAGCCGTTGTGCTTTACCTGACACAACTTAATTGTTACGTCATTGCTTTTAAGTTGAAACTGGCTGTTCCTAAATTTTCACCAATTTTCAGCCTCATTTGTTCTTAATCTTATTGGAGAATAAAGCGATATAAATTTGTTCTTGCTTAGGTGAAAATTAAATTATCTTTTGATATTGAAAGTCAGCGACTTCATTTTAGACAAATCAACAATAGCAATATAAAAAAAAGTTTAAACAAGTCTGCTGATAGTTTACAAATTCGGTGTAGTAGCCTGTGTTCTTGATTATTATTTTTTTTTTTTTTTGCCAAAGCTGGAATGTTCGTACTTTTTTCTTAAATTTTTGAGCAAAAATGAGCTTCCTGTGGCCAAAAATGAGCTTCGTGTCACCACCTGAACCACCTTCGCACAGTTTCAGAGCCAATTGCAAGAACTAAATTGCCAAATGTCGGAAGTCAATTAAAAGAATTAAATTAAATTATTACGGAGCACTGCGACTATATCGCAAACAGTGCGTGTGAACAGGTTTTAGAGAATTTTCGTACAGCAAGGTCGAAATTACACTCTTCGAGAAAGAGATGGATTTTCTACTCCAAAGTTGGTTTTAGTATTCTTTCTATTTAACAGAACAACAACAACAACGTGTACACACAACAACAAAGTACAAGCGGTGGAATCTTCGAGCTTGAGAAATAAAATAATTAAAATTATAGAGTTATTTTTATGCAGCTGAAGTGCTGTTTCGAACCAAAAGACATCCATCAAGTCGCTGACTAATGACAATGACGTAACAATTAGGTTTTAACAGGTAAAGCACAACGGCTATTAAATGCTGCGTTTATCGTTATAATTTGAGCATGCCATGCAAGCAAACAACGATATTTTCGTAAATCCTTCAGTAATTAAAACGAAAATTGCAGGAAAGCTAGCTGACGATACAGAGAAAAATTCGGGCAAAACAAAACTGTTGGGTGTCAAACGCGAGCAAAACCCTCCATAACTAAAGTTATCAAAAGAACAAAAAGTTCCAATTTTGGGTTATATTTACGCTTCTGACTTTGTGACGTCATACACAAGTGACGTAACAAATGGAGCGAATCAAAGCCCGAGCTTAAACGGATGTATTGGTACCAATTTTATTTCGATCCGAAAAGCACAACGCAAGCTACGCCAAGTTACGTCAGGAGTATGACAGTGGTGAAAAATGCTGATCTTTGCTATTTAGGGCCGTAAAAAAAGGGGAAGGACTTAATTCCGTCAGGTGGAGACAAAATTCATAAAATTTCAGAACAATTGCTATCATTTGGCATAATTCGTATCCGCTCACGACGTCACTATTATGACGTCAATTTGTCTCCAAAGTTTAGCTTGGCTCTCAAAAAATGCGGACACACGTCACAATTGAGTGAACCTACGGTATGATATTTATACTGTGGTAGCGAGTTAGTAGCCTACTGGGTTATGGTGGTCGGTAAGTTGTAGGCGAAAAGTTTTGGAGTAGCCATATAGCACTGGAAGACATATAGCCAAGAAACGGTAAGGGGGGCCAATTCCAATCAAAAATTTTTTTTGGCCTACAAAACAAAATTGACCTTTGTCGCCTGAAGAGTCCCTTGAGCAAGGACGAAACGCGTCGCGACGGCTCAAATCCATTTATTGTCATATTGCCATTAAATCATTATTCATTTTGTGAAACAATGTCCCAAGTGCTCTTGTCCTGAACCCCCTTAACTGAATTTGATTTACGCTTACCAAGTTTATGGTTTGAGCACTCTCGGTTTAGGAATCTCTTTGACTATGACTCTTGTCTTAGCCTTTCTCAAAATTAGTTTTTATTTTGTGTGAAAAAAAGAAAGCAAGAGCCTTTGTTGGCTTGCAACCAGGGGTGTCGAAACCCAGGGGGAATATATCCCCCCCAATAATTTGGCTGCATCCCCACCAATAATTTGAGTATGGTCTTCATCTGCAACCGCTCCAATAATTTGACTCCGGTGTGCATCCAACCGCAGGTCTCCACTTGAATTCGAGGAAAAAGTGTTCCGTACTTGGTGAAGACTTTTTTTTTTGGTCTTCACCTGATTATGGGGAAAAAAAGTGTTTTGTTTTTGGTGAAGACCTTTTTTTGGTCTTCTCCTGAATTTGCACACATGAAACTTAATTTGCTCACTTGAAAAAAATTGTGGTCGAGGTTCATCCCCCCAATGTCGAAAATAGGGAAAAATTGGGGTAAAATTGCAAATTATCCCCCCCATCCAATGCTCAACAAAGATTTGCACCACTGCTTGCAACTACCACAAATTTGGTTGTATGATGTCACAGTTGCTACCGCTCCTGATTCTGCATTTCTACAGTATTTGGTATATGAAATTTTATTCCAAGAATGAAGGCAAGCTTTTTAAATTTATGTCGACAATGAAATGCAGATTGAGTATAAGTTACAAATATCACAAAAAGTTTCGACCTTATGGATTACCAGCATGCATAAATGTTGTTTCTTAAATTTTAACATATTGCTTTGCACACTCATTTGACAGATGTTTCAACAAAGCATATATAAATTCAAATGTTACTTCAACCACTTTAGATGAAGAGTTGGACATAATATCTCAAATAAGAACTAATGACGCTGTGATGGAATTCAGTGATATTCCCCCGCTCGATAGAACTGATAGCTCCAGTTTCGAAGCATCCATTTGACAGTAAGTAAGCTTTTGAGTGTGTTTGAGTATATTCTAGTATACTATATTAATTTGATTTTCAAACTTGGGAGTAAAAAAATATTGGGAACAATGGCCGCATTTTTCATCATTCGCATCATATCTGCAGCTTTATAGTATTGTCTTGCACCAATTGTAAAAATTTTGTACAAAAATCTTACTCATAGTGTCATATCAATGCTCGTTCACTAGTTATTTTGCAGGCAGAAAATAAACAGTGGTAAAATCTTGACGTTCAGTTGTTAACGTAGCTATGTCATGTCATTATCCCTCGCACACTGCTGAAAAATTCGTTTCTTTTTAAATTTTAATCGCATTTCTGCTGCGTCAAAGCTAAGCTTTTGACGAATTATTCTTACGTCAAAGACCCGAATGCAGCTACTTATTACTTCATAAAATGTTTACGGTGTTAATGTTAAAAAAGGCATGCTTTGCACAAACGTGTTTCGGAATATGCACACAACTTGCAATAAAAAAAAATACTACAGTAGTTTACGTACACATGACGCTTTCTTGTTTCTTTCAACGTCGCTACGTTAGTGTTACAATGCAAAATGTTTACTGTTGTGCATATTTTAGGCTTCTGTCTCTAAATCTGAGGCTACTGCAAGACCTCCTACCTATTCTGGAAAAAGTTGTACGAGGGATACCATTGCCAAGATACTGGATAATATTGAATCAAATTTAGACATAATCTTGCATAAGAAGAAGGATCATCTAGACAATTTGGAGTCTATGGCTCAGCTGGAAGTCATTCCTACCCCAGCAAAAAACAGAGGAAGAATTGGAACAAAACCTTGCTGTCATCAAGGTGTGTGGTTATAACACTGGTAGTGTCAAATGATTATATGGTTACAAAGAACTGCAAAGTAGTTAATTTGTTCACCGCTCAGTACTTGGTTATTACTCTGTTTAGTAGTAAAGGTCCTACAGTAATAGCCAATACTTTGATACATGTATTGTAATCGGCTGTTGAAAAGAATCTTCTATCAAACTCTCTGCTGCAGTTTTCAAAAACTATAACAATGGTACAAGCAAAATCAGCTGAATTTCGTCGGTCTTTTGACCTCTATTTAGGTTTTTGATTTGTAACAGCATACTCCACCTGGTTTTGTAACAGCAAACTTAAAGAGATTGGACTGTGACTTTTAACGTGGACGTTTAAGCGCCGCCGATTATGCAGTGGGATTTTTATGCGCGCTATAGTTGAAAAAAATTTTTTTCAAAACAAAATTTTTAAAAAATAATTTTTTTTCCAAGAAAAGTTTTTCCAAAAAAGATTTTTTTCCGGGGTTTATTTTTTGGGTCATTAGCATTCATTATTTTTGAATTTCAAAAACTTTTTTTTCTTTTAAAAAAAGCTTTTTCTACAATAAAGGTTTTTAAAACAAAAAAGTTTTTTTTCACATAAAAAATTTGTTTTAAAAAAAAGATTTTGTTTTGAAAAAGTTTCTATGGCAACAAATTCGTAAATTAAGGTCGATTTTTAAATTAAGGTCAGTTTGTTCTATGGCAACAAATTTGTAAATTAAGGTCGATTTTGTACGGTTGTTTGTATCTGGACTTGGGAGAACAGTAGGGTGTTGTATTGGCTAATATTTTTGAAATCTTACTCTTTTATTTTTCTGTTCGTTGCCTGCAGGCGTGGTTCTCCGTTAATACTTGTATAAACATGTGTTACGAATTAGGCTGTATTTGTGTTGTATTGTGATGGTATGTATTTTTTCTAGGAGTTCTTCGAAAATCAATGCACCGGAATGCGAGGACGAGTGCTGTTGTTGATGCCATTCAACGGGCACTAAACGGTGTCAAGGATTTGGAAGAAGGCCGGCGCAAAATATGACATTATTGTAATGTCTTTGGTACCATCAAACAAATGTAGTCGTTTCATTTAATTCATTGTTTCCCAGCAAAATACTCTTTGGATTTCTATTAGTTCTTCTAGACTTTCGCTTTCTTTCAGTTTAAGGCTCACAGTGCAAATCTTGTCACTTCACCGCTTTAAATCTCCTTGCACTACCCCTTTTTAGATGTAATTTGCTTTACAGGAAAAGAAAAATCCTTTCACATCGGTGACTATTTTTTACCTGACATACAAACTAGATTTCTCTAATAATCACGGTTTAGGCTTTACACATACTTTTATGCGTTTCTGAAAGTGTTTGCTGCTCTCGATTTTTTTATATCTTTTTATTTTTACCAAAAGTGAGAGTTTTTGATAAATTTGTATCCATCACGAGAAACCGACAGAAGCGTTATGCTTTGGTCGAATCTTGACTCGCTTAGGAGTTGCCGTTGCTTCTGAGTTGTCCGCTTGAAATTTGATTTGTGCTGCTTGCAAAAAATCGGTTAAGCTGGGATATTAATCATTGTGAAGCATCTTCTCAAAGGACGCAACAACGCCACTTGAGTTTTAGCATAATTTTGTGATCATGCGTAGTATTAAGTATGGATGTTTAGTATTGCCATACTGTGGTGTTGTTATTATTACTTATTTTTTGATGGAAATAAAACGTTCTTAGGCTTTTTAACATCTATATGTTGTCTATAGTTTTGATCGATCAGCATAATTTTGTCCAGATGGTATTTGGTTTGCACTGAATCTGCAATCATGCACCGTGTTCTATACTTCTATTATAACTTTTAAAACTAAAATATCAATGAATATAAGTTACATTGGTACAGCCTACGTTACTTTATGCAAATTATGGTCTATAGCTATAACTGTATGTACCGCTTTCTAGCACATCGTTCATGTTTCACTTAAGATTTCGTTAATAATTATCCTAGGAGTTTCGGCAAATGGGTGACTAAGACAGCAAAAGTAATTTAAAATTTTAGTAAGTTTATGAAAGATATATACAAGGCTTTCGCAGATAATCTTACAGGCGCGTAGCCAGAAATTCGCAATGGGGGGGCTGATTTTGGGGTCTGGGGACGGAGCCCCCAGCCGCCGGAGGCTGGGGCTTTGGGGGCAAAGCCCCCAACCGCCGGAGGCACAGGGGTCTGGGGGCTGTGCCCCCAGCGCTCAAAAATTTTGCCTTTTTTTGCAAAAACAACTTAATTTTAGGGCTATTTTGATAAAAAAATGCTTTTAAAACGTTGCTCACAAATTGGCAGTGCAAACATGATTAAACTGGTTGCATAAATGGGCTATTTGGGAGGTGGCTAATGGTAAAATTTTAGTTCTCTTACTTAGAACCTGGTAAATTATAAAATCGAATATTTCAATAAAACTCACACAGGGTAATCTATTTCGTATACAGTTTATAGAGAAAAATAACTGGGGTGGGGGCTAATAGAAAAAAATTTGAGACAAATGATTGGTAATTAACTAATACTGAATAGCCCCCCTCCCCCTATTCCGTAGTTTATAGTATATTTGTTGATGACACCTATGTTTAGCATTTTTACATTTGCAATCAAATTTGATTGCGTATTTTTGACCATTTTTCAAAGTTTTCATTGATTTGTGGGTTTTATTTTTAACAAATTAGCCCCCCTCCCTAAATATATGTTTCAAAAAATGTTTTACATCACTGTTTAGTTTACTCCAGTTCCATTGACAGTCTCAAAAGTGCTAAAAACGTAGTGTTTTTCTCATTCTGCATTTTAGTTGAAATGGCAATGGAGGGGCTATAGCCCCCCTCCCCCCCGGCTACGCTACTGTAATTTTAGATGATTCAGTCTTATAGCGCTAGATATCACAGAGATAATCGGCGATAAATCCAATACTTTGCTGCATGTTTTATGTAAGATTTTACTCAGAACATGATACGTCTTACAAGGTCGAAAATGATTTTTTTATCTGGGTAATCTAAAATTTTACTAAGTTTAAGGCATACATCTATATACTAGGCTTTCGCAGATAATCTTAGATGATCCTGTCTCATAGCGCTAGATACCACAGAGATCATCGGCGATAAATCCAATACTTTGCTGCATGTTTTACGTAAGATTTTTCTCAGAACATATGATACGCCTTACAAGGTCGAAGATAATTTTTTTTATCTGGGTTACCTCCTTTCACAATCGATGTTCCTCTTGAAAATTCTGAAAAATTAGACCAATAGCAGTAAGATTTTTGAAAGCCTAGGATTTTATTAATTACAAGCTTAAAATATAAGGACTGAAATTTTACTATTAAGTTTACCACTTGCCACATTGCATATTTACGCAGCCAGTATAGCGAAAATAAGCCAGTAATCGAACTCGGGTCGCAGTATTGCTGACGCAATAATCAGCGCTCAGTTCCGCTCGCCATTGCTTTTGACCAGAATATTACAGACCAAAGTACATAAGTGGATTAAAATAAAAATCAATCCGAGTAGGCCTACCGTAATCCCGAATTTGAAAAACGCTTTGACATTTTATTTAATCATCAATGTCCGAAGCTGAAATCACACGGGCGACTTTTAGCTACGAGAATCGACATTTTGCGTTTTTCTTTCTCGATTTCTCTTCTTTCTTTCTAGATTTGAGAATAAAGGCAAAATGCCGATTCTCGCAGCTAAAAGTCGCCCGAGTGAATGCAGCTCAATGTCTATCCTCCAAAATACCAAAAAAGCGATATTTTTTGTAGTTGATAACGACACTACTTTATTTTTTATTTTACTACATTTGTAATCTTGTACTTGCCAAAAAAATGCTCAATAGAATTATAAAATAGTAACCTGGGAGAAATAAATTTTACCAGGAAAAAATTTAAATAAGCCAAAATTTGGCGCGATGACTCAGATCCATGTCCTGGGCCACCAAAAAAATCCCCACGTTTTGGACATGGTATTTCTCCACATTTCTGCCTTAAAGTCTGCCACCTAGAAACAGCCCTACTGTTCATCTTGTTTACTAACTTTCAACCGCAGTTTTGAAAAATTTCTAACTTACTTGTTCACTAACTTTCAACTGCTTGTTTACTACCTTTCAACTGAAGTTTTGAAAAATTTCTCTGAAATTGATGATGTCTTTGCCAATTTTTTTGTTTTGGCCAAAATGACATATTGGCAGCTCAGTTTAGGCATGTGAGTTGTTTTTTTTATTTTAAGCAAAAATTTGTTTAAGTCAAAGTAATGACGTCACACAAATTTTTCTTGTTTTGGTTTGATTTTGTTGCACAAATGCAATGAAAATTTCAAATTGTTTTGAACGAAATTTAGTTAGGGTACATTAAAGTTGAGTACAATTTTGCCTCAATGTTTGAAGTATTTCTACTTTTGATCACCTAATAACTATTAAAACATTTATGCAAACGACATCCAGTTTTTCCGACTTCTTATCGCAATTTGAAATGACATTTATTGCACGACACTCATTTAAATTGTGACAAATCAGACATGAATTTCTTCGCGTGTTAAAACTGCAAAATGCGTTTTAATAAAAAACTTTTAACGATTTAGTAACTTGACTGTAAGCTATCTGTCATAACACAACTACCGTTTCATGAATTATAATTACATGTTATTCACCAAGTTGCCTTGGCCAGGAAATTGCGAAAGGACCTTTCGGTCTTCGAGTCAAACTGTCACCTGCCCACCTGTCTACCACACAAGGTGGAAGCTTCAAACTGTCCCTTTAATTGCCGAACGTCAAGCAGGGAAGATGTGAATACCAATTTTTATAGTTTTTGGTTTGACCCGATCGGGAATTGAGGCCCGGTCTACCGTTTGAGTAGCAGACGCTCTATCCACTCGACCACTGGAACAAGCTTACTAAATCTGGGTTGCAGATAAATGCGAAAGTTTGTAATTCGCACTTCCAAGCTCCAGCCCACTTCCCAATCCTCCGAAATTTTTCTCAACGGTTTTACATTTATAGAAATGATTTATTTCGATAATACATCGCTAAATTAGCGTCACTGATGAGCAAGTTGTAGTATAACTTCTCTAAATTTAAAGTTTAAAAAAGAAAACATGCTGCAGTGTCTTATTTGGTCGAAAAATCTTTCTTTATTTCGATCAAAACTTAAATTAGGTGACGTCATTACTTTCACTTGAGCAGTTTTTCGTTTAAGACAAACAACTCACAGGCCTAATTTGAGCTGCCAAACGTCATTTCGGCAATGACGTCATCAATTTGAGAGTAATTTTTTCAAAACCGCAATTGAAAATCAACTAGTATTCAAAATTTGAATCTGCGACGTTTGGATTGGCTGTTGAACAGTGAAGGCTTTTTGCCACTAGGTGGGAAACTTTAAAGGCTCATGTCCAAAACATGGGGATTTTTTTGGTGACTCAGGACATGGTCCTGACTCAGGACGTTTAGACTGGAGAAAGTAAATGCTGTTGGTACAAAAATATTTGATAAAACTGGTTAACGGCGTGAAGTACAGAACGGACAAAACCTTAAAACCATGACAGATTCGTAATGCTGCTTTGATTTTCTTTCTTCCCAATGAACATTGAATAGAAGAGATGTATAAATTATAAATATACTAAGAATTTAAAATATAAAATTACGGCTTGATGGCCATTTTGATTCTTGACTCAAAGAGTTGGTCCCTTCGAAGAGTTGCGTGTAGCCGCGATTAAATATGCTGACGTAACTTAATTTGTTGAGGTTATAGCGTAATAGCATAAACAATCTGTTTTTTGCTCATCTCTGCGTTTGGCTGATCTCAACCCAGCAATACAAATTTATAAAAAAAAAAATTTGAAACATATTATGACAGTGGGCGAGCATAGCAATACAATGCACAGTGAAGACGATAATAAAAATAAACTTGAAATGGATGCGCTCTTTGAAAGAAACTGCAATAAAATTATTTTAAAAGCAGCAAAAGAAGCAATCTCGTTTAGTTGCATTGCTAGAAGAATGATTTAGCACTCAGCGACTTTTCCGGTTGAAATTATTTTTTCTTGCCACTTTTATCCTGCATTTGGACGTGTGAAATTGAACTTTGTGACAATACAGGGTTGTTCCCCTTTTCCACTTTCGCTGAATTGCTGGTGGTTTGCTCCGTGCCAAAGCGGGATTTCGTTGCAGGTGGCTGCTTTTTGGGAGGGAAAGATTGGTTGGAAGACTTGCCATCGGCATTCTTTCGAAAATCAATATTTCGTGGAACATTCTTTTTGACGCTTTGCTGAAAATAATTGTTTTTATTTGAATAAGCCCATTGATAGCAAAGTTTTGATCTCTCTTCTATTGATAGAGCTGTTCCACTTGCAATAATTCAACCTACAACAAGGTTTGACGAATCAACTTTTGCTATAGGTAAAAACTTACCAATGAGGCACCACAATAATATGCAAATTGGTGACAGGAGCTCTTCCAACTACTAGAGCTGATTAGCTTTGGCTTTGAAAAAGTTTTAGTTTTGTCGAACCTTGTCGCAGGTTATCGCAAGTACAAGACTTATTTAACGCTTTATTCAAGATTTCTACCATCCAACAATGAATTCACAGTCAAAGATAATCCATTATTCTATATATTATGTTGATCTCTTTTCATTTCTGCTTTTCCGTGTGGGTTGCGATGGCAGACACTTTTCATGGTTCTCATCATCTCCTTCATTTCACTTGGAAATTTTTGAATAGGAAGACCAGCCAAAATAAAATAACGATTGAGGCAGGCGATAACGGCATAAACGGAAGTACAAATTTGACACACGGAAGTACAAATTTTATCGACCACATTAAAACTAAAAGCTGCACTAGTGTGTCCAGAAAACAAATTAAAAACAAATATATTTTACTCAATGGGGCAGATTCTATTTAAATAAACACTGATGAAGACCAATTTGCACAGACTGATACAGCTTTAGTTCGCCATTTCACTTGAATGAAGTTCCGAGAGATTCCATTCCAGATATTCAATGTAATCGATCCACCTAGTTCGAGTCGTACAACAGGTAATGTAGCAGATAGGATAAATTAAGAATTTTCACGAAGAGAAATTCTAACTTTAAAACTTTTGCAAGTATTTGAAATTACGATGCACGAGGAACATGATTGCTGGTGGGAGCATCCAAAAAATTAAACCCGGGATGAAGAACTACAAACTGACCACGGTTTTGAAACGGTTTGTGAGAACACCCAACGTTTCATCATAACGTGTAGTAAGAATTAATCGTATTCCAATGTTTCCTGCTGACGTTTGACTTTTTCCCATGTAAATTTGCTGCTTGCTCGAAGCCACCAAGTAGAGACAATCATCGTAAAGTAGCCTGCTTTATTTAAGAAGACAACTACATTACCAGGGTGCAGGTTAAACCAAGGCCATGCAATCAGCGCCGTCGTAAAAACAACGCCTTTATCAATGTGGCCATGCTGCCGATTCGTTCCATTGTTTTCTTTTGCATTGGTTTATTTGCATTTTGTAATTAATAAATAGTGTCAATGGCAACCCTGTCATTGCACCACGGAGAACCGAAGTTTCATAACACGACGTCTCACGTTAATGGGACTAAACATACATTTGGAAAAATTGGAAGAACTTAAAATTTTAGCCTTTTGGAAATAATAAATACGAATTTTAAAGTTTCAAAAAATTATACGATTCCTCACCTTATTTAGCAGCTCTCCCTTAAGTTTTTTGCAGTAATTTTCTGCCTTGAATAAACTCTGCAAGTGAGCACTATTCATATTACAACTCATTGGAATCATTTTACGGGAAAGAAGTTAATTTTTTTGAATCTACATTAAGAACTTTTTAAATAGGTTGTAATCTCACGCAGATTAGATAAATAAAAATTAGGTTATAATCTCACGCAGATGTCCTACCTTAGATTGAGTTGTTGATGTAGAGGAATCATCTTTCACATCCTTGCCGTTTGACTTTTCTATAGGTTTCTTGGTGGTTGTGTCGCTATCCGGGCGTGGTGACGCAGCCTTTAAAACACAGTCAGTTGCCAAGTTGCGGCGCAAAATTTGCAAAAAAAGCTGTTTTTAGCTTTTTATAAATAACTGGAATTCGCGCATTTTTAATTACTTTTGCTGTGCAACAATTTCTCCTCTTCAAATTTGAGCAAATCTGTTTGTATTTAACCGCGTTTCAACGAAACACCATATAGCAAAGTTATGCTGAGCTTTCGGCAGCTCAACATTCTTACATACCGTTCGCTTTTTATCGACCACATTTGGTTTTAAAATTTTTTTTACTAATCTTAGTCTATCCATCAGGATACCGCGAAAGGATCTTGAGGTCTTCGAATCAAGCCAAGCACCGTCCCAACTATCTATCACACAAAGTGACCTTTCAGCTAACAACCATTCGATTGCCAGCCTAACGCTTTACCACTGAGCTATTGCCGTAGCTATTTTACAGATGACCGCTTTGGAGTCTTTAATATGCTCTATGGCTACCTTTATCAAAAAACGATTTTTAAAAGCAAGGAGTTTTCAACAAAACTAGTCTTCCGGTTCAAACAAGTTCACAGAGCAAGATTCAAGGTTTCCTTACCGATGAAAAGTTTTCACGATCCATGGTCAGTAAGTCATCACTGAATTCAACCTAAACAAGGTTTAAGGAAATCTTAATTGCTTTTTTGAATACAGAGCAACATTGTACTAAAAAAATTGAAGACCAATCCATTGCTTTACCAAACGAAATAGAGAGGACATTTTAGCGCAATCTCGATAGGTTGTCTTTTGTAAATGCAGTAGAATTCAAGCTTTGACATAACGTTTTGACTTTGACTAGCTTTGACATTACGTCCTCCTGCCTTGGAAAATTCTCTAGTCCGCCCGCGAAGGCAAACCCTTTTTGCTAAATTCTAACAGGAGGAACTTACTCCGTCGGCATCGTTGTTTGAAAGAAGTGCGAAGTTTTTCATCAGCGCTAGAACATTAGGGGGTCTCGTATCGATTGATGTCCTCCCGGAGGTCCAAGGGTGGGAGGCAACTTCCCTGGCGGTATAACGATGGGCAGGATCCACGACCAGAATATTCTTCAAGAGTTGTTTCGCTGGAGTCACAACAAAATATCAACTTCAACACATATTTAATTGTAATTAAGCAAGTATTGATATTTTCCAAACACGCAATTTGTTAGATCAAATAAATCGATTGGTGAGCTTAATAATAATTCAAGGTAATTTTTGGTTCTTGCTTGTTTTGGATTTTATTTAATATTTTTTGGATCACCAAACCTGTAAATACTGCATTGCTCTTTGAAGCACTGCAGCATTCAAGTCGAAGATTTTCCTGCTCGTAAGCTTTCCACAAACCTTAATTCCGAAGATTTCAGGCTGTGCAAATTTAAGACGTTTTCCCCTACAAACTTTGCCAGTGTTGCCAAACAAAAACTCAAAAAGTTCCTACACGTTCATTACGTCCAATGAGTGCTTCGTGACAGTGTTGCAATCAAAATATTTCTATCTTGCCTCAAGCCATCGTTCGGCTTCACAAAAGCCCTAGGCTTGGGTGCAACTCATATTACATTATTATCTTTTAGGTTCTTCACTCTGCTGCTTATGGCGCCCAATTACAATACATACTCACAATATAAGGTTAGAATTGTAAATTAGCAGCTTTTCAAGTAAAGCTGTATCTGAAGTTTTAAAAGTAAGTGTTCTGTCACAACACTGACAAACAGGGATGTGGAAGCGGAAGCAGAAGCTGGAAGCGGCAAATTTTGTGGAAGCGGAAGCTGTAAAAGGGTACTGCTTCCCTATGGCTATTTATATCAAACGTCAAAAATTAAATGTGGATTTTATTTTAAATATACGACTTGAAGTGAATTTTGATCGATCATCGTTTGCAAAGAAACATTTTTAAAGGCTTGTCGTTCGCTAACATCTGAGGCAGTCCCCGCCTCTTTGAACTCAAAAATGAACCATGTGGCTAACAAACTCATTTTAAAAAGTATGTTCAAAAATTCTCTATTTCACTCCTAAAATTTAAAAATTTTCTCAACAATACTTTTAAATGAGACTGCCGATTTTTCGGGGCCATACTCGTATAAAATAGCATTCAACAACATAAACAAAGTTTCCAGTTCCAGAATTTTAATTTCTTTCTCTGCAATATATTCTCGAAAAGCAAACGAAGGACAGCATCATAACGTCTCTCGAACTAACTTTAATATTGCATGACTTTTAAACATGATGTTATAGTGCTTGTCTTAATTATTGCTAAGTACCGTTTGGGACAAGAATTATTCTAATATGGTACTGTGCATATTGCTAAGTACCGTTTGGGACAAGAATTATTCTAATATGGTACTGTGCATAAACTTGCAATTTTTTTTTTTTTTTTTCTTTACTGTCCTGAAAATACACGCGTTGCTAGCAAAATTTTGAAGCTAACCGCATGCACAAATAGCTTATTAAAAAAAAACAAAATTCTGCAAGTGTGGAAGCTTCCCACCACGGCTAACTAATTATTACTAAATAAAGATTTGCGCTTAACAGCGCAGATGCAGTTGAAATAAGTTATTATCCAGAACGCTTGGAAACCCGTGCCCAGATCCTAAATAATCGCTGATTATTTTAAAGTAACTTCTGGGTGAACGTTCGTAAAAATTCGCATCAACTGAAACATAATAACAACGTAAATAATTAGAGTTTTCGCTTTAGGGGCGCTCCAAATCCAAATTTCTGACTACGACCATGCGCAAATCCTTGCGATGACAAACCACTGAATAAAACTATATAATTTGGTTCTATATGATGTTTTTAAGATGATGATAACAAAGCTGTTTTATTTTGACTTGACTGGAAAAATTTTTGCCGTAAAATTTTAAGATCAAAAAATTTTAAGCAAAAACTACGCTTTCATGTGGTGGAAGCGAAAGCGCCGAGGATGGAAGCGGAAACGGTTGAAAAATTGCCGCTTCCGCATCTCTGCTGACAAAATGACAACCTTGAAATGAGTAAAACATTGGTAATATTTTTTTAACTGTAATACAGTATCTTAAAAACGGAAAGATCTAGAAAGCTCAAAGTTGACGATGCATGTTATACTTTTCCTTATATTTTGGTTAACAATGAAAAAACTTGACTTAAATGCACTTACAAAACAGGTTAGGATTCACCATCATCTAAGTTTTAATCCGTTTTTTTTTCAAGTCAACGGATTGGCCGGATTTAGCATGGCCATCAACTTCACTGGTAAGGATTTGGTACGGTCATTGCCTTTCAAGACGGGTTAGGATCGACTAAGTTTATTCAAAATCTTTTATCAACTGAAAATTGGGGGAGCAGGCTCAGTGCCGGTATTTAGCATCGCCCAAGCAACAGCATTCATGACAGTAAAACATATGCGGATCATCCAAAATTAGCGCATGACGCTGTTAGGTGACAGGAGGATTAAAAACGCAACTACAACAATTACTTAGCGTAAGTCATATTTTTACTAGAAAATATTGTAAATGGTGGCTAACGCTACGTAATTGCGAGTGCCGAACGTTATTCATAAATATACGCCATTGCGATCTTGAAAACAAACCATTTTTGGGCTTATCGGTTTCACTGACACCGACACATATTTCATGCAGGAAGAGATAGTAAAACGTTATGAGCATGGTTCATTTCAACAAACTAAAAATACCAACCGGAGTCTGAAATCGACGCCCATTCCCGACCAGAAAACTCAACTTCAGCTCGCTTTATCGCTTCGTATAATCCTTCTTCAGTATCGGCCATAAACGGAAAGCGGCGTGAAAGCAATGCGTATAAAATAACACCAATACTCCATTGGTCGCACTGCTCAGAGTAATCATGGTTCATGATCACCTCGGGAGCTTTAAAAGTAAGCAAATTAGAAAACCTCTTAAAGTTAATTCGCAGTGGTGTTTTCCAGCCTGCTAGAGGAGCGAGCTTCCTCGCGATGGATACTGTTGTAGGTCTAGCATTAGGCATCAAGCAATAGAAAAGTAAAACAGGAGTGAAAAATATGTAGTGTATCGTTTATTAGGGATCCAATGACGTCCTTATTTCTAAGATCACTTAGATTGGTCAGTTCCAATAATCAGCTAGGAATAACTTACAGAATCTCTAGCAAAAAATGCCTAATTCTCTAGCGAAAACCTTTTTTTATTTTGGTTATCGCCATTAAAGCGGCTGTAAAATGTCAAAATTTCAGGCGGAGACTTTTGTTTTTGGTCCGCTGAAATGATGGTAGCCCGCTGGAACATTGCTGGGCCTGGCATGGCCCACAGGACGAAAAGGTAGCCGATCCTGTCCTTATTTTTGGGCTCATGTTGATGGTATGATTCAAAAGAGAAATACATCAATTGGAAGAGATTTAGCGTTTTTCCATGTCACTTTCCACGTCTGGTTCTTGGTTCCGTTGACTGTCCCTGCTGAGTGCAGACTCGTGCCAAAGAAGTACCAAATTACAAAAGAACCGCTTATATCAGAGAGTTTATATTTTTGCGATGTTCTTTTGGTGACATAAGTTGATTGATTTGGCGCGGATCTTTAGTTATTTGGAACTCTTTTGGGCATGACTTAGCATCGATTATAAGCAAGCAATGGAACAAAGAACCAAGCTCAAAGAGTGGATAAACTGGACATGTGAAAACGCTATTATAGAAACCTCTTAGAACGTCATATTCAAATTGAAAAACTATAGGCATATAACTTACCCATGTATACAGGGGTGCCACATGCAGTTTGCAATAATGACTCGCTGGTTGCCCCACCTCGAACCACAGATAAGCCAAAGTCAGTCAGCTGAACAAAATATATATATATTTTTTTCTGTTTGGTTGAGGCTTCTAATACCCTAAAAAAGATGATTTCGTTCCAAATTTAACGCCAAACTCCAAAAGGATCCGGCACCGTTTCTAAAACAATAAACAGTTGATAGAATTCACCTACGGAGGATAGATTTACTCGTCAAACATCGAATTACTCATCAGACTGAAACCCAGCAATACCAGAGCACTCGTTCCAGAGGCAAATGCATCAGCATTAGACCAATGGTTGCTCACTCTAGTCTTTCAATAACTGAAGCTTTTTTAACCAGTTTGAAACAATTGTTACCTTTGTGTCTCTTCACCCCCTACTTATGGGCAAAGTCCAAGGCTGCGAACTCGAATAAAACTGATCGAGTACGAGTTCATGAAAAAGAAATTTAAAGATTAAAAAATTGTCGGGAAGAAATATTTTTTCTTGATTATGTAGGGTAAATTAAGATTGCCGTGCATTTTTTTTCATGCCGTGGTGACCTGGAAAAACAGCATGTATACAAACAGAGAGTGATTAAGTCGAAAAATAGACTTACCGGTAGTATTTTGGTCAGCCTAACTCAAAAAACTGGATATTTTTGCCGAATTTGAACACGAAAAAACTAGATTGGAGAAGTCGAACTAGTTAAAACAGCTAAATTTGAACTTAAACTCGAGTAAAAATCCATCGAGTTCGCAGCGCTGGTAAACTCACAAATAAGAATTTTCTTCTACTTAGTTTTTGCTTCAAAACCTTTTGCTACTTTATTTTTATTTTGTTGTTTTCAAAAACTCGGTAGACAAAAATTATTACAAATAAGCAAACACCATTAAATTCACTCACGCGAATGTCGTACAGAGGATCCTGATCTTCATTAAACTCACATCTAGTGATTAAAATGTTTTCCAATTTTAAGTCTCTGTGCACAATGCCTAAAATGCAATTGTTATCATTTCATACAGAACCTGAAGAAACTGATCACAACAAATTTATCATAGCTTTATGTTGTAAAAATATGCTACTAACATATGTAAGGAAGCACTAAAATATCGAATTTTTAGAGATTCTGCTTGAAGTTGTTTTTTTTTTCGGTTAATCTACTAGGTGTGTGTCTGCTAGTATTTGGCGATTAGTTGTCACTAGCTAATAGTAACACTTTGTTGAGGTTAGCTGCTTCAAACTGGTGAATCGTCAGCACTAAAAGTTAGTTTTTTGAATAGCACTTTGGTGATTCTGATATGTCTGGTGCACAATTGCAATGCATGATTGCTATTAAGATCCGTATTTAGGGGGAAGGGGGGATTGTGCCATGCTTTTCCCTCGCGTTTGGTCCGTGACACAATACATAAAACACGCTTAAATCAGCGTAATCAGAATAAAATAGGTCATAAACGTAGAAAGGCTTTCGACATCTGGTATTGTGGCAACATTTCAATCAGCTAATAACACGTGGGGGCGAGGCAGACTTGACTTTTTTTAGCCCAAGATGCCGAAGGTTTTGCTGTCTTGAAAATTGTCCAACTCAAGGTCACGAATATTAAATAACAGAAAAAGCAAGCTCTATTTTATTCCCAGTAACGTATTAGGGTGAGGGCAGTGCGACACTTCTTTTGGTAGGTCCACGAATGATAATCCTTAAAAAAGATGTGCAACCACGGAAAGTTTTAGGGGGCATTGTGCCATACCTCTATTCTTTGGGCTATGACATGTTAACATTAAGACAGCTTGTTAAAGCAATAGCAATTCACATAGCTACTTGGGATACCTGTTTCAGATATTTTCCTGTCAGTGTCAATAATACTCTTGCACTTGCTCCTTCGCAAGTTTTAAAGGGATAATCACCAGTAGTTACAAAAATTATGATTTAAGTTTTTTGTCATACGTACAGTAGCACAGAAAGGGATGACAATTGAAATAGATTGTGCCTCTAGTTGTTTTCAAGCTTATTTGGTTTGTTTTAGTGTGCTAATAAAAAAACGTTTTTTCGACAGAAATTTGAACAAAAATATAGTCTCAAAATCGAGTTGTTTTAGCTAAAAATCGTGAAAATCTAAGCACTGAGGCTTCGCTTCCTAATCCTAGATATATCATTTATTTTTGTCCAAGCCCCTACGTTTCGAAATTCCTCCCTACGCCACTGTTTATGATCATCATTATTATTATTACGCCAGATTGCAAAAACCTACCGTTCTTGTGCAAATAAACAATAGCTTCTGATAATTGTTTTACGATAAATCGACAGGACACCTCGCTGAAGGGACTACTACCACGGAACAGCAGCGTTTTCAAGTCACCCAACTCGCAAAGTTCCATTACAATACACATTTTCTGCAAACCAAGCAACCGAGTTGAAGAATAAGCATTGCAAACCCGCAGAAACGTGCTTGTATGCCTGTTAAAATGCAATACCACAAGAAACTAAAAACTGCCGAAGTTTACGACGCTTTCCAACAAAATTTAAAAGATATTTACAGATCAATATTTAACTTGATGATTTTAATCTCGATCACGGTGAAAAATAATTTATTTGATGTGTATGTTATTCCGCATGCCTTTTTTCCAAACAAAATCGGATTTTTCATTACTGATTTAGTTTTTGTGATATTTTTGTAATCGTGTTTGTTTCTATTATTTGCGTGGGTTTTGCCTGCAGGTTTCATGAATCACTTCTATTCTAAGACCATGAGTCATCATTTTGACTTCTCATGAAACCAGCGGTGAAAAGATCACTTAAAAATATTTTTAAAAAGCGAATTTTCTTTTCGTCGAAATCAAAACAAAGCAAATAAAATACAATAAAAATAAAAACGGTGGTCATTCTGATCGGCATAAAATGAAACACTATCTATCTGGCGCTATCCAGTATCCATGAGTGGACATCTAAAAATCTACGACAGGAAAGTAGTTTTGTTGCCAACTAGACAAAGAGGATTAACTGATTATTAAACAAGTTTGATTACGTAACAGTGCAGCCAATTCCAAAATAGTTAAAGAGACTCTACTCAAAATCGGTTTATTGCAGAAATGAGAACTACTTGAGCTAATAAAACGGTGCCCCAAATCTTTTTCTACAATTCTCCTTAATCTCGAAAATACGATTTAATCCGTTTCACTCCGTACCATTAGCAACCCTGCATTTCGCAATTTTGTGACATCACAAATAACCTACTGACATAGGTACTGGTAACCTACGTCTACAAGTACCAGTAGCAGTAGCCAAGTTTTCAGATTTGATTAGGCTATTTACCAGGGCTGTAGGTCTCGAGACCAATTTTTTGTGGTCTCGGTCTCGGCTGTTTTGCACCGGTCTTGGTCTCGAACCGTTGTGGTCTTGGTCTCGTAGCTCAAAAATTGGTCTTGAGAACGGGTAATTTCTGTAAGTAAAATAAAATATGCACAGAGCTGGACAGCGCTGTTTCAAGCTTTTAGCTCTCATTTTAGCTATGTAAGCAAATTAGTGCGATCTATTCGTGACAGAAAAGTACGTTGTTCATCGTATTTGATCAATTCAAAAACCTATATTTTACTTTTAACAGAATAGTAAACAACATATGATAGTCCTTGAATTATCATTTATTGTTTCATTAATTTTGTACTGGCAAATATTCATAGCGTAGAGCCATTGATATTTTTGAACTCGAACTTGGACGACCGAACTCAAACTTGAACTCAAATAAAAATCGATCAAGTTTGCAACCCTGCAACAAAATATTTTTCGGGTAAAAATTATATTGTTTTGTTTAAGCCTTCTCTTAGCATAATAATCGTAGTTACGCGCTTGGAAATCCCCCCACCTACTTGAAACTTCCGGCTGCGTTTTTGAAGCTATATCTTCAATACGGTACTTCAAATATACAAATAGCTTTTTACAATTTTTTTTGTAATTTTATTTCATCAAGTTTGCGTCAGTTTTATTGACCCGTAATTTCTGACAAAAATAAAGGTGACCAGGCTTCGAGCTTTGAATAAGAGGCATCAAGTTTAGTTGAAGGATCTCTTTTTTTGGTGAAAACCTACATAAAATGACATATTTAGATGTTTTGATGAAGTATTCGTCACTTTGACTAAAGCACTTTGTCATCTGAATCAATTTATATAATCATAAAACCAACTTATGAGCAAATATGAGCTTCAAAAATTTTTTTTCAAAAAATCGAAAAAACTATTGATGACGTCATTTTTTCGGTCTCGGTCTTGATCTCGATCTTTTCCGGTCTCGGTCTCGAAGCCGAAATTAAGATCGAGACCGATCTTGGTCTCGGCAAAATTTTGCAGTCTCCAGAGTTCCCACGCATTTGTCAACAAAAAATTCCCTACTTTTTCCATACCTAAATTTGCTGAAAACAAACTAAGCGCTAGTCATCCGAAATACAGAAAACTGCAGTTATTTTAACACAATCCAAAACTACCTCAACAGAACTCAATTATTACATGGATGAAGACGAATAAATAGCCTATAAGAACGGACATTTCTTAAATGCTACGTGATTGTTTATGGTGTTTAGATTGGTACAAGATGGAGGCAATGCGGCATAGTGTTTAGGCCACAGGCTCAATGGTCGTATCCAAGCGGCTGCTATCAGGCGCTTTGCCAGAAATTCGTAATGAATGACGGGGCTGTTTGGGGGTCTGGGGGCGGAACCCCCAGCCGATGGAGGCTAATGGGGGTCTGGGGGCTGTGCCCCCACCGCTCAAAAATTTTGCATTTTTTTGCAAAAATAACCTAATTTTAGGACTATTTTAATAAAATAATGCTTTTAAAACGTGGCATAGAAATTGGCAGTGCAAACATGATTAAACTGGTTGCATAAATGAGCTATTTGGGAGGTGGCTAATGGTAAAATTTTAGTTCTCTTATTTAGATGCTGATAAATTATAAAATCGTATTGTTCAATAAAATTCACATGGAGTAATCCAATTCGTCTACAATTTACGAAGAAAAATACTTGGGAGGAGGCTAATAAAAAGATATTTGATAGGAATGATTGGTAATTAACTAATACTAAATAGCCCCCCCCTATTCCCAAGTTTATAGTATCTTTGTTGATGACACCTATGTTTAGCATTTTTACACTAGCGATTAAATTTGATTGCTTAGTTTTGGCCATTTTTCAAAGTTTTCATTTAATTGTGATTTTTAATTTTGACAAATTAGCCCCCACCCCCTGAATATAAGTTTCAAATCACTATTTAGTCCATTCCAGTGCATAAAACAGTCTCAGAAGTACTAAAAACGTGGTATTTTTCTTATGTATTTTAGTAGACATACCAATCAGGGGGCTCTAGTCCCCCCTCCCGATACTGGCTGCTATATCCACTACTACGGGACTAGAATTCTTGATTTGGCAATGGTAAGCACTGGTACACTGGGAAACACTAATTTCTTGCACATTTTAGGCAATCTGGTTAACTTTGTTGTCAGTTGCTAAAAGTAACCAGGGCAACCGGTACTGCACTGGTTTATACTGTTCAAGCTTGTGAAATCTGAACTATGGCTCCTTTTAATTTGTAAGCTACTAAACATAGAATAACCAAACCTAACTACTGGCTAAAGCGTAAGCTGACTAATCTTTAACGCGTAGGGTGAACAACTGACAAACGGAGATACATACAGTAGGCCTATACCAGACTAACTGCCGGGATCTGCAGAGCCTACTGCTATTTGCAGTGTTTTGCCAAAGAAATAGGATACCAGTACAGGTATAGTCTAATGAATATATTCCCAGCAGCTCAACTGCTGGAACTGGTATGCTTTGCTGCAAGGGAGCTTTTTCTTACAGCTAACCATAGGCCTAAGCAGAGTGCCTACTGCAGGTTAATAGGCCTACTGCTGTGGGCTATTAGCATATTATTAGCGCCTAGGCTAGTAAATCTCTCAACTTAACTTATAAGCCAAACATGGCCTAGGCAGACAGCCTACTGTAAGCTATCAGTGCATTACTAACCAAGCTAATACTGTAGTGGGCTATCAGCACATTATTAGCACGTAGGCTTGTACACCTTTCAGCTTCAACTTTAAAGCCAAACATGGCCTAGGCAGACAGCCTACTGTAGGCTATCAGTGAAGTATTAACGTGTAGTAGGTTAATAATCTCTCAACTTCTTTCGGATGTAGCAGCTGTTGAAACAGCCTTCTTCTGTTTTCTACTAACCTTTTGCCTGCTGTCTGTGGATGCCACGCTATTCCTCCTTTAGTGCTAGTACCGGTACTTGAATTCTTCCGTTTGCTTAAGTGCCTTTGATGTCATAATACTCCTTAACTACAGCATAATGATACTATTAAATTAAAGTTTTGTTGAAACTGTATTGTGACGAAATAAATTGGCAGGACCACCGTTCTTGAAGCTTTAACACAACACAGCCAGGTGTGTTATTACTATTTTTATGCGCTTAATAGAAGTATTAGAAAGACAAACGGGATATTTAATATTCATCCGCTCCAATCGCGTTAATTTCTGCAAGGTGCAGTGCGCTATTTTGCCAAACAGTTTTCCATCCTTGTTCTATACTAGCACGCACTTTTCCCGACTTTTTCCCGGTCGAGAAATGCCTTTACAAAATTCCCGACTTTTTCCCGATCGTGGGAACCCTGCGGTCTCGGTCTTGGTCTCGGACGAGTCGGTCTCGACTACAGCCCTGCTATTTACTGCTACCAGTGGTTAAGTTATGGGTATTAGATTAGGCTACAGCATTGTATTATTGCGCCAGATTCGGATTACAGATCTGAGGATAGCCTACAGTACATTCTGTTATTTTATTGCTTGTTGCACCAGTACGATAACTTAGCTTAGTGAAAACAAGTTGGCAATAGGATTGGCAGGCCAAACTGTTATAGTTTTAGGGCGCTATAGCAGGCAATAGCCTTAAGCATGCAAGAAATTTTACAAAATCAGCCTTTTGTGATGCCACAAAATTGCAAACTGCAGATTTGCTGATGGTAGTCAAATGCAAGATTAAATCGTATTTTCGCGAATAAATTGAATTATGGGGCATGTTTAGGGCACCTGTTTATCAGCTCAAGTAGTTCTCATTTATTCAATAAAACCGATTTCAATCAGTATCTCTTCAGGGAACCAGCAGCCTCAAAATACTAGAAGCCTAGTTTTTATTATAAAAACAAAACTATAATCAATACGATCACTGTAAAACTATACAAATACTAAGACTTGGCTAAAATATCTGCACATTTCTAAAATACTGCCAACTACTGAACTGCAACTCACGTACTGGAAACAGTTAATTACAAAAGCATCAAAATTACACCAGTCGGAAAACCAGTGCGTTACTTGCTGCAGGGCGAAATAGTTTCAGTGATGTCGATTGCACCTACATGCTCAATAATTCATTCGGCAGTTAAATGGACTTGAGCTGAATTTATTCACTGGCCAAGAGCAGCGGTTCTCAATTGGGGGAGCGAGAAGGGACTTCTAGGGGTGCCAACCTTTTTGCCAAACCGTAGTTTAATTTATGCTACATCGGACCATAACGCAGATGTTACAAATCTAGGAGTATTTGCTTCATTGATGCTTTATAAACGATTGACTGTGATGTAATAAAACAAACAAAATTTCTCACGTCATAAAAACTCATTGTCCTCCTGTACCACGTGGGGCGCGTATTCCGGGATTAATATTTTGTTTTTTTGTTAGTTAATAATCGAGTAGTTGGGATATTTTTAAGGGTGACCATATGGTGAAGACTTTTTTCTGGTCCTCATTGAATTTGAGTGCAAAATCCTTAAACTTTTACATACGTTTTGTTTATTTTCATTTATTGAATTTTTGTTTATTTTTATTTTTTAATTGTGCAAGTGGTGCGAAAATGTTTTCTCTTTCCGAAGAAGTGTAAGCTTTAAAATGAACTGAGAACCACTGGCCTAGAGACAGCGGTCACTTGGCGCTCAGTATAGTGTACCAACGTAAGACTCACATTTGATGTTTCAAAAATTTCTTCCAAGCGAATAATATGATTGTGTTTAACCCTCTTCAAAATGGAAACTTCCCGTTCAAGAAGTGTTACAGCAGAACTCCCAGCCTGTGTACAAATAGTAGCAATATAATTCTACAGAAAACCAATCGCAAATTAAATTTTTGAGCTTTATAAATCAACTCCTCCAAACATTTACAGAAACAGAACATAATCAATCAGCTACAGCTACGTGCCTCATGCGCTAGTCAAGTGCTTCTCGTTTTTATGACCCAGATCGAATGATCTGGGTTTAACCCTCACCCCGGTTACGTTGTTGCGTTCTTGGATAAGACGCTTTACCATGATTATCTCTCTTGGTGGTTTCGAACAAGCAGCAAATTCAGTGGACAAGAAATCCAAGATATCCACAGGAACATTGATTAAATCACTGGAAACTCCTAAGCAGGTGCAAATTTCTCTATCAAAAATAACATTTAAAGCCTTATCAGCAGTTATCGCCTGCCTCAATCGTAATTGTAATTTGACTGATACTCTTATTCAAAAATTGTTGAGCCGGATTCCTCCAAGCAAAAAGTAGTAATTGCAACGAAAAGTGTGCGGAACGTCAAATAGTTAGCCTCTGGCGTTGTTTGGTAACAGAAGAATAAATATGCACCTCTGCACGACAACAGCAACACTTGCCTCAGAACAAAAGTATATCGTTCAATTCTCAGGTCTTCAAATTGAACGCAATGTTGCCAAATGCTCAACATCGCCAAAACATTTCTTGTAAGCACGGTCACAATGTTATGAAATTAGGGTGCCTCTGCTTTTTAACTCGACACTGGGAGCATAGCAACTATACGCTACACTAAATTGCGTTGTTTCGCTGGAGCCACGTTTGGAAGAACCTAAAATTGTTGATTTGTAGTTCTTTATTTTGTCAAAACAATATTGACTGTCAGTTCGAAAATTTGGGGTTTGATCAAGGATTCGGTATAGAGATTTGAAATTATTTTAGAATATCTAAACATTGTGTGAAATGGACAGTACACATCCCACACAAGATTTATCGGATCTAATTAACATCGAAGATCTAACCGCGTGCAATGTCAACGTCTTAAAAAACTGACCACAACACAAAACTATCATTCTCCTTCAGCGGTACTCGACATCCTGACGCGAGACAACTCACCCCGGGAATCTTTACGCCAGGGACATCCTGACGCTAAAAGCTCTAGCGCTCCGCTTTTTTCTTTCTCTTCTTTTTTTCAATTCTCTTTTCCGCGTTACGCTTTTTTTCTCAAAACGGTTATCCAGGGTTGCCACAAAAAATACAAAATCAAATTCTAGGATTTTTTTAGGTCATTTTCCAGGACTGTTTGAGGTTTTTTTACGGACATAAAATTTACTTTTGGCTATTACTCTTTCATGCACCTATTTTTTGTACTTATGATCCACGAAAAATTTTGACGTAACGCATTTCATTCCTAGGACTGACTACTAGCCAGGCGCAAAGGCAGAAATTTGCAATGGGAAGGTTGTGCTTTTGGGTATGGGGATGGAGCCCCCAGCTGCCAAAAGCCACTGAGGGTCTGGGGGCAAAGCCCGCAGCGCTCAAAGATTTTGCCATTTTTTTGCAATAATAACTTAATTTTTGGTCTAGTTTGGTAAAGATAAGATTATCGCTTTTAAAAGGTGGCATAGAAAATAGCACTACAAAAATATGATTAAATTGGTAGCATTAATGAGCTACAGTAACAAGGTTTATACGGAATTTTTCAGATATATTCCCCTGACTTTCGTCAAAATCGCACCTGTTTTCCCTGACTTTCGTTTAAAAATCCCTATGTTTTTCCCTGACCCAATCCTGCAAAACATACTTTTTCCCTGACTTTCAGAATATAAACGAACAGTATAATATCAACCAGCAAAAGCTTGTTTGACACACAATTGCTAAAATAAACCATGGATCTTGATTCATAAGAGATAAGAACTTTCCAAAAAAATCTCCCTGACTTTTTCCAACTTTTTCCTGACTTTTTCGTTGAATTCCCTGACTTTCCCTGACTCTCCCTGACCATCTCGAAAAAGATATGTTTTCCCCTGATTTCCCCTGACCGTATAAACCCTGAGTATGTGGGTGATGGCTAGAGCTCGACCGATATGACTTTTTCAGGCAGATACCGATAACCGATATATTAACTTATAAATTACGAAAATTTTGTCTCTATTTTTCAATTAACTTGAGACTAAAAACTTCACTAATCCTCCTCCAAAGAAAGACTATTGCAAACACAAGTCGCACTAAGCAAATAGAACGCATGATCGCTCGTGCTTGCTCTAAAAAATAAACAGTTCAAGGTAATTGGCTAACCCGATATTTTATCGGAGGTAGATAACCGATACGATACATCAGCTTGGCCTTGATATCGGCCGACCGATATAGTGGTTGAGCTCTAGTGATGGCTAATGGTAAAACTTCAGTTCTACCTTTATTTCCAGCAAGGAAACCATAAAATCCTATCATTTGAGAAAGACAGGTAATTTGCACGCCAACAAGTAAACAAAAAAACGCTATCCAAGCCCTAACTCCAACCTTCAACTTAATCCAAACTGAAACCCTAACTCCAGCCTTTACGTTGGTCCTACCCAAACTCAAAATCTACGCCTTAACACTAACGATAAAACATTAAAAAATCAAAGAGTAAATGAGCAAGTGAGCACCCACTCTTGCTGTCTTATTTTCTACAAGAAAAGTTCATTTGCACGCTCGAGTGCAAATAGGCACTTATTTTGAAAAAAAGTCACAAGCATTAATCCAAATCGTCTGTATTTTATAATGCCAGACAAAGATAACTTGGGAGGAAGAGCTAATGAAACGAGATTTGAGAGAGGTGATTGGTAATTAACGAATTAAATACTAAATAGACCCCTTATAATTTTTTTACAAAGCCTATATGTTAAGTATTTTGCATCAAGCAATCAAATAGATCGCTTATTTTTAGATATTTTTAGTCGGTTTTCACTGATTTTATTTTTGACCAATATTAGCCCCTCCCCAAAGTAATGTTTCAAAAGTGGCTTTAAATTATTTAATAAAGTCCATGTTACGGCAAAAAACTGCCACAGAAGTATGGTGCGAAAAACGTCGTATTGTTCTTATGATGCATTTTGGTCAAAGGGCCAATGGGGGGCCTATAGCTTGCTATGCTACTGATGCTAGAAGTAATAATGCTACTAGAGTAGCGCATTGCAATAAATTACTGTCCATGAATTCACTCTTTCTAATAATATTCAATAATTTATACATATTGTACTGCAAAGTGTAGATTTTGACATTTTAACAAGGAAGTGCTTATTTGCACTCTAGCGTACAAGTAAAGAACTGCTTAAAATGAATAAGAGAGCAAAAAGCAGAAGAATTTGCGCTCATTTACTCTCTTCTATTTTTAAATTATCGTTAGGGTTTAGGTTACGATTTTAACTTAGGGTTAGAGCTAGGGTTACAGCTTGGGTTAGATTTAGGGTTTGGTTAGGGCTAGGATAGCAATTTTCTTGTTTGTGCACCAGCGTACAAATAAGCTCTGTCTTTTAACAACACAATAAAGCATTTTGAAGGATTTTCACAATGCAAATTATTCAACAATGGCTTGGTACAATTACAAGGTGTCAGTTATTATAAAAAAAAAAAAACTTCACATTCTGTCCTGGTAAATTACGGGAAAACTTTTCAAATATTTTCCAGGACTTATAAACAAAATTCAAGAACTTTCTAGGAGAGCAAAAAAAAATCCAGGACTTTTCCAGGATGTGGCAACTCTGGATTATCGTTCGGTTATTGTGACGTGAGTATAATGTTTTTCGTTAATTGCAAACTTTATGGGAATCTCTATTTTGCATAAACAACTCAAAAGCGAGTTGTATTTTTGCAAAATATTCTTGGATAAAATTGAAAACCAAGTCAACGGTCTGTAAAAGTACTGGCGATACGTTTCAAAGGATGACCGAATGTCGCGATGAAAGCAATATATTTTTTTTAGGAAGGCTTTATTTCACCGGAAATTTCTATCTAGTTCTTTATTAATTTTGACTCAAATCTAACCCGAACTCTAATGCTTACTCTAAAACTATTTCCAAATCGAACCCTAACCCAAACTTTAACCTAAACCCTAATCTTAACCCCTAAAAAAGCAAATGAAAAAAGCGCGGATGAATATTTCTCATTTTCGTTTTATTCTCTTTAACTTGAAAATTTTCGGTGAAATAGTCACTACCATTTTTTTATTATTAAACGACCACGTAGATATTTCATGAATAATAATCTGTGTGGTTAATTTATAGAGAAAAAAGCTGACATACAGCATCATCATCTCTACAACCTTCGTTTTATTACAGGAAACAAATAATCACGTGCAATCGTTTAACAGTGGTTTAAAGAAAAATATATTACTTTAATCGCGGCATTTGGTCATCGTTTAAAACTTAACGCCAGCACTTTTAGATTCGTAAACTTGGTTTTCGATTTTATTCAAGATTATTTCGCAAAAATTCAACTCGCTTTTGAGTTGTTTATGCAAAATAGAGATTACTTTAAAGTTTGCAGTTAACGAAAAATATTATACTTACGTCACAATAACCGAAAGTTAATCGTTTTGAGAAAAAAAGCGTAGCGCGGAAAAGAGAATTAAAAAAAAAGAAGAGAACGAAAGAAAAAAGCGGAGCGCGAAAGATTAAAGCTTTTGGCGTCAGTCAGTATTGGTCCGGTAGAAATACGGCAAAATACATGCAAACCCGGAAAAAATTTATAAGCTGAAATTTGGCACGATGACTCAGGACGATGTCCTGAGCCACCAAAAAAATCCCCATGCTTTGGACATGGGACTTCCCCCTTTTTTGGCCTTTAAAGTCTGCCATCTAGTGTCAAAGAGTCTTTACTGTTCAACAGTCAATCCAAAAGTTATGGAAGAGCCAAATTTTGAATCGTGATTGATTTTTAAGTGCAGGTATAAGCAAATTTATTCTAAAATTGATGACATCATATTTGGTGACGTCATTGCCAAATTTTAAGTTTAGGAAAAATGACATATTCTGTATTAATTACTCAAATTGTGAATGAGAGTTAGCTGTTTGGCTCCAAACCAAAAATTGCTTAAATCAAAGTGATGATGTCACAAACGTTTTTTGATGACGTCATCTGTCAAGAGTTTTGATCGTAAATTTAAAAAAGAGTGTTTGACCGAAAGAAACATTGCACCACTTTGAGAATATCAACATCATCATCATCATCATTTTGAGGTTCTCAGGCATCTTCGAGTACTTGCAGTGTCCTCCTATATACAATAGTTCTAAAAAAAATAACCAGCAAAATTATATGTCAATCCCCATGTTTTAGACATGGGACTTCTTCCCCCTTTCTAGGCCCCATGTTTTGGACATGGGACTTCCCCCTTTCTCAGCCTTTAAAGTCCCCCTTTCTCGGTCTTTACCATTATGTCCCGAGCACGATAAATATCCGATAGGAACAAAATTTCTACGCTTTGCGATGTCTTTCTATATTATCTTACGCAAAATATTACGCTAGCATACTTCTACAATCTGTGGTACTAAATCTATTCTAAAATTGGTCTGGCATCCGAACTAAACTTATCTAATCAATTAGAATAGTATTTGAACAAATTTATCTGATTAATCTAAAATAATACCTGATCAAAAACTTGTCTAATCAACCAAGATCCTTGAATAACTTTTGAACAAAATTAATTTAATCAATCTATAATAACCACGCTAATATTTGACAATTTTCAACCTTAACAGTTTTTTCGTCTTAGCTAATTCTTGCATTTTAAACTAAAATTGCAGATTAACTGCGCGATGGAACTTTTCGAAAAACATTCATAGCCTTTCTTGCTCAAACTGCAAAATGCATTACTTTATTTTAATCCAAATATTGGGAGGTTTAAGTTTTATCTGCTTGACTACTACCAGCGGCACAGCCAAAAAAAAGGCGAAGGATAAAATCTTTTGTTATGATTGAAGCATACGCTAATCGAAAAGTTTTTTTTACGCAAATTGTATCAAACTACTGTACAAAGGTTAAGCGATAACAGGTTGAAGTACTGCCGTTGTTCATTCAGCAGAAGCATAAAAAATAACTAAATGAAAAAAATAGAATTAAAACAGTTTTATGATTTTACATTATTTATTTGACGATGCAACAGCGAATACAAAGAAGCGGGTTTTTTCACTTAGGCCGTACGAGAAAATCGCAGATTGCCGTTATTATTCAAGCAAGCCTGCATAATAATATTTCAATTTTCGAATAATTATAATTATATTTTATTCATCAAGTTGCCTTGGCCAGGAAACAGCGAAGGGACCTTTTTACCTTTGAGTCAAGCTGCCACCTGCCTACCACAATATATTGTAAAAAATTAAGAACAAATGAAAATGCATAATTCGCACAAACATACAAACAACTTCCGCCTACACCCGAAAATGATTGGTTTTTGAAAAAATAAGTGCTCCCTATTATTATTTATGTTCATTGACAGCTGACACCAGTCACAACATACGGCTTGCTATCTTCAAACAACAACAAACAAATCGCTGTATCGTGGTTTGCCAATACAACGTTTTGTTCAATTGATTACTGCACTCACTGTTATTATTATCGTTGGTGGGAAATAGGGATATCAGCATAAAGAATGAATTTGCACGGTTGTTTCAATCAAATAATGCGAATCTGAACGCGGCGTTTGCGGAAAAATGGTCATAACGAAATACAATGGGATTATTTTTATTTATATGGCACGCCCGCGAACAAAATTTGGTTCGCGCCGAAAACTGCGTGTAAAATGCTTCCAGAGCAAATTTTTAGGCCCAGCCATAAAATCGTAAACGCACGGGCATATTGTTAGTTTGTTTAAAACAACTGGCTGCTTGTACGCTGGTAAAGCAATACGCTGAGCTTACCGAATTTTGGTTTAAAATAAACTAAAGACGAGCTTTTGCGCTGACGATTTTACGCATAGTGTAGATCGGGATTAGGCGGACGGCGTCTGCGCGACTTTTTGCTCGCAACCAATCAGCGCGCTCAATGCGTATATTTTATTTAGACTTCGACACAATTTGGACAACGTCGCCGGACTCGCTGCTCTGATAGACAAGAACATTGTTAAGCGACACAGCTATACGTTGTAATACGTAGACATAAAAATTGATCGACACAGATTTTCTAAAACTAAATCAGCGAACTATTTACCGTATTAAACATTTGACATAGCGCAGATTGAAGTTGTTAGATTAATTCAAACCAGCCCATCGCGTTCCCCAACTTCAACTGAAAATAAAATTAAAGGATCAAGCTGACATCGTAGTTTCGCTTTTGGTAATTAACAAAAACTTTTTGAGCAATATTATTTTGATTCCGTCGTTTTTCAGATAAACGGGCTCACTAGGCTGTTGGTCTAAATGTAGGCCTACATAAAACGGTTGAGAACAATTACATCTGATATCTTATTCCATGTAAACGCAAAAAAAAACAGGTAAAATGCATGCAATCAATTGACATGCGTATATTTATGCGCATAAATACGCGTGATCGGTAAAACTGACCTAATACAGTATAATAAAAAATCAATGTCGACGTTCAAAATACACGGATATTCATTCTCTTAGAAGAGATTTGCTTTCCTTCTGCAATTAGTGTTTTTTTCCAACTGTTTTCAAATAAAATATTCTCGAAATTTATTAGGGTCGAAATACGATTCGACTATGGTGACATTTAATTCGTGAACTGATACGCGTCAGATCTAGGCCGCCCCAAATTCTCGCCGGTATCTGATTCTATTTGTTCCATTTTGGAAAATGATGAGTTTGAAACAAATGGATTGCGTTTTTTGGTGCGAAAGCGCGCTGCTTTCTGCCTCGTTCGCGTTCTCCCGCAAATGCAATGCGGTATGCTGACGAGACATTATCATTCCACGACAGCGCGATATTAGCTACACAATGATCTACATTTTCATTAAACATCAGCACTGACTATAAACGCACTCCCACTTTCCGGGATTCGTTTCTACTCTGTGGCGCAAAATGGCAACGAGGCTATTTGTTTCAATAAAATCAAGTTTTTATGAGCGATTTAATGTGACGTAATAGATAACTTTTTAAATAATTTTTAACAAAATTGATTTTTTGATAGTAACTCATTTCATTTCCATTTCTACCGTGTTTCCCCGATAATAAGACCTACTCGCAAAATAAGACCTAGCGTGATTTTTGAGGATGATTTTAATGTAAGCCCTACCCTTAAAATAAGCCCTAGTTGAGAGCGGCAGAAAGACGAAAGATATTACTTATGGCAAGTGGCAGAAAGATATACATGATATACATGTTAATGGCATGTATGTACATGTATACATACATTTTGATATACATGTTAATGGCAAGTAAATGTAGATCTTTTTTCGTAATTTCTGTTTATTTAAAATCTCGTAATTTTTACTTTGTAACTTCATTTTTTGATATATCAAAATAATACATCCCCGAAAATAAGCCCTAGTGCCATATTTTGGAGTAAAAATTAATATAAGCCCTGTCTTATTTTCGGGGAAACACGGTACGTTAAAAATGACTCACTTTGCCTTTTTATCTGCAAGCGTTTTTCCAATCCGAATATCTCGCAAACAATACAAGCTAGAGGGCTGAAATTTGTTGTAGCCTAAAAGATTGAGAAGATAATGACCTGAGAAAAAATTTTCAAAAAAATGCAGTAGTTTTGACTTTGTTTATTTGCAACTCAGGGTAGAATTACACTTAAGCTGCGCGTTTTTCAATTACCGTAGTTTGTTGACATTTTATCTTTTAAATAATTTTTGTGAAATTGTGCACTTTAAAAAAAAGGGGGGATTGGTCCTCCTAATCCCCCTCCGGCTGCGCCGCTGCCTACTACACCAGACTTTTACTGGCAACACAGTTTTGGACTTTCAATCGACTGAATTCACAATATAATTCTCCCAAGTTTGAAGCTAATAAAAAAAAAGTTTTGCAATGCTTCGTTTGGTCAAACATTCTTTGAAATTTACAATCAAAACTCGTGACAGATGACGTCATCAAAAACATTTGTGACGTCATCACTTTAATTAAAGCAATTTTTGGTTTGCAACCAAAAACCTAACTCTCATTCACAATTTGAGCCATCAACACGTCATTTTTTCAAAAACTTTGCAATGACGTCACCAAAAATGACGTAATCAACTTCAAAGTACATCTTTTAAAACCTGAACTGAAAACCAACTTTTATTTAAAACTTGGCACTTTTACAAGTTTTGGATTGGCTGTTGGATTATATAGGCTCTTTGACACTACATAGCAAACTTTAAAGGCCAAAAAAGAGGGAATTCCCATGTCCAAAATATGGGGACTTTTTTGTGGTGCCTTAGGGCATTGTCCTTAGTCATCGTGCCAAATTTCAGCTTGTTATAAATTTTTTCCGGGTAAAAGCTATTTCGACCGGACTACATATCCCTGGCGCAGGATTCCCAGATGAGTTGTCTCGCGTCAGGTCGGTCGCGTCAGGATGTCCTGCTCTATCCTTCAGAAGGTCGACTATACTACAGCTAAAAGGCTAGTGCTACCAAACAACAGTACAAACTAGCTGATTTTATCCCTCGTATGACACGCAGCAGACCAACGTTCGTTCATGAAAATACACTAGACAGCAGTCAGAACAGTTGAGACGAATGGAAGAAATCAAGAAAAGTTCTGTCATTGAGAGACTACTTCTGCCATTACATGACTGGAGATATGAAAACAGCTACATAACACCAAAAACCACGATGACATGGCCATCTCTATCTTTCCATTCAGGTTATTAAACCCCCGGCAAGAATGGTAAAGACTACATACAATCAAATTAAAAACGGAATTACATAAAGAGGCTCAGCAAAAGATTCCACCTCTATTTTATAGTATTCAACAAATGTATGACGTTCAAGAAACGGATCAAGTCAGTTGTTCCCAGACCAAATCTGGTCAAGCAGGGTTTCAAACTAAAGCGGCCTTTACCTATCACGCATATTTGAGCACAGAAATAGGCGTGCAATTTGATTACATGTATTTTTCTTTTATTTTTCTATTTACAATGAAAAAGATAGATCATGCTGGTTTCTGTGCGAAAATACGCGTGATTGATAAAAGCCGCCTAACAGTATTCTGCATCTGTGAAAAAAATAAACTTTAAATCTGATGCTATAATGTTCATATAACCCGAAACCCTCATCTCTTGGTCGGGCTAAAAAAAAGCTAGGATGCTGATCAATCAATTATACTGTACCTTTTCTTTGTTAACTTTTTTTATTGCAAGTCTCTGTTTAGTTTTCAAGTTCTCTGCCTCAAACACAACACCAAAGCTTCCTTGGCCTATCATTTTGCCAATCCTAAACATATAATGCTGATAGGAACATTTTTATTAAATTCTTCATATAGTCAATGTTTCTCAGTATGTTTCTCATTGGCTTCCCGGTTATAAGGTTCTCGGCTCTTTGGAATCGCTAACTAAAAATTTGTCTCAAAAACGCACAAGAAGCATACAAAGTAATATAAAAACCAAAAGGCATTCTATGTGAATTTGTTGGGGATATCTATGCGGTCCCATTTTCAACGATCAATTAATACTGAGTGATAGCAGTTTAATGCAAGAATGATTAGATGAAATCAATCTTGCAATAATTAATTTTGTCAATGATCTGCGAGATTCATTCTAACTAAGGTTGGAACAACCTTTGGCCCTTTGCTACAAACAAAAACGAGATTCCAAACAGAATCATTTATCATCTCACACAAGCATAGCTATTTTCCATCCCAAAATTAACAACAAAAACAATGAACTAGAGGAGCTTACTTATACATCGTTTCAATAATGCTTTCATCTTCTATTCTTCGATGTTGAACTTTTTGTTCCATGAAATCCTTTGATGCAGAAGTTTTAACTGAAGGCAAAAAATTCTAACCTAAAGAACCTTTACAAAAATTACTTTTAAATGCATGGACTAGAAGAGCTTAAAGCAGTAAAAGTTTAATTTATATACGAGGTGTGTTTGAAAAGAAACAGGGCTGTGCTAATAATTATTTTATTAGTAGATAAAAATTAAAAGTTATATTATGTCCCCTTCAAAGTAGCCTCCTTGAGCCTGGATGCACTTCTGCATTCTCCTTCTCCAGGCTTCCATGCATTCCTGGAAAGATTCTTTCGGGATTGCTCTGAGCTCCTTCATTACGGCTCTTTGAATGGTTGTTGAGTTCTGAAAATGAGCTCTTTTCATTACTTCCTTGAGTTTGGGGAAGAAAAAACTCACAGGGAGCTAAATCCGGTGAATAGAGTGGTTGCTCCATCATGGCAATATTATTTTTTGCCGAAAATTCCAGAATGCTCAAGGCACTGTGAGCATTGCCGTGATGGAGCAGCCATGTTTCTTACAATTCCCTCCTTTCTCAAATTGAACGTATCAAACGTCGCAAGATGTCGTTGTATACGCATTTGGTTAATCGTTTGACCTTGTGGCATGAATTTCGTGTGAACAATTTCGCGAATATCAAAGAAAGCGATCAGCATTACCTTGACTTTGGTGAGGAAGTGCTTTTCCCTTCAAGACTTTGGTGCAGAGATGGAAACCGGTCAGGTCGACCGGCACCGGTCGGGTTGCCGGTCGGGTCGAGATTCTTTGACCGGCCGGTCAAGCCGGTTGAAAAACCGGTCGAATTCTCCTTTCTGGCAACTAAAAGACATCTAAGCACCAACCGAAATGTACTTATATATTTTATCATAAATAAAACTTTGTATAAAACATCTGTATTAACAAACCACACCTTTCGAAAACACTTGTTGAATGGTTTCAAGCTGTGACTAATATGCTGTGACCATTAAGACATGCACATGCAGGGACGTATTTAGGGTGGTAGTATTGTGCCATGCCTCCCGACTTTGGGCCACGGCATAAAGCAAAAAAATGCAAAATATACGTTAAAATCACGTAATCAGATTATAATAAAGCATGCATGTGGAAGAGGCTTGCGCTACCTGGCATTTTAGCATCATTTTAATCAGCTTAAGAGTAGAAGTGGCGCAGATTTCAGATTTTTTACTACATGCTAAAATGTTGCCGCTTTAAAAAGCTTTTTTCAACTAAATTTACCACACTTTACACTGGGCAAGAAAGACATAGCTCTTATTTTTTTTTATATCTAACTAGCCATGGTTTGTTCTGAAGTAGCAGCATTTCTACAAACTAATGGGGCCCATTATATTTCGAATGTTTTCTAACCAACGTCATAACAGTTTAGTGTTTTCAATGAAAATAACGGACGCGTTGCGTTCATCGGGATAATTATTTATAACGACTTCGTACTACCGATGAGTTTATTTATTGGTTTGACGTTTCGCTTCCCAAACCGGGAAGCTTCTTCAGAACAATTTTCGGCAGTGCTTCTTTTGCTGTTACAAAAAGATAAATGAGAAAAAAAATAACAGAAGATAGGTAACAGTAAAAACATACGAACATCACAATACTTGTACTATTAGTATTATACCCAAAAACATTAAAATGATGGAACAATAACATTATATAATATTGAAAATTATGTCACTAACAGCGTGAAAAAGAGAAATATTGAAAAATTATGTCACTAACAGCGTGAAAAAAAGAATGTTGAAAAATTATGTCACTAACAGCGTGAAAAAAATTGATAATATTCGTAACAACTAGCTGCTTCACTAACAGTTTGAGAAAGTATGAAAAGGATCTATTGCAAAACATTATGCACTGAAAAAGGTTTTTAGCTCCACAGAGATTTATATATGGACGGAACAACTAATATAAATCTCTGTGGAGCTAAAAACCTTTTTCAATGCATAATGTTTTGCAACAGATCCTTTTCATACTTTCTCAAACTGTTAGTGAAGCAGCCTAGTTGTTACGAATATTATCAATTTTTTTCACGCTGTTAGTGACATAATTTTTCAACATTCCTTTTTTCACGCTGTTAGTGACGTAATTTTTCAATATTTCTCTTTTTCACGCTGTTTGTGACATAATTTTCAATATCATACAATGTTATTGCTCCATCATTTTAATGTTTTGGGTATAATAATACAAGTATTGTGATGTTTGTATGTTTTTACTGTTGCCTATCTTCTGCTGTTATTTTAGTTACCTATCTTCTGCTGTTATTTTTTTTCTCATTTATCTTTTTGTAACTGCAAAGGCAGCACTGCCGAAAAAAAGTTTAGTGTTTGCTGCTTGGCAAATTCCAAATAATCTGTCACCAATAGCTAAAAAATTGTAACTTTATTTTTTGGCTTTTCGCAAAATATCATTAGAAAGAACGTCTAATAATTTAGCTAGTGCCCTCCACTGCTTTTTATGCTTATTTTGTGCACGTATTGCGCTGCTCAAAACAGGTCATTCAAACCAAAACTTAACCAAAAAAAGTCTTAAAATTGAGTCATTTTTGAAAAAAAAACGCAAATGTTTTTTTGCGTTTTTTTCTGAGGCCCCCGTCCAAAGTCACAAATTTTAACACCTCACCCATGCCCCCCCTTTTAAAAATTTTTCATTAGATACATTGAACAGTGAACAAAAACTTTCTGTAAAAAAAACGGTTGACCGGGCCGGTCAGAAACCGGTTGACCGGCCGGTCAACCGGCGATGATTTTGAAATTTACCGGTCGGGTCGGGTCGAGAAAATCCTGACCGGTTCCATCTCTGCTCTGGTGTTTGGTAATTGGATTGTACTGGAAGATCCATAAATCGTCACAGGTAAAAACTCTACTTAACAGATCCGGTTCAGTTTCAAGCTTTTCCAAAATGTCTTCACACATTTGCACTCGACGGTCTTTTCGCACATCATTCAGCAATCTTGGATCCATTTTCACACAGACTTTTCTTATTTCCAGATGTTCTGTGATGATCATTCGTGGACACCCTTTCACTGTTTATGTCCAATTTCTTTGCTATCATCCGAACGGTAAGTGACGATCACGGTGAACTTTTTCTTTCACACGCTGGACATTTTCACTGGTTCTGCTTGTTGATCTCCTTCCACTCTTGGAATCATCTTCTCTTCCTTCTCATAACTTCTTGTGCCAAATCAACACCTGAGGAACATTGTATTATTTCCGTAAACTTATTGAAGCAATTTGAGAGCTTCAGTAGCACTTTTCCCAAGTTCAACAAGAAATTTCGAGTTGATTCATTGTTCCGTGTTCATCTTTACATAACCAAAAAAAAAACACCACAAAAATAACAATTTTTTTAATAATCTTAAAGTGAACTTAACCAAAGTACCGTTACAGAAAAACTTGTAAAAAAGTGTATGGTTGTTGCAGAGTGCTGAACTCTCATTTACACAAGTACCAAGGATAGTGCTTCTTAAAACCACCAAGCTTTTGCTTCTGCTGTACATCGTGTTCATGCAATACACACAGTCCTGTTTCTTTTCAAACACACCTCGTACACTGTTTAATTGGGTGACTTTAGACGGTGAGTTGAATTCAGACAAAAGGTGAAAAAAAGTTTTGAATTTCATCATCTACAACTGTCGTAATTTTTTCAAGTTCAAACCATTTAAAGGCGGTGAATCATCCAGCCAATTCCGGTGGTTTACAATAGCTAAAATTCAACTATAATTTTTGATATTTTTTGTTTTGATTTTGGGGCTGCGTTTGCAAAGATATTCAACAATTACAAAAAGATGTCCCCCCGAAAAAAGTTTTTGGAAACTCTGAGTTTTGATCTTCCCGCCAAAACCACAGTTCTCTAAACTATTAGGCCAGGGTGACAGGAGATTATTTGGAATAGTTCTATTTTAGTTAGACCGATTGTGACGAAATAATACATTCGTGAGGAAAATCATTTTAGTGTTTTTCGTAGTGGCCGATTATGTTTCTTTTTCAACAAAGCCACCTGGTAGAAAGGATTAGCAAGAATACTTAATACGAATACAACAATTTATTACTTGTGATTGCTACGAGGGTTTGGTTTTGGTAGCCTATGGCAGCAAAGAGGCGAAAGTGTCAACTTACTCCTGATATATTGAAGGTAAGTTTAATTTTTACTTTAATATTCATATGAGCAAACTTTACGGGAACCGTATTAATTTCAGGACTATCCTTATCTGCGTGACATTGGAAGTGACGGCAAGGTGTTCTGCAGTTTTTGCTCAACTTCTTTCTCTATAGCCAACAGTGGAAGAACGCAAGTAAAAAATCATGAAGACACAGCCAAACATAAATCTTCTGTCTCTGCAAGAGCTGGTTCATCTGCAATGGACGCTTATTATAAAAAAAAAGAGCCAAGCACTACCGAATATGAATTGGCCACACAAGAAGGTAGTTTTGCATATCATACGATACAACACAACCATAGCTTTCGTTCAATGGACTGTTCAAGCTCAATGATACGTAACTTTTATCAACAAAAGTTCACATGTGCCAGAACCAAATGCGAAGCGATTGTAAAAAATGTATTTGCTCCTTGGGCGTTGGAATTAGTGTCGCAAGACCTCATCAAAGCCGACGCAATAGCATTGTCAATTGATACATCTAATCATGGACATTTAAAGCTATTGCCAATCCTGGCACGATTTTACAATCACGAAAGCAATGAAATTGCGACTAAGTTGATAGACTTTGTTGATGTCAAAGGTGAAACTGCGGAAATAATCTCTTCAGAAGTTTTAAAGGTGATTGAAAAATTTGGTGTGAGTGACAAAATCGTTGCCATGTCTGCGGATAATACCAACTCAAACTTTGGTGGTTTAAATCGTGCAGGAAGAGTAAATGTGCACACTAAAGTAAAGACTGCTCTGCAGAGAGAAGTAATTGGATTGGGATGCCCGGCGCACATTGTTCACAACACTTGCCGAACTGCTATGGACACTCTTCCAGTTGATGTTGAGTACTTACTGCGAAAAATATACGGTTACTTCCATATTTATACTGTGAGAATCGAAGCTCTGAAGAACTTTTGTGATTTCGTTGGGGAAGCATACCAAACTATTTTGTCACACAGCAACGTGAGGTGGTTGTCCATGCTTCCTGCAGTGGAACGCATATTACAAATGTACGCTCCATTGAAATCTTACTTTCTCTCCCTTGACAAATGTCCAGCGGTTCTAAGAAAGCTCTTCGATGACCCTCTCACCAAACTTTGGATGACATTTGCGCACGCAAATTTGACGTTGTTTAGTGATACCATCCGACAGCTTGAATATCAACATTACTGTGCTGTTGAAACCGGTGAAAAATTGAAAAGTTTAAGAATAGTGCTGAGCGGAAGACTCGCTGACGACTTCATTCCTGAATCTGTTTCAGTACAATTGTTCAATCTTTCGGAAGAAGGTCATACAACAAAAGAACATTTTTTGAAACTATCTCGTGCATTTTATTCTACTGCAGTTGCTTATCTGAACGCTTGGGGCAAACATGTTGATGACCTAAAAGATTTACAATGCCTTCTTTTGAAAAAGTTTCCAGAACGTTCCGAGTTTCAAAAGGCAGGATTGCTTCTTCAAGTGAAATGTCCGAATGTCTCTATTTCAATCGATAACGTGTTTGATGAAGTAACATATCTGCAACAAGTGTTGAATTCTGATATTCTTAGTGACTGGAAAGACAATGGTACCACATTAAGTGATCGATGGAAGAAAGTTTTTGAACTTTTGTCTGAACTTGAGATCAATACTCCAAACTTACGAAAACTTAGTGCAGTTCTTATGTGCCTTCCCGGAAGTAATGCTCCTGTGGAAAGAATTTTTTCCCAGATGAACGCTTTATGGACTGATGAAAAAAACAGATTTCTTGTGGAAACTATCAAGTCCATACTCATGATAAAGTCAAATATCAATCTTTCATGTGATGCTTTTGCAAAGAAATTGGCTAAAGATAAAGCAATACTTAAAAAAATACATGGGTCTGAAAAGTATGTCTCTTAACACTTCCGATTACTAAGACGCTTTTCATGCATATTGCAATCAAGCTGCGTACTAGAGATGCAAAATGTATTCTTGTATAATAATCCTGCTCTTTAAAATTTTCGAGTTGCTATTAAATTATAGCATTTCATGGCTTTTTTTTCTATTGCTTTTGTTTTCTTTTGTCTTGATGCTTGCAATTTATGTTTTTATTCTTTGGCCTTTTTCTTGCTGCTTTGTTGATTCTTTTAGGCTTGTTGTTTTGAAAACACACTTTGATGTATGGAAGTTTTAGCTGCATTGTCGGTTCAGTTTTGATGCGAAAATATCAATTTCTGGTTAAATCATGCCATTATCGTCGGGTGCAATTCATCAGCCACACTATATCATTCGCACTACTTTTAAAGTTCAACGATAATTAAAACTAGAATTTTTAGCCCATAAATGTAAAATGTACTACTTTTTGTCAAAAAACTTCTGGTCACCCTATATTAGGCCTACTGTAATCTTATTAAACTATTAGGCCTAACTTTCTCTAAACTACTAGGCCTAATAGTTTAGAGATAATTGGGCCTAAACTATTTAGAAATAAATTATCTCTAAACTATTAGGCCTACCACAGTTCTCTAAACCATTAGGCCTACTGTGGTTTTGGCGGGAAGAGCAAAGCTCAGAGTTTCCAAAAACTTTTTTCGAGGGGACATCTTTTTGTATTTGTTGAATATCTTTGCAACCGCAGTCCCAAAATTAAAACAAAAACTATCAAAAATGATAGTTGAATTTAAGCTATTGTAAACCACTGGAATTGGCTGGATGATTCACCGCCTTTAATAATTAATTATCAGGTACATTTGATACTACTGGTAAAAAAAAATTAAAAGTACTATCAGATAGGGCTAATTGGGACTTGTCTGGTAACATGAGACAAACAGATAAGTTCCATATTTGCTCAATAATGAGGTGCGTCCGGTGACATTTTACTTCAGAAACATAATTTATGTTATAATATAACAGAAGATGTGCAAACAAAATATTTTTGTTAAAAAAAAAAATTATAATAAGTAAACAATGAACGTAAAAATTCAATTTTAAAAACGATAAATTAAGTTATGTGGTGTACTATGAAAAACTTTATAAATCTGACTATTGCTGTTTTCCAGAACACCTTGGTAGCTGAACTTTAAAACAACATCATAAAACATAAATATTTGTTTTTCAAAAAAGTTTTAGAAAACAAAAACTGAAAATACATAGGTTACTGTGGATACTTGGGACAGATTTAAATATTTTTATTCTGCCTTTAAGTGTGAACAAACAGCAAAGATTGCTCAGATTTAAAAGAGCAAGTTCTACACGATTTGCACTTTTAGAAGATACACCCTTAGGTAAATTAATTGCATAATGACCAAAAACAAGCACATTTTCACAAATTTTCACACAAGAACAATTTTTGACACAGTAAACCAAACTTAGTACATGATATGACCACCATCATTGTTCAGGACTTTATACACCCGATTTGGCATTGAATCCACTGACTTGTGGCACTTTTCTTTGATTTTAAGGTCTCTAAACCATATCTGGATGATTGCCTCTATAAGCTTTGTTTTTGTTGTACAGTCTTCACTACAAAGGCAGAGCTTGATGATTGACCACAGATTCTCAATCAGATTGAGGTCCGTAGAATTTTCTGGCCAATCCAGTACCTTGATTTTCATTTCTTTCATGTATTTCATTCCTTTTTTTGCTTTGTGACAAAGAGCAAAATCCTGCTGAAAAACTCCAGATCCATCCGGAAAAGTGTTTGGAAGATCAGTTACCACCTTTTTTTCCAGAACCTGCAAGTATTTCTCTGTATTTATCATTCCATCAATCGGCACCAGTGATCCGATCCCGTAGTAACTAAAACTACCCCAAAACATCTTTTTTTGGGGATGTTTAACAGATTGATCAATGTGACACTCATGGATGGGCTCCCCAATGGATCGACAAACATGTTGACTGCGGTATCCCTGAACTAAAAAATGGCTTTTGTTGCTAAAGAGAACTTTTCTCCAATCAGTAACAGCCCAATTGCAATATTTTTTTGCACAAAAGGTCTTTTTCTTTTCATGATTGTTGTTTAGAGTTGCTTCTTCAGGGGTCTTCTGGCCATTTGTCTGGATTCAATCAATCTTTGGCACACTGTGCTTAAACTCACATCCACTCCAGATAAGAGCAAATCTGTCCTGATATCGTTGCTGGTCTTTCTTGGATCTTTTTTGCTCTGTTGCAGCAATTGGGTAATATCTCGCGTTGAAGTCTTCCTCTTTCTCCCACATCTTCCCTTTTTGTTTGGCGATGAAGAACCGGTTTCACAGGCTTGTTTGAAAACTCAAGAAACTGTGGACTGATTCACACCCATGATCTTGGCTATTAAGCTTTGATTTTTGGTTGTATGCTCGTGTAACGTCAGTATTTGTGTTCGCTTGTGTGGAGTGGTATCCATTAAACCTTCCCTCAAAAAACAGTGCAAAATAAATGGCAAATAAAAGCAATACTCTACCCATAAAATGGAACCATGAAGCTAATGAAATGTTGCATCAACAGCTAGAAATTGGATGAAATGAACTGATAATCTTATGACACAATCAAAATCATTTTCAAATATTGTGATATGATTGTTTCATTACAAAGATACATTTACAATAGATCCTAAATAGCAAACCATTTAATAAGAAATGCATTTCGAGCACAATATCAGGATTTATGAAATTAATTTGCAAAAGAGTGTACGGTATTAGTCTGCAATTTTGTAGTAGCACTGCTTGTGTCGTAAATTTTGGAGTGGAGCAGGAATTTTATGGCACAGAATCAAACATAACTATCACATTTGATTCTGTGTCATAACATACGTAGTATTTTTGCCACTATGTTTACATGCTGGTATCAGTATTGAGTTTCCTTAGATTTCAGTGCTTATGTTTCTATCAAGTTTACTTTAAGACTTATTTGAAACCAGCACGTTTTTGTGTTATTGCAGTCCTTAGTTTAAATTGCGATCGTACTTTGCATTTGATTCTATTGATGCTTGTATGGTACCGCTAACAACTTTCTTTTTTCAAAAATGATTTCCACGTCCCATCTATCGCCAACTGAAGGGATAAATACAAAATATGCCTAAATAAGAGTCAAAATCTGTCCAAATCTACCATTGTCCCAATATACCCTGAAACCCTTGAAACTTGGGACAGCAACATTTAAAAAAATAAACTATATTGCATAGATACAATAAAAAAAAATCATGGTTTCAGAAACTATATGTAGTGACATCTCATTTAAGCATTAAAACTATTTCACTTTATAGCTTGATACATGAAAAAAATAAAAAATAAACAAAAAATTGTCCTAATCAACCCCGTCCCGACAGTAGCTTTTCTTCATGGTCCTAGCAAGGAATTTGAGAACCAGAAAATTATCAAAATTTGTCTACTGCTCCAAAACTTCTACTCTGCAGCTCATTGCTAATGTACGTCACGGTACTTGTTTTTGTTGTATCATGTAAAATTTAATTGTCTTTTAAGAGACATAGTTTAATTTTGCAGTAGAGTTACAATTTATCTTTATTTTAAAAGTTTTGAAATTGATGCATTGTTTATTTTTTTACAGGGTGAATTCGGACATACTATAAGAACACATAAGGTTGTTAGCGACTTGCATATAAATGCCTGTGGCAGTAACTAGTTGGAGCTGGTATTAGATGATGTATATGACCAAGATTCAGACATGTCACTATCTAGTAAATGAAAACCTATTTTTAGTCGATGAAATCTGTGTTCGGTTATATGAAGAATAATGACAGATCAAAGTTCATAATTCTCTTAAACTGCTTTTGTTTAAACCACCCATGCTAGAATTTAAATGAGCTATGTTTTTTGTGAAATAAATTCTTTCAAATGGAGCATGGTAAGATCAGATTTAGTGGTTTATTTCCTATCAAAATTTTATGCACACAAATTCCTCATACTGTTACTATTAATGGGTAAGAACAAGCAATAGTTGAGGATGTTATTTTTCAGCTCAGGTCATCCTTAAAAAGGTATTGATTTGGGGTATTCAAGGGAATTTAAGATGTTATTTTGACGATAAAATGTAGGTAGTCAGGTAATGCTTTGAACTCACAAATCCAGCTCATTTACAAGAATAATTTGACTTTTTCGTACTAACATTGCTTGACCACACGAACGTTACATCAAGAGGAATATGAGGTGTAAAATTTACCTCATTTGTCAGGCAAACATGAATATGCAGTCATTTATCTCATGATTACACATTGTATCAGAATTCACCCCCAAGCAGTGGGGTGAATTTGGACAGTCTTGGACTAAAATTTCATAAAACAGTGATCATCATAGTTAAACTGTAAATGCTAAGAACAACTTACTAGGTACTCTGGTAGGTGTACACATCTTCAACAGTTTTGACAAACTAAAATGCTCATAAAAAATTTTAATCCAACAAAAAACAAAATAACTTCAAATTCATCTGAATTCACCCCAATTCACAATTTGTCTAGCTGCCATTGTTTATTTGACTAGCAATACCCATGATCGATCAAGAAGACAACTAAACAAAGCAAGAATGCTATAAATCTGTGTCAGTTTCATTCTCCAATATAGCAAAGAACTAAGTTGAAAATTTGTGAAAATTTATAGCCAGCTTCAACTCGAAATTTACTGATTCTTATACAAAAACGCATAATAGTCACCCAGAGTCAGTCTTGTTTAGTTTGAACTTAAATGTTTTTCCACTAAAATTTCGTGTTTGACCTGACTAAGAACTAAATCCAAATTCACTGTTTTAGTAGCAGATACTCTATCCACTTGACCACTAATGTCATATGATCAAAACATAATTAATTCAATCTTTAAGATTAGCAGACATCAGTTTTGTTGATGTAGCAATTCAAATTAAGGGTAGAATGATGGTAGTTCTGGATTCAATTCAATTTGCTGCTTGCTTGAAGCCACCAAGCAAAGATAATCATCGTAAAGTGTCTTATTCAAGGACGCAACAACGTGACAAGTGTGTGGGTTGAACCCAGATCATACGTTCAATGTTGTCGTAAGAATGATGCCTGTACCCTCTCGGCCACACTGCTGACCAGCAAGCCATTGCTTAGCCTAACGATCATAGCAACTGGTATGTAACTATGCATCAGCATGGTCATCACAAATAGGCTAGAATGCATATTAAACCAGTAGCAGTAAGTATAGGGCCAAATTGGAAATGAAAATAGGCATAAACTGGATCAAATTTACAAAAGCAACCAGCTGTCTGGTAAGGAGATGACTGACGATTATACCAGTAGGCCACTGGCACAACAAACTGACTACAGTAATGCTTAATAGTCTATTTGACCACCATAAAAACGACACTGATATAGTGCAGAGTGGTACTCAACGTATATTTAAATTTCCAAAAAGCTAGCCTACTGGTACCAGGTACACTGATTTGACTGTCAAGGGACCCAATAGACCTAGGCCTATATATTTCAATAGGCTAAAGATGCAAGGCAGATATATCTGAGTATATGGATGATCAGTCTAAGGCTTCCGCGGCATTCACTGCTTGATTAAACTATTCTAGCCAGTTGGGCTAGTTTCAAGGTTTATAGGCCTAGGCCTACTGGAATCTGGTGCATGCTACCGAACGCGAACGGTTCCCAATCATAGCCTAAGAACTTTTTAGGAAAGACTGAGAAATCGATTACAATGCTTGGCTATGCTGCATGTGCTATAGTAACAAGTTGTTTCCCAGCATAGGCTTGCATTCCAGCTGACAAAATCTGAAATTTGCTCATTTGTATTCGCACTACGCCTACCGGTACCTAACCTACGGTAGTATCTGCCAGACCAAGCCTAATATTTGCAGTAGCAAACAGCCATCTGCTCTCGTGGTCTGCGGCGGGTAAAGTTAGAATGCATATTATCAACCCTTCCAGTTATATCACGTGATTACTCTATCTCCTGTTTTTCTTTTTTTGCAAATGCTTTGGTTGTTTATAAAGTCCAACAACCTGCGTCAGACTGCCCATACGAAACAAAAAGAGTTGTGGTGTAGATGGCTGAGGAGATTAGATTGTACGGTGACAAAGTAAATGCATATTTGGGCCTACATTTGCAAGACAAGTAGATATTGATTAGAAAACATTGAGAAATAGATATTATTCACTATATGAAAGCCAGTTGAGAAGTGTAGTTTAATCATAGTCGTTATATTAGGCCTTGTTACGGTGTCCAAAATATTGTGTTGTCTCGTGATACCCAGCGAGGTAGCCTACCTCTTGAAAATTTTTTTACAAATAGAGTTTTAATGCCTATTAATGATTGAATTGTCTTCGGTTGCAACCAAATGCCGTTTTTAAGATATACCGCTTTTAATCGAACGCTGATGAATATTTTAAAATCATACGCTTGAATGATTTTTTTTACTATTAGTGTTGCTGTGAAATAATCTACAAATTTCAACGAAGATATTTTTATCTTTCTTTGAATGTAAAAATTTAAAATATGATAAATTTAAACTAAATAATTAATCATGGGTAAGTTTTTTGCAAAAAAATTTGCAGAATTAAAGTTTTAGCGTGAATTTTTTGTGGTGAATTCTAAAACATGGAAACTTGCTTTGAAGTCACGTGACCGTCGTCACTTGGCAGCTGATTGTTGTGAATGCAAAGTTTCAAACCAATTTTACAAGATAAAATACCGGTAACCATTAATGAAGATATTGTTTCTTGCAAAAAGTCGAAAAATAAACGAACTACCTTATGAATTACGTCACGTGTTTGTTATGATGATAGCCTACCCACAAAAAGCAGCCTAACACAAGAACTGCTTCGAAGAATACCAATAAGCTTCGACGAAAATCGAAAGCCTACAGCAGTTGGTAACTATGGGTATTCCGGTCATCAGTCCATGACGTTTATTCCAATCGAACCAAAGCACATTGTCAATTCTAATAAATCATTCAGCTACAATGTTTTAAGACTACAGTAGTTTACTGCGAAGTTTCAACGTAAAGTAAAAGGCCTACATTTTTGCAAATATTGCAAAATAAGGCTCGAATTAATTGTGCACCTTGTCAGGAATTTCATGAGAGTCATCTCTTGTTTTGGGTTATTTGTTGGTTTAACTCCGGTGATTGTTTCAAGTGCTTAAAGGTGCGTTTAGACTGGACGCGAAGCAACGCGAAGCGAAGGTTGGCGACCTTCGCCAACCTTCGCGAGTGGTCGATTACGTCACTCGCGAAGGTTGCCAACCTTCGCGAGTCTTCGCGAGTGGTTGCTAATCTTCGCGACTGGTCGCTTCATAGGCTAATTTTAATAGCTTACTTTTAAAATGTATTCAATGAGCAGAAAGCGTTGTGTTCTTCATTATTGAAGCGATATTATAGTAATCACAGGTTCTGTTTCGTCATATCGCGCTGAAATTATGGGTAAAAAGAAGATTGAGTTTATATTATATTATCACGACGCAATAATCGTGAAGAAGAGTCTAGACCAATAGCTCAGGTAACAAAACAATCTTGAGAAAAAAGTGTGTATAGTATAAGTGAAAAGCGAAGTACAGTAGATCGAATTTGGAGAAGAAAAAACTAGTCATTTCTTCAAAAACCTTGTAGTACTTAGCCTATTTACTAGCTATCAATGATTTGTTTAGATCCTTCCACTAGAAACTTGCCATAATCTGTTTTGACGATGACAGTTCTGGGTTTTAATGCAGAAACGCAAAAGGCTGGAAGCAGATGTCAAAAGTTCTTTTTAGGTGTTTACACAGTTAACAAATCCTTAAACGCTTTCACCATCCATGTCTCATTATGGTACTGGTAGATCTATTTTGTAGAGTGTAGACCAATAGGCTAGTCCACAGGTTCATTTAAAGCATAATCTATGTCAGATGTTGTTTGTTTGATGTGATTTTTCTTTTTCAGGCAAGCATGTTATGATACCTGTAGCAAGCTTACACAGTTGTTTGTATTTGTTATTTAGTGCTGTTTATGAAGACCCCCAATGTTAATGCTATTGAGTGAAACTGAAAGCTGGATTTGTCATCAGTTATGTAGCGGATTTTTTGCTTATTGTGCAATGGATTGCTGTGTTGATTTGCTGGAGAAAGCAAAAAAAAACATTGCAGTTTTTGCATGATTTGACACTATCATCGAAGGACAAGAATTTAGCACAGTAATACCAGCAGTTGCTTTGAGGAAAAGTCAGCTTCTAAAACTAAGTTTGGTGTTTTACTCGCTAGCGGAGCGCTTATCGATGTTTAGTGCGAAGTTAAATGCTTTTGAGAGCATTTTATTAGTTTGCATTTTCTTGCGGTACCAGTAGGCTACGTTGCGACGGTTGCGTTTACCTCAAAAAGCTTCGCTCCAAACCACCGTTTGTAAGGTACAAACTTATAGCTGCAAGGTCAAGCCCCCTCTTAGCAAGTTTTTGCTTATGCCCCTGATAAAAAAAACATCTAGATTTTTTTATGTGAAAATTGTTACTCAAGCATCTGAATAAAAGTGTTGTTAGTTCTCACATTTTTATGTACTGTAACTGACGTTTCCTTCCCCAGTCCAATTATTTTTATTATAAATGCTGTATCAAGTTTTTTGTTTAGTGGCGACTAATGAGAATGGAACCATATTAATGAACTTGCTTGGCGGGTACTTCTCTACCAATAATAGTAACCTCAGCAAAAAAATAGAACTTACTTTCTACTGGTTAGACATATATTGGCTTTCTAGTTCATCTGAATACACTGACTGTAATTGCAATGATTAAAGTTCAGACTTAAAATTGTTTACTTTGTCACTTTATTCACCATGTAAAGCAGTCAAAATTTTAAAAGACAGTAAAAATGTTTTGAAATTCACAAACAACTAAATTCAGATATTACACAAAGACACATATAGTAAAAGAATATTTAGCACACTTGACACTTCTATTTTCATCACATAGAACTGGAGTGAAAAATCACTACCAGACTACAATATTCAAGATTATAAAACTTGGGGTAGTCCAAAACCAATGCTTCCAGTTCATCTTGATCACGGTTACAAACCTTCAGAAACAAGAAGACTTTTAAGAGGACATTCAGAAGAAAAAATTCCATGTTTATAGCTATTCAAAGAAATAACTACTAATTCTGTAATTAGGCCAATCCAAAAGTTCATAGAAATTTTTCGATTCTTTGTATCTATCTAGCTGTTGTATGTAGCAGTGTAGCTTGAAACCAATTCTAAATACAGTTTTATTCACCAAGTTGGCTTGGTCAAGGAGACAGTGAAAAAACTTTTGCGAGTTTTCCAGTATTCAAGGAATTGTTCAATTGTGGTTACTTTTAAAACAACAAGCTAACAAACAATGGCTAAAAACATCATCATCATATCATCATCATCATATTTATTTATTTACCAAGTGATGTCATATCACAAGAAAAAAAACTGCAACTTCCTCTAGGTCTATCACCAAAGCATCGAAATATGCAATTCCTTTAAAACCAAACACACAAACTTGCAGAGTCAAAGCGATATTTAGTCACTTGGTGAGAAGGCAGCGAAGGACCGAAAGGTCGTCTAAGCAGTGGTGGCCTTAGGAAAGGGGGGGTCCCTGTGCAAATTAAATGGGGGGGCCCTTTTCTTTACACACTACTTTAACATGTTTTATCTGCACTTGCAATTAAGCGCAACAATGCATTCCATAAATAACAAGACCAGAAGACCAATGCAATTGCAGCCCTAATTAAATCAATGTTTGTTCATAAGTTCCTCTCATCTAGATTTTCAACTCAATTAATTGCAGTAAATTAACGTAAACTTTCAGCAATTGCTTTCAGTATGCTTGTGTTATTACAGAATATGTTTGAGTACTTAGCAATAATGTTTGAATGCTTTATACTGCTTAGCATATGATATACTGTATACGTTAGTCAAAAACCTATTACTGCCAGTTGCTGAAAGCAGTTGAAAAAAACAAGTGGAAAAACGACTACCTGAGTCATAGGCGTAGCCAGGATTTTTGATTGGGGAGGGGGGCCAAAACCACAAATCACATGCAATAACGTCATCAAAATTTTTCCATAGAGGAAGTTTTTGTGGGACAAATACATTGTAGGATGGAAGATCTGAAGTCGTTCGCTGTTGGCACGTAACCAGGATTTTGCAAAGGGAGAGGGCTTAAACTAATAGTTCAAAAACGCAAATATTTAACTTTGGAAACGTGTTGAGTAAGCTGGTGTAACTCAAAGATATCACAAACGGGAGGTCTGGAGGCGATGCCCCCAGCCGCCAGAGGCTTTGAGGGGGGATTTTTTGTAAGTTTTTAGAAAAAAAAGCTATTTTAATGCCATTGAATCACATTTCGCAAGTGTACAGAGCCATTTAAAAGCACTAGATTTTTGACATTTGAAAGCCAATTGAAAAAACCAAATTGCTTAATACTCCTTTTACTTTCAATTTAGGTCCAAAACACGTTTAACATCTTGGATTTTGGAGTTAAATTTAATTGTAAGTGATCTGGTCCAGGTAGGGGAAGTAAGGTGCATTGTCTCTTCCAACATTTTAGCAGTAAATAATAATCCACTCGAAGATTTTCCTTTGAGATTTTTGTTTTGTCATGACAATAACCAGTTATAGGAGTTCATGTTTGGCTAGGGGGCCCAGGCCCAGGCCCCCTCAATTGAAGTTTAATGATTCGTTCAATCAGCATTTTCCATGGCCAATTTTTTTAAAAAGTATTTTGTGCATAAAAACCGGCGAGGTTGGAGGTGAATTACTAAATTGTTATTGAAAAATGGTAAAATAGATGCTTACGGCAACTAACCATGTTATTGCCGGGCCGGACTTACATCGCACTAGGCCCCTGGCACTTAGGATATTTTCGTAACATCTTTCTACCAAATATAGGTGAAGACCAAAAAAAGTCTTTCGATTTTAGCTCGGAGCCCTTAGCTGGTACTCAGGCGCGTAGCCAGAAATTCGCATAGGGGATGGCTGTTTTGGTGGTCTGGGGGCAGGCCCCCAGTCGCCGGAGGCCAATTGGGGTTAGGGGCGAAGCCCCCAGCTGCCGGAGGCTGGGGGTATGGAGGCGGAGCCTCCAGCGCTCAAAAATTTTGCATTTTTTTGCAAAAATAACTTAATTTTAGAGCTATTTTAATACAAAATAATGCTTCTTAAACGTGGCATAGAAATTGGCTGCCCAACATGATTCAACTGGTTGCATTAATGGGCTATATGGGAAGTGGCTAATGATAACATTGCAGTTCTCTTGTTAACGTGCTGGTAAAACATAAAATCCTATTATTCAATAAAACTCACACAGAGTAATCTATTTCGTCTATGTTTTATAACGAAAAATAATTGGGGGAAGGGTAATGGAAAGATATTTGAGAGAGGTGACTGGTAATTAACTAACACCATAGGTGGGCAAGTTAATGCAAAACGTTAGCTTCGTTAACCACTAGTCCGTTAACAAACTTCATGCCTCCGTTAACGTTAATCGTTATTTTCAGCTTTAATTAACGGAAGTTAATAAAGTACGTTAATCCGTTAACATTTTGTAATTTACATTTCTTGTTATTCACTCGCTTCTAGAACACGTATTGACGCTGTAGAGCTGATAGTAAGAAAATATTTATTGCTGTGGTGGTCTTTTTGTGTTTTGAAGTTATATTTTACAGTCTAATCTAATTTCAAGATAAAAATATAAGTTCAAATGCACTAACGAAGCTGCGATTGGAAAATCTTTGGAAATTGTGATCAGCGATAATTAATTGATACCAATGCAAAATGGTTTGTCCAGGTACGATGAATGAATAATGGTGCAAAATATTAACGATAAAAACCCTAACGGAACTTAACGGAAGTTAATTTAGTCCGTTAACAAAACTTAACGGAAGTTAATTTAGTCCGTTAACATGAAGAAACTTTTTAACGGATTAACGAGTTAATGAAAAAGTTAGCTTCGTTATTAACGGATTAACGGACTTGTGCCCACCTATGACCAGTGGTGGGCAAGTTACTTTCTAAAAGTAACTAGTTACAAGTTACAGTTACTTGGCAAAAAAAGTAACTAAGTTACAGTTACAGTTACAAATTTGAAAAAGTAACTAGTTACAGTTACAAGTTACAGTTACTTTAGTGATTAAAAATTTAGACTAAAAACAGGCCTGACGGCTTTAACTTAAACTTTAACCAGCAACCACATGTATAGTCCAGTGAACACAGTGAAGAAAATATGGATAAAAGGTTATGGTTGATCAGACATGCGACTGTGCGTCCTGTGTTGGCTTTGTAATACAATTATTTTGAATGGAATTCATAAAAAATCTGTAATTTGGTTCAAAGCATGTTGTACAAAAAGTAACTGTAACTTTTTTTAGGGCTCTAAACTGGTAACTAGTTACAAATATCGTTACATCTGAAAAAAAGTAACGAAGTTACAGTTACTAAAAAAGTAACTAGTTACAGTAACTAGTTACAATTGTAACTAGTTACTGCCCACCACTGCAAATGGGTACCAGACAAATGGGTCCCAGAACAAATGGGTCCCAGGACAAATGGGTCCCGGACAAATGGGTCCCAGACAAATGGGCAGTGGTGGGCAAGTTACTTTCTAAAAGTAACTAGTTACTAGTTACAGTTACTTGGCAAAAAAAGTAACTAAGTTACAGTTACAGTTACAAATTTGAAAAAGTAACTAGTTACAAGTTACAGTTACTTTAGTGATTAAAAATTTGGACTAAAAACAGGCCTGGCGGCTTTAACTTAAACTTTAACCAGCAACCACATGTATAGTCCAGAGAACACAGTGAAGAAAATATGGATAAAAGGTTATGGTTGATCAGACATGCGGCTGTGCGTCCTATATGTTGCCATTGTAATGCAATGATTTTGAATGGAATTCATAAAAATCTGTAATTTGCTTCAAAGCATGTAGTACAAAAAGTAACTGTAACTGCAACTTTTTTTAGGGCTCTAAACTGGTAACTAGTTACAAATATCGTTACATCTGAAAAAAAGTAACGAAGTTACAGTTACAGTTACTAAAAAAGTAACTAGTTACAGTAACTAGTTACAATTGTAACTAGTTACTGCCCACCACTGCCTATGACTAACACTGAATAGCCCCCCTACCCTAATTCCTGAGTTTATGGTACATTTGTTGATAAAACCTATGTTAGGAGTTTTTACATTAGCGATCAAATTTGATTGTTTATTTTCGGGCATTTTTTCAAAGTTTTCATTGATTTGTGACTTTAATTTTTGGCAATTAGCCTCCCCCTGAATAAATGTTTCAAATGATGCTTTAAATCACTTTTTAGTCAATTCCAGCGCACAAAACTGTCTCAAAAGAGCTAAAAACGTGGTATTTTCCTTATTCTGCATTTTGGTTGACAGGCCAATGGGGAGGGGGCTATATTCCTCGCCTCCCCCATGGCTACGTTACTGCTGGTACTGCGTCACATCATGGTAAATCCGGCCCTGATTAATGCATTACGTTCACAAAAAGGCTAGATGTGGACCTGAGATAGCAACTATTAAGACAAAAACTCTCCGTTTTCTTCGGGTTAGGTATACGTTTAAATTGACTGGCAAAAATTGAATTGAGGGGGACGCGGAGCCCCTGGTCTTCAATATTGTTTTTAGTTATACTGTTGTAAGCGAAAAATGCTAAAAAGAAACTGATACTGAAGAAACTATAGGCTTTTTTGTCACAGTTTTGTCATTGGTGAAATTTCAATTGGAAAGGGGGGTGGACCCCCAGCCCCCCTCCCCTTGGCTACGCCTTTGCTCCAAGTGAGGAAAACAAAAGAGGTGCTCGCAAATTTTCTGCAATGTTTCTGGCGTTTTCCAACAAAATTTCAACTGTTCAAAAAATAGTGCTGTCCTCGAGCCGAGGACAGGGCAATTTTCGAGGACTTGAGGCTTCGAGGCCAAGCCCAAGGACTTGACCTTCGAGGCCAAGGCCAAGGCCAAGGACTTGAAAATGTGTCCTCGAGGCCAAGGACGTCCTCGAGGACTCCACCTCTGATTTTTATCATGGGTAGCATTTCAATTGGGGGGCCCCTGGGCCCCCCCTGGTTACGCATATGACCTCAGTAGCCTAACAGTAGCAAGCAAAAAAAAAAGAGTAGTAAGTTGACTTTACCAGTAAATTTTTATTATAGCTTCGGCAAAGAGGTCGACTTTTTGTACCAAATAATCGCAATGTACAGCAACCACAAAATTTGGTGCATTTTAGGCTTAGGCCTATCACTTTTATTTATTTACATTATTTACAATTTCTCTAAACGAACGTTTTCGGCACTACCTCTGGCCCTCTTCAGGAATATCTAAATAGCAATAATAACTTTAAGAATCCGAATCAAATAATAAACTAATCTTCAAAAGGTTAAAACATTGCTGTACTTTTTTAGTGTCTACTAGCCTACGTTAAACTCAGCAAGAACGATTCAAATTTACAATTGAAATGACAAGAGTTAGCAATTATGACGAAACAAGCATTATGATTTCAGAAATTTAGCAAACACTAAGTATGTCCAACAACTGTCATTGAATTTTATGGTTAAAAAACTTGCAGCAGAAATGATGATCCGTTGGCGTAAAGTTGACGATTGAGAGCAGGAGAGTGTTTCTTGATCAGGAGAGCTTCGTGAATTTTGGTGTCATATTCAGAACGGCATTTTCGAATTATTTTGAATGAATCCAAGCCAGTTTTTTTATTAGAGCAAATGTTGCAGGACATTATGTGGTCTTTAATTGAACTTTTCTGGTTACTATTGAAATTTAGATGTTCTTGGACTCTAGTGCTCAGATGTCTGGAGGACATACCAATGTATGTCTTGTTCGTGTCACACGAACATGTAAAATGATAAACAACATTTGAACACAGAGCCACAGGTGTTTTGGATTTTAGTTGAAAATAAGATTTGACCTTAAATAATTTGTAGATCGGGATAATTTTAACATTCAGTTGATTTCTGATTATTTTTGAAAATTTTTTAACAAATCGTCGTGAATCTTTACCAAAATACGGAATAACAATTGGATATTCATGGGTAGAACTGCAAGAAGTTTGATCGGTATCAACGGAAGACTGATTACTGTTGTTTTGGCTTTGAAATTGTTGCAATAATTTGTCAAAAAACTTGCTGGGACTATGATACGTCTTGCTCAAAATTTGTTGTTAAAATAATGATTTGTCTTGCTCAAAATTTTTGGACCTTCTAAATTCTCAACTTAAAAGTATCAAATTTACAGTAGAGCATGCTTCTGAAACCATCCCTTTTTTGGACGTTGAAATTAAACTAAATCACTCTGGCATAGACACATGGATTTGGAAGAAACCAACCCATACAAATTTATTACTAAATTTTAATGCATTTTGCCCACTCAAGTGGAAATCTGGTTTGATTCTATGCCTTTTAAATCGTGCTAAACGAATATGCTCCAACAACACACTATTCCAGAAAGAAGCAGAAAATATGAAACCTATCTTTAAGGCCAACGGTTATCCCAGCAAGTTTTTTGACAAATTATTGCAACAATTTCAAAGCCAAAACAACAGTAATCAGTCTTCCGTTGATACCGATCAAACTTCTAGCAGTTCTACCCATGAATATCCAATTGTTATTCCGTATTTTGGTAAAGATTCACGACGATTTGTTAAAAAATTTTCAAAAATAATCAGAAATCAACTGAATGTTAAAATTATCCCGATCTACAAATCATTTAAGGTCAAATCTTATTTTCAACTAAAATCCAAAACACCTGTGGCTCTGTGTTCAAATGTTGTTTATCATTTTACATGTTCGTGTGACACGAACAAGACATACATTGGTATGTCCTCCAGACATCTGAGCACTAGAGTCCAAGAACATCTAAATTTCAATAGTAACCAGAAAAGATCAATTAAAGACCACATAATGTCCTGCAACATTTGCTCTAATAAAAAAACTGGCTTGGATTCATTCAAAATAATTCGAAAATGCCGTTCTGAATATGACACCAAAATTCACGAAGCTCTCCTGATCAAGAAACACTCTCCTGCTCTCAATCGTCAACTTTACGCCAACGGATCATCATTTCTGCTGCAAGTTTTTTAACCATAAAATTCAATGACAGTTGTTGGACATACTTAGTGTTTGCTAAATTTCTGAAATCATAATGCTTGTTTCGTCATAATTGCTAACTCTTGTCATTTCAATTGTAAATTTGAATCGTTCTTGCTGAGTTTAACGTAGGCTAGTAGACACTAAAAAAGTACAGCAATGTTTTAACCTTTTGAAGATTAGTTTATTATTTGATTCGGATTCTTAAAGTTATTATTGCTATTTAGATATTCCTGAAGAGGGCCAGTGGTAGTGCCGAAAACGTTCGTTTAGAGAAATTGTAAATAATGTAAATAAATAAAAGTGATAGGCCTAAGCCTAAAATGCACCAAATTTTTATTTTCTGTTTACTAAATCTGACTTAAAAGTTAAAAGCAATATTGTCTTGGAAAGGGGGATATGTGTAATAACACTTGGAACAAGTGCATCTTGAGGGAGGGGGTACATATGTAATGACACTTAAAACAAATGCATAAACTTTTTATCATAATTTGCTATAGTTTTTCATAATCAAATTTTTCTGCGCGCGATTGGTCAAATAGGGGGGCCCCCCAGAAGTGGGGGGGCCCCTGTGCATTTGCACACTTTGCACATTCCTAAGACCACTACTGCATCTAAGTCTACTGCCACCTCACCAAGTTTAAAGGTTAAAAAAACAGCTTCTAGATTTTCTCAGTCTGCTACTTTCTATGATAAAAAATTTTACGCAAAATTTTATTACTATCAACACATTCAAAACTAGCCTGTTGGTGGGTTGTTTTATATTCTGAAAAAAAAAAAAACACCATGTTAGTTTTAAGTTTACTTTAAGACAAAAAACCAAAGCTGCTCAGCCAAAAGAACCACTGGACTGATACAATAACTTCTGCTATGCTGCACAGACTAAAAAGTTTTGTATTAAAAGCTAGATGTCGTGGGGCTAGGCCTACTGCTTTGGTGTATTCAATATATTGAAGCTCTGAGATCAAGCATGGCTGTAAAAAATCACTCTAGGATTTACAGCCTTTGCTGTCTAGATCCAAATTAACTTGGCTAGCCTAGGGCTATGGCGAATCTAACTTTGCCAACAACCTACTCTTTGGACTGATAAATAGGCGCTAAACCATACCAATATACTATTTACATGATTTTCTAGCAAACTGCGATCGTAAAAATCGAATCAGTGATTTAGTAGGTTATCTTACTACAGCCTGCAAGCAAGCGCTGTTGCGCAACTGCTCGCGAAGGTTGCGGGCGGTTGCAACCTTTCGCGCTCTGTCGATGACGTCAAATTTTGGTTGCTTCGTGTTGCTTCGCGTCCAGTCTAAACGCACCTTAAGTGTGGCAGAAGAGACATTCGAGAGTTGATAAGCCAACCAGCTAGGGCTAGGCTAGTAAGTTTCGAGGAGTGAAAGCCTATCAGTATTTCTGAAAGCAGTTATTGTATTCGGCTACTTTTTGTGGGTAGACTATCACCGCAACAGACATGTGGTGTAATTCATGAGGTACTTCATTAGTTTTTCGACTTTTAACACGAAATAATTTCGTCATTAATTCTTGAGGATACCGGTATTCAATTATGAAAAATTATTTCAAAGTTTTGTATTCGGAACGATCAGCTGCCAAGCGACGACGGTCACGTGACTTCAAAGCAAGTTTCTATGTTTAAAACTCAACACAAAAAAACTCAAGCTAAAACGCTAATTATGCAAACTTTTTAGCAAAAAACTTACCCATGATTAAATATTTAGTTTGAAATTATAGTATTTTAAATTTTTACATTTAAAGAAAGATAAAAAATATCCTTGTTTTAGTTTGTGGATTATTTCACGGCAACAGTAATAGTAAAAAAATCATTCAAGCGTATGATTTTAAAATGTTCATCCGCGTACGATTAAAAGCGGTATATCTTAAAAACGGCACCTGGTTGCAACCGAAGACAATTCAATCATTAATCAGGCATTAAAACTCTATGAGTAAAAAATTTTTCAAGTGATGGATTGCGCGTGACGTCATCGCACAGCTGGACGTCAAAATCGCAGATCGGCGCTATGTAAATGCATGCAAAAACACTGTCAGCAAAGATGTAGAGCGTATTTTCAGGCTCTAAATGAGTTGATTCTTTGTAACATTAAAGTTAAATACTGGATAAAAACTGGTAAAAACTGAAAAAGATTTAACATAGTAAGAATTCGGTTTTTGTTTGCTTATTTTTTGTGACGTAAATCCGGCTTATTGTTAAGTAACCCATTAGAATCATGGTAATATAGATGGTGGTAGCTAGTTTCTGTTACAAAATCGAGGCTTACTATTAACGGCGCTGTAATGGAACAGTTGTATCTGTTGCATTTGCAAAAAAATTAGCGCGTTTTTAAACTTTGTGATTTCATTAGTCTATTTTGCAGGATCTTGGTGAATTTTTGCATTTCGTGTTTTCATTAGCAGCTTACCGCTATGGTTATTGATTGCTATAGGAGATAAAACGCATAAGCAGTTGTTTTCATTGAAATATTTTGTAGAGATGTCAGTCATTTAAATTTAAACTAATGTTTTAACAGGCCTCAGTGTTACTTTGATCAAGCCTTAATTTGCATTTATTTCGACTTGAGTTAGTTATGTTAAATATTATTCATAAATAGTGCTTAAACTAAACATTAATCTGCCGTGTGTTACTGCTGTGATGTAGAATTTTAAGTATTTTAGGATATGGCTGATTTTACCATGAGAACCAAAGCTAAAAACCGGTCAAAGTTGGCAATTGCTGGTAATAGACGATGAGAATTCATAAAAGGCGTAACTTTCTGGACTCGCTGAGTTTTGTAAGCAGCTTAAATCGCTCCTGGTAACTTTCAATTAAGGCCAGGGTATCTACAAAAGTATTGCTTTACAATTAAAATGTTTAAATATGCTGCCCACTTAAGAAATTATACATTGATTTACGGTAACGTCCAATGCTTTGTAATGGCGTTTTGACGTCCAATCGTTTAGGCGGAAAAAACCTATGACGAAGCTGCAATCCATCAATATATATAGTCTGGAAAGTCAATGCGTTTAGCATGCGAGGTTGTGTCACTGCTCGCACTCTAGCGATTGCTAGCGGAAAAGTTTAATTTTTCATTGGTTGCTGCTGAGTATCGGTAGGGTAGTATATTTCTGCTAAGTATTAAACCTAAACCTGGCATTAGCGATTAAAAATGAATGTGAATTTAATTGATTGTGTTTATTAAAACGTAATTTGATTGAAATAAATCAAATTAAAGCCTCAGATTATTAGCTGATAAGAAATCAGCATTTGCCTATGCTAATTTTGTTTTCGGATTGACTTTCAAACTAACCAAGCTAAAGCACTCGGGATACAAAAATAAAGTTGATAAAGGAGCGAATTTCGGTAGAATATTAAACTTGTGTCATAAATTTTCTCTAAACTTTGCCTGGTGTGCGTTATGAAGGGCTTTAGGCTTATAGAATATTGTGTAGTAATAACTAGTGGTACCGAAACATGATAAATTATGACATACCAGTAGCCTACCGGTAACTGATTAAAATTTTTTAAAGCTATCGAACTTCTGAACTTTGAAAATGTAAACTATATTTATTTGAATTTTTTTAGACTAGGTCAAGACCATTTTAGAACCATTACTTGTAGGTGTTTGTTGAAAGCCAATTGAAACAGCAGTTTATTAAAAGCCTTTGCTTGTGCAAATTGAAATAATCCTGGGCCTACCAGTATGATCAAAACAGAGATCGTTACCATCAACCACTGGTAATCTAACTGGTGGAGGAACTATGCCCTTCTGGCAGCTCAAATGTTGCTCCACTACAGTCAGAGGCCCCCAAGTGCATGCCGCACCAACTGAAAAATGTAATGAATGTTTGGCAGAAGTCAATTTTGCGAAAGCTTTAACAAGCTTCTGTATTTCAAGTGAAGTTTGTCCTTCCTCTGTTTTTAGCTCAAATCACAAGTGATGCCACTGTCTTTGACCTTCAATTACTACGGGATAATTTTTGAATTATTGCTAGCTACATAGGTGGGCACAAGTCCGTAAATCCGTTAATAACGAAGCTAACTTTTTCTTAAACTCGTTAATCCGTTAAAAAGTTTTTTCATGTTAACGAACTAAATTGACTTCCGTTAAGTTCTTTTAACTTCCGTTAAGGTTTTCATCGTTAATATCTTCACCATTTATTCATCATACCGGTACAAATCAGTTTGCACTGGTGGCACTTGTTGCGTATTAGCACGAGTTTTATAAAAAAATGCGAAGAATGGAGCTCTTTTTTGTGACAAATAATAAGCTGCAGCCTCAGAGGTCTATTAATTATCGCTGTTCGCAATTTCCAAACATTTTCCGATCGCAGCTTCGTTAGTGCATTTGAACTTATTTCTATCTTGAAATTAGAATAGACTTTAAAATGTAACTTCCAAAACACAAAAAGACCATCACAGCAATGAATATTTCCTTACAATCTGCTCAACTGCGTCGATACGTGTTCTAAAAGCCGGTGAATAAAACGAAATGTAAATTACACGCAAAATGTTAACGAATTAACGGACTTTATTAACTTCCGTTAATTCAAGCTGAAAATAACGGATTAACGTTAACGGAGGTGTGAAGTTTGTTAACGGACTAGTGGATAACGAAGTTAACGTTTTGCATTAACTTGCCCACCTATGGCTAGCTACATATCAGTGATTATTTGGATACAATGGTTTGCTTCTGTTAGTGATACTGGCATGGAAGTATATTTCAAGTTAGCCTACTTCATTGAGTTGTCACACTCAGCAGTGGGCCAAAGTACTTATGTAATAATGCCTAGTTTTGCTAAATAAATAGCCATTACATTTCCTTTAAAAAAATAATAGCCTAGACTGTTTTAACAATTTTTTAATATCTATTTTGTATTTTATTGATGGAAGAGGCTTGGCGAATGGAACATTCGCGGTACTTTTTTTTCCTCGCGAATGGAGCAGGCGCTATGAATAGATACGACAGGGAATTGCTATCCCCTCAGACTGGCATCGCTGCCCTAACCCTAACAGTAATGAAAGGTTTTGAAGCAAAAAGAGATAGACTACCATATATTCTTCCCGTATCCGTATACTCCGCGTAACCTTCCATTTTATGCTTGTGCGCCTCCGGCGGGAGTCGAACCCGGATTCATTGGTTTGCAGTTACGTGCTCTAACCACTACGCTACGCAGCTTGCCCCGATCTATCGACAAAATGTCGTATTTAAACTAAATGTATGAAAAAGGCAATGTCTCCATTCGCGAGGAAAAAAAAATACCGCGAATGTTCCATTCGCGTAGTCACTTCGTTTATTGATTGTCAGTATAAGCATCACTTGTCAACTGATTAGATTGATCTTGAATTAGGGTCACATCACTCCAGAACATAGTTGATTACACTTGCTACTGTAGATTAATTACTAGTAGCTAGGCTACCCTTACTACCGGTAGCTTGTTACCAAAAAAAAAAAAAATGCTTAATCAATCAAATCTGTTTGCCTTTTTTTTTCTACATCATTACTGGTGCAGATTTCAATTGCTTAAAGTCTCTTGTTTAAAAAGTTGCTTGTAAAGACCAAAACCCTGGGAAGCCTCTAATGATCAGACACCATTAAACTTTGCAGTATTTTGTTTTGACGGAGGTGCAAGTCAGATAACTTCAGAACATCTTTGATTACACTTGTTAAGTTAATTAAGCTACAGTACCTTTAGCTGCAGTTACCAAGATTTTATACCACTCAAGTATAAAATTGACTTTTTATTTGTACATCATTGCAGATTTCACTTATCTTGTCTCGTATTTAATAAGTTGCTTGTAAAGACCAAAATCCTGAAAAGCCTCTTATGGTCGGACACTTTTAAAATACTGCAATAATTTGTGTTGACTTAAGTACCAGATTTTGGTTGAAAAATAAAAATTATCAGTGTCTTTCTTGATGTGCAAATTTCTTCCGAATGACCTTGCCAATTTCATCTTGATCGTGTTGGTCAAACCTAGAAAAACAACTTTATGTTAAAATTTTAATTAAATAGGCCTATTTGTTTTTCAGAAATAATGAGCTATCATTCCTAATTTAATAGTAGCATGAAATATTACTGGTGAAACCACGACTATGGTGAAACTTCATTTTGTGTTAGTGGAAAGACATCAAACATGTTGGATAATGGTATAGCAAGAAAAAACAGTTTAGGCTATGTATATACAGAAAGTCAGAATTAGTTACAGCAGTAATTACCATACAAAGTTGCTCTACAAGTCAGTACATGAGAAGTTGTTGAATTTCCAACTCTCAATATCTGATGCGTATAGAGCTGCTTTCGACTTTCATCGATGTAAGAGTGATCAGGTCAGGATAGTAACGCTCGTTTGTTAGATGCTCGCTATCAGAAATCAACATCACATTTGATGTTTTCGCTCATAAATCGACATCGCATAACCGAAACAGTGTTTGCCAACAAAAATTGATATCGCGTAATCGTAACCAACTTTATTATCGGAAATTATAATCGCATGATCCTAATTGCAATTGCTATCGAAAACCAAAGCCCACAATTTAGAGGCAAAGTTTTATGCGCTCTATCAAAGAAATGATGAAAATCAAACTTACAATTTTATCTCCTTGTTACAATATTCCACCACTACCTTTCTTTTCCCACTCTGCACTGTTGTCTTGCTTAAATTATTGCAATACAGGCCACCAAACCTGAGATGGGCTACTATATTGTTGTAGTTATGCAAATAACTGTTGTTAAAGCCAAAAGTAAGCTACAACAATATTTTGCATGCTACCAACTTGCCCATTACCTTGTCGCACACTACTAACTGCACTAGAACTGCACTAAAATGGTTTTTGTACATATGCTTGTCTTGCATCTCGATTCTTCTTCATTGCATGTTGACTTTTCAAAGCAGCTGCGAATCCAAATTATATTGAGCTCAGTAGAAAAGAAACTCAATGCAATTCAAAATCACAGCCTCTTAGCACATTTTTTACTGGAAAATGTACCACACACTGTTCGCAGTATTGAGTACCGAAAGCGTCGCAATAAATCTAGTCACTTACTTACCGTTTACTGAATTGTGACTAGCTGTTCACTCATAGATTGTCTTTGCCGAATAGCTTCTTGATTTACGATTATTCATTTTTTCATCAAATTAATGTTAACAATATTTTCTAATTATCAACATATCAAGTACAAACTATGCAGCAGCAACTGCAATACATCACAACAGGCAGGTTTTGCAATTAGGCTTCTAAAACAAATCAAACAACATAAAAATTCTTAAGCTACCATTTTGCATTAGGCCAATACAATTAGTAATGTATCATACAAATAATGTATTTACAGCATTGGCTATCTAAAGAATGAATTTTTAAATAAAATTGCTGCATGAAGCATGACAGCCATGGGAAGTTGTCTAGGCTATTATAAACAGGATAGACACTGAACTTTAAAGGGAAATTAAGCTTTTCATTTCTAACTGGCCCATGGTATACTTAAAACGTTTTATCATGATAATTCTAGTTGTGGCCTTACAGCAGAAAGTTTTGGTCATCTTTGCATTTGATTTACACCAATAAATAAACTTGTTCCTAGTCTAGAACTGTACTGGTAAATTCTTACTTCAACAGCTCAAAACTCTTAATTCTGGCCTTTATAGAAGTACATAAGATTTCCAGTTTTCACAACTTTATATGACATAAAATTACCCATAGACATCGGAAGTTTCATTAGACCATTATGAAGCTAAGCACATGAATAATTAAACCAGTAAATCGGAGTTTGTACAGGCCTATTTTGCAACCAGGCTTTGACAAAATTGATGAGAAACTACCCTGCTTCAGATGAAAACTTGCAGTTTCAAAACAACATTTTTTACATTATAAAATTCATACAGCTTAGTCAACTTACTAAACCAATAATTTACAATACTTTCGTCACAATAAGTTTCTTCTTAGTCGGTCTTGTTGTATTTTACGAACGACTGCTGTGGTGGGTATCTGCCAACTTCATTTTGCATTTCGCAAATTAAACTTTCCCGCTAACCGGCGCTCATGAGCACACAATGACACAACCTTTTTCATAAGCCTTCCAAACTATATATATAATGACTATGTAAAGTACAACATGTTTGCGAATTGTGTATTTCCTTTCAATATTTTTAATTTAATTCATTTTCGCCCACTTAAGGTCGCTATGGAGTTAATTCACATCTGTGGTGTTTTGTGCAGCTTCATTCCTTTTGAGATACGACGGCGTAAGAGATGTATATGTGATAATCCGAGTAATTCAGTACTGTTATTAGGTCTTAAAGTTTGTCAGTCTACTAGATAGAGTGTACGGTACTTAAGCATTTCTTTAAGTATCGCTGAGAGCCTACAGCAGTTGTATAGTCTGTATATACCGTAACGGTGTGAAGCCTGTATACCGTTGCCTATTCTTTACCACGTGTTTCATTCTATTTGAATAAGCTACCGGGTAGGCAATTTTTCTTTAAATCTGTAATTTTGATCTGTAAGTTTGACCTGTTAATTCGTAATCTGTAATCTGCTCTGATGTAATTCTGACGTGTGCTATAATCCGTGTAAACCAACCGATTAAAATTTCTGAATTTAAACCTATGACTGCCTGGTAACTGAATAGAACCTCCATACTATGGTTTAATGCAAGTTATCAATGAAGTAGCTATTTAGTTGTAATAGCAGATAATAAGATTAGCCTACTAACTAGTGCAATAGGTCTACACTTCTCCCGGTATTTGCTACAGTAAGTAGCCCAATATTAGGCTGGGGCAGTAGTACTACCAGGCTTATGTTGTTATTAGGCAGCTAAAAGTTGTAGCTTTTTCAATGTGTAATTTAGTATGGTACTGTACTATGTATACTTATCACAATAAAAAGTGCAGGCTCCGATCATGTCAAAACAAAAGCAGTCAATAGGAATAACGGGTGCGAAAATATGTAACAACCTCCCAAATGAATTAAAAGATAAGGTTGGGAAAACCAGTCATAGACTGATGTCTATACTGCTCAAAAAACTTTTTACAGCAAATGTTGTAAACAACGCATTGGAATTCTACCAAATTTTCTGGAATTTTTTGTTTGTTAGTTTTACCTACGTTAAATGGTTGTTAGCTTTACTGGTGTTTTCATTATTTATTTATACTTTACGTTGTGAAATTTATTTCTTAATAGTTGTTTGGCCCTGTTATTAGTAATTTTTACAATAAGTATTCTTTTTCCTACAGTTAAAATGAAACGATATTTAAAATAAATTTTGTCGCCTTGGACTTGAAAGTAGAGGAGTTACAGACTCGGCTACCGGTTGTTAAAATCATTAAAAATAATCTGCCCTGCTTTTCAACTAATGACTGAAGACCCAATTTTAAATCTTTGTGCATTTGTTTCTGATTAATTATTGGATTTCGCAATCTTGTGACTTAAATCGAAAAGATTATTTGTCATTGTCTAATCGGTATTTAAGTTAAATTAATGAGTAATTATTTTCCAATAAGCTGCTAATTAGCACACCTTCAAAGGCTAATTAGACCAATTTAGAATTGTTGTTTTAGAATGTTTTTTTCGTGCATTATTGAGTAGACTGGCAGCTGACAGCCTTTGTTTGTTAATTTCTGGCCTTTGATGCTAAACAATAGGTGATGCCACGTGTTTTTACGACTTGGAACTATTTAAACCTGCTTGGAGCCTGAGAGCTCAGTAGTGACAAAAATGAGTGAAGTGAACAGTGTCAGTTTTTCGTGATACGTGTTAAATGCCGCTTAACTTGGGTAAATTGCATTTTGCGACCCCTTACCTTCCCCTCCATCCTTGTTTATGGAGTTGACTGTTGACTGTAAGGGAACAGAGTTGTAGATTGGAAGAAAGGCTCTGAATTGGCCTTTACATCGTAATTTGAGACTACTTCGTTTTTTCTGTATTTTTCTTTATTCAATATAATAATAAATTCCATTAAAAATCAAGAAAATCAAGAGCTCAGTTGCGAGAAGGAGAAAGGGATTGGGAGAGTTTGGCATAGCTCTCCTACTCGTTATTGAAGTTGGCTATAATACTCCGCATCGTCGCCATGCAGAAAACACAAAACGGTTCGGATTGGCAAGTCTTGGCAGATATTCAAATTTAAGAATTAAGCTTTATCAAGAAACGATTTGGCTAACCGACACATATCGCAAGACCAGGTTAGAAAGACTTTATCGTTTGTAACATCGGTGAGCTATGCTTGCTACATGGTCTTTTGCGATTCTTTGAACTAAATCCTACAATTCGTTTGAGTTTTCCTACGGTTGATTTGTCTTAACTATTTCCGCAACTTCTGATTTTTGTTTTTAGTTCAAAAAATAAACTCTCTCTTTCTCTCTCTGTCTAAGTATCAGGTATCATGGTGTAGGTCTAATTGAAGCATGTTTTGGCAAAAGTTGATACGTGATGTATTTCAAAAATTGAGTGTTTCATGTTTTTCAAGCTATTTTCCAAAAATGTTTTACCTGAGAAAAACTTATGTTTATTTTCAATTATTTTTCGGTAATAAATAGCTGGTTATGTTGCACTTGACAACAGAGCCAAATAAAAGTTTAAAACTTTAAATGCGATTTTCTCGAAACGGCGAAATGCGACTTATCTACTTTTGCCAAAACGTGCTTCAATTACTGAGTGAGCGTTTAAAGCTGTCTGATTGATGACTGTACATTAGAGGATAAATGTGCCTCTACTAAAGCAACAACTGAATTTTTTATTTAGCCCAGACTCGAAAACTTAAAAGTAAGCTTGATAAGTCTGAAGTTAGCTAATCTGCAATTTTCTTACTTGTTACTGTAGCCTACAACATTGTATTTCAGATTTAACCTACAGTTTTGAGTTCCAGTTTCCAAAAAATTCGATTGATCTGAAAAATTAAATGCATTCCTAAGATTCACAAAGCTGTGTAATATTCAATTATGCATTTGTAAAGTGCAATTGTAAAATTAGATCATTACCATGAAGTATGTCACAGTTACTACCCCAGCTCAACGTTGCCTAGAAAGAGATATACATATTATAAAAAAGACAGTAGAATAGTGCAACAAACCTTCCATTAGTTTCTGTCATTCATTTTTTGTGTAGTGGTACATTTGTCGATTCAAGGCCTTGGCAGCTATTTCACAATCGCACCAATTTTGTTCTGAACTCAGAAGCAGATGAAACTGGTCTTACTAAAACATCAAGAGCACAAGCACTGAAATAATCGCAAGGACTGCAAGAATGTTACATCCAACCCAAACTCTAACCTTGATCCTTGCAAATTGTGATCCTTTCAATCTCTGTGGTCCTGTATAGCATGTACAGTCATGAACAAAAGTTTAAGACCACCTCCCAAAAATGCCGATTTTCAGTAATTGGCATGTTATTGCATCAGCCAAATTCCATTGTTGCGTCATACATTTTTTCTCTTCTTTGTTTTGCATTTAGCGCCAATTTCTACTTCTGTTCACATTTCTTGGTTGATTTTCTTGCTATTAACCGATTTTTTGAGGTGCTTCAAATGGGTAAAAAAAAGTCATTAAGCGAAGTTCAGAGGGCCCAGATAGTTGCTCTACATGGGCAAAACCTATCTGAACGGCTAATATCTGCTCAGATGGGTTGTAGTAAGACTGCAGTGCATCAAGCAATTGCTAAGTATCAAGAAGATGGCTCCTATACCGACAGGAAAAGGAGTGGAAGACCGCGAGTCAGCACTGCACGAGAAGGCAATTTGATGAGGAGAATAATTATGAGGTCGCCCACGAGTTCAATGAAGAAAATCAAGGCTGAATTGTTGTGCAGGGGTCGTAAAGTCAGTCACATGACCGTTTCCCGGCGTTTATCCAAAGAATTTAATTTAAAATCATACAAACCGGCAAAAAAACCAAGGCTTACTCCTGCTATGAAAGCTAAGCGTCTACAGTTTGCTAATAACCATCAACGTTGGACTGCCCAGGAATGGCAAAATGTGCTTTTTTCCGACGAATCGACCTTCCAACAGTTTGCGGTTCGAAAAAGTTACGTCCGTAGAACACCTGGAAAACGGTTTGATGACAGATATACCATATCATCAATGAAACATCCTCCAAGTCAAATGGTTTGGGGGCAATGTGCAGAAATGGTGTCGTTGCTCTCAGCTTTCTGCCTCCAGGAACCACTATGAATGGGCCAAAATACGTCCAAATGCTCTCAGAAAAGCTAAAACTTCACATGCAAGTTCACAATTGTAAGATATTTATGCAGGATGGCGCCCCTTGCCACCGTTCCAAAGTTGCAAAGAACTTTTTGAATGACAACAATATTCAACTTCTCGAGTGGCCAGGAAACAGTCCGGACCTTAATCCCTATGAGAATTTGTGGACTCTCATGAAAAATAAGGTATCAGAAAAGCAACCAACAAGTGGTGCAGAGTTGGTGAAAGTAATTAAGGAAGTCTGGGTAAAAGAAATTTCGAAGGAGTATTGCCAAAGTTTGATTGATAGTATGCCGAGGAGAATAGAAGCTGTGATAAAAAACAAAGGAGGACATACTAAATATTGAGAATCCGAACATTTTTTATGTAAATATTTGTTTAGAATGTGTCATACTATGTCCCATGTGTTTATGATTGATTATGTACAAAATAAAACAATATCCTAAACGTAAATAAAATGCTATACTACCTTGTGCTTAAAAATTTGCAAAAATTTTAAGTGGTCTTAAACTTTTGTTCATGACTGTATATGAGAACCCTAATCCTTGTGGTCCTGTATGTGTTAGTCGCACTGATGCAAACTTTAAGATGATTGCTACCATGTGTCAGGTTTTGTGAATTATGAAAAATTTACAAAACCAAGTAAGTTTAAAATTTAATTTAGAAGGAACGCTGCACTCAAATACTACACAGCAAAATTACTAAAATGAAGATACTTGAGTGAACAGGCGTAATAATGAAGTTCTTTTAAATATGGTGTGATATGTAAGCTCATGTCATTTGGTCTCACAGTAGAATTTTTTTTGTCATTTCACCGTAGGTGGGCAAGTTAATGCAAAACGTTAGCTTCGTTAACCACTAGTCCGTTAACAAACGTCACATCTCCGTTAACGTTAATCCGTTATTTTCAGCTTTAATTAACGGAAGTTAATAAAGTCCGTTAACATTTTGCGTGTAATTTACATTTCGTTTTATTCACTCGCTTCTAGAACACGTATTGACGCTGTTGAGCTGATTGTAAGGAAATATTTATTGCTATGATGGTCTTTTTGTGTTTTGAAAGTTACATTTTACAGTCTAATCTAATTTCAAGATAAAAACAAGTTCAAATGCACAACGAAGCTGCAAGATATTTACGATAAAACCCTTAACGGAAGTTAACAGAAGTTCGATCAAAACTTCGGAGCAGAGAATATGGGTTTAGCACTTAGTTTGACCAGAAAAATTACAGCCAAAAATATGTTTCATATTAGAGCCAAATATGTTTCATAAATTAGAGCCAAATATGTTTCATATATTTTTGGCTCTAATTTTTCTGATCAAATTAACGGAAGTTACTTTAGTCCGTTAACAGCACTTAACGGAAGTTAATTTAGTGCGTTAACATGAAAAAACTTTTTAACGGATTAACGAGTTAATGAAAAAGTTAGCTTCGTTATTAACGGATTAACGACTAACGGACTTGTGCCCACCTATGCATTTCACAATCTAGTTTGGTTTCAGTTGGATTGAATGAGAAGATTATTTAACTCACGTTAAGATAGTTCTATTTTAGCTCGTTTCATTTCCAGATTGATTTTGTTCCCCTTATGCCATTATACTGGCTTCTGTTGTACATACAATGAAGTTGCATGTTCACACTAAGTTCTGTTTGTACGAGTATGATTTCTAGTAGATATTTAAGTACCATGCATTCCAAAAATTTTAATTGCGGAAATCTCCAATGTTATATAAATTGTCCAAAGTAACCCCACCAAGTAAGCAATTATCATCAAAAAATAGACAGTGACATTATATCCTACTTCTTGCTAGGACTCAATCTTAGGCTCAGACATGCAGATAAACCAAGCTTCAGAGCTTACAATGTATATCCATTATATCTGGCTTTGCTTTTATACATGCATCAGAATCAAAATTTTGCACTGTACAAAGTTGCTTTTTTTGCTTGAAGTAATTATGACAACTTAGATGTGGTGATGACATCTGATCAGGGGTGCCAAAACCCGGGGGGATGGGGGGATATATCCCCCCCAATAATTTGATGGTATCCCCCCAATAGTTTGAGTAAGGTTTAGATCTGCATCCCCCCCACTAATTTAACTCTGGTGTGCATCTGAGCGTAGGTGTCCACTTGAATTTAGGGAAAAAGTGTTCCATGTCTGGTAGAGAACTTTTTTTTGGTCTTCACCTGAATTTGGGGAGGAAAAAAAGTGTTCCATTTTTGGTGAAGACCTTTTTTTTGGTCTTCACCTGATTTTGGGGAAAAAAGTGGTCTATTTTTGCTAAAGACCTTTTTTTTGATCTTCAATTAATTTGCTCACCTGAACAAAATCGTGGTCGAGGTTTATCCACCCCAATGTCGAAAATAGGGCAAAATTGGGGTAAAATCGCAAATTTTCCCCCCCAATGCTCAACAAAGATCGGCACCCCTGCATCTGATGCTGTATTATATATACATCAAAGCATGTATACTTCAACAGCATATTCATATTCCACAGGCTGAAGAATCTACAGATAGAAAAAAAGTTTGCGGAAAACAACTAAATATAAAAAATGTTCAAAGTTATCCATATATTCCAAACTATCCCCTGTCAACGGTACCGGTGCTGGAATATTTATTGCAGAAGTTAAGAAAATTTTTGTATTCTGCAGTGAGATTTATTTTTGGGCTTTGCGGTTCTGCTTTGCGTGTGCATGTGTTTGTAATATGTATTATGTAAAGCAGCTTTGTTGGTACAAAAATTTATAGCCACATTCCATTCTCACCCAAGAGGTTGTGACTTGAGATCGTTAGGTTTTTTATGCAGGACCTTCACCAGGAGTCCTATTATACCTGCTTCACTTTGAGTATTACTGCTTTTTTGCTTCTAAATCCAAGTGACAAAACAGGCCACTAGTTGATATGTTTGTTGTAGTAAACTGTGTAAGAGTGGTAGTCTTTTTGAAAAAAGCTGTCTGCAGGTTTTGTATAATAATTAATTTTCATCAGTAGTTCAGTGTGTAATATGAAGAATTTATATTCGATGACGTATAAAAAGCTGTGAGACAAAGGTTTATGATGAAAGCCTTTTTTTGGAAAGCAGGAAGACAGCATGGCATTGTAAATCCATCTTGATGCGCAAAGTTGCTTTGGCTGGAGGCAGCAAAGAGAATTTTTGGTATGTGGTTTCAAGTAGCTACTGTAGGCAAATTTGTTACCAATAGCAAAGCAGCATTAGCAATTATCAAGCTGAGGCTATACCAGCACTTGAACTAGACCATTAAATCACAAAAACATTGTGTGGCAAATACTGAGGCAACGTTTTCATCTAAATTTACATCATTGTGAAAAGAATGACAACAGCTTCACGATTGCATCTATTGAAAACAATTGTGGTGAACCCATGGAAAAAGGTGTTCGTGGCCGAACACAACTTGCTCCAACAGCGTTTAAAGAACCTAAAGCAACAGTCTTACGACTAGATATCAAGAATAACATAGCAATATATATGGTTAATTTGTGATGATGGTATGCAGCAGGTTCAAGAGTAACTAGTAGGAATAAATTCTAGGTACCTTTTGCTTCAACTAGAGATACAGCATATTGCATTCTTCACAACACTCTTCTCAAATGATTTAGTTAAACTGGATTGCAACAGTAGCAAAAAAATAATACTGTAGCGAATATCACAAGATGATGATTAACAAATGAGTTCCTCCTCCCAGGTCACCAAGCAACATAGCATTGTTTAAATCCAATCAGATCAGGCATTGCTAAGACCAAGTCAGATCTGGTCAAATGTATTTTGAAATTACCGATATTATTTGCTTCTTTTGAAAAGAGCAACCAACATTAAAACACATGCAAGAATGCACACATGAAGACAGTGCCAAGTATAACATTGAAAGAGGCTTATTAAGACTTAAAAAGAAGGCAAATTTGTCAGATGCGGCTTCTTGTTTAAAAAAACAACTTGAAAAACTTGCTATCTTCAAATCGTAAATTATTGTTGGCTATCACACAATTTTGCATGGACACACAAACGCACGGTAACTTTTCTGATCTTTTAAAGGTTTATTGATACAAGCGTACATCGGGTGCATTTCATCCGTTTCACACTTTCCATGTTTGGTTTACATTCATCACTACAAAAAGGGCATTTGCTTTTGCTGTGGTGAATGTATTTCAAACAGTCACCCACTACAGTACCGTAGATGTGCCGTCGGAAAGAAAAAGCAGACAGACATGGGGATTGTAAATCTTCTTCTACTGCAATACGTTTGGCTTACAAACACACAAAAACTCCACAACTATCTACGTCCTGTTGCATTATGCGAGTTTGCGATATGACTTTTGTCATTGCAGAATTAAGTTTTTCTTCCATTAAGTAATTTGCTATTGTTATAGCTTTTCTGGCAGTCACACTGTTCGTTACTAATACCTGTTGGTTGGGATCAAGATAATGAAGGGTTTTAGTTGGCAAATCGACTACCAAAAAAATCCAATGCATGCCATTGGGATTCCATGGAATCAATATTTTGCTTTTGTTTGCATTCTCTTCATGGCTGCCACAACAATTTTATCGATCCTTTCTTTTCCAGCATTTTTGAGACAACGTATGATGCATACAGGATTGACTTATGGAATGGGCACAGCTGCCACAAGTACCAATTTATTATTTCATTGTAAATCTAGCCAGTGTGAAACATTCTATCGCGACTTTTAAGTAAATTTACCTCTCCAATCGGTAGACTTGGCTCTAATGATTTAATTTGCAAAAAGAAAACCCATTGCGGCCCATGTCTTAGTATATTTTGGGTTAGGGACACCCTTCGAAGTGATGCTACAGCATGTGGAACTACTTTAGAGACATTGTGTGAAGTATTGTTGGGGTTTTCAAGAGATTTGCCGGAGTTTACGGAAGGATAAAGTTAGGTAACGTTGTAAAGGGGTTTCATTTTACTTGCAGTTTCTCCACAGCGTGATGCGAACGGATTTAACTTTGCATACTTTCGCGGAATCTTATCACAAAAGTAATGAATTGCAGCTTTTCTTTTAAGTTTTCGTTTTTTTGTTGTTTTTTTTTCAACATTTTCGCTCACTCTCAAACCACTGTCATAGGTACATGCTTCCTTCATAGTGGTTACAATACTTTGAAGACCATTATATGCATTTTCCAAAACCATCGAATTGGACACATCAAAGTGCACATTGTGTATTTCTCGAAGTACATCTGAAAAATTAGTGAGTAATTTTTTTGTTTTTAGAAAGATTGCTGCATTGTGACAAAGCCGTTGCTAGGTCTTTGTTGTTTGTAAGTAATTTTTTGTTTTTAGGAAGATTGCTGCATGGTGACGAAACCGTTGCTAGGCTTTCGTTTTCATTGGTTGAAGTTTCAACATCTTGTTGAATACTGCATACCGCAAAATCGGTACTCTGTACATGCCGATCGGCGTCAGTTATGAGAAGAGTTGGTTTGGTCGAAGAAATTTGGAGTCGTAGGCACACCTCCTCCCTCATCCAGAATCATTTGAGGTGCTTCTCTGTACCACAAAGGCAGATTGTGCCACGAAACGTCAGAGTAGTTTCTGAAGATCGCAAACATGTGCTTGCATGGCATAAAGTGAATGCTAAAGTCAGAGCAACTGCAATGTGGAAACTTCTCAAGAGTAACATGGTACGTCAGATCTGAAACTGAAGCAACCTCGTACTTCAAATATAGAGCCTTTGTTTGAGATTAATATTGGATTTGGGTTAATTTGGATTAATACTGAAAGAAGATCGTATGCGCTCCATCCAAGGTTTTACTATTGCTTTTGGTCTGTTTCGTAAGTATGGGGGCACTCCATCGCTGTATTTTCGGTAAGTGCTTGTGGCCATTTTGTTCTCTTGCGTGTACCTGCGACAATTAACGTATAGTCAACCGGGGGAATTATTGGACAAATTTGAAAAACGTTGGACAAATTCCACTAAGCTTAACGATTTGAGTTAAACTGAATGTATTGAAGACACACACCATTTATCCCTCTCTCTGCTGAAAATGATTAGAATGCTCTGGATTGTCTGTGTAGGTAGAAATTTGCAACTGTTGCTGTCCAATTTTTACCCCAGCTTTTGGGGTAATTATTGGACACCAAGGGGGTAAAGATTGGACAGTGCTAAATTTGTCACTTGGCATGTATTAAAAACAATCTAAATATGACAAACTTTTACAGCATTGCTTAATAAAACAACAGCTTACTTTTATTGTAGATAAATAGAACTTATTGGATATTTACACATTAATTTATCACCTTTAATTTAGCTTTCAAAATTTTTACTTCATAGTTTGCAGTTACAGGCCAAGTAGAATAGCAGATCTTTGTCCTGTATCGACTTAAATTGTGGACGAAATTTCACAAAATAATTAGGTTTAAATTTTATAAAGTACCATACGAATAATTAGTGGTATTGTTTACACTAAGGATGCAGTATCAGAGTATACAGCACAAGACATAATACCACAAATTGCAAATCAAACAGCAAACTTCCAAACAAGAGCTTTGCCAAAATGAAGTATATACGTGATTGACACTATTTAGAATTTTACAAATGATCATTCCACTCAATCAATTGGCTGTGATTGCAGGCTGTTACAATAAGTTTAAAAATAAATATATATACAAGGACAATTGCAATATTAGCTTTGATGTTGGCGTGAAAATTGGTTACAAACTAGGGATATGATTTGTAAGCATGTTCGACTTGGCAGTGTCTGCATGTCCACACTGTTAGTGCCACCTTTACTAAAAAAGTATTTGAAGTAATACTTCAGATGCAATGAAATAACACTAGCAATATTCATGATGTTTTGCACAACTAACTATATACAGCATAAGCAGTTACTGTTTTCAAGAAAAGTTTTTCACTCCCCTTCATATTATCATTCAGTTTTGGGGAACAATTTGTTATAGTCCTCTTCACGATTCAACTTCACAACATGTTCAAATGTCTGGTGAACTTGAGGGTAGAACTTTATTGCCCATTTTTTTCCTTTTTCTGGAGTGGCTTCCAATGGTCCAGCAATAATGTTGTGTGCCTCAAAATCGCCGATATCTCTAGGAAGGTGAGAGGGGATTTCTTCCAAGAGAGTAGTTGATCCAACAGCTGGTTTCAAACAGTCTAATTTCAACAATATTGTAGGGCCATCTGCATCATGTAAGTATCGTTGCTTAACTTTTCCAACATACATGTTGGCCTTCTTGCTTTTTCCTTTTGCACTAGTACCAATGTATATGCCAGCAAAAAATTTTCCAAGGAGCTGTTCTTCAGTGACCGGAGGATTGATTTTTTTCCAGGTATTCTGCAGGTGTCTGTAGCACTGTCGTGTAGTAGTTGGTGGAAATAAATTTGGCATATCATCTTCTTCATCACTTAGATCGATGCTGGCATCACTGTCATCATCGAGGTGCATTTCAATATCTTGATCCGTATCGCTTTCGTCTTCAACTATTTTCTTACTTTTCTGCTTCTTTGTTGATCCCTTTTTCTTCTCAGCACCTTCAATTGCCTGTTGAAACTGTTCATCTGCTGTTACAGTGGCTCCATATGGATTTACTTTGCGTCGCTTTCCTGGCTTTGGTGTTGAGGTAGATTGTTGGTCAAGCTTTTTCAAAAAGAGTTCTTTGAAAGATGCGGAAGAGTTGCCTTTGCTCGGTAAACAGCTGGTGCTAGGAAGAAGGACCATGTTGCTAGGATTGTCATCGGGAACAAAGTATGAGACCACTTTTCCCTGTTTTCCTTCAAAAGTAGCACTGGCATCTGAAACGGATAAACCTGAAGTTGAAGGTGCATCATTTTCCTCCTCACAGTCTGAATTCATCATCTTTGAAGGAGTCATTTCATCTAACTCTTCTGCTGTTAGTGGTTTTTTTCCACTTGTGACCCAAGCATCATATCTGTTCTTCAGATTTTTGTTAAACCTCGTCACTGGGTACTTGTCTTTGTTGCAGGGAAAGATTCCACATTTCTCAAACCCTTTTTTGATATTCTCTTCAGAAAATGCTGTGTCCCATACATGCTCACTAGACAGTAGTGTAGAAAACTCTGATTTACTCAATCAGCTTCTGGTTTTTTTCAACCTTTTAAATAACTCTTGGCCCCAGTGATCTTTCACTGATTTAAACACTGCCACATCAAGTGGCTGAAGAAGATCAGTCGTGTATGGAGGCAACTTGACAATGGTGATGTTGTGTTTTCTGGCATATTCCAATGTTCCAGTCCAAAGGTGAGACAAATGTCCATCATAGATTAGCAGCCTTGGCTCTGGCATTGAGTTCTCACCCTGAAAAACATTCGCACAGTATGTACGGTATATATACATATACGCAGTGTTCTACTGATGTGGTTATTGGATCAATAGAGGCCATAACTTTTCTACTATGTTGCGTTTGTAGTAACTGCTTATAAATACAAAAGTAATTAACTACCGGTATCAAAAGAAAGCTCAGGAAGCTGATGTAAAGAGATTATTTCAAGTGGATGATAACAAAGTTTCTTTTAAGACTTAAAATCAATATAATACCGTATATATATACCAGTATAATAATTCACATTACAAGCAGCCCAGGGCATTCTAGTTTTAATATTTATATATATATATATATATATATATATGTATAAAAGGTAATACTTGTAAAATCATAGATATGTCAGTTTATTATATACCTCTTTGTAGGTTCTAGTTGTTTCTTCAAACTGTTCAAACCACTTGAAGAAGGTATCAGTGTCCATCCATCCTTTCTTATTGGAGTATATCCATGGATAGTTTGGAGAATTTGAAGGCCTGTCTGGCCGCCAAGTAGTTTGAACTTGCTTGCCTTCAAATATAATCATAGGTGGAAGCTTGGTTCCACTGGCTGAGCAGGCTGCTACAACAGTTGTATTCTCCCGGTTTGACCCTGGAACAACTTGTAATGTCTTCTGGCCTTTCTGTGAAATCACTTTGCACTTTTTTGGTTCATGCGGAAGTCCACTTTCATCCATATTCCAGATCAAATCTGGTCTATCTTCCAGACCTAATTTTTGAATGCAGTCTTCCAACATCTCGTAGTAATGATATATAATAAATGGGTTTTTTGTTGCATTGTACCTAGCCACACTGAGTTTTGTTGCATTTTTTAGTGATAGCTGGTTTCTTTCCAAAAATGCAGCTATCCAGTCTGGTCCAGGATAGCCTTTATTGCCATTATATTTCAACCTTTTCTGTGCGTGCTCCAGGTCATTTTGCTGCACATAATTAAATACGATCTCCCTCAAGTCAGTGATAGATGGTGCAAATCCAAGCTCTGCCAGCTGCACGATGCAAGTTTTTAACTCCTCATTCTCTTCATTAGTGAATACTGGTTTACAACCTTGCCCAGATGGCTTTAAGTTTCTTTTGCGCAGTGAAACATGAAAATGCAACGTTGATTTTGGAATGGAATACTTTTCAGACAATTTTCTGATACTAGTTCCGCTTACAGCATTTTCTGTCACAGCTCTTTGCAAAGAATTGTCATTCCATAGTTTTGTGGGTTTGGGCTTATACTTTCTTGGCATTGTTTTGGACTAGTTTAATCCAATGCCTCGGGCAAATTTAAATCATAAAACTATTGTATTACTTTATAGGAAAATAATATCTAAACATAGCAGTAATTAAATGCTAGATTAACTCAGTCGGTGTCCAACAATTACCCCAAATTTCTGGCTGATGTTTGGGGTAATTATTGGACGCACTTTACAGGCAGCACAGTAGAGCTGTGCATGTTACTCAACCAAAATCATGTGATTCAGAGCAACTCCTGATAGGGTTGCCAATAAAAATAATGAAATTGATTAAAATAGTTTTCAATTTTAACAAGTTACTTTTTTCACTTAGTTACGTTTTTCATGAAATTTTAGCAATGCTGCTTATTAGTGAGTTTACTCTGAGAGCAAAAGAGAAAAATTAGTACTTCTAGTGACTAATATAACTAGTATGGCCTTAACTTTCATGATACCAATTCTCAAGTTCAGAAAGCTTATAGTTTTTGTGTTTTTTGACTGTCCAATAATTACCCAAGATTTTAACTGTCCAATAATTCCCCCGGTTGACTATACAGTATGGAGTGAGCATAGCATTCGCTCATTCATAGATAATTAGGTATTGTATATTGTATAGTTAATTTCGTAAGCTTGCATTTTTGGAACTTTTATCATAGCATCAGGTAAAAACTGTTTGTGCAGCGCTGTAACCACGCCTGACAAAGACTTGTTACTGCGTTGCTTCATGTAGCACCAATTGAAGACACGGTTTAGGCTCTCCACACCATTGTTTGTGTTAACACCAATTCGAAGTTTTTCAATCCGGAAATAGCGGGCCCAGCACTGAAAACAAAATTAAATATACTATGAGCTGTTGTAACCTTATGCGTAATTCACTAAAAAGTTGCATTAAAAGAACAACTTTAGATGACGTATGGTCCATGGATTGCACTTCGCAGTCACAGCAGTTCGTTAATTGATCGTCGATCCATCAAAATTCTGGGAATCAAACCAACTTGAAGACAATTGCTGCAACAACCGAATGAGAAACAAGTAGTTTTTGCTTGGAAGAAAGAGAATACTCTTCTTCGACATTTACCCTATTTCTTGTCTCACACAGGACACCACATGTAACGAGAGTAACCAGGGCCTCAGAGAGAAAATTTTCCAGAGGGTACCAAGGTCAATACTGGGCCCCCAAATCTTATTGGGCCCCCCAAGCCTTATCGGGGGGCCCATGCCATTAAATCATTTTTTGTTGGATGGGTGTAGATCTTCATTTAAAAGTGAGGGGATAACGATATTCGTATACAGTTAGGACCTATGAAAAAATCAAGTAAACATAAAATTGGTTTAAATCCAGCTAGGGGGTTGGGGGAGTGCTGTGAGCTCCCACAGCGGGGTCTGGGGCAGAGCCCCGGAAGCTTTAGCACTTTTTATGTTTCTCGAGGGTAAAATACAGCATTTGATCAACATCCCAGCACCAAACTTGCTTAAATTGACAAGAGGAAAACGTGATATACATGAAAGAAAGTATGTGAAGTGGGGGATGATGACATTGACACAATATTATACAATATAATGACTTTAAAACTGCAAATCCAAATATTTTACTGATATAAGTTTTAAGAACTCATCTGCATTCATAGACTTCATAAACCCAAATACCTATTAAATTCATACAGATACAGTAGAGTGAGTTACTTAATGACAGTAGTATAGCATGTCAACTTTGACTCCGCTCTCTGAGGTTGAAATGCTTTTGGATCTCTGGAAATGTGGGCCCTCGTACATTGTTATACTATAGAATTAGGGCTCTCAGATCAGAGAATTGTAACAAAACGTTAATTTCGGTGCAAGCGTATGGTTTTTGATACATTTTCCTCTTTTTTAATTAAATTGACCACTACTGGATGTCCTAAAGGCTGTGTAGCCTACCAAAAATAGCGACCAATTACCAGTACTGAATAGGCTGACTGATATTTTTGTTGTAGACAAGTTTGATTACGATGTTATGGTGCCATACCAAAACCTAACACGGAAACCTGAACTCTTTCGAGCCCCCCTAGGCCCGGACCTAAGTACAATGTACCCCCTGAACCCCCCTCTCGCAGGCCCTGGTAGTAACTTGAAAATGTTCAAAAATTCACTTCGGGATGTTCTGCAAAACACTTGAAAATGAAAGGTTAAGCAAGACTGGAAGGCCCAGTGGTTTATCATGCTGCTATTTATAATGTTGCATAATCTCATCCAGAGCTTAGACTGCGTTTTCATGGTCAACATAGACAAATTTTTTCGCAAAAGAATTCATCTATGCATATCAGAATAAAAATTGGCGTTGAATAATTAATTCTTTGTATATAAAAGTGAAAAAAAGAAAACCCCAGCAAATTTGGAACAAAATTACAAGCATCTAATATTGCCATTTCTTTTAATTTCGCCACTACATGACACTAGAGCATATTTTTAGGTCCCCAAAACAAGGCCATGGTACAAGAATTCACGATGTCGCTGTGTCAAAAAAATTTTGGTATATTTTGATCTCCCAAAATCAACAATGGAATTCCTAATATGGAATGTACGGTTTGACCCTTTTTTGACCGTAAGCGACCCGACTAAGAATACAAAATTCCATTGCCCAAGTAGGTTTTATCAAGCTTTTCATTAAAGCAATGAAACAATTTTTTCAATGAAGTAACAACACTTGTCACGAGATTACGAGTTCCAAAATGACTGTTTGAAAGATTATCATGCCTTGGTTTGTGCGCCACTTGCACAGAATGCACAACAGAGTCAGTAAAGTTAGGCTTTTAATTAGACAAAGGTACGCTTAACAGAAGGCTCAGAGATCATAATTTAAAAAGGTGTTAGTAAACTTACCAAGTAAGGATTTTAACCCACCAAGGTATTTTCAGGTGAAACGGTCCTTAAAACGTCATTCCTCTCCCTTGAAGACAGCAATGCAGTATCTGTTGTTTAGGTTGCAAAATCTAGAAAGATAAATCACCACGTTAAAAAACATGATTGTCATTAGTTAATTTGAAAAATTAATTTACTGTTGCATCCTTGCAGGAAGCAAAACTACCATCTAAGGACATGCAGCTTCCACCTTTTCAGAAAATTACCAGTACAGCACACAATGGGCGCAGATTTGTATACTGAATCGACTTTTTCTCACTCCAATTAAACAATGAATATAATTAATAAGCAGCGCAAGCAAAAGCTCAACAGCTGTTTGCAACTTCTTGATATACCAGCTCTATAAAATTTAATAGTGAACTTTTGACATGCCTGTTGCTCTTACAGTGTAGTTTCGCAGTGATAAGCGTATTATGGTCCGTGGATACAACAACACAAACATGAAAAGGCCAAGTCAATGGCCGATTTGGCTCAATCGAGACTCGTCAGGTTGAATTGGGATCAGAACTCACTAAATTCGTTGGTTGTGCAAATAAACACATATAATGTTGAAGATACAGCAGATAACAAAGTTTGATATATCTTCTGTAAGCAGTACAAAGTTTGATAGATCTTCTGTATGCAGTACAAAGTTTGACAGATCTTCTGTATGCAGTACAATGTGGAGTAGGTCTAGCTTACTTTTACATGCAATGATTATACTTAAAAAATGTCTAGAAGCAATTCAATAAAACTACGCCTAAGTAGATCTGCAAAATGAAATAATTCCATTTCATAATATTCTTTCTGTGACATGCTTTTTGATGAATTTCACAATTAATGTAATTATGACTAGGCCTCATTACATTCAAAACATTTACAGTAGATACGATAAAAAAAAGATAAGAATTAAGTGTTAACTTTCCCTAATTGCTATCCATAATAAGCACCAATAGCTAACTATCTGACTGTGACTGTGAGTTAAATAGTCTTCTCATTCAGTCTAACTGCAACCAAACTAAATTGTGAAATGACAAAAAAATTCTACTATGACACCAGATGACATGCGCTTACATATCACACCATATTTAAAGAAACTTCACTATTACGCCTGTTCACTCAAGTATCATTTTAGTAATTTTGCCGTGTAGTATTTGAATGCAGTGTTCCTTCTACATTAAATTTTAAACTTACTTGGTTCAGGCCTGGCACCACAGGGGGGCATTTCGGGGCCGTGCCCCCCTAAGCGAGGACTGTGCCCCAAAAAAATTAACAGGCTCGGGGCTATTGGAGTGCAAATCGAGGCCTAAGACCCCCAAATTGGTGTGTACCCGTATTTTCGTAATTTTTGTGGAGTCACACCGAATTTCATGAAACTTTTGGAACGAAGACCTTTTTTTTTGATCTTCACATAAGATTTCGAGAAAAAACGCAAGAATTTTGAGACATAACCAGATTTATGAAATTTTTTGAACTGAAGATCTTTTTTATTGGTCTTCACCTTGTTCGTTTGATCCACACTGGAATAAATTTCTCGTGCCCCCATGCCCCTCTCAAATTCACATAAATAACCTTCTCGTGCCCCCCCCCCAAATTTATTTTTGCCCCCACAGTCACGCTATCCTGGCGCCGGGCCTGACTTGGTTTTGTAAATTTTTCATAATTCACAAAACCTGACACATGGTAGCAATCATCTTAAAGTTTGCATCAGTGTGACTAGCACATACAGGACCACAAGGATTAGGGTTCTCATATACATGCTATACAGGACCACAGAGATTGAAAGGATCACAATTTGCAAGGATCAAGGTTAGAGTTTGGGTTGGATGTAACATTCTTGCAGTCCTTGCGATTATTTCAGTGCTTGTGCTCTTGATGTTTTAGTAAGACCAGTTTCATCTGCTTCTGAGTTCAGAACAAAATTAATGCAATTGTGAAATAGCAGCCAAGGCCCTTGAATCGACAAATGTACCACTACACAAAAAATGAATGACAGAAACTAATGGAAGGTTTGTTGCGCTGTTCTACTGTCTTTTTTATAATATGTATATCTCTTTCTAGGCAACGTTGAGCTGGGGTAGTAACTGTGACATACTTCATGGTAATGATCTAATTTTACAATTGCACTTTACAAATGCATAATTGAATATTACACAGCTTTGTGAATCTTAGGAATGCATTTAATTTTTCAGATCAATCGAATTTTTTGGAAACTGGAACTCAAAACTGTAGGCTAAATCTGAAATACAATGTTGTAGGCTATAGTAACAAGTAAGAAAATTGCAGATTAGCTAACTTCAATTCAATTCAATTTACTATGACAGCGAAAGACTGTTCAGTCATCAAAGTCAACTGCAAAAATTAGCGGATTAACATCATTACCATTAACAATTGAAAGTACAAGCAGAAATCAGACTATTTATAGCAAATATACAAACTTGTGAAGAAAATATGTACTTACGCTCAAACTCAAAGTCTTGTCCCTGACAGGAACCTCCCCCCCCCCATCCCCCAAAATAATTATTTGTAGGCACAAATTAATTTCCTTTGAAATTCTTTTTTGAATTTATAGAATTTCATCTCTTTTAGCTGTTATGGTATTTTGTTTCAGATTTTTGGTCCATTATACTGCAAACACTTTTGGGCTTGTTTGGATGAAACTCTAGTCATGAAGTAGTTTTATTGATGTTTTCTTCTGGTGTGTGAATGGATGTTATCTAACAGTGTATAATTATTTGTTAATGCATTGCAGATGTTTAAGGCTTTGTTGTGAACTTTGTGCATCAATTTAGCTATTTCAAATTTAGAAATATCATGCAGCTTTAGTATTTGAAGCCTTGAGAATAATGGTGTTGTTCGTGTTTTTCTATTGCTATGAGTGATGATTTGCATTGCTCTTTTTTGTAGTAAAAATAGAGGTCTCATATTCGAATTGGAGGCGTTGCCCCAAGATCTAATGCAGTACCGTACATTAAGTGTGAGTGCAATGTGCTATTATATACCATTACTAACATTATGTATGTAGTCCACATATTTTCTCAGCTGATAGAGCGCCCAACAAGCTCTTGCTAATTAGGTGCAAACTTTTTGTATTTGTGGTTTCCAATTTAGTGAGCTGTCAATGAGTACTCCTAAATATTTGACACAATTGCTTTGTTTTATGACGTTTTCATCAATGTGCAAAGAGAACGTGGTTTTTTTTTTATGTTAGTTATGACCACGTATTCACTTTTACTGTAGTTAATTAATTGATTTAATTTCATCCAGTTGCTGATGTGTTTTAATTCATTATTTGCCATTTTTTCAAGATCTTTGCTTTTTTGGTGGTTTATTGTGAGATTTATGTCATCTGCAAAAAGTCTGACATTAAATTTGGTTGATCGGGGCATGTGATTTACTTTTAAGCTTTTGAGTCTGGGCTAACAAAAAAACAACTCAGTTGTTGTTCTTGTAGTGGCATATTTATCCTCTAGTAACCGATCAGACAGTTTAAATGCTCACTTAGTAACTAGACCTTCAAAATGATACTGTGATACCCGATACGTAGCTAACATTTTTTATTGCGATAAGTATCATGCTTAGTATGGTACTTGGTTACATATTGAAAAAGCTACAATTTTTCAGTTTTTATCTGTCTAATAACAACATATGCTTGGTAGTACTACTGCCCCTGCAGGGGCGTATTTAAGGGGGCATTGTGCCATGCTCCCCACTTTGGGTCGCCAGTAAAGTATAAATACCTCAAAATAGCACGCAAAATTGAGCCATGGCAACCCCCTCTGGAAATGGGCAGAAAAACGGACTGAAAGTGAAACTGAGTGAAGACTTTTTTTTTTGGTCTTCACCTAAATCTGGGCAGAAACACGAATTAAATCTGAGTTAAGACCTTCTCCTTTTTTTTGTTTCTTCTTTTTTTTTTGGTCTTCATCTTTAGCAGTTTGGAATTAAGACCATTTTGCACTGGATTTTATTTTTATCTCCTTTTCCAAATTCCTGACTTCGCGCGTGGCCTCCCCAGCTCTCCTTTTGAAAATCCTGCGTACGCTACTGCCTACTGGTCCCCTACCCAACTACTTGGTACTGAGCAACCTACTGTACCACTATCTAGTAGAACCACTACTACTAGGCTAGTAAGTAGACTAATTTTATTTTCTACTATTACCACTAATAAGCTACTTCATTGATAACTTGCATTAAATTGCACTCCCCAACTGGCTTTCATATAGTGAATAATATCTATTTCTCAATGTTTTCTGATTAATATCTACTTGCTTTACAAATGTGGGCGTAAATACGGATTTACTTTGTCACCGTACAATGCAATCTCCTTAACCACTAACACCACTACTCCTTCTGTTTCGTATGCCCACTCTGACGCAGGTTGTTGGAGTCTATAAACAACCAACGCATTTGCAAAAAAGGAAAAAAGGAGATAGAGTAATCACGTGATGTGACTGGAAGGGTTGATTTGATGGTGTCCTGAAAAATGCCGGTACTGGAAAATGCCGGTACTGGAAAATGACGGTACTGGAAAATGCCGGTACTGGAAAATGCCAGTACTGCAGTGTTGCCAATGCAAAAATTTTCATTGTTCAGATTGTGGTACCTGGTAGTAGGCTAATATCGGATATCTGCGTACTAAAAATTTCTAAAAAATTGAACATTATTGAGCCCTATACTCGGATGTGCCTTATGCATGGATAAGGTTATGACCTACTATCTTTTTTTATCATTTAATTTGGAATTATTGCAGCTTTGTTGAATTTTTTTTGTATTTTGTTTGTTTGGTACGGTAAGTGTGCTTTATGTAGTCTGTTGAAATAAGCATGATTTCTACTAGCCTATGAAAATGAAGCCATTATTGATAGCCTACTGCAAATATTTCAGAGCACCATATCAGCTATTGTCAGCTACAGACTACAACTTTTTGTTGTCAGCACGGCAGACTACCATATGTTATTTACAGCAGTTCTAATAGTTTACTATTTTTCAGACTAGGCTATAAGGCAAGCCTAAACTGTAAATTACTTAAAATTTTTCCAAAAAAATTTAATTTCCTTCTTGTATAAACTACAGCAAATCATGTTTTTTGATTGATTGCTTTAAATTTGTAGATCTCGAATATACTGCAAACTGCATATTTACTGTTTAAAGGCGGTGAATTATCCAGCCAATTTTGTCGGTTTACAATAGCTAAAGTTGAAATACAATTTTTGATATTTTTTGTTTTGATTTTGGGGCTGCGTTTGCAAAGATATTCAACAAATAAAAAAAGATGTCCCCCCGAAAAAAGTTTTTGGAAACTCTGAGTTTTGATCTTCCCGCCAAAACCACAGTTTTCTAAACTATTAGGCCTACTGTAATCTTATTAAACTATTAGGCCTAACTATCTCTAAACTATTAGGCCTAATAGTTCAGAGATAGTTAGGCCTAAACTATTTAGAAATAAACTATTTCTAAACTATTAGGCCTACCACAATTCTCTAACTAAACCATTAGGCCTACTGTGGTTTTGGCGGGAAGAACAAAACTCAGAGTTTCCAAAAAATTTTTTCGGGGGGACATCTTTTTGTGTTTCTTGAATATCGTTGCAACCGCAGTCCCAAAATTAAAACAAAAAATATCAAAAATTATAGTTTAATTTTAGCTATTGCAAACCACTGGAATTGGCTGGATGATTCACCGCCTTTAATATGAAATTTGCTATGCAGATGGCTTATAATCTTATGTGGTAGGTTACTTGTCAGTAGTACATCAGACATAAGTTCATGTTGGTGATAGTGGTCCCGGCATATAACTGTCATGCCTATATATTTCGTTATGACAAAGAGACTAAGACACCAACTTACAAAATTTTTATCCAAATCAACACAGGCCTGTATGCTACCCTAATCTCATCATTATCATCATATTTATTTATTTACCAAGTGACGTCATATCACAAGAAAAAACTACAACTTCATCTAGGTCTATCAGCAAGGCATTGAAACATGCAATTTATGATGATAAAAACTTCAATGAGAAAAATGTTAACAAATTTAAGTACCAGTAGCAAATTTAAATATCACAAACATGAAGCAATGCCAATAGTAGCAGTAAAATTTTATTAAATACGATACACCACAAATACAGTTAACATTTAAAACTAAAAAGATGTGATAGCATATTGGGAAAGAGCAGAAGACCAAAAAATAGCCTGATACATACATGTTGTCAATACTGTATTCAAAATATTGCAGTAGCCAACACTCACAAAAAAATGTCGAAACATGGTGTTGAGTTAAAAAGTTATAATAGTTTACAGTATCTAGTTTAAAAGTAGGCCTATCTGATTGAAAAAGCAAAACAGTAAAAGTAGATACTGCCTGACTGCATGCAACTCAACCAGGCAAAAATTTATGTTGTACCGGCATGGCTGGGTATCCTTGCTGACCCTAACCACATTTGTAGGCAACCGTGTATATTGTGGTCCTAACCTCTACTGAACTACAGTAGGCCTATTGTAATTTTGCTTACTCTTAGCCAACTAATTCCAGGCCTCCTACTCAGTATACCTTTCAGCCTACCTCCAGATTTCAAATTTCTCTCAGTCCATTTCCAACACAGGCTGCTTTTTCACTGCAAGAATTTTTATAGCTTATTTCCATAATACACCAATTCACAGCCTACCAAAATATTGAATGGCAACACTCCGGTACTGGCATTTTCCAGTACCGGCATTTTCCAGTACCGCCAATTTCCAGTACCGGCATTTTCCAGTACCGGCATTTTCCAGTACCGTCATATTCCAGTACCATCATCTTCCAGTACTGTCAATTTCCAGTACCGTCATTTTCCAGTACCGTCATTTTCCAGTACTGGCATTTTCCAGTACCGGCATTTGCAGTACCGTCATTTTCCATCGACCCTGATTTGATAATATGCATTCTAACCTTACCCATTTGCTGCAGAAGTAGCCTAGTGTTGTGACACCAAATCGATCAAGAACCTCATACCATAGATGGGCAAGTTAATGCAAAACGTTAGCTTCGTTAACCACTAGTCCGTTAACAAACTTCACACCTCTGTTAACGTTAATCCGTTATTTTCAGCTTTAATTTACGGAAGTTAATAAAGTCCGTTAATTTGTTAACATTTTGCATGTAATTTACATTTCGTTTTATTCACTCACTTCTAGAACACGTCTTGACTCTGTTGAGCTGATTGCAAGGAAATATTTATTGCTATGGTGGTCTTTTTGTGTTTTGGAAGTTACATTTTAAAGTCTAATCTATAAACTTCAAGATAGAAATAAGTTTAAATGCACTAACGAAGCTGTGATGGGAAAATCTTCGGAAATTGCGAACAGCGATAATTAATAGACCTCTGAGGCTGCAGCTTATTATTTGTCACAAAAAAGAGCTCCTTTCGTCGCTTTCTTTTATAAAACTCGTGCTAATACGCAACAAGTGCCACCAGTGCAAACTGGTATGTACCGGTACGATGAATGAATGATGCAAGATATTAACGATAAAACCTTAACGAAAGATAACGGAACTTAACGGAAGTTAATTTAGTCCGTTAACATGAAAAAACTTTTTAACGGATTAACGAGTTCAAGAACAAGTTAGCTTCGTTATTAACGGATTAACGACTAACGGACTTGAGCCCACCTATGACGCTATGTCTTTTCTTGTTTTTACCTTTTCACCTGGGACCGTTGGAACACACTTTCAAAATTGATGCAGACAATTTATGAAGGCGAGATAATGGTCTGGGGGGCGTTACTCCAAACTAATCGTTCCTCCTAGATAAAGCCTGCAGACTTAATTTTTTTCGAACGGCAGCACTGTTATAAAACCTAGGTCAAAGAGAAAGAATTGAAGTGCAAACACTGCAAAGCATGCAGAACAAACTAATCACACAAATACCTACCTATATACTGTAGGTGGGCACAAGCAGTGGCGGATCTAGAAAATTTTGGTGGGGGGATGATAAAATTTATGAGCACAAATCGTGCATAATCTCAGAATTTTGCATGTTTATGATTAATGTTCTTGACCTCGCGCAAACTTGTTGGGGATATTTTTGATCTGTCCCATCCCAAAAATGTTACCAGTATATAAAATATTTTTTTAAATTTAACCAATGACATAAAACTAGTTTCATGTCATTGATTTATTCAATTCAAATTAATAACATATAACGCTCTTTTCTTCTTTCCTGCGTCAAAAATCGTATTTATTAAACTTTCGCTTGCATAACCGTCTGCATCTACACAGAACAGGCGTGTGGCCAGAAATTCGCAATGAGGGAGCTGCTTGGGGGTCTTTGAGGGAGCTGCTTGGGGAGCTGCTTGGGATCAAAAATTTTGCATCTTTTTGCAAAAATAACTAAATTTTAGGGCTATTTTGATAAAAAATAATGCTTTTAAAACGTGGCATAGCAATTGGCAGTGCAAACATGATTAAACCGGTTGCATAAAAGGGCTATGTGAGGAGTGGCTAGTGGTAAAATTTTTTCTTGTTTACATGCTGGTAGATCATAAAATCCTATAGTTTAATAAACTCACACGGAGTAATCTATTTCGACTTTATTTTATTGAGAAAAATAATTGAAGAGGGCTCATGGAAAGATATTTGAGAGAGGTGATTAGTAATTAACCAATACTGAATAGATCCCTCTCCCCCTTGTTCGTGAGTTTATAATATTTTTGTTGATAAAAACTATGTTAAGCATTTGCAATGAGCTATATTAAGTTTGATTGCTTATTTTTGGCCATTTTTCAAAGTTTTTATTGATTTGTGAGTTTTATTTTTGACAAATTAGCCCCCTTGAATATATGGTTCAAAAGATGCTTTAAATCACGTTTTAGTCCATTCTAGTCTAAAAACCAGTCTCAGAAGTGCTAAAAACGTGGTATTTTTTTTCTGCGTTTTGGTCGACAGGCCAATGGGTGGGGGGGGCAAAAGCCACCCTCGCCCTCCCTTGGCTGCTCTACTCACACAGAATGAGTAAAAACTTTCTGCATCGGACTTTGATATTTCTATTGTCAAAAGTCTATTATGTTCAAGGGTTCATTCAGCATACCGTAACTAACAATGTAATAAAACTACATTCCAGAAGACATTTTACTTGATGCTCTATCAAATCGACACACTTTTTGTGCGAAACCGCACTACTGTATTGCGCAGGCGCGTAGCCAGAAATTCGCAATTGGGGGGCTGTGTTGGGGAGTGGTGGAGCATCCAGCCACCGGAGGCCAATGGGGGTTTGGGGGCAAAGCCCCAAGCCGCCGGAGGTACGGGGGTCTGGGGGCGGAGCCCCCAGCGCTCAAAACTTTTGCATTCTTTTGCAAAAATAACTTAATTTTAGGGCTATTTTGATTACAAAATAATGCTTTTAAAACGTGGCTTAGAAATTGGCAATGCAAACAAGATTAAACTGGTGGCATAAATGGGCTATTTGGGAGGTGGCTATTGGCAAAATGTTAGTTCTCTTGTTTAGATGCTGGATTATTATATAATCGAATAGTTCAATAAAACTCACACAGAGTAATCTATTTCGTATACAGTTTATAGAGAAAAATATTTTTTTTGGGGGGGGCTAATGAAAAGAGATTTGAGGGGAATGATTGGTAATTAACTAATACTGAATAGCCTCACCCCCCCCTTCTCCTTAGTTTATAGTATATTTGTTGATGACACCTATGTTTAGCATTTTTACACTTGCGATCAAATTTAATTGCTTATTTTTTACCATTTTCCAAAGTTTTCATTTATTTGTTGGTTTCATTTTTGACAAATTAGCCCCCTTCTCCCTGAACGTATGTTTCAAAAGATGCTTTAAATCACTATTTAGTCCACTCCAGTGCATAAAATAGTCACCAAAGTGCTAAAAACGTAGTGTTTTCCCATTCTGCATTTTGGTCCACATATCAATAGGGGGGCTATAGCCTCCCCCGCCCCTGGCTACGCTACTGGTATTGCGTGTGGTTTGAGCGAAAATGCGCCATAATTGAACTCCTGTTGTGTTATGCCTTTATCGTTGAAAAGTGCGAGTTGTGAATTTGCTAGTTTGGCGCTTTCAAATCATTCGGACCTGTAAAAAACTAATTTCTGCTTTGTAAAAAGTTCGCTGTAAAAATAACTTTTTCCTCCCCCCGCCCTACCCCCCCCAATGGCTTCAGAAATTATATCGCAGTCACCCGACCTATCGAGTATTCACTGATTGCTTTTTTTACTGTTTAAAATTATGCATATGCACGTTATGTTTAGGCTGGGGGGGGAGATGCATCCCCCATCCCCCCTCCTAAATCCGCCACTGGGCACAAGGCCGTAAATCCGTTAATAACGAAGCTAACTTTTTCATTAACTCGTTAATTCGTTAAAAAGTGTTTTCATATTAACGGACTAAATTAACTTCCGTTAAGTTCTGTTAACGGACTAAAGTAACTTCCGTTAAGTTATATTAACTTCCGTTAAGGTTTTTATCGTTAATATCTTGCACCAATTATTCATCGTACCGGTACAAACCAGTTTGCACTGGTAACACTTGTTGCGTATTAGCACGAGTTTCATAGAAGAATGCGAAGAAAGGAGCTCTTTTTTGTGGCAAATAATAACCTGCAGCCTCATAAGTCTAATTATCGCTGTTCACTAATTTTCAAACATTTTCCGATCGTAGCTTCGTTAGTGTATTTGAACTTATTTTTATTTTAAAATCATATAAAGACTGTAAAATCTAACTTCCAAAACACAAAAAGACCACCATAGCAATAAATATTTCCTTACAATCAGCTCAACAGCGTCAATACGCGTTCTGGAAGCGGGTGAATGAAACGAAATCTAAATTACGCGCAAAATGTTAACGAATTAACGGACTTTATTAACTTCCGTTAATTAAGGCTGAAAATAACGGATTAACGTTAACGGAGGTGTGACGTTTGTTAACGGACTAGTGGTTAACGAAGCTAACGTTTTGCAGTAACTTGCCCACCTATGCCTACGTATTTGACCAATAACCGTATTATTCCTACCATTAATTTGTTTGAGTCAGTCTTTGAAATTAGATATAATTTGTTGGTCTTTAGATTGGATGCGATTCACGGCTGAAGTTTTGGGAGGTAACCTTGGAGAAAACTTAAAATGCTACTTCAAAGAATACCGTATGGATCAGGGAGTCTCAACCGGGGGCTATTGATCCCCCTAGGGGGTCATGAAAAATTAATAAGGGGGAGAAACGAGCGTAAGGTTTATTGATGGTAATTAAACACTTACGGCCAGCAGGCGGCTGAGGCTTCTAAGCGTTTTTAGACTCTTACAGAAAAACTGGCTGCCAATTTCAAGCGCTTGTAGCCAGAACTTAAACTGTAAAATTTTGTTTGGGTGGACGCTTTTGCAGCCTAGACCAAACGCATCCGGAATGCGAATGGAATGTAGTGCAAATTATGATTCAAGTTGTACTTCTTTCCCCTAAATCGAGTGAAGACCAAAAAAAAAAGGTCTTCACCAAAAATTGAAGAATATTTATCCCCTAAATCGGGTGAAGACCAAAAAAAAGGTCTTTCCCGCTATTTGGCAGTACATTCCGCCGGAACTGGTGGGATTTATTCGTGCTAACAGGCACTTTTTTGTCGGATCATCCAGCGCTAAAATCTCAATGTGGGGACCAGTAGCGTAGCCAGGGGCATGTCGACCAAAATGCAGAATGGGAAAACACTACGTTTTTAGCACTTTGGTGACTGTTTTATGCACTGGAGTGGACTAAATAGTGATTTAAAGCATCTTTTGAAACATATGTTCAATGCGGGGCTAATTTGCCAAAAATGAAACTAACAAATAAATGAAAACTTTGAAAAATGGAAAGAAATAAGCAATCAAATTTGATCGCAAGTGCAAAAATGCTAAACATAGGTGTCATCAACAAATATATCATAAACTAAGAAATAGGTGGGTGGGCTATTCAGTATTAGTTAATTACCAATCATTCCTCACAGATCTCTTTTCATAAGACCCCCCCCGCCAATTATTTTCTCTATAAACTGTATACGAAATAGATTACTTCGTGTAAATTTCATTGAACTATTCGATTTTATAATATACCAGCATCTAAACAAGAGAACTAATTAACATTTTGCCATTAGCCACCTCCCAAATAGCCCATTTATGCCACCAGTTTAATCATGTTTGTACTGCCAATTTCTAAGCCACATTTTAAAAGCATTAATTTGTAATAAAAATAGCCCTAAAATGAAGTTATTTTTGCAAAAAAATGCAAAATTTTCGAGCGCAGGGGGCTTCGCCCCCAGAGCCCCAAAATCAGCCCCCCCATTGCGAATTTCTGGCTATGCGCCTGGGGGGGACGCACCCCCCCTACAATTTAAGTACTGCTTGTGGCAACGTTGTCTTTTTTGTCTGTGACGTCACAAATCCCACTGGAGACTTGCAGCATACCTGTAGCCACAACGAATGAAATACCGAAAATTTTATCGTTGAGCAGGGAGCCACAGGTGTTGAGAGTCTCTAGAAGGGGTCACAAACCAAAAAAGGATGAGAACCGATGGTATAGATGAAGCTGAAACAAACTATATGGGTCAAATAATATCATTTGAAGCAACTTTCTCCAATGCATTAAAGTTATTCAGGTTAACGTTTTGCTCCCCAGTCTGGGGAGCATCTTCACAACACTAACGCATTTTGTTTACAAAAATGATAATAAGAACACCAGGAAACCACGAATCTACTCTTGTTTCTAGCAAATATGTTTTTATTGCGTTGAATGGAGAGCGAAACGTTAACCTGAATAAACTATATAACATCGGGAAGCGTTGCTTGAAATACTTGTTTTATCCCGATAACCGCACTCAAAGCTTTATTTTCAGGCTTAGTAATTTGATAGAAATGATTGAATATCGCTATCTGCTGAATACACCGATGTCTAAGCAGTTGTTGATTCGTGTTTAGTAAAGGAAACAGACTTGGTTGTACTAACTTGAAGATAACTCGCAAGTTGCATTGCACCAAGATTTTAACTCTTTTTAGAAGAACAATTTCTGAGAACACACGGCTTAGTTTTGCACAAAACTTCAGAACAAGGTCAGCCTCACCAGCAGCAAAAAAAAATTGTTAAAAACGAACGAAAGAATAAATTTCAAATCTAAAGCGAAACTAAATTCTTGTACTGATTCAATACGATGGAAATTTCAGTTTGCAAGCGAAATTGCAACGATTCCAAGATTAATATTGAGTGCTGTTGCGCAGGCATTTGAGAAAACTTTTGGCTGTCGTTCAAATCGAAAAAACTCACTTTTTCGCTTTGCAATTTTACGATGCTCGCAAAGACAGGAAAAAAGCGCTTACTCAAGCCAAGAGCATTCGGATTAAATAGTTTCACAAACATGGTTAATGAAATTGACATCGATGCTCTCAAAATGTAGCAAATGTGGCTGAAAATTGACAGAAATTAAGAACAGCCAGTCTCAACTCAAAATGTACTGGTTCTTATAACAAAAAATGTAGTCGAGCTCGCTATTACAAATTTGCGCAAGAGAAAAAACACGCAACGCGAGAGTCGGTCGTTCCAACCACCGTATCAATAATCTCTCAAGTTACTTCTGGTCCACTCTGCAACAAACCATATTTAAAAATTATAAAGCTTTATTGCGTGATCAACTGATCAACATAGCTTCAGTTCACAGCATATAACATGCATACACGAAACGCAAGCTCAAACATTTACTAATACAATGTGTAGTAAATTAATAGAAGATATTTCATACTAGTCAACCGGAGGTACATCAACAAACAGTAACCGGGGCATTCAGATCCGCAATTACCGTTTTAGAAGAGGACAATAAAGATTTTTAAACCAAGTCTTTTACCTAACACAATTTGGTATTCTCTGTCGATTGGATGAAAACTTGATCAACACATTTGTCAATTTGACGTCATTTCGAAGATTTGGAATTAGAGCGAGCAAAATTATGGGAAATTTTACAGCGTCATAAAAATTCGCCGGCGTTAAGATGGGCAGAACTCTTTCATGCTAATACCACATCAAAAAGAAGTTTTCAACCCTTTCAAATGCCGATTTCGAGCTGAAATTAAAGGAAGACCAAAAAAAGGTCTTCAGTCATTATGAACCCCGATTAGCACCCAATTTCGGGTTACATTACGAAATGTCCCCAAAAAGTGGGCAATAGGCTTTTTAGGGTGGGAAAGTCCACCCTGAAGCTAGTGAAGAGCTTAGGTTTTGGCGCTTCTACAGAGAAAATGCACTGCTTTCGCAATAAACTAATGCTCCACAACAGTGGTGTTAGTATTAGCCTGGCAGATACGAATCCAGCACAACAGCTGGAATACAGTGTCTCGGTATTTTCCTAATCATTACCTACAACAATCAACATTACTTAGCAATTACACTGCACAGAAACACGATTGAAAGAGAAAGTCCATCGCTACTCGCGCTGTTTCTTCGCTGCACACTGCCGAACAATCGAACGAAAACTCTTTAAATATGCTAGCGCGATAAGGCGAAAAGCCCCCATCAGGAAGATCTGCACGAGCGCATTAATCTTGGAGTTTGTGGGGCTCATTCCAGCGCAGAGGTGACCTGCAACAACATAGGGAACTAAAACCAGCAAAGATATAAGACAAGCAGCCAAGTATCGACCTAACAGCTATTCGCCGCTAACGGATTGTAAGACAACGGATATCAGCACTCGGAACTGGAGCTTGTACCGCCATGGGGAATGAGATAATAATTATGTCAACCTTTCGTTATAATACTCCAGCGTGGCGCTGGAGATGTATGGTGGAATAGTTTGCAACGCCATGCTCATATTCAAAGGATACAACAGCCAGTGCTTTCACAAAATCAGTCAAATAATAATACATCAATATACTAAAAACTAACACTAAAGTCGATTTTGGTCCTTTGAGACCGAATTAGTTTTTAATATATTGAATATTGATTTCAAAATATTTAGCTGATTTGGGAAAGCACCGACTGTTCCATCCAGAGTTGTAAACGGGCCGACTAGTTCAGGCCCGAACCCGAAAACTAATTTGAAGCCCAAATCATGCCCGAAAAAAACAGAAAGTTAAGTTAGGTATGAAAAATTTAGCAATGTTTCCAAGTTATGTTGATTATATTTTTGTGCACCTAATACAAAAAGTACGTCTCAGGCCCAAATTAAGCCCTAAATTTTTGTCAACTTCAGGCCCGAACCCGACCCGACAAGCCCGGCCCGACTTACAACTCTGGTTCCATCTCCTACGAACCGCATCCACAAAACCGTCATCTGGCACCTCTCCGGCCTGGGTTCGATTCTCTATGTTCCCCCCATTATTAATCACATTAACCCCACAAAAAAAGCCATGTTAGTACCAAACTAACAGTATTACCAATAAACAACATTTATTAAATGATATTTCAAATAGGCTGATTTTTGAAAACAATGAGGGCTGCAAGCATGAAGTCCAAACTTTCATATACTGCACATTCTAAGCTGTGGCAATGACAGAAATTTTCTCTTCAAGGCGTCATTTGCTCTGCTTTGTTAATGGTTGAAGATGAAGGCACTGCGTAAAACATTCTCAGTTGATTTTATTTTTTTAATGTGCAACTGAACATCACAAAATATTTGGGGATCTGCAGTCCCTTAGTCTCTTTATACAAGCCGCCCCAAATCTCACTGCAACTGACCCAGCATGAAACCGTCGAGCCCGATAAGATGTTGAAATTCTCCACGAACCATGTCACGGACCAAACCTCTCGCCACAACGTCGGCAGAGAACAATCCGGAAGTTTCCGAAATCAGCCGAGTCTCCTCCGGTTTCGTCTCATCTGCAGATGTAATAACGTAATTAGGCCGGTTTAGAGCGTGTTCCTCAAATTTCTATAGATTTGTTCAAACTCAGCTATTATTTAATTTAGCATACCGCAAAAAAGAACAATCCGACAGTCTCTTTCACCTTTAGCGAGATCTTCATGAGTTAACAGCAATACAAAAAGTAATAAATATGAAGACAAAACTGCAAAGCCAAAAGTACAAATAGGCTATTGTAATTGCAGTTGTAGTGCTTTTAGATTAACTATAACTAGCTACCTTGCGGATTTCAAATCTACTATCATTATTAGTGTTGTAGTTTACCTCTGAAGACCTGGCAAAGAATGAAACACACTAAAGAGTTTGTCACGCTTATCTGTGGTGTGCTAAATACATGATACAGCTCTGAACAGTAAACACTTGGCTGCACAACAAGTTAAACATGTAGCCAATGACCTATTTCGACCAAAAAAAAAATCAAAATGATTCAAATCCATGCAGGATAACTACAAAATGAAAATAGATCGGTTCTGATCAAAACATTTAATAAAAGTCACTCATTATAAGGAATAAATTATGCCATGATTGTAGTTATGTCTCGCTGCAGCGAAGTCAAATCCAACACCAATTCCTAACTGTCGCATTTACCTTCCAGATGAAATCCGGGAGTATCAGTATCGGGAGGGTAAGACACAGTCACTGCGATGTCGTAAGGTTTGACCTGAAAAATGCGGCAAGATGAAAGAAACAACTGTTGGAGAGTGGCCCAACATACCAACATGATGGACAGTGGGCGAACATACCTGCTACCAGCTCCAGGCAGGGTTGCAGAGTCAGGGTAAAATCAGACTCCTGTGCAGTATACATTTTATTAGATGGCTGATGGCTTCAACTCTTTGTAAATGTTCGACTCCCGTAAAATTAGCATCAATCGAAATCACGCGGCTTAATCATTTTTGTATGTTGCATCTGTCAGCAAAAAATTCGATCTGAACACTGCAGGACTCTTCCACGAATAGAACATCTCTAAAGCTTTCAAATCCAACCCAACTCACGACTTTGCAATCCCCTAGTTCCAACATATTTGAGATTCAATTACAAATTTTGAGAGGGGCAAAGTGTCATAGTCAAGAGATTCCAAACCGAGAGTGCTCAAACCACTAATTTGTGCGGTCCGCGACATCCTGACGCGACCGACCTGACGCGAGACAACTCACCCCGGGAATCCTGACGTCAGGGACATCCTGACGCTCGGGACATCCTGACGCCAAAAGCTCCAAACTTTCAAGCTCTCCTTTTTTCTTCTTTTCTCTTTTTCGCGCTTGGCCATGGCTGCGCTTTTTTTCTCAACCGATTAACGTTCAGTTATTGTGACGTAAGTATAATATTTCCGTTAGTTGCAAACCTCATAGGAGTCTCTGTTCTGCAGAAACAACTCAAAAGCGAGTTGTATTTTCGCGAAAAAAATCTTGAAAAAATCAAAAGCCAAGTTAGCGAATCTATAAAAATGCTGGCGATTAGTTTCAAACGATGACCGAATGCCGCGATTGAAAGTAATATATGTTTAGCTATTACTGAATGACCACGTAGATATTTCATGAATATGTGTGGTTAATTTACGGCGAAAAAAGCTCTAAAAGGAATTGTATGTTAAAGAAAATATTAAAAATGTATAATTCAAAGTCAAGTACCGCAAATCGAAATTAATTAATGCAGCGATTGTAATATTATTTTTGCCTATTATTATTGGATGACCACGTCGCAATTTTACACGCGTTTTCATAAAAAAATGGTTAGTCTTATGTAGCAATAGTTTGCAGATGGACAGCTTTTGAAATTAAAGTTGAAATTACGGCCAAGAATGAACATAGATTAAAAATACAGTGCAATAGTGTGTAATCATCCAATTAATTAATTTCCCAAAGGGTGGTTTATTTAGTTTTAACCTCGATTAATGGGGCTGTTAGTTTTTGCATCCTTTTACGTTAGTTTTTACAACCTTTTTTTTTGCAACCTTTTGCAACCATTACCCCCCAAAATATATTGACGAAACTTTTACGAAATCATGTTTTTATCAAACCTGGTAGTGCATTATAGCTCTGAATTGTTGATTTCTTATTATTCATTGAGTTTTGACCCAATGCTGGTCAAAAAAAATTGCTGATTTGTTACAATTCTGAGACAATGGATGCAACAATTGAATCAAATTGAGACTAGCCTGATTTGTTCTTGTGTCCGTATGCAACATGGCTTTGCAACCATCACATAACCGGCGACCTCATCTCCAAAACTTTTTCAAAGTGTCGCTACTATGTTTGTCGAAAGTATACTTATATCCATTTGACACGAACTTTATGCGGTTTCTCTGAGTGACCAATCTATCGCTTCTACCACTTCCACTTTAAGTGTTGTGACCCACAAGCAAACTTAGTATTGATAGCCCCAAAGATTGCATAAAATCTCAAATTAGTACCATTTTTTGTTTTGAAGTGTAAAAAAATTAGGTCTGACCGTTTTGCAGCGATTTTAAATTTTGTCGCAAATAATAATCTAACCTATTTATTGTTTAATGGCAGATAAGGTGATTAATTAATTACCTCGTGCAATTCAACTTTCCACATGGTAGTGCTTCAATTGTGTTGTATTTTTGATTTAAAAGCAAAGTAAACAAACATTTTTGAAATTAAACGAAACACTCAATGGGAAAATTTTCCAATTAGCACTTTGTTATTGTTCGAATGCTTTGATATGGCGAGCAACAGTCCTTTCAAAGTCATTAAAAGTAAAAACTGCGATCGCAAAAACTAATCGTTCCCTAAAATTGCAACGTGGTCATCCAGATAAATAATAAAACTTAATCGTTGCATTTCATCGTCGTTTATTTCAACTTCAAAAACCGTCAATATTGTCTTACAGCCTAACTCCGACCTAGCTAACTTATGCTTGAAAAATAAAAAGCTTTCAATTGATATTCCGAGCAGAGGTGAAGTCGAGGACTCAAAATAGTCTCGACTCAATATTATTACGGAACATTGTACCAAAATATATGACAACACTTAGCCTAGCACAGAATATTTCCGTATGTAGCAAACAGTGGCTGCAACAAAATTCATGTAAAGCCACACACAATCTTACGTGATAGTTAAGTTTGCAATGAGAAGCATTGTAATGTTAACATATAATTGTTGCTGTCGCGTTACTGGAAACATCGAATTCAATCTGAAGTCATTTTTCAATCATTTTAATCAAATTTCAATGGTATTAAAATAATTGAAACGTATTGTGATCGTTCAAAAATGAGTACCGGTAGATATTATATCATTACGATCGTGATGTTTTCAATCGTCGTATGATAGTTCAATCATCGCTAGCGTTTTTAACGATTTGTATATTTACGAAATCATTTCATTATAATATATTGACTTATATAAGTAAAATCTAACTGAGTCGACATATTATACGTCGACGAAAGCTCGTGAATATTTCAATAAAATCAGCGTATAAATACTAAAACACGTTTTTCTGCTTTCTTTTTACAAAGCTGATAGACGGCATCATCATCTTTTCTATCTTTATTTTATTACAGTAAACAAAATAATTACGTATAATCGTTTGTTTTGCAGTGATTTAAAGTTTTGTTGCAAATTACATTTCAACGATTTAATTACTATATTACAATCATCTCGTATTAAACAAGTTTCAAATAAATTGCGTTTCTGATTCAAAAAGTTAAGTACCACTAATACAACGGAAAAGTTTTAAAGCTTATCCAAATTAGCACCTTTTTAATGGTCAAATTTTTCGCTTAGCAACTTGTTGTCATTTTTGTGATCTTGCTCTGTAATAAACTGAAAGTTTTGGAGCTTATCGGAATTAGCACCTTGTTATTGTTTAAATGCTTTGATTTTGCGAGCGGAGAAATTACGATAATTTGGCGTGCTGATATTAAGCGTGTGAACGTGTTGTTTTGCCTTTTTATTTCAAAAGCTGTCCATCTGCAAACTATTGCTACATAAGACTAACCATTTTTTTATGAAAACGCGTGTAAAATTGCAACGTGGTCATCCAATAATAATAGGCAAAAATAATATTACAATCGCTGCATTAATTAATTTCGATTTGCGGTACTTGACTTTGAATTATACATTTTTAATATTTTCTTTAACATACAATTCCTTTTAGAGCTTTTTTCGCCGTAAATTAACCACACATATTCATGAAATATCTACGTGGTCATTCAGTAAAAGCTAAACATATACTAGATGGGAGTTTGCCAGCAAACCCAGTGAACGACCGACGCATAGCTAATGCTGTGACACTCAAAAGTATTTTTTGTCTACCGTAAAATCAGCAATTATTCAAAAATATCTGATTATGGAACCTCCAGAAAAGTAGAGTCAAAATATTTGTTAGTTAAATATCTCCTGCTATCATAAAACACTGGCACCCGAGCTTGAGCCGTTCAAAAACTGATTTTTGGGGGCCTATTTGGGGGGTCCCTGAGGGGGAGTGGCACCCCCAAACTATGTCAAAATATTTGTCTGTTAAATATCTGCTGATATCAAAAAAAAGTAGAACTCTACCTTGAGCCATTCAAAAAATTGATTTTGGGGGAGTCTCCGGGGGATGTGGCACCCCCAAACTATGTCAAAATAATTGACTATTGAATATCTACTGATATCAAAAACAACTAGCACCCTAGCTTGAGCCGTTCAAAAAATGGATTTTTTGGGACCCTATTTTGGGGGGGTTCCCGGTGGAGCTGCCCCAAAAACTTTCGGGAGAAAAAATTGCATTTGCAGCTCAACAACTTTACACAAAAATTAGATTTCCATGTTTTGTGGTTTAGAAGAAGAGCGTACAAAAATTAGGAAGAAAAAAAAAAAAGGAAAAAAAAAGAAATAAACCTCATCGCGGCCAAAAGCGGGTTGGTTGGGATGAAAGGGTATCTCGAGACATACAACCCTATGAAATATTTTTTGCCGTACTTAAGCCGTTTTTGACTGAGACCGCTTTTTACGCCAAACTTGCGGCGCGGTTTTCGGGTTCTAAAACCGAAGTCACGTGACGTGTTGCCTCGAAATTTGGTACAAACATACAACTCATTAATCTCAAACTGCTGTCCAAATTTCACGTAGCTAGACCCAACCGTTCTCGAGTTATAAGCAAAAGTCTGAAATTTCGCACTCGTTAGTTGGAAAATCGCCGAGTAAAAACAGAGGAACATGCGACGCGAGCGTCGGTCGTTCCAATTACTTTCAATCGCGGCATTCGGTCATCGTTTGAAACTTATCGCCAGCATTTTTTACAGATTCGTAAACTTGGCTTTTGATTTTTTCAAGATTTTTTTTGCGAAAATACAGCTCGCTTTTGAGTTGTTTTTGCAGAACAGAGACTCCTATGAGGTTTGCAATATTATACTTACGTCACAATAACTGAAATTAACGGAAATATTATACTTATTATACTTACGTCACAGTAACTGAACGTTAATTGGTTGAGAAAAAAAGCGCAGCCATGGCCAAGCGCGGAAAAGAGAAAAGAAAAAAGCAGAGCGTGAAAGTTTGGAGCTTTTGGCGCCAGGATGTCCCTGGCGCAGGATTCCCGGGGTGAGTTGTCTTGCGTCAGGTCGGTCGCGTCAGGATGTCCTGCTTCGTAATTCGTGAGCGTAATCAAATTCAATTAAGGGGGTTAAGGCAAGAGCACTCGGGACATTGTTGCACAAAATGACAAATGATTTAATGACAATAAACGGATTTGAGCCGTCGCGATGCGTTTCGTTCTTGCTCAAGGGACTTATCACAAACATCAATTTTGTTTTGTCAGCCAAACAAAATTGTAATTGGAATACATTATACAAAAATGGTAAAGGGGGCCAATTCCAACTACAATTTTCTTTAGCTAATGTAACAAAATCAGCCTTTGTTGCCTGATGAATCTAAGGAGCTAAGACGAAAGGCGTCGTGACGGCTAAAATCTATTTATTGTCATTAAATCATTATTTATTTTGTAAAACAATGTCCCAAGTGCTCTTGTCCTGAACCCCCTTCACTGAATTTGATATTGTACTACAGTACCTAAGAAAAAACCAACCAACAAGCAAAAATAGTCACTCGGGCACAAAGTGTATCAAAATTAAGTTTTATGACGAAGAAAATTACATGGAAGATTAAGGGCGAACAAAAGGAACTTCAACCATGTAAAAAATCTTAAAAATAAAAAATCTGAAAAACTTCATGCCAACACTGAACTCACTTCCATTTGCAAAGCTTCAGCAAATCCTTTGAGTGCAAACTTGCTGGCGGAGTAGCCGGTGTACCCGAACAGGCCCGTCTGGCCAGCCTGTGAACTCACAAACACTATGCGACCTAAAATCAAGGATCTCTAAGAAAAAGTTTAATTTTTATGAAATCAAATCAAATGAAATCTTCCATACTGCTGTAAGACGCCAAAGCGTGTAACGAATTGGCGGGGCCCATCACCTCTTTATTGCACCCGGGCAACACATCTTTGAATAAATGTTGCAGCAGTGGCGAGCCGTAGGCAACATAGTGTCCAATTTGACCGGCCCGAGACTTGAACTTCAGATTTCCAGCTGCAGAGACGAACGCGTTACCGCTGAACCAACTGGCCGGTGTTTGACAATTTTATTTCCAAAAGAAATTAAAGATGCCCCATTGAGGTTAAAATCAATCTTTGATTATAAGTGTTGCCAAGCCAACGGATTTTATCTAGAAAGAGACTACTTCACTGGAACCCAAACTCAAATCCTTACTTGAAAATTAACCCCAAACCTAACCCAAACTCTAATTCAAACCTTTAAAAAATCAAATACAAAATGCGAGAATGAATATTACGTATTTTCATTTTACTCTCTTTAACTTAAAATTTTCCGGTGAAATAGTCACTCCCTTTTACTAGATGAAAAATTTTTGTATATACTTCTCGTTTTTTACAATACAATTTATCTTTAAAATTCCACAAACTCTATCTCGTTCACGCAAAACTCGTCCTTTCCAAAAACTATCACAGCACTGAGACATTAAAATTCTAAAACCAAAAATTTTAATGCTTTGGTATTGCGATAACTTTTATGACATTTGCTCCAACTGATTGATTGATTGATTGGTGCATCTTCATCCTCCTATCACGAGAAAGCGACGTTGCGCTATGTTTTGGAAGAATCCGCACCCGCTTAGGAGTTGACCATTTTCCAAGCTATCCTGTTGACGTTTTGACTTCTTCCCACGTAAATTTGCTGCTTGTTCGAAGCCACCAAGCAGAGATAATTATCGTAAAGCGTCTTATCCAAGGACGCAACAACGTGACCAGGGTGCGGGTTGAACGCAGTTTAGTATTTTAGATCGTAATATCCTCAACAGATTGAACTGTTCCTTAATATTCATTGAAGCTCAGAATTTGCTGAAAGCATGTCTTTTTCTAGTTTGGCGCGTAAGTACGATAAACTTGAGTGAAACTTGCTATAGTCTAGATAGCAAAACAGCTTTGGATAAAAGCATGAGTACACTTTTCAGAAACAGACTTCTTGGTTTCCTACAGCAGAAAATTGAATTAGTTGCAAAATAATCAGCTATTTCTATTTTCTAGCCAAAAAAGTTCACTTGAAAACTTTCAAATGAAGTCACCTTTTCTTCTCTGCTTCATCCCCGGCAAAACAGCTTTCGTACAGAATACAGAACCCAGGTAGTTGATTCTCATCAACCAATCAAATTTATCAACCGGTGTGTCCTGAAAATTTACGAAACTTTAAAACCGAAAAAGGGAAAAATCTAAATCACAAACAAAGAAACGGAAAGGCGATGAATTTCAAATTAAGCCAGAGTTTCACTCAGAAAACCTATTCAAATGAGCAGTTATATTCCGAACTATTCAATTACTTGTCCGCTAATTTGTGATCAAAAGCCAGTACTCACTAATCGTAAACGTAACCAGCCATTTAATAAGTTTTCATTTAATTCTGGCCATAAATTTCGATCTTGAGAACTATTTGCTTCTAAAAGCTTTTGTTTGATCTTTTGCATGACGTATTTTTTTAGCATTGCTGTTTTATTGCAAAAGTTTCACACAAAGAAAATAATTGTTCTGATTTTATGTCGATTATGATTTATGCATTTAACTGCCTTGCACTTTCTTTGCAGTAGCAGTCGAACTTCCGTGATGAAAATCATGCAATAATGCTTTCAGGACATGTAGTTCAATTGTTGCGCTATAGGTTAAGATGGGTGCAATGTGCATCCCAAACACTGGTTCTATGAGTTCTATCACAATTTATGATTCCGTAAAGATTTGGATAAACCCCGATTTCTACTTGAAAAATATAATACACACTGCACCTCAAATATTTGCGCATGCGAGACTCCAGCACAATTGACAAGGGCATCAACAGGACCAAGTTTCTCTTCAACGCTCTTAATTCCTTGCAAAACCTAAAAAAATAAAGGTTTACTATTTGTTAACTAGCACATATGGCCACAAAATCCGAAATATTGTACAAACAAAGTTTCCTAAATTAAATATCGATTGATTCTTTTTTTTGTTTTTTATGGTACATTCAACTTCTGGGTCTTTTTTTCTACATTTTACAGAAAATGCAATGTGTAAACAAACACTGAAAAATTTAACTTTGTTGAGTATTTTTGTACTGTTAATGTTTATTTTATTGTCTTTAAACAAGTAAACGTCCGTACTTAAGCGTCTTGTGCATGTCAACGCCAAAGCGAGCCTGTTTGCTTGCATCTAAGAAATGTACTGCTTCAAGACGGCAATGGTGTACCAATAATCGAAGCTTTAATGCGTAAGGTTTTATTTCAACTATGTAAGATAGCCCTATCGTAAATATGTTCTACTATCTTATCATTTATATAGTGTCCACTTAAAATCATATATATACACTAATAACAATAAAGCCAGTAACTACCTCATTTGCTGAACTTGAAATATCCAACGAAAGCCCGATAACACATTGCCGTGATCCACCACCTTGCATGCACGTTTCAACTTGGGACTTCGCTTCATTAAGTCGATCTGAATTTCTAGCCACCAACGTGATAAAAGCACCTTTGCGAGCACATTCCTTAGCTACCTCTAAACCAATGCCTGATGACCCCCCAGTGATTAGCACATGGGAACCTAAAAGTCGAAGTCTTGGCGGACGAGACGGTATTATTATCCACACGACAATCAAAATGACTGGTACTAAAAGCAAGTACAACATTTTGCTCTAGAATAATGTAAACTTATGGAAAGAAAATACTAACTATTAAACAGGTATCGGTATGCAGCTCAGCTAATGCCTATTGTCCAAGTCATTGATCTCATACAAAAGGTTGTTTATAATTGCCGTTCTCTGCATTCTCAATACTAAGCTTCAGTTAGTAGCAAGGGTACAAACTACTGTCACTAACTGGTTTAAAAATGTGTGTGATTCAAAACAATCAAAATCAACTGTTAAATGCAGCAAAATCTTCTTTTGAAAGATTTTATGAAACGAATCAGTTCAGCATAGAACCGGAAGTATTGCACTGTTTTGGTCCAAAACTTGATGACTACAGAATACTATTGTTTGTAAAAACATACGCAATAGCCAACAAACAAATTAAACATACGGTTCAAAGAGCCACACAGTAAGTATTTTTCTAAAACAAACCAAACAAAGGCGTCTGATAATCACGGCTCTGAAGTTAGATATTTTTTAGCAATTAAATTGAAACATGAACTTAGGAACAGTAGGCCATTGCTGAATGATAGCAACTTCAATGAGTAAGCAAGTGTTACTTGAATAAGAAACATTTCACTACCGGTATGCAAAAACTCATTGATATTTAGCAGAGCTAGGCACTTGCAAAGTCCCAAGAGTAATGCTTGACAGGTCATGACAGCTGTAAAAAAGGTTTTCTTTCATAATTTAAGGCCATAAAAAGGCTTTAATGCTAAAAGGTTGAAACAAAACATGTAAAATTTTAAATGAATTGTTTCGTTTGGCATAATTCTTATTCAGTTTCACTTACAATGTAAGTAAATGACTTCAAATGTACTTCCAAGCATTACTTGCTTTTTAAATTATGTAGATGCATATTGCAATGGTTTATGTCAAGGGTAAACCTACTGTGATATGTATACTAATTTATAATGATAGCATTACAGGCAACACTCCCACAAATACATTGACATAAAACACAAGTAAAAGTTCCACATACTAGAGGGACTTATGCAGACTGTGGTGTTATATGAAGAATGATGTAACTTAAACAAAAATTATCTTGCACAAGTCTAACCTGCATTTTTGAAGACTTGTTTCCAAACACAAAAAAATATTCTTAGCACTAAACAATCATTAAAACAAGCAAAAGTATATACTGTTATTTTTAAAATTATACAATGTGCTTGCACTTTTAACTTTTTGATGATGGCATTATTAGATGCTGAAACAGAGTTAGTCCTCAAAAATTCTGGGGCATTGTTTTGGATCTACTGTCCGTCCATCAGTGGTGCTTATTTTAGGTAACCAAGATTTTTCAAAAACCACAATCACTAATTATCCAACACTTATAGCAGCTTTAAATGCCCGGTAATTTTATTGACTAGATCTTCCTGTGCAGGCCCTACTCCCAGTACAGTCCTTGACCCAGCTGCAATTTGAGTTCGTCCTGCATCTTGGATAATAGCTGCTGTTACACCCATAGATTTAGCATGGTGAAGTAATCCAATTAATTCCATTTCATCTTGGCATTTTACAACCACTTTGGGCTGGCCATTATATTCCCAGCACCTCAGCAAACCAGGATTTCTCGACTGTAGCTGCTTATAAGCCCCAACCGCTGCATGGGCACATTGAGCTGCAATTTTTCCTTTACCCATTTTGAGATCTTGACGCACCACAATCACCATTTTAAAGTTACCGTTAGCATCAAATCCTTCTGAGTCAGTAAGATCACATTCATCGCTTAATGGTTCTTTATTTTTGCTATTCGAAATCAATTTTTCAGGAATCTTTTTAAAGTTTCTTTTCTTTGCATTACACAATGACCAGCCAATCACCAAACCCACTGTAGCACTTGCTATTGCAGTTAACAAACGTTGACTATCAGAAACATAACCCAAAAAATTCACCATTTCTAAAACCTGTAATTGATACTAAGACAGCAGCAAACTACTTCCACATATCTGGAAAAAATATTAAACAGCCACAATATTATAGCATTTGCAATCCATGCAAATAGTAAAACTAGTAGTTGATTTGAAACCAAATTTTATAATCACTACAATTACTTAATGAATGAATAGAAATTGAAGTACCGTGATGACAACTTTTAGTGAAATGGCAATTCATCAAAATAGACATTGATATATAATCAGTGCTCTTTCAAGAACTTAAGAATCAGTTCAACATTTTTTTGAATTCGAGCACCTTGGGTTTTTTAGAAGCCTAGCGTTAAAATTAGCAAAATCTATAGAAAAGTTTAATAATTGAAAACTCATACCAAAGACTTTAAAAACAGGCTAAAATGTTTTAATACAATGTCACAGGTACATTGCTGTGGTTTTTAAATTAACAAGATAACTACCTGTTTACATATATAGTGGAATCAAATTAATTGCATACCGGATAACTGCATAATCCGCTTTATCGCATAAAGATCACAAATCCCAAACCACAATCAATAGGTTAAGAAAATAATTCGGTTAATTGCATAGCGGTTATCACGTAATCCGCTTTTAAATCGAGTTGAACGACATTCTATTCAGTTAAGCGGATAATGCAACAAATTTTAGCAACAAAAGCACGACTTTCTGACCGAAAACAAACTGTTTCAATGCGCAAATGAACTCGCCGATTGCCAACGCCACCAATTAAAAATCAAAAACAATGCGGCGTGTGATGTGATTGATGTTCTTCAAAGACAATTACCGATTCAGAACAAAGTCACAGGGCTGTCATTTTGCAATTCGTGTCATTCGATAGTATTCAAAATAACATCAAACAACCAATTAAAAATCGAAAACAACACGGCGTGTGATGTGATTGATGTTCTTCAAAGACAATTACCAATTCAGAACAAAATCACGTGGCTGTCATTTTGTAATTCGTGTCATTGGATAGTATTCAAAATAACATCAAACAAACAACAATCGCTCAGTATTCCATAGCAAACGAATATATAAATGTTTAAGCCTTAATTGGCATGTTTTTTGTTTTTGTTTTTGAGTACAAGTAGGACAATCACATAGTGCTTGCTTTGATGCCTGATGTCTAAATTTTTTTAGGGTGACACTTGTTGCAGGTCACTTGTACTTTGTACTTCCGCATAAACGCATAATTCGCTTAACCATATAAAAAGGTTTGTCAAATTGACTATGTATTATGCAATTAACCGGATTCGACTGTACAATACAAACAATTTTTGCATTGCATCCATCCAAGAATTATGAGACAACTAATGCAATAAAAACAAGCATAAAAACTTTAATTAAAATTTGTCAGCTCGACAGCATTCTATAAAGTACAGTAATAATAACATAAAACTTATTCAAATTTATAGCCCTTTTAAGGGTAACGCCGATTTCACTTCAAATATGGAATAGAATGCTGTTGTTGAAGAATTTTAATTAAAAAATTTATAATTCTTGTTTTTGTTGAAGAAGTTTAAAAATTGTCAAGGCCTCCGCTATCCAAGGATTGATTTCTGGCTGAAGCAAATAAATAAAATAGCACTTGTATACATACCAAAAGCACATCTATCCAGACACAATTATCACAAATAAACATATGTGAACAAAGCAAAACTTCCGCAATTGCATTGTGCTTTAATTTTTTTTATTTTACAACATTGCCGCAGTTTAAATTTGTTGCAAATTAATTGTGCTACACATCCAGAATTTTTTTGATCAATAGCCTAATTTTATACTTTGAGTGAAACTTTGTTTCATTTCAATTGTAATATGGTCAATATCAACCTTCACTACCAAATTACTTATTCTCTTTGTCACTAGCAAATCACAAAAACGCAAAATTCGCATTATTATGTGTTTGAAAAATTTATTGCATAACATAGGTTGTGCTTTAGCTTGGTACCAAAATTCCACTTTGCAATTGTAGATGTTACACGGCACTTCACCTTAATAAAATAGCTCAGTGTGGAAGTTAGACTGAGCATTAAAAATCAAAAACTGCACATCTCGTGCTTTTAATGGTTTAAAAACTTTTTGTGCTTGGTGCATTGTGCTTTCAGTAAAATGTTAGTAGTGTAAACCTCTGAAAACACAGTAATTAAATAAAATTTTGGAAATAAAAATAAAACTGTGAAAATGACTGTCATGAAAAATAAAGCATGCAACAAAACTCAAATTAATGGTTGCTTATTATACTGGAGCTGTTTTGCCCATACGAAATCATTTCATTACACACAAAGCATGAAAACTCTGTCTGCTAACGTTAAAAAACAGGTTTACTCAAATGAGATAATTATTCGACAAATCCGCCAATTTTCAGCGAAGCTTGCTACTTGAAATAATTCAAATGCAATGATTATATAGTTTAACTTTTTCTTCCTCTATCAGGTAGAAAAGATTGCGAAGTTCTTCAAAGTCTACAATGACTGATATTCCAAGTTCCAATTTTTCATTGTCAAACGGTTGGGATAATTTTCTATTATTTAGCTGGCATCATTATTAGTAGAACTTGTTTAACTGCTAAGCCTACAAAAATAAATATTTATGCAGCTTCCACTTTCTGCGAAACATTCCACTAGGCGCAACTGTCCAACCACTACACTACAACTGTAATTATGAAAAAATTGCTCCATGTAGGTTTTCAAATCTTGTGACTACTGAAAAAAATTACTTTTTATAAGTAGCCCATGGCAAAAAAGCATATAGACACACAGCAAAACCATACTGCCCTGGTCATTGCTAGCAAAAAGCTTGGCAATCAACAAACACACCAACGCTCTAAACACATAATGTATAAGAAACTTTTACTGCTAGCAATGCACTCTTAGTAGGCTTAAAACAAGATGGCTTGCAATCCTTAGATTTTTGAGTACAGTGAAAAATGATGAAGCAAAATTACACCATCATTTGACTAACGTTCACAACTCTTGTTTGACAAGTTTGATTAAAATAGGAAAATGGATGTCAGAATCATAACATGGATTTTCTTCTAACTCTTGTCTATGAATATTAGAGATCCGATCACAGTAATTCTCATTTTGTTCAACTGTTTGAAACAAAGGCTTGCATATGTTAACAAACTCTTGCAAGGTGTGACCACGTTTTGGAGCAAATATCAAAGCAATACCATTGGGTTTTAATAACCTAAATATAGCATTTGCTAAACTATTTCTACATTCATCAAAGAACAAGCAATCAGCACAAATGACAAAATCAAATTGATTGCAATACTTCTCATAACTGTTTTCAATATCCCATCTGATGCAGTGTGCTTGCACATTCACATCTTGCAACTTGATAGCATTTGCATTTATCGTAGATTGAATTGAGTCAACACACTTCTTGTTGCCATCAGTGAGCAAAACCAATCCTAAAACTTGGGTATTTAATGCAACACACAAACCGGCTAGGCAGGAGTATCCACCACCCAGCTCCACAAATGATTTTCCTTTGAAATTGTGTTGGTGTAAAACACAATAATATGCTAACACTTCTTCAGCAGGCCACAAACAAACATTCCCAGTGTTGTTAAAACTTGTTAAGTCCTGGACAAAGAAAAAAGTCAAAAATTGACACCAATACATAGTAATATTTTATGTTTAAGCTTTGTATACATTTGATTGGCTAGGCAGTTTTAAACTTTTGATTGGGAGTTTATGTCACACATGTAGAACAGCATGTACCATACTTAAAACATTTGATTTCACTCAATGATATGCAAAAAAACACTAATCAGTAATAAAATTAATAGGCTTAGGGCTATGTTTGTATCGCAAAAATTGAGTTTCAGTCACATTCATAATTACAGTGAGTTGCAATGCTAATGTTCAAATCTGCTATAGCACCAGTAATATGCTCTTATAAGTTGCAAAACTGACACCAACTAAAACTTACTCTAGATTTGTCATGGAGTAATAGAGCATCAAATTGTTTATAACATTTGACAGATTGATTGCTAGAAAGTAATTCGCAATAAAGTTGCAAAACTCAAGCAGGATTCCCATTGTGTAGTGACTCAACATGGAGACTTCTTCGGACGTCGTTAAGTACAAGGGTTACCAGTGATCTTGTCACACAGTGATTTCGCCACAAAGTGAGGGTTAGGGCAAGACAGCTCTGGGGATAGTAGAATAGTTTAATGACTGCTGTTCTTAGTCAATGCTTTAATTTCAATACAATGGTAGTGCAATACGGTTAGCAGAAAGGCCTATCTGTCTTTTCTGTGCTCAAAATGCCGTCTGTCACGTAATCATTTGTGACAAAATCACTGTGACAAAATCACTTTGTGACGAAATCACTGGCAACCAGTACAAGCAGCCCTCTTTTTCTTGCAATCTCTGCGACTCGTGTATGAGCGTGCGAGCGCTCTCACTCCTCTCATGCGTGCTCTCATTAGGGTTATGGCTAGATTTGAGGAATAGCTTAGATCGGGAGAGAAGAAGAGAGCACACATACACGAGTCACAGAGCTTCTAAAAAAAAAACAATGGCTCATACTTAACGACACCCGACTTCTTTACTGTTGTTGTAGCGCATATTCATAAGTATAGTGAATCAACTCAGAATTAAGTTGCAATGGATTTGCAATAGTGTGAGAATGGCATTATAAAACAATATAATTTGCAATATTGTAGTTGGCAAAAATATACAGTCTGAGAGTAGGCCTATGCAATTTTTTTTCAAAAATAATTAGTTAAACTTAAGAGTATATAGTTCTGAGTTTGACTTCTGCATGATTAACACTTAGGCTAAACAACATAGCTCCTAAATAGCTGAATGCTTTTTCTCTCAAAACCAAAAACGTCTAAATTGTAGTATGTACCAGTAAAGCCTCAAAACATTCTGGTCCACAGTTCATGAAAAGTAAACTCATTACCTGTAAATTGGTTGTTAAATTTGGCTGGTGCACTAAAACAGATTTTGTATTTGAAAGATTTAATGAATATAAAACCCATGTACACCCAGGATCTGTGCAGCTGCAGGAGTGGTCATCAGCAGCTTCAGAATATGTTTTGCATGTAAATAATTTAAATGATTGAAATGTTCGTTTGGATTCTGCTGGTACATCCGTAACTCGAAGTTTCTTCTGCAAAATTACTTTTTTAAGTATATCCCATCGAGACTTTCCAGCAGTTGTGGTTTTTACTATTGTCTTAAAGTTATGGTTATATTTATTTGGGCTATCTGTAAAATCTTCCATAGCATTTAAGGTTTACCTGAAATACATTAAAGGCAAAGTCACTTCAAACACTAAAATGTAGCCTACAGCAAAGATGCAAGTTTTGCAAATAATTTGTTCATTGTTACCAGTAAGCATTCATAAACACATCACACAAAATTCATCACAAAATTATGTTTTGATTTTAGTTCTGTGTTATAGGCCCAGTAAACTACCAGAATTGTCTAGATGCTTAACCCCTTTTAAAATAAAAAAAAATTAAGTACAAAAAACACTTAGGCAGATATAGGAAGGCTAAGATTAACTTAAAAGGAAACAATTTTTGATGCTATCAGTGACTATCACAATTCGCTACTAAGACACAAGATACAAGAGCACAAAGATCACGAAGACTTAAACCCTAACTCTTGCGATCCTTACAGTTTTTGTGATTCTGTGTATATATTTTAGTAGTAGCCTACCATTTTTTGCTTTAATTGGGCCTAAATTAAAATACGTAACAGCACTGTATAGAAATGCGCATTGGAATCAGTGTTCCCACTAAGCCGATTATTTTCAGCGAATCGGCGATTTGTTGGAGCAAGGGCAAATAATTTTTGGCAATATAGTAAACAAAGCTTTAGAAAATTCTACAAATTTGTGGAAATATGACATTTGGTATACTTTAATACTGGATAGGTATGAAATTTAGGGCACATAAACATCTTTTTTAGAGCTTTAGGCACAATTGTTTTAAGATAGTTTGGGTACTCGCCGACTAGCCATGAACTTAGAGGGAACACAGATTGGAATACAGGCCAAGCACAACAAGGGGAATTTTAGAGGCATGCCCCCACCCCCCAAATCACTGCTAGTGCACCCTAAGCGAGAGTAAACTTTCGACTAGTTAGCACAAGAGCATCAGCAAGCTTTTGTCCAAAAACAGGTAGCCTAACCACAAACGCTTTTCTATGAAACAGCAAGACAGATTGTGCAAATGTGCTTCAAATAGACCAACAGTATGGTAGTTATTATTCTTGATAAAACATTCATCTATTTAGTTCACAAAATGTGCCCCCCCCCAAAAATTCTTGTGTCCTCCAAAACCTCCCCCCCCCAAACACTTCAGACATTACTCTGGCACAGGGCCTTTTTGAATTCTGTGTAAATCTACACATAAATCTCTATCCAAAGCAATATGAAGACAAAGCATCCCGACAAACCAAAAATATATACAGTAAAATGTATTTTACCAAAAAAATAGAAATTTTAAAAAATTTACACATGTACAGTCGACTAGAGATGGTGCGATCCACAAAATTTTTGTTTGCAAACTGCACCACACCGTTCAATTCTATCCGCATACTACACTGCACCGCAAAAAGTTTGTGAACTTGTTACACTGCACCGCAAATACTATAGCAAGTCAAAATATAATGGTTAACGATGTTGCTTAACCTGTTAACACCAATACCCGTGCCAATACTGTATGTTACTGCATGCAAAAATTACAAACCAAACAGGTTGGCACACCATGGGCCATGATCCACTTGATGCTAGTCAAACAAATAGCTTTAGATGACTGGTCTAAATTGTTGCTTAACTAAACAAGCCCATTAACCCAACCCTTGATGATAGGTCTCAGTTCAACTTTACATAATAAAAAAATTTTACCGATCATGAATCAAACCATGGACATTATGTTTAGAATACTGAATATATCAGTAGGCCTACTTCCAATTTAGAAGTTCCAAATGCCAAAGTTTGCTGGAGCTGCATTCATGCAAACAGTAGCATTAAAAGTACAGTCATATCCAGAACCGATACTTAAATTGTTGGGGAGATGTGTCCCCCTATCGAGAGTCAGCATCTCCCCATCGAGATTTAGCGTCCCCCCATAGAGATTTCAGTGCTAGATGATCAGACAAAAAAGTGCCTGTTAGCACGAATAAATCTCACCAGTTCCCGCCGAATACAGTGCCAAATTGCAGTAAAGACCTTTTTTTGGTCTTCACTCGAGTTAGGGGAAAGAAGTACAACTTGAATCATAATTTCCAATAAATTTTATTTGCATTCCGAATGTGCTTGGTCAATGCTTCAAAAGCGTCCCCCCATGCAAAATTTGCAGAAGTACTGGTCACATCTGATATCATTACTAGGCTTGCCAGAGTGCGTACCAAAGTCATGATCATGCTTGATAAAATACAGTGTATAAAAATCTGTCCTCTAATTGTAATTTTATACCACACAACTGAAAAGTGTATAGGCCTACATTTTTTTTAGTTTCATATCATAAACAACTTGTCTTGCATAAACAACTTTAGCTTAAAGTTTCCTAAGCTCGGAACTTAAGCTGAAAAATTGTCATGCAAAAGTAGTTTTAATCATTGCATCTTATTTTTTGTGGACGGACCCCAGTCCAACTTATTGTGTGATATGGTAGGCAATGCACGGTAGGCCTACCGCACGATTTGAAGAATAAACCTAGGCTACCAGTGAACCATCGTATCTAACAGACCTAGGCTGGCTACATTGAGACTGAATTGAACAACTGAGGTAAACAATGGCTGATTCCTAACCTGATAATAAGTTATTAAATACGTAAGAGGTGGTCTTATCTGCTTATCCTCCACGATGATGCAGTTGCACATATCTGCACTGCAAACTTATGGAATTTATCACGATGCGCAGTCGACAGTCGACACTCGGCAGTCCTGCACAACTGGCAGTGCACATCGTGCACAAAATCATTGGGCTCTACCGGAGTTTTCCATACCAGATATAATAACTGGAAAATGACGAAATTGAGAATAAAGTTTGATCCAGGTTATTATACCATGGTATAATAGTTGTGCACGACCATACCATGGTATAATAACTGGAAACGGCAGTCGGCTACCGGTACTTGCCCTACGGTTCTGACAAGAATTTTTTACCAAACACAATTTCAAAACATGTTTTATTGTAAATTAGTGTTTTCCACCGACGTAACTTAAAACACTCAGTTTTCATCACTGTAGCTCTCTTCATCATCCCCACACTCGACGATTTCCACCGCACCATCCGCAGTGAAGTCCATCACATCATTATCACTATCACTCTCTTCCTCCGACTCAAAGTCGATGATAATTTCCACGTTGGATCCTTCAGGATTCGGCAACATTCTTTCACTCTCAGTCAGCATCTGCTTAAGACGACCATGCAGTTCGGTTTCTGGAACTTCTTCGCCTTCTGCTGCGATTCCACACACTCGAAAGCTTTTCTTGATGCTCTCTTGCGAGAGGCTGCGCACACTTTGGGACACCATATCCACCAATGATTGGTAAGAAGGCCGTCGACAGTAGCCTTTACTGGTCATTTCCTGGAGCCCATTAATTAGCCAATCCATCCAAGCTTGTCGGAGAGCCGCCTTAAAAGGAATATTGAGAACAACATCCAGTGGCTGCAGCATGCTAGTCATTTTAGGTGGAATCACTGCCACTTTCGTACCACATAGAGTGCGAAGACACTCAAATACTTTCTCTTTGAGATGGGTGCCATAACTATCCATGTAAAGCAATGAAAAGGTGTTGGCAAAGAAAGGGCCACGCTTAGTAGAGCAGCTTCGAATCCACTTCAACATGAGCCCCGTGTTCATGGATCCTCCCATGCTAACTGTAACTTCGACGTTGGTGGGCACACTCAGTTTCGGAACTTTTTTGAGACCTTTAAATATGATCAAACTCTTTATCATTCTACCGTCAGCGGAGCAACAAAGAGCAACTGTAAAACGCGACTTTTTGTGGCCTGTATCTATTCCATCAACGTTCTTTTCACTTCTAAAATGAAGCGTTTGGTCTGAGGCCATGTCAAAATAACATGTTGTCTCGTCCATGTTATAGATTTTCATCAGTTTGTAGCCACTTGTGATTTGAACAGATCTAGCAAGGAAGTCAGTTATAATGCGACGTTTTTCAGTAGCAGTGCGCCCATCTTGTTGCACTTGGTGTGTGATTCGGCGACTTCCGATATGATGACGGCGACAGAAATTATATATCCACTTGTTGGAGCCAAAGAAGCGGGAAACTTGTAATTCCTTTGCAATTTCTTGGGCTTTCTGCCGCAGCCGAAGATAATTTACTTGATGTTTCTGCTCTCTTTCGTCTTTAAACCTGCTGAAAAGATGTTCTTCGACCTCTTGAAACTTTGCACCTGGACCAGAGCCTCTTACTCTCTTTCGCTTTTGTTTTACTTTTACTGAAAGTAGCCTAACCTGTCTTCGTTTTTTAACCAGTTCTTTATCTGCGCTCGCTGAAAGCCAGTATCTTGTTCTAAACGATAGAGTTTTTTACCATTTCTGTAGCGCTTCAAAACCTCCAATTTTTTTGCCACCGGAATTTTTCTTCGGCTTGACTTTCCAGACATTTTAAATTAATAACAGTACGAATATAAGTCTGAAAAAAATGCATAGGTACAGTTACTATCAGCCAGTAGCCTACGTAACTAATATTGCCCTTAATATTGCCCTTTAAGCCAAGCCTACGATAGGGTATGCGGTAAATGCTCGAAATCAATTCCTCGAAAAATTTATCGTTATTTTTCGAGCAATTTGTTTTCGAGTAAAACTTAACAGAACCGTTTACCCGATGCGGGCCGTATTTTTTCACAAAACCTCCCTGCAGTCTGAATGCTCTTGTATCTTAGGCCTGCCTGCCGATGATACTGGTAGCTTACCGGTACTTAAAGATCATAACGGTACCACTGCAATAAGTAATAGGCCTATCGGTACCAGTAATGACGATGTGAATTATCATTGTGAAGAAGGAAAATCTTATGACATCACAATTGGAATTAGCCTAAAGAAGACGGACCGCAATAATGCCACTGCTTTGCTACCGGTAGTGGCTATGGCAAGTTACCGGTGCAGTACTTTACAGAAGAAATACGGTACATACCAGTAATTGATGCAAAGAGAACGTGCTTGTCTAATTATCCCCAAGATTTCAGTCGATATGCATACGGCAACGCTGCCATTGCGACGCTTGACAAATTTTTGGTCACTGGTCACACTACGGAAGTTCGATCCAGATTATTATACCATGGTATAATAACCGGAAACTTCCAGTTATTATACCATGGTATAATAACTGGGGGGTATAATAAGTGGAAAATTCCGGTACCGGTACGCAGTTGGCAGGGTTGTTATACGTATTACGTATCGGTATAGTAGAAATGGTCAAATGAGGCGTAGCAGCCTCACGCTTTTGTTGATGCATCGTAGCAAGGATCCTACCTATTTTTTGTTGCAAGTGTAGGATCCATGATCGCAGGGTGGCAACTAAAATCTGCTTTAGGTAGCAGCCCAGCGCCGCGTACTATAATTTTTTATCTTTTTTTTACAATTATTGCTGGTAGATTATCTCTTTATGTACAAAAATGCTTAGTGATGATGTAAGTATAATAGGATTGATTGATTAAACCTGTAAGCTAATCACATTCCAATTTTTTAGTGTATAACGTATAAGCATTATGGTTTCCCAAATGTCATTCTTGTCTGAGAATTTGCTAAATCGATCGTTTTATTGAAGCTTTTTTCCATGACATACTCGGAAAGTAACTACATACAGGCGGCATCTTGACACACTCATCTGTCCACACGATTGTAAATAGACATTAATTTGTAGCTTTTATCTGAACAAAGAATGTAGCGAATCGAAATTCGAGCAGAAAAAACGCTCTAGTCGACGGCAAGAATAGCTTGTAAGCGTTTGACAAAATTTTGTGTTAATTTACTGGTATCCAATAGTTTTTAGTACTTTACTAATTAATCGTTCTATTTAATTATAGAAAGTAGCTATGGGAATTTAACGCCTTACTAACCTACAATAAACATTGCAATTTTGCAACTGATGTGTTACACTTGTATTAAAGTTCGTTCAAGTTCTGGATCCTAGTTTTCTTATTCAGTAGTTAAGCGGAATTACGATAATCCCCTCGAGATATTGGATTCTTTACATTAAATTTCTTGAACAAAACCTTACGAAGACAATATCATACTGTGGCAGTACATAGGGTTAGGCTACTAAAGAGTAAAAGGTACCTTCGGTTCAAGTTTGTTTTTTTCAGAATTTGAATCGCGCACGCTAAACTAAATTCTGCTTCACGTAACAGCGTGTGCGCAGCGCCGCGCACAATAATTTTTTTTACATTTCTCTTACGATGGTTGCTGGTGAATTGTCTCTTAAGCCTATTCACACTGGCGTCGTCATCGCGTCAGATGATGCGTTTTCAATGATCCTGACACGTAAGCACGACGACTAATTCACACTGAATGATTTTTCGCGATAACGACGGGTTTGCCGTGACACGCTGACGCAAAAACTCGCGTTTAACGACGGCACGAAGAAGTAGAAATGAGTTCTGCTTTGTTGTTCGTTGTGGGAGCATTGTTTCTGCTAGCGCGATACGTCAGTTGCTGTAGGAAACGCTAAACATTGTTTAGCGGAGGTGTGAGCCTGTTAAACACCAAGGCTGAAAAAGTCCAAATTCGTGGTGGTTGAAATTTTAAATCAAATTCTGATAAAAAGTTTCAAAACATTTGGAAATCTCTTCCTGGTTAAGATTGCTTGTTTTGATTAAAGTATCTGATTTGGTAATGCTTTTCTATACCCGGGTTTCGGGGTTTTTATTCTGAAAATCTTAGTTTTCGGCATTTATCTCTTTTCAAAACTACAATAGGTGCTTTTGTTACCGGAATATCAAAAAAAATACTACATTTTAAACTTTTACTTTTCTTAGCGTATTATGAAAAAAAAAAAACACGCAACGAGAAAGTTGGCCATCCTATTATGCAATATTTAAATATTTGTTGAAAAGGAAAAAATCATAAGCTCACAGAATTTTTTTTATTAAAAAAATGGCAGAAAACTACATATTCAAAATGTGCAACTTGCACATGATTACTGCCAGCATTTTCCTTGGGATGTCATTCAATATGGCACGCAACTGCTTCTGGAGTACTCTAATTGCCTACATTTTAAGCAATTTTTTTGTTAACTTTTCACCTTTTTCTCCAAAATGTTTTTCAGCCAAATCTTTTGAGCATTTTAAAAGTTTTTGTGCAATACAGGCAAGGGCGTACGCAGGGGGGGGGGGTTTTGGGGGTTCAAACCCCCCCCCCATTGATCTGTCGACTAAAATGCACAATAAAGAAAATATCACGTTTTTAGCACTTCTAATCCTGTTTTTTTCCAATAACACGGACTCCAACATGATTTAAAGCAACTTTTGAAGCATTTAGAATTTCTTAGGTTGGGTTTATTTGTCAAAGGTATAACCTACAGTTTAGTAACAACTTTAAAAAATTGCCAAAATTAGCATATTTCACCGCTAAAAATGCTTAACATTTTCTTCATCAAAAATATGGAGATGGGATTTCAGTATTAGTTAATTATTAATCCACTCAAATCTCGTTCCATTCGCCCCCACCCCCACCCCATCCCCAACTGTCTCACTCTATAAACTACAGAATATAAATGCTTGTGAGTTTTTTCAAATTATGATTTTATGATTTAACGGCTTGTAAATTAGAGGACTGAAATGTTACCATTAGCCACCGCCCACATAGCTCACTTATGCGCAAAGGTGTACAAAAGGAGATGGGGGTTTAAACCATCCTCCCTATTGATTCGACGTGTATCATTCGAAATATCGTGTTATTGCGCAAAACAAACAAGCTCTTTCTTTTCTCATACTAATGCGAAATATTTAATTATAGTAAATATCTTTCGACTAAGTGTAATACTGAAAATCTGGAATGTCGTGTTACGAGTCAGAGTTCAGTAGCGTAGGCGGGGGGGGGGGGGGGGGGGGGGGTTATAAACCCCACATTGGCTTGTCAACCAAAATGCAGAATAAAAAAAATAACACGTTTTTAGCACTTCTGAGACTGGTTTTTGCACTGGAATGAATTGAAAAGTGATTTAAAACATTTTTTGAAGCATAAATTTAGGGGGGGGCTAATTTGTCAAAAATAGAACCCACAAATCAATAAAAACTCTGAAAATGGCCAAAACCAAGCAATTAAATTTGATCGCTATTGTAAAAATGCTAAACATAGGTTTCATCACCAAACATATCATAAACTTAGGAATAGGGGGGTATTTAGTATTACTTAATTACCATTCACTTGCCTCAAAATTTTTTTCCTTAGTCCCTTCCCAATTATTTTTCTCTATAAAATATACACGAAATAGATTACTCCGTGTGAGTTTTTCTTGAACTATAATATTTTATGATTTACCAGCATGTAAACAAGAAAGCTAAAATTTTACCATTATCCACCTTCCACATAGCCCATTTATGCAAACAGTTTAATCAGGTTTGCACTGCCAATTTCTATGCCACGTTTTAAAAGCATTATTTTTTATCAATTAAGCCCTAAAATTAAGTTATTTTTGAAAAAAAATGCGAAATTTTCATGCGCTGGGGGCTGAGCCCCCAGACCCCCGTGCCTCCGGCGACTGGGGGCTTTGCCCCCAGACCCCCAAAACAGCCCCCCAATTGCGAATTTCTAGCTACGCGCCTGCCGCACTTTGCAATGTTTATAATTATACGGGGGTGGGGAGCTTTTGTTTTGAACAATTTTTTCTTCATCGTTCAGTTGCAAACCTTATGATGTTAACTGTAGATGTATGCTTAATTGTTTTTTGGTTGAAAAAATTTATTTGCATTACGCAGTGTGTGACTTTGATTCCATTTTGTTACATTGCACTAAGTTATTTATTTGCCAACGTATAGATCGCGAACAAATTTTTGACGTCACTTTTGAAACCCCCCCCATTGAAAAATCCTGCGTACGCCACTGAATACAGGAATAAACTGGATTAATCTACACGTTTTGTTTAAAGGCGGTGAATCATCCAGCCAATTCCGGTGGTTTACAATAGCTAAAATTGAACTATAGTTTTTGATATTTTTTGTTTTGATTTTGGGGCTGCGTTTGCAAAGATATTCAACAAATAAAAAAAGATGTCCCCCCGAAAAAAGTTTTTGGCAACTCTGAGGTTTGATTTTCCCGCCAAAACCACAGTTCTCTAAACTTTTAGGCCTACTGTAATCTTATTAAACTATTAGGCCTAACTATCTCTAAACTATTAGGCCTAATAGTTTAGAGATAGTTAGGCCTAAACTATTTAGAAATAAATTATCTCTAAACTATTAGGCCTACCACAGTTCTCTAAACCATTAGGCCTACTGTGGTTTTGGCGGGAAGAACAAAACTCAGAGTTTCCAAAAACTTTTTTCGGGGGGACATCTTTTGGTATTTGTTGAATATCTTTGCAACCGCAGTCCCAAAATTAAAACAAAAAATATCAAAAATTATAGTTCAGTTTTAGCTATTGTAAACCACTGGAATTGGCTGGATGATTCACCGCCTCTAACAAAAAAGTTCTGGTTTCCGTTCAGCAGAAACAACACTCCCTCGATGAACGACAAAGTAGAACTCACTTTCACTTCGTCGTGCAGTCGTCAAACGCGAGTTTTTGCGTCAGCGCGTCATGGCAAACCCGTCGTTATCGCGAAAAATCGTTCAGTGTGAATTAGTCGTCGTGCTTACGTGTCAGGATCGTTGAAAACGCGTCACCTGACGCGATGGCGACGCCAGTGTGAATAGGCCTTATTGCAAGCAAAAATCTCGTCGTTTCGTCGCGTCATGCTGACATTTCAAAAAAAATTTATTGGAACGACCGACGCTCGCGTCGCGTGTGCCTGTGTTTTCACTCGGCCATTTTCCAACTAACGAGTGCGAAATTTCAGACTTTTGCTTATAACTCGCGAACGGTTGGGTCTAGCAACATGAAATTTGGACAGCTTAAGTACGGCAAAAACGGCTTAAGTACGGCAAAAAATATTTCATAGGGTTGTATGTCTCAAGATACTCTTTCATCCCAACCAAACCGCTTTTGGCCGCGATGAGGTTTATTTCTTTTTTTTTCCTTTTTTTTTCTTCCTAATTTTTGTACGCTCTTCTTCTCCTAAACCACAAAACATGGAAATCTAATTTTTGTGCGAAGTTGTTGAACTGCAAATGCAAATTTTTCTCCCGAAATTTTTTGGGGCAGCTCCACCGGGAACTCCCCAAAAATGGGGCCCCAAAAAAACCACTTTTTGAACGGCTCAAAAAAACCACTTTTTGAACAGCTCAAGCTAGGGACCCCCAAATGGACCCCCAAAAATCAGTTTTTTGAACGGCTCAAGGTAGAGTTCTACTTTTTTTGATATCAGCAGATATTTAACAGACAAATATTTTGACATAGTTTGGGGGTGCCACTCCCCCGGGGACCCCCCAAATGGACCCCCCAAAAATCAATTTTTTTAATAGCTTTACTTGGGTGCCAGTCTGTTTTGATATCAGCAGATATTTAACAGACAAATATTTTGACATAGTTTGGGGGTGCCACCACCCCAGGGACCCCCCAAATAGACCCCCAAAAATCAGTTTTTGAACGGCTCAAGCTAGGGTGCCAGTGCCAGTGTTTTATGATATCTGGAGATATTTAACTAACAAATATTTTGACTCTACTTTTCTGGAGGTTCCATAATCAGATATTTTTGAATAATTGCTGATTTTACGGTAGACAAAAAGTACTTTTGAGTGTCACAGCATTAGCTATGCGTCGATCGTTCACTGGGTTTGCTGGCAAACTCCCATCAAGTTATTGATTGACATTTCAAAATCGCCAAGCGCTAAGCGAACACGTGCTGTGACGCGATCACGACGCCAGTGTGAATAGGGCTTTATGTATGAACAACAATAGTTAGTGCATGATGTAACTACAGTAATATGAATTGAAGACAATACATGTTTCTAAAACAGTAAAAGGTGCCTTCGGTTCACAGGTTCAAATTTGTTTTTTCAGAATATGAAGAATCCTAAAATAAGCTACTTTGGCTGCAACAAACTTAGTTTTGATCTGCTAAACATGTTTCTAGAGTTACCGGTAGTTAAGTTTTGCTTATTCGACAACAGGTCATGGCATCAAGCATTAGGCTTTCGGTCCTAAGTCTGTAGCCTATCTCAGATCTGGTAGGCCTACCGGTATGTAGTAGTGCAGGAAGATTAGGCTACACAAAGTTTCAATGACAGAATAGCCTATGTAGTCAGGTAAGAGCAGAATTTATTCCTCAATCAAACTCACACGCAAACGGCGAAGGTATAATACAGATGGTTATCAAAACAGTAAGCTTACGCTTGCTCTAATACCACAGTCGGCATACTACATTGATTATGCTGATACATCCATGACTGTTCTAACTCGGAAGTTGGTTCATATCTCGGGGGAGCATATCAGGAATGAGGCTACTGGTCCAGCGTAGGCTTTGCAGACGTGGCTGCACTCAGTAATACAAATATACAGCAAAGACTGTTTTTTTATCAGATTTTATTGAAACTGAGACAAACAGGCAACAAATATACAGTTAATCTAGATTTTGCCGGTAAAATAAAGTTGTTCCAAATTAAATTCCAAGTATACAAAATAGAAATGTGAGCTGTTTGCTCCACAACCAAAATTCCAAAACTAAAAGCGACCTACAGTTGAGAGACAGGCCAATGTCAGAGTATAAATATCATACAGTAATCTTACTCAATTGTGACGTGTGTCCGCATTTTTTGAGAGGTAAAAGCAGAGCTGGTTTTTTTTTGACGTCATAATAGTGACATGTGAGCGGACGAGGATAACACCAAAAAATAGGAATTGTTTTGAAATTTTACGTGTTTTTTTCTTGGCTTGACGACATTACCGTCTTTATCCTTTTTTGCGCCCCTAAACGTTAGAGGGCAGCATTTTCCCCCTCTGCATTAGTCCAGATATATTGCGGTCTAACTCCTTTTGTAGAGTTCGCACGGGATCAGAGTTAGTCTCGATGGAACCGTCAAAGCTCGGGCTTCGACTGGCTATAATTTTGACGTCACTTTCTTGTGACGTCACAAAGTAGTACGTTTGAGAAGAAAAAAAATCGGAAATTTTCTTACATCAACAACCTTTAGTTACTTGGGGTTTTGCTCGCAGCCGGAGCCCAACATTAAAAGTTTGTCCACGCTTGGTTCGTATCGTTAACTAACTATCCTGCAAATTTCGTTTCAATAGCTTAACGTTTAACGAAAATATCCTTGATTGTTTGCTTTGTCGTTGTAAAATTCGTCTTGAATTGCAGTTATATACAGTGATTGTGTTATTGCATAGGCCTATCACCAAATAGACTGTAACATCATTAATCATTATGAAAGTTTTAGTTAGCCGTATGACTAACCCGCTTAAAAAATATTCATGACAACAAGCGATCTAAAAAAAGTTCCATGGACGTAAAGAGTTAGTTACTGCATGGTAGCAGAATTGTAAGTCGAGCCGGGCTTTTTAGGTCGGGTTCGGACCTCAAGTTGAAAAAATTTCAGGCTTAATTCGGGTCTAAGACGTGCTTTTTGTCTTAGGTGCACAAAAATATCAAAATAACTTGACAACATTGTTAAATTTTTCTGATCAATCTTAACTTTCGGGTTTTTTCGGGCATGAATTGGGCTTCAAATTAGTTTTCGGGTTGGGGCTTATATTACCGAGTTTGGGCCAGATTTGGGCCTGAACTAGTCGGCCTGTTTACAACTAAGCTTGGTAGTTAATTATATCTCCCTTAATGTGAGTTTTAATTTTCCCTATTGACTTCCAACGATTATAATGAGCTAGTCTCTCTGATCATGCGAATAATCATTATTATCTCTGATATCGGTTCAACAATCCATTGTAAATTCTTGACTATGCCTGCACCTGTTGCTAACTATTTCGTTGAACAGGGCAGGGGCGTATTTAGGAGGGGGGCATTGTGCCAAAGCCCCTCTTTGGGTCGCCTGTAATGTTTGAATATCTCATAATACAGTCGAATCCGGTTAATTGCATAGTCAATTTGTCAAGCCTTTTTATGTGATTAACTGAATTATGCGTTTAAGCGAAAGTGCGAAGTTCACATGATGCGCGACGCTCGTTACGCACAAAAACGTCACACGTCATACCTACAAGCGCATACGAATGCGATCATCTTATTCTTACTCAAAAACGAATGCAATCGTCTAATTCTTACTCAAATAGTAAACAAAAACAAGCCAATGAAGGATTACAAATTTGTTTATTAATTTCAAGCAAAATGTTCTGCGATAGTTGTTTCTTTAATTTTATTCTGAATGCTATCTTGCATTTGTCTTTCTAAACGATAAAAGTTAATAGATACTAGCTGATAAAAGTTAAATGAAACAAAAACAGTGCGAAGTGCGAAAATTAGTGATTGCAATATGGCAGCCACGTGTTATTGTTCCTTATCGGTAATTGTCTTCAAAGAACATCAATCACATCGCACATTGCCTTGTTTTGATCTCGAATCGGCGGCGGCTTTCATATTGCAATGTTGGCAATCGGCGAGCTTGTTTTGCGCTTTGCTATGGTTTATTTCCGTTAAGACTTTGAAACTGTCCGTTTCTGTCGTATATATTTTGAAATGTTTTACACAGCTATTGAATAAACCCTTTATTTCTATTCGTTTAAGCGGATTATGCAATATACCGCTATGCGATTAACCAAACTATTTTCTTAACAAATGGTTGGCTATGGTTTGGGATTTACGATCTTTATGCGATAAAGCAAATTATCTGATAATTCGGTATGCAATTAACCGGATTCGACTGTAGTACGCAAAAGTTGAGCCATGCCCCCCTCTTTGGAATTTGGGTAGAAAATCTGGGAAGAAAAATAGACTGAATCTGACTATGACCTGAGTAATGACCTTTTTCTTTGTTTTTTGGTCCCCACCTAAATCTGGACAGAAGAACGGGCTAAATCAGAGTGAAAAGCTTTGTTTTTTATCTTCATCTTTTTGGTCTTCATGTTCCTCATCTGGTTGTTATCTACCTTTTCAAATTTCTGGTTACGCGCCTGGCCCCTCCTTTCGAAAATCCTGCGTAGGCCACTAGAACAGGGGTCGACAACTTATATCCCTTGGGCTGTATCCGGCCCGCAATTTCAAACATCCATCTGAGATCCCTTCTGTGACTTCCGGAAGTCGTTGGCTACGCAACCAAATCCTGCTCTGAAACTACCCCAACATTTGACGAAACCTTTTTTTTTTCTTAGCGTCCTCAACTACAAATCGGCCAAAAACTACCTTAAAATTTGGTGAATACCTTTTTTTTATTTTTATTTTCTTTCAAATGATTCCAAAACGTGCAAAATTGTATTTAAATGGCGTTAAAATAGCTATTTTTTGGGGAAAAATCACTAACATCGCACAAAATGACCCCATGGCCTCGGGCGGCGGCTGCCTACCCGCAGACCCTTGAATGTGACATGCTTAGTTGCACCAGTTTACTCAGGTTGTCGCTTAAATGACCTGTTTTTGATCAAATTTTTTTAAAACTTGGGTTCAATCCCCCGTTTTCCTCAGCAAGATTCTCGCTGCGCCACTCTATTTTTGCTCAAATGAACGGTTGCCATATTTTTGAAGTAGAAACGCTAAACAGAATTATTAGAGAACCGCATTTTCTCCTGAATTTGACTAAAAAAAAAAAAAATCAGAAAAAACGATGTTTATTCACTTCAGAAAAATTGCAATTTTGTTCGAATATCAGGTGAAGTTAAATAAAAAAATTTCACAAAAGGTCAACATCTTCATCATAGGTAAAATGTAAATCACAATTTTTTGCGGATTTTAGATGAAGACCAACTACTACTCAAGCGGGACAAGACTTCAAAAAAGTGACTAATACCAAACCCATTTAAACATGCAATTAATAAATGATATTGTTCAATACCTCTACAACTAGAAGAAAATAACTAGGATTGGGCAAAATTATTGCAGCTAAATTAAAGTTTTATCATGAATTACACTGAATATCTGCATCAATAAACGATAACTCATACAGTCTGTGAAAGCTTTTTTTCGATCAAAAGTTCTAGAGGTTCACGATTACTACTTCATAATGATGTCACAGTCTATTTGGTGATAGGCCTATGCAATAACACATTCACTGTATATAACTGCAATTCAAGACGAATTTTACAACGACAAAGCAAACAATCAAGGATATTTTCGTTAAACGTTAAGCTATTGAAACGAAATTTGCAGGATAGTTAGTTAACGATACGAACCAAGCGTGGACAAACTTTTAATGTTAAGCTCCGGCTGCGAGCAAAACCCCAAGTAACTAAAGGTTGTTGATGTAAGAAAATTTCCGATTTTTTTTCTTCTCAAACGTACTACTTTGTGACGTCACAAGAAAGTGACGTCAAAATTATAGCCAGTCGAAGCCCGAGCTTTGACGGTTCCATCGAGACTAACTCTGATCCCGTGCGAACTCTACAAAAGGAGTTAGACCGCGATATATCTGGACTAATGCAGAGGGGGAAAATGCTGCCCTCTAACGTTTAGGGGCGCAAAAAAGGATAAAGACGGTAATGTCGTCAAGCCAAGAAAAAAACACGTAAAATTTCAAAACAATTCCTATTTTTTGGTGTTATCCTCGTCCGCTCACATGTCACTATTATGACGTCAAAAAAAAAAACCAGCTCTGCTTTTACCTCTCAAAAAATGCGGACACATGTCACAATAGTTTTTGCATGGAGTGAGAGTACTGTATGATATTTATACTGTGCCAATGTACCACGTGAGTGTGATGTAATTACAAAATACAGTGGGCAAAATTAACTAAAAAAGGTGATTGGCCAAACAAACTTTGTAACAATTATTGGTACAAAAACCAAAACGTTGCAAAACTGTATGTAGAATGGCAAAGTGGCACGTTTTGCAATGTAAAGGTGATGTTGAAACAATGACTAATCAGTAATACAAAATAATTTTGCTTTGTGGAAATGGGCTAGTTAGTGAGCTGGTGAGAGATGTTCTTGCAAGAGTTAAAGGGTTCACAGATACGCTGATACCGTTAAGTAAGCTACCGGTAGTTTACCCAATAGCCTATTGAATGCCCATATGTAGGTTTATGTTGGGAGGCAACAAAGTTGTTTTTATCAAATTAGGCAGTTAGATACAAGTGTACTATAGTAACCATAGCTTGTGACATCATGCAGAGCACACGATGTATTTCATTATACAAAGTCAACAAGTGCAAAGTTTCAGACTTTTACTTTTAACTCGAGAATGGTTTGGTCTAGCTACATGATATTTTGACAGCAGTTTGAGATTCATAAGTTATATGTTTGTGCCGCATTTCAAAGCAATGAGTCAGGTGACTTCAATTTTAGGACCCGAAAACCATCCCGAAAGTTTGGTTTAGAAAATGGTCTAATTCAAAAATGGCTTAAGTACGCCAAGAAATATATCACATGGTTTTTTGTGGTAAGATGCCCTTTCATCCCTACCTACACTCTTGGTCGCGTTGAGTTTTTTTTTCTCTAAATCTTGTGCACTCTTCTTCTAAACCACAAAACATTGAAATCTAGTTTTTGTGTAAACTTGTTGAGCTGCAAATGCAATTTTGTCTCCTAAAATTTTTTGGGGCGACTCCCCCAAAACCCCCCTAATCGGGGCCCCAAATAATTATTTTTTTTAATTGCTTAAGCTAGGTCAATAGTTTTGTTTTATATCAGTAGGCTATCGTAGATATTTAAGCGACAAATATTTTGACATAGTTTGGGGTATCACTCCCCCTCAGCAGCCCACAAATGGACTCCGCAGAAATCAATTTTTGGAACAGCTTAAGCTAGGACATTAGTAGGGATGTTCATTCCAGAATATCGCATCCACTGGAACCTGTTCCAAAATTGAACCGGTTCCAAATTATGGAATCGAAATAGTAAAAATTTGTCAAGATACGTCGCTTCCGCATTGTTTGCGTATAAACATTATTGACTGTGCATTGTTCCCTCAGTAACAAGCGCACAGAGTAAACAGCCATTGCACACATGCTGCCGTACATGCGCATGGTACATCCGTAGACTCTTGATATGATTATTTAGTTGACTAGAAACAGACATCTGACATGTGGAGGAAAAGAGAAGAGCATTGAAGAAAAAAAGTTTGCTCTTGTTGGAAAGATTTTTTGCGCTTGTGCGTATTCGACTGATTTTGTTGGACATATTCATAGAGCGAGTGTTCTGTGAAGAAAAAGTCCCTCTGATTGAACAAAGGCAGTGTCTGGTGCACCGGCCCGGTTTCCAACATCTAATCGCTGCTTCACCGACGGCGGCGGTCGTTTTCTTTTGTTGTTCAATTTACTGTCTCTCAGGCTGGCATCACTGCCCGAACCCTAACTCTAATAATAAGATTTTAGAGAAAAAAAAGGAGTATGAAGCATAATAGCTCTCTAGCGCTATATTCTAGCTCATCTAGTTAAGTACGATATTTGTTTGTTGCAAATTTTGCATGGATTAAAGTAGCCCACCATAGACACAAGTCAAGATGTTGATTGCTTTAGTTTTGTAGACTAGTAGGCTCTTAAAGCAGTAGAGCTAGCCACTACACTTTGTGATTTTTTAGATGCAGCATTAACATGAAAGTTGCTCAGATACTGCTACTGCTGTAGGTTGGAATAGACCTTCTTTCAAATGGGAGTTCGTGGATTAACTACCGTTTTTGATGATCAACATCATTGTTTGTTTGAACCAACAAAATTGTGGAACCAATGTCTAGTGTTTGATGGAAATAGTTTAATCTTTTATTTGTATTCCAAGTTGAATGCAAGGTAGATCAATGCTAAAAGAAAAAGAATAACAAAATAAAGTTTTTTTAAACCACAAAGCACATATCAGCATAAACGCTATTTCTGATAGAATTTTTATTTTATTTGAAACATTTTTGATACATTTTCTGAAGGGCCCTCTTCAGCAAATCAAACAAAAATGCTGAAATATGCCTCAGATAAATTTTTGGATAACATGAATATGCCTAAATTTTTGGATAACATCAATACACACTGGAATATACCTTAGCTAAATTTTTGGATAACATGATTAAGCCGTATTTACCCCAGCCTCGCATGCTGAAATCAACTGATCACTTTAGATAGGAATTAAAAGAATTTAATCCAAACAATCAAAATTCTATGGTAAGCTGTGATGTGGTTTTGCTCTTCACAAATGTCCCTTTGGTTGAAACAATTGATATAATTATGAATCAATTATAATATATGATAAACACAAGGATGATTCTATTCCGATTCACAAAGATATCTTTACTTTAAGAAAGTAATGGTTCTTGCCACACAAGGAGTTTTCATGCACAACAAACGGTTTTATAAACTAGTTGAAGAAATCATAATGGGCAATCGGTTGGGACCAACAATAGCGAATTTCTTCGTGGCTCATTCAGAAGAGAAAATTTTGCAGAAAAGTTTTATGTACCACTTTACCTAAGCTTTATCTTTGATGTATTGATGATGTGTGACATGCTATTTTTGATAGCGACCAAAATTGCGACGTGTTTCTTTCGATTTTGAACGCACAGCATCAAAGCGTGAAATTTACAGTTGAAAAAGCCACAGATTCACTGCCTTTTCTTGACGTGGAAATAAAATTTGACGAGTTCGGTTTTACAACTAGTGTCTGTCGCAAAGCTAGGTGTTACGTTCAGAAAACCTAACGAACATGTGACGTGAAGCAAGCGTTCTCCTAACGTAGAATGACAGCTGGTTGCTGTCCACGTCGATCCTAATTGAACAAGTAATAGCTGCCCTATCAGTGCCTGACGTGAGATATGAGATGTACCAAAAATTCTTGACTTGAACAATGAATTCTATTGATCCAACATGCAACACATCAGTTAACCACAGCATTTAACCCTAACCTAAAACACCTAGATTAAGCCTAACTAACTGCAGATACGCTATAGGTAACTTAAGCGTTTCCTTATAAACAGAAAGGGCAAGATAACTACACCATAACCAGCATGCAACAACAATGCGAAACACAAGCAAATAACCCACCTACTACTGTAGGTAGCACAGGTACCAAAGAGCTAGTGGTAGCAATCAACGGCACTATGGTAAAGCTAAACAGACTAACCACGGTAGTGCAGAAATTATAACCAGCACTGGACAACGATCCAACGAAGAACGTGACAGCTAAATCAGAAGATATCTCGAAATTCAGTAATAGTCCAGTAGAAATAGCTTTTACCTGGAAAAAATTTATAATAACCTGAAATTTGGCATGATGACCCAGGACCATGTCCTGAGCCACCAAAAAAAATCACCATGTTTTGGACACGGGACTTCCCCTTTTTCGGCCGTTAAAGTCTGCCATCTAGTGTCAAAGAGCTTTTACTATCCAATAGCCAATGCAAAAGTTGTAAAAGCGCCAAGTTTTGAATAAAAGTTGTTTTCAAGTTCAGGTTTAAAAAAATTTACTTCGAAGTTGATGACGTCATTGTTGGTGACATCATTACCAAAGATTTTTTTTAATGACGTATTAATGGCTCAAATCGTAAATGAGGGTTAGGTTTTTGGTTTCAAACCAAAAATTGGTTAAGTCAAAGTGATGACGTCACAAACGTTTTGATGACCTCATCTGTCACGAGTTTTCATTGTAAATTTGAAAGAGTGGTTGACCAAACGAAACATTGCAAAACTTTTTTTCTTTAAACTTGGGAGAATAATATAGTGAAATCAGTTGATTAAAACTCAGAAACTCTGTTTTCTGTTAAACTCTGGTGCGGTAGGCATCGCCGCAGCCAGAGGGGGGGGATTAGGGGGACCAGTAACCCCTCTTTTTAAAAGTGCACAATTTCACAAAAATTATTCAAAAAATAAAATATCCAAAGACTGGAGTAGTTTGAAAACACTTAACTCAAGTGTTAATCTACCCTGAGTTGCAAATGAGCATTGTCAAGACTTTTGCAGTTTTTGACAATTTTTTCTAAGGTCATTAGCTTTTCTATCTTTTACAACAAATTTCAGCCGTTTAGCTTGTATTGTTTGCGAGATCGGGCTAAAAAAAACGTTTGTAGCAAAAAGCAAAGTGAATCATTGTTAACATAGCAATGGAAATGAGTTACTGTAAAAAAATCGATTTTGGTAAAATGATTGAAAAAGTTATTTATTATGTGACATTAATATAACAATCGCGCATAAAAGCTTGATTTTATTGAAACAAGAATTTAGCCACATTGCCTTTTTGTACCACAGGGTAGAAACAAAACCCAAAAAGTGGGAGCGCGTGTATAGTTAATGTTGATATTTATTGAAAATGTTCGATCATTGCGTAGGCTGTTGGATCACGCTGTCTTGGAATAATAATGTCTCGTCAGCATACTGCATTGCTTTTGCGGAAGAACGCAAGCGAGGCTGAAAGCAGCGCGATTTCGCACCAAAAAACGCAATCCATTTGTTTTAAAACTTATCATTTTCCAAAATGGAACAAGTAGAATCAGATACCGGCGAGAATTTGGGGCGGCCGAGATCTGACGCATATCAGCACAAGATTTAAATGTCACCATAATGGAATCGTATTTTGACCCTTATAAATTTCGAGAATATTTTATTTGAAAATAGTCGGAAAAAACACTAATCGCAGAAGGAAAGCAAATCTCTTCTTGAGAGCATGATTCTCCGTTTATTATAAATGTCGAAATTAATTTTTTTGTCATACTGTATTAGGTCTGTTTTACCGATCACGTGTATTTATGCGTATAGATATACGTATACGCATGTCATTTGATTGAATGCATTTTGCCTGTTTTCTTTTTTTTTACTTTCACATGGAATAAGATATCAGACGTAATTGGTTTAAACTGCTGTGCGTAAGCCTAGATTAGGACCAACACACTTGTAAGCCCGTTTATCTGAAAAACGACGGAATCAAAATAATATCGCTCAATAAGTTTTTATTAATTACCGAAAGTGAAACTACGATGTCAGCTTGATCATTTAATTTTACTTTCAGCTGGAGTTGGGGAATGGCAATCGGCTGGTTTGAAATGATTTAACAACTCCATTCTGTGCAATGTCAAGTGTTTAATACAGTAAATAGTGCGCTAATCTATTTTTAGGAAATCTTTGTCGATCAATTACTGTGTCTACATATTACACCGTATAGCTGTGTTGATTATGAACAATGTTCTTGTTGTCTATCAGAGCAGCGAGTCCGGTGACGGGCCCAAATTGTGTCGAAGTCTAAATTGAGCTCGCTGATTGGTTGCGAGCAAAAAGTCGCGCAGACACCGTCCGTCTAATCCCGATCTACACTGTGCGTAAAATCGTGGGCGCAAAAGCTCGGCTTTATTTTAACCTAAAATTCGGTATGCTCGGCGTATAGCCTTATCAGTGTAAAAGCAGCCAGTTGTTTTAAACAAACTAACGATATGCCTGCACGTTCACGATTTTACGGCCGGGCCTAAAAATTCGCTCTGGAAGCATTCTATACGCAGTTTTCCGCACGAACCACATTTTGTTCGTGAGCGTGCCATATAATCAAAAATAAAGCCATTGTATTTCGTTATGACCATTTTTCCGCGAACGTCCCATTCAATTCGCATTATTTGATTGAGACAACCGCACATACGGAATTGGTCGGTCGGTATTGCATTATTCTTGCTTAATGCTCAGATTTCTACAGTATTTCCTACCAACAATATTAATAACAGTAAAGTAATCAATTAAACAAAACTTTCTGTTGGCAAACCTCAATACAGCGCATTTTTTTCTGTTTAAAAATAGCAAGCAGTATGTGGTGTCTAATGTCAATTAACATAAATAATAACAGGAGCACTAATTTTACAAAAAACAATCATTTTCGGGTCTAGGCGAGGTTTGTTCGTATGTTTTTGCGAATTGTGCATTTCTTTTGGTCTTAATTTGTGACAATATGCAGTGCTAGAAAAGTGGGCAGGCGGCAGCTTGAGTCGAAGACTGAGAGATTCCTTCGCTGCCTCCAGACCAAGCTAGGCAACTTGATGAATAAAATGTAATTTTAATTATTTGAAAATTAAAATATTATTATGCCAAGATGCTTGAATAGTAACGGCAATCTGCGATTTCCTTCCATGGCCTATGTGAAAAAACCCGCTTTTTTGTATTCGCTGTTGCATCGTCAAATAAAGTAAAATCGTGAAACCACTTTAATTCTATTCTTTTTTATTTATTTATTTGTTAATGCGTTTGCTGCATGAATGACGGCAGCACTTCAACTTGTTATTGCTTAACCTTTACAGTAGTTTGATACAATTTGCCAAAATAAAAACTTTTCGATTTGCATATGCTTTAATCATAGCAAAAAATTTTGTCCCTCCCTTTTATTATTTCTGGCTGCGCCGCGGTAGTAGTCAATCAAATAAAACCTATACCTCCCAATACGGTATTAAAATAAAATAATGCATTTTGCAGTTAGAGCAAGAAAGCCTTTATGAATGTTTATCGAAAAGTTCCCTCGCGCAGTGAAAGTTAATCTACAATTTTAGTTTAAAATGCAAGCATTAGCAAAGACAAAAAAATCATTAACACTGCAATAAATAATTGTCAAATATTAGCGTGGTTATTATAGATTAATTAAATGTTTTGTTCAGATGTTATTCAGGAATCTTGGTTGATTAGATAAGTTTTTGATCAGTTATCAATTTAGATTAATCAGATAAGTTTAGTTCAGATGCCAGGCCTATTCTAGCATACACTTAATATCACAGATTGTAGAAGTATGCTAACATAGTATTTTGCGTTAGATAATAATATTGTCACATAATGCAAAATGGTAGAAATTTTGTTTTTATCAGGTATATCGTACTTGGTACATATTTGTATTAATTTACATATAATTGCGCTGGTTATTATTTTTTTTAGAACCATTGCATATAGGAAGACGATGCAAGGACTCGAAAATGCCTTAGAACCTCAAAATGATGCTGATATTCTCAAAGTGTGGCAATGTTTTGTTTGGTCAAACACTCATTTTCAAATTTACGATCAAAACTCTTGACAGATGGCGTCATCAAAACGTTTGTGATGTCATCACTTTGATTTAAGCAATTTTTGGTTTGGAACCAAACTGCTAACTCTCATTCACAATTAGAGTCATCAATGCAGAATAGGTCATTTTTCCAAAACTTAAAATTTGGCAATGACGTCACCAACAATGACGTCATCAATTTCAAAATGACTTTGTTTATACTTGCCCTTGAAAATCAATTAAGATTTAGAATTTGGCTCTTCCATAACTTTTGGATTGGCTGTTGGACACTAAAGACTCCTTGACACTAGATGGCAGACTTTAAAGGCCGAAAAAGGGGAAAGTCCCATGTCCAAAACATGGGGATTTTTTTGTGGCTCAGGACATGGTCCTGAGTCATCATGCCAAGTTTAAGCTTATTATAATTTTTTTCCGGGTTTGCATGCATTTTGTCGTATTTCTACCGGACTATAAACACAGACGACTGTCAAGACTAAGGGGCAGCATGTAAGCCCCTCTGCCATATAATGAATAAATATTAGCGGCCACCAACTATGGGCAAGTAAATCAAAGAACCGTAGCCGGTAGGCTACATCACAAAGTAAAACTTAATCGGTATCGCATAGTACTTTGCAGTAAAAAATATATCCAATAGCCCGTAAGTAACATTGAGCCGGTAGGCTAATCACAACTGCCATAGGCTAGTTAATAGGCAGTGAGCCAGTGACCGCATACAGCTGGTCTAACATGCTTAGAAGGATAACTTAGCAGGAAACCAGTAATAAGGTTCAGTCATAACAAACGAAACACACTTACCGTGCAATACCATCAATAAACTACTACGCATGTCCACAAATACTAACTGCACCAACTCAATCTCAAATCTTAAGGGCGGGTTCAGACACCAAGAGCGCCAACTAACCAGTATGACGCAACAGCACAATACAGGGGCGCTACAATAATTTCAGAGCGAGCTAAGCAACATCTAGCAGAGAAGGGGAAAACCCTAAAGGCGGAATACGTACTGTATCTATCAAACCGTATTTGAGCGTAACACTAGGTATACGAACTGTAGATAAATTTTTGATCAACTTGTCCAAATGCATGGAAATCTGGCCTAAGTACTTGTTTATTAAAACGTGCCAAAATCATATGCTCTGATTATGGATTGTTTAAAGATGAAATTACTAAACTGTGATGCATTTTCGCAAAAAATTGTTATCCAAATTGTTTTTTTAATAAATGCGTGAAAAAATTTGAAAATAATACCAAACCAGACTCACAAGATAAAGAAGTTGATGATTATGCGTACATACTTGGCTTGCCGTGTTTTGGAAAACCACCTCATAAATTTGCATCCCAATTGTCTACCTTACTAAAGCAAAAATTTAATGTTCAAATTTTTACTTATTACACCTCGCTAAAAACTGGGTTATATTTTAACCAGAAATCCAAAACTCCTGCTACTTTAAAATCTAATGTGGTTTATAAATTTACATGTACACATACATAATGTGAACATGACATATATTGGTATGTCAACATGCCACTTGGTGACTAGGGCCAGAGAACACTTGCAACTTAACTCCAACTCCTCCAAAAATGCCATAAGCCAACACATTCCTTCCTGCCAAACTTGTCAAAATTTGGATATCTCAATTGTTGTCACCAGGAATATAAATTAAATCAAGTTTATTTGCTCAACTGGTGGGGCAGAAAACATTTTTGCCAACGTTTTGATAGGCTATGCTCATGGTATGTACTGCCTATCTTCGTCAGGTCTAGAATGCGAAGTCAAAAACAAGCACACGATAGATGCAAAAATTGCATCACAAAATAAATCATGCATGAACGCAAAAATTATATCAAATTGGAAGCAAAAAACTGACAGATAGGCGGAGCGTGAAAAACAATAACATTACCTCATGGGGTTTGAAGTAGAGTAGCCAAATAAATGCTAGGAAATTTATCATTTTGCTTATCCTTCATATTGTTGGGGATTTCGTTGATGAAATACAACTCAATAAACAGGTGTTTTGTGAAGTCAAGTTTGAAGTCTAGAATTTTAGCGTTGGTCCGATCCATGAAATGTTCGTTGTCAAAAACATGCTTAATTAGTGCTGACTTATCGAATTGTAGATGCCGAATGTCAGCTAAGGGATCTACAATTCAATAAGTCAGCACTTACTAAGCATGTTTTTGACAACGAACATTCTATGGATCGGAACAATGCTAAAATTCTAGACTTCCTGCTTGACTTCACAAAACACCTGTTTATTGAGTCGTATTTCATTAACCAAAATCCCAACACTATGAATGTGAAGCAAAATAATATATTCCCTAGCATTTATTTGGCTACTCTACTTCAAACCCCATGACGTAATATTATTGTTTTTCACGTTTCGTCTATCTGTCAGTTTTTCACTTCCAATTTGATATAATTTTGTGCTAAAGTATGATTCATTTTGTGATGTAATTTTCGCATCTATCGTGCGCTTGTTTTTAACTTCGCATTCTAGCCCTGACGAAGATAAGTAGTACATGCCATGAGCATAGCCTATTGAAGCATTGGCAAAAAAGTTTTCTGCCCCACCAGTTGAGCAAATAAACTTGATTTAATTGTAATTTGGATATTACGTAGTTCGTTTATAGTAATTAGAAACTGCCACAATGAATATGAAACCAAAATACAGGAGACATTATTGATAAAAAAGCTAACACCATGATTGAATTCACGTTTACATGCCAACGGTTGGTCTTTTGAATGTGTTTTAAAGATTTTTTTCGTGTGTGTTTTTTTCTAATTGTCTACGTTGTACCATATACAGTATTGTTATTTTACAGTGTTGCTTGATTTTTCTCTTTTTTTTTCCTGACTCAATTGTACTATGGAAAAGGTAGAATATATTTGTCGCAATATCAAATGTTTAAAGTTGTAGTGGTAGTTATATTGTAACATTTGTGTTTTGCAGATAATATTTTGATAACATTTCATTTCTAAATTTTAAAATTGCTGTAAACTGATTTTTAATTTGCTGAAGAGGGCCATGTAGAAAATGCGCCAAAAACGTTTCAAATAAAATAAAAATGCTATTGGAAATAAAGTTTCAGCTGATATGCGCTTTGTGATTAAAAAGAATTTACATCTCTTTATCGAAATTGTATTTAAGACAAAGTTTGTTCAATGTTTTGCTTAGGCCTACGCACTGACTTAGCAGTACAGAGTAGCACTGCTTACTGGTAACTGTTTTCTAAGTACAAATTTGTAAACCAAATCTGGAGAATTCCAGTCTCTTGATTAAAGCTGTTGAGTGCGGATAGTTTATCTATGTTAGATGTGAAAAAACTTGTAAACTAAAAATTAACTTTTTATCTTCAATGGTTTTGCTTGAATGAGTAGCTGTAACTGAAGTGGAAAAATGCGTGATAAGTGGTTGATAGTGTTGAAAGCTTAGAGCTTGGTTTCAAAAAAACAAACAGCCAAATAATGTTAACAAAACAAAATTTGATAAATAAGCAACACAAAGTGACTCTATATGATATTGCTTCATTGTAGACAGTTAATTATTAGGCTTTCAAGTAGTTCAAGTGCCTCCGACTTGCAGCAGACAACCAAAGCATTTACAAGTACTACTACTGAGGCAGTGGCTCGCTCATGATGGAGTTTTGGGGGTTAAACCCCCTCCCCCCCGCTTTTAGAACTCAAAACAGCATAATTTTGTTTGATGAAACGCAGTTTCTAACTCTATGCTATATTTACTTTTCACTAAATAATCTCTCAAGTTGTTGTCAATCGATTAAAATGTTGTTTTAGGCCTGTAATTTTATCCTGCAAGATATTTACCAAGCAACTGAGATTTTTGCATTTGTTTCATGTACAATATTGCTGACAGAAACATTGTATAACTACGTTTATTTGATATATTCATGGATATTGAATATGGGATATTGAGTAATGGATATATCATGCTCACTCATAAACTTCTGAGCAGAACAGAGCTTGACACTAAAAAGAGACAGACGGCCATTTACTGAAAAAAGTTGCCCAAGGTTGTGTAAAAAAAAACTGCCTAGCCATATACACTTTTGCAAAAAAAAAAGCGAACAAATCTGCTATTTGAAGATGAAAGCCACAACAAAATTACATTCAAACGTCGAAATTTTTATTCTTCAAACGTATTCAGAAATTTAAAAACAACTTTTAATAGCGTCGAAGATCATTTCCAAACAAGTTTTTCTATATTTTTGCATTAACTTTGCAGTATTTTAGGTGATTTTTGCAACATCATATGTCATAATAACAACCCATTGTCTATTTCAATATAGTCAACCTTTATATATATACTTTTCAATTATTACATTTTTGTTGACAACCTTATTACATTACAACTTTATTACATTTCAATATAGTCAACATTTATATCTATTCAATATAGTCAACCTTTACCACCACATTTTAGTTTTTCTTCATTCCAGCATAGATTCATGAAGAGAACTGGTGAAAACGTTCAATGTAGAACAGCCTTTTTCAAGGCTACCCATTTCTCAAAGCCTTTTTCAAGGCTACCCATTTTCTCAAAATGTTAGTTACAACAATATTAAAAGCTATTTTAAAATTCTTTACCTCTACCAAATTTTTTTTAGTTTAAAAATGTTTTCAGCAAGAAGATTTAAGCCAAATACAAAGGCTACCCATTTCTCGAAGCCTTTTTCAAGGCTACCCATTTTCTCAAAATGTTAGTTACAACATTATTAAAAGCTATTTTAAAATTCTTTACCTCTACCAAATTTTTTTTAGTTTAAAAATGTTTTCAGCAAGAAGATTTAAGCCAAATACACTATCTTCAGCATTTAAACATATTTTGGACTTGATCAGTAAGTGTGCGGGGGCTGATCAGACTGAGCAAAAGAAATTCTTTCAAACTTTTCCAAATCATAGTAATTTGGCATTTTGTAATATTACTCTAAAAACGTGCAAAATGTCATCCAAATGGCTATTTTTTTGAAAAAATTGCTCAGCGGCTGGGGCTTTGCCCCCAAGCCCCCATAGTGGTAACTTGCTCTCTCGCACACAATCTTCACTACCTACAACTTTCAAAATTGTTATTGCAGGGTTTCTGAATGAACAAATGTAACAAATTACAACTATTATCATGAAACCTTGTTTGATTATAATAGTATGCATTTTTATTAATGGTTACAATAAATTAATTACAATTGGGTACTGGTTGCTTTTTGAATGATTGAACCCCCCTTTAAAAATTTCTGGTGCACCCCTGTACTAAGGGCAAGCTAAGTAAAAAGTTTCTGTCGGTAAGATTGAAGATAATGTCGTACATGACTTAACTGCTTATACAAGTGTTTAATTAGTTTCCTCTCAGCTAACACAGAGCATATAAACTGTTTGGCTAACAAAGTCATGATGTAGGCTCTTCTTTTATATTTAAAAGTTACTTGCATTCTGGGTCAGTGTTCCCTCCTAGGTTATGGTGAGTCGGCAAGCTCCCAAAAAATTTGCGATTTTTCTATAATATATAAACAAAATCCAAAAATGAGTCAGCGTCTGCCCAATACAATCACTGATTTATCGAAAAAATTGACTTCATGGTTACGTAGTTCTCGATTTATTGTTTTACTTTGAAATCTTAGTCGAATGTCCAAATTCCAACGTAATCTTTTGATTTTTAAGAATTTATTTCGGTCATTTTCATTATTGCTAGCATGATTGTGATTGTTGGTTTGGGATGAAAAATCTTGGTGATGTTTTGATTATTTTGAACAAATTAGCAAAATAATTTATTTTTGGTCGGTCACAAAAAGTTTAAGTCAATACTCAATAATGACTAAAAAAACTTAACTCGTACTGTAGTGTAGAATAATGATTTGATATGTACCAACTGTGCTGCGTCACACTCTTTTAGCCTAGCAAAATTAAAATCAGTGTTCCCTCTTAGGTTGTGGCAAGTCAGCACGCACCCAATAAAAACACTAATTTGCTGATAAAATTCGGCTTAATGGTATATAATTCAAGATTGATTTTGTTAATAATTAATTATTTTGCCTACATTTAGAAAATCACTACCAGTTAGTAGCCTATTTGATTCATGTTTTGGTTGACCTGTAGTCACATCATATTGATAGATGTGTGATAAATCAACATCACCAGATCCTTTGGTTGTCTTCACGCACTGCCTAATTATATTTACTCATAGATACTGCTGCTTTGCTTAGTGTTTCATTGTGCTCGATTGTAAAAGCATAATTAGACTCTTTTGTGGCTCATTGCATTTTCATTCTCATCAAATGAATTGATATTTTGATACATGTACACCAAAGATAAGTTGTACCGGTATGTAACTTTAATTTGGCTTTTGTTATAGATGTGGTGGAGATTATGGAGAATTTCAAAACGTGGTTTTGCATTTTTTTCGTAACCTTGCAGAATGTAACATCTATGCTGTTATTGTTTTAGATGGGTAGGTTTTTGCTGTTTGGTTTTAAACTGTGCTACTTAATGACACCCTAATTATATTCGACTACTCCTTGAATGCTAGCTCACAATAGACAAATTTAATTTGAGGTTTTTTGTTTAATTAGTCTATGAGAAATAGTTGTGCTAATTGCCACAGCAAAAATAGTTGGTCTTCAAACAGATGAAGTCGATTTCTTAAAATTTAAAGCCAAATTTTGCAATTTGTAAATGTGGAATTGAAACTACAGAAGAATTGATAGTTAAAAAGAATAATTACTGTATGTTGTGAGCTGTAAGGCGCACCAGAGTATAAGGTGCATTATCTATAAATAACTTCTATTGCTCTTATTTCCTTATATGAGGCACACTAAATAAAATGCAGCTTACAAAGCTCTAAAAACTGTTACAAAGCTCTAAATAACTCTTGAATTAAATCGTGAAAAGAAAGAGAGTACAGTAGAACGCCGATTTTTCGAACTAATTAAAACTAGGGGTGGTTCGGATAAGTGATTTGTTCGTATAATCAAACAACATGCAATATTAAGAAATTCATCATTTAGGCTACAGCAACATGCAATACTGCATTACGAATTACGAAAATACATCATTTACATTACACAGAGATTGTGATTTGTTGTATATTATTAGTGCTGGCACTATATATAGTAATCACTCATTTTTGTTTTTAAATTTGCTAAAGTCGTAAGTATAGTAATTGATCTGATGACTTTGGTTGCAGTCGTGTTCGGATAACAGGCGTTCGGATAATCGGCGTTCTACTGTATATCCTGATTCTTATATAAGGTGCACCTGAGTATAAGGCACACCATCAGTTCCTTTGAAATTTTAAGTATTTTAAGTGTGTCTTTTGATTCGAAAAATGTGGTAGTGCACTTATTCATGTTGTTACACATTGGCAATGATTTCAGCAAGAGTCCATACATTCAGCATAAATTCTTGTAATGTTTTGGATAGATAAGTGGATTTATTTGCTTAGCGATTCACGAAGAAAATGCTGACGTATGTTGAAACCAAGAAATAAATTACCCACTTTACATTTAAAGAAAATGAAAATTTTCCCTATGCTGTTCGATATTTTAGTGCTTTTGACATCAACAAACGATCAACCCAACTTTATCGTCTGCAAAATTATGCTCAAAGTGTGCCGTTATGCATGACAGGAGAAGTTGTGCATGGCATGGATTTCCTACCACTCTTAGCTGGTAAGATTAATCAAAAAAATTATTAATTTTAGTTATGATGTTTTGTGGATAAAAAGCTAGCTTTTAAGATTTGAAGTTAAAAGCTAGCTAGCCAGTCCAGTTATGTTAACTACTCACCATTTGACTGTTTTACTGTGCTAATTTTACTTTGCCCAAAGGTAATCATTGGTTTGACTTTCTGTCTTGCTTTATCCCTGAAAGATTTGCTAACAACATTAGAATTTTTTGCTATTGAAGATGGTTGATTCACTTCTTGTTAGCAGTGTTCAGTTTAACTGCGGTCTATTTTGAGTTGTTTTTTCTAAATAATGAAAAAATCTTTGACTAAAGAAATTATTGTGTTTAAGTTTTGCTTACTCATTTTTGTTAGTTTAGCTCTACTAGCAATAGTTTAAATTCTGTGGTATCATTTTATGGTACGCTTGCATGCTTTCACTTAGCTTTTTGCCTTAATCGATAACTCTCTGAAACACTATTGTTAAGTCAGATTCGGTCCCATATGATTTGAAACTCTGCTAATGCCATTTTAGGTTAAAATGACAATAGTTTGTATCTCCAGCTTGGTGCAAATATGCAAATAAAACTTGTTTAGGTGAAATTTTCCAACAGATCCTTGAAGACTTGCATATTCCTTTTGTTTATGCCTTGCATGATGCTGATCGAGACATAGCAGCTATTGCCAACGCATTGAATGCTTTTGTTGTGTCCAAGGATAGTGATTTTTTTATTTTGCCTTTAAAGCAGGGGTACATTTCATTGAATGACTTGGACTGGCAACAGGTTTGTTGTTTTAATTCGCTTTTTCGTGCTGTTTAGGTACACATGAATTTTCTTGATTTTTCTGACCTAAGATCAGGGTGAGGGTTGAACCTTTATCATGCGATCAGGGCCGTTGCAAAAACGACGCCTTTACCCTTTTAGCCAAGTTGTCGACTACTGCCCAAATTGCCATGTAGTGAGAGCTGTTGGCTGAGTAGCCAGTTAATGTTGACAAATTTCACCGCTTAAAAACTCCACGACTAATTTACCGATAACTCCATGAAAGGGGAGAAAATAACCTTTGTAAAGAACTCGTAAGTAGTGAAGTTTACTCTAAATGACTTGGTAACTAGAGTCAAATAACTATAGTATACTTTAATTAAAATATATTCAAGTAGTACTGTAAAGCAAATGAAGGCCATGTTACTTTTTGAAGAAAGTTGCCTGTTTATACGTCTGTTGATGGTACCCCACTTAAGGTGGCACCCTCAAAAATTACTTACAAAAATATACTGCAAAATGATAATAACTCAAAACTTCAGTACATTCTAGAACAAGTGATCTAACCTGGTCACGTAGTTGTGTCTTAGAATAAAGCATTTTAGAATGATGATATCTGCTTAGTGGCTTTGAACAAGCAGCTAATTTACATGGGCAGAAGTCAGATAGCACGGACTACTTGGAAACGTGGCAAGGGGGTGTTGATTCGTCCAAAGAATAGTGCCACCGTCGTTTTCTCGTGACAGGAGAATAAAGATACTACCAATAAATAAATATACTGTGCGTTAATGTACTCAATTTTGAGCATATTTGTGTATTTTGAATGGTAGTATTTCGTTTTTTAAAACTTTTATTCTTTTTACCAAGGTAACTACCACCTTTTTTTAACTGCAACTTTTGCCTAACTCCAGTAGGTAATAAGAAACGTCTAGTGCAACAGTAACATTACCATGGAAGTTGCGCTGCTCAATGCTCAGTGTTTGGAGTACAGTTTGTCGCTGCTTACAACAGATTATTGTGATGTCAGGTTTGCGTTTGTGAACAAAGTCATTACATTGCGGCTGAGGCCTACAACTCGTCTCGCTTAATATCGCGATACAACTTCAACAAAGATTTACTTCCAGTTATTCCGGCCATACTAGGCTGTGATTGGTTGGGACCAACTGCGCTTTCACATTTCAACAATGCTCATTTTTTAGTAAGTTGTTCTGGTTTATGAGTATTAGTTTTTTAGAGCAATAGAAATTCTAAATTGCCTCCTCGTTGTTAGAAGAATCTCTAGTGTTTTTTGTTGGAACGCTACCACACTTTACAAGCTGTTCGTATGGAAAGTTACTTTGGGACGTCAGCGATAATACTATCGTCCATTCTGTTTCTAAATACTGAGTAATCAATTAACCAAAATACCGAATGGTAAAACCAGAAATTCATGTTTTTGAATTTGTAAGCACAAATACTAGCCAAGAATAATTTTTACATCGCGGCAACTACTATCCTCCCTTATTGACTGATAACTTGTTTCCGTGTTGAGCAATGAATTTAAACAACTTTTATATCAGCCCTATACGAAGTCGAATCATCAGCATTGACCCATGTTTCATATCAATCATTAAATTAATTAATAGATTGTTTTATTCACAATTTTTTACTTTTTATAATTTTCGGTAAAATCACAATAATAAATAAAATACCGCAATCGTTGAAGGAAACTTTTCACGATTAAATCACTTGATTACCAAAGTTACTGCCATTTGTTCATTTGTGGATGATCTGAAGCGATGTATGAACTGTGAAGATATTTAAACTTTTGAGTTCAGTTGTTTTTTTTTAAGCCTAATATCTACAAAAACGAAAATTACCCCAAATTCAACAAGACTGCTCGCCCATGTCGTATAAGCGCATGATCCCTTCCGACGCGTATTATTTGTTAGCTTTTTGTGCACAGTGTTTTATATTTTCCAATCAAATAAAGTAAAATAATCAAAATCGGCGATTGCGTAATGCAAGATTTTCAAAAATTTATTACTAATCTCATATATTTACTATCCCTGTTGATTTTTGCCTTCATTGCGATTTGTGAACTTCCAGCTTCAGTGCATTCATTGATGGACTTTGACATTGGATTGCAGATGGTTGACCCTACATTACGAAAAGATTCGAACAAATTACGACGCGTCAAAATCAAATTGATGTTTGAATGGCTTGCCAAACAGGAAGATTTGAATGAGGTTATCGGTAAATTGCAACGTTACTATAAATCAGACAAAGAAATCATGTCCCAAGTTAGATGGTGCGTCGATTTTTTCCAGAACCTTCCTGAATCGTCGGAATGCCAATCAGTATTAAGTGGTAAGTAGCTGTTGGTCGCCAGTTTTATGTTTTCAGTGTTTGCCATGGCATAGTCGTAGAGGTTTGGATTACTTTTTTTAGGCGTCCAATCTACTCGACGCGTAAATTGCGTTTCCGGTCATTAATTATATCAATCGTTAAGATATTGATGATGTCTAATCTAAATGATGTTAATCAGCAGTTTTGCTACGAAGTACAGTAACATTGGTATGTAATAATTCGATAGTGATGTTACAATCGGGAGCCTCCGTTTTGCTGAGTTTTGTTTCGTTACTCATTCACGCCGCAACCGCAGGTTTTCGCGCAATATTCCCACACATTGCTGCAAACTGCAATGGCTCGTGCAGTCTCCGCAACGCTCAAGACTTTGTAGCTGCAAAACGCTCGTTTCTTTTGTTCTTGTGATCAGTAGCTCCAAAAGGTGTTAGATAATATCAGTCGAAGTGACGTTATGATAGGGTTGATAAGATCAAAATATCGTCAATAACTTGAAAGTAGACTAAAATCGTGAGCGAAGTGCTGCACAATATGCTTCGTGTTCTGGTCTTTTCTTCTTTGATGCGTACGTCCTTTTAGAATTGAAAAAGCAATTCACTAACTTGCTAGCGTGTGTCTGTAAACACAGAAATGAAGCTATAGCACGCTGCGCGTTGTACTACTACCACTGTGACTGCAATAGCTGATGGTTGCAGTGAGCACTGGTTCGAATCACATTCGTATTCGTTTTTTCTGAGTAGGTTCAGCTTATGGATTGAGGTTGATAATGACTGATTATAGCTAAACCACACTTTAAGCAATTTTGTTTTTGCAGAGCAAATGAAATTGGAATTGAAAGAGAATCCCAGCTGTAAGGTTGGTAGTGCTGATGTGGTCTGCTGTGGATTGTATGCATTTACACACGTTTGTTTGTAGAGTCTGCTTCACTCTCTCGTGGACAAGCTAGTTTCATCGCCAGTCAATTGCAGTGCTGTTTACCGCACTAGGTACGAAAGATCTTTTGTTGCGATTTGAATTTTAGAAAGTTTTTGAGATTTTTTTCATTGCCTATCAACCAAAAGATTTCGATTAAGGCTGATTCACCCAAATCGAAATGAAGCGCAGCGGAATGGATTTTTTCTTCGTATTATTGTAGCTTCTGTATTCCTCACTACACTACGTTTTACGTAATAAAACAAAAAGATAACGCGACAAGAAAAACGCCACTTTAATTTTCTAGTTATTATTGGATACTATGCGGGCAAACTTAAGAAGTTTTAAAAACTTTGGATTAATTTAAGCCAGATTGGCGGAGAAATTAAGCTTTGAAGTACGCAATCCGCAAACGCTTGCCAACGGTCAAGTAATATCACTCTCGACCAACAATCAGCTGCACGGAAGCAGATTCTGTGTAACCAGTGGGTGGTCTGTTACAAGTGGTATAAAAAGCTACGGGTAAGCCTAGTAGTAAAGATTTGGTCGAATTGCTGGCCAAGTTTTGTCAATCAGCGTTGTTAGTTGTGGAAGTTAGTACAGGACGTAGCAATTATCTGCAACTTGGCTGATCGGCTACTAAACTAGTGGATTCCTGATAATAGTGTGATTAGTGGATTCACCGTAATGGTTAATCAGTTAGTATTAATTACCATAAAATAAATCAAAGCTAGTCACAGACTGATGCCAAATGCTAGAAGCAGACATTTTGTTAATTGCAAACGTCACGCATACGCATATACAAAACACTGCTGTTAGTTCTGTAATGGTGTAAGGTTATGGCTCCACGGTGCGTGCTACGCTTCCAGAGAAACTCTCTGTTGTCATTTGGTGGAGGTTTATATTGACATGGTAAAACGAGTTTGAGGATATCAATTTTTTCAATTTCTAACTACTTGCGGCTATTGCTTCAAGCCATGGCAGACTACATATTCTACAACGAATTATTTTTATTCGAATAGGAATGTGCACGCAAGTCTATCAAAGTATAAGTTTTATAACAAATAAAACCAAAAATGAGATAGTCCAATAACTAAACGAACTAAGTCTAATTCCGGCAGCGATTTTAAATTAGCTTAGCAACTAATGGCCTAGATGCAGTCCACAAAATCATCGCTATTAATGTAAAATGTCTTGTCTTACACAACGTTTGCATTGAGAAATTGGTATTTTCCTACTCTTACTACCATTCAGTAATCAAGACAATTATAAGTCAACTCTTTTATTTGCGATTTCGATAAGGGTTATCATCTAACTTTTTTCACTCGAATAGTTAATTGTTTGGCGTTCATTATACGTTTACAATTTCTTCACCGATAACACACAAGGAAACAAGATTTCTAGTCTCGTGTTTGAAATATTTAACAGCCAAAAGGCGAATAGTTGGCAGTTTTGCAAAAGTTGACTGAAACCTCATGTGCTTTCCGCGGTAACACCACGGCGCGGCTGTTGTTCGAAAGTGATGTCATCAGTCACACAATAAGAGCCAAATTGCGATTTTGATTTTTTTCCTTGGCAAAACGATCTTTTAACAGCAATAAAGCTCTAAATGTTGCTGAATAACTTTTTTGACGTAGCAATTGAAACTAAAGAGCAAATTTACCTTGGCACTTGATCCTTACGGTAGCAATAGCATGCTCTACGTCAAATTGCTTCCATTGACGTCAGAATGCGGTAAATTGTCTCTTTTGCAGACGCGGGATTTATCCTGGCTTCATGTTCAGCGTTCATAGCGGCAACAGCACCGTATTGTTGCCGGTGGTGGTGGGGAGTGTGAGTCAGCATTCAATGCACTCGTGCAGCTACTCTATCCGACGAGCCGCTTACAGCGTAACCACATTGAACAAGGTGCTTGAGTACGGCCAGCAAGGTCGCAACTACCAGGTGATGAAGAAAGGAATCACTGATGAGTCGGACCACCGTTGCTTTTGTCCACCGCCGCAGAAGATTTTCGAGTTACTGGCAGGCGAAAGTGAAATCAAAACAGACAAAGACATGCAGATCTTGCGCCAGTACATGCTCGAAACACTGTTGGGATGTCAAAACTCAAACGAGCGACTTCACTCGCGGTTTGCCAACGTTGCAACAAAAACAAAGGAAATTGAGCTTCTGTTTTTAGCGACCCTCTACTGGGTCTCGAAAACTAAGCCGCCTGAGTGTCTCGTGGCTGCAGTACTGCTTGTTATGGCGAATTGGGACAGCTCGTTCACCGCTGATATATCTCGTCTCTTCCCAGCTGCCGAGAGCAGTTCGTGCAGCGTAGCGCTCATACACCGCATCAGTGAATGGCAGAGTTGCGTCAAGTTCACATTCATGCTCAACAAAGTGCTGGCTTTGCCATTAAACGAACCTCGACTACATTACAACTGCACGACCATAGCTGCTGCGGCAGTTCAGCTCTCTTCACGCATTAACCCACGTGTCTTTCCTCAAGGTACAGTTTTATGATCTATTGTGGTTAGTTTTTCATCGGTGTAGGCAGCATTAGTCTGATCATGAAGATGGTACAAACCGGCCAGTTAGTTGATTGAGCGGTAGCGTGTTTGTCTGTGGAGCGGGAAGTCAGGTTTAAATCTCGGGCCGGTCAAATCGGACATAGTGTTGCCAGCGGCTCGCCACGGCTGCGACATTTCAAAAGAAGCCGTGTTGCCCACAGGCGCAATGACGCGGAAATTGGGCCCCGCAAACACAATACACTTGCGCGCAATACAGCGAATATAATAAAACATAAAGGTGATATTCTTTAATCCCATTTCGGGAGGTTGTAGTGCACGTCTCTATTTACCAATTCAACTTGGGCAAGAGACAGCAAAGAGACCTTGCGGTTTTCGAGACTTTTCTATTTATTGGTAATTAGTGCTCTTCTAACTCCGGCCTCTTGGACAATGACGCAGTAAAAAGTTTTCTAACAATTTATCTGCAGCATACTGCAAACATCTGAGAACTAAACGGTTACTAAGTTGTCTCAATCTAGCAACATTTAAACAACTTTGAACTTTGGAATCGACACGAGTTTAGCTTAAAAGCTTTGTCAAAAAAAAAATTAGATCCAAAATACCGGCAGTACGACATGTCCAAAGAAAGGCTTTTTAGTTAATTTAAATTAACAATTTCGAGGTGGTGCAGAATTTGAATATGACTTTCAATAAAGTCGATTTTATTTTGCTTTCACAATAAGCTTTTCGGGCAGAACTCTTCAGTTGCGATCTCTGTCTGGTTTGGTATGTAAGGCCAAATGCATTTCAAGGAGATTGCACAATAGTAAGGAGAAATGCAATCTATCCAATGACAGCAGGCTTTGATCTTACCGAAAAAGTTGTAGAGTGAATACTGCTTTCGCCAGCACAAATGTGTTTTTTTCTGTGAAATATAAACGCTTCCAACAGGCTCAAGTGAAACTGAGAGCGAGCTGTGGTTAAGATCTTTAAATGCTAAAGTTCTCCTTTTGCATTTCTCCTTACTGCGTTTGGTCTTCAAAAGATCCTGCTCACCACATACCAAACCTGACGAAAATCGCAACCGAAGAATTCTGTCCGAAAAGCTTATTGCAAAAGCAGAATGAAATCGACTTTATTGAAAGTCATATTTAGTTTAAATTATTTACAGCGCTCCTTATTTGAAAAATTAAAGCACAGATAGCATTTTCACAGCACAATGAAGTGTAACGACATGGTGGATGCGGTTTAATTAACATTTAGTCAAGATTGGTAATAGTTAAGGCGTTGATTTTTTTTTTTTGGTGGTGGTACTTGCAAATTATCAAGCAGATTTCGCACTACCTAAAATTGCAGGTCCACGACAACTGACCGCCAACTAACCGTAATGGTGCAGCGGAAATGCAACACCACAAAACACCAGCTGGGCTGGAAAATCCGTGGTAGAAAAGTGGCCATTTCCACATCTCTCAAAATAATGGACGCGCCTTTACCGCTCAGGCCATGAAAAATAGTCGCCTCATGCTGCCTAGTTGGGCGACCTTGGGTTTGCGGCGTTGCTGTTCTGCACCGAATGAAGCATGAGCCTTTTGCACCCAACCTTAATCATTTGCGTTGGTTTGCTGACGTCATTTCTATAATTACAGGTGCCAACCTACCCGATAAATTGTCAGCTCGCTATCAGGAATTGCGCGCCGTCACAGGGCTTCCGAAAAAGCAAGGTGAGAAGCGCGCGCAGTTACCGTGTTCAACGTCAAAATGTCAAAAGATTTTTCACGTGCTTGTTAGTTGGTGTTGCTGTTACCTCTCAAAAACAAGCTTTTGGAATTTAACTTTGTTGACACTATTTGGGTTAAGTTGACAGCGTTGCAAAGCATTCTGTGATGGTTGGTACTCGGCGCTTAAAACTTGCATATTTTGACATGCCTGTTGAAGAAACTTATTCAGTAATTGTTGAATGAAAAAATTTCCTAACAATCCTTTTATTTTTGATATGCGGAAGGATAAAATATGCATGGAAGAAACAGAATTTTGTCTGCGTTTTAACGTAATTTGACTGTTCTACGTTAGAATTCATTTCACTTTCAGGTCGACGCCGAGGTAAAAATAGATGATAGTGAAGTCTGGATGTGCCGCATCAATCCAAGCGATACTAGAATGCTTTCGCGCGACCACTTGCAGCTAGAATTCGACCGGGTTTTCACAACTGACGATAATGTCAATCGTGTGCATCTTTGTTCAAAATCGCTTTAGCGAAGTACAGCCGGTAGCCCGGCACGCGAACTTACAACTTGCAGACCTGTTGAGTTGCTGTAGTATTGCCCAAAGGTTTTTTGTTTGAACTCGAATTCTAGAATTTGCTAAATCGAAACAAGCCGGGCGCGTAACTTTCTGCCATGAACGGCGTCGATAAGTAGGTACGAAAAATGCATGCTTAATTCCTTACCTTTTACTGTAATTGAACAAGCGGTTAAGTTTGCAAATTGTAATTTAGCGACCAGCACATGGATGGGCCAATGCTAGGTCACTGACCTGCAATACCGCACTCGCAGTCGATCTATCGTTACCCTACTAAGTCGATGCTTAGCCAACTGTATTGTCCCCACCACATCTTGATAATATCAACGTAAACATGAATTATTTCATGCTATTGTCCTGATTTATAAGAAGCAAGTTTGTAGTTTGGGCACAGATGGACTTAAAGGTTGCCCTTCTTCGATAAGCTTGGCTTGAACTGCTTTTACATCGTGTATTGTTTCGCTCAATCTAGTAAAAACTGCCTCAATAAAGTATTTTGACTACGCAATCTGCGTTTCAATATGTCACATTATTGATCCGAGATGGTATGAGGTTGTTTCAGCTCTACCGGAATTCTGGGATGTGGAAAACGCATGGAAACCCGTACGGCTTTGAGTTCGGGGCAAAGACATCAAAATAAGAAAATTTCGGAAGACGGAAAACGAGATTTTGTATTCGAGAGCAGATACACTCTTTGAAAAAAAGTTCCCATCATTAAAGCTTTTGGCGGTGTAACGATCGTAGAAGGTGATATTTTAGCAAACAACTCTGATAAAAATAAGCGATTCGTGGAAAGGTAAGAATTTTTAGCTTCACTATGACAAACCGCATTTATTTTGTCTAGGTGATATATGCTTTTGATAAAAACAACATTCTATTAAAGGCTCAGACATTTTATGATTCACTACATGAAAAACGAAGCTGAAAAGATAGACGATTTTAGTTCAAAAACATATGAAAAAGCAACGAAAAATAGCTTGGGAGCGTTCCCGAGAAATTCAAATAGTGTTTTGAAAGCGAAAAAAACAAAACGCTGTGGAAATGTGAGAATCGCCCAGGGGGAACATTGTTGCCTGAGAATCACACGCAGACCAAAGGGTGTTTCCTGCAAGGGAATATTCTACTGGAAACAAAATTTTTTTGCGCTTAACGCAAAAACGTCGGATTTGTTAAGATCCCGTAGAAAAATACTGGAAGACTATTTCACCGGAAGTTTTTATGTAGGCCTACTTTTTTATCAACTCTGACCCAAACTCAAACCATTTCTTTAAACGTAACCCCAATACCAATCCAAAACCGCAACTTTAACCCTTGAAAAGTAAACGAACAATTGCGCGGATATTTCTCATTTTCGTTTTAATGTCAAACTTAAAAATTTTCGGTCAAATAGTCACTCCCAGAAAATAATTTCAAAACGTTGGACCACTCAAGTTTAGCACTTGCAGGCAAAAAAAGCGATTGGGCAAACGGGCAGCGAGTGCATCATCCATTAAAAAGTTTACGAAATCGGCTAACAGAGAGTGCGTTGCGTGTCCTGTCCACAAATGCGCGCCACTACGAAAACCTTCAATGTAGTCTTAAAATATAATAATTTATTGCAAATTTATCGCACAGGCAGTGGGCTGAAACTTGTTTAAATATAAAGCAATACTTCCAACAACAACTGTCATCTTATAACTGCTAACTGCGGCAAAACATCAACCCACTTCGGCCACTTCAACACAACCTGGAGAGGACCAGGTGGAGCCGAAATGAAAAGGCAATTTTGGAAACCGACAGCAAAGCGCAGATATCGACTCGAAAGGAGCTCGCACCAGTCACAATGTGTCACACCGTAAGTTTTTTTCACGTAACCGAGGAAACAAATCAAGAGTTTTCGGCGTCTTCTAAAAAAATGCGTTTAAATTGTTGCAGTTCGCTGACACATACACAAGTTGTAGTGATGCCGTGAGCTGTTGCTTCGTGAAAGCATAATGATTGCAGTTGCTTTTTATGGTGCTGTCCCACTGGCGATTATTTGCATGCAACAAGGTTTGGTTGTTGCCATCAGGACATGGTATAAAATGGAATGGAACGGAAATTTTGGTATGCAAGATCGTGATCAGATTTTGATCTTCAAGATCACATTATTTTAATGATCCGATCTTCAAAATCACCAAAAAGTGGTGATCTTGCCCATCTCTGCCTACGAACCACTGCATAAACTGAGAAAAAGACCCAATTTCTACCTGGAAACTCATCTATTATCCCTCTTTAAGTCCATGCGAAGGGATACACCAAGTTAGTGAAACTATGTTTTGCAAGTTCAACCCGTAAGAAGTATGATTTATCATTACTATCACAACTACTAGAAGGTGAGTCAACAACCAGCAGTTAATGAAGTTTCAAACATTACTTTGTCGCGGTCCATCATTTTTGTGTTGGCTCTTCCAATTCTCAGCAAGAATAACTTCCATGATCGTCCCATTTTTTGACTGGTTTTTCGGGGTACCGCAAAATAGTAAAAAGTTGGAATGATTGATCGCGAAATATTACAAAGTTTCGTGTCTAGGGTGATCGTTTTTTAGGTAATAATGCTTAAATTTTAACTTGATTTGTTCCCGCCATTAGAGCTGGCAAGATACGACCTATGTTTTTGATGAATCGACCAACCATCACGTATGCACGTTACGTGTTGTTTTGGTTTAGGGCATTCATCCTCCTCTACCGATCAAACTTGAGATGAGCTCAATAACAGTAATAGTTAGAGCCGTTCATATAGACGGTTGGACGGAAGTTGCACACCAAAAAAAGGAGTGTGATGTAAAATCTATAAAGGAACATGTACTTTGTGCACTTTATTAGAGTATAAAGTACATGTTCTTTTCTAGAGCAGTGAAGCATTGCATGCATGTATCAGTTACATTAGTCAGTTAATCAAAACTGGTTTAAATGCTTTGGTGCATTAAAGCTCACCCTGTATTTAGCACATCATAGATAAAACACCAAAATCCTACTGTTTCACTCTTATAACTTAGCGAGATCTTTAGAGGTTAACTCCTGAAACGATTACAGCTTTGAGTGAAACAGACTAAGGGTTTTCAATGCTTTATTTGTGGTATACTAAATATATGTTTTTACAGCCTATTTAATTAGCCCAATAACCAACCTCGCGCAGTCTTCTCGTTCAAACAATGCAAGGTAACGGAGTGGTAGCAGTGCTTTTTAGATGCGTGGCTATCAAGGATATTATACAGAACGATCTTGAGTAAAATTTTACCCAACAGTTTATTGTGTTTTGGTTGCTAACATTGAAGTCACAACTACTGGTAAATGCTCTGTTGGCTTCAGAGGCTGCTTTTTAGATGTACAATACAATCGCACTAATAATATTATGTTCAGCAACAAATATTGCATTTGCCTTTTCAAATGGGTACACGACCAGGTCGTAGAATTGTTTCAAGATTGTGCGAGTGTAGTTAGAGTTACCATCTAATCAAATACCAGTTTCATTTGTGGAAAAACAGTGTTACCACTAATTTATACGGCGTTAGTTAAAACCAGAGGAAAATAAGTGGTTGGTTGCCAAGCTGATTTTGTTATTACAATGTGAAACCAGTAACATTAAAACGACGCAAAAATGAGTTTTTTCTGAATTTTTGCTGAACCAAAGTACTGCATAAAATCGGTTTTGTTGGTAAGATAATTTAGCGTGTGGTCGTGAGACTTAGTAACATTTCACAATCAATCATTCCAACTTTTTACTATTTTCAGTACCTTGAAAAACCAGAGTCAAAAAAATGGGACGATCATGGAAGTTGTTCTTGCCGAGAATTGGAACAGCCAATACAGAAATGATGGACGGCGACAAAATAATGTTTGAAACTTCATTAACTGCTGGTTGTTGACTCACCTTATAGCAGTTGTGACTGTAATGATAAATACTTCTCAAGGATTGAACTTGCAAAACATAGTTTCACTAACTTGGTGTATCATGTATCTCTTCGCCTGGACTTGAAGAGGGACGTCAGATGAATTTCCACGTAGAAATTGGACTTTTTTTGAGTCTATGCAGGGGCTTGTCGGGCAGTATTGGTGTTAGACAACAGTCAGCATGGCATAAGCACCGTAACATATTTCAGTCAAAATAGCGAAAAAACAGGAAATTTTTTTAAAAATTTACAAAACAAACACTACAAACTGGTTTAGACTAGGTCTAATATGTAATTTGAGCATTACTAAAATCAAAAAAAACTTAGATATCAGGTATTTTGACGGAAAAATTAATGCTTTAAGTGAGCAGAATATTCATATTTTTCGACGAAAATTCAAAATTTCAAATTGCATGCCTTCCTCTCCCTGTGGACCAAATGAGCTGAATTTGGTATGTAGGGTTTCTATCACCAACGTAAGAATTTGCGGGGGTGATGGATTAAATTTGAAAAAAGTTTTTTTGAACAAATAAATAAACATGAGCGATTTTTTATAGACTAATCTAATTTATTAGTGCAATTTTTTGGTTAGTTTCAACAAAAAAGACAATCAACGAGATTGTTCGATACTTTTAGCAATGGTACAAATTTGTTAGTGAGACCATGGCAATACAGTAACACCAGAAAATTTAATAAACAAATAAGCAAATTATTTGTGGAGAATTTTGTCGTAAGCAAATTACCGCCAGAGTGGTAGCACATTAGTCTAAAAATAAACACTAAACACAGAAGCAATATATTGTCTATTTTTCACGGCCGGAATCCATTTAGTTTCCCGCTTCTTATTCAAATATCCTTTCACTCTTCCAAGAGCGCGTAAACAGGGTTTTCTGTTAACTTCACGCATTTTACCGACATTCTCAGCAGAACAAACCTGAACTTGTTCCAATTACATTGTCATGAGTCAAAACGAAACCCGCATGTCGAAATAGAATCAATTTGTTCTTGAAACCTATTTTCCAAACCCAGTGCACACCGACAGTACTCACCTGCGTTGACGCACCGCCACAAGCCGTAATTGGTCCCGGCGTGAGTCTGCCACAGCCGTACGGTCCCGTCTTCGCTGCCACTCGCGTACAACTCACCATCCGGGGAAAAGCGAACAATGTGGACCGGGCCGAAGTGGCCTTTACATGAATCTGCACAGTGGACAAAATCACTCAATAGCTATACTGTAAAATATCACTGCTTCGCCACAAGGCTAGACTAAATATTTAAGCGTGTAAACCAAATCAAATTCTAACGAAATAAAATCCACATTTCAATAGAAATTGCGGCAAGGATTTCACAATTTGAAGTGAGTTAGGTCGCGCTATTGAATTGATTAGTCAAAATCGGTACCCTAGTGAGTTTGGAAATATAACGGATTCCTTTTCCCTGGCTCGGAAATGAACGTAAAAAGAGCTACATGAAAAAACCTACCGATTTCTTCCAAAGTTTCAAAATGAAATTTGTAAAGTTTGAAGTCCATTCCACCAGCAACAATATACTTTTTATCCGGGTGAAGGCTGGCGGAGTTGACTTCAGTTGGAATCGAGAATTCACGGATTTTTTCAAATCTAAAAATTTCCGTTAAACCAGAAAGATAATGACCACAAACATTGCTGAAAGTGACCGATAAAAAGAGAACAACATAAGTACGACATAGTCACGATACAATTCTGCAGGCTACATCACAATGTGCAATCTGAACGCAACATTGAGTCACTTTGCTATTATAATGCCCTAACACCAACTCCTTAAAAAGTTACAGCGTTTAGAAAAATCGAACCCGCGACATTCTGCTTACGCGCCAGACGCATTCGCGACGCGCTATACAGAGCCGTCACAAGAACAAATAAAGTGAGGGCAAAATGAGAGGGCAATAGAATAAGATCGATTATTATTGATAGTGGACAAACTTCGAACCACATGACGACCTAGCTCAAAGCGTACAATCAAAACTGGTTAGAATAATAACAAGAAAAAACAATACAGTAAAAAACTGAAAGCCGGTAAGTTTTTCAAGAATCGGAAGTCTGAGTCGCTTGTTATTAACCGTCTCTTCTGCCTTGTATCCTGCCCAGTAAACTAAGACTATTAAATGGAAATCAACTCATTAGGGGGGAGCTTAAAGAGCCGTTACCGCATTTAATTTTGGCATCCTGCCCAACCCATTTTTTGAGAACGTCACACCCACCTCTCGGCGTCGTAAATTACAACTTGCTTGCTGTGCGTCACCAGAAGAATGTTCCCGTCACGTGACAACTCCATGTCTGTGACGAGCGCGTTGACGTTGATTTGCTGGGCTTTTTGCTTCGAACTGCAATCCCACTTTCTAAAGCAAAGTTACCATAAAAGAATTGCCTCAAGGTTCGTTGTATAGTATACATCAAGCTGGAGAGCTGTAACACTCTCGAAACAAGGATAAAGACAGCTAAGCGGCAACATCAAGACCACACAAAATTTTCAACACCAAAAGCGCATTTTTCACACAAAGCCACTAATTTGCATTACTTCAAGAAAAGCGAATTTTTTGCCCCAATTTTAGCTATCCGGTAGTATATGCAAAAACTTAAAAGAGGACTGAAGGTAAAACAAATGTGAGTATCTAAAGTTAGGGCAATCGTATTAGATTAGATGGGCGCTGATTTCATCCTTTGTGACCCAACCGTTCCAGGGGTATTCTACTTCAATAATAATTTTTATTGGCAACCTTTACGTTTCAACGCAGTAGCCTAGCCCACATGGGCCGATATTAACCTATATTTAAGTTAAAAGGCCCCTGTGGCTTAGTTTAATTGCGGTGCCGCTTTAGGATAGAACTAAGATGGCGTCGTCGATGTTTTCAACGTCAAGGTTGCCAAAAAAATTATGATTTGAGAGGCCCCTACGTCGTGTTTAAAGTAGAATATCTCTGGAACAGCTGGGTCAAGAAGGATGGAGTTAACGCCAATTTAATACGATTGCCCTAACTTAACCCCATTGAGTTTGGCTTCAGTCAGGCGCGTCGCCAGCGGGGGGGCATTGCCCCCCCGATTTTCGGTTTTGCCCCCCGATTTATTTCTTGCCCCCCCGGTATTTTTTTGGGAGGAAAAAGTTGCTGTTTTTGGCCGGAAAAAACGTTAAAATTTGTGATTTCGGCCAGAAAAAGCCTTCGGATTTCGGCGAAGGCCTTTTTTTTGGAGATCACCTGCTTTTGGCCGGAAAAAACGTTAAACTTTGTGATTTCGGCCACAAAAAGCCTTCGGATTTCGGCGAGACCTTTGCTCCACTGATTTTAATTTTGCCCCCCCCCCCCGATCTCGCAAAGCTGGCGACGCCCCTGCCTTCAGTCCTCGTTCAAAGGGGCAATGAGGTCTAATTTTTGAATTTCAACACTAGATACGCGAAAAATCATTGATTACCAACGTTTTTGTCCGTTCCTTTGTTTGACGCGAAATAGCTTTAACGGAAAACATTTTGACTAAACGGAAAAAAATGGCTCTGGCAACATGACAACATCAAATTTGAGTTAGTGATTTTAAACGAGCTTTGTCAGATTGTGGGTCTCAGGGTAGAATGGGTTTCTGCAGAGACTTTGATGAGGTAAATTGCTTTTTAAATGTAAAAATACACTTATTGGTTTGAATTTGCTATTTTTAGCAAAAACATGTGCGATTTGCTGCGCTTAAGAAGAGAAGAATAGGCCTAGGCTGATGGACTACTGATTAATTGGGTTCGTTTGGTATTTGGATGTTGTAATTTCACGAGTAAAACCTTGTCTTAAAACAGTTAGGCTAGGCTGGTAGTTTAAAATTTACTGGTAGTAATAGACTGCTAATGGTGGTAGGAGCTATAATACTGATAGGCCTACTACAAAGCATTCTAGCTAGCGTCCAAACCATGGTAACAATAGCAGTCACGAATGAGTGACTCAAAATCATTTCTCAAAGAAAACGAATTCAACACAGATAGCAGAAAAAATAAATATAAATCGATATAGAAGTGGCAGAATTTTGAAATTAGTCGCAAAAAATATCAAACAAATATAAAATTTTGCTTCACATACAATAAATGAGTTACGTAAATCAACATTTGCTGCCCCTTTAAGTAACTTCAAGGTAAAAATCAACTATACCAAGACCCAGGCAAACAGTCATAGATAAATTGCATGTTTTCGAGTAAAATTTTGCTGCATACTTTGTCGAAAAATATAAATCTTAACTTAACACCATAAAATTATCATGACTGTTAGACCGTTCAAGGCAAGATAAGCTCGTCTTGGTGAAGATCAAGACCTTAAAAACACCGCGAGACTAAGGCTGGTCTTAAACTGCTTCACTGCTCTGCAAGAAATCCAGCGACCAGCTTTAGTGGAGTGGAAAACAATACATTCAAATTAATTTCATTATAACGCTACGAAATTTGCGCAGGTGCAAACAGCGAAACACAAACGTTATATTCCGACAAAAAAAAAACAAAAACGGATGCGTTAAGTCATCGGGATACTTGTTCATAACCACTTCGTACTACCGATAAGTTTATTTATTGATCTGACGTTTCGCCTTCCAAAAATCTTAGGAATCTTTGAAATTGAAAATCTTTGGAATCGAACGCTTCAAATCGCAATGATGGGTTAATTGTTCCGTCCGTATATAAATCTCTGTGAAGCTAAAAACCTTTTCCAGTACATAATGTTTTGCAATAGATCCTTTTCATACTTTCTCAAACTGTCAGTGAAGTAGCTTAGTTATTATGAATATCATTAATTTTTTTCACGCTGTTAGTGACATAATTTTTCAATATTATTTTTTTTCACGCTGTTAGTGACATAATTTTTCAATATTCCTTTTTTCACGCTGTTAGTGACATAATTTTTCAGTATTATATCATGTTATTGTTCCATCATTTTAATGTTTTTGGGTATGATAGTAAACGTATTGTGATGCTCGTATGTTTTTACTGTTACCTATCTTCTGCTGTTATTTTTTCTCTTTCATCTTTTTGTAACTGCAAAGGCAGCACTGCCGAAAATTGTTCTGAAGAAGCTTCCCGCTTTGGGAGGCAAAACGTCAAATCAATAAATAAACTAATCGGTAGTACGAAGTGGTTTTGCAAAAAAACAACAACAACTTGGTATATTATATGTTTGCAATTTCATTAATGTAAAACATCGGCAATTTAATACTTAACTTAGAGTCAACAGCAGCAACTCACCTAATCACTTGGTCATCTCCTGCACTGATCGCGCACCTACCGTCACGTGACCAGACTGCCTTCTTGATCGCCCCATCATGTGTACCAATCACGTCTACCTTTTGCAGTTCTGTCAAATATTCATGGACTATAAATCTATAATTAAACAACTAGGAGCGCATCAAGCACCAAAAATAATGTAAAGGTTTGGAGGAATTGTGTTATGAATCCAAAGGTCGGCTAGTTCTTATTTAAAACTATCTGATTTGTAGTTAGCTACCAAAAACAAACTAAGTTACAATTAGCATCAGCGCAGTAACATCCAGAGAACCAAAATGACGAACACTTGAAAAAGAGTATTGCAAAATGACCCAAAGTAGTTGTCACTCTTTGGAAGCTCTTTCAAGAATTTACCGCAACAGAGGCCCTTGGTCCAGGAAGCATGAAACCGATTTGTTAATGAAACTCAAACTAACTTGGCTAAAGACACCTAAAAACAACAAAATTTTCCGAAGTTTAGCAGCCAGAGTTCGTATCAAATCATGTTAGAATGTTTTGAAAGTACCTTCAACAGCTGATGAAATTTTGATCAAAATGTGATGAATTCGGTGTGGGATATACAAAAAACGAGATGTAGTTGCAATCAGGGTTACAAAAATTACTTGTTTTTGCTTTAATCACAATTACAATCACAATTATTCAAGTTCAAGTAATTGTAATTCAATTATACAATTTCAATTACACTTACAATGATAAGATTTGCAAAACATTGCAACCAATTCACTTACACATGGAGCCTCGAGTTTTGCTTATGTCAACACTCAGGATTTGTTTTGTATTTCTATACCACACCTACCAAAGCCCCATTTCTCTATATCCTTGTTCTTCCATCAATGTTTGTATAAGTTTAATTTTTGCAATACATAATTTCGTTTGTAAGCAATCGTCAAGTATGTTATTGAATTCATATCGCTTCCAGCAACATTATGGTTTTAGCTAAATCATGGTATCATACCACAATTATTTGTGCAAAAGAAAATAAGTTTTAACACAACTAAAAACTGTGAAAAATTTGAAATTGTGTATGTTACAACTACAAGTTACAACTACTGATTAACACTATCTTAACTTTTATCAATAATATCACGTATTTAGCATGATCATACAAAATAGAACTATTAGTTCCGCTTTGACATGCACACAAGGGCAAACAAGCAAAAAAAGCACAAAAAATCTTAATATCACAAATAGCATTGAAGTTGCAATGGTTACTTACCACCGGTTACAGTCACATCTGACATCATAGGCCAATTCTATGCTAGGCTATTTTTTGGCTTAGAGTTAATGCTAGTTATGATCATAGTAGGTGCTAAGTTTAGGTTATGAATATGATTAACCCTATCTCTAAGTACCCCTAACCTACTTCAATGTTCAGTTTGTGACGTCAGATGTGATTGCAACCGGTAGAAAATATCGATTTGCAACTGGAGAAAAATTGATATTGCTCAAACAAATTTTGTTATCATCTATCCTAGTGAATAATAGAGTAATTGTAATTGAAAATAGGCTGAAAACTTTTCAATTACAATTACAGCAAAATCTTGTAATTAATTGCAATTTTGTCAATTACAATTATGATTTTTCCAAACCTGGTTGCAACATAATTATTCCAATGAGGAATACTGTTAGTTCATTTTAGTATCAGGTACTTTTTCCAAGTCTTTGTTTTTTGCAATTTTTGTTGTCCTACTAAAAATCTCTCGCAAGCTTAAAAAGGCCCAATTAATATCAAACCCCTGATATATGAAGTACTTCGTTGAGCCTGTAATTAAAAAAAATTAGAGTGAGACTAAGCATCTAATGCACCTGAGGTTTCGGTTTCCACATCAAAAGAACGAAGCTGCTTTTCTTGGCCACCAGTAAGCAGCTTAGAACAATCGGGAGCAAATGCAACGGCTTTCACAATATGATTGTGAGGAAAGGAAACTTTCACTTCACCACTAACAGCATTCCATAAATTTCTGTAAACAACCAAAATTAACGAGTCCGAGCAGTAAATGTACAGGCCATTTGCAGTACCAGAAAAAAACTACCCCACCAACAGAATTAAAAAAAGCCTTTTATCAAGTTGCAACTTATTTTTAACGTCTTTGCACATAAGATACCCCTGTCACTGTCCACAAAGCATAAGCAAGTCAGCAGCATGGCCAACAGGGTAAAGGCATCAATTTTATGATGTCCCTGATTGCATGATCATGGTTTCAACCCACGTCCCATACCCTGTTGCATCCTTGGTAAAAATGCTTTGCAATGATTATTTCTGCTTGGTGGCTTCAAACAAGCAGTTAATTTACATGGCAAGAAGTCAAACGTCATCAGGAATGCTTGAAAAATAGTCAACTCTTAAGTGGGTGTGGATTCATCCAAAGGATAGCGCCACCATCACTTTCTTGTGATAGGAGGATAAAGATGCAGCAATCAACCACTAATGAGCAGTACTATATTTACTAACAGCCCAAAGTGAAATACAAGAACTGTATTTAGCAAAATATACCAGTACAGCTGCACGGCTGCAGCCTACAACTGATTTGACAAGCACATTTTAGCATTACTTATTCTAGGTCAGTGAGTATTGCAGAGATCTGTCACTAGCTCTGGAGATAAAAGATTGGGATAGTTAAATGCTGTTAATGTTCACTGTTTTTAACCAATATTAGTTGTAAATGTAAAAAATGCCAAAATAATCACTAAACAAGCCACAGACATTATGATTTGTTTTAACATTTTCATAAGTATTTGTGGGACTTTTGAAGTTTTTTTCAACTAACTGAAGTCAGAAATAATAAAATAAAAATATGAAACAACAACCCCTGCATTCATTTTCATGTGAACTCCAAGCATGCAAGCTTTAAAATGGGAGAATACTAGGAGAAACAAATCTCTTAAATGCTTGCTGAGTAATTTCGGTATTTTTGAGATTTTGACTTACGCTGTAAAATCTGCAGCTCCAGTTGCTGCTAACGTAGCATCATTATTCAAAGTAGCTGCCCAAACAGCACCTTTATGCCCTAAAAATGTTCCGATCCAGTCCCCAGTATCACCCTGACGCAACATTGGTTTTCCATCTATAGTGCAACCAAATCGTTAATGCAGTATCAGCATAAAGTCACCTCCATCGTACTCTTATTTAAGGCACATTTCGGTAGTTTTTTTACCAACAAACTGCATACCAGTAGGGTAAAACTTTATATTAATGAAATGTGAAAGGTCTCAATTTAACAAAGCAAGTTATCTCTCATATCAACGTAACAGACCTGATGCGATACAATTCACTCTTCGAGCTAATGCCAGCAAAACCTTGTCAGCTGTTGCTAAAGATTTTATCTACATGCCAACCATGAAATTTTGCAATTATACACCATCACTCATTACACAATGATAATATCATTGATATCTGATGCATCACAGATCATGGTGAGGATGATTAATACCTAGCCTACTTGCATTATCATTAAGTCTAAAACTTGACTCAAAGACCCTTAAACAATTTCTTTGTAGCTTCTTGCTACAACTATAATCGTATATTGCTAGCAGGGTAATGTAGTTGTTAATACCAGTATTGGTATGTGGAAAGCTAGTAAAATAAACCTGAGCTTCATGTTTTAAAGACCTATTGGCCCAACAAACCAAAAATCTGAACTATTGTATCTTAGAATACCTTTGCAAGCGCTTATCATGAAGTAACCATCATCAGTTAATCTGCTGAAAGCCAAATCCACTACAGGCCTTGTGTGACCACTGCATGTTAAAGGAATTTGCTTTGCCATTAAATGTCATGAAAAAAGATGAAAATTATAAATATATTATATAGATCAACGAGTACAAACAAGGACCAATATTTAATGTTTCCTTAAAATTCAGAATAGAATATGGTAAAGCTGAAAGAGCTACTTTTACAACAGTTAATCTTTAGGTTTCTGCAAAAATAAAAATAAAAATCTACTGTACAATTAATTATTTTTAGTTTTAACAAGGGTACGGTAGCTTTATTTATTTGCTGGAAATTTCTGCTGCATTGTAGCATATCTACAGGTAACTTTTTACAATTCTGACTTAAATCTAAGTGTTTTTGAAAGCTAACCTTCGAACCTAAATCCATCCGTAACTCAAATCCAGAGCTCCAGTGCAATTGAAATCTTAACTCAAAAAAAGCAAACAAAAATGAGTGTGCCACTGTGTGAATATCCCTTATTTTTTTTTACTCAGATGTGCTTAAGTTTTCCATTAATTTACAAATCGACTAGTCACATCATTTTAGAAATGTCTGATTTGTGATGGGTAATAATCCTCACTGCTCAAGAATTGAGATCGCAAAATCAACATTTATCCTGGCATTATCACAAAAAGATAAAGCTTATTTGCACGCTAGCGAGCAAATAAGTGCAGTTTTATTAAGTAAAAATCGAGAACCCAACCCTAGCTTTAAACAACCTGACTTCACTTAAAGTCTAATCCTTTGCCCCTACCCTAACCCACACTTAAAACCAAACCTAAACACTGGCATGCAAATAAGTGAAGTTTTATTTGTACTCAAGTCAACGATGATTGGCCAATGCAACAGCATACTACCGGTAGCTTGCAAATAATACCGGCTGGCTAGAGCTAAGGAAATAAGCGCTTTCTTACATACGTAAAACATTAAAAGTACCTAGACTATTTTCGACCTACAAAACAAACACCAGTAACCTACTATACTACTGACCTTCGGTAACTTTTAACTCTTTTTTTTGTCAAACAAAAGGTACCAGTATCATACAACAACCCTACCGTTTACCAGTAACATGACTTTTGCTACTGAGTACTGCCGTACCGGTACTGGCTGACAAGCAGCGGCACCCAGTATTATACTAGTCTAAAGACCTGCTGCATCAAAAACCTTCGAGTTTATCTAGAAAACTTGTCCCAAATATTCAAGAAATTTTTCTTTTTAAACTAATGTACGGTAACATTACAATATATTGGCGTTTGATTACTCCAGCTTAATCCAGAGTAGATCATTATCTTGATCCTGAATCATCTTGAATCAACTCAAATTTTACATTGCCAAATCTAATCCATTCCACAAAGTCCGTTAACTCCGCACTAAATAAAATTTTTGCAGAAACTGATTTTATACCTGCTTTAATCAGTAGTGTAATAACCATAGGTGGGCAAGTTAATGCAAAACGTTAGCTTCGTTAACCACTAGTTCGTTGACAAACTTCACACCTCCGTTAACGTTGATCCGTTATTTTCAGCTTTAATTAAAGGAAGTTAATAAAGTCCGTTAATTTGTTGACATTTTGCGTGTAATTTACAATTCTTTTTATTCATTCGCTGCTAACACGTATTGACGCTGTTGAGCAGATTGTAAAGAAATATTTATTGAAATGGTAGACTTTTTGTGTTTTGGAAGTTGCATTTTACAGTCTAATCTAATTTCAAGATAAAAAATAAGTTCAAATGCACAAACGAAGCTGCGATCAGAAAATCTTCGGAAATTGCAAACAGCGATAATTAATAGACCTCTGAGGCTGCAGTTTATTATTTGTCACAAAAAAACAGCTCCTTTCTTCGCTTTCTTCTATAAAACTCGAGCTAATACGCAACAAATGTTACCCGTGCAAACTGATTTGTACCAGTACTATGAATGAATGGTGCAAGATATTAACGATAAAAATCTTAACGGAAGTTAACAGAACTTAACAGAAGTTGCTTTAGTCCGTTAACAGAACTTAACGGAAGTTAATTTAGTCCGTTAACATGAAAAAACTTTTTAACGGATTAACGAGTTCAAGAAAAAGTTAGCTTCGTTATTAACGGATTAACGATTAACGGACTTGTGCCCACCTATGGTAATAACTTTAATTTGAATTCGTAGTTTGTTACGTAGTTATGCACAAACATCATCAAAATTTACCTTGGCATAATTTGCAAGACACCCGACCGCGACATCAAAAGTAATGATTTGGTAACAAAGTAAGGTACCGTAGTTCAACCTGATTCAACAGTTTCCAGCATACCATAAATATGGACACTGTCGTTTGGAGCGCTGATGCAAAAATTATGCTTTTTTTCGATGAAAAAATGTCTTTGCAAAGCAAGCAAAAAATAATTTAGTTTAATAGTGACAGCAAGATTTGTCAATATGGAAATACTGTCCTCAGTTGGTATCGAACCTCGCCATTATGGTTGTCATAGGCAGCTCAGATTCTTTTCGAGCGCTCAGGCTAATTTTTCTGTAACAAGCTCGTGCTGTGTTTTTTGAAATTTTTGTTGATGCAAAGCGGCGGTTGATCTGTTGCTACTAAGTTGCTGAATGAACGGGTATCTCTGCTATCAATGACCGTGTAGAGCAGTTACATGTTAAACCCACTGTTAGCAGTGCTAACTGTGATTTATGATTACGGTAAACCTATATTTAAGTGACCAAGAATAGTGATATGGCTGTACTACATATGCTGCAGCATTAAGAATTTGGGGTGACTAATTTAAGCGCAGCGTCTGATCGTGCGTGTTTTTACTTAGTAACTCACTTTTGATTTTATTTTTATAAGATTCTTTTCAAATGAGGTTTTAATTAGGGTTGAAGCTAGACTGATCCTGATGGTAAAAGCTGGGGTGAAAAGAGCTGAAGCTGTAAGATTGGATTAAATTATAGTACTCAACCCTCAAATTGTAAACTGGACATTCAAGTTAATCGGAGTGTGAGAGGAGCCCGGGTTTGAACGTGACAATATAGTCGCTGGAAAAACACTCTACTCGTATGTTTTCAATATTATGCATACAGTAATCGTGCCGGCAATCCAGATTTCAAAGCAACCAAAAATATTCGAATTAACTCCTTTCCTAGACCTGGCGCTAGAATAGCGTGACTGAGGGGGGGGGAGCGGGCAGAAAAAGTATTTGGGGAGAGAGCGGGCAGAAAAAATGTTTGGGGGGCGCAGACAAATTTTTCCTCAAATTCGGGAGTGAAGACCAAAACCAAGGTCTTTATCCCAAATTACCCCCATGGATAGGCCTACGAGCGGTTTGCCTCTTTTCGGGGTACGGTTCTCTCTCGGGGGAAGGGGCGCACGTTTATAGCCTGGCGGGGCGTGACGGAATCTTATGGTGCGGATCTCGGTTCTTGCCCTCAAATTCAGGGGTGAAGACGAAACAAAAGTCTTTGGCACGAAGTCTTAAGGCTTCGTCTTGGCGTTCAATCGTGTTTTTCGTCCAGGAACAAGACTGTACTCACACTTTGGGGCACAAGCAGTGATTTGGGGGGCACGGCCCCGAAATGCCCCCCTCGATGGCGCCGGGCCTGCTCTTTCTCTTTTTCGGTTTGCGCGTTAGCATTCAACATATTTACAGTATCAGATATTATTGGAATGAAAAAATGAATTAAAAGAGCGAAATAAAAATATGTGCGGAAACTAAGTCACAGTTTCAGTGGAAGTTTTGAGTTCACCGTGATTCTAGACAAAAAATCAAACAAATTTTACGAAAGGTTTTGCAGCTGCTAAGCACTCGATTGTTTCTTTAATCGTCTAGCGGCGTAATTTACAAGCTATTAGTGAGATTTTCAAGCTTCTGGTCAATCAGTAAAATGACGTCACGCTACGAGTAATGACCAAAGGGAGCTTAAAAATTTGTCAATTACAGTGGTATAAAGCAAATTAAATTATGAGCCAAGTGCTGCCTAGTCGATTTCAATGTTCTAGCCTCTCTTTCAGGCGCGCAGTCAGAAATCTGCAATGGCTGGGGTGTAGGTCTGGAAACGGAACCCCCAGCGCTCGAAAAAAATTTTTTTTTTTGTTTTTTTTGCAAAGAAACTTAATTGTAGGTCTATTTTGATAAAAATTAATGCTATTAAAACGTGGCATTAAAATTAACAGTGCAAAAACACGATTATACTACTGTAGTTGAATAAATTGGCTATGTAAAAAGTGGCTTTGCCAAAATTTCACATCTCGTATTTACAAGCTGATGAATCATAAAATCCTATACCAGAGTTCAATAAAACTCTAAAGGTGTAATTTCTTTTGTCTGTATTTTATAGAGAAAGATATAATTAAGGGGGCTAATGGAAGGAAGTTTGAGAGAAGTGATTGGTAATTAAATAATACTGGATAGCCACCTTATTCCTGAGCTTCGGCCTATATACAGTACTTTTTGATGAAACCTATGTTAAGCATTTTTCAATAAGCGATCAAAATTAGATACAAATTTTGGTCATTTTTTAATTTTTTTTTCTGAATTGTGAGTTTTGTTTTTGACAAATTAGCCCCCCCCCCCTAAATAAACGCTTCAAAACATACTTTAAATCATTTTTTGTTTATTCCAGTGCAAAAGACAGTCTCATAAGTGCTGAAAACGTGGTATTTCTTTATTCTGCATTTTGGTCAGCAAGCCAGTGGACAGGGGGCTAAAGCCCCTATTGTCTCCCCCCTAACTAAGCTACTGCTCTCTTTTCTGATACCTAAACGTTCTTTTTAAAATAAAAATTCACTTCCACTTTAACGCAACCAGCACGTATGTTGGCTTTTTACGCAGAGATGTGGAAGCGGAACCGTAAGCTGGGAGCTGAAGTGCAAAAATTTTGTGGAAGCAGAAGCTGGAAGCGGTGAAAGTGCCCCGCTTTCGCATCCACTTAGGTCATTCAAATCGATCGTCTACAGTATAAGGATTATAGTAATTCTGTATTAAACGAACGCACTGTATATACGGATCATTCTATATGGTGTAACCACAAAATTTTCGCAGTGCTTATTATTTTGCATTCTTAAAAATATAGTAAAACGTTGCTACGCAGAAACGTAAATCAAAATCACATTTCTGTAACAACGAATAATTTAAAAATAATTCTGCGATTGTTGGGTTTCAATCCAGGGCTCTCTGTAATAATAACCAAGTAAAGATTAACGCTCTATAGCAAAAGCGATTTAACCAAGTTACTATCCCGAGCACTTAAAGATCCGTGTCTGTATTTCGATTTTCTCGACCCAAGTCATCGCACTTATTGCAAAATTCTGGCTAAACGGTTAGAAAATTTAGCATCCGCAAAAACTTGTGCCATGACATTAGACGCTTTGCGTTTTAGCCGCTTCCAGTCCGAATTCTGGGCGATGTCTGTGCTCACACCATTGCGATGACAAAATAATTATGCAATTTGGGTTTCACATTATAGTTTTTAAATAATGATGTGTTGATGATGTAAGCTGTTTAATTTTGACATGTCTAAAAAATAATTTACCAAACAGTTTTTCGAGATAAAAGATTTTAAACAGAAAATACGTTATTAAGTGGGGGGATCAGTGTGGAGCGAAAGCGATTCACAAATTGGCGCTTCCACATCCTTATTTTTGCGAGTGTTGTACGCTTGAATATGGTCTCGTGTATTCAATCACGAGCTCGTAGTGTGACCGGGTCTTTTGGTTTATCAAATTGAGAAGAACCGTGTGAATTCATTATTATCTTTCTCTCATGGGTATAAATATAGCAAGTTGGGGGCTTGCTAAAAAGCAAGCCCAGTGAACAACTGACGCATGCCTGTTGAGTAACAAGATTCTCAAAAAAAAAACGTTTTGCTTTTGCGTTAAGAGAGCAATTAAAAATATTTTCTTTTGGGCCACTTAGGAGGGTGTGGAATTTTAAACAGTGTCAAAGTATATTTATCGTCCACGAAGTGAGTGATAAAAAAATCCTACTTGCGTAGGGGATCCATTTGTTCCATGTCGGAAAAAAAATCAAGCAATACCGAAAAAAAATCTAATTGCAGCGTTTTACTAATTTTGCTTACCATAAGATGATTTGCCTAAATACGCTATAACCTTGAAAGAGGTTACGTCAAAACTGATGAAACGGCAATTGCTCTCTGTTTTGTCTCCCGTGTGTTCTATAATTCTCGAAGCGCGATCAAAAAGAAAAAGTCACTTTTGCCTTTGAATTGTAGCAGTCTGGACGTTGTCTGTTAAAGCTTCCAGCATCAGAGTTATAAATGCGTATATCTTAAATTAAACGAGGACTAAAGTTAGGCCTTGGGGTATCTAAAGTTAGGCCAATTGCATAAGACTAGATTGGCGCTGACTTCAACCTTCTTGACTCAGCTGTTCCAGAGATATATTAGCCAACAGTACTTGAAACACGACTTAGGGGCCTCTAATGCTCAAATTTTTAGTGACAACCTTGACGTTGGATTATAGGCGTAGCCAGGATTTTTGATTGGGGGGGCCCCCAAACCACAAATAACATGAAATGACGTCATCAGAAACATCAAAAGAGGAATTTTTTGTGGGGACAAAGATATCGTAGAATGGAAGATCAAAAGCCGTAGCCTGGTGTTGACACGTAACTAGGAACTCGTTCAAGGGAGAGGGCTTAAACCTAAAGTTCAAGAGCGAAATTGTCTAGATTAGGAGACGTGGTTGTGTAAAGAAGTGCACTGTGATTCAAACGTATCACAGACGGGGGTCTGGGGACTACGCCCCTGCCGCCGGAGGCTATGGGGGTCTGGGGGCAAAACCCCCAGCTGCATAGTGATTTTTCGCATTTTTTTGGAAAAAAAAGCTATTTTAATACCATTGGATCACATTTCGCACGAATCAGAGCCATTTGAAAGTATTAAATTTTTAACATTTGAAGGTCAATTGAAAAAATCAAGTTGTTCAGTCCACCTTTTGCTTGCAATTTAAGTCCAAAACACGTTTAAAATCTTGCATATTGGGGTTAAATTTTGTAAGTGATTTGACCCAGGTGAGGGGAAGTAAAGTACATTGCCTCCTGCAATATTTTAGCAGTAAATAACAATCCAGTCGATTATTTTCCTTAGAGATTATCGTTTTTTTATGAAAACAATCAGTTATAGCTATAGGAGTACATATACGGCCAAGGGGCTCAGGCCCTTTTAATTCAATAATTTGTTTAATGAGCATTACCTTTACTGTAGGTAATTTTTTTCAAAAGTATTTTGTTGCATAAAAACTGGCGAGGTGGAGGTGAATTCTTATTGAAAAATATACAATAGATAGTTACGCCTACAAACCATGTTACTGCCCGGGCCGGATTTACATTGAGTTGGGCTCCAGGCACTTTGGAATTTTTGCAATATTTTCCTGCCAAATACAGGTGAAGACCAAAAAAAGTCTTATCTGATCGCGGGGCACCTGGCACTGTGCCACATGTTTAATCCGTCCCTGGCTATTGCATTACATTCATAAAAAGGTCACATGAGGGCCTCAGTTAACAACTTTTAGGATAAAAACCCTTAATTTCACTCGGGTTATACGTTTAAATTGGTTGGCAAAAATTAAATAGAGGGAGCCCGGGACCCCTGGATTAATATTATTGTTGGGGGCTCATTTAAATTGGGGGCCATTTAAATATTATTGTAGGGGACCCATTTAAATTGGTTGGAAAAAATTAAATTCAGGGGGCCAGGGCCCCCCTGGATCAATATTATTGTTAATTACTGTTGTACACGTGTACTGTTGACGTGAAGATGCTAAAAGAAACTGAAACTGAAGAAACAATAGTCTTTTTGTGACATTTTTATCATTCATAGCATTTCACTTGGGGGGGCCCGGGCCCCCTGGCTACGCCTATGCGTTGGATAGCCTTAACGTCGATAGCAACGCCATCCCAGTTCTAACCTAGAGCAACGCCGCTACTGGCTACTGCATTGAGTCGTTTCGCTACGCACTAATCAGTTTGATCTTGTCTTCATAAGAGATCCAAGCTGTAAAACGTAAAGTTGTAGGCCATTGCTGGCAACTTCATTGGAAAAGTTTATTCTACTGGGTCACAAAATACTATGAGCAAATAAACTAGGTCTACTCAAGTAGTTTAGTGGTAGTCTTATTATCAAGTATGAGTTTGTACGTTGTTGCCTAGTAATAAAAGCCTTATTGCTAGAGTAGGCTATGGTTTAGACTGAAATATATCTGACAGCCTGATTTTTACTGAGATCACTAGGCTATGAAACAGTCTACTCTTTTTAGTAGCTCGGATCTGCTGTGCTGACAAGATCAATTAACCTATTAGTAAGCAGCGAAACGACTCAATACTGTAGCCTAGTAGCGGCGTTGCTTTAGGTTAGAACTGGGAAGGCGTTGTTAACGACGCTAAGGCTATTAACGTTAGGATTGCCAATAAAAATCATAACATTAGATGCCCCTGTGTTGTGTTTAAAGTGGAACATGTCAGGAACGGCTCTGTCAAAAACAATGAAGTCAGCACCAATCGAATCTAACACGATTCGCCTAACTTCATGAATCCCCAATTGATATTGCCTTTTTGTCATCATCGAGGACTTTTTTTGCGCAACTTCACTTTTAGTCTAATTTTTGAATTAACTTGACTTTGAGTTAAAATTTTGAATCAACGTGACTTTGAGTCAAAATTCATTACAAATAGCTTCTGAAAATTTGAAGTTGCTCAGGTAACGGAGAGTTTCCCGATTTTTGAGATTTTCCGCGGTTACTTTCCGAAATCAGAACATTTTTTGGCCAATACTTAACTTAAATGACGTCATAATACTTTTCTGTGAAATAACTAACTTGAATTAGGCATTTTATGATTCAGTATAAAAAAAATAGACAAAGTTTGAACCAGGCGCGGCGCCACGGGGGGCATTCCGGGGCTGTGCCCCCAAATGACTTTTTGTGCCCCCCCAAACGAGAATTGTGCCCCCCCCAAGCGAGGCTTGTGCCCCGAAGAAATTAACAGGCTCGGTGCTATTGGAGTGCAATTTGAGGCCAAAATACTGGTTATCACCCTAGAATTCGTGGGCAACAAATGTTTTTTTGTAGATTTTGCAATAAACACCGATTGTCTTTGTGGCCTCATCCAAGGATTCGTGAAAATTCGCGTATATTTTGGGAGGAAGACCTTTTTTTTTTTTTTTTTTTTTTTGGTCTCCACCTCAGAAGTTGTGGAAATTCGCACGTTTTTCGGCATAAAGACCAGAATTTGTGAAAATTCGCGTATTGTTTGGAACGAAGACCTTTGTTTTTTTTTTTGTCTTCACCTCAGAATTTGTGGAAATTCGCGTTAAACGCTTTCTTCGGTTGGTCTACACTCTCAAATTCAAATAAATAAAGTTTTCGTGCCCCCCCAAAATTAATTTATGCCTTTCAGTTACGCTATCCTGGCGCCGGGCCTGGTTTGAACCGCCTGTGATGTCATCGCAAAAATGACGCCAGTTTTCAAAAATATGGCATGGACGTCACCATTATGGTGTCATCAACTCAAAACCAATTTTTCTAAAAAATTTAATGAACACCAACCCGAATGCCCAATTTGGTGCTCCAATGACTTTTGGTTTAAAGTTAGATGGGGGCATTTTTGCCTCGCCCCCCCATGTAAAATGCGTTGGTCAAATACCGTTAAATATCTGGTGATATCAAAAAACTGGCGCCTTATCTTCAAAAATTGATTGTGTGAGCCCCATTTTGAGGGGGTTTGCGGGGGGGTGACCCCCAAAAAAATTTCGGGGGACAAACCGCGTTTGCGGCTCGACAACTTTACATAAAAAATAGATTTAGATGTTTTGTGGTTTGGAACAGTGGTCGGCAACCACCGGTCCGTGGAGAGTTCGTTACCGGTCCGCATGCTTTTCCAGATTAAATGCCTTGAAATATATTTGTAAGATTTTGTGATAAATAATTCCAGCTCACAGGAAGCATTCAGACAATGCAGCTTTGTGCAAAACTTCAAAAACCCACATATGTCTTTTTGTAATGTTGGAGATCAGCCCAAGATACGGAAAATTTGACGTGACCCGAGCCAAGGACCTTTTTTTGGAGTTCACCTTGAAATCTGGGGAGCTTGCTATTTCAAGAACTGAAGACCTTTTTTGGGGGGGGGAAATCATGTGTGTTTCCAAAATGATGATCGTGTTTGAAAGCCGGTCCGCGACAAATTTTCCGCTTTTAACCGGTCCGCAGCATAAAAAAGGTTGCCGACCCATGGTTTAGAAGAAGAGCGTAAATATTTAGGAAGAAAAAAAGGAAAAAAAACACCTTATCGCGGCCAAAAAGAGGGTTAATAAGGTCTAGGAATGAAAAGGTGGACATGCAGTATAACCATGTGAGAGAGTCATAGACAAGAAAAGGTCATAGTCATTCCTAAACCGAGAGTGCTCAAGTTACCACAATAATTTGGTGAGTGTAAATCAAACAAAAAATATGGCATTAGCGTCACAATTAAAGTTCCTTGAGCAAGGACGAAACGCATCGCGACGGCTCAAATCCAGTTATTATCACATTGCCATCAAATCATTATTCGTTTTGTGAAACAATTTCCCAAGCTTTCTCGTCCTGAACCCCCCTTAACTGAATGTGATTTGTGTAACCATCTTTTGCCGTATTTCAGCCGTTTTTGAATGAGACCGGTTTTTACGCCAAACTTTCTGGACTGCTTTCGGGCCTCAAAACCAAAGTCATACGACCTATTGCCTCGAAATTTGGTACAAACAAACATCTTATTAATCTCAAACTGCTCTCAAAATTTCATACAGCTAGACCTAACCATTCTTGAGTTATAAGCAAAAGTCTGAAATTTTGCTCTCGTTAGTTTAAAAATGGCCAAGTACTTGTAAAAGCAGAGGACATGCGATGCGAGCGTCGGTCGTTCCAATTACCACCTCCCCTTTTTGCGGACCGCGAGCAAGAGGTAGGTTACATCAATTTCGTGCGAATACGTCGCGTAAATGCAGAGAATCACATAATTTTTTTATTTTGCACCCAGTGGCGTCGCTAAGAATGGTTACACCTGGGGCGAAATTTCGTGGTGTTACCCTGCATAATGTATAGTAGCTGCAAAAGGTTATATTTGAAAGATAGCGGTTTTACTTCATTATTGTAGATAGCGGTTGTTATTTTGCTTACTCAATAACGTCTTATTGTAAGATTCTAAAACTTGGAAGTATGAACAGCACACCTCTAGTATCTGCAGTGGGGAGAGGGACTATGTTTAAGGGTCTGGGAGCAGAGCGCCCAGCACTCGATTTTTTTTTGTAAAAATAACTTAATTTTAGGCTTATTTTGATAAAAATTGATGCTTTTCCAGCTGGTATCAGGGACAACTCTGGTTGCATAAAAATTTGCAGTGCCAAAGCATGATTAGACTCTGGCGCGTCGCCAGAAGCCTGCAATGAAGAGGGGGTGTTTCGGGGGTCTGGGGGCGGAGTCCCCAGCCCTCGAAAATTGTGTATTTTTTTGAAAAATAACCTAAATTTGGGCTCATTTTGATAAAAATTAATGCTCTTGAAATGTGGCATAGATATTAACAGTGCAAAACCATAATTAAACTTGGGAGGTGGCTAATGGTAAAGTTTCAGTTCTCTTATTTACTAGCTGGTGCCGTAAATCATAAAATCTTGTAGTTCAATGAAACTCACAAGGAGTAAACCATTTCGTCTATATTCAATAGAAAAAGATAATTGGTAGGGGGGGCGAATGGAACGATATTTGAGTCGAATTGGTTGGCAATTAACTAATACTGAATAGCCACCACCCCCCTGTTCCTGAACTTGTATTTTTTATGCCCCCCCTCCCCCCTTAGCGACGCCCCTGTTTTCACCAAGGAAATGCCTTTCTGCAGCTTACGCTGTTTTGCGTGTTATCTTAATAAAAGTTTTAGTTTTTTAAGTTAACGCAATGATTATCAAGTTTTTAAAATTGGTGCATTTATTTTTCAAGTTCATAAAAGTTATTTTGAGTTTAGAATAATTTTTAAGTTAAAACAGCAATCTGCTGGTGATGAGACCAGTAAGTAATGTCTTATAACATTCAGTAAAATGTTCGCTCAAGCAGAACTGTAAATCAGGCCGGACTTTTCGGATCGGGTTTGGATTCAGGTCAGATTCGAACTTAAGGCTGATAAAATGTTAAACTTAATTCGGGCCTGACATAAGTTCCTAGTGTATACAAACATAATCAAAATAACTTTACGACACCGCATAAGGACTTCATTTCAGCATCAATACGATTATTATTGCACAATTATTAATATTGCATTACAACTTACCAATGTTGTCATCTATAAGCCCTTTTGATGGAATTCGTTTTTCAGATCTAACTTAACTAGTGAGATTTTTTGGACCTGGTTTTGGTTTCTAGTCTCTTTGAAGTTCGGGCTTATACAGGTATTTCCAGGTTCGGGTCTGAACTAGCCGGCCAATTTGCAACTATATGCTCAAGTTTTGGATTTTCGTTTTTACTTTGGTTATGCTCTGAAGAATAATTATAATTTTGAAATACAGTAAGCTTTATTGCCTACGTGACTAATTTATAAGCTCTCTCCCTGGTGCAGCTCTGAAGTCAGAGGCGTTGCCAAAAATGGTGGCACCCGGGGCGGGTTTTCGTGGTGGCACCCTTTTTCGTATCAAAAATAGGTGAAGACCAAAAAAGAAAGGTCTTCTCTGCAAAACAAGTGGATTTTCGGCTCAAAAGTATGTAAAGACCACAAAAAACAAAGTCTTAGCCTAAAAATCTCTGGGTTCAAATGAGAATGGGGACGACCAAACAAAGAGAAAAAAGTAAGGTATTCACCAGAATTCGGTGCAGTTATGGTTTCACATCATAATATGGTGTCACCCCAAAATGGTGACGCACGGGACGGGCCGCCCCCCCCACTCCCCCCCCTAGCAACGCCGCTGTCTGAAGTTGTTCCTTTGTTTTTCGAATTGGCCTATCAAACAACGACGTATATTTCATTGTTCATAGTGGAAAAAAGTGTAGCTTTGTTGAAGAATGTTGAAGAAGTGGCGGTTGTTGAAGAAGTAGTGTAACGGCCGTATTTATCACTTTCCATTGTTAGACCCCCCACTGATAGATATGTTCATTGTTCAGGCTGGAAGCAAAAGTACCTTCTCCAAAAAAATTTTCCGCCATTTGTGAATTACCCGTGCACTTTTTTTATAAGAACAATTTTATGAGAACGCAAGGCTCATTTTTACTCAAAATTTACTGTAAGGCCAAATCAAGAACAATGCCAGCCCCGGCATGAAAAAATGTTTGAGAATACGGGCCAGTACAAAGCATTTAAAGCAATTAGCAGAGCTTTCTTGGTCTTTGCTTCTTTGCCCTTGCTGACTTGTCTAAAACTATTTCGGGAATTGCGATTTAAAACAAAAGGCAACTTCAATCAAGCGAGAATGATTAAAGTTAAGGTTGTCAACCAATAGTTTTAGGTTGACAATCATTGATTAAAACTTTTAATGATTCTAAGTTGCTGCTAATTTTTAGTCAAGCAAGAATGAATTCGTGTTATTTTATTCCTCAACAAAATCTAAATTCAAATTTAAAGCAAATGAGGCTGAAAATTTGTGAAAATTGAAGAACAGCTCGCCCCAACCCCAAATTTATGGTTCTAAAAAAAGTGCAGCTTGTCTGCGGAAAGAAAAGCATTGCCTACGCACTAGTTGCGTTTGACAGCAGTGATACTTTGGTCTGAAGAGCAACGTTGGGTCGAGTATGGTACACTAACCGCGACTCAAAATGGATCGGAATTTGCTTTAAACGTCAGTCAAATTGCGTCGGGCGCCAGGTGAGTAGCTAATTCCGTCCGCGCGAGCGAGAAGAAACGCGCGCGGTTGAAGTGACAGCGCGTCGCCTGGTTAGCCGAGACGCCAAAAGTGATTACAAAGATTTTACGAGGATTTGCAATAACAACAAGTGGCGGGTGTAGCAATCACGTCATACTGTCATACGTATAATGATAAGCAGTCTCTATGGTTATTGACAAGACATGGAAAGTGAAGCTACCTTCAATGAGTTAAGATTTTGTGAGAAAAGCTTATTTTTTCAGGCATTTAGAATATGAATGACCAATATAATAGCGAGGATGCGTGTAAGTAACGAATATTTATTGGATTATTTGAGCGTTTTAGTGCTCAGATTTTGAGTTTTTGTGGTTATTATTTGTAGATGTTTAGTAACGGTTGTATTTTGATATTTAAACTTACGTTGTTTTTTTCATCGTCTCACCAGCTCACTACGACTCTCCTCAATAATTCATTACAATTTGTAAAATGACAACAAAAACTAGTCAATTCGATTTAATTGTGATGACTACAAGTTAGCTACTGTGTTGCGGGTATGTTCATGATTCAGAAACGAAACTTTCGCTGAATGAAACAGAGCTGCAAATTGCGATTTTACTTTTTGTAGAATAATGCCTTGTTGTTTGACACCCAAATCTAAAACTGAGCAGAAAAAACATTTTATCACTTAACGTAGTCTGAAAGTGGCCATTTTAAAAGGATTTGTATTTGGGCACCAGCCATTTTACTCTTGGAAAGCAGCAAAAACGAAACACGTTTAGAAATTAGATATAAACCTCTGACAAGAGACAGATCTCTGAGCCGCGGATTTTCAGTTAGCTTAGTCATAACCAAAGCGAAAATTTCTGCAGTCATATCAACTTTTATTCACTCCGAAGTCAAATCTGCTGCTCGTGTTTTTGGTGCTCGCAGTTGATAAAATATTCAATAAAAACCTAAAAGGTGTTAATTTTTTTATTAAGATCATTTTCAAACAAATTTACAGTCAAACAAAACAAGTACAGTAAGCTGTATCAATGTTATTAGGAATGTGGTGAGTGGTCTACCAGAACTTAATTTACCTTGAGCACTGTGCTGCATGTTTCAATGCTAAATAGTTTCGAGAAAGCTTGAATAAGTTTTAGGGACCATATGTTTTTGTTTTTAATCAGCAGTAATTACACGGTTAGTGTCAGTTGGGCAGTTTTATTCTATTTGGGATTATGTGGATATCTCGTTTAATTATCGAGCCGTCCAGCTACGTGCTTGTTATGTTCTGCTTTAGTTCTAATTTGCAAGGGTGTGCGCGGTATCGACCTATATTAATTTGGGGTTGGAATCTATCATTTTACCTTTGAAGCAAATCAACCTATTGTAATAAGTCTTAATTAACTTTATTTCATTTTTTGCTGGTAGCGTTTGCAAGTTGCGGCGATGTCCCTAACTGCACTAAAAAATCTACTCTCAACTTTGAATCCACCAAAGCCCGATCTACTACCGCGCGTAAAATCGTGAGCGAGCAAACATGTTTTCTAGTTTAGTTTTTCAGTAGAAATTCGTTACGCCGGCTGTATTATCTTACCAGCGTACAACTAGCCATTTAGTTAAAACAATCTATGGAGACTCATGTACGCTCACGATTCCTCGCTCAGTCTACCTTTTTACAAGAAATTTTTCAATGGTGTTGATGAAAAATCTCGTCGTAAATATTGGTTCGCAATAGCTTGCATCACGAATACCATTAGCCACGTAAAAGTTTCCATAACAACCGTGAAATCGTTTACCACGAAATGGTGTCGATTTTTTCACGAACACACGCTATTGCAAAACCTAATGAAAAAAGGTTGGCGTGCAAGCGTTGTAGAACACAGGCGTAAGGCGGGCGTTTGTAGCTTTTGATTGAGTTGAGCGTTTCTGAAGTTTTTTTTCTTTAGTGTTATATCTCTTCCACACTGCTGAACTCGTTTCAGCCGCTGAAACCAGTGAGTACCGGCCAGTTGGTAGAGCGGTAACGCGTTCGTTTCAGGAACGGGAGGTCTAAGGTTCAAATCTCGGGCCGATCAAATCGGACACAGAGTTACCAACGGCTCGCCACCGCTGCGACTTTCTTCGGAAGAAGCTATTTTGCCCGCAGGCGCAATGATGCGGAAATGAGCCCCGCTAACTGCTACACGCTTCGGCGTAACGCAGCGGGTAGAATGATAGGCAAAGGTAAGGAAACGAGTGAGTCGACTTGAAGATAAATGTAAAAATCACACTAATTTAGTAATTTTGTGCTACGCTCAACTCGAGCAAAAAGTATAAATCCAACGCCTTTGCAAAGCAGGTTGATAAATCCTCTCCAACTGTCAACAGAATGGTTATTTTGGCAACACTAAAGGCCCTATCTACACTGAGCGTAAAATCGTGTGTGTACGAGCGTATTCTTTGTTGTTTTTTTTAACCAACTGATAGCATGTACGCTGATAAAGCGGCTAGCCTGTCGTACCGATTTTCTATTTAAAATTAACTAGAGATACGCTCGTACGCTTACAATTTTACGCACAGTGTAAGGCCGGGCCTAAGTGTCCCAAAAGTAAACATTTGGTTGACGGACGTCACGTGAGGATTTATCGACCTGCCTTGTAAAGGCGGCTAGCTAATTTATAAATCAAAAAAGTAGCAAACAACTATTTCAAGTTATTGAAAATAACTCTAACTTTCAACTTTATGCATTGTTGAAGAAAAATGCAAAAAAAATTCGGCTTTATGACGTATTTTTGTATTGGATATTTCGAATCGCTATGAAGAAAAATCAAACTTTCCAAGGTTCTTTAGAGGGTAGTGATGCATAGTCGCTGGTATTTGCAGCAGATTGTTTTTAAGGTTTCCAAGCAAAGCGATAATACCAAGGGGTCGTGCAAAAGTGCACAAGCCGCTGTAACTTGTCTAGTACTGCTGCTTGCAGTAGGCAACATAATTGCTGCCGGTTGTTATTGGTGTGCGTCATTTTGGTGACACTATGCAACTATTGGTAATTGTAATTTTATTGTTACAAACAGTCAAAATTTTATTAACTGATTAGTCGTTTACAAATCGAAATTAAATTTAATCAAAATAATATGGTATCAGCTGATTAGTTCTTTACTAATCACAATATTAACTATTTGCAATAACGTAGGTTCGGCACTAAATTATTGCACTATTGCACTAAGTGTACTCATTTTTTTCGCTCAGAAATCTCAAAAATAATTCTGGCGCAAATACCGTTTGTACATTACGTCAATATAAACAACCTTGAAACGCATAGTTTTCCTCCGTAACGATTCAAAATACCCAATGGCACTGAAAACTAAAATGCAAAATCATGTGGTGTGTTCCACAACGTAAGTCATAGTGTAGGTATTTCTTACTGGTTTTCTTCAAATGCAAACAAAGTTGAAAGTTGGTTTTTTTAATAGACTTGAAGTATTTTTTGTTTGTTTGACATATGATTTAGCTAGGCCCGGCTTTTGGCTTTAATGCTTAAATAACTTGACACAATAGTTGTTTGTTGCCGCACAGCGTGGATTTATCAGACGTCAATTAATCTTTGGCTGTTAGCTGAAAGCTTATTCAAACAACCCTGGTAGTTCAAAGAAACCCACCGAGATACACAAACTACGTTTCGAGCTCTGATTTATGGCCAGCAAATAATGCAGAATTAATACCAACAAACTCAAATTTATCACCTGACAAGCGACAACCAACATTAGCGCCTCACGGAGGCAAAGCAGCTGCTCCATGAAATTTAAAGATTTTCAAGCCCTTTAATCAGTGGCAGAATGGATCAATTTGGAAGTTTTTCCGGTGGTCCACACGAACAGACGTGGCCGTTAAGTAGCGGTTCGGTTTAATAGATTGACCAATTTGAGCTGATACAACCTGGGCCGCATACAAAAAGAGGGCCGCCCGGCCAGGTTAAAAACTATTTTGAACATCGTGCGTATATGGGGAAGCTGTCCCGGCTGCGGTTTGATAAGAAGCATAGCTTGGGAATTAATCCAGGGTCCGTTATTCGCGCTAATCTGTGCAACTTGCAGCCATCAGATCTCAGGCTCGTAGTCAAGCCTTTGCTACACAGACGAGGATAAAAATCACAAGCGAGGAACTTTGAAAAAATTTTAAGCCGTAACGTCATAAGGATTTTTTTTCATGTATTGAATATGTGAGAAAGCTCAATCGCAGCACTAACTTGATCAATGATGTACAGTACCGATTCTTTCTCTTGTTACTATTGCTGTGGAAATGTGGTGGTTATTTTATGATGACCATTTTGAGAAGGTAAGAAGGCTAATTTTGCTAAATTTTAATTAGGTTACAGTAAGACAAAGTACAGGGTGTCCATAAAGTTTCTTAACAATTAAAAAAAATTACTACAACTCCAAATGATGAGATAATACAATGAGAGTTGTTTTATGTTAATCAGTATTTCATAAAGTTTTCATTGACACTAAAATTTATTGTCAAATCAAAATCAAATCTTTCATTATATTCGCTGGATTACGCCATAGCGTGTAACGAGTTGGCGGGGCCCATCTCCGCGTCATTGCACCCAGGCAAGACAGCTGCTTTCGAAGAAATGTCGCTGCGGTGGCGAGCCGTTGGCAACACTGTGTCCGATTTGACCGGCCCGAGATTTGAACCTCAGACCTCCCGCTCTAGAGACGAACGCGTTACCGCTCGACCAACTGGCCGGTATCAGATAAAATTTTTATTCGTTTCAGATAAAATTTCCATAAGTGTAATGATTGAGTTATTTGAACCCCCTTAATCTGAAATGACTACTCCTCAAAAAAAACGCAATGTGCATCCTGGTTTTGGGAGAAAATCAGATGTTTCGACCCATCGAGACCACAGAACGAAGTATGGAAGAGGCCCACCATCACGTCCTTCAATTCGTTTATGGTAGAAATTTATGGAGACAGGGACGTGACGGCTCTCACCTCACTAAAAATCGAAGAATTTTTTTCTCTTCAACCAGCTTGTGATGCAAACGCCAACAGCAACGTGAAGTTACTTGATCAGCATCACAAGCTGGTTGAAAAGAACAACTTTGTGATGCTAATTCTGTTTAGTCAGCTTGTGATGCTAATCACGCAACTTCGCATTGCTTTTGTAGTTTGCATCACAAGCTGGTTGAACAGGTTATTTTGATGGAGTTTTTCTTCAGGAGTAATCATTTTATGGGGGTTCATCAAACCCAATCATTAAACACGTTGAAATTTTATCTCAAACAATAAATTTTAGTGTCAAGAAAAGCTTTATGAAATACTAATTAACTTAAAACAACCCTCATTGATGCAAAACACAAAGCCAAAATAACTGGAAACATATCTTGACGTTTCGTGAAACTACTTCTCACATTGTCAAAAGTAATAAATAGTTTCACGAAACGTCAAGATATGTTTCCAGTTATTTTGGCTTTGTGTTTTGTATTAAAGATATTTCGATGTTCCGAACATTATGCTCCGAACCCTCATTGCGTTATCTCATCATTTGACATTGTAGTAATTTTTTTAAGTAGTAAAGAGACTTTATGGGCACCCTGAATTTCAATGCATGTTTTCTGGAATTTTTAAAATAAATTTTCTGGATTTTTTTTGAATAAATTTTTATTTAAATGATTTTAGTTTCAAGTCCAAACGTCTCGTATTGAATGTTTCATTTTTTCTTGATCTGTTCTTTTCAAAGATGGGTTGAATTTTGACAACATTACACTATCGCAAAATCTACCTGCGGTGTCGCTTTGAAGATTGAAGATAAAGTATTTGCAAGTGCATTGAGCCTTACAATGAAAACAATTAGAAACATGATTCTATTTTTGGTAGAAGTATTTATTTGCACTACTTTGTGCAAAGAGAGCAGACGTCAAAAAATAATCGCACGCACAAACAATCATCTACTGTTTGAAGAAAGGTGGGAAAAACCATCTAGGTGACGAATTCTCGCGATCCCTCCACATTCAGTCAATTCAACTCTGGTTTGGTCGAATTTTTAGCCTAGGTCGTGCATTTAAAAGATCGGAGTGTTTAAAATGAAAGCGCGCGATATATAAATCTGTTGTTGCTCAAATTTAATTAACATTTCGATTGCTGGTTAATTTGCCATGTTCTACTGTTAATTGAACATCGGTACATTTTTTATCTCTAACGCTTTGTCAAAATTATATCATGTATGTAATTTATTAACAAGGTCCTTTACACAATAATTACGGTGTATTGAGATAGTTATTACCTGTCGCTACGCATGACTGAATTTAACAACCGTGGCTTCATTTCTCTTCGGGCAATTACTTTCACGACGTCCATTCGAGCATGCTGGCATGCATAATTATCCAGTCAAACTATGCAGCGAAATGATCGCAAGGATGTAAGTCGATACGGCATCTCCGTCACTTAATTTCACTTAGTTTGTGCAATTGAACTTCCAGCATGTAACAGAATAAAGTATGGTTCCTGTGTCGGAACTATGGTTCTCCAACCAACCTAGTTTACTATCGGACTTTATGCGTCACTCATACAGGCCGCTATAAAGTTCACGGAGGTCCGCTAACGTCATCGACAATGTTGCCAGATCAATTCGATCAAAAACCCTAAACAGCAAAAGCCCAAAAATCCTCCAAAAGTGATTGTTTTGTTAGGAAAAACCCCAAGCATCTTGGATGAAGCCAAATCTATCAAAGTTGGGCTGAATACCTAAAACATAAGATCCTAATTTGACCTGTGGTCAAATTTTCTCCGAATTTTATGTATTCACCACAGAATTACCGCCAAAACCTCCAGCGAAATTGCAAAAGCCCCAAATTTTTTGTCCCAAATATTCTCCAAATGAGTTCCTAGAATCCCCAAAAACAACGTTAAAAAAATACAAGTAACATCTAGCATCTTGCAGACCTGGCTACTGACGAATTTACTGCTCCTCATTTTCTTGCAAAGATGACGTTATTGATTTATACAGAAGTAAGGGTACATTGGGAATACACACTACACAGTAAATAGTTAGCATTCGCGAGGTTGCAATAAAAAATCAGACGTCTATTTATGATCCTATAGCTTGCTGCAATCAAATGCAACAATTTGAGAGTATGCCTAACAGTTGCAATTCTGGTAATTTTTAAAGATTATAAAACTCCAACCTAACGAAAAAAACTGTCCCCAGATTTCTTGTAACTAACTAGAAATGGGTTTAAAGAATTTAAAATTCATTACATTATGTTTCCAAAATGTGTTTTGAGGTTTGTGAATTGTGGCAAAACAGGTGCAGATAGTGTTCGTACAGCAAAAACTAAACAAAAAATCCCTAGTTTTTGATCCGAATTCGTAGTGCGATTGCGCAACCGCTGTGCGATTCTTGGTTTTAGTTGGTAAAAATACGTGCTTTCATGGACATTTACAGATATAAAACAATAAACAAGTACCTTTGTTGTAAGTGATTTTGAATAGCGAGCCTATTTGAATATTGTGGCATAATCAAAATGAAATATGAACGTTGAATGCCTGTGTACATAATTGAAGACTCGACGCTTGCAAGTACACACAAGACTGATACGTGCGTACTGTGTACAATACAAAACAAACGAAATAAGCACCATAAAATAATTATCATCATAAGCTAACACTGCTTTGATTTTACTGTTGATTTAGATGAAATGTTAGATGTTGCAGTTTAGAGTGGAAATTTACTCGTTATTTTGTGAGGATTGTGACGGGAAGCAGACAACTGTCCGACGTCTGCCAAACATCAACTTTCGAAGTTTTATGAGAAAGACTGAAACCAGAAACTTTGCCGCGGCTTTCGCTCATCAATTACAATACCTCCAATTAAGCAGATCTTGAAAGCTCTTAGTAGATTAATCATCTAACCTCCAAGCATGAAATGATAAATGGTGGTGAGAATGACTCGTTGGAACCCAAATTTAGGAAGGTCCTGTACCGATAAATTGTTGCGCCGGTCTTCCATGGAAGTACCGATTCTCTCGGCCGCTCCGAATTCCTCCGTAGAAGTAGACGCAAAAGCGCCACCTCCTAGTCTTCGGCTGGAGCCAAGGAAAGCGAACTTTGAACTTGCAAGTAAACACAGCATATTGCGCTTATTTGACCGATTTTTCTCTTTTTTATTTATCAGTGTTCATGTTTCGTCACAGCAGTTCCTCTCTTTTGTGTTTGTTGCTTTACTTTTTTCCCAAATTAACGCGTACGTTTACCGTCAAGAAGGGGCCACCCAGTCCCACATCTACAAACGATTGATGGGCAGGCAAAGGCGCGATGCTCAGCGCGAAATTCTAACAACTCTTGGACTCAGTCATCGGCCGCGAGTGTCGCGTAGCATGGAAATATCATCAGCGCCGCTATACATGCTCGGTCTTTATAAAAGCGCGTCACATTTTCGAGCTCATGATAACGCAAGTTACCCCATGCCCGGTTCAGTTAATCTCGATTCGATGCTATCGACTCAAACAGAGAATTCCGATCTTGATCGCGAAGAATACGATCTTCCGCTTGACATAAGTACGGATTTAAATCGGCAAATCGAGGATAGCGGAATATTATCTAGAGAAATTGGCATTATTGTGCCGAACTCTAACTCCGACTCCATAGCCAGCCCTAGCCCATCTCCGTCCCAGACCCCAAACGAGGAAAAGCAATTACTCGATCAATCGGACGTCATTGTCAGCTACATCAACACAAGACAGCAACAAGGTATGTGCTGTGACTTAATAGGAAACATAAAATACAGTATTGTGTAGGCCAGTGATTGGTATGGAAAAAACCCCAAGCTTTCGTGAGGAATCGATTTCAAAACTACGTTAATACGCTATGCAATAGACATCATCTTAACGGGTCTGCCGAAACGAGAGATGAACGATGTCAGTTACCGTATATTTGGGTCAGCGCTTTTGTTGTATAAGGTTTGTTTCAAAAGGACTACAAAATAGAGCTTTTTTCGTCTGTGACATTTAGTACTGCCACTTTTTTAATAAGTCTATAGCACTCAGAGCCTTATTTAGGGTCTGGAAATAATTGCCCGTGGGTTATTCGCAAAAAAGGCTTGCAAAAAGAGTCCCCGACAATTGAACCATGCACCATTCGCAAATTCGGGCGTGAAAACAAGTCAAAACCAAAAATGAAAAAGTTTTCCAACACTTTATTTCGGCAAAGTAATCATGTTTACAGTTACATCAATGCCAGTAAATGAGAAAAATGTTCGTTTTCGCTAGCCTTCGAGGTAGTTACCACTTGCAATCTGTTAGTACCGCCCCCCTTTTTGTTCCATTGACTGCAACGAATTTAGATAAAAAATCCTATTCCACTGAATATGGGGGTTTCCTTGGTTAAAGACGTCAGAAAAAAAATGTAAATTTTACATTTTTGAGATCGCTGACTAATAAAATCAACAACTTTTTCTATCTGGAAGAAACGATTGTTTTTCACCAGAGAAGTGGTCACAAACACTGTCTCTTAAATACCCTGTTAAGTCTCAAAAGTTGAAACAATGTTAGACCACATGTGATAAATGTGTTCGAATTTGTAGATAAGAATTCAAAAAATCTGGTGTAGTAAGAGTCCTGTTGGCAAAACCAGCCTCTGCGTTGAACAAACACCGAAACCGATCGAGTTTTAATCAAAATGGCTGCCACATGCTAAAGCAGTGAAGCTTTCTTTATTTTGATAAGGAAACAGATAAACAGTTCGGTGGTGGAGCATTTACGTAACTGAGGTGCCGATTCTGACTTAGGCAATTGAAACAGCACTGCATGATAGCAACAAAACAGCTGCAACTCACAAGCTATATCACTCGCTTTTTTCCGACTCTGAGTCACCATTACTAATTAGCAAAGGGTTTTGGCGAACGAAATCATTGCTGACGAACCTCACGAGTCGCAATTGTCACTACGGAGGGTCTAAATACTAGCGCATAAATCTCTTTTTATATCCACAATATACTGGCGGCCTCACAAGGGCCCTCCTGAAGTAATTTTGATTCAGTTCGTACTAATAGCTTTAGTTCACTTTTATTTTGTTGCTCCTAGTAAATCAAAAACTCAGTTGTTCGAAATTAGTCCTTACTGTAATGGAGTTTCAAAAATAAGTCTGCAGAGAATGTTGCGGTCATCGAGACAAACAAGCTTTATTATTTCTTCAATACGAATTAGCGTAAATTTGATTTAAAAAACTGAAGCTGTTCCTCTGGTGCAGGGCCTACGAGAGGGGGTTCAGGGGGTACATCGTACCCGGGCCCGGGCCTAGGGGTCCCGAAAGAGTTCAGGTTGCCGCGTTAAGTTTTTGCTCCTCACCATTCTTTGGGCAAATTTAAGTGAAGACCTTTTTTTTTGCTCTTCATCTAACTTTGGGCAAAAAATCGGAAAAAAATTTTGCGCAAGTTTGGTGCCGGAACGAAAAATGATTTTACGGCATGGGCCCCGATAAGGCTTGGGGGGCCCAATAAGATTTGGGGGCCGGGATCGACCTTCGTACCCCCTGGAAAATTTTTTCTCTGAGGCCTGCTCTGGTGTGCACGTTCGAGTTTTTGAGATGCTTGGTGTTTTACTTCAATACAGATTTTGAAATTGTAATTACGTCTTTATTTATCAAGTCGACTTGGACAGGAAACAGCGAAATGACCTTTCGATTATAAGAGTCAAGCTGCCACCTGCCCACCTCTCAAACTCTTATTCGCGTCGCAGGCTTCACATCGTCCCTTCTAATGCTGAAAGTCAAGCAAGAAAGCTATGAATACCAATTTTTATAGTTTTTGGTTCGACTTGACCGAGAATCGAACTTGAGTCTAAAATGAGTTATTTTTAGGCACAGATGTTTTTTTGTTGGATTCCCTTCAGCCAGCCCGCTCAATCCGTCACCGCACTTTCCATTTCGAAACGACGCAGACCTCTACCAACGAGCGCCTGCTTTCCGCCAGCTTCCGTCTTTACAAAGAACGCAGCGATATTTTACTGGGAAACCAAACCCTGCGTGTTCAAATGTTTCAAACTGTACGATCGCACGAAGGAAGGTAATAGAATGAAGCAATTTCTGTTTGATCTGGGCAGGGTCATTGGGAGAGGTAAGGGGGGAAAAACACCTTGTTTGGTCAGCGTCAACACCGCAAATTTAGGAGGAAAGTAGGTCAAAATCCGGCGAAAACCTTTTTTTTGCTGGTCTTTACGTAAATTTGGGGGTAAAATAGGTCCTATACTCCGGTGCAGACCCTTTTTTTTCTTTTTTTTGTCTTCGCTCTGATGCCCGAATGAAGAAGTAGCTGCTTGGCTGAGAAGAAGTTGCCTCTTTGCGTGCTGTACTCCGGGCCCGAAATTTCTCTCAACGGCCCTAACCAGCGGTGTTCAAACTTCACCTCGCGATGAAATTTTATTCGGTATTCCCCATTTTTAACCTTTTTTCCCAACAGAAATTACCCAGCAGCAGTACGCGAACGAATGAGCCTCAAGTGGTGTTTATTCTAAGCCCAAAAAGAGGCCGAAGATCTTTGTTTGACCCTCGCCTTTTCACAGGGCTCATTTACACATCGGCCTTTGGTCTTGGTTTGAACTGATAACCCCGTTTGACACTCCAACAAAAAGTTTGGATACTCCTGCGTGTGGCAAAACCGATTGTCCACCGAAAGCATAAACGGCGAAGCATACATAGCCCTAAAGCATTAAAATGCAATCTATCGTTACATCGTAATCAATCATAACCAGGCCCCATAATCAGGGGTGCCGAAACCCGGGGGGGATATATCCCTCCAATAATTTGGCTGTATCCCCCCCAATAATTTGAGTATGGACTACATCTGCATCCCCCCCACTAATTTGACTCTGGTTTGCATCTGAGCGTACAGTACCGTAGCCAGGGGGAGCGGGGGGCTATAGCCCCCCCATTGGCCTGTCAACCAAAATGCAGAATAAGAAAAATGCCACGTTTTTAGCTATTTTGAGACTGTTTTTTGCGCTGGAATTGACTAAAAAATGATTTAAAGCATCTTTTGAAACATATATTCAGGGGGGGGGGAGCTAATTGTTAAAAATTAAAGTCACAACTTAACGAAAACTTTAAAAAATACCCAAAAACAAACAATCAAATTTGATCGCTAGTGTAAAAACGCCAAACATAGGTTTTATCAACAAATATATTATAAACTCAGGAATAAGGGGAAGGGGGGCTATTCAGTGCTAGTTAATTGCCAATCACTTCTCTCAAATATCTTTCCATTAGCCCCCCCCCCCAATTATTTTTCTTCGTAAAATATAGACGAAATAGATTACTCCGTGTGAGTTTTATTGAATAATAGGATTTTATGATTTACCAGCATGTAAATAAGAGAACTGCAATGTTATCATTAGCAACTTCCCATATGGCCATTAATGCAACCAGTTGAATCATGTTGCGCTGCCAATTTCTATGCCACGTTTGAAAAGCATTATTTTTTATTAAAATAGCACTAAAATTAAGTTATTTTTGCAAAAAAATACAAAAATTTCGAGCGCTGGGGACTCCGCCCCCAGACCCCCGAAATAGCCCCCCGTAGCGAATTTCTGGCTACGCGCCTGTGAGCGCAGGTTTCCACTTGAAATCGGGGAAAAAAAGTGTTTCATTTTTGGGAAGACCTTTTTTTTGGTCTTTACTTAATTTACTTACCTGAAAAAAATCGTGGTCGAGGTTCATCCCCCCCAATGTTGAAAATAGGGCAAATTTGGGGTAAAATTGCAAATTGTCTCCCCCAATGCTCAACAAACATCGGCACCCCTGCCCATAATAACGCAACCACCATGCTGGGGTCGGGAAAAATGGTCGCGTTACTGGCCCGAAACAATATTTCAATAGAGATGATGCAAATTGCTTCGTTTGTAAAGAATTTCATGGAAGTTATAAAAAATTTTGGTAGATTTATTGTTTTGAAATACAGTACTTGAAATTATTGAATTTCCCACGATTCAAAAAAAAGTTCACACGGATACGTAACAGGTTTCTGGATTAGCAACTGAAATGATGTGAAATGAAATATATCAAGCAAAGAAAATCACGATTCATAAGTGGTTGAGACGGAGTTTGCCAGTTTAAGAGTATAACCCTGTTTTATGACCATTGGTTGATTTCACTGGCTACAGTATACATTATATTATTAAGGGTTGCGCAGTTGCACACTCTACTTATGTGACTACTAAAGGTGGATTTACTCAGTATCTGTTTTTTGTCCGTTTTCGTCCGTTTTTTTACGTTTTTGCTTCTTGAAAAAGTATGCGCTTTTTCATCCGCATTTTTATAAGTCCATAACCGCACTAACCAGACAGTCACATACTGGACAAAAGTTTTCCGAAAAAAGATTTTTGTAAAGGGGTATGTACAGCTCTATTTTGAAATATAAAATAAGTAGGCCATGGTACAGCTCTATTTTGAAATATCGATCTTATCGTTCATACACAAAATTTTTAAACGAAATTTTTATCTATATACAGTAGTCTACTTAGTGCAGATATTGAAAGTACGAAAGTGCGGAAAAAAAGCGCGTACTTTTTCAAAAAGAAGCAAAAGCGTAAAAAAAGCACGAAAAATGGATACTGTGTAAATTCATCTTGAGGTTGAACTTCTATAAACGTTTAATTTTTGCTGTTATTGTTTCGTATCATTGAATATTTTGGCAAAATTAGCTTTCATTAAATTTAAATGACGTCATCATAGATTTTGTATTTTTTCGAAAATAATATCATTTTTCAATTAAGTCCCACTTGGCTCAAAATTTGCAACAGTGGTTGCACGGCTATTAGACACTATAGTTCTCTGGTTACGGTCGATTTCTGATTCATTGATGGCGTTGAACCACATAATAAGGTTATGAAAAAGAAATGCTTTTCTGATTTTGGGAGAGCATGAACAGGCCTAATTTAAGCAACAAGCGAGGAGAGCGCATTTAACCCTATTTTACACTAGAGGAGGGGAAGCAAAATGCTCTTTATCATTTTTTCGTGATAAATTATTAATATCCCTTCAGTAAACGGATTTTTAATTCAAATTAACTTGACTTTGAGTCAAACTTATTCACGAATCTCTCCTAAAAATTTGAAGTCGCTAACGTAAGGGGAGATTTACCAATTTTGAGGTTTCCTGAAATCACTTTTGCCCCCTCGTGTAAAATGTGCTAGTGAAATACCTCGTGCAAAAAATGGTTAATGTAAACTTTTTACTGAATGCAGTATTTTAGTTGCTTAAAAATTTAGTTTGCTTTCGTGTTAGTCGACCACTTTTTTTTACATTGCTGAGCTAGGTAAACATGATAAGCTGTAGACAGTATCTACAGTCTTAGAAGCACAATCAAACCTATGATTAACAGCCAAAGACATACTGTTTCTGAATCGACTTTCGTCTTTTATTTCTCGTCAGTGTAGCTAGGACTACAGGTGTGAACATGAGCGTGGAAAGGCTAACAATTGCGCATTAATCAGATCAAAACGGAATATTAAAAAGTGTACAATTTTTAAATGGAAAATGTTAAGTAATCACAATATTACAAGAGATATACTAGAACGAAGTAATTTCATATAGCATGCCTTGGACAGCTGTTGCGCTAATTTTTATGGCTATTCAGTAAGGCTAGCAAGGTAAAAATGACATATATCGCCAGTGATAAAAACCTTTACCAATTTATCAAGTAATGAATAAATCTTAATCGATTATGTTTATGTTGCATAAATCTTTACCCACCAATTTTAGCTAAACTAAGTAAATCTTAAGTAAGAAATTTTTACCCATTAAAACTAAATGGTGTGAAACAAATTTTTACCGAATAAAACTATATGCTAAACATCAAATCTTGACCGGCTAATGTACAACACGTTACTTTACAGCTCTCAGAAGAACGATAAGCTTGTAAACCCTCTACACTCCTTACAGCTCGCCTAAATTGGCCACGTCTCCAGTAGGCTGAAAGGCTCAAAGAGTGAAAACTTGGGCCAAAATTTAGAACTAATGATTTAATTTAAAGTTTCATTTGGTGAAAATTTAATTAATAGCCTATAGTTTCACTGGGTAAAAGTTCTCAGTTAAGATTAACTTAGTTTTGCTAAAATTGGTGGATAAGAATTGATGTAATACAAACATAATGGGTAAAGATTATATGATAAAGGGTAAGATAATGGGTGAAGATTATTCATTAATTGATGAATTGGTAAAGATGTACATTTTAAAGGTTTTTGTCACTGGTGATATTTGTCGTTTTGGCCTTGATCAGCTTACTGAAGACTCGTGAAATTGGGCAAAACAGCTGTCTAAGGCATACTTTAAAAAATTATTTCGTTCTAGTATATCTCTTGTAATATAGTGATTACTTAATATTTTCGACTAAAAAATTGTAAACTTTTTAGCATTACGTTGTAATCTGATTAATTCACAATTCTTTGCCTTTCTGCGCTATGTTCATACCTGTAGTCCTAGCAATATGACAAGAAATAAAAGACGAAAGTCGATTCCGAAACAGTATGTCTTAGGTTGTTAATCAAAGCTTTTATTGTGCCTCTGCGATCAGTTGCGTAGCCAGGAATTTGCATTGGGGTCTGTTTCGGAAGCTGGAAACAACATCAAACGATGTTGACCCAGATTTTAGTCGGTCTTCACTTTTTCTGCCGAAAATCAGATGATCTCCAAAAAAAGGTCTTCAGTCAGGACCTCAAAAAAAAATTAAAAAACCCAGTTTTCTGGTCCAATTCACATCGCCAATCCCAGTGGGGGGGGCTATTTTCATTTTTCCGGCAAAAATCGGCCTCAAAAGCACTAAAAACGTGGTATTTTGCACACTTTTCAGGCCAATGGTAGGCTCGAGCCCCCCTCCGCCCCCCCTGGCTACGCTACTGTCTGAGACTCTGGATAGTGGATACTATCTATAGCTTACCATTAATTTCTCTGTGTATTGTTCTTAGGTAGACATGCATTTGTATGCAATTTTCTATATTGTACAATATACGCAATTGTGCATGCTAATGTAAGCTATATACAGTATTAAGCAAAGTATGCTGTGCTCAAAAATTATGACTACAACCGACCATAAAATGCATAACTTAAAAACTGCTGGAAAATCAATCAACATTTCGATATGATCATGGTAAGCAAAGAGTCATTATACGTTACCAAACAACTGTCGTAAATTTTAAAATTGGTCTTTTCATTTTTTCGCTTTACTATAATACATAGTAGACGTTATACCCGACCGTGTTAAATTACGCGTAAATATTTCTGATTTTACTTACACAGCTCGTTGGTTAATTTGTTGGGAACAAGGTTAGTTGAAGCAAGCCAAGAAGGCTGGTTGGTTTATGACGCCACATCTCTTCTAAGAGAATGGATTGCTCGACCTGAAAGCAACCTTGGAATCAAAGTGACCGTGGAAAACATGGAAGGTGAGAGCTTGTGCGTTTTTATAACAACAGCTTTATAAAAACACGGGATTCATTTTTGCTTTGAATTTTTGATCGGGTGAAATTTGAAAATCAAAAAATTAATTTCTGTGCTGCAGTGCCGCATTGTAACGAAATAATAAACTAGATTTTTGCAATCATAGCTAGTAAACTGACTATTTTGTTTTTGCATCTTTGACAATCAACACATCTTTTTACGACGTAAGCATGAATTTGAATCTCTTGATTCTCCACAATATTTCAGAACAAAAGAGGAAAAAATTTGGGAAAATTTGAAAACAGCTAGCCTCAACCAAAAATTTACTAGACTTTGTAGCAAAAAAGTGTAGGTGTCCCAGTCTAGATTTGTTTGGCCTTTTGTGGCATCAAAGTGAGCTCTTTAATCCTACTTTTGTGACTCAATTTTGTAAAGTGTTTTCGATATGATTCACACAAGAAAAAAAAACAGAAAACGTGAACTCAATATTTCATTAAATCATTGTTTACTTTGAACCCACACCAATATCGGAAAAAGTTGATGCTAAGTAAGTTTAGAGTCAAACCAATGTCAGTAAAAAATAATGAGAAAAGCGTATAATTTTGCCCGCCTGTAATTTGTACCGTCTCCTCCCCGTTTCTCAATCTAGTCTTATAAGTACTTGACTAAAGCTACATTATTTGGGATTTTTTAACGACGTGTCTTTCTAAACTTCGAGCCCTGTTGGATGGGACAAGTTGATAGATTTTGTCAACTTGCGTGAATGCTGGCCTGTAAAAGATCTTGTTAACTATTGAATCATCAAGGTTGTCCTCAAATACGAAAAATGTTGCTACGTAATGTAGTTGCGGATGAGGCAGGAGACTTCAAATACCAGCACGTTGATTACTAAAGATAACATAATGCAACTGAAAAATAATTAACCTTCAAAACACATCACATTACGTTTTCATGCTAGCAAGGCAACAGTGCCTTGTTGGAGTCAGACTCAGAATAAGAGAGCCAAAGCTGTCGTACACACTTTTGACGTTTACCGTTCCAAAGTCCGATTTTTATGCTCCATAGATATGCATTTCATTTTGACGTTTACCGATCTGCGGTCGAGTGGATAGAATTTCTGCTACTAAAATGGTAGATCCGGGTTCAATTACCGGCCTAGTCGAACCAAAGACTGAGCTTTTAAAATCAATACTCTCTACTTAGCGTTTATCAATAAAAAAATGGACAGTGTGAAGTCTCCACCGTATGTGATGGACAAGAGGGCTAGTGGCAGATTGGCACAAAGACCGAGAGGTCCGTTCACCGTGTTCTGGCCAAGAAACTTTGACGGTCACCACAATGGGTAGACTACTTGGCCCCAATAAAAAATATACGCAAATTGTCGTCCCCAAGGACACAATGACGCACTGCCAATTCTGGAATTTCCCTGGGAATCAGCAATCTTTCGGTCACTGACCCGCAGCTCTACCAACTGAGCTATCATCACCTATCTGATAAATAATTTATGCAAGTCTTTGTTCCGCAGGTCGATACCTGAAACCCATCAAGACAGGTCTGGTGGGAAGGAGGGGGAGCGCGTCCAAACAGGCTTTTATTGTTGCTTTTTTCACTCAAGAAACACCAGAGCTGTTGAAGCTGAACGTGAAGAAACGATATCGCCGAAACGCAGTAACTAATCTGCAAAGCGGCTTTGAACCAGAATCAGGTAACGTGATTCTGTAGCGTAAGCTTATTTATTTGATTAACCGATTAGTAGTCGAGTGCATCAGCCTTATGTTGTTGAAACGGTAACACGGGTTTGATTCTCAATCGAGTCAAACAAAACGTATAAAAATTGGTACTTGCAATTCTTTGGTTGACGTTTACCGCCAAACAGGACAATGTGAAACCTCCACTGTGCATGGTAGACAAATGAACAGGTAGCAACTTAATTCAAAGACCGCAAGGTCTCTTCGCTCTTTTCTCGCCTAGGTAATTTGGTCAATAATATGTAATTTAGGTAAATACCTCTAATAGGCCAATACAAGTTTTGAAATTTTCAATGTGAATCTGGATGACTCAACAAACTATCTTTCAATTTTTTTACCGCTGCTCGCTGTTTGGAGAGGGTTGCGAGAGCAACTACTCAAACGTGAGCAGTCACACGGCTCGGTCTTTCATCAATTCCTTCATCTTTCTTCGTTCAAGATCGAACGTAGTTCAAGTTTCCCTCAAGATCAACTGGTTCAAGATCAAAATGCAGGCTTAATGTATAACTTAATGACGTATGCAATCAGACTGCTATTATTTAGGCACTTTCGATAACGATTCTACCGCAGACAATCGTGCTGATGATGTCACTGATAGTTATGATGCAGACACCGACAGTGTGGAAGAAAACGACACAAGAGCAATGACAAAAAGGAAAACAAAAGACAGCAAGACTCGAAAAAAAGGTATTTTGTGTTGATTGATCTAAATTAAACGATTAAGAAACCAGAAGATAACTAGTCAACGTTATGTCTCTAAACTTGGCAATTTCAAAACGTTTAGTTCACAAAGAGGTTAAGAGTTTTGAGTATAAGGGCGAGTCTACACTGAGCGTAAAATCGTGAGCGTACGGGCAAGTTTATTTTAACCGACTGGTAGTTTGTTCGCTGATAAGGCGGTACGCTGGAAATACCGAATTTCAGTTTAAAACTAACTAAAAATATGTTCGTACCCTCACGATTTTACTCACAGAATAGACCGAACTTATTTTGGCGGAGTTTGATTGCAGATTAAAAAGGACTGTGTTAAATCCTGTACCGTGTCTGTGGTAGATAGTGACTAGGAGGCAGCTTGACACGAAGACCTAAGGTCTTTTTGCTGTCTCCTGGCCCAGACAACTTGTTAAATAAAGATTAATATTACGGTTACTGTGTTCAGGGAAAAAACGAAATCGGCCAAAAAACAGTTCAAAGCGGAAGCCTGTGCTGGAACATTGCCAAAGAAAACAGTTTTACGTCGATTTTAAAGACTTGGGGTGGCACGTAAGTGGCTCTGTTTTTAGGAAAAAGTAAAGTTTTCTAGATCATTAATTAAACTGAGTCTGAAAGGCAGTCGTTTTGCTATTCAAGGCGTCAAGAAGGAACCAAGTATTCTCAAAGGAATGGTTTTTAAAGAAAAAATCTTAGAGCATCGCAATGGAGTCGTAGTAATCAAAATAGCTGGTTCTGGTTCGGTTACCGTCCAGATGGACTTCCAAACCAGTATTATTGTGTATCGCATATCAAGGATAGCTTGCGACTCCCTCACCTAAAAGATTAAAAAGATTGGGTTTTGTGTAGACAATAATGAAAAAATGCTTGTAAAATTGTGCTTCCATCATACTTGGGCAGAAATTAACAAGAAAACAAAACTCTGGATTGAAATTTTGGAACCTATCATGAGGATCTTGGTCGAAACTTGTTTTCACCCTTAAAATTGCGTCATCATCGGCAAAGCCATTTGACCTATCTAATTTGCTGCAATTTATTGTTTTGCATTGCTGCCGTTTCATCATTCTCATCAGGATGCATTATGTTGCAGACCTGGATTATCGCTCCTAAAGCCTACAAAGCGTATCAGTGCTTGGGCGCTTGCAGTTTTCCTCTCAACGCCGGATTAAACGCCACCAACCACGCCATCGTCCAGTCGCTGGTTCACGAGAGGTTGCAGGAGCTCCACATCCCCGAACCATGTTGCGCTCCATCGAAGCTGGAGCCACTCGAGATTCTTTTCTTCAACGACCAGACGAAAGTTATTTATAAGAAGTACAGGGACATGGTTGTCTCATCGTGTGGTTGCCACTGACATGGTTACCACTGATACCGCGCTGCTTTTTGTTAAAATTTGTTAATATGATTTTGATTTTTCATATAGTTTATCATTTGCTGAAGTCGAGGTAGTTAGTACTGTAGAATAGGTGATCAGTATCAGTGATTTTAGATTTTAAAGAAGGTAACGAAGAAACTAGATGGTCGCGAACGACAGCAAACTCATGCAGCTGGCAAGCATAATTCCTCCTGCAAATCTAAGCCAGACAAGTTCAAATTAACAACAACAAAAAAACTCATATTATAGTCACTTGGCATAGACGGAGATCCCTTGGTGCTAGGTCGCTGTAACCCTTAAATTTTCAGTTGTATTGCTTTATATTTTTTGTTTAATTTGAATGGTTTGTTAGAATTTGCAAACTGAGTCAAAACAAACTAACCCACAATAAGGTTTTTACATCCAGTAGGGATTAGTTATTAGTGTAAACTTTCTGGTGAAAGACAGCTGAGAAACTATCCCTATAGAAACCGCGTTATCTTTGTCCCGAAACTGAAATCGAGCTTGGGAAGGGGTACAACCTATTTGAAATATTGCCCATACACAAAAATTTGGGACAAAATTTTTATCGTCTTGTAACAGTCTACTTAGAGCGGATATGCCCTTATGATAAATGCTAACGAAAAAGCACATACTTTATCCCAGAGAAGCAAAAATGTAAAAAAAACGGATGCTGTGTAAATTCACCTGTACCGAAACATCATATAGTGGTATAACTTGACTCTTTACTTATCACATGAGCGTGTTGTTAGGACGAAAAACACTTCAATGATCCAATGCAACCGTATTGCAGTAATTTCAAGTTTTCTGATTTTTTCATGTTTAAAGAAACGTATTTGCAGAAAAGGACCGGTAGGAAGGCGCAGTCTGACTAGGAAAGATATGCGTCGTTTAGCACCGTGCACGGGTTTTTCAAAATTACACGGATAGCTAATACTTTGTTGGACGCATTCCAGATAGCGGTAAAAACATGTCGTGGTGAACAGAACGTACAGAGACAATAACCATTGCAGTTACCATTTTAACAACCAAACATTGGTCGCTAATTAAGAATATTAAAAGATTTATCGTAATATGCTATGAGGACGTGGTTATAGAAACTAGGGTAAAATTAGTTCAGGAAGCGGATTACTACAGTAGGCCTATGCTACAGCATTAAGAAATAAACTCAACTGTCTGTTTCACCTGTAAATGAAATCATCAAAAGTATATTTTAATCATAATAGGGTTGAGCACTTTCGAATTTAAATTTTTGTTATTGAGCAATGAGCAGTTTTTGAAACGATGCTATTAACACATACTGATTTATGTTTGCTATAAAGCCCTAAATCCTAACAAACAAAATTTTATGTAACTGTACATTAGCAACATTAAAATCGTTGAATTTCGGAGCTCATTACCAGCAATTTCGATAATTGGGACTTCGCGCGATCGCTCAGTACCATTGGTTTTGTTCGCGAATTTTGGCATACGAGGATTGATTTTGCTTATGACTAACAAACGGTAAAACCTAGAAAGTTCAAATTTGGACTCAACATAGCAATTAATAAAAGCGTCATGTGTGCCAATTTTGGGAATCCTAGGTCAGGTGATCATGAATTGGGATACAAAAAAACAAAAAATACGGTAATTTTTGGTTTGAAAAGTTATTAAATCGCTTATAATTCCAAAACCATTTGACCTGCACAGCTGAAATCTGGACAAAATGTGGGTGCGTATGAAAGCTTTGTGCAATCCAAGTTTTGGGGCGCTCGGTCTCGTGACCAAACTTTTACAGCCAAAAAATTGGCCAAAAGTGGGCGATTTTGAACCGATATATCTCGGTAATTACCAATATTGATGAAAAATGGTTTGTGATTTTTGAGCCCACTATTAACCACCTTTCTCTTGCTTATGTTCATTTACCCCAACTTGAATACTATTTTTCTTTTTTTTCTTTTTTGTTTTTCTTTTCCGGCTATCTACTTTTATTTACTGCATTCAAAGTTTAAGCGATTGAAGATATCAGGGAGGGCTAGTGCCCGACTGAAATTGGCATAGGTGGGCACAAGTCCCTTAATCGTTAATCCGTTAATAACGAAGCTAACTTTTTCACCAACTCGTTAATCCGTTAAAAAGTTTTTTCATGTTAACGGACTAAATTAACTTCCGTTAAGTGCTGTTAACGGACTAAAGTAACTTCCGTTAAGTTTTGTCAACTTCCGTTAAGGTTTTTATCGTTAATATCTTGCAGCTTTGTTGCGCATTTGAACTTGTTTTTATCTTGAAATTAGATTAGACTGTAAAATGTAACTTTCAAAACACAAAAAGACCACCATAGCAATAAATATTTCCTTACAATTAGCTCAACTGCGTCAATACGTGTTCTAGAAGCGAGTGAATAAAGCGAAATGTAAATTACACGCAAAATGTTAACGGATTAACGGACTTTATTAACTTCCGTTAATTTAAGCTGAAAATAACGGATTAACGTTAGCGGAGGTGTGAAGTTTGTTAACGGACTAGTGGTTAACGAAGCAAACGTTTTGCATTAACTTGCCCACCTATGGAAATTGGGGTTGCCAGGTTGGGGGATTCCCCTCAAACGAGTCCTCCAAAATTTTAAACTTTTAAACCGTTGAAGGTAGATGAATCAAATTTTCAGAATGGGTAGATATCACAAATAAACTAAAGCTAACAAAAATTGGGGAAGCCACAGTGGGGGGTTACTCCCAAATGGGCCCTCCGAAATTCGAACTTTTTACCCTTTAAAGCTAGATGCATGAAATTTTTGAGGAAAGTAAATATACAGGAAAAATAAAATTTGGGGGCACCAAAATGGGGGAGTTTCCCTCAAACAAGGCCGAAAAAATTCAAACTCTTCAACCACTAATGCCAGACGCAAGAAATTTTCAGAGTAAGCAAATATTACAAAAAGATCAAAATGGAGAAAATTTGGGGGTATCAAAGTGGGGGTTCCCCTCTTCAAATGAGGCTGCCAAAACTTTGAACTTTTCAACCATCAAAGCTAGATGAATCAAATTTTCAGATTGGATAGATATTAAAAATAAACTAAACCCAACAAAAATTGGGGGTGCCACGATGGGGGGTTACCCCCAAACAGGCCCTCTAAAATTCAAACTTTTTACTCTGTCAAGCTAGATACGTGAAATTTTTAAGGTAGATAAATCCAAAGGAGAGATACAATTTGACAAAATTTGGGGGTAAAAAAATGGGGGGGTTCCCCTCAAACAAGGCCGAACAAATTCAAGCTTTTCAACCATTTATGCCAAACACATGAAATTTTCAGAATAGGCAAATATTACAAAACCATCAAATTGGACAAAATTTAGGGGCGTCAAAGTGGGGGGTTCCCCCTCAAACGGGGCCGCCAAAATTTTAAACTTTTAAACCATTAAAGCTAGATAAATCAAATTATCGTAGTGGGTAGATATCAAAAATAAACTAAATCTAACAAAAATTACGGGTTCTGAAATAGAGGGTTTCTCCCAAATGGGGATCTCCAAAATTCAAACTTTTTAACCTTTAAAGCTGGGCACATAACGTTTTTATGGTAAGTAAATATAAAAAAAACATAAAATTTGAAACAAATTGGGGTACAAAAATGGAGGATCCCCTTAAATGGGGCTGCCAAAAATCAAACTTTCTAGCCATACATGCTAGACGTATGAAAGTTTTAGGGTTGGCAAATACGAAGAAAAAATAAAATTTGACAAAATTTGGGTATATCAAAATTGGGGGTACCCCTCAAACAGGGCCGCTAAAATTTCAACTTTTTACCACTCATGCTATAGACAAATGAAATTTTCAGGATAAGCAAATATGAAAAAGAGATAACATTTGAGGAAATTTAGGAGTACCAAAATGAAGGAATCCTCTTCAAACAAGGACGCCAAAACTCAAAATTTAACCACTTACGTTGGACTGATGAAATTTTCAGGACAGACAAAATGAAGATAAGATAAATTTTGATAAAATTTGGGGGTACCAAAATGAAGGGATCCCCTCAAACAAGGACGCCAAAATGCAAAACTGAACCACTCACCCTGGACTGATGAAATTTTTCAGAATAGGCAAATATGAAAAGATGAAATTTGACAAAATTTGGGAGTACCACAATGGGGGTCCCCCTCAAATGAGGACGCCAAATTTCACACTTATTACCTGTGTTAGCTAGACACATCACAATTTCAGCATACACAAGCAAAAATAAAGAAAAATAAAACTTGACAAAAAGTTTGTGGCACTAAAACAAGGTCCTTCAGAATTCAAACTTTTCAATCTTTCAAGCTAGACATATAAAACTTTCAGGATACGTAAATATAAAAGACAGATAAAATCAGAATAGATGAATAAAATATCACTAATTTGAAGTGCCACAATTGGAGAGTCCTCCACCAACGGGCCCTTCAAATGTTTTAACTACTCAAGCTAGACAAATAAAATTTTCAAAATCGGTAAAAATACAGGGTGGGCCGTAAATAACGCACCAAAGCATATAAAACAATTCTGATAATTATAACAAAAGGGTGGGCCGTAAGTTACGCACCCAAGAATTAAAAGTAAATTGTGATGTGAAATATTATTATTATTATCAATATTGTTTAATATGCTTTGGTGTTATTATTATCAATATTGTTTAATATGCTTTGGTGCGTTATTTACGGCCCACCCTGTATAATATGAAAAAAAGTGGATTGCACACTGTAGGGTTGCTCCAGTTGTATTGGCACCTCCCCCCCCCCATTAACTACAAAAGCTAAACAAACTAAATCTATAGAATAAGTTGATACAAATCAAAGATTAAAAATAACAAATTTAATTGGCTACATTGAGAAGACCATGCCAAATGGGTTCCTTAAAAATTTAAAATCTTTGTTACAAAGTTCTCCAGCTAGAAATAATTAAAGAGTGCCGGTAGGCTAATATAAGAAAAAGATAAAACATGCCAAACTTAGCAATGTTATGTTGGACAATTAGCCTTAAATGGACCTTCAAACTGTTCGTTAAATTCTCACAATGAATTGCTATAGCAGAAAAGTGAAAGAGTAAAACCTATGGGATTACTGCAACGTTTAACACGTTGAAGTACTTGAGCTTAACGGGTTTGTTAGATTTCAGCAGTATGGCTGAGTATTTTTATTAAACTGTCACTGATAACGTTGAAAAAATCTTCTACTTACTCTTCAAAGTTTCTGAACAATTTTATTAAGAAAGCTTTTGTGCTGAATAATGGATGTAATACTATATACTGCACAATATAAAGTAATATGGTGGCCGTTGGGTCGCACTGCTAAATAGCGATCTCAGAATAAGAATAGTTGAAAAATGCTTGCTTATTTTTGGCCGTGGATAGAGTTAAGTTTGGCTGATGTAATAAAGTCGCTGGAATTTTAAAGATCGCTTTATGTTATTTCATAAAAAAGAGAAAAACTTTTTGAACTCCTAGTAGCTTTTTGATTGACGTTACTTGATCATTTTGATAACTTTTTGAGACCTTTAAACATGGAGAGCGAATGACCTCCAAGCTGTTAAAATGAACTAAAAAGAACGCAATGTGCAAAAGAAATAAATGATTTTTGGTAAATAGTTGTTCGACTTTATCATTACCCCTAATGTTTTGGAAAGCATGGAGTTGAGTAAATTATTATAAGTTTTCAATGTGAAGTGATCGTAAAGTTAGACTCTGTAATATCACTTATAAACTTATAAGAATTTGATTTTTTGTTTCTAAATTTTGTTTGTGTACGTATCTCTTTCCATGCTAATTGTTAAGGCAGGCACAGGCGTAGCCAGGAGGGGGGGGCAGGGGGCCCGGGCCCCCCCAATCAAAATACCACCAATGATAAAAAATTATGACAACATAGCCTAGCGATGTTTAGTTGCAGTTACGAACGACAAGAGAGCCCCGGGGGCCCTAAACAACCAGGAGGCCCCGGGCCCCTAACTGACAAACGGGGTCTCCGGGCCTCTAACTGACAAACAGGGGCCCCTAATTGACACCCAGGGCCCCTAACTAACAACCAGGGGCCCCAGAGCCCCTAACTGACAAACGGGGGCCCTGGGGCCTCTAACTGACAAACAAGGGGCCCTGGGGACCCGTAATTGACGACCAGGGACCCCCAGGGCCCTTAACTAACAACCAGGGGGCTGTGGGGCATTTAACTGACAACAAGGGGGCCCTGGGGCACCTAACTGACAACCAGGGAGCCCCAGAGCCCCAAACTAACAACCAGGGGCCCCTAACCGACAAGCAGGGGCCCCGGGCCCCCTAACTGACAAACGGGGGCCCGAGGCCTCTAACTGACCACCAGGGAAACAACCAGGGGGCCCTGGGGCCCTAACTGATGACCAAGGGTCCCGAGCCAGGGGCCCCGTAATTCAAATTTTAACACTTTATGTGCAAAACCTGTGAAAAATCTAAGAGTTTTGTGCTAAAAGTTGCAATCCCAGGCCCTCGTTTAACGTCATTATGAACTTAATTAATGCTATAACACAGGCGGTAATGCAAACCCCCAATTGAAATACTACCAATGATAAATATAATGAGAGCATAGCCAGTATGTTGCTCTTGTCCGGAATTGCAGTTTCTTTAATTTAGGATTTACGTGTACAAACGTAAGTAATAACAATGACGACCACCTGTTCACGTCATAATAATGTCATGCAATTCCTAGAGGTTTCAAAAAACTGTCAAGTGACTTGACTCGAGTCCTACACGTTTTTTAAAAAAATATTTTAATTTTGCTTTAAATGTTTTTTTTGTGAAAAACTTTAAGAGCGCGGTCTTATCTCAAAATCATAGGCGTAGCCAGGGGGGTGGCCCATGGGGCCTGGGCCCCTCGATTGAAATGCCACCAATACCAAAAATTTAACAAAAAAAACTTGTTTCTTCATTTTCAGTTTCTTTTAGCATCTTTGTGTACAACAGTACACGCGTACAACAATATAATATTGACGACCAGGGGGCCCGGTGCACCCCCTTAATTCAATTTTTTCCAACCAATTTAAACGTATAACTTGGGTGAAATTAAGTGTTTTTGTCCTAAAAACTGCTACCTCAGGCCCTCATCTAAACTTTTTATGAATGTAATGCAATAACCAGCGCCGTATTTGCCATATGGCACAGTGCCAGGGCCCCGCGCTCAGATCGTAGGACTTTTTTTGGTCGTCACTTATATTTGGCAGGAAGATGTTGCAAAAACCCTCTAAGTTCCAGAGGCCCCGCGCGATGTAAATCCGGCCCAGGAATAACATGTTTAGTAAACGTAACGATCTATTGTTTTCCTTTTTCAATAACGATTCAACTCCGCCTCACCAGTTTTTACGCACAAAATACTTTTAATAAAATAGCTAGGAAAAATGCCCATTGAACAAATTATTGAATTTCAATTGAGGGGCCTGGGCCCCTATCCGTACATGTACTCCTATAACTGGTTAACTTCATGACAAAATAAAAATCTTGAAGGAAAATCTTCGAGTGGATTACTATTTACTGCTAAAATATTGCAGGAGGCAATGTGCCTTACTTACCCTTACATGGACCAAATCACTTACAATTAAAATTTTTCACCATAATGCAAGATTTTAATCGTGTTTTGGACTAAAATTGCAAGTAAAAGAAGGATTGAACAGTTAAAATTTTTCGATTGGCTTTCAAATGTTAAAAATCTAGTACTTTCAAATGGCTGTGAACACGTGCGAAATGTGTTTAAATGGGATTAAAATAGTTTTTTTTCCAAAAACTTACAAAAATTGCCCAGCGGCTGGGGGCTTTGCCCCCAGACCCCCATAGCCACCGGAGACTGGGGGCTCCGCACCCAGAACCCCGTCTGTGATATGTTTGAGTACAATAACTTACTCAACACACCTTCTAAGTTGAACATTTGCACTTTCTGACTATTAGTTTTCGCCCTCTCTCTTTACCAAAATCCTGGTGAAGTGCCAACAGACTACAGCTTCAGTTCTTCCATTCTACGATATCTTTGCCCCACAAAAAGTTCCTTTTTTGAAAATTTCTGATGACGTCATTGCATGTGATTTGTGGTTTGGCCCCCCCCCAATCAAAAATCCTGGCTACACCTATGAAGGCAGGTATTGTTTAATTTAGTTCTTAGATTTTGAGAAAAATTTGTTGAACTGTTCAAACATGTGCTGGTATAAGTTTATCTTAAAAAAATATTGCAGTGGGCTAATTGGGTGTAGATTTGATGTTTCGGATAGTGTGTCAAATTTCTGGTCAAGATAATGTAAGTTATAAAATCAAAAAATCATATTGGCATTTTCAGATCAAAAGTTTATGTTTCTGTGTTTCAATCGGAGCAAAAGGTTGTCAAAATATTTGTTTTTACAAGGGTTTTATTTGTAACCACAATTTTAACAATTGCGCTGCTAATCGAAAATTCAACTAACTCCTTAAAAGTTGAAACGAGATCTGATAGATATTTATAGATGCCTTTTCTAGACTTTTAAATTTTGGAGGCCATTAAGCACGAACTTGGCTAAGTTAATGGAACATTATGAAATTCGAAAGCGACGTAAATTCAGACGTGATTATCAACAACTATAAACACGCTTAACGCAATTGTGAAGTTCTTTAGTTCAGTAAGTTGAATACTTTGGCGAAGTCCCCGGATATCGCTTTCAATGTCATATTCTAGTTTTTTACAAATTATTGTAACTAAAAAAAGTAACTATAGTTACTTTCAACTATTAGTCTGTATTTTGAGCAAAATCGAGAAGCGTTTTGCTTATTATAATTAGTAATTGCGCCATAATGTTTTAATTACCACGATTCTCGTTGCACAATTTCTTCTAAACTTCGTTATTTGTTTTTTTGGTGATCAAAAATTCAACGTTACTGGAAGTTCAGTTACATGAAATAAAAATAATTGGAAAAACCTACTACAGACTGTTACCTTCTAGTGAGCTCCTCAGGCGGAGTGGAAACTAACATTAAACAAAAAACTAAACCAAGAAAGTTTGCATTCTGGCTGAAGAGCCCATAAAGGGGAAACAGTCTGTATAAATGGGGTTTTTAATTTATTTTAATTTCATGGAACTGAACTTCCTGTGTCGTTTTCTGACTCTGGCCCATGTCCATTGAGCTCATTGGAAATTGAGAAAACAATGCACAAGTTAAATCAAAAATTTATAGGTTTTGTTACTGTAATCCATGTATAATTTTTTTCGTTAATCATTTAGCTCTGCTAGAACTTAAGGTGGCTAAAGTGCTTTGAAAAACGTGATGTGAAAGTGGCTCTTTGTAACGCGGTAATTCATCAATCAGCTTTTATTTGACGTCTACTTTTGTTGTTATTCTTTGTTCGGATTGCATGAATTTAACCGTTACAAGGTGCGCCTTTTGACACTCATACCCGATACCTTATTTGCTTCAATAAAGTATTACACAGAACTTAGGCCGAAAATGAGAAAAATACTGCAAATTGATTGTCTTACATAGAACGAAATAGTACGTAAATTGACTTAATGGCAGATTACGACCATGGTATTGATCGAAATCAGAAAAACGAAAACAAAGGCAAAAGCAACATTGCTCTGCAGTGTGAATATTACAATTCATTTAAGCATTAATTTAAACAAGAACAAAAGTTTCTTCAGAGGATTTTGCATACAAGAAAAAAGATCAATATCAAGAAAAATTGATTTGAGTCATGTTCCGACACACGAAATAATATTCAAAATTTAAACAAGTAAGCATTTTGGGGACAGATATGGAACAAACTTGGACCGATCTGATGTACAAATCCTTCTTTTACCCACAACTTTCAAAAGCACAAAACATGCATAGGATCTTGAGGCAAAAAATGTTTCAGTGGTTTCGCAGCCCGCGGTTCGATTCCTAATCAGTCAAACTGAGGACGTTGAAATTGGAATCACAACTTTTGCAAATTTTTAAGACAAGTCGACTCGAAGACCTAACAATTCCTTTCCCGTCTCCTGGCGAAGGCAACTTGGTGAGTAATGACGTAATTGCAATATTTCACGCTCGCAAAACAAGCCGAATTCTAACGGTGTCCGCACTGATATGCTGGCGAAGAACAAAATTGAGTATCTAAAGTGCAAACTCCTCCTAAAATAACTCTTTTTTTTTACCATTGACATTAAGGTGAAAAAATCGCGAAATGTTGCTCGGTTAATCGAACAATTAGCAATTGCCGAATTTAGCAACAAAGCATCTACCTGCCGAATTAGGAAAAAATTAAAGTTTATTTGTGTTAGTGATGTCATTACTTATTTTACTATTACAAGAAGAAAGAAGCCATTATGTCTTAATTAGACGAATTCAAAGAATCGGTCACTTTTGTGACGTGACAGTAGGTCACACGTTGCAGTCGCGCTGCTAAATGTCGCAAATAAACAGCCGTGGTTAGTCGAGTTTGGAGTAATTACCTGATACGTGAAAACCTTCGTAAGGTTTAGTACATCACGGCTGGATGTTCGCGGAAGGTGTTTCGACCGACCGCGTGTTCTACATATCTCGATTCTTGAGATTCGAAATTTATTAACTTCCACGAATTACACTTTATGCAGCAGAGCGACTTTACTTGTGGTCCAATGCCTGATGGCCCAAGAAGTCCTTAAATTACTGGACTAGTTTATATTTTATTAAAAATATTTACGATATTTCAAAATCTTTATGCTTTGTATCCAATTTTTTCTAAGTCCTACCGTTTCAAAAGTATTTTTCGATCCCTTTGCTTAAACGACACTGCGGCGTTAAATCAAAATGTTTTCCTTTCTTTTTTGGGGGGTTATAAAACTTTCCTAAACAAACTAACAAAATTCGTTTTAGCCCGGTAAAAAAATTAAGCGATCACACACCGGACGTTACCAAGTTTTCATTGAAGCAAAAACTATGTAACTCTATTTTACGCGGGGTATTTAACCATTTCATTCTACGCGGGGGAGGGGGAGCAAAAATGCCCCCCTTTCAAACTCCTAAACTAACATCATGGAACACCAAATTAGGCATACGGGTTGATGTTCACAAACAGTTTTTAAAAAAATTGGTTTTGAGTTGATGATGTCAAAGTTGTAATGTCACAACCAAATTTTTTGAACAATGACGTCATTTTTGCGATGACGGCGCAGGCGGTTCAGATTGGGTACATAGATTTGTTGTTTAAAGCTGATTCATAAAATGTATAAGTCAAGTTAAATTACATTACAAAAACGCCTTGTGAAGTCGTTTAACTTAAGTATTGGCCAAAAAATGATAAGATTTCGAAAAGTGATTTCGGAAAGCCTCAAAAATCAAAAAACTTTCCTTTACCTTAGCTACTTCAATTTTTTAGGAGCTATTTTTAATGAATTTGACTCAAAGTCAAGTTAATTTGAAAGAAAAAATTTTTTTTTCCAAAACCATTTATAACAAAAAAACCGAAAGGGGTGCAAAAATTACCCCCCCTGTGTTAGATAGGGTTAAGAATACGCTCGTATGCTCACGATTTTACTCAAAGTGTAGACTGGCCTATAGGTTGTAGATCCCCATTGGTTCAAAAAAACAACGTAATAACGCAGGTCAATTCCGAATGACGTGATAACACGGGCTATGGTTCGCGAGCAATGATTTTGCGGGAGCGTACTACAGAAAAAAAAGACACGATAGATTGTAAACATATGGATACACTTCGTAAAAATGCCTCCAGGTACAATGGTATTGGGCTCATCATCAAACCTCGACTGCTGGACTAAAAATCAAGGTGCTTACAAACATAAATTTTTCTTCCAACAATATTTATTCTTATAAAGCGAGCGACTTGAAAAGTTGATTTTTTAGCAGCATATTCAAAATTTGCAAACCGTGTAAAATGTAAATAAAGTTACTAAACGACAAATTTTGTAAGTAGACTTTGGCCAAGAAAAGAAAAGCGTTGTCATAGTACAGAAAACAAAGCTATTCTAGATATAAAAATCAAGAGAATACTGTAAAACGGATGATCAGTCTCGAGACGGTTTTTAAAAACCAAAACTCACCTTAAATCTTTAAGCTATTAAAACCTATTTTTACAAATTAGATAATAATAAAATTTAGTGCACAAATCAAACGTCCGATTATATCATCAAAAATGTCTTAAAATGGTTAAATGCGTATTTATTTGAGCTTCCCGAGACAACGTGATGAGATTTGAATAAAAGGTACTCGAATTCCTGTATGTAGATCCATCTATGGAGAAAACGAGATCTTTCAAGTTAATTTTATCAATCGTCGACGAAATATCGCTTCGAAGCGCGAAATGTGACCCATTTAAAGATACACGATTTCTTAATAAAACAGCAGTATTATTACATAGCATATAACACGAAACATGAGCAAAAGAAATTGTAAGCAAAGCAAGTGACGATCGAAGCGGAATATTACATTTTTTTGGCCGATGGTCCAAGTTAACGAGCCATTAGTTTTCTCACGTGTGTGCTTGAAAGCAAGAGTTGTAAAGAGCCGACAAGTACAAGCCCAAACCCGACCAGAACTGTATGATGCTTAAACTAAGTCATCATTCAAAGTTGCAAAGTTATTTTTACTCCGTTTTTTGTAGCATTTAAAGGGCTAAAACACTAAGCAAATACGTATGACAAACCCAATTAAGCCCGACCTTTTGTCAATTTCAAGCCCGAACCTGACCCGAAAAGTCTGACCCTGTTTACAACTCTGTTGACAAAAAGGGTCATAAAATTTTGAAATAATTTCCAAATTCAGGTTCAAATTTTTTATCTTGAAATTTTCTAAACTGAAAATCATTGAAATTTTTTAGCGGGGTCAAATTATAATACTCTTCATCTCGTTTGAACTCTGTGCTCTTTGGTTAGATTACCATTTAATACTGTACTATTATTGCGTATACCATCCAGCTGGTCGAGCGGAAACGAGTTTGTCTTTGAAGCGGGAGGCCTGACGTTCCAATCTTGGGCTCGTCAAATCGGACGCAGAGTTGCCAACGGTTCGCCACCGCTGCAACATTTCTTCGAAAGGAGCTGCGCTGCCCGTGCGCAATGACTTGGAAATTAGTCCCGTAAATTTGCTACGCACTTCGGCGTAATACAACGAGTATAATGAAAAATTTGATTTGATTTTCGCCAATAGCTAGCATTGCAAAATTTCACTTTTCGAGGGACAGATGCTTGATGCAAGATCTTGCTGATCACTTCTTTGCAGTCTTCTGTCCAGATTGTTGATTGTAAAAATTTTCATTTGTCAGTTTTGTGTTTTCTTTTTCACTGTAAAATAAGCTTTTGTTTCTCTCGCTGTGACATGCAAACTTAAACAAAACGAAGTAACAATAATCAACACAATTTTGCCGTTGCTGGAGAAATTCAAGTATTTTCTCAACAGGAAATTCAAATTTAATTTTAAATAGCAAAAATTCGTATTCAACAAATTGTTTTGCACGGATTCAACTTTAAAATAAAATATTCGATTTCAATCCGCCCCTGTTGCAAACATGAATGCTCATTTTGAAGAGCATTTGCAATGCTGCATTTAAAGTCGTTTAAACTTTTGAGCACGTTTTTGTTGTTGGTATTTTGGTCTTAATTATCTTGTTGTGACAACACTAATTTCAGCATTGCACTAAATTAGCAAATTTTTTCTTGTGATATTGTTGAAGAATGGTCAACCAAGGAATTTTTAAGAAATGGCAATTAGGTAGAGAAGATCATATGCAAAAGTTACGATACACTTTTTTAATAAGAAGCAATATTTTCTGAGTTGAGACTGGCATGCTCTTAGATTTTCATCAATTTTCTCGCTCATTTGTTCTTCATTTGTTGATTGAAGAATACAGTGACATAAATATATTCTTGCTAGGTTAAAAGTTGTTTTTTCTTATACGCTAAATCATGCTCACTGTTAAACAAATCAAAAATAGCAATGTAGAAGAAAATGCAAAAACTCTTCTAATTACTGACAAATACGGTGTTCTAGCTCACGTTTTTAATTATTTTTTTATGTTGAGCATGGCATTGTTCTTGACTTGTTCTTAAATTTTAAGCGAAAATGAGCGTAGTTTTTTTTTATAAATTCTTTCTCAGAAAAAGAGTATTGAAACCAATACAACAAGCCTGGTAGGTATTTTGATCTCCTCAATATTTACAAATAAGATTCTGTTATTTGGCGCATTTGAATAAATTAAAGTGGAGCAAAGAGCAGACACTACTGTTTTTGCAACAAAAATATCACAGCACGACACGAATATTTTATAATGTACACGTTTCTTCCTTTCTGTGACACGAATTTCGTGCTGGCTTATGTTGCGGCTTGCAACTTCTCTCTGTTCCACCTGGCCGAAGGTTTCAGATTCAGCTCGCACTCCATCTGTTGTTATGAAATCGAGCGCATATCAAAACGCCATTTAAATAATCCACAAGATTCCAAACTTAATAAAAAGATTTTGAGTCTGCAGCCGTAGCCATTCCGTTAGAGATTAAAACCCTCTCAAACAGTGGTGCCATTCAAATTTTGCTAGAACTGGATCTAAAACAATTCATAAAAAATAATTTCAATTCTAGAAGTTGCTCAAAGCCTAAAACCAAATCTTTTACCATTGGTTGAATTAGTTAACCCCCCCTGCAAAAAAAAAAATCTATACACTATATCGACAGTCGTTTCAAGAAACTAGTAATTGGCAAATATTGTAGTGTTCCGCGCAAATTTTGTGGCTTGAAGTGTAGAGCAACATTTTTAACAACAGGTTTTCTAAATTCGACAACCGGTTTGTGCAAACCGTATGAATATCGCCTGAACTCACGGAAAACATGTCTGTTCCAGCTTAATTAAATTAACTGTACAAGCTTGACCTCCTTCGTGGTCGACTCCAGGGAAGTCAGAACAACTTCCACTGACGGTTAGGTGGCCAGATCAACCACCAACCCTGCAGCCGCAATCAGCTCAAGTCAATAATGCACAGAGCTGGACAGCGCTGTTTCGAGCTTTTAGCTCATATCAGCAGCCCACAGCATATCTAACCAAAGGTATTCCCAAGCTGGACAAATTTTTCGGCCTAACTGGACAACTCCTGACTCCTAGGAAGTCAGAGCAACTTCTCACTTCTCAGGAGTCAAAAGTTGATTTGACTACCCAGGAGTCGACCACAAAGGACGTCAAGCTTGTACAGTTTTGATTTTCATGGCTGTCCTTACTACAAGAGCCCAGCAATTTTTCACTTGGTTTGTAAAGTACCTCAAGTGAAAAATTGTTTATTCCCTACAAAGCCTCTGCCATTGTGCAAGCCCTTAAGGTTTGTCCAGTTTGACCGAAAAATTTGTCTAGCTGGAGAATACCTTTGGTTAGATATGCTGAGAGATGCTGATGAGAGCTAAAAGCTCGAAACACCGCTGTCCAGCTCTGTGCATTAATTAACTTATTTTCAAATTCTATAAACGGCTTTTGAGTTCCCACAGGCTTTGCTTGCTTTACAGTTGCATTCAGCTTCCGCAAAAAGATTTTTAAGTTGTACGCGTTATTAAACGGTCTTTCGTATCTTTAATGTAATTTTTGAATCTTTCAAAAAATGCTCCGCTCTCCGGAAAACACGGAGTTTTTTGTACTAGTAAGCCGGCTTGTAATAGTGCAAGTAAAAATGAAGATGTCTTTTCGTTTTAGTTGCGTTTCAAACAAACTCATGTTGACTGATGAAATCGAAAATAAATTTTGCGGTATGTCCCTTCCGGTTTCCGAAAACCGCTATATTATCAATCTTATGTTTTGAATAAAAAATGCTCCCACGTTAGCACCACACGAGTAAAATAAATATGTGCTGTCGAAGTGATAAGTATAGGTGGTTATGATTTCGCTAAATATGATCATAAATAGCAATTTTAGAATCAGTGATCAGACAATCCATATATGGAGTTTAGGTTATCAATCATTATATCATCGTTAGTCTATGTGATATAATATTTTATTTCATAAGTCTTTTGTTTGCAAATGTTTTATCGTCTTTGCTTTGACTTCTTGAACCAAAGTTGGTTTGAATTGCCAATAAAATTCAACAAATCACTGGAACAATAAACATATTTAGAACCTGCAGTATAACATTGCATACTATGCCGCAAAGTACATATTCATGTAGTAAAAATAACTCGCTTTGTCCGATGCTGGCTACGGAACCGAATGCATTCTTTCTCAATGCCACCATTGATAGATGCTTGACGAACCACATTTGACCACTTTGATTTATCAGGATCACGCTACCGAACGCTTTCATCAGTTCCAGCATTGATATTGTTGAAGAACCTTATTCTTTGACGTCCTCGAGCACATTTAGTATTGAATTTCCCACTTATGCTGAAGTTTTCTAATTTATTTTTAGATAAAGTATTCAAAACATTTGAGATGTTTCTGTTTGATTAATAAACATAGTAGTTGCAGAAATCACTCTACGCGTTCGAGAATTTTTTCATTTGTGATGAGATCTACAACATAAAAAACCGTTCAGCATCCGTCTTTAAAACCACATTTTTGCTGCTTCTAATGCAGCTTGGATGGGTTCATATAATAATACGTAGTTCAAGACTTACAATCATGTGTCAGTACCAATCATTCAAAAAATTTGAGTGCCGGCAACCAAATCTTGATCTTCGTGAAAGATTTTTTATCAAATGCCGAATGCACAGTATGGTTTATGCAAGCAAATGCAGCTTGGTTCAATGAGTAATATGGTGCCAAAATTCAAAATAGCTAACAATATTTTATTCGGTTGCAGTATTGTGCATCAACATGTTTATTAATAGTGCTCATTAACCTATTTTCATTAACTTGTTTTTGAAGGAAACTTCTTTCATAGTTCACTCGTCTGTGCCATTCAGAAGCAATAAAACGTTGAAAATTCATCATTTATCATCAGAATATCAATGCACCTAAATTTTAATAACGTCTAGAGCCCAAAATCAAAACAAAAAAAGGAACTCGCTAAACGGGTACTTCATGATATTGCAAAAACTACCGCTTAGAATTCGTTGAAAATAGCATGCTTTGCAAACCAACCCAAACTATCGTTCATGTCAGGCGTTTGTCTTTGCTGTTTACGTATCTTGCAGTTCGACACAACTCAAATTGTAATTCCTATTCCACAATTAAATCAATTATCAGCTCCTTAAAATCTGTTGCACGTTATACGGAAACATTGTAAAATAAAATGTATTATGAGGCGAATCAAAGACTAAGAATTGACAAAATATATCTGCCGCAATTTCAACCAAAACTTCACCCGATCACTTTCTGCCAGCGATATTTCGCCAAAAGTTTGGCGTAAAAACAGGTCTCATTTAAAAAAAGCTTAAGTATGGCAAAAATTATTTCATGTGGTTACGCTTTTATTCCTACCAACACATTTTTGGCCGCAATGTGGTTTTCTTTTTTGTTTTTCCGTTTTTTTTTTCCTAAATTTTGTACGTTCTTCTCCTAAAATATAAAACAGTGAAATCTAATTTTTGTGTAAAGTTGTTGAACTGCAAACGCAGTGTTGTCCCCCAAAATGTTTTGGGGCAAACCCCTTTGGAACCCCCTAAAATGGGGCCCCACGAAATCAATTTTTTGAACGGCTCGACATAGAGCGCTAATTTTTTTGATATTACGAGATATAAAAGAAAAATATTTTGACATAATTTGGAGGTATCACCTCGCGGGAATCCCAAACGGACCCCCAAAAATCAATTCTTTGAGCGGCTTAAGCTAGAGAGCTAGTTTTTTTCGTATCAGTAGATATTTAAAAGACAAGTATATCACCCCCACATGGGAGCCCTCTCCAAATGGACTGCCTCCAAAAATCAATTTTTAACGAGTTAAACTACAGTGGTAATTCTTTTTGCTCTCAGTTAATATTTAAAAGAAAAATAAATTGACAAAATTTGGGGGTACCAACCTCAGGAATCCCCCATATGGACACTCAAACATCAATTTTAGTGGCTTAAGCTAGAAAGATAATTTTTTTGCTCTCAGTTATTACTTAGGAGACAAATATTTCGACATTGCTTAAAGGAGCCTTGCCCCGGAAATCCCCCAAACAAACCACAAAAATCAATTTTTTTAATGTCTTGAACAAGAGCTAATTGTTCTTGATGTCAATAAATATTTAAGAGAAAAATGTTTTGACATAGCTAGAAGTGCCTCTCCCTCAGTAATCCCCCAAAACAATTTTTAACTACTGATTGGAGAGCTAATTGGTTTGGATATTGGTTGTTTTTAAAAAAACAAATATTTTGGCATGGCTTAGAAGTGGCACTCTGTCCCCGAGAACCCCGTACAGAGATTCATCAAATTTTTATTTTTTGATCTAAAATAGTTCTTTTCTTGATATCAGTAAATATAAAAAAGCATAAAATTAGAAAAACGAATACAATCAACCGTCTGTTTGAGAGAAAAAATCAAAATTGCGCTGTTATTAACGTAAAAAATAGATTTGGGACCAACTTCCAGTGCAAAGTGTCTTATATGAATAAAAATGTAATACACATTAGATAATAGGTTTATACGCATTTTAAATTAGCGTTTAAGTTGAGATATACGCATTTACAGAGCTGATAGTGGAAACTTTAACAGACACATTCAACTTTCATAAAATTCAAAGGCAAAATGATTTTTTCTGCTTGATTGTGTTTTAGCAAAATTGAACACACGTTATAAGACAAACCATAGAGCGAATGCGGTTTTGTTTTGACATAGGCACGTAAGAGGTTATGGTTAGTTTACTGTACATGAATTATGTAATGGTACGCAAAATTAGTACTACTCTTTGGGATCAGCTGATTTTTTTAGGATTTTTATCCAAAATTGCTGGATTTTTTTCTAACATCAAAAAATGGATTCCCAAATGCTTTTTTTTTTGAACGGCATAAGCAAAATGTTTTTAATGTTAATGAACATTTAAAAGATAAACATTTGAGGGGCGGCAATTTTCAAAATGTGCATACCAGCAATTGATCATTGAATGGCTTAAGCTTGGATAAAAAGTTTTTTTTTTATTTATTGTCAGTCACTTTGTGGTCGATAGAATATACTGTATATTTTGACTCTGTTTGAAATTGCAAACTCTCCTGGGTGGTCCAGTAGAAATTATTTTTAATTGCTCTCTAAGAAGGTAAGCGAAAAAATTTTTTTAAGAGTCTCATTAGTCTACATGAATCCGTTGTTCAATGGGCTTGCTTCTCAGCAAGTTCCCATCTAGTTGTTGTTGTGCTTGTGATGCATATTTCTTCTCCTGTCACCGTGCAGCGACAGACGCTAACAGTTGCATCATATGCTCACTTTTCATTGCATTCGGAGGAGTCTGCGCTATTGGGAGTTTCCAGATATTGAATGTGCCTGTGGTTTTTTTCGAATTTCTGTTCACTGAATTTGCTGCTTATTCGAAGCCACCAAGCAGACATAATCATCTTAAAGCGTCTTGTCCAATATGATCTGGGTGCAACAATGTGAGCAGGGTGCGGGATGAGCCCAGGTCATTCGAACAGGGTTGTCGTAAAAACGAAGCTTTTATCTTTCGGCCACGTTGACATATTGGCAGTGCAGAAACACACATGCGAATTCTGGTGAACAACATGTTTTTTTGAAAACCATTTGGATCCGCAGCATATTAACAAGTTTCGTCGGGCGATGAAATAATAGAGAAAATATCCACATAAAATTGGGCAACTAGGTATGGTGAAAGGAACATACCTCCTTTTACAATCTTTTTACTAAACAAAATGCTGAGTAAAGCAAGCCCGCAAGAGTAAGATATTTCAAGAATCATTTGCAGTAGCAACTTGATAGTATGGTTGAAAATAACCAAGAGGTAATTTTACAATTTTCTTCTAGGTTAATTGACTCGCTTTACCTCAGACACCTCACAATAATGGGAGTAATAACTCGCAATTATCTCCTATTATCGTTTTTCGTATTAACAGAAATTTAATTAGGACATTCCATTTCATTGGCAATAAGCTTGTAAGGAAACCATCAGGCTGTAGGGGTTTAATTTTCACTTTTTATGATGTTCAGCTCATGATGAAAGACAGAGAGTTGCGCCGTATGTTTCGTTAGTGCGGTTGTAACTTGTACGGTACATTTTATATTAAAATTTAACTTAAAAAATACAAAAAATTGTAGAGGCCAATCGGATATTGACCTGCAAAATGTCCACGGAATCCCTTTTCAATTTTATGGATAATGGGGATCTAAAATGCAAATCCGTTCATGTTATTATGTAGATTGTGCAGAATAAAACGGAAAAAATAGCGATTCAATAATTCAAAGCTTGCAACAAATCGCCATTAAAAGTTTTCAAACGTATCTAAATTAGTTATTATTTATTCATGAGTGGTAGAAAAAGAAAAAGGTTTATTCGTGATCGCAGTGTAACACTTTATAAAGCAAACCAATTACAAGCTGAGTGCGCTTTTGAGATCTGACAACTGTCAGTAAGACTCCGGCTAAGAGTGGAAAAATGTAGGTTTCAAATTCCCAGGTAGAAAAGAAGCAGTCTAAACGGAGTCAATCAAGCTTCATAAACTCTTTTTTATATACACTTTTTTATTGTAGAAATCAAGTGGCGTTGCTAAGGATGGTGGCGCACGGGGTTGGATTTCGTGGTGGCACCCTTTTTCGGTCCAAAAATAGGTGAAGACCAAAAAAAATGGTATTCTCCGCAAAATGAGTGGGTTTTCAGTTCAAAAGTAGGTGAAGACCAAACAAACAAACAAAAAAGTCTTCGCCGCAAAATGAGTGGGTTTTCGGTCCAAATGAGGATAGGGAACAAACAAAGTGAAAAAAGAAAGGTCAAACAAAAAATTCACCACAAACCAGTGGAGTTATGGTTTCACATCATAATATGGTGTCACCCCAAAATGGTGACACCCGAGGCGGTCGCCCTCCATTGCAACGCCACTGTAGAGATCAAATGCGGTTTTTTTATCATTTCATATGCAATTAATCTTCGTTGCAGGAAATGCTATTCAATCTTAAGCAACTTTTTAGTTTAGCGCTACTCAATGCAATAGTCAAGCGCAACAATTATGTTTTCCAAAATCGGAACAAAAATAAAGTTTAAAAACTTTCAGAAATTGAATTATATTGATTACATTAAAATTCGACAAAAAGCTCACGTTTTTCAAATGCCCAGGGCGCAGATACAGTAGCTAAGAAGTTCGAAGAGGACTTCAAATGTTAACAGTGACCTGCGTCAAAAAAACATCAGCAAAAAAGCTGTTCTTGTCTGTAATAATTGTAAATAGATCTTTATTTTCCAAGTTGACCTGGCCAGCAGACAGCAAAGGAATATTTTGCTCCTCTAGTCAAGCTGCCACCTGACCACCTGTCTCCCACTCGCAGGGGAATATGCAAGCTGTACTTTTTGTTGCTGAACGACAACTAGGGAAGCTGCAAATACCAATTTTTTAAGTCTTTGATATGTCTCGACCAGGAGTAAAACATTGACCTACCGTTTCAGCAGCAGAAAGTTTATCCACTCAATCTCTGATCAGTTACTTCAATACTCTACCGACAGATAACTAATAAATAAAGTAGAATTAATTTCATGATCATCATTCAATCATGGAAATTTCTCTGTGTTTCTTGCAGTAATAAGAGAAATTATTGGCAAGTAATAGTGATCAAAGGAAACTCTCACAGGCAATAATGAAACTCTTGCTGGTTTTTCTGCTTCCTACCATCTCTCTATTGGGGCAAGGTTTCGGTTTCAGCTTCAGTCACACAATAAGCGATGGAACATACGCGAACAGAACAGACTTGAAAACACAACGTGAGTACCGATATATTCGCTAACTTGGGCGCAATAAGATGCCAACTTTATTAGTAGGTACAGGGTTGCCAACTTGATTAGTAAGTTGATTTCAGGTTTCCCAAATTGATCATTACGGTTCGGGCAAAGTTGCCAGTTCGATTGCTTCTCTTTTTGATTGATGTATGTCTTTAAAATTATCTAAAGTAAAAGCAGGCTATTTTTGTTATAATTGACAAACAGATGGCAAACGCTTGTTTCTTTCGTTGAGGTTTTTGAATTATTCAGCTATAACATCCAGTTTGAATAAAACAAAATAATGCAATTCTAGCGACAAGAAAGGAATTTTGCACATTGAATTTATACTTGCCAGGTCTATTTGCTGTAGGTAATAGCTGGTTATTGGTTAATTACTGATTAATTACTTGGTTACAACTGGTTATTGGTTAATTACTTGGTTGGTGGGCGATTTCCTCAAAATTTAATGCCGCAAGTAATCTTTATTAGATAGGTACCCATGGATTATCTATTTTAAGTCGTAGGTTGTGCGCTGCTTTATTATTTTGCCCTGTAAGCTAGAGAATTTTTTTTTGCTTGGTGGATCGAAACACAGGCATGGCGATAAGCATCGTGCTAGCAGAATAGAAAACAAAATGGCTTCGTGAAATTTTCCGCCCAAAATGCAAAGTACATCTCTCATGCAATGAAAAAACACTATGCGAAACAAAATAAAACACAGTCGGCTGCAAACGCGTCTATTGTTTCCAACAATCACAAAAAAATAAGAAACTTAGTACTGACGTTTTGGAATTAAACTGCTATCATTGTCAAAGCTTAGTGGTCGCCATAGCGGGCCATGATTTAAACTAAAGGTTGATGTACACTTTTCAAGTGTGCTTGTTTTTCAAACAATAACATTGGAGCGAAAACCGATGTCTGGGCACGCGGAGCAAATGATCGATGGCCGCTTTAAGATCATGAGATCGTCGAAGAGGCCGTGCACTCTCATTACCACGATGTGCGCAATAAAGTGATTATTGCGAATTTACTTTGGCAAGATGTACATTATGCGCTCATTAGCGGCAAAAGTCAATCATAATCTCCGATGCTGGCCATGATTTCCGCCTTTTACAAGCCACCATCTTGTCTGTACTTATATTTAAATACAGCACCTCTCGGCCTACCTGCGACCCTATTGCGTGATCATTTTCGGTAAATATTACAAAGCATACCTTTGAAACTTTCATTAACACGTTGCTTCCGCATTTCCTTATAGATAATGCCCTTGTAAAAACCAGAATTTAATTGCGACAAGTATTTTGCAATTTTTGGCATTGTTTATTACAAAAGACGAATGCACAAAAATAAAATTGCTTCCATTTTGTCAACATGCTATTGGTTTCGAAAGTTTTAAAATCGAACAAATTCAAAAAAATACAGAAAATTTTGGAATTTCAATACGGAATACTAAAAATTAAACAATTAAAAGAGGGAAGGCTAAATTAGCAACAATTTTCAATTTAATTTTGTAGTTGTTTTATTTTTGTTTTCGTTAGTGATTTGTTTTCAGTTTAATTAATCATGACTTGGCGCCACTTTTTTTATTTGGAAGGTTTTTACCTTTGTTTGAAATTTGCGGTGTCTATCTAAAAAACTACGTATGAAACAATGCTTTGCTTTTTTGCTTATTGCAACGAAATTTTATGATGCGAAAAAAGTTTTCGACTTCAGAGTTTTGAACAAACCAACTAGTTGAGGCCCAAACCCAAAAGTATAAGTACGAACTCGGCTCAAACCTGAAAAATGATTTGAAGCCCAGACTGGCTTGAAAAAGCCCCAAAGTTAAAAGGTTATTCAAGTCAAGTTTTTCACTGTGGACCAAAATGTTGGGATAAATCTAAAATGTATTCTCACCAAATGTGATCTTTCAACCTCTTGGCGTTTCAAGATATTGCAGTTCAGAGTTAACAATTTTCCTTTTATTTTAGTATTGCAATTTTGTCAGTATCGTGACAGAAGATCAACTTTTGAAAAGCTGGCTTACATTTAGTAAAAAGCCGCAAATAATACAACTCTGAACCTTTACTTTGTCTTGACATCAACTCTGCTGCAAAAAGTTTTTTTTAAATCAGAAACATGCTGTGAATCTTTGGAATTTTGTTTGTAATTGGCAACTATGGCAAAGTTTCGAAGGGGAAAAGTCTTCCTAAGAGAAACTTAAGCTGTTATAGTATATCTCGGAAGCAGAAGGTTGTAGAAAGCTCAAATTGGGTGAAGTTAATCTTCAGATCTGTAAAATGTTTTTGAGAGAAAACCGAGCAAAAATTTTTTCGATCTGAAAATCCTTTTAAGTTGGGTTTCAACATAGTACGGTATTTAACGGCTAATTGCTCCTTTCCTACGAAAAACTTGAGTCTGCGACTATGACTAAATAAAACTACGTATTAATAAAATATGATGCAATAATATTAATTGCGTAGTACATAAATTAAAGCTTAAAGAAGTCTTCATTGACTCAGAAAGCGCGGGCCGACTAGCAAATCTGCTCGACTTTTGCAATTTTTTTGAAATACGTTCTGTATTTTTGGAAATTTGTTGAAAATGATATATTCATGCATCATCAGCCACCTTTAACCATTCTTTTCTTGTTTAGCATCTTCGTATGGGCCTGCTTGCCATGGCCTGCCTCACTTCTCTATCCCGGTCCTCCATGGAGCTATCAACGTGACGTGCGTGACTAGCATGAGTAGACTTCACTCCGTCCTCTTCCAAATCAACCGCACTTATGATTTGTCCCATGCTCAGTTCAATACAATGATGGTACGACTAAGAGAACATCGTTACTTTTTTTCATTTTTAGCTTGTAGAATGCTCAGGGTTTGACAAAAACTCCAAATACTTAGTAAATTGATTAGCAAAACACTCTCTCAGCCATTTAATCAATATTTGACTATAGAAAAAGCTTTTGACGACTTATGCTTTAGTTAGGCAATGTTTCCTTTATGCACTATACATTTTGGCAGCTTGCTCCCCTCCCTCCCCCAAGAAATTTTCCTATGGGAATTGTAAACTCAAAAATGAGTCGACTTGCTCGCATTAAAAACGCTGATCCGCTGATGAAAATCGCCCTAATGGTTGCATAGGAGCTAAACTATAGCCAAACCAACCGTAATGCAGTACCATATACCCCCCCCCCCAAAAAAATAAGTGCCAGCAGAGTTAGTTGGATCAGGTAGAATTTTTCAAAAGTGATTGACTCCTGGGAGGTCACTACATGTTCTTCGTTATTTACCGAACATTCGTTATGGTGTTTCGTTATTCATATTCGATATTGGTAATTCGTTATTCATATTCGCCATTTTGTGTTCATACGCATTATTCGTTATTCCTATGCGTCACTTTAAGTTTTTTTCGAATAACTTTTTTATGCCATAGCAAATAACGTAACTGAAAAATTCATTCGAAAAGAATGAAATCACTTGTTTAACTATGTCCCCACTGTTACGTCATAATTGTATCAGTTAAAGTTCTAGCCGTTGCAATCAATTATAATTGCACGGAGCTGGACAGCGCTGTTTCGAGCTTTTAGCTCTCATCGGCAGCCCTCAGCTTCTCTAACAAAGTTATTCCCCAGCTGGGCGAAACTCTCGGCCGAACTGGACAAACCTTAAGGGCTTGCACAGCGGCAGAGGCTTTCTAGGGAATAAACGATTTTTCGCTGTTCTGCAATATTTCTTATATTGATTCCACTTCTTCGACTGCCGTCAATTAACAAGCTTCGGTCATGTATTTGCTAGAAAGACAAAATATCACTGGTATGATTAAGTTTTTATAACCAAAGCTAGCTCTTCAAAAATAAACATTAAACAACATGAGTGTAAAGGGCAAAGAGTCGAGCCCAGAAACTTACTGTACATATTTATCGATTAGATGGTAAAAATTACTCTTTTTTTCACTAGACCATTCAATACTGCAAAAACTGAAAGCCAATTGTGGAACGAAATTGCTAAATCTATTAATGTCGCAAGAAATTGAAAAAATTTTGGTGATTTAAAAACTTTGCTCATTTTTTTTGAACGACGATCAAATTATAGTTAGTGACACATATAGTTCTGTAATTGTTGATTAAATGTCTTTTGTATTCTTTCGTAAAGCGTTTATAAAAATACTGTTTCAAAGTTTACATCGTAAAATTTGATCAGTTCACTTTGAGTTAAGAAACAATTTAGCTTCAATTAACAGCATTCAATGAATCTATTAATTAACGTGTATAGTGGGCTACTTGGCTTTTTTGACAAAGATACATTTTAGATAATATTTTTGTCTCATCTAGGGAGATAAACTAACTCAATTCAAGATTTGTAGTTATCGGCAATTTTTATTTCGTTAAATTTTAGTAAACCATAGTATTGGCAACATGGTTTTTCAAAAAAAAATCTATCAATTACTTGCCTAAAACAATACAAACATGCAAAACGATAAAAATGCACTGGTATTTGCTTTTTCACAGCTTTTCATACCGATCGAAAATAAAATATTGTAATAAGACTGATAAAAATAAAGTGAACGAACGGTTAATAGAATTCGAAATATTTTCCGAAAAATGACGTTTTGAAGCATGTAATACCATTTTTCGCAATATTTCGAAAAAAGAACATTCAATAAATAACGAAGAGCGTGTAATGACCCTTCTGACTTTGATATTAAACATGAAGAGATGATTTGACGAACGAAGGTTAATTAATAACGTCTTTTTTTCCAACAGGTGAAAAGTAGAGCATACCTCAACCGAGACACCTTTCTCTCGATGTGTTTTCTTCAATGCACTGTCGGTAATGCGTTTCCTCGAGTGCGTCTTTCAAACGTATTACGTTCACGTGATGTTGAACCAGCATCGGTCAATATCGGGTGCGATGACGTTTCCAATATGCGATGTAGAGGTACGATCTTTGAACTACTGTACGCTAGGCTGCCAACAAGCTTCGTATTAGTTTTCCACATGCAACGTAAATATGCACTAAAACCACGTAAAATCAATAATAGTTAATTTGCTTCCAGTAGCGTAGCAGGATTTTCAAAAGGGGGGGGGGGGGGGGGCAGGAAATTCAGAAAATTTGAGAATAACAAAGAAAGAATAAAAATTTTTCCTCCCAGAATCAGTCCCTTTTTCCTGTTCAAAAAAAAAAAAAGTTCTTCACCCAAAATTAGTCCGGTTTTTGGCCCAAAATTAGGTGAAGACCAAAAAAAAAAGTCTTCACCCAAATTTAGTTCGGTTTTTGGTCTTCGCCTATCGTTTGTGTGCTCAAACCTTCTGCCCAAATTACAAAGAGGGGGCCATGCCGCAATTTTGCATATTATTCTATACTAATTACATTATCCTGGCGACCCAAAGGGGGGGCCATGGCCCAATGGCGGCCCCCCCTCTAAATACGCCCCTGCTAGCTTCAAAGACCCAAAAATTCCCAAAATTACTCAATTTCTTTGATTTCGAACTTGATACGACAATCCAATTTTAGCAGAAGAGATTGATCGTTGTTTTGGAGTGTGATATGACTAACATGAATCCAACTTTTAAGTGGATAATACTTCTTTCACAAATCTTCATCATAAAACTTTGAAGTATGAAAGCATTTCTTTGAAGTTTGAGAAACTAGCTTGAAGTAAATTGTTTTCCAGGAGTTTGTTCTGCCGCCGCCGTTCAAGTCGACAATGGCGTAGTGACTTGCACCAACAGTATCTTTTCCTCTTCAGTGTGTACACTCCGCTGCAACCACGGGTTTCTGTCGAAAGGACCCATGCAGAAGTCGTGCAATGGCTCCACGTTTTTGTGGTCTTCTGAAGAACCCTTCAGATGCGTCGGTAAGCGGACCTGATTTGAAATGTGATAGAAGGAAGGTCAAGTTCAAAGTAATTTCAGAGCAATAACGACTCTTTTTCCAAAATGTAAGCTGCTTCAGCAGCTAGGGCTTAACATCGTATTGAAGCAAAATTAATGGTCTCAGTAATAGATGAGGTAGATTTCATCGAAACGAATTCTTTCGTAATATGGCACTGCAAAATTAAATCTCAAGCGTCAACCTAAATGCAGCGTAGTTGTCCGGTTCACTCTGCGCAAGTGATGGAATTTTGACACCAGTATTTTTGCAGCTGCTTGCCCGTTTGAGTCCCTGATAATCCCAAACGGTGACCTTGTTTGTACCGACACCATCTACGATCGCTCCGTTTGTGTGCTCCGTTGCGACCAAGACTATCGCGCAATCGGCGACCAGCAGATAACCTGTCAGCAGCACACGTGGATGCCGAGAACAGTTTTGCGGTGCGAAAGAGGTGAGCAAAAAGCACGCACTGAGCACGTTACATAACAGTGACGTCCGTATCTATTACGGCAGCTGTTATCTGTCATGTTAGTCTGTTGATCTTATGAAGTGAATTCTTGTTTGAAAATCTGAAATTTCATTCTTTTGACCACTTCAATTCCGGACTGACTTGCGGATTTTTTGCCCAATCCAAAGACTTTACTACTACAAAAGTGCACTCGTCGTGATTAAAGGTTATCTTGAATGAAAACATAGCCTAAGAATATAATTTATGATTTTATTAGTTTGTGAGTGATCAAACATTTTCTAAACCCTTGAAATCGAGTGCAAAAGTGTATGAGTCGTACCTACTTGTTCAAATGGATTAGGCTTACGTTATAGCAAAAATCTTTAAAAGTTCACTAAACTTGCAAAAGCAGTTAGGAGCTTTGCTATTCCAGGATTATTTTGGTGAAACTTTTTGCTCTATTTAGCACGTCAGTGTTCTCCACTACCATTTGTGCGGCATGGCGAGGTTAGGTGCACTGATGGAAACTACGAGTTTACCCGATGTTGGCTAGCATGCGACCGGGGCTTTGCAGCGTTGAACGACCTACAGCATGTGTGCCTGCCCATTGAAAACCACACTGCATGGAGCACTTTCCCCCGCGACCAACTAAGTCCTTCCACCCAAACGCAAATGGCTTGTATTCGTAAGTGATATTTGATTCTTGCATTGCTAAGACCAAAAAAGAATTGCAGGAAAATTTTCAGGGAGCATAATAGTTCAGTAAATGTTTCTACTGATGATACGTATTAGCTCTTTCTTAGCGATAACGTTATGCATGGAAATTTTTGATAAAAATGTAGAATTTTTTTCTTTGCAGTCACCAATCTTACACTAAAGAAATAATGTAAATATTAACTGTTTCTAACCAATACCAATTGATTTTTAGGCATCAATGCATCGGAATCCCTCTATGAAAGAATCCCAAAAGCATCAAGTGCGGAGAATTTTGGTTATGGTAAGTTTAGCAACACGTAGCAGCTTGTGCAAGTCTCAAAGATGCATCTGAGACTGATTGTGCATATTTCTTAAATTTTTTTTCCGTAAGAATTAAACTAATGAAAATAAGTGAGAGTAGTTTTGAATTTTAGTACTTTTTGTTTTTCTTTATGTTTGAATACAAATTTTATTTTATGTTACTCAGGTGCCAAAGCAAACAAATCAATCATTTGTGATATCCGACCTGAGTACAGAAGAACTTGCGGAAACAAAAAAGTTACGAAGGAGCTCTGCGAGTTTCATAACTGCTGTTGGGATTCCTCTAATGTGAGTGCTTATTGCTTTATGCATAGCTCTATATATCGTTAATGCAGATGATGCTATTCTAGAACAATGTCGTTCACCATTCAACGCGTATGTTTGGTTTAGCTTTGTACAGTATGTTGCTAAATCAATTGGTCGACGCTAAACGTAAAGAAATCTTTGGGTTTCAATCTTTAAAAAATAATTTTCAGCAAATTTTGTTAGGGCGGTAAAAAGGTATTTGGGAAGATAGCAAATTTTCGGATTTGCTTACTAATGATTTGATCATTTATTATGCGAAAGTCTGGTCTAAGCGCTTGCGTTGGTAAGTTACTTAGTTAAATCAATATGAATCCAATATCCAGATATAGTCATCATCCAAAAGTGTGCTATAGTACGCAACAGTATGATTATATTCGAATACTGACTTGCTGCAAGTGTGGCACCAAACCCATTTTATCTTCTCCATATCAAATGCGATGTCATCAGAAAATAATATACTATAACTAAATAAACTTTTCAGGCTCGTTTATTCCCCTGCTACCGATCGCTCAACACTACATTTGGCGATGTTCAAAAAGTAAGTACCAAACCAATAAATATAAAACTACGCAATGAAAAGTGACAGTCCAAAATTTAAGTTCAAGTAGATTTTAAGCTTTCATAATTGCGTTGCTTGCCTAGAAGTTCGGCTTCGGCCTGCTCAAGCTTGTATTTTTTTTTATTAGTTTCATATGTTTAGAACCCATCTGCTCCTACCAGCGTTCCTACTGATCCCTCTCCAGCTGTACCAAATAATCCTGACGAGTCCCACTTACCGCAGCAAAGCAATCGAACTTCAGTGCTAGACTTGCTCACTAATTATTATTATTTTGAGTTGCGAATGTTACGCTCCCACATCAAGCCTCGTAAGTGTAGTCAATCATGTGTTCCACTTGAAAATAATGTACTGCCTTCTTCAAACGGTAATTTAATTTTCAAAAAAGAGCATCCTTTACCTTTTAAACGACAAAAAAAAAGTGTGATGTAGTGTACACGTGTATAGTCTAGGGTGTGGTCTTATTTATGCAGTGTGCACCAGAGTTGTAAGTCGGGCCGGGGTTTTCGGATCGAGTTCGGGTTTGGGCCAAAAGTTGACAAAAATTTCGGGCTTGATTCGGGCCAGAGACGTGCATTTTGTCTTAGATACACAAAAATACAATCAAAATAACTTGGCAACATTGCTAAATTTTTCAGACCTAACTTAACTTTCGGGTTTGTTCGGGCATAATTTGGGCTTTAAATTAGCTTTCTGGTTCGGGCCTGAATTGGTCGGCTCGTTTACAACTCTGGTGTGAACTGTGCAGGCTTTGTGGCTGCAATTAGTATACAACTTAAACTTGAGTGGCCAACACTTCCAACGACATCGTTATTATGGAACTTCTAAGGTTTGACTATTAAGAGCAAAGGTATTTTCTGCTGTTAAACTTATTCGATCATTTTCAAAATTTGCCAAGCGATACCGTATAAGTTTGCAGTTTTGTGTCAACACTGCATTTAGCATTGGTCTAAATTTGAAAAATAATAAGAACTCAAGGCAAAGTTTGACATCGTTTTTGTAAAATTCATATTTTGTAACTCCAAATTTAGTTGAGGGGTTTAGGACAAGAGCAAGTGGGACATTGTTTCACGAAATGAATAATGATTTAATGTCAATATGACAACCATTACAGAAAATGGATAATATTTTTTAATCCTAGTAAATTTTTTGTGAATATTATTTCTCGTCTAGATCTTGTAAGCAGCTTCAACCAAGCTATACTTTTTGGCCGCCCATCATTACGAAATTTGCCCTGCAATCAATGCAATCGGCCGTCGCCAGCTCTACCGATCGGCTCACAATGCAGGCCCCCGCAACATCGTCTTCACTCGCCGGTAGTGGTGAGTGAATATCACGAGTTAAATCATTCTTATCCTTGTCGCAATGTTTCGTGATAATCAGGATTACTTATGCGCTTGTAGATACAAAGGATATTTGATTTTACAATAGCGAAACTTTTAAACTTTTGCTCAAATATGGCCAGCAAGCTCTCAGTTGTTATTACTCTTGGTCGTAAAACATGTTTACGGCCCATTTTGAAGATTTGTTCCGACGAAGTTATAAGAAGGTGGCCCATTCTGTCAAGCGTTTCAACACCAAAAGCGGTTAATTCCCGCTCCCTCGGGAACGGACGCCCGGGGCTTACTTTCCGGGCCGGTATGTCTGGATCCATTGTTGCCATACCCTGGCCATTGCTGTAGCGTTAGGAGCTGTGCATCCCAGACACAATGATGTAGAGATGAGGTCTAATACTCGTTACACGCTTTGTGTAGCACAACCAGTAACAAAAATTTGATTTCTTGCAGGCAGTTTACATGCTTTCAAACACATTTGGTTTTAACCAGCACGTCATAGAACTTTTTCAACTTTGTTATTCCTCCAGGTGGATGTGAGCTCCTTGAACATCTCCATCAACGGAACTGAGAGCGCGGATGGCGGCAAAACCACACGTGTGTTCGGCGGCGTATCGGCGGCACCGGAAAACTGGCCTTGGCACGCCATAGTGTTTTTCAACGGAGTTTTATGTGGGGGTACTCTCATCAGGGAAGACCTCGTCCTCACTGCCGCCCATTGCGTCACGTATGTAGAAATGCAGTTTCATTGATGATTGATTGAAATTGATACGACTAATAAATCATTGTCATTGGTATCATAAAATACGATAGGACTTCAGCAAACCCTAATTAGATGAGTATTGGGTTTGCCCTACGATCTTCAGTCATTTTCCTCTCACTATTTGATAAGCTTTGTAGTGCTTCACATTAACAAATTCTGTTAAGTGGTTTATCAACAAATGGACACTAGGCAATCTGTTACTGCACCCAATGCGAAAACTTCGGAAACTTCTCCAACATAATCTTTTTGCGCGCATTTTATTATCTTGTATGTTTCACTAGGCCAGCTTCGGAATTTTGTCAAGGTGTAGAAAAATATACCGCTAGCAAAATAGCATCATCATTTGTCGGCAGCTTGGCCAACAGGCTGAAGGCATCGTTTTTACAACCCTGATGGCATAATCGGGGTTTAACCAGCACCCTGGTCACGCTGTTGCTTCCTAGAATAAGCGTTTGATTTGCGCGGATAAGGCGATTGATTCTCTGTTTAGTGGCTTTAAACAAGCAGCAAATTTTCGCGGGAAGAAGTTCAACTTCACCCGAAAGCTTGAAAAGTGATCAACTCCTAAGTGGGTGAGGACGATTTGTCCAAAATAAAAGCGTTACCATCACTTTCTCAGGAGTAGAGGATAAATATTGATCCGTCAGTGAATCAGGTCCAAAGAGCCTTGTTATTTGCTTTGAAATCGTATGCTCTGAAGATTGTCTATTAGCGGCTTACTGAATTATTTGCAATGTTGTCACAGGAACATGGAAGATGGAAGTGTCTACCAAACCGGAACCATTGCGCTTGGTGTTGAAAACATTTCGATATTCAAACAGAACCATCCCAAACTAGACCCGAAAGTTCAGAAACACGCCTCGGCTAGAGTTATTCGCCATGAAAACTTCACGTGAGTTATTATAACTTTAAAAAGTTGATTGATCACAGTAATTTGCAGTGGTGAAAACAAAAATCAACGCACGATAGGCATGTCAAATTTGAATGAGATCTCTGCTAAACAGATCCTGTAGCGTCGCGCATCTTCCTTCACATCGCATAGCCCCACTGTCAAATTGTAAAATTATTGTATTATTAAAGTCGAGATAAAGAAAAAAAGCAACAAAAACTTGCTTGATTGAAGCATAAGGGTACGCTTTGTCAAAAATGCATTCTGGAATAAACTGCTTTACAGTAAGTGACTATCGACCTCCTATAAGGTTTCTCGAAAAACGAGGTTCTCCGAAACGTCTTCAGTCAAGCGCAGATGCATTGCAGACATTTTCCTTAAGTGCCGCCATAATTACAGTATGGCAATTCAAATCTGTTTCTACAGATAACGCAATTCAATCAGTTGTAGCAACTTGATTGCGCTCCAAGACCTTCTTTTCTTTGGGGTGAAGGAAAAAAATTCTAAATTATTTTCTGTTTGGTACTCTTATGTACAAATTAAGTTCTTTATTTAACTAAAATTTAGCTGCATAAAACATTAATTCTGTAATAATTGTTTAGTGTGGGACCTGACGGGATCACCACATACGACATAGCGCTGGTTAAACTGAATGGCCGTGCAAATGTCCACGGGGATTTTGTGAAGACTCTCTGCCTCGCCACCTCTCCGGTTTCGCCCACCGACGAATGCTACGTCACAGGATTTGGGATTCGATGTAAGCGCAGTCATATTTTCCTTTTAGGTTCCAAAAACAGCAGCAAAAAAGCTCTGAATGATTTTTCACAATAACAGCGACTTCAACTACGATGCTGCACGCTTAATTGTAGCAAATCCAAGTAACGAAAACTGTTAATAGCCATAAACGGAAGCATTATGCAACTTTGTCGAATGCGACGTAAGAGCCCGATTTGAGATAACATTGAGATTTGAGAAGTTGAAGAAGTAATGCTAACTTCGCTTCAAAAACTTTACAATCAATCGTTATTGTTTTGGAACTTTTGTTAAAAAAAGTGGCGCAATAAATGCTAATAAATTTAACCACCAGATCTTCCTTACAATAACTTGAATTTTGAAAACGCAGCGCGGTTGGGAGTAGCATCCACCCGTCTCCAGCAAGCTTGTCTGCCTATCGTGTCAGTACGCGACTGCCAGAGCCACTATCGAGGACGCGTCGATTCAAGCCAGCACGTTTGTGCGGGACGGAGTGAAGAGAACAGCGCCGATACATGCAGGGTAAAATAATTATTTATGACTGTGGAAGGTTTCTTTTAAGTTTTTCTTCTATGAAACTCGAGCGCTTTTTGGTTGCCATTCCATTTTCACTTAATTTTTTGTAAAAAAGATGCTCAGTTTTTCTTTTCTTCCAATGACATTGCTTTATTTTTGGAAGTTTAAATAAATATTGATCATCGTCTTCAAATACTGTATTGCATTAATCAAAAAGCAAGTAAAATTAAAAAATGTCTATCTTTGATGCAAAAATATCGACTCGTTAAGCAAATAGCTATTGTATTGAAGAGCTTCACGTCTCCCTCGAGGTACATATTTTACGTGCAGAGCAATTACCGATACCGTACTCGTTTTGTTCTACTGCGTTTCCTGTCCCTTTTAATATATTTTCTGCGCCATGTTTCCTTTTCCTCTCATTTCGAAACAACTCCGATTTCACCCCTACGAATTTTATTCAACAACGAATCTTATTTGAACTTATCTTAAACCTGATAGTCTTAGCGTCACAAAAGAGTGTTTTTCTTTTGGACTTCGTTAAATGCCATCACTTACAACGTGCTTTTAATTGCTTTTGGTTGTTGATATTACCCTTGTTTATAGGGCGATTCTGGCGGACCGTTGGTGTGCCGAAGGAGAACGTCTGTGCAGCATCCCCGTACGTGTGGATGGTATCTAGCCGGCATCACGTCATTTGGGAAATCGCCTTGCGCCAGTGGATCGCCGAGCGTTTTCGTCAACGTCTTCCGCTTCCATAGGTGGATCGCTGACACGGCAAACTTGCTGAATGACCCATTGGATGTTTTCGCACGCAATCTCACTTAAATCATTGGGCTGCACTTATTTAGGCCTGGTCTGCGCTTGGAGTAGTTTTGATTAATACTAACCCACGAGCCAAATTTGAGGTTTTTATGATCTCTGGTTTAGGGGTTCAATAGGGGGAATATTTTCCCCGTGTTAAAATGTGTTGTTCAAACAGTACGTGAAAAATTGATAAAGCAAACATAAGATATGCTTACTATTTTACGACTAGTGTAGGCCAGTCTTTGACATGGCACCATTAATGCGCGAGTGACGTAGCTTTCTATTGAATTTATTTCGATAAAAACCTAATAAACATTTTGCAGTTTTATTGCAATTGCTCTCATTTTACTGTAATTTTCCTGATTTATGTTTGCTTGTTTTTTTTTAATTTCTTCGTTGAAGCTCATGTTTTTCCTGTCATTGCGAAACTTAACGATGGTCCAGCCCCCCTCGCACGCCATTATACCTGTATACAACTCATTAATATGAATTCCGTCTGGTTTTGGTGTGCTTGATTTAAGCTTAATATCAATGGATCTTTCAATTCACCATTACAATTTTTACTGGTACGGTACATTATATTTCTAATACTGTAAATTTCTTTTTGATTTGTAGATTTATTTATGTTTTATTGTTGTTTCTGTTCTATGATGTACAGTAGGTTTGCTTTTCTGCTGCGGGTTCGGCCTATGCTTGTTACTGCGCTATTGTGAAATGTAAATTACCTATGGTTTCATATTTATTTATTTTTGTGTTACTTTTTTACTCTTGTTTTAATTTATCCAAACTTTGATAGTCTCTCTTTGCTGCGATGATTTTGGTTTTCAGAAAGCATAAAGGCAGAGGTTCAGTCTAAAGAGGAGGTAGCTTTCGGAGTTTGCTTGATGGGGGTGATTTTAGACTCATTTTACACAAAAAAAAATAATGAAATAGAAAAATAAAGCATAATGCGACATTACTCCCTAGCCCTTGAAAGGAAATCTCTATGGAAGCTGGGTTTTCTCTTTAAAATTCTTGTGAAATCTTAAGACCAATTTCACCAAATTTGAGTTCTACGAACTTTCGTTCCCAAAATATAACAGGTTACATTCAGGCGCGTAGCCAGGATTTGGAAAAGGGGGGGGGGGCTTTTTTGAAAGAGTGAGAAAAGTGTAAACGACCTTAACCCAAATTTTCATTATTCTTGAATCAGTTTCACACGGTTTGTCCGAAAATTGAGACGGAATTTCTCGGAAAGCTCTGAAGTTCAAAAGTTTTTTCCGCTCAAAAACAGGTGGTCTCAAAAAAAAAAAAAAAAAAAGGTCTTCACCGAAATTGAGTCTAATTTTTCGGCCAAAATCGGTAAATCAAACACTTTTTCACACCGAATCACGACATCTACTTCACGACTTCGGCACCCAATTTCCTTTGGGGGGAGCTGTTTCCAATTTTTCACCAAAAATCGGCCTAAAAAGCAACAAAAACGTGCGATTTTGCATACTTCACAAGCCAATGGGGGGGCCCGAGCCCCCCTGCCCCCCCATTGGCTACGCTATTGTTTACATTTATCCTAAGAAAGGTTTTTCCTCTTAGAATTTTACCTGGGTTGCCAACTACAAACGAAATTTCAAAAAGTTTCTGCATACTCTTAACTCTCACTTAGTGTTTTACGGCAATGCTATTGTAAAAATAAAGCAATGGGTCAAAATTTTAAATTAGCTGCTTTTCACGTGAAAGTAAGCTAACTTTCCATAAGTTAATCTTCTCTCACACTACTAACAAAATGTCAACACTGAAGTACAAGGAAAATTGTTGTTAACTTTGAACTGCAAATATCTTGAAAACGGTTAGATGCAATCTGGCGTGTAGCCAGAAATTTGCAATGGGGGGGGGGGGGGGGGGGGGGGCTGTTTTGGGGGTCTGAAGGGGGAGTAGCCCAGCGCTTGAAAATTTTTCTTTTTTTTTTGCAAAAATAACTTAATTTTAGGGCTATTTTGATAAAAAAATAATGCTTTTAAAACGTGGCAAAGAAATTGGTCGTTCAAACATGATTAAACTGGTTGCATAAATGCGCTATTTGGGAGGTAATGGTAAAATTTTAGTTTTCTTATTCAGATGCTGGTAAATTTTAAAATCGTATAGTTCAATAAAATCCACATGGAGTAATCTATTTCTTCCACAGTTGATAAAGAAAAATAATTGGGGAAGGGGCTAATGAAAAGAGATTTGAGAGAAATGATTGGTAATTAACTATTACTGAATAGCCCCCCCCCCTATCTCTAAGTTTATAGCATATTTGTTGATGTCGCTTATGTTTAGCATTTTTAAACTAGCGATCAAATTTGATTGCTTATTTTCGGCCATTTTTCAAAGTTTTCATGTATTTGTGAGTTTTATTTTTGACAATTTAGCTCCCCCTCCTCAATATATGTTTTAAAAGATGTTTCAAATCACTATTTTAATCCATTCTAGCGCATAAAACAGTCCTAAAAGTGCTAAAAACGTGGAGTTTTATTTATTCTGCATTTTGGTCGACACGCTAATGGGAGGGACTATAGCTTCCCCCGCCTCCCCTCCTGGCTACGCAAGTAGACGTAATTGGTGAGAATACATTTTTGGCTTTTCCCAACATTTTACTCAACATTAAAAAACTTGACTTAATTGCCTCATAAAGCATATAAACATATTCGTCTATTGGTTTAGCGAAGGAGATCATGACGATAAACCATTTGCTACGGCCAAGCTTGCTCTCTGCCGAGTTACGATAACCCATGCCAATGGCAGGGGTGCCAAAACCCGGGGTAGGGGGGTTATTAACTGCACCCCCCCCAATAAATTGACTATGATCTGCATCTGAGCGCTAAATGATCTTTGGACTTTTTTTTGGTCTGCACTAGATTTTGGGGACAAAAACTCTTTAACTTTTGGTGAAGACTTTTTTTGGTCTTTACGTAATTTCGAGGGACTTCTTTTAAATCTTTACTTGGTTTGGCTCACGTGGAAAAATTACAGGTCGAGCTTCATCCCCCAATCTTGAAAACAGGGCAAAATTGGGGTAAAGTTGCATATTATCCCCCTCAACGCTCAACATAAATCGGCACCACTGGCCAATGGTTCAATGAAAATTTGAAACAAGCAATAAAATCACTCTAAAAATAAAAACTAACCCAACTCCCGTAATTACAACCGTTCATATCTTTCCCAACAAAATCTTTCTTTTATGCTCAGATTACGTTAAGTCTTTAAAAATTTTTTTTTAATCTTTTCTCAGTTTAAACTGCAGCTAGTGATAACTCCCGTCCACTCCAAGGGGAGTTGATTTATAGGACCCACTGATCTTTTTTGGCAAAATATCAAGCGTGCGATTAATCACGAAAAGTATCACTGATAGATTCTGCTCTTTGGTAGCTGATGATGGGCAACTCTGCTTAAAATAGACTAAAAAAAGAATACGAAAATGGGTGATGTCATAGAAAGTAGATTGTTGCTAGGAAAAATTTATTGGTTTACAATGCCTCACTCAAAAAATAAAACTAGGTTAAAATGGCAGTTTTAGAACCATTTCAGATAAGTTATTACCACCAATGGAAATGCAATGGTCACAAAGTCTCAAAAAATGACAAATTTTTTTGAATTTAACGATGGCAAAAAAGAAAGAAAAAAACAAGGAAAAAAACAAAGGAAAAAAGAAAAAGAAGCAGAAAAAATCAAAAGACGATGAAGAACGTACGAGTAATCGAATATTTAAAAAATTAAGCTCTATGAAGCATTTCCACAGACTTATTAATCATAAAAGCAGTGGCGAGCCACAAAAACCCCGTTCTGTGGGCTGCAATTTGCTGTCTTGGGGCATCTATCTGCATGTAGTGTCTGTTACTGAAGCGCTAAACTTTGGTTCGATTCCAGTCGGGTCAAACCAAACACTATAACATTAAAAGTCGGTCCCTAAAACTTCCCTGCTTGACGCTTAACATTAAAAAGTTAGTGTGAAGACTCTGCTGCGTGTGGTAGGGTGGTTGGAGCTTGACTCGAAAAACGAAAGTTTTCTGCGCTACATCTTGACCATGACTGTGTAAAATAATGATGGAAACCAAATGCAATAACAATTCGGTTGTTTTAACGTATTTAAACCATGATTTACCAAATAGATACAATAAAATTGCGAAAATATCAGTTTTAGTGGAGGGGGTTGCTTTTTTTTTCAGTTCAGATCATATGTTTTATTGTTAAATAAAAAACATAAAAAAATTGAAAGCAAAAAAAATAAAAAGAAAACAATGACGAGGGAGATGAGAAAGACCAGAGTAGCAACCTCTAGGGGTTGCACGGTCGCCAAGTCTGCATCTCCTCGCGATGTTTTAGTTAGCAACATAACAGTTCCTTTGATAACCGAAAAGTTTGACGTCCTTCGTGGTCGACTCCTGGGAAATCATACCGTCTTTTCCTGGCAGTTAGGTGGCCAGATCAACTACCAACCCTGCTGCCGCAAAGCAGCTCGAGTCATAAGATGCACAGAGCTGGACAGCGCTGTTTCGAACTTTTAGCTCTCATCGGCAGCCCTCAGCTTCTCTCACAAAGTTATTCCCCAGCTGGACAAGACAGGACCAGCTGGTTTGTCCAGTTCGGCCAAGAGTCTTGTCCAGCTGGGGAATAACTTTGTTAGAGAAGCTGAGGGCTGCCGATGAGAGCTAAAAGTTCGAAACAGCGCTGTCCAACTCTGAGTTCCTTTGATCTTGCAAGTTTTCATGGATTGTTGTTGATTTCCTGGCTCTGATGCTGCAGAAAAATCTGCTAACAGGACAACTCATTGCTAAAAATTGGTTGCGAAAACTGAACAATTTTTGAACAGTGAACAATCATTACGGTAAATTTGGTTCGTTTATCATGAGCAAGATTTTCATTTTGCATTCCAGTTTCCATCAATACTGGTTCATAATGTCTTAAAATTTTTACATCTCAGCACCAAAATTTTGCCAGGTACTACCAGTGGGATGCAAGCACTACATTGAGAATTTGCCATGAATTGAAGCCTGGTGTACCGTTTCAGTATAGCAGGCGCCTAATCCAATCGGCCACTGAGCGGTTGATCTCAACGTTGAATCTATTACTTTACGTAACTGTGTCATACTGTCTTGTTCTAACTAAGCCTATAGGGCCGCTTACGTCAATCGATTTTTATTCGTGTTTAACTTGTTTCAGCAAATCAGCGTTTTAGTTCTATTACTAAATTTTTTCAGCAAAGTTTAGCAAAAATATCAAGTTTTTCGAGCATAGGCGTAGCCAGGGGGGGTGGGGGGGAAGGGGGCCCAACCCCCCCAATCAAAATACCACTAACGACAAAAAATTATTACAACATAGCCTAGCGATGTTTAGTTGCAGTATTTTTCTGCAATTATGCACATAACAGTAATTAACAACAATATTAATGACAACAAGGGAGTCTTGGGGCCCCTAACTAACAACCAGGGGGACCAGGGGCCCCTAACCAACAACCAGGGGGATCCGGGGCCCCTAACTGACAACCAGGGGCCCGGAGTCTTTAACTGACGACCAGGAGGCCTCTAACTCACGACCAGGGTTCCCCAGGGCCCTTAACCAACAACCAGGGGGCCCGGGGTCCCCTTACCGACAATTAGGGGGGCCCGGGGCCCCTAACCGACAACCAGGGGGCCCCGGGGTCCCATTAATTGACAAACAGGGGGCTCCGGGGCCCCTAATAATGACCAGGAAGCCCTGGAGCCCCTAACCAACAACCAGGGAGCCCTGGAGTCCCTAACTGACAACCAGGGGGCCCCGGGGTCCCTAACTCACAACCAGAGAGCCCCAAGGCCCCTAATTAACAACCAGGGGGCCCGGGGCTTCTAACCAACAACCAAGGGGCCCCGGGGCCTCTAACTTGCAACCAGGGAGCCCCAGGTCCCCTGACTGACGACAAAGGTTTCCCGGCCAGGGGCCCCTTAATTCAAATTTTTAACAATTCATATGCAAAATCTAGCTGTGAGAAATCTAAGAGTTTTGACGTAAAAGTTGCCACCCCAGGCCCTCGTTTAGCGTTATAATAAACTTAATGCTATAACACAGGCGATAATGCAAACCCCTCAATTGAAATACTACCAATGATAAATTAAATGAGAGCATAGCCAGTATGTTGTCCCTGTCCGGAATTGCAGTTTTTTTAATTTAGGATTTAAGCGTACAAAAGTAAGCAATAATAATAAGGACCACATGTCCACGACATAATAATGTCATGCAATTCTTGGACGTTTCAAAAACTGTGCAGTGACTTGACTCGAGTTCTCCTCGTTTTGGAAAAAAAGGTATTTTAATTTTGATTTAAACGTTTTTTTTTTAGGAAAGAACTTATTAGGGGAGCGATCTTGTCTCAAAATCATTGGCGTAGCCAGGGGGTTGCCGAGGGGACCCGGGCCCCCTTAATCAAAATGCCACCAATGACAAAAATTTGTCAAAAAAACCTCGTTTCTTCATTTTCAGTATCTTTTAGCATCTTTGCGTACATCAGTACACGCGTACAACAGCAATTAACAATAAATAATATTGACGACCAGGGGGCCTGGCGCACCCCCTTAATTCAATTTTTTCCAACCAATTTAAAGTATAACCAGGGTGAAATCAAGAGTTTTTGTCCTAAAAGTTGCTACCTCAGGCCCTCATCAAAACTTTGTATGAACGTAATACAATAACCAGCACCGTATTTGCCATATGGCTCAGTGCCAGTGCCCTGCCCTCAGACAGTAGGACTTTTTTTGGTCTTCATTTATATTTGGCAGGAAGATCTTGCAAAAATCCCCTAAGCGCCAGGGGCCCTGCGCAATGTAAATCCGGCCCGGGAATGACATGTTCAGTAAGCGTAACCATCTTTTGTGCCATTTTTCAATAACGATTCACCTCCACCTCGCCAGTTTTTACGCGCAAAATATTTGAAAAAAAATAGCTAGAAAAAATGCTCATTGAACAAACTACTGAATTTTAATTGAAGGAGCCTGGGATCTTTGGCCGTACATGTACTCCTATAACACGTAAACCTCATGACTAAACAAAAATCTCTAAGGAAAATCTTCGAGTGGATTATTATTTACTGCTAAAGTATTGCAGGAGGCAATGTGCCTTACTTCCCCCTACAGACCAAATCACTTACAATCAAAATTTTGCACCATAATGCAAGATTCTAAACGTGTTTTGGGATTTAATTGGAAAAAAAGGATTGAACAACTAAATTTTTTCGATTGGCTTTGAAATGTTAAAAATCTAGTTCTTTGAAATGGCTCTGAACTCGTGTGAAATGTGATCCAATGGGATTTAAATAGCTTTTTTTTCCAAAAACTTACAAAAATTGCCCAGCGGCTGGGGGCTTTGCCCCCAGACCCCCATAGCCACCAGCGGCTGGAGGCTCCGCCCAGACCCCCGTCTGTGATACGTTTGAATACACTAGCTTACTCAACACGTCTCCTAAGTTAGACTTTTACACTTTTTACCTATTAGTTTTCGCCCTCTCCCTTTATCAAAATCCTGGTTAATTGCCATCAGGCTACGGCTTCAGATCTTCCATTCTACGATATCTTTTCTCCGCAAAAAGTTCCTTTTTCGAAAATTTTTGATGACGTCATTGCATGTGATTTGTGGTTTGGGCCCCCCAATCAAAAATCCTGGCTACGCCTATGTTTTCGGGTACAGGTTGACGCAAATACTTTAGTCTACCTTTCGACTTAATTGCTCTCTTTTTGAAGACGTGCTGTTTTTCTAGGTCGCCACGGCATGAACAAATGAACGACCATAAGAATTTACGCGGCATGACCAACAAAAATATTTGCTTCCAAAAATTTTTTAATCTTTTAATTTCTTTTTAATGATCTCGAACAGCATTATTTGAGTTCAAATTCGAGTACAGAAAAAAAAATTTTTTTCGAGTTCGGCAAACGATAAAGCTTTTTTGAGTTTGCAGCTTCGGTCCTAACAAGGATGGGGGTTTACGAGAGCCAGAGAAGACTTGTAATTTAACGCGCACACAAGTAGTTACTCCGACGCTTAAGTAGTCGTAGATCAGCGTGACACCCCAGCAGTCATATAGATTTATTTCCATGAAGCAAAAGCTACACGGATTTCTTAGGAGAAGACTTTTTTTTGTTCTTCACCAAAGTTGCTCAATATCAGTCTTCGTACTCCCTGACAAGATTTCTCTCTGAGGTCCTGCATAAGTCTCACTGATTTGCTTTCAGCGCTGTATCTAACCAAAGAAGAACTGCAAAAGAAAGCACACTACTGGCATGAGCGTCACAAGGAATCCTACTTCCTCTACCTGACGCAACGAACAAGTAGGTGAGGGAAACGTACTGCATTTTTAAGATCACAGGAACATTATCATTGAAACTTTCCGCGACAAAATTCCGATAATTTTTCTGGAATTTTGCCTGTGAAAATATAAACCTTCGTTTCAGCAGAAAAAGCGCAAGATATGCGTCACAAAATTGCAAAAAATTTTACGGGACATTTTCTTCTATATGTGATGGAATATTTCGGAATTTTGGCTAGCACTTTTATTTCTCCACCGGAAATATTCCGAATTGTAGTTATTTTCAATTTTTCTCTAGCACAAATTACTGACGTTATTTTTGTTGTATCGTTTACCGTAAATTAGACATCCTAAAGCTAAGACTTAATGGAAAACGCCAAAGGTAGCCATGTCGAGCAGCACATCAGGTTAACCCGAGAAGATTGACGACTTCTTCATCCTGACCCCGTTCAAACATAAGAATTTTCAAAACTTTTCGAAAACGATAATTTAAACCAGTTGAATTTCTAATTACACGGGCCAGTTGGTCGAGCGTTAACAAGTTTGTCTCTGGAGCTGGAGGTCAGAAGTTCAAATCTCGGCCGGTCAAATCAGACACAATGTTGCCAATGGCTCGCCACTGCTGCGACATTTCGTCCAAAGGAGCCGTGTCGCCAGGCCGCAATGACGCGAAAATGGGTCCTACCAACTCGTTTCACGCTTCGGCGTAATGCAGCGACAATAATGAAATATTTAGTTTGAATTTCAAATTTCAAAAAAAAAATTGCATTTTCTGCTCTCGAGCGAAATAGCTCAACTGGCTGAAAAAGCAACCGGAGCTATTAAAATTGTAATTGCTAATGTAAGTTGGTTGTCGGTTCTTCCGGTGATAAGATGTTTGCCACAGTTTCACGCACAGTCTGGCTCTCTCGTTGAATTCGTAGAGATCAGCGATGGAGCAAGGTTCGTCAAGTAGAGAGCATTTAATAACTAATGTTGGATTGTGTCATTTTGTTCTCCACACTTGCAGATTGCGCTTGTGGATGGGTCAGTGAAGCCCCACTTTTTTAGCTCTGTTTTTGTTTTAGCCACGCCAAAACGAAGGCGGTTAAGGCAAGACCAGATTTTCTACTCTAATTGTGATCCAGGAGGCAGACTTTCATCGGGTTTAATATTTAGATGATTGCTTAATGGCAACTCTTCCAACTCTCTTTCCCATGCTTCCTCTCTCCAAGTTTAATGATCCCTTCCAAAGGATCTACGCAGTGCAGAAAGCTTTTTTCTTGATTTTAATCTTGGTGGGGCGGGCTTATAATTGAACAACATGTGGCGAGAATCACTTACTTGTCTAAAGCGTTCTTGCTTGTAGCTTCTCTGCGTATTTCTGGGGGAGCAATACCAGCAAACAGATTGCTAGTGTTGGTTGGTTTGAGGTAGCCAGTAATCAAGCAGCAGCTTTCAGTTAAGACTGGATCCACATGACTTGCATAGGCTGAACGCTCCCAGACAGGGCAAGCATACTCGGCCGCTGAGAAAGACAGTGCCAAGGCAGTAGTGCGCAGAACATATCCTGATGCCCCCTACTTTGATGTTGTTAGCTTTTTCAAGATGTTATTACTTGTTGGCACTTTGGCTTTGGTGACATGTTTTTAAATGTCAAGCTGCAGTCATGTGCAACACCAAGATACGCAAGATTGTCACAATGCTGGAGCTGCAGCTGTCCATCCCTGATGATGATAAGCTTTTTGTTGGCATACCTATTTTTTAGATGAAAGGCACAAACCTGGGTTTTCGATGGATTGGTTCTCAGATTATTAATCTTATAGAACTCTTTCAGCTGGTTGAGTGCATTGCTTAAGTCTCCTCTACGTGGTCAAACCGAATATCTTGGCAAGTGATAAACCGTTTGGTCTGTAAGTCTTGCGCAGAACCTACGAGAGGGGGGGGACAATGACCCCGAGGTTCATGGACTTTAGGGGACTCATGGGCTTCAGGTGTCAATCATGGGGCCCGCTGGCTTCAGGGGGCCCAGAGGCTTCAGAGTGCTTATCGAAATGACACTGAGAAGTTAGTATGTGGAAGACTGAAGACCTTTCTTTTTTTTTTTTTTGGAGATCACATCAAAATTCAGACAAAACTGTGGCATTTTTACCGTCTGTTTTGGGAGTTCACAAAACCGGAGATCCGTAATATTTGAGCTGACCCCGGGCCCACGTTCGGCTCTCAGCGCCCCTGGTCTTACGATTGATCATTTATGTAGATGTTATACTAAAGAGGGCTTAGCACACTTTCTTGAGGTAAACCATTTCTCAGTAATCATTTTTCTGTACACCATTTCTCTGTAATCGCTTATGAAAGCCAAAATAAACCGGCTAATGCATTTCTGTTTAGGTCGAAAACTTTTTCATATTACATCGCATGTCCGATGTTGAGCTACGTACGTCCCATTGGAGGAGACGACGAATCAGATAAGAAAGGAAAGAAAAAAGGAAAGAAAAAACCGAAAAAGAAGTGAATGACTTTACGCGTTATGTAGTGAAAAGTACATTAATTGCTCAATAAATCGTTTCTTAGAGCTGGTTTACAGGTGCAATTACCTACCGATCGTTAGTAGCAGAAGTGGAATCAAGGACGCAAGGCTCGAGACCAAGGCCAAGGACACGAAAAAAATCTGAGGCCAAGGCCAAGGACAGCCTTTCCGAGGACAGACCCTCTCGAGGCCAAGGGCAGGAATGCTCGAGGCCAAGGCCAAAGACCAAGGACACAGCCACAAGTGTTCTCAAAAAAAAAAGGTCTTCAAAAAAGTTTTTCAGACGATCTCCAATTTATCGGCTTAGCCAGAATTTTTGGTTGAGGGGGCCCAAACCACAAATCACATGCAATGACGTCATAAAAATTTTCAAAAAAAGAAGGTTTTGCAGGGCAAAGGTATCGTAGGAAGGAAGATCTGAAATCGGTGCCTGTTGGCACTTAACCAGGATTTTGCAAAAAGAGGGGGCTTAAACTAATAGTTAAAAAGTGCAAATATCTAACTTTGGAGACGTGTTGAGAAAGTTTATGTAGCTCAAACGTATCACAGACGAGGTTCTGTGGGCGGGGTCCCCAGCAGCCGGAGGCTAGAGGGGGTCTGGGGTCGAAACTAGCAGCCGTTGGGCAATTTTTTGAAAAAAAAGCTATTTTAATGCCATTGAATCACATTTCGCAAGTGTTCAGAGCCATTTGAAAGTACTAAATTTGTAACATTTGAAAGCCAATTGAAAAAATTGAATTGCTTAATCCTCCTTTTACATTGTGGTGCCCCACACCCTCCTGTTCCTTCCTTTTTTTTGCAACACTCTTTTCCCTCTGTCTCCGCTCTCTTTCTCACTCCACCATCTAGACTGTCATTTTTTCCCTTTTTTTGCGCTAATATATTACGCGAGTTCTCTCGCATGTGGCCCTCTTTTTCGTTTCGCATGCTGTCGTAAGCATTAAAAAAAATGTGGTTCATAGACATGTGTATTTGATTTTTTTGTGGTGGATGGAAAAATCTGATTACCCTCAACTCGCAATTTAAGTCCAAAGCACATTTAACATCTTGCATTTTAGGGTTAAATTTTAATTGTAAGTGATTTGGTCCACTTAGGGAGAAGCAAGGTGCATTGTCTCTTGCAACATTGTAGCAGTAAATGATAATCAACTCAAAGATTTTCCTAAGAGATTTTTGTTTTGCCATGAAAATAACCAGTTACAGGAGTACATGTTTGGCCAGGGGGCCCAAGACCTCTCAATTAAAGTTCATTGATTTGTTTAATCAGCTTTTTCCATGGCTATTTTTTAAACGTATTTTGTGCGTAAAAACTGGTGAGGTGGAGGAGACTTACTGAATTGTTATTGAAAAATGGTACAATAGATAGTTACGCCTACTAACGATGTTATTGCCGGGCCGGATTTACATCGCGCCGGGCCCCTGGCACTTTGGGGATTTTCGCAAAATCTTCCTGCCAAATGTAGGTGAAGATCAAGAAAAAAGTCTTACCATCTGAGCGCGGGGTCCTGTGCCATAGGATAAACCCGGCCCTAGGTGTTGCATTACGTTCAAAAAAAGGTTAGATGAGGGCCTAGGTAGCAATGTTTAAGAGAAAAACCGTTGATTTCACCCAGGTTACATATTTAAATTGGTTGGCAAAATTGATTTGAGGGGAACCGGGGCCCCTGGTCGTCAATATTATTTTTAATCACCGGTGTACGCGTGTACTGTAGTACCCGAAGATGCTGAAAGAAATTGAATCTGAAGAAACAAGGTTTTTTTCTCGCATTTCTATCATTGGTGGCATTTTGATTCGGGGCCCGGGTCCCCTGCTCCCCCCCTGGCAACGCCTATGGGCCGGATTTACATTGTGCTGAGCTCTCAGCACTTTGGAGATTATCGCAACATCTTTCTGCCAAATATAGGTGAAGACCAAACAAAGTCTTACGATTTAAACGCAGGCCCTTAGCTGGTACTGCGCCTTACTGTAATATGGTAAATCCGGCCCTGGTTAATGCGTTACGTTCATAAAACGGCTAAATGAGGACCTGAGTTAGCAACTTTTAGGACGAAAACTTTTGATTTCTTCCGGGTTATATGATTAATTTGGCTGGCAAAAATTAAATTGAAGGGGCCCGGGTTTTCAATGTTGTTAGTAACGGTTGCAAGCGAAAAATGTTAAAAAGAAACTGAAGAAACAATAGGCTTTTTTGTCACATTTTTGTCTTTGGTGAAGTTTTAATTGGGGGGAAGGCTTCTTATCTACGCTTATGCTCCAACTGAGGAAAACAAAAAAGGTGTTTGCAAAGTTTCGGCGAGGTTTCTGGCGTTTTCCAACAAAATTTCAATGGTTCAAAAAACAGTGCCGTCCTCGAGCCGAGGACAGGGCAATTTTGGAGGACTTGAGGCCAAGGACTTAAAAATGTGTCCTCGAGGATTAGCAGCTTCGTCTTGCAAATAAACTAAACGTCGCCATGTGACCGGAAGCGGCGAACGGACTGCAGCATTATTTTAGCCGATCAGTAGTCAAGTGGATAGAGCGTCTGCTACTGAAACCGTCGATATTGCGTTCAATAACCGACCAAATCAAACGATCATAAAAATTGATATTCACAGCTTTCCTGCTTGACGTTTAGCAAAAGTAACGTGGTGAAAAAAGAAGTCAAGGATGTTATCACAATACAATTAGAAACGCGACTACGGCTAGTATATTCCTGCACAGTCACAAAACAAGTGTAGATTCCACGGTAAATTTTATTGCTCGACAAACTGTCACGATGGAGAGCTAGTTAGTGGATAAAGAAGCGAGAAACTACCGGTACCAGCTTTAACAATCTTTCCTGCCACCACGTTACTGGAAGGAGATGTCAAATAGTCGGTGAATCCTGTAACACAAGTCTGTTCACATCGGCCAACTAGTACTTAAGCAGGGTAGTAGCTACTCAAAACGTTCTTTAAAAATTAACAAGGAAAAACTTTAACAGTCAAATGGTTAGCTGCAACTTCCCAGTAATTAAATGCGCCTCTTCAGAAACCACAAGCAGCCCTAAGAGACAGCAAAACGATGTGATAACAGTAGAGGTTTCGGTGTCAATGCATATATGGATATAACCGGGACCTTGCGTTGAGCACCAAATTTGTCCATAATGTTGCACATGAGAGGGTAAATGTCAAGTAAAGCCGTTCCACAAAAACAATTATTCAAGACTCCATAGTTTCGTCAAAATCGGCGATTGCGTGCACTGTGTTCTTCAATGAACGGATTACAATACAGTGAAGCCCATTTCCATTCCAATGTCAAGCGACCTTTTACGATTCGGCAGCAAGTTTCCTGACGTAAAATGATTTTCAACGTGCCATCGCACATGTCTTAAGCGCTAGCATGTACTAGTTATGCTAACCAACTACCCACCATGTAGAGCTGCGCGGGTGATGAAATTGCAACTGGTCTCGAAGGTCATTTGCTGCAGGGGGGAGCTGCACGACTGGATCGCGTGCCGGTTGCAACCCTTCGGCACCCCGTCCACGCACATGAAGTCGGCCAGCAGGGAAAGGTGGCGCCTGTCAATCTCGATGCCTGGGACAACATAGATGTTTCATCAAGCAACACTTGGCAACAATAAGCTACTCGGGATAGTAGACGTAATGGCGTCAAAAACTAAGTTTTCCGTGGGACGTCAAAAACTTGCGATTGTAATTATATTTCATTCACCTAGTTGCTTTGGCCAGGAGACAGCAAAGGGATCTTTCGGTCTTCTGAGTCGAGTTGCAACCTATCTACCACAAACGGGGGAGGCTTCACATTGTCCCTTTAAATGCTGAACGTCAGACAGGGAGGCTGCGAATACCTATTTTTATAGTTTGACCCGACCCCAAGATCTACTGTTTCAGAAGCTGACGCTTTATCCACTAGACTGCTGATCAGAAAAGGAGCACAACGGAATCAAACTCATGTTCAGATGCATATATCCAAAGTGCACGATTTGTTTCGCCAGTTTTTGTTTTTAAAACCATGATATTTCGGTTTGCACGCTTATTGCTTTGACTAAAATATGGGCTTCACACATCTTAGCAATTAAACAAAAAGCAGTTTAAAATTGCGCAATGCACAATTGCGCATCTTGGATCATTCACTTACCGTAAACACCAAACACTTTGATGACTTCTTGTATTATAACGCTCCGAGCAGCTTCAATGCCGTAGATATTAGCGATTGAATGGACGGAATTCGAGTAGAGCTTGCTCAAGTCAAAGCACTGAAACGAATGAAGATTTATTAGCAACGATGCACTGCCATAGTAAAGACAGTAGTTAAAGTCAGTATTGCCAACCAAAATCATTAATATTGTGCTAAGTCGGATGATGTATTTGAGGCAGAATACGTTTGATACATATGGATCAAGAATTACTCCTTTGATAACTTCAAAAAATACGAATGGCTACACTAGGGTGTTTCATTTTTTCACCATTTTTGAATTTCAAAATGCCTGGGGTCCCTATAGGTGGTATTTCGGGTAAAAAGTTTGCACCTCAATTTTTTTCAATTATGACGTCATATTGAGGTGGTCCACGACGTTTGAAATTTCTGGGGTCCGAAATCGCATGGTATGGCCATATCTCCCGAACCGCTCATCGTAGGTCGACAAAATTGGTGTCAAAATGCGCGGAAGAATCGATTTCCTATACGCGATGTAGAGCAACCTATACTCTATCAGTTTCAGAAAAAAAGTTATTTCAAAAAAAAGAATTCTACACCTATTTTTGAAGCAATGAGTCATTCAGTTGAAAATATTTTTTGTTTTTTTCCACTCTTATCGCTTTATTGCGTAATAAAAGCGATTATGTGCATTAGGTAACAGTGAAACGTTGATAACTAAACGGAATTAATGAAGTTGTGCAGGGAGAGTGCCAGTTTGAATTGTATTTCGAGTCATGGCGTTGAGATCCAGTGTTACGAAGTCGATGCAATATTGCAAGGAGTTAGACAAAAACGTGCTACCCCTTAATGAAGATGTAGTTGGTCATTATTTTTACGTGAGAAAACAACTAACTGAAACGAATCCCAAATTTTTTAACAAGATGCCCTACTTCAAAGATGTGAAAGATCAGGTCTTGATTGATGTAGTAGGCCTGTGGACCAAGGCTGGTCTTCCGGTACTCAGCAAACAGAGGATAGAAGCCAAGTTGAAAGATCTGATAGAGAAGTATAACACTGCAAGAAAGAAAGTCATGAAGCGTGGAGGTAGTAAAGTTGACGAAGGGTGGTTGCATAGTTTATTTGATGTGTGTACATGCAAATGCTTTATTCCCGAAAGCCCAGTGCTTCATAACAAAAAATGTACATGCAGCTGCGAAGTGGCAGATAGAATACCGGTAAAGGAAATTTCTGTTTTGCAAGACCAAAGAAATGATAGGAAAATGTATATCGGAGTTCTGGATATGAGTCACACTAAGAAGGAAATAGAGCGAGAAAATCATAAGAGAAAACGGGAGGTAAACAAAGAAGTTGAACAACCCAGCACTTCTGGTTTAAACTCAGCTAAAGTACCAGTACCCGAAATCCAAATTTCCAAACTTAGAAAAAGGAATACAGCAATAGTGCATGAATTTCGTAGCAGTGAAAGCGAATCTGATCAAGACTTTAATGGGGAAGTTGATAAAGAATATGAGCCTCCAAGGGCAGCTGTGGGAGGGAAACTATATGAGAAAGTCCATTCCTATTCAATAACTGACAGGAGCTGCGTGCTGGCAGATCGAAGGATGGTATCAATTCGACAGCAGTCTGATATTTTGAAATCAAGCCTAGGAAATGAAATAGCTGCATCACCTTCGACTGTGTACCGAGAACGAGAAAAAGTGCGAAAAAGAGCTTTGGCTGAAAGTGAAAACCTTTTAAAAACCGCTTCTGCCATACAGTTGTGCTACGACGGATGCATGGTAGACAAACTAGACAGATATATCTTCCTTGGTCAATTTTATAGTGATGCTGATAAGAAGATGCACGAAAGTGTGTTTGCAGTTAAATCTTTTCTCAAGGGATTGTCTGTCACTGCAGAAACAGTTTTTATCACCATCACCCGGGAGGCTTGTAGTTTTCAACTTTCTCACATTTATTCTGTTATGGCTGACACGACTGCTCTCAATACGGGAAAAAAGTCTGGAGTTAATGCTCGGCTGGTGAAGTACTTTAATAACGAGCTAGGTCATGATATCCATACTCTTGAATGCATGTTCCACACAAATGAGATTTATCTTTCCCACGTAATTTCCTATGTTGATGGCCAAAAAAAGGGGCCTGGAGCAATGCAAGATGGAGCTTTACTAAACTTAATAGCATTGGATAAGCCGAGCAGGGAAAAGTTAACACCAGCCAATCAATTGGACGTTCCAGTGACCAGGATAGCTGCCGTGCACTTGAGAGCTAAACTGGAGTGGTTTTCCCAGAAAAAGAGCAGCAAAGTTGACGATCACAGCTTTCGAAATGATCAGCTATGCATGCTAGTTTTGGCATGTTACATCATTGCTGAAGTTCCAGATAATTTAAAGAATCTGCTTTTTTATAAGTAAGAAAAAGTTTGCCATTCTCGATGGATCACTACCGCAAATGGATATATGCGAACACTAATTTTCAACTCCAGTAATCTCACTGCTACACAGAAAGCTAAGCTACAGAAGATCGTTTCCTACGTAATATCTGTGTACGTGCCATCCTTTTTGATGATTCATTTACACCCCAAAGCCCCTGAAGGTCCTTTTCTTTGCCTATTCCAACGTGATCTACTCTGCTCTTATTTTGAAATTGAACCAAATATATCTGAAGTTGCGATGAAGTACTTCTTGTCACATGCTTCGCAATGGCTTTCTTGGAAAAATGTTGCGTTAAGTGTGTTTGCCGAAGTTGCACCATACACTGCTGAAGCAGTTAAAACTTCCGAGTCTTTCCCCAAAGACGTGGATGTATGTGCATTGCTTCAAGACCGTTCTACTCTCCTGAAGCAGTTCTTTACAGCAAAGAGTAAGGAGGCCCCGTGTATAACAAGTGATATCACACCAATGTTCTGGAAATCCATCGAGAACCACAATCGCTCCACCGAAAGAAGAATTGGAAGATTGAAAGGACTGATAAATAATAAAATACAAGATGATCCAACTCAACTATCGCTGTCTGATTTGCGTTTGCGTGCTCATTTGTGCAACATGGAAATTAGCGAGTTTTGAGTGAATTAAAACTTGAGAGTTGTATTGCGTCGCGCGTGTGTGTGAGTAGCAGATGTAGCGGTATTCAAGAAAGCAAATATGAGTAGTCTAGTGGAATGATTTTAGGCAGAAAAAAGTCGGAATGTTTTCAGCTGAACGTTATAAGCAACAGAAGAGAGCAGCATATGCCACTCTATAATTCTGCGTTGAGACGACGAATTTAGTTTTTTTGAAATAACTTTTTTTCTGAAATTGATAGAGTATAGGTTGCTCTACATCGCGTATAGGAAATCGATTCTTCCACGCATTTTGACACCAATTTTGTCGACCTACGATGAGCGGTTCGGGAGATATGGCCATACCATGCGATTTCGGACCCCAGAAATTTCAAACGTCGTGGACCACCTCAATATGACGTCATAATTGAAAAAAATTGAGGTGCAAACTTTTTACCCGAAATACCACCTATAGGGACCCCAGGCATTTTGAAATTCAAAAATGGTGAAAAAATGAAACACCCTAGGCTACACGCTTTCCACTCAAAGAAATCAACAACAAACTTTTCCAGAAATATTTAGATATTCGTACAATATGAACCTGGTTAGAACCAGCACTTAACCCGCCAATTGAAACCTCTTAACCACAGCACTTTGATGAACTGACCAGAAGGATTCGGCCTTCATAGGTGGGATCCAACCATAATATTCAATTTTACAGGCACAAAGTAACAACCACCGAGGTTTTCTGCACTTGAATCTGTGGAAATAGCCAAAATTTTTTTCAAGATTCTTGACTTTTAACAAAACTCTAGGGTGTGTCTCATGGGGATCTGCCGAGTTTCTCCACGCTCCAATTGGCAAAAAGACCGGGCAGTAACTAACCAAAGCAATTTGAAGGATGACCAGGTGGGTTTCGACAAAAAAAAGCAAAACAAACCTCTTGGTTTTCGAAGAGTTTGAAGAAGTTGAATCCTTCCATCACGAACTTCGTGACGTCATCGTGCTGTTCGGACACCAGCATGCAGCGCGTGACGTCAGCGGTCTTCTGGATGCAGCTTTGATTGGCACAGTGACGTACCAGCGATGCGACGTCAGCATTGAAACTCATCAGCGGCATTGCCACAACCAGCTGAAAGAAAAATTGAATTAGTAACTTAATATCGATCGATGATCGAGTAGATAGAGCGCCTGCTACTGAAACGGAAGACTTGGGCTCGATTCCCGGTCGGCTTAAACCAAACACTAGATAAATTAGTATTTACAGCTTCTCTGCTTAACGTTCAGCAATACAAAAAGACAGTGTGAAGCTTACACCGTGAGTGGTTAAAAGCTGGCAGCTTGATTCGAAGATGACAAAGGTCCCTTCGCTGTCTCCTGGTCAAGATAATTGCAACCGGAACCTTACAAACAGCGAGACTCCATCTAACAAAGCATGCCCCAGTTATTCCGGCTAGTTGCCACACTAAACAAATTTTAAATTGCTTCAACGCTTAATGCGAAGCCTAGTGACGGTGTAAGGCCGGGCGATTCAACAATAAACATATTGTGGTTGGCAACAAAAAACAAAAACGGAACAGATGTCCGCTACCCACTAAACTTACCGTGCACCTCCGCTTTGATTTGCTTACAGCGAAATCCTCCACATAGACGTCATTCACTTTGAGTTGCCGCAGGGCAAATGCTCTCGAGTCATCATCCTCCTTGTCCGACCCTGCAAGGAAGCGAGAGGTTAATTCGATGCAATGCCACGGTTTAAATGACCTTACTTTACATTTATATCAGTGCCAGAGATCGAGAAAACGAGATTTTTTAGAGTGAGCTGGAGTCAAAATCTGTTTTGTACTTGACTGCGAGTCGACTTTAAGCCATAACTTGACGAATACTTTTGGTGTATTAGGCTGAAGCGAGTAACGAGTTAATGTGCCTCATCTCCGCGTCATTATGCCGGCAGACAACACAGATTCTTTCGAGGAAATGTCATAGCACTGGCGAATCGTTGGCAGCACTGAGTCCGATTTGAGCGGCGCGAGATTTGAATCTCAAACTTCCCGCTCCAGAAACACACGCGCTACCGTTCGACAAACGGGCCGGTTTGAAATAAACCAAAGACCTCCCGTTTAACGAAGTCATAATTCCCATTGTTCAAAACTTTTCTGCGACATCGAACCGAGCCAGTGGAAATGCAGTTGAGCACATTTCCTAGTACACTTAAGGTGCGTTTACAACGGACGCGAAGTGAAGGCTGGCAACCTTCCCGAGTGGTCGCTTACGTCACTTGCTCAAAATAGGTGAAGTTACGCAACCGCTCGCAAAGTTAACAATTTCGTATAAGTGAAGTTACGCAACCGCTCGCAAAGTTTGCGACCGGTTGAAACCTTTCGCAGGTTGTCAATTACGTCAAATTTCGGTTGCTTCGCATCGCTTCGTTCCCTGTGTAACCACACATCCAAGGGAAACTTTATGAATCTACCCACCTTCGGTGTTGTCACCAGTCTCTTCACTGCCAGATGATTTCTCAGACTCGCTGCCATCGTCTGCACACAAAGTTAGTAAGTTAACATAGAGCCTGCTAGCCTCGCAGTCAATGCTGCGTTCCTTAAAATACCATGTCCGAAAACGGTCGGAGTCAAATTAGCTTTATTTGGCCCAGTGCTTCTCCCAGGTGGATACGAAAGCTTACACTCTGCAGAGAATAGTGAGCAGATGCTGATTAAGTGACCGCTTGTACGGCAAAGATGGAGGCCCACTTTCCTCGAGTTTTCCAGCAACAACTGGAATTCCATGGCGTTACATTCCTTTGCACCATGTTCTCACCCCACAGGTATAAAGACCCTGGCATTTTCAAACAATCAACATTGGATCGTGTACGCGTTAAGCTGCACAAAAAACGACTAGACTCACCTTCATATTCGACCTCACCCTCCTCCTCATCACTGCCACCATCATCGTTATCCTCAGGGACCTCATTCCCCTCGTCTACCTCAGTAGGATGCTACAACAAAACCGCGATACAGATGAAGCAGCACTTATTCTTCTGTCGTTTTGACAGAATTAGGTAATTTATTTTCGGTCATTCACCAAAATTCGGTAAATGACTAAAAAGGAAAAACAAAACAAAAAAAAACAACAACGGACAAAGCGGAAACACGATAATCTCAGGCCGTGAAAACTTGTTACAGAATGCTTGCATAAGTGATACTCTTTAGCGAGAAATTTTACTAGTATTACGTCAGAAATGTAGCTGTGCTTTTGCATCAAGACAGTCCAAGTACCATCTAACCTCATCCTCGTCATTATCTTTTTGATTGCCCGCCTCCCCACCGGCTTCTGTTTCGTCATAAACGTAATCTTCAATTTTCACTTTCTTCACTTGACCAGCAAGTTCGGTCACAAGCTTCTTAACGAACCTGAACAAAAGTTTTCTCATCGTACATTGCAACAACTACATGAAAGGCCTAAGTTGGCACTACGATTGAGCGCTTAAAGTGCTTGCCTTTCAAATAACACGAAGGGATTCATTCCCGGGCAACGAAATGGGAACAGTGCACCCAACGGCTTGCCACCACTGCAATATTCCTCCATAATGAGCATCCATATGCATGCAGCGCGTGGAACAACGGACGTAAAAAATTCCTGAGTTGTTTTATTTGACATGCGTTTTTTTCTTTACATGTCCAATTTTCGGGCACTTTTTTGGTGCGTTTTAACAAAATAGAATACACCCAAGGGAATAAAGCAGAGCAAAAAACGTGTACGCGGTTGCAAAAAGGATGATTGTGAAAACATAAACGCGCCAGACAAGAAAGAGTGACAACAAAGCAAGTGCAAGATTGCTTCGGGAACTTCAGGTTCATATCATTCAGATGAACATTTCTAATAACTGCCATCAGCCAAGCGGGAAAAAAGTAACTGGTATGGTGGATCCAGCTCAAATCAAACCAACTGGTGAAAAAAAGTTTCGTCGAGAAAAAATCTGCTAACTTTTACTTTTTTTCAATGTGATGCATGACGAGTTTTCGGCTTGTCCCTATCTCTTTTAGTTGCGCGTCGGGCAGAATCGTCATCGTCACCGCGCAACGCCTCCTTCTTGCTTCGCCGAACCCGTGTACCGCCTCCTTCACCTCAAACTTGTGGAGAACCTGGTTAAAAGGGAAAATCGTTAGCAACGGTGACGTCAAGAACATCGAGCTTATCGTTTAATATACGGAGCGCATTTTAAGTGGACCCTTTGTTCTGTAATTACAATCCATCGCTTTTTCTCTTCATTAGCGTACAAAAAACTGAACCTCTTAATTTCAAGAACGAGATAAAAACAATGATAAAAACGAAGCGATATCTAAGCTGTCGTATCACTAAGTTAATTCCAAAATGGCTAAGAAACCGGCCTCAAACTATCAAAAAACAATTTTTCTACTATTTTATTTTTGTTTTAATTTTTAGTATTTTAAACGATAAAATTGGGTCGAAATCGTTTTTAAAATCTTTTTTGGAATTGACTTTTCTCTTTATTTCTAGTTACATACAATACTCAAGATCGCAAGGTCCCTTCGCAGTCTCCGGGCCAAGGTAACTTAATAAATAAAATATAATTACAATTACTCGAGATATGCCCAGGATAATTCAATTTCAGTTCACGGCTAAATTAAGTAACAGAGCATTTAAATTATTTTAAAATTTAAAAGCATTTAAACAGCAGCGCAACGGTGCATGTATCGCAGTGGGCGGAGTGACTCACGAACCTCGTAGGTATTCAACACATATAAGTAGCAATACCAGTCACCAGGCTCTAATACGTGCAAATTAGTTAAGATTTTTCGGTTATTTCAGAATAATTGCAATCATTTTTACGAACAAATTAAAGACCATTTTGACCGAAATGGCTGAACTTTTTTCACTCATTCACAAAAATCAAGCCAGTGATTGAGAAAATAAACCTGGGGCTCGAAAGCCACCAGTTTTAATCACCAGAAGTGTGAGTGAAACCTTTGACAAGTACACACAAATCAAAACAAACCTTGCTTAAAAGCACAGTGGCGAGTTTCTTGCACAGCCTCTTGACTTGGTGCATGTACTCGGGCTGCACTGGAACCGTGATATGTGGGGTACGGGGTATCTTCACATTCGACATTAGGATCTCCCGTAACCTGCAACACACTACATTTAACATGGCTAAGGTATAGATTCAGCTCATACACTGATTCTTGAATAACAGCAAGCATGGCTATTGCTAAAAGAAAGAGTTACCAAAATGCGTTCTGATAAAAATTATGTCAGAAACCTACCTTTGAAAAAACTAGTGGTAGATGATGATATTAATATTTCAGACTACAGCAGGCAGTCGAGGTTGACGGCGCAATGTGGTACGACATTATCAACCATACTTCATTTTTGGTTGTTAGTTGGGTTGACTCTGGTGATAGTTGCAAGCAGCACAGCACCCATTAGAGCGTTACTGACCTACCAAGCTTGCCAAGCAGAAGTGAAGTGACAGTCCTAGAAACGGCAGTTGCACTAACCTTCTACTTCTGCGGTAGGCCATCATGACAGACATGTGGTGCAACTGATAGGTGTTTCATTTAGTTTTTCACTTCCATCGCAATATTCACCAACTAAAAGCAGGTGCTTTAGCGCTTTCCAAACCAGAAATGAAATATCCAGAAATGGCACTGACTGGATGGCAAACTTCAACGCGACTTAACATAGATAAACTGGCACAACATCAATTTTCCCATAATAGAAAACGCACCTGGGAATTCCTAGAGTGACATTCATCTCTCCCCTCCCTGCGAAGTGGAAGGTGTTGAGGGTCATCTGAGTGGAGGGTTCCCCCACACTCTGCGCGGCCAACAAGCCCACGTCATCACCGGGTTCGCATAATGAACGTTGGTAGTGGTAGTCGAACATCTTCTCCACTCTAAAGAAAACGTTAAAGCCAAACTGAAAATATCTCCCATGCTTCATATTATACAGAGACCATCGTCTGACCATCTCCTCAACAGCTTAAAATAGTAAAGATAGGCGGAGATAGCCAAGTTGCTGACTCCCAGGTTCGATTGGCGAACTAACAGTGTCACATTGTGTTTTTGGTAGTTAATTTCCGTTGGGGCCAAGCAGTATACCAGTTGTGATGGATCAGTCTGACAAAAGATGTGCAAACAGAACCCAAAAAACGACGCACTGCTTTCGTGTGGTTAGACACATAAGTGAAACGTGATGCTTGCTCAATGAGATAAACGCTACAGAAAACAAAAAAGCCAGTACACCAGCATAGTCTGCATAAAGACCCATTTAAAACTACTTCTTGTGTTGCTAATATCAAATGTACGAGATACTAACAAGTACTTACCTTTTCACATCAACTTTCCCATTTAGAAAGTAGCGTGCACCTTTTCCGCACAGATACTGTTCAACCGTCCTCTTATACAACTCCGAAGTTGACCCGAGAAAGGTATCGGGGCGCAGCTGCGCGATTACCGGGTCGGGCAGGTTCGCCCGCTTCGCTTTCTTTTCATGCGATTTTCTTTCATCCTGGCCCAGCTCCTGCCACGCCTTGACGAGCTAAAAATATGATATAACAATGTGAAAAATATCAGTAGTCGCGTGGATAGAGCGACTGCTACTGAAACGGTAGACTTGGGTTCGATTCCCGGTCAGAACAAACCAAACACTTTAAAAATTGGCACTTACAGCTTTTCTGCTTGACATTCAGCAGTAAAAGGGACAATGTGAAGCCTCTACTGTGTGTCGTAGACAGGTGGAACCCTGACTCAAAGACAATGCTGCTACCAAACATATACAAATCGGTTATTATATGCAAAAACTACGTAAGAATCAACGCCAAAAACCTAACAACTAAATAATGATTAACAACAACTATGCACTATGCAGTTATCACAAAAAAAAACAGCATAAACCTCGTCACTTCTGATACCTGATGCTTGTCTTCATATTCCACCATGTTAGCGAATCTCAGGAACCCGGACGCTCGTTTTTCGCAATTTTCATGACGTAATAATCGGCGAACTTTTTTCTTTGCTTTTACATATTTTTTCCACTTTTTCTGAGGTTTTTCCATATTGAGTATCCCCGATTTTTCGATGAAAGTTAGTTGTTTTGAAATGACCTGCCACAAATTGCATATTGCTGAGGTATGCCAAAACAAAAAGTGCAATATACGAAAGAACTGTTCATATCAAAGACTTGATAAGTCAGTGATGTTCTTTTGAAAACGTAAGTTACAAATTCTTTCGTAATTCAACACTACGACTCAGTAATAAGCAGGGTTCTGTTGAAAGATTACGTTGAAAGAAAAAAAACTACCAGCGTTTGCGCACGATAAGCATTTAGCAATAACTCTGCGTGGCAGCGAAAGCTGGTGCTTGGTAGAAAAAGAAATCGGAATATTGAGAAGAACTGAGAGAGCAATGATAAGACCGAACAATATGAGGAAAGGATGGGACGAACATAATTGGGATTGGATTGATATCGAAGGTTTAACACAGGCGAAAACTGCGAAATAGCATGGGCATTGCTGAGGAAAGAAGGCTCCAAACAGAAAGAACTTAAAGCGAATCGGAACGGAAGATCAGAGATGAGAATTTTGTTGGTAAAAATCGATACGTTGATTGGTGAAAAGTAGGCCCTTGATGAACCATAACTTGAAAATAAATGGGGGCAATTCCAGGCACATACGTTGACATCGGCCCCAAATAGAACTATCGTGTGCAATTGTGCATTCACGTAACCTTTCATACCTGCGAGTTATCTAGCAAGAAATCGAACTGCTTTTCCTTCAGACAAGCTGATTTCCCAACATCTATTCCGTCATCACCATACAAAAACTGCACGACTCCGCCTCCGTTGTCGCGCACCGTCAAATCGTACGACAACATCAGGCTTTCCAAGCTCTTCACCAAACACCTGAAAAAAGGGAGCAAATCACGCAGGCCGCAAACTGGATAATGATGTGTCATAGTTTATAAATAGACCCCTGCTTTATGAAAAATTGATCATTAAACATTTGGTTGGAACACATCTTGGACATTAAAAATAATATACTGTATAATGCAAAACCACCAACTGGTAATAATATACCTGCTCTGCAAGCATTCTGCTGCACTATTGTTGAATGAGATCAAGTTTTGAGGGCTTAAATTTGGAGATTGAGGTTTACCAAGTTTTGTAATAGCATTTTAGTTCATTTTACAAAAAAAAGCTGTAGGATATGTAGTATGCGTTAAAACGACCGCCTCAAATCAACGTTCATTTAGTTCGAAGTTCCAATTCAATTCCAAAATTACATCAGACAGAAAGGAAACCGAATGCAAAGAGCGACTGACCTTTGTAAGTATCCAGAATTGCTAGTTTTCACAGCAGTGTCCACCAGACCTTCCCGGCCAGCCATGCAATGGAAGAAATACTCTTGGCTTCGCAAGCCGGTCAGGAATCTGGAAATTGCGAGGAAATTGTTTATTGATACGGGAAGTTTAGTAAGATTTTTGCTGTGAAAATTTCCGCCCGAATTAACAATAAAAAATATGTTTTTCTTGGTGTACACCAAAATTAGGCAAGGCGGTATTGAGTGAAAAACATGTCGTCCATCAAGTTTCGTAATGTCTGCAAGTGACTAGGGTTCGTTCCGGATGAACTGAGGGACGCTGATGAGCGCTAACTGCTCGAACCAGTGTTAGTCACCTTTGTGCACTATACGTATATAGTAGTAATATTTCACTCGAACTAAGCCTTTAAAGTCTAAAAATGATTAAACAAATTTTTAACTTAACAAACGTAGTTTCAGAGTTACTTTTACTGCTCCTTGTATTGACAATAAAATTATGCAATTATGCATGTAGGCTTTACTAATATGTTGAACCGGTATCAAGAGAATTTACATCCAAACAAGAAGCAACTGACCTCTGTGTGACAAATCCACCAGATCTGAGACTTGTGTCAAACGGCTTGAAGCTGGGGCAGGAACGGCCCGCGTACGACAGAGATGGTCGCTGTCCTTCCAACTCGATCTGGCCCAGGGAGCAGGAAATTTGCAGACTGTTCACCATGCCTCCTTTAGCACCAGCTGGTAAATGAAAATGTAACTTGAAATTGATGCTAAACAGCTGCTTTCAACAAGTACATATTGATTATCAAGTAAAGCTTATTATTCTATTCTTAAAGAGCGAAAAAGATTTAGCGCAAACGAAAAGTAGCATAGCATGCAGGTTTGGATCCTGTGGGAGTACAAATTTTTTGGATTGCTTATTAGAAGCACTCGTCGTTTTGGTGATAATTCCTAGGCTGCCGTACTGGTAGCCTATAGGCCAGACAGTATGTAAACAGTTCACTGAGTTTGTTGGAACTTGCTTTTATAAGAAGCATCCCAGCTTGCGCGAGCAGTCAAAATAAGCTTTTATTTTATTTGTTCTTTATTTGGATTAAAACGCAATGGTATTGCGTCAACACATGCATACTACATACGCTAAAATGTGAGGAGACAAAATAAACACAAACTCAAAACATTAGATCAGCTTCCGATATGTCATGCAGGTCAAATTCACTCAAACGCTATTTGAAAAACAGATCCAACAATATCAGGATAGTTCCAGATAGGGGGTATGCAATTATCAAATAACTTATTACCTTGAAGTTTCGAAGAAGACAAGGACAAAGACGAGGTATTTACTTTCCTTGCAGCGTTTAGAGAAAACATTGTAAAGATCTCGAGGATTGCAAAACTGACAAAGAAGTAAAAACCACAACATAAAAACGACCACGAAACTTACAAGTCACCATGAGTTGCAGGTTGTTGTGTGGGAAAGCTTTGAGCAGTCCGTTGCCAGAGCACGAGCTCGATATCTGGTTGTTGATGGAGTTGCTCAGTTGCTTCATCGAATGGTCGATCTGCGCCATCGCGGCTTTCCCGCCGTCCGAGTTCAACGACATCGCGGTGTGCGCCACTTCAAGCTTCAACCCATCGTTTGAAGCTGCAAAGAACACACACTGGAGGTGGACAAAAGTTACTTCACCTTATAACGATCAACAGCAAATTCACACATTCCATAGAATTAAGTCCCACAAACTTAAAAACTTTTAGTCATTATATTTTCTGCCAGTTACACGATTAACAACATACAGCTGATGAGCTCTGATGGTGCGAAACGGTAACGTCTTGCCTAAAAGCTAATAAGTAATTTTGGTACTTCAGCGCAAATTCAAAAACTTTGAACTGTTGCAATTCATAAGAACTCCCGCTACGTTTCGGGTCGAACGTCCATTTTCTTTTTTTTGAGAGGAGGGGAAAAATAAACGCTGTTTTGCTAACAGAATTGAAATTCAAAATGAACGAACAACGTTTAGAAAAATGTGTTTATGAACAATTTCTTAAATGTTTCGATCACACAGGTTTTGCTCTAAAACCTTTCGTTTGTGGATGTTCTTACTATACCTTCAACTCCGCTCTTTATCCCTAGAGACTTTGCTACAACATCTAAACGTTCATCTTTTGAAGAGGCGATAATTTTCTTTCGTTTGTGATCTCCGGCATTTGTGGTTTCGATATCTTCAACTCCTGCAAGCAACGAATTACAAAGTTTCATGGATGTTCTTTTATGCTAACAACAAACACACTCGGTTATCTGAGTCACTACAAATTAATCCAACCCAGGATGGGAAAACTAGAAGAAACAGACTACACTTACAAAAATAGGAGCAATTTTCTATCAACAGGCACATTTTACTTTAAAATTAAAAACAATGTCAACCTCAGAAAATAACTGAGAGCAAAAGAAAAACAATAAAGTTCAAATTGGATTCAAATTTTGTCATGTTCAGTCTTGATGAGTTTTTGTAATTATTCAATTTTTGCAAGCAAACTCATAACTAAATTGACAGTGCAAGGTTGCAACTCTAAAACAATGCATTTCATGATGATTTTATAATCAAAATCGCAAAAATACTATGATTTTCTATGATGTTTTGATTATCTAGTTTATGATATGTTTATGATAGTAAACACATTACATGTTTATGCACAAAATAATCGTGACGCTAGGAAACCTGAAAATTAAGTTTGCAGAAGGCTGAACAAAACATTAGTAGCTATCACAAAAAATTCAACAATTTTTCGAACTTTTATTTTTATTTAATTTTTTTGTCTTCACCTCCGTTTTAGCTCAGAAAGTGGTGAAATTTGAATTTCTAAAAAAATTATGACCATTAAATTTTATGATCGATTGATTATGCATTTTATAATGATACTAGGTTTTAAGATTTAAGCAATTTTTTTATATTTTATGAAAGTGGCAGCCCTGACAGGGTCACCGTTACGAAGGTAGCTGGGAAAATTTCCAGCAGTCGTTGAGTTCAAAAAAGCTCGTTTTTCGCTTTGCACTTTTCCAAACGAACGGGTATGGAAGCATAGTGGCGGATATTGATAATCATTAGGGTGCATCATTTGCCCCCGATTTTTCACTATCAAGCCTACATTTTTGTCAGTTGTGAGGTTAAGTAAGAAAATGATATTAGAGCTCGACCGATATAACTTTTTCAGGCCGATACCGATATTGATAACCGATACACTAACTTATTAGCTACGAAACTTTGTCACTATTTTTCAACTAACTTGACACTAAAAGCTTCACTAATTCCCACCCAAAGAAAGACTACTGCAAACACAAGTCACACTCCAGTATCAATCATCAAAAAAACAAACAAAAAATACAACGATTTGGCAATCAATAGTCAAGAGCGGTTGAGCTTGCTCTCAAAAATAAACAGTTTAAGGTAATTGTTCTAAGCCGATATTTTATCGGTAGTAAACACCGATACGATATATCGGCTTAACCCTGATATCGGCCGATATATATCGGCTGACCGATATATCGGTCGAGCTCTAAATGATATGTGTAAAATATTTTACACATATAATGATATGTGTAAATATGACACTTTACGCAATCTTTTTTGCCACTAAGTGGTGTACTTTGGTAAATATGACATTTAGTTGTGTTCAAAAAATTTGCCTACGTGTTTTTAAACAAACTCAAAAAAGAAATTTCAAAATTGGTCAAAACGAAGCTGAAATATGAAGAGTTTTGTTCTGTTATCTGACTCTACGCTGTCTCCATTGATGAAACTTGTTAAGCTTTAACTTAAATAATAACTTTTAATTTCTTGCTGTATTCAACCAAAATTGGTGTCTACACCCCCATTCCATATACGGAATGTATTTTCAATTCTAAATTTTATCTCATGGGCGGAATTGTTTACATTTTGTTATTGATTAGGAAAGCAAACAACTCATTTCTGTCGGTGTCAAATGTGAAAAAATGCAGCTTAGTATAACTAGCAAGAAACAGTAATTGTGGAGGAGGTTGCTTTTTATTACCTTGGATCAGAAATTGTGTGCTTGGAGTTTTTTACACGTGCAAAATGCTGCCAGTGGAGCCAATTTGTCAGTGATATACCACAAATAGCAAGTGTAGTTTCTGTTTGATGCTTAGGAAAAAATAGGAACATCTAGTTCCAACTCTACCTGAGCTGATCAGATTTGAAAAACTAAAAGACAATGTTTATACTTAAAAAAGCACTTACTTCACAATTTCAATGTTAAGCTCATAATTTTACTGAGCATAAAATAAAATCGTGTCTGAATTTTCAGGGTTTAGATCGCAAAAACGATTCCGCAGCATTTTGCACTTGTGAAAAACACCAGGCACACAATTTCTGATCCAAGGTAATAAAAAGCAACCTCTTCAATTACAGTTTCTTGTCAGTTCGGCTAAACTACTTCTTTCACACTTAACACTCGCAGAAATGAGTTACTTACTTTCTTAAGTTATAACCAATGCAAACCAATCCACCCATGAGGTAAAATTGAGTATTAAAAATACATTCCATTTGTTATAATGCAACTACTAAACACTGAATGCATTATTAACAATGTACAACATTTGGCAAATTTTGAATTGAAGCTTACCTCAGTACACAATGATATTTAATTACTGTGGGCATTTAAGCAACTGAAATTAATACAATGAGTAATTATTGTAGTTTTTGAAAAGAATACTAAATTTTTGCAACTCAGATCAAACTGGCCTAAATTCACTATATGAATATTGTAAAAAATAAATAATAATAATAATAATCATAGCATTTGTTGTATAATAGCAGTGTACAAGGAAGACTTATTCATCTGGTTGTTAATGTTGGTTGAATGATGAAACAATACTATCACTATGGAACCTGTATCATCATTTACTAAATTTTGTGTTATATACATAGTTGGTGTCATTATGTAATTTGTGTATTACACCTGAAGTCCATGTCAATTGTTTTGTGAAAATGCCTATGTAATTTAGATCTTACTTTTAAGACTATCAACGCAAGATGGAAAAAAATTCAAACTCAATAAGCCTGCTAGGCACCGGCATTAGAATTGCGATTTGCTTAAATTTGCAAACCTTTGAGCTTAAGACAGCTTAATGTGCCACCTAGTGTCCAAATTCATTCTAACAAACTGCAGCAATGGATTCTCCACCATTGAAAATGGGGGTTGTAGACACCAATTTTGGTTGAATACAGCAAGAAATTAAAAGTTATTATTTAAGTAAAGCTTAACAAGTTTCATCAATGGAGACAGCATAGAGTCAGATAACAGAACAAAACTCTTCATATTTCAGCTTCGTTTTGACCAATTTTGAAATTTCTTTTTTGAGTTTGTTTAAAAACACATAGGCAAATTTTTTGAACACAACTAAATGTCATATTTACCAAAGTACACCACTTAGTGGCAAAAAAAGATTGCGTCAAGTGTCAAAAATCAACAGCCGGGTGGGGGGGGGTTAAACGTGGTTTGATCAGAAAAATATTTTACACATATCGTTTTCTTACTTAACCTCACAACTGACAAAAATGTAGGCTTGATAGTGAAAAGTCGGGGGAAAATGATGCACCCTAATAACCATGTTAGCAAGATTTTACAAGAATTTAAGAACAGAAGTAGCTGAAACTTTGCAAAAAAATTAAGAAGAGCCAGCCTCAACCAAAATTTACTGGTTCTTACAGAAAATAATTACCTTGCGCATAATCTGCGTAAAGACGCCGCGTAGCAACATATCATGTTATTGCGTGTAACGTATCATTGAAGTTACTTATTTACTTAAGCTTTTTGCTATTTTTTTTTTAACCTTTTTATTGCCGCTTATTATCTAAGTGACAATAAAACATGTGAACTGAACCATTGAAGACATCGAAAAAACGTTCAAAAGATTTTAAGGCTTTCAAATAAACATAGAGCAAAAACAACATTTTTGTGTCTAATCAAACTTGGCACTGTCTGATTGCGACTTAAGACATTCTAGCCAAATCTATTCATTCAAAAGCACAAAACATACCTAAAGTAAATCCTTTATATCGCTGCAGATAGGCGGTGAAAAGCCGGGCAAAACAAGTGAGTAGCTTTCCACTGATATCGCCACCGTATATTTCAAATATACTATGCACCAAACCAAACTCTGTGGCGCCATAATGAGCTTTGTCGAGGATCCCACACAACAGTTCAGCTTGCCGTACAATCACCTGGAAAGCACCAAATTGAACAGAATAAAGTCAAAACAGCTCTTGTTGATTTAGAAGAATTACTCCGGCTCCTTTCGGGTTAGAACGCAAAACACCTTCTTCGAGTTTTGTTTTTAAGTATTGTGTCTGGCTGGTCCAACATAACGTTTAGACTGCTTTTCCCATGGACACAACGACGCATAGCCAGTTTGGAAATTGAATCAGCTGCAACTTTTCGATCACAATCCGATGCTTTCCCAACTGAGTAATCGCCATCTGGTCAAAAGGTGAGCAGGTATGTCAACCTGGCAACCAGCCGCCCACTCTAGTGAGCATCTAGTTAAGCCCGATAGGAAAAACATGCTAAAAATAGAAAAATGAGTAACCATGATCGGAAAATTTCCACTTACTTGTGACTCGCACATTTCTCCGGGTCGGATGGGTGCAACCACCGGTCTCCGGCCAGGACCATTCCTCCACTCTTTTGCTGAGATTTTCGACTTTCCTTGCAAGTTGATCAGAGGTTTCGACGATGGGATGATATTGATTAACAACGTGCTAAGAACCTGTATAGTGTATATTACAACGCATTACCGACATCCCAGAGCTCAAAAAATAAGCGAGCAAATTTTAGCTCTCCACTCTACCCGTAATTGGCAAAGGAGGGTACACTCCACAGTTTTGTGAGGCGGTATCAAACACTTTGGAACTTAAAAGGGCATTCAAGTCAAAAAAAATTTGCTCGGTTTGCTCTCAAAAGTTTTTGACAAATCTAAAGACTAACTTTACCACATTTGAGCTTTGCACGACCTTCCGTTACCGAATATAACAGCTTATATTTTCCCCTACAAAGGCTTTTTCCCCTTAGAAGTTTTCCCAGGATTGCCAATAAGAAAAAAAATTCAAAAAGTAAATATTCTTAATTCTCAATAAGTTTATTGCAGCAAAGTTGTCAAGATAAAGCAAAATGTCACAATCGTATACGATATTAGCTGATTTTAAGTAAATGTAAACCAGCTGTTAAAATATTAATCTTTTATTACAAAACTGACAAAATGGAAAGGCTGAAGTAAGAGGAAAACTGTTAACTTTGATCTGCAATATCCTGAAAACGGCAAGACGTAGAAAGTTCAAATTTGTTGAAAATACATTTTAAGGTTTTTTCAACATTTTGGACAACAGTGAAAAACTTGACTTGAATACCGTTTTGACACTATTAACTTCAATGATATTCCGCCGAAGTGCAAGCTTGTGTGCAGGAAGTCAATTCTCATTTTGGCAGCGGAGTAAAAACGGGGGAAATTCCCAACTTGGCAGTGACTTGGACTTTCCCACAAAGCAACGCGATGAAATTTTAAAAGATGTATTTGGGCATCTCGTTGTACCTCATCCTTGAATATAAGCATAATCCGGCTGCAACTTATTATACGAGCAAACAGTGGGGCAATGCCCACAATCAACCATCCTTCACTCAAGGCATACAACCATGTATTTCTGCATTTTGTCTCACCTGCTTGCCCGACCATAGCTCCTCTGGTTTCAAAAGGGAGGGAGGGAGGACTTTGATTCTGCCAGGAAACTGACCCAAGGCATTAAAGACGAGAGTCCTATACTCATTACGACGAAAGTAACTAAAGAAAAAGCATTATTGAAGAATGCAAGTGCAACTCCGAAATTGGCACATTCTACTAATATTAAATTAGTTTATCATTCAAAAGCTAGGATCAATTTTTTAGGCGAGTTAACCAGGTTACTTCATTTAAATCCAGTGATTAACTCATCAACCAATAAAAATCATGATTTAATTGAACTAAAAGCCTTAAAATTTTTATGTTGAAATTGCCAAGCTTTAATAATCTTTTTAGTTAAAAGTAACTTTCTACTCCATGGGCGTAACAAGACTTGTTATTTTTCCAAATTGCGTAGAATTCGTCGGACATGTGCTAAAATCAATTACGTAAAGAAAACAATTATCTTAGTTGTATATTTCGTATTAACCGGGACGCTTTAAGATTCCAGTCAATTTAAATTTTATTTAGCTTGTATGTTTGAAATTAATTTTACAGATTCTTTATCAAACTAAGATATATTAACTGTAGTGTACAGTAGTGTGCACCTCACCTCCCCAAACAAAAATATTGTAAAAAAAGATCAAACAAAGAATTACAACCAAAGCCCAATTTATTTCCAAAATTAAAAAAAAACTAACAGAATTTTCATCAACCTTGAAGTAATTCGATTCCATAGCACTGGACATTAAAAAACAATCATACATGTATTTGAGCCGGCCAGTTGGTCAAGAGTAACGCGTTCGTCTCTGGAGCGGGAGGTCAGAGGTTCAAATCTTGGGCCAGTCAAATCGGACACAGTGTTGCCAACAGCTCGCCACCGCTGCAACATTTCCTCTTCAGAAGCTGTGTTGCCCGCAGGAGCAATGACGCGGAAATGGGCGTCACAAACTCGTTACACGCTTCGACGCAATATAGTTAGTATAATGAAAGATTAGATAGACGTATTTTAGTTAAGCACAGAATTATAATGACTGCACTCATAGCACTGTTTGCTGTCCTGCTGGACGTTCAGCAATCAAAGGGAAAGTGTGAACCTCCGAGTGTGGTGGGCAGGTGGAAGCTCGATTTGAAGACTGACCAAGGTCCCTTCACTGTCTCGTGGCCAAAGCAACGTGCTGAAAAAAAAGTAATTACAATTCAAAGCAATACAAGTTGGTACCAACCTCCCACGAGTACTCATATGCACGCCAGCTACTATATGGTCCTGGATGAGACAACTGAGAGGTTTCCCGTCCTTGGCACTCAGGTACTGCTTGTCGGTCAGCATCAACGTCATCGCCTCTGCCCGGCCGAGCTCCGACTGAGGAAAATGCGCATTCATTTCGTCGCCTGCAAATCACATCTGTTTTGATTCTCCGATCGAAAATTCTCATTGCAGTCAATCTCCTAATTGCAGCACAAGTGGCGATAGTTCAGTTGGTAGAACGTTGAGTTAGGTTCAAGAGGTTACCGACTCCCAGTTTGATTATCGAACTAGCAAAGCACCGTTGAGTTTTGGGAAAGACAATGCTGTTTTTTTACCGCTACAATAACAAAAGTTTAATTTGTCTCCACCTGCTATACACAAAAAAAGTCAAAAGAATTTGACATACAAATTATGAACGGGATAGCAAAATGGGAGGCTGCGAAAGTACCTTCTCGGGCTTTGAGGTAAGCAGCCACCGAAAACCAAGCAGTCTGGCTGTCGTGGTGGCCCTGCCCAAAAGTACTAAACAAAAAAGAACAGTGTTAGCAAGGTTTCCCAAATATCACAAAAGATTTATTCCTTCTTAGCTCAATTTTTTTTGTAACGAATCCTGACACAACAATTTTGATTTTTCTCACCATCGAAATCGGCGTTATAGGACTTGCAGTTGGCGTAATGGAGGCGAAGAGTTTTCTCTCCCGGGAGGACGTAAGCTTTGTGCGCCATGATTGATCCACGGTGAAGCGTGGGCTGCCGGTTGATCAACAACACGTCGCCGGTCTGAACATGTTTCAAAATGAATGTTAAGTTCTATATGAGAAAAAAAGCGCTTTCTAGAGAAAAAAGTCGAAAGATGAAATACAACTGATCACAAAAAAAAAATAATAATAATAATAATTCAAGAATTAACAATACGATACCAGCAAAGTTAAATAAAGATAAAAGACAAAGAAAGCTATTATAGGTTGAACAATAAATCTTGATTATTCTTGCTGTAGTACGCCGAAGAGTGTAACAAGTGATCTTCGCATCATTGCGCCCGGGTAACCACCAGACCATTAAAAAAATGCACACGCTCCATCCGCTCGACCAGTATAGAAATGGGTACCTGCAAATAGCGCATGACCACAGTGGGCTTCTGCAGCTTGTTGTCGGAACTGCTTTCTTCGGTTGCAATGAGTTGCTTGGCGACGGCAAGCCTCTTCTCAGGGTCGTCTCTGCTGATCATTACCTTCGTTTCGCCGTTGATTAAAACGTGGGTCGCGCCAGGGTATTTCTGAAACCATCAGAAACAAATTCAACAAATGGGTGAATAAGTTAACTATCACTTGTAGGGAATGATTCCTACCAACAAGGTCACCAGACAAAACACCAGATAATAAAGTAGGAAAACAACCATGGATGGTGCACGTTGCGTTTAAAAGATAGGCACACCATAAACCAGCACTTTGAGCAGTTCGACGCGAGAGTTTTGACGTGGCTGGGTTAGAGTTTCACGGCAAAACGTCTGAGGTTAAAAATTAGAACTAAAGCTGGCAGCGTCAAGACCTCTGGCGTCAAACCGGCAGCGCAAAACCTCTGGCGTAAAACCGGTCGCGCGAAAAGTCGCAAACCTCAAGAAAAAAACTACGGTATTCCCCGAAATTCGTCGTGACCTATGATAAAAATATTATCAATTCCAAATACACGATACTCACTAAAGGCCCATTAATGACGGCTTGTCTGAGTTGCTTAATGTTCCTGGGGGTGACTGGGGTAGGGTAAGTCAACTTGACTGCAAAGGTCTGGGGTATTCCGATTTCATTAGTGGCGATGTACGGGTCCGGCGATATAACCGAGCGTGCAGCGAAGTTGACACGCTTACCCATAACATATTTGCGAAACAATCCTGAGAATGCAAACAGCTCAATAATACAGAAATTGCAGGGAGAAAATTAATTTCTGCAAACAATTGCAAAGTTGCATTCAGAAAAGACAAGTTTTTCTAAAATCAGACTAGGTAAGATGAAAAAATCAAAAGAATAGCAAAATCAAAGTGTGGCTCTGAATTCGTCACTAACCAAGTAAGTTGAAAAGTGGGTGCAATTGAATGCAAAAACTCATAAGAGGTTAAATTGTGGAATCAGTGTTCTCTCTCTTAGGGGTTAGTGAACTCTTTCACTTTTTATTTCTTTATCATATTTGAAAATCCTTGAAATGCTTAGTAGTGCTCATAGGTAATCGAGTTTACCCATAAAAATACAAAAAATCTTTGATTTAATTATGATGTTTTGACGTTTGCGCAATAGTACTCATGCGCGATGGGGCAAGTTTATCAAAACCAATTAAAATATAAAAGTTTTAAAACAACCAGTTCTGATAAGTTGCAAACCCACCTTCTTTCTTCTCTAGCAGTTGCCGAATTCCGACCTCTTTGTTGGTGAACTTTTGCGAATCAGAATCCACAATTGCGTTGACATGCTGCTGCAGGCGCTGCCACGCATTCTCAATTTTCTCCGAGACCAACTCGCCTGGCACGCTATCAAACACGTTCATGTTCTAAAGCATATCGTGGTTGACTAAAAGAGCGGTTATGCCCAAGTATATTTGGTTGTGTCTTCGAGTGAAACTGTCAAATGCCCACCCGATACAGCGGAAGCGTCACAGTGTCCCCTTGCTGAACGGCAGGCAGAAAAGTTGTGAAAATCAATTTTGATAGTCTTTGGTATGACAAACTAGGAATCAAAGCCAAATCAACTGCTTCATAAGCAGACGTGCGATCCACTATACCTATAATTGGGACTTCGCGCGCGCGCGTAGTTCCTATGTTTTTACTCGGCCATTTTGAAAGATGAGCATTAAAATTTTTTAAATTTTATGATAAGTCAAAAACGGCAAAATGTGGAAAGCTGAAATTTGAATACAACATTACAAGTTTACAAAGCATCATGCATGCCAATTTTGGGGGTCGAAGATCACGTGATAATGATTTGGGGACCCTAAAACCGACAAAAAACGGCTATTTTTGAGCCGAAATTTTTTTATTTCGCTTGTAACAAAAAAAATGCTTAACGTGGAAAGTTGCAATTTGGACACAACATGGGTAGAGGTAGAAAGTATTTGCGTACCAAGTTTGAGGGCTCCCAGTCACGTGACCGAAATTTCTGAGGCGGAAAATGGACAATAAGTGGTAAATTTTAAAGTGATATATCTCGGTAAGTAGAGATATTCTTTGAAAAAAGTTTGTGGTTTTTGAAAACACTAATCAGTACCTTTGTATTGGTCATGTTCATTTATTCCGTCTTGAATAAAATTTTTCCTTATTTTTGTCTTTTTTCTTTTTTTTTTCTTTGTTTTTCTTCTATCACTATCTCCTTTTAAACCACTAAACGCAGATGGATGATATCATGGAGTGGTATAGAGTTCGAAACAAACTGGTGTGTGCCTGAAAATGGGGGTGTCACGTCCGGGGATTCCCCCTAAAAGGGGAGCTGAAAAATTTTGAACTTTTGAATTGTTCAACAGAGATAGGCCAAATTATTAGATTTGGTGGATATTGGTGGTGACTAAAACACATTAAAAATTGGGGGAGCTGCGATGGGGGAAAATAGTTGAAATGAGTCATACAAAATTCAAAAAAAAATTTTTACTCAACTTAAGTAGATCAAATTTTCGGAATAGATTAATAAAACAAAAAGTAAATTGTTGGTAAAATTTTGGGTATCACAATTGGCAGATATTTCTTCAATGGGTTTTTCAAAATCCAACCCTTTGTAATCATCATTATTGATCAAGGCATGCCAACATCAGTTTCAGGATAGTCAGATATGGACAAAAGCAAAAAATAATAATTTTTGTGGGGGTTGCATTGCACCAACCTCCTCAGAATTTCCTTTTTTCAGTTTGAAACCTTAGGGTTTCTACAACGTAGGAATGGAATTGTGAAACAAAAAAGTTTCTCTATTTTTTCAGGCTACTCCGTACTCCTCTTGATCTATAGCTCAGTCTATGCTCGCTCACATTGTTTGTTGTGGTACTCGCAAGGTTTTTACATGCGGTGTTCATATCATGAAAGGATATTATGAAAATTTTTGTTATGAAGTTTATATAGTAGTAATAATCCTGATAGAAGATTCAGTTATGCAAAAGTCAATACTTACTTATGACGAAATGCTGTTGAATTTTTTCATTAACACCATTGCAAACTTTGTCTATGAAGGTTGTTTCATAACTTTATGTACGGTAGTTTGATGAAATTGTAAAAGTTTTTACGCAAGCTCTCAGTTGGAGAAATTAGGGCTTTTCATTTTAAGGCTGTTCTAGAAAACTTTTCAAGTTTTGAGCACCTCACTGAGAGGCTATCCTAGTACCGGTATTAGTAATAATAGGCCTACTCCAATATTCGCAGTAAAGTTGGTTTTTAGGATGGGAGAACCTATTTGAGTATTTCAGACTTAGAAAAGTTTGTGGCCTTGTAGAGTATTAATAAATGACTCTTTTTAGTTGGCTATTAGGCTATAGGCTAAGCACACTGGTAAAATATACCATCTGTAGTACCGTAGGTGTATTGTCACATACGGTAGGCCTACTGTACTAGGTGTAATGTTAATGTTATTGATTGTAGAACCAAGAATATGATTGCATGATGTTGACTAATATGCCTGGTGAAAATGCTGTTTTGTATTGGTAGTGTTTGTGCAATGACTTGATTTTGTTCGAAGTGTCCATTTTCCCAGTAGTGCCAAAATATTACTAAGTTGTATTTTGCAACCCCAGATCTTGCAAGCAGGATCTTCATAAAAAACATGGCTTTTCTCTTTGGGCCACGCTGCTGACTGGAATGACGGAGAAGGTAGCATTATGTTGTTGATAGTAGCATAAGCTGCTCCTTACGTGCTATAATATGACTCATATAGGCCTGGCACTGGCAATAATGCCTGATGCTGTTAGGTACTCTGTACTGGCAACTGATGTCTAATAAACAAACAAAACAAAAAAATAGTGGGAGGCTTACTAACTACCGTAAGTGAAGATAATGATATACAGTATACTATAATGTCTATTGCCAAATTGCCTTAATAGTAAACAGGTATTACAGTTGGCTAGAAGGCCACGTGTGTATAGTGGTTCCGGTATGGCAATCCCAACTCTGCAGGGCATGTTTAAAACACCCAGTCGAGTTGTTAGAAATAGAGTGGTTAAGTATGAGCTGTCAGCATTATTTCGGAATCTCTACGACTCCTTTATGAGCATGAGCATGCTCTTGCTCCTCGCATGTGTGCACTCACTGGGATTAGGGGTGGATCTTGGAAATAGCTTAGAATAGATCGGAGAGAAGGAGAGAATGCACTTGCGCTCATACACAAATTGCAGAGCTGCCGCAAATAAAGCGACAATACTTAACAACACCAGACTATTTTGCCTCCAAAGCAGAGAGGCAAAATAGACGCTACCAGTAGGGTTGTACAAAGTAGAATAATGCAGTATTCTAGAATAATTCTAGAATAGACATTTCGAATCCTATTCTAGAATAACTCGTGGCAAACTGTGACAATACAGTTTTATTGCAAAAATTAAAAAACACAATCCTGACTAAGGTAGACAACTGCCACTTGAGTGCGTGCCCGCTTGTTTGAGTGCAATGCACTATCAATGAAATGCGACTAGACAATTAGGTTGCTTAAAATTGTGTAATACGCACCACTCTTTGCAGTTGGCGGCCCTTTAAACATTTTTTTTCGAATCTAATTACCCGATAAAAAATGCTTTTTGAGATTCGTTTCTTCGGAGATTCGAATCTCAAGGATTTGAAATTCTACTTTGTACAACCCTAGCTACCAGTACATTATCATGAATGAATGATGATTATTGTTACAAAGCTTCCATATCCAAATTATTGCTGCTGGTTGCAAACAGAGGTAAAGTCGATGATTATAGGAATGGTTAAGGACCAAGGACACAACTTTTTAAAATTATTTTGGGCAAATTTTCCAAAATTTTTAGGGAGTGGCTATTTTGCCTCTCAAGGCAAAATAATGTTTTTCTTCATTAAAACAAATTGTTTAGCCAAACAAGTTGGTTTGTGTTTCGAAAACTACTAAAAAAGAAGGTTTAAGGCATTAAAATTCACAATTTCTGAATTTATATGGTAATAATTTTTAATTTAGCTGTATCAGTATATCCCATTCATCCATCACTTTAGATTTACAGGTTATAGCCTTGTTGCATTGCCAGGATACTGCTACGGCACGGTAAATAATCAACATCATCTGATAATGTGTAAAACTTCAAAATGACATTCATGATTATTTTTAAAAACTACTAATCTACAGTATGTTCAAATTATCACCAAAAACTTAATGAAATGCAATATCTTAAACATTTTTTGCATTTAAAAATTAGGCAGTGGCTATTTTGCCTCTAGAGGCAAGATAGCCCCATGTTATTTTGCCGCAAGTGCCAAAATAGCCCTAATCCTTACCCAAACCCTAATCCCAACCTTAACCCTAACCCAAACAGAGGAAAAACACTATTTTGCTTCTAGAGGCAAAATAGCCACTTCCTAAAATTATGAAAAATTTGCCCAAAATAATTCAAAAAAGTTGTGTCCGTGGTCCTTGACCATTCCTACAATCATCGACTTCAACCCTGTTTGCAACCAATTTTGCCTCTAGAGGCAAAATAGCCACTGCCTTTAATAAAATTTTTAAAAAATTGTTATCTAATAATTACTGCAAATACTTTAAATTTATGTTTTTAAAATGAATTGAAATACTATACCGGGTAAATTTGTAAGCTCAATTTTTGTCATTACAAAAAAGCAGAGTTCTTGGGCAAGGGCAAAGTCCTTATGCCCCATGTTGAATAATATTAGTGTTTTTATTTTTATTTTTGGAAAAACCAGCAATTTTTGTGACTTTAAAAAGGAATAAACACTTAGATTTTTAAAGCAATTTGAAAAGAAAATATCCTAAATGCTAAGGTAAGAAGAACTTCAGTTTTTCCACAATTTCCCAACTCGAATTTTATGCCAATCGCTTCTTTACATTTCGTGATGTCTTTTTCATACAGGCTGTCAAGAGTGTCATTGTTTCATTTTTTCATTATTTTTTTCAATTTTATTAGTTTTCATTATTTTGGACCCGTTGTCATTGTTTCATTATTTTTTAAATTATCTACTGATATTTTTTGAGTTTGCCGGATAAATTGCAATAAATCGTGAGCCATTAAAATGAAGACCTTTTTTTTCCTTGGAGATCATCCAAAAAAATCTCACATAACCTACATGAAGATCTTTTTTTTAGTTCACCTTAAAAATTTCTCAAATACTACACGAAGAGCTTTTTTGACTGCTTTTCAGTTCAGTCTTTTGGATTTATTCTTGAAAATTGTCATTATTTTATGTTCAGCAGTCATTTTTTATTTCAATTCAATGACTTGACAGCCTGTCTCATATCTAATGCCTATCAATAAACGATGGCAAACGTTTAGGCTGCCAAAAGACACTTTGTTAAATTTAACATGAGGTATTTAATTTCAAAAAATATCCTGAGGATCCCAGCAAGGTTCTATTTAGAAGGAAGGTGTTGGAGACATTAGTTCCGGCCCCACCTTCAAAGGGTCCACACTCCACAATTGTCAAAACGAGAAAATAATAAGCAATTAATTTTTTTTATACCAATTTTTTCTTGGGAGCTTTGCCTATTCAACTTATAATGACGTGGTGTAAAAATTTTATTTGGTTCAACGCACAATCGCACATCTCTCCAGGCATTTGAACAATTGTTATACCGTAGTTGTATTTAACTTCACACCTAATTTCTTTATAATTCTGTATGCAGCATTTTCAGTGATCTAATACTTTGTTACTTGGGATTCCTAGCGACGATTTTTAACGCACAATTTGTTTAGAGCATGTGGCTTTGACCCTACATTACTTACCAGTGATTAGAGTAGCTCGTTTTTTCTCCAAGCAAATTGTTTGTGGTCAGATACTGTATTTTCAAAACAAGTTGTCATTTTCAAGATATGTTTTGTTAGTTGTATCAACATATACCAGTCTTAACATATTTACTGTAGTATAATATTAGTATGCCATCCCTGGTAGTACTGGCACTGTATTACATTTCAATATCATGCACATACTTTCTTCTAAATTCACACACAAAATAGGCACTGGTCATGGTTTTGCATTAGCAAATCAATTTTGTTTCCGGACCCATGGATTCTTTGCTATGTCTCTAGGTAGCTTTAGTGCTTAGCAGTTTCTACTGCCTGCACTAAAACTATTAGCAGAAATAAAAACTATAATTTTCTAAAGGCTTTTTGCCCCCTCGTTATCTGATTAGAGCTTTCAAGCAATGCCATTTAAAATAAGTTTCAGTATGACCTGGCTTGGTTGGCTAATACATTCTATTATTTTTTCAAATAAGGGAAGGAAACAAATTGATAGTCGATTTAAAGTTTATGTTGTATTTTGTTTGGTTATTTTCATTTTTAATCAATCAAAAAATGATGTTGCCCTCCAGCTGAGGACAGGACATTTTGAGGACTTATAGGCTTCATGGCCAAGACCAAGTTCTTCAAAATGTGTTGTCAAGAACTCCACCTCTCTGCCTCTTTTAAATCAGGCTGAAATTCTGCCATAGGCTCTAATTCCACTAAATCATGCAAAAATTGTGATAAAATATTTTAGTTTTGGAGCTGCTGAAATAAGTCGTTTTTTAACAATGAACTTTTCAGGTGAAGTGTAGAGTAGTTAAATTCGAAACTTGGTTGGCTAGGCATTGCTTTGGTTCGAGTCAGCTGTGAACTGGTAAATGCATGGTTTGAATTGAGTTTCAATTACAGTTACTGGAAGTTGCTACAGTTTGAGAACTGAAAATTTAATTTAGAACCTTGAAGGGTTGTTTGTTTTCATTAAGATTTTGGTTTTACTGGCTGCTAGTGAACTTTTTATTTAATTTTTAGTTTTGTATTGATTTTTCATCATTAATTGAGAATGTACCTCCTATTATCATTAATTCATTCATGCCAAGTAATTTTTACCGTTAAGATGCAAAAGTTGTTTAATGTTTACTTCCAACATCTGCTATTTGCTGGCAGAAAAAATTATAACGTTGCAATTTTATCAGGATTGTTGTGCAAGATAATTCGCAAAGCATTAAATAATTTAATCGCAGTAGTTCTATTGTTTCAGATTCTAGAAATTGTGTTGGAAGATATATCACTTTGAAGATGCCCAACTGCCTGAGGTGAAACTGCAATCATCATGAGAATTAAGTTGCTTTCAAATTTATTCAGGTTAGTAGGTTTATCATAATATTGTTGTCGCTTTTTTTCAATTTACCAGATACGTTTGTTGGTTTTATGAACTTGCATATGATAATTATTTGTAACGCAATTTTTTGCTGCCCCAAATCCTGAAAAAGTTTCCTTTATTTTTTACAAAAGCTGCATTTACTTTTAGCAAAAGTTTAAGTAAGAAGTTAAATTTAGGCCTAAGGACAAAGAGTTTAAACATGGTTGAATGCTTCAAAGCAATAGGGTAGGAGTTGGATCCAGACCTTTCCTACTATGACTCTGCAACCCTGGTTCTGACCCGGTGGTATTAGCACAGTTCTGGGGTTGTAGCTGAACTTCTGCAATATTAATGAATTATTCCATCATGGAGAACACTAAGTCACAGCCAGTGTGTCACAAAGCTTGTTGTTGTCCAATACCTAGAGAATACTGCAATTGAACTGAAATACTGTAGTTTCAAAGCATATTTTTGGAATCAAGTTTTTATGTTTTATGCAAGAATTGATAAAAGTTGCTCGTAAAATCAGAAAAAGTTGCAGAATAAAAATTTATGGAGGCAGCTTAAAACATTGTGCTACTGAAACATAAAGTCTCTGTGTTTCAAAAGCTTTCAAGAATTGCAAAAACTTACCCTATCTCAGATCTATTGGTGAAGCTGCAATTTGATATGGTGCTTTGTTGTTTTTTTAGGCATAAAAGTTGTCTTTTCATGGTTAATTTTGCCAGTGCAGCAGCCAGTTGCACAGCCAGGGGAAGGTTAAGCCTTCCCCATTAGCCTGTCGATGAAAATGCTGAATAAGGAAAATACCACGTTTTTAGCACTTCTAAGACTGTTTCTTTTTTGCACTGAAATGGACTAAAAAGAAATAAAGTGGTTTAAAGCATATTTTGAAACATATATTCAAGAGGAGGGGTATGATTTGTCAAAAATAAAACTAACAAGTCAATAAAAAGTTAGAAAAATGGCCAAAATAAGCAATCAAATTTGATCGCTAGTGTAAAAATGCTGAAAATAGGTTTCATCAACAAATATATTATACACTGAGGAATATTAGTTAATTTTATCTATTTATGGTAAAAAAAAATCTATTTCAGTTTCATCAACTGGGGTTGGGGGGCTATTCAATATTAGTTAATTACCAATCTTATCTCTCAAATATTTTTCCATCATTCCCCTCCCCTGATTATTCTTCTTTATAAATTATAGACGAAATAGTTTACTCCGTGAGAGTTTTATTGAACTATAGGATTTTATGATGTAAACAAGAGAATTAAGTTTTAACATTAGCCACCTCCCACATAACCCATTTATGCAACCAGTTTAATCATATATGCACTTCTAATTTCTATGTTACGCTTTTAAAGCATTAATTTCAATTAAAATAGCCCAAAAATTGAGTTATTTTAGCAAAATTTTCAAATGCTGGGGGCGCTGCCCCCAGATCTCCGTTCCTCTGGCAGTGGGGGCTTTGCCCCCAAAGCAACTCCCCATTGCAAATTTCTAGCTTTGCGCCTGGCAGTAGCAGGCATTGTTGAATGCTAAACCTTGTTCTTGAAGGGCTTTTGATTCACCCAAAAATTACTGTACCTCTTAAAAAAAACAAAAAAAAAAACTGTAAATAATTTTAGTTGTATGGAAGGCATGCTGATATTGTGTAAAGTTACTTTAAATTTTTATACTGTATGATGAATAAGTTGGTAAAAGGTGGTGGATATAGCTTTTTTTAGATGTTGAAATGTTGTAGATTTCTGGTAGATTCCATCTGTTGCTGTATTTTGTGGGAGAGCGTTTTTGTTTAGACCTGCCTGCTTGGTCTTCTGCTCCTGTTTCTTGAAAGAAATAAGGTAGCAATGATGTAATCACCAAAAATGACCATAGAACTTTTCCCAAAGTGGAATTACTGTACTTTTGGAATCAAAATTTGGTCTATAACACAGCTTTACATCATGGTTTGTATATTTCTTGTAGGTTATTGTTTTATGGAGTTTTTGTTTTAGGCTTCAGTGGAGAGTTGTTAAAGATGAAGGAAAAAAGTTTAAATGATTGAGTTGCGGTCTTGCACAATTGCATGGAGGTATATGTTGTCGTTAAGGCGGTATTCACCAGTGAACATAATGTGGGTTGTGGCTTTTCGCAATTGGATGGAGGTATATGCTCCCATTAAAGCGATTTTGCTCAGTGGATTAGTATTTTTATTGGACACTCTCTGACTCATTTTTGAATTGTTTTTTGTTTGCTGGAAGAAAATTGTTTGTTTTGGGATGCATGCAGACCCACCAAAATGCAGAGAGAACACTGATATAGTTGCTGGATGAGTGTGTCAAAAGTCTGTAATTTAGTTACGTTACTTACTTGCTTTGCTGGATCTTGAAGGTTAGGTGAATGGAAGTAGGTCGTAGTTTGAATAAATTTTGGTGTTTGAGGTGCATCTGGGAGGCTATTTGTTAGGGATGTTGACTTTTGCTTTTAGGTAATTAACAGGGTTTGTTCGGTTAAGGAAAGTGTAAGCAGAATCAATGTTTCCTTTTAGGTTTTGGTAAGTCGGCGTGTGTCCAAAAAATCGGCGATTTTCCTCTAAACAATGAAAAACTCAATACTGAGTCGACGTGCGACCAATAAAAATGCTGAATTACTGATTATAATCGGCCTAATAGTTACATAGAACAGAATTCTTTTTTATGCTTTTTAACATTGCTGCTGAGTTGCTTTCTCTGGCTAATGCATATGGTGTTTTTAAAGCGTTTATTGATGGGGAGATGTGGTCGTTTGAAACTTTAAAGGTAAAAGGGCATTCAAGTCAAGTTTTTCATTCTTAACCAAAATGTTGTATGTCTAAAATTCATTCTCACCAAATTTCAAGTTTCTACGCCTTTCCGTTTTCAAGATATTACACTTTGAAATTTGTTGTTTTCCAATTAGTTTAATGTTGCTATTTTAACAGTATTTCTATGCCACAAAATAAAGGGATTATTTTTTGTTTAAGCATAATAAAATGAAGATGAGGAATGGTGGCATTTTTTAAAAATGTCTTCAAAGTCAATGTTGGATTTGAATTTAGGATTTGTGTTTGATTGAAGGTTAGGTTTAATCTTAGAGTAGGGGTTTGAGTTAATGTTCGTGGTAATAAAGATTTTAGACTTGTATATGTTTCGCGGTTACCAAACTGCCAGATAAGCATTGGCTGTAGCCTGGGAAATCCGTCTCTAGACCCCATTACGTAATTGTCGCTTATTTTTAGTTTGCACTAAATGGTTAGAAAAATTAGTATCAGCTGAAAGATATGAGCATGTGATTGGACGTTTCACTTTTAATCCGCTTCCAATTCGAATTCCTGTCTATGTCTATGCTGAGATCCTTGTGATGACAAAACCAATTACTGATACATATTTTGGTTTCATATTATGTTTTTAAGATAATGATAAAGTAAACAGTGTAATTTTTGGGTCCGCGACAACTGACCGCGAACCAAATAACACTAATTGGCTGAGAAGGGCGATCATAAAAATATTTCAGTATCCCCAAAGCCGTTATGCCCAAACCTTCACTTTGTGACAAAACCGTTAGTTCCTGGTCAGTTTGTTCGCTGTCTGTTTGTCGCGGTCACTTGACTTGGCTCGTTAATTTTGACATATCTGCTCAGCCAAAAAATAATGAAGACAAAATATTATAAGCAAAAGTAACGTCATCATGTGGTTGTAGAAGTGGAAGCGAAGAAGGTGGAAGCAATTCACGAACTGGCACTTCCACATTGCTGATAGTGATGTGGTTCCTAATTTTAAAAAAATTAGTGCTAGTAAAAATTACTTATTTTGTAATGTTTTGATTATTGGAAAATGGTGGGCTAACACTTCGAGGCAGTTCATTGCGAAAGAGATCATGATTACTGAACTGTAAACTGGCATTGCTCAATGTACAGCTTTCTTCATTAACAATATTGCAATAAATAAGCAACGAAATAAAACGCTTTCTAGTTAAATTGCTGATCCTTGTCAAGAGCCTGATTTTGTTCATACATTACAGAAACTTTCATAGCTGACAATGGAATCAGAAACGCCGAGTCACCACGTGGAAAAGCAAATGCAGCTTCAACCAGCAAAGAATCAAGTGCATTTTCAAGCAAAGACATCAATTTAGTGCAGCTTCATAACAAGAATATTCTTTAAAGTTATGTGAAACTAGAAGATATAACATCTTAAACTGACTTTGCTAAAGTGGTTATGTGGAACTAATAGTTACCGTATCGTTTATTATTGCTTGTTAAAAACGATTTAAGTCTATACTGTCCATAAGGTGAAAGCAGTCGATTTTGGGCGGTGGGCTCTGGAAACTTACTGCAGTGAAGTGACAATAGTACAATGAAACGGTATATTGTTTACGATTTACATTATGGTTTAGGAGTAGTATCACTGCTCTGATATCATTTTTATTTCGTTTGTTGAAACTGCCTCTCCTTTTCCTGTAGTTAAGAGCGTTTGTAGAATAGAATGTTGCTCTACGGAATCTCAGCAAACTAATTTAGAACCCGGAAAAAAAAGGCTATTTTCAAGTAATTTTAGGAGTTGGTATTCTATAACTGCACAAACGACCACAGCTGATTTGATACTCAACTATCCACTAGTCGTGTTTTATAATCCTCTGTGAGGGCGGCTCTCCTTTTCTGCTCCGAAACAAGCACGTAAAAAGCATTTGTCTCATGCTTTTCATTTTAGACCTTGACATTGTATAAGTTATAGATTGTGCATCTATGTCGGGCTTCTTAGTAAAAAAAAGTATTTTTTTCTTGACAGTTGGTTAACGAATAGCATTACAAAGTCTTTTCAGTGATAATGTAAAGTGCAGTTTTTGTAAATGACGTAGTGTTTCACTGCAGTAGCCTACACTGTGTTATCGTTTAAGATGTCCACTTTCTGAGTTGATTGGGAAATCCGACGCCCCTGCATGAAAAGGCAATTTTGCCCATCTGAAAAAAACATCCTACCAGGGCTAGGTGTTCAGCCTATTTTAGCAAAAAGATGACAGTGGTGTGCCTTTAAGACTCTGCTTTCTTTGGTCGACAAAGTTCGAGTTCAAGTTTGGCAAAAATATTTAGTTCGACTTCATGCTGGTGCTCATTGCAAACAAAAAGATATAACTATTTCGCTTATTTAGTAGGTTTACAACGGTATAGTATTTCAGCTGTTGCCTAACGCCAAAATTTTACGTGTAATGGCAATGTTTGGTGTTTGTTTGGAAAGGAATGATGCATTTGTCGCAAAAAATTCAAGATGTTTAAATTACCTTTTTCATATTACTGTACCTTCTGACTAATACTAGAACGATTTTCGGAAACTATGTTATGTTTAATATTTTGGTAAAAGTAAAGCATACACATGAATTTATCAACTGCAATAAACAACTGTACTTTTCTGTCACAAGTAGGTTGTATGTACCATTAGACGTAGCCAGGATTTTTCATTGGGGGGGGCACAAACCGCAAATCACTTGTAATGACGTTATCATAAATTTTCGAAAGAGAAACTTTTTATGGGAGAAAGATGTAAAATGAAAGATCAGAAGCCGTGGCCTGGTTCTTCATGTAACCAGGATTTTGCTCACAGGAGAGGGCTTGAACCAAAAGTTAAAATGTCTGAATGGATAGACGCGTTGAGTAAACTAGTGTTAGTGAAATGTATTGCAGACTAGGGTTTGGGGACTCCGCCCCAGCCGCTGCGTGATTTTTTGTAAAAAATAGCTATTTTAATGCCGTTAAATCACGTTTTGCATGTTTTTCGAGCCATTTGAAGAACTAAAGTTTTAATATTTAAACGCCAATTGAAAAAATGAAATTGTTTAATTCTCCTTTAAAATCTTGCATTTAAGGATTAAATTTTGTAAGTGATTTGGCCCAGGTGGGATTGCCCCGTGTAATATTTTAGCAGTAAAGGATAGTTTGCGCGCCCACTAAAGGATGGTAGTTTTGAGTACCAATGGCCATAAGATGTAGAAAAGTAACGTTAACTGTACAGTAGAACATAAATTCTTTTTCACTTCTAATTTTGAAAGCTATCAACTACATACCTGTTAATGTTAAATTTAAGTTCAAAATGTGCCATCTTTTTTATTTTCGGTTCCTAAGTGAGTTTCATGGGCTACGAATATTGTTGCAAGATGTTCATTGCAGCACAGCGGTCATTTAAGAGTTGGGAAGCCTAATTTAGCTGACGAGAGATAAACAGTAGCTGTACAAAGCTGCTACACTTTGTGAGCGGGCTATCTCGACAGACATGTGTGCAGTTCATAGCGTCGTTCGTTTACGTTTTCACTTCTGTTAGTGGCAGAAATGGAGTTCTCGAGGGCGTCCTTAGCCTTAAGGACACATTTTAAAGTCTTTGGCCTTGAAGCCCACAAGTCCTCGAAAATGTCCTATCCTCGGCTCGAGGACAGCACTTTTTTTGTTTCGTTAAAAATGAGCCATGAACATGACCTTTTTTTTACTTTACTTGGGAAATTGGCAAAAACCTCGCGGAAAATTTGGAAAGAATTTTTTTTTTCTGGAGGTCGCCTGAAAAAAATTTTGGGGAACTTTTTTTGGGGGGGAGAACGCTTGCGCCTTGTGTTCTTGGCCTCGAGAAGTCTGTCCTTAGCCTGGGCCTCGAAGGTTGCGTCCTCGACTCCACCTCTGTAAAATAAGGTTTGGGCATCTCTTTATATACCTTTAATTAAGTAGTTCTTATTTCTTCAATAAAACCGATTTCGAGCCGTAGGCCTATCTGTTTGGACGGGCTTGGCTGTTGATGAATCAGATATTCAGTCCATGGTTTTCGAATTTTTCCATGTTCCACTTAAGTGATATCGAACATCGCTTTCTTTATTGTTTCAAAAAATATTGTAAAATAAGCATTGCAATGTTCGATTATCGCGGTCCTAGTTTTGCAAGAAATTTTAATTAAACCTTTTCTGATGTCACAAAATTTCAAACGCAGGGTTGCCCAATGGTACGGATCCAAATGCACTGAATCGATTTTCGCAAGAAAGGAAAGTAGTAAAACAAGGTTTGGGGCACCTCTTTGTTACCTTTGTAGTAGTTCTCATTTCTTCAATAAAACCAATTTAGAGCAGTATCTCTTTTAATGCAATTGGGTTGTTGTTTCAAAGTGTACTTAAGGTCCATTGCTCAATGAAGTTAGGCACTGTCGCGAAGTCCCCAGATATCGCTTGCGATGTCACATTCTAGTTGGTTAAGAGTTTGACGAATATAAATTGTCGACAGAATTTGTTAATCATAATATAGGAAGCAATCCTTGGAAGAGTTAATGAGTAACAGACACGCAATCATTTCAAAAGAAAAACAAAGGCTCCCTGCTGAGTCGTCAAATTACCAAAAAATTAGTTTTTGCTGCTTGTAACAATTCACGCAACATACAATCAACACAAGGATGCAATGCTACAAAACTTTAAAACTTACCATGAATGTAACGTCTGATGAAGTTGCCTTATCGTCCCCAGTATTTTTGAGGTGCTCTAGGAGTAATGAGATGACCCTGCAATCCATCACAACCTAAAAGTATAATATTTGTCGTTGAGAAAAAGTTGCGCACATGTGTGTAGTTACGCAAACAAATACACTATAAAACTCAAATGCAATTGCAGTTCCATTCACCTAGTTGCCTTGGCCAGGAAACACCGAAGGGACCTTTTCGGTCTTTGAGTCAAACTGCCACGTAGCGGTGGAGGCTTCACGCTGTCCCTTTCAATTGCTGAACGTCAAGCAGGAAAGTTGTGATTACCAACTTTTTAATCTTTAATCTGACTCGATTGGGAATCAAACCCGAATTGACCGTTCCAATAGCAAACGCTCCATCCACTCGACCCCTGTTTGGTTACAACTAGATCCCATCGTTTCGGTAGAGTAGGTGAACAAGGTTTACGACCCATTTATCTTACTGAGAACGAAAGGTTATAATTTGGATTGGAGCTTCTTTAAATAATGCAGGTTTCCTTTCGCGAAAAACCTAAACCATTAATGCTTCTAAACTTATTATGTCCAAACCTTCTTTGAAAAATTTGCAGAATTAGAACAAGAGCAAAACCATGTTTAATTAACAGGAAAAGAAAATAACAAAGCTGTTTCTAACCTTAGAATATGCAAGGGACTGCGAATCCTCCTGCATTATTCCATTTACTGGTCTCGCGGGTCGAAACCTGAAATGATTCAATGATCTTAACAATGCAAATCTGTTGCGGAATCTGCACAAATGAAGTGCTAGTCATCAATTATCAACCTGGCTTTCTCAGTATCTCTAAGAGTGGAAGGACTATTACTTAAACAGAGATGAAAATTACATCATTGATTTTGTGAAGTTTGCTTTTTGAAATTGTTTTGAAAATTGATGATTTTACACCAGTACTTCAAGAAAACATTTTGGATAATTCCAAAGAAATTCAGGCTTGAGTCAGGATTTAGAAGATTAGATATTATTAAAGGTTTAAAAAAATACGTTGAGATTTAAGAGTTCGAGCAGGAGAGGCATTCTGATCTGAACTAAACCATTTTTTTTTGTTTGGTAACTTTTCGACTTCCCACGCACAATTAGCTAACAAAATTAGATAGTTCAATGAACAATATTAGCAAGTTTTGCACTGGCAAAACATCCTCATACAAGCCCAAATGATTGCCCGGCCAAAAAATGATTGAGCATGAAAAAAGTCAAAACTTACTTCACAGAAGGGATTGGAAGTATTTCAAGGAATAATGCATTGATAGCCTCATCATGGCTCGTTTCTATCAAAAACACATTTGAAATTGAATTAATGGGGAAGAGTTACCGTATATGAAATGTAAATAGTGCTTGAAATTAAAAGGTGTGCAAAAACATCAAAGCAAGGTATACAAAAAAATGCACGGTGTATAACGGAGTTTCAAAGCAATTTTTTTACGTTGGCACAGGACAGTAAAAATCTAACCCAACAGCCACGAGGTGAATGCGAAAAATGAGCGCTAAATAAACGATTTTTTTCAACAGTTTATGAAAAAAGTTGGCAGTTGTGGGAAAGCTGAGGTGTTTAGTGCTTGAAGGTTACAGCTGGAACTAAGGTCAGTTTGAATACCATACTTAAATTATGCAAAAAATTAATGTTAAACCGCTTAGTATGGGTTAAGTAGAAAAACTATCTTTACAACACTTACCAATTATCCCTTTGAACATATTGGAAAGAAAAGCCTTTTCTTTTTGCCACAATCCTTTCAAAAGAATTCGAACATGTGAAGGTGTGACATATTGTCGTTTTGCTGCAACAGAATAATACTTTGTTTTTGCTAGGACCATTTTTCTAGCTAGCAAGCGGGTTGGCGCAGCATGGCTTTTGCTATAACTTTTGAACTAAAATTCGATGGTTGAATACGCAACTTATAGTTTCATATTATGTGGTTCAGAGACGGAAACCGGTCAGGTAGAGATTCTTCGACCGGCCAGTCAAGCCGGTTGAAACATCGGTCAAATTCTTCTTTCTTGCAACTAAAAAACATCTAAGCACCAACCGAAATATAGATATTTTATTGTAAACAAAACTTTTTATAAAAAAACAGTGTTAACAAACCACACCTTTTGAAAACACTTGTTGAATGGTTTTAAATCGTGACTAATATGCTGTGACCATTAAGACATGCACATCCAGGGGCATATTTAGGGGGGGGGCATTGAGCCTTGCCCCTTCTCCTTTGGGCCACAGCACAAAGCAAAAAAGTGCAAAATTTACGTTAAAATCGCATAATCAGATTATAATAAAGCATGCATGTGGAAGAGGCTTATGCTACCTGGCATTTTAGCATCATTTTAATCAGCTTGAGAGTAGAAATGGCGCAGATTTCAGATTTTTTAGTACATGCTAAAATCTAACTTAAATTTACCACACTCTACACTGGGCAAGAAAGACATAGCTCTTATTTTTTTATTTCTAACTAGTCATGGCTTGTTCTGAAATAGCATTTCTACAAACTGCTGGGGCACAATATATTTCGAATATTTTCCAGCCAATGTCATAACAGTTTAATGTTTGCTGCTCGGCAAATTGCAAATAATCTGTCACCAATAATCAAAAAAATTTTTTTTTCTTGGCCTTACGCAAAATATCATTAGAAAGAACGGCTAATAATTTAGCTTGGGCCCTCTAGTTCTTTTTATGCTTATTTTGTGCGTGTTTTGCGTTGCTCAAAATAGATCTTTCAAAACGAAATTTAACCTAAAAAGGTCTTAAAATTGAGTTATTTTTGCAAAAAATGCAAAAATTTTTTTTGCATTTTTTTTTCTGAGACTGAGTCACAAATTTTAACATCTCATCCATGCCCCCGCTCGCTTTTAAATTTTTTCATTAGATGCATTGAACAAAAACCTTCTGCAAAAAAACAGTCGACCGGCCCGGTCAAAAACCGGTGGTCGACCAGCCAGTCAACTGCCGTCGATTTTGAAATTTACCAGTTGGGTAAGGTTGAGAAAATTGTGACCGGTTCCATTTCTGATATGGTTGCCAAAAGATTAGACTCACATCGATGGGATGTAACCCAAATTCTAACCCTTAACCATAAACCTAACCATCGAGGAACCGATATGTGGTGAATCTTCCTATCAACATCGGCAGACACTAAACCGACATCAACAATGAAAACACAGGGGGTGTTGTTCAGCCGATTGATGTGTGGCAGATCTTCAGGCAACATAATTAACATATACCGGTACTTGAATGAGTCATAATTATACGTCTTGCTATAGTTACTCAACCATCTCATGATTAGACATTTATATTCAAAATAAAGGTTCAGTTATCTGTGGATAAAGGCAAGTGACAATGAAGAAGATGCATATACTAACTAAAAATTAAAAAAAAACAAAAAAAACGAGTCAGCCTATCCAAACGACTCTAAAGCTAAAAGAAAAAATAGTCCGCTTACTCAGATAAAATCATTCTACATATTTTTAAAATTCTAATCCAATCAAATCTTTCATTATACTCGCTGTACTACACCAAGATGTGTCACGAGTTTGCAGAGCCCATTTCTGCATCATGCATTCGGTCAACACAGCTCCTTTCGGAGAAATATCCCAGCAGTGGCAACCTGCTGACAACTCTGTGTCCAATTTGATTAGCCAGAGATTTGAACCCCAGACCTCCTGTTCCAGAGACAAATGCATTACCGCTAGATTCTATTTCTTGAATAGCAATTCAATAGGAATCCAACTGCAAATTGTTAAAAACCCTGCAACAAACATAGCAATTTCAACAACAATGCAACAAAATTACCTGCGCTACTAGTATTTTGCTTGAAGTAAATTCTGTTGAGATGTTCTCCACACACTATAACTCTTTTGTGTCTATAAACAACTTGATGAAAAAATAATTTTTGAAAGACTCTTAGCTTCAACAAAAGTACTCCAACAAAATCTATCCATGACACATTTTCTTAAATTCAAAAAAAAATTTTTATGGCAAGTTGTTAACGTGGCACAATGGCCAACGTTTTTTGGAAATGGTGTTATACAAATATTTGCTTGCCTAAAGTAGGTATATACCAGCACTAATAGTTTTAAATAACTTTATATACTATTACACAATATTGTCTGTCAAATCAAATGTAATCACAAAACCTTTGCATAGTGAATTTCATTCAACCAGAAATACATAAAGAATTACCCTATTTATTTGAGTGTAACACGAAAAATTATGACAAAAATATCAACGCAAAGTTAGAATGCGCATTACAAACGTGGTATATATTATAAACACATCATAAACAAAAATTTATACCAATTTTCAATCAACAAATTAACAATGCAAGTTATACACGAGTGTGCGTTCTACTTGAATAAATATGGTAATCGCAAAATTACTGCTATCATATATTATAATGAAAAAAGCAACAACTTTAATTGCGCTATGCTGTCTGGTTGTGGATGCATCTTTATTACATTTGAGCAAATGTTTTTAAAAATCACAGCTTGAGTAAAGTTTGATATTTAGCAGATGCTGCTGGAAAAGCAATTTTTCATAGCTTAAAGTACATCAAAATGCAAAATTGCAAAGTTAGTTAATTTTCTGTATATACAGAGTCAATGCTGCTTCTTAAACTCCCAAACTGTTTGTCCACTGGGATTAAAGTGAAAATTTAGCCATTTAGCCATGCTTGACTTAAAATGCTAATAACAAACATTTCAGATAATATAGAAAACCTTTAAGATGAAAACAGCAGCTCTTAATAAGAATAATAATACATGGAATGATATATTGATTTAAAACATATAAACTTTTACTTAATTTGGACTTGTTTGTAAAACTGCAAAGTTAACAAATTGATATTCAGTTTAAATTATTCCACAAAATCAAACCGTACTTGCAGTGAGGGCAAATCGTTTGCTTCTTGTCTTTTGTGAGCAAAGCCAGCTCACTGCAAATTGACGTAAACATATCAACGCATTGTCTTGTCCAAAGTTCTATAAACATTTATTAAACTAAATAGAAATCCAACTCAAATTGACTTTTATCAGTCCTATTACTACAATATCCCTTAGTACTTATTCAACATTAATGTGCTTAGTATTGCGTTATAAAATACTGGTACAATAAGGTATATGCCAGGGGTGTTTAAAGTCCAGCCCCAAATGAACCTTCATATTACCTGTTCCAGAAGGCTTTGCTCAATGTGTCTTATACTGATCCAATAGTGTTGAAAATGCTTTTTAGTCAGAATTAAAGGTGTGTTTACACTAGATGTGAAGTAATGTAAAGTGATGTAAAGCAACCAAAATTTGATGTCACCAACAACTTGCAAAAGGCTTCAACTGCTTGCAAACTTTGCAAGCGGTTGTGTAACGTCACTTACACAAAATTGTTGATGAGCAGTTGGCATAGTTTGAGCAAGTGACGTAAGTGACCACTCACAAAGGTTGTCAACCTTCGCTTTGCATCCAGTGTAAACGCACCTTAAGCATGGATACATGTTGAAGAATTGTTTTCTTCAGTCTTCACCTTTTTTTTATTGCAACCATGTACAAAATAGATTCAATACCAGTATCTTTTTTTGATTGCATTTGTTTTTACCTGATATTTGGGCCTAAACATGGTGCCCTCAAAGATCGCTTGGCATTAAGCAGGCACTTTCGCCTAATCTATTCAGGCTAGTCACTATGCTATGCGACAGAGCAAGCTAATAAATTTCAAAATTTAGCAAAAACATACTAAAGAAACAAAACATTAGTTTTACCAAAATTATACTTTAACATCTAGAAGTCTTCTAAGTTTATCTAAGCATACTGTGTTATCCAAGATTTTTTTTTTAACGTGGTGTCTTTTTAGGGAGCATCAGCAGAACAGTTTATGTTTTAAGCTATTATTATGTATTTTTACAAAATGTTTTGATAGGCTATACTATTCAGTATAGGGTGGAGTGAAAAATAAAAATTTTTGAATTTAAAAAAGTGGTCTTGATATATGGCACCAAATATCATATGAAATACTTTTATCACAATTTTGAGTTCTTGTACCCTCTAGTGGTTGTGCAATTTCATCAAACGCACTTAAAATAGCCAATTTTGCCATGTCTCACTAACTGCATATGCTAGAAAGTTAGTTTTTAGCTTAAAAGTTGCAGAAACAGCACATTTATATCTCCATGAAGAAGAACTTTGGCATAAAAACGGACAGAAAAAAAGTTACAGCCAAATTATCGATTACAGATTTACTGATTATTGATAAGTTTTCAGTGCTCAACTTCAAACGCATTGCAATTCATGTTGGCATTGAAAATAAGTCAGATGAGGTTTAAATTTATGTATATTTGCACTTTTAATGAGCCATGCTGCCTTACTATCAGCTTAAAATATTTCTTTGATGGCAATTAGCCTTACTCCACTGGGCAGTATGCAGCACAGTATAGCAACAAATATTTAAAGTTCATGTTATTGCATCATACAGTACTGGTTGGCTTTTGCATTATCATTTTATTTATGCTAAACTTGGGGAATTATATGTAGTTAATTCAAAAAAAGTTTAGATTGCACAGTTCAAGTCAAAAGCACTGGAAGATGCCAAAGTATATACAAAATTAGAATTAGAAAAGCAATTTGTACCGTGATTAGAAAAACTTCTAAAAGGTAGAAAATTTGTTAATATATTTAACGAACATTTGGATAGGCCTACCATTGTTTATTGTATTTTAGATACAGTACTATGTGCTGTACTTGCTGGCATAAATTTAGTTATTTCTGAAGCAGCATGCTAACCAAAAAAAAATCCAAGTATTATGTTGTAGAAAGTTGTATGATGGAAAAAATTTTCAAAGTTCTGATAATTTCTCTCTAGGATTGCTGCCAACCAAGAGACTAGTGATTTGAGCGTATCCTCAACTTTAATCACTTTAGGAAGTTGGATACAGCTAAAATTGTTGCAAAAGAATTTCACAACAGACGGATTTGGTGCAATGTTTATTCTATTTATGAGCTGAGTATTGCACAAAGAATTTCAGAATTTATTAATTAGAACAGCAAAAGCGACTATACAGTCATCAAAAGCTACTGTCGCAGCAAAAACACAAAAACCATCAACTAATGCTAAACCTCAGTAGTTTAACTAGAAACTCGAAAAAACCTTGAAGATCGGATCAATAAAAAGAGCTTGAAACTAATTTCTTACAAGAAACTGATAAAGTTTTTGATATTTTTTGCTATGATAATAAACAAAGAAAGCAATGTGAAATTCAATGTAGCTAGAGAATGACAGTTAATAATTGTCCTTTTTTTGAAGATCAAAAAACAGAAAACAAAAGTAAATGTTTGGCAGAAATATCAAAACTTTGAAAAATTTCTCCCCCATAGAACTTTGTACAAGTAACATTAGACTTGGATCTTTTTTAGTTAGCATGCTGCTTCAGAAATAACTAAATTTATGCCAGTAAGTACAATACATAGTACTGTATCTAAAATACAATAAACAATGGTAGGCCTATCCAAATGTTCGTTAAATATATTAACGAATTTTCTACCTTTTAGAAGTTTTTCTAATCACGGTACAAATTGCTTTTCTAATTCTAATTTTGTATATACTTTGGCATCTTCCAGTGCTTTTGACTTGAACTGTGCAATCTAAACTTTTTTTGAATTAACTACATATAATTCCCCAAGTTTAGCATAAATAAAATGATAATGCAAAAGCCAACCAATACTGTATGAAGCAATAACATGAACTTTAAATATTTGTTGCTATACTGTGCTGCATACTGCCCAGTGGAGTAAGGCTAATTGCCATCAAAGAAATATTTTAAGCTGATAGTAAGGCAGCATGGCTCATTAAAAGTGCAAATATACATAAATTTAAACCTCATCTGACTTATTTTCAATGCCAACATGAATTGCAATGCGTTTGAAGTTGAGCACTGAAAACTTATCAATAATCAGTAAATCTGTAATCAATAATTTGGCTGTAACTTTTTTTCTGTCCGTTTTTATGCCAAAGTTCTTCTTCATGGAGATATAAATGTGCTGTTTCTGCAACTTTTAAGCTAAAAACTAACTTTCTAGCATATGCAGTTAGTGAGACATGGCAAAATTGGCTATTTTAAGTGCGTTTGATGAAATTGCACAACCACTAGAGGGTGCAAGAACTCAAAATTGTGATAAAAGTATTTCATATGATATTTGGTGCCATATATCAAGACCACTTTTTTAAATTCAAAAATTTTTATTTTTCACTCCACCCTACTATTCACTAAATAACATATTTATGGCAGAGTAATAGATTTTTTCAACATCTCATGTTGTAACAACAAATGTTATATATTTACATTTTTGGTAATGTTACATGCATATTGCATTCGTAATAGTTTTATCCCTGGCTGCGTAATAGTTTTATTCTGATATTTATAAATAAATAAAACATGTATTGTACTGTTCAGAAAATGCTCTCTGAACTTCGATGCAAAACGCTAATCTATATCAAAAATGACATCAAAAAATGCCAACTGGTAAAATATGAATACCTCAATATAAGCAGTCCAAACTTCATTTTTAAACAACTCTTAGTTTGCTTAAGACCAATCACTTTCTACGTTACCTTTTTTGTTGTCATGGTAAGAAGTAGAAGTATCAAGTTTACAGATCATTTTTTCAAACTGATTTTTCAAATCAGCTAAACGTGGAATGTCTTCTTGGAAATCTTCATGGTCATAAAGCTGATCAAGCACAAAGTTATAATATTGAGTCAAAGTGCCTCTTGTTCCAGGATTGTGCTGTGAGCTTTCTGTGTTGTATCTTTTTCAAGATATTGCATTTAAAGCACAAAGCAACATATTTTTCCTTCATTCAGTATCCTAATTTGATGCAATGATAAAGTGGTGCATCCAGGGGTTGAGGGGGTTGGGTATCAAACCTCCCTCCCTTCTGGAACTCAAAAAACAACATAATTTTGTTGATATAACAGTTTGTAACACTTTGCTATATTTACTTTTCATGAGATATATGATCACTTAAGATATTGTTAATCACTTAAGGTAAACAAATCACTTAAGATGTTGTTTTAGGGCTGTAATTTGTTCCTACAAGTTATTTAGCAAGCAATTGATATTTTTGCATTTTTTCAACTACAATGTTGCTGACTAAAACATTGTTTAACTATGCGTATTTGATGTATTATACCCCGTCATAAAGTTATGAGTAGAACAGAGCTTTACACTGAAAAGAGACAGACGGCCATTTAATGAAAAAAGTCACAATTGCGTAAAAAACCTACAAGGCCAAATGCACTTTTGAAAAAAAAAAGCAAACAAATCCGTTGTTTGAAGATGAAAACCACAACAAAATTACATTCAAATGTCAAAATTTTTATTCTGCAAACATATTCAGGAATTTAAAAACAGCTCTTAATAGCGTAGCTACCATTTCCATACAATTTTTCTTTATTTTTGCATTAACTTTATAGTATGGTATTTTAGGTGGTTTTGCAGCATCATACGTCATAAATAACAACTCATTGTCTATTTCAATGTCATACCACCGCATTTCAGTTTTTCTTCATTCCAGCAGAAATTCATGAAGAGAGCTGGATCTAAAACAGCCTTTTGAAAGACTACCGATTTCTCAAAGAGTGGAAATGATAGCTCTGACTTTATTAACAGCTATTTTGAAATTCTGTGCCACTAACAAGCTTTTTGAATTTAAAAACATATTCACTTAAAAGATTTAAGCCAAATATGCAATCTTTCAGCATTTAAACATATTTTGGACTGGACCAGTAAATGTGCGGGGGCTGATTGGACTGAGCAAAATAAATTTTTTCAAACTCTTCCAAATCATAGTTATTTAGCTTTTTTAACTGCTCTAAAAACGTGCAAAACGTCATTCAAATGGTGTTAAAATAGCTATTTTTTTTCTAAAAAAATTGCAAAAATTGCCCAGCAACTGGGCGCTTTGCCCCCAGGCCCCCCATAGTGGTAACTTGTTCTCTAGCACACAATCTTCACAACCAACAACTTTCAAAATTGTGATTAAAAAATGCTGTACCAAAATGCAACTATTACCATGAAACCCTGTTTTACTGCGACTAAATTGACTACCATTGGGTACTGGTTGCTTTTTAAAAAATTCGAATCCCCCTTCTTTAAAAATTCCTGGGTGTGCCCCTGCAATTATACATGAAATTTAATATTTTTATCTTTAAACCAGCTAGTGATATTTAACAAAATCCAATTTAATATTTTTATCTTTAAACCAGCTAGTGATATGTAAAATCATTGAAATCAAACTCTCACCAAGTTTCTAGCTTGTCTTAATGCTGGCAAGATTTCAAGATTGCCCTTTGACAAAGCTTCTAACTGTGCAGCAAATAAAAGAACTTTGTCTTTTCTTGCAAAAAATTGATTGCAGTTGTGGCATGATGATTGAAGTAAGCGAACAACTTGCTGTAAAAATATATAATTACAAAACAAAGCAATAACAATTAGAATTCTCAGGGTAAGTTGTCTCACAATCACGAGGTTCTATTTCATTCCAAACAATAGCAAGTTTTAAATTAGATGGTCTGCATTATGACACATTGCATATATTGTCCACTGCAGATTATTATTTTTTTAGTGAAAAAGATTGCTTGTAATATATTGCGCAAAGCACTTGCCCTGGCTAACAGTTATAAAAAAAACTCAGCTTCAAAAATATTTGAACTAAACAAAAAAGCAGTTTCATGTGTGATCTGTTCTATTTAAATACGTTTATATGGTATGCTTTAGACTTTAATTCTGTGATAAGGTAAGTGAGAAATAAAGGTCTGAGTTTAATTTGAAGCAAAATTATACAAGTCTTAAATTATGAATTGCTTTATCAAATGCTAATCATCATTGCAGGTACTTTAGCAAAAAACTTTCCTACTTTTTTTGCAAATTTTGTTTTAAAAGATTGACAACGTTCGATATCAAACATCTTTCGGTCAAAAGAACACACTCCTAGGTAATGATCTACTACTGTTTGAAACACTAATAAAAGCATATAGTGGCACAGGGATTTACCTTGAAAAATATAGGATTAAAGACAGGCAAAGGCAGTTCAATATGGCCAAGATGACCACAGCACGAGAGCTGATTGCATGTCGAACAAACTTCTTTGAAATTACATGAACCAAACACGGTATCATAAAGTCCTCCAGGAACCGGAGTGTTTAAGGCATCGAAGCTGTGTGGGTTGCTCACCCTTTTCACACTTAGTTGTCTAAACACGTGATTTACAATCAAGAACAAATTGGTTTGCACAACTTTCATCCAAATTCAGACTGCAGCCAAGTGGTAGCTTTTCAACCGTTGGTCTACCATAACAACCAGTTTCAATTCTTGGTTTTGCACAAGAATTTAACCTCAGAATTTACATTTCAAAAGGTAATTAAAAATTGGAATTTTACTTTGCAATAAATAATGAAAGTGACTAGCCTACAGATTTTCAACAAAAATTTTATAACTTAAAAAGCATAAAAAAAGAGGATAATTCATCCATGCATTTCAGGATTTTTAATTAAATAATTTTCTAAGCTTTAAGGTTAGCTTTAGAGTAAGAACTAAACTTTGGATAAGATTTGGGTCAGAACTAATAAAAAAGTGGATAAAATTTTTCATCAAAATGTTCTTTTCCATGAATAACTGTGGTATAAAGTCATTCAAAACAATTTGAGACTGACATATGTGAACTAACTGACTAACACTTACAGTAGCCTACTATCATCCAATTATTTTTGTTTAAAATTAAAATATCATGCAATACATCTAGATCAGAAGTAATTAACAATACAACAGTCCAAATTGAAACACAAGTTCCAAATAAAAGTCACACTCAGATGCTTGCTGATTGGCAAGTGATGATGATTTTGGCTTAAAATATCTTTGGCAAGGCACACCAAACAAATTAAAAATGAGAGCTTAAATGAAAATGTTCTATTGGAAGGCTTATAAGGTTTTATTTACTGATAAAAAATAAAGAAAAAACATCTTATTTCTTTGGCAAGGTGCAGTGCTATTCTGTATTTATGCCAACTTTTTCCTTGTAGTAATTTAAAAAAGTTTGTGTTGGTCAACTTCTTTTTTTCAAAAATTACAAGCAATGCTTATTTATCTATCTTATTGATTATTGCTGGTGCCCATTACAGATCATGTTAGTCATGTCCCCCATCTCCGATCTAATTACTGGTATCAAATACAATGTTTATATGTGCAAGTAGCCATACCTTATCTCTTTACAGCTAAAACAACCAAACTTTACAGATGCAACATTCTTTTGAGGTATTCCCAGTTTTCCAATAGTTAACTTCATTTTCTATTTTGCACAGGCTAGAATTTTAGGCCTAGCCTAGTGTAACACTGAACATGCTACGTACATAGTCCAGAGTCACAGTTCAGTAGTAGGCTAATTAATTTGAACTGTTGAACATACTTAGAGCTGAAACGGAGTCAGACGGTCAGATGAGAGCTTAAAATTACACTGTACAAGTGCAGTTGGCCTACTACAGTAGTACGACAAAAAACTTCTCAAATTACATTTATAATCATCAGTACCACAGCAACAAAAAATTTCCACCAGTAACGTACCAAAACGTACACATGAACATTGCGTCTCCCATTTAACTACGCTTTCAAAAGCGCTCTTGTACTGCACATAAATTTGTGCAATACTCGTACTGTACTACAGCCGTGTAGTGTACGACAATCAGATTTTTGCAACACTAATTTGGCCTACTGGTATCTGAAGCTCTTTTTCCACGTGTGACATCCACCAAGAACCTTACGCCAATCGTCAAACATTCAGCCGTATGGGAATCGTCCCCAGGCTAGAAGTCAAGTTTTTAAAACTTTAATCGGGAACCTTGCGTAAAAATTTGCCATGCGTGTTAGGCCAACATGTTTTCAACAAATTCCTTCACCGATTGCCATTGAAATATAGAGTTGAGTGTGGCAAATTTCAATGTGATGAAAGCTTTTTTAAACTTTGATTAGGATTTTTGCAAGAAAGTTGCTACGAAGTAATTTTCTCACCAAGTGTGGGTTAGTGCACACTGCACAGTCTAATGTGTAACAAACAGTAGCATATACCGGTATGGCGGTATATAAATCTTTTGCACACTAATGGAACAATAAATATGACTGCACACTGCACTGGGGAATAGGGTAGTATATATGCAGTAATTTTTATTTGACTTCTGTTTTCAGCAGCGATGATTTGATACTGTATTGCAGTAAGCTAATGTGAGGTTGTCACTTGTCAGCTACGTATTCTGTAAAATTGTGTCAGGTGTAGCCTAGCCTTTGCCTGTTTACTCTAGGCACCTCTAGGCCTACTAAAGTTTAGAACTGGGAACAACTAGTTTGCTTTATTTGGATTTTTTAAAGTGATGTTTTTGGTTAAGCTTTGTTGGCTAGGCTACTGTATACTGGCCTATGGGCTCAAGCCTAGTGATAACGTCATTTTAGGTTGCTTTGCTTAGGCCTACTTATTCACAATAATCTTACAAAATAACTCTTTGTTATTAGATTAGATTATTAGGTTAATAGGTATGAAGAAACTTAAAAGCAGTTATCAATGAGTCATTCTGTACAGTGGGCTACCTGATGCTGTGGTTTATTGCTAAAATGAGGTGTTTTTATTATGCAATTCGAAAGCAATAGCCTACACCAGTTTTTACAATGTACCGGTACACGCTATCTGCTAGTTCAGTAGCCAAGTTGAGTAGGCCTAATCATACAGTGACATAGGTGGGCACAAGTCCGTTAATCGTTAATCCGTTAATAACGAAGCTAACTTTTTCATTAACTCATTAATCCGTTAAAAAGTTTTTTCATGTTAACGGACTAAATTAACTTCCGTTAAGGTCTGTTAACGGACTAAAGTAACTTCCATTAAGTTCTGTTAACTTCCGTTAAGGTTTTTATCGTTAATATCTTGCAGCTTCGTTGTGCATTTGAACTTGTTTTTATCTTGAAATTAGATTTGACTGTAAAATGTATCTTTCAAAACACAAAAAGACCACCATAGCAATAAATTTTTCCTTACAATCAGCTCAACAGCGTCAATACGTGTTCTAGAAGCGAGTGAATACAAAGAAATCTAAATTACACGCAAAATGTTAACGAATTAATGGACTTGATTAACTTCCGTTAATTAAAGCTGAAAATAACGGATTAACGTTAACGGAGGTGTGAAGTTTGTTAACGGACTAGAGGTTAACGAAGCTAACGTTTTGCATTAACTTGCCCACCTATGTACAGTGATAAAAAGAAGTTTAATCTGTAGTTTTAAGTTTTTATGAATCTGGAATTAAAAATGAACTACTATGAAGTAGCCCAGTTTAGACATCTGACTAGGCCTTGTATTCTGGTACCAGTAGCCTACTACCGGTATATAATAATACTGCTTAATTCAATTCAATTTATCGTGGTGTTAAACACAGAACAGCGAAAAGACTTGTCATCAAAGTCAGCTGTTACAAAATCAATAATGCAGTAAAGATAGCATATCCATCGGTATGCAACCCAACAAAATGAAATAAGCAAGTCTATTTACACCACGAACATGTCACTATCAAATTTGAATGCCATACAGCAAAAGTTTAATTTTTTACCTCATAACTTGCAACATTCAATTTTATTTTTCCAAATGAATTTTTGTCATGTTGTATTAGAAAAAGGACCCCCATGTGGGAATTTGTTTGAAGTTTTGATATTATTTGAAAGCTCTTCTATTTCTACATACCCTATTTTTTCTTAACGTTCTAATCATTGAATCACATGTTATAGTCAGATATCATCATCCTTCTTAGTATATTTTTAAAATTAAATTTAAAGTGTTTCATATTTTTAACATTTAGTGGTATTTGGTTTCATACGCTATATACTTTGGGCCCTGTATATGTTAATGAATATTGTGATTGTATTGTCAGATTGTTTTAACTCTAGGTATGAAATAGTTTTGGCAGTGTGTGGTGCACCAGCCCTGTTTCCAACATCAAATCACTGCTGCACCGGCCGTTTTTTTTTTCCGTTTAATTTACTATCTCTCAAGCTGGCATCGCTGCTCAATCCCTAACCCTAATCGTAAGGTTCTAGAGAAAAAAAAGAGTTAAGTAGCAATACTGTTATCTAGCGCTTTATTTGCCAAGCATGTCCAGCACGAATCAATACCCAAACCCTCGAATTGGCAGGCGGCGCTTACCACTACACTTCCAGGTCTTCGCATTAGATACGTCAAAGTGCTGTATTTAAGTCGAATCAATGAAAAAAAAGCAATGTAATAAGCTGCTGGTGCAGCAGCGATTTGATGTCGGAAACAGGCATTAGTTCCCTAGACACTACCAATAGTTTTTACCTTGTTTTCTTCTTGTATGATATGAGTGGGTATTGTCAAGTATATAATTTGAATGTATCAGTTTTTAGATTGCAAATGTTTAATGAATTGTTGTAAAGTCTGTTTATTAATTTAGCTATTTCAAGTGTGTACAAATCATACGGTTTTAGTATCGGTAATTTATAAAATAAGGGTTTGGTATGAGCTCTGCTATTATGATAAGTTATGATTCTTACTGCTCGTTTTTGTGATGTAGATATCTAATGCATTTAAGGTTGTTTTGGAAGCACTTACCCAGCTGCTTATGCAGCAGCTTAAATGAGAATGAATTGTGCTATAATATACCATCCTTAAAGTATTGCAGTCATCATATTTTTGTAGGTGACATAGTGCCCACCATCCACCGACAAGTTTAAAGCACATACAATATGTATTTGGCTCTCCCATTTCAAAGAATCATCAATCATTATGCAAAAATATTATACTTCACACAAGTGTTTTGATTGATGATTATATGTTGTTATCAAATTTTACATTGAATTTGGCTCGTTTTCTCGTGTTCGTTATCATTATATATTCTGTTTTATTGTGGTTAAGTGATAGCTTAATTTTTTTTCATCCAGTTACTAATTTTCTACAGTTCAGTATTTACAATTGTTTCAAGTAGATTTTTGCTGTGATGTGATGCAGTTAGGTTTGCATCATTTGCAAGTAACCTGACCTGTAGTTTTGCAGCTTGTGGTAGATCGTTTGTGTAAATGATAAGGAGAAGTTTCCTCAGTATAGGATTTTGGCACACTCCACATGTTATTTTCTGTTTTCATCATTTCAGATGACACCCCATTTATATACTATTGTGAATTGTTGTCTATTTGAAAGATAACTTTGAAATAGTTTAAGTGGTAAACCTCTTATTCCATATTTCTCTTAACTTTTTTAGTAATACCCGGTATGTTATGATTTAGACAGTCAAAAGCTTTTAATAAATCCAAAAACATGGCACAAGTTACTTGTTTTTTGTTTAAATTAAGTAAAAATTCATTATAAGCATCTATAACATCATCATTTGTGGATGAATGTTTTACAAATTCGTATTGGTTTTTATTAAGAATATTGGTTTGGGTGAAATAGTTGTATAGTTGAATATGTAGGCATTTCAGATTTTTCAAATATTTTAGAAAATGGACTAAGAATGGAAATAGGGCGATAGTTTGAACATAAGTTTTTTGGACCTGATTTGTAAAGTGGGATAACTTTAGCCATCTTCAACATATCAGGAAAACAGCTAGTAGTAATGCACTGATTGTAAAAATTTGTGAGTATGGATGCTTTGACATACCCAAACAGCTTTATGTATTTTATAGGAATCCCAAGTCTCCCTCCACTTTTAGAAGGGTTTAATTCATTAATGTTATTTATTACTTCTTGGACTCCTATTGGACGTAAGAAAAAAGATTGAGAATGATTGGGGATTAGTGATGTTTCAGTTAATGGGCAATTAGGTACTACTGAAATTTTACTACTTAATAATTTTCCAACATTAATAAAGTGCAGTTGTCATTAAAAGCATTGCTGATTAATTTGGGATCCTCAGAGTCAATTCAATTGTCTGTTTATATATATATACACATTTTTTGCAGCATTCGATTAGGTTTTTTGTTTTTGTGATGTAGTTGATCATTAATAGTTTTCCACAACTTGGCTGTGTTTTGTTTGTTCTCTGAAACAACCTTTTGAAAATATATCTTTTTTGCCTGTTCTTTCATGCGTGTTACTTTGTTCCTATATTTTTTGTATTTTTTCCACTAGCTTGGTTTTTGTTCATTAAGGTAGTGTAGGTATAATTTGTTCTTGTATCTTATTGAAGTTAGAATTTCTTTTGACTACCATGGCTTGGTTTTCAGTTTTTTTTTCTTTTCTTGTTAATTTACGATTAAAGGCATGAATTTCTAGAGTAGTGCTAAATTGACTTATAAAATCAACAAAATAATCATTGACACTTAATGCATCACTTACGTTTATACTGGCAATATTTGTGTATATACAGATCTTCAACAAATTTATTTACTTGAAAGTCTTTTATACCCTTAGGTACTTTTTTCATCAATAAGGCTGTAGGCATTTGTTAAATCTATCAGATTAGTCTACAGAAAACTGAAAATGTAATCTCGGATCTGGAAATTGATGCTCTGGACAAAGAATTTGATTTTGGATTTTATGCGTACACTTTAGTGGTGACCAGCATTGATAAAGTATATATTAATTCGCTGATGAAAGAGAATTGTTATGGGGTAAGCAGCGATTATTTTCTTGCATTTACTGTACTCTGGCACATCCAGCAAACTTAAGTATAGCAGTTCAAAGTACAGTATTGGTTTGTAAAAGGGTAATTTAGGCAGTGTTATGTTTTTGTTTTGCTTGGCATTATTCAGCATTGATGTAGCCGATTTTAATTCCTGAGTTAAATATTGTTTGTTTAACAGTTCAGAGTTAAAAGTAATTCACAAATTGGGTGTCGACTTGATACCCAAGTCAGAAGTGCTACCATTGCAGATTGTGTTGCTTTTGAAGTTGGTTCATAAAGTGATTGGGCAACATGCAGTAGTATTACAAGGCAAACCAAACTTTTGGCTCACAACTTTTTGTTTTGGAAGTGGCTGTTTTGCCTCGAGAGGCAAAATAGTATTTTTCTTCTGTTTAGGTTTGGGTTCTGGGTAAGGGTTAAGATTAGGGTTTGGATTAGGGTTATTTTTGCAGTGGAGGCAAAATAGCATTTAGGACTATTTTTCCTCCAAATGGCAAAATAACATGGGGTTATTTTGCCTCTAGTGGCAAAGTAGTCCCTGCCTTTTGTTTTCAGGTTGCTATCTAGCATTGAAAGGAACAAGCAAATCTTTTAAATTCAAACTTATGAAATCAGTGACATACTATTGCAGTTAAACTTTTCAGAAAACTGCAATTTTAAACCAGCAAAAGTTAACACATTTAGTCATCTTATACCTGTCTTCCTGTAGGCTATTTCCATACCAGTGTTCCTACTGAACCGAGTTTTGTCCACAAAGGCAAATCATTGATTTTGTAGCAAGATGATAAACATAGTTTTCGAAAAATCGACAAATTGTGGGAAATATAGCTTTAAGTTAACTTTAATATTGGATTGCTACAAAATTAAAGGTACACAAACGTGGTTTTACAGCTTAGGGCACATTTCTGATTTGTTTCAAAAAAATTTGGGTACTTGCTGATTAGCGAAAATGTTTCTGGCTTAGAGAAAACACTATATTCCTTTTTTGCTTATTTAGCTAAATTGTACATACCTATACTTGTTAACTTTGTTAAAATATTGAACCATTCTAAACTGCTTTTACTTGTTGAGCTGTGCAACATCCTTCATGATTTTTTTTGTAAGTTTTAATTAATCTAAACAATTTTTTTAGTGAAGTTCCAATTTTTACAAGCAAAGCCCATGTCTTTGTGATCGATCCAGTGACAAAAAAATCATGGATTCCAGCAAGCAAGACATTAGTTCAAGTCAACTTTTTTTTTGATTCTTCCAGAAATACGTTCAGGATAATCAGTGTAGAAAATTCAAAGGTATATTTAGTGTGTGCTAATTCATTCACTGCCTTGTCTGGACAGTGAACAACTGAACAGTTGCAACCATTGTTTTCTTTACTCTAAATTGCAGTAGGCTACGCCATTACATTGCATTAAGAAAATCCATGTTTGGAGTTTTGTTGTTTTAATTCACCAATATCTTGCTATAATGGCTGTAGTCAAGAGTGTTGAGATTTTACACCAGAAAAGATGTGTTCCTTACAAGCTGTTTAATGTCAAAGAGTGCAAAATTCCAAAATCTGTGGTTACCAATATGTTATTTTATCATTCTGCTTGGGAAGGTAGCTTTATCCAAATGTGGTACTGGTATGACAGCGTAAACCATGCAAAACTACAATCAATTGGTATCATATTATAGCTTTAAGGCTTTGTGAATCCTACCTTTTTCGATTGAAACAACAACAATATTAAATAAAGTTGCAGTGAGTTCAAAGCTGCGACATAATTTTTTGTACCATTATTATGTAGTTCACTAGCACAGCATTTTTTATTGTCAAATATTTTTGGAGATAGTAGTACTTTAGAATTATTAGCAATAATTTCAAATTTATGGGGAGGAGGAGGGCAATTTTTTGACATTGTGCCAATCACCATCAAGATTAAAAAAAAGAATTAATCCAAAAATTTAGAACACGCAAACAGGGTAAGCTGCAGCTTTGTCAACCTGTATTTGCAGCCACTCCTGACTGGCAGTGCTATCTCTTACGTTTTTGTAAATCTGCTTGCACCAAAAAATCAGTGATTTTTCACTATACACAATTGAATCAGTCAAAAATGAATTGGCATGTGCTTGTGGAAATTGCTGAGTGTCTGGTAAAACTCAGCTTATGGTTTCCTTAATTAGTTGGAGTTTTAGTTGTTTTTTTCAATCATTTTGTGGTCATTGACTTAAATGTTGGTGAATGACTAAAAGAAAATTAGCCAATGTGGTCAAAATGACAGAAAAACATTTGAAAGATTATGCATTCAAAAACTCAAATCATGCTGGTATTGATGAAAATAAATAAAATAAATTCTACAATAACAAAAAAATTATGTTCAAATTCAGACATTGGATCAAAAATTCATAGAAAAAAAGTAAACCCAGCTTAAAGACTCAATGTATGCAAAGCCAAGGAAATTTCAAAACTATGAGAAAGTGGTTGTCTAACTTAGGTGGATACTAACCGGGATGGTTGTGGTGACTGGTGGTTGACAACTGCTGTTCCAGTACTATCTCTGAAATGCAGTAGGTTAAATCCCTTGCCTTGTTAAATCAGTGCTTTTGTAATAGCACCATTGCATGTTTTATCCAGGCCATTATCAACAGCACTGTTGTGCCACAAATGAATTTCACTAAAACATCAGGCAAATTTGGACAATGGGCAGACTTACAAGCTGGCATTGTCTATGGACTCGGTTTCAGCACAGACTTGCAGCTTTCCAAGTTTTCTGAGCAATTTCAGTCGATTCGGTAACATTAGTGTTTTACTAACTGGTAGTTGTTATTTTATTATCTAAGATACCTTTGCTTCAAATGAAATTCTTTTAATAACCCATATTAACTTCACTGTAAAACCATCCCAAAGTAGCTTATTTTTTCAAGAAGAAAACATTGCTGCCTTTGCTGGTAGCCAGTGCAAACTCTACTGTAGCTGATGGTAGAAACTTGTACTTCCTATTATTATTCAATCACTTGATGACTCACTGTGTGAATATGTGTGATTGTATGGTACTATTACCTAAGCCTTTGGTTCTCAAACTTTCATGAGCCGTTCCCCCTTCCTAAGAGTCTCAACAGCCTTGCTGCCCCCTGCTCAAAAGAATAAAGTTTACCATATTTTTTGGACTATGGCATACCGGAGTGTAACGTGTAGTATCAATAAATGGCCTTTATTGCTTTTTTTTCGTTATAGGTGCATTGGAATATAAGGTGCGCTAAATGAATTCCTACTTACAAAGTGTTAAAAACTGCAATAAAGCTTTAACTAATATACTGTCTTCCCAGTTTCTAAAGTGCTCAATGGACAAGGGCCAGAGCCAGTTAATGGTACAGGAAGTTCAGTTAAAATTAAAAATTTGAAAACCTCATTACAGGCTGTTCCCCCTAATGGGTTCTTCAGGAAGGTTGGATACTTATTCAAACAGAATTGCAATAAGTTTCTATTTGAATAATTTTCCACACTACCTTGCCAACCCATTAGGGGTAAACAGCCTGTTGTGGGTTTTTTTAATTTATATATAATTTTTAACTGAACGTACTATACCATAATGAACCTTTGAATAACTCTAAATGAGATTATAAGGAGAAAGAGAGTACTGTTATAACCTGATTCACATATAAAAGCACACCTGTGTATAAAGCTCCCCTTCAGTTTCTTTGAAATTTTGAGCATTTTAAGTGCACCTTATGGTCCGAAAAATTTCGTGCTGTTAGCCTTTTAGTCCAATGAGTTATGGATGCTTTTTGATTTCTTGACTTGTAGAGAAAAGTCAAAGAACGTACAAAGCCAGCCTGACAAGAAAGATGAGAAGAATAAAGCGACAATGAATAACTCTCATAATGTAAGTGTCACTTGATGTTTTCGGATTTCCTCAGTGTGTATGAAACTTTAAATTGGCTCAAAACGTTTGATGGATTTCACAGCATGTCAGTTATTATGTGGAAGTTTAATCGTTTTGAAAAACAAAAAAACAAATGCAATGTAAAAAAATTCTGTTCCAACGTTGGGGACATCTGTCTTGTCAGTATGTTTGACTGTGCTCTGGTTTATATTGAACCAATAAATGAGAGCCAACCTTGGAAGTATTTGAACATTTACGTTACTTTTCGTTTCCTATCATTATACTTTGTGTTGCGTCATTTTTGTAGCACATATTTTATTTATGTTTTCCGTCCAGATTCGAGCGCGGCCTTATTTATTTTCATGCACACTATTCTTTACTAAATTAAACTGCTGAATTTTCAATTGGGTCTTCGCCTGCTTTAAAGAATTAAAATGCTTCCTTTCTCGATGACACTAAGTGATAAGTGGTTTGGCATCACAAGCTCTCAGCTTGCGAGACCAACAAATTTGCATACAGTCTTACAGATAAAAAAACCAACAAGTAATTGTAAGCAACCGGATTTGAAGAATTTGAAAATTAGCGGAAATTTAATTGTGAGCTTTTTGCAAATTAAATTGTCCAAAATTGGTAATAATAGAGTTTATTATAGTATAGCATGCCTGAAAATAAACTAGTCCGGATTTGAATCTGGATGGAAAACATACAATAAATGTTAACAAAACGATGCTACACTGCATGCTTAATACAATTGGCAAATGCATGTAAATGATTTTAGGTTTTCAAAAAAAGCTTTTAAAATCCATATGGTTTTTCAAACTACAGTCTGCATTTTGTTCTGTTTGTGATTGGCGAAAACTTTTTTTAGTTTAAAAGCTGTGTTTAAAATTTTTGCTTTTAGATAATTAATTTTATTTTACTTATTCAATATTCATATGAAGCAAATGTGCTTGAATTGTAGGAGCAGTTAGAAGGTTTAAGTGATGAAATGTTGGACTCGTCAAAAATCAACAACGATGGCTACATACGGACACGTTCTTCTCATCATGATTTTAAGAGCGACGAAAACACTGTTTTGGAGCAAAAGTAGGCAATGATTTTTAACCAGCTACGTATAATTTTGTGTTTCATTAAAGTCAAAATTTTTGATAGATAAAGAACAAAACACGAGAAGAGTAAGCAAGTCACAGAGTGTAGACTACGATGGTTGCAATATGATCAATTGTGCCCAAAGCTGTAAAAATACGTTTATGTGCACTAAATTTTCACCAATCAAATATTAAAGTATACTCAGGGTCATATTTCCACAAATTTGTTGACTTTTCTAAAACTATGTGTAGCAGATTGCCAAAAATTATTTGTCTGTGATCTAACAAATCTCTGATTCGCTGACAAAAATCAGCTTAGTGGAAACACTAGGTTGGTTAATAATTGCCGCCAAATAAGTATTAGCTTCTGCTTTGCGTTTTAAAAATGTTACATATGCTGTATTACGTACGCCGGAGCGTGTGACGAGTTTGTGGGGCCCATCTTGACGTCATTGCGCCCTGGCAACACAGCTTCTTTTTCGAAGAAATGTCGCAGGAGTGGCGAGTTGTTGGTAACACTGCATCTGATTTGACCAGTCCAAGATTTGAACTTTAGACCTCCCGCTCCAGAGACCAACGCGTTACCACTCGACCAACTGACCGCTCAGTTTATAAATTTTGCGATTAGTTGATTCCTACTTGTACCTCTTTTTTGACCACCCTGTGTCAGGTCTTGTTTATGACGCTGCCCTTCTGTTTTTATGTTTTAAAGGCATGCGGAAGACGAAGAGAAACAGTTGCATAACCTAAAGCTTGCTAACAAGAAATTGACAGCTACTCTACAAGAAACCATGGCTGATGCAAATGAGTGGATGAAGAAAATGAATACCTACAAAGATGACTGCGAAAAGAAGCAGACAAAAGTTAGTGTTGAATTGACAAAGTAAAAATATGGCAGGAAAAAAAATGCATCTCAATGTATCGTCTTTATTCAAAAGACGTTTCGACTTTATCTTAAGTCATATCGTATTAAATCTCATTCGTTTTTTTTTTTTGTTTGAAGAAATTAAGGGTAAGGTCAGTGGTTTTGGGCTGTTGGTCCACCATGTTATTTTCAGGAAGCCCTCGAGTTGACTTTTCATTTTGTACCTTGCGTTTTGCAGTGGTGGGTATTTGTCTTCCAATTTAGTATTTTTGCAACATTATGCTTGAAATTGGGTGGACATATCCTTCTGCCTGTAATCTTGCTTTAAAACTCTTTGCATGCAGATTTGCTTACCTAAAGTCACAAAAACTATTGTTTAGCGACTGGGCCATCATTGATTTTTTTACCATTTTAGTTGACCGCGTGGGCGAGGAAAAGTAATACAAAGCTCCTGGACTGAGACTTTCGAAAACTTTTTTCAATATCAGCTCTTTAGTACAAACAAGAATGCCCTATCTCTGAGCTACCCTGTTCTCACTAAAGTGACAATCGTTTTCTAGGAAGATTTGCTGGTCTGCTATTTTTCTTTGTTTATACGAATGTTATGAAACCAACTCATTTCTTTTAGCCTGCCCTACAATGCCCACATGTCCTTTAACTTATCTTTTTTGTTAAATTGCTCTTGGCTTGTAGTGAATAAAGTTTCTTATAACAGATAAGAGAGTTGGAAGAAGAGAAGAATAAATTGGCTCGAACTGTTGATGAAATGGCGCAAAAGAACGATGCGCTTTTGAAGAAGAACAAAGAAATATCTCAGGAGTGCAGCCTGCTACAGCAGAGGATTGAAGTTCTCTCGGTGGTCGAGCTGCAGCATGACCAGTGTGCTGCACGCATTAAGGTGGGAGATGTAGATTGCGAAGTGTTGTGCTTATCCATTACGGGATTTTTTTCAAGCATGTTTATGATCCAAGTATTTTGCATTTAAACACAGCAGCGCAGTGTTCGGTTTCTAAGTCTCTCGTGAAGCTGGCAAGCGGTTGATTGCTCGTTTTCGATGTCAAATAAGCATCGAACCATGTCAACTGACCCCGATCCAAGTGAGCGCCAACATTAGAATTAGTTGGCCGAGCAGTTTGTCTTTCTCTACGACACCACGGCGCATTTACAGTTCAGGAATCGTACCGGAAGTCAGCAACCTTTCCATCACTAACCTGACGGTCTACAGCTTGAGCTATTGCTGCTGATTGCACCGATTTTTAAAATACTACAACATGACCCATGTAGTTTTAAGCAGGCAGAGTTAGGTTGGCGTTCGTAGCATTGTTGCCTACTATGCCTGTTTGGAATAACCCAACTCAAGAGTTCATTTTCTCTGCAGTCTCGAAATCCACTTTGGCGTACAAGCATCTGTGGCGAACTGTTCCTTCTTACATGATTGTCGTTCTATATTATAGAATAACCGGCGTGATTGTTGGTTAAGAATTTCTTGTTACGCACAGAGCTGGACAACGCTGTTTTGAGTTGTTAGCTCTAATCAACAGCCCTCCACACATCTAAACCAAAGAGTATTTACCAACACCTTTGCAAATCTGCGCCCAAAAAAAAAATGAGCAAATCGTAATGGTTTCCCAGCGGCGGAGGCTTTTCGGAAAATAGACAATTTTTCGTTATTACGCAAAATAAATCGACAATTTTTTTGTTATTACTCAGAGCTGCTTTGATGAAACTCAGGAAGTAGCAGAGGCAAAGAAAGTCCTAGAGGAGAAGCTGGAGAAAGCAGCTCATCAGCGGAGAGCTGACGCGGTTGAAGTGCGCAAATGTTGCGCTGAAATCGCCGCGCATCTCACTATAATCACCGAGGCTACGCAGAAGCTACAAACTGCCATGTAACATTATTTTGTTAATGCTGTATCGAGTATCGTACAGTTCTGTTATACAATGTAACTTTATAGTTGATAGGATTATCAGTAGACGTAGTAGCACATCACCTCGTATGTAGTGTTTTCAGAATTATTGCAAAGAATTGTGTGCACAATTTCTTGAGCAACACTCGTTGGATTTGCAGATCATTCTCAGCCCCAGAATGGGGAGCCGCTTTACAGTCAACTGTCTCAAAACTTTCAAGATCCATTTTCGTCCCAAGCCAAGCTGTTGAAGCAGTTTTAAATCTAATTGGCTAAATGCATACAAGGGCATGCAAGTCGAGTATTTCATCGTTGACCAAAATGTTGGGAAAAGCCTAAAATACATTCTCGCCAAATTTTAGCTTTCTACTTCTTACCGTTTTCAAGATATTGCAGTTCAAAGTTACCAATTTTCCTCTTGCTTCAGTATTGCCATTTCACGAATATTGTGACAGAAAATTAGCTTTTGGAAGTTGGCTTGAATATTGAAAAGGAGCTAGTTTGCAATTTTGATTTTTTACTTTGTTTTGACAACATTGCCGAAAACATTTATTGAGTGTTACTAACTGGCAGTAAATTTTTGAAATTTTGTTTGTATTGGGCAACCCTGGCAAAATTTCTAAGGTGGAAAAAGCCTTTCTATTAAGGGGAAATCTAAATTGTCATATCTTAGGAACAGATGGTCGTAGAAAGCTCAAATTGGGTGAAGTTAGTCTTCAGGTTTTTCAAAAATTTTTGAGAGAAAACCAAGCAAAAATTTTTTTGACCTAAATGCCCTTTTAATGACACAGTTATTATCAAGTAAATAGTATTTCCTTGCTCAAACAATTCAATTTCAGCCTATTAGGATTTCCTTCAAGCGTTTAATTGTTTCATTTGCAACCTCTTGTTTCTTCAATGCTGACTATTTTAGAAGTGAACTTGCCGCTAAAGCTACCCGCTATTAGGTAAAGATGCGGGCAATCATATCTTCAATGCGTTGAGTTCAATCATGTTGCTTAAAATACTCAGCAAATCCTTTCATTTCCACTATCCAGCCCCCGTGTGCTTTTAAATCGAGATGCGAATCTTGCCCAGGATGTCGATATTTACCAGCAGCATGAAGCATTTATGATACACGTTGTTGAAGTGAAGTTTTTTGAATAGTACGAAAGCCATACAATAATATTCACTTTATTGTCTGTTTTAATTTTTTTAGCAGTGCAAAAAGCTGTTTTTAGATCATTAGCTTGCTTCTTTCAAGCGCCGGCCAGTTCGCAAAGCTTTTTGCAAATTTTTTACCTAATCGTAAAGCTGTGTTACATGAGCATGCTTTGGTTAAGTCCTTCGATCAGTAGCGGTGCTGTCTCAGTTTTGGATATGTTTCTGTTCATCGTTTGATCGATTTTTTCAGCAGAACTGAAAGTACGCCTTGTTTTACAGGTTTGCAGGTTTAAGGCTGTCTAATCGTTTTCAAATGGTGCTTTAAGCTACACAATTTTATACTGTTGTGGGTTTGATACCCAGTGCACTCACTTTCATATTTTATATGTTTTTTTGTTTGAAAGATGAATATGTGTTAACAGTTTTTTGTTCTTCAATGTTCTTTCTATATATTATTGCACAGTTTGTTAATAATGGTGCTGACTGCCTTTCGCTAATCATCACTGTGTTTTGCGGTTTGCTTCTGTCAACACGCGTTTTTAATCTTGCCCTGTCAACATTTAGCGTTTTTACATGTCCTCTTTTGACGTCGGTTCTTGGTTTCGGCGCCAGATTATTGCCGAGTCACGTGAAAAAAGTGGCAAATTATGAAGGAATCTTGCCTATATAAAAGTTTGTATGTTGGTGATGTTTTTTGGAGTCCTGTAAACTCTTTTAGTGGCACATTTTTAGTAATTTGGCTCTTTTTCCACGTGACTCAGCAATAATCTTGCATCGGAATTAAGAACCAAGCGTGAAAAGTGGATTTGGAAAAACGCTGATTGAGAGCCATAGCGGTAGATGAATAGTTTTTTTGAATAGAACGTTTAGCGAAGTCGACTTCATAAGCTTTCGCTATAAAGTTTTTGGGCAGAACTCTTCAGTAGTAATCTCTGTCTGATTTGGTATATGACTTGATATATGATTTCACATATCAAATCAGACGGAGATTGCTGCTGAAGAGTTCTGTGAGAGTTTTTAGCGAAAGCTTGTGAAGTTGATTTTTCTGCAAGTCATATTCAAATTTTGCACCACCTCGGAATAGTTCAAATATTATTTACAATTACTGTCCAAATAATTGTGATCAACGACCCAGTATTCTAATATGTTATTTTATCTGATAGCGAGAATGAGATGGCACTAGACGTTGTTCATAATCGAAAGGTTGCTGACTCACGATGCCATTCCCGAACTGGCAGTGCGTCATTGTGTCCTTAGGAAGAACACTTTACGCTTATTTCCCATTGGGCCAAACAATCGGCCTGCTGTGGTGGCCCAACCGGACGAAAGACTTGCAAACTGAACCCCAAAGCGGGTGCTCTGCATTGTTGTGGTGGGACAGACGCAGTGTGCCCAGTCCAAGGGCTCTTTCGTTTAAATTACTGAATGGGTCGTGCAACTATTCAGGCTAAATCTTCTCAAGTATTTGGAGCTTTTTAGCTCGTTAAGTGCGTAAAACAAATATTTTCGTTTGAGCCAATCGCTTATTCTGTTTGTAAAACGAAAATATTCGTCTTCGTAAAGTCAAAGAATTATAGCTGAATCTTCACAACTGCCTGGTGTGCTAATTACGCAGCTGTTCCTTTCATTTTAATTATGCTGTGCTTTGTTCACAATATTATACACACTTGATTCAGACAACATAAAAGCAAGATTTTGCCGTGGTTTTAGTATTTATTCTGCTGAGAACCACTTTTATTGCTTTATCTCAGACGCAAGATTATCACCGACATTTCGAGACTGTTAAAAATGGAGCGAGTGGCATATTTAATTCCGCTCTGCTCAGGCGAAAGCGTTAAGTCACGGACTTAGAAGTCCGTGGTAAGTTAATTACGCATTTCACGGATTAGCTTTCATTGTTCAACATTATAGTAAACTAAGGTGAATTTACGAAGTATTCGTTCTTTGTCGTTTTTTTTTACGTTTTTGCTTCTCCATAAAATAGTTGGCGCTTTTTCGTTCGCATTTTTTTAGTCCATATTCGCACTAAGTGGACTTATATACTGATAAAAAATTTGTGCATAAACTACAAGAGCGATAATCCAAAATAGGATTGTACCGGTGTATCCCTTTATATTTTTTTTTTTTGGGGGGGGGGAATTTGGTTAGTATGTGACTGTCTACTTAGTGTGGATATATGGACGTATAAGAATGCGGACGAAAAAGAACAAAGTTTTTTACGGAGAAGAAAAACGTACAAAAGGGGACGAAAAATGGATACTGTGTAAATTCACAACTCTAAAATTTGAAAGTGATTGAACAAACCTGTAGCGTATTCTGTATCAACTATGTTTGCTTTTACGTCTCCGAAGTCATTGAAATTTGGCGGAGTAATGTTAGTAGTGACAGAAGAAGAGTATTTAATTGCACGACCAATAATATGCTTATCAGTTCATATTTTTACTTTTGTTTTAAATTCCAGCAGATGTTTATGTTTGTATGGCGCGAAGGTGCTTCTTACCAAAGCCAAACATTGAATCAAGTTCCCACTGATTTTTCTGAGAAAAGACGCTTTTCTGAGTTTTTGCTCATTTCCGTACTTCAACAAAAAAATTTCGACATCCTGAGTTACTTCAATGTGATTTCTTTGGTTTCTCCATGCTATTAGCTACCACAGTGTGGCTAAAATGAAATCTAGTTGAAGTAATCCAGGGCGTCGAGCCACTGCAAAGCTTGTACATTTCACTGCTCGGATGTAAGAAAATGTTGACGCATTCGAGGTTAATTCAAGCTGCAAAACGATCGACGTCGGATTTTATTAAAGTACGTATATGAGCTTAGCTTAATTGGCTAATTATTTAACTGACTCAGAATCCTGCTTTTATTTGTAAAAATTTTCTTTTGCTTTGCTACCTGTAATTTCATCGTTCGTTTGCACTGCTGTAGATTGATTTTAATCGCTTTAATTTTATTAAAATAAACTGCATGAAATAGATATTTGTGGAAATATTTCATACCACGCTTGACGACTAAAGTAATTGGCAATTAGGCTTAGCTCTGTAAGGTTTTGTCCGCCTAGCAATTCTCAACGAAAAGCCCAAGACGTAAAAGAAGTGAGGACTGAGGAGCACCATACCGATCAGTGGCCTAGTTAATAGCGTCTGTGCCACCAGTCGGCAAACCAAGATTTTGCTAAGGGAGAAAAGGGTTTAAACCCAAGTCAAAATTTTTTTTTCTAGAAATGTCTCATTTAAGCAACGCATGTTAAAGCAAACTGATACAGCTAAGCGTATCACAGACAGGGTTCTAGTGGCTGAGCCCCCAGCCACTGGGTGATATTTGTAACTTCAAACAAATAGCCATTTCGCGCCATTTGGATCACATTTCGCATATTTGTAGAGCCGTTTTAAAGAGCAAAATTGATATAACCAGAAGTTATATGCAAAAATTAAGTTGTCCACTGTCCATGAAGTCCAAAGCACGTTAAAATGCTTGCTTTTTGGGATTCACTTTCCTCGGTGACTAGGCTAACGGGGAACTGAAGCGCCCCCTGATTGCGCCACTGTCTGCTACTGAAACGGTAGACTTGGTTCGATTCCTGGTCTGGTTAAACCAAAGACTACAAAAATTGGCATTCGCAGCTTTCCTGCTTGACGTTCAGCATAGCAATGGACTGTGCAAAGTGAACAAGCTTGGCTAGAAGACCGAAAGGTTCCGTCCCTGTCTCCTAGCCAAGGCACGTAGGTAAATAAAGATGAAATTACAATTACGGCTTTTTGAGTTAGTTTAACAATTAAGCCAGAATCACGTCAGGGGCACAAGCACAGCTGCATGCTAGGAAAAGGCTTCCAATAAATTATGTACATGGCAAGCACAAGAAGAAATGCAATAACCAAATAAAACGACCAGCTCAGTTCCTTTTCATCGACTTCAACTTTCCGAGTCGCAAGTGGAAATACAGTACTATCCACTTATCTTGCGTCATAATGATCTCCCGCGCTTCAGACCAACTCCCAGGTCCCATCAGGCGATGTTGGTCCGGAGTACCAAAATCAAACAAAACCTGAACATAAATGACAAGCATTTCTCGGAAACCACGTGATTAAATTTACTTTAACGTTGTTTGATAAACCATTTACGACAAACAGACAATCGTCAACGCCAACTATGATAAAACATATCACATTGCCAGTGGCGGATCCAGAAAATTTTGGTGGGGGGGGGATGATAAAATTTATAAGCACGGATTTTCTATAGGCTTAATCTCAAAGTTTAGGGTGTTTATGATTAATCTTCTTGACGTCGCGCAAATTTGCTTGACATATTTTCGATCAAGCGCGTGGCAAAAAATCTGCAATGAGGTGGCTGTGTAGGGGCCTCCAGTGGGCGGTGGCATTTTGCGGTGTGGGAGCGTAGCCTTTAACCGCCGGAGACTGGGGGTCTGGGGGCAAAGCCCCCAGCCGCCGGAGGCACGGGGGCCTGGGGGCAGAGCCCCCTGCGCTAGAAAATTTTGTATTTTTTTGGCAAAAATAACTTAATTTTAGGTCTATTTTAATAAAAATTATGCTCTTAAAGCACGGCATAAAAATTAGCATTTGCAAAAGCATGTTTATACTAGTTACATATATGGGCTTTGTTGGAGGTACCGGTAGCTATTGCTAGAATTTCAGTTCTCTTATTTACAAGCTTGTAAATTATAAAATCCTATCCCCGTAGTTCAATAAAACTCTCAAGGAGTAATCTATTTCGTCTATAGTCTGTAGAGAAAGATATAAATGGGGGGTAGGGGCTAATGGAAGGAAGTTTGAGAGAAGTGATTGGTAATTAACTGCAGTACTGTAACATTGAATAGCCCCCCTCCCATATTCCTGAGCTTACATATTTTTGATGATACCTGTGTTAAGCATTTTTCAATAAACGATCTTTTTTCAATAAACATTTTTCAATAAGCATTTTTAAATAACATTTTCCTGCCCCCCCCCTACCCCATTGGCTTTAGAAATCAAGTCACAGTTGCACGGCCAACCGAGTATTCACTGACGGCTTTTCTTTCAAATATGTAAGCTTAATATTACACATAAGCAGTATGCATGTTATGTTTAGGCTGTGGGGGGGATGCATCCCCCCCATCCCCCCCCCCCCCCTAAATCCGCCACTGCACATTGCTTGAATTGTAGCACCGAACAGCAAAAAAAAAGAGCCATGTTAGGTTGGAACAAGATATTAATTACATAAAGCCTTATATAAAGGCGCCAAGTTTTATCCTAAATTAAGAAATTGTCCAGAGTATATTTGTCTTTTACAACACTGCAGCACGTACTCAGATTTTCTACCATGGATTAATTATTAAGGGAGTCAAGTATGATAGGATAGACGAAAGAAAAAAAGAACTTCGGCATATCGTCAAAAGTCAAACTAGGACGGAACAATGGCGTCGCTAAAAGGGGGGGGGGGCTCGCCCCGGGTGTCACCATTTTGAGATGACACCACAATATGATGTGAAACCATAACTCCACTGATTTGTGGTGAAAACCTTTTTTCCGTTCTCATTTGCACCGAAAACCAACTAATTTAGCCGCAAAGACCTTTTTATGTTTTTTTTTTTTGAACTTCACTAGGAATGAACATTTCAGAATATCAAATCCTGAAGGATCCGAATCCCAAACTACCCGGAATCGAAAATGAAATGTAAACCGGATAATTGGAACCGGTTTTAAATCAACGCAATCGCGTTGGCTAAAAAGTGAGCCATTTGTTCTGTAAATGGGGCTTCGTGTAAGCGTGTAGTACCTTTGTGATGGTTTGCAAATTTTGGCAGATACACCCTCAAAAATCAATTTTTTGAACGGCTCGTGTAGATATTTAACATACAAATATTTTGACATAATTTGAGAGTGCCATCCCCCCGGTACCCCCAAATATTAATTATTTAACAGCATAAGCTAGGGTGCCAATTTTCTTTTGATATGAGTAGATATCTAAGAGACAAATACTTTGACATAGTTTGGGGGTACCAACCCCACCAACCCCCGGAGACCCCCCAAATGGACTCCCAAAATCAATTTTTTAAACTTTTAAACTTAGGATGTCAATTTGTAATGATATCAGTAGATATTGAAGAGAAAAATATTTCGACATAGTTTGGGGGTGCCACCTCGGAACCCTTCAAAAATCAATTTTTTGAATGGTTTAAGCTAGGGCGCCAGTTTTTTTAAATCTGTAGATATTTGCGTCAGTCGTTTAAAGGGGTTGCTACTCAGCAAGCTCCTATTTAGTTCTGATCTAAGGTTACTAAGGACTTAAGCTGCTACCATGCAGTTTCATCCAAATCGGGCGAGTAATTTTTTGCGGACTTAAAAAAGTATGTTAGGTGGGCCTTATTACCTACAGCACCTTATTTCTTTTCAGCTAGTTTGCGAGAGTAACTTGACAATACACTAATACCTTAATGAGAATGTTAATTTTCTTCGATATTTTTCGTTTGACAATAAGAAAAAAATTAAACCTTGGAGGACTATGAGCATTTTGATTCAAGCTGAATACTTCAGTTCTGTACCACCATTCCACCAATCATCTTTTAAAACATTTAGCTTTTAAAAACAGCTTTAATTCAAACCTTTTACTTTGAGTACTTTTTGGTTCAAAGTTCAAAGCGAAGTAGCTGCATTACAAAATATTTGCATGGTAAACTTTAACGGCAAAACAAATTGATGAATTGTTGATGAGACGCAAATGTGGCAAATGTCTTACAGTAGCATATGCACTAATTAATTAACTTTTATTCTCGGATCAGCAAAATTTGGCCAAAAGTTTCTAGATTACACAAATTGCTTGAAAAACAAGGTTAGTCGCGTGGTAACGCATTCGTATCTGAAGATGGAGGTCTGCAGTTCGAATCCCGGGCCAGTCAATATGAAAACAGTGTTGCCGCCGGTGCGACATTTCTTTGGATGGAGCTGTGTAGCCTGGCCGCAGCAATGATACGGAGATGGGCCCCGACAACTCGTTACACGCTTCGGCGTAATGCATCAAATATAATGAACATACTGTAAGGGTAGCCAGGATTTTAGGTTGGGGGGAGGAGCCGCAAATCACTTGCAATGACATCATTAAAATTTTTCGAAAAGCGGGTCGTTTAATGGGACAAAGATACCGTAGAAAGGAGGATCAGAAGATGGGGCCTGAGTTGGCACGTAACGAAGATTTTGCTGAAGGAAGAAGACATGAACCAATAATTTTTTAAGAATTAAAAAAAGTCTTTTAAAAATGTCTAAATTGGGGGACGTGATGAGTAAACTAGGTAACTCAAACGTACCACAAACGGGGTCAGGGGGTAGAGCTCCCGGCCGCTGGGTGATTTTTTTTGAAAAAATAGCTATTTTAATGCCGCTTGGATCACATTTTGCACGTTTTTAGAGGCATTTAAAACTACTTAAATTTTTACGATTTGAAAACCAATTGAAAAACTTAGATTTTTGTTTAGTCTTTACTCACAGGTCAAGTCCAAAACACGTTTAAAATTTTGCTTTTTTGGGTTAAATTTTGTAAGGTGTATTGCCTGCAATATTTTTAGCTGTAAATATTAATTCACTCAAAGATTTACTTTGGATATTTTTGTTTTGTCATAAAAATGCCCAGTTTTAGGAGTAATTGTACGACCAGGGGGTCCAGGGACCCTCAATTCAAATCAATAATTTATTCAATAAGCATTTTTCTTTAGACTTTTATGAAGTACTACGTCGCGCAAAAATTTGCGAGGTGGAGATGGATTGTTACGTAAAGTTGCTACAATAGAGGATTACAAATCATGTTATAGCATTACACGTTCACAAATGGTTAGATGAGGGCCTAATATTGCTACTTTTAGGTCAAAACTTTGAATTTTTTCAGGGTTATACACAGTGCTGCAACTAGAACGTCGTTCTATGGTGAGCAAAATTTCTTTCAGGGCAGGCCAAAATTTTTGAGTTGTTCTAGTTTTCACCAAGTTCTCTGTTGATCTCAAAAAAACAAAGGTCATCGCGCCAATTTGGTCTACTTCTCTCCGAGTTCTCTGTTGGTTTCCCCCCAAAAAAACCACCATCTTGAAACTGCCGCAAGGGAAAGGGAACTTTGGGTTGGCATGCTGGGCAGTTTGGTGGGCGAAATTTTTGTTAAGGGGGTGCCGCCCCTTTAGCCCACCCTAGTTGCGGCACTAGTTTTATATTTAAATTAGTAAGCAATTATTTACATTGAGTTACCAAACTTTTTAATGTATTTAAATTAGTTTGCAATATAAAAACATTTAAATCAGTTAGCAAATTTGTCAATATTAATATTGTTAATTACTGTTGTCGCGTGTACTTGGTATGCAAAAATGCCATAAGTGAATAAACAATTTGACTTTGTTGTCATTATTTCTATTGTTGGTGGCATTTCAATTAGGAGGAGCTTCCTTTAAGTACGCCAATGATAATGAAAGATTTGATAAAGAATTTGAAGAATAGCTTCGCATAAAGACGCATTTACGTCAAGTTTTTAATTTTCTGTCGTACAAAATGTTGGAAAAAGCCTAAAATGTATTTTCCTCAAATTTGAACTTTCTTCGTTTTGCCGTTTTCAAAATATTGCAATTTAAAGTTAACATTTTTTCCTTGGCTAAGTGCTGCCATTTTGTCAGGTATTGTGACAGAAGTTTGATTTTTTAAAAAGTTGGCTTGTAATTACTTGAAAAGCAGCTAATTCATAATAATAATAATTTTGACTGTTTAGTTAAATTTTTTGACAGCAAGACCGGTGCAAAACACTTATTGCTGGCTAGGATCATACAGTAACGTTCTGAGTTTTGTTTCTAACTGGCAACATTTTAAGAGAAAAGAATTTCTAAGGGAAAATGTTAACTGTCTTATATTAGGATTGGAAGATGGTAGAAAGCTCAAAGTCGGTGATGAAGCTAAGCGTAACATCGTTCAAAACCCCTTTAGAAAACTGAGCAAAAAACCCTCCCACTAGAATGCCCTTTCAACCTTCGAATTAAGTTTATTCTAATCGAATAAGCTCAATTAAAGACAGCGATATTTTTATTGTATTAAAATTGCAGCATCAGTTAAATTCAAAGCCATTTTGCGTCCAAAAAACAATGCAAAATGGCAACAAAGCACCATACATGTATTGATCGGAATTAATCAGCACAAAATAAACATTGAACAAGCAATTTGCAGTAAGAAAGTTTAGAAATCATAAAAACATAAACCGCTGCAAACGGCAACTTTTTTATCACAACTGCGACAATAAATCAACCACGTTACGCAAAGATGGCTTACATTAATTACGTTAACACTATGGTAGCTCCGCTGCTCAGAGCACATCCATTAATATTGGAAAGCAAATCTTCACAAAAATAATCTCAAAACTATTTGCATAACTGACATCACTATTAGAGGTAAGTGCACTAATTGAAGAGTCATCGTCACGCGGGCAACAAAGAGAAACGCAGAAAAATTATTTGCGAAAACAAGAAATGAACTAGTGCCGAAGAAGGCAACAAAATATGACTTTTCAACGGAGTGTTGGAGATCGGCGTTACGTAGGGTTTAAGAATTCAAGCAAGTCACAGTTTTCGTAATAAAAAGAACAGACGCAGTAGGAAGGCTCCACTAAATTAACAAAACAAAAAATCAAACCACTTGCCATTATGCTCCGTTTCCGTGTCGGATTTTGGCGTTTATAAAAGCTTTCTAGCTATTAAAATTGCTGTTCAAGTAGTCCTAAAATTACTGCTACTGGCACAACCTTAAATGGAGGAGGGAAGCAGGTCAACAGCCGACGCAACCAGGGCCTGTCGAGTCACCATAAAGAGATTTCTTCGGGGCAATAGTAGTATGAATGGGCCTTGCTTCTGTTTCAAATATGGCCACATTTCATAAATCGTAAACTGAATAAAGTAGCTTAATTACAGAACTATAATCAGCATCTACTCAATTACAACTATAATTAGAATTTAACACAATAAATGAAAAGAACCAAAATTTTGAACTTTGGTTGCCTTCTTAGTTGCCGCAAAAATTGCATGATCGCCGAATTTGTTACTAAAAATAACTAAATGAAAGATGAAATAGCAAAATTTTGAGCACATCGTAAAGCGTTATCATTCCACAGTTCAATAATGCAATCATTCCAAAGACTGTTATGTGGGACATTATTGACACAAGTCACATTGATTAATAGATCTCTCATTGCATTACAATTTCAAATAATACATTATCACTTGACATGGTGTGACGTGCTGAAATGATAAAAACAAACTGAATGCTTCAACATTAACAGCAACGAAACAAGATGCTGAAAACGGCTGTTAACACGAGTTGAGTGGGGCTGTGGCTTGTTTTTAAAAATCCGTCTAGTTTCTCGTATATTTTTTTCAGAACACAAGGATCATTCTGATCAAAATGTAAGTAGAATACCACCATAAGAAGGTCAGAATTGATTAAGATACGGAACGAAATTTAAAACATTTAATGTTCTATCGAAATCACGAAATCTTGGCGCTAATTGATTATGTTTGCTATGCAAATAACTGCTGTTTAGCCAGCGAAAACATTTTATGGAATTTTGACTTGGACTTTAAAGGTGCAACAAAAGTTTGCACACAATTGTAATTTTCATTCAAGTGAATATAGCGTCTGCTAGCGAAATGGTAGACTACGGTTTGATTCCCGTTCAAGTCAAACCACAGAATATAAAAAATTGACATTCACAGCTTCCTAACTTGACGTTCAGCATTAATAAGAAACAGTGTGAAGTCTCCACAGTGTGTGTGGTGGACAGGTGGGCAGCTTGACTCAAAAGCGTAAAAGTCCTTGGTCAAGGCAACTTAGCGAATCAGGATCTAATTACAAATAAAAAAATTGATTGCTTTTGAAAGGCCGAAATCTTGCAGAATTTCACGTAACATATCTGTGTTACCGATTGCGCGTTCTAGGTGCGCAAGTCGTAATACGCACGATTGGCAAAACAAGCAATTATGGAATAAATTGCGAAGGTGATTGACGAAGTGCGCAGCACAAATTAACATAGCAAATAAGCGGCAAATAGGAGGAAGAAAAATACGACGAGATATAATCGCGTATTGCTCGCATCAACATCAACTTTCCGAGTAGAAAGTGGAAACAATATTCTCTCATCTTGCGTCATAATGGTCTCCCGCGCTTCAGACCAACTCCCAGGTCCCATCAATCGATATTGGTACGGAGTACAAGGACCGAAGAAAACCTGTATTCAATAACAGAGGATTCTCTCGCAAAACTGTGTTGAACATAAGCCATATTGCAGCAACGGACAAAAATTGTTTAAACAGGCATCATTTCTTATTAAACGCAAAACGTTTTTGACCATTCCTCTGGTCCTCTTCAGAGTAAAAATATTACTTACTAAAAACAAACTAGCAGACTTTACAGCATTTTTGAAAGTAGCTGATTCGCTAGTTTGTCCTTAAAATGTTAACATGTAATTCTTTTGCACTGAAAAGGACCAGAAGAATGGTCAAAAACGTTTAGCGTTTAATAAAAAATGATATCTGTTTTGAAAATTTAGTCGGTTGCTACAATATGGCTTATAAAATCAAGCTCTTTGCCGAAGGTTGCGTTAAACATTTTGCGAAATCTACATGCTTGGCAACGTCGGCCTCAGTGTTAGCATATAAATGTCTTTCTGCGCCCTAATGTCGGGTTTACGCTCACATTGATATTGCAATGCACAAAAATGGGTGACTATTCCATACTTATAAGTTGTAAAGCGCTCAAGTCGAGATAAGACTAAGTTTTATCCCAACAGCATGAAAGACTTCTGAAAAACCTGTTGATCTTTGTTGTCTCAACAAGAACAGGCAGATATTTACAATTACATACCTTCATTCCAAGTAGGAAGTCTTGTTTGAAAAGCTTGATGACGTTAGGCTTGACACCGATCTCGTTCGCTACCTCGTCCATATAGCCAATGTAATCCACCTACGTATTAAGTATGCTTGTATTAAAAAATACGAGGGCCAATGACGTTCACAATAAGCAGATGAAAAACGTAGTGGTAGGACTACCGTATAGTGACAAATGATTGCTTTTTTAATCGGTGATAGATTTCAAGGTTTCAAATAAATCACAAAAAATATTCCTCTTTCTACACCAAGTACTCAATATTGTCTTTTTTTCCCGAGCCAAGCTAAGTATTGCTACATCGAAATTACTGGAACCAAACGATGTTGTTGAGGTTATGCTCTTAAATGCAAAAAAAATGGCGGGTATTCGGCCAGTAAACAGCGAAAACTAACGAGGCCATGAGTACCGTGATCATTCGCGACATATGAGCAAGTAGTCCTTCTATTCCACAAATCTGTATGAAGAAACCAGCTGATCAATTTCGCCAGATACACAAATGAACCGTCGTAAAAAATGAACACAAGCGCGCCATGGTATGAATTTCCTAAAGTTTTCTGATATTAACAACTCTCATTTTTAAGTAATCTCTTCAACCAGCTTAATTTTATCGGGTCTATAAAGAGCGAAGGCATTTCTTATTCTCAAATGACAAAGTAGTAAAGTCGCCAAACAACAGGTCATAAGATGAACCTTAGATAGTAGCTACCTGCAATGGTGGCCATCTAGACTAAGAAATCGCTAATCCCAATCGTGCAATTACTTCTCTATTTCCCAGGTTGTCTTGGCAGCGAAGGGACCTTTCGGTTTTTGGGTCAAGCTGCCACCTGTCTACCACACACGGTGGAAGCTTCACACTGTCCCTTTTAATGCTCAACGTCAGGCAGGAAAGCTGCGAATGCCAATTTTTATAGCATTAGGTTTGAATCAAACCCCGTTTGCGATATGTCACATTCAAGACATTAACGCCAAACATGACATAACGCGACAGAACATTCCCTTAAAAATAAAATAAAAAGACTAGGATGGACTGCTAGTTAGCACTGCGCAATATGCAACCACATTTACTTGAATGGTGTGTCTAGGAGATTGGTAGAAGAGCTTCTTCATGGCGTCAAGCTTCCTGTCCACAACAGCATCCATTTCATGACGGGGAGGCAGTATCGAAGCCCCTATAACATTGGACAGCTGAGAAACAAACCTACTCGATGCATGCGGTGGACAAATTATAAAGCATGACAAATTATCAGGACAGAATCAAACAGTCATAACATGCCTCAATGTTTGCCTCGCTATGACGCTATAGTGACGACGAGATGAAGCGAAGGAGGGCTCAGTCGCTAACAAACTGTAAGCAAACTGATATTAACATAGTCATTGTTTGTGTTGGGTACGTGCGAATCGCATCCATAGCCACTTTCTGACGACTTATCAACTTATGTAATGTCTTAATTTACGAGTGCGGCGTTGGCTTTGTTTGCTAGTACCAGATCTGGCCAGCGGAGAAGGGTTACGTGCAAAATAACACGACAACTACATCTGGAAAGTCAAAAAAACGAGGTTGCAATAGCGCACCTTTGAACACCCTCGTGGCCCAACGACATTGCATCTCTGAAATAGGGTTAATCGCTCCCAAAGGTTGGATGTTTCCGATAACCGCAAGACTGCCGCGCTGGAGTTGAGGAGGCCACATGTGATGATACAAACGACACTCATTGTTACGAACCTATATGTAACAGACGTTATTGCAAGTAATAGGTTGTACTATGCTCTTATCATGTAATCTGTAGCGATCGTTTTCAAAACAAAAGTTTATTTATTATTACGCTGTTGAAAATTACTGCGTTTCAATTCAAACCTCTCATATCGTCGGATAATTGCCAAAGTCATTTTTCGGTATTGCGAGAAAATTAAAAAAAATTTTTATTAAAGTTTTCTGAAAAAAAAAAAAAAATTAAGCTAAAATATTTTAATTCAGTTTCGTACATTCATACATTATAACTGCCAAGTGATTTGCGTAAACCTTTCAAAGCTTTTGTTAAAAAGTGGTTGAACCAAATATACCATTTAAACAAAAAACTCAACTTGGCAAAAAATGACTTATGCTGCTAATACTTGATCTATAGTGTATGTTGCTCGCCTTTATCACATAATCGTCTAGAAACGGGAAGTCGAATTTATAACCGGTGGCAAAGATGACGGCGTCTATTTCTTCAGACGTCCCATCTTCGAATATAACTCCATTCTCAGTGAATTCCTTTACGTTTCCTTTCACGACCAGCATTCCACTGAGAATTGCATTTGGAATGGAATCGTTCACCGTGGCATGCTGAAATAAACAAAGCGATTAACTTCCATTTAATTTTTTTGTTTTTCTCTTTTTTTTTCGCGTAATTGTTTTTTTTCGTCAATTATTTTGTATGCTATGCTTCCTTTTTCCTCATTATTTAATATTTGCTGAAACATAATTTTTTTGTTTCAAAAATCTTTAAATTTACAAATTTAATCTAACGGGCATTAGTAGTATTTTTATTAAATTATAAGTAGGGTGGCAACTGACTCGGATAACCATACAGTCTTTTCGTTGTCTTCTAAGTTTTTGCACTGATCTGTAAAGTGTTTTAATTAGGTGTAAATAAATAAATCTGAATCCATGTGGGCGAAAAAAAATGGAGTTCAAGACCAAAAGCAACGACTCATTTTGCGAAGTTGCGGCCGCAACAGCTGTGAAACGTAACCAGATATGCAAGGTGGTGTGGCATGAGATGCTGCGTCGCGTCGATTTTTACAATCCCACCTTACTGCTGGTTTGAATCGGCAACTACCTTAAAGAGATACTTATTGAAATCGGTTGTATTGAAAAAATGAGAACTACTCGAGGTAAAAAAAAGTTGCCCTGAACCTTTTCCCACAATTTTCGTTTTTCGTGAAAATACGATTTAATTAGTTTAACCTTGAACCAATGGCAACCCTGCATTTCGCAATTTCGTGACATTACAAAACGCATAATTTTGCAAAAATTTTCTTAGATGAAGAAACACTATTACCGAATGGTAGGAGCGAGTAGGCTATATCCAAATCAGAAAATTAGGTTACTGCTGCTGAAACCTGTAGACCTTTGCTGCCAATGCTGATCTACAGTATTCTTTTCTGATGTTATAGAATTGCGAAATGCAGGGTTGCCAATTTTTTCTGATGTTATAAAATTGCGAAATGCAGGGTTGCCAATGGTTCGGAGTCAAACGGATTAAAGGGTATTTTCGCAAATAAAGGGCATTGTGGGAAAAGGTTTGGGGCACTTGCTATTACCGCAAGTAACTTTCATTTCTTCAACAAAATCGATTTCAAAACCGGCTCGCATTAGATATATCTACCAGTTGCTATCCCTTCAAAAAAACAACTATGATCAGCATTTATATCAGGTTGATTCGTTTGCTTTCATCAATTTTGATGACTCTCCTGCTCCTAAACGAAGTCAGAACATTTTGAAACAAGAGTTCGAGAATGAACTGGTTTAGCCTTCGAAATATTGATGGATTTTGAAGACTCGACTCATAATTTTCCTAACTTCGCCAGGCCTGAGTAATAACATATTGTATAAAAAGATCAGAATATTTAGCATAGAACGTAACAAACATTGAAAAAATTAAAGAATCATTAATAATTGCTACACAACAACATTTGTTTCTGGGATAGGCTGCGAAAAGCTGTCAAGCATTGCAGCAACTTGGAAAGATTATACAAGTAAGCACTAAGCAACGCTACGAACCATACCTGGCTAAAAACTCTGTGCCGAGGTTTTAAGCCATATTTAGCGTGGTCAAACCGCCGGTTCAACAGCATCTCAAGGATTGAGCTGGCAAAATCGTCTGGGATCTTACACCGCAAAAACCAGGCCAACCTGAACAAACAGTTGCGTCATATTGTATTGCGACTTGCAGAGGTGGGCAGTACCGAGTACAAAAGTACCGCGGTACTTTTTAGTGCCGTTACAGGTACCAACAGTACTGTTTCAAAAATGGTACCGAAGTACCGGAACTGCGGTACTTTTTTTAAAAAGTGTTCGGTATTTTCAGTTTTTTATCACTTATCAATTATTGAAAATCAAAATCTCTCTCTCTTTGGATTGGAGCAAAAAATTTTTAACTCCAAAATATAGCGTAACGGTTCACTGTAAAGAAAGGTTCAAAGTGTGCTTGCCAACATTATTAATATGTAATTGCAGCATCTCAGCATCCGCAGTTCCATATCATCTATGATGACAACCAAAGTCAAAAATGATGAAACACCTTTATGCATACAGGAATGCAGCAAACGTTAAAAGCCAAAGTAACTAATCTGTTAGAAGAGAAATTGGAAGCGCAAGATGCTTCTGATGAGAGTAACGATATGAACGAAAGTGAACATTCGGAGGAACTTTTTGATTTTTTACTCAAAACAAGCATTAACACCAGGGTGTTGAAGCCGGAGCAGTCCATTTTTGCCGAAGCTGGAGCTCACATTTAAATTTCGGTGGAGCTGGAGCAACGTTAATGTAGGATAGCTCCCAACTCCAGATCTTGTTAGTTGTCTATCGCTTTTCTTTATTACTCTTTTTATTTTGAGTGTAACTACAAAATGCAAAATAATAAAATGGCCTTGCAAAAAGTTCAAAAGAAACTTTTGTAAGATAAAACTAAAATCAACTATTCTAATAGTAACCACTTGCGCTGCATCTAATACGAATGATTGTTGTTATCTCATTAAAAGCTATTGCGATCAAAAGTTTTTTTCGTCCTAAAAAGATGGGTCATCCGTAAAAAAAAACCCTTGCCCTTATGCTTAAAATTGCCGCATTCAACTCTCGCATTATTTAATTACTGTTTACTCTATAGTATTAGCTACTGCTTAGTTTCTAGATGTCATTAAATTGTGGGCAGCATTTTGGTTTATAAGCGTAGCCAGGGGGCCCGGTCCCCCCTCCCCCCAATTGAAATGCCACCAATAATAAAAATGTGACAAAAAAGCCCAATTGTTTCTTCAGTGTCAGTCTCTTTTAGCATTTATGTGTACAACATACACGTGTACAAAAGTAATTAGCAATGATATTGACGACCAGGGGGCCCGGGTCCTTTTAATTTATTTTTTGCAAACCAATTTATATGTGTAACCCGGGTGAAACTAAGGGTTTTATCCTACAAGTTGATATCTCAGGCCCTCATCTTTAGTACCTTTTTATGAACGCAGTACAATAACCAGAGGCGGATTTACCATGTAGCACAGTGCCAGGGGCCCCGCGCTCAAATGCTAAGACTTTTTTGGGCTTCACCTATATTTGGCAAGAAGATTTTGCGAAAATCTTTAAAGTGCCAGGAGCTATGAGCAATGTAAATCCGGCTCGGTTCGGTCAATAACATGGTTAGTAAGCGTAACCATCTATTGTAATATTTTTCAATAACAATTCAACTCTACCTTGTCAGTATTTACGCGACAATCTACTTTAAAAAAAATATTAGCTGTGAGAAATGCTTATTAAACAAATTATTTAATTTGAATTGAGGGAGCTTGGGCCCACTGGCCGTATATGCACCTTTACAACTGGTTATTTTCATGACATGTCAAAACAAAAATCTCTAAGGAATATTGTCGTTTGGATTATGTTATTACTTACTGCTAAACTATTGCAAGAGGCAATGTTCCTTACTTCCTCTACCTCGGCTAAATCACGCACAAAATTCAACCCCAAGTGTAAGATTTTAAACGTGTTTTGGACTTAAATTGTATGTAAATGGAGGATTGAACAATTTAATTTTTTGAACTGGCTTTCAAATTTTTAATTTTAGTTCTTTCAAATGGCTCTGAACACAAGCGGAATGTGATCCAATGGCATTGAAATAGTTTGTTTTTACAAGAAATTGCCCAGCTTCTGGGGGCTCCGCCGCCAGACCCCATTTGTAATACGTTTGCGTTACATTAGTTTACTCAACACATCTCTCAATTAAAGCATTTTCACTGTTAACTTCGGTAAATCATACCACGGCTACTGGTCATCCACTCAACGATATGTTTGTCCCACAAAAAGTTTCTGATGACGTCATTGCATGTGATATGTGGTTTCCCCCCCCAAAAAAAAATCCTGGCTACGCTTAGGTTTTGGTTGTTGTGTTTTTGAGTAAAGTTGATTTTAAAGTTTATTTTTATTGATAAAAACTGCAGGTGGGCTAACATGACAACGCAAAACTAAAACACTGCACCAGTCTGAATAATCCCGGAGCTGAGCAGCTCTTTTAATCAGCTCCGGAGCTGGTGCAATGACAGGATAGCGAAGAGCTCCGGAGCAGGAACTGGAGCACCTTCAAAAGTTGCCTTGCTCCAAAAGCCTGATTAACAGTTGCCGAGACAGTGGTACAAAGATTTCTAAAAGTTTCGTCGACCAAAAGCCTCAAATACAAATTAGTTTATCTATAGTCAAACTTTCTGAATGATGCGCTGAAAAATCTCTATTTTTGATATGAATATAATACTGCATCGCCTTCAAGTGCAGTGGTCGAAAGAGTGTTCTTTGCAGGGAATGACATAACCATATTTTACACGGAGTAGGCTGTTTGGAAGCAAAAATGCTCCCCATTTCTAATTCCTAAACCAAACATCATGGAAATACCAAATTTGGCATGTGGGTTGATGTTCTTTCTCCAAAGTTTTTTAGAAAAACTGGTTCTGAGTTCATGACGCCATCATAGTAACGTCATTAGCAGACACGTAGCCAGGGGGAGCAAGAGCAGGGTGCGAAATTAACGCTTGCCCGCTTGCCCGAGGCAAGCTGAAATCGCCTCGGGCAAATTATTTTTCGGCTTAACTTGCCCGACGGGCAAGTTAAGTGATATCAAATGTCTACTTGCAGTGTGTTCAGCCATTTTAACAACAGCGTATTAAAATCGCTAAACTATAAAACAACGTATTATTAAAAATCGCTAAACTAAACTATTAAACAACGTAACTATTAAACAACGATTTTAACAACAGCGTATTAAAATCGCTAAACTAATACAGCGTATTAAACAACATCAAGCAAGGGTGTTTAGCGATGCAATTTAGGTCCACTTTTGTTGCAATAAAACAAAATCTTTTAGCTCTTATAACTTTTGCAAAAAATTTCGGCTTTCTAGCTGATGTAGTTTTTCCAAAATATTCCCAATTGAAAATGCATTACGATCAAAAAATCGATTTTCGCGCGATGTATTTCGAAACTTGTTTATTACGTCACCTTACCATAACAATTGCGCACAAAAACTCGATTCTCAAAATAAGATACACGTACTATGCAAATTCAGAAGAAGTACGTTTTACAAATTTTGCCTAGAAGTACATTTTACAAATTTTTTTCCAAAAATACACAACCTCAAAACGTATGGTGCCTATTTTTTTTCGGGCAAGTTAAAAGTTCCTCGGGCAAGTAGACATTTGATATCACTTGCCCGGCGGGCAAGTTGTTAAAAAAGTTAATTTTGATCTCTGAAGAGGGTAATTGTTTAGTTTGCCCCCCAAATAAATTTGTATAATTTTTGATTTGATACACAAAAGTCGCAGAAAATGGTGGCGTTCCAAACAGAAGACCTATTTTTTGGAGATCACCACAAAGCTTGCAGAAAATGGTGGTTTTCCGTACAGAAAACCTTCTTTCTTTTTTGAGATCGCCCAAGCGCGAAGCCATTGCCCTTTAAATTTTCGCTTGCCCCCAAAAAATTCGTTCGAACTAGGTGCCTGAACGTCAGGTCTACATTTTTTTAATGACGTCATTTTTGCAATGAAGTCACGAGCGGTTCAAATTTTATGTATAATTTTTTTTTTGGAAACTGAATCATAAAACGCCTTGGTCAAGTTGGTTACATCACAAAAACGTTTCATGACGTAATTTAGTTTAAATTATGAACTGGCCTAAAAATGCTCAGATTTTGGAAACTTCAAAATTGGGAAATTTCTCTTTACCATAACAACTTGAAATTTTCAGGAATTATTGGCGGAAATTCGACTCAGTTAAAAAAAAATTGTTTTTTTCAAGGTATTTATCACGAAAAAATCGAAAGCGGGGCAAAAATGCCGGCCGTGTAAAATTGGATAAAATACAAAAGAGTTGGATTGCGTAACAAAATGACGATCTGATTTTTCTCAAAGTAAGTGTTTGCTCGTAATCTTGGTTTGTCGTGCTTTTTTTCACTAAATCACAAATTTTTTGAAACAAGCGTTCTTCGAAGACTCTAAGAAAATTAAGTTGAATCATCAAAAAGTACCGGTACCGACGGTACTTTTTCAAGCAAGTAACCGGTACTGCGGTACTTTTAGAAAGTACCGTGCCCACCTCAGGCGAATTGTAATTAAGCTCGGCTTAGCGTACCACGTCAACAGTTAGAGCTATTGCATTCTCACATTAAATTATTTAGCTAAAGATATTATAAGTGTGGATTATGGTAAAAACAATTTAAAAAATTATGCAAAAACGTAAATTTTCCAAAAAAAAAAAAAAAAAAAGAAAACGAAGAGACAGGGAATTTAAAATGAAGTCCATCGCAATAGATTTTGGAGGTGAAACGAGCGAGAAAAACTCGTACTAACAATGACGTACTTGGGGAGTTGAGTATAAGAAAAACAAAAAAATTAAAAGTTACTGCACACTGTCTGAGAGTATATGCTACTAAAACGTTCAACACAACTAACAATATTAAATAAAAAATTCATACCAAAAAATTATTTACAAAACATACCTGGTTATACTGCTCGTGTCGGTCGGCATTCCATTTGGACCAACTCTGTTTATAACCCATGCACCTCGGCGAGTGCTCAGAAATACCTGCAAAAGCAATTTTCACAACTAGTTAGTTAGTTACCGCATTCGGAATTTCGAACATGGCTGGAATGATGTTGGCAGCACAGCAGACGCAACCACCGCCACTGCATTTTTTTACCTTTGGGCAATGAGCATAACAGCAACCGGAAAACACACAATCGACTTCTCCGACAGTTAATATCAGGTGGGTAAGGGAAGAGGAAGTTGAAAGTTTTGAACAAAATAATCAGCAAAACAGCTTTGCTCAATTGTATGCGTGCTTCCTGGTCTATAATTTATCAGCGCGTAAACCTAGGAAAGAGCTAACAAAAATGTAGGCCATAATGCATGCAAACAATTAAACATTATAACTCTGGTTCGCAAACACTATAAACATCATCTCTAAGTTATTTTTATTAAACAGCGCGGGCTAGCACTAGCGAGCAGGGTTGGATCTATTCATTTTTTTTTTAATTTTTAAATTCAAATTCATTGACTTTAAAAAAACTAATTCAAATTCAAATATAAATTCATTGACTTTGAAAAAAACTAAATTCAAATTCATTGACTTTGAAAAAACTAAATTCAAATTTATTGACTTTGCAAAAATCGAATTCAAATTTATCAATAACTGGTGAGCGAATTCAAATTCAAAATCAATCAAACACCAATTTTCACACCTAATATTCAAAGAGGATTTTGCAATTTGCACCAAGCAAGTCGCAGTCTCGCAGTCGCAGATGTGTATTAGCGCGTCACAGGTGCGTAATAAACCAACAACACAACTCGCTTGAATCCAGAATTGGTTCCAGTGCCGTCGCCAGAGCAAACGAAGTGCGGGGGCACCAGTCAAAAGTGGGGGAGGGATTACTAAAATTTGCTTGTAAAAACTGATCTTCAGATCTTGTACGGCTACAATATGCGCAATTTTAAAATAAGGCCGGCAGCGTTTCTTAGCTCGTTTTGTCTGTGGCCAATAATTGCTTGAAAAATCTATGTACAGCAGTGAATGCTACCAGACGTGCAACCAGGATTTTGCTAAGAGAGGTGAACCAAAAGTAAATTGTTTTTACACAAAAACTGCCTGATTTAGCTCCCATGCTGAACAAATTGATGCAACTCCAGCGTGTCATAGACGGACATAGACACTAAATATGAAGTGAATGTGGATGGGGCTTGAGGGTGGATCCCCCAGCCGCTGGGCGATTTTGAAGCAAAAAAAAGTAGCAATTTTAACGCCATTTTAATCATACTTCGCACTTTTGGAAGCCATATAAATAACTAAATTTCAAAAACTATTAAGTTATTTCAAAGAATAGAATTGCTTAGCACCTTCAGCCCCCCTTACTTTAGGTCATGTCTAAGATACGTCTAAACGCTCGTATTTTGAGATTAAATTTTCGAAGTGACTTTGCAAATGGGGCTTTAAGCCCCTTCATCCTAGTTGCGCCACTGACTGTGACCTCAAAATCTTGAGTGTGCTCTAAAAATCAAAACCGCTGGTCTTTAAACAAAAAAGTTTTCACGCATTGTTTCATTTCATAATCACTAACGAAGTACCGCTTTCGATTCTGCAGGCTTACATGTCTCTTCCGCGACACATCCATAAAGGCAAGTCAATAAGACGGAATATTGCGTCAGATTAATGTACCGCAGTTGGTTGCCAGCAATTTCGCAAACAATCGAAAAAACATCAAACGAGAATTATACTGAAAAAAAATTTTTGCCATGCCTATTAAACTTTTTTAGGTGTTTCCAACTAAGTTTTGGATGCTGAATCCAAATATGCTATCCATTTTCTCCCATCACGTCTAGATTTTTTATATTTAACTTTTATTTTTTTGCAAAATATTTATTTATTGAGATAATTGATTGGCGTTTTATAGGCTATTTTAAACCAACATTCGATATCAAAATGATGCTTTGTGGAATTGTTAACGTACATAGTGCATACTTATGTACTTCAACCTGTTGATTACAAGTATTGCATCATCTTTGGGTTGTTTTGAACAAATTTTATTCATTTTCTATCAGCAATAAAATTGCAACCAAATCTTTTGCTGTCAACTCTTTTTCGTATTTGCGTGCGAAAAACATACGACTGGTTCTAGACAAGCGTTAGTGACGGCATAGAAAAATACTTCTGAGATAAAAGAAGCCTATTATGAGAACTAAAGCCAGTATTGTAGCTGGAAAATCATGTACAAAACAGTTAGTTAGTTTACCAATTCGCAGCGCTAGCTTGTTGTCAGCCTCCAGACCTAATTATGTCTTGATATGTTTCAGCTTACTTTGAAAAGCGTGTATTAGGTAGGTATTATGGCTGGTTGAAGATCCTGTGTAAACCATCCAAATAGTGTTTGCTATATCTGTGGCAAGTTTACTCCAAAATCTCAAAGACTAAATATCACAAGTAAAGTGACTAGAGCTTACAAGCATTATTTTGGATGTCAAGTGAAAGACCAGGACAAATCTTGGCCCCCCCCCCATATATGTTGCAGAAATTGCTATGCATCCGTGACACAGTGGTTAATTGGAAAACGAAAGAGCATGCCTTTTGCTGTACCTATGGTGAGGCGTGAACCTACAAACCATTCTTCGGACTGCTATTTTGGTTTAACTAAGGTATCAGGTCATTCCAAGAAAAGTAAAATTGTTCATCTCGATTGTCCTTCTGCATAGCGGCCAGTAGCTCATGCATCTGAAAATATTCCAGTTCCAAGCCCTCCATCACAGCTAGAATTACGTGGAGACGAAACATGTGAAAGTGCTACTACCACTGCACACTTTAAGGTAGTATCTGAGAGTTAAGGCACTGATACAGCTCAGAGCGTTGATAACTCTTTTTCTTTGACACCTACTCGACCAAAGTGACTTAAATGACTTGGTCAGGGACTTGGGTTTAACCAAAAAAGTCTGAACTTTAACCAAAAAACTCCAAAAAAGTCTTAACCAAAATTTTGTATTTGAGACAAAAGTTTCCAAGCAAAAGTGAAGCGAAAGTAAAAGCAGGAGTATTTATTGGACCAGAAATTCAAAAATTAATGGATGATAAAAAGTTCGATGCAAACCTAACTTCAAAAGAAAAAGCAGGATGGGATCAGTTTTGCTTGTGAAAAATTTCTTGGGTAATTACAAATCTCCCAACTACGTGCAGATGATTACCAATTTTCTACAAGCCTATCAAGAACTGGGAGCAAGAATGTCGTTAAAAATACACTTTCTTCACTCTTATTTGGATCTTTTCCCCTCAAACATGGGAGATATTAGTAATGAAAATGGTGAACGATTTCACCAAAAAATAAAAAAGATGGAAAATCGCTACCAAGGAAAAGTTACTGAGCACATGAAGGCAAACTATTGTTGGTTTTGGCAAAATGAAAGTGACACAGAACATAAGCGCAAATCAAAACGACAAAAATTTGTGTAATGTTGGACACATATTGTAGGTCCTTATGTCAAAACGTGTTTGCGTTATTGTGAATTTTGGTGTAAATAAGAGTTGGTTACGTAAAATATTACGTATCTTTTATTAGTTGAAATAAGCAAATTTGTAGTAGACTTCCATTTCAGTTGATTAAACAATGAAAAATATGGAAATAAGCAAAGGCCTAAAAACCCTTAGTAAAAAAATGACAATTTCTTAACAACTTAAAAACGCAACGTGTGAGAGCAAAAATACGGGCAGAATTGAAATCAGCGCCCAAAATTCACTGTAGGGCACCTCCTCACTACTTTTTAGCAAAAATTTTGTTGTTTAGTGTTATGCTTAAACGTAATTATTTCTTTTTCCATCATGGTCTGTTGTCTTGTCGTTGCCTGATGTTCCAAAAGCAGTATTTTTTTGTTTTTAATTTTTAAATTCAAATTCATTGACTTTGAAAAAAACTAAATTCAAATTCATTGACTTTACAAAAACTAAATTCGAAGTCATGGACGTTGCAAAAATCGAATTCAAATTCATCAATAATTCGTGAGCGGATTCAAATTCAATCCAACCCTACTAGCGAGAAGACAATTAGCTGCACCAACGTCCTGCCACCTCAACGTGGTGGTGCAGTCCCCTCCCCAAATGGGGATGGGTCGAAATGGCAGGACAGATCTCCCGAGGGGCTCGGCCGAAAGGTCGCCCCCATTGTCTCGGACTGTTTTTTCGCTGGGCCGCCCGTTGACCGGTCACAACTGGGCGGCTCCTCTACTTCTTATTGACCGGACCCCCTTTCGGCGTCTCCTTATCCTGGCATTGCTCCTTATTAGTGGCAATGTCCACCCTAACCCAGGCCCCATCAGCAACCAGCCTCACCCCAGGTACCCCTGCTCCATCTGTTATCTAGATGTGGGCAGAGATTCCCTTCAATGCTCCGCTTGCCTTAAGTGGGTGCATTTTCTTTGCTCCTACCTCACCCGTGCTGATTTTCGCACAATCTGTGCAGCTGGCACTGCAGTCGGCTGGCGATGCCCAGCGTGCCATCCCCAAAATACAACCGACTCCCCCATTCAAACCAGTCTCCTTGTTACGCCACCTGCGTCCCCTCCACCCCCTCCCCCAGGGTTTCCTCCACTACCGCCTGGTTTTTACCAATCACGTCCACCTCGGGGCCCCCCACGTTACCCTTGCTCTATTTGCTTTCTCGAGGTTGGTAAGGATTCTTTAAAGTGCTCCACCTGCTCCAAGTGGGTGCACTTCTCCTGTTCCTCTCTGACCCGGGCTGACTTTCGCAAAATCTGCGCGGCCGGTTCCCCCATGGGTTGGAATTGCCCTGCTTGTCCTAATGGGGCCCTTGCCTCTCCCCCCTCCGTCCAGCGTCCCCCCGCACCTTCTCTCCAGCTCCGCCCCCACCCACACCCCCTCCACTTGCTTGCTCAGATCTCAGGGATTCATCTCTGCCTCTCCCCTCACATCCTCCCTTCCTTAACACCTACCCTCCTTCCGCCTTCACCCTTCCTGCCTCATCACCACCGCCCACAGGTTCACAGTCGGTCCATATCTTGCCACCCCACTCTCAAGGAAATCCACGCCCCTCACAAAATCTTCGTATTCTTCAATGGAATGCCGGCGGTCTTCCTTCCTCCCGCCGTGCCGAACTGATCGCTTTTCTCTCTGGCAACCACTATGACCTCATTTTCCTCCAGGAAACTCATCTTTCCTCAACCAAAAAGTTCCAAATCCCTGGTTATTATACCCTCTGCACGGACCGGACATTCGGTAGACAAGGCCCTGTTTCCTCCGCTACTCATAACACTGGCGGTGGTGTCCTCACTCTCATCCACTCTGACCTAGCTTTCTCTCCTGTTTCTGTCTCCTCTCTGTCTTCTCAGGACCCCTACTCAGACTACACCTGTGTTAAAGTCCTTCTCTCCAACCACTCTCCTCTTCAATTTCTTAACCTCTACTCCCCTCCCATCAGAAACACTCCTTCTGACTACCGCACCAGGACCTTCTGTCCTGACATCCTTCCTAACTCCCCCGACACTTTTATCCTCGGAGACTTCAATGCTCACCACCCAACATGGGACAGACTCATTCCTCCTAACCCGCTCGGAAATGACCTGTTTCGCTGGATCACTTCCTCCGGTCTGGAAATTCTGAACGACCCCGCCTCTCCCACGCTCCTTCACCATTCCACCGGGAGCCGTTCTTCCCCTGATATCTCGTTAGCTCCTGCGTCTCTCGCTCCCCACTGTGAATGGCGCACTCTCCCTGGCCTTGGCTCGGACCATCTCCCCAATGAAATTGTCCTTCCCCTCTCTCCAGTTCGTCACCCAAACACTCGTCCTCCCAAATTCAACTACAAAAAGGCCTGTTGGGATATTTACCAATCTTATATTGCTGAGCACCTTCCCTCTCTTGATTTCGATGCACTCAACATCCACCAGGCTGCTCACTCCTTTTCCCTCTTCTTAGTCGAAGCTGCCAAGGCCTCTATCCCCTTCGGCCGCCTTGGTCGTCCCCCCAAAGCCTGGTGGTCCCAGGAAGCGGAATCTGCAGTGCGGGAACGACGGAGGGCCCGCTCCGTAGCACACCGATCTGAGTCGCACCGACTCAGATGCATAGACGCTTCTCGTAGGGCGTCCTCAGTCATTTCTAGAGCCAAATCTGCAACCTGGCAAGCCACCTGTTCTAACCTGTCTCCCCGTTCTGATCCTCGTGCTGTCTTCAGGCTTCTCAATGCCATCTCTGGCAAAAAGAACACCTCCCATGACCCTTCTTTTCCTGATTGCACTTCCCCTCTTGATACTGCCAACCACTACGCCTCTTATCTTCGCTCACATCTATCTCAAGCGACACCCCGTTCCTCGCGCAGAGCCGAAAGACAGTTCATGAATGAACTCCGGAAAGCTAGCTGTGAGGATGCTTCTTCCCTCCACAATTCTTTCTGCTCCCCCTTCTCCTTGAATGAACTCTCCACTGCTATCAGTAATCTCTCCGCTTCCACTGCGTCTGGCCCTGACCAGATTGCCTACCCTTTACTAAAGCACCTGCCTGAACCTGCACAGCTCCTCCTTCTTTCTCTTTTTAACAGGTCCTGGCACTCTCACACCTTCCCCTCTTGTTGGAAACCTTCCACTATCATTCCCATTCACAAACCTGGAAAACCCACTTCCTCTCCGTCCTCTTTCCGCCCCATTTCCCTCACCTCCTGCATCTCCAAGCTTTTTGAGCGCTTGATTCTTTCTCGCCTAACTTTTCACCTTGAATCTAATCATCTCCTCTCCACTTGCCAGGCCGGCTTTCGTCCTGGTAGGTCATCTCTTGACCAAATTCTAACTCTGTCTCAATCAATCTGGGATGGCTTCCAAAAGAAAAAACCTCCAGACCGAACCATTTTGGCTTCTGTTGACTTCTCCAAGGCTTTCGACTCGGTCTGGCACTCTGCTCTTTTTCACAAACTCCTCTCGCTCAAACTCCCCCCTTGCTTCGTTCTTTGGGTGCGCTCCTTCCTTTCTGATCGTAGAGCTAAAGTCCAGGTTGGTGGTTCCCACAGCCGCTCTTTCCGCATCAGACGTGGGGTCCCACAGGGCTCGGTTCTTGGTCCAGTCCTTTTCATTCTGTTTGTTGATGACATCACTAAGGATTTACCTCGAGATGCCCATGCCTCCCTGTATGCTGATGATCTGGCCATCTGGTCCTCTTCCCCAGACCCGCTCAAAGCCTCCTCTGTTGTCCAATCCTCCCTCGCTGTCTTTGAAACATGGTCCAACTTATGGAGACTTCCACTCAATCCAAAGAAGTGTGAGTCCTCCTTTTTCTCTACAGATCCCCATCAAGCCACTTTCCAACCCCGACTGAACCTTTTGGGCTTCCCTCTTTTGTTCAATCCCACCCCTAAATTCCTTGGAGTAACCTTTGATCGGACTCTATCCTTTGGGGCCCATGTCCAATCCCTGTGTTCCAAATTCTACCCACGCCACAAAGCCCTTCACTCAATTGCCACTGCCTCTTGGGGTCCCACAAAAAAATCTCTCTCCCTACTCTACAAAGCCTTTGTCCGTCCGGTGCTCACATATGCCTCTCCTGGATGGTTTCCGTTCCTCTGCAACACTGCAACCAATCATCTGGAAGTTCTACACAGAGCTGCATGCAGGGTCATTACTGGTTGCCTCTCTTCCACCCCCTCCTCACTACTCCTTCTCGAGGCCCAACTCCCTCCTCTAAAGCTGACACTAGAACATCAGACCCTCTACTCCTTTGAACGTGCTCTGCGCCTTCCCCCCGACTTCTCCAGCCTTTATGCCCTGGCAATCAAAAACGTTCCCTGTCGTCTAAAGAAGAAACCCTCCTGGAGATCTTTTTGTTCTTCAGCCACACTACCACTCCCATCCCCACGTGAGTCTCTGATCACTTGCCCCCTTTTCCACCATGGTCCATAACCCACTTCACTGTTTCCCCCTTCATTCCCGACTGCACAGGCAGCAGTACAGCCCGACTCCAAATTGCTTCAAGCCGACTATCCTCCCTCCCCCCCTCTGATATCCAAGTATGGACTGACGGTTCTGTCCCCTCCCTTTTCGGTCCTGGTGGCGCTGGAGTCTATGCTACATGCTCCAAATGCAACACATCCCATTCCCTATCCTTTTCCTCTGGTACAATTGCCTCCAGCTTCACAGCCGAAACCTTTGCCCTCAAGCAAGGTCTTGCTTGGTGTACTAGTCATTTGATGTCCTGCAAATTCCAGTCAGTTCTTTTCCTAACCGACTCTCAATCAGCCCTCTCTATCCTTTCTTCAGCCCCCACTTATCTCCTGCCTAAGACCCTATGGAATGTTTGGTCCCTTGCCTCTTCCCTCTCCAACAATACCACTTTGAGCTTCCAATGGGTCCCCGGACACGCAGGTCTCCCCGGAAATGAAAAAGCTGATTTACTTGCCAAAACTGGTGCCTCTCTGCCCACTGACGCGATCCCCAGCCCTCTCCTCCCAGTTATTGCCAAAGTCCGTTATTCCCAATACCGCAATTGGAGACGTCTCATCTCTCACTCCCACCTGAACTTCCAAGTCCCCGAAGTCTCTTCGGAGGAACTTCTTCTTTCTCGCTCCATACGCAGTGAGCTCTCTCGTCTTCGCTGCCATGGTCACAGTCTTCTTTTATCTTCTTATCTTCACAGGATCAGTCGGAAGGCGAATTCTGATTGTAGTGCCTGTGGACACCCTCTGCAGGACCTCAATCATCTCCTCCTCGATTGTCCTGCTTCTGAACCCCTTCGCAAATCTATCTTTGGCTCCTCTCTTTCTATTCTCGATCTATGGTCCAGACCTTGGGGTGTGGCCCGACTGTTGGGTCTCCGCGGAGTTCCTCCGCGCCCCCATCCCTCGGAAGGGGTCGGGTAGTACCACCACCACCACCACCAGAAGACAATTAGACATGCTCCATTTGATTTCGTTCAATTTGGATTTTTTTCAATTTGCGTTTCATTGAGAAAGTTTTATCGCAGTATCGGAAATGATTTTTGTAGAACAGCACGAGAACCAAACAGACTTTCGCGCACTTTTAAAACAAACACCGGAATTCATTACGACCAATTGCATTGTAAAGGCGAATATACAAACTGATTTGCAATTCATTTGCTAAATAGCGATTAACCAAACTAAAAAAAATAACATACCGTATATACCGATATTTTTCATTCCGACAAAAAAAAAAAAAATTGAAAATTCAACTTTTTGACGTAATTGTGGGGAGCAAAAATAACAATGTTTCCTGAATTCTTTTTCGTTAACAAAGTAATGAACAAGCAAGTGTCTGGGCTTGTGAAAGAAGCGAATTCCTTTCAATTTAGTCGACAGTCGACACAAATAACTTGTTGGTGCTAATCAAATAAACTGCAGTGTAGTGAGGCCACTCAATTATCGCTTCTTGTTCAGTAATCAACAGTGTATGTATGTATCCAGGTAAGCAATTAGGTTAATGAATAACCACCATCAATGTCATTGCGCATAAATTCACTACAAAAAACCGCAAGCGTGTCACAGTGTACCATTCACTACGAAAAACCACCAGCGTCTCCCAGTGTTTTCCATGGCCTGTGCTAACGAACTGCAGTTTCCACGCTGGTTAATGGCGAAGCAGCATACAAGTTAACAGGGCGACAACAGGCCACACTCTCAATGAAGTTGAGAGTGTCATGGGTTGTAAAACCGAGAGCGGACCAAGTCAACTGACCAACGTTTTTCTAGAGCTTGACTAATTGGTTGTGACTTGTAAACAATCCACTGTTCTCAGCGTAAAAAGCGTTAATAGCAGATTCGATTGCGACTTGGCAGTAAGTTAGGCGGTCAGTTGTAGTGGGCCCAGCTGAAAACGGATTTGCTTAGGATCTTACGTAAAGACGCCTTTACACTCAGCACAAAGCAAAGCAAAGCGACCAAAATTTGACGTCGTCGACAACTTGCGAAAGATTTCAATTGGTTGCAAACTTCACGAGCAGTTGTTTAACTTTACTTAGACCATAGACTCTTTATTAGTAGACTGGAAACTGACGGCTTTGTCTTTTTTTGTTCACGGTTTATTTTTCTAGAATGTGCCGATTCGTCCAATCAGCGTGACTTTTTTCTTCTCGGTTCACTCGCGCTAAAAATATGTCAAATCAAATCAGCCGAATACGCGTGACCGCGAAAAACCTCGCAACAATAGCAAACTTTTCTTCTTCAATGCTCTTCTCTTTTTTTCCGCACATCTGTTTCTAGTCTACTAAAGAAAGAGTTTGTGCTTAGACAAAATTGGTTTTGAGTGGTTGATTTATTTTTAGCAGGTGACGTACGCGACAACTCGCGAAGGTTGCCAACCTTAGTTTCGTGTTGCGTCTAGTAGTGTAAACGCGCTTTTGTGGAACAGGCTCGTCGCTTTTGCGAATATACGTATCTACTGTACAGTAGTCGTACACAACAACAAGTAACGGACGTTAGCTCATTGACTAAACATGACCAACTTCAGTAAGTTTCAAACAACTGTCACGAGAATCGCTTCATCGCATAGTTTTTGCATAATGCCCACCTTATTAGCATGTTTTCCAAGTTCTACAGAAATATCTCCACCCGAATTTCCAATCCCGATGACCACCACCCGCTTACCATCAAACGCGGATGGCTCCTTGTAAGAATGACTGTGGATTGTGGTACCTTTAAACTTGTCGAAACCTAAACACAAACAGTAACCAAAGAAAATTTAAAAAGGTACGAAGCAGCGAAATAAGACGTTTATTGCCAACATTATCAATTAAAAATTAAAACGTTAAGCATGTAATGCGTTTGCGGGGCCCATGTCCACGCCACCAGCGAGCAACACAATCTGGTTTGACTGGCCCAAGATTTGAACTTAATAAACCAACGCGTAACAGCTCGACCAACTGGCTAGTATTGAGATTAAATTACGACAAATTTTGAGCATTTTTTTTAAAGAATAATAAGCTTTTTGCCTGTGCATTAAGCATATAAATGTCTAACCTGGAAACGAATGGCATGGGTTATGCGGAATCGCGTGATGTCCAATGCAAACAAGGATCCCATCGAATATTTCAGTGCTTGTTTCATTTGTTTTACGACCTTTTATCGTTACTTTCCTGTAAAAATTTACACAATTAATAACACTGGCCAACACAATTTTTTGTGCCAAGAAGTTAAGAACGGTATTAGGCTAATTTGGGGGTGCTGATTCCAAAAATGATCTTGTTTTTGCTCTATCAGGTCAATTTTTTGAGGTATCCAACATTTTTGGTTTCAATGCGATAGGCTGTTTAGCAGTGTCTTCAGTAGGATGCTGTTTCATGTCTTTGTCTTGCAATTTACTTGATTTGTGTTTCAGAAGTGTTTTTATTGCCGCTTTAGCAGGCAGGAAATATAAACACCTATTGTTTACACACTCCCTTTTACTCTTTCGTGTCTCTCATCACTAGTCTTAAAGCTGCCGTTCTGTCTCACTAGACTAATGCAGCTGAAGAGCTTAGCACTGATAAACAGTCACGTTTACTGCTTAGTGCATAGGTTGGAAAATAAGCATAACTAAATAAGCAATATCCACTTGCAGTAACTATCAGTTGTGATGATATGGAAGTGCATATCAGTTTATAAGAGAAGATATAGATAGTCGAGTTAGATATACAGATATAGTTAGATATTGTACCACTGTATGTTCATTAGTTAGATACACTATACTACGCTGTAGTATAGTGCTATATCATAGCGTTACCGGTATATGAAGCTAATATTAGTTTACATTGTTATGCAGATATATTACATCTAAAGCAGTAAGTTATGGCTACTTCATCTAGAAGAAGTTGTGTAAATGACCCTAATGTTTTTTGTAATATATGTGGCGAATACACATTGGAGCACAACCGAAAGCTAATCACCGATTTTGTGAAACAAGCTTATTTAGCTTATTTCAGAGTGAAACTTGGTGATCAAGACAAATTGTGGGCTCCCCATATTGTTTGCAAAACCTGCATCGAGCATTTACGGCAATGGACAAAGAAACAAAGGAAAGGTTTGAGGTTTACAATTCCGACGGTGTGGCGAGAGCCAAAAGATCATTACAGTGACTGCTACTTTTGTGGAATAAAGACCAAAGGCATCAATAAGAAGAATAGAACCTCATTAACATATCCAAGTTTGGATTCGGCAATCAAGCCTGTTCCACACAGTGAAGAACTTCCTATTCCTGTTTTTGAAGGTTTGCCTCAACTTAAATCAGCTTTATCCAGTGAAGATGATCTTTCCTCTACTGACAGTGAAACTACTATTGCAGATAACGACTTTCCACCTTCTCTGTTACCTCCACAACTATTTTCACAAAACGAACTAAATGATTTGGCAAGAGACCTGAACTTGTCCAAAGAGTCTTCTGAACTGTTGGCATCAAGACTAAAAGTAAAGAATCTTTTACAACCAGGAACATTTATAACTTACTACCGAAATCGTCACGCTAAATTTCTACTTTATTTTACACAAGAAAAAGATATAGTATTTTGCAATAATGTTGAGGGCGTTCTGAAGAAGCTTGGTGTCAACCAATATGATCCCAATGATAGGCGACTTTTTATTGATAGCTGCAAACGAAGTTTAAAATGTGTTCTCTTGCACAATGGAAATGATTTTGGATCTAATCCCCTTGGACATTCTACAACACTCAAAGAAAAATACAGCGATATCAAATTTGTTTTAGAAAAAATTGGCTATTACAAGCACAACTGGATCATATGTGTGGATCTGAAAATGGTTGGATTTTTATTGGATTTGCCAAGTTTCCATGCTTTATTTGCTTGTGGGATAGCCGAGCAAGAGAACAGCATTGGAGACAAAAAGAATGGCCAGTGAGAAAACAAATGGTACCAGGTGAGAAGAACATACAAGCTCAACCGTTAGCGGAAAGATCCAAAATAGTTTTTTATCCATTTCATATCAAGCTGGGAGTCATGAAACAATTCGTCAAAGCACTGAACAAGGAAGGTGCATGTTTCAAATATATCTGCGGCAAATTTCCAGGTCTAACAATAGAAAAATTAAAAGCTGGTATTTTTAACGGATCCCAAATAAGAAAATTAATGAATGATCATGACTTTCCCTCATCCATGAGCAAAGAAGAATTTTATGCCTGGGATGCATTTGTGAAAGTAGTTAAAAACTTTTTTGGAAACAAAAAAGCATCCAACTACAAAGAGCTTGAAGCTAACTTACTGAGCTCTTGAAGATATCGGTGCTAAAATGAGCATCAAGGTTCATTTCTTGCACAGTCATCTTGATCGCTTTCCTGAAAATTTGGGTGCACTTAGTGACAAACAAGGAGAAGGATTCCATCAAGACGTTAAGGAAATGGAAGAGAGGTATCAAGGGAGATGGGATGCCGTCATGCTAGCCGATTACTGCTGGTCTATCAAACGTGATTCTGTTGCCACTCATAGACGCAAATCATTAAAACGCAAATTTATGGTTGGCACTTCATAAATATGGCAGCGTACTTTTCATCATTCTGTTGTTTTAATGTTTTTGCAGCTATTAAAGAAATTGGTATGTGCAACATATTTTTGATGTTAAACTATCTTATGCTTTGTAAAAAAACTTTTACAGATATTCAAATGATCATCTTTTAGTACAGAAATGCTCATTAATTGGTGTACCATAGCGAAAAAACTAGACCTGATGGAGAAAAAATAACTGCATTTTTGAAATCAACGACCCCAAATTAGCCAAGATCAGTCAAAAAATCATTGGCACCATTCAAAAAAATTTTTTTTGTTGGCCAGTGTAATTTACCACAATGCCATGACAAAGTGCAAGTCAACAAAACTTCACAGCTATAACTCCGGAGCTACTTGCCAGTGCAGTTCTTACATAGATTTTCACTCATTAGCTTTACATCATGTAAACATTCGTATGTCAAATCAGTGATGTGATTGATGAGCACTGGACATCGAGGAGAGATCACTCCAGCAACATAACCTTATTTTTCAATTTCAATAGTGGAAGCATGACTAGGGTTCCAAAACATAGTACAATAAACTTATTTAACTTGCAACCGGACGAATTCAGATAAAGTAATAAAAATATCAAATCATACCAACCCACCATCTGCCTGTGCTTTCATAGTCTTCATGAGGTTCACATTTCAAAACTTCTGTGTGGAACCTGATGTGTTGTAGGAGGTTGAATCTGGATTAAAAACAAAACATTTCCATCAGAATATAATTACATTTATGCTCAGACTTAATGGTGAATTGGAAATGAAAATCGATATAAATACAGAGATAATAAATTAAAAAGTACGTAAGTTGTAAATTTTCCATTTCTATTAATTATTTTGCATAGCAGTTTAAAATAATTCAAATTAAGCTTTTTGAAATAATTTATGGTTATCAACTGATTTTATGGATTCGGTATGAGGCTTTCAAAAGTAACCCAAGAAGGAAATGGGTGGACAAAATTTAGTATTTCAACAACTTGCAATCTTAGACAACCAATATCAGTACAAGTTATAACGAGTATGGGACCCTATTTTTAATGAGAATGGGTCCAGGCAAATTTGAGCCCAACAACCAAATTTTGCACAAAATGATACAGTACCTAGCTAACTTGATAACACAATCACACAAGTAAAGGGCCTGAAAATCATCACTCTGTTTTTGGACTATTACAAATCGTGTTCCTCCACAGGTTTTGGTGAGTCAGCATGCGCCCAAAAAAACGGTGATTTGCCAATAGCAAAGAATGGAAACTTAAAAAAGCAGTCGTGTAAGATAAGGTGCAATCACGGCGGCTACGGCATGCCACGCAAGCCCGCTCATTTAGCTATTGTTGCACCTCACCACAGAATTAATTCCATAGGTTCACTAACTAACACTTGGTTTAATATTTCAAAATTGAACAACAAGATTGTCAGCCAACGGTTAACACGATATTAATCCTGAATTGTCACGCAAAGCGATTTTCTACTATGCGATACTAGTGATAAATGTGCTGTCTAATCACAATAAGCATTGTTGCACTACTCAACACTTGAGCCAATCTGTTAATAAGCTCCTGTGACATTACAATGGAGTTTAGCAGACAAAACAAACACACAGCATATAGTTACGTGACTACCGCGCCGATCGCTGAATTTGCGCTCGTTTTTTCGCAATTGTCCAGAAGCAGTTTACTTTCAAATTTTACAAAACTTTCTAAACCATGTTGAATTTTCATAAAAATTTGCATACTAATAAAAAAGTAAGGTAATCATTTTAAACAAGTATCTAAAAAAAACATGAATTTTTGCCCTAAAGAGTACGATTTTGTTGTTTAAAACCTGATGACTTTTTCAGAATTGATTTTTTCATGAAAACATTCAAGGACTCGAAGCAAAGTATGAAAAACTCCAAGTATAAGCATTAAACTTACTCCAATCCAAATTTGACCTTAAACAAATTATCCATACTATGTTTTCTACAACTTGAGAGTTAACGCTGCAATTGGTGATATTTGAGACAATGCAATATTGCAAAGCGTTATGATTATTCCAATACACAGAATGTGATCTCCCACAACCGACTATTTAATAATACCGAAGATGTTGTTTTACGTAGTTCTACCGTTAAGATCTTTGTTTTATTTTAAAACGCAGGGTCTAATCCATCGCTCAGCATAATTTTCAGTATCAACCAAACAAACAAGTTTTTTCCTACAGTGAAAGCAACGAAATTAAAGCCGACGCAAATAACACGAAAATTCAACCCAACTTTCGTTAAGCCGTCACAAATTCTCGCGATTGTTAATTTTGCCGCACGGACACATACTGACAACAAAATCAACCATGCATGAGTGCAATGACAATGAATCAACTATCAGTTCACCAAAATAGCATTGAATTGATTTGTGTACACATGTATACACATGCAAACTTACAAAGCTCTGAATAACTTTAAGAAACCTCTAAATTAAATCATGAAGAGAAAGAGATTAAAATCCAATCCATAAGTAAGGCACATCTTAGGCATACATTCGATTTTTTAGAAATTTCAAGCATTTTAGTTGCACCTAACGGTCTGAAAAATAACAACGATACCAACATTAACAATTCAAAGCATACATGTTAGATTATTATCTAACTATACATGACAGCCTAGTTTAACACTTGAGACAAACAAATTCAAACACTGCAACCTACTGACTATGTGAATAAGCCTAACCAATGAAACAGTCATTTATTCGCATACAGTATAGTTCACTTAACTGTTTTGCATATAGCCTCATATATTCAGTGACTTTGGTGTTATGCATAAAATTTGCGAACTCTTTAGGAATAGGAAAGTCTGAGTAACACATCATCTCTTTACTGGTGTTGATGATGATTGATTTGTATACACATGCGCCCTCTTTCTTGTCAGCCTCATATCGCCATAACCCTAAAACGAAATATTGTGAATTTTACACAGTGATAATTATGGAGCCTTTGCCTATTGAAATGAAGCATTTTATTATGAGGAAAATGCATATACTGTGCAGTCACGTCTAACAAAATAAATGTCATAACTAATAAACGACATCCTAGTGACATCATAATCACGTGGTTTACGTTTTGTTCAACTTCAGCATGAGATTTGTCACGCTGAAGTTGAACAAAAAGTAAACGATCGATGTCAGGTCCAACACACGAACCGTCCAGTGGGTCGAGAGGTTACGCGTTCGTCCCTGGAGCGGGAGGTCTGAGGTTCAAATATCGGGCCGGTCAAGTCAGACGCAGAGTTGCCAACGGCTGGCCACCACATTTCTTCGAAAGAAGCTGTGTTGCCCGGGGGTCCACAATTTTTCGCCGCAGACTTTTTCGGAGCCAATTCGAAGCCCTTTGACAGTTTGTATGTTTTTTTCGTCTTACGCAACTATTAAATAGGTCAGCAGAATTTCTTTAAAGCAATAAAGCGAGACCAACAGCTGTAATTGGATTTCAATAATTTGATTACCACTGCTTACTTCAATAATATATCTGTTGGTATTTTCTCCGTTTTTTTTTGTTTTTTTTTAGTAAAAAGATTTGATTTTTGGATCCTGTGCAAAAGCCAAACGCTGATTTTATCTTTACCGTATGAAAAATGACAGACAAATATGGAAAGCGTTAAGACAATACTTCAACGCCAACACATCGCAAGCTCAAAAATTGAAACAAAACAACTCGGACAGGATAATAAAAAACAATGGACGCATGTTGGACTTAAGTTATAACTTAAAATCTTATTGTCTAGTCAGAGGTGGGCGTTGCGCAAAATAGTTCGCAAGTTTCGCAAGTTGCGCAAATTGCGCAAGTTGCACAATTGCGCAATTTGCGTTGCGCTCTATGCCTTTTTTTTCCGCTCTTGCGCAATTTGCGTTGCACTCTATGCCTTTTTTTTCAGCGCTTGCGCAATTTGCGTTTGCGAATCGGTAAATCTAATATTTGTTGCGCTTTAATTGTGAATTTTTTTCCAAGATGTGCAATCACAAAATAATTTTTAAATGTTGATCTGCATGTCCCTGTCAAAAAATAAATAAATTTTGATTTTACAGATTTAAAGAATGATCACGAGATAGTTGATACAAGCTGATTGCTGATAGAAAGATTTTTTTCTTGTTTTATTTTCTTCTGCGTTATCTACTTTTTTTTCTTGTTTTTCTTTTCTTCCGCGCTATCAGCTTTTAAATCGCTAAACGTGCTGTTTTTGAAGTTTGAGCGGTTGAATATATCAAGGTGGACTTGTGTGTGACAGAAATCAAGGGTGCCAGTTGGGACAGAGTTGTAAGTCGAGCCGGGCTTTTTGGGTCGGGTTCGGGCCTAAAGTTGACAAAATTTTCTGGCTTATTTCGGGCCTGAAACGTACTTTTTGTCTTAAGTGCATAAAAATATAATTAAAATAATCTTGCAAAATTGCTAGATTTTTCAGACCTAACCTAACTTTCGGGCTTTTTCAGGCATGATTTGAGCTTCAAAATAGCTTTCGGGTTCGGGCTTATATTTTCGGGTTCGGGCCTGAACTAATTGGACGTTTACAACTATGAGTTGGGAGATCCCTCTCAACCGGGTTCTCCAAATTTTCGAACTTTTAAACCGTTAGAGCTAGATGAATTAGATTTTTTAAATGGGTAAAAATCAACAATAAACTAAACGTAACAAAAATTGGGGGTGCCACAATGGGGTTTGCTCCAAACGGGCCCTCCAAAATTCAAACTTTTTAACCACTCACGCTGGACTCATGAAATTTTCAGGGTGGGCAAATATAAAAAAACGTTTTCCCAAACGGGGCTCTCCAAAACTCAAACTTTTTAACCTTTTAAAATGGATACATGAAATGGTGGTCCACAAATTTTCAACTTTCCTATTTAAAGCAACCTTTGCATTTCTGCACCATCAGCTTCTTTCGAAAGGTGCTTCTCCAGTGCAGACTTGACTGTAAGCGAATTTAGAATGCAACTAAGTGGTGAACATTTAAAAGCACTCAATGTCATGCACTGCAATAAAGCGCTGCTTTAATTAACCAGTCGTTTGACAAATTTTTTCTGAATATCGGTGGTGGTTGACTGGTTGTTCACTTTTTCAGCAAATTAAGTTAATTTAAGCCGGATTAGGATTCGGTTTTAGCAATTCGGAATAATTCTGAAATAGCCAAGTATTCTGAAATGCCCATCCCTAATGGTACTACGTGTGCTTTAGATAAGCTATATTCCAAGGCTGCCCAACCCGTAGCCCGCGGGCCAGATTTGGCCCGCGAAGCTATTTTGTGTGGCCCACGAGGTCTTTTTGTGCGCTTGATTTCCTCTTGGAAAGGCTTACCATTTTCTGGCAAATAAAAAGGTCTAACGTAGGTCTTAGCCATCAAAGCGGCTGAAAATAGGCCTGAATTTCTTGGTAAAAACTCTAGGTAAAAATGCATGACTTCGCAATAACTTTTCTCCCGCAATTGTGGCCCGTACCAGTAAAAAGGTTGGGCAGGCCTGCCATATGCTGTATACGGCTGAAAGACAAAGAGTAATGTATTAATATTATATCAGGGATCGAAATTAACTTTTTTGACAACTTGGCCGTCTGGCAAGTGTTATCAAATGTCTATTTGCCCAAGAAAATTTCAACTTGCCAAAAAAAAGTACTCTAAGTTTTGAGGTTAGCTCGGAAAAAAGCACTGAATTTGCAAAATACGCGTAGTTTCGAGAATCAAGTTTTTGTGTGCGATCGTTAAGGTAATGTGATGCAAACAGTAACTTTTCCAATCATGCATCAGCAAAAATTGATTTTTTGATTGTAAATATTTCATTTAATATTTAACGATCATAATTGGAACGACCGACGCTCGCGTCGCGTGTTCCTTTGTTTTTACTCGGCCATTTTTTGGAACGACCGACGCTCGCGTCGCGTGTTCCTTTGTTTTTACGCGGCCATTTTCTAACTAATGAGTGCGAGATTTCAGACTTTTGCTTATAACTCGAGAACCGTTTGGTCTAACTACATGAAATTTTGACAGCAGTTTGAGATTAATAAGTTTTATGTTTGTACCAAATTTCGAGGCAATCGGTCACGTGACTTCGGGTTTATGACCCGAAAACCGCCCCGAAAGTTTGGCGTAAAAAGCGGTCTAAGTCAAAAACGGCTTAAGTACGGCAAAAAATATTTCTCATGGTTATATGTCTTAAGATATCCTTTCATCCCTACCAACCCACTTTCGGCCGCGATGAGGTTTTTTTCTTATTTTTTTCCTTTTTTTTTTTCCTTTTTTTTCCTTTTTTTTCTTCCTAAATCTTGTACGCTCAAGTTCTCCTAAACCACAAAACATAGAAATCTAATTTTTGTGTGAAGTTGTTGAGGTACATACGCAATTGTGTCTCCTGAAATTTTTTTGGGGCAACTCCCCCGGGAACCCCCCCAAAATGGGGCCCCAAAAAATCAATTTTTTGAACGGCTCAAGCTAGGGTGCCAGTTTTTTTGGATATCAGTAGATATTTGAGAGACAAATATTTTGACATAATTTGGGGGTACCACTCCCCCGGGGACCCCCCCAAATGGACCCCCCAAAAACAAATTTTTTTAACCATATAACCTAGGGTGCCATTTTTTTTTGATATCAGTAGATATTTAAGAGAGAAATATTTAGACATGATTTGGGGGTACCACCCCCCCGGAAATCCCCCCAAAAAATCAATTTTTTGAACGGCTCAAGCTAGGGTGCCAGTTTTTTTTGATATCAGTAGATATTTGAGAGACAAATATTTTGACATAATTTGGGGGTACCACCCCCCCGGGGACCCCCCCAAATGGACCCCCCCAAAAACAAATTTTTTAACCATTTAACCTAGGGTGCCATTTTTCTTTGATATCAGTAGATATTTAAGAGAGAAATATTTTGACATGGTTTGGGGGTACCACCCCCCCGGGAACCCCCCCAAAAAATCAAATTTTTGAACGGCTCAAGCTAGGGTGCCAGTTTTTTTTGTTATCAGTAGATATTTGAGAGACAAATATTTTGACATAATTTGGGGGTACCACCCCTTCGGGGACCCCCCCAAAAATAAATTTTTTAACGATTTAACCTAGGGTGCCATTTTTCTTTGATATCAGTAGATATTTAAGAGACAAATATTTTGACATAATTTGGGGGTACCACCCCCCCGGGGACCCTCCCAAATGGACCCCCCCAAAAGCAAGTTTTTTAACCATTTAACCTAGGGTGCCAGTTTTTTTTGATATCAGTAGATATTTAAGAGAAAAATATTTTGACATGATTTGGGTGTACCACCCCCCGGGGACCCCCCCAAAATGGGGCCCCAAAAAATCAAATTTTTGAACGGCTCAAGCTAGGGTGCCAGTTTTTTCTGTTATCAGTAGATATTTAAGAGACAAATATTTTAACATAATTTGGGGATACCACCCCTTCGAGGACCCCCAAAAATAAATTTTTTTAACGATTTAACCTAGGGCGCCAGTTTTTTTTTGATATCAGTAGATATTTAAGAGATAAATATTTTGACATGTTTGGGGTACCACCCCCTCGGGAACCCCCCAAAATGGGGCCCCAAAAATCAATTGTTTGAACGGCTCAACTTAGAGTGCCAGTTAGTGTTTTATGATATCAGTAGATATTTAACAGACAAATATTTTGACATAGTTTGGGGGTGCCACCCCCCCGAGGACCCCCCAAATGGACCCCCCAAAAATCAATTTTTTGAACGGCTCAAGCTAGAGTGCCAGTGTTTTATGATATTAGCAGATATTCAACAGACAAATATTTTGACATAGTTTGGGGGTGCCACCCCCCTGGGGACCCCCCAAATGGACCCCCAAAAATGAATTGTTTGAAAAGCTCAACTTGGGTGCCAGTCTGTTTTGATATCAGCAGATATTCAACAGACAAATATTTTGACATAGTTTGGGGGTGCCACCCCCCCCCAGGGACCCCCCAAATGGACCCCCAAAAATCAATTTTTGAACGGCTCAAGCTAGGGTGACAGTGTTTTATGATTTCAGGAGATATTTAACTGACAAATATTTTGACTCTACTTTTCTGGAGGTTCCATAATCAGATATTTTTGAATAATTGCTGATTTTACGGTAGACAAAAACTACGTTTGAACGTCACAGCATTAGCTGTGCGTCGGTCGTTCACTGGGTTTGCTGGCAAACTCCCATCTAGTTATTGATTACCGTTGTGGTTTGTTGCAAACGTATTTTTATTTGCGAATGCTTTGGAAACTACACCAGCTACAAAACTAAAAGATCTTCAAAATAATCATTACAAAAAAATTGCAAAATTCTTGACGTTATATCTTCATGCAGCGCAGGGTAATACTTGTGGTATCTGAAACAGCTGTTAGCGTGGCAAGCGCCGGAAAACTTTTCTAGAAAAAAAACGGAACATTTTGAGCCAAACTGTTGCTAAACGTGTCCAAGAATCGAAAAATCTGCTTGCGATTAAGACGTGTTAATTGCGATAAATAATGTGAGTACTATGAGACAATGCATTAATTGTGATAGTTACAAAGTAATTACTAAAATAAAGCAAGGAACGGCTTTCTCTACGTACAAATTTTACTTTATTGCAACAAAACCGAGTAAATTGCGTCTTTAACTAATCTTGTTTGAAGTTGTCTAATACGCTGTATTTTGTTAAGTTGCCACCGGGGAAGTTAAGCTGAAAACTACCTTGCCCGAAGCGATTTCAGCTTGCCTCGGGCAAGCGGGCAGGCGTTGATTTTGAACCCTGTATTTAGTTTAAGCTACCTCACTTAATACGTACGAAATACTTTTTGTTTTTTGTACTGTAATTAGTAGCCGAAAACTTGGCCTCTACAATAGGAAAAAGATTAGATGAAAGGGTCGGAAGAGCAAACGACAAAATCACCAAAGATTGCTTTCCTGCCTACAAGAAAGATGCGTGGTTGCAAAAATTTGAAAGATTCAACACTGCTATTCCTAGTTCGGCCACCGTCGAGAGATTATTTGCTATTGGTTCTGATATTTTGCAATCGAAACAATCGTCTATGACGAAAGAAAATTTTGAAAAGTTTGTTTTGCTGCATGAGAATGAAAAGTGTTTAAAAAAGTCAACGCATTATTTCTGAATGTGAGTGAGTGAAGCTTTTTTTGTTTTGGTGTTTATTTATATTTATTGCTGTTTATTTTTATTATTTTTTTTGTTTTAGAGTTTAATTGTTTTTTTCAACAATAAAAATACTGTAATTCTTTCTTCGGTCTTAGATATGTGCCTTTAGTTATAAAAGCTAAACGCAATGCAGTTGGTTTATTCCAGGGCAGCTTAGCTGAAGATGGTACTATGTTTGTACTTTCATATTTTTATACTTAACACCATTGTCTGCAGCGCGCTTTTGAAACTTCGATTATGCAAAAATTTGCACTCAAAAACTTTTTTAAATAGCGAAATTTGTGTGCGCTTCTCAAGCAATCAAATCGTAGTTGCGCTGTACTATTTTCAATTTTTGGTTGCGGAATTTGTGTTTTCGCTTTAAAACGTTTAAAATTTTCGTTACGGAATTTGCATTTGCGCTTTAAGCTTTTAAGATTTTGTTTGCGAAATTCGCATTTGCGCTTTAAGCTTAAAATTTTTGGTTGCGGAATTTGCGCTTGCGCTTGAAGCTAAAAAAATTTTGGTTGCGGAATTTGCGCTTGCGCTTTAATCTTAAAAAATTGTGGTTGCGCAATTTGCGCTTGCGCTTCGAGCTTAAAAACTTTTGGTTGCGGAATTTGCGATTGCGCTTTACACTAGAAAAATTTTGGTTGCGGAATTTGCGCTTGCGCTTTACGGTGTGTTTTTTAAACGCCCAGCTCTGTGTCTAGTCTCCACGAACGTTTCCGACGTTCAAAGAACGTATTTTTTTACCTATATTTTCGGAATCCTGAATAAGATTTTAAGCATTTTCTCCCCGAATTCTGGTGATTTGGGGTAATATAGGTGATTCTCCACAAAAGCAGCGTTTACATTTTTCGCTGAGGTACGGTTGATTTTAATGTTAAAAACCATATTTCGAGATGTAGTAGACAGTTAATTTTAAACTCATATGAAAACGAAGATGTAATCAAACTTTTCATAAAATGTATTTTGCTTTTTTTATTGTGACATCACCATAAAATAGTCGGAATCGGACAAGATGACGTTTGAATTAACGCTTTTCGCAGTTTCAGTATATAAGAATTAACTTTGTTTTAAAGCTAAGAACAAACTAAGAGCATATGTTCAATGCAGCAGAATTTTTGAAAACTTTTTTTTATTTCACTATTTTTGGCAAAAATGATTTTGCATTAGCGCAAATTTTTTGTTTATTGTTTTAAAAGTGGCAAACTTAGTATATGCTTGGGTAGGGTGAAGGCCTGTTTATACACAGCGCGAACGCGAAAAGCGGCGCAAACCACGCGGATTTGCTGTTCTAATCCAAACGGTTTTCCGCGGGAAAACCGCAATCTGTTTGTTTTGAATTAAAACTCGATCATTTGCCTATGCAAATTATCATAATGTACAAATTATTATTTATAAAGACGGCTTGTCTGTCACAGCTAAGTCCACCATATTGTGGAAGTTGCAGCCAATGAAAAATATTGCTCCTGATAAATTTTGAGAATATTTTAATTGACGACATTCGAAAAAACCTGGGTGTTGGAGCAGAACAAATTCTGAAGGTGCTCCAGCTCTTGAGCTCTTCGCTATCCTGTCATTACTCCGGCTTCAGCTTCAGAGCCGACTAAAAAGAGCTGCTCCGCTCCGGGAATATTCAAACTGGTACAGACTTTTAGTTTTACGTCGTCACTATACCCCACTTATAGTTTTATCCATTAATATACTTTCAAAATAAACTTTGCTCAAAAACACTACAACCAAAACAGTGGCGCATCCAGGGGGGGGGGGGGGTCGGGGGTCGAAACCCCCATTTGGAACTCAAAAAACAACATAATTTTGTTGATATAACGCAGTTGTAACACTAGGGATGGGCATTTCAGAATACCGAATCCCAAACTATCCGGAATCCAAATTGAAATATAAACCGGATGATTGGAACCGGTTTTAAATCAACGCAATTACGTTGGTAAAAATTGTTTGCAGTTAATTCTTACATAAAAGTGCCGTGAGCCATTTGCACTGTAATTGGGACTTTGCGTGAGTGCGTACTGCGAGTACCTTTGTTTTTGTTCGCGAGTTTTGGCAGATGAGGATAGATTTTGCTTTTAACTAGCTAACAGTAGAATCCAGAAAGTTGAAATTTGGACTCAACATAAGAATTATTAAAAGCGTTAGATGTGCCAGTTTTGGGGACCCTAGGTCACGTGATTGTGAATTGAGACACAAAAAACATAAAAAAACGGAAATTTTTGGTTTGAAAATTTATTAATTTGCCTTTAACTCAAAAACCACATGACGTTCTAAGCTGAAATTTGAACACAATTCATAAAGCTTATGAATGTATGCAAAACGGAGTTTGTGGATGCCCGGTCACGTGACCAAAATTTTACAGTCTGAAAATGGGCAAAAAGTTGACGAATTTGAACCGATATATCTCGGTAGTTACAATACTGATGAAAAATGGTTTGTGGTTTTTGAGCACACTATCAACCACCTTTCTTTTGTTTGTGTTTGTTTACCCCAACTTGGATACTATTTTACTTGTTTTTCACCTTTCTTCTTACTTTTTTTTTTTTCTTTTTCTTCTGTCGCTATCTACTTTTAAACTGCTTACCGTATGCCAGAGTGAATTTTTAATTATTTTTAATTCAAAATTTGAGCGATAAAAGATATCACGAAAGAGTTTTGTGCGACAGAAATCGGGGGCGCCAGGTTGGGGATCCCCCTCGATCGGGTCCTCCAAACTTTTAAACCCTTAGAGCTAGATGGATCAACTTTTCGGAATGGGTCGATATTAAAAATTAACTAAACGAAGCAAAAATTGGGAGAGCCACCATGGAGATTCTCCCCCAAACGGATCCTCCAAACTTCAAACTTTTTAACCATTAAAGCTAGACACATGAAATTTTCAAAGTAAATAAGTAAATATAAAGAAAAAATTTAACAAAATTTGGGAGTACCAAACCGGAGGTTCCCCCCACATGGGGCCGTCAAAATTCAAACTTTAACCACTCACGCTAGACACATAAAAGTTTCAGGGTAGGCAAATATGAAGAAAAGTTCTACCCAAATGGGGCCGGGTGCACGACAACTAACCGCAACAAACTGACCGCGAACAACGCCGATTGACTGAGAAGGGCGATCCTAAATACATTTTTACTATCCCCAGAGCCATCTTGCCCAAACTCTCACTTTGTGACGAAATCACTGCGCGAAATCAGAGACGAAAACATGTACGGTAACGAAATCATTGCTTCGCGGTCAGTTTGTTGCGGCAAGTTGACTTGGCTTGAACGGGGCCCTCCAAAATTCAAACTTTTTAACCTTTTAAGCTGGACACATGAAATGGTGGTCCACAATTTCTCAAGTTCCTCATTTGAAACAACTTGCTTCAAAACGCCTTTGCATTTTCGCAACATCAACTTCTTCCGAAAGGTGTTTCTCCAGCGCATGCTTGACTATGAGCGAATTAACAACGCAACTAAGAGGTGAACATTTAGAAGCACTCAATGACATGCACTGCAATAAAGTGCTGCTCTAATTAAGCAAATCGTTGAATAAATTTTTTCTGGGTATCGGTGGTGGTTGATTGGTTGTTCACTCTTTCAGCAAATTAAGTTAATTTAAACCAGAATAGGATTCGGTATTCAGGATTCGGTTCTAGCTATTTGAAAGAATTCTGGAAGAGCCAACTATTCTGAAATGTCCATCCCTATGTAATACTTTGCCATATTTACTTTTTATTAAATAATCACTTAAATTGTTGTTAATCACTTAAGATGTTCTTTTAAGACTGTAATTTGATCCTGCAAGATAAGACGTTGTTTTAGAGCTAAAATTTGGTCCAGCAAGATATTTACCCAGTAATTGACTGATTGAGATTTTTGCATTTGTTTCAACTACAATATTGCTTCTACAGTGTTTCAACTATGAGACGAATATTTTGTGTAACTAGATGGAAGTTTGCCAGCAAACCTACTGAACGACCGACACATAGCTAATGCTGTGACGCTCAAAAGTACTTTTAGTCTACCTACCGTAAAATCTGCAATTATTCAAAAATATCTGAATATGGAACCTCCAGAAAAGTGGAGTCAAAATATTTGTCAGTTAAATATCTCCTGATATCATAAAACACTGGCACCCTAGCTTGAGCCGTTCAAAAATTGATTTTTGGGGGGTCCCTGGGGGGTGGCACCCCCAAACTATGTCAAAATATTTGTTTGTTAAATATCTGCTGATATCAAAACAGACTGGCACCCAAGTTGGCTATTCAAAAAATTGATTTTTGGGGGGTCCATTTGGGGGGATCCCCGGGAAGGGTGGCACCCCCAAACTATGTCAAAATACTTGTCTGTTAAATATCTCCTGATATCATAAAAAAGTAGAACTCTAGCTTGAGCCGTTCAAAAAATTGATTTTTGGGGGGTCCATTTGGGGGGATCCCCGGGAAGGGTGGCACCCCAAAACTATGTCAAAATATTTGTCTGTTAAATATCTGCTGATATCATAAAAAAGTAGAACTCTAGCTTGAACCGTTCAAAAAATTGATTTTTGGGGGGTCCATTTGGGGGAGTCCCCGGGGGGAGTGGCACCCCCAAACTATGTCAAAATATTTGTCTGTTAAATATCAACTGATATCAAAAACAACTATAGCACCCTAGCTTGAGCCGTTCAAAAAATGGAGTTTTGGGGCCCCATTTTGGGGGGGTTCCCGGTGGAGTTGCCCACAAAAATTTCGGGAGAAAAAATTGCGTTTGCAGCTCAACAACGTCACACAAAAATTAGATTTCGATGTGTTGTAGTTTAGGAGAAGAAGAGCGTACAAAAATTAAGAAAAAAAAGGAAAAAAAAAGAAATAAACCTCATCGCGGCCAAAAGAGAGTTGGTTGGGATGAAAGGGTATCTTGAGACATACAACCCTATGAAATATTTTTTGCCGTACTTAAAGCCGTTTTTGACTAAGACCGCTTTTTACACCAAACTTGCTGGGCGGTTTTCGGGTTCTAAAACCGAAGTCACGAGACCTATTGCCTCGAAATTGTGTACAAACATATAACTCATTAATCTCAAACTGCTGACCAAGTTTCATGTTGCTAGACCCAACCGTTCTTAAGTTACAAGCAAAAGTCTGAAATTTCGCACTCGTTAGTTGGAAAATGGCCGAGTAAAAACAGAGGAACACGCGACGCAAGCGTCGGTCGTTCCAATTACATTCAAACATCAAGATTTTTATTCTGCTAACGCATTCAGGAATTTAGAAGCAGCTTTTAATAGCGTCAGAGCTATCATTTCCAAATGATTTTTTCATATATTAAACTATAATTGGGTACAGTACTCTGTTCTGGAGTTTTATCATTAACAAAATACCGTATGACACTTACAAACAGTCAGTTTTTACCTCCAATATCATCACTTCTTTCATAACAAACGGGAAGCAAATTTTCATCAAGGCAACATTTTATTGCAGGCAATCCACTTGCTCCAGCACCAATCACACAAATTTTTTTGGTCATAACCAAGAATTTATTAACAGTTCTTATAAATTCTCAATCTGCTATGCAGTATGCTCTGTTTTTGAGAAGTCGCCAGTAGGCTAGGCAGCACTTAAGCTGTAACTGATAGGCCTATATGCTTCAGCCTATACTGCACTGCAAAGTTTGCATGACTCTCCGGTGCAGAGCATCACAAAATTTTGTGCCAAATTGGTGCAGACCAGCGATGGGTGGAGTAAAAAAAAATTGACTCCACATCTGCTCCAACTGTCCAAGTACGAACTCCGAAGACTAGGACTCCAAATCTGCTCTGGAATCCTATTTGTTCACAAATTTTTGAATCCGAATCTGCTCCAAGTCCAAAAAAAAATTTCATGGTTTTTGGACTTGCCTTAATGCTATAAGGTGCAGTGGAATATAAAGTGCAGTATATGTATGGTAAACAAGGTATCGATATAATTTTGAGTGTATTGCTAACAGAGGTGGAGTCCTCGAGGACGTCCTTGGCCTCGAGGACAGATTTTGAAGTCCTTGGCCTTGGCCTTGGCCTCGAAGGTCAAGTCCTTGGCCTTGGCCTCGAGGCCTCAAGTCCTCGAAAATTGGCCTGTCCTCGGCTCGAGGACAGCACTATTTTTCGGAAAGTTAAAATTTTGTGGAGCGGTTGAAAAATTTTTTGGAAAGCGTTTTTTCGTGGAGATCGCTTGAAAAATTTTTGTGAAGACCTTTTTTTTTTTTTTTTTTTTTTTTTTTTTTTTTGGAGATCGCCTGAAAAATTTTTGTGAAGACCTTTTTTTTTTTTTTTTTTTGGAGAGCACTTGCGCTTTGTGTCCTTGGTCCTTGGCCTCGAGCATTCCTGTCCTTGGCCTCGAGAGTGTCTGTCCTCGGAAAGGCTGTCCTTGGCCTTGGCCTTGGCCTCGGATTTTTTTTGTGTCCTTGGCCTTGGCCTTGGCCTCGAGCCTTGTGTCCTCGACTCCACCTCTGATTGCTAATGCTTGTATTTTTTTACATAATGTGCACCGAAAGATAAGAGGCTTTTGATTATAATCAAATCTGAATTATAACTCAGAACTTACAAAGCTCTAAAGACTTTCATTCAACTCTATATTAAACTGTGAAGTGAATAAGGATAGGCCTACTGGTCTAATATAACTTGATCCAAACATACTGGTAGGTAAGGTGTACCAGAGTATCAAGCACACCATCAGTTTCTCGGAAATTTTTAATACCCTATTTAAATTTTAAACCATTGTCTTTATATAACGGAATTCTACCATATATTAATTATCTGTTATATAGACAAGCATTGTCTCAGGTCTTTATAGTACTGTAGCCCACACACAGTATACTACTGATACATGCAAAGACAATGACAGTATTGTAGTGCACCTTCAATTCACCTTGTGATTCAAATCATATATGACAGCTTCTGGGGCCCAACAAAGATAGCCTATAGACTAATTAATTTCTTCTTCTTCTTTCTTCATTGCCCGCTTTTCCCTGAGGGTTGCGGGGGCAGTAGCTCAAGATTGAGCCGCCACACCTCACGGTCTTCCATCACCTCCATCATTTCGCTTGGGCGAAGTCCCAAGCGATTCCATCCAAGATCCTCAATGTAATCGGTCCATCTAGTTCTAGGTCGTCCAACTGGTCTTCTCCCATTTGCTTTGGCATGTAAAGCTTGTTTGGGGAGTCTTTCCTGAGGCATTCTGCTTACATGGCCAAAACATCTAAGCTGAAATGTTTCAATTCGGAGAAGTAACGGCTCGATGTTAAGAGATTTTCGAATTTCAGAGCTACGCACCTTGTCAAACAGTGTAACTCCTTCGATTCTTCGTAAAAACCTCATTTCGGACGCTTGCACTTGTGATCGCATTCTTTCGGTCATTACCCAAGATTCATGACCATAAGTGAGAATGGGGACAAAAACTGCTTTGAAAATTGAGAGCTTTGCCTTTTTCGACAATTCTCGTTTCATGACAACCGAGTAGTGCAAAGCTCGCATTACTGCACTAGCCTTACCTATTCGGGTATTGAGTTCTTCGTCTTGCCTTCCGTCACTCGTAAATGCAACCCCAAGATACTTGAACTTCTCTACCTGCTTCAGTGTCGCTCCATTTACTTGTAATACGCACTGATCAGGGTTTCTTGAAAGATGAAGTACCTCAGTTTTGGCCGTGCTTATTTTTATTCCGGCGGTGTTGCATGCATCTGCAAAGCTATTTAATGTGCGCTGGAGGCCAGATTCTGTGGAAGAAAGCAGAACCAAATCATCTGCGAATAGCAGACGATTAATTTTGCAATTTCCAATCGTGGCACACTCATCAGCTTGGCAGGATTTGTCGATCCAAATTATGTAAACAATGAAAAGGAAAGGTGACAAAACGCACCCTTGCCGGAGTCCGACGCCCACACGGAACGGCTTTGATTGCTTGCCATTTACCCGAACACAAACCTCCAGTCTGCAGTAGAATGACTTAATAGCGCGTAACAATTGACCATCAACGCCATACTCCTGCAAAACCTTCCAAAGTTTATCCCGAGGAACTCGGTCATATGCTTTTTCAAGATCGACAAAGCATGCAAAGAGATCTTTGCCATACTCCCAAGATTTCTCGAAGATTTGCTTCAGAGTGAAGATTTGGTCCGTGGTGCTGCGACCCGGACGAAAACCGCACTGACCATCTTCCAGTTTTGATTCCACTATTTCTCGGCATTTCCTTTCAAGGAATTTGGCATATACTTTCCCTGGCAAACTAAGGAGAGATATCCCTCTGTAGTTTGTACATTGCTTGCGATCTCCTTTCTTGAATATCGGAATAATCACACCTGTTTGCCAATCTCTGGGAGTTTTGCCAAGCTTCCACGCAACTTGACACACTCGCGTTAACCAGAGAATTCCTTCTCCAGTCAGCGCTTTCAACATCTCGGGTCTGATTTCATCTTCACCAGCAGCTTTTCCAGATTTTATCCCTTTAATTGCCGTTGCCACTTCTGCTGCAGTGAAAACTTCATCCTCCCCAAGATGTGTCACTTCGAGTGTGTTACCAGTCGATGCCTTTACAGGATTCAAAAGATCTTTAAAGTATTCTCTCCATCGTGAAAGGATTTCATTCTCATCCGTTAGAATGTTACCGTCAAAATTCTTGATGGAGTACGTGATACTCGATCTTTTGCCACGTAAACGGCGGATGGTCTGCCATAATACTTTGTTTGCCGAAAAAAAGATGGAATCCAACCAACGACCAAACTCTTCCCATGACTTCTCCTTGGATTTTTTTACTGCCGAAGTTGCCGCTTTTCGCGCTTCAGTGTACCGGGATTGCAAATCAGATGACGATCTGTCCTGTAGCCAGGCCTTGAACGCATCTTTCTTTGCTCGAATAGCTTCTTTAACCTCTTGGTTCCACCAAGGTGTTCTTTTCTCACTATCGTCCGCCACTCTAAGCCGTTTTCGCCCACAACTTTCAGCAGCTGATGAAATGATTGCTGATCTGAACAGCAGCCATTCCCTCTCGATGTCCTCGGATACATCAGGAAGTTGTCTGAACTTAGATGATATACTGGATGCAAACTGTTTTCTTACTTCTTTGTCCTCCAAAGCCTCCCATTTGATCCGGTAAGTCACAGACGACCGGTTGGATCTCTTGTTTGGCCAAGGTTTCGAAAGTCGTAAGGAACATACTACCAGATGGTGATCAGTTGACAATTCAGCACCTCGCTTCACTCGAACGTCCAGCACATCAGAAATCAAATCTGACAAAACTATGCAAAAATCTATCAAAGATTTTTGATCCATACTAGGTCGATACCATGTATACTTGTGAACCTCTCTGTGCTGGAAAAAGGTATTCATGATGCGGAGTCCGTTGCTACAACAGAGCTGCAATAAATACCTTCCGTTCTCATTCAGTCCAGTGACTCCATGTTTTCCGATCACACCCTTCCACGTATCTGTGTCTGTTCCAACATGTGCGTTAAAATCCCCCATAAGGACTGTAGATTCAGTAGCTGATACTCGTCATTTACTTCATCCACAAAAGTCTGATATTCACTTGTGGCATTGGGGGCATATACCTCCAATAGCTACAATGACCGATCCAATACCTTGAGCTTCAACATACAGACCCGTGATCCCAAAGGAATCCAATCTGACAAACGGGGGCTTGTGAGAATCCCCACACCCGTTTGTGCAGACATACTAGGATCAGCACCAGAATAGAAGAGTTTCCATCCGCCATCCAGATCCACAGTTCCAGAGCCACGTAGTTTGGTTGAAGAAACTCCGATAATATCGAGATGATACCGCTTTGCTTCCTCAACCAATTCTAGCAAGGTGTCGAACCGAACCTGAACCGTAAACCTGAATAAACCGTTTCATTTTGAATAACCCGAACCGAACCTAAACCAGCAAAATTTTACTTCAGTGAACCTGAACCAAACCTGAACCCTCAAAATTCTGCTCAAGTGAACCCAAATCGAACCTGAACCCCTAACAACAGTAAGAATATATTTTTCCATATCCGGATGCCGCTGGCGCTGGTACACGCACAATAAGAGCAGCGGTGATCATCAACAGGATCAGCAATTTTTCCTTTTCTTTTTCTGGACGAAACGAGTAACGACAGTTAAATTTTAAGTCAATGAACCCGAACCGAACCTGAACCAGTAATATTTCACTTGAGTGAACCTGAACCAAACCTGAACCTCGAAATTGGTGCTCAAGTGAACTTGAACCAAACCTGAACCGCTAAAATATTTTGAGCCGGAGCTACACCCGAACCGTTATTTGAAACGGTTCGACACCCTGAATTCTAGCTCTTTTCCTGTGAGGGTGAGGATATTCCAATTGCCCAACAGCAGTTGGTGATGGTTGACCCGTGAGTGTGCGACATTATCTCGAGTACAAATACTCTGCGCTGCCTCCATTCGCCTCTCCAAACGTGTAGCGGGCACATTGGTGGAGCTGCCACTAGGGCTGGCTGGTGGAGATTGTCGCTTATTTTTCGAACGAGCCCCTCTGCCTAAGACTCGAACGCCATAGGGGTTTCGCTGAATGACGACCTGGGAGTCCCTATGCGCTACCCTGCCGGACGAGGTTCCACTTGTGAAGGTGGCCCCATTAACGTCGTTCACGTAATTTTCATTATTTGTGCTCATCATGATTTGTTTTGCAGTTTAATCTAACTGCGGAGAGGTTTTATATCAGAGTTGTCCTTCTCCTAGGTTATATGCTTACCACAGCTGATGGGCATAACCAACCCAGGTTTTAAGTTTTCCAACTATTTTGATTTAAACTGTACTTCGTCTTGCTTCTACCATTAGACCTATCTGGCATGGGTAACCCTTTCAGGAGAATTGAATCTCTAGCCAGTACAGCTCTGCAGGTCATTGAGGCCCATAGACTTTTCCACCTCGTTACGGTGATAGTTCATGAAAAGCTATGCATTGTAGGTCTAATTGCCGAGCTATGTTATTCTATGCCTACTGTGCGATAATAAGCCAATTATATGTCATACTATGCCTACTAAGCTACGGTGCCCACTTTGGCCAACTGTGCCTGTTGTGCCATAATAAACCTACTGTATGCCATACTATGCCTACCAGGGTGCCATGTTATGCCTACAATGTCACAGTAAAGCTGTTGTTACCGGCAATCACCCAATGTAAGATACCAACAACTTGTAATCAATGATTTAATCTAACTGATAAAGCATGAAAATCTGATATAGGCATATCCTGTTGCAATAGGCCAAATCAAAAACTGATTAACATGCAATTTATTCTTTGCAATAAAGTCTTTGTCACACTAGGATTAGAGTACCGTAGCCTACAGCTTAGTTAATATAGCATTGTCTTTATCCTGTATACTAGGCCTATTACCGGTACATGTACCTGCATTCATGTAGGCATTCTGTGTAGCCTAATGCATGAAGACAATGCTCTATCTGCTATGTCTGATGTTAGCCAAAGTGCAGCATTTGTTGTTATTGTAGCGCATATTTATCCTCCTGTCACTGGACGCATATTTCCAATATGTTCCACATTTCAGCGCATAAGGCTATTTAACCCCAGGTCACTGCAACGTCACAATAGAAAAACTGCTCAGGTGTGACTGCGCGGGGTATATTCGAGGTCAAGTTGGAAATTGTCAAGGTTACTATAGCACGCAAGCAAAATGAGATCCAAAAGTCAACAATGAGTTCCAGAAAAGCTTTTGCAAGTGATAGTGGAGGCCGTTCATAAAAAAACACGAGAGAGTTATTTTGCTGAAACACTTTACGCTGAACTTGCGACGACTTACATCTTTTTGATCTTAGCTGATGATAGCAATTTAATCGTTTGTGTGCTCTCTGCTGTTTTATCGAGCTACATGGCAATGGGTTGCATATTGATCAACGGTGGCCGCCTGTGGGCTGATAGGATGCCTACTTTTTGGGTGGTGTAGAAATGGCCACCTTTTTGCAGTGCTCTCTACTCCAAACGGGTTTGTGGCTGTAGCAATTCAGGCAGCTCCAAACAACTATAAATGCTCACTTTTTTATTTAGCGTTTACATTTTTATTAGCGTCGATCGATCCAATTCCGCGGCCAAAGCGCTGGTAAGACCTTTCTTTTGGTTCTGCTTGATTTTCACTTTGTATTCGTCCACAAAAATGCCGAAAAACTTTCTGTTTAATCTTTGCTGCTTGCTGGTTCTTCAACCACGAAACGCATCCAAAAGAGTACATCCCAGCGAGGTCCCTGAGCTAATACCCCTCGCGTTATGAAGTTACAATCACTTTTTCAAATCTGGTTTCGTTTTATCGAAACCTGTAGCGCCTGTAAGTTATTCAACGGCTGTTGTTATATTTAATCTATGTTCTTCCATCTCATCCCCACCTCATTAGAATTTTTGCCGATGTTGATTTAATTTTCCACATTTTAGAGTGAATGCTGGCAAATAACTTGGTTATTAGTGCAGCAAAAAATACATCAAATAAAATTGCTCAATTATGAAACTGCAAAGCCTTCGAAATCGTTTGGTATCGTGCTCACCCCTCATTCAAGTCGGTTACTACTGAACTTTCGTGACATTGCAATCTAGAAGTCTTGCAAATTTACGCTTCCGTTCTTTCCAATGCATTTTATAGCACGTTCAAAGCAAGCTACAGTAAATAAAGCACATGATAATTGTTCAAAACGTACTAGCGTAACATCAAACTATGATACGTTTTCCAAAACTTCAGCTCAAATGTGATACTGCGATTGCTACGTAGTACGTAATTGAGATTCAATAAACTTTTTCTACAAGAACACGAGGCTCAGTTTTGCTCCAAATTTAAGAACTCTGCCAGGCTCAAAAGTGCACAATAAAAAAAATGAAAAAGAATGAATTTCAAATCTAAAAAAAAACTAAACTCGGGAAAAATTAAAAACGATAACATTTTAGTGATTGCCAGTAGACTACTTGTAAGCAAAATTGCATTGATTCCGAGACTATTAAGCACTGTTGCACGTTGCGCAGGCAATTGAGAAAACTTTTGGCTGGTGTTCAAATTGAAAAAAACTTGCTTTTTTGTTTTTGCAATATTGCGACGCTGCAATAAACACAGCAAAAAAGTGTTTACTCAAGCTGACAGACCATTTGGAATTAAACAATTTTACAAACATGGTCGCTAAAATTGACATTGATGCTTTCAAATTTACGACCAAATGAAGCAGAAAAGCGGCGAAAAATTAAGAACAGCCAGCCTTAACTCAAAATTAACTGATTCTTATAAAAAAGTGTAAATTGACAAAGTTTACCAATGGTTCTCATTCTCAAACTGGGGTCCACGAAGTAACATTTCGGGATCGTTAAGTCAGTGGCGGATCCAGAAAATTTTGGTGGGAAGGGATTTGAAGCACAAAACCTCAAAAATTCGGATGTCTTCACCAAAATTGAGAGTGATTTTTCGGCCGAAATCGGAAATTCAAACGTTTTTTTTGCCCAAATTCAGATGGTCTCCAAAAAAAAAAAAAAAAAAAAAAAAAGGTCTTTACCAAAATTGAGACTGATTTTTCGCCGGATTGGTTACGTTTAGGTCGGTGGGGGGGGATGCATCCCGAAATGGAGCCGAATTATTCGAAACAGAGGCTGATTTTTCGGCCAAAATCGTTACTTTTAGGCTGGTGGGGGGGGATGCATCCCCCCCCCCTAAATCCGCCACTGCGTAAAGTATCTTTGAAAATATTACTGCAAGTTGAGAATTATCAGAAATAAACTTATAACCAGTTTTGATTACTAACTAGCTAAGCTTTTTCTGCGACAAACCTTTCATAAATTTTATTTTGTTTGTTTTCCAGTATCTTTACGAACGTACCACAGGCATTTATGCAAACATAGAAAGTAGTTTTGCAACCAAAGGATAGTGCTTATTGAAAGAAGTGTCTAATCTATTTAACAGGGACACGAACTGGATTGAAAGTTCTTTCAGCTTTTCCGGATTCGACAAAAATATCGGAGTTTTTTTTAAAATTCATGTTCGAGTTTCGCAAAAACCAAATTTTTCAGCAAAGGTCTCATAATTGATAAATTTACTACTACACATTTTAGAAACGTGTATGATGAAAATCGTAATTTTCATCTTTCGCGTAAAATAAATTGTTTATTTTGTGCATTAGATTCTTTTGTAAAACGTAGGAATTTAATCGTAAAACAAACTAATTATTACATTTTGCATGAAATATACTGCACACAAATGATAATGTATATTTATTATTTAATATACATTATTATTGTATATTAAATAATAATTTAATACACAATAATATACTGCACATCACGTCATATCCTATTATCCGCAGAGTGAAGTACAAACACGAAAAAACATGTTAAAAAAATTATATACGGTAAAGCAGGGGTAAACTTTTGCATTGTCGGGCGAAATAGAAACGACTGAATAAGTCGCGGGCCAAACTTGGATTTTTTATTAAATATCAGATTGTGATTCTGGCACGCGCGCAACCACGATGTAACAAGGGAGGGTTGAGGCCAGGCGTTTACGAGGCATTAATTTACAATAAAATGAGGTTAATACAGGTTACCTTATAGGCCATAAAGCGGAACTCCCAGCGTTTGACAATTTTGTGATGTTTTTAAGTAATGTAGTTTTTGGCCTATTTTGGTTGAAGTTTTTGTTTAGAAATGCTGCATATTAATTGGCGCTACATAAAAAAAGGTTTGAATTGACTACATAAAAGAGGTAGATCTATATAGGCGGTGGCAATAACTCATAATTTCGAAATTCAGTTATACTTCATCACTTTATTCCAGTAAATAAAATCTGGAGAACGACTTGAGCAGTGTTTAAAACAAAATTAACTTAATAGAACCTTTAATGAAAAATTGATGTTCTACCAGCTATTACTACTTTTCAGTTGTGTCGGACAAACTATTTCTATTCATGATTTTGCGTAAAACCTATGTGCATCGACCACAGGGATTGCTACCTCCAAAGTTAACAACGCTAAAAAAAAACTTTTGGATACGTATAGATCACTCAATTATTCACAAACATAATATTGTTCTGAAAAATTAAAGTATATCGTATCAAGAGTCTTATAGGCACAATCAAACCTTTGATTAACAGCATAAGACATACTGTTTCGGAATCGACATTAGTCTTTTATTCCTCGTCAGTATAGCTAGGACTACAGATATGAACATGAGCGTAGAAAGGCAAGGAATCTACGCTCATGTTCATATCTGTAGTCCCAGCTATACTGACGAGGAATAAAAGACGAATGTCGATTCCGAAACAGTATGTCTTATGCTGTTAATCAAAGGTTTTATTGTGCCTATAAGAATCTGCATACTGTCTATAGCTTATTATTAATTTTCTTCGTACATTATTCTTAATAAAGTATATCATTTATCAACATAAAGAAAATTACTATTAAAATTAAGGTTGATCAATGAATAAAGATAACTAGTCAATAATTTCATGTGTATGCACAAGACTTTTTTAAGGAATTTTCTTTTTTAACATTATCATTATAGAGCCTTACAGTTTTTGACTTACAAAGAAGGACTTGCACAAAACCAGATGTGCAGTTAATTAATGTGCGCCAAACCTTCATTTTTCGTGGTAAACTTATCACAAATTTTTTGCATTATTTTTTGACATATTTACCCCTCTTACCTTGCCCTATTCTTAACAATTGAGTATGAAAACCAACAAGATCACGCGCACAACGGTTTTTACTTTAAAGTTTTAACACAAAATAAAAAGGTAAAGAAGTCTTCTAGCAAGTTAATACTCGTATAATCGTTAAAAATATACATTCCTTCTTCCATGTTTTGTTTCAGACAAAATTAAAGCGCAGCGCTTCTTATCGCTAACATCATTAGCAGCGCGCGTTAATTAATGATTAAAGCAATGAATGCAAACTTGACTTCTTTTTTGAAACTTGAAAACTGAAAATACAAAGTACTTTTATAATAAACCAAGTTCGTATAATTTGCAACATTACCTCATCGAAACTTCTTTAAAAGTTAACAATTAACGCTATATTTTGCTTGCAAAAGACTTTCTTATCTCTACCGTACGCCTTTATATCTGCAGTACATTATGTTCGTACTAGATACTGGAATGTTTACAAAATTCAAAGTTTTGTACGCATCATTAAATCATATTTGTAAAACGTTTGCCGCAGAAACAAGTTCGGCATCTTAGTATTTCACACTGGTAATAAATTCCGATAACTAACTTGAAGCAATATTTTTTCTGATGATAACTAACTTGAAGCAATATTTTTCGAAGCACCAAAAGGTTAGTGCAGATCGCAGGATTATGTCTCTCTGTGCCCATATGACTTTTCGGTTTTGTGTGCATCCTATGTCCTGCGCGCTTTTTTGTTCGCCCTTATGTTGGGTTTAGTCCAAAGAATGTGCCAAGTCCGAAGAACCCTTCCCTGAACGCAGAATAAGTTAAATTAGAAACTTCCTTGAGGAGCTCTAAAAGAACCTCGTCCCCAAGTTTTGAATGTTATGTAGATATGGGAATGCACGGTACCATTTAACAGTCATCTTTCACCTTGTTGTGAAAACAAAAAGAATAAGCCTTTAAAACTGTTTTTTCTTTAACAATATGCTGAATTCTGAATATACTTTAATTTTGCAGAACAATTTCTTTATGTTGATCTTTTTTTGAATATGGAAAAAGTACGTGTGCGGTCAATCAAAGTGCGCACAAACGTTTGATAATAATCGCCTGAATGATCGGAGCAAAAGTTCAGATGACTGTGTTTCAGGTTTACTAAACACGACGTTTCTTCTTTTGAGTGATTCAAGTGTCCAAATACGATTCAGCGTTATCGGATTCAATTTCCACAAAGAAACGCAGCAGGAAGACAAAAATGTAGCTGCGATATGACGTTGATTCAATTTTTGATCAAAATCCCAGCCATGCAAAACTGAAACCAAAAGAAAAGAAGTAAAACAAAGTATATCATCTCGAGAACTTATCCATTGCAGTTGAGCGCAATTTTGACGGGCTTAATTAAATTACGTTTGCATAGTTTTCAATTTTTAATAGAAGCAAGCGTTACTCCATTAAAAAAAAATTGTAGGTTTTCGTACCTCATTCAAGTCAATATCAAGAACAAATTAGCAGTGATGGATCTAGCATTTAGGGGACCAAATCAAGGCAAACTATTAACTTGGTAGTCTATATTGCGCAGTACAGACGGTTATATATATTTCTTTCCAACGTTATTAAACTTCTTGACAAATGGTCGCCTAAATATATCTAATTGGTTAAAAATTTGAGACAGCAAGCTTTAATAAAAAATTTATTGGTTCTCCTAACTAAAAACAAAATTTTCGTAAATGTAGTCTGTTTAATATTAAGTTGAAACTATTTAACAGCTGAGCTAATGTGCTTTAATATTATCTGTTTATGAACGTAAACATCTGACTAGCCTCAGCGCATGAAATCAGTTAAAACTTCTGCGTTTAGAATCTTGTTTACGAGTAGTCTCTCACCTCTGCATTGAGTGTGCTATTGGAATCTTTTCATTACTTGACATAAGACATTTTAAAGATCACGAGAGCCATATCACCATGCTAAACACCACAATGCTCTGTAAAAAACAAACTTAGACTAGTTGTTTAAATTCATACTCAGTTAAAAGATTGGCAAAGAGTAATGCCAATCGTCTAACGCACAGTGTTAAATTCATATTAATTTTGTTGAGTTAGTTTAATTATGAGACGCTGCAGACTTAACGATCTTGCCAGTCTTTTCGGGCTTGCAGTTTTTGGCACAAAAAGCAAATTGAAATTTCTGTTTTTTCACCTTTGCATAGGGTGTAGTATACTTCAATCTTTGACTTCACAAATAGACGAAGGACTTGTTACTTCATCATCATATAAACAAGATGAACTCGCCCAAATCCATAGTGTTCTCTGAAATACAAAATTATTTTACAGTAACTCTAAATTCATGCACTAAAAGATTGGCAAAGATTAACTAACAAGCATTTTAGCTTAAAATGATTTCACAAATCAAAATCTTGCAACAAAACTACAGAGCTCTAATGTTAACTACGTGGGGAAGCTGCAGGTCAAGCAAACTAAAAACAACCAATGCATAGTTTAACGTAAGTAGGATTTATGTAGGAGTGGATTGAACCAAACCTACATTTGTCTGCGTTTCACAAAAGCGAAGGTTCTGAAAAAAAAAAACCAGCCGCAAATACTATAAGGTTTAATCGATTTTTGTGATTTCAGCTCTTGGCCTTTAAGGAAAAATAGAATCTTTAAAAGAATTGAAACATCCGCATCCAATTAAGATTACGTGCAAAATATAACGAATAATCTAAAACACATCTTCACCCAATCTCAGCTTTCTTTGAACAATTGTTTCTGAAATACTTCATTTCAAAATTTGGAGATTTCATTAACAGTGTTACCAGGTGAAATTTAACTCGTGATTATTGAGATATTCTAACTAACTCGTACAGCATTACAATTGATGTAACACCAATTCATGCTGCTGCCTTGCATTCCGGTGCTTTCAAACTAGTTGTCAAATATACCTTTAACATTATTTCACAAATGAAAAATTAAACGGTAACACTGTCAGAGAGATCTACTAAACTCTGAAATATCTCAGAAACAATTGTTACGTCTAAAACATGTTTAAAAGCACGCAGACTTAGGTTGAATTTTGTAAGAAACTTACTGAGTAAACATAAATGCATAAAACTGTTGTACAAAATATTTTCAAAAATATAAATATCAATTAAAATCAACTGAAATCTAGTTTGTAATACAAAATTTGATGCGAATTTTTAATAAATGCTGTACTGGTATATACTGAAACACTTTCATCCTAAGGGCACTTTTAAATCACCTTGGGACGCTATCAAAATCATTCGAAATTTGGTTTATTTTATAAAATCATCAAACTAAAGTGATGCAAAGTTTGAAGATAAATGCCCAATTATCCTAAACATGCCAACAAATTGCGCCCGAGCAACACAACTTCTTTTGAAGAACTGTCGCAGCGGTGGTGAGCTGTTGGCAACTCTGCGTTTAATTTGACAGGCCAAAGATTTAAACCTCAGTCTTCCCATTTCAGAGACGAACACGTTAAACTACCGCTCCACTAACAGCACGGCAAATATTAGTCTATAGTTCTTTTTGATTGTTCTACAAAAGGCAAAATCAATCAAATCTTCCATTAGATACTCGCTGTATTATGCCAAAATGTACAAAGAGTTTGTGGGGCTAATCTCCATGTCATTGCACCTATGCAGCACAGCTTGTTTTAAAGAAATGTCCCAGCAGTGGTAAGCCGTTGGCAACACTGTGTACAGTTTAACCGGCCAAGGTTTTCATCTCACACCCATACTGCTCCAGAGACAAATACATTACTGCTAGACTAATTGGCTGGTTCCTAGATGAAAGACTATAATCTGAAGTAACAATAATTAATAACAAAAAAACAAAATCTATTGGCAAGTGCATAAAGCCATAAACGTATAATGGGGGCTATTTTGGGGGGAGTGCAGTCTTCAGGTTATTGGGTGCCATAGGCATCAATTTTGGGGGGCGGTGCCCCCTTGGGTCTGATACAGAAGGGGGCGAATAATGTCTGACCCCTTGGTTTCTTGTTTTCTTGACCCCTTGTTTTTTGGCACATAATACCTAATTAGCAACAAGAAATCCGAAATTCCGGACTGAGATAGAACAACCAGAATGCTGAAAAGACTTTTTTTTTTTGGTCTTCGCCTGAATTTGGGGACAAAATTCCTGACTGAAATAACATTATTAAGTTGAACCAAACTTCGCTAAAACATTTCGCCCCCTCAGAATTTGTTAATTCAACAAAAAATCGACGCTCATTAATGGTGCTCCTTGCTGATTCCTTAGACTGTGTTTCTTTCAATATATGGTTTTGCTTTTTTGTTTCTTTGTTTTTTTCAATATGTCAATCGTGAATTGGAAAATAAACTTCTTTCTTTGAGCCACAGGCAGCAAGAAGGCCTAGGGCTTTTGCCCTCATCTTTCATTATACCTGCTATAAACTATGCCGAAGCATACAACAAGTTTGCTGGGCCCATCTCCACATCATTGTACTTATGGGCAATACAGATATCCTTTTAAAAAAGGTTGCAACAAGACACACTACATTATCTTAGTCCCATTAAAACTTCCTTGTTTCAAAAATTTTGATGATGTCAGTGCCAGTGATTAGCAATTTGCCTCTACCCCCAATTAAATTCCTAACAATGCCTATGAGGTTCAGGATGATTTGCTTTTATCTTCAAACTTTGTATCACTTTAGATTTATAATTTCTATTAACTGAACCAGATTTTGAAAGATTTTGACAGCATCCTTAAAAACTTTTTTTTGGATGGAGGTGTTTTTAATACGTGCTGGTAATGGTACTGCATTGATTATGAATTTGCATCACATTTCTTTTTTTGAAAACTAGATTTTAGTTGATTTTAATAGAATTCCCATTAAATTTTTAGTTAAATAAACTACATTTTAGCTGATTTTTGATAGTGTTGTAACAAAAGTGCTACCCATTCTACATTACATGAGCTTATTGCAAAACCAAAAAATGTCAAACTTTCTTGAAGTTCTAGTATTTTGACTACTAATTTATTACATCACCGAAAATGGTATGTTAAAAATTTTACAATAGTACTTGTAGTCTTCTTTAGCGGGCAAAAACTCATAAAAACCATGATATTTCCAATGTTTTACTAGGTTTAATTATACAGAGAATTGTGTGATCTTTGACATAAGGGTGCTGGACATAAGGGCGCAAGGACATAAGAACACGAAAATGTAACTCTGCAATCTGCATTAACACCTTTGTGTCTTGAAAAATAATTATGTAATTAAAGAAACGAAATCAATCAATTTTTCAAATAAATTGCAAGAAGTAAAAATTAAACAAAAAGAAAATGATAGATTTCTCTTAACTCTGGACAATGATTGCTACTAGTACACATGCATTTGCATTACAGTGGGACAAAACAATAATTATATCATTGTTTGCTTTACAGATTAAGTGCAGTTGTAAAATGATTGCATGTGAAAACTATCGCTGACCTGTTTGGCATTTTTTGATTCTTTTTTTTAAAAAAATAAATTTTCAAACCTAACTTACATTTCAACAAAACTCGACCTAAAATTTGATAAATGCACAAAGCTTAACATTCAAAATTAAACAAAATACTCATTAAAAAAAAATCAAGTTTGTTTCTTTGATTATATAGTTATTTTTCAAAGCACAAAAATGTTTACACATATTGCCAATGTACGTCTCTGAGTCCTTTACGTCCTTGCACCCTTATGTCCTCACGCCTTTACGTCTGCGCCCTTATGAGGGTTTCGAGGTTTGTGCCTTGTTGCAGGCAAGTGACTACTTATGGGACAGCACAAAGCGTCTGTCAATAAATACACACAAATGACAAAATATGCACCAAGACATATCGTCAACCGGGGCGACTTTGAACGGTTTTGAATCATTTTTACTAGTCACTTCCGCCAGGTTTAAGCAAGTAAAGTGCTTATAGGCTGAACGTAACACTTATGGCCTCAGCAACTAAAACTGTCATAACTAAAAAAATTATTCGCTCTCATAAGCCATATATTCTATCTCAAAAAGCGTTCAAAGTCACCCCGGTCCCTGGGGTGACTTTGAACACCTACCAACATGCACTTAAACCTTCACTTACAAGCGAAAAGTTGCTTGCCTTCGCCTGAAATGTCTTTGAATTAGAACGTTGCGGAGTGGCTAATTTTTTCACTCCGAATCCTCTCCGAAATTGTTTAACTGACTCTGGCTCCGAAATTTTACAACAACACTCAGCTCTGAAATACTCCGATACAAAAATACACTTCGACAAAAAATTCGAACCAATTGTCATATTGCTCAATAACCTGGATAAGCGTAGCCCAATCACATTATTTTGATATTCCCAGAGAGCAAAAATAGTTGCTCATTCTACTACCAACTCTCTCTTACGGCTTAGAAGCCTAATTAAAGTCACACTTCGGTTCCCAATTTTTTAAAAATTGGCACTCCGCCTTAAAAATAAGAAAAAAACGCGTGGCAGAGTGGTGAGGGCGGTTAACTGCCAACCACATCCTCATGCTTCGAGCCTGCAATCATCTATTGCTAATTGACCTGACTTGAGGATCTATATGTCAATAGTAATGGTGTAATAAATAGCCCTAATTTTGAGAATTATTTTGTTGAAATGATGACGTCATTGTCACGTGACCTTGTGCTAGTCGGGCAAAAAAGAAAAAAAATCTATCAAAGTTCAAACACTGACCAAGTAAGAGACCGCTCTTGGTCTTGAAAAGTATTTAACAAAGTTTGTTTTAGTGAAGAAAACAAAGTTTGTTTTAGTGAAGTGTTCAAAGTCACCCCGGCGTTCAAAGTCGCCCCGGTTGACGGTATAGTACAGTAACATAATAAATTGCATAGCATATAGTCCATGCACTAATTTCAGACTTAAATAAAAGAGAATACGTAAGAGAGCAAAGAGTGAAGTCATTTGTTTATTTAGTCTTTTTTAAAAATTATTGTTAGGGCTTGGGTTAGATTTTAAGTTTGGGTTAGGTTTAACATTAGGTTTAAAGTTTAGGTTAGATTTAGAGTTGGGTTAAGGCTAGGATAGCAATTTTCTTATTCTTACAACAGTCTCTGCCTAAATAAAAAGCATTGGCATTTTATAAAAGCCACCTGACTTTGACAATTTCACATCTGTTAAACTGCAAAGTGTACTGTATTGACTATATAACTGAAAATGTATGAAAAAAATTAAAGAACTTATTTTAAAGGTGATTCTTGTTTATGTCTGATGTTGCATATATGGTAAATGTTATCATATTTGTCGTTGTAGCAACTGCCAGACTGCCTCATCATAGTTTGAGACTTTGAACATGGTCGCTTATCATTACAGATTAGCAGATTTGACACAATATTAGAGGATAAGATTTTGTCAACATCTGACATACCAGTACACTTTTTTTATAAGAGGTCCGTTGTAGAAAAACATTTCGGTTTTGTACGGCAAGTACTTCTTTAAACTCTGAACTGCAATAGTGATCCACTGATCCAAATTGGCAATGACATCACACATCACTCTTCTCAACTACATTTTCCATTTGTAGCATGCTACTGCAGAAGGCTGGCTACAGATCAAAAGCATACATTGTACATGAATTAGGCTACTCGTGGATAAAAATCTATAAAAAAAACACTAAATTAGCATATTAGAGTAGCAATGGGAAAAATAAATCTTGAAGAACAATGGCACTGCAACTTTAACTCTAGGTCTACTCTAATAGATTATGGTACTGTACTCTTTATTGTAAATTCTTGTTACTGTATAGCCTAATTCAATGAAAACCAGCTTGCATATTGAATAGGCAAACTCTCCTTAACTTAAGCCATAAAAACTGAAAAAAACTGCTAGAGTAATTAATCTGTAACAGAACAGTAACACTAGGCTACTCAGCTACTATAACTGTAGCCTACATTAGCCTTCAAGCAGCTGCCACGTCTGACTTCATCATCATCATCATCATCATATTTATTTACCACGTGACGTCATATCACAAGAAAAAAACTGCAACTTCCTCTAGGTCTATCATCAAAGCATCGAAATATGCAATTCCTTTAAAACCAAACACACAAACTTGCAGAGTCAAAGCGATATTTAGTCACTTGGTGAGGAGACAGCAAAGGACCGAACGAAAGGTCATCTAAGTCTACTGCCACCTCACCAAGTTAAGGTTAAAAAAAACAGCTTCTAGATTTTCTCAGTCTGCTACTTTCTATGATAAAAAATTTTACGCAAAATTAAAAGAAAGTGTTGCAAAGATATGTACATTTTGTACAGTGTATACACAAAACTCACAGTCACCATGTAAAGAAAATGCAAGACAACATTAGAATTGTTCTAACTCTAAGCATACTAAAAAATAAAAATGCTGTAACTACAGACTGGATAGCAATAAAATTAATAAAGTTCATAATGCTTATTTATGTTTTATAGAATTTAAAGTGGGCAATTGGAGTGAAAAAAAAACCTCCTTGCTTTGTTTTGTATTGTTTGCCAATATGTCATTAGTACTGGTACAATTTCCAATACCAGTATATATCAACCTCAGTCAGTTATTGCAAAATTACAAATAATTCAAGGGCAAATCAAAATGAGAGATGATGTATTGTAATAAATGTGTGATGGATGAATGCACCATCTCATGCTATTCAAGCAATAGAATAGGTTATTGTTGAACTCAAGCATAAATATGCAACTTTGATTCCTGTAATTAGTACTGCATTGCTGATAGAAAGCTGTTAATATAGCTTTTATCGGTTTCATAGTTTGATAAAAAATGAGCTTTAACAGCTTTTTTATATCTGTAGAATGAAACTTCTTTCATACTGCTTGGAATTTCATTCCAAACTTTAATTCCTGCGAATGATAGAGACTTTTGCCCTAATCTTGTTCTAGTTCTTGGAAGAAAGAAGTTGTTTTTGTGGCTCAATCTTGTCTTATGTGTATAGCAGTTTTTTATTAGGTTAAACTTATCTGAATTTGCAAAAGATAATGCATTATTGTGAATTTTGTACATTAGCTTTGCAGTTTCCAGAGAGTAAATATCCTTGAGTTTTAAGCATTTAGCTCGATAGAACAAAGGATTAGTATGCTCACGATATCCACTTCCAGTTAACAACCTGATGCTTCTTTTTTGCAGAATAAGGAGAGGTGCTAATGTTGATTTTGAAGCAGTCCTCCAACTACTTATGCAGTATTGTAGATGAGAGTATATGAGGCAGTGGTAAACAGATCTTAAGGTTTGCTTATCTACAAAGTGTTTTAATTGATTAAGGGCCCAAGATCCCCTTGCTACCTTTGAACATTGTTCCTTGATTTGTTGTTTCCAGTTTAGATTGTCGTCTATGAGAACACCTAGATACTTTATGTGATGTGATTGCTTGATTGGATTATTATCTATTGATACTTTGAGTTCAGGTTTATTTTGTTTTGTTGTCACTACCATAAACTCAGTTTTAATAAAGTTAATTGATAATTTATTCACCTTGAACCAATAGCTTACATTGACTAATTCATCATTAATATTTTGTTGCAGTGTTGAAACATCAGAATGGGAGAGAGTAAGGTTTGTATCATCTGCAAAAAGACGAATTGTGGAATTTGAGGCAAGTGGTAGATCATTGATATAAGCATTAAATAACAACGGACCTAGAGTTGATCACAGTGGAATACCGCAAATAGCATCTCTTGACTTGGATTTAAATTGATTTACAATTGTATACTGTTGATGGTCAGTCAGGTAACTTGCTAGTAACTGTAATGGTAATCCTCTAATTCCATACTTTTCTAGTTTCTTGATCAGTATCGTGTGATTGATGGTATCATATGCTTTTCTTAAATCTAAGAAAATAGAGCATGTAATGAGCTTTTTATCCATATTGTCAAGTAGCTTATTGTAAATATCTAAAACAGCTTCATTTGTTGAGCAATTTTTCTTAAAACCATACTGGTTTGAACTAATCAAATTATTGCTCACAAAATAATTGTTTAGTTGATCAAGCAGACACTTTTCAAAAAGTTTGGCAAAAGGATTTAAAATAGAAATAGGGCGATAATTACTGCATAACTCTCTTTCGCCTTTTTTGAAAATTGGAACAACTTCAGCGGTTTTTAACACTTTTGGAAAATATCCTGTTCATATGCATGCATTAAAAATGTTCGTAAGAACTGGAGCTATAACAGAGCCTGACATTTTTATATACTTTGCAGGAATTCCATGTCTTCCTGTACTTTTTAATGGATTCATAGCTCTGATGTAATTTACTACTTCTTCTTCAACTATTGGTTCTAGAAAAAACGAATTGCAACTACTCTGAATCAAAGATCTGGCATTAAATTTGCCATCAATTATAGCTGGTGTTTCGATTGTAGATGCAAGGTTAACTCCTATCTCTATGAAATATTTATTGAACAAGTTACTGATGGCCTGTGGACCTTGTGCACTTTCACTTTTGGAAGCATACATTTTATTAGGAATGTTATTTTTCTTCACATTTTTCAAGTGAATAATTTTATCTATAATTTTCCAAAGCGACGAGGTGTCATGTTTATTATCATTCATAAATTTTTAATGTAAAGTCGTTTTGCATATTCCTTAACATGAGTCAGTTTATTTCTATAGACTTTGTATTGTGCCCATGTATTACTGTCATTTAATTTAAGGGGTCTTTTGTACAATAAATTTTTTTGCTGAATTGATATAAGGATTCCTTTGGATAACCATGGTTTGTTTTTTAGTTTTGTTTCCTTTCTGCTTTGTTTTTGTAATGGTGCATGTATGTTTAATGTCTTATGAAAAATGTCAATAAACTTTTCAGTGTAGTTGTCAATGCATTCCTCTTTGATATCACCTAATAGCTCCATTCCTTCAGTTAATTTGTCTAGAAATTTTTCTACTTCAAAATTTTTTGTATCACGAATTAGGGTGACATTTGATTTTTCACTCTTGGGCAGGCTTAAATTAGAACACACCATTACTGGCAGGTGATCACTTACATCTTCCACCAGAATAAAAATTTTGTGTTCACCCACTACATTGTTTGTATAAACATGATCTAAAAGAGTTGAGCTTGTAGTGGTTATTCTTGTCGGGTGTGTAATTAAGGGAATGCAGCCTAAGCTATATGTTAAATTCATGAAATCTTTAATATTGATATCAGAGTTGCTTTTCAACAAATCTGCGTTGAAGTCTCCTCCGATATAATACATCAATTTTTTACTATTCAGTTTTTCAATGGTTGATTCAAAACTCTTGCAAAACTCTGATAATTTCTGTTTAGGGTGTCTGTAAATTACTCCCACTATACATTTTTTGTTATTCCCTAAATCTAGTTGAATCCACATATCTTCACAGTTAGGAATGTTTAAATCAAACTCCTTGCAAATTGAAATTGATAAAGACTCCTTAATAAAAAATCCTACTCCTCCCCATCTTGTAGTTGTGCCTTTGTGGTAAAAATGGTGCCCACTTAACTTTGCATTGTATACCTGTAACAATTTAAGTTTGGTTTCACTTATAGCAATGATATCAGGTAAGATAGCATAATTTGTTAAAAGTTCATTCAATTTATCAAAATTTGCATTTAAGCTTCCTATATTCACGCAAAGCAAAGAAACTTTACACTTTTTGTTAATAATATTGGCTTCGGCCTGTGAGCAGTATTTTGCGTCAACCAAACCAGAATTTAAATCATTTAGTAAGCTTTTTATCTTGTTGTCTACCTGTAAGCATTTAGCTGGGAAAAACGAATTATTTGTGTGATTAATATCAAAGTTTAGTTTGTCATCATTTCTCATTTCATTTAACAATCGCTTATCATCTAGGGTTTGAAAAGGAAACAATTCACTGTAACAATTTTGCCAGAGAGATGGTTCAGTAGAAGAACAAAGTGTGTGAAATTTAAGGGGTCTAATGACTGTGCATTTGAGATGAATCCATCCACCACACATATCACACTGAATAGCACACTGGTTCCTTTTACAAGGTCTTAAACATATTTCACATGGACATTTAACTGGCATTATCAAGCAGTCAAACCAATGAAAGATTCTACACCAGTAAGACAAAATAGCAAATTTAGAATCAGCCACAAAATACGCAGAAAAAGTTGTTTTGAATTTAAAATGAAAACAGGTGAAAAGTATCTTTCAATATACTGGTAATTATAAATTTAGACAGAAAGGTACAGAAAAAAAAAAGTCAGATCCAAACTATGTACACAAAAATACAAAAACTACAAATGTCAGATCCTGCTATGTAGGCACAAAACACCAAAAGAGTGCTGAGTGTCAGGTTGAAGTAGCCTTCTTATTCATACACCCAAGAGTTGTTGGCACAGCAATAATTGTTAAGTTCACCTTCTTTAAACCATAACGCTATTTCTTTCTTTGCTGTTTCCACAGAGTCAGATCCATGACATATGTTTCTCCCAATGTCAATACAATAATCTCCACGAATTGTTCCAGGAAGAGAATCAACAGGATTAGTCTCTTCAAGCATTTTACGATCAGTTTTAACTGCTCCTTTTCCTTCCCAAACCATTGCCACAACTGGCCCAGACAACATAAATTCAACAAGTTTTGGGAAAAATGGTTTTGAACTGAGATCTGCAAAGTGCATTTCTAGCAAATCTTTACTGGCAGTCGTCATTTTCATGGCACAAAGCCTAAAACCTTTCTCCTCAAAACAGCAAATTATTTTGACAACTAAACCCCGCTGAACACCATCTGGCTTCACTGCAATGAAATCTTCAAGAAAAAGTTGGATTTGACCAAAGAGGGGGAAGGCTTGAACCAAAAGTTAAAAGATTCCACCACCAACTATCACTAGGCCTACCGTTTAACCTCTTTTACCTGTCTTATTCAAATAGAATGACTAGGCCTATCACTAGGCCTACCACCTCTTTTACCTGTCTTCTTCTGTCTCTTGGTTACTGTTTGTTTTGTCTTAGTCATATATTAATCATACATTCTCACTATATAGTCACTAATTTAGTAGTCTAGACTAATAAAAGTTGCCATTGATTGTTTAACGCAAGCTTTGGAAAATGCTTTCACTAACTCTGCTTTGAATAGCCAACTCTCACAGTCAAGCTTGCGAAGAGGTTTACTCTCCCTTTAACCCACACATCTGCTAGTAACCTCAAAGAATTCCAAGTTGACCTCGAATATACCCTGCACAGTCATACATGAATGCTTGTTCTATTGTGACGTTGCAGTGACCTGGGGTTAAATAGCCTTGAGCACTGAAATGTGAAACAAATTGGAAATATGCTCACTGGACAGCGTCAGATGCTAACTTATTGGACGATCCGCACACTTTGCATTACAATGACTAGGCCGCAGTCATAAATATCATACAGTAATATGGTAATATTACTCAATTGTGACGTGTGTCCGCATTTTTTGAGAGGTAAAAGCAGAGCTGGTTTTTTTGACGTCATAATAGTGACATGTTGAGCGGACGAGGATAACCGCAAAAAATAGGAATTGTTTTGAAATTATGCGTATGTTTTCTTGGTTTGACGACGTTACCGTCTTTATCCTTTTTTGCGCCCCTAAACGTTAGAGGGCAGCATTTTTCCCTTCCGCATTACTCCAGATATATCGCGGTCTAGCTTCTTTTGTAGAGTTCGCACGGGATCAGAATTAGTCTCGATGGAACCGCCAAAGCTCGGTCTTCGACTGGCTATAATTTTGACGTCACTTTCTTATGACGTCACAAAGTAGTACGTTTAACAAGAAAAAAATCGGAAGTTTTCTTACATAAACAACCTATAGTTGCTTGGGGTTTTGCTCGCAGCAGGAGCCCAACATTATAAGTTTGTCCACACTTGGTTCGTATCGTTAACTAACTATCCTGCAAATTTCGTTTCAATAGCTTAACGTTTAACGAAAATATCCTTGATTGTTTGCTTTGTCGTTGTAAAATTCGTATTGAATTGCAGTTAAATGCAGTGAATGTGTTATTGCTTAGGCCTATCATCAAATAAAGTGTGACATCATAATGAAAGTTTTTAGTTAGCCGTATGACCACTATGGTATGACTAACCTGTTAAAAAAATATTCATGACAAGTTGACAACAAGCGTTCTAAAAAAAGTTCCATGGACGTAGAGTTAATTACAGCACGGTAGCAGAGTTGTAATAGTAGTATTCTTTTATTGTCGAGCAAAAACAAATTGCTAATTCAGCAAACATTAGACGACACGATTTAGCACGACGAAAAAAAGCGAAAGACCAAAATAAGAACGTCGCTTAATCAAGCGGCACGGTCGCCGAGTCTGCTCCTCCTCTTAAAAATAGTACAAAATTCGGCTATAGGATTTCGACACTGAAAGGAAGGTTTTGTTCTGATTTAGGTAATTAAAAAAAATTGATAAATAAAAAGAAAAGGGGAAAAAAAAGAATAAGACACACAGAAACAAATAGATAGGCATTTATTTCTATATACACGCAAGGAAAAAATGATTTCGCTTATAAACAGGTACGGAATTTCAAAAAGTAGAGTTTTAGTATCATTGATGATGTTTTGTCACTGGAAGTAAAAACTTTATCTCATATTTGTCTGGGTAAACTATTCCAAATTTAACACCAATGTCTCGGTAAACTATTCCAAATAATTGTAAGTCGAGCCGTGCTTTTCAGGTCGGGTTCAGGCCTCAAGTTGACAAAATTTTGGGCTTAATTCGGGTCTGCAACGTGTTTTTGTCTTAGGTGCACAAAAATATAATCAAAATAACTTGATAACATTGCTAAATTTTTCAGATCAACCTTCACTTTCGGCTTTTTTCGGGCATGATTTGGCCTTTAAATTAGTTTTCGAGTTCGGGCTTATATTTTCGGGTTTGGGCCTGAACTAGTCGGCCCGTTTACTACTCTGCTTAGTAGTTAATTATACCTCCCTTAAAATGGGTTTTAATTTTCCCCATTGACTTCCAACGGTTATAATGAGCTAGGCTCTCTGATCATGCGGTAATCATTATTATCTCCAATATCAGCTTAGCACTCCATCGTAAATTCTTGACTATGCTTGCACCTGTTGCAAACTATTGCGTTAAACCATGTTGAACAGGGCAGGGGTGTATTTAGGAGGGAGGCATTGTGCCAAAGCCCCCCCTTTGGGTCGCCAGTAATGTTTGAATACCTCATAATAGTACCCAAAATTGAGCCATGCTCCCCCTCTTTGGGATTTGGGTAGAAAATCTGGGCAGAAAAACCGACTGAATCTGAGTGAAGATCTTTTTCTTTTTTTTTTGGTCTTCACCTAAATCTGAACAGAAGAACGGGCTGCATCTGAGTGAAAACCTTTTTTTTACCTTCATCTTTTTGGTCTTCATCTTTCTCATCTAGTTTTTATCTACCTTTTCAAATTTCTGGCTACGCGCCTGGCCCCTCCTTTCAAAAATCCTGCGTACGCCACTACAACAGTGGTCGGCAACTTATATCCCTTGGGCTGTATCCGTCCGCGATCTTAAACATCCATCCGAGATCCCTTATGTGACTTCCGAAAGTCGTTGGCCACGCAACCAAATCCTGCTCTGAAACTACCCCAACGTTTGACGAAACCTTTTTTTTTCTTAAGGTTCTCAACAACAAATCGGCCAAAAACTACCTTAAAATTTGGTGAATATACCTTTTTTTATTTTCTTTCAAATGATTTCAATACATGCAAAATTGTATTCAAATGACGTTAAAATAGCTATTTTTTTGGGAAAAATCACTAACATTGCACAAATGACCCCATGGTTTCGGGCGGCGGCTGCCTACCCGCAGACCCTTGTATGTGACATGCTTAGTTGCACCGATTTGCTCAGGGCGTCGCTTAAATGACATCTTTTTGATCAAATTTTTTTAAGACTTGGGTTCAAGCCCCCATTTTTCTCAGCAAAATTCTCGCTGCGCTGCTCTATTTTTGCTCCAATGAACGGTTGCCATATTTTTGAAGTAGAAACGCAAAACAGAATTATTAGAGAACCGCATTTTCTCCTGAATTTGAGTCAAAAAAAAATTAGAAAAAAACGATGTTTATTCAATTCACTAAGCATAGTGCAACTAAGGCCATAGCGCCGAGGCCATAGTGCAACTAAGCATGTCACATACAAGGGTCTGCGGGTAGGCAGCCGCCGCCCAAGGCCATGGGGTCATTTTGTGCAATGTTTGTGATTTTTCCCAAAAAAATAGCGGTGTTGTCTAATGAAGTAGGATTGTTAGACGTGATGTCTCTGTGAACTATTAAATTAGTTCTGCCTATTTCACTTCAGGACTAATTTAAGATGTTTATTCACTTCAGAAAAAAAGCAATTTTTTTCGGATATGAGGTGAAGATAAATAAAAAAATTTAAAAAAGGTCTACGTCTTCATCATAGGTAAAATGTAAACCACAATTTTTCACTGATTTGAGATGAAGACCAATTACTACTCAAGCGGGACAAAACTTCAAACAAGCGACTTATACCAAACCTATTTAAACATCCAATAAATGATTTTGCTCAATACCTCTACAACTAGAAGCACTATGTTAGAAGAAAATAATTAGCATTGGGCAAAATTATTGCAGTTAAATTAAAGTTTTACCATGAATTACACTGAACGTCTGCACCAATAACCGATATCTCATACAGTCAATGAATAAGTTTTTTTTCGATCAAAAGTTCAAGAGGTTCGCGATTACTACTTCAGTATGATGTCACACTTTATTTGGTGATAGGCCTAAGCAATAACACATTCACTGCATATAACCGCAATTCAAGACGAATTTTACAACGACAAAGCAAACAATCAAGGATATTTTCGTTAAACGTTGAGCTATTGAAACGAAATTTGCAGGATAGTTAGTCAACGATACGAACCAAGTGTGGACAAACTTTTGGGCCACGTTTACAAGAGACTTCATTTCGCCCGCAAGCAAAAATACTCGTGTCGGTTAAGCCTACAAACAATGGAAGTGTTCACGTGAGCGCACCGCAATGAAATTGGATTTCGCGCAGTTTTCATCTCGGTCAATTTGACAGAAATGAATATTCATTTCGGCTGTGTGAACGCAGACGACTTGAAAGCAACCCGAAACTGGAACAAAATAAACAGTTTCTATAGTGTAATTGGCGGGGTAAATGTAATAAATCACTGTAGAAAGTAACATACAGTTCAAAGAATGGTAACATACTGTAGAACCTAGGTAACTTGGGACAAAAATGAGACTACCTAGCCGGCCTTTGCTGTACTTGTAAAGTTATAGGTAGGCGTATTGCAAACTAGTTCAAAGTAGAAGTGTAATTTTGTACAGGTATCGATAGCCAAAAAGCGGCCATAGAACAAGAAGCAGAAATCAAGGTCAACCTGCAAGAAATTTGTAATTTGAAGAAAAAAACGACGGCGATTAAAAAGGTAAGTGGTAGGCCTAACCATGCCTATAATGTACATATTTTTTTGAGAGTGTGAGTGTTTTTTTTTTAATTTTTTGTCTTGATGTGAAGGCTTATGTTGACTCAAGTTTATGCCGTGTTTTGTAACATGCTTCAAGGTACAGTCCTTCCGGCGCAAGCCTCATAAAGCATTTGGAAAAAAAACTTGACTTGACTAAACCAGTCACTACTTTTTTTGCTAGTGTTTGGTTTCAGAGCCTGATTGTGGTCTACCGTAACAAGGCTAAGGGTTTTATTAGCCCTTTCATGGGATTGAGAGTTATATGTTAGCCCCGTACGGGTTTTCGGCCAATGGCAATTAATAATGGCACCATGGTGGCACAGAGCAAGTACATGCCTCGTGACATCTAAAATAGCCTTCTAGCATTCTAATTCTAAACTTAAAATTTTAAACTAAAAAAAAAAAAAAAACACTCACACTCTCAAAAAAATATGTACTTTAGAGGCATGGTTAGGCCAACCACTTACCTTTTTATTCGCCGTCGTTTTTTTCTTCAAATTACAAATTTCTTGCAGGTTGACTATGATCTCTGCTTCTTGTTCTTGCAGTTTTAATAACAATTGCAAAAGCAGCAGCATTTGTAATTGATAAAATGCAAGTAAATTAGCCACTAGTACTGGCAGTGGCGGATTTAGGGGGGGGATGGGGGGGATGCATCCCCCCCCACCAGCCTAAAAGTAACGATTTTGGCCGAAAAATCAGCCTCTGTTTCGAATAAAGCGGCTCCATTTCGGGATGCATCCCCCCCCACCGACCTAAACGTAACCAATCCGGAGAAAAATCAGTCTCAATTTTGGTGAAGACCTTTTTTTTTTTTTTTTTTTTTTTTTTTGGAGACCACCTGAATTTGGGCGAAAAAAACGTTTGAATTTCCGATTTCGGCCGAAAAATCAGTCTCGATTTTGGTGAAGACATCCGAATTTTTGAGGTTTTGTGCTTCAAATCCCCCCCCACCAAAATTTTCTGGATCCGCCACTGAGTACTGGTACTGTACCAATGCTACGCTTTCATCTCTGTTTACTGCAAGTGATCTGAGCGAAATGATGACATCACAGATCGCAACGCAGTATTTATAAGCCCGTTGCTTTCGGGGTGAAATGAAAACCTAGGCAAAAAACCGGTTTAAACTGGAATTTTCATTTTGTCTGATTTTCACATCGGGTCTCATGGAAACGTAGCCTTAATGTTGGGCTCCTGCTGCGAGCAAAACCCGAAGCATCTAAAGGTTGTTTATGTAAGAAAACTTCCGATTTTTTTCTTGTTAAACGTACTACTTTGTGACGTCACAAGAAAGTGACGTCAAAATTATAGCCAGTCGAAGACCGAGCTTTGACGGTTCCATCGAGACTAATTTTGATCCCGTGCGAACTCTACAAAAGAAGCTAGACCGCGATATATCTGGAGTAATGTGGAAGAGAAAAATGATGCCCTCTAACGTTTAGGGGCGCAAAAAAGGATGAAGGCGGTAACGTCGTTAAGCCAAGAAAACACACGCAAAATTTCAAAACAATTCCTATTTTTTGCGGTTATCCTCGTCCGCTCAACATGTCACTATTATGACGTCGAAAACCCAGCTATGCTTTTACCTCTCAAAAAATGCGGACCACGTCACAATGGCTTTTGCATGGAGTGATATTACTGTATGATATTTTTACTGTGACTAGGCCTACTTCATGATTGGAGGAATCCGCACCTGCTTAGGAGTTTCCTATGATCCAATGTTCTTGTGAATTTCTTCGAATTCTTGTCCACTCAGTGGCGTTGCTAGGGGGGGGGGGCGGCTCGCCCCGAATGTCACCATTTTGGGGTGACACCATTTGTTTTTTTTTGAGACCAAAAACCCACTGATTGGTAGGCAAATACCTTTTTTTTGGTCATCACATACTTTCGGACTAAAAACCAACTTTTTTGCAGCGAAGACCTTTTTTTTGTATTTTTTGGTCTTCAGCTATATTTTGGCCGATAAAGGGTGACACCACGAAATCCCGCCCCGGGTGCCACCATTCTTAGCGACGCCTCTGTGTTCACTGACTTTGCTGCTCGTTCGAAGCCACCAAGCAGAGATAATCATCGTAAAGCGTCTTATCCAAGGACACAACAACGTGACCGGGGTGCGGTTGAACCCAGACCATTCGATCAGGGTCGTCGTACAAACGACGCCTTTACCCATTCGGCCATTTGCAGGTAGTAAGTGCTATTTACAGACGTAGTATTTGAGTATCGATGGTGAGCTAAACTAATCTGAAACTTCCGGATCTAAACCACATATCCTCGCCAATATAGCTTCCAACTTATATAAATATCCAAATATCAAAACCGTGTCAAACATATAGTAGCGTATCTAGTCATGCAAAACTCACGGACGTGCCATTGCCTTTTTTTCATACATTTGGTTTAAATATGGCATTTTGTCATTGCATTGTTGCAAGCAGCACAGTGTAGTGGTTATTGTGCTCAGCTTCCAACTATTGTACCCGGGTTCAAATAGCACTGGGGTTGCGATTGTGTGGAATGGAAGAATACGGAATATATTGTATGGGGAAAGATATGCACGGAACAGTCTTTCTTTTGCTTCAAAACCTTGCATTACAGTTAGGGTTGGGGCAGCGATGCTAGCCTGAGGAATAGCAATTACATGCCAGCAGCTTTTTCGCTTACGCAAGCGACGTACCGTTATGCTTTTGTGCGGCTCTCTGCGTAAGTTTTGAACGACTAGCTCCTCGTCAAACAAATGAAAAAATTGGAGTAACCGAACGGAGTAAAGGTGAATTTACCCAATATCCGTTTTTCGCCCGTTTGTTTATGTTTTTGCTTCTTCTTGAAAAAGTATGCGCTTTTTCATCTGCAATTTTATAAGTTCATATCCGCACTACGTATAGACTGTTATATATAGATAAAAATTTTTTGTATGAACGATAAGAGCGATATTTTAAAATAGAGCTGTACTTCTCTACAAAAATTTTTTTCGGAAAACTTTTGTCCAGTAGCCTATGTGACTGTCTGGTTAGTGCGAATATGCACATAAAAAATGTGGATGAAAAACCGCATACTTTTTCACAAAGAAGCAAAAACGTAAAAAAAACGGACAAAAACGAACGAAAAACGGATACTGAGTAAATTCACCTTAACTATAATGCCCACGACGAGAAGCTAGTCGATAAAAACTTATGCTGGCAACCAGAGGTGGAGTCCTCGAGGACGTGCTTGGCCTCGAGGACGTCCTCGAGGGCACATTTTGAAGTCCTTGGCCTCGAAGGTCAAGTCATTGGCCTTGGCCTCGAGGCCTGAAGTCCTCGAAAATTGGCCTGTCCTCGGCTCGAGGACAGCAGTATTTTTTTAATTGTTAAAATTTTGTAGAGCGCTTGAAAAATTTTTTGAAAAACGTCTTTTTGTGGAGATCGCTTGAAAAATTTTTGTGAAGACCTTTTTTTTTTTTTGGAGATCGCCTGACAAATTTTTGTGAAGACCTTTTTTTTTTTTTTTTTGGAGAGCACTTGCGCTTGTGTCCTTGGTCCTTGGCCTTGGCCTCGAGCATTCCTGTCCTTGGCCTCGAGAGTGTCTGTCCTCGAAAAGGCTGTCCTTGGCCTTGGCCTCAAACCTTGTGTCATCGACTCCACCTCTGCTGGCAACCACAATCAAGCGTAACTCTCTAGTGCTTTTTTCTCCTACATTTGGTTTAAATACGGCATTTTGACAAGGCAACATAGTGACTGGCGTGGTCGAGTGGTAAGCCCATGCACCTTCCAACCATCGCGATCGGGTTTGAATCGCACTCGGATTCCAATCACGATCAGTGGGTTATCACGTAGTATTAAGAACGAGAATCTAATCATTAAAAACTTACAAAGGCAACCGCAATCAAGTGTAACGATATGTCGCTTTTGTAAGCGAAAAAGCTGCTGCCACGTATTTGCTATCTCTCAGGCTGGAATTGCTGCCCCAAGCCTAACTGCAATGCAAGGTTTTCAAGGAAAAAAAGAAGGCTCCGGCATCTCCTTTTCCATTTCTTAGTACTCCTTGAATTCTCTCTGAATCTTCAGTAAGCGCAATTAGTTACAGCAAGTTAGCTTGCTTTGGATTCAAACAAAAACCTTTCGCCTTGCAAGATTCCAACCACTACGTATTTGAACAGAAAACCTTTCGTATCACGAGAAAAGGCATGCCAATATAAATCATTGATAAGATCATCATCATCATATTTATTTATTTACCAAGTGACGTCATATCACAAGAAAAAAACTGCAACTTCCTCTAGGTCTATTACCAAGCATTGAAACATGCAATTCCTTCAAAATCAACTCACAAACTTGCAGAGTCAAAGCGATATTTAGTCACTTGGTGAGGAGACAGCGAAGGACCGAAAGGTCATCTAAGTCTACTGCCACCTCACCAAGTTAAGGTTAAAAAAACAGTTTTTAGATTTTCTCAGTCTGCTACTTTCTATGATGAAAAATTTTATGCAAAATTAAAACAAAGTGTTCCAAAGATATGTACACTTTGTACAGTATATGCACAAAACTCACAGTCAACATGTAAAGAAAATGCAAGGCAACATTAAAATCGTTCTAACTCTGAGCATACTAAAAAAATAAAATAAAAATAATACTGTAACTGCAGATTGGATAGAAAATAAATCAATAAAGTTCATAATGCTTATTTATGTTTTATAGGATTTAAAGTGGGCAATTGGAGTGGAAAAAAAAACTCCTTGCTTTGTTTTGTATCGTTTGCCAATATGTCATCAGTACCAGTACAATTTCCAATAGCAGTATATAGCAACCTCAGTCAGTTACAGCAAAAACACTTATAATTGAGAGGCACATCAAAATGAGTGATGACGTATTGTATAAATGTGTGATACATGAATGCACCAGTTCCGCCATTCATTCAATAGAATAGGTTATTGTTAACTTCAAGCATAAATATGCAACTATGTTTACTTTAATTACTACAGTCAACCCTCGATTTAACGGACCTCGATTTAACGGACTTCGGATTTAACGGACTTCGGATTTTACCGTTCCGTAAGCATAGACTGCTGTACATGTAATTGTTACAAGCGAAAATCAGTAGCCGACGAAACGAGAAATCGTGCTACGTTGTCGCAGAGACATAATGATTCAAGTAAAAGCTAAGATTTGCTGTTACAGATAAGCTATGTTAGCAGTTGAGGTGCACACAATTGTAACAGAGTGAGGAGCACTGCGTTTTCGTTTAACGGACTTTTTCCAACAACGGACTGTCGTTGGTCCGCATTTGTCCGTTAAACCGAGGTTTGACTGTACTGCGTTGCTGATAGAAAGTTATTATTCTAGCTTTTATCGGCTTCATAGGTTGATAAAAAATGAGCTTTAACAGCTTTTTTAAATCAGTAGAATGAAACTTCTTTTAAACTGCTTGGAATTTCATTCCAAATTTTAATTCCTGCTTATGATAGAGACTTTTGCCCTAATCTTGTTCTAGTTCTAGGAAGAAAGAAGTTGTTTTTGTGGCTCAATCTTGTCTTATGTGTATAACAGTTTTTTATTAGGTTAAACTTAGCTAAATTTGCTAAAGGTAATACATTATTGTGAATTTTGTACATTAGCTTTGCAGTTTCAAGAGAGTAAATATCCTTGAGTTTTGAACATTTAGCTCGATAGAACAAAGGATTAGTTTGCTCGTGATAACCCCTTCCAGTTAACAATCTGATGTCATGATTGTTGTGTGTACTTCAGCCGTTCGTAGTAGGCGCATTGTTTTGCTTAGTCATGTTTAGTTTTTTCTTTCTTGACCCCTAATGGTGCATAGCGATTGGGATAAAAGCAAGTTACTTTCTCTGTTTGCGTATCCTAAATTTACTAGTATTCACGGAAATGTAGTGATAAGTTGATTACGGTTTTTGCGTCCGTCTTAGTATTTTCCGATATGATTAGTCCAGCCGGAAGCAATGAATAATTCATGTCTTTATCACTCTAGGATTTGTTTTGAACAATGTTTACAAAAAACAACTTTTTCCCCCCTAAATTTCCATGTGATTTTTATTCTATTCTATGTAATTTTTTTCTATAAATGCCCTTGCAAAAATGCCGAATTATTTCAATTGACTCAAACGTTGAAGTATATTTGACATAAAGCAACTGTTTGATTTTTGATTTCTTGATACGAATTCTGCGCGTTTTACCGTCTCAAATAGTTAGTGAGTTTTGTGCATTTTATTTTCGATTTTTGATTGATTTGTGAACGTTATATTGCAAATTTGGATAAGTTATTTAGCTTTGATAATTATTTCTTTTTTCTAATGATGCTTTACGTAAAAGCCTGAAGCTGAAATAATGTTAATGTTTATTTTAGAAAACCGTCAAAGTTTCACGTCAAAGCGTTGCGTCAAAGGGTCACGTGTGTTAACATCCAAGTGTCAAGCATCAACTGTCATTCGAAAGACATTGATTCTAGTGATTGTGATTTGTGCACCTTAGTCAATAGTGAACGGTTCAAATTGTGAACTTGGGTGTGCATGACGAGTCATCTTTATCCGGTCGGTTTTGCACAATTTTAAGATTGTGGCTGAGTTTTCCTGTAACACGACTGAAACTTGAGCGCAATTCGAACCTAATCGCAATGGTTGGAAGGCGCATGCGCTAACCACTAGACTACACCAATCACAACGTTGGCTCATCAAAATGCCATATTTAAACCAAATGTATGAAAAAAAAGCAATAACTCAAATCCAGATTCGGCTCCGGAAAAGTTTAGTCGGACTCCGGCTCTGCTCTGGCCCTGTGCCCATCTCTGGTACAGACCAGACATGGCAACAGCGCAGCGTACGGGGTCGCGCGCTGTTGTTCATGCGTCGTGCAGCGTGGTTACTAAAATTGGTTTTATGTAACAGCGTCAGCGCCGCGTAGGCTGCTATAATTTTGTTACTTTTTTTTTTTTTACAATTATTGTTGGTGGATTATCTCTTTATGTATGCACAACAATGGTTAGTGATGATGATGCCACAATAAGAGGTGGAGTCGAGGACACAAGGTTCGAGGCCAAGGACACAAAAAAATTCGAAGCCATGGCCAAGGACAGCCTTACCGAGGACAGACCCTCTCGAGGCCAAGGACAGGAATGCTCGGGGCCGAGGCCAAAAACCAAGGACACAAAGCGGAAGGGATCTCCAAAAAAAGAAAAGGTCTTCGCTCCAAAACTTCGTAAATTTGCCGAAAATTTCAAGCGTTCTCCAGGAAAAAAAATATCCTCAAAAATTTTTTCGCAAGCTCTTTCGCCTTCTTCAAGACGAAACAAGATTGCTCATGACCTTTGCCCATTTTCAACAAGTCAAAAAATAGTGCTGTCTTCGGGCCGATTTGATTTTTGGGGGTCCATTTGTGAGGGTCCCCTAGGGTAAACGGTACCCTCAAACTATTAAAAGATATTGGTCTGTTAAATATCTACTGATATCAAAAAAACTGGTACCCTAGGTTAAGCCGTTCAAAAACTTAATTTTTGGGGTCCAGTTGGGGGAGTGGCTACTCCTAAATTAAAACTAAATTGAAAAGGGAACACCATTTAAAAGGAGCATTACGAAATCAATCGAACAAACATCAAAATTCACAGAAGCCAATGCTGAAAGCAGAACAAAAAAATACCAGTTGCATGCCTAAGACAGATGTTTGGCCTAATTTTAAGGCTTAATTTTAAGGTTTTGCCTATATTTAAAGTTTCCCCTAATATAAGATTATAGGCCGTAACCTAGTTCCTTTTGGTAAAGATTTCAGTGAGTTTAGCATCTTGAGATCTACAGTTTTGTTTGTAACGATCTCAGTTGGAAAGTTTTAATCAATTTAGCGTAATTTGTTGGGTAAAGATTGGTATGGACAGAATTTTATCTGCAAATATTTCATCATTTTCTAATTTTTTGAAGTTTTATCACCATAATATTTGTCATTTTGGCCTTGCTAAGCCTAACTGATGAGCCTTAAAATTAGGCCAAACAGCTGTCTTAGGCATGCAACTGGTATTTTTTTGTTCTGCTTTCAGCATTGGCTTCTGTGAATTTTGATGTTTGTTCGATTAATTTCGTAATGCTCCTTTTAAATGGTGTTCCCTTTTCAATTTTTGTTTTATTACGTGATTACTGCACCCACTTGGCTTGGATGGATATCCTAATGCCACAACTTTGTTGTCCCTTTTCTTTTGAATTTACTTCTAAAGTATGTCAAAATTTCGACCAATATCCAGTATTTATCTACTAATATCAAAAAAAAAAAAGAACCGGCGCCCTAGCTTGAGTTGTTCAAAAAGTTGATTTTTGGGGGGTCTATTTAGGGGGATTCGGGGGGGGGGGGGGGCTGGTATCAACAAACCATGTCAAATTATTTTTGTATTAAAAATTTGCTGACGATATCAAAAATATCTGGCACTCTAGGTTAAACCGTTAAAAAGTTGTTTTTTTGGGGGTCCCCGGGGCGGTGGCACCCCAAATTATGTCAAAATATTTGTCTGTTAAATATCTACTGATTTCAAAAAGAAGAACTGGTACCCTAAATTGAGCCATTCAAACAATTGTTTTTTTTTGTGGCGACCATTTGGGGGGTCCACGGAGTAGGGGGTGGTACCCACAAACTATGTCAGAATATTTGTCTGTAAAATATCTGCTAATAAAAAAAAACTGGCACCCTAGCTTGAGCGGTTTTAAAAATTGATTTTTTAGGGCCCCGTTTTGAAGGGTTCCCGGGTGAGTTGCCCCCCAAAATTCCGGAGACGAAATTGCGCGTGCAGCTCAACAACTTTACACAAAAATTAGGTTTTGATTTTTTGTGGTTTAGGAAAAGAGCGCACAAGATTTGGGAAGAAAAAAAGACAAAAACGCAAAAAAAAAATTTATCGAGGCCAAATTAAAGTGGGCTGGTAGGGATGAAAGGGTATGTTAAGGCATATAACCGTGTGAAATATTTTTTGCCGTTTTTAAGCCGTGTTTGGTTGAGGCGGTTTTTTACGTTAAACTTTCGGAGCGATTTTCAGGTTCTAAAACCTAAGTCACGTGGGTTCTAAAACCTAACCTAAGTCACGTGACTAATTGCCTCGAAATTGAGTACAAACATGCAACTCATTAATCTCAAACTGCTGTCAAAATTTCATGTAGCTAGACCTAACTGTTCTCAAGCTATAAGCAAAAGTATGAAACTTCGCACGCGTTAGTTGAAAAATGGCCGATTAAGAACAAAAAAACACGCGACGCAAGCGTCGGTCGCTCCAACAAGAAAAGCAGTAATAGGCAGTACACTAAACATTGAAAATGAATACACGTATAAAAAAATAACAATAAAATATAAAACCACTCTTGATAACCGCAGCGAGGTTATTTCAACTAGAATGCAAATCACATAAATTTCTTTTAAATGCTTGTATAGTACAGAGTTGTAAACGGGCCTACTAGTACAGACCCAAACCTGAGAGCATAAGTCCAAATCTGGCCCGAACCCGAAAAGTGATTTGAAGTCAAAAACAGGCCCGAAAAATCCCGAAAATTAGTTAAGTTTTGTCTAAAACAAGACTGCCCAAAACCAGCTTCGCAGTTCGCAGGTTTCGACATGAATTAGCTGAGAAATTTTGCAAGAAACCATATCAAACCCTTTTCGGTTTAATTGGTCACCACCTAAACTCCCGACAAAAATCACATCCAAATGCGATAAAGACCTTTTTTCTGTTTTGGTCTTCATCTAAATTTCAGCCAGGTTTTACTTTAGCCGCTGGGCAATTTTTTGTGATTTTTATGGGAAAAAAATAATTTTTTGGAAAAAAAATTAAAGGCTTTGGATCTCATTTCGCTCGTGTTCAGATCCATTTGAAATTACTATAGGTTTTTAACGTTTAAAAGCCAATTAAAAAGCTTGTTCAGTCCTCCTTTTACTAGCAATTTAATACCAAAATACGTCTAAAATCTTGCATTTTGATATTAAATTTTGTAAGTGATTTAGCTTAAGTTGAGGGAAGTGAGTTGCATTGCCTCCTACAATATTTTAGCAGTAAATAATAACCCATTCGAAGATTTTTTTTGGAGATTTTGGTTTTCCGATAAAAATTAACCAGCTACACGAGTACATGTACGGTCAGGGGGCCCAGGACCCTTCAATTGAAATTCAATAATTTGTTTAATGAATATTTCCCCTTGCTAATATTTTTTTAAGTTAGAAGTATTTTGAGCGAAAAGCTGACAAGGTGGAGGTGGATTGTTAATGAAAAATGGTACAATAGGTAGTTACGCTTTCTAGCCATGTTATTCCCGGGCCAGATTTACATTGCGCGGGGCCCCTTGCACTTTGAAGATTTTGACAACATCTTCCTAACAAATTAAGGTGAAGACCAAAAAAAGTCTTAGCATCTGAGCGCTGGCCCCTCATGGCACTGTGCCATGTGGTAAATCCGATTCTGGTTATTGCATTACGTTTACAAAATGGTTAGATGAGGGCCAGAGTTAGCAACTTTTAGGAGAAAACCCAATGTTGGGCATTAACTCGTTAACTCGTTAATTCGTTAATAACGAAGTTAAGTCTTTCGTTAACGAGTTAAAAGTTAAAAAGCTTTTGTGAGTTAACTTATTAATTATAACTTTCGTTAAACTACTTTAATGTTTACGTTAATCCGTAAAATTTCTAGGCTACATCATACGTTCTAATGCCATAATAACAAAAATAAAAAATTAAGATAAAAAAAAGGCTTCCACTGTGCCTATCCTTATTCCTTATTAGAATAGTAAATACCATAGTAACAGAAATCAGAATGAGTAATTTTTATCTCGTATGGAAATAAAACCATTTTATTGGGCATCAACTGCAGGTTAACATTGAATTTTTTTGCAAAATTAACGAATTAACTTTTAACTTTAACTTGCATTACTTTTGTTTTTCGCTTAACTATTTAACTTTAACTTACTTAAAAAAATGCTTGAAAAATCTTAGCGAATTAACTCTTAACGAAGTTAGCGTTTCTCATTAACTTGCCCAACACGGACAAAACCACTTAATTTCACCTGGGTTATACATTTAAATTGGTTGGCAAAATTGAATTGAGGGGACCAGAGCCCCCTGGGGGTCAATATTGTTGTTAATTACTGTGGTACGCATGTACTGCTTTTCGCAAAAATACTAAAAAAAACTGAAACTAAATAAACAATAGGCATTTTTGTCACTTTTTTGTCATTGATGACATTTTGATCAAGGGGGGGGGGGGGGGGGGCCACCTCGCTACGCGCTATGTGTCAAGGCTATGTACTATCACAACCAATACCGATCAAAACGGCGTGATGCATAAAATTACAAACAAAAACATTCACCGAAACAATTCTTTGAAAAAAAAAAAAGATAATAATTAACGTCTAGAATCTGCATCTGCACGATAAGCAGCCACTATCTTGACTTCCACGCCAAAATTGACATTTGCGGCAGTGCTTAGTTGGAATTTGCTTTTTGGGCGGGCGAGCCAAAGCTAGCTTTGCTTTTTCTGCGCTGCTTTGGCGCAGTATTTTTGTGAATTTTACACAGGAATTATTCATTTTTTTTGTCTTGTTTATTCTTCTTCTCTGCTAGATTTATCCAACTTTTCAGTAGGCCTAGCCCCTAGGGGTAGGGCTAAGAGAGCTGGAGCCTTTAACATATAGCCGAGTTACTAAGAAAATAATAATTCAAATATAGACAATTATGCAGAGTGATCAGAAAGTCACTGTGCACCTAATATTATTTAGATGTTATTATGACATTTTCAGCAGTTATTGTGAGTAGCATATCGATTAAATTCTTCATTAAATAGCAAATGATCGTTGTTCTAAACAGCAAACCGGTTTGTTTACACTTGTGATTATCGATTTCTAAAAGACAGAATGTTGTTTATGCATTGGGATTACAGGTGCACAGTGACTTTCTGATCACACTGTATAGTAAACGTTCTTTGGACTTGATTGTACCGGTATCTAAAAAGGGGGCAGGGCTTTTATCAAAGGCGTTTCAAATTTTAGGAATTTTTTAAAATGGCTCTACAAACGTGCGAAATGTCATTCAAATGGCCTTAAAATGTTTAATTTTCCAAAAAGTCATAAAAAGCGAAAAGATTTAGCCTCGCCTTAATATGTTTCTTTACATTCATCAGTGATTTTGTGTTTTTGATGACCTCAAACGTAATTATTTTTTCCAAAAACTCACAAAATTTGCCCAGAGGCTGTGGGCTTTGCTGCAGGATCCCCATGGTCTCCAGCAACTTGGTGCTTTGCCTCCAGGCCTCTATAATTATCATTATAGTTGTTGTTATTGTCAGTTGCCCGAGCGGTAGCACGTTCACCTTTGGAACGGAAGGTTTAAGGTTCAAACCTCGGGCCTGTCAAATTGGACTTTAGGCCTACTTACAGTTCAAGTCCAAAACATGTTTATGCTGTAAGCCTGACCAAAGTCAGCTAGCAATTTTGGAGGAAATTTCCTAAGTGACTTGACTAAGAGGGCAAAGGGAGGGTTGAACTTCCTGAAGCTACCCTCTCCTTCCGCCCGGTTGTGCCACTAATAACGGCTGTTTGGGAAGAAACCAAAACTGTCTCACTAAATTTTTATTTTTTATGTTTAACGCCCTCTTATTTTTAACATTAAGCCTCCAGGCTTAACATTAAGATCATTTGCTAAGTCATGTTACGTTGTCTAAGATCAAAAGATCTTAACGAAGTCAAAAGATCTTAACATTAAGATCATTTGCTAAGTCATGTTACGTTGTTTAGAGAGAAACTCTGAGTTCGAAACTGGGGAAGGGCCTTACAAATAGAATAGCCTATAGCATCTCATGGTCTAAATCCGGCCCTGAGTTAATGTCAAGGCAACGTAAACAGTCAAAACTGTAAATTAGCTGCTTTTCCAGTAAATATAAGCCCACTTTCCATAATTTTATGTCACAATTCTGACACAATGGCAATATTAAAATAAAAGGAAAATTATTAAGTTTAAACAGTAATATCTTGAAAACGGAAAAATGTAGATAGTTCTGATTTGGTGTAAATGCATTTTATGTAAGCATTTTCCAAAATTTTGGTCTACGCAGTGAAAAACTTGACTTGAATGCCAATTTAAAAGCGAAGAGCAATTAAGTTTATACTTTTTTTAGACCTCTAACTTAACTATCGGGCCTTTCCCGGCCTGGTTTGAGTTTCAAATTATTTTTCCGGTTTCGGGGCTAAACTTGTAAAAAACTTTTTAGAAAAAGAGAGTCAATGTGAGTTTTCCACGATAACTCTTTGTCCAATTGAAGTCCTACAGATTTAATGCAATTTTTGATTCAATAGAATGATGATTTACAAACTTTGAAATTCTCTGCGGAGTTACTACTCTTTTTACCAACCAGCGCGTAGCAGCTTTTTTATAGGTGATGGTTAATTTGTTGAGTTCATTCACATTACAATTTTTTTGGATTTTAATCATTACCGGTGCCTCAGTTTGCAGAATTTTGATGTTTTTATGAGAAATGTGTAAACTAGTATCATCTGAAAACAGCGTAATTTCCAAATTTGAAACATCTGGAAAGTTGTTAACATATAGGCCTATTGAGAATAATAGTGGGCCCAATATCGAGCCTTGAGGAACTCTGTATTCTACAGAGCACAATTTGGATGTGAAATAAACTCCAGCGGTAAAGGTTCACTGCAGTTTTGGCGTGTCGGGACCTGATTCGATTAGCAATAATTGTTTATTGCTTTCGTGATGTTGTAAAGAAACCTGGTAATGGTTTTAGGGGATCAGTGATCAAGTTTCCTCCTGTAGTTCGGTGTGCAAGCAAGTGAGTTTTCCATGCTTCCTGTATATCAAAATTTGTTTTGAATGTTTTGTAGAAGGGTTTGCGTGACTTCTGTCGGGCTGTGTTTGGCGCAGTTTCAATGATTTTCTTGATTGGATTGTTGTTTGATAGATTTTGTAATTGTAGATAAATGTTTTGAGTGAGTTCTTTTCTTCTGAAATGGGGGGAGCAATTGCAGCCATGGTTAAAAGCCAAACTGAGGGTGTTGATTTCAGCGTTCCTGAAAGAATTCTCATTATGGTGTTAAGCTGTGTGTCAATTTTTTGTGTGCGTTAGCTTTTTTCCCAAACTGGTGCGCAATACTCGGCAGTGCCGTAGCAGGGCTAAAGCTAATGTTCTTATAGTAGTTTGATGAGAACCCCAGATTGTTCCAGTAAGTTTCTACAAGATTGAGTTCCTGTACAACTTTTTCGATATGTTTTTCAAATGTTAAACTTCTATCCAAAGTAACTACCAAATATTGTGGGCAAGGTTCTGGAGGAAGTTGTTTCCAATTTGGATTTTAAGAGCTTGGCTTGCACAGTTGTTGTCCAAGTGGAAAACAGTGCTTACCGTTTTGTTTTATTCATTTTTAAATACCATTTCTAGACGTAATCATGTATAAACACTTATTTCTTGTAAGAAACATACTGTCAAGTATTGAATTTTGCTTCTAATTGGAAATCCTGGTAAAATTTTAAGGGAAAAGCATTTCTACGTGGAAATGTTTACTGTCTTAAGTTAGGATTGGAAGATAGTAGAAAGCTCAAAATCGCTGGTGAAATTAATCGTAATATCTTTCTAAACCTCTTGAGAGAAAACTGAGCAAAAAATCCTCCCACTAGAATACCCTTCCAACCTTCGAATTTAGTTTATCTTAATTGAACAAGTTCAACTAAAGACAACGGTATTTTTATTTTATTAAAATTGCAACATCATTTAAATTCAACACCATTTTGCGTCCAGAAAACAATGCACAAATGGCACCAAAGCACTATATACATCTATATATAGGAATTAATCAGCTAAAAACAAAAATTAAACAAGCAATTGGGCAGCAGGGAAGTTTAGAAATAGTAAAAACATAAACCGCTACAATCGGCGACGTTTTGTCACAACTGTGACAAAAAATCAACCACGTTACGCTGCGATGGCTTACATTAATTAAGTTAACACTGTCGTAGCTCAACTGTTCGCAGCACATCCATTAATATTGGAAAGTAAATTTTCACTAAATTAATCTCAAAACTATTTGCATAATTTACATTACTATTACACGTAAGTGCAATAATTAAAGAGATATCATCATGCCGGCTACTAAAAGATAGGCAGAAAAATTATTTGCGAAAACAAACAAACTAGTGCCGAAGACGGCAACAAAACATGACTATTCAATGGAGAGTTGCAGACCTGCGTTACGTAAGCTTTGAGGATTTAAGCAAATCACAGTTTTCGTAGCAAAAAGATCAGACGCAGTAAGAAGGATGGGAGGTTCGGCTAAATTAAAAAAATCTAACCATGTGCCATTATCATGCCCCGTTTCTGTGTCGGTTTCTGACATTTCTAAAAAGCTGTTTCTTTATTAAAATTACCGTTCAAGTTGTACTAAAATTACTGCTACTGGCACAACCTTAAATGGGGCAGGGAAACAGGTCAACAGCCGACGCAACCAGGGTCTGTCGAGTCGTAATAAAGAGATTTCTTCGGGGAAATAGTAGAATAAATGGGCCTTGCTTTAGCTACAAATGAAGAGTTTATTTCCAAAACGCCTTAGAGACCATATTTTTCAAAATGGACTTTTTTACTGGAAAATGTAGAGATTGACCATGCGCTTGTTTCTATGTAAAAATTTAGTCCCAAATCGCTTTTTATCCCTTTCAAAAGCGTTTCAGAATATTGTGTTTATTTCCAAAACGCCTTGTATCCACTCTCGGTTTAGTTCCAAAGCGCCTTCAATACCATGAGGTTTTTTTTGCTTTTGCTTGTCGAGTTGTTCATAAGCTGTAATAACGAACTTAAAAAAGTTTATTTACGACACACGAGAGTTAGCTACTTGTCCAAGTGTCACATTTATTGATTATGCATCGTCAATGATAAAAAAATGATTTGTTTCAGTTTTAGCTTATGACAAGTTTTTTGGACGGTTAATATAGTAATTTGATTTTTTTTAGACAAAATACTATGATTAAAATATCCATGTCCACGAAGCTTTTTGTCCGACACTTGTCAAGAAGAATCATCAGAATAGAGAGCACAGGAAAATGAGCGTCTATTTATGGGAAAAAGTCGAGCCATGATTGGCTAGAAAAAAAAACAATGAGAAAGCGTCATTAGTCCAACCTGTACAGTACACGAACTCTTTTTGTAGGCAGAAGGCGTGGTTGAGAGTTTTGATGAAAGTAGATAGATGGAAAGAGAAGCGGCCTTGGGCAAGAATAGAGAATCTACTGTTATCATAATGTTGAGCACAGATTGGATTTTGCAGAAGATGAAGTCCAATGTCTGCATTAGAAGCAAAAGATTGGGTATTAGTCAGGGAGGTAGATTATAATCGACGGGCAGGAAGTAAGCATTTCTAAGAAAAAAAGAAAGAGCGGTCATAGACTCGGAAATGTGTTGTTTAATTCAATCCTGCAGCCTTTGGGAGAGACGACCTACATACCGACTGTCGCAGCGGCATGCGGATTGAAACACCACGTTGCTGTTCTACAAAGCAGGTCAGACACCGTTGTTTTTTAGCGTAGAGAAGCTCGTTGGTAAACAAATCGTGTTTCCACAGCGGAAAAGCACTGTTTGACAGCAGATTTTCTTGCTTTTCAAATCGAGTAGAAACAGAACCGAGCCATGGGAGACGTAATACAGGGAACATCTTTCCGATCCAAATTTAAGCAGAGCATGAATTGCTTCATCTTCTTAGCCATAAACGACTAGATAACGTGCTTCGGGTATCCATTAGTCTCTAAAATGAACTAGATTTTATCTAGTTCCGATGGCCATCTTTCAGAAGCACAAATGGCAAGAGCCCGGTGAGCTCAGCTCAGAATTAAGTTAGTTTTGCGTTTCTGTGGACTGAAGGAATTCCAGCGTAGATATTGACCGGTGAATGTGGGTTTCCGGTAGATGGTAGTAATGAACTTGAAAAAGGATTTTTCAACCAACACGTCCAAGGAAAGGGAGGTCAGGTTAGATTCTTTTTCAAAAGTAAACCGAAGAGAAGAGTGAAGCGAGTTGAGGCAAATGTGTGAGAAATGCTCGCACTCATCTTCGTTGCTGAATACTAGAAAGCGTCATCCATACAGCAGTAATACATCTCAGGCTGGAACATGGTAAACAACAAAAAGTATTGGCAAGAGCAGGTCTAAGGGATGATCCTATGGCAACCAGGGATGTGGAAGCTAGAAGCGGTTAATTTTTCGTGGGAGCGGAAGCACTTTGATGAAAGAGGTTGGAAGCGAAAGTGTTGAAAAGGAGCCGGAAGCGGAAGCAATTTTTTAAAATCAGCCGCTACCGGATTTTCAACCTGGGTACAACCGTTGGGGTAAAATGTTACAATAATAATAATAATATAGAATTGACAACCAAAGCGTGGTATGAAATGGAAAATGGAATGGAAACTTTGGTATGGAATATGGACGTTGCCAGAATGGAATGGAAGATTTCAAGAATGAAATGAAAGACAATCTTCCATACCAATTTCACTCTAGATTTCGTGCATTGTAATTACAGAAAAATACATACCGATATCGGGTGGTGATAAATAATATTGTCACAGAAGTATTCAACTTCAATATCTACGGGTAATATTTATCGACAAATCACGGTACTTTGGTTGTTTACACTGCGCAAACAGTGTACGTATTGCATCATTGTAAGTACATTGCAATTTGCAGCACTGATGTTATAGTTGACGACTTTGACTTGTTTTTTTTGAGATTGACAATTTGCCTCGTCCTAAATTTTGTTTTCTTACATCGTCACGAAAACTCGGTATTTGTTATTTCATTCCCGTTTCAGCTCAATATTATTTCTATTTTTAGTTTTTCAGCTTACAATAATTCTTTTTGGTGTTAAAGCTTGGTATTTCTATTACGGTAAATGTTCTTTAGCAACCAGGGGGCCAAGGTCCTCTGCTTCCCCCCCAATTGAAATGTTACCTATAATAAAAATGATGACATAAAGCCTATTTATTCAGTTTTTTTAGCATTTTTTAAGCGCGACTATAAATGCGTTCAACAGCAATTAGCAATAACTTAATATTGACGACTAGGGGGTCCGGGCCCTCTCAATTTAAATTTTTGCCAACTAATTTAAATGTCCAAGCCGGGAGAAATTCAGTGGTTTTGTTCTAAAAGGTGCAATCTCAAGCCTTCATCTAACTTTTTTATGCAATAATATGTTTTAGGCCCCCAGCTAGCTTTTATATTGCAATAACATGATTAGTAAACATTTATTGCATCTTATGTACCAACTTGAAATAACTTTAAATTCCACCTTCACCATCTACCAACTTTAAATAACAATCCCCTCCATCTCGTCAGTTTTCACGCGACAAAATGCTTTTGAAAAAAATTAGCTTGGGGAAATGCTGATTTAACAAACTTATTGAAGTTGAATCGAGGGTGCTTGGGCTCCAGGTCGTACATATTCTTGAAACTGGTTATTTGCATGACAAAACAAAAATCTTCCAAGGCCAATCTTCGAGTGAATGATTTAATACTAAAAATGTTGCAGAAAGCAATGTACCTTAATTCTCCTGAATAGGCCTAGTCACAAAATTTAACCCCAAAATGAAAGGTTTTAAACGTGTTTTGAACTTGACCTGAAGTAAAGGGAGAGATTTGTTCAATTGGCTCTTAAGTCTCAAAAATTTTGTTCTTTCACATGGCTCTGAATACGTGCGAAATGTGATCCAAATGGCATTCAAATAACCATTTTTTCCCAAAAACTTACATAAAATCGCCCAGCGGCTGGGTGCTTCGCCCCCAGACTCCCATAACCTCCGGCGCTTGGTGGCTCCACTCCCAGGCTCCGTTTGAGTTGCACAAATTTGCTCACCACGTATCCCAATTTTGATACTTTAATAAACCTTTTTAACATGCGATTTTAGTCTTTTCCCTTCAGCAAATCCTGGTTACGTGCTAAAGCAGACCCCCAGCTTTTGATCAGATTCATTTTTTGTCCCATAAAAAGTCTCTCTTTGAAAATTTCTGATGATGTCATTGCATATGATTTACGGTTTAGCCCTCCCCCCAATCCAAAATCCTGACTACGCCTATGCATTAAACCGAGTGCAATACGCACAGTAGCGTAGCCAGGGGAGGGGGCGCTATAGACCCCGTATTGGCCAGTCAACCAAAATGTAGAATAAGAAAAATACTACGTTTTTAGCTCTTTTGAGACTGTTTTTTTTTGCGCTGGAATTACTAAAAAGTGATTTAAAGCATCTTTTCAAACATATATTCAGGAGGGGGGCTAATTGTCAAACTAAAGTCACAAATCAATAAAAACTTTTAAAATGCCCAAAAATAAACAATCAAAGTTGATCGCTAGTGTAAAAACGCCAAACATAGGTTTTATCAACAAATATATTATAACTCAGGAATAAGGAGAGGGGGACTATTCAGTGTTAGTTAATTGCCAACCACTTTTCTCAAATATCTTTCCATTAGCCCCCCCCCAATTATTTTTCTTTATAAAATATAGACGAAATAGACTACTCCGTGTGAGTTTTATTGAATAATAGGATTTTATGATTTACCAGCACGTAAACAAGAGAACTGCAATGTTATCATTAGCCACTTCTCATATAGCCCATTAATACAATCAGTTGCATCATGTTGCGCTGCCAATTTCTATGCCACGTTTTAAAAGCATTATTTTTTATTAAATAAGCTCTCAAATTAAGTTATTTTTGCAAAAAAATACAAAATTTTTGAGCGCTGGGGGCTCGCCCCCAGACCCCCGAAACAGCCCCCCCATTACGAATTGCAGGCTACGAGCCTGAATCCGCATACCAGATTCCGATTGTGGCATCTTAGTATTGTGGACCCACCTTCACGAGCGGTTGCTTACAACATTGCATAGATGTAAAGCAGCAAAATAGACGTTGCATTGCTTCCAGTCTACACTTTCTTTGGTATGGAAGTATGGAATGGAATATGGAAGAAAATTTTAGCATGGAATGAAATATGGAATGGAAGACTTCTAGTATGGAATGGAAATGGAATGGACAAAAATTGCCAGTATGGAATATGGGAATATCGTCTTCCATTCCATGCCATGCCCTGTCGGCAACACAAGTCAAATAAAATAGCTTACAAAGTAAATTTGCCTGCTTTTGTTTTTAAATACAATTAGCTGTTTCATACTGAGCAGGATGGTGGAAACAGTTACATTTTTGTGGAAGCGGAAGCACTTTGATAAAAAAGACAGGAAGCGGAAGCGAACTCGGAAGCGACTAGCTCTACCCGAAGCCGGAAGCAAAAAATTTCAAAGGTGAGGAAGCGAACTCGGAAGCATAAAACTTCAAAAAGAGCTGGAAGCGGAAGCATTAAAAATTTGACTGCTTCCACATTCCTGATGGCAACTACGTTGATCTGGTGATGCATGTCATCGAAGCTAAATTCGACAGAAGAAGTAGCCATCTCCATAATTTAACAAAGATATGCCTTGGAAAAGATCCAGGAGGGTGTTACGAACTGTAGAGGGCGTCAGTACAGATTTGAATAATCTCCGCTAGAGGGACATTAGTAAACAAACTAATAATTTCAAAAGAGTTTGTCAAAACTCTATGATTACTTTCCTAGTATGTCATGGTTGTACGCAGCATTAAGCTGAGAGGCGACAACAACCATCTGCAACGTCACCAAAGCAATTTTTTGTACAATTTTTGGTAAAAGCAGCAACCAATGAGATTTTATCGACACTACAACAAATGCTTCAACAAACCATTAGGTTTAGATTCATATTAGTTCTAGATGACACAACATTTTCCAGAATGTTATTATGTTTAGTTTCAAAACGCCTTGTATCCACTTTTTTAAATTTAAATAAACCAAAATAAAACCGAAACTACACATCGTTAATTTTTCAAACTTTTTAGGTTTTGAAGAGGAATACGTCTGCACTCCTCAGAAAGTGAAATTAACGAAATATTCGCAAAACAAGCTTCAATGAGGTTTTTTCGAAAACATCAAAAGTGAATATAATGCGTTTTGGAAATAAGCTCTTCAAATACCGCCACACTTTATAAATCGTTGACCGAATAAAACAGCATCATTGTACAACTATAATCAGCATCTACGCGATTACAAGCGATTACAAGTATAATTAGAATTGAGCGAATTAAATGAAAAGAACCAAAATTTCAAACTTTGGTTGCCTTCACAGTTGTCGCAAATATTGCACGATCGCCGAATTTGTTACTTAAAATAACTAAATAGAAGAATACGTAATAGCAGAATTTTGAGCACATCGTAAAGCGTCATCATTCCACAGTTAAATTTTGCAATCATCCTAAAGACTGTCAAGTGGGATATTATAGACACAAGTCACATCGATCAATAGATCTTTCACTGCATTAGAATTACAAATAATACATTATCATTTGTCAGGGTATGACGACTATGACGAGCTAAGATGACAAAAATAAACTGAAAGCTTAAACATTAACAGCAACGAAACAAGATGCTAAAAACGGCGGCTCTTACTTTGCCAAAAATCTATTGAGTTTCTTGTATATTTTTTTCTAAGAACAGAGGATCCTTTTTGATCAAAATGTAAGTACAACACCACCTTCAGAAGGTCAGAATTGATTAAAAAACGAAATTGAAAAAAATTATGTTCTATCGAAATCACAAAAATTTGGCAGTAATTTAAAATGCTCGATATGCAAATACACTGCTTGTTAGACAGCAGAAACATTTTTTGGCAGTAGCGTGAGTTAAACTGCTCGATTTTTCATTTGAACTTCCGAGATGCAAACAAAAGCTTGCACACATTTGCAATTTTGGACTCGAGTGAATTCTGCGTCTGCTAATAAAATGGCGAACAAGGGATTGAATTTGGTCAGGACAAACCACAGGCTATAAAAATTGGTGTTTGCAGCTTCCTTGCTTGACGGGCAGCATTAAGAAGAGGCAGTGTGAAGCCTCAGCCGAATGTGGCTGACAGGTGGCAGCTTGACTCAAAGGCCAAAAGGTCGCTCCTCAAGGTTCTTGGTCAAGGCAACTTAGTGAATTAATATCTAATTACAAACAAAAAAGATTGATAGCTTTTGCAATTTCGAAACATGGCAAAGTTTAACGTCACAAGTTCGTGTTACCAATTATGCATTTTACGTGCGCAACTGCGCATGCCGTAACACTCAAGATTGGCAAAACGGGACATTATGGAGCAAAGTGCGATGGTGATTCACAGTGTGGGCAACACAAATTAACAAAACAAATAAGCGGCAAATAAGAACAAGAAAAATAAAACGAGATACAATCCCGTATTGCTTGCATCAACATCAACTTTCCGAGTAGTAAGTGGAAACAATATCCTCTCATCTTGCGTCATAATGGTCTCCCGCGCTTCAGACCAACTCCCAGGTCCCATTAGGCGATATTGGTACGGAGTGCAAGGACCGAACAAAACCTGTATTCAATAACAGAAGATTAATTCTCTTGCGAAAGTGAGTTGAACATTTTGCGTAATCTATATGCTTGACAACGTCGGCCTCAGGGTTAGCATTTAAATGTCTTTCTGCGCCCTTATGTCGGGTTGTCGTTCATATTACTATTGCAATGTACAAAAAACGGAGGAATATTTGATATTTTTAAGTTTCAAAGCCCTCAAGTTGAGAAACATTACGTGTTATGCCGACAGCGGGGAAGACTCCAAAAAACCTGTTGATCCTTGTTATCTCAACAATAACAGGCAGATGCACACCTTCATTCCAAGCTAGGTTTTTTTTTTTTCGGTCATTTGTCGGTCATTGACCGATTTTTTTGCGCAATGACCGAAATATTTTTGGTGTGTTCGGTCATAATGACCGAAAACTTTTTTACGATGGCCAACACAATATTCGCAGGTTTGTAGCACTACAAGCGAATGTCAAGAAACAAAACCAGCGGTTGATAGTTCTTTTCTCTAAACTAGTATTGCTTTGAAGCACTTTTCTTATCTGCGAATGTCGGAATTGATGTGGTTGGCCTACGCGTAAAAAAGCAGAAATCCAAAAAAACGCACGATTTTCATCGAAAAACAGTTATTATTTCATCACACTCGTTAATGAATAAAGCAGAACGATAGCTACAAAGTGAATTGCTACGTATAGGTAAGTGATAAAACGAAAAATAATATAAACTTGTGGAGCGGTTGATGAAAATTTTAGCACTGAGTTTATTCAGATCAGTTCTCTCTGTTTAGTCCTAAAAGTCAGAACAAGATTGCATCTCAACTGACAGGAGTATACTGAGTGGCTCTAAAAAAAGAGAGCAATTGGAGCCCACAAAGAAAACAAAATTTTGCAGTAAGCACTACGCAGTCGAACTTGAGTTCATTTTTTAAAATCACCAAGTAGCGAAGATGTCGTCAAAGCCAAATCTAGTTCGTCTTCAAGTTTATCGCTGCGCGTTGTAGAAGACGATAGCAATTCGATTTTAACCGTCACTCTCAAGAGCGTCGGCAGAAAATTTTTCAAGGGGGGGGAGGGGGCAAAACGAATTGAGCCAGTATTAACTACTAAAATCGAAATAATTTTTAAAATTTGGGAGGTTTTAGAGAGAGTGTGTGAAAATCCAGGGGGAATTATGGCCCCCCTCCCCCCCTTGCCGACGCCCGTGGTCACTCTAGATGATGAAGAAACAGAGCAAGATTCGTCCTAAGTAAATTCTTTAATATTTTTACTGAAGTTGTGAATCGCGCACTTAACAATGTAATAAGTTCATACCGCTGCACAAAGCATTGAGGAGAAATAATATTATGCAGTAACAACAGCTACGAACTCGTTTCATTCTTTATGCAAGTTCAAGTTCTGAGATTCTTATTTTTATTCTTTCTCGAGTTCGGCAAAGATGTCGAATTTTTCGAGTTCAATTAAGTTTTGTTAAAAACAAGCAGTAAAACTAAAATCCAGCTTGCATGAACAAAATTTGGAAAGGAAGTCATTGCCCTAGCTAAGTTTTACAAAATTAGCCCTGACCCTATCAAAACCAAAGTGCTAGAAGACGAATGGCACAATTTTAAGTTTGAAGTTTTACGGAATTGTTATGCTGATGACAATTGGCGAACGGTTTCGACAATCGCTGCAGAACAGGAATTGGATTGGCCCACTCTTTCCACGATTGCCAGAGCAATACTTAGTTTCAATGCTGAAAACGCAACTGTAGAACGAGGTTTTAGTCCTTTGGCTAGACTAAAAACGCCCCCAAGAAATCGTCGACTACCATTCACTTGTGACAATTGATGCGACTACGCTTGAATGCAGAATCGTACAAAACTTGCGATTACAGTTTGGCATACAACCGCGGGTGGGCAAGTTAATGTAAAACGTTAGCTTTGTTAACCACTAGTCCGTTAACAAACTTCACACCTCCGTTAACGTTAATTCGTTATTTTCAGCTTTTATTAACCGAAGTTAATGAAGTCCGTTAATTCGTTAACATTTTGCGTATAAGTTACATTTCTTTTTATTCACCGCTTCTACAACACGTATTGACGCTGTTGAACTGATTGTAAGGAAATATTTATTGCCATGGTGGTCATTTTGTGCTTTGGAAATTACAGTTTACAATCTAATCTAATTTTTAAGATAAAAATAAGTTCAAATGCACTAACGAAGCTGCGATCAGAAAATCTTTTGGAAATTGCGAACACAACTTGATTTGATGAGGCTGCAGCTTATTATTTGCCACAAAAATGAGCTCTTTTCTTCGCTCTCTTCTATAAAACTCGCGCTTAACACGCAACAAGTGTTACCAGTGCAAACTGGTTTGTACGGGTACGATAAATGAATGGTACAAGATATTAAGGATAAAAACCTTAACGGAAGTTAAGAGAACTTAACGGAAGTTAATTTAGTCCGTTAACACGAAAAAACTTTTTAACGGATTACCGAGTTAACGAAAAAGTTAACTACGTTATTAACGGATTAACGGACTTGTGCCCACCTATGCGTACAACCATTGGTTATAATCTACGAAGCGGTCCAGGTACAACGCAAAGAGCAGGGGTTCCAGCGCTTTTTCTTCACAGCCCAACATGCCAACGGCTGAAGAATAAATATGGACGGCTAAATTTTAAGAGACATATTTTGTGCAAGATTGTTTTTTCTTGGTTTGTTTACGTTTAACGCTTTTTTAAAGTCGTGATTTTGTGTTGCAAATTTTTACCCGCTAATAAGTTTTAGTTTGTTCTGATAATTAAAAAAATTCGACTACAGGTAATGTTTTTTTAGTTGTTCTCGCATTGTGAAAGAGTAAAACTGCGACCTTGTGTCGTTTATCCTAAGTCTTTTTATAGGTTAGTTTTAGTTAAAGATGGATCATTCTGCGATCGTTTAATCATAATAACTCGGAATTACTAATTGACTTTTGTAACTTGATTATGCTTTCTAACGCTTTTTTTTGACGCTGTTTTGCATCACTGTAGTGTCTGTTTACATCAAACCCACTGCAGAGCGTAGCATCAATTTAGCTGAGAATGCTTGAAGTAATTTGATCTAAAATGCTTTGTTTTTATGACCGAGTTTTGCAAATTTCGTTTCGTGTTCGTATTCTTTTAATAAAAACTCAATAAAGCGAAATATTGTTCATTTTACTTTGATAAAAAAAATGACCGAAAAATAATTCAAATGACCGAAAAAAATCTGGCAAATCGGTCAAATGACCGAAACCAGATTTTGAAAAAAAAAACCTAGATTCCAAGTAGGAAGTCTTGTATGAAAAGCTTGATGACGTCAGGCTTGACACCGACCTCGTTCGCTATCTCGTCCATGTACGCGATGTAGTCCACCTACGTATGTAATATGCTTGTAATATGAAATACGATGGCCAATGACGCTCACGATAAGCGAAGGGAAAAAGTAGCGATAGGACTATTGTATAGTAGGAAGTGACTGCTTCCTAAGCGGTGATAAGCCTCCAGGTTTTGAATAAATCACAAAAATATCACTCTTTCTACAGCAAGTATTCTACTGTCATTTTTTCTTCCCGAGTCAGGCGAAGTATCGCCATTCGAAATTAATGGAATCAACACTGTTGTTGCGGTTATGTTCTGACTAAAAAAATGTGGCGGGGATTCGACCAGTATATAGCGAAAACTAACAGGCCCATTGGTACCACGATCATTCGCGACATATGAGCGAGTTGTCGTTTTACTAAACGAAATCTATGTGAACTATTGAATATAGTAATTGAACAATTTTGCAGGATAAGAAATGAACAGTCGTAGAAAATGAACTCAAGCGCGCCATTGTATAAATTTCTCGAAGTTTTAGCTTTTAGCAACTCCTCGTCATTTCCAAGTTATCTCTTTAACCACCTTAACTTTATCGGGTTAATAAAGAGCTAATGAGTTACGTATTCGCAAGTGACAGAGAAGCTGCTAAACGGGTTGTGAGATGGATCTTAGATACCTGCCAATGATGGCCATCGAGGCAAGGAAATCGCCAATAGCAATTGTTTCTTTATTTGCCAGGTTGCTGTGGTCAGGAGACAGTGAAACAACCTCTCGGTCTTCGAGTCAAGCAACCACACACGGTAGAGACTTTACATTGTCCTTTTTAATGCTGAACGCCAAGTCAAGCAGGAAGCAGCGAATACCAATTATTATAATAGTCTATGGTTTGACCCGACAGAAAATCGAACCCCGTTTGCAACATTGCTGTTGCAACATGCTCTTTACAATAGAAAAGAACAGCCAGTAATATTGATTTCACAATCAAGATATTAACGCCAAACATGACAAAACACGGCAGAAGATTCAATCAAAAATAAAATAAAAAGACTGGGATGGGACTGCTAATCCCCACCGCGTAATAGGAAACCATATTTACCTGAATGGTGTGTCTGGGGGATTTGTAGAAGAGCTTCTTCATAGCGTCCAGCTTCCTGTCCACAACAGCATCCATTTCATGACGTGAAGGCAGCATCGAAGCTCCTGTAACATCGGACAACTGAGAAACAAACCTACACGATGCATGCGATGGACAAAACTCAAAGCTTGACAATTTGACAAACTATTACTATCAGTAGGCAGAATCAAACAGTCACACTAAACCAACAGGCTTCAATGCTCGCCTTCGCTATGATGCTAGTGACGAGGGAATGAGGCGAAACAGGGCTCAGTCGTTACAAAACTGTAAGCAAGCTTGTATAAGCATTGGCATTGAGGTACGGAGGCAGAGTGAATCAAACATCGTCTTGTGTTAAAAGACTGGCGCGACTTTAAACCCTAATGCATGTTTCTGATTGTATTGAGTATGGTGTGAATCGCATCCATAGTCACTTTTTGAAGACCTATTACCTTAGGTAATGTCTTAAATTACCAGCGTTGGCTTTGTTTGCTAGTACCAAATCTGGCCAGCGAAGAAGGGTGACGTGCATAATAGCACGGCAACTATATCTAGAAGTAACTAAAAAAGTTGCAACCGCGTACCTTTGAACACCCTCGTTGCCCAACGACATTGCATCTCTGAAATAGGGTTGATCGCTCCCAGAGGTTGGATGTTTCCGATAACCGCAAGACTGCTGCGCTGGATTTGAGAAGGCCACATGTGGCGGTACAAACGACACTCATTGTTACGAACCTAAATGTAAAAGAGATCATTGTTAGTAATAGGTTGTTTTAAGCTCAGCTTATGCGATCTGTTGCTATAGTTTTCAAAACAAAAAAGTTATTTATTTCGCTGTTGGAAATTATTGCGTTTTAATTCAAACACTTCATAACGTCGGATAATTGCTACTGTCATTTTTTTGGCATTTCAAAAAAACTTTAAAAAAAGTTTTTTAAATTTTCTGAAAAAAAAAGTTAAGTTTAAATATTTCAATTCAGTTTTGTACATTCAAATACTGCCACTTGATTTGTGTTAAACTTTCAAAAATTCGTCAAAAAGAAGAGGATGAACCAAAGATACGGTTCATACAAAAAACTCAATTTGGTAAAAAAAATGACTTAGGCTACTGAATGCTGGTGCCCGATCTAGGCTACTCGCCTTTATCACAGAATCGTCTAGAAACGGAAAATTGAATTTATAACCGGTGGCAAATATGACGGCGTCTATTTCTTCAGATGTTCCATCTTCGAATAAAACTCCATTCTCGGTAAATTCCTTCACGTTTCCTTTGACGACCAGCATTCCACTGAGGATTGCATTCGGAATAGAATCGTTGACCATGGCGTGCTGAATTAAACAAAACATTTAATTTCCAGGTAGATGCCGAAAGAAAAGTCGAGGTTGAAACCAAAAGCAATGATTAATTTTGCGAAGTTGCGGCCGCAACAGCTTTGAAACTTAACCAGATATGCAAGGTGGTATGGCTTGAAGAGCTCGCTTTAATTCTTACAATCCTACCGTATTACTAGGGCCATTTTCATTTGACCTAAACCGTTTTGGCCTTATTGGGCTCCAAATTTTGAATCAAAAAAAAGTTTTGTTATTCGCAATTCACGTAAGTTTGAAGCAGGTAACCTCCTCGACGTTTCATTAGCAATATTTAGAAGGAAACATCAATCAGTCAGTCTTGTGATTAAAGCAACTAATCGCTGCAGGACAAAAACGTAACAATCTGCACATATCTCCATATCAATTACACTTTTTTTAATAACCAGTAAATTCTGGATTGAAATTTGCTGTTTTTAAATTTTCATAAATTTTCGGCTTTATTTGTTCTTAAATTTTTATTTAAAAATACAATGAGACAATTTCAATCTTGTTTGGTAAAAAGTTGCGTAATGTAAAAACTTTGTCGATTGCTATAGCTGTGAAAGCAAAACAGTACAGTCCTAAGATTTCAAAAATTTGCTTAATTTGTTGTGATATACTGTACTGTATAAAATTGACTTTTTGATTTTTGAATTTGGACATATACAGTTCTAAGTTATTTTATTCATGCCGAGGCTGGCATATTTATTTTGTTTTTAATTTAAAAAAATGAGTTTCACGTTATTATAAAATTATTTTTATAAAGAAGTTTACCCATGCAATTGCATTGCGCCATATTGCAACTATCTGCAGAAATTTGAGTTGTAAAACTTTATCCAAATATGTATAAAATTGCTCATAACGTCTCATTTGCTCTCAAATATCCAGAAAAATGAAGAAAAAAACCTTTTGTTTGCTTTTGAAAAAGAATTTTGGATCACATACAATTTTGACCAAACCCAAAATTTTGACTTTAGTTTGACCTATAAAATCTACCTAAACTGGCCCCAGAGCACTCACAACTAATGTTAGTATACGTTTGATGATATAATCAAGCCCTGAAAAACTGTTGACTTTATTGACTTTTGCGGGGCCTACTTATTACCGGTTTGAATCGGCAAAACTGCCGAAAGCGACCGTGTAGATGGGGTAAAAAAAAGATTCCAAGGTGGACCGACAAACCGGCCAGCACTACGTAGAATTACAGGTTGCTATCTCTTCGAAAACACAAACTATGATTAGCTTTTATATTAGGTTGATTTGTTTGCTTTCATCAATTTCGATGACTCTTCCGCTGTTAAACGAAGTCAGAACATTTTGAAACTAAACAGTTGGAAAATAAATTGGTTTAACCCTCGAAACACAGATGAATTTTGAGGACTCAACTCACAATTTCTTAAACTTTGTTAAACCTGCAGTTAGAACATATTATTTGTTTAAAAAGCGCAAAAAATTCAGCATGGAACGTAACAAACATCAAAAGAATTAAAGAAACATCAATAATTCATAATAACAACAATAGCTTCGGGATAGGCTGAGAAAAGCTATCCAGCATTGCAGCAACTAGAAATATAATAAGAAAAAGCACTGAACAACGTGCCGAACTATACCTGGCTAAAAACTCTGTGTCGGGGTTTCAAGCCATATTTAGCGTGGTCAAACCGCTGGTTCAAGAGCATCTCAAAGATTGAGCTGGCGACATTGTCTGGGATCTTACTTCGCAGCATCCAGGCAAACCTGAGCAAACAGTTGCGTTATACTGTATTGCGACTATTAAGTTTACGTAAGTTCGGCCTCGAGAATCGTGTCAACTCAGTAGCCAGCGCACTTACAATGTCACATTAAATTGCCACTTAGCTAAAGAAATCACACGTGTGAATTTCGGTAAAAACAATTTAAAGAATTACGCAAAACCGCAAATTTTCCAAAAAAAAAAGAAAAACCAAGAGACTTGGGAATTTTCGTATCTAAACTAATCGATTTTAGAGGTGAAACAAGCAAGAAAAACTCCTAACAATGATGTGCAAAAGAGATGAAGAAAAAACAACGAAAAGTAACTACACCCAGTGTGAGAGTATATGCTAACAAAACGTTTCAAACAACTCACAATTAAATAAACAATTCATACCAGAACTTATCTACAAAACATACCTGGTTAAACCGATGTCGATCGGCATCCCATTTGCACCAACTCTATTCATTACCCAAGCATCTCGGCGAGTGCTCAGAAATACCTGCAGAAACAATTTTCAGAACTAGTTACGTATTTGGATTTCGAACATGCTGGAATCAGAGCTACGAACTCGATCGATTTTAATTCGAGTTCAGCCTATTTTAGCAAGTCCAAATTCAACTTCGGCAAAAATAACAATTTTTTTGAGTTCGAGCTGACTAAAAATACTAATTCATCAATCAATCAGTTTATATTATTAATTCTTTCCACCAATTTTTTAATCTTTTAATTTTGTTTTAACGAACTCGAACAGTTTCATTCGAGTTCAAGCTCGAGTTCAGAAAAACTATTTTTTCGAGTTCCAGTTCGGCAAAAAGACCGAGCTTTTTCGAGTTCGCAGTGCCGCCTGGAATGATGTTGGCAGCACAACAGGCTAAACCAAAAATCGCCACTGCATTTTTTAACCTTTGGGCAATGAGCAAAACAGCAACCAGAAAACAAACAATCGACTTCTAAGATAGATAATGTCAGGCGGGTGTGTGAAACGGAAGTTGTAAGTTAATTACACAATATTCAGCAAAACAATTTGTTTAATCGTTTGCGTTCTTCCTGATCTTGAATCTATCAGCGCGGAAACCTATCAAAGAGCTAACAAAATGATAGGCCATAATGCACGCAAACGACTAAACATTAAAACGCTGGATCGCAATCGCCATAAACATCTTCTCTAAGTTATTTTTATTAGACAGGGTGGTTTAGTGCCAGCGCGTAAACAAGCTCCATTTGATTTTGTTCATTGTCGATTTTTCTGATTTGCATTTGCATTGTAAAAATTTTTATCGCGGTGTCGGAAAAGATTTTTGTAGAATAGCTCGAAAACCAAACAGACTTTCACTCACTTTTAAAACAAAGACCGGAGCTTGTTTAAAACCAATTTAACGAAATCGCATTGCAAAGGCAAGTATACAAACTAATCTGCATTAATTTGCTGAATGGCGATTAAACAAAATAAAATACCGGTACATACCGATATTTTTCATTCCAACAAAATGAAATTAAAATTCAACTTTCTGACGTAATTCGGATGTAATTGCGCGGAGTAAAAACAAGAGTGTTTCCCAAGTTATTTTTCTTTAGCGCAAAAATGAATTAGCATGGGTCGTGACCTGGAACGGAAGCACATTCCTTCCAATTTAGTCGATACATAACTAGTTGCTGCTAATTAGATATACTGCAGTTTAGTAAGGCTACTAAATTATTGTTTCTTGTTCAGCAACAGTGTGTGTATGTATTCAGGTAAGCAATCAGGCTAATAAATAACCACCATCAACCAACACCAATGTCATTGCACCCAAAATCACAAGGAAAAACCGCAAGCGTGTCACAGCGTATCCTTTTAAAGAGTGGAACAAGCTTGTCGCACTTGCGAAAATACGTATGTTCTGCACAGTATTCGTACACGACACCGAGCGACGGACGTTAGCTTGTTGACTAAAATGACAAACTTCAGTAAGTTTCAAACAACTGCAACTAGAATCACTTCATCGCATAGTTTTTGCCGAAGCCCGACATGAAAGCGCAGGAAATAAGACCACACCCTTAAGGGCGAAGGGACATTAGGGCACAAGGAAATAAGAGCGTAGGGACATCAGGAAGCAGAGACGTAAAACGGCAGTATGCGCTACATTTTCGTGCTTCGGAAAAAATTTGTATAATCAAAGAAACGAACTTAGCTATTTTTTGGTAAGCGGTTTATTTAATTTTTGAAAGTCTAGTTTGAGCATTTTTCGAATTTAAGATCGAGTTTTATTAAAATTTAAGTTGGATTTCAAAATTTATTCTTTCAAAAACTAAAAAACGCCGAACAGGTCAGCGATTGTTTTCACTAGTAATCACTTTACGGTTGCGCTTAATCTGTCAAGCAAACAATGGTAATTAGTCCTTTGTCCCGCAGCGAAGCAAATCCACGAGTACTTGTAGCCGTCATCATCCACAGTTTAGAGAAATTAATCGCTTTAATTTTTTTACATTTTTCTCGATGCATTTTAATAAAATTAACTGATTTTTTTGTTTAAATCCATAATTATTTTCCGAAGCACGAAAACGTTAGTGCAAATTGCAGAGTTACGTCTCTGCACTTTTTGTCAGCGCCCTTACGTAGTAGATCGAGTTTTGGCATAATGCCCACCTATTTAGCATGTTTTCCAAGTTCTACGGAAATATCTCCACCCGAATTTCCAATCCCGATGACCACAACCCGCTTACCATCAAACGAGGATGGTTCCTTGTAAGAATGACTGTGGATTGTGGTGCCTTTAAACTTATCGAAACCTAAACAGCAGCCAAACTAAATTTAAAAAAATACGAAGCCGCAAAATAAAACTTTCATTGCCAACATTATCAAATTAAAAACCAAAATGTTGAAGCGTATAACGCGTTTGCGGGGCCCATCTCCACGTCATCTGCAAGCACCACAGTCTGGTTTGACTGGCCAGAGATTTGAACCCTAGTCCTTTTATTCCGAGACCAATGCGTTACAGCTTAACCAACTGGCTGGTGTTGAGATAATATTACGACTACAAATTTTAAGCATTTCTTTTGAGATATGATTAGCTTTTTACCAGTGTATCAAGCATATAAATGTCTAACCTGGAAACGAATGGCATGGGTTATGTGGAATCGCGTGATGACCGATGCAAACAAGGATCCCATCGAATATTTCCATGCTCGTTTCATCCGTTTTACGATTTTTTATCGTTACTTTCCTGTTAAAAATTTACACAATTAATAATTTACCACAATGCCATGACAAAGCTCAAGGCAACAAAACTTCACAGCTAAAACTCCTGAGCTACTTGCCAGTGCAGTTCTTACATAGATTTCAACTCATTACCTCTACAGCAAGTAAACAGTTTTATGTCAAATTAATAATGCAATTGATGAGCCCTAGACACTGATAAGAGATTACCGCAGTAACATAACCAAATTTTCAGTTGCAATGGTTGAAGCATAACCGGGGTTCCAGAACACAGCACATCAATCTTATTTAACTTGCAAGTGGTCGAATTCAGATAATGTAATAAAAATATTAAATCATACCAACCCACCATCTGCCCGTGCTTTCATAGTCTTCATGAGGTTCACATTTCAAAACTTCTGTGTGGAACCTGATGTGTTGTAGGAGGTTGAATCTGGATTAAAAACAAAACATTTCCATCAGAATATCAATTACATTTATGCTCAGACCTAATGGTAACTTCCTGGAAAAATACTAGGTTTGCCTTGATAGCATGAAGACTTTTTGATTTACCTACTATCAATCAGAATTGGTAATGAAAATCGACAAAAAAAAAAGTGACATCAAATTGAAAAGTAATGCGTAAGTTCTAAATTTTCTACTTCTATTAATTATTTTGTACAGCAGTTAAAATAATTCAAAACAAACCTTTGAAATGATTTATGGTGATATGCCAGTATAAGGGATTGGCTATGAGGCTACTTTTAAAGGTAATCCAAGAATAAAAAGGGTGAAAAAATTTCATAGCCTATTTCAATAGCTTGCAATCTAACACAACTGATATGCCCCTCAATTTAATGAGTATAGGAGCAGGTAATTCGAGTCCCACCAAATTTTGCCAAAAATAATACAGTATGTAGCTAACTTTAACACATTCACATAAGTAATAAACATGAAAAATAATCACCCTACTTTATGGACTATAACAGATAAGGCGCAGTATCAACAAACAGCATTTGTTTTCTTGCCAATATAAGGCACACTAGAATGTAAGGTGCACTAAATGAAATAAACTTTCAGCGCTCTAAATAACTTTAACAGAGCTCTGAATAAAATCATGAACAAAAAGAGATTAAAACCTCATCCATAAATAAGGCATATTTTAGTATAAGGTGCACATTTGATTTTTCAGAAATTTAAAGCATTTTATGTGCGTCTTATGGTCTAAAAATTACTAAGTACCAACATTAACAAATTATATATGATAGATTACCATCAAACTATACATGACTGTCTACAACTTGAGACAAACAAATTCAGGTGCTGCAACTTTCTAATTGAATAAGCCAAACCAATAAAACAGTCATTTATTTGCATACAGTTCACTTAACTGTTTTGCATATAGCCTCATGCAGTCAGTGACTTTGGTGTTATGCATAAAATTTGCAAATTCTTTAGGAATAGGAAAGTCTGAGTAGCACATCATCTCCTTACTACTGTTGATGATGATAGATTTGTATACAGATGCACCCTCTTTATCATTAGCTTTATATCGCCACAAACCTAAAATGAAACATTGTAAATATTACACCAGAGTTATGGAAACTTTGCTTATTGAAACGGGTTATCTATATTGTGTGAAAATTGCACTTATCAGCTTATGCAGTCATGTGCAACAAAATAAATTTAATAACTAAATAACGATATCCAAGTGACATCATAATCATATGGTTTATGTTTTGTTTAACTTTAGCGTGAGATTTGTTAATGTCAGATCCAACAAACAGTGAGATGTAATGGATTACCAGTAGCCTACCTAACAAACGGTATAGACTATACACTAACACAGTGAATCTCTTGAGAAGTCTGATGTTAGCAATATTACTTATTAGTGATCTATGAATCTTTGTAAGTGTAGCGATTTACACTAACAGAGCAGTCATTAAAAAAAATTAAGTGGGTAGGCTCTACTCATTACAGCATTATATTAAAATGGTCTACGCCTACAATAGGCTACTTGCACGCACAAGCACAAATAGACTCCAGCAGAATTACATCAATATAATTTCCTCATTTTTAGACGAAGCTTAGAAAAAAAATAGTATTTTTCTACATTTTATTAAGTAAAAAATCCTTGGCCATAAACTTGCTCCAGATATACCTGAGCCAACCCTAGCAAAAAAGTTGGTAGGCCAAGCCCACCCAACAACAGCAGCATTGGTGATTCACATGCTGAAGGTTTAATTTGTTGGTGAATAGGCCTAATGTAGTTAAAGCATGATATTACTGTCAGTAGCCTAATAACACTGAACATTAACAAACTCATTATAACTATCTGCCTCAGTAGAAAACCATACTGGTTTTATCCTGAACAAAATATGACACTTACACTGGGCAACAGTCAGTTTTTACCTCCAATATCATGACTTCTTTCATAACAAACAGGGAGTAAATTTTCATCAAGGCAGCATTTTATAGCAGGCAATCCACTTGCTCCAGCACCAATTACACAAATTCTTTTGGTCATAGCCAAGAAGAATTTAACAGTTTTAATGAATTCTTTATCTGCTGTGTTATACAGTATGCTCTGTTTTTAAAAAGTTGCCAGTAGGCTAGGCTACACTTATATCATGGGTGCCGGAATGTTGGAAGGGCAAAGAGGGACAGCTTTTTCAAACAAAACTTTTAATAGGCCTACCCAACACCTGATATTGTACATACGGTTATTTAACCAACATTGCTCTCTAATACTGTCAAACAATTAAACACTTCAAGCAAAGCCAGAGTATTGAGTACTTTGCATAAACACTAAAAAACAACAACAAACAAAATATCAGTTACTAAGTAGGGGCAGATTCAGCTGCCGAAGGCAAGGGGATCTGGTGGTGGAGCCCCCAGCGCTCAGATATTTTGCAATTTTTTGGCAAAAATAGCTTCCTTTTAGACCTATTTCAGCAAATATTAATGCTTTGAAAAAGTGGCATAGAAATGAGCAGTGCAAAAACACAACCAAACTGGCTACAAAAATGGGCTATGAAGGCAGAGGCTAAAGGCAAAAATTTTCAGCCATTTTACTACACGTACAAGCCGGTAAATCATAAAACAAAAAAATCACAAGTTTTTACCACTTTACCTAATTCATCTGCATTAACAAAAAGGAAGGCTTTATTTCACCGGAAATTTTTATCTAGTTTTTTATTAATTCTAACTCAAATCTAACCCAAACTCAAATGCTTACTCTAAAACTATCCCCAAATCGAACCCTAACCCAAACCCTAACTTAAACCCTAATCTCAACCCCTAAAAAAGCAAATGAAAAATGCGCGGATGAATATTTCTTATTTTTGTTTTATTCTCTTTAACTTGAAAATTTTCGGTGAAATAGTCACTACCTAGCAAAAATAAATAATTTGGAGATATTTATTCCCCCACCGAGTATTTTACAGTTAACTCTGGACAAGAAATGGAACTTGCTGTACCGGTAGTCATTGCAATGAATTTAGTGCAGTACGTATGTGTTTCAAGTTTTCTTATATTTCTCCGTTTTGAGTAGGGGATTCCGGATTCCCTTGATCTGTCAATGGTAACGCCAGCGTCGATCGTTCCAACTACAGTAGGGCTACAACCAAAGTTAGAAACTTGAATGCCTTGCAATAGAGTAGCCTAATGCCTAGGCCTATAGACACAAAACCTTTTGAGTTCTAGATTTGGAATTTTATAGCCCCCCCTATCTTCCTAGCATCAGTTAAAACAGACAGAACTACACTGTCATAGGCCAACCAAATGTATTTCACAAAATTGCTGATTCCAAAATATTGCTTATATTTTACATTACAGATTATTTAGAAATCATTTTACACCCAGTGTTACCTATAAGCCTGAATAAGTGCCAAGCCTGCGAAATTTTTTAGGGTATTTTCGCACAAATATATTACGGCCCTACGGCATTTTTGATTCGTGAAATTACGGCGTTTTTTATTTCCGCTACGGCGTTTTTATTTTTCGTCAATTGCTGATATGGTTTTTGGCGTGACAAGGTTTTTCTTTCAAGTTAGATGGAGGTCTATACGAAACTTGAAGAAAAATTGCGGGGTCCCGCCTAACGACCTTTTTTTTTGAGAATGACATAAACTCGTCAAAAATTAGCTGTCTTCGGCTCGATGATTTTTTTTTTTCTTTTTTGGAGATCACCATAAAAGTTGAAGGAAACGTGAACCTTTCTTTCATTAGCTGCGGCATTTCTAGAAACACTTCAGAACTTACGCACCTTTTCCGGCAATTACTCAGAAGGCAGAAAGCTAGAGGAAACACAGTTAACGCCTGCATACGAAATTTTATATTATTGCTTTTAATGAACTTTTTAGAGCCACTTTGTAGAGAGCATTTTTTATAATAAAAGATAATTTTTTATGCAATCAATTAAATGTGTTTATTTGTGCTTAAAAATTAAATTCATTACATTTCAAAATATAGCATAGAAAGTACAGCACCAGGAGATGGCAAAAATGACCGTCCGATTTTTGAAGACAACCACCACCTGTCGTAAGTCATCAAATCGTTATAGTGTGGAAGTAGACTATTTTGAAGTGGTCCATTTACACAAATAAACAAGCACAAAAAATGAGGTAACAGCAACAAAATAACAACAGACTATAGGTCAGATATTTACATGAATTTGATTACGTCTCATTTATTTTAGCCAGCTAATCAACAGAATATTTTCCAATGAAATGGAATTACAGGTACCTTTGAAACTGATCAAAAGCTAATAATTTGAATTTATTAGAACAATTTTCCATTTCTTAGGTCCCACAAAAGAAAACGATTTTTTAACAAACCCTGTCAATTTTCACGGAATAAAGTAGTTGCTCTTTGATGAGAGTCTTGCGTGATGGTTGTGCATTTGTGTTGCAAGGCAAAAGGATTGTTTATCGCTCAATGTCATTTTGTTCTTTATTTGAAACAAATTTTTTGCAATTTCCAAATTACAATTGTCATGGCAGTTGTATTTTAAACAAACTTAGTTTGAAAAAGAGTGGAGTAGTGCGTTCATGATAAGGGCTGCTAGATATGGGTCCATGACAACTGACCGCGACAAACTGACTGTGAACAAACTGACCGCGAACCAAATGACGCCGATTAGCTGAGAAGAACATATTTTACTATCCCCAGAGCCATCTAGCCCAAATCCTCACTTTGTGACGAAATCACGGAGGCGAAATCAATGACCAAATCACTGTGACGAAACCATTGGTTCGCGGTCAGTTGACCTGGCTCGACTAGACATACCGGTAGCCCACTGTATTTCTGATGATACGTTTGTGTAATTTTTCAAGGATACTGAGAATATTTCAGATTTTCAGAGGCTAAGCCCCGCAAGGAGATGCAATAGGCTTATTGCAAATGTATCAAAGAGAAGTAAATAGTTTTAAGTGTTTGAAGCTCTACATACTGTATTGTTTAAATTTTAATATTGCCCAAGACCCGCAAGTGTGTTTAGAACAAATTTGCTGAATATGTGGTTTTTAAGCTAATTTGTTGATATCAAATGTGATTTCTAAATACTTGATTTGAGTCCTTGTTCAATTTTATGCTTGCTTATGGTATCGGTAATTTTACAATTAATTAACTCTTCTAAAATTTTTCTTTTGCTATCAACATGTAGGCTGTTTGGATTTGTTATAGGCTCCTATAGGCCTAGTTTAGTGATAATCTAGTTTGCTTAATTTCACTTTATCATCAATTTTTGTCAGTGCTTTATCAACATCATCTTGCAACGTCCTTATGCAGGAGTTAGTCATCATTGGCAAATAATTTTGCTGTGAAATTAAATACTGGTATATAAGGCAAACCATTTACATAGGCTACTGTACCTAGATTAACAACAGTAAGGAGCCTAAAGTAGAGCCCTTGTGATGGTAAGGAAGATCCTTCACCGTCACTTTTTAATTTCGACTTACATGGGTGTTAGATTTTTGCCTAGAGCCAAAAAAATGGGAAATCTTTTTTTTTTTAATGTGGACCTCGTTTAGCACTGCCCCAAAGGTTTTGAATCGTGCCCCCTCAAATCTTAGAATACCCATAAAATTGGTATCACTGGTCCTCGATATGTTTTGTTGGTACTCATTTTTGTTGTATTTCAGAGAGGAAGACAATGGTGGTCTTTAATTTAGCATTAGAGTTACTGTTAATGTTTTGAATTTTTCTAACAACTCAAGTTTTTTACAAGCGCATTAATTTTTGGGTGTCGTTAAGTATGAGCTGTCGCTTTATTTTCAGCAACTCTACGATTCGTGCATGAGCGCGCGTGCGTTCTCTTCCTCCCTCCGATTTAAGCTATTTTACCCTAATGAGTGCACGTATGAGAGGAGCAAGAGCGCGTGCACGCCAGTGTTCCCACTTCCCACTAAGCCGATTTTTTTCAGCGAATCGGCGATTTGATGGAGCAAGGGTAAATAAATTTTGGCAATATAGTAAACATACCTTTAGAAAATTCAACAAATTTGTGGAAACATGACATTTAGTATACTTTAATACTGGATTGGTACGAAATTAAGGGCGCATATACGTCTTTTTAGAGCTTTGGGCGCAATTGTTCAAAGAAAATTTGGGCACTCGCCGATTAGCCATAAAGTTAGAGGGAACACAGGTGCACGCTCATACACGCGTCACAGAAATTTCGAAATAAAGCTGACAGCTTAGTACTTAACGACACCCTAATTTTTTAACATTTTCTACCAAGTTTTTGTACAACTGTTTGGGTGAAATGATGTATTGCAGAAAGAATACAGTTAATGCAATGCAATAGCAATGACAGCTTTGATTTTTTTTGATTGGCATTAGCAGCTTTTCTTGCGACGTAGTAGGCTATTTCTTTTGACCCATTGTTTTTTTTCCAGCAATAGCACACAGTGCCTCACCTACCTGCCTTTTTGAGTCAGCTATTTGTCCACTTGTTGTTGTTGTCAACTTCACAGCACGTTCCACAGACTGCGTATGATTTAGTTAGGTGAAGGGTTGCTTAATAAATCGTTTGATATCTGTTCAACTTTCATTTTAAATGGAGGTTCTGGCAACACTAAATAACTTTTTTGGCAAGATAGGTGCCACCACTCCCACAACCGCTGTCTTTAAGTATTATCAGATCACTGATCAGCGTATGATGTTGATGCAAAGTTACACCTAGGTAGATGAAATTCTCGGACTGGGTCTCATTCTCTTTCTTGATTTCCTTCTTCAACATATGTGATTTTCTGAACAACACTGACAGCTTTTGCTCTTACGGTCTTGCCCTCATCTCCCTGTCTCCCAGCATTGCCAACAGCAAATTTTCGGGATGAGCAAAATAGCAATTCTGCTGCAATGCTATCAACTCATTTGTGCCAGAAAATAAGCTCATTTGAGCTTGAATTTCTGTAAAAGAATTTCTGGTCCGTCCAAAATTGTTGTTTGCAGTTTTGTTAGAATATGTTTTCCAATATTCACCATTGACATACTTGGCAAGAAATCAAGTTTCGACAAGGTCTCGCGTAGCCAGAGGGCGGGGGGCTATTATCGGATGCAGTGGTGCCGATCTTTGTTGAGCATTGGGGAGGTGATTTGCAATTTTACCTCAATTTTGCCCTATTTTCAACATTGGGGGGGATGAACCTCGACCACGATTTTGTTCAGGTTTGGAAATGTAGTGAAGACCAAAAAAAAAAAAAAATGCAAATGGAACACTTTTTTCCCCAAATTCAGGTGAAGACCAAAAAAAAAGTTCTCATCAAAAATAGAACACTTTTTTCCCCAATTTTCGCTCAGATGTACACCCATTCAAATTATTGGGGGGGATGCAGCCAAATTATTGGGGGGATGTATCCCCCCATCCCCCCTTGTTTCGGCACCCCTGGTCGGATGCCACCTTAACCTCCTTAATTATATCTTTAATAAAATATTGACAAAAAAGATTACTCCTTCAGAGTTTTATTGAACTATACAGGAATAGGATTTTATGGTTTACCAGCTCGTAAATTAGAGTACTGAAAATCTAGCAATAGCTACCTCCCACATAGCCCATTGATGCAAATAGTATAATTATGTTTTTGCACTGCTAATTTCTATGCTCCGTTTCAATAGCAATAATTTTTATCAAAACAAGCTTAAAATGAAGCTATTTTTGCCAAAAAAAGAAAATTTTTGAGCGCTGGGGTCTCCGCCCACTAACCCCCATGCCTTCGGCGGCTGGGGGCTTTGCCCCCAGTTCTAATTGCCTACAGCGGCTTGGGGCTCCGCTCCCAGACCTCCAAAACAGCCCCCCATTGTATATTTGAGGCTATGCGCCTGCACAAGAGACCACCATAGCAATAAATTTTTCCTTACAATCAACTCAACAGTGCCATTACGAGTTCTGAAAGCAAGTGAATAAAAAAACCTGTAAACTACACTCAAAATGTTAACGAATTTTAACGGACTTCATTAACTTCCGTTAATTAAACCTGAAAATAACGAATTAACTTTAACGGAGGTATGAAATTTGTTAACGGACTAGTGGTTAACGTAGCTAAAGTTTTGCATTAACTTGCCCACCTATGATCGTACTGGAATGCAAAGTGCAGTACTGCCCCCGTTACGCCCTCCTACCCCCTCGTTCCGGCACCACTGATAGTAACTGATATGCGTTAGCCCACACTGCCCCAAATTGTTAAGTGCGCATGGTCTTCTAGCGCACAGCATCGCGAAATCTTACGCCAAATTGGTGCAGAATGCAGAAAACGCAAAATAGTTTGGCGCGGCGCTAAAGCTCCTAAACATTAACAATGCAAATTATAACGAGGACGGTGACAATATCTCAAAAATTCGAGATATAATTATAAGGGGTGAAGACCTTTTATTTTTTAAGGGACAAGTCGTAGACAAAGTAGATCGCGGAAATTTTTGAGGCAAATTCTATGGTAAAGTCTACAACACCAGCAGAAAAACAGTCAGATTCAACACGCTTGAGTGATTTTCCGATTTTAATTTTGTGTGTGAGCGAAAGTTTTCGGAAAACGTAACAAAGGCATTTTTGAGTAAACAATATGCAACAAGAAAGGAGTTTTGTGAATTTAATTCATGCAATTATCAAGTAATCACTCAAGTGTGTAACTGATTCTGACTGCTTTCTGTTGATGTCCTAGACTTTTTCAAATTTTTTCAATCAGTCTAAGACGGCGCGCTTCTCACGTTATGAAAAATGTACAGGTTTTTATAGGTTTTAGTTGGCGCGAAAATTCGGCGTAGGCTATCGTAATCGAACTTTCCAGCCTGGCACTGCACTCACCAACTGACCAACCATCATTGGAAAGCTCCCCCGATATTACGTGCATAGATTCAGGAAATCTTGCACTAACTTGGCGTAAAAAAACGTAAACATAATATTTTTGGAGGCATGGAAACTTCTTCTACAGCGTAAATTACAGCGAGAGAGGGTGGAAATTTTTCAAAATTGGCGATTCTTGAAAATTGAAAACATTTTTTTAAAGAGACAAGTAGCAGAGCGTGGATAAAGCAAAAATTTTGGCGGCAAATTTCATCCGTTTTAACTATATTTGGGCCGGCCATTCTTCAACTAACAAGCGCTGGATATTTCAGACATGGCATACTGAGACAAACACGAAATCGTGGTCACAGTATAAATAATACACTAGTACAATTGTGTCGAGGTCATATGTAATTACTACGCCGATCAAAACAGCTTGATGCATAAAGTTTACGAACAAAAACATTCACCGTGAACATTTATGAAAAAAAAATAACAATTTCACCGAAAATCTTTATGAAAAAAATAACAATAATTATAAATAAATAAATAAAAATAATAAACGTATAGAATCTTTATTATTTTTATTGATTTCACGTTAAACGGCCATATCTTCACGTATCAAAGAATCTTCACCTTAATCGGCCACTTTCTAGACTTCCGGGCCAAAATTTACATTCGCGGCAGAGCTTTATAGTGATTCAAAAGGAGCGCTCTAGCTGCGGTTAACCGGCTCGACTGCGCAGCTTATGAGCTGTGTGGTATTGGTTTGTGGGCTTATGAAACTCTTGGTAACAATTGTTTCATACTTGTGAGTATGTCGCTGCTTGCTCTTACGACGTCATTGACTGGAGCAGGGACTGTGACATACTTCCCCCTTTTTGAAGGCGGTGAAGTGGGAAGGGCCGGCCAACGTCGACTATGCTAGCGCGGACCAGCTAATCATGTCGGGGTCACTAGTTTTGTAGTGATTCGGCGCAGTAATTTTCGCAGTAAAAACTGCTTTGGCGCAGTATTTTCGTGAAATTTCACGCCTGATTTATCCAACTTTTTTTATCTTTGTTTTTCTTCTTCCGCGCTAGATTTATCCAACTTTTCAATAGACCTAGCTTCTACGGGTGGGGTTAAGAGAGCTGAAACCTGCACCTTATAGCCGAGTTACTTAGAAAATAATTGCCCAAATAAATATATGCTCAATTACAGTAAACGTGTTTTGGACTTGAAGTAGCCTACATTGGTACCTAAGAAGGGGGACGGGCCGGCGGGGACTTTTGCAAAAGCGTTTCAGATTTTATGAATTCTTTTACATAACTCTACAAACGTGCGGCATGTCATTTAAACGACGTCAAAATGTCTGATTTTCCCAAAAGTCACCAAAAGCGAAAAAATTCAGCTTCGCATTTCTATGACTTTTGCACTCATCAATGATTTTTGTGGTTGGGTGACCTCAAACATAATTATTATTCCCAAAAACTTACAAAATTTGCCCAGCGGCTGTGGGCTTGGCTCCCAAATCCCCATGGACTCCGAAAACAGGTAATTTGCCTCCCAGACCTCTAATTAATATTATTGTTATTGCCAGTCGGTCAAGCGGTAGCGCGTTCACATCTGTATCGGTGGTTTAAGGTTTAAACCTTGGGCCGGTCAAGTTGGACTTTAGGCTCTACTTACACTTCAAGGCCGAAACACGTTCATGCTCTACGCCTGAACAAATTAGTTAGGTTTGCACTTGCACTTTAAATTTTCTAAAGAAACTAAAACTGTCTCAACTAAATTTTCTTTAACGCACTCATATTTTTAACATTAAGCAATGTCATGTTATGTTGTTTAGAGAGAAACTCTGAGTTCGAAACTGGATAGGGGCCTCACAAACAGAATAGCCTAAGCATCTTATGGTCTAAATCCGGCCCTAAGTTAATGTCAAAGCAACGTAAAGATTCAAAATTGTAAATTAGCTGCTTTTGCAGTAAATGTAAGCCGACTTTCCAAAAGTTAATTTTATGTCACAATACCGACAAAATGGTAACATTGAAATGAGAGGAAAATTGTTAATTTTGAACAGTATTAATATCTTAAAAACAGAAACTCGAAGATAGTTCAAATTTGGTGTAAATGTATTTTATGCAGGCATTTCCCAACATTTTGGGTAACAATCAAAAACTTGACTTGAATGTCCATTTAAAAGCGAAGAGCAATTAAGTTTAGTCTTTTTTTCGACTTCTAATTCAATTATCGGGCTTTATCCGGTCTGGTTTGAGTTTCAAATTATGTTTCCGGTTTCGGGCCTAAAATTAGTCGGTACGTTTGCATTAGATTCGGTAACTCAAATTAACAATCGGTGTATGTTTCACTTTTCTCACGGTCCCAACTCTCTACCGCTTTTCTTAAACCACAACGCTTTCAAAGACAGGCTGAATTCCTCTTTGGCTAAACACCTAAAAATCAACCCAAACTTTTAAGTGAATTGTAGTTGCATCATTTTTTATTCTCCCACTTGCATTTTGAATAAACGGACTTTTCGGTCTTTGAGTTACATAAGTTATCACCTGCCCACCTGTCGACCACCCACGATTGAGGTTTTACACTGTCCATTTAAGCTGAACGACGTGAACGTCAAGCTAGGGAGTTATGAATTCAAGTTTTATCTGTTTATCAAACACTTCGTCCGCTAGCAACATCAATTTTTTTTTGACAGAAAAATATTGGCTTTTGCTTCAAGCTCTTACCTTGGTAAAATTTAGGCTGCACGCCTGGACAAGGTTTAAAACACATCTTTGAACCGTTGTGCATTAAGAAAAAAAGATAATAGATGTTTAAAAAAATTTCTTGGACATTTTCCTCTCTGAAAAGAACTATATAGTGATGCCATTGGTGCAGAGCCGTCGCTAGAGCAAACGAAGTAAGGAGGCACTAGCCGAAAGTGGGGGAAAAGGCACTAAAATTTGCTTATGAAAACTGATCTTCAGATCTTGTACAGCTACAATTACGAGCAATTTTGAAATAAGGCCTGAAGCGTTTCTTGTTTCGTCTGCTGCCCATAATCGCTTGAAAAATCTATCCACAGCAGTGAACGCTGCTAGACGTGCAACCAGAATTTTGCTTAGAGGGGTGAACCAATAGTTGTTTATTTTGCACAAAAACTGCCTGATTGAGCCCCGTTCTGAACAAACTGATCCAACTCAAGGGTGTCACATACGGGCATAGTCATTAAATATTTAGTGACTGTGGACGGAGGCGGAGCCCCAAGCCGCTGAGCAATTTTTGCGATTTTGCAGCAAAAATATAGCACTACATAAAACAACCAAGGGTACCAGAGATATCACACCTCCGGACGGGGAACTATAGCGATCCAAATGAAAAAGAGAAAACAACGTCGGTTAACAAGTATAAGTTTAGTAACGATCACAACCTTACAGCAGTTACACAGGTGAGCATCCGCGACCGGTTTCGTCCTTGCTCGAGGAGTCATCAGGCGGAAGCACCAAAACAGGACAACCGACGTTGCTTTCTCTTTTTCAAAACTATAGCGATTCTAAAGCCATTTTATTCACATTTCGCTCTTTTAGAAGCCATATCAAATTAAATCTTTCTTTATACTCGCTGTAATACACTAAAGCGTGTAACAAGTTTGCGTGGCCCATCTCCGCGTCATTGCGCCCGAGCAACACAGCGTCTTCTGAAAAAATGCCGCAGCGGTAGCGAATCGTTGGCAACGCTGTGTCCGATTTGACCGGCCCGAGGTTTGAACCTCAGACTTACCGCTGCAGAGACGAAAGCGTTACCGCTCGACCATATGAATTACTCAATTGCTAAAATTAAGAAGTGGTTTCAAAGAATTATTATCGCTTAGCACCTTCAACCCCCTCACTTCTGGCAAAATCTAAAATACGTTTAAACGCTCGTATTTTGAGGTTAAATTTTCCAAGTGACTTGGCTTAGGGGCTTAAGCCCTTTCACTCTGGTTGCACCACTGATTACGACCTTAACATCTTGAGTGTGCTTTAAAAATCAAAACAGCTGGTCTTTGAAGAAAAAAATTGGTTTCACACATTGCTTCATGTCATAATCACTAACAAAGTACCCCTAACAATTTTGCAGGCTTACATGTCTCTTCCGCGACACATCCGTAAAAGCGAGTAAATATAGACGGAATATTGCGTCAAATTTATGTACAGAAGTTGGTTGCCAGTAATTTTGCAAGAATCGTGAAAACGTTCAAGGAGAATTATATTTAAGAACGAAACCAAAGGAGAACTATATTTAAAAACGTAATTATTCCTTTTTTCATCAATGTCTTTCTGAATCGCTTTTTCGGTTTTAGAGTAAGTAAAATCTAAATCGCTTTTTCGGTTTTACAAAGACTCACGTAGCCTTCAAACAGTAAAGAGAGGCCAGAACAGTGAAACATACTGTGCAGCAGTGCATTCATGATTGTAATCCGCTTTCGAATTATTCACGATATTTTGAGCTCGCTCATCGTTCTTGCTGTGAAGTCTCTTTGTTTCACTGTCTTGTGCTAATCAAAGAAACGAGCGCTTTACAGCTACAAAGTAAGCCTTAAGATATGCAACTCTTACGCTTACAGCTAGGGATAGGCATTTCAGAATAGTTGGCTATTCCAGAATTATTCCGAATAGCTAAAACCGAATCCAGAATCCTAGTATGGTTTAAATTAACCAGTTTGCTGAAAAAGTGAACAACTAGTCAACCACCCTCGACACCCAGAAAAAAATTATTCAACGATTCGCTTAATTAAAGCAGCACTTTATTGCAGTGCATGACATCATAGGCGGGGGGGCCCAGGGGGCCCGGGCCCCCCCCAATCAAAACTCTACTAACGACAAAAAGTTATGACAACATAGCCTGACGATGTTTAGTTGCAGTTTTTTTTCAGTAATTGCGCACATAACAGTAATTAAACAGTAAAGTAAGAGTAAAGCTAACGGTTTCGGCCGAAAAACCACTCTCAATTTCGGTGAAGACCTTTTTTTTTTCTTTCTCTTTTTTTTGGAGATCACCTGATTTTGGGCGGAAAAATCACTCAATTTCGGTGAAGACCTTTTTTTTTTTTTTTTTTTTGGAGATCACCTGATTTTGAGCGGAAAAATCGTTCGAATTTCCGATTTCGGCCCAAAATTCACTCTCAATTTCGGTGATGACAGCCGAATTTTTGAGGGTTTGGGCCCCCCCCAATCAAAAATCCTGGCTACGCCATTGCATGACATTGAGTACTTCTAAATGTTCACCATGGCATTGAGTACTTCTAAATGTTTACCACTTAGCTGCGTTCTTAATTCGCTCACAGTCAAGCCTGCTCCGAAGAAACACCTTTCGGAAGAAGCTGATGTTGCAGGAATGCAAACGTATTTTGAAGCAAGTTGTTTCGAATGAGGAAGTTAAGAATTTGTGGACCACAATTTCTTGTGTCCAGCTCAAACGTTAAAAAGTTTGAATTTTGGAGGGTCCCGTTTGGGGAAAACTTTTCTTCATATTTGCCTACCCACCATTTGGGGGACCCTCAAGTTGGTACCCCCAAATATTGTCAAATTTTATTTTTTCTTTGTATTTACTTATTTACCTTAATACTCTCATGTGTCTACTCAAAAGGTTGAAAAGTTTAAATTTTTGAGGTCCCGTTTGGGGAGAACCTCCATCGTCGCAGCACCCCCAATTTTCGCTAGGTTTAGTTTATTTTTAATATCTACCCATTCCAAAAATTTGATCCATCTAGCTCTAAGGGTTTAAAAGTTCAAAATTTTGGAGGACCCTATTGAGAGGGATCCCCCAACCTGGTACCCCCCGATTTCTGTCGCACAAAAGTCCTCCCTGATATCTTCAATCGCTCAAACTTTGAAAACAGTGCGTTTAGCGGTTCAAAAGTAGATAGATTCAAATTGGGGTAAATGAACATAACCAAAAGAAAGGTGGTTCATTGTGTGTTCAAAAACCACAAACCATTTTTCATCAATATTGGTAACTACCGAAATATATCGGTTCAAATTCGTCAACTTTTTGCCCATTTTCGGCCTGTAACATTTTGGTCACGTGACTGGGCGCCCTCAAACTCGGTTTACATAAACCATTAATAAGCTTTATGAGTTGTGTTCAAATTTCAGCTTTGAACGTCAAGTGGTATTTGAGTCATAGGCGACTTAATTAAATTTCAAGCCAAAAATTGTTTTTCATGTTTTTTATGTGTCTCAATTCACAATCACGTGACTTAGGATCCCCCAAATTGGCACACGTGACGCTTTCATAAATTTGTATGTTGTACAAATTTCAACTTACTAGGTTTTACCGTTTGCTAGTTATAAGCAAATCAATCCTCATCCGCCAAAACTCGCGAACAAAAACAAAGCAAATGGCTCACTACACTTTTATGCGAGAATTAACTGCAAACAATTTTTACCTACGTAATTGCGTTGAAACCGGTTCCAATTATTCGGTTTTTGTTTCAATTTGGATTCCGGATGGTTTGGGATCCGGATCCTTCTGGATTCGGTATTCTGAAATGCCCATCCCTACTAACAGCCTACAGGATTCATTGCAGTTTAAAGCAATATGCATATTGTGTGCAAAAACTTGCCTGGCGAGAGTCGCGGCGTAACGTGGCGCAAGGAAGGCTACTCATTGGAACCTCACGTTTGAAGTCCGCCGGATTACTCTGTCGTGATGACAATGGATAAAGTGGAGAAAGCCAAATTGACTCGTACATCGCGCGTTGATCGGTACCTCACAAATCGCAGCAATGGCTATCCTATCTTGTTGCTTGACGACCCCCCCCCACATTAAACATTAAATTTAAACAATTTTGATGTTAGTCTAATACCTATAAAAGTACCACCCCTCCCCCACAAAAAAAACACTTTTAGCAATCAGTGGACTTAATGATTGAATTGTTTTTATTTTTAATTTTTGCGTGCTTTAAATTTCCAATAAAGTAAGATATATTAAAAAAATGAAAGCAATCAGGCACTTTTACTTAGCAAAACATGCGATTGTTTCGACGACAATTTTGGTTCGTAACAGATCATATCACAATCAATTTACGCATTGCGATCTAATTGTTCGAATTTATTTTTCGGATCAATTATACACTGCATCATTCGGTATATTCATAAAAAAATAAAAAAACAACTAATGCAATACTTTGGCTCTTCACCTTCATTCCGAGTTGGAAATCTTGCATGAAAATTTTAATGATGTCAGGCTTGACACTGATCTCGTCCGCTATCTCATCCATGGCTTCAACGTAGTCAACCTGGGCAGGTATAAGTTTTAGTGTCTGCTTACGGAAAATTTTGTTTGTCCCACAAAAAGGACCTATTGTACGTAGGTTTTGTTTTGTAACTTTGAGGCTAAAACTATCTCAATATAGACTGTGTACCAGACAAACTAGATTGAGTATTAAACAAACGCAGTCTGGCTTAGGTGCTCTCTCTATACCTTTGCAGGTAGAGCAGCATTTTTCCAATCCGTCACCTCTAGGGGATTGAAAAAGGTGGCGAATTAAGCAAACTGACGAATAAGGTAAGCAGGCTAAAAATTTTTCAGAGCAGAACATGACTGTGTAAATAATAAACAAAAACAATACTAATCGGTAAAAACAATGTTTGTTTTTCTATTTACTGCATGTGCAATATTGCGCTATACGCAGGTATAACTAACATAACTATCATCCGCTTTACGAATAACTTTCACAAAAAATGGCGCATTTGACAAAAACATACCAGTACATTATTGATGTGATATCGTTGTAGTCTATATAATCGAAAAAAAATCTAAGCAAACTTTGATAATATTTGCTGCATTACGCCGAAGCATGAAACGAGTGAGTTGAGGACGCCCTTCTCCGTTTCATGAGCTTATGCAACGCATCACCTCCTTTCAAAGAATGCCGCAGCGATTGCGGGCCGTTGGAAATACTGTGTCCGATTTGACCGAGCGAGATTTAAACCTCAGACCTCTCGTTTCAAAGACAAACGCGTTAGCCCTCGACCACCTGACCGGTAATAGCGTGACCATCGCCAAAGGGTTAAAAAGGAGAACGCTTAAAATTAGGTTTTTGCTATCGGCAGGCCCGCAGCCCAATTTTTTTTCACATGGAGGCAACGGCAGTAAGTACCACTTCTCTCACGCATGTGAATTCAACATTTTTCAGGGGCGCTTGAAGAAAAATGTTACAGTGCCGAAGGAGTAAGAAGGCATTGGTGTCAAATATTATCAAACAATTAGCAGGACATGAGACAATAGTACTTTAATTAAATCCAGCTAGAATGTCTGGTGAGAGTTGGAAGCTCCCCAAGCTGAGTATGGGGGTGGAGCCCTGGAAGCTCTAGCCTTTAAATGTTCATCTGGATAAAACATAGCATTTCGTGGCATTGAACGCTACTTTTAGCTCCATAGCAAGCTGCTGATAGGCGATAAATAAAATTTGAAACCTGTGCACCATCCCGTAAAAGTCGCTGGTGGCAAGCTTATCAACCAAAAGTATAGACATGAAAGCAACCCCATGAAAATTGTGACACAATAAAGGACAAGATGGGATCCAAAAAGAAACTGGCAAAGCAAAAATTATTATAAGAGTTCTAGGATAAATGTTATGCTCTCTTGTTGCTTTAAAATAAAACTGAAATAGAAAAAGGAGGACCTTTTTTTACGTCCGGCCTTGGGTAAGTGCGGATGGAGAACAAAGACTGCAAATACCGGACTGTCCTGCCAAAATTCGGACGTATGGTTAGTTGGTGATCCTACCTTTGAGAGTGTTTCGTTTTAAGATTCCACAAATTAGTGGAAAACCATGGAAAAAATTACTTCCATTGTGTGTCTTTGAGAACGATAATGGCTTTTCTTGATAGCGTTCAGACTTTCCTCAATCGTTTTTTCCATTATTCCACGACTGGGTAAAGAAGCCGTACCCAGCGTTATTTTAAACAGATATTGTAATCATCTCCACGCTCAAGAAATGACACGAATGACCGGTAACACTGCTCACAAATTAAAAAAAAACTTTTTCTTTAAGGGAAGTTTTTTTCTCTTGTCCCTTTTTGAAGCAGCCCTTGTTAAAGTTCCCTTGTTGAGGGTAAATTGTGAAAAGGTCTCGGTTAAAAAGATTTGAAATGTTTTCCACAACCCAAAAGACAATGTAAAATCTTAAATCTATCATGCAATTTAAAAATTAAGGACATATATTTGACTCGAAGAAAAAGTCAAAGGTTTGGTAATCAGGATTTTGATAATAATTAATTGTGATGTTTTGACGTTTTCTGGCCAAAGCTTTAATGTTTAATCGTTTCCGTGATTCTGGCCTAAAGGCTACCGGCGCGGAAGCCTAGGGAAGAGTCACCAGAATCGCGACTACTTAAAACAAGCAAAGCGAAAAAGTTATCTTCCGACAGGATTCGAACATGAGGGAGAATAACTTTTTCGCTCTTTGATCAGGGTCTTGTTGTTTGATAGCACTGGCGATGGAGGATTTAGGGGGGGGGGATTAGGAGGATGCATCCCCCTCCCCAAATAAACCTAACGTGCATATGAATAATATTAAACTTATTTGAAATAGACCAAAAACACGGTCAACTTGTTGTTAGTTGCGGGCAAAATCAGCTCGTTGATCTGCCAAGTCCTTTTTTTTTTCGGAGATCACTTCCAAATCCGAGGAAAATAAAGACATTTAGCTCTGAAGACCTTTTTTTTTTGTCGGAGATCACTTCAAAATCCGGAGCTGCATCCTTAATCATAAGTATCCGAAATTTTGAGATTATAGCAAATTAGCAATTTGTGCTTATACATTTTATCATCCCATAACCAAAATTTTCTGGATCGACCATTGAGCACTGCTGAGCTGAGACATTCTCTGTCAATGAGATATAAACTTACAAAACGTAAAAACGTTAAAAGCGTAAAACTTACAGATTTCTTACAGAATGATAATTATGTTACACTATAATACTTTGGATCAATGCCCTGCCGAAGTCAGCTAGTATACGGGCCAGCAAAACGTTGGCACCAGCATACAAATCTGCATCAGTTGTGCAAAACCATTTAAAACGATACATTCCTTATCAAAACGGCCAATTGATCGAGCGGTAACGCGTTCGTCTCTGGAGAGGAAGTCTGAGGTTCAAATCTCAGGCCAGTCAAATTGGACACCGTGTTGCCAACGGTTCATCAGCACCGCAGCGACATTTCTCCGGAAGGAGCCTGTGTTGTCTGCAGGCGTAATAAACTCGTTACACGTTTAGGCGTATTAGAGCGCGTACATTAAAGAATGGATTTTTTGACAACAATTTTCTTCTTACCTTTGAACACCCTTGTAGCCCACCTCGATTGCATTTCAGCAATGGTACTAATGGGGCCAAGAGGTTGCAGCTTCCCTATCACTGCAAGACTGCCATGTTTGAATTGAGGCGGCCAAACGTGACGATATAAACGGCATTCATTATTACGAACCTGTTGCGAACAAGACACCAATTAGCTTCAAATGTTAGTTCATAATTCAAACCGTGAAAACTGTAAATATTGTTGATTTATCTTACCGTTTTTGCTCTTCTTAGTTTTTGTTAATATTGCTATAAATTATTTGCTATTGTTGTTAAATTAAGTTATTGTTAATTAAATGATTAAATTTGTCATTAAATTATTGTTTTTGTTAATTTAAGTTATTGTTAGTTTAATTATTAATTTTGCTAAATTTACTATTAAATTAAGTTATCGTTAATATTACCTTAACTTTCAATGCTCATAACTTTTTGCACTTGTTTCGAAAACAGAACGTAATTATTTAGCAATAAATAAACACATTTAGTGGACAACATATATTCAATTGTAGTCCTCACCGCATATTTTTGGTCTTCATCTTAAAATCATTATAATAACCCTAGAGAAAATTGTCATATTGAATAACAAATAAATCTACTCTTAAATCAAAGCCCAATAAATCACAGCTTACTTTTATAATAGCATCGTCTAAAAACGGGAAGTTGAATTTATAACCGGTGGAAAATATGACGGCGTCTACTTCTTCAGACGTCCCATCTTCGAATATAACTCCATTCTCGGTGAATTCTTTCACGTTTCCCTCGATAACCACCAAGCCACTTAGTATGGCGTTCGGTAGGTAATCGCTCATCAGCGGATGCTGGAGGAAAACGTTGGTAAGTAACGTTACAGACTTTATATGAAAAGTAAATACTGTTTATCAAACGTTTAGGACTGAAGTTTTAATAACGCCAAACGCACTAGGTTAGAATGCCTAGCTCTGTTTCTGAGCATGCAATTTATAATGACATTTTTCATCACTTTCGTTTGTTTAATAAAAATACACAGCACAGTATTGTGAATGCGATGATTTGAATTTTATTAACTTTACATTTACATCCTGATGAGGGCCATGCGGCCACAAACGTTTGTTAGTCTTTATACATCAAGATCCATCAAGCAAATTGTGTAATGTATTGTGCACTATGGCCCCTAGTTTTGGCTGTAATTTAAACTACAAAACTACAACTTTATTTAACCAATTAGTTCTTTTGCAACCTTGACCAAGAGCCAACGAAGGAATCTTTTGGTCTTCGAGACAAACTACCAACTGCTGCACCACACATGGTGCCGCTTTTGTGGCTTCCCACGCCCATTTTTAATCTGAATGTCAAGCGGCAAGCTGTGAATATTAATTTATAATAGCCTTTGGTTTGACCCGACAGAAATGGAGGCTTAGCGTACCGTTTCAGCAGCAGGTGCTCTCTCTTCTACAAAAAATACTAGCACTCTAATATTGTTGACCACTGCTTTTCTGTATTTCACAATAAATCGAAGTTAGATTTTACCTGACTAAACGGACGATGCTTTGGCTTCAGCCCGTACAGCGCGTAATCCAAACCTGTCATTATTTCTTTTTCTATTGAGGCGTTGATCCAAGTTTTCGGGATGATGCTCGCCATCACTTTGCTCGACCTCCATTAAAACATTGTTATTGCTTTACGTCTAACATAAAGGGAAACTGCAAGCCAAATTATTTGGGTTTTTAAACTTAGAGCAATTGTGTCGAGTAGAATGTAAATCAACTTGCTCAAGTGCTCATCACTTGCGTATAGCAAGCATCGGAACCGGAGCGTGCCTACGTGACTGCTCAATTTTCAGAGCAAGCAGTCTAGCAAACGGCCTTTTACATGAGGCAATCTCATCTTCCACACATTATTCAAACAAATATAAAAGACATAAAGTTACAAGCAGGCAGAGGTGGGCAATACTGAGTACAAAAGTACCGCTGTAATTTTTTGGTACCTTAACAACGGTACTGTTTCAAAAATGGTACCGTACCGAAATACCGGTACCGCGTGACTTTTTCAACAAGTATTCGGTATTTTCAGTTTTTTGTTATCACTTATCGATTGAAAATTAAACTCTCTCTCTCTCTTTGGAATGAAGCTAATAAACTTTTAACTCCGAAATATTCCGTTACGGTGTGCTCGTTTGACATTCGGACAAACTTTTTAATTTCTCCATAAAACAAGTAATAACACTTGGCGAGACAGTACTGCAAAGATTTTGAAAAGTTTCGTCGATCAAAAGACTCAAGGCAAATTAGTTCGACTAATTTTCAAAATGATGCGCTGAAAAATATCTTTATTCGATATGATATTGCTGCGACTGCAGCTCCAAGTGCAGCGGTCGAACGAGTGTTCACTCTAAGGAAAGACACATTAAAACCCAAAAGAGCTGGTTTAAATGGCGATCATTTTAAGATGCTGATTTTTCTTGAAGTAAATGCATGGTTGCTCGCAACCTTGTTTTTTTGTGTCTTTTTGATTGTGTCTTTTTTTTTACAAAACATTACATTTAAGAAAAAAAAAAAAAAACAATCGCTCTACAACGATTTTATGACAATTAGATTAAATCATCAAAAAATACCACACCGAGTACTTGTACCGCGGTACTGTTTAAAAATGGTATCGGCATAGGCGTAGCCAGGGGGGGGGGGAGGGCAGCTCCGTCTTTCAATTGAAATGCTACCAATGATAACAATGTCACAAAAAAAATTATTGTTTCTTCAGTTTCAATTTCTTTTAGCATCTTCGAGTGCAACAATAATTAACGATAATATTGATCCAGGGGGCCAGGGCCCGCTCAATTTAAATTTTGCCGACCAATGTAAACGTATACTCCGAGTGAAATTAAGGGTTTCTTTCCTAAAAGTTGCTAACTCAGGCACTCATCTTAACCTTGTTATGAACGTAATGTATTAACCAGGGACGGATATAACATATAACACAGTGCCAGGGACCCCGCGCTCAGATAAGACTTTTTTTGGTCTTCACCTGTATTTGGCACGAAGATATTGCGAAAATATCAAACTGCCTGTAGCCCCACTCAATGTAAATCCGGCCCGGGCAATAACACGGTTACTCGGTTAGTAGGTGTAACTATCTATTGTAGTTTTTTCAATAACAATTCACTTCTACCTCGCCAGTTTTTATGCGACAAAATACTTATGAAAAAAATTAGCTAGGGAGAATGCTCATTGAACGAATTTTTGCATTGATCGAATGCTCATTGAAAGGGCCTGAGCCCCCTGGCCGTACATATACTTCTATAACTGATTGTTTTCATGACAAAACAATAATCTCTAAGGAAAATCTTCAAGTGTACTGTTATTTACTGCTAAAATATTGCACGAGGCAATGTACTTTACTTCTTCCTAACTGGGCCAAAGCACTTACAAAATTTAACCCCAAAAGGCAAGATTTTAAACGTGTTTTGGACTTAAACTGCAAGCGAAAAGAGGACTGAACAATTAAATTTTTGCAATTGGCTTTCAAATGTTAAAAATTTAATACTTTCAAATGGCTTTGAATTCGGCGAAATGTGATCCAATGGTATTAAAATGGCTTTTTTTTTCCCTAAAAATTATAAAAAATCGTCCAGGGGCTTGGGGCTTCACCCCCAGACCCCCTGTCTGTAATGCGTTTGTGTTACACTTCTTTATAAACATTTCCACATTTTAATATTGGTTTAGGCCCTTACCCTTAAATGATATCCTAGTTACGTGCCAACACTAGGCCACGGCTTCTAATCTTCCGTTCTACGATATCTCTGCCCCCACAAAAAACTCCTCTTTCGAAGTTTCTGATCACGTCATTGCATGTGATTTGTGGTTTGGGCCCCCTCAATCAAAAATCCTGGCTGCCCCTATGGTATCGGTATCGACCGTGCTTTTTTCAAGCAAGTACCGGTATCGCGGTACTTTTAGAAAGGGAGCTTAAACCGTGAATACCTCTGCAAGCTGGATCAGTGTACGGTTGTCTAAGGTATTCTTGAGTTGTTTTGACAAGTTTCAGTTTTATATGCGAAACTTTGCATGTTTTTTTGTAACGTGAATATAGCGTATAGCGCTATACCGGTAGTTTGCTAATAGCAATTTACCTCTTGATAAAAAGAATATCAGCCGGCAGCCCATTCTTTCCCAAACGACTTAACAACCATGATCCTCGTCGAGTGCTGAGAAACACCTGGAGAAATAAGCCACAGCCTTTCGGAAACTGATGCAACTCTGCGGTATGTACTGAATTTCGTATTTGAAGCGCTCCGAATCTAGTTTCAATAGTGACTGATATTAAAGACTCAAAATGGAACAGATTTGAAATAAGCTTTTCTTTAACTTACCGCATTCAACGAGATTGATAATTGCTGACAAAGATGTGTCTTTTTTTAAATTTTTCAGTAACAGTATTTCATATAACTTTTGAACTAAGCGACCTGACTTGATTGCAATAATAAAGCTTTGTGCTGATTAGAAATTGCAGCTAAAAGCAGCCAGGTTTTAAACCCCTCCCTCTAAAAATTTATGTATCCTCCCTGTAAAATGAACTATTTTGAACATCGTATGACGGAGATGAATATCATCAAATAAAATTAATGTTTACTAGTAATCGATTAGTTTAGCGTATTTTTGCAAAATAAATCAATTTGAAAAAATATTCACACTGTTCGAGCGCATCGAATTTTTCACCAATTTGCATCTATTTGAGGAACAAAAAAACGATGCGGAGTATTTCCATGAAAACGATATCAAAAGTAATGCGGTAAATTGTGTTCATGTGAAACGCGACAATTAACTACAACCAGTACTTAAATTGTAAAATTTTGCATGGGGGACGCTTTTGCAGCCTTGATCAAACGCATTTGGCATGCGAAAGTACTGTAGTAAAGATTGCGTAATTCCGTCGCGTAAATTGAATGAATACCAAAACAAAAAAGGTCTTCGCAGGAAATTAAAGTGTTTTTTCGCCAAAATTAGGTGAAGACCAAAAAAAAAAGGTCTTTGCCGGAAATTGAAATGATTTTTCGCCAAAATTAGGTGAAGAATTAGGTCTTTTTCGTCTGATCATCAAGCGCTCAAATCTCGATGGGGGGTCACCCAAATCTCGATGGGGGGACGCTAAATCTCGATGGGGGGAAGCTAACTCTCGATAGGGGGACGCATACCCCCACGTCCCCCCTACAATTTAAGTACTGACTACAACAACGTAATATAGTAACGTCGGCCACCTTTTTAGCATTCCTCCCAAGTTCCACAGCAATATCTCCACCAGAATTTCCCATCCCGATCACCACAACCCGCTTGCCATCGAAAACGGGTGGTTCCTTGTAAGAGTGACTGTGGATTGTGGTGCCTTTAAACTTGTCGAAACCTGCATGAACTCAAAATACAGGTTGTTTCATGAACGAAAATTATATCAGAAAAGGTGAATTTACACAGTATCCGCTTTTGTCCGTTTTTTTTACGTTTTTGCTTCTCTATGAAAAAGTATGCGCTTTTTTGTCTGCATTTTTATCAATCCATATCCGCACTAAGCAGACTGTTACATTTTGATAAAAAATTTGTTCAAAAATTTTGTGTATGAGTGATGAGAGCGATTTTCAAAATAGGGTTGTATCCTTTTACAAAAAATTTTTTTTGTGAAGGATACAAACTTTTATCCAGTATCCGGCAGTATGTAACAGTCTGCTGGTTAGTGCGGATAAGGACATATAAAAATGCGGACGAAAAAGAACATACTTTTTCAGGAGAAGAAAAACCGTACAAAAACGGACAACTCGAACGAAAATACGGATACTGCGTAAATCCACCTAAAGTCATTTTCTCTGCATGTATATTCGCGAAGCCATCATTGTCGGTTGATCGAAAATGTGTTCTGCTAAAGCTAGATTTTGGTAGAGTGGATATCGTAGATCAGTATCGATCAGTGGTTGAGTAAATAGAGCGTCTACTACTGAAACGGTGGACTCCAGTTCGATTCCCAGTTTTAATATCGCCAGTAATTTTATAGGACTATTAAAATTTGTGTTTACAATTTCGCAGCTTTCCTGCTTGACGTTCAACATTGAAAGGGACAGTGTGAAACCTCCACCGTGTTTGGCTGGGAGGTGCAGCTTGATTCGAAAACCGAAAGGTCAAGACAACTCGGTGAATGAAGATCTATTTGCAAATTGCTGCAAAACTTGCAAAAGATTGTTCAAACTGGAGAGCGAAAAATTCTTCTGCTTGGCTCCACTCACGACAATCAAACCAACGCTGAGCAAAACTTGCCAAGAAAGGATTCGCACGGATAATGAGGGATGGCGTGATGGCCGATGCAAACAAGAACTCCGTCAAATATTTCCGTACTCTTTTCGCCATCTTGCCGGTTCTTGATCGTTACTTTCCTGAAACATACAGCTATGTGTGAGGCACTATCCTTTTAAAAGAATTGCTTTCACAGAATAATTGTATTCTCTAGTAGCCTCATATTCTATTTTTTCAGACAGAAATTAATTTTAACAAAACGATTTCGATAAAAAGGCTAATGAGAGATAAACAAAAATTTTAAACTTTAATAGCAACAGCAGTTGCTATGCTTTATTCTTCTTGTTGGCGATTTATCTGCCATTTCATTAATAAAATCACCAAGTTGTATAACGAGCTGGTGATTCATTGTTCTTGTTCTTCAAATCAAATTTGATTTTATCATTTGAAGATGAACATTTTTCAGTTCGAACAGAAAGAAAACATTTTTGGTATTAGTGGATATTTTTAATTCTCAAAAAGTATGTTCCGTATAGGATAATATTATGTTTTTTTTCAGTACAGAAACATTTTGCCTTTAAACATACTACGTGTATTTTTTGTTACGAACTCACCATCTGCCTGTGCTTTCCCAGTCTTCATGAGCCTCACATTTCAAAACTTCTGTGTGGAACTTGATGTGTTGTTGGAGGTTGAAACTGCAATAGATAGAATACTGTTTTCAATTTTCTGTTTTTTTTTGCATTATTAGCCAAGTTTTTAACCAAATCTATAGTACAGCAGTACACTTTATAAAACAATTAGTAAAAAATTTAAAAAATAACTAGCAGTATCCAAAAAAATTGAAATAAAAAAAGTATCCGAAGAATGAGAGCAGGCGAGCTTTCTTTATGGGTATCTAGGGCACCAGGCTTCCAACAAATGAAGTGGGATTCTTAAAAATGTTTTTGCTGGGTATTAACCTTGATCATGTGATTGAGCCTGAGATCTGTAGTGATAGGCTACCAAGGCAGATTGAAAAAAGCGAGAAATATATGGGCATCAGTATTTTTGCAGTACTCCAGTTTGTTTCCCTACCAGGCGATGTTGAGACGATTCCGAATCTCCGTTCTTTAGGAGAAAGAGGCATAGTTATATTTTGGATAGATTGGCTTTAAGATAGTTCGGAGTGCACCCTATACTCTGGACACAAGTTTCAATGAACCCTCCAAACAGCAGGCAAACAATCGACATCAGGAGAATAAAAGCTAGCGAACTTGCGTTTTAAGGCGTCTGGGGCAGCAAATTAAGGGATTGCCACTAATTATGACTATTACAATACAACTACTGCAGCATACAGTACCAGTAAATTTCACAAAAAATATAACATCAAGATGTCTTTAATTTATGGTTGAAATCCATCTAACTCACTGCTTCGCGTAGAGCCTCATATACTCCAAAATCTTAGAATGGTGCATGAAATTAGCGAATTCTTTCGGGATTGGAAAGTCAGAGTAGCACATCATTTCCTTGCTACTGTTTATGACGACAGACTTGTATATTGATGCTTCTTCTTTTTCATCCTCCTCATATCTCCATAGTCCTGAAATTATGTCAAGTCAGGTTCTTAATGATCACATGTCGTGATAATTACTGTAGTGTAAAAATTTTGCATTACCTACCGCGCTCTCATTGGCCCTTCATTTCAGCCAATCACTGCTCGGATTTCTTTTCACAACTAACCGTTTTTTTAAACGCTGTCCATTTTGAACGATTCTTTTTGACTAGTGTTACATGATAAGCTTCAAAAATTTTGTACAATCTCGCTAAAACTATCCTACTTTTGTCTACAACTCAGCTCAAATCAAATCTTTCATTATGCTCGCTGTATTACGCCTAAGCGTGTAACAAGTTTGCAGGGTTCATCGTCGCTTCAATGCGCCCAGGCAACAAAGCTTCTTTCGAAGAAATGCCGTAGCGGTGGAGAGCCGTTGGCAACACCGCGTCCGATTTAACCGGCCAGAGATTTGAACTTCAGACCTCCCTGTCGCAGTCACGCGACTGCTCCAATCAATGACGTCAAGAAATCAAGCAACGGAATAGCACCAACCAAAACGCAAAGCCAGCAGAACAGGTTAATAAGTCAACGGATCACGCACCTCATTGGCTGCGCAGTCGAGCCGGTTAACCGCAATCGGAGCGCGCTCCTTTTGACGTGCCACATCCCGCTCCAGAGAGGGACGCGTTACTGCTAGACCAACTGGATGGTCGTTCATAATAATGCTTTGTTTTGCTTACGTACAGTAATTAAATTGTAGGGGAACGCGGGGGGACGCGCCCCCCCATCGAGAGTTAGCGTCCCCCGGACGAGATTTCAGCACTCCCTTCAATGAGAGTAAGGGTCTGGATGATTAGACAAAAAAGTGGCTGTCAAGACGAATAAGTTCCGGCCGAATATAGTACCAAATTACAGTGAAGGCCTTTTTTTTTGGTCTTCAACCGAATTCAGGGACAGCACATGAACTGAAAGCAAAATTTCCGCTAAATTTCATCCGTATTTCGAATGCGTTTGGTCAAGGCTGCGAAAGCGTCCCACCATGCAAAAATTTACAATTTAAGTACTGCTTACACACCTATAAAATATGTTAGAATGCAGAGCACACACATCCAATAGGAGTTAAACAATTTTCAAAAAACAAAAAAAATTTATGCCCTTCTTCCTCAGTCGTCGAAAAATTTTGACCTCCCTTTCCTAGACAACTGTTCTAGTTGAGGCGTTGCCTGATAATTTGCCCTGTTTTATCTGCTTACGGGTGGATAAACTTTTTTCTAAAGAAAAGTTTTAAAATTCTTGTCAATACCAAGTGCTGTATTATGTGAAGTGGTTTAATTGCGCGACAAGAAACTATAAAGCCAGTCTTGCAAAACAAGAGAAAAAAAATCTTTTACAAATTTGATAAAAAGTTCTATTATCACTGCTTTTATCAATGCCACCGGATTTTTTCCAGCGATTTTAACCAATTTCACGTTAGATCCTATTCTTACCTCCAATATCATGACTTTTTTCATAACACACCGGATTTAATTTTTCATCCAGGCAACACTTGATAGCTGGCAGACCACTCGCGCCTGCCCCAATAACACAAATCCTTTTCATTTTGCAGACTACAGTACCTTTGTGTATTGTACTGTAAAATCTCGACGAACAGTCTCACTGTAAGCCAATGTTTGCTTATTAATTTCAAAGTACTTTTAAAACCCGAAGAGTTTGTTTAGTAATTGCAAAGTCAGCATATTTTGTCTAGATTCATCAATAAGACAAATTACATACTGTAATAGCTGATCTGCTTAGTTCATGCTAGCTCAAATTGCAAGTAACTTGACCTCGAGGTAATCAGCATCACTAGCTTCAATTTTTTTTAGCATCTATGGACTAACGCTGTACAGGAAATATAAAAATTTAGCGCAGTAAATTTGTTTAAATTTGAACACACTGAAGCGAAATTAAAAGGCGTATCAGGCTGTCCAGAAAACATATTAAAAACAAAGATATTTCACTCAATGGGACATCGTTAGTGCTTATTTGTATAGAATTCCATAAAAAATGGCTGCTTTTAATCGAAACATTGCTTTGAATTTATTTGCCAAAGCGCCGGGCTTTGCCTCAAATTGATTTCTGCTCTATTGTTTTTTACTTTATTGCATGATTATAAAATCTTCGGCGGGCATTTATGGGATCTTGCTACGTACACTATCGTAAACCCATAAAAAACAGAACGGCTCGTAGTGCTTATTCGTCCACATTTTTACTTATTTGAATTATCTTGGTGTATTACATATTCAGTGAATTTGCTCATTGTAGGCATACGTCAAAGACGGAGCAACTTACAATAAATTAGGTTTAATCTACATGACAAAAATTGTTTAGCGAAGTTTGGACGTTCTTTGACTAACCGATGGGAGCTAAACTGAAAGCTTGTTGTGCTTTGATGTGGTAGATGAAAATGACGCAAATTTTAAAGCTTTGTGATCTCCGCCTCGGACTCTAAGGGAGCTTATAGAGCTCCCCCTACCCTCCTAGCTGATTTCTTTGGTTTCATAAAATAATAACAGCAATAAAGTTCTAAGTACGAATCAAGAGGGTTCCAATGCCTGGTTAAAATTCACCTAACATGTATTACCTTGTCTGTGGAGCTCAACTGTATAGAAATCTACTTGCAATTAGGGACTATTTGGTTTAAGATTCAAGCTGCCTCCTACCACCTGTTTGTAACCACAAGGATAAGGCTTTATGCTGTCCCTTTAAGAGTGTAAGTCGGGTCGGGCTTTTCGGGTCGGGTTCGGGCTAGTTGACAAAATTTCGGGCTCGAGACATGCTTTTTGTCTTAGATGCACAAAAATGTAATCAAACTAACTTGGCAATAATGCATATGTTTTTCAGACCTAATTAACTTTCGGGTTTTTTTGGGCTTGATTTGGGCTTCAAATTAATTTTCGGGTTCGGAGCTGAACTAGTCGGCCCGTGTACAACTCTGGTCCCTTTTACTGCTTAACGTATAAAGCAAGGAAAATATGAAAACCAGTTTTAATAGTTTTTGGTTTGACCCGAGTGGGAATCGAACCAGAGTCGTTAACGCTATCTAAGCAACCATGCCATTGTATCGATGGCAATGAGATTTCGGTGAAATGGCAGTTTACTTCAGAAAACAGTAGTTTGTTTCGATATGCATTGCATATTTATCCTCCTGCTACCAAACAGCGTCAGACGCTAACTATTGGACCATATTGGACGATCCGCACACTTTTCATTGCACTGATTACTTCGTGCTTGGAGGAATCCGCACCTGCTTAGGAGTTTCTAGTGGTCCAATGTTCCGGTAGATTTCTGTAAATTCTTGTCCACTGAATTTGCTGCTTTGTTCGAATCCATCCAGCGGAGATTATCATTGTTAGCCCCTTGTCTAAAGACCCAACAACTTGACCGGGGTGCGGGTTGAACCCAGATGATGCGATCAAGATCGTCGAAAAAACAACGCCTTTACCCATTCGGCCACACAGAGGACAATTTTTTAATTTAAGAGATTAAAATATGTTGTTAAACTGTACGTCAACCAGAAACCCGAGTTAATTGAACAATCATGATTGTTTCAGAGAAGTTGTAGCAGTTTATTACAGGTAGGCTTACATCCGAATGTGGATTCAAAAGTAACTTATTTGGTCGCATAACTTCATTAGGGTACGTAAAATTCAAATTAATCTAAAACTAAGCATGAAGGATAATTGCTCTAATTTTCTTTACACAAGTATAAGTTGGTTCTTCACTTTTGTCGTGGCTTCTACTGGCCGAATGCTCTTTTTTTGATTTTGCATTTATAGAAGTCGTAGGTTGCTAAAATCCATTTTTGTTGATGCGATACATTTTTTCAGGATGGAATACACCAACGAAGAATACGACAATCATAAAATGATCAGTTAATATCTTTAACACCGTTATACATATTGGAGTAACATAATTAAGTTTGTAAGCTTAGGTTGGTAATCTTGCAATTTGGTTCTTATTTAAACAATTTACTTGACTGTTTATCCAAAATTTTCCGGTAAACTTTTGCAAATACGGGAAGAAACCTTAATTGAAGTCTATTCAAACGAAACCAAAAATAGGCATGGACGCTCACGACTTTACCTTCAGCGTAAACCGGGTCAAAGGCCGTGGCGTAAACATAGAAGGGCAAAAAGGGCTGAACCCCATAAACCCTTAGCCAAGCCACAAAGAAAAATAACCAAACATGCATGTTTTTGAACGAGTTTTAAACTTGACCAGATTGTTGGAGTGCTGAAAGAGCCAAGTGATTTACTGCACAGTACAGAGTTGTAAACGGGCCGACAAGTTCAGGCCCGAACCCGGCCCGAACCCGAAAATTAATTTGAAACCCAAATCATGCCCGAAAAAATCCGAAAGTTAAGTTAGGTCTAAAAAATTTAGCAATATTGCCAAGTAATTTTGATTATTTTTCTGTACACGTAAGACAAAAAGTACGTCTCAGGCCCGAATTAAGCCCGACAGTTTTGTCAACTTTAGGCCCGAACCCGACCCGAAAAGCCCGGCCCGACTTACAACTCTGGCACAGTAATTCTGTTAAAGAGCTTCCAAATCTTAGCAATTAGTTCTTTCAAATGGCTCTACAAAAGCGCGAAATGTCATCCAAATGTCGTTAAAATGGCTATTTTACGAAAAACCACAAAAATCGTGCAGCGGCTGTAAAAGTGAGACATATTTTAGCCTTGGGTTTTACCCGCCCTTTAGCAAAATTTTGGTTACGTGCCTGGACGAAAGCTGCATTAAATTTTTTATCCACTGTCTTATAGGCCAAAAGCAACAATGAATTCTTTTCGAATTTGAGAATGACAGCGTTGGAGGGTCAATTTCAAAATCCGATTAATAAATGAGATAAGCGACAAGTACTACAAAAAATGCGATAAACAAATAAAACAACCAGCCCAGTCTCTTTTCATCGACTTCAACTTTACGAGTCGTAAAAGGGTAAGAAATCCTCTCATCTTGCGTCATAATGGTCTGCCTCGCATCACTCCATCTCCCAGGTCCCGTTAGGCGATATTGGTACGGAGTGCAAGGACCAAACAAAACCTGTGATAATGCAAACTAAACTTATAAGGCTGAAACGGAAAAACCACAATTAAGTACCTTATTTTTTCATACTAAACACAACCTTTCGTCTAGATGAGCCACCATTATTGTGTACGCTGCTTGACCCCACAGCGATCCGTTTTTACACGCGATGTTTGTCGAACGCATTTTGTATAATTTCTCTGGGGGGCAAAATGCGGTGTTTACCAATTTTTTTAGTTAAAATTGGTTTTGAGTCAATGACAGAGTGGCTTTGGAACCAAATTTTGGCAAAAACAGCATCTTTTCAATACAGAACGATTTAAATTTTGCACAGATTTAAAAAAATCCAATTAAATCTTAAGATGCCCAACTTAAAATCCAATAGTTACATCAATTAGTAACATCACGAACAGGTGCGTAGCCAGAAGTTCGCAATGGGGGGGGGGGGGCTGTTTTAGGGGTCTGGGGGCGGAACTCCCAGCGCTCGAAAATTTTGCATTTTTTTGCAAAAATAACATCATTTTAGGGCTATTTTGATTAAAAAATAATGCTTTTAAAACGTGGCTTAGAAATTGGCAGTGCGAACATGATTAAACTGATAGCATAAATGGGCTATTTGGGTGGTGGCTAATGGTAAAATGTGAGTTCTCTTGCTTAAATGCTGGTAAATTATAAAATCGAATAGTTCAATAAAACTCACACGGAGTAATCTATTTCGTATACAGTTCTTAGAGAAAAATAATAGGGGGGGGGCTAATGAAAAGAGATTAGAGAGAAATGATTGGCAATTCACTAATATTGAATAGCCCTACGCTATTCTTTAGTTTATAGTATATTCGTTGTTGACACCTATGTTTAGCATTTTTACACTTGCGACCAAATTTGATTGCTTACATCTTACCATTTTTCAAAGTTTTCATTTATTTGTTTTATTTTTGACAAATTAGCCCCCCCTGAATATACGTTTCAAAAGATGTTTTAAATCACTGTTTATTCCCATCCAGTGCATAAAACAGTCTCAAAAGTGCTAAAAACGTAGTGTTTTTCCCATTCTGCATTTTAGTCGACATGCCAATGGGGGGGCTATAGCCCCCCCTCCCGCCTCCCCCCTGGCTACGCTACTGATCACGAAGACGTCTGATGTGGTTCCGGAAAACTCAAAGTAATGGAACTTTTCCTCATCCCATCGACAAAATTTTCAAGGTTTATGTGAACAAATTTGACGTAAACGCTTATCGTAAAATTTATAGGCCTCCAATAACTTTGGACAAATTTTTCCTGGTTAATGCACTTTTCATTTTTGTTCTTTTAAGGAGACCACCAAATTCAATATCTTACAAAGTCCGAGAAAAAAGATCCGCCTAGTGCATTTTCATAACTATCTTGTTCAAAATCGCAACGTAAAAAATAACCTTTAATCCAAGTTGAAAATCTTCCTTGAAAAGTTTAAAAAGCTGAGGTTTAACACCGATCTCATCCGCCAGCTCGTCCATGGTGTCCATGTAATCAACCTAAACGATACAAACCGATGTAAAAGTGGAAAAAAATTACTATTTATGGTATGTGACAAAGTCAGCGGGTTTGGATAATTGGAAAAAGAATCATCGGTTTTTTTTCATAATTCGCACAACATGCTTAGTAAGTAAAATATTGCAACCCTAGCAGGTACTTTGAACTGAAGTTTACACATTATAAGCAAGACAAGCTAAGATATGTGGAAAAGCAGATATAGCAAATATTATTTTGAGCAGTGATAGCACCATAGATGAAAGGGCTGCCTCACCCAAATGTTTTCTTCTATTGGTTTGAATACAAACTATTAAATTATATTGTTTTTACACTGTAGTATAGGTGTTGGCAGCAACACGAAAACAGAAAAGGCGATTGTTTTTACAATAACCCTGGTCGCATAATCTGACTTAAACCAGCACACTACAGTAGTCACGACACTGCGTCCTACGTGAAAGGTGCTTTACGATGATGATTTTTTCATGGTGGCTTAAACAAGCAGCAATCTTACATGAGAAAAAATTAAACGTCAATCAGAACACTTAGAAAAGCGGTCAACTTCAAAGCGGATACGAATTCATCCCAAGGATAGTGCAACCTTCGTTTTTTTGTAAGAAGAGTACAGGACCCCAAAGAAATCAAACCAAATGTTTCATTACACTAACTGTATTAAGCCGAAGCGTGTAACGAGTTGGTGGGTCCGCCTCCGCGTCATCGCGCTTACGCGAAACACAGATTTTTTTGAAAAAATACCGCAGTGGTAGCGAGCCGTCTGATTTGACCGGCCCGAGATTCAAACCTCAGACTTCCCTCTTCAGAGATGAACGCGTTGGCGCTTGACTAACAAGCCGGTGAAGATAATGAAGCATCAATCAATCAATCAATAAATAATTGAGTGGATAAGTGAAATGCTTACGTTGGACTAGTGACCTGGCTTAAATAATGACAAAAGCGCGCCAGTGCTTTCAGGTTTTTAGCTTTTAAAAAGGATTATAAGAAAACCATGCGATGCGGAAAAGAATGCAAAAACTTGTTTACGAAAAGTCATTCCTACTTCCATTGTATGTCTTGCCGAATGATAAAAACCTTTTTTGAGAGCCTTCATGGCCTCATCGATGGAATTCTCCATAACTCGGCGAGGAGGAAGAGATACATCACCTGCACAGAATTCAATTACTTATTATCAAAACAAGTTACTCGGAAATAACAATGATTAATTTAAAGCAATCCTTTTTTTACCTTCATTTTAGCTAAAATTGGAGAATAATATGCTTTGAATCTTTTCTCACCTTTGAGTACCCTCGTGGCCCATCGACATTGCATCTCTGAAATAGGGTTGATCGCTCCAAGAGGTTGGATTTTTCCGATAACCGCGAGACTGCCTCGCTGGAGTTGAGGAGGCCACATGTGACGATACAAACGACACTCATTGTTACGAACCTAAATGTAACAAATGCTATTAATTAAACTACAGTAAACAGGTGATAAATAAACAGCACACTCCACAAATTGCAGCAAGTCTATAATTTGCTGATACAGTTCAAAAATAACCAATAAATAGCACTGAAAAATTAAACTAAAATCGAAAAATTACTGAAATAACACTGATGTGGGAGCACATTTTTCTATTCCACTTTAATATCTCGTTTATTGCACTAAATACGCGGCGCAAAAAAATTATGATTTAGGTCTACTGCGTAACGATTTTTAAGGACATTTATTAGTTACGTTGACGTTATCTCCCTATGCCGCTGGCTATCACCTCGCGACGGGTGGCGGCGATCTACGCATCCGCTTGTCTGGAGGGATGGCGTTCACCGCTTTTGGTTGTCCGAATATAAACAGCATTTGAGGGGGTGGGGTTTACTAGAAACTTGAATCGAATATTAACTTTAGACCAATTTTTTGATCATCTTATAGATTTCAATATTTTTGATGATATGTTTATAGTCATCCCCCTGAAGAGCCCAACGAGGAAATAGCATGTCGTGGGAGCTATTGTAATCTATTAAATGCATTTATGACTTTATTTCTAACCCGTTCTGACCCATCGTCATCGATCTTTACGTAGCTTGCAGAAAACTGCGTCTGCATTATACCTTGACAATAGAATCATCTAGAAACGGGAAGTTGAATTTATAGCCGGTAGCAAATATGGCGGCGTCTACTTCTTCAAACGTCCCATCTTCAAATATTATTCCATTCTCTGTGAATTCTTTAACGTTGCTCTTTATAACGACCAAACCACTCAGTATGGAGTTTGGCAATCCATTACTAACAAGAGGATGCTGAAAATAATACCTGCTTATAACGGAAATGGGACAAATCATTCTTATGGTCGGCAGCGTGGCCGAGAGAGTAAAGGCCTCTTTTTTACATCGACCCTGATCGATGATCTGGGTTTATATAGTACCCTGGGCAGCGGACACGTTGTTGCGTCCTTGCATAAGACGCTCTACGATATTCATCTCTGCTTGGTGGGTGCGAACCCAAACCAAACTCAGTAGAGAAAAATTCGAGGAAATCCAAAAGAAGATTCAATTACTGGAAACTCGTAAGCAAATACGGATTTCTCCAAACACGAATTACTTTTCGCAATTAAAAGTGAACTGATCTTCCAATAATTAGCAGTTAAAAATGATCAACGACCAAGTGGTTGATCGGAGAGCAATGTCACAAACAGTAGCGTACGCAGGATTTTCGAAAGGGGGGCATAAATTATCAACAAAAAAGTTGCGCTAAGACCAACATAATTTTAGGAGGATACTCCACTGGTATCCACATAATTAATGAAAGCTAAACCAGGCGAGGCAACGAAATCTGTAAGTTTTTTTTCTTTATCGTATTCGCAGTTTATGCATTAAATTATACTCTATAAAAGATCAATTTTCTAAATTCAGACGTTAAATTAATCATTAATTGATATCATATTCAAAGTGAGTTGTAAGCTATTTTATTGGCTGCATCACACTACGTAGTCTATAGTTTTTAATTACTATTTCAGTATTCACTATACGATATGCTATCTCATAGGCGTAGCCAGGACTTTTGATTGGGGGGGAGGGAGGGAAAACCATAAATTACAAGATGTGGGGGTCTAGGGAAGAATCCCCCAGCCACCGCTGGGCGATTTGTTGTGACTTTTGGCAAAAAAAAGCTATTTTAATACCATTGGATCATATTTCGCACGTGTTCAGAGCCATTTGAAAGAACAAGATTTTTAATATTTGAAAGCCAAGTGGAAAAAATTAAATAGTTTAATCCTCTTTTTACTTGCAATTTAAGTCCAGAGCGCGTTTAAAATCTTGCATTTTGTTGCTAAATTTTGTAAGTGATTGGCCCAGGTAGGGGGAAGTAAGGTGCACTGCCTTCTGTAATATTTTGGCAGTAAATAATAATCCACTCGAAGGTTTATACCTAGAAATTTTTATTTTCTCATAAAATTAACCTGGTAAGGGAATACATGTACCATTGGCAATCCTACATTTGACTGTACGGCCAGTGGGCCCAGGCCCCTAAATTCAAATTCAATAATTTGTTTCATGAGCATTTCCCCAAGCTAATTTATTCTTCAACAGTATCTTTTCGCGTGAAAACTAGCGAGGTGGAGGTGAATTGTTATTGAAAATATTACAATAGATGGATACGCTTACTAACCATGTTATTCCCTGGCCGGATTCACATCGCGACGGGCCATTAGTACTTTGGGTATTGCAACATCTTCTAGCCAAATATACGTGAAGACCAAAAAAAGTCTTACATCTGAGCGCATACAAGGCCTCTGGCGCTGTGCCATATTATGGTAAATCCGGTCCTGGCTAGTGCATTACGTTCATAAAAAGGTTAGATGAGGGCCTTAAGTAGCAACTTTTATTTAATTTAAAACTTAAATTTAAAACAAAAACACTTAATTTCACCCGAGTTGTACATTTAACTTGGGTGGCAAAAATTGAATTGTTGTGCCCGGGCCCCCTGGTTGTCAATACTGTTGTACGCGTATACTGTAGTACGCAAAGATGTTAAAGGAAACTGCAGAAACAAGGCTTTTTTTTGGATTTTTATCATTTACAGCATTTCGATTGGGGGGGGGCGGGCCCCGGGCCTCTTGGCTATCTACTGTTTACTGAGCTAACAGATTGAGTTGGATACTTTATTATGCAATCGTGCATTACGATATACAGTGAGAGCACTTGACGACTTGAGCCTTAAAAATGTAGCTGCAATATAATTTCACATTATTGCCACTGGCAAACTGCTATTCAATATCCGAAAAACCACGGGAGTCTTAGTTTATGACATTAGTAAGTGGCTCAGCAACTACTGGCATTCTTCTATATCAGTGGCTCTCAAACTTTTGAAAAAAAGTTTCTTGCGGTCCCCTTAAAATTTTTTTGACCACCCTCTCGGTCCCATGTAAATTTCGGCTTAAATTTTGGTTCAGCTGAAATTTTTAATGATCTCGCGATGCCCTTGCTGTAGCCTGGTGGATTAATCAACATAACAGCAGCGTGCTCTGCCATCATTTAATTCTAACTTGTAGCCAAATATAAAATGTTGCTTACCTACCAGTTGCATTGAACTCTGCAATATCTTTTAAAGAAGTGCACGTCAAGACTTTGAAAATTTACTGAATAACGAGAATATCAATTCTGCTCATCCCCCTCCCCCCCATCGCTATATGTATTAGCTTGTCATTGCTGTAACCTATAACATTGCTTTGAAAAATGAAAAAATAAATAAAAAATACTTTACTGTCGACCCAAAGAGGGGGGCATAGCACAATGCCCCCCCAAATACACCCCTGGCCACAAATACTTGCTATTGTAACTTAGCCAGGAGAAAGGTAACCGTAGTTGTTGCACCAACTGTTTGACTGCAATTAAAAATCTCTATCTTGAAAAATCAAACAGTTTGTGAATGATTGATTTTGAATTACCATGCGCAACCTGGTAACAGAAAACTCAGCGCAAATAGGCCTACGATCAGATTTTGGTAACGATCAAGCTGTTGTGCGCAAAGGAGTAATCCTACCATCTTGCCGTACCCTTTAAAGGGTTTGGGGACCTCCCTCCACGGTGGCAAGACAGCTTTCGCTGCCCCATTGCTAGAAATTGGTAAGAGGTCGGATATAGCTCTAAATAACCCACCATATCTACCTGACTGAGCGGACTGTGCTTTGGTTTTAATCTGTACAAGGAGTGATCCAATTCCTTCTTCAAGTCTTTCTCAACGGCAAAGATAATCCAAGATTTGGGAAGAAAGTTTGCGACGAGCTTAGATGACCTTCAAATGACCGCTTATTTACAATCATCATCGTGCAGGCAGGAGAGCATAATTGGTAGAGAGCCGGGTGAAAGAGATCAAAAAGTTGCCGACTTCCAGTTCAAGAATTATGCATGTTTTGCATCGTTTCGTCCATGGGAAAAGCACTCGACACTTGCTTCCCATTGAGGCCAAGCAATCTACTTGTTGTGGTGGTCTGGACACTGAGCTTGTTTCTTTTCGATTGTTATTTTCAAGTCGCAGTTCCCATGTTTTATCTTTAAATTTTAGAAGGGTTCATAAGTCACCTGTTTGAACTCCTCATGGGAACTGTGGCGAAGTGCATTAAGATTAAAATCTATTCATCTTTGCGTCGCCTATCATATCAATTTGTTGTTACATTTTCCCAAAAAGTAAACTAAACTAAGCTAAATTGCCTTTTAATAAAATGCTTCAAAACAGAATTCATCCCAATACCCAATTATTGAAATCAGAACAAATAGACCGTCTGCTACTGAAACGGTAGATTAGGGTTCGATTCCCGGTTGGGTCAAACCAAAGACAACAAAAGTTGGTATTCACAGCTTCCCTGCTTGATGTTCAGCAATAAAAAGGGACATTATGAAGCCTCAACCGCGTGTGGTAAACATTAAACAGGCCGGCAATGGGCAGGTGGCAGCTTAAATCGAAGACCGAAAGATCCCTTTGCTGTCTCCTGGTCAAGGCAACTAGGTGAATAACAATATTGTAATTACATCCCAGAAAAGGTCAGCGTTGTTGGGGCTTAGGAAGACTTATAGAAAACCCAGCTGGTTCATTCGCACGAGCCTCTGTGCAGATCGGTGCTTCCAGAAAGTGCTGGGTGATTTTTCGCCGGTGTATTAACTGAATTAATAACCGTATACCCGGCAGAGCCGAGTTGAAGTTTTTAGCCATGTTTTAACCTTGTTTTATACCGTAATGTAAATACTTTTCCTTTTAGAAGACAGTCAAAAACCAAAGCAGGCTCCAATGTTTACAGAAGATTGTCATTTAAAAATTTTGTCTTTATAATAGAGTATAGAGGATGGTGAGTTTATTTGAAGCAAAGAGATTCCCACAGAAAAAAAGTTTAAAAGATTTTTTTTCATTGAATTTAGAAAAAAAGTTTTTCCATTTTGGTGCACAATGATTAAATTATTCACAATTTTTTTCCCGATTAACCTTTTTAGAAACAGAATATCTTTCGGTATCCCGTTTTGCCCCATCCGGTTCCACACCCACGATCCTCGGCGTGTGCTGAGGAAAACCTGGAAAATAAATCCACGTTAAGAAATTCCGCGATGTAAATAGATCCATAGCGGAATTTTTTAATTAATGAATTTTTTAATTTTTAATTTTAATTTAAATTTTAATCAAAATCAATGAACATGAATATGCATAACATCGTCTGAACTCAAGTCGCGCTTTAAAAAGAAGCGATTCACTCAATAGGCTCCTGCTCAGTGCTGTCGCCAATGCAAGTGAAATGGAGGTACACAAGGCCAAAGTGACAGAACTAAAATGATTTTATTAAATACTACAGTTTTTTACAAGGTTAAAATTAAGGCTTGAAAGTGTCGTCAGGTCTAAGCGCGATAGCTCAATGCTGCGTAGTGCGTGACTTGCACAGTGTAGTAATTGTGCACGGTATATCTGCAAATTGCAATGTTGCTCGCCGGCACTTGTAAAGTTCTGAACATTTCATTATCAACTAATGAACTCAACTTCATCCACTTTTCAAAAATGGTGTGTTGTATTTTTAACCATCATCCTCATACTGTATGTATCTCACATCGATCCAACTATCCACTTTTGCGCCATTAATTTAACAATTTCTGAACAGATGCACTACTAAATATTGTACCATTGGAAGGTCTACCAAAATCAAATTTAGTCGAGTTGGATAGTGTTTGAATTCTCTCAATACTTAAAATCGTTTTCAATCAATTATGTATTTAAGTATTTTATTGTACTTGTTTAGCATTTCTCCCGAGTTCGACGGCAATATCTCCACCAGAATTCCCCATTCCGATCACCACCACCTTCTTGTCCCTGAACGCATACGGCTCCTTATAAGAATGGCTGTGCATGGTGGTTCCTTTAAACTTTTCGAAACCTGTTGATGGAAAGAAAATTAGTAATGCTCGAATGCAGTGCAGTGCAATGTAGTGCGAAGTGCAATGCAGTGCAATGAATTCAATCAAATTATCTGTCTATCTTTCTGTATGCCAATCTGCATGTCTGCGTGCATTTATATTATGTATGTCTGTCTTTATGTGTGTTGATGTTTATCGCTAAATCGAGTCTACAAGTATACGAAGCTCCTCTTTTTTTAAGGAAGTCAGACAATATGTGATGGCCATTACTGGTTATTTTGTAACTTTGCTATGAACTGCACCTAATATTTTCACTCCAAAGAATCCTTAGCGTCAAAATGCGAAAACAAATCCACTTCAAACACTATTATCATAGATAGGTTCCAGCAGACTGTCTACACCAACGAGGTTAAAAACAAAACAAAAAAAAAACAAAACAAAAAAAGGATTTAGGTAAAAAACAAAACAAAAAAGATTTTCCCCGAGATTCGTGCAACTTTCGGCCTGAGTTTTGGTGACCCCCCCCAAAAAAAATAAGCAAAATCTTAACTGAGACATAATAAGCACGGTAATCAAAAATAAGCACGTTTCTTAGAAATAAGTGCATTTTATATTTTGTACGACAGTGCTCTTGAAATACTCACAAATCTTAGAAATATGTACGAAGTGATAGCCTAATCCTGATCATAGATCTAAGTTCCGAAGTGCAATGCAGTGTAAATCTTATTAGTCAAAAAAAAGTGTTTTACATTAATAAACCTACCAGGAAAGGATTCGCACGGATAATGTGGGATGGCGTGATGACCGATGCAAACGAGAATCCCGTCGAATATTTCCGTACTTGTTTCGCCATCTTGCTGGTTCTTAATCGTTACTTTCCTGCAATAATTTAGCAAGTGCTTATACAAGCGCAACTTCCTGGCAATGAAAGTTCATTCGCTATAAAATTAATAATTCATTTTTTAGCGTCTAGGCAATCACCAAACATACTTTTGGATAGTTTTCAAATTGATTTCCGTAACCGCACCTCTTAGAAACAGCATCGAGTTAGCGGCAACACTTCAACTTACGTAACATGTGTGTTTAGACCACTCAACGATCGTAGATCAGTTTGCTCCAACTTAGGTCCGTCTGCACTGAGCGTATAATTGAAAGCGAACCCTTGATTTATTTTAACCACCTGGCTGCTAGTAAGACGGTACGCCGGGCGTATTGAATTTCTGTGTAACATAAACAAAAAACACGCTTGTACGCTTACGAAGTTACGCCCAGTGTAGACGCCGACACCATTAGATATAACGTTTTAAGGCAATTATTTCAGGACGTTGACTTCGAACAAGCAGCAAAGTTAACTGGAAAGAAGTCAAACGTCAATCGAAACAACTTGGAAAATGATCAACTACAAGGGTGTCCCACAAAAAAGTTTATTTTTAAAATTTTTGTAACGCAAAAACTTGTAAAGATAAAGCAATGAAAGTTTCACCGTGCATAAATAATGTGTTGGAAATTTGTTTGCCATCAAAATCGTCGTTATCCATTTTACTTAGCTGATGTTACTGGAGCTTAAAAATAGTCATATATTTTGATGATGCTGCTTAAAGAACATGCTCAATGTGATCGCCATGGCGCAGAAGGCATTCCCTTACTCTCACAGCAAAATTCTGAATTACTGCTTTGCATGTGTCAGTGGAAATGGCTCTCATGAACGTAGTTATTTCTTGTTTAAGTTCCGAAATAGATGTAGGTTTATTTTTATAGACATTATCTTTTGCGTAGCCCCACAGAAAAAAGTCCAGTGGGCTAAGGTCAGGAGAGTGTGGAGCCCAGATGTGGGAAGCTTTCAAGGAAATCAGCCTGTCTTCAAATTTTTCAGACAATAATTTTCGTGTTTCCACTGCAGTGTGAGGTGTTGCCCCATCTTGCTGAAACCATAATTTTTTCAAGTCAAAGCGACGACCGCGAAGACAAGCAGTAAACTTTTTGATGACGTGGCGATAGTTTTCTTGATTAACCGTCACTGCATTCTCAGCATTGTCTTCAAACCAGTAAGGCCCGATGATTCCGTCAGAGCTAAGCGCACACCAAGCTGTGCACTTCCTGCTGTGGAGTGATTTGGTGGTAACAACGTTTGGAGGTTCAGTGCCCCAAATACGGCAGTTCTGACGGTTTACTGATCCATCCAGATGAAAATGTGCCTCATCTGAAAACCATATCATGCCAACCCAATGTTCATCATTTTCCATCATTTCATTAAACCATGTGCACATTTGAAAACGTTGTTCTTTGTCCCTATCAGTCAAAGTTTGCTTTATTTCCAGTTTGTAAGGATATAAGTTGAGGTCTTGCTTCATTATTCTTTGAACGGTGGACTTTGTCAAGCCAAGTTCAGATGAACGCCTCCGTATTGATTTTTTTGGGCTACGCACAGTCGATTCACGTACAGTATCAATGTTTAATTCGGTGCGAGCAGACACTCTCCTTCCAGAATTTCCTTTATTTCTGTTGTGGCAGGTGCCATGCACTTTAAACTTTTGAACAATTTTCTTGATTGACGTCACAGATGGAGCTTCTTTTAGACCAAAATGCTTGCGATATTCCCTTTGGGTTTGGACCAGTGATTTAGTTTCCAAATAGAACTTTACTATTTTTGATCGCTGCTCAATTGTGAAAGGCATGATTAAGATAAAGGCTTCAAAATTTCAGGTATAAAACTCCTATTACCATAGAATAAAACCTGAAAAAATGAAAGAGTCAAACGCTCTAAAACAAAAGTAGTTAAAAATTAAAAAATAAACTTTTTTGTGGGACACACTGTAGTTAGCGGATGCGGATTCGTCCATAGGATCATATCTTCGATACTTTCTCGTGATGTGAGGATAAAGTTGCATCAATTGATCTATTTACAAACTCACCATCTGCCTGTGTTTTCATAATCTTCGTGCGGCTCACATTTCAACACCTCGGTATCGAACTTGATGTGTTGTAAGAGGTTGAATCTGAATTAAATAAGAAAACTTGTCAGGACCGTAACCTTAGATAAAGTATTTTTTGAGACGACAATTTCAACTTTTATCATGTTTACTTACTGTACATATCTACTGGAACTATACGGCCTGCTGTACTTACTGTTTTGCATATAGACGAAAATATTCCAAAATCTTAGAATGATGCATGAAATTAGCAAATTCTTTCGGAATAGGGAAGTCAGAATAGCACATCATTTCCTTGCTAGTGTTTATAACAACAGATTTGTATATTGACGCTTCTTCTGTTGCGTTTTCCTTATATCGCCACAGTCCTGAAAATGAATATGTTCATGATACGTTTCTAAGATATACCATTTTGTAAATAAAGGTAATCTCCAAAAATTGGTTCCCAAATAGTGAATTTAAGGACAGTCCGAACTAATTTATTTTTGCAACCTTTCTGAAGTACCGGTAGTTAGATAATTTTGGATAAGCAGGTAGCCAAACTGGCAGAATAAAAGTAGTAGTACTTTAAGTAAATGAACGAGGACGTTGACAAGAGAATGATATGCAATAAGTAAGGGCATTTGACGGAAAAATAATTCTAGCTTTTTGGTCATGATTCCAGTCAAGCGGTAAAACTTGTATTTTTTTTTTTCAAGAAAAGAAACATGGATTTAAAAGATCATCCAGAATCAGCCTTTCTGTAAGTGCTTCAATGCTTGCATTATCGATTAAGTTAGTGTCAATTGAAAGAGTTAGACGAGGACTTTTTTTTTCAATAAATGTATAACCTACTTAAAACGGAGTTTGTAGTAGCTAAATCGAAGCAATTAGGTTGGTTTCAGCTACTCAACGGCAGTCAATAGTCAATACCACATGATTTTCATCAGCATCGGAGATAAAGCATCCATCTAGGGTTGTGTGCAAAAAAATAAAGAATCATCTTAACACATCTTCACCAAATTTCAGATTTCTACGATTTAATACTTCTGAAATATTTTGTTCCAAAGTTAAATCTCCCCAGCAGCGCTGCCAGTTAAAATTTCATCTTTTTTAAAATCTTTCATCTTTTTAAACTATCTTTGACAACTGGTTGAAAGCACCTATGAATGCAAACGCTTCACCTTGAATTAGAGTTACAACAAGAAATATTTCATAATTAGAAGTTAGGTAGAATATCTCAATTCCTGGAATATTCGATTTTGAGTGGCAACACTGCTGGAGAGATCTCTTGCCTTTAAAATGAAATCCGTCAGAAACGAGTGGCAATAGAAAGCCGAAATTTGGTGAAGATATATTTTAGAGTTTTTTGTCTTTTGCTCATAATCTAAGCTGGATGCCTCACTTCCTTTAAATAATTTTTCGCTGGATTCAATACTCTTACCTCCGATGTCATGACTTTTTTCATAACACACCGGAATTAATTTTTCATCCAGGCAACACTTGATAGCTGGCAGACCACTCGCGCCTGCCCCAATAACACAAATCCTTTTCATTTCGCTAGCAGCTGTTCACAATCAGTTTACTAAAAAATCACCTCTTCACTATGCTTGCTCTATTACTTAAGAACCGGCCCTGTGTTTTAACTACCAACCTGGATAAAATACAGGCTAACGTTTTTGAAGCCTAAATATGACTAATTTGGAGCACGATACACTTTTTTTTCATAAAAACTAGTAAATTTTGCGTTAGGGATAGCAACAGCTGTTTATTTTCACGAATTTTCAGCCTTAGTATTATTCTTAACTTTTTCTTAATTTTCTTAAAGAATGTAGGAACACAAATCTATTCTAGTTTGAATAAAAGTTGTTTTTTGTTGTTGATTGTCTTTATTGTCACGGAAATCAAACACGGCAATTTCAAAAAAGCCAGGAAAACTCTGCTGATTAGAAACGCTTTGTTCTAGCACGTGTTCCTAATCAATTGTATTCATGCTAAAGCTGACATTGTTCTTAATTGTTTTGTTCTTAAATTTTTGAACAAAAATGAGCTTCATGTTCGTATAAAAAAGATATTTGACTTATTTAAAGGGTTGTGTTCAGCACGCAAGAAGGCTATGGTATGGTACGTTCAAACTTCCAATAAAAACAGAAACATATTTTCGGTTTTAAAGTTTTTGGAAAAAGCACCCTATCAAGGATAAAAAGTAAGTAAATTATTCGGTGGTACAAAGTACTGCTGAATTGCTCTAAAAATTTCCGCCATTCTTGTAAATTAGAATTTTCGTGATATAAAATAATATAGCCACAAGCTTATTGGGCATATACGAAATCAGTCGTAAATTATATACGGTACTACTATTTTATTTATTAAAATCGATTTCACCCCAGCGGGGCGTCATCAGTTTGATATTATTCAAATAGAATATAGGGACACAAATTTTCGTGATAGGTTTATCTTGGCATCACATTTTTCGTCATTCTGTTCTACACGCTCGTAAATTACGCAACTACAAAGCAAAATAACTTTTCGCTGGTCGTCGAAGGCCACTGCAGTGTGCACCAACTTTTTTTTCATAGCACAAACTTTTCCGGCATTTTTTGCAACCACTTTTAACTGTTCTAGCTGCGGTCACGTTGCGGGGTTCCACTGCCTCTGCTACGCAGACCTAGTTTGTGATATCATAGCAGCATACAAAATTAAACTTTATCATTCGGTCTAGTTAAAAAAAGTGAAATTAACTTCAAAACGAAAACACCAATGAAAGTTACGAAGTATAAAAAAATAAATTCAAACAATAAATCGACTGAAAAAAGTATCACTATTTCAAAGCTTGAGCTAAAAGTGTTATGTCATCCTTTCACCGAAATTGATGTTATCTTTTTTGAACGTAGCATAGTGGTTATCAAGGGGGGGCCACGAGACATTAGACGAAAAATCTCCGTTTTTGGTCTTCAATGGAAATTTGGGGAAAAATCCCTTCGAATTGAGGTGCAGACCTTTTTTGTTGGTCTTCAATCGGTTTCGCATTGGGACAGAAAATTTTATGGCCGTGCAGGGGGTCACTTGTGTTAAGAGTCTCTAGAAGGGGGCCACGAAGACTACTAATGGTTGAGATCCATTGCTAACAGTGGTGCAAATCTTTGTTGAGCATTAATTTTGCCCTATTTTGAACATTGGGGGGGATGAACTTCGACCAATACTTTTTTCAGGTGAGCAAATTAAGTGAAGACCAAAAAAAAACAAGATCTTCATCAGATATGGAACACTTTTTTTCCCGAATTCGAGTACAGACCTGCGCTCAGGTGCACACCAGAGTCAAATTATTGTAGGGGATGCAGATGAAGACCATACTCAAATTGTTGGGCGGGATACAGTGAAATTATTGGGGGGGATATATTAAGTACTTAAATTGTAAAATTTTGCACGGGGGCACGCTTTTGCAAATTCACCAAACGCATTTGGCATGCGGAAGTACTTTAGTGAAAATTACGTAATTCCGTCGCCGAAATTGAATGAACTTGAAGGTCTTTGCCGGAAAAGGAAGTGTTTTTTCGCCCATATTAGGTGAGGACAAAAAAAAGGTCTTGGCCGGAAATTGAAGTGTTTTTTCGCCAAAATTAGGTGAAGAATTAGGTCTTTTTTGTCTGATCATCCAGCGCTCAAATCTCGATGGGGGGGACACCTAAATCTCGATAGGGGGACGCTAACTCTCGATGGGGGGACGCGTCCCCCCTGCAATTTAAGTAGTGGATATATCCCCCCCCCCCAGGTTTCGGCACCACTGACTGCTAAAGTCTTTGCTAACTCTTAGCAAAAATTGTTGATGAAGAAATTGTTCATTTTTGTTATATTGTAGATAAGTCTGACATTAACCTTCGGACCTTTAATTTTCCGTACGGATTGGATTCATAAAAATGAAACAACTATCAATGTAGCAATCTAAGCATTTCTTTTCAGCTAGTTTGCAAGAGTAACAACTTGACAACATACTACCGTATACTTTAATTAGAATGTTGTCTTCGATGTTTTTCGTCTGACGCAAATTAAACCTAGGGAGATAATGAACATTTTCATTCAAGCTGAATACTCAAGTTCTGCACCACCAACCAGCTTTCAAAACAATAAAAGTGTTATTAAATTTTAACTAGACTGCTTCAATTAAGACCTTTTGCTTTGTGTACTTTTTAGTTCAAAGTTCAACGCCAAATAGGTGCATTACAAATATTTGCTAATTATACTTTAAAGGCAATAAGAATTGATGGATTGTTGGTGGGACAAACGTGGCAATTGTCGTACAGCAAGCAGCCTATGCATCAATTGGATTAATTTTAATCTGCGGATTAACCAAACTTAGGGAAAAGGTTTAGACAAATTGCTTTAAAAGCAAGTTTGGTCGAAAAGTATTTGCAACGTATTTGTATCTGGAGTGGGAGGTCTTTGGTTTGAATCTCGGGCCGATCAAATCGGAAACAGTGTTTTTGCCGGTCCAACATTTCTTTGAAAGAAGAGGTGATATACTTTATTGAATTTTTCCCCATGAATTATACTTTATGAAACGATTGTCACTGATCTATTTCTTTCTACAACCTTATTGCTACCCCTATAAAAATAGCTTTTATTGTCCTTATTTGTTTTCGTTATCTGTCTTTTGTTGTAATTTACTTTTTTTTTGTCTGTGTCTTTTTTTTGTTTTTTGTTTTTGTTTTGTTATTACGTTACTATTTCTTACTACTGCTTGAACGCTTTGGCAGAGTCCTGAGTGCTAAACCTTAGTACAAAACCTGATAACGTGGTAATGATTAACTAGAACTTAAAATTGCTTTCATGATAAATGTAGGCAATTAACTGCTTGCTGGTGAATTCCAGTAGTTCGCATAGCAAGGTAACTAAAACCATTGCCTTTTAAGTTGAGTATCACCGGACTAGACCAAACTGATCTGAGATACACATCATCAACATTGCATAGACACAAATTTAGTTCCTCTCATGGGTATACCTTCGTTTTGACTGAGATATCGGAGAAATTACAAGTAATGGTACTTTGTACCAGCTATTTATTTAGACACAATGTGGATGGTGTGACTCATTTTTCTGTATGGTGTGTGTAATTATTTTGATGCATATGTATCGATTGCAAAATTGTTATTGTCTTGATGCTATGGCCAGCTGCTACTTGAAAGGATTTCCGGACCCGGTGAGGTTTCATTTTCAGGGTGGTTTTTCTTTCCTCACCTTGCTCCGTTGAGCTAAACATAGTTTTGGGCCGGTTGCGCCACCCGTGGACCACCTATGTAACCGTGCCTGGCCTTGCACTGGTGACTGTCCCTCTCTTTTCTCCTTATCAAGCATTCGAATATCTGCTCCAGCCGTTAGTTTTACTTCCATCTTGTGTGCCTGCGTGTTTGTTGATGAGTGTGATTGATTAGGCCTACAATGTACTTAAGTTTGTGTGACAGGTGTAGCAACTATGCGAATAAAAATTGCTTTTTTGTCTTTAATATTCTCTGCATGTCTTAACGTCTGACGTTGTGTCGCTACTTCCTTTTTCTGACTCTACGTGTTATTATTGTGTTACCATGCATTTGCTATTGTTGTGGTGGTCAAGAATAAAAAAAGAATGAATGAATGAAGTGGTGCCCGGGCACAGCAATAATGCGGAGATGGACCCCGCTGACTTGATACACGCTTCGGCGAAATCCAGCGGTTATGATGAACATACGCGTTGCCAGGATTTAATTTGAGGGGAGCCCAAACCGCAAGTTACATGCAATGATTTTATCAGAAATTTTCGAAAAGAGGGACTTTTAATGGATTCCGTAGAATAAGGTTCAGAAGCCGGGGCCTGGGTTGGCATGTAACCAGGATTTTGCTGAAGGGGAAGGACCTGAACCAAAAATTAGAAAGTTTTCCAACAATGCCTAAATTAGGAGACGTAGTGACCAAACTAGTGTAACTCAACCGTAAACTTAAATTTTTGAAAGCCAAAAAAAAATTAAATTGTTTTTCAGTTTTCCCTTTACTTACTGGTCAAGTCCAAAAGAAATCTGGCATTTTTGGGTTAAATTGTAAGGTACATTGCCTTCTGGAATAGTTTTAGGGAAGCAAAGTACATTGCCTCCTGCAATATTTTTAGCCGTAAATAATAATTCACTCGAAGATTTGCCTTGACAATTTTTGTTTTGTCATGAAAACACCCAGTTATAGTAGTATATCTGTACGACCAGGGAGCCTAGGTCCCCTCAATTCAAACTCAATAACTTGTTCAATAAGCCTTTTCCCTAGATTTTTTGTAACGAATTTTTTTTTCGTAAAAACTGGTGGGGTGGATTGTTATTCAAAATTGCTACAATGGATGATTACTAGTCTTGTTATTGCATTGCGTTCATAAAAAGATTAGATGAGGGCCGGAGATTGCAACTTTTAGGTCAAAAACCTGAATTTCTCCTAGGTTAGGCATTTAAATTACAGAGGGAGTCCTCGAGGACGTCCTTAGCTTCGAAGACGTCCTCGAGGACACATTTTGAAGTCCTTGCCCTGGGCCTCGAAGGTCAAGTCCTTGGCCTCGAAGCCTCAAGTCCTCGAAAATTGCCCTGTCCTCGGCTTGAGGACAGCACTATTTTTTCAACCATTAAAATTAAGTATTACTATTATTATTAATGGGTAGCGGTGCAAGCGGATCTGCTAGCGTTAGGTAAAGTCCACCCATACATTGTGTAGGTTCATTTGGGCCCATTGAAACTGTACCTGCTACGTTGCTGTAGTTTTGTTTGGTTTCTGGTCGAACTCAGAAAGCCTTTCAGCTTCCTTTAAGTACGTGGCCAGTTTGTTAACGTTACATTTCGTTGCCACATTGCAGTAGCGTAGCCAGGAATTTGGATTGGGGGGCTATTTTGGAGGCTAAACACAAAATTAAACGATCTTGACCGAGGCTTTGATTGGTCTTTACTCAGATTGAGGTGGTTTTTCCTGCCAAATTTAGGCGATCTCCAAAAAAAAAAAGGTCTTCACCGAAATTAAGACGGTTTTTCTGTCCAATTTAGGTGATCTCAAAAAAAAAAGGTCTTCATGCACGATGAGACCCACTTTTTCTGGTCCACATCACCTCAGGTTCTCATCCCAATTACCTTTGCCGGGGGGGGGGGGGGGGGGCTATTTTCGTTTTTAATGCAAAAATCAGCCTCAAAAGTGCTAAAAACACGCTATTTTGGATACTTTTCAGGCCAATGGGGAGGCTCGAACCCCCCCTAGCTACGCTACTACCACATTGTGAGTAGTGGTTTTGGTGATTTCAAAGTAATTAACGCAAATATCTTGGTAAAGCTTGCAATTGCCTACATGATGATTTGGTGCTTCATCCTCTAGGCTACATTTTGGACACAGAGAAGACTCAGCACGACCTGCTGTTTTCTTGTGCCGCTGTAGATTGCAATGCCCAGTTAAAACTTGTACTGCTCTATTTAATTGAGGTCTCTTAAGGTTATGAAGACGTATTGTTAGTTGTGAGGACGTCCAACCTACAGACTCCTTCATCCTCAAGCAGTCTTTTCTTGATTTCTATCTACCTGTGCACCAGTCCTTAACCGTGCAAACACAACTGGCATATGGAACTGTAATAAAAGGTTCAGGACCATACATTTCTGATTTAGATCCTGATTTGGCTAGATAGTCTGCCATTTCCTTACCATGTTCCCCCGCATGAGCAGGAATCCAGCCTATACTGACGTGGTTTTGTTAACTCAACTGATCTAGGTTTCGAATGCAGTTGAGCACTGTAACTGATGTTGCTGTGCACTTTATGAGTGATTTGATAGCTGCCTGACTATCCACCAGCACAACAACATCACGATGCTTTGATTGTGCATTTTTTCCAAAAGCAGGTTCTTTGCCACTTCTGGAATAGCTAAGACTTCTGCCTGGAACACGGTGTCGTGTATTCCAAGGTGAAAAAATGCTGGTTTTGGGGAGTTGTTTGGGTTTTCTGGGTAAAAACCCGCACCTACTCTCCCATTAGTTTCAAGCCATCAGAGTTGACTTTGATAGTGTTCTGATTTAGAACGCTTTCAGATCTGTTTGCATTCTTTTTATCCATAATTTGACATTCAAAATTTCTCTCAAATACCTTTTTTTTTTTATTTGGTCGGCTGGCAATTGCAGCCGATAGGGCTTTTTTCGAACAAGTCAAATGGTCTACACGGCGCACAAATTCACGCAAAGCAGTTTCCGTTGAAATACCTGCGCAAAATCCGTCCTGCGATGCAGAAAGCTTTGCCTGCATGTTATTATCTTCATTAATATGATACAGAATTGGTCTTTCCAACCATTTCAGTTAAAAAGAAGTTAAAGTGATCATACGGAAGGATTTAGCTTCAAAATAGCTTTCCTTTCCGGGTTTGGGGAGAAATATACCTGTGCCTTCTTTCCAGGCATGCTTGAAAAATGACGTGGTAATATCCTTTCAGTTGACTCCAACCTTTCTGTAACAGCACAGGATAGAGTCTGTCTGGCCCTGGAGCTTTGAATGGCTTAAATTTGTTAATAGTTGCTTCCACACGCTCGAATGAACATATCTTTGCAATCATTTCAGTGTCTCCAGATCTCGTGAATGGATTGTCCACTAAATCGTACCCGGTTTCATGATATTCGGTCTGCTGGCTACCCGGTGATAAGATATCGAGCTGATAGTTTAGAGTTTCTTGTGGAGACTTTGTGAATTCTCCATTGTGTTTAATTACGCTGCTAACACGCACCGTTTCATTCCTTACAATAATTTTACCCAGCCGAGCCGTTGGTGTTTGACTATTCACGCTCTCTACAAAGCTATGCCATGAATCGGGCTCTGCTCTTAAGACAGCTTTTTTGAAATAAGCTAGACCGAGCTTTTGAACTTCCCAATCTTCTTCTTGTTTTGTTTTAATAGCTTTTCTCAAAGCTCGGCGAGCCTCTTTTCGAAGGTTTGCTAGCTCAGAATTCCACCAAACGTTGGCTTTCTTACGAAGCGACTTTCGCATAGAGCAAGCAGCTTCATTTGATTTAGTTATTACTAAATGAACCTTGTTTGCCAGCTCATCAATGTCTTCTTTTGAGGACGGTACTGACACTGGCGGTAAAATCCGTTCATTTAATTTTTGTTCGAGTTCGTCTAAATACTTCTTCCAGCACGTGCGACGAACATTTCGAAACACTTTAGCCTGGCTTTGGATTCTGCTTTCAACCTGGAACCTAATATATTTGTGATCTTAATATCGTAATATAATGTACATATGATTCGAGAATGATAGCACGTTGCTAACATGCCAGCCAACTATTCGGTCCCACGTACACCGGTTGACTAAGGTTAAGTCTAGAACCTCTTCATGCTAAGTTCTGAATCAGTAGCATAGCAAGAGGGGAAGGGGGGCTCGAGCCCCCCCATTGGCCTGAAAAGTATGCAAAATAGCGTGTTTTTAGCACTTTTGAGGCTGATATTTGCTCTAAAAATAAAAATAGCCCCCCAAAGAAAATTGGGGTGAGACTAGGTGAAGAACCTGAGATGATGTGGACCAGAAGAAGTGGGTCTCAGTCTACATGCGAAGACCTTTTTTTTTTGAGATCTCTTGATTTTGGACCAAAAATCGCTCTGAACGTAGGTGAAGACCTTTTTTTTTTATGGAGATCACTACACTTTGACAAAAAAACCGCCTCAATCTGATTCAGGACTCATGAAAGTTTGGGTCAAGTTCGTTTACTGTTGTTTCAAATAAGCCAAAAAAGCCCCCCCCCCTTTACGAAATCCTGGCTACGCGCCTGTTCTGAATGTTGGTTTATTGCCTACATTACAGAAATTCAGGTTTGCACTAACACAATACGCTAGCAGATCCACTCCTCGAGGGTTTATATCGGAAGATCCCCATATACTGCGATGCGCATTTGCATCGGTTCCTACAATAGTAGGGATTTGTTCATTTTTAAAATCATGTAGGAAAACGCCAAAAACCTCGCATAAAACTTGCGAAGATCTTTTTTGTTTTCCTCTTTTGGAGATCGCCTGAAAATTGTTTTGAAGACCTTTTTTTTTTTTGGAGAACACTTGCGCCTGTGTCCTTGGCCTCGAGAGGGTCTGTCCGCGGAAGGGCTGTCCTTGGCCTCGGATTTTTTTGTGTCCTTGGCCTCGAGCCTTCTGCCCTCGACTCCACCTCCGTTAAATTAGTCAGCAAAAATTTAAATTGAAGGGCCCTTAGGCCCCTTAGTTGTCAGAATCAATATCATTGTTAATTAATGTTGTACACGTGCACTGTTCGATACGAAAATGCTAAAAGAAACTGAAGAAACAATTAGGCTTTGTTGTCATTATTTTTATCATTGGTGGCATTTCAATTGGGGTGAGGAGGAGGCACCCCCCCTTGGCTACGCCTATGATAATGAAAGATTAGATTCAGTATTTGATGAATACCTTCTCACAAAGGGACATTCAAGTTAAGTTTCTAATTTTCTGGTGACCAAAATGTTGGAAAAAGCCTTAATTTATTTATTTATTTGTGTCAGACTCAACAAAGGTCCATAATAACACGAAAAATAAAAACACACAAACAAATTTATCAGGACAACACAAAGCATATACATGCGTGCTAATTTAGCCAAAGGCAAAATGTAATTTTGAGTAATGTACTGAAAAATCAAAATCAAGAAAACACGCGGAGCCAAAAATTTGTTGAATATAAGCGTTTGGAGAGTGCTCGCATCTTATTATGAAATTTGCAGCATGTTTTCTCATTAACGAATAAAAGGTCGAGATGCCGTTATTACCATAGTTTTATTGATGTGTATTCCAGAGGTGGAGTCTGGAATACAAGGCTCGAGGACACAAGGCTCGAGGCCGAGGCCAAGGACACAAAAAAATTTCGAGGATAAGGCCAAGAACAGACCCTCTCGAGGCCAAGGCCAAGGACAAAGGACACAGACGCAAGTGTTCTCCAAAAAAAAAGGTCTTCAAAATTTTTTTTCAGGCGAAAAAGGTCTTCAAAAATTTTTTTTCCAGCAATCTCTACTTGAGGAAACCAAAAAAAAGGTCTTTGCAGATTTTCCGCAAGGTTTTTGGCGTTTTCCAACGAAACTTCAACGGTTCAAAAATAGTGCTGTCCTCGAGCCGAGGACAGGGCAATTTTCGAGGACTTGAGCCTTTGAGGCCAAAGCCAAGGATTTCAAAATGTGTCCTCGAGGCCAAGGACGTCCTCGAGGGCTCCACCTCTGGTGTATTCTTCTAGGAAGATTAAAAAGTATACGATAAGCGTAGTTGTAAGCTACACGAAGACGATTTATACTCGACGCAGGATAACGACTCCAGAGATTGATGCCGTAGTTTAGAGGAACAAAAATAAGGAAACAAGCATTTGAAAAACCTAGTACCAAGCATATTAGCTATGCAATATATAGATCTTGCTCGAGCTTTAACATCAAGTTCATCAGAAAGAACACTGCTAATTGTAACACCAAGGTATTTAATACCATTCACAAATTCAGCATGCTGGTCATTCACAGTTAGATTATGATCAGTGGTTTTGAAGAATTTACAAGGAAAATACATAGTTTTGGTTTTCCTGAAATTGAAGACAGTATTGTGCTTTGCAACAAAATCGACGCAAGTATCAACAAGCCTTTGTAAGCCTTTGAAATTAGGAGCAAAGCAGCAAATGTCATCAGCGTACATAAGATTGTTTAAACACTTGTCCCCAATATAGCAACCAATATCCAGTTGATTTAACTTAACAGAAAGCTGATCCATGTAGATATTGAACAGATAAGGGCTCAAAATGCCACCTTGTCTGACCCCATTAGTTATGGAGAAACAGTGTGAAAAGACATTATTCCATTTGATAGTGATCATTTGGTTTTATACCAATACATAACAAATCGCACCAAAGTTAAAGGAACCAGCTTTTCAATAAGCTTCTGAAATAAAATTTAATGGCAGACTCGATCAAAAGCTTTCGAAGAGTTCCTCGGAAAGGCTGTCCTTGGCCTTGGCCTCGGTATTTTTTTGTGTCCTTGGCCTTGGCCTCGAGCCTTGTGTCCTCGACTCCACCTCTGATCATAAACATCTCTTACACTATTTTTGTTACTATTTATCACAGGGATGATCACAGATGCAAAACCACGGTTTGGTATAAAGCCATGAGTCAAGCACACATTAAACAGCATACTAATATGAGCAGATATCAAGGGATGTGAATAAATTAAATGCTTAGTGCATATGTTGTCTAAGCCAGGAGCACATTTTTGTTTTAATTTGTGTAACTGAGCTTGAATGAGCCCTAATTGCAGAGAGGCAAAGGGTTCAACTCATTAAAGTCACAATTATTTAAAGTTTGGTGCACAAAGTGTTTAGCTGCGGATTCCGCTTCAGTTTCAGGAAAATTCATGAGAGATTTATTATGATCTTTCCACATATTAGCAATGTTTTGATCGCCAGTTTGACCATCTACAAAGGTGGAAACAAAAATTTTCTATATGTTGTAATTTGCTAAATTAATATGTTTCCAAAAATTTGGTGAAGATTGGCCCGAGGTAAGACTTGCTGCAATGTTGTCAGCAAACAGCTTGTCATTCATAGATTTCGTTTTTCTCAGAGCATGTTAAAAAGTTTTGCGAGGGTTAATAATGTTTTCATATGTAATTGTAATTGTAATTACATTTTTATTCACCAAGTTGCCTTGGTCAGGAGACAGCGAAGGGACCTTTCGGTCTTCGAGTCAAGCTGCCACCTGCCCACCTGTCTACCACACACGGTGGAGGCTTCACACTGTCCCTTTTAATGCTGAACGTCAAGCAGGAAAGCTGTGAATACCAATTTTTATAGTCTTTGGTTTGACCCGACCGGGAATCGAACCCGAGTCTACCGCTTCAGTAGCAGACGCTCTATCCACTCGACCACTGATCGGTTGGATGCAATATGCAAGACCCGCAGTAGGTTTCTGAAGCTTAACCCAGTTCAAATAGGATTGCCTTGCTATTGTATGAGCAGCTTTTACATTTTGATTCCAATTAGGTATTACCGGATTTTTTCTTACACTGTTTGGTGTGTTTTGGCTCAAACTGGTCGATGCATTAAGTAGTGAGTCAACAATCTGATCAAGATAGTGTTCTGCAGCAGCCACATGAGAGTTGTTTGTGCAATTAGTATTTTTGCAATGTATGGCTTCTAAAGATGGAAGAATAGAGCTCATTAGAATACGAGTCAGGTTGAAACACTCAAACTTTTGTTCATCAGAAACTTTATCCCAAGCCACACCAGAAGGGCTCGACCTATTTTGCTGGAGTTTTACGTCAAAGTCTTCAAACTGTCGTGAGTTGCAATTAATCACAGCCTGACAAGGGCGGTGATCTGAAATGATGAAGTCTTGTAGAATTGAGATTTTCTTAACAGCAGCATGAGATTCATTTGTGCACATACAATGGTCCAGCCAAGAAGTAGTTCCATGTGCATCACTTATAAAAGTGAAACTATCCGGTGGAAGTAATTTATAGTCAGATAAGACAGATCCGTTGTCTTCACAAAATTCTGAAAGAATTGGGCCAAAATTATTTGAAGTACAGACATTAAAATCGCCCAAAATGAATGAAATACAGTTACTGTGTTCTTCACACTGTGAATTAATTTCTCCCAGGTTATTCATGAAGTCATCAACGTTGTCAGGACAGGAATATGGCAGATAAACATTAATGATAAGCAAATCTGTATCATAGCCAGAAATTTTAATGCCAATGATAGAGCCACTGGAGCTGCGTACCTCTACAACATTTTTGAGTGTCTTGTTCCACAAAACTGCTGTTCCTCCATAAGGTCTGCCACATCTGATCCCCTTTCATTACTGACAGGGGAAAAAACAAATGAAAAATGATCAGGACTTATGAAAGATAAGATTGAGTGGTTTTGCTTTGTTAACCAAGTCTCTTGTAAAAGAATCACATCATGTTTGCGGCACAGATTTCAACATCAAGCCAAGACTTCATCACACCTGTACATTGTACAATTACACCAAACTAACTTTAATGTTTGACTCTCCATCTGTCTTAAGTGTTATTTAATTTTTCAGCATTATCTAAGTTTGCAGATGAATCTGCTTGATTTTTTGAAAGAGCAGGTAAATAAAACCGCTTGATTAAAACGCCACTTGGCCAACTCTCATGATTTAAGGAGTCTTTGAAATTTATTTCATTTAGCATAATTCTAGAAGAAGAGTAGCTCTCAAACTTGGTTTTCAGTTTAGTGCATGTCACATTAGTGGCTTGGGGGAATTGCAACTTCACAAAGTAAGTCATATCAGATTTGAAAATGACTTTCAATAAAGTCGATTTCATTTTGCTTTCGCAATAAGCTTTTCGGACAGAACTCTTCAGTTGCGATCTTTGTCTGGTTTGGTATGTGGTGAGCAAGACCAAATGCAGTATGGAGAAATGCACTCTGCAGTAAGGAGAAATGCATTCTGCAGTAAGGAGAAATGCACTCTGCAGTGAGGAGAAATGGATTTTAAGGAGATTGCACAATAGTAAGGAGAAACGCAATCTATCCAATGACAGCAGGCTTTGATCTTACCGAAACAGTTGTAGAGTGAATACGAACTGCTTTTGCCTGCACAAATCTGTTTTTTTCCGTGAAATATAAACCGCTTCCAACAGGCTCAAGTGAAACTGAGAGCGAGCTGTGGTTAGGATTTTAAACTGCGAATCAGAATAGTTGCGTGCGCACTGATTGGATTCCAACAAATGTTGGCCAATGGCTGAATCGCTTTCTGGTTCGAATTGAGTCTTACTTTTTGCTTTGCATTTTCTATTTGGCTGGGTTCTGGTTGGTTGAGATCGGTTGGTTCCCTGTTCCTGAGTAAGAGTGTTTTTTTTTTTCTTATTGCTTTTGGAACATGTTGCTTGATGCGTTCCTGAAGCCTTTGAGTAGTGTGACCTACGTACCGACTATCACAGAGTGCATTTCTCCTTACTGCATTTGGTCTTTAAAAGATCCTGCTTACCACATACCAAACCAGACAAAGATCGCAACTGAAGAGTTCTGTCCGAAAAGCTTATTGCGAAAGCAAAATGAAATCGACTTTATTGAAAGTCATTTTCAAAATTCTGCACCACCTCAAGATTGTTCATTCATATCAGATTCTAAAGTATCTGGATTTAGGCGAGATACAAAAACATCAGCAGGTAGCTATCGTCGCGGAACCGTTTCAAGAGAAAATCCCAAAAGCTTTCCAAGATATTTTTTTCTTTGCTGTATCCCAACTTCTATGATTATTTACTTCTTTGGCCATATAGGTTTAATTGGATTTCTCTACAATGCTGTTGCCTGACTTTTTTTTTTCAGAATATAAAGCTTTGCTTTGATCATTTACTTGAGAATTTTCATTCAAAGTTTGAACGTACCAAGATGGGCTGGGTTTATTTTCAGTTGCTTCCTTAGGCTCTGAATTAGAACAATTTGGATTTGATGCTGAACCCAGACTGTTTGTAAAAGCAGGATTTTGTTTTTCAGAATTCTTTTTTGTTAATGCAGATAACTCTGGCACCAAACTTCTTATTTCTGTCATTTGATCAATTTTTGACTTTGATATTTTTCTTCTTTCAGTTCCTTCACTTCCTGTTTCAAGGACACAATATCTGTCACAATAGTGCCTTCCTCAATATTCTTTACCTCCAAGGAGGGAAAGTGACAGTTTGCTGTAGCAAAGATTAGATAATCAGCGTAATGGTCTGATTGCTGCTTCTCATTAGGCAAGGAGTGTAATGCTTGCAGAATATCTTTTAGATTCATTTCTTTCTTATTATGTTCTTTTCTTTTGACATTGCGTTGAGAGGGTACTTTAACAAAGAGCAGTGATTTGGCGTCTTTAACATCGTTATCTTCATAATATTCACCTACCGGTACCAGTTTCATTAATAGGTCAGTCTTTACCAAATCCACACAGTTATACATGAACCACAGAATGGAATAAGAACAATCATTTTTCAAAAGAATTCAAAAAACTACTGCAGTAGGTATATACTTATTCAAATAGAATGCATTATCTTCAATTTTACACTTTTTACGTCTTGCCTGCTTCAAAATATTGCTGTTTAAAGTTAACATTTTTCCCTTACTTCAGTGTTGCCATTTTGCCAGTATTGTGACAGAAGTTTAATGTTTAGGGAGTTGGCTTACATTTACTTGAAAAGTAGCTAATTCATTCCAATAATTATTCTGACGGTTTACTCAATTTTGACAGCAACACTAGTGCAAAACACTTATTGCTTGCTGAGAACATACTGTAACGTGTTGAATCTTGTTTCTAATCGGCAACCCCGGCAAAATTTCTACGGAAAAGCATTTCTAAGGGGAAATGTAAGCTGTCTTATCTTGGGATTGGAAGATCGTAGAAAGCTCGAATTCGGTGGTGAAGTTAATCGTAATATCTTTTAAAAGTTCTTGAGAGAAAACTTGAGCATAACTCCTCCCACTAGAATGCACTTTCAATCTTCGAATTTAGTTTATTTTAATTGAAAAAGTTCAACTAAAGACAACAGTATTTTTATTCTATTAAAATGGCAGCATCAGTTAAATTCAACACCATTTTGTGTCCAAGAAACAATGCACAAATGTCACCAAAGCACCATACATATGTATACATCGCAATTAATCAGCTAAAAATAAACATTGAACAAGCAAATGCATTACAATTTGCAGAAGGGAAGTTGAAATCATTAACTGCTGCAAAAGGCGACTTTTTTAAAAAACAAAACTGCTGCAAAAGGCGACTCAACTACATTACGCAAAAATGACTTACATTAATTACGTTGACACTAGGTATCTCAACTGTTCGTAGCAAATCGATTAATATTGGAAAGTAAATCTTCAATCAAGTAATCACATAACTCTTTGCATAATATACATCAGGATTAAAGGTAAGTGCACTAATTGAAGAGACATCGTCATGACGGGCAGCGAAAAGAAAGGCAGAAAAACTATTTGCGAAAACAAGAAACGAACTAGTGCCGAAGACGGCAACAAAATATGACTATTAGAGGAGAGTTGGAAATTTGCGTTACGTAAGCTGTGAGGATTCAAGCAAGTCACAGTTTTCGTAACAAAAAGATCAGACGCAGTAAGGAGGGTGGGAAGCTCGGCTAAATTAAGAAAAAAATATCTAACCATACGTCACTTTGCCCCGTTTCTGAGTCGGTTTTTGACGTTTATTAAAAGCCTTTTATTTATTAAAATCACCATTCGATTTGTCCTAAAATTACTGTTACTGGCACAACCTTAAATGGGGCAGGGAAACAGGTCAACAACCGAGGCAACCAGGGTCTGTCGTGTTACCATAAAGAGATTTCTTTGGGGGAAATAGTAGAATGAATGGGCCTTGCTTCAGCTACAAACATGGCCCAATTTTATAAATCGTAAACCGAATAAAACAGCATCATTGCACAACTATAATCAACACCTACTCGACTACAACTATAATTAGAATTGAGCGAAATAAATGAAAAGGAAAACTAAAATTTCAAAGTTTCGTTGCCTGCACAGCTGTCGCAAAAGTTACACGATCCCCGAATTTGTTACTGAAAATAACTAAGGTACTTGCAGCAAATAAGGCCCAGCAGGTAATAAGGCCCATCTGTCGGATCTCCAATTTGGAATGGAATAAAAATTTTGATCCGTTTGCTATCAAAAGTTGATATCAATGTTAGAATGTTGATGCAGTTTTGTGAATCTAAGTATAGAAAGCAGGAAGATAGCAGAAGATGAAGTTTCTCTAATTTGAATCAGGAGACTTTTGTTATTTCAAAAATATTTTGCCAACCATAGATTGTTACTAATTGCGCGGTTTTAGATTTAGTTTTGGTATTGTTAGAAAGAGTAAGGACTGTAGGTTTGAACCAAAAGTTTATTTTTATAAAAACTTTTTTGTTTGCTGATTTGTGATTGGCAAACAGTGGGAACCAATATGCCGGTAATAAGGCCCAAGTTCAGTTTGTTATTCTTGTATTACTGTGCATCACTGGAAAACCTTTTCATAACATAAAATAATCCAGAAGCATGTAGGCCTGCAGATACCTATGTCAGTTTGTTGTAATTCAGTAGTCTAGTAGTAGTAGCCTAGTGGTAAAGCAAGGGACAGATTTTGTTTTGGGGGTGGGGAGAATCAGGGGCCAACTAATATGGAGGGCCCACCCAACTGTACACATATTGCAGTGCTTCATTAGGCTGTCTACCAGGTTAAAGAGTTATTTTAATTCCAAAGACTTAATTATGTGACAGACTGTGAAAGCTGGAGCCTTTTGTTAATTTATAGTTATTGTAATGTTGATTGGCTAAATGTTTGCCTATCACTTAGTTTTGATTGCATTGCAGGTTGTTGCAAATATTAATTAATGTAATATTGAATAAAGATAACAGTTAAAGCTGTTTCAAAGTTGACAAATTTAGCCAGGACAGCATTTTACACAATGAGAAAAAGGGCTCATTGGACAGAAGAAGATCTTCAGTCAGCACTCAAAGCCATTGCTTCTGGTTCTTCACAGCATAATGCTTCAAAGCGATTTAATATTCCTCGTAGAACACTGCGAAATCATTTAAAGACTGGAAGCAATAAGAAGACATTAGGGAGGAATCCAGTTCTAAATGATCTACAAGAAAAAGAGCTGGCTTCTCGGATACTTCGCTTTGGTGTTATTGGTTTACCAATCACCATCCCTATTGTAAAGAGTTTTGTCTATGACTTCTGTGACAAAAATGGCATCAAGCACCCTTTCAATTCAAGAAAAAGAGCAGCAGGGCGCTATTGGGTTGAGGGTTTTCTAATCCGTCACCCTGAAATATCAAAAAGAAAAGCTCAAGTAATGAACCCTGGACGTGCTGCAAAACTAAATAAATTCATTGTCAAGGATTATTTTCAAAAACTGGAACAAGTGATGGAACAAAATGAGCTATTTGATAAACCTCAACAAATCTTCAATATGGATGAAAAAGGGTGTAGATTGACTCTGCATCATCAACAAAAAGTTCTTGCTGGAAAAGGAAAAAAGCGAGTGCACATGGTAGCCCCAGAACATGCAGAAAATGTAACTATAGTTGCATGTGCTAATGCAGCAGGATATGCAATACCACCCATGATAATTTTTAGGGGCAAGAGAAATAAGCCTGAGTTTCAAGATAATTTTCCTCCTAATACTCTTGTGGTTATGTCTGAAAAAGGAAGTATCACTACTGAGTTATTCATTAAATGGCTGCACCACTTTGGTCAATTTAAACCTCCTGGCAAAGTGCTTCTTATTTTTGATGGAGCCTCTAGTCATATCAATCCAAATATTGCGAGTGTTGCAGATGAGCATGAAATTATATGCATATGCTTGCCGAGTAACACCACTCATGAATTGCAGCCCATGGATAAGGCTGTGTTCAAGTCATTTGAGCACTTTTGGGATTGTGAAGTGCTGAAGTACTGGAGAACTCATCCTGATAGGGCTATTACAAAGGCAAGATTTGGTTTGATATGCACTCCAGCATATAATCAGGCTCTTTCAGTGAACAATATAATCAGTGGTTTTCGATCAACTGGAATTTACCCATTTGATCCCAATGTAATACCTGAAGAAGCTTTTGCTCCAAGCACAATATTTTTTCAAGAAGATCTGCAGCAAAGTGCAGATAAAGAACTGTTGGATTCTAGTGACCACTTAACAGAACTTACAGGTGAAACACAAATCAGTTCACTTTCTACTGAACAGACTGCTCCATCTTCAAGCCTTAATCCAGTACCAGGTCAACAGCTATATAGAGTTACAGGGGAATTTGAGGAAGAAGTTAACCAGTTAACTCCAAACAAAAAAGACTCTTGCCCCACTTCAATGAACTTAAGTTTTGCTCCAATGCCAGGTCTAAAGCTAAATGAAGTTACTGGGGAATTTGAGGAAGAAGTTTACCAGCTAACTCCTAACAAGAAAGATGCTTGCCCCCCTTCATTGACTCCAATACCAGGTCCACAGCTAAATAAAGTTGCAAGGGAATTTGAGGAAGAAATTCACCAGGTATCTGCTACCCAAAAAGATTCTTGCCCCACTCCAATGAACTTAAGTTTTACTGAGCTCATGAAGACTCCAAAAAGGCCAAAAAAGAAAACATTCAAAAAGAAAAGCCTTACTTATAAGGCCCGAGTGATTAACACAAATCTTTTCTACAATCAAGAGTGTCATAACAAGTCTTCAAAAAAGAGGGAGAACCAAAAGAAATTGTCAGTGAAAAAGATGAGAACAAAGAAGAAAAAGCTGCCTGTGCAAAAGGCCAGAAACTCTGAAGCTTCATGGTACTGTGCAGTGTGCAACAAAGACACTGCTATAAGTATGAGACAGTGTTGCAGTTGCTTTATTTGGTACCATGAAGAATGTATTGGACTTCAATCTGATGATGAAGATAATTTTACTTGCATGGACTGTCAATAAGCATCTTTGAATAACTTAGTTTAACAGACATTTTTAAAAGTTTTGGTAGCCTATTTTTTATGGATAGTGAAACCAAAATGTGAATGCTTTCTGTTTTGATGTGAATGCTTTCTGTTTTAGTGTGAATGCTTTCTAATTGAGTACTTAAATCTAATTGTCTTGCTTTTTGATAGCAACTAGCATCATTTTTTATTTTGAAGGTCATGAGTTTTTGCCAATGCTGCTTCTGTTATTGCAATGTAGTAGTCTACATACTAAAACTTTTGCTGTGCTATAGCTAATATGACTTAAACATACGTGAAGTTGTTGTTAACTTTTTATCAATTGTGTAGATTGTAGAAAGTAGCACATTGGTTTCTATGGTAAATATGTTAGCTAAATGCATAATGCTAATTGTCTTGTTTTTATTTAACCAAATTGTTGAAATACACAGATTTTTTTCTCTTAATGGGTTATTTTTAAATACAAAAAAGTGGTAGGAAATTAAAATTTTTGACCAAGTATGACATACAAGATCTCATTTTAGTGATTATTTTACTACAGTTTTTTTAAATGCATCAATTGCGTGCATTTTGATGCAGTTTTACACCGGGCCTTATTTACTGCATGTGAAGGTAATAAAGCCCAAAATTTTTTTTTTTAATTTCTTAAATAATTCAAACACGGTTTTATTGAAGAAGCTGAAAATTTGTTGAAATGTGCTCATGTATCCACCCTATCGAACAGCCAAATTTGGTTTAAATATGTCCATCGGATATTAGGTTAGACGAATTTAAAAATTAGCGGGCCTTATTAGCTGCAGGTACCTTAAATGGAATACGTAATAGTAGCATTTTGAGCACATCGTAAAGCGTTATCATTCCACAGTTCAATTTTGCAATCATTCTAAAGACTGTCCAGTGGGATATTATAGACACAAGTCACATCGACCAATAGATCTTTCAATGCATTAGAATTACAAATAATACACTATCATTTGACAAGGTATGGCGACAATGACGAGCTAAAATGATAAAAACTTAAAGCTTCAACATTAACAGCAACAAAACAAGATGCTAAAATAGCGGCCAACACGAGTTGAATGGGGCTGTGGCTTGTTTTGCCAAAAATCTATCGAGTTTCTCGTATATCTTTTTATAAGAACACGAGGATCATTTTCGATCAAAATGTAAGTACAATAGAAGGTAAGTACTTCAGAAGGTCAGAATTGATTAAGAAAAGGAATGAAATTAAAAAAAAATTTATGTTCTATCGAAATCACGAAATTTTGGCAGTAACTTACAATGTTCAATATGCAAGACACTGCTGGTTAGACAGCAGAAACATTTTTTGGCAGTAACGCAAGTCAAACTGCTCGATTTTTGACTTGGACTTTCGAGATGCAAACAAAAGCTTGCACCTTGTAATTTTGCACTCGAGTGAATATAGCGTCTGCTGGTGAGATGGTAGACTAGGGATTGATTCCCGGTCAGGTCAAACCACAGACTATAAAATTGGTATTTACAGCTTCCTTGCTTGACGAGCAGCATTAAAAAGGGGCAGTGTAAAGAATCAGCCGAGGGTGGCTGACAGGTGGTAGCTTGACTAAAAGACCTAAAGGGCCCTTCTCACGTCTCAAGGTCGAGACAACCTTGTGAATTAATATCTAATTACAAATAAAAAAAGATTGATTGCTTTTGCAAGTTCGAAACAAGTCAGAGTTTAACGTAAAAAGTTCGTGTTACCGATTACGCATTTTACGTGCGCAACTGCGCATGCCGTTATACTCACGATTGGCAAAACGGGACATTATGGAACAAATTGCGATGGTGATTAACAGCGTAGGCAACACAAATTAACGAAGCAAATAAGCGGCAAATAGTAAGAAGAAAAATAAAACAAGGTACATTCGCGTATTGCTCGCATCAACGTCAACTTTCCGGGTAGCAAGTGGAAACAATATTCTCTCATCTTGCGTCATAATGGTCTCCCGCGCTTCAGACCAACTCCCAGGTCCCATAAGGCGATACTGGTACGGAGTGCAAGGACCGAACAAAACCTGTATTCAATAACAGAAGATTAATTCTAACATTTTGCGTAATTTATATGCTTGACAACGTCGGCCTCAGCGTTAGCATTTAAGTCCTACTGCGCCCTTATGTCGGGTTTTCGTTCATATTAACATTGCAATGTACAAAAAACGGACCAGTATTCCATATTTTTAAGTTCCAAAGCCCTCAAGTCGAAAAAGGTTAAGTGCTGTGTCGGTAGCGTGGAAGACTCTGAAAAACCTGTTGATCTTTGTTATCTCAACAAGAACAGGCAGATGAACACCTTCATTCCAAGTAGGAAATCTTGTTTGAAAAGCTTGATGACGTTAGGCTTGACACCGATCTCGTCCGCTATCTCGTCCATGTACGCGATGTAGTCCACCTACGTATATAATATGCTTGTAATATGAATACGATGGCCAATTACGTTCACGATAAGTGAAGGGAAAAAGTAGCGATAGGACTATTGTATAGTAGCAAATTATTGCTTCCTTATCGGTGATAAGTTTCCAGCAGGGCGCTTATTTTGCCTCAAGATTTTTATTTTCTTTTTAATTGTGCTCAAAAGGTGTAGTTTGTATAAAAAACGTTTTCTGTGAAATATTTTTGAAAACAATCAATTTCTAGGGGGCCCTCCGGCAGAATTTCACGAACCATTGTAAAAATAAACAAAAACGTCTATAACTTCTTAATCGTTCATGTTAGAAACTTCATTTTGGGCTCCATACTTACTAATTCAAACCTGAGGATGCCTTTGCAGTAGATTAAAATGTGATCAAATTTAAGCTTACCTTGATTCTGGTATAATTTCACAACAGAGCACCAAAATTACTGTATTGCGATAAATTTTCATATTATGTAATATAGTAATATGTTACCAAATCAATTTTTAGTATGAGGTGCTGACAATGGTGAAATTACAAAGTTTAGCGCTCTTTTATTACGTAATTTTATTAACTGTAAATCTAGTTATGGTAGTTTGATAACATGCTTGTGTGGTAGCCTCTTCATACTATTTTATTAGTTATTGAAAGCATACAAAGATCACCGCAGGCTATGTGATGTGCAGATTACTGGTAAACTTTTGTACAAATACTTCAATTTTGAGTTAGCAAACATACTGTAGCACAAGCTAAATTGGCTGTCGTTTCAAAATGTTTCTGTACTAAATTAATTTATTTCTGTCTTCTCGTGCTCGTAAGAAATTTTTTTGTATCATAGTTTGACAAACATTTTTTTATGAATTTTGGTTTCTTCAAATCTATACTCTCCAGGCATCTTTGAGTGACTACTGGCTTTATTTCTAAGCATTACAGCAAAAACAAGCCACTTTCATGCAACATTTTGAATTTGTCTTTGTCAAAACAGCATAAATAAACGTGTAATGTTTTGTCAAATTTTGCTATCTTAACTTTTATTTGGTATCGCAAAGCTGTCTTTTTTCCCAAGTTCTAAAAATTGGTAGTTTCTCTCTTTGTATTTAAGCTACATGCTGCATAGCGTATGACAATGCGCTATTTAGTCACTTCCAAATTTATCCAGATCTGAAGACTGTAATAATGATATGAAAGTTTTTAGAAATTGTTGGCGAAACTTTAATATAGGTAGTGATTTTGAGTGTTTTACTTTTGGGTATTGTTAAGGTGTTCTATAAGATATGCTTCAAAAATAGATGCACTTTCAAGCAAAACTAGTGATATGCTATACTTACCAAACTATAAAATTGAATCTACACATCAATGTCAAAATTAAAGTGCTTTTGTTTAGTGGTCTTTGCCTCCATTCATTTCTGCTGATGTTAATACTTTGATATATAACTCATTAAAGTCAACATTAATGGTTCTACCGAACAATGCAAAAAACTTTATGATGCAAATTTGGTAGCTCACACTAACAAAATTCTCTTGGTTAATAAATTCAAGTTAGGATTTCTAGGGGGAATAGTTCTAGACAGGAGATTTAAAATTGTCAGTATTCACATATGCTGGGTATAACCTCAAGTTGAAGCAACTTTAGGCGCCTAACTAAAACTGAATCAGGAAACTCGATAAGCTAACATCTACTTAAAAAATCAGCCCAAAACATGCATATGGGAATGACTAATTCGTGTTGTATATCTACATTGCTTAAGACTTGTTTGAGGCCATGTTTTGGATGATATGTGATTTAAAAAAGATTTAACCGTTTAATTGATTATACCCCCAATGGTGTAAAATCGATTTTGTTTGAGGCCATGTTTTGGATGATATGTGATTTAAAAAAGATTTAACCGTTTAATTGATTATACCCCCAATGGTGTAAAATCGATTTTAGGTAGTACAGTAACATATTTTAGTAGAGTAGTATATTAACTGTGACTGATTTCATATGTGCCCGTTAAGTGATGGCTGTAATATTTTTTATTTTTAAAGACAAGATCCTCAGCTAGTGTAACTAAAGGCCAAAAAACACGCTTAGTTTTTAAAAAGGAATAAATTACATATGTGTTGTCATACTCTTAACACTGATTTGATGAGAAATTGTAAATACTGCATAAAAAAAGTTAAATTTTATTCTTGCATAAGTCATATGGATTGATTTTTTTAGAGTGGAATAGGGACCATACAATGGGGTAATACTGGGGATAGAATTAAGCATTTGATACTTGTATGCACTAAGTAATAGATACAGCTGTATATTAGGTGGTTAAATTATATGTTAGATTGCTGATTGGCAATTAAAAAACTAAATACTATATTCATGGTCCAAGCAATCTAGAATCACGCACATTATTAAAATTGGTGATGCTGGTATTTAGCTATATTTTAAAAATTGCTGTGAAAATTAAATGCATGCGATGATTTTTCTAAAGAAAAACTTGAAATATTATTATACAAAGTGAACATAATCAATTTAATTTGAATAGCATCAAACACTTTCTTTCAAGCGTAAAAGCAAAGAAATAAGAGCCGTTTTTTCTTTTTTTCACAATGATTCAAGTAAAGTGCTCGGAGGACCCCCTAAACCTTGTCGGATTTCAAAAAAATTTTGTATGTATTATTTTTTTCCTAAAATGAACAGTTTGAAAGCAGGTAAAAAGTAATATGATAACTTTCAAAAAATAGTGAGGCTTTATAAGCACCCTAGTCTCCAGGTTGCGAATCAATAACAAAAAAAATTATACTCTTTAACAGCAAGTACCCTACTGTCATTTTTTCTTCCCAAGCCACGTTAAGCACCGCTATATCGAAATTAATGGAGCCAACACTGTTGTTGGGGTAATGCTCTGACCACAAAAACATGGCAGGGATTCGGCCAGTATACAGCGAAAACTAACGGGCCCATGGGTACCATGATCATTCGCGACATATGAGCGAGTTGTCGTTTTACTAAACGAAATCTATGTGAACATACTAATTGAACAATTTTGAAGGAAAAGAAATAAACAGTCGTAGAAAATGAACTCAAACGCGCCATTGTATAAGTTTCTCGAAGTTTTTGCTTTTAGCAACTCGTCATTTTCAAGTTATCCCTTTAACCAGCTTAACTTTATCGGGTCTATAAAGAGCGAAAGAGTTACGTATTCGCAAGTGACAGAGAAGTAAAGCTGCCAAACGGGTTGTGAGATAAACCTTCCATACCAGCCAATGGTGGCGATCTGGACAAGGAAATTGCCAATTGCAATTGTGTAATTACATCTTTACTTGCCAGTTGCTTTGGTCAAAAGACAGTGAAACGACCTATCGGTCTTCGAGTCAAGCCACCACTTGTCTACAACACACGGTAGAGACTTCACATTGTCCTTTTCAATGCTGAACGTCCAGTCAAGCAGAAGGCAGTGAATACCAATTTTTATAGTCTATGGTTTGACCCGACCGAGAATCGAACCCCGTTTGCGACATTGCTGTTGCAACATGCTCTTAACTATACAAAAGTACAACCAGTAATATTGATTTCACAATCAAGACATTAGCGCTAAACATGACAAAACACGGTAGGACATTCACTCAAAATTAAAATAGGAAGACCATAGGATGGGACTGCTAGTCCCCACCGCGTAATAGATAACCATATTTACCTGAATGGTGTGTCTGGGGGATTTGTAGAAGAGCTTCTTCATGGCGTCTAGCTTTCTGTCCACAACAGCATCCATTTCGTGGCGGGAAGGCAGCATCGAAGAACCTATAAACCTACAAGATGCATGCGGTGGACAAAATTTAAAGCTTGACAATTTGACGAACTATTGTTATCAGTAGGCAGAATTAAACAGTCACACTAAACCAACAGGCTTCAATGCTCGCCTTCGCTATGATGCTAGTGACGAGGGAACAAAGTGAAGCAAGGCTCAGTCGCTAAGAAACTGTAAGCAGGCTCGTGTAAGCATTGCCATTGGGCTACGGAGGCAGAGTGAATCAAACATCGTCTTGCGTTAAAGGACTGGCGCGACTTTAAAACCAATGCATGTCTCTGATTGTATTGGGTATGGTTCGAATCGCATCCACAGTCACTTTTTAAAGACCTATTAACTTAGGTAGTATCTTAAGTTATCAGTACGGCGTTGGCTTTGTTTGCTAGTACCAGATCTGGCCAGTGAAGAAGTGCTACGCACAAAACAGCACGACAGCTATATCTGGAAAGACGAAAAAACGAGGTTGTAATCGCGCACCTTTGAACACCCTCGTTGCCCAACGACATTGAATCTCTGAAATAGGGTTGATCGCTCCCAAAGGTTGGACGTTTCCGATAATCGCGAGACAGCCGCGTTGGAGTTGAGGAGGCCACATGTGACGATACAAACGACACTCATTGTTACGAACCTATATGTAAGACGCTATTGTTAGTAATTGGTTGTTTTATGCTCTTATCATGCGATCTGTTGCGGTGTTTTTCAAAACAAAAATGTTTATTTATCATTCGCTTTTGAAAATTATTGCGTTTCAATTCAAACATTTCATAACGTCGGATAATTGCTAAAGTCATTTTTTGGCATTTCAAAAAAACTAAAAACAAAACAGCTTTTTGAAGTTTTCTGAAGAAAAAACTAAGTTTAAATATTTCAATTCAGTTTTGTACATTCATATACTGCCACATGATGTTGAACCAAAAATACCATTCATACAAAAAACTCAATTTGGTAAAAAATGATTTCGACTGCTGAATGCTGTATCTGATCTATGTTACTCGCCTTTATCACAGAATCGTCTAGAAACGGGAAATCGAATTTATAACCGGTGGCGAATATGACGACGTCTATTTCTTCAGACGTCCCATCTTCGAATATAACTCCATTCTCGGTGAATTCCTTCACGTTTTCTTTGACGACCAGCATTCCACTAAGGATTGCGTTCGGAATGGAATCGTTGACCATGGCATGCTGAAATAAACAAAGCATTCAATTTCCAGGTGAATGCCGAAAGAAAATTTGAGTTTAAAACCAAAAGCAATGACTAATCTTGCGAAATTGCCGCCGCAACAGCTGTGAAACTTAACCAGATATGCAAGGAGGTATGGCTTGAAGTGCTCACTTTGATTCTTAAAATCCTACCTTATTAACCGGTTTGAATCGGCAAAACTGCCCTAAGCGACCGTGCAGATGGGGGAAAGAAGAGACTCCAAGGTGGACCGACACACCGACCAGCATTACATATAATTACCAGTTGCTATCCCTTCGAAAACAAAAACTATGATCAGCTTTTATACCAGGCTGATTTGCTTGCTTTCATCAATTTCGATGACTATCCTGCTGTTAAACGAAGTCAGAACATTTTGAAACTAAACAGTTGGAAAATAAATTGGTTCAACCCTCGAAATATAGATGCATTTTGCGGATTCAACTCACAATTTCCTAAGCTTTGTTGAACCTGCAGTTAGAACATATTATTGTTTAAAAAGAGCAAAAAATTCAGCATGGAACGTAACAAACATTACAAGAATTAAAGAAACATCAATAATTCGTAACAACATTAGCTTCTGGGATAGGCTGCGAAAAGCTATCCAGCATTGAGCAACTAGAAAAATTATACGAGTAAGCACTGAACAACGCTCCAAACCATACCTGGCTAAAAACTCTGTGTCGGGGTTTCAAGCCATATTTAGCGTGGTCGAACCGCTGGTTCAAGAGCATCTCAAAGATAGAGCTGGCGACAGCGTCTGGGATCTTACTTCGCAGCATCCAGGCCAATCTAGACAAACAGTTGCGTCATATTGTATTGCGACTTTTAAGTTTAAGCAATCTCGGCCTAGAGAGCCGCGTCAACTCAATAGCCAGCGCTCTTACAATGTCACATTAAATTGTCATTTAGCTAAAGAAATTATACGTTTTGGATTATGGTAAAACAATTAAAAAATTTATGCTACAACGCAAATTTTCCAAAAAAAGGCAAACCAAGCGACTTGGGAATTTAGAATAAAGTACATCGTATTTAAACTAATAGATGTTGGAAGTGAAGCAAGCGAAAAAACTCCTACCAGTGGTGCGATAAGGAGTTGAGTTGAAGAAAAAAAAAAAAGTTACTACACCCAGTCTGAGAGTATATGCTAACAAAACGTTCCAAACAACTCACAATTATACAAAAAATTCATACCAGAACTTATTTACAAAACATACCTGGTTAAACCGATGTCGATCGGCATCCCATTTGTACCAACTCTATTCATTACCCAAGCACCTCGACGAGTACTCAGAAATACCTGCAAAAACAAGTTTCAAAACTAATTAGTTACCGTATTCGGATTTCGACCATGCTGGAATAGGGCTACAAACTCGATCGATTTTTATTCGAGTTCAAGTTTGAGTTCAGCCTATTTTAGCAAGTCCGAGTTGAAGTTTGGCAAAAATTTCAATTTTTTTTTAGATCGAGCCGACTAAAAATACAAAGTTATCAATCAATCAATTCATACCGCTTAACCAACAAACATTATTAATTCTTTCCGACAATTTTTTAATCTTTTGATTTTGTTTTAATGAGCTCGAACTCGAATAGTTTTTTTCGAGCTCAAGCTCGAGTTCAGAAAAAACATTTTTTCGAGTTCGAGTTCAGCAAAAAGACCGAGTTTTTTCCGGTTCGCAGTGCTGGCTGGAATGATGTTGGCAGCACAACAGGCCAAACCAAAAATCGGCACTGCATTTTTTGACCTAGGGCAATGAGCATAACAGCAACCAGAAAACAAACAATCGACTTCTAGGATAGATAACGTCGGGTGGGTGTGTGAAACGGAAGTTGTAAGTTTTTAATAAAATATTCAGCAAAATAATTTGTTGAATTGTTTGCGTGCAGTCTGGTCGTAATCTATCAGCGCGGAAACCGAGGAAAGAGCTAACAAAATTATAGGCCATAAAGCACGCAAACGATTAAACATTAAAACTCTGGATCGCAATCGCCATAAACATCATCTTGACGTTATTTTTATTAGAAAGCGTGGGCTAGCAACAGGGCGTAGATAAACTCATTTTGGATTTCTTTTCTAATTTGCGTTTGCTTTGTAAAAATTTTTATCGCGGTGTCGGAAAACATTTTTGAAGAATAGCTCGAGAATCAAACAGAGTTTCACTCACTTTTAAAACAAAGACCGGAACTTGTTAAAAACTAGTTTAACGAAATCGCATTGCAAAAGCGAATATACAAACTAATCTGCAATTAATTTGCTGAATAGCGATTAAACCAAAAAAATACCAAGTATATACCGATATTTTCATTCCGACAAAAAAAAAAGTTCAAAAATCAACTTTTTAACGTAATTTGAATGAAATTGTGTGGAGCAAAAATAAGAATGTTTCCAAGTTCTTTTTCTTTAGCGCAGTAATGAATTAGCATGGGTCGGAACCTGGAACGGAAGCACATTCCTTTCACTTTAGTCGATACATAACTGGTTGCAGCTAATCAAATATACTGCAGTTTAGTAAGGCTACTAAACTATCGTTTCTTGTTCAGCAACAGTGTGTAGGCTAATGAATAACTACCATTGATTAACTCCAATGTCATTGCGCCCAAACTCACAACCAAAAACAGCAAGCGTGTCACAGCGTACCCATTGGTATGTGCAAACGAACTGCAGTTTCTACGCTGGTTAGAGGCAAGGCAGATTAGTGTCCACGACTTTTCGGCGCGACCATTTCGGTGCGGACCTTTTCTGCGCCGATATTCGGTGTTTTTTGACTAACCCTAACCCAAACCCTAAATAACTGAACTATCAAAGAGCACCGAATTGGTGCTGAAACGATCTGTGCCGAAAACGACCGGCAACGAATAGGTGGCGCCGAAATGGTCGCACCGAAAAGACGTGATCCCGGCAGATTAACGGGTAACAGGGCAAGTAGAAAACAGACCACACCCGTAATGATGGCAAGAGTGTCATGGGTTAAAAAACTGAAAACGGGCTTCAAGTCAACTGATTGCCGAAACAACTGACCACCGTTTTTCTAGAGCTTGACTAATTGGTTGTGACTTGTAAATGATCTGCTGTTCTCAGCGTAAAAAGCGCTTAGAGCAGCTTGAATTGCGATTTGGCAGTAAGTTGGGCCGAAAGTAAGTAAGTTAGGCGGTTAGCTGTCGTGGACCCAGCTCAGAGAGGGTCTGCTTACGATCTCACGTAAAAGTGCGTTTACACTGAACGCGAAGCGACCTAAATTTGACCGACAACTTGCAAAAGGTTTCAACCGGTTGCAAACTTTGCGAGCGGTTGCTTAACTTCACTTAGACAAAATTGTTTTTGAATGATTGGCCTATTTTTAGCAAGTGACGTAAGCAACCACTCGCGTAAACGCTTAGCGTCTAGCGTAAACGCACTTTAAATAGTGGAACAGGCTTGTCGCTCTCGCAAAAATACGTACATACAGTACAGTAGTCGTACACGACACCGAGCAACGGCGTTAGCTTATTGACTAAAGATGACCAACTTCAGTTAGTTTCAAACAACTGTTACTAAAATCACTTCATCGCATAGTTTTTGCCGAAACCCGCCAAAAGGTCGCAAGACGTATAAAGGCACAAGAAAACAAGGTCGCAGGGACACTAGGTCGCAGAGACGTAAATCGGCAGTATGCACTACATTTTCGTGCTTCGAAAAATAATCATATAATCAAAGAAACGAACTTGATTATTTTTTAACAAGTAGTTCATTTAATTACTGAAAGCCTAGTTTGAGCATTTTTCGAATTTAAGATCGAATTTTGTTAAAATGTAAGTTGGATTTCAAAATTTATTCTTTCAAAAAAAAGAAAAAACGTCGAACAGGTCAGCGATTGTTTTTACCTGCAATCATTTTACGGTTGCCCTAGATCTGTTAAGCAAACAATAGCAATTAGACTTCGGTCCCGCTGCGAAGCAAATGCACGTGTACTAGTAGCCGTCATTATCCAGAGTTTAGAGAAATCTATCGTTCTTTTTTCTTTGATTTTTGTGCAATTTGTTTAAAAAATTGACCGATTTCTTTTCTTTAATTCCATAATTTTTCGAAGCACGAAAACGTTAGCGCAGATTGCAGAGTTACATCTCTGCGTCCGTATGTCCCTGCGCCTTTTGCTTGCGTTCTTATCTAGTAGATCGAGTTTTTGCAAAATGCCCACCTTATTAGCATGTTTTCCGAGTTCTACAGAAATATCTCCACCCGAATTTCCAATCCCGATGACCACTACCCGCTTACCATCAAACGAGGATGGTTCCTTGTAAGAATGACTGTGGATTGTGGTGCCTTTAAACTTATCGAAACCTAAACAACAACCAAAGTAAATTAAAAAAAATACGAAGCAGCAAAATAAGACTTTTATTGCCAACATTATCAAATTAATGACAACAAATTTTAAGCATTTCTTTTGAGATATGATTAGCTTTTTGCCAGTGTATAAACTATATAAATGATGTCTAACCTGGAAACGAATGGCATGGGTTATGTGGAATCGCGTGATGACCGATGCAAACAAGGATTCCATCGAATATTTCAAGGCTCGTTTCATCTGTTTTACGATTTTTTATCGTTACTTTCCTGTTAAAAATGTACACAATCAATAATTTATCACAATGTCATGACAAAACGCAAGGCAACAAAGCTTCACAGCTATAACTGCTGCGCTACTTGCCAGAGCAGTTTTTACATAGATTTCAACTCATTACCTTTACATCATGTGAACAGTTGTATGTCAAATCAATAATGCAATTGATGAGCACTGGACACTGATAAGAGATCACCACAGTAACATAACCAAATTTTCAGTTGTAATGGTGAAAGCATAACCAGGGTTCCAGAACACAGTACATCAATCTTATTTAACTTGCAACTGGACGAATTCAGATTAAGTAACAAAAATATTCAATCCTACCAACCCACCATCTGCCTGTGCTTTCATAGTCTTCATGAGCCTCACATTTCAAAACTTCAGTGTGGAACCTGATGTGCTGTAGGAGGTTGAATCTGGATTAAAAACAAAATATTTCCATCAGAATATCAATCACATTTATGCTTAGACCTAATGGTAACTTCCTGGAAAAGTACTAGGTTTGCCTTGATAGCATGAAGACTTTTTGGTTTAGCTACTATCAATAAGAATTGGTAATGAAAATTGACAAAAAAAAACAGTGATATCAAATTGAAAAGTAGTACGTAAGTTCTAAATTTTCTACTTTTATTAATTATTTTGTAAAGCAGTTAAGATAATTCAAAACAAATCTTTGAAATACTTTATGGTGATATGCCAGTATAAGGGATTGGCCATGAGGCTACTTTCAAAGATAATCCAAGAATAAAAAGGGTGAAAAAATTTCGTAGCCTATTTCAATAGCTTGCAATCTAACACAACCAATATGCCCCTAAATTTAATGAGTATAGGAGTAGGTAATTCCAGTCCAATAACCAAATTTTGCCAAAAATAATACAGTAAGTAGCTAACTTTAACACAATCACATAAAAAAACTTACAAAGCTCTAAATAACTTTAACAGAGCTCTAAATTAAATCATGAAGAGAAAGAGATTAAAACCTCATCCATAACTAACGTATACCATAGCATAAAGTGCTCATTTGATTTTTCAGAAATTTAAAGCATTTTATGTGTGCCTTATGGTCTAAAAATAACTAAGTACCAACATTAACAAATTATATATGATAGATTACCATCAAACTATACATGACTGTCTACAACTTGAGACAAACAAATTTAGGTGCTGCAACTTTCTAATTCAATAAGCCAAACCAATAAAACAGTCATTTATTTGCATACAGCTCACTTAACTGTTTTGCATATAGCCTCATGTATTCAGTGACTTTGATGTTATGCATAAAATTTGCAAATTCTTTAGGAATAGGAAAGTCTGAGTAACACATCATCTCCTTACTAGTGTTGATGATGACTGATTTGTATACAGATGCACCCTCTTTATCATTAGCTTCATATCGCCACAAACCTAAAATGAAACATTGTGAATATTACACCGGAGTTATGGAACCTTTGCTTATTGAAATGTGGTACCGATATCTATATTGTGTGAAAACTGCACTTATGCAGTCACGTGTAACAAAATAAATTCAATAACTACCGGAATAACGATACCCAAGTGACATCATAATCACATGGTTTACGTTTTGTTTAACTTTAGCGTGAGATTTGTTGATGTCAGATCCAACAAACAGTGGGATGTAATGGATTACCAGTAGCCTACCTAACAAATGGTATAGACTATACACCAACACAGTGAAACTCTGAGAAGTCTGATGTTAGCAATATTACTTATTAGTGATCAATGGATCTTTGTAAGTGTAGCAATTTACACTAACAGAACTGCCATTAAAAAAAATTAAGTGGGCAGGTTCTACTCATTACAGTATTATACCAATATGGTCTACGCCTACAATAGGCTACTTGCCTGCACAAGCACAAAAAGGCTCCAGCAGAATTACTGACTTACATCAATACAATTTCCTCAGTTTTAGGTGAAGCTTAGAAAACAAAAAGTATTTTTCTGCATTTTATTAAGTAAAAAAACTTGGCCACAAACTTGCTCCAGATATACCTGAGCCAATTCTAGCAAAAAAAGTTGGTAGGCCAAGCCTACCCAACAACAGCAGCATTGGTGATTTACATGCTGAAGGTTCAATTTGTTGGTGAATAGGCCTAATGTAGTTAAAGCATGATATTAATGTCAGTTGCCTAATAACACTGAACATTAACAAACTCATTACAACTATCCGCCTCAGTAGAAAACCATACTGGTTTTATCCTGAACAAAATATGACACTTACACTGTGCAACAGTTAGTTTTTACCTCCAATATCATGACTTCTTTCATAACAAACAGGGAGCAAATTTTCATCAAGGCAGCATTTTATAGCAGGCAATCCACTTGCTCCAGCACCAATTACACAAATTTTTTTGGTCATAGCCAAGAAGAATTTAATAGTTCTTATAAATTCTTTATCTGCTGTGTTATACAGTATGCTCTGTTTTTAAGAAGTTGCCAGGAGGCTAGGCTACACTTATATCAGGGGTGCCGGAATGTTGGAAGGGCAAAGAGGGGCAGCTTTTTCAAACAAAACTTTCAATACCCAATACCTGATACTGTACATACGGTTATTTAACCAACATTGCTCTCTAATAGTAATACTGTTAAACAATTAAACACTTCAAGCAAAGCCAGAGTACCGGTATTGAGCAGGTACTTTGCATAAACACTAAAAAACAACAACGAACAAAATATCAGTTACGTACTAAGTAAGGGCAGATTCAGCTGCCGAAGGCAAAAAGATCTGCTAGCGGAGCCCTCAGCACTCAGATATTTCGCAATTTTTTTGCAAAAATAGCTTCCTTTTAGACCTTTGAGCAAAAATTAATGCTTTGAAAATGTGGCATAAAAATGAGCAGTGCAAAAACATAATTAAACTGGCTGCGTAAATGGGCTATTAAGGCAGGGGCTAATGGTAAAAATTTTCAGCCATTTTATTACAAGCCGGTAAATCATAAAACAAAAAAATCACAAGTTTCTACCAGTTTACCTACCGGTAATTCATCTGCATTTACAAAAATAAATAATTTTGAAGATGTTTATTCCCCCACCGAGTATTTCAAAGTTAAGTCTGGACAAGAAATGGAACTTTCTCTAGTCATTGCAATGAATTTTGTGCAGTATGTGCAACAAGTTTTCTTATATTTCTCCGTTTTGAGGAGTAGCTGGTAGCCTGGTAGGGGGTTCCGGGCGTTTTCGCACAAATATAATACGGCGCTACGGCGTTTTTTATTCGTGAAATTACGGCGTTTTTTGATTCCGCTAATTAAGGTTTACTACATTACGGCGTTTTTATTTCTCGTCAATTGCCGAAGCGGTTTTTGGCGCGACGAGCTTTTTCTTTCAATTTAGGTCGAGGTCTATACGAAACTTGAAGAAAAATTGCGGGGTCCCGCCTGATGACCTTTTTTTTTTGAGAATGACATAAACTCGTTAAAAATTAGCTGTCTTCGGCTCGATGACCTTTTTTTTCTATTTTGGAGATCACTATAAAAATTGAAGGAAACGTAAACCTTTCTTTCATTAGCTGCGGCATTTTTAGAAACACTTTAGAACTTACGCACCTTTTCCGGCAATTACGCAGAAGGTAAAAAGCTAGAGGGAACAGAGTTAACGCCTATATACACAATTTTATATTATTGCTTTTAATAATTGTAATTGTATTTACATTTTATTCACCAAGTTGCCTTGGCCAGGAGACAGCGAAGGGACCTTTTGGTCTTCGAGTCAAGCTGCCACCTGCCCACCTGTCTACCACACACGGCGTAGGCTTCATACCAGAGGTGGAGTCCTCGAGGACACATTTTGAAGTCCTTGGCCTTGGCCTCGAAGGTCAAGTCCTTCGCCTTGGCCTCGAGGCCTCAAGTCCTCGAAAATTGGCCTGTCCTCGGCTCGAGGACAGCACTGTTTTTTGAATTGTTAAAATTTTGTGGAGCGCTTGAAAAATTTTTTGGAAAACGTGTTTTTGTGGAGATCGCTTGAAAAATTTTTGTGAAGAACTTTTATTTATTTATTTTTTTTTTTTTGGAGATCGCCTGAAAAATTTTTGTGAAGACCTTTTTTTTGGAGAGCACTTGCGCTTGTGTCCTTGGTCCTTGGCCTAGGCCTCGAGCATTCCTGTCCTTGGCCTCGAGAGTGTCTGTCCTCGGAAAGGCTGTCCTTAGCCTTGGCCTTGGCCTCGGATTTTTTTTGTGTCCTCGGCATTGGCCTTGAGCCTTGTGCCCTCGACTCCACCTCTGCTTCATACTGTCCCTTTAATTGCTGAACGTCAAGCAGGGAAGCTGTGAATACCAATTTTTATAGTATTTGGTTTGACCCGACCGGGAATCGAACCCGAGTCTACCGTTTCAGTAGCAGACCCTCTATCCACTTGACCACTAATCGGTTTAGTAAACTTTTTAGAGCCACTTTGTAGAGAGCATTTTTTATGATAAAAGATATTTTTTCATGAAATCAATTAAATGTGTTTATTTGTGCTTAAAAATTAAATTAATTACATTTCAAAATATAGCATAGAAAGTACAGCACCAGGAGATGGCGAAAATGACTGTCCGATCTTTGCAGACAACCACCACCTGCATAAGCCTAGCCAGGATTATTGATTGGAGGGGGGCCCAAACCACAAACCGCATGCAATGACGTCATCAGAAATTTTCGAAAATGGAGCTTTTTGTGGGGCAAATTAAGATATCGTAGAATGGAAGATCTAAAGCCGTAGCTTGGTGGCACTTAACCAGGATTTTGGTAAAGGGAGAGGGCGAAAACTAATGGTTAAAAAGTGTAAATGTCTAACTTAGGAGACGTGTTGAGTAAGCTAGTGTACTCAAACGTATCAAAGACGGGGGTCTGGGGGCAAAGCCCCCAGCCGCTGGGCAATTTTTGTAAGTTTTTAGAAAAAAAAGCAATTTAAATCCCATCGGATCACATTTTGCACGAGTTCAAGTCATTTCAAAGAATCAGATTTTTAACATTTCTAAGCCAATCGAAAAAATTTAATTGTTCAATTCCTCTTTTGCAATTAAATCCCAAAACACGTTTAGAATCTTGCATTATGGTGTAAAATTTTAATTGTAAGTGATTTGGTCTATAGGGGAAGTAAGGCACATTGCCTCCTGCAATACTTTAGCAGTAAATAATAATCCACTTGAAGATTTTCCTTAAGAGATTTTTGTTTAGTCATGACGTTTACCAGTTATAGGAGTACATGTACGGCCAAAGGGCCCAGGCTCCTTCAATTGAAATTCAGTAGTTTGTTCAATGAGCATTTTCCCTAGCTATTTTTTTAAAAGCATTTTGTGCGTAAAATCTGGCTAGGTGGAGGTGAATCGTTATTGAAAAATGGTACTATAGATGTTTATGCTTACTAAACATGTTATTGACCGGGCCGGATTTACATTGCGCAGGCCCCTGGCACGTCAGGGATTTTTGCAACATCTTCCTTCCAAATATAAATGAAGACCAAAAAAAGTCCTACTATCTAAGGGCAGGGCCCTGGCACTGAGCCATATGGCAAAATCGGCGATGGTTATTGCATTAAGTTCATAAAAAGGTTAGATGAGGGTCTGAGGAAGCAACTTTTAGCACAAAAACTCTTGATTTCACCCTAGTTATACGTTTAAATAGGTAAGAAAAAAATTGAATTAAGGGGGTGCGCTGGGCCCCCCGGTTGTCAATATTATTTATTGTTAATTGCTGTTGTACGCGGGTACTGATGTACGCAAAGATGCTAAAAGATACTGAAAATGAAAAAACAAGGCTTTTTTGACAAATTTTTGTCATTGGTGGCATTTTGTTAAGGGAACCCGGGTCCCCTCGGCCACCCCCTGTCTACGCCAATGATTTTGAGACAAGATCGCTCCCCTTATAAGTTCTTTCATAAAAAAAACAACATTGAAATCAAAATTAAAATTACTTTTTTTCAAAACGTGTAGGACTCGAGTCAAGTCACTTGACAGTTTTTTGAAACATCCAAGAATTACACGACATTATTATGACGTGGACATGTGGTCCTCATTATTATTGCTTACTTTTGTACGCTTAAATCCTAAATTAAAGAAACTGCAATTCTGGACAGGGACAACATACTGGCCATGCTCTCTTTATATTTGTCATTGGTAGTATTTCAATTGGGGGGTTTGCATTACCGCCTGTGCTAAAACATTAAGTTCATAATAACGTTAAACGAGAGCCTGGGGTGGCAACTTTTAGGTCAAAACTCTTAGATTTCTCACAGGTTTTGCATATAAATTGTTAAAAATTTGAATTAAGAGACCCCTGGCCCGGGAACCTTGGTCGTCAATCAAGGGCCCTGGGGCTCCCTGGTTGCCAGTTAGAGGTTCGGGGCCCCTTGGTTGTCGGTAAGGAGCCCCAGGCCCCCTGATCGTTAATTAGGGGCCCTAGGCTTCCTGGTCGTGAGTTAGTGTTCCCGGGGCCCCCTGGTCGTCAGTTAGGGGGGTCTCAGGGCCCCCTGGTTGTCGGTTAGGGGCCCGGGACCCCCTAGTTGTCAGTTCCCTGGTTGTTGGTTAGGGGCCCCCTGGTTGTTAGCTAGGAGCTCTGGGGCTCCCTGGTCGTGAGTTAGGGGCCCCCTGGTCGTCAGTTAGGGACTCTGGGGCCAGGCCCTTGGTTGTTGTTTAGAGGTCCCGGGGCCCCCTGGTCGTTAATTAGGAGCCCCCTGATCGTCAGTTAAGGGGGTCCCGGGGTCCCCTTGGTTGACAGTTAGGGGTCCCAGGGCCCCCTGGTTGTCGGTTAGAAGCCCTGGGACCCCCTCGTTGTCAGTTTCCTGGTTGTTGATTAGGGGCTCTGGGGCCCCCTGGTAGTTAGCTAGGGGCCCTGGGGATCCCTGGTCGTGAGTTAGGGGCCCCCTGGTCGTCAGTTAGGGACTCTGGGGCCGGGCCCTTGGTTGTTGTTTAAGGGTCCCGGGGTCCCCTGGTTGTCGGTTAGGGGCCCCTTGTTGTTGGTTAGGGGCCCCAGGGCCTCCTGGTTGTTAGTTAGGGGCTCTGGGCCCCTGTCAATCAGTTAATGGCCCCAAGGCTTCATCTGTTCGTCAAGTAGGGGTCCCTGGTTGTTGGTTAGGGGGGCTCCAGGGCCCCCTGGTCGTCAGTTCGGGGGCCCCTGGTTGTCGGTTAGGGGCCCCGGGCCCACTGGTTGTTGGTAAGGGCCCCCTGGTTGTTAGTTAGGGGCCCCGGGACTCCCTTGTTGTCATTAATATTATTGTTAATTACTGTTATGTGCGTAATTACTGAAAAAAAGCTGCAACTAAACATCGCTATGCTATGTTGTCACAATTTTTTGTCGTTAGTGGTATTTTGATTGGGGGGGGGCCTTAGGCCCCCCCTGGCTACGCCTATAACCACCTGTCGTAAGTCAGCAAGTCGTTACCGGTATAGCGTGGAAGTACACTGTTTTGAAATGGTACATTTACACAAATAAACAAGCACAAAAAAGGAGGTAACAGCAACAAAATAACAACAGACCATAGGTCAGACATTTACATGAATTTGATTACGTCTCATTTATTTTAGCCCGCTAATCAAGAGAACACTTGCCAATGAAATGGAATTTTAGGTACCTTTTAAACTGATCGAAAGTTAATAATTTGATTTCATTAAAACAATTTTCCATTTCTTAGGTCCTACAAAAGAAAACAATTTTTTAACAAAATCTGTCAATTTTCATGGAATAAAGTAGTTGCTCTTTGATGAGAGTCTTGTGTGATGGTTGTGCATCTGTGTTGCAAGGCAAAAGGATGGTTTATCGCTCAATGTCATATTGTTCTTTATTTGAAACAAATTTTTTGCAATTTCCAAATTACAAAGGTCATGGCAGTTGTATTTCAAACAAATTTAGTTTGAACAAGAGTGGAGTAGAGCGTTCATGATAAGGGCTACTAGATATAGCCTACTGCATTTCTGATGATACGTTTGAGTAATTTTTCAAGGGGATTGAGAATATTTCAGATTTTCAGAGGCTAACCCCCACAAGGAGATGCAATAGGCCTATTGCAAATGCAAATATATTAAAGAGAAGTAAATAGTTTTAAGTGTTTGAAGCTCTACGTATTGTTTAAATTTTAATATTGCCCATGACCCGCAAGAGTGTTTAGAACAAATTTGCTGAATATGTGGTTTTTAAGCTAGTTTTTTTTATATCAAATGTGATTCCTAAATACTTGATTTGAGTCCTTGTTCAACTTTATGCTTGCCTACGCTATCGGTAATTTTACAATTAATTAACTCTTCTAAAATTTTTTTTTTTTTGCTATCAACATGTATTTGGATTTGTTATAGGCTACTATAGGCCTAGTTTAGTAATAATCTAGTTTGCTTAATCTCACCCAATCATCAGTTTTTGTCAGTTCTTTATTAACGTCATGCCGTATTGCAAGGTCCTTATGCAGGAGTTAGTCATCATCACGACTATATCATCATTGGCAAATAATTTTGTTGTGAAATTAAATACTGGCATATAAGGCAAACCATTCACATACTGTACCTAGATTAACAACAGTAAGGGCAGGGGCGTATTGAGGGGCAGCCATTGGGCCATGGCTAGTGTTGTAAAAAAACGGTTTTTTTTGCCCCATGTTTTTTTTGGTCGTTTTTTTGTTTTTTTTGTTGTTTTTTTTGTTTTTTTTGTTTTTTTTACTTTTTGTTGTTTTTTTTGGTTTTCTCGTTAGTTTGTTTGATTTCAGCTTAAAAAAAAGTGTGCTAGTTCAATCCATGCCGTAGATTTCTACATAATCTATTACGTTCACGTATATTAGGCGGAAATTTGCCTCAAATTTTGGGATTCGGAAAATCTTGAAATCTCGCAAAAACTTCAAATTTTGAAATTACGAAAATCTTGATCTTGATTCTTAGTTTCAATTACCGCAAATTGCTTTAACGGCTCCTATACTGCAAATAAAAAGCACAAAAGTTGTAAGTCACAAAAAAGATGGGGTGGCGAATTAAACGTTGCAATGCCAATTAACGTTGAAAAATTAATGCCAAATAACGTTGAAAAAACTATTAAGATTTTAAACTTAATATTTTGGGTTTAATTTATTTATTTAAATAGACAAATGCCGACGTGCTTAGTAGAGTGCTCGATAACGAAATTACGAAATTAGATTTTGTATCAAACTAGATTTACTGAACTAAACACAGAACTAAAATTGTAATTGTGATTGTAATTACATTTTATTTACCAAGTTGCCTTGGCCAGGAGACAGCGAAGGGACCTTTCAGTCTTCGAGTCAAGCTGCCACCTGCCCGCCTGTCTACCACACACGGCGGAGGCTTCACACTCTCCCTTTATTTGCTGAACGTCAAGCAGGGAAGCCGTAAATACCTATTTTTATGGTCTTTGGTTTAACCCGACCGGGAATCGAACCAGAGTCTACCGCTTCAATAGCAGACGCTCTATCCATTCGACCACTACCTGCAGGCTATTTCACCCTTGATATGGATCTTCAGCCGCTTGTTGCACTTTACACATTTCTTCTTAAAATTTTTACAATTTACATTTCAAATGTATGTAATTAAGCTCTCAAATGAATAAACTTCTCTGTGTTTTTTTTTTTTTTTGGCGGATCACGGTCTCACAGAGCAGCATATACAAAGCCAGGGTTCCCAAGATCGGGAAAAGTCGGGAAAAAGTCGGGAATTGTGTAAAGGCATTTCCCGACCGCGAAAAAGTCGGGAAAAGTATGTGCTAGTATAGAATAAGGATGGAAAACAGTTTGGTAAAAATAGCGCACTGCACGTTGTAGAAACTAACGCGATTGGAGCGGATGAATGTTAAATATGTCGTTTTTCTCTCTAGTACTTCTATTAAGCGCATAAAAAAAGTAATAACACTCCTGGCTGTGTTGTGTTAAAGCTTCAGAAACGGTGGTCCTGTCGATTTATTTTGTCACAATACAGGTTCAACAGAACTTTAGTTTAAGAGTACTGGAAGATGGTCAATTGGTCTGTGCGGTTTTCGTCCGGGTCGCAGCACCACGGACCAAATCTTCCTACTAATGCAAATCTTCCAGAAATCTTGGGAGTATGGCAAAGATCTCTTTGCATGCTTTGTCGATCTTGAAAAAGCACATGACCGAGTTCCTCGGGATAAACTTTGAAAGGTTTTGCAGGAGTATGGCGTTGATGGTGAATTGTTGCGCGGCATTAAGTCATTCTACTGCCGACCGGAGGTTTGTGTTGGGGTAAATGGCCAGCAATCAAAGCCATTCCATGTTGGCGTAGGACTCCGGCAAGGGTGCGTTTTGTCACCTCTCCTTTTCATTGTTTACATGAATTGAATCGACAAATGCAGCCAAGCTGATGAGTGCGCCACGATTGGAAATTGCAAAATCAGTCGTCTGCTATTCGCTGATGATTTGGTTCTGCTTTCTCCACAGAATCTGGCCTCCAGCGCGCATTAAATAGCTTTGCAGATGCATGCAACACCGCCTGAATGAAAATAAGCGCGGCCAAAACTGAGGTACTTCATCTTTCAAGAAACCCTGATCAATTCATGCTGCAAGTGAATGGAGCGAGAGTGAAGCAGATTGAGAAGTTCAAGTATCTTGGGGTTGTATTTACGAGTGACGGAGGGCAAGACGAAGAACTGGATACCCGAATGGGCAAGGCTAGTGCAGTAATGCGAGCTTTGCACTATTTGATTGTCATGAAACGAGAATTGTCGAAAAAGGCAAATCTCCCAATTTTCATAGCAGTTTTTGCCCTATTCTCACTTATGGTCATGAATCTTGGGTAATGACCGAAAAAGTACGATCACAAGTGCAAGCGTCCGCAATGAGGTTTTTACGAAGAATCAAAGGAGTTACGCTGTTTAACAAGGTGCGTAGCTCCTGAGATTCGAAAATCTCTTAACATCAAGCCGGTACTTCCCCGAATTGAAAGATCTCAGCTTAGATGGTTTGGCCATGTAAGTAGAATGCCCCAGGAAAGACTCCCCAAACAAGCTTTACTTGCCAAAGCAAATTGGAGAAGACCAGTTGGACGATCTAGAACTAGATGGATTGATTACATTGAGGATCTTGGATGGAATTGCTTGGGACTTCAACTAAGCGAAAGGATGGAAGACCGTGAAGTGTGGCGACGTAATCTCGAGCTGCTGCCCCCGCAACCCTCACGGAAAAGCGGCCAATAAAGAAAGAAGAAGAAGAGCATTATTATTATGCTGTAGTTAAATAGTAGCATTACCTCAAACGCAATTAAGCAAACGGAAGAATTCAAGTACTGGTAGCCTACTAGCACTAAAGGAGGAATAGCGTGGCATACGTAGACAGTAGGCAAAAGGTTAGCAAAGAACAGAAGAAGGCTATTTCACAGCTGCTGCATCCAAATGAAATTCAGAGATTATTAACCTACTACACGTTAATAATGCACTGATAGTTTACAGTGGGCTGTTTGCATGGCCATGTTTGGCTTCGAAGATAAAAGCTGAGAGATTTACTAGTCTACGCGATAGTAGCGTGCTGATAGCCCACAGCAGTATTTGCCTGCAGTAGGCACTTTGATTAGGCCTATGATTAGCCGTAAGAGAAAGCTCCCTTGCAGCAAAGCATACCTACTGATTCCGGCAATTGAGCTACTGGAAATACATACACTAGATTATACCTGTACCGGTAACTTATTTCTTTGGTACAAACACTGCAAATAGCGGTAGGCTCTGCAGATCCCGGTAGTTAGTCTGGTAAAGGCCTACTGTATGTATCTCGCTTTGTCAGTTGGTCACCCTATACGTTAAAGGTTAGTCAGCTTACGCTTTAGCCAGTAGTTTGGTAAGGCTATCTATCCTATGTTTACCAGCCTGCAAATAAAAAAGAGCCATAGTTCAGATTTCACAAGCTTGAACAGTATAAGCCAGTGAGTACCAGTTGCCTACCGCTTGGTTACTTTTCGCAACGCACGAAAAAGTTAACCAGATTGCCTACAATGTGCAAGAAATTAGTATATCCCAATGTACCAGTGCTTACTATGGCCAAATCGAGAATTACTAGTAGTGTAGTAGTGGATATAGCTGCCGCTTGGATACGACCTTTGAGCCTGTAGCCTAAACACTATGCCGCATTGCCTCCGTCTTGTATGAATCCAAACACCACGAACAATCCAGGCGCGTAGCCAGGATTTGGAAAAGGGGGGGCTATTTTGAAAGAGTGAGAAGTGTGCAAACGACGTTGACTCGAATTTTCATTGGCCTTGAATCAGTTTCAGATGGTTTGTCCGAAATTTGAGACGAAATGTCTCGGAAAGATCGGAAATTCAAAGGTTTTTTCCGCCCAAAATCAGGTGATCTCCAAAAAAAAAAAAAAGGTCTTCGCCAAAATTCAGAGTGATTTTTCGGCCGAAATCCGAAATTCAAAGGTTTTTTCCGCCCAAAATCAGGTGATCTCCAAAAAAAAAAAAGGTCTTCGCCAAAATTCAGAGTGATTTTTCGGCCGAAATCCGAAATTCAAAGGTTTTTTCCGCCCAAAATCAGGTGATCTCCAAAAAAAAAAAAAAATAAAAAAAAAAAAAAGGTCTTCGCCAAAATTCAGAGTGATTTTTCGGCCGAAATCCGAAATTCAAAGGTTTTTCCGCCCAAAATCAGGTGATCTCCAAAAAAAAAAAAAAAAAAAAAAAAGGTCTTCGCCAAAATTCAGAGTGATTTTTCGGCCGAAATCCGAAATTCAAAGGTTTTTCCGCCCAAAATCAGGTGATCTCCAAAAAAAAAAAAAAAAAAAGGTCTTCGCCAAAATTCAGAGTGATTTTTCGGCCGAAATCCGAAATTCAAAGGTTTTTTCCACCCAAAATCAGGTGATCTCCAAAAAAAAAAAGGTCTTCGCCAAAATTCACGGCGATTTTTCTCCCAATTTCGCAACTTCAAACGTTTGAGGGGGGGCTATTTTCGAATGGGGGGGGCTATTTTCCATTTTTCACAGAAAATCGGCCTCAAAAGCACAAAAAACATGCGTTTTTGCATACTTCACAAGCCAATGGGGGGGGCTCGAGCCCCCCCCGCCCCCCCCCTGGCTACGCTACTGGAACAATCACTAAGCTAGAAATGTCCATTACTATAGGCTATTTATTCGTCTTCATCCATGTAACAATTGAGTTATGTTGAGTTAGTTTTTGAATTGTGTTAAAATAACTGCAATTTTGTGTATTTTGGATGACTATAGAGCTTAGTTTGTTTTGGGCAAATTTAGATATGGAAAAAGTAGGAAATTTTTTGTTGACAAATGCGTGGGAATTCTGACAAAGCTTAGCAGAGTACAGGCTACAGAGTGTTTTTTCAGAGTACCGGGATTGTTTTTATATAAATATTTTATTCCTGAAGATCCCTATGAAGGGTAAAACAACCTGCCGGGGTGCTTTTGGTTCTGTATTTATTTTGGTAAACTTTTGTTAATATTTATTTATTTATTTATTCATTCAGTTACCACAAATAAAGTGAATCAAAATTTACTTTTATGACCGAAACGGATATGGATAGTTGGACACCGGTATAAAAAAAGCTTTTATCGCATAAAATTGAGAACAGTTTTGGCATGCGCTATTATGGGTTTTTATAAGCATAACATTGACCAAACAAATTTTGGTTTAATTTGAAAAGTAGAACTTTTTTTGAAACCCAAAGTATTCACCGGTACCCCAATTTCCATTGTAAAACTTGACTTACCTATCTTACCATACATGGGTACTAATATGGGCATGTTGCCACCCAGTATCTCTTTCTCAATATCTAATAATCTTATTTTAACCTCATTTATCTTTACTTTTAAACTAAACATCAATTTTAACTTTACATTTGAATTGCGCAATAAAAACAAAAAAAACAACGTTTTTTTTGGCGGTCAAAAAAAACAAAAAAAAACACGTTTTTTTTTCAAAAAAAACGACTCGTTTTTTTTGATTTACAACACTAGCCATGGCCCCCCCTTTGGGTCGCCAGGATTGCAAAATTGCAAAGAAAAGTGAGCAAAATTGAGGCATCGCCCCCCCCTTTGCAAGTTGGGCATCAGGCTTTGGGCTCGAAATTTGATTGATTTTGGGCGAAAAATGGGACGAAATTTGAGTGTGGCAGTTTCAAATTTTGATCTATGTTCCTCTCAAATTTTCTGAAGTTTCTGGCCCCCTTTCTTTTCAAAATCCTGCGTACGCTACTGAGTAAGGGGCCTAAAGTAGAGCCCTTGTGATGGTAGGGAAGACCCTTTAGGATCATTTTTTAATTTCGACTTACATGGGTGCTAGATTTTTGCCTTGAGCTAAAAAAATGGGAAATCCAATTTTTTTTTTAATGTGGACCTCGTTTAGTACTGCCCCTAAGGTTTTGAATCGTGCCTCCTCAAATCTTAGAATACTCATAAAGTTGGTATCACTGGTGCTCGATATGCATTGTTGGTACTCATTTTTGTTGTTTTTCAGAGAGGAAGACAATGGTGGTCTTTAATTTAGCATTAGAGTTACTTTTAATGTTTTGAATTTTTCTAACAACTCAAGTTTTTCACAATTAAGCGCATTAATTTTTTAACATTTTCTTTCAAGTTTTTGTACAACTGTTTGTATGAAGTGATGTATTACAGAAAAAATGCGTTAATGTAATGCAATAGCAATGACAGCTTTGATTTTTGTGATTGGCATAAGCAGCTTTTCTTGTGACGTAGTATTTTTTTCGACCCATTGCTTTTTTTCCAGCAATAGCACACAGGGCCTTGCCTTTTTGAGCCAGCAATTCGTCCACTTGTTGTTGTTGTCAACTTCACAGCACGTTCCACAGACTGCGTATGATTTAGTTAGGTGAAGTGGTTGCTTAGTAAATTGCTTGATATCTGTTCAACTTTTGATTTTAAATGGAGGCTCTGGCAACACTAAATATCCTTTTTTGGCAAGATAGGTGCCACCACTCCAGCAACCGCTGTCTTTAAGTATTATTAGATCACTGATCAGCATATGATGTTGATGCAAAGTTACACATTGGTAGATGAAATTCTCGGACTGGGTCTCATTCTCCTTCTTGATTTCCTTCTTCAGCATATCTGATTTTCTGAATAACATTGACAGCTTTTGCTCTTACAGTCTTGCCCTCATCTCCCTGTCTCCCAGCATAGCCAACAGCAAATTTTCGGGATGAGCAAAATAGCAATTCTGCTGCAATGCTCTCAACTCATTTGTGTCAGAAAATAAGTTCATTTGAGCTTGATTTCTGTAAAAGAATTTTTGGTCCGTCCAAAATGGTTCTTCGCAGTTTTGTTAAAATATGTTTTCCAACATTCACCATTGACATACTTGGCAAGAAATCAAGTTTCGACAAGGTCTAGCGCAGCCAGAGGGGCGGGGGACTATTATCGGATGCAGTGGTGCCGATCTTTGTTGAGCATTGGGGGGGCGGGTAATTTGCAATTTTACCCCAATTTTGTCCTATTTTCAATATTGGGGGGAATGAACCTCGACCACGATTTTGTTCAGGTTTGGAAATTTTGTGAAGACCAAAAAAAAATGCAAATGGATCACTTTTTTCCCCAAATTCAGGTGAAGACCAAAAAAAAGGTCTTTATCAAAAATAGAACACTTTTTTCCCCAATTTTCGCTCAGATGTACACCCATTCAAATTATTGGGGGGGATGAAGCCAAATTATTGGGGGGATATATCCCCCCCCCTTGTTTCGGCACCCCTGATCGGATGCCACCTTAACCTCCTTAATTTTATCTTTAATAAAATATTGACGAAATACATTACTCCTTCAGAGTTTTATTGAACTATACAGGAATAGGATTTTATGGTTTACCAGCTCGTAAATTAGAGAACTGAAAATCTAGCAATAGCTACCTCCCACATAGCCCATTGATGCAAATAGTATAATTATGTTTTTGCACTGCTAATTTCTATGCTCCGTTTCAATAGCAATAATTTTTATCAAAACAAGCTTAAAATGAAGTTATTTTTGCCAAAAAAACAAAATTTTCGAGCGCTGGGGTCTCCGCTCACAAACCCCCATGCCCCCAGCCCTAATTGCCTACAGCGGCTTGGGGTTCCACCCCCAGACCTCCGAAACGGCCCCCCCCCATTGTATATTTGTGGCTACGCGCCTGCACAAGAGACCACCATAACAATAAATTTTTCCTTACAATCAACTCAACAGAGCCAATACGAGTTCTAAAAGCAAGTGAATAAAAAAACTGTAAATTACACTCAAAATGTTAACGAATTAATTACGGACTTTATTAACTTCCGTTAATTAAACCTGAAAATAACGAATTAACTTTAACGGAGGTATGAAATTTGTTAACGAACTAGTGGTTAACGAAGCTAAAGTTTTGCATTAACTTGCCCACCTATGATCGTACTGGAATGCAAAGGGCAGTACTGCCACCGTTACGTCCCCCTGCCCCCTCGTTCCGGCACCACTGATTGTAACTGATATGTGTTAGCCCACACTGCACCTAAATTGTAAAGTGCGCATTGTCTTCTAGCGCACAGCATCACGAAATCTTACGCCAAATTGGTGCAGAATGCAGAAAACGCAAAATAGTTTGGCGCGGCGCAAAAGCTCCTAAACATTAACAATGTAAATTATAACGAGGACGGTGACAATATCTCGAAAATTATTCGCGATATAATTATGAGGGGTGAAGACCTTTTCTTTTTTAAAGGACAAGTCGCAGACAAAGTAGATCGCGGAAATTTTTGAGGCAAATTCTATGGTAAAGTCTATAACACCAGCAGAAAAACAGTCAGATTCAACACGCTTGAGTGATTTTCCGATTTTAATTTTGTGTATGTGCGAAAGTTTTCGGAAAACGTAACAAAGGCATTTTTGAGTAAACAATATGCAACAAGAAAGGAGTTTTGTGAATTTAATTTATGCAATTATCAAGTAATCACTCAAGTGTGTAACTGATTCTGACTGCTTTCTGTTGATGTCCTAGACTTTTTCAAATTTTTTCAATCGGTCTAAGACGGCGCGCTTCTCACGTTATGAAAAATGTACAGGTTTTATGGGTTTTAGTTGGCGCGAAAATTCGGCGTAGGCTATCGTAATCGAACTTTCCAGCCTGGCACTGCACTCACCAACCATTATTGGAAAGCTCCCCTGATATTACGTGCATAGATTCAGGAAATCTTGCGCCAACTTGGCGTAAAAAAACGTAAACATAATATCTTTGGAGGCATGGAAACTTCTTCTACAGCGTAAATTACAGCGAGAGAGGGTGGAAATTTTTCAAAATTGGCGATTCTTGAAAATTGAAAACATTTTTTTAAAGAGACAAGTAGCAGAGCGTGGATAAAGCAAGAATTTTGGCGTCAAATTTCATCCGTCTTAACTGGTTTCGGCCGGCCATCCTTCAAATAACAAGCGCCGGATAGTTCAGACATGGCATACTGAGACAAACACAAAATCGTGGTCACAGTATAATTAATATACTACTACAATAGTGTCGAGGTCATATATAATCACTACGCCGATCAAAACAGCTTGATGCATAAAGTTTACGAACAAAAACATTCACCGTGAACAAATCTTTATGAAAAAAAAAAAATAATAATAATAAATAAATAAATAAATAAAAATAATAAACGTATAGAATCTTTATTATTTTTTATTTATTTATTTCACGTTAAACAGCCGTATCTTCACGAATCTTCACGTATCAAAGAATCTTCACGTTAATCGGCCACTTTCTAGACTTCCAGGCCAAAATTTATATTCGCGGCAGAGCTTTATAGTGATTCAAGAGGAGCGCTCTAGCTGCGGTTAACCGGCTCGACTGCGCAGCTTATGAGCTGTGTGGTATTGGTTTGTGGGCTTATGAAACTCTCGGTAACAATTGTTTCATGCTTGTGAGTATGTCGCTGCTTGCTCTTACGACGTCATTGACTGGAGCAGGGACTGTGACATACTTCCCCCTTTTTGAAGGCGGTAAAGTAGGAAGGACCTGCCAACGTCGACTATGCTAGCGCGGACCAGCCAATCATGTCGGGGTCACCAGTTTTGTAGTGATTCAAAAGGATCGCTCCAGCTGCGGTGAGACCGGCTAGACTGCGCAGTGCTCAGCCTATACGCTGTATGGTCTGTTGGCTTAAGAAGCTATCGGTTCCAATTATTTCAAGCTTTTGGGTATTTTGCTGCTTGCTTCCACGACGTCATTGGCTGGAGCAGGGACTGTGACATCTTGGTTGGAATTTGCTCGCTGTGCGGCTGCGCCAAAACTGTTTTGGCGCAGTATTTTCGTAAAATTTCACGCCTAATTTATCCAACTTTTTTTTATCTTTGTTATTCTTCTTCTGTGCCAGATTTATCCAACTTTTCAATAGACCTAGCAGCCCCTACGGGTGGGGTTAAGAGAGCTGAAACCTGCACCTTATAGCCGAGTTACTTAGAAAATAATAGCCCAAATAAATATATGCACAATTACAATAAACGTGTTTTGGACTTGAAGTAGCCTGCACTGGTATCTAAGACGGGGGGCGGGCCGGCGGGGACTTTTGCAAAAGCGTTTCAAATTTTAGGAATTCTTTTAAATGGCTCTACAAACGTGCGAAATGTCATTTAAACGACGTTAAAATGTCTAATTTTCCCAAAAGTCATGAAAAGCGAAAAAATTCAGCTTTGCGTTTCTATGACTTTTGCACTCATTAATGATTTTGTGTTTGGGTGACCTCAAACATAATTATTATTCCCAAAAACTTACAAAATTTGCCCAGCAGCTGTGGGCTTGGCTACCAAATACCCGTGGACTCCGAAAACTGGTAATTTGCCTCCCAGACCTCTAATTGATATTGTTATTATTGCTGTTGTTGTTATTGCCAGTCGGTCAAGCGGTAGCGCGTTCACGTCTGTATCGGTTTAAGGTTTAAACCTCGGGCAGGTCAAATTGGACTTTAGGCCCTACTTACAGTTCAAGAATCAGAAACACTTTCATTCTCTACGCCTGAACAAATTATTTAGGCTTGCACTTGCACTTTAAATTTTCTAAATGACTTTGCTAAGAGGGGAAAGGGAGGGCTGAAATTCCCTTAGCTCCCCTCTCTCCCCGGTTGTCCACTAATAACGGCTGTTTGGGAAGAAACTAAAACTGTCTCAACTAAATTTTTTTTTAACGCACTCATATTTTTAACCTTAAGCAATGTCATGTTAGGTTGTTTAGAGAGAAACTCTGAGTTCGAAACTGGAGAGGGGCCTCACAAATAAAATAGCCTAGAGCATCTCATGGTCTAAATCCGGCCCTGAGTTAATGTCAAGGCAACGTAAAGATTCAAAATTGTAAATTAGCTGCTTTTGCAGTAAATGTAAGCCGACTTTCCAAAAGTTAATTTTATGTCACAATACCGACAAAATGGTGACATTGAAATGAGAGGAAAATTGTTAATTTTGAACAGTATTAATATCTTAAAAACAGAAACTCGGAGATAGTTCAAATTTGGTGTAAATGCATTTTATGCAGGCATTTCCCAACATTTTGGGTAACAACGAAAAAATTGACTTGAATGTCCATTTAAAAGCGAAGAGCAATTAAGTTTAGTCTTTTTTTCGACTTCTAATTCTACTATCGGGCTTTATATGGCCTGGTTTGAGTTTGAAATTATTTTTCCGGTTTCGGGCCTAAAATTAGTCGGCCCGTTTGCTTTAGATTCGGTTACTCAAATCTACGATCGGTGCATGTTTCACTTTTCTCACGATCCCAACTCTCTACCGCTTTTCTTAAACCACAACGCTTTCAAAGACAGGCTGAATTCTTCTTTGGCTAAACACCTAAAAATCAACCCAAACTTTTAAGTGAATTGTAATTGCATCATTTTTTATTCTCCCACTTGCATTTTAAATAAACGGACTTTTCGGTCTTTGAGTTAAAGGCGGTGAATCATTCAGCCCATTCCGGTGGTTTACAACAGCTAAAATTGAACTATAATTTTTGATATTTTTTGTTTTGATCTTGGGGCTGCGTTTGCAAGATATTCAACAAATACAAAAAGATGTCCCCCCGAAAAAAGTTTTTGGAAACTCTGAGTTTTGATCTTCCCGCCAAAACCACAGTTCTCTAAACTATTAGGCCTACTGTAATCTTATTAAACTATTAGGCCTAACTATCTCTAAACTATTAGGCCTAATAGTTTAGAGATAGTTAGGCTTAATTAGGCTTAAACTATTTAGAAATAAACTATCTTTAAAGTATTAGGCCTACCACAGTTCTCTAAACTATTAGGCCTTCTGTGGTTTTGGCGGGAAGAACAAAACTCAGCGTTTCCAAAAACTTTTTTCGGGGGGACATCTTTTTGTATTTGTAGAATATCTTTGCAACCGCAGTCCCAAAATTAAAACAAAAAATATCAAAGATTATAGTTCACTTTTAGCTATTGTAAACCACTGGAATTGGCTGGATGATTCACCGCCTTTAAGTTATCACCTACCCACCTGTCGACCACTCACGATAGAGGTTTTACACTGTCCATTTTTGCTGAACGACGTGAACGTCAAGCTAGGGAGTTATGAATTCAAGTTTTATCTGTTTATCAAACACTCCGTCCGCTGGCAACATATCTTTTTTTTGACAGAAAAATATTGGCTTTTGCTTCAAGCTCTTACCTTGGTAAAATTTAGGCTGCACGCCTGAACAAGGTTTAAAACACATCTTTGAACCGTTGTGCATTAAGAAAAAAAGGTCATAGACGTTTTAAAAAATCTCTTGGACATTTTCCTCTCTGAAAAGAACTATAGTGATGCCATTGGTGCAGAGCCGTCGCCAGAGCAAACGAAGTAAGGAGGCACTAGCCGAAAGTGGGGGGGGGGGGGAAGGCACTAAAATTTGCTTATGAAAACTGATCTTCAGATCTTGTACAGCTACAATTATGTGCAATTTTGAAATAAGGCCTGAAGCGTTTCTTGTTTCGTCTGCTGCCCATAATCGCTTGAAAAATCTATCCACAGCAGTGAACGCTGCCAGACGTGCAACCAGAATTTTGCTAAGAGGGGTGAACCAAAGTTGTTGTTTTTTTGCACAAAAACTGCCTGATTGAGCCCCGTGCTGAACAAACTGATCCAACTCAAGGGTGTCACATACGGGCATAGTCACTAAATATTTAGTGACTGTGGACGGAGGCGGAGCCCCAAGCCGCTGAGCAATTTTTGCGATTTGCAGCAAAAATATTGCACTACATAAAACAACCAAGGGAAGAAACAAGGGTACAAGAGATATCACACCTCCGGGCGGGGAACTATAGCGATCCAAATGAAAAAGAGGAGAAAACAACGTCGGTTAATAAGTATAGTAACGATCACAACCTTACAGGAGTTACACAGGTGAGCATCCGCGACCGGTTTCGTCCTTGCTCGAGGACTCATCACGCGGAAGCACCAAAACAGGACAACCGGCGTTGCTTTCTCTTTTTCAAAACTATAGCGATTCTAAAGCCATTTTATTCACATTTCGCACTTTTAGAAGCCATATCAAATTAAATCTTTCATTATACTTGTTGTAGTACACTAAAGCGTGTAACAAGTTTGCGTGGCCCATCTCCGCGTCATTGCGCCCGAGCAACACAGCTTCTTCCGAAGAAATGTCGCAGCGGTAGCGAATCGTTGGCAACGCTGTGTCCGATTTGACCGGCCCGAGGTTTGAACCTCAGACTTACCGCTCCAGAGACGAAAGCGTTACCGCTCGACCATATGAATTACTAAATTGCTAAAATTAAGAAGTGATTTCAAAGAATTAATATCGCTTAGCACCTTCAACCCCCCTTACTTCTGGTCAAGTCTAAAATACGTTTAAACGCTCGTATTTTGAGGTTAAATTTTCCAAGTGACTTGGCTTAGGGGCTTAAGCCTTTTCACTCTGATTGCACCACTGATTACGACCTAAAAATCTTGAGCGTGCTCTAAAAATCAAAACAGCTGATCTTTGAAGAAAAATTGGTTTCACCCATTGTTCATGTCATAATCACTAACGAAGTACCCGTAACAATTCTGCAGGCTTACATGTCTCTTCCGCGACACATCCGTAAAAGCGTGTAAATAATAAATATAGACGGAATATTGCGTCAAATTTATGTACAGAAGTTGGTTGCCAGTAATTTTGCAAGAATCGTGAAAACGTCTAAGGAGAATTATATTTAAGAACGAAACCAAAGGAGAATTATATTTAAGAACGTAATTATTCCTTTTTTCATCATTGTCTGTTGTCTTGTCGTTGCGCTATGTTCCAAAAACAGTATTTTAAGTAAACCCAAATAGGGGGTACAAGCAGCCGATAGGGGGGGCTTAGCCCCCACTGGCCCGCCCGTAGCGACGGCACTGCATTGGTACTAATTGGGTTTACATGAAGATTGAACACTCTCGAAAGGTTTTAAACTACTGTTACTGTGTGATTTAGATGAAACTTTACCCATCGCGCTAGCTATTGTTTAATTCAAAAGTATGGCCTCGAAAACACGTAACATGAGACACAATGAAAATCAGTTCGTTATACGATTAAATTTAAATGGTTTGAATTGGTAGTGTTACAGCACAAACTAAATAGCAGGTATATGGGTTAGGCCAAGGTATACTCAGTACTTAAACTGTAAAATTTTGCATGGGGGACGCTTTTGCAAACGCATACGGAATGCGAATGAAATTTAGGGGAAATTATGACTCAAGTTGTACTTTTTCCCCTAAATCGAGTGAAGACCAAAAAAAAAGCTCTTTACCACAATTTGGCACTATATTCGGCCAGAACTGGTGGGATTTATTCGTGCTAACAGGCACTTTTTCGTCTGATCATCCAGAGCTGAAATCTCGATAGGAAGACGCTAAATCTCGATGGGGGGACGCTGACTCTCGACGGGGGGACGCGGCCCCCTACAATTTGAGTACTGGATATACTCATGGCGTTAAATCAGTCGTTAGCGTTTTGAAGCAGCTATTGAGACAACCTGCCGAGTATGTAAGAGCTAGGGTTGGTTGAATTAAAAAAAATCTTCAAGTTGAAATTCAAATTCAATCTTTTCAAAAATACAAAATTAAAATCCGAATTTATTGTTTTTAAAACTTCAAAATGCAAATTCAAATTGTTTGATAGCAAAATTTTGAAATTCAAAATCCATGAACTTCTTTAAGCAAATTCAGATTCAATCTAACTTTGCCCTGAACTGTCTTGTATGAACTTAGCGCTGCTTCAGAGAGTTGTCATTGCCATTAGCAACGCAATGTCAGCATGACGCTCGTAGGCGTTGCCAAGATTTTTTATTGGGGGGGAAGGCAAACCACAAATCACATGCAATGGCGTCATCATAAATTTTCCACAGAGGAACTTTTTATGGGACAAAGATATCGTGAAACGAAAGATCAGTATAGCCGTGGCCTGATTTTTCACGTCACCAGAATTTTACTGAAGAAAGAGTGCTTGAAACAAAAGTTAAAATATCTGAATCGGGGAGACGTTGAGAAAAATAGCGTACCTGAAACGTATCACAGACAGGGGCCTGGGAGCAGAGCTCCCATCCGCCGGAGGCTATGGGGTTCGGGGGCGAAGTCCCCAGCCGCTGGACGATTTGCTGTATTTTTCGAAAAAAATAGCTATTTTAATGCCATTAAATCACATTTTGCCCGTTTTTAGAGCCATTTGAAAAAAGTAGATTTTTAACATTTCAAAGCCGATTGAAAAAATTAAATTGTTCAATTCCCCTTCCACTTGCAATTTAAGTCCAAAATGCGTTTAAATTCTTGTATTTTGGGATTAAATTTTGTGATTAGGTCAAGGTAGGAAAAAGTATGATACATTGCCTCGTGCAATACTTTAGAAGTAAACAATAATCCACCCAAAGATTTGCTTTAAAGATTTTTGTTTTGTCATGAAAATAACCAGTTATAGAAGCACATGTACGGCCAGCGGACCCAAACCCCCTTAATTCAAATTCAATAATTTGTTCATTGAGCATTTCCACTCGCTAATTTTTTTTTCAAAAAGTATTTTTTCGCGTAAAAACTGGCGAGGTGGAGGCGAGTTGTTATTGAAAAATGATACATAGATGGTTACGCCTACTAACCATGTTATTGCCAGGCCCGGGTTTACATTGCACGGGCTGGGCCCCCTGGAACTTTAAGGGTTTTGCAGCATCTTCCTGCCGAATATGGGTGAAAACCAAAAAAGTCTTACCATCTGAGCACGCGGCCCCTAGCACTGTGCCATTACGGTAAATCCGACCCTGGTTATTGGATTACATTCATAAAAAGATTAGATGAGAACCTGAGGTAGCAACTTTTGGACAGAAACTCTTAATTTCAGGGTGTCGAACCGTTTCAAATAACGGTTCGGGTTCAGGTTTAGCTCCGGATCAAAATATTTTAGCGGTTCAGGTTTGGTTCGGGTTCACTTGAGCACCATTTTCGAGGTTCAGGTTTGGTTCAGGTTCACTCAAGAAAAATATTACTGGTTCAGGTTCGGTTCGGGTTCATTGACTTAAAATTTAATTGTCGTTACTCGTTTCGTCCAGAAAAAAAAAGGAGAAATTGTTGATCCTGTTGAAGTTCACCACTGCTCTTATTGGGCGTGTACCAGCGTCAGCGGCATCCGGATATGGAAAAAATATATTCTTACTTTTGTTAGGGGTTCAGGTTCGGTTCGGGTTCACTTGAGCACAATTTTGAGGGTTCAGGTTTGGTTCGGGTTCACTGAAGTAAAATTTTGCTGGTTCAGGTTCGGTTCGGGTTCACCAAAATGAAACGGTTCATTCGGGTTTACGGTTCGGGTTCAGGTTCGGTTCGACACTCTGCTTAATTTCAACCGGGCTATACATTTAAATTGGTTGGAAAAATTGAATTGAGGGGGACCGGGCCCCTGGTGGTCAACACTATTGTCAATTACTGTTGTACGCGTGTACTGTTCTAAACGAAGATGTTCAAAAAACTGAAACTAAATAAGCAATAAGCTTTTTTGTCACATTTTTGTCATTAGTGACATTTCAGTTGGGAGGGCCCGGGCCCCCCCTCTGGCTACGCGTATGATGACACTGCTATCAAATTACTGCCTGTCTAACCAGTAACCACATCAATGAAGAGCAATCTTTATTAGGTTGTTTGCATGGTTGCTCGCAAGTCTGTCGTTAGACTGGGCCAGCGTAATAGGTATAGACTGCTCTGTGTTTAGCCCCAAAAAGAAATAAGCTTAGTGCTTTTACAATGACACAAGGATGCATTGTTATTTTGGGACTCGTTCCAGAAGTTTTGCAAGTTTTTGATCACTAGGCCGATGCTCTCTCAACTGAGCTATCGCCACAACAAATTACAGCATTCGAGAACTATAATTATCCGCATGTTTAAGATTTGCTTCGGTGTAGTAAAAGGTTTTTAGTGATGAAGTAAGGGCAAATCAGGCTGACAAGAATGAGCAAGCAAATCTGGACAATCATTGGAGTCTTATTGGCTTATGTCCAATCCTCCGTAAGTACTAAACCTATTTTTCTAAGTGTTGAAAACTAACGTTGGCTTGTTCACAATACAGGGAGTTTTTGAAGGACAAAGCACAACAACACGTTAAATTTGTAAATTATATGTTTATTCCTCATGTTGCTTAGGCCAGAGAAAGCGACGGAACTTATTTAGTCTTTGAGTCACGCTGCCATCTGCCCAGTACCCATCTGTCTACCCCATACAGTGGAGGCTACACAATGTTCTTTTAATGCCGATCGTCAATCATGAAAGCTGAAAATATCCATTTTTAAAGTTTTTAGTTTGAACCAATCGGGAATCGAATCCGAGTTCACTGTTTCAGAAGCACACGTTAAATTGATACAACCGCAACAATTTTTTCCACAACCAGCAATTTTTTCGCCTTTTATAGAAAATGCAGCAGACAATGCTGGGTTGTATCATTCGATAGTACAGCATTATGAGCATGCTCCGCAGTCGCTTTAGCTAAAAAGATAATGGTCAAAATCGGTTTTGTTCAAGAAATTGTAACTAATTGAGATAATATAAAGGTGCCCCAAACCTTTTTCCACAATTCCCTTTAGTAGTGAAAAACTGAAAATACAATTCAATCCGTTTGACTCGGTACCATTGGCAATCCTGTATTTCGAAATTTTGTGACGTCACAAAAGACTGATTTTGAAAAATTTCTTGCAGACTAAGAACCGAGATGTTCGATTACAACCGTAGTTGCCGAGGTTTCTGCTTTAGTCAGTGATTCCAATCAGGGATGCCGAAACCAGGGGCTGGGGAGATATATCCCCCACAATAATTTGACTGCATCCCCCCCCATAATATGACTACGATCTGCATCTGATTGCTGGATGATCTTTGACTTTTTGTTTGGTCCTCACTAGATTTTGGGGCCAAAAAAAAAAACTCTTCAATTTTCCGTGAAGACCTCTTTTTTTTTTGTCTTCACTTGATTTCGGGGACAAAAACTCTTCAATTTTTGGTGAAGACCTTTTTTTTGTCTTCACTTGATTTGCTCACGTGAAAAAATAGTGGTCGAGCTTTATCCCCCCCCAATGTTGAAAATAGGGCAAAATTGGGATAAAATTGCAAATTATCCCCCCCTCCCAATGCTCAACATAAATTGGCACCTCTGATTCCAATACAGATTTATTAGTAACGTTGTACGAGTGATAATCTACTGAAACAAAGTTAGACCAGCTTTAATGATGTTTTTAACCAATGAACGATATAAAATCTAAAGCCCAAAACGTTCATACTGTAGATAAGTTCTAGAGTGGAGCGAAGTGGCCAATTTTTACGCTCCAGCTCCACTCCGATATTTCTTTAACTGACTCCAGCTCCAATCCGGCTCCGAAATTTACAACAACACTCCACTCCGAAATACTCCGAGACAAAAATACGCTTCGACAAAAAATTCAAGCCAATTTTCATGTTGTTCAATAGCTTGGTATAAGCCTAGCCTAGCTACACATTCTGATATTCTATAAGCTTATCCAGAATGCAAAAATAGTTACTCGTTTTACTACCAACCATCACTTCGACTTAAGACTACTTTAAAGTCAGACTCCGGCTCCAAATTTTTGGGCTCCTCTTTCTTTCCTCAAGTACTTCCCATTTCTTCAATAAAAAAGATTTTAAGCAGTATCATTTTAAACGCAAAAGCAACAGGTTTTTGTTTCGGTGAAGATAGCTCCACAAAGAAAAAAGCATTTGCTATATACTAAACCAGGCACTTTAGTGTGGTTGGATAAACTTACATATAATTTCATATATTTTGCTCAAAAGTTTCGAACAAAAATAAGAAAAATTTAGGTTGAAAATTTACAAAATCTAAAAGCAGCCAGCCAACCCTGAACTAAAGATGCGTTAACCCTAAACTTTACACAGGACGCGACGCAACGCGAAGCGAAGCAAAACCACCAATATGAGACGCTATTGACATCAAGCGAAAGGTTGCTACTAGTCGCAATCTTTGCAAACGTTTGCTTAATTTCATTTAGACCAAATTTTTGGTGAACGGTTGGCCTTTTTTGAGTGAGTGACCACTCGCGAAGGTCGCCAACCTTCGCTTCGCGTTGCGTCACGTGCTGTGTAAACGCATCGTCACTTTCTTTATGAAAAATAAAAATTTATTTGTTTAGTCTGGCCAACTTGACTTGATCTTGCTTGAGAGCCAGCCAATGCATGTTGTCCTGCAATGGAACGCTACCTCAGTTTCTTCCTATAGAGTAGAGTTTTCAGCAAACGACTCGAAATCGGTTGAATTTGTAAACAGAACAAATCAAGATAATGAGGTTAGTTAATGTGGTTCTAATGTTTCCTTCGAAAATATTGAGGCAATAAATTAGAACTCCTGTATGTTGGCCTGATCAAAGAATTCAACATGGACAGGCACATGGGTCAGAGTGAAAGTGGCAACTTTTTCTAACCTCCATAACTTCAACCTTATTTTACATGTAGATGTGCAGCAGTAACACACTGCAAAAACACTATTCTTACAGTGTGTAATCTATAACGGTTCGGTTTGTTAGCCAGATAACGGCATGGATATACAGCAACTTATTATTTTGTGGCTACTTAATGATTTGCAGATGAAGATTTTAAGGATCCGTAATTACGATGCTACCGTTGCTACATTAAATTTATTTGCAGTAAATCATTATTTAACTAGTCTGCTCAATGAGTGCTCATCGTCTCCTTTTTCAGCTGTTGCGAGAACGACTTCCGTTGACTGGTACGCTGGTGCCTTGCACGACTTACAATATTACAGTAGTGCTGGACGAATCTAGCAGCACAAATGCTATAACGGAAAGTAGCGAATCTATTTCGGCCACAACAGGTTAAAATTAGATAATCTAACACAATCTTTTATTGTGATTTGCGATACAAATCCTCTGCACTGCAGCTTTGTGTTTTTTGGTCACTTGATTTGTTAATGGACATTGCCCTAGCGGTTACGAGCCGATGATGTGCTTTGTAATTTTATCCGGATGGGACTTTTCTCAATTGTTTGTTACTTAAACGAGGACTAAAGGCAAAATCACTGGGGGTGTCTAAAGTTAGGTCAATTGCAGAAAACTAGATTGGAGTTAACTCGATCCTTTTTGACCCAGCTCTTCCAGAGATATTCTACTTCAAACACAACTTTGGGGCCTCTAATGTTATAAAATTTAATAATTTTATTGGCAACCCAGATGTTGATAGCCGTAGCGTCGTTAGCGACGCCATTCCAGTTCTAATCTAAAGCAAAGTCGGCATTAGGCTACTGCATTATGTCGTTTCGCATTAATTCGTTTCACTAATCAGTTGGATGTTGTCAGCACAAACAGATCCGAGCTGGTAAAAAGAGTAGACTGTTTGGTAGCCTAGCGATTTCAGTAAAAATCAAGCTGGCAGATACATTTCAGTCAAAACCATAGCCTAACCTGGCACTGAGATTTTTATTACTAGGGTACAATGTACAAACTCATACCTGATAATAAGACTTTCAGTACTTGAGAAGGCCTATTGCATTTGCGTACAGTATTTTATGACCTTAGAATTAACTTTTCCAACTAAGTTTCAAACAATGGCTTACTACTCTAATTACTCTACAAGCTTTACTTTCGCTTGTTTTTGACGTTTGATTGTTCCCTAGACTACCGTGCAGTTTACTCTTTTTTCCGGCGCGGATCTATTCTGCTGACAAAATGAAACTAATTAGTGAGCAGCGAAACGACCTAATGCAGTAGCCTACTAACAGGAATGCTTAAAGTTAGAACTGGGAAGGCATCGCAAACGACGCGAAGGATATCAACGTCAGGGTTGCCAATAACAATTATTAAAATTTATTACATTAAAGGTCTCTGCGTCGTGTTTGAAGCGGCTGGGTCAAAAAAGATGGAGTCACCGCCAATGTAGTTTTATGCAATTGGCCTTAGACACCTCCATTGATTTTGGCTTTAGTCCTCGTTTAAGCTTCCAGGATTGTTTTGGATTTTGATTACGACTTAGGACTTACCAATATTTGGGTTCTAGCCAGCTCCGCTAATGCGCTTTCGAATTAAGTCGAACTCTAGTCCAGAGCAGTGCTTTAAAAAAAGGTTCCGAGTTAAATTTTTTTGAAATCTGATGTATTCATAGGGTTTAAATTTGTCTAGTTCCACAGGCAGTTGCTTGGGGGCCTTCTGGTTGTGTTTATGAAGTTTATATCATTGAAAAACTACATTTCTGCCACGTTTTCTTTTTAAACCAACAGCAAATGATTGTTTCAGTTCCTATTGGAGTACGTGATCCACCCAACGTGGAATCTGTTTCATCTACATCTGTAACGCTGACATGGAATGATACATCTTCATGTGGAATAAATAGAACATACACTGTTTTGTGGACTAATCCATCAACAAGTGAAACTTTTAACGTATCGGATATTCACTCCGACACTGCAACAATATCTGGCTTGATGCCCAACACGAATTATTCCTTCCAAGTTTTCACAGCAATCGCAGAAAGTTCTCTGACCAACGGAGGGTCTGAGAGGAGGAACAACGTACTAACAGGCAATTTGAGATTTTTTTCATTACTTTGCCATTTAATTTCACAGCACAAACCAAAGTAGTCGTAAACGTTAATAATTTTTGCCGTTTGTTAGTTGTCTGCAAAGCTTTAGCGGATAGAGAGTCCACTAGATTTGGTTGTTTCCTTTTTGTTTTTATTTCTTTTTTGTGCGTTCTTACTGAATTAAAAAAATCTCATGTCTTCTCTTTTTGCATATTATTGTAAACTTGGTTGGAGTTAGCGGAAAATTATAATTTACTCGTAAATCTTGAGCTCTAGACTAGTAAAAGAAACAAAATAATGCTTCTTGAACAGCGTAGTGTAAGCCCATAAGCTAAACAGGGCACTAAACGGAATTTTACTTTCTCTAAATGCTTGCTGTGGTAGCACTAATTAAACATTTTATGATCTTGATATACGGCCTACGACTCAAGCAGGCTATTTCAGTCTATTTCATTTAAAACTGTACTATGTACATTGTGGTACACGTTGTAACTTTTCTTTCAAAAACGGTTTGAATATTTCAGCAATGCCTTTTACCCTTTACAATGAGATCGATAAAAGATCAAAGTATTTAAATTCAATAGTCAACAGAACTTATTCAAATTTAATGGCATAACGTTTAATGAGTAATTGTATTTCCATTTCAGCTCCTCCTCAAGCCCAACCTCCAGATTTAAGCAACTCTACACCGTCATCGATGACGTTGACGTGGAACGAAACGGAAGAAGGTCCGGCTGAAAGAACTTACGAAGTGTCATGGAGCTCTCCTGACCAAAACGGTGTTTTCAGTCGAAATGTAACCTCGGCTCAAATCACCATTAATGATCTGGTTTCTAATACAAATTACACGTTTACGGTTGCGGAAGTCAATGGGGACAGAGCTGGTGCACGTTCCGAAGCAAGAAGTTATTTTACATGTGAGTTTATTAGAGTTGTGTAAGTTGTTGAGCATAATGTAAACCGAATGTACAAGATCAAAACCCAAAGCATCAATAATGATAAGAAATGAGCTCGTAATGCAATCTCCGAAACTGTAAATTGGATGTGCTATTCTCATTTATGATTTGAAATTGAAGCGTTTTCAAAAGATAATCACACCGAGGCAAAAAAAAAAAAAATGTTTTGACCTCACCGAGTTTGCTTTTCATAGAACTTTTCATGAAAAAACCTGATGAGTTAATTATTTAAAAACATTTTTGTAGTTAATATTTAGTAGCTTTTGTTTTAAAATCGATTTTGAAATATATGCAGGTAATCTTCAGTCTTTCTTAGACCAAACGTGTAATCGGAAAAGTCTAGAATAAAAACGAATCGGAAAACATTAAAACCGCTTAAGAAAGTTCAGTGTTTTTACTGCTGCAATCCTGCGTTGCTGGATTGTGTTTTGCAGGATTAAGCATTCGCAGTTGTCGTTTAAGTGGTTTGTAATCATCAAATTGAGTACGAAATGTGTGTAAGCCAGTAAATGGTGCTGTCATCCAGATTTTGCAGTACCGCTAGTTTCCCAATAGGAAGCTCGTATGTTTAGAACGATCACATGATACGGTGTGCAGTCTACTCTTCTGTTCTACATTCGCATGTTTCACTAGTAGCCAAAACTCGTTTATTCATGCAAAAAATTAGGTTACCGATTCAGTTCTCTGTCGATTGAATAGTGCTACAGTCGTCCAAGCCCATCGCTTTGTCTGTATGTTAAACAAAAATTTACTTTTTTGAAAAGTTAAGGAAATTACAGTTAGTCTACTGCAAGGTGTTTTAATTACGCGGGTGTTTGTTTATTTATAGCCCTGCCCATAGGCGTATCCAGGGGGGGGCCCAGGGGGCCCGGGCCCCCCCAATCAAAATACCACTAACGACAAAAAGTTGTGACAACATAGCCTGGCGATGTTTAGTTGCAGTTTTTTTTCAGTAATTACGCACATAACAGTAATTAACAATAATATTAATGACAACAAGTGAGTCCCGGGGCCCCCAACTAACAACCAGGGGGCTCTTACTAACAACTAGGGGGCCCTGGAATCCTTAACCGACAACCAGGGGGTCCGGGACCCCCTAACTGAAAACCAGGGGGCCCATAACTGACAACCAGGGGGCCCCAGGGCCCCTAACTAACAACCAAAGGACCCTTAACCAACAACCAGGGGGCCCCTTAACTGACAACCAGGGGGTCCCAGGGCCCTAACCGACAACCAGGGGGCCCCAGGGCCCCCAACCAACAACCAGGGTGGCCCAGAGTACCGAACTGACGACCAGGGGGCCCCGGGGCCCCTAATTAACAACCAAGGGGCCCCTAACCAACAACCAGGGGGCCCCAGAGCCCTAACTGACAACCAGGGGGCCCGGGGCCCCTAACTCACAACCAGGGAGCCCCAGGGCCCCTAACTAACAACCAGGGGGCCCCTAACCAACAACCAGGGGACCAGGGGCCCCCTAACCGACAACGAGGGGCCCCGGGGCCCTCCTAACTGACGACCAGGGGGCCCCAAGGCCCCTAACCAACAACCAGGGTGCCCCGGGGTGCCTAACTGACGACCAGGGGGCCCCGGGGCCCCTAATTAACAACCAAGGGGCCCCTAACCAACAACCAGGGGGCCCCGGAGCCCTAACTGACAACCAGGGGGCCCGGGGCCCCTAACTCACAACCAGGGAGCCCCAGGGCCCCTAACTAACAACCAGGGGGCCCCTAACCAACAACCAGTGGACCAGGGGCCCCCTAACCAACAACGAGGGGCCCCGGGGCCCTCCTAACTGACGACCTAGGGGCCCCAGGGCCCCTAACCAACAACCAGGGTGTCCTGGAGTCCCTAACTGACGACCAGGGGGCCCCGGGGCCCCTAAATGACGACCAGGGAGCCCCAGGGCCCCTAATTAACAACCAGGGGGCCTGGGCTCCTAACCGACAAGCAAGGGGCTACGGGGCCTCTAACTGGCAACCAGGGGCCAAGGGCTAACAGCCCACGAGCCCCTGACTGACGACCAAGGTTCCCGGGCCAGGGGCCACTTAATGCAAATTTTTAACAATTTATATGCAAAACCTGTCAGAAATCTAAGAGTTTTGACCTAAAAGTTGCCACCCCAGGCTCTCGTTTAACGATATTATGAACTTAAATATTTACTGCTAAAGTATTGCAGGAGGCAATGTTCGTTACTTCCCCCTATAGACCAAATCACTTACAATTAAAATTTTACACCGTAATGCAAGATTTTAAGCGTGTTTTGGGATTTAATTGCAAAAAGAGGATTGAACAACTCAATCTTTTCGATTGGCTTTGAAATGTTAAAAATCTAGTTCTTTGAAATGGCTCTGAACTCGTGCGAAATGTGATCCAATGGGATTTAAATAGCTTTTTTTTCCAAAAACTTACAAAAATCGCCCAGCGGCTGGGGGCTTTGCCCCCAGACCCCCATAGCGACCGGCGGCTGGGGGCTCTGCCCCCAGACCCCCGTCTGTGACACGTTTGAGTACACTAGCTTACTCAACACGTTACTCAACACGTCTTCCAAGTCTAACTTTTTAACAATTAGTTTTCTAACTTTTTAACAAAAAAAACTTTGACACTTTTTAACAATTAGTTTTCGCCCTCTCCCTTTACCAAAATCCTGGCTAAGTGTCATCAGGCTACGGCTTCAGATCTTCCATTCTACGATATCTTTGCCCCACAAAAAATTACTTTGTCGAAAATTTCTGATGACGCCATTGCATGTGATTTGTGGTTCCCCCCCCAATCAAAAATCCTGGCTACGCCTATGACCCTGCCCTATGTTTACCACTTTGCATTTAGATGGCATTACTGTAGAAAAACAAAAGCTAGTTGTACTCGCAGTTTTATCCTGCCGGGACTGCTTTTTGTTTTATTTCATACCCGAGATTTTTGCCGAAATTTCGATACTCTTGAAAAATGAGACAAGAAAGTTGAGCGGGTGGCAAATTTAGTTGCGCACTGCGACGGCGATAGCGTTATACTAAATTCGCACTCAACCGGTTTGCGTAAAAATTATACTGTATTTATCATTTGTTTTTACTGCTTGCAATCATGCCTTTGGTTGTAGTTGACTAAAGATGGCCGGTATACAGGCGAAAAAGAGGTTAGGAACAAACATTACTGAATACTTAGTTGGTCGAGCGGTAACGCGTTCATTTCTGCAGCGGAAGATCTGAGGTTCAAAAGTAGGACCGGTTATATTGGACACAGTGTTACCAACGGCTCACCACCGCTGCAACAATTCTATAAAGCACGCTGAGTTTCCCGGACGCAATGACGCGGAAATGAGTCCCGCAAACTCCTTACTCGCTTTAGCGTGATACAGCGAGCATGATGAATAATTTAATGGAAAAGTGTAATGTAGACATTAACAAATGCAACAATGGTGTTTATCAAAATCAAGTCGTGTGCTGATTACACCTTGCTCCTGATTTTGTATTTGTGCAGGAGTCAGTCTACAAAAAAACTACGTTTTCCTTGCTTAAAAATTGATACCTGATCTCAAATAAGATAGACGTTTTATTGGCAAAATGGAGTTGTTATCTTGTGTTTTCTACCTTGTATCCAGGGATAAAAAATTGTATTTCATTTGTTTTGCGTTTTAGTTGAAGAAACAAATAATATTAGAAGTTTAAGATCTAACGCATATATAGCAGCTCTATTATGTTATGTCTTAGACATCGTTAAGAAACCAGAGTTACCATAGAAGGTGAGATAAGTGTAAAAACACGATCCGATAAAACTAAGAAAATGTAAGTTTTGCTATCCGGAAAAAAATATTCGGAAACGGTAATAGCACTAACAGAGCGGTGACGGTCAGCAAATGATGGATGATTGATGTCTTATTCTAAATTTTAAACAATGAAAGACAAGGAATCCAAGTGAAAGAGCGTCGACCAGATAACGAATTGGATTTTATTTCAGTTCCTTCTCAAGCCCAATCTCCAACTGTAGTCCACTCCACAACGTCATCGATGACGTTGGCATGGAATGAAACCAACGAAGGTTCGGCTGAGAGAACTTATACCGTGTCGTGGAGCACTCCTAACCAAGTTGGTGTTTCTAATCGAAATGTTTCATCGGCTCAAATTACTGTTGATGACCTGGTTTCCAACACAAATTACACGTTTACGGTTGCAGCAACCAACGAGGGCGGAACTGGTGTTTCATCAGAACAAAGAAGCTTTGTTACACGTGAGTGTTTTTTATTTACGGCAGACAGTTGATAAATAAGTCGTCTTCGTTTGAGTAGTTTATTAAATCGAATACAAAATATGTGTGCAAGCCTGTAAATGGTTTTACTCTCGTCCACGCTTATACGTATAGTTTCTCAGTTGCGAGCTTGCATATTGAACGAAAAACAGGATAGCATGATGCGGACAGCTGCATTCTGTTTTTCTGTTCTACACACGCATTTCGCATTACTACTTAATATACTTACTACATAAAAAAGCTATAAAGCTTGCTTACTACGTGATTGATAGTCTTCCGTAGACAAATATTAGCTGAAATGTCAATAGATATCGGACACTGTGTTGCCAACATCGCATCATCGCTGCTATATTTCTTCAAAAGGAGCTGTATTGCCCTGGCTCAATAACACAGAAGTGGGCTCTACAAACTCTTGATAAGCTTCGGCGTAATACAGCAAATGTAATGAAAGATTTGATTTAGAACACAAATCTATGTTGAGAGTGAGATTGGGTTGAGCTGCAGATCAACGAAGAAATTGGTCTATGGGAATCGCAATTTAAGCAATAGACATTATACAATATAAAGGTTGTTATTCTATTCATTTGTTTACAATTCGATATAACCAACCACATGTGCATTATTTCAGTTCCTTCTCAAACCCAGCCACCGACCGTAATCAACTCCACAACGTCATCGATGACGTTGGCATGGAATGAAACCAACGAAGGTCCGGTTGAGAGAACTTATACCGTGTCGTGGAGCCCTCTTAACCAAGTTGGTGTTTCTAATCGAAATGTTTCATCTGCTCAAATTACTGTTGATGACCTGGTTTCCAACACAAATTACACGTTCACAATTAAAGCGGTCAACGACGGCGGAACTGGTGCTCCTTCCACCTCATTGGTTTTTGCTACTGGTGAGATTGTTTTCACCAAAATATAAATTTTAAATGACCCCAAAATTGGCTTTTACCAAAACTAACAATTTTATGAAAAAATATCTCGGGTTAACGCTCTTTGATTTTGCGTCATCTCGTAATCGTGTTATGATGAAAACTTTTCTAAAGTCTTTGTGCGGCTTAATTCTGGATAAACATTACATAACACAACTTGGTACCTTTCATGTAAAAACAAGCCTGGTGTTTCAATTTAGAATATTTTCTTAGTGTAAGGTAAAGCTACAGCCTCATCAAGTAAAGTTTTTGTTGGAAATGTTTCTGGTTATAATTGTCCTGTCAAATTTCTACTGAGCATGGTAGTTGATAAATGCGGATAAATGAAGATGAATGCGGATAAAAAAAAAAGCGCATATAATGATTCGCACAATATATATGACTTACTGCTATTTGTTGCTCATGTTGAAGAGATTTATTACAACGTTTTAGTGCCCAGCTCTCCTCAAAACGTGTTATTAAGCCCAAACCTGTTGAACCCAACCGCGAGTATTTCCATTTCCTGGGTTACTCCCGAAGGAGGTGATGCGATTTCATTTTACACGGTAACTTGGAGGCAAGATGATGTTATGGGAGGTTCGAGCCTGGAGCCACACGTCATCGGAATGACGTCATACCAGATCGAAATTCGTGATTTGTTGCCAGGCGCCACTTACAGTGTCAATGTAACGGCAACTAATCTTGCAGGAATGGCAGATTCAGAAATACAAGAAATTACTACACGTGAGCCTTGTTTCACGTATTTACTATAAGTCGTTAAAGCTTAAAAATCTAAAGAAGAAAAAAGTAAAGTTTTGTTTTTCTATTAGCACGAACCATTGTAATCATATTTTATTTATCATAAGATCATGAACATTTTTTTGGAATAACTTGCAGTAATGAGCTCTTATCTCTGGAAATGAAACACATGAAATTGAAAAATTGAGTAGCGTAGAAAACCCAAATATAATGAATAATGAAAATAATATGGCGAAAAGACTTTGAGATTTATTAATAAAACATGCAGATTTTTACGCAACCTCAGTTGCTTTAATTGTCACGGTGAAATCTTTTTTGCTTTCCGAAAACCACGGTACTTGAAAATAATGAAATCCTCAAAAAGTTGAAACTTTCTAAACGCTCATTCTAGGATTTTGTTGATGTTTCATTAACATTTTTAAGGATTTTATTGAATATCTTGAGCTTGTAAAGGTGAAGATTTTGCTCTGCAAGAAAAAACTTTTCTTTTAAGTTGTGCAAAGCAAAGTAAACACAAACAAAAACACTATAATGATAGAAGAAAATCATTATTTTTATTTCATAAGTATAGAAATTTTCGGTAAGATTTACTGGTATTTTGATAAGTAATTTTGAGGATTGTACCAATAAAAACAATTTCCTTCCTCAATACAGTCATGTCTATTAAATGATTTTGGTTTTAGATTGGCGACGATTTTGCACATGCAAGAATTGCATTTGCATGATCTTAATAATTACTTTGCAAATATTATGAAAACAGACTAATGTTACTTTGAAGATTCAATTGAGTATTGTTACAGAGCCCAACAGTGTACGAAACGCTTTTCTTCAACAAGATTTTGCTAATCCGTCAACCCTATTCAGAGCAAACTGGTCTATTCCAATTGGCATCGGAGATCAAATAAACGTAAACATTATACTGTGCAATAATATCATATTACTACAGTATACTGTTTCTTTGTGGTATGGTATTATTGTGTTCATGGTGTTTGATATCACTGCGTGAGAAAAACTTACAAAAGTTTTTACGAACGAAGTGATTGTTTTCTATTAAAAAAACGGAAAAGTAAAGTTTTTCTTTTATTTATGTTCATCAGCTGAACAGAGCTTATTCGAAGAGTTAGAATGGTTTCTTTACCTCAAAAATCACTAAAAGAAGTTTTTTAGTTGAGACGTATCATTGTGACTTGAGGCAAAACTTTTTACTGTAACTTCAGACAATTGCATTGACTTGATTTAAATCGCTAAAACAAAGAACGCGAGTGGTAACCGTTTTTTGGAAGCTTGCAAGAAATGACTTCTAATCAGTTGCAATTGCATGGTCACTTTGGTTAACAGCCCTTTTACTATTCTACGTGAAGAATAATTTTTGTGTCGCCCACTCTGGTCTCTATTTCTAACTTAACGGTCGCTCTTCCAAAAATTTATTGACTATCTTTATAATTGGTAAACGAGCCTCCAATCACCAACCGGGAGAATTTTTTTTATTCGAGTTGAATTGCAGGTAATGTGGAGTGGGGAGAAGAATCAAAGCGTATTTTTTATGTCAGTGGACTTCAACGAAACAGAAGTGAATTTATTGCTGACTCCGGGCGACAATTGGACAATAACAATCATTACAGTCAGCTCGAATCGCAGCAGCGAACCACTAATAACAAGACTAAGCTCAAGTAGGCAGACGTAATAGTGAACGTAAGCGTGAAAATGCTAATGAATATACTTTATTGCGCAAACCATTGTTTTTGGAGCAAACTCTGTCCGCTTTTGTGACCAATGTAAAATAATTTTAACTCTATCGTTGAAAATTTCGCATCTGATCGCATGTTCACGTTTTGCATGTTAGTTTGGCAATGTACGTTTTCGCCGGCTTTCGTGTGTTTTTTTGTATTAGCAGTTGATGGCGATTAGCCGTCACTACAGTTGATTTCTGTCAAATTTTCACGTTGAAATAAAGTAACTTTTTTCATTTTTGATGTATAATAATCTCAATCAGTTGTTCTTGTTCTAATCACAGCAGCAATGATCTTATCATTTCAGAGCCAGATATTCCGGTTTTGACCATTGACACCAGTAGTGATTCAATTGAGTCAACATGGCCTCCACTAGACGGGTTTGCGGATGGGATAGCAATTGAAGTGATTGGGAATGACGCGACGACAGTCGTGCACACAGTAAGAGCGAAAAAATCTTTCTTGATTACACAATAAAATTACTTAAAATGTAAAACCACCACTGCAAACCCTGTTTCACCGAAAACGAATCCTCAAGTGGCCGAATCTGTTCTACATTATCCAACTTTTCAAAACGTTTGGGAGCCAAGAATTAGTTGTCAACTTGCCAAGCAGCACATCAAGGTTATGTATCACCTTTTCTATTCAGTCGGATGAAGTCCTCAAACAGTTGTTGGGCTACCCGATAGGCAAATCAAACGGAAAGGGAGTAATAAAATCCATTTTCAGTTAAACTGTAAACAAGAAAAAATTTAATTTTTTTTTTACAGTTTATCCAATGGTCGTACATATTATACTGATAAGTCTCGAATTGTTACTTTAACACAAGGTTTTTAATAAACGTGAAAGTCTTTCTTCTCTCTATCCGTTGGTAGTGAAAGAAGTTTGTTGAGAAACCTTTCTGCATTTTTGTTTACTTCATGCTGAACAAAACTACAACCATAGCAAAAAATAAATTTAACAGTACTTTACCTGAAGCGTTCTGTTTAGGGTTTACATACCAGTAGTCAAATTTTGCACAATCATAATAAATTATGAGCTGAGATTTGACTTGAGAAAGAAGATAGCAACTTTTTATCAAGTATCAAAACAAATGAACTGCATCAACACAGCCTGTTTACCCAGCTTGTAAAAATCTTCAGACCATGGTTGCACAGCAGCAGCGACAAACCTTGTTCAGTGTTAACCGTATTTTTATAACACAGATGACATTGTCTCCTACTGCGACTAGCCACGTGATACCGAATTTGCAAAGCTTTACGCTTTACAGTATTCGGGCTTATTCTTTCATCACTGATGTTGATGGAAGAAGGGAAACCAGCATCGTCTTCAGCACCAGTTCCATGACTCTTCCAGGAGGTAAAAACGAATGATCTAGAAAAAAGCTACGAAACAGATTGCCAAGTCATCTAGTTTTACTGTAGGGGGTTGACACGCACTTTAATTTTCATATTGAAAGCACAGTGAATAACAAAAAAAAAAAACAACTTTGGTTAATGCGCTTAGGTGTGGTGACTGCTTCATGACTTGCAGTAAAAGCATGAACAAATCTTCATTCTGCTAGAGGTCCTCCATGTCGAGCAATATAGATTATTACGGAACCACACGATTCTTGCTGCAATAAATGCCGTCAATCAATTAAAAAAGTAATTTATACGGTTTTAATGATTCTAAGGAATAAAGCAATTGCTCGGCTGGAAGCCCATTTGTAGTATCTCCTGTCACCGTGCAGCGTAATACGCTAACTATTTGGATGAAGCGCAAACAGTTCTTTGTGATGAAAGCAGAGGTGGGCGCAAGTAACATTATATCAAAAGCGCAACGCAACAAACGCAACGATCTTTTCAACCAGTAAAAGCGCAGCGTAAAATGCGCAATTTAATTTTTTTAATTTCTGAAGCGCAACTTCCGCTATGAACTTTTTGATTCAGTTGAAGCGCAACGCAATTCCGTAATTGCGGAACGGCATTTTCGTACCAAGTTAAAGAGTAACCCAACTTCCGCAATTGAAATTTCACACACAATGCAAATACTGCATTTTTTGCAATTTTGACAGAAAACGAGCAAATAATTTGCTAAAAAAGGCCGACATTTGTCAACATTACGATCAAAATGGAACAAAATTAAGTTCAATGTATAGAATTGTGCTATCAACCGAAAAAAATTTTGAAAGCGTCGCACAATTAAAGCGCAACAAATTTTAAAAACTTTAGTCCGCAACGCAACTTCCGCAATGACTCAAAATAAAAAAATAAAGCGCAACGCAACTTCCGCAATTGCGGAGGTTGCGAAAGTTGCGCTTTACGCTTCTAATTGCGCTCTGCCCAGCTCTGGATGAAAGTCATAGATTTGGAGGAATCCGCGCTTGGTTGGGAGTTTCGGGTGATCCAATTGAAGAAACATTCGGATTACTCCGAATTTCCAAAGAAATAAGAATAAAAAATTTCCATAGAGATAAGAAATTTCTAGAAATTCATAATATTTCTTATGGATTTCTTCGAATTATCGTCTATTGAGTTTGCAGCTTGTTCGAACTTCAAAGCTCACACGCTGATATAATCACCACTAAGCGTCTTATTCAAGAATGCAGCAACGTGGCCAGGTTGCAGGTTGAACCTGGATCATGACTTGTGCGGTAGATTGCTTCAATTGTTCTTTCTAAATTTTAGTGCCAGTTTTCCAAGACGGAGCCTTACCAGTATTTGAACAACTTTTGGCAACGGAAGGTGTATTGACTCTCTCAGCCAATGCTATTCGCAACTCTAACGGACCAATCGAAACGTATGCTGTTTACATAAAGATTGCCCATTCCTCGGGTAAGAAATACTCTATTATTTTGGCACATATTTCTTTATAGTGCGCTAACACGAAAGTATTACCAGCTATTATCCGAACAAGTATTTGTTGCATGAGCCAGTTTATTTCTGCATTACTTGGTAAAAAATAAAGTAAATTTACTTAATTTGATGAGAATTGGTGTAGTTATGAGTTCTACCAATGTTTAATTGTGACCCCAAAAGCGTTGTAAGTGTGAATCATTTGAAATTGTTTGCGGCTAATAGTGTTAGGAGAGATTTTTAAGCAGTTGTTGGCAAGATACAATGAAGTTATTGAGATGTCCTCTAATTTACTTACGTCCTGTCTAACACGCAAGCTGAGAGATCCTCACTGCACTTGTGTCAATGGTCAAGCAAGAAGTTGTGGTTGGATAGGATTTACAATATAATTCGAGTCAATAATTCGAGTCAACCACTTCCGCGGCCAATGTTTCAGGAGTATATTCAGGCAACTTATGAGCTATTAGCTCCCAGTTTATTGTTTTCTTTTCTACCAGATGCACAATCGCCGGATACAACTCGTAACATCTCATGCGAAGGCTTTTCCGAGGGGTCTTTGGATCAATGTGTTGCGCTCTGGACGGATGAGGAGGGTGTCCCTGCAAGGTCAGCGTTTCACAACTTGAAGAATTTGAAAGAAAGAAGAGAACTTAAGGTTCGCAAATTTAATATAGTGGTGCTATGATGTAACAATCACTAATACTATAACAGTGCTATGATCAGTGTATCCTCAGCCTGCTAAGGTTAGGTAATTGCCTAAGTCATTTTTTTCATCAAGTTTCTTTGCATGAGTGGTGTCCATAGTTCAAATTTCACCTTTTGAAAAAAAATTTCAACTAATTCAAACCACGTGGTAAGAAAGTCATACGCAATGATTAAAATCTAAACATTTTTTTCTCACAACAAAAAAGAACAGTTTTCAAAGTTTTCGTGAAAAGCCAGAAAATGTTATCTTAACGATGATCTTAGTAGGCTGACGGTATGTACAATTTATGCAATGTGCGGTAAAGAATGTCTCTTATCTCTATAGTGGGTCACGTAACTTGACATGTCACAAGTTGCGTGCTTTTGCTAAAGCTAAAACACTTTGCAGCTTAATTATTGTTAGCATCCATTCAGGATTTTAAATTTATTTGTAACAAAGTGGGGATTAATTAGGCAATTCATTTATTGAAAGTTTATTTTGACAAATACTGCTCTCATTATGCATTGCTAAATTGATTTGTGAAAAAATGAACATTTTGCAAGCTTATTTTAGTTCTCCGTTGGGAACGGACAAGTTTCTATTTCCCCATGGAATGAAATCTTTTACAATCACCCTCTCAGTCCCATTATGACGTACAGAGTGGCGGTGGCAGCAAAAACCAGCAATAATCGATTAGCTGCGACTAACTGGAGGACCATTAGCTTGGGTGGAGGTAGGTTTAATAAAAAAGCTGTTTTCTTGTTGCTGTGAGATTGAGAAATCCATTTATTGTGTCCATTGACATTAAAGGACAGCCTAAACAAAGTGGATGTTTGTGCTTTGGTAAACTTTCATTCCTAGCTAATTGAACTGATTTTTTAATAGTATTTACTTTGAACGTTTTCAGCCCCGCAGAGCGACCTTTCCTGGTTGGCTGTTCTTGTAATTATACTTATTGGTGTCATTGCGCTCATGGTCGGCGGATTTTACCGAAATAGAAGACGCAAAAAAGAAGGGTTAGAGTAAGTATTGATAAATTTTTGCATTGCATTTCTGTAAACCTTGCAAACAACTCGACTCAAACCGATCAATGGTCGATTGGATACAACGCCTCACACTGAACACTGCAGACTCGGATTCGAATTGATCCCGGTCGGGTCAAAACAAAGACTATAAAAATTGGTAATCACAGCTTCCTTGCTTGACGTTCAGCAATAAAAAGGAGCAATGCGAAGCCTCGACCGTTCGTGGAAAACAGGTGGGCAGGTGGAGCTTGACTCGAAGACCACAACGTCCCTTTGCTGTGTTCTGACAAAGGTAACTTGGTAAATATAACGATGTTCTTGCAATTAATTAATACGTGGAACGTTGGCTGAATTTTTGTGCATCGCTAAAGTTAGGTGATTTCTTAGCATAGAGCAAAAGCATAATTTCGCTTAAGCTTAAAAATTATTAAAAGCTCATTTTTTCTGCAAAAAAACATCATGCGGTATAACTCATGCAGTATGGTTCGATTTAATATTTTATACTAATTAGGTTTAGTTTCAGTTCGCTACCTGCCGCGCAGACTCGATTTAACGTCCAACCACCCGGGTTTTCCAACATCGCGGCAAGTGATCTGCGTCTAGAAGTTCCGCACAGGTATGTAGTTGAATTGCTATGATAAAAGTCACTAATTGTAGAATCGTCATTCAGTTCCCATTCTGGCAACGATTTTACGTACTTAGATAACAAGCCTAATAATAATTAATTACCTTAACTTGCTTACTTCAAAAAGCATTAAATCCAGCTAACTTGAAAGTAATGAAAATCACAGCAAAATCTCAAAGTATCAAATGGCTCCTCAGCAAGTGAGAGTTCTGGCTGCTTACTTGTCATCGCTAAAAGTCTTTAAGCTTGTGGGACTTAAAAGTTTTCAAAGATTTAGATGTCAACCCTGCTTCCACGTAAACACCGATGACCTAGATATGGTTGTTGTACAATGATATTTGTTAATTAATTGTTATTCCGCTATTGATTTTGACTTTCAGCAAAGTCGATTTCATTTTGCTTTCACAATAAGCTTTTCGTACAGAACTCTTCGGTTACAATCTTTGTCTGGTTTGGTATGTGGTGAGCAGGATCTTGTAGAGAGCTAATGCACTAAGGAGAAATGCAATCTACAGTAAGGAGAAATGCATTTTAGGGAGATTGCTCGATCAATGGTAAAGAGAAATGCAATCTATCTAGGGACAGCAGGCTCTGATCTTATCAAAACAGTTGAAGGGTAAATACGAACTGCTTTTGCCAGCACAAATCTGTTTTTTTTCGTGAAATATAAACGCTTCCAACAGACTCAAGTGAAATTGAGAACGAGCTGTGGTGAGGATTTTAAACCACGAATCAGAATAGTTGCGGGCGCCCTGATTGGATTCCAGCAAATGCTGGCCAATGGCTGAATCAGGTTCCTGTCTATGGTCGGTTCTTCCCATCATGAACTTGCCAAATGGCTAGCAAGCATTTTACGGCCAGTGCTTGAGCAGTTTTCCACCAACTGCAAAAAAGACACATTTACATTCGCACAAACTATGCAAGACCACAGGCAAGAAGGAAAAGAGGTTGTTGTAGCTCATTTGACATCTTCAGCCTATTCACCAATGTACCTCTCAAGGAAACAATCGGTATACAGTATGTACGGAAGCGTTGTACTAAGACCTTTCTTCCGCATCTCCCATCCCTCAAGCGGTATTTATTGATTTATGGAAAGTGCTACGTCATCCGTAGAGTTTAGTTTTAATGACACAATGTACAAACAAACGGACGCAGTAGCAATGGGCTCACTACTGGGCCCAGCAGCATTAGCAAACATTATTGTTGGCTACTACGAGTTCAAACTATTTTCTCATGTTCAAAAACCGGCAATTTATTTTCGATATGTTGACGGCACCTTTGCAATCTTTAAGCAAGAAGTTAACTTTGGCGTTTTTCTGGTCTCGCTTAATCGTCTACATCGTGCTCTTAAGTTCACGTTTAAAAAAGAACATGATGGCAAACTTCCATTTCTAGACATTTTAGTGGAAAGAACTGAACTTGGTTTTGAGAGCAGTTTATACCGAAAGCCCACTTTTTCTGGTCAATACATCCGCTGGGAGTCCTTCAACTCGCTAAAAACGGAAAACGAACCTAATCGCCATGCTGGTACCCAGAGCACTTATGATATGTCTGAAAAACAAGCTTAAGCAAGAAATTGATTTTATCAATAAGATCCTGCTGACAACGGGTACCCTGAAGATATAGTGCTTAAGCATATATCCAAGAAAATTGCACAATTTTCTACAGCCAAACCTTTTGGACCAGAAAAGTGTCCAGCTTACCTTAGAGTCCCGTGGATAGGCTCAGCTTCTCAGCAATTAGAGCATCCAATTAAAAGTGCTGGGCAAAATTGCTACGGAGCTGTATCATCACGCGTGATTTTCTCAAGCCAATGCATGCTACCTGCTTCCAAAAAGGACGTGCTACCTGCCAATCAAAGACGTATGGTTATTTATGAATACGTGTGCCTCTGTGATAGTCGGTACGTAGGTCGCACAACCTGAAGGCTTCAGGAACGCGTTGGGCAGTATGTTTCAAAAGCAATAAGGCAAAGAACCACTCCTACTCAGAAGCAGGGAACCCACCGATCCCAATTAACCAGAACCCAGCCAAATAAAAAACACAACGCAAAAAGAAAGACTCAATCCTGACCAGAAAGCGATTCAGCCATTGGCCAACATTTGTTGGAATTCAATCAGTACCCCTGCAACTATTCTGATTCGTGGTTTAAAATCCTTACCACAGCTCGTTCTCAATTTCACTTGAGTCTGTTGAAAGCGTTTTATATTTCGCGAAAAAAAAACAGATTTGTACTGGCAAAAGCAGTTCGTATTTACCCTTCAACTGTTTTGATAAGATCAGAGCCTGCTGTCACTAGATAGATTGCATTTCTCTTTACCATTGATCGTGCAATCTCCCTAAAATGCATTTCTCCTTACTGTAGATTGCATTTCTCCTTAGTGCATTAGCTCTCTACAAGATCCTGCTCACCACATACCAAACCAGACAGAGATTGCAACCGAAGAGTTCTGTACGAAAAGCTTATTGCGAAAGCAAAATGAAATCGACTTTATTGAAAGTGATATTCAAATTCTGCACCACCTTAAAATTGTTCATTTATTCCGCTTTTATATAATATTCTGTAAATTATGCAATATCTTGTTTCGTAGTAATTTTGCTCTTTTTTTGAAAGAAAATAGAAAAGTTCATTGCTAAAAATTACGAAATTTCTTCGAAAGAAGCTGTGTAGCTCGAAAGCGTAATGACGCGAACATGGGTGCCACAAACTTGTTACACGCTTCCGCGTTATACAGATAGTATAGCAAAGATTTGATTTTTTTTCATGCTGTCTTTGCTCAAAAATATAATTGGAAATATTTGAGTCAACATTTTATTTTGCAGCGCTACCAACAGCAGGTAAGTTTTGTATTAAGTTTAGAGATTGTACGGTAGTAGTTTTCAGGGTTTTTATTTTTGATTACCATTACTATGTGGTTGCCCGTTATACGTAGTCTTTTAATTATAATCCGCTTTTCATATAACGTAAATGTAATGTGAGGTAATACATAATGCAATATAGCAGAAATATAAACTTATCAAGCGTCCGCCATTTTGATGGATGAACTCATGTGCCCTGTATAATTCAGAACTTTAATCTGGAAGCTTTAACTACCGATGTTAGGTACCGATATTTGATTTGACCCTATCGGGAATCGACCTCAAGTCTTCCGTTTCGGTAACAAACGCTCTGATCACTAAACCAATGCTCAATATTATTGCTAGTCCGCGTTTTTCACGGTTTGATAAGTAGCCATTTTAACTTAATATTTTCATAAATAACTCTATACTTTATTTTCATTATCTAATATAGATGATCTTATTTTGTAGAAAAATTGAACTGCGTGATTTTGAAATGCATTTTGCTCGACTTTCTGCGAATTCTGATCAAAATTTTTCAATGCAATATCAGGTGGGCTTTGACGCTGTTATATCTCAAAGAAATGAAATACTATGTGTCTTGTTACTATTTGAGTTGGTATGTTGTATAACTCACATTGTAAACACAACTGTTGTGTAAACGTGTAATCCCCAATTTGCACCAAATTGTAATTGAGATACTTTATTTTCTATTTTAGCTGAGTTGGTGGACATTTTAACTTTATTAAACTTTTGAAATAAAAGTCAAAGACTATGGGTTGGTCAATAGCTACCACCTATAAATTGTTTGGAAAAATTGCTTATGACTCGATAATAATTATCGTGTTGCAATTTTGAGGGAAAGTTTCCACTTTAAAATGCTTGCCGTTACAAGTGCTAGGGACCGACGACACAGTATCACACTTTCTAAATATTGCAAATACGGCATAATATTATGAACCACGCCAGCCTCAACTATTGATGCACGTTTTTGAAAGGAGTTGCAATATGTTGGAAAGGAACAATCAAGCGAGCAATCGCAACTACCTGAAAACAGAGGAAAGAACAGATACTCAAACATACTACCTTGTAAGTGCAAACGTACACGTTTCAAAGATTGTGTTGAGTTGCGAAATGTTGAAAAATTAATGCACACCAGCAATATGCATGATTTGCCAAATTTATTGACGAAATAATACTTACAAACATAAATTTTCTGACGTATTTGCTCCCTCGCATATTCAGGTTGCTTGCACACTGCAGTCGTTATTAGCATTGTTTGTTTTCCATTGATGCGGCAGTGGTATGTTTCCCTTTGCTATTAAAAATTCTATTGTAATGTAAATACAGTACTTCTTATGTTAGATAAATGTGTTCTGGTTTTATATTGATACCAGTATCATGTTTCGAAACATTGACCCCCAAGGCTGTGTTTTCTATTTCTTCTATCCACAGTCGTCGTACCCGATCCATAACTAAGAAAACCTGTAGATTCCTTATTCCAAAATTCTCCTTTTTACGATGCCAAAAGTCTATCAAATACTAAGGCGCCAAAATTGGAATTTTGTTTGCATTAGCATAACAGATCAAAATTTGAATAAATTCAAACGCAACTTTAAAAACTCACTTCTCGAACAATACCGAGGATAATTGGCAATAACATTTATTTGTAAGTATTTTTTACTTTATTTTACAATGAGCGATGCTTGCACACTCATTTTTTTTATGTTTTGAAACTATTTTTGCGAGTGTTGCTCTTGCAGTATAGTTACTCTTTGAAGAGCTTCAGCGTCCAATCTTCTGGGTGGCTGCTTGACGTGAAGACCTTTACCGGTCCCTTTACAGCCTCCTGTAGAACAAGGATAGTCTGAATTTAACCGAGTAAATGTATTATGCCACCGAGTTTTGTCTTGATTCACTAAATAAATCATTTCTGTTCTGTTCTGGGACAAAATCTTTATACGTAACTTTAAAATTAATGGTACACTAACTTGGCTGGCTGTGTTACACTATGCAATATTTTTTACCAATTACAAAGGCTTCCAGTGTCTACGGCTAACTGCTGATGTGATCAAAAAAACAAAAACGTTACATTTTACGTTGTATTGCCTTTCAAAGTATTTTGTTAAAATTGTATGCCATGTTTTACATATTCACATATAGTTTTTTATACCTATCCAACTCTTTTTTGCGTAGTGCTTTTCTCGTTGTCTTTTTCTATGCGTTTAAGTTAGATATTTCTCTCTCGTTACAGATGACGCAACCAGAGTGATTCTTAGCAGCTCGGATGGTGCTTCAGACTACATCAATGCAAACTACATACCAGTAAGTTGGGTTGGGAAACGAGTAAAATAAAGACTTTTGTGAGACAATAGTCTGCCACGCCTTGTTCATTGCCCACGGTAGCGTTATATTCACCAACAAAAAAGTATCAGGTTTGAAAAGTGCTGTTTTATCTTGAGATCTCATTAAAATCTTTGAAGCTAAAATCAAATCCCTTAAGATGATATCAGTATGCAAACCGTATTTTAAACGTTTTTTCTGGACATATGGCATAATTCGTGAATGACTTTTGCCCGTACCTCCCAAACAGTGATTTCAACGTTCATAGCATCCACTATCTTTTAATGACCAATGCAAAGATGGGAAGAAAGTAGATTTTGTCTCACACAACTTCCTTATTTTTCTTGACGCTATAATTGCGTACAATTTACTTACATAAAAATCTTCAAGATCTGCTAAAGATGTAATTTAACGAACTGTTTTCACGTAAAAAAACTTCCTAACTGTATTTGATGGTTCTTAATTCATTTAGGGTAACAACAATGAGAAAGAATATATCGCCACCCAAGGACCTTTGCCGGGAACAAAGGACGACTTTTGGAGACTGGTTTGGGAGCAGCGGTCGCGCTTTGTTGTCATGCTCACTCAAACGATCGAAAGAGGTAAAGAATGGTGGTTCCGTCGATAGACTACTTCGACCAATTGACATACTTCACAATAGCTTTAACTAGTGGGTTATCAAATTTTTTAACCTGTTGCTCGAATCAAGGCAAACTTAACTGTGCATCGTAAAACAAAGAAAAAATAAAATGACACAAAAATATGACTCAAAAAAATACTGGGAAATGAAGAACTTATCCATAATGGCCAGCCATACAATGACACGTAGACAAATCGGCTCAATACAAGGAATACTGTACAAGGAGATTTGATTTTTTATAGCTTTTTATCACACTGAGACATTAATATATTGTTAAAGCATTGCAAATCAAAATCGTAGTTTGCTATTAACTTGTAAAAGTAAATAATTATTAACGAGTAAATCTATAGCTGTTTGTATTAAAAGTGACCTTCTAGGAAGAACCAAGTGTGACCAGTACTGGCCTTTTGATAATGAGGAAGTTGAGACCGGAGGACTCACTCTGCAGATGCAAAACGAGACAATTCTACCTCAGTGGACGGTCCGAGAGTTTGTTCTGGGAAAGGTAACTGGATTATTAGTAAGGTGCTTGATTCATACCTCCCACGTTGCTGTGAAATCTTAAGCATACAGCAGCTGATTAACAAACCTACGCGCCAGTTTTAGTTGTGCCCCAGGTTAAAGGTACTGTAGTTACAAAGAGTGCTTTGTTTATCGCATGATGATGATCGAAAATTTCGATTTAGGATTACGAAAAACGACGAGTGACCCAATATAATTACACTGCTTGGCCAGACCATGGTGTACCTGATACAACGTCTGAACTGGTCAAGTTCATCCAACAAGTGCGCCGCCACGTGGATGTGGAGGAGAAGGAAGGACCCATCGTCGTCCACTGCAGGCAAGTTTGTCGATACACTGGCTGAAATAAAGAATGATGTCTAAATGTGGAAGAAATAGATTACAGTAGATTGGATTCGGCTTCAACAAAAACCAACAGTGTATAACCAATTTCAAAGTCGGTGCAATCCTATTTCAGCGAGGATCTGACCACATGAGAAGCCATGTTTGGCAAAGCATGCGCTGTTAGCCTCTTTAAATTGTTATAGTGATGTAATCGTGCTGCAAAAATAATAATAAAAAATAAATAAATGAAAACAGGCTGTTTCGCCTTTAGACTTTTTAGGGAGGTGACAGAATATCCTACGCAAAAGGTGTTGAAATACATGATAACCTATAGACAGTATCCAGGGTCTAAGCGGCACAATCAAAACTATAATTAACAGCCTAAGACATACTGTTTCGGTATCGACGTAAAATAGATTTACATTCTCCCTCCTCTGAAAAGCCTAACGTCGAAACATTCTGTCGGGAGCCTTATTTTTGTTTTGCTGATGTTAGTTTTTTAACTTGCTGTCACCAAACCTCGCATTGAACTTTTCAACTGGTTTACACAAAAACACTTAATAAACAAAACTGATTAGAAAATGATTGCGTTTGAAACACATGAAACGAATCTCTTGTTCTATGATGGAGTTGCTAGTGTCTTGGGGTATCAGCAACGACTGAAAACGTCTTCTGATCGCGTGCATAACGCATTTCTTCCTGTTATCTGTCAATCTGCTAATCTTTATTGTCCCAAATATAAACTTGAGTTGACTAGTATATTTGGGTAGAATAACATAATAATTGATTGAGTAATATTAGCTCCCAATTAATAGAGCAATGATTGCACAGCAGTAGCAAGCTGCCAGAAAACGCTAAACAATTAATTTGTTGTCGGCAGCGTGGCCGAAAGGGTAAAAGTGTCGTTTTTACGACGACCCTGATCGCATAATCTAGGTTCATCCCGCACCTTAGTCAAGTTGTTGCGTTCTTGGATAAGACGCTTTGCGATAATTATCTCTGCTTGATGGCTTGGGACAAGCAGCAAAGTTAGTGGACAAGAATTCGAAGAACATTGAGTCGCTGAATACTCTTTAAGCAAGTGCTGGTTCATCCAAGCGCGAAGTGGTTACCACAATAAAAAAGAGAATAAGTACACAATAAGTACTTCAAGAATGTACTTCCACGATATTTTCTTTCAAGAAAGTCTAAAACCGTTTTTGGACGTTCGATCAATTACTGCAGTAGATTAGTGATAACGATTTTTTCTTTCAGTGCTGGAGTTGGTCGGTCAGGCGCCTTTATTGCAATGGATCGTCTCCTGCAATGCTTCAGCGATGACTCTTGCGTTGATATCTTCGGAATGGTTCATGAGATGAGACGGCATCGATCGTACATGGTCCAGACCGAGGTAAAAAGGCACGAGAAGCTAATCGTTAAAAAGTTACGCAGCAACCGCAATAAGCGTAACCCTTTATTGCTTTTTTCTCATGCATTTGGTTTAAACATGGCATTTTGATAAGGCAACGTTGTGCCTGGCGTGGTCGAGTGGTAAGCACACGTGCTTTCCAACCATCGCACTCGGGTTGGTAATCGCGATCAATGGAGATTCGCGGAGTACTAAAAAATGGGAAAGAAGGTGCACGAAGCGTTCTTTTTTTCTTTAAAACCTTGCCTTAGAGTTAGGGTTGGGGTAGTGATGCCAGCCTGAGAGATAGCAATTACGCGGCAGCAGCTTTTTTGCTTACAAAAGTGGTGTAACATTACTGCGTAACTTTTTAACGACTAGCTTCTTGCTAAAAAGGCAAATAAGTAGGCCAACCGTAGTGTCCGTTTTTAAGCGGTTTTATTTTTGTCAGAGGAGGTGCTGGTCTGAATCAACTCACTTTCTTCAAAATTCGAACCTGTTTTGCCACATTGCCCCGTCAAAGTCTCTAACATCTGAATCTTCTTCAATGATTCTTAAGCTTTTCGTTTCCCTGCTCCTTTCGTGCTCAAAAAGAAACTTTAATAAAGTTTTGCTAAAAGTCAAGATGCATTTTACTACAGTTTAGTCATAACTCGTCATGGCTTATTGCTTAGTGTGCTCTGAATTAATGGTTAGTTGTATTTGTTTATTTTTGTTTCGGTGTACAATTAATTTTTAAAGGAGGAAAATTTTAATTTCCCTTTTCCCCGGAAAAGGGAAATTTTGCAGCCCACTTGTTTTTTGTGATAAATCAATTCAAAAAAAGATTTTTATACCGAATCAACTCGAATTTGAGTCAAATTTGATTACAAATAACTCCTGAAAATTTGAAGTGTTAAGGTAACGGGAAGTTTTCAGTTTTTGAGGTTCTCCAACGTTATTTTCTAAAATCTGAGCATTGTTTGGCCCACATTTAACTTAAATAACGCCATAACACTTTTCTTGTGACATAACTATTATGACTTAGACATTGTACGACTCAGTACAAAAAAATAAATTTATGTGCAAAATTTGAACCGCCTGTGACGTCATCGCAAAATTGACGTTAGTTTTCGAAAATATGGCCGTGACGTCACTATGATGAGGTCACTGACTCAAAATCAGTTTTTCTAAAACATTTTTGTGAACACAACCAGCATACCAAATTTGGTGCTTTCATTGTCTTTGGTTTAGGAGTTAGATAAGGGGGCATTTTTGCCTTTCCCAGGTGTATTGATCAAATAGCTTGTGTAAAGTAGGGTTAAAGTAAAATTCTACCTGCACCTTGTTTTGAAGAAAATGCATAAACATCAAAAGAGGTACATATATGTTTGTGACAACTTTCAAACTTAACAAAATGTTCAACGTTTTCTATCATGACGAAAATAATTCTCCCCACCCCAAAAACATAAACGTGAAATAAATAAAAATTTCAGACATAATTTTCTAAATTTGTTTTTGAATAAGCTAAGTAGTAGAACAACAGACTTAACGTATAAGCTAGCGTTGTCGGAAAAAAACATTATTGAAAAATCTTGTTTTGTTCGTTTATCGTTCTGTTTGTTTTCAGAGTCAATATATCCTAATACATCAGATGGTGTTGGATTTCGTAAAAGGAAAATTGAGAATTTCACAAGCACCTGTTTATGAAAATCTCCGTTCAGATAGCTTAGCGTTCCAGTCAACTGTCGATGAACCTGCAAATTCAAGTCTATAAAACTGATTGTAATCACAAAAACTAGGCTTATTCAAAATTTCAAAGGATTATAGTGGGATGCCATGTTGGCCAAAAAGGATTGGTTTTAGATTTCCTCACAGTTCAACATCCAAGTTGAGATGACTTCAAGTGTCGGAAATCTAAAAATATTCATAGAAGCAGTTTTACTTTAATCAGAGTGTTCATTGTCTCCAAAACCTATTGTTTTAAACTTATGTACACAAAAATCGTTAGAATGAAGGCGCAGAAATTTCTTTTTCTGCGTTCTACATTCTGAAAACTAGTCTTAATGAAAAATGGATTCTTGACGATTCGTCAAACGAAAATCTTCAACGATAATGAACATTCTGTTTAAAGCCATATGCAAGTTTTGCACCTACAACATACTTTTTAACAGTTTTGGGCATCTCGTGACGGAATCTCTAACTGCAGCTGGTTTTACCATCGTAGGATTGATGCTTGATTTGATTTTGTTTTACGTTTTGTTAAATGCTGTGATAAATTGCACTGTAGATGGCTAATGATGCATACAGCGTGTAAAATTCTAAACCTTATCTTGTAAAACGTATGATTTACTTTAAAAAAATAGACCAAAAAACGATTAGTGAACATTAGATCAAGTTTATTAGCTCAACTGGTTGGGCAAAAACTGTTTTGCCAACATTTCGATCGGCAATGCTCAGGGCACGTACTGCCGGTCGTCGTCAGAGCTAGAAAGCGAATTTAGAAACAAACGTACGATAAATGAGAAAATTACGTGAAAAAATGAACCATAAGTTAACACAAAAATTATTACAAATTGGAAACGAAAAAGAGACAGATTGGCGGAGCGTGAAAAACGATAATATTACCTCATGGGGTTTGAAGTAGATTATCCAAGTAATGATAGGGAATTTGTAATTTTGCTTATTATACATAGTGTTGGGGATTTGGTTAATGAAATACGAATGAAAAATTTTGATTTATTGTTCGCTTGTTTTCAACTTCGCTTTCTAGCCCTGACAAAGATAGGTACTACATCCCCTAAGCATAGCCTATCGAAACGTTGGCAAAAAAGTTTTCTACCCCACCCGTTGAGCTAATAAACTTGATTTATGCACATGATTTAAACTTGATTTAATTCATATTCCTAATGACAACAATTGAGATGTACTAGGCCTAGTGAACATTTTATAATAAGCGGTTTAGACCAATTTATTAAGCCAATTAGGGTGTTCCCCCCCCCCAATAAAAAACAACCCAGATTTTTGAATAAGTTGGTCAAAATTTGAGTTTTAAATGATTGGTAAAAAAATACACTGAGTAAAAGTAGTTTTCAAATCCAACACATGCGTTGTTTGACACCATATAGAAGGTGACCTTTTAGTATTGAAAATTTTGGAGATACATGAAATTAACCTTTCGCCATAAGTAGGCCTACTCATCGTTTTGATTTGGTTGATAGCTCATTCGAAACAGATTATGTATAGTTTTATATTGTTTTATATTTGATTTCAATTTTCAATACATTTTAGTTGCCTAAATGCCTTCATTTACCTTTTTTTTTGGAATAAGAAAAAAATATTGATCTTTTCACCTTTGTTTGGTAAATTCAGTCGTTTTCAATCTATTTTATCCTAATCAATTTAAACACCAAATTATTAATTACATTTGATTTTGATATGGTTCAGGTTGTTCTGCTACCAAGCTATTAAGATTAGAAAGATTGAAGAACAGAATTAGCTAATCCAAGAGGATTTTGTCATTTTCTTGATAGTCTGGCAATGATATTTTGCATACGTATAACATCAAACCACAAAAAATCTAAAAATTGTGGGTTAACATGGTTATTAGAATTTGTTGTGGCGAACTCGGAAAGCTTGTTTATGGTTGACAAAAGTATAATATTTCACGTAGATACTCTCTAAAAGTATGCATTCAATCTAAATAGCAAGCAGCCATAAGCTTATGTTAGATAAACCTGGGGTGACATGACAAAACGTGCTAACGAGCTCGTAAAGGCCATTCTCGCTCGCTAAAAAGCGCTAACGAGCAAAAAATCTTCGTCGACTAACTGCCATTTCTGAGCCGTCTCGCCCAACACGCGTTAAAACGGCTCGTTCGAATTTCTTTGCGAGATGTTCGTAACTTGTGTTAGTACGTAATAAATACCCCATTGTGACGTCAGATGCATTTCTACTTCAAAATAATGCGTTCAAGCCATGGCGGTTCAAGCGTATTGTATGTACTACATTGTTATGGAAAAAGATACTTTAAGCTATGCGTGATTACTCTACGCAAGCAAATTCTTCAACTAGTAACAATTAGTAAATGAACGGCAGAATTTAATTATATTTTTGGATCAATGTAAAATAAGAACAACTTTTTCCATACTATAATTTTTTAAATGAAGTAAAGCGCTCTTGAGGTTGTTGGTGGGTAAACTCATATGTTAACACTAACTTTACGTCTTAAGGTTTCAAAATTTTTTAAAAGTGAGCAAGTCGAAGTACACTACCTTTTTAGAACCGGTAAATCTTGAGTTTAAACTGGCTGTTTTTAATTTTTTGCCAATATTCAGTCTCATTTGTTCTTGATTTTGTGAAAATTTTGAGAGCATCGATAGCAATTTCAGTGGGCATGTTTGAAACACTGTTTAATTCCTATTGCTCTGTCTGCTTAAGACTTAAGTGAAGGCTTTTTTCTTGCTTTTGCAGCATCGTAAAATTGCAAAAGCAAAAAAGCAAGCTTTTTTCAAGTTGAACAATTGCCGAAAAAATTTCTCAATTGCTTGCGCAAAGCAACAGAGCTTTATAACCTTGAATAGATGCAATTTTGCTTGCTAACACAAGAAAATCATTGAAATTTTATCGTTTTGAATCAACACGAATTTTAGATTCTTTGATTAGTTTGAATTTTTTTTTTTGTTTGTTTTTGGTTTGTTTTGCTGCCAAGGCTGGCAGTGTTTTTAATTTGTTCTTAAATTTTGAGCTAAAATGAACCTCATGTTTTAGAAAATCGTTCCTATAAAAGGAGTGTGTTACTAGTTTTGTCAACTTGCACTACTTAGCATTTCTTTATCAATCGAAACAGCAAATGGTTCTCAATGCAATTCGATTTTTTTTAGCACTCTAATAGCAAACATGGCGACGATTTGAATTAATTTTCAGCAAAAATTCGCATGAGTTAGAAGTTTTCAACATTTCGCCATTAAATTTCTAAACCAAAAAGATTTCTCGCATCTTAAAGAGTGCTTCAAGATCCTCTTTAGGTTGGTGAGAAAAATGTGATGTTTTTTTACTCGAACTGCTTTCCGCGATCGCTCAAAGAAATTTAGCGAAAAAAGCCCAATTCACACTGGCGTCGCGATCGCGTCAGATGACGCGTTTATGACGCGTTTTCAACGATCTTGACGCGTAAGCGCGACGACCAATTCACACTGAACGATTTGTCGCTTTAACCACGTGTTTGCCATGACGCGCTGACGCAAAAACTCGCGGTTGAACGACCGCACGACGAAGTAGAAATGAGTTCTACTTTGTCGTTCGTCGTGAGAGCGTTGTTTCTGCAAAATGGATATCAGAACTTTTTTTGTTGAACGAATCGTGCTGATTAATTCAGTTTATTGCTCTATTGCACAAAAACTTTTATAATGCTCAAAAATTTAGCTGAAAAACATTTTGGCGAAAAAGGTGAAAAGTTAACAAAAAATTTGATTAAAACGTAGGCAAGAGTACCCAAGAAACAGTTGCGTGCCATATTCAATGACATGTCAAGGAAAATGCTGGCAGTAATCTAGCGCAAGATGCACATTTTGAATATGGTGTTTTCTGTCATTTTTTTAACAAGAAAAAAATTTCATGCAGTCAGGTTATGATTTTCTCCTTTGCCACAAATATTCGATTGTTGTATAATAGGACGACCGACTTTCTCGACTTTCTCGTCGCGCTGAGCGATGACGTCATGTGACGCGATCACGATGCCAGTGTGAATGGGCCTAAAGAATGACGTAACGGATTTCGCAAGACTTTACATACACGTGCAAAAATGACCTGTTACGTTTTGCGAGTATTTCGTTCGTTAGCGCCTCTTAAAAAAAAACTCGTTATTAAAGCGAACGAGGAAATTTCTGTCATGTGCCCCCTGGACTTATCCTTGTCGATTTCATGGTTGCTATTTCATTTTACATATGACAATAAAACAACCAAGACGAACAGACACCCGACGCTTTATTGTATAAAAACAAAATGCAAATTAATCAGAGTTAATCAGTTACTACCTAAGTGTAAACAAAAACAAACAAATATAAATTTGTGACAATAATTAAAAAATTCCAAAAACGAGGCAATCTTAGACAATAACGTATATAGCTCTAAATGGCGGTTAAGAGATAGCTGAAACATTTTAATTCCATTCTAAAAATCTTCCATTCCATATTCCATTCCATACCAAAATTTTCTTCCATATTCCATTACATACTTCCATACCAAGATAAGTTTAGACAGGAAGCTACGCGTAAGTTGTACAGCGTTGTACTTTTGCAACGTTAAGCGTACCTTAGCAAGTAGCCGCTCGCGAAGATAAGCAGTATGGTACAATGCATCTCATCCAATATTTGAAGCACTATCGCAATGAGCTACCATAAAAATTCACTCAGCATGAAAATATCAACCGACAATAAATTGACCAGTATCGGTAAGCTCAGCGTTTAATGATTGCAAGTTTGTAATCACACCAACTATGAAATTTGGCATAATCAAACTGCCAAAAACGTTTTACAAAAATACCGAAAAAAAGTTTAAACACAAAAAAACAACAACAAAGAATTAAGCTCAATCAACGACAGAAAAGTAAATACAAATCTTTGTTACGATGGAAGAAAAAAGTTTTGTTACTTAGTAAATTCAGTGCCTTTGCTACGGGGGCTAGGGGGATCTTGCTCCCATTTTTGTTTACTAAAAATACTTTTTCTGGAACATCATGCAACGACAAGAAACCTGACAATGATACAAAAAGAAATAATAACATTTAATCCTATCTGCTTAACCTCCATTAGCAGTATACTGAAGTTTTTAAATCCTCGAAGTTTAGTGGTTCAAGTTTCAAACACCAGATTTAACATCCAAAGTGCACACCTCTGAATCTAATTGGTCATCAAGTAATTAGGCTCGTCATATCAATTGCAAAACTATAAACGTTTGCATCGTATTGAATTCAAAGTATTCTAAGCTCGAAACCAGTGTTTCTCAAACTATAGGTCGGGACACAAAACAGATCGCTCATCGTTAACGGATATAGTGGAGCAACCTTGAGGGCAAAGAGGGCTTCAGCCCCCTTCCTTCCCAGTCAAGTCACTTAAAAAACTGAGACCTAAAATGCAACCGGTTTAGCGTGTTTTTGAATTGATCTGTAAGTACAGTAGAGGCTGAATGTGCTGGGCGATTTAACTTTTCTACTAACTTATAAGTCTTAGCAATAATTTAATTCTTTCAAATAGTTTTAAAAACGTGCAAACTGTGATCCAAGTAGCGTTAAAATAGTTATTTTTAAGAGAAAATTTAAAAATTGCCCAGCGACAGGGCTTCGCCACCAGACCCTCATCTATATGAGATGATTGAGTTGTACAATTTTGCTCCGCTCGGCACCCAATCAAGGCATTTTTCAAACAAAAAACTTTTTACTTCCAAGCCCCCACCTTTAGCAAAATCTTTGCTACACGGCTGTTTACGGGTGTGTCAAAGAGTAGAAATGTAGACCAACAAAATTGTTTATTTCGTTTTTAAAAAACCAGCTGTTTTTGTTTTATAGATCACACTCAAGGTTGTTTAGGTTGCAGTCACTGCTGCAGATAGACTTTTCAAGTGATTACGGGGCGGAAACGAAAAGAGCTAAGATACGCTGCCGCACTTAAATGTCTCTTTTTTAGACATGCTTACAGAATTTTGAAATTGCGCATAATTTGCAGCCGTACAAAATCAGTTTTAATATTCAAAAGTTCGATCTATTTTTGTGCCCCTTCGCTTCGTTTGCTGTGGTGACGGCACTATAGGCAAATTGTAATTCTCAAAACAAAAATTCAGCCAGTCAGCATCAACGCAGCTGCGAATCGCAATGAACATATTCCATGATGTGATCAGTAGCCTACGCAGGATTTTGAAAAGGGGGGTAGGGACCAGGAACTTCAGAAAATTCGAGAAGAACAAAGATCTGAATCAGAAATTATACACCCAAAATCAGTCCGATTTTTCGCCCAAAATAAGGTGAAGAGCAAAAAAGAAAAAGGTCTTCACTCAAATTTCTTCCGATTTTAAGCCCAAACGTGGGTGCAAGCCTAGAAGAAACGCACAGAACATACCGTTTGTCTGATCAAACCTTATGCCCAACTTGCAAAGGGGGGGCCATGCCTCATTTTTGCATACTATTCTATGCAATTATACAATCCTCGCGACCCAGAGGGGGGGCCATGGCGCAATGCCCCCTCCTCTAAATACGCCCCTGGTGATGATGCAATGTTTTTACACTGTTTGCACAATGTTCATGAGTCGTGACCGAATTACCCTGTTAATTTGTCGACAGATTATTAGCTGCTAAACGCTTCCACATGTTTTTAGTTATCACTATCCGTATATATTTTTCTACAAATGCCATTAGCGAATTCTAATATAGAATTGGTATGGAAGTATGGAAGATTGTCTTCCATTCCATTCTTAAAATCTTCCATTGCATTCCATTCTGGCATCTTCCATATTCCATACCGAAATTTTCGTTTCATTCCATTTCCATTCCATACCATGCCCTGCTGCACACATTTCCATGTCAATTAAACTTTTTTTAATAACCAGTAAATTTCGAATTGAAATTTGCTGTTCTTAAATTTTCACAAATTTTCGGCATCAATTGTTTTTAAATTTTTATTGGAAAATACCTTGGTACAATTTCAATCTTGCTTGGTAAAAAGTTTTGTCCGTTGCTAAAGCTGTGAAAGCAAAACAGTTCAGTCCTAAGATTTCAAAAATCTGGTTAATTTGTTGTGATATACGGTACTGTCAGTGATAGTCACAGCGGCGCTACTAGCGCCGCTACTTTTTGGGTAGCGGTATAGCGGCAGCGCCGCTGCTTTTTTTCGTCACCAGCTAAGGGCCGGTCTACACTGTGCGTACAAAATTTCAAAATTTTTTACGCTCGTACGTCGAGGGTGTCTACACTATACAAAACGGCGCTTACGAGCGTAACAGCTTAACAGCGTATTCTGTGGGTGGCCATAATATTATGCTGAATTGGATGACGGAAATCACAGATTTATTACAATTCTTTGTTGTTTCGGTTAAATTTGGGTCAGATTATGCATCACGAGAAAAAGTATTGTCTTTTTGATAATTTGAACGTGAATTTTTTCCTACCTTCCTCACAAAAAAACATAACGTACGGCCAATTAGTGATCGAGTGTCTGTTACTGAAAAGCTAGATGTGGGTTCGATTCCTTGCTTAGCGTTCAGCAATAAAAATGGACTCCGTGAAGACTCCACAGAGTGTGGTAGACAAAATGTGGCAGCTTAACTCGAAGACCAAAAGGTTTCTTTGCTGTCTCGTGGCCAAAGTAACGTGGTGAATACAACAAAATTACAAAAATTAACTTACAGGCCACTGATGCCGGCCCGGCGTCAGGATAGCCTGACTAGGGGGGCAGAAATGAATTTTGGGGAGCACGAGGTTTATTTACGTGAATTTAAGAGTGTGGATCAAACGAAAAACTCTGGTTTCCATCTCAAAATTTTGCGATTTTCCACGAATCTTAAAGCGAAAAAAAAAAAAAGGTCTCGTCCCCAAAGTTTCATGAAATCCGGTGTGAGTCCACAAAAACTACGAAAAACAGTTCTTGCTCGCAAGTTCTAGGGCGATAAGCACCAATTTGGGAGTCTTAGGCCTCGATTTTCACTCCAGTAGCCCCGAGCGTGTTAATTTCTTTGGAGCACAGTCCTCGCTTGGCGCACAAAAGCAGTCATTTGGGTAGGCACGGCCCCGGAATGCCTCCTCGTGGCGCCGGGCCTGCACTGATGGGCACTAGAGGCTGGTTTCAAAGGTCCGGTTCTTCCTCTTTTGAATTCCTTTTAGCGGAAAGTGACTCGGTGGAAAGATCTGATCACAATGTTTTGCAGGGTACATTTTGTTTTTAGCTTTCAACTGTTTTTCAGTTCTCTTGATACATTCCATTTACAGAGGTGGAGTCCTCGAGGACACATTTTGAAGTCCTTGGCCTCGAAGCTTCAAGTCCCCGAAAATTGCCCTGTTCTCGGCTAGAGAACAACAGTATTTTTGGATTCCTTAAAATTTTGTAGATCGTTTTTTGAAGATTTTTTGATTTTGGTTTTTTGAGAACACCTGAAAAAAAATTTTTAAAGACATTTTTTTTTTTTGGAGAACACTTGCGCCTGTGTCCTTGCCCTAGAAAGGGTCTGTCCTCGAAAGGGCTGTCTCTGACCTCGGATATTTTTTTGTTTTCTTGGCCTCGAGCCTTGTGCCCTCAACTCCACCTCTGTCCCATGTTCGTTTAAGCCAAATGTTGAGCGTCTTTCGCCTCTCTCCCAAATCAGCTTTTTCCAGTCCACCCCTGGAAACACAACGGACGGTGTGTGATGCGTAGCATGCAGGTGTAGGTTATCCTCTCGAATTGTCGAACAGTTTGAGTGCGCGAACACATTAAACTACAATCTTTTCCTCATTTAATCCCTTCTGCAAAAACATCACGCATTTTATCATTATTGTATTGACTTCTCCCCCATACGGTTTGAGTTACCTCTTTGTAACCAATCAGATTGAATTGCATTATAACTCGTGATTTCATAACTAAAATTTTTGTTGACATGCTTATTATTATTCACTGTTTATTTCAGATTCATGAAGTCCATATTCAAGCACTATACACACACACAAAAAAAAAAAACTAAAGAAACACTGTACAGCTTGAGCTGTTCTTTTCCTAAATGGTGCAACATACATCATCTTCTATTCATTCACAAACAAAATGCCACAATAATGATCATGGTATATAGAATCATAGAAGCAATCAGAAGGCTTTAACATTTTAAGCCAAAGGTTCTGAGATAAGTGACAGCATTCAACAAATTTATTGGTTATTTTACTCCGTAGAGCGTAGAACGAATCAATGTTATAGTATATTTGACTTGCTCTGGCACTGTGATAGCGAGTCATGCCATGCAGAATTCTACACGCATCATTGTAGGCAACTTTTAACCGATATATAGCACATGTGGAGTAGTTACACCATAGTTGACTAGCATAAAAACACATGTAGTGTGCACGAAATAAAATGTTTTTCACCTCAATTGAACATTTAAAAAAACGAGTTTTGAGCTTATTGCCTGCACAATATAAATATCTCGCTTGTCTTGCAATATCAGTATCATCACATAAATCACTGCTAATACTAACTCCAAGATATACCACATTATTCTCAAACTTAATTTTCTGACCATCAATATTCATATTTCAAGGCATAAATGTGTACATATCTTTGAAGAAAAAGTCATACCAACTGTCTTTTTCAATTAAAAACAATATCATGTAATTTGGCATAATTACTACACACATCTAATAAATCTTGTAGCCCTCCAGCACTCGCAGCATAAATCATCAGCATACATTATTGCAGTATTCATCTTTTCTTTTTTTACACTAACGCTTCTACTGAACGCTTTTTTTTACTACCACTCTGGTAGTTTTGTATCACAGTAACGCACAAGAATTTGATAATAAAAGTTCGGGATTCCATTCCTCACCCGCTAAAATAAACTTATTCGGAGAAATGCTTACCCTAGCATTAGCCGAAGATTGAGAAATCTCACAGATGTCCAGCTACTTGCACTTTCATAAAACATAAAACGAAAATAGGGCGAACTATGGTAGCTAAAAAATTTCAATTCCCCTATACTGCAGTAATATTATTACCACTGAAACTGCAGAAAATTGATTGTGAGATTAAAGCATTCAATAAGTTTACTGTACTCCAAGGAAGAACTTTTGAATTCTCTCAATAAGACAGATATTGCAACTTTTGTAATACAACTGTATTGAATATTTTCAAAAACTCAATAAACTAAATTTGTTGCAAGCAAAAGTAGAAAATTTTAAGCACAAAGCAGTGAATATTTGAGAAAGTAACAAATCGGGCATCTCTTACAATTGTAATGTTTCGGAGGGAGTTAGGAACCCTCCATCTGGTTGTCGCTTCACGTAGATATCAGTGCAGATTAGACAAGCACATAATTATTATTGATAGTATTGATCTATAAACAAGTGTAAAGCAAAAGCTACCTCAGAGATTTAATCAAAACTTGTAGGAAAGTTCATCTCAAGAGTTTTTGCTGAAAGGAAAAGCTGTCTCATAGGTTTAATCAAAACTTGTAGGAAAAAATAACCAGAGGATTAAAAAGGATGCCAATGTCCAATCAGTCTCAAAAAGCAGATATTTTATTATACATCACCAATATTTTGATTATAAAACTTGAATATGAGTAATGCCATGGATCCTGGAAAAGTCAAGCAGCAACTCTATGAAGCATTAATAATCACCAATGTCTTGATTGATTTCATGGTGGGAATAGAAAATGTCACAAGTTCAGCCAACAGCACTCAACCCAAGTCAAGAGCAATTTTCATTACTGTGTTTTGCCCATGAGGCATGTTGAAGAAATACAGAACAAACATTAATGAAATTTGATGACTTTACTTCTGCTTTTTACAGTTATCACTAAAGGAGAAAATGTCATATTGTTTGTCAACAGCGCTTAACCCAAATCATGATCAATTTCCAGTAGGTTGTGATGACCATGAAGCATGTTGTAGAAATACACAACAAACATTAATGGAACTTGATGGCTTCTGGTTTTCAATCAAGCAGTTCCAACAATTTTCCAATTATCTTCTACGTGTTGGAGGACCTAGAGTAAAACAAATAATAAATACTCCTACCAAAAAAAGTTCAAAATTCTGCAAAGTGTCCAAGACCGTCATGAGCAGTACACATATCAAAAAAACGGACCAATTATGCATAAAACAGTTGCACTAAGCGAAGAGTACAAAATTTTTAGAGGCAATTAGTTGACTCTAGACGATTAACTTGGCCAACTTTAATCATAGTCCGAACCAGACTCGAAAGATGTTTGACGCAAAACCCTAACCATAATATCGCTGCGGTGTCAAATTTTCTTGCATCAAACCGGTCACACTAAATCTCAAAAAAGCGCCAATACTACATTACAAAACAAAGCTATCAAATCAAGTTAGCAAAATTAAAGCAAGAAAAAACAACTTTTTTTAAACTAAACAAAGAATACTTTATTCTGTCAAAATTAATTCTGGCGAAGATATCACTGCAGCATTTTTTAAACCATAAGGCGCAGCAAACTGGAACATACAACTGTTAATTCGCGCGTTGTCGTAGTATCGATAAATGGCTTCTATAATTATTATTTTCTGGCATAAAGCGCACCAATATATAGCTTCTATAGCTTTTGGTTTTAGGCACAATGAGCACCAAACTATAAGATGCACTACATTACATTAAGTTTATTAAACTCTAAAAAACTTTTTAAAAATTTAAATGGTTTAACTATGAATGAAATTATGGAATCAAAGCAAGTCTTTCATTACACATGCTGTAATACATCGAAGCGCATAAAGTTGGCAGGGCCTACCACAGCATCATCACACCCGAGCAACATAGATGCCTTGAAAGAAATGTCGCAGCGATACAAAGCCACTGGCAATGCTGTGTTTGATTTGATCAGACTGATTTAAATCTCAGACCTCTACTCCAGAGACGAATGCATTACCACTTGATCAACTGGCCGTAAGAGAGCATAACCAGAAGTACAGATTAAATGCATCAGAGAATAAGGCACAAGTTGGATTTCTTAAAAAATTTAATTATCATTGGTGCACCTTATGGTTTGAAAAATATGACATTTTAAAATCTTAGTTGCACCTAAGAAAAACAAGCAATGCTACTCATATGATACAAGAAAGTTGAAATTGTGTGGTTAAGTTGCAGTCTCAGAAGAGCTAAAAACGTGTTATTTATCTTATTCTGCATTTTGGTTGACAGGCCAATGAGGGGAGCTATAGCCCCCCCTGGCTACGCTACTGGGTGTGGTTTGTTAATACTGATTTTTTACGAAAAGTTTCATTTATGATAAAATATATCAGTATATTTCGGTTGGTGCTTAGATGTCTTTTAGTTGCCAGAAAAGAGAATTCGACCGGTTTTTCAACCGGTTTGACCGGCCGGTCGAAGAATCTCGACCCGTTCGGTTCCCCAACCTGCCGGTCGACCTGATCGGTTTCCATCTCTGGTTCTACCCCCCGCCTCAAAAAAAATTCGACCAAGAATTTAGAATAAGTTGTCCAAATTTGAGTTTTACATAACTGGTAAAAAATACACTGAGTAAAAGAAAAGTGCTTTCAAATTCAACATATGCTTTGTTTTACACCGTATGGAAGGTGACGTTTTAGTTCTGGAAATTTTCGAGATACATCAGATTAGCGTTTCTCGTAAAGTACTCATCCTAGAGGCTTGGTTGATACCTCATTCGAAACAGATTATATGTGGTTTCATGTCTGATTCCAATACATTTTATTTGCCTAAATGCCTTTATTTTTCTTTTTTTTTAACTAGAAAAAAGTATTGATCTTTTTATCTTTTTTTGGTAAAGTCAGTCGTTTCCAATCAATTTTGTTGTAATGAATTTAAGCATCAAAGTGTTAATTACATTTGATTTTTTATATGATTCAGGTTGTTCTACTGCTCAAGCTATTAAGATTAGAAAGATATAAGAACAGAATTAGCTAATCCGAGAGGATTTTACCATTTCTTCATAGTCTGGCAATAATATTTTCCATACGTATAACATCAAACCACAAAAAATCTAAAAATTGTGGATTAGCATGTTTATTAGAGTTTGTTGTGGCGCCTCGAAAAGCTTATTTATGGTTGACAAAAGTATGTTTTACGTAGCTACTCTCTAAAAGTATGTATTCAATCTAAATAGCAAGCGACCCTAAGCATATCTTAGGTAAGCATATAGTCATGTCTAAACATAGCTTCTTATCAAGAAAGTGTTACTGCCTTTGCTTTGTTGTGCCCTGTACCAGTTGCTGCTGCTCCAGTTCGGTTGTTAATGTTGTTTTTTTGTCTTAGTGATTATTATGTTTCTTTAATATTTCATTGTTCTAGCTTCGAGATTTAATTGACTTATATCACGTGTATGTCATTAACGTGACGGATAGGGTGGCTGCTGACTCGAAGACCTAGCGGTCCCTTCGCAGCTACCCCGTCGCAGCCATTGCATATTGAGTAGTATTTTCAGCTGTGATGTTTATGTTTATTTATGGATTGCGACAAATACATAACTTGAACTTGTAAACCTGGACTTATCCTTGTCGATTTTATGGCTTCTATTTCAATATACATATGAGAATAAAACAGTTAAGACGAAAAGACATACAGAAGCTTTATTGCATAAAAACAAAATGCAAATTAATAGAAGTTAATCAGCTACTACCTAACTGTAAACAAAAACGAACAAATGTGAATTTCTGAAAATAATTCAAAAAATCCCAAAATGAGGCAACCTTAGGCAATATCGTAGCTGTGAATGGCAGTTAGAGATAGTTAAAACATTTTGATTGTATGCATAAATCATAATGTAGTATTATTGTAGCCTATAAGTAGTTGATGTAGTATTACAGTCTATAAGCTTTTGATAAATTTGTTTAGACTTAAAGACTCTTCACGTTTAACTTGATATTGGTCAAGTCAAACGGGCATGGTTGGCACGAGCAACAAAGGTTTTTTAAACTAATTTTTGATAATTTAGATACCGGCATTTTTCAGTAGTATTTTACGTACATACAGTAGGTATCAATCAAGATGGGGCTATTTTTATAATAATGGCGGGAATAAAACTTGATGGCACTTTTTTCAACATGAAAACTTTTTTACCATTAAGTCCGCAATTCTCAATTGAGGGTGCCCCCACCCTCTGGGGATGCGAAAAGGAACAATTGGGGATGCGAACTTTTTGCCAGACTGTATTTTTAATTTGTGTTACATCGGACCATAACCCAGATGTTACCAATCTAGGAGTATTTGTTTCATTCATGCTCTTTATGAACGGTTAGTTGGGATACTTTTTAAGTTAACCATACGGTGAAGACCTTTTTGGTCTTCGTCGAAATTGGGCAAAAAATCCTTAAATTTTTACATACGTTTTGTTTATTTTTGTTTATTTCCAGTTGTTAAATTCTTTGTTAATTTATAATTTTATAAAAATTGTGCAATGGGCGCGAAAATAATTTTTCCTTTCCGAAAAGGTGCAAGCTTCAAAATAAATAGAAAACCGCTGCATTAGATCAAAATCGAGTAGCCATTAGGCCAATATCAAAGATGATTTTAACTATGTGACGTACGGTAGAATGGGGTAACGAGCCTGTACCTTAAGGAAAATGTGCTGTTATCGATAGCATTAATGCAAGAAAATAAAATTTTTTTGCTGTGTGTGCACCGATTTAAGCTCGATTAACCCACGCATTAAAGATTTTGACGAGTTTATACTTTAGCTAAAAATTAGTTTTCAATTAAAAAACATGGGCGTTTTACACCCATCTTTAAAGTGGGGAGATATTTGCGCGTTGATTTTTGAAATGAACGCTATAACTGTTAAACTTGTCGTACACCATTTTCAGGGTGTTGGTAAAATAGATCAAGGCATATCTTCGATAAAACAGACCAGCAATTACATGACCAGCAACGATTAGTTGGTCAAAGAGGAAAGACAATCTTTCTATTAAACAACTTTTATTTTTAATATAAATTGAAAAAAGGCATCTTTCGAAACGTTGCTGATGACTTAATGCTTATGCATTGTATACCTATAACTTACAATGTGTTTGCGCTCCCCAACCTTTTCCGAGGGATGGCGCGCGGAAAAACTCCAGGAAGACCAATTAGTCGCGCCACACACCAAGGTCTGAACCAAAAAAAGATAGAGAGAGAAGAACCTAAAAAATAGTTTCTGGTAGAAGTTAAAAAGTAAAACACCTTAATTACGAGGAGATGAATAAGATGCTGTAAAGGGAAGGGTTTTTATATGCGCTGCAAGAGGAGTTTTCCTTTTACAAATGATCCTGCATAAATAAAGAGCAAATGAGTTTCTGACCCACAACGAAGCTAGAAAGCTTGCAGCTTGTATAAGGCAGTACAGGATTGATTGCACTTAAGGCACTGAAGGAACTTGACAGTTCTGGTGAGAGTGTGAAATATTGCCTATCAAAGTGTGCTACATTGAGTACATTTGGTTTTGATTACTACGGGGAGAATGAGCGAAGGACCACAACCGAAGGCACAAAACAGGGAAGCTCCCGCGTTGGGTTAGGAAATGAGCTATCTCATTCTGGCCAGGGACAACTAAAAATTGATAGAAGCATTTTCGAAGAATGGACGCAGAGGTCCAAACTTACATTCCAGAGTGCTTTTACTAGAAAGTTTAAAAGGGAGTAGGAAAGCAAAAAACAAATTATGAGTCCGTGAGAAAGAGGATTGACTGAATGTGGCAGGTCTTCATGTGCAGGCTGTTACACCAATCGTTAAGTCCATATTCCATAGCTAGCAAACATTTTCTCCTCGAGGTTCAACTTTTCCTCTGAAAGTATAAGTAGGCTACTACTTGAACACCAGGCTTCTTCGTGTTATGAACTTGCTTTGCGTCTCCCCTCAGAATCATCCACACTGAGAGCTCTTTTTTCCAAATCTGTTATCTGCCGAAGGAAGACGAAACTCTCGATCATGTTAATTTTCTCGAGAATGCTAATGTTGCATATCAGAAAATATTATCATATTATTTTGTGAGCTCCTAAATTCGGGCTGCCCCTCAAATAAAAAAATTACACACACTCTGGTTGTAACAATTTACTTCAGGGAACCTTCTCTACGCCTAGTTGTACTACTTCCAGTACTTCGGATTTTTTAGAATTTACAGGACTCGATTGCTCTCCCTTCCCACTCAGCCGCCCACGTATGGACTGACGGATCCGCCTCTTTTCTCTTTGGACCTAGTGTTACTGGTGTGTAGGCTATGATTATGCTTCAGGTGAAGCATCACCGATTTCTTTTCCTTTTCTACTGGCCCATTAATGAGCAATGTTGGTAGGAAAAAACTTCTCAGAAGATATTATCACTCAAAACTAAAAGATCTTTTATTAATCCAAATAAATAAATAAAATCTTGCTGATGCCTAAATAATATAATTAAAATTTACTATATACCTCATCGTAAACTGCAACGCCGGCAAGCGGAGAGCTCCACTTTATTAATTTTCCTTTTTGGCCTCAAAACTTTTGCCTTTTTGCATTAATACCAGGGGTATTGCAAGCGCTAGTGCGGAGAAAGCTACTGTTTTTGTGTTAAAATTTGGGGATCTTTGCTCCCACTGGTGGTGCTCCCTCGTAATTCTGCTCCTATTTAATAAAAAATACACTTTGGCGTCGAATTTTAAGTTTCTCACTATTATTGCAATAAATTTCTGCGCAGTTAAAATCGATTTCTTTGAAAGGGCAAAATATATCGATGGGGTAAAACGCCTACTGGAGGCGTTTTACCCCATTTATGTGGAGGCTTTTTACCCCACTAGTAGCCATTTTTGATTATGCTGAATTTATTTTAAGGTTGAGGCAATAGTTCAAAAATAATAACCGAATCTTATATCATTTATGGTTTTCTCTTTCACTGAAAAAACAAATTATTTGGATGCCTTGAAGGCAATCACGTAGCTCAGCAATTTTCTCACTATGCTTACACGAAAAAAGTAAACAAGTTATTTTTATTGTAATTATACAATCAGGGGTGCAAATCTTTGTTGAGCATTGGGAGAATAATTTGCAATTTTACCCCAATTTTGCCCTATTTTCAACGTTGGGGGGATGAACCTCGACCACCATTGCTTTCAGGTGAACAAATTAAGTGAAGAGCAAAAAAAAGGTCTTCACCAAAAATGGAACACTTTTTTCCCCGAATTCAGGTGAAGACCAAAAAAGGTCTTCACCAAAAATGGAACCAGGCGCGTAGCCAGAAATTCGCAATGGGGGGTCTAATTTTTGGGTCTGGGGGCAAAGCCTCCAGCAACCGAAGGTCAATGGAAGCGCTCGAAAATTTTGCATTTTTTTTGCAAAATAGCTTAAATTTAGAGCTATTTTAATAAAAAATAATGCTTTTAAAACGTAGAATAGAAATTGGCTGCGTAACATGATTCAACTGGTTGCATTAATGGGCTATGTGGGAGGTGGCTAATGATACCATTGTAGTTTTTTTGTTTACATGCTGGTAAATCAAAAATTCTGTTATTCAATAAAACTCACTCGGAGTAATATATTTCGTTTATATTTTATATAGAAAAATAATAGGGGGGCTAACGGAAAGATATTTGAGAGAAGTGATGGTTAATTAACTAATACTGAATAGCCCCCCCCTTCCCTTATTTCTGAGTTTATAATATAGTTGTTGATAAAACTTATGTTTGGCATTTCTACATTTGCAATCAAATTTGATTGCTTAGTTTTGGGCATTTTTCAAAGTTTATATTGATTTGTGACTTTTATTTTTGACAAATTAGCCCCCCCTGAATAGTTTCAAAAGATGCTTTAAATTACTTTTTAGTCCATTCCAGCTCAAACAACGTCTCAGAAAAGATAAAAACGTGGTATTTTCCTTATTCTGCATTTTGGTTGACAGGCCAATGGGGGAAGGGCTATAGCCCCCCCACCCCCCCTGGCTACGCTACTGAATGAAGCACTTTTTTTCCCCGAATTCAGGTGGAGACCTGCGCTCAGATGCACACCAGAGTCAAATTATTGAAGGGGATGTACATGTAGACCATACTCAAATTATTGGGAGGGATACAGTCAAATTATTGGAGGGATATATCCCCCTCATCTCCCCCCCCCGGGTTTCGGCACCCCTGTATACAATAAAATGAAATTGTTTTCCTTTACTCCAAATATGGCCGAGAAACTATTGAGATAGGCATGGTAATAGTGTGGTGATACGACGCCGTTACGCTCGGTATGTGAACTAATAATGGCCAAAGGCGTCTTACCCCGCTAGGCTCTTTACCCCGCTCTATGCAAATACAATTAAAAGTTTGAAAGGATTTAAAAAGGTATTTAAAAATGCAAATTCAAGTGAAGGTCATGTAATCATAACAGTGATAAGTCTGATGGTTATCTAAAACAAGCAAGGATTACTTCCTTTTTATCCCGAATATTTACTTTTGGAGAGCATCATTTGCACCTCGACATGAAAGCTCAAAACCGAATTTGACAACGTTTTGACTAGGTTCCGTAGAAATATTCTCAAAATAAAAGCATATAATTATTGAAAACACCACGTAAATCAAATACTTCATAATACTAATCAAATCGAAATCATGTCTTTTATAATACTCGCTGTATTAATTTGATAGACCCATTTCCGCGTCATTGAGCCTGCGGGCAGCACAGCTTCATTTATTTAAAGAAATGTCGCATCGGTGGCGAGTCGTTGGCACTACTACTGTATGTCAGATTGCACCCGCCCGAAATTTGATTTTAGACCTCCGGCATCAGTGACAAACACGTTACCTCTCGACAGGGTATGAACATTAAAATAATTCCAATGGTTTTGGACAATTATTGGTGAATGTTTGTAGGCTTTTATAAACTATTTAGATGAGACTTTCACTACCAGGTAAATAACAACAAAATAAACATGCCTATTGGGTAACCCGGTGTGTAGCTTTAATCTCAAAAAAAAGAATTTCAAAATTAAACAGCCAACTTCTCGATGGGCTAGCTTTAGAAAGGATAATGTCGATCTTTGTCAGGGCTGAAAGGGAACAACAGGCATTCAGCAAAATGAAAACAAAAATCATTCTTGATTTTGAAACCAACTTTACAAAAAACGTTTTATTTAATTTTTTTCCATAAACAAAATTTCCAATACCATGAATGACGAACAATTAAACAAACCGATAAATTTTCAACTTTAATCGTAATATTCTGAATTCAGAAACGCTTTGGAAGTACCAGATGAACTCTGCTATTCAATGCGACGTCATTTTTGCTTTTTTCGTTTGTTTTTGCGTCGCTAATCTTGCTGTAAAACTAGCTGTTGTTTTATTTCAGGTCTGGCAAAGATAAGCATTGAGCTTCTTCAATGTTTTATTGTCTCTGTAGTCAATTGGTAGACAGTATTAAGTTCTTTAAGTACACACTACACAGTGTCTGGCTTCATTCAATGACGGAAAAGTGGCGAAAGAGATTCGTTTCCAGTCGAGCCAGCTCGTCGCGTTGTAGCACAGTTTAAGAACTGAGAATATTACGCCCGAGCTTAAAACTTTGATAGTTCAAGTCCAATTCGAGAAACAATTATGTACAGCAGTTAAGCTTGCAAAAAAAGAAAAGAAGTCGAAAAAATAGTCTTTTAGAGCAAACGTAGTTTGGAAAACAAGGTCAAAATGAGAGCAATTTACGCAGTATAACACCATTTAAGTTAAGTTCGCAAACGGCCAAAAATGCCCAGATTAAACAAAAGGTTTTGTTAATTTATTAAAATTTTGCCCTTTTGACGTCATAAAGCTTAACCCTATAAGTGAAACATTAAAACGCCGGACATTTTTAAATATTATAATGCTATAAGAACACGAGGCTCCTTTTATCTTATCTCAAAATTTTTAGAACAAATTAGGGTCAATGCCGGCCTCGACATGAACAATAATTAAAATCAGAGGCTAAATTTGAATAGCAATTTCTGTCATACAGTGCTACATCGCAACGAAACGACCAGACTTTTGCAATCACGGCCAGCGCATTCTCTACAGTTCTTTCAGCTTTGAAAATCACCAAAACTTTTACACTTCACAGCTTTTTACAAAGCGAAAATGAACTTGTGTTACTGAAGGCTAAAAATTCGTGGAAATTTAAGAATAACCTGCCTCAGCCCTAAATTTACTGGGTTTGATAAAAAAAGGGTGATCGTTTAAAATCATTCGATCTAAGAAACATTAATTCTGATAAGATTTATCACAAAAAAGCAAAAACAAAAAACAATAACAACAAACAAACAAAGGGGACATTTTGCTTTTCTTTTTCTTTTTTGTGTAAAATAGGATTAAATTTTGTCCGAAAATGCGATAATGGCACTAAAAAGTTATTATATTGTGGCATAGAGGTCAGTCTTAACACAGCAGTAACAATAAAAATACCAAACAATAAAAAGTGGTTACCAGGTTCGATTCGCTCATGAGTTGCAAAAAAATTATCACTGTTATGACAATTCGAAAAAACACCACAGAATTACACTAAGCTTTCTTACGCAGTATCTTTCGCGGTTTAAATTGCATAGGAATTTTTATTTAGTCATTAGTTTTATCACCTGATAAAGCAAGCTCTCACCTTGTCAAATTATTACGATATCAGTCAATATTTTCTTATGATACGCTACATTGTGATGTTAAACATTGATTGGAAAAATTTTCACATCGTTTCAGCCATACTGCTTTTCAAACAAAAACGTGTATCCGGTTTTTCAAGCTCGATAAGTTGACATTGCAGATTTGCTGATATTGTCAAGTAGCAGTAATACCAAAGGTAAGAGGCATCGTGTAACTAAGCATTAATGAGAGAAAAAGCTTTGAGCTATAGCTTTACCAAGAGTCATATTGAATTCGATAAAAAGCTCAAATTTAGGTCTCCAAAAACAAAACTATATGTCCCTCAACAAAAAATGAACAGAATATTTTTAAAGCAAAAAAACAAGCATTTTGGATGCAGAAAAGTCTGCAAAAAATGACGTGAAGATAGAAAAAAGTCCAATTTTCACCAAAGTTTATGCTTTCCCCTAAAACAAAACCACGTGGATCGTAAAAAAATATATTCGGGTCCAGAAACATCCCAAATTTTCCAAATGAGTTTTGTAAAAAAAACAATGTTTTTTGTTCAATTTTAATCTCCCTCCAAAAAAACAAAACAATAGGGTTAATGTGGAAAAAAACGCCTCATCTGGCAAACCATGCCAAAATGAGGTTAAAATCTTGAGAAAATTCAAGAGCAGTCAGCCTCAGCCCAAAATTTACTGGTTCTTACAAAAGTAATAGGCAGCAGCTTTACGAGCGTCTGCAGCTGTTCATAGGTGGTTCCTGAGATCAGTGATGACTGATGGTCGGCTACGCGTGGATGATGAGGTAAATCGCATCGCTTTTGCAACAACTGTAATCGCATGATGTGTTTCAACCCTCACCCTAAACAGTGGAGCGCGCTGTGGCGTACCGTCAACTTCTGTGCGGATTGGGACTCATTCAAAGTGGAGGGCCATGGCTGCTTTTCTTGTGACAGGAATAGACGTTAAAAAGGCAACTAATCAATTAATGCGCAGTCAGAGGATGCGTCGTTTATTTGACGTCATTTAAAGCAGTCTTCTATGTTTCTATACAGTGTAATGGTATAATAATGAAATCAGGTCTGGTTTATTTTTCTTGTCTTTTTTAGGTTTTGGTTACTTTTTAAGTTTACAGCCTCGTTTTTTTCAGCAGCTTGGTGTTTTTTCTAAATCATGCTACAGCTGTAGGTGGTTTCATTCCGATAACAAATAAGGTCAGCGAATTAGTTTTAAAAATCTGCATTTTTTCTGATTGTAACGCTTGATCGTTTTAGTAAAAAGTTGTTATTTTTATTTTTTCAGATCATAGAATTTATATTTAGCTTTAAATATTATAAGGCTGTTGTTTAAGGTCTAAAGAGGGTTCATACCAAATGCCACCATCAAACCCATTTTCTCCCAAATTCGCTTAAGATTTGGGGTCATCTAAACCTTGGCGAACCTCCTTAATATTGCCGGGCCTGGGTACTTTTAGCCCTTCTCAACAGCCCTGGACTAAGTCATAAATGATGAGGAGATGGTGAGCACTTTGGCATCCAAATATGCTAGCGTGCTTGTCGTAGCAATGAACCACAAATCGTGTAAGTGTCGTATTTAACTCGAGTTAATGAGAAAAAAGCGACAGATTGTAAATATGAAGGGCACACTGCGTTAAATGCACTGATTCTCTATTTATTAATCACTACAATTACGTACCGTAACCAATTTTACGGTAAGCTAATATGATATCTTTGATTGCTGTAATCCTATTTTCGCTGATTGTTCAAATCCCATTAGTAGTCTTTTTTTATGTCCTTTTCGCTGTTAAGTTTATGATCGCCTCATCTCTATGCATTGTTTGGCTTTTTCATTCAACTCATAAATTTCAATGAATCAGTGATGGAGAAAGCTTCATCAAACAAAAATAATTTACAGCGCAGAATCTAGCTTAGTTTATACAGTAGAGCAAGTGCAGCGCAAAAATGATAGAATTTGATACAATATTGGACAAAATTGGCCATTTGGGCCGGTATCAAATTTTGATTTGTGCTTTTGTGTATTGGTTGGGAATACCCACTGGAGTTCATAAGATTGCTCCGGTATTTTACGCTGCTGATGTTCCGTTTCGGTAAGTACCACGTTTTCAAACTCAACTAGTTTTGGTAGAAGCTGCTATAGACCCATTCTGTATAAAACATTTGGTATTCAAAGTTTCTTTATGAAACGCAGCAGTGACAGTGAACCAGCACTCGGTTTGATCTGTCCGGTAATTGGATCTCGCACCTCCGATTTCAAAGAGGTTGCGCAACCGACAGCCGAAATAGAAAAAATAGGGAAATTTGTTGGCATAAGATTTGCATTTTATTTATCCTATAACGTTTTGAAATTTTTTGAGCTCGCAAATTTGTATTGTTATTAATTTTTAACACTAATAATGCATACTCAATTAATTTCAAGCAATGTAAAACTGAATCGATTTTACCGCTCGTGACTTTTTACCCAACAATCAAAACTGAAGGGTGAAATGCCTAAGAAAACTGACGTATGAAAAGCTTAATTTAGCTTACATTTTGTTTCAGAAGCGGCGGCGATAGCTCAATAGTGGAACAGTGTTGAGCTAGTGATCGAAAGGTATTGCTAGCTCTCGGTTTTGATTCCCGAACCAGCAATGCGCCGTCGTGTCTTTAAACAAGACACTTTATGATTATTTTCTGTTGCTCGGGACAAGCAGTCTACCAAATCGACGAACGACTAGCAAAGCAGAATCAGAAGAGGATGATCTGCTTTGGTGTGAATAGACAGACTCAAAAGTGCTCAGCTCATGTTATAAATGAATGAATCTTGTTTGAAAAAATCAAACAAATTATCAAATGCTGCATTATGAGATCACGAATGAAGGTGCGTTTACCCTGGACGAGAAGACCGTTCATGAGCACTTTCATCACTTTCATATAAGCGAAGTTAAGAAATCGCTTGCAAAGTTTGCGACGGTTGCAACCTTTCGCAAGTTGTTGATGACGTCACATTTTAGTTGCTTTGCGCCCGGTATAAACGCACCGTCCTTGACAGGGAAGCTATTAGAAAAGTAAAGCAACGTTTTTTCAGATGCAACGTTCATCCATTAGATGACTCCGACCTTTACCCTAATTTTACGGAGTCAGAGATCCTCAATTACACAACTCCTTATGAAGATGATGAACATGATACATGCAAAAGGTCTGGAAACACAAATAAAAAGTTGTGAAAAAGATAACGAACTCCCGGCACAATCAAACAGCTTTTGGATGTCTTATTGCACTTAGAGTTTGTTATCTTTTTTGGTATGTCATGATAATAATAATAATGATAATGCGACCAGTATAAATGTGACCTCGATAATTGATATTTCCATCGGACTTGATGATACACTGCTATCGCACGCAGAAGTATAAATTTGGTCAATTTATATTCTCGATAGCTGAAATAATATTATGTTTATCTCATCGTTATTTTAGTTCTACGTAAACTGAGTTATTCCATAACAGGATCCCGCCTACTACACTACTTATGCGTTAGTAGTTACATATCTCCTCCCCAGATTTTTGAATTTAATGGACGAGGGTGGAGAGAGGACGTTAAATTTGAAAATCGTTCAAGTTCTGGCAAAAATTCAAGGTCAAATGTTATTTAAGTGCAATGATGAAAATAGCAATACAGTCTATATGTTAAGCGGTTATATAAAATGCACACTTGTAATATATGCGGTTACACAAACAATAGCAGTTTGATTCACTTAAGCCTCAGCAATTTAGGTTGAGTTTATGATTCAGAAGAAAAATCTAGCAAACACTGACATTAAGTACATCCTGAACAAAATTAGTCTGAGTTCATTACTTCATTTGGTGAAAATTTTATTGTTTTTTATTTCACGCAGAAAAATGAGCATATCAATCTGAGCGCTCAAATTGTTAAATTAGCAACCATATTAAACTTAAAATGAACAATATGCAGTATAAGAGCACCACGATTTTCGAAATGGGCGTATGGGAATGCGTCATGTGTCTCTGGAAAAGACAGTTGAGGACCGAGCAGTGAATCCTTTGTGGTGGCGCAGTGTGACGAAAAAAATTAAACAGAATTCAAACAGGGTGCTTTAAGTTGGTGTGGTAAAGAAAAACGCAGAGTGCTTGATTTACATGCACAAGCGAATCGTTAATGAAGAGCACAATAACAACGTTAATTTCATCGGTGCATAATTAGAAGCTTTATAAGTTATTCCATTTTTATTTCCCATTACAATGTGGTTTTAATTGACATTTCACTCAAGAAAAATCAGACTGCTTGCTGAAACAAGCTATTACGGTGTAAATATCTCAAAATTATTTGATGATACCAATATGAACAACCAGTAAAAGTGCTCAAACCGTTAAGGCTAGAAGCAAATTACAAATTATTACCAGACGGCCGACTTGTGTTGATGGTTCGATGCTGCCGTATATCCAACTTCCAGTAATAAGCTTAAAAGAAATTTTTCTTGAGGTTTATTCATGAGTTGATCAATAAAAGAAGATTGCGAAGAAAATCGATACCATGAATTCAGTAGTGCTATCTACTCTCGCTTCATGTTAGATTTATCAATGTACACAGGTTTCGATCTGCCAGAATGTTTGCGGCCGTATACCATGCATAGCATCTAATAAATTTTATAAAAATTTTTTCTTGGTTTTTGTACGTTTCACCGCATTTTGGAAATCTTATTTTAAACTTAATGTTTTATTCTTTAGTTTTTGGGTTAACAAAAGGTTTGTGAGATTTTGTGTTTTTGATGTTAATGTTTATTTGTTTTTCTCATTCAAAATTTAGTGCCAAATTTGTGCAAAATTTGCAATTAAGCAACCAAATTCTACAAATTTATTTTTGTTCAGTGACAGAGATTTCCACAGATTGAAAATTTATGTGTGGTAGACTCTCAAAAATATCCAAGATGCCCTTTCTTAGTGAAGGTACAAAATGTGTCTTATAAAGTAAAATTTTACAGCAGAGTGTGTGGTTTTATAAGCGAATGTTTTAAATTTTATTTCCACTTTGTCCGTAAAATAATTTTACTATCGTATTTAACCAACAGATACGGTTTCAATCTCTCAGCTTGTGAACCTCCCAGTTTAGAATGCGTTGACATGACTGCTCCATCAATTAATTGTGATCAGGGATACCATTTCGATACCAGCTTGTTCACTTCCACTGTGAATATGGAGGTAAGACGCTAGACTTTCTAATGCTGTGTATTGGCGAGCATGCAGTCAGTGGCATAAGCAGGGTTTTCAAAAGAGGGTCGCTAGATACATTTTTGTCTGTTTTTACTAAATGCAAGACCCTAGCAATGTGTTGCAGAACATAAGGCAATTCCTTATTATTTTTCGTAGTAACAGTTTAATTTTTGATATTTTTCGTCTTCTCTCGTATTGTCACTTGAAAAACGTAGATTAGCCAGTCCGCGGTATCGAAGATCAAAGAAGACTGTCTTTTTATCTGACTGTATAGCTTGCGTTTAGGGAAACCTTATTGTTATTGTGACTAGCAGTTTGAGTATCTCCGCATTCACACATTGCAATTATCGCTAAATCCCATCTGAACATATTTGGAGCCCAAACTAGCAACGCCGATCAAGAAACGATTTAAGTTGCGTTTACACCTGAAACAAAGTAACGCGAAAAACGTGACGCCATTGACGACTTGCGAAAGGGTGCAACCTCAAGGTTGCAGGCTGTGGAGCGGTTGCTTAACTTTGATTAGACAAAATTGTTGATGAAAGGTTGGCCTGTTTTGGGTAAGTGAAGCGAGCATTCACTCGCGAAAGTTACCAATCTTCGCTTCGCGTTGCTTCGAGTCCTACGTAAACACAATGTAATTTACAATAGCCAATTTTACGGAGATTCCGGCTCATCAAAAGCAATAAATAAAACAAAGTTATACAAAACGCATTTATTTTTTCAGTGGGAATTGGTTTGCAGTAGAAGAATACTTGGTAGCGTTGCCACATCACTTTATTTTGTTGGAATGTTTCTTGGATCAATGATTTTTGGAAATTTAGCTGATCGGCAAGTTGAATTCAAATTTGACACTGTCGCAATTGATTTATAAATATTTGCAGTTCATTGCAGATCATTTGAAGTGTTTACATTATTAGTCATGTCCAAACAAACTTAACTGACGTGGCCTCGTAAGTCGTAGTGCACAAAAGCTTGCTCTCTTCTAGTCAAATTATGTTAGTTCCTGCGTGTCGCATATCTTGCCTAACATCAATCCGTCCATACGTGAAAAGTTTGCAGAAAAGTTGTTTGTTGAACGCTTGCACTATCGACAATATTAATTTTGGCGACATTTTTATTCATATTAATATTGGCAACATTTTTATTCATATTAATATTGGCAACATTTTCGTTTGATTTGATTTAAAAAAACTTAAAATAATAAATGAACCACACTCTAACAAGTTCTATCACAATCACAGCACGAAGTTTTATCACCACTAAAAGTATCACCATAACCTAACTGATGAGAAGACTATTCATTGAAACAGCAGGTTCTGAGCAGCTCGTTTATCTGTAGGATGTATCGATAGACACCAAATATACTAGATGGGAGTTAGCCAGCAAACCCAGTGAACGACTGACGTGTAGCTGATGCTGTGACGCTCAAAAGTACTTTTCGTCTACCCTAAAATCAGCGATTATTCAAAAATATCTGATTATGGAACCTCCAGAAAAGCAGAGTCAAAATATTTGTCAGTTAAATATCTCCTGATATCATAAAACACGGGCACCCTTGCTTGGGCAATTCAAAAAATTGATTTTTGGGGGGTTTCTGGTGGAGTTGCCCCGAAAATTTTCGGGAGAAAAGATTGCGTTTGCAGCTCAACAACTTTACACAAAAATTAGATTTCGATGTTTTATGGTTTAGGAGAAGAAGAGCGTACAAAAATTAGGAAGAAAAAAAAGGAAATAAAAGGAAAAAACAAAGGAAAAAAAAGGAAAAAAAGAAATGAACCCCATCGCAGCCAAAAGTGGGTTGGTTGGGATGAAAGGGTATCTTAAGACATACCACCATATATAATATTTTTTGCCGTACTTACGCCGTTTTTGACTGAGACGGCTTTTTACGCCAAACTTGCGGGGCGGTTTTCGGGTTCTAAAACTAAAGTCACGTGACCTATTGCCTCGAAATTTAGAACAAACATGCAATTTATTAATCTCAAGCTGCTGCCAAAATTTTATGTAGCTAGACTAAACTGTTCTCGAGTTATAAGCAAAAGTTTGAAATTTCGCACTCGTTAGTTGGAAAATGGCCGAGTAAAAACAAAGGAACACGCGACGCAAGCGTCGGTTGTTTCAATTATAACGAAACTGAATATTCGTTAATTCAACTCAGCATTTCGACACCTGTTTGGTAGATGTTTTGAATTTGCGTGTTGTAATCCTCAGATTTTGCTGTTTATGTTTAGGATTGGACGTCGAAACGCAATGCTGGTAGCATGTATTGGTTGCTTGATTTCTGGAGTCGCGACTGCGTTTACGCCGTGGTTTGAGCTTTTTGTTTTCCTACGTCTTTTATCGGCTGCATTTTCAAATGGAGCATTTTTGTGCATGTTTGTCTACGGTAAGAGTGTGGCGAGAAGGAACCGATTATGATCAGCGCATGCAAATGCTGCATTCATGCAGAGTATTTATCAGATGATTTATCCGAGTGAATCAAATTCCGAACGCTTCAATTTGTTTTGCCTCGCAAAAAGCTAGCTACTGTATATATAGAGGTTGCATCTCTGCCTCTTTTGTCCTAATGACGTTGAAATGTGGTAAAAAGAAACTAACTTGAGCTCGCGCGCCCACAGACAAAAAAAGATGGACAACCATTCGTTTTGAAAATCTGAATCACTTAAACGAGGCAGATATGGAGCAACGCTGATACATCGCAAAAACATGACACAAAAACAAAGTTATAGCGTTCGGAATTTGATTCACTCGGATAAATCATCTTCTAAATATTCTGCATGAATGCAGCCTTTGCATGCGCCGGTCATAATCGGTTCCTTCACGCCACAAGATCTTGGAAGTAGACTCATTAGCCACTGTTGTACTCATTGTTCTTTTTAAAGTTTTTGGTAGATTAGACCACAAGCATCGATCTTGAGCTCAGTACTTTAATCACTTCACAGTATCATTTCTCGGATACAGTTGTTTGACAATTAAACAGGAAAAAAGCAGCATTCTTGTTTCTAGAAACATCAGAAAATTAGGTTCTTATGGCACTTCAGTACTGTGAAAAATCATCTGAAATTTTGAGGTGCTGTTTGCTAATGTTCCACTATGCGTTTCAAACAGCGTTGAAGTTTTTTTCTTCTCAGGATTCCCTTAAGCAAAGCATTTGATAGTTATCCGGATTGGCTTTATTTGCATTCAGCTAAAAACTTTGGAAACAAAACTTTGCCATATGTTTGCATGATACATGGTTGGTTCTTCAAGAAAATTCTCGCTCATTTCTCGGAGCTATTCTAACAAAATCAATCATTCACAGACCATAGAATTAAAAATCTGAAACCAATAAACTTAAACCCACTACAGCCTATTTTATCTTTCGGCTCGTCAGAAATTATTGAATAAAATTTATTTACTAGGAAAAATTAAGAGACGAAACAGCTTTACTATTAGGAGTTTCGTTTATTGTTTTAAGATTTTAAATTTTATGGTTTGTAAATGATTGATTTTGCTTGTATGATGCAACTTGATAATTTACAATTAGATGCGCAGAAAGCTTTCGAAACTTTTTTTAAGTAACCAATAAACAAAGGAGCAGCGACTTTTCTAATTTGAGCATTAAGTATGTTAAAGTCTCAGATTAAGTTTTGTAATAACGGATTTTCAAATAAAGGAGAACACTAAACCCAGATTAGTGTCAAGCCAAAAACGTTATAAATTACAATGTAAACTACTGTGAAATTTTTCCTACAACGTATGCTAAAGTTAATAAATTACCATAAATCTCTATTTCACCACCACGGCGCTCTATTTTTGAGCTTTTTCCTATAATGGCGTTCTATTGGAGATGGCATTCAATTAGAGGGTGGCGCTATGTTTTTCGACTAGCTGGTCAAAATTTGGGGAAGATCAATTTTATTAATGAAACGAAAAAAACATCTAACACAGTTAAAGTCTAAAAGAAAAAACACCTAACATATAATTACCAAAATACAAGAAAACAGGATGATTACTGATAAGTAATAAAATATTCACAGGTGAAAGTCAAGTGACTCATCACTATTGTAGCAGTCCTCGTCATTTTCAACACCTTTTTGCATCAACGTTGAGTTATTTCTGATGTAGAAAACTTTTGACTACTACAATAATTAGCATAATGAATGTCAAAGTAGCGTTCCATTAAAAGTGGCGTTCAATTAGAGGGTAGCGCTTTACTTTTCAACTCTTTTCTCATAGTGGCGTTCTATTTGAGGTGCCGCTCAAATAAAAGTTTACGGTATGCCTTTTAGTCTTTTACAAAACTTTTAATGCAGTTGTGGAAATCACCGGGAAAAAACGAAACATAACAGGAGTTCATACGCACTCAGCAATTACACTCGGTTATGCTCTGACGTCACTGGTCTCTTATTTCTTGCGAGACTGGAGGTGGTTTTATTTTACGATTTCACTGGTTCCAATTCCGTTCTTCATCATTTACTTTTTCGTAAGTTTCTACATAATTTCAGCTCCCATATTTATGCTTACCGGCCAGCTGGTCGAGCGGTAACGCCTTCGTCTCTGGAGCGGGAGGCCTGAGGTTCAAATCTCGAGCCGGTAAAATCTGACACAGTGTTGCCAACGGCTCGCCACCGCAGCTATATTTCTTCAAAAGAAGCTGTGTTGCCCGGGCGCATTGAAGCGGAGATGGGCCACGCCAACTCGTTACACGCTTTGGCGTAAAACAGCGAGTATAATGAAAGATTTGATTAGATTTGGTTTGCTATTTATGCTTCGTGTTTTGGAGAAAATTTACTAATGTTTGATCATCATTTTTACCCGGTCCACGCTGTGCGTAAAATCGTGAGCGTGCGGGCGTCTTCTTAGTTTATTTTAATCAATTGGCAGCATGTGGCTGGTAAGGCAGTATGCCAGATGTACCAAATTTCTATTTAAAATAAACTGAGGTTACGCTGGTATGCTCGGTGTAAACTGGGTTTAACATTTAAAAGGGGTGAAGCATTCAGCTGGGATTATGTGCAAAAAATAAAGAATAATCTAGAGCATATCTTCACCAAGCTTCCCCAGTTTACGTCTTAGCGTTTCTGAGATATTTGATTTCAAAGTAAGATCTCCCCAACAGTGTTGCCGGTTAAAAATTCCTTTTTCTTAAAATAATGTTTATTGTAATCTTTCACATTGGTTTGAAGCTCCTAAATGCCAGACTTAATGCATGAATTAGTGTTACAACAGAAATACTTCTAAAATTTAAATAGTATATCCCAATTCCTAGAAACTTGGATTTCAGCTGGCAACACTGTCGGGGAGATCTCCCTACTTTGAAACGAAATATCTCAGAAACGATAAATCGTAGAAAGCTGAAATTAAGCAAAGAAGTGTTTTAGATGTTTCTTTAATTTTTGCCCATAATCCGAGCTGGATGCTTCACCCCCTTCAAGAGTCAAAAAATCAATGCATGACGTTCGAAACAATTTGCATCCAAGTAAAATCAACTAAAGCAACTCAAGAGTAATCAAAATAATAAGCAATTGAAAATTAATGATAGAAATGAATTGAAAATTGGCTATTGTAGATTCCCGATTCCCCACGATGGCATTTTTCTCATGGAAGAGACGGCATTGGAAAGAAACTTTCCGAAAAGTTTGCTGCAAACAATCGACAGCAGATAACAGACAAAGATTGGAAGGCTGCGGAAACTTCCAAGGTAACTTCCATAATCCTGAATGGATTCTGTTACTCATCAAAACCGTTTTATCAGCCATACTTGCATGTTTTTTATTGAAAAAACAGTTGACAATATACGCAATACTTATGCGGCAATATCACATTTTTAAGGCCGTTGCCAGGAAAATTATTAATTTCATAAGTTGGTGGAGAAAAGTTTCAGTATGTTGTGCTCAAAAGACATTTTGTATCCTTACTCGTTATGATTTTAATTGAATGTAAGAAATTACGTCAAAGTGAAATGTATCATTAAATAAATTACAATGGCAAGAGGCCTACTGCCTAAAATCAAATTGAATTTTATTAGTTGATAAAATGGAAGCATTATAACCAGCTAATTCCATATTAGTCCTTTGGTCACAGTCATAGCCACAAACACGGGTTTTGAAATATTAAAGGCGGTGAATCATCCAGCCAATTCCAGTGGTTTACAATAGCTAAAACTGAACTATAATTTTTGATATTTTTTGTTTTAATTTTGAAACTGCGGTTGCAAAGATATTCAACAAATACAAAAAGATATCCCCACGAAAAAATTTTTTGGAAACTTTGAGTTTTGTTCTTCCCGCCAAAACCACAGAAGGCCTAATAGTTTAGAGATAGTTATTTCTAAATAGTTTAGGCCTAATTAGGCCTAACTATCTCTAAACTATCTCTAAACTATTAGGCCTAATAGTTTAGAGAACTGTGGTTTTGGCGGGAAGAACAAAACTCAGAGTTTCCAAAAACTTTTTTGGGGGGATATCTTTCTGTATTTGTTGAATATCTTTGCAAACGCAGCCCCAAAATCAAAACAAAAAATATCAAAAAATGAAGTTCAATTTTAGCTATTGTATACCACTGGAATTGGCTGAATGATTCACCGCCTTTAAAGACTGTCGAAAAATCTTTCAAGCGATATCGATTTCTGCAAGTTTTTCGTACCGATTAGTGAGCTACTTCTGCTGTCTTCGCATCCAATTACAAACTACCGCTTGGGAACTTCGCAAAGATAGGCTAAAACTTGTTCAAAGGTTTCAATCTAGCAGTTTCAGGAAAAGAATGTGACCCAACAAAAATATACACTACTCGATTTATTCAGGCCAAAAAGAATGAGATGGATTACTTTAGCAACGATGGCTTGTTGGTACGTAAGCGATTTCTGGTTAGTTTCTCACAATGTGCTGTACAGTATTTTTGGTAGGCTGGAAAAATTATTCTGTAAAAAAATTTCCATCTTGTACGTTCTTGTTTATTATTTGATTTTATCATAAATTAACTCACTAATTGCAGGATGTAAGTTGTATAGTAGAATGTAAACTGTTTTGGTTTGTTGGAGTAATATTGCAACAATAATTGCTTTCAGGTTAGTTATATCAATGGTCTACTACGGGCTGTCTCTTAACGCCGGCTCTCTCGCTGGTAATATCTTTCTGAATAACACTCTCAATTCGCTGATAGAACTTGTTGGTTATTTCTTGGTCCAGTTTACACTTGAAAGGTAATTTCAACATCGCGACTAATAAAATTAAGAAAAAAGCATTGACAGTTTAAACAAACTTTGATCTCCACAAAAAACCTGGCCATAGATATGTTGACTCTATTTTACGGGGGGAGCATTTTTGCTGATAATTTTTTTTTGGATAAATCCTTTCTACAAAAAGATTTTTACTTCAAGTCAACTTGACTTTAAGTCAAATTTTATCCAAGATAAGAAAACGAGAAGTTTTACAGCTTTGAGGTTTCCCGAAGTCACTTCCAAAATCTGAGCTTTTTTGGACAAAATTTAACTAAAATGACGTCAAAAGACGTTTTTGTGACGTAACCACTTTGACTTAAGCATAAAAAAATCTATGTACAAAATTTGAACCACTTGTGACGTCATCGCAAAACTGATATCATTTTTTGAACTATGGCTGTGACATCACAACGATGATGTCATTGACTTAAAGCAAATTTTTTTGAAAATTTTTGGTTCACACCAATTCGCATGCCGATTTTGGTGTTCCCATGACTTTTAGTTTTGGAGTTAGATAGGGGGTCATTTTTGCAATTTTTAAACCACAGAAAAAACCTAACGCAAGATGTGAATGTTATACATAATTACTTCAACAAATGGTATTTAAAAATGAAGAAAACCAAAACTATAAGCATTTTTTCCACTTAAACAACCACCATGCAAATCAAAAAATCGAAAATGAAGACAAACAACTTCCTCCAGAACTTACCCCAAAATATTTGGGAGTTACTCTGAATAGAACTTTAGCGTATGAAAAACATATCGAAAACATTGCACAAAAACCAAAAAGCAGACACTCAATCTTGCAGAAACTTACTGGAACAAGCTGGGGTGCTTATTAAACTGCTCTGAGGACATCAGCTTTAGCACTCTGCAACGGCACTGCTAAGTATTGTGCGCCAGTTTGGAAAAGAGGCAAAAACGCAAAGAAAATTGACACACAGCTTAACACGACAATGAGAATTCTTTCAGAAACGCTGAAATCGACACGCACAGTTTGGCTTTCAACCTTGGCTTCTATTGCTCACCCCATCTCAGTGCCGTCGCTACGGTAGCCAGGGTGGCCGTGCCCCCCCAAACGACTGCGTGTGCCCCCGTTTTGTTTTACTTGAAATACTGTTTTTGGAACATCACGTAACTGCAAAACAACAGACAATGATAGAAAAAGAAATGATTACGTTCAAACATAATTCTCGTTTGACGTTTTCTCGATTCTATGCGAAATTGCTGTCTACTAACTGCTGTGGACATCTGAGACAATAATCCGTCTTATTTACATGCGTTTACGGATGTGACGCGGAATAGAGACGTGTAAGCCTGCAGAATCGTTACCCGTAGATTGTTAATGATTATGACATGAAACAATACGTGAAAGCATTTCTTTCAAAGACCAGCTGTTTTAATTTTTAGAGCACTCTTAATCTTTTGAGGTCGCAGTCAGTGGTGCAACCTGGATGAAAGGGTTTAAGCCCTTCTAGCCAAGTCACTTAAAAAATTTAACCTCAACATACTAGCGTTCAAACATATTTTAGACTTGACCTAAAATAAGGTGGGCTGAAGGGGCTAAGCAATTTAATTCTTTTAAATCACTTATGAATTTTAACAATTTTGTAATTCATATGGCTTCAAAAAATGCGAAATGTAAGTAAAATGACGTTAAAATTGCTATTTTTTTGCTGCAAAACTACAAAAATTGCCCAGCTGCTGGGGCTCCGCCTCCAAACCCCCGTCCACAGTCACTAATATTTTGTGACCAATCCCTGTTTGTGACACGCTTGAGTTGCATCAGTTTCTTTGGCACGGGGCCGAATCAAAATTCTGGTTGCGTGTTTTGTAGCATTCACTGCTGTAGATAGATTTTTCAGGCGATTATGGGCTGCAGACGAAAAGAGGTATATAAGAAACGCTGCCAGCCTTATATTTTTTCTAGACATGAATACAGAATTTTTAAAATTGCGCATAATTTGTGACAGTACAAGGTCTAAAAATCAGTTTTTATATGCAAAAGTTTAATCAATTTTAGTGCCCCCCACTTTCGACTAGTGCCCCTCCCTTCGTTTGCTCTGGCGACGGCACTGCCCCATCTCCGAAGACAGGAACTCACTCAAACCACGCATCTACAATTGGAAAACCTACCAAACAACGCCCCAATCAAGAAAATCATTGAAACTGCGCCAAACACGGTTCGACTAAAGTCATGCAAACCCTTCTACAAAACACTCAAAACAAATTTTGATATACAAGAAGCATGGAAAACTCATTGGCTTGAACACCAACCCACAAGAGAAAACCTGATCATGATCCGGCAAAACCACTACCAGGTTTCTTCACAACATCACGAAAGCAATGGACAATTGCTAATCGAATCAGGTTCCGACACGCCAGAACTGCAGTAAATCTTCAGCGCTGAGGTTTACTTAACTCCCCAACCTGCCCAAAATGCAACGAACTCCCACAAGATCTAGATCATCTGATCAAAGATTGCTCTTTGACAAAACTGACCGGCAGCTTTTAAAAATTTTGCTCCCTCTCCGGGTAAAATGCGATGGTCAGATACCCTGAGTAAAATAGGGTTAAAGCAGCTCAATAATTTTATAAATAATATGTTGCAAAAAATTTGCTTGTTAAGTCAGCCTTGGTAAAGTCATAATGACAAAGAAATATTTCTGTCTCTTATTTTGATAAATGCAAATCCCAAAACATGAAAACAATAAGCGTTCTATTGCATTCGTCGTAAGTTTGCCATTGATTGCAAGAAACACTCCACTATAGTAACAGTGGCATTGTGAAATGTAACAGCACAGTACCTCCGTGAAAATTGATGCTAAAATACGTCACCAAACAAGTGGAAAATTTATTTTAGTTTTAAGTTTTTAATTTTTGACGTGAACCGGGGTGTTATGTTGTTATGCAGTATGTCTTAGGTTGTTAATCAAAAGTTTCATTGTGCCTATAAGACTCTGTCTATTGCTTATTATTAATTTTCTCAGTACATTGTTCCTAATAAATAGATTAATAGTGTTATTGGATGATCCCCCCGAAAAATTGATGTTGAATCTTCAGCATGTTCTCAGGGCTACGTGAATGAGAAAGAAGTGATGGATACTGAATGGCCGACCAAAACCTAAAATAATCATTTTGCTTGCTTTTCATCGGGAAAAGACTGCGATGAATAAAATTTTATGCATTCGGTATTACAAACTACAAAAAATTCGTCCATCGCGTAAAGCATTTTCTGTTTATGATGAACTCCAATAATATTATACGCATGTACCAAATACCAGCCAAAATCTAATTTTTGAATTGAGTTGGACGATGCAAATCATTATTCTAGAATTGGAAGAAAGTTTTCTTTGGTTTCGATGATGATATTGCAAGGATTGGCGTGCATCATTAGCACAGTGATGACGAAGTTTGCGGGTGGAAACGAAGGTAGGTGGGAATTGTTTGAAGTAAGGTTGAAAATTAATGGGTGGATAACGAAAAAATTTTTAGGCCTAGTCAAACTAACTGAGAGCCAACGAATTTAAATCTTGGAGCTTCAAAAAACAAAGGCAAAAAAGTGAGATATTTCAAAGCAAATTACAATATTAAGTAATTGTTTACTGTTTTAGAAGCCTGTTTGTTGTTACATTTGTAGGGAAAAGGTGGGGCAAGTTGGCCGTTTTTTTTTTTAATTTCTAAATATTTTTGTCTTTGTAAATGCTTTTAGAAAATCAAGTAGATTATCTAAATCTCTAATATTTTGGTTTTCATTCAGGATTCTTCTTATTTTAAAATCTAATCAACTTTGCTAACAATCTAACCTCAAAATGTTCTCTCAAACTGACCAACATGCCTCAGTGGTAGGGTAAGTTAGCCAGTCCACGAGGGTAAGTTGGCCATATCACTTCTTTGTCAATTGCACTAGCAGGTACTTCTCTACTAGCCTTACAATAGAAACAAGTAAACCTACGGTGACTTGCAGCTGCAACTGCGTATAAAAAATTTCGTGGTGAGCTACGAGCATAGGCGTAGCCGGATTTTTGATTGGGGGGAGGGGCCAAACCATAAATCACATGCAATGACGTCATCAGAAACATCGACAGGGGAATTTTTTGTGGGGGGCAAAGATATCGTAGAATGGAAGATCAGAAGCCGTAGCTTGGTGTTGGCACGTAACTAGAAACTCGTTCAAGGAGGAGGGCTTAAACCAATAGTTAAAATGTGAAAATGTCTAAATTTGAAGACGCATGTTGAGTAAAGACGTGACTGTAATTCATGCGTATAACTAACGGGGGTGTGGGGGATGAGCCCCCAGCCGCTGGGCAAGTTTTCGTAATTTTTTTTGGCAAAAATTACCCCTGGCCGTAAATGCTCTCCTAAAATTTTGTAAGTGATTCGGCCCAGGTAGGGAGAAGTAAAGTGCATTGCCTACTGCAATATTTTAGTAGTAAATAACAATCCTTTCGAATATTTTCCTTAGAGATTATTGTTTTGTCATGAAAACAACCAGTTGTAGGAGTGCATTTACGGCCTGGGGGCCCAGACCCTCTCAATTCAAAATTTTGTTCAATGAGCATTCATTCCCCTTACTGCAGCTAATTTTTTTCAAAAGTGTTTTGTTGCATAAAAACTGGCGAGGTGGAGGGGAATTGTTATTAAAACATATACAATAGGTCGTTGCGCCTACTCACTGTGTTTTTGCCCGGACCAGATTTACATTGAGTAAGGCCCCTGGCACTTTGGGATTTTAGCAATATTTTTCTGCCAAATCACTTACAAATACAGGTGAAGACCAAAAAAAGTCTTATAGGCTCGCGGGGCACCTGGCACTGTGCCATGTGTTAAATCCGTCCCTGGTTATTGCATAACGTTCATAAAAAAATTGCATGAAGCCTGAATTACGCGAAGATGCTAAAAGAAACTGAAACTGAAGAAGCAATAGTTTTTTTGTAACATTTTTATCATTGGTAGCATTTAAATTGGGGGCGGGGGCGGGCCCCCTGACCCCTCTCCTGGCTACGCCTATGGCTACAAGCTTAAACAGCATGTTTGATTCCCACGACGTGCAGTGTTAAACTATATATGAATTATGGTGTTTTTATAACTTTTGCCCCAGTCAGGTTATAAACAGGCAAAAAACTAATCAAGCATCAGCATGGCTCGGCTTTAATAGTGTTTAAATCAGATACCGATCGCAAAAAAACAGGTGGGCATTTAACTCACTAGTTTTATATAAACTTAGTATAGGCTCTAGAAGATGAAAAGAAAGTACACAAACAAAAAACACTGTCAATTTACAATCATCAGTGTAATGACTACAGTGGCTCCCACAAAATTTAGGAGTTTTTTATTAGCATTCTATACCTAAAAATCGCTTAGGATTGACAGCATACATACAAGCTGTGGGCCCAATTTTGACAACTATGTTTGGAACAAGACGATTTGTTTCTAGTTCCAGGAAAGTTGCAAGACCGGCCAGTTGGCCAAGCGGTAACGCGTTCGTCTCTGGAGTTGGAGGTCTGAGGTTCAAATCTCGAGCCGGTCAAATTGAACACAATGATGCCAACGGCTTGCCACCGCTGCGACATTTCTTTGAAAGGAGCTAAGTTGCCCAGGCGCACTGCTGCGGAGATAGACCCTGCAGACTCGTTACATGCTTCAGCGTAATACAGCGAGAATAATAAAAGATTTGATTTGAAAAGTAATAGTTGGCCAGACAGATAATCTGTCTTAAATGGCTGTGACCAACTTATCCCACTCGGTAGTAAGGTTGGAAATAGCCTCACAGCAGTATGAAGGTTAATGTTCAGAACACTATGGTAATAGGAATTCATTGCTAAAGCACTTACCAACCTTTGACTGGAAACTTACTTTTCTAATATTTTACAAACGCGACAAAGTTGGTGCTGAACTGACTTTTTCAAAATCCAAATTATCATCAAAAATTAGTTTAATATAAATAACTTTTCTCTATGCTTAGAAGAAACTTATCTCGATTAGTGTGATAGTAGGTTGAAACAATGGGCTTAGTTGTGTAAAAAACACCTATCAATTGGACTACTATTTGTTGACAAAAAAGCGATGGCCTACTTGCCCTCCTGGCCAAGATTGCCCCACCTTAACTTACGTTGTAAATGTGCTGCTGCTCATGAAGAAACATTGATGCGAAGAAAAAAACAACTTTTGATTCAACTTTAGACGTTAAATCTTATTTGTCTTGTTTGTTTATGTGCAATCTGATACCGCTGTACAATGTCAAAGGCTCCAGCAATAGGCTTGTAATCTTCACCACAGCAATTATTTGGATCTGAACCCAACAAGGGGTCCTCTGCATTAATGTGGCTATACATACGCTTAGTGCTTGATTCACGCGCAAGAATAAATGAACCATATTGCCATCTCTGGTTCAGTAATTGCGGGAAATTTGTTGTAGGGCAGCAAAACAGGGTCCTTTGTTTGGGTGCGTTTTGGTAAATGGGTTTTAGATAATGAAAACCCACTGATGCCATTAATGATGAACAGCTGGGTGGTCAATATTGAACTTTGTTAAACTTTATATGCATTAAGAAGCAACGATTGATTTTAGAAAATTAATATTATCCGTAATTTGATCAAAATTCTTTATTTTGGTTTTCTCCAATACTAACTGTATTTTTTCAGCTATAATCATGATTGGTGTAGTGTTTGCTTTCATTGGTAAAATTGGTGCCAGTGGTTCTTACGCGGTTGTTTACAACTACACGGCCGAACTGTTTCCAACAGTTATCAGGTAAATGTTAACGCTTGTATCCTTACTGAGTGTAGTAGGGTGGTGTTAGTTATCTGCTCCTAGTTTCAGCTCTTTTAGGAGCTAAAAGAAGATCATGTTGCAGTCCTGTTACATATACGAGAAGTGCAAAAGTTACATCATGTGATATCTTCCTTAACGGCTATCTTTCAGCTAAGTAGTAAGTCTACTTTTTGCTCGTTGCTGATGAAAGGGACAAACCCCCGAAAAGGCTGGGCTTTTTGGAAAATATTTTCCCCTATGCTTTTAAATCCATAATCAACCCAATTGAAAAGCTTTGCTAAACGACTACAAGATTAGTTTTTTCCTTTTACTTAAGATCTTTGTAATATTTTTGCTGTTAAATGTTTCAAAATTTTAAGTAAAGTTTTGAAAGCGCCATACTTTTTTAACTTGACCCTTGTACGTCGTCTTCAGGGGTACAGCGCTGGGGGCAGCATCAATGGCTGCCAGGATCGGGAGCATTTCGTCACCCTACATTCTTTACTTGCAAGCCTCTGTTCCGTGGCTTCCCTCCACCATCTTTGGGGTTCTCTCCGTGACGGCTGGGCTGGCCGCTTTCATGTTTCCAGAAACGAGGAATAAAAAAATGCCTCAAACTATTGAAGAGGCAGAGATTTTCTATCATAATGCTTTTTCGAAGTAAGCTTGCATAAGTTAAAGTGCATTTTAGCAAAAAGTATGCAATTTGCAAAGAACAGTATCTTGAGAAAATAGCTTTGTAGATGTTACGTCGCATTATTGCTGAATTGATTGATGCAATGATACATCTTAACCCTCCTGTCACAAGAAAGCGATGGTGGCGCTATCCCTAAGACAAATCTGCATCCGCTAAGAAGTTGGCCATTTTCCAAGTTTTTAGGTTGAATATGACTTCTACCTACGTAAATTTACTGCCTGTTCGCCTCCACCAAGCAGAGATAATCATCGTAAAGCGTTTGATCCAAATATTACTTTTGTGGGTATAAGTTACCCTTGACAACTCATCCTTGTGAGAACAGTCTGTTGAGTTTGAATAATTTTGTAATGTAGTATGATGTCCTATAAGTTGTGTTGTTGAGCACTTCAACATCTGTATAGTAGCACTAGATCACTTTTTCGAGTTATACTTTTTTAGAATTTTTGCTCAAAATTTAAGAACAATGCCAAAGTCAGCATGAAAGTATAATTAAAAACATGGGCTAATACAACCCAAAAGTATTAATTAGAAGAGTTTTGTTGAACTTTTATCTTGGCTGTTTTGATTATCATTGTTGATTTGTCTTACAATAATCTTGATCTACGCAAGTTTTAGCCAAGAAAGAATTTGTATATATTATTCTTCAGTCTAGTTAAAATTAAGAACAGATAAAGAACAAATGGAGCTGAAAATTTGTGAAAATTTAAAAACAGCCAGCCTTGATTCAAATTTTACTAGTTCTTATAAAAAAGTGTAGTTATCGAGAAACTGCTACTCTGTAAATAAAATTTTACCGACGACCTTATATTTTGCAGAAACGACAAAAGGTGTTCCGATCAATCTGAAAAATGTGTAGAGACTCAACTGCGTATGCTGCCATCGACACAGGCGTGAAACTTTCCTCTTCGAGACACTTTTTTGAGAATTAAAATTTCGCGAAATGAAAAATAATTAGGATATTTTTTGTGATTTACTATGATTTTGCCAATCACTTAAATAGTTGCATCAACGTTGTTTTACGTTTATTTGTAGCCTTAATTATAGACAAGATCAGTACCGGTACGTGCAGTTACATTAACATTACAATTTTGATTAAAAAGAAAGAAAAAGTGAGATTAATTGCATAACGAAACTTTGTTGCATTCTTTTAGTCTGATGCATCAAAAAACAAAAGCAAAACAAAAAACAGCTTTGCTGTAGTAACTGTATGTGTCTGGGTGAGGTGGGGGGGGAGAGGGGAATGAAGTGATTAAATGAAATATCCCATTTTTAGCAATATAATTAAAATGAATTTGATTTGCCTTTTCGATTTTTTGAAAGACGTAGTTATCTAGCAAAAAGAGGTCAGAACATTGAAGTATATTGTGTATCGCTTCGTTATAAATTTTGTTTGTTTACGAGTTTTGATATAATATTTTAAGCTCGCTTATCACTCCTATTATGACGTCGCTTTGACTGATTCAAAAATCTTTCAAAAACATTTTAAAAATCGCTCAACAATTGCCTGTTAATTGGTTTTAGACTTGCTTGTAATCTATAAGAAGTGGCACAAATCATTATACACGAGATGTTGTTGTAGTAGCGCATATTTATCCTCCTTCACCGGGCAGTGTCAGACCATAGACTTTCTAATTATTAGACTAGAAACGGACGCGCAAAGAAAAAGAAAAGAGCATTGAAGAAAAAAGTAGTCATTGTAATTATATTTTATTCACCAAGTTGCCTTGGCCAGGAGACAGCGAAGGGACCTTTCGGTCTTCGAGTCAAGCTGCCACCTGTCTACCACACACGGCGGAGGTTTCACACTGTCCCTTTTAATGCTGAACGTCAAGCAAGAAAGCTGTGAATACCAATTTTTATAGTTTTTGGTTTGCCCAGACCGGGAATCGAACCCAAGTCTACCGCTTCAGTAGCAGACGCTCTATCCGCTCGACCACTGGTCTGTTTATTTAGTTTGCTGTTTTTGCAAAGGTTTTTGCGGTCATGCGTATTCGACTGACTGGAGTGGACGAACGAGTGAAGAAAAAAATCACGCTAATTGGCCGAATCAGCAAAATTTAAAGCAAATGAACAGTGAAGAAAAAAAAAACAAAACTGTCAGTTTCCAGTTTACTGATAGAGAGTCTATGGTCAGACCCTAAATCCTGGACGATCCGCGCACTTTTCATTGCAATTACTACTTCGTGGTTGGAAAACTCCTTTCCCGTTTAGGAGTTTCTAGTGATCCACCGTTCCAGTGGATTTCATTTTTTTTGAATTCTTGTCCAGTAAATTTGCTGCTTGTTCGAAGCCGCCAAGCAGAGATAATCTTCGTAAAACGCCTTATCCAAGGAACCAACAACGTGGCCATAGGCGTAGCCATAATTTTTGATTGGGGAGGGGAGAGGGGAAACCACAAATTACATGCAATGACGTCATCAGAAATTTTCGAAAGAGGAACTTTTTGTGCGACAAAGATATCGTAGAATGAACGATCAGAAGCCGTGATCTGGTTCACCGAAGTTAAAAAGTGAAAGTGTCTTGAATTATGAGACGTGTTTTATAATGCAGTCTAACTCAAACGTATTACTGACGGGCCTGGGGGCAAAGCCCCGAAGCAATTTTGTGGAAAAACAAAGCTATTTTAATGCCAGTAAATCACATTTTGCACGTATTCAGAGCCATTTGAAAGAACTAGATTTTTAGCCTTTGAAAGCCAATTCAAAAAATTAAATATTGTTCAATCCCACTTTTACTAACAATTTAAGTCCAAAGCAAGTTTAAAATCTTGCCTTTTGAAGTTAGATTTCGTAAGTAGTTGGGCTCAGATGGGGGAAAGTAAGATGCATTGCCTCGCGCAATATTTTCGCAGTGAATAATAATCCACTCAAAGATATTCCTTAAGAGATTTTTGTTTTGTCATGAAAATAACCAGTCGTAGGAGTACATGTACGGCCAGGGGGGCCACACCCCTCAATTTATATTTAATAATTTGTTCAATAAGCATTTCCGCTAGCTAATTTTTTTTCAAAAGTATATTGTCGCGTAGAAACTGGTAAGGTGTAGTTGAATTGTAATTGAAAAATATTACAATAAATGGTTACGCTTACTAACCAAGTTATTGACCGGGCCGGGTTTACATTGCCCGGGGACCCAGGCACTTCAGAGATTTTCGCAAAATTTACTTGCCAAATATAGGTGAAGACCAAAAAAAAGTCTTGCCAACTGTGAGCGGGGCCCCTGTCACTGTTTAAATTTGCCCCTGGTTATTGCATTACATTCTCAAAAAAGGTAGATGAGGGCCTGAGATAGCAGCTTTTACGACAAAAACTTTTAATTTCACCTGGTTTACAGATATAAATTAGTTAGCAAAAATTAAATTGAGGAGGCCGAGCCCCCTGGTCGTCAATATTATTGTTAATTACTGTTGTACGCGAAAAATGCCGAAAGAAAGTGACGAAACAACAGGGTTTTTTGTCACGTTTTTATCATTGATGGCATTTCAATTGGAGGGGAGGCTACGTCTATGAACGAGACCATGGTACGCTATAAAATAATCATTAAGTTGCCTTGGCCAGGAGACACCGAAGGAACCTTTCGGTGTTCGAGTCAAGCTGCCGCCTGCCAACCTGTCCATCGCACTTGGTGGAAGCTTCACACTGTCTCTGTAAGTGCTGAACGTCTAGTAGGTAAGCTGTGAATATCAATTTTTATAGTCTTTGGTTTGACCCGACTGGGATTTAAACCACAGTCCACTGTTTCTGTAGCAGACGCTGTATCCACTCGACCTCTGATCAGTCGCCATGTTTGCTATTAAACTGCTAAAAACAAAGCGAATTGCATTGAGATCCATTTGCTGTATCGACTGATAAAGAAATATTAAGTAGCGCCGGTTGACAAAAATAGTTGTTTGAGGCCATGTTTTGGACGAAAATCACACACAGGAGAAGAAAGAAGAAATTCCGACGACTTCGCATTTAGGGATCAGTAAAATAATATAGCCACAAGCTTATCGGGCATATACGAAATCAGTCGTAAACTAGATGGGAGTTTGCCAGCAAACCCAGTGAACGACCGACGCAAAGCAAATGCTATGACGCTCAGAAGTACTTTTTGTCTACCGTAAAATCAGCAATTATTCAAAAATATCTGATTATGGAACCTCCAGAAAAGTAGAGTCAAAATAATTGTCTGTTAAATATTTCCTGATATCACAACAGACTGGCACCTTAAGTTGAGCCATTCAAAAAATTGACTTTTGGGGGTCCATTTGGGGGGTCCCCGGGGGGTGGCACCCCCAAACTATGTCAAAATATTTGTCTGTTAAATATTTCCTGATATCAAAAGAGACTGGCACCCAGTTGAGCCATTCAAAAAAATTGATTTTTGGGGGGTTCCTGGGGGGGTGGCACCCCCAAACTATGTCAAATATTAGTCTGTTAAACATTTGCTGATATCAAAACAGACTGACACCCTAAGTTGAGCCCTAGAAAAATTTGATTTTTGGGGGTCAATTTGGGGGGGTCTCCAGGGGGTGGCCCCCAAACTATGTCAAAATATTTTTCTGTTAAATATCTGCTGATATCATAAACAAACTGGCACCCTAGCTTGAGCTGTTCAAGAAATTGATTTTGCGGGGGCTATTTGGGGGTCCCCGGGGGGGTGGCACCCCCAAACTATGTCAAAATAATTGTCTGTTAAATATCTCCTGATATCAAAACAGACTGGCACCCTAAGTTGAGCTGTTCAAAAAATTGATTTTTGGGGGTCCATTTGGGGGGTCCCTGGGGTGTGGCACCCCCAAACTATGTCAAAATATTTGTCTGTTAAATATCTGCTGATATCATAACAGACTGGCACCCTAAGTTGAGCCGTTCAAAAAAGTGATTTTTTGGGGGGTCCATTTGGGGGGTCTCTGGGGGAGTGGCACCCCCAAACTACGTCCAAATATTTTTCTGTTAAATATCTGCTGATATCATAAAACACTGGTACTCTAAGTTGAGTCGTTCAAAAAATTGATTTTTGGGGGTGCATTTGGGGGGGTGCCCGGGGGGTGGCACCCCCAAACTACGTCAAAATATTTGTCTGTTAAATATCTGCTGATATGAAAAAAAGTAGCACTCTAGCTTGAGCTGTTCAAAAAATTGATTTTTTGGGGCCCCATTTGGGGGGTTCCCTGTGGGGTTGCCCCAAAAAATTTCGAGAGAAAAAATTGCGTTTGCAGCTCAACAACTTTAAACAAAAATTAGATTTCGATGTTTTGTGGTTTAGGAGAAGAAGAGCGTACAAAAATTAGGAAGAAAAAAAAGGAAAAAAAAGGAAATAAAAGGAAAAAAAAGGAAAAAAAAGGAAAAAAGGAAAAAAAAAAGAAATGAACCTCATTGCGGCCAAAAGTGGGTTGGTTGGGATGGAAGGGTATCTTAAGACATACAACCATATGAAATATTTTTTGCCGAACTTAAGCCGTTTTTGACTGAGACCGTTTTTTAGGCCAAACTTGCGGAGCGGTTTTCGGGTTCTAAAACCAAAGTCACGTGATCTATTGTCTCGAAATTTGCTACAAACATTTAACTCAGTAATCTCAAACTATTGTCAAAATTTCATGCACCTAGACCAAACCGTTCTCGAGTTATAAGCAAAAGTTCGAAATTTCGCACTCGTTAGTTGGAAAATGGCCGAGTAAAAACAAAGGAACACGCGACGCGAACGTCGGTCGTTCCAATTATATACTACTATTTTATTTATTAAAATCGATTTCACCCCAGCGGGGCATCATCTGATCTAACTGATGATGCCCCGCTGGGGTGAAATCGATTTTAATAAATAAAATAGTAGTATATAATTTACGACTGATTTCGTATATGCCCGATAAGCTTGTGGCTATATTATTTTATTTGACAAAAATAGCAATGCACACTGCTTTTTTATAAGAACAATTTTATTGCAACACGAGGCTCATTTTCGCCAAAATTTTAGAAGAAATTGAAACAATGCCAGCCTCGTCAGTAAAATAAACCAAGAACAAACGAACGAAAGTAAATTTCAAATCAATGAAGGAAAACAAATTTTGTACTGATTAAAAACGATAAAATTTTAGTGATTTTCTTGTGTTTGCAAGCAAAATTGCAATTATTCAAAAGTTATTGAGCACTGCTGCTCTACATTGCGCTAGCAATAAAAATTGTTCATGACAATCGTTCAACTTGAAAAAAGCTCGCTTCTTCGCTTTTGCAAACCCACGAAATAAGTTCGCTACATTTAGCTTCACAAAAAAAAGTCTCCCATCAACAACACAAAAGGCGAAGCCTAGCCAGAAAATTTGGTTTTCAATGCTTAAAATTGCGAATTCAAAATTCTCATTAACGTATCAGATTTTGTGAAGCTAAATGTAGCGAACTTTTTGATAAATTAAGCACCAACATACCCCACAATTTATTGGACAATTTATTCGATCACCTTTCGGCAAATCAGAACAAACTAATGACAAACGCAAGCATGACGTACAAGTAAATTCACTGATCAGCGCCATGAAACTAGCTCTGCCGCAGACAAGATTTCCCCACAATGAAATTAAAAAGAAATGGGTCGTAAGTTCATCCACAACAAAATTAAGTGAAGTCCAAGCACATGTACTCCAACTTGGATTAAACTTTGCCGCGGCCCCTACTCAGATTCCTATACACTGCATCCTAGAGGCCGTAGAAAAGAGCCTCGCAAAATTTGCTGTTGGAGAAACCAATCATGTAAGAAGCAAGGTAATTGACGTAATTAAAAACCAAAGGCCTCCCAAACCTACTTTAAGTTCAGAAGAAACCAAAGCATTAAAAGAACGATCTACGACATAAGGGAGCAGACAAACACGCACAGGACATTAAGGCGCGGAGATGTAAATCTGCAATCTACGCTAACATTTTCGTGCTTCGAAAAATATTATGAACTTGACTAATGAGTATTTTTAAAATTTTTGAAAGTTAAATTTTGAAAGAAGTTTTTTGAATTCGCTTCCTTTTTCCAGTTCTCAATTATCGCACAAAGCACTACCCTTAAACTGGTTATAAGTCGTACTCTAATCTTGAACAAACCTTTAAAAAGAAAAGTTTATTTTTAATGAGTTTATTTGCTTTACGTTACCACGTCAGCGGTTGTTTTCAAACGCAGTCATTTAGCGGTTGTACTTAATCCGTTAAGCAAACAATTATAATTAGTCTTTTGTCCCCGTGCGAAGCCAAATCAAATTAAATCACTCATTTTCTCGCTCTATTCTACCTAATTCGTGCGAGGAGTTTGCGGAGCCCATAAGGCAGGAAGCGAAATCAAAAAACTTCTTTTAAAACTTGGCTTTCAAAAATTAAAAAAATACCCATTAGTCAAGTTCGTTTCTTTGATTACATAATTATTTTCCGAAGCACAAAAATGTTAGCGCAGATTGCAGATTTACGTCTCTGCACCCTAATGTCCCTATGCCCTTATGACTGCGATCTTATGCCCTGCGTCCTTATGTCGGGTTTCGTTAAAAGAACTACGCTATGATCAAAATTTAGTGATTTCTAAAGCCGACAAAGGTAACACAACAGTTGTAACAAAACCGACTATGACAAGCGACTGCTTACTATGTTACAAGATAATACCACATACCAACAACTACAAGAAGATCCCACCCCAAACACTAAAAAGATGGTCAACGAGTTCGTCTCCCAGTTGGTTGCCGACAACAACATAACGAAAATTCAAAGCTGTCGACTTAAAAGTTCCAACGAACAAGCACCTGTGTTATACGGCCTTCCAAAACTGCACAAAGAAAATACCCCGCTGCGACCCGTTGTATCTTTCACTGGCTCTCCGACTTACAATTTATCAAAAGACCTGGCACAAATTCTTTGTGAGTTGACAGGAAAAAGCAACCATCCGAAATTCGAAAGACCTAGCAAAATTTATCACATCTACTACCATAAACGATGACGAACAAATGGTGTCTTTTGATGTTGTCTCTCTTTTCATAAAAATGCCTAAACGATTGACCCGTCGAAATTGCAAAAAGCCGGTTAGAAGCTTTGGACAATGTGAAAGAAATCACTTCGTGGTCAGTGGAGGATATTTGCTAAGGCCTTCAAATTTGCTTAAATGCTACCAACTTAACCTTTCGAGGAAAGCATTACAAACAAATTTTGGTATGGCAATGGGCTAGCCCGTTTCCACTTTGGTCGCCAACCTAGTCACGAAAGATGTTGAAAAAAGAGCTCTGTTGACATTCCACTCTCCATTAAAAATCTGGAAATGCTATGTAGACGACACCTTCGTAATAATCAACAAAAACTCGGTGGAAGATTTTTTGAATCATTTAAACACTATTGAAAACTTAATCAAATCTAGAATCGAAAAAGAAGTCGACTACACACTTCCTTTTTTAGACACATTGGTCCGACGAAATAAACATGGCGATTTCTTCACATCAGTCTACCGAAAACCAATCCACAGTAACCGATATTTAAATTTCCGATCTGTCCATTCTTTAGAACACTAACAGTCCGTTGTACAATCACTAATTGAACGGGCTAGTGCCCTTTGCTCTACCACAAAAAAACGTCAAGATGAAATCAAACACGTAAAAGATACTTTAAAATTGAACTCGTACCCGAACACGATCCTCATCAAGAAACCTTCAAACCGCACAGAACAACAATTTAAAGGCTTTGTCATTATATCGTACAGGATTGACAGAAAAAAATACGACGTTGTTTGTCTAACCATAATGTAAAAACCATATTAAAACCGTGCAACACCATTGGCAAGAAACTTGCTAATCACAAAGACTCAGTGGACCCTAATATGCGACAAGGAGCAGTATATCAAATTCCTTGCCATGACTGTGACTTCTCAAACATTGATGAAACAAAACGCAGTTTTTCCATCCGCAAAAAAGAACACTTAGCAGACATTCGGCATCTATGATTCGATAAGTCAGCACTCACTAAGCATGTTTTTGACAGTGAACATTCCATGGATTACACCAACGCTAAAATTTTAGATTTCGAACTTGACTTTACAAAACGCCGGTTTATCGAGCCGTATTTCATTAACCAAATTTCCAGCACTATGAATGATAAGCAAAATGACAAATTTCCTTGCATTTATTCGGCTACTCTACTTCAAACCCCATGACGTAATATTATTGTTTTTCACGCTCCGTCAATCTGTCAGTTTTTCGCTTCCTATTTGTTATAATTTTTGCGTTAACGTATGATTCATTTTATTACGTAATTTTCGCATTTATCGTACGCTTGCTTTTAACTTTGCATTCTAGCCCTGACGACAATAGGTAGTACAAGCCATTGGCATAGCCTATCGAAACGTTGGCAAAAACATTTTCTGCCCCACCAGTTGAACTAATAAATTTGATTTGATTTATATTCCTGGTGGCAACAATTGAGATGATCTAGCAAAGGAATTCGAGCGAGCAATTTCAATGCATGTTGAAGAAGACGGTTCGGAAATGGCATTTTGTCTTGAGAAGTTTTTCGTTCGTAACGCCTTTTAGCGAGCGAATATGACGTTTGCAAGCTTGCTAACATGTTTTGTATTGTGGGCATTGGTTCGTTACTTGTCCCAGGCTTATAACCGTTATTACATATGAGCAGTGGAACAACTGCCAGTAGGAAAAAGCTACAAGGGCTAAACCTTTAGCTAAGCTACTTATGCTATTTAACCAAACTTGCTGGCGGTAAACGTTTTTTGACTTGGTTATTGTAAGTGTATATGTGTGTGGGGGGGAGGAATTATTTTACGTTTTGCAATTTGATCGGTCTGCATGGCTGAACCCGTTTAGGGCGTAAAACATATAAATACGTCACACAAAACTAAAACAACTAGACGGGAGTTTGCCAGCAAACTCAGTAAACAATCGACGCGTAACTAATGTTGTGACCTTCAAAAGTACTTTTTGTCTACCGTAAAATCAGCAATTATTCAAAAATATCTGATTATGGAACCTCCAGAAAAGTAGAGTCAAAATATTTGTCAGTTAAATCTCTGCTAATATCATAAAACACTGGTACCCTACCTTGGGCCGTTCAAAAAATTGATCTTTTGAGATCCATTTGGGGGGTCCCTGGGTGGGTGGCATCCTCAAACTACAGTATGTCAAAATATTTGCTTGTTAAATATCTGCTGACATCAAAACAAACTGGCACCCTAAGTTGAGCTGTTCAAAAAATTGATTTTTCGGGGCCCCATTTTGAGGAGGTTCCCGGTGGAGTTGCCCCAAAAAATTTCGAGAGAAAAAATTGCGCTTGCAGCTCCGACAACAACTTTCCACAAAAATTAGATTTCGATGTTTTGTTGTTTAGGAGAAGAGCGTACAAAAATTAGGAAGAAAAAAAAGGAAAAAAAAAAAGAAAAAAACCTCATTGCGGCCGAAAGTGGGTTGGTTGGGATGAAAGGGTATCTGAACACTTACAACCATGCGAAATATTTTTTGACGCACTTAAGCCGTTTTTGACTGAGACCTCTTTTTACGCCAAACTTGCAGAGCGATTTTCGGGTTCTAAAACTAAAGTCACGTGACCTATTGCCTCGAAATTTGCTACAAACATATAACTCATTAATCTCAAACTGCTGCCAAAATTTCATGTCGCTAGACCAAACCGTTCTCGAGTTATAAGCAAAAGTTCGAAATTTCGCATTCGTTAGGTGGAAAATGGCCGAGTAAAAACAAAGGAACACGCGACGCAAGCGTCCGTCGTTCCAATTACAGGGAAGTCTTTCACAACCGTCTGGTGTTCTTACACAGCTACGCGCTTCATTAAGCTTCGCTGTGTTTACAATATTTCTTCAGATGACATTGCAGTAACCGTCAGTAGCAAAACAAAAGCTAGTACATAAGTGCCGGGTTTATTGTGCTGAGAACCACTTGCTTTAACTAAAACGCGAGATTCTTGGCGACATTTTGATACAATAAAAAATGAAACGAGAAAAATGAGCGAAAGGCAAAATTTAATTCTGCTCTCTAACAGCGATAGCGTTTTATTATATTCGCACTTCACGGGTTAATTGGGCTTGGCGTGAAATTGTCTTGCAAAATATTTATTCAAAAGTCTAAAAATTGCTTAACGCAGTGAGCTTTGCTCCTAAACTTCACTCTAATCTTTTTTAGATGCCTCGTATTACTCCATACCGAGTGCGCAACCAGGATTTTGCTACGGGAAAAGGTAAGCAAACCCGTACAAATAAGCGAAAAGCGGACCAAACACGGAGGTATGGGGCAGGCCCGGCGCCAGGGTAGCACGACTGGGGGGGGGGGGCATAAACAATTTTTGGAGGGGCACAAAAAATTTATTCTCTCGAATTCGAGAGTGAAGACGAAAAAAAAAGTCTTCATCGCAGTATCTGCGAAAAATCGGTTCTTGCTCATGGATTCCAGGTTGATGATCAGTAGTTTGGGGTCTCAAGCCTCGAACTGTTATACTCCATTGCTACCGAGCCTGTTACTTTTTTTGGGGCACAATCCTCTCATAGGGGGGCACAATTCTCGTTTGGGGGAGCACAAGCAGTGATTTTGGGAGGCACGACCCGGAATGCCCCCCGGGGCACCAGGCCTGGTATAGGGTAACGCTCCAAGCCGCTGGGCAATTTTTGTAATTTTTTTTGGAAAAAATAGCCATTTTAAAGAGATACTGTTCGAAATCGGTTTTCAAAATTGCTCAGATTGCGGAAAACCAAAAATTGCTCAGATTTCAGAAAGCGACTTCGGAAAACCTCAAAAAACGAGAAACTTCCCGTCATCTTAGCAACCTCAAGTTTTGAGGAGATATTTGTGACAAATTTTGACTCAAAGTCAAATAGATTTAAAATCAAAATATTTTTTCAGAAAAAATTTATCACAAAAAAAAACGAAAGAGGGGCAAAAATGGCTTCTCCCTGTGTAAAATAGGCTTAGATGCCTCACGCTTCTCCATACACGAGCTGTTAAAAAATTTTTGGTGAAAATTTTATCTTTTGGCAGGATTGCCGAACTTGCCGTACTTTTGAAGTAGAAAACTGCAAAAGGAATCCTGCAATTTTCCGCGTATTAAATATGAAAATCGAAAAAAAGAACTTTATTCTTGGGAATAGATAATATCTTGAAATTTAAAATGAAGCCAAAAAAAAAGTTTTCGCTTCAGGGAGTCAAGTTGTAAAAAATTCCAAACCAATCAATAATTTTGGAACATAATGGTCAACCGGGCGGGACACCTGGACTAGCTTTCGAAAACGGGACTGTACAGACAAAAACTAGACGTGGGGCACTTTAATTTTTGGCTTTATTCATTAGCTTTTGAAAGTTTGGTTGTACGTTTGATTGTAATAAGGAATAAACGGCGTTTTGCGCGAAAGTTTTGAGCGCGCCTAGGACTTTTTTCCGGCTTTCTGGATACGACTTTGAATTGCATCATTGTTTACAAGATACGCTTAATCGCAGCTAGTTTTAAACCGTTGGATTCATCATTGCTTACAATATACCCTTAATCGCAGCTATAGTTCTAAACCATTGGATTTATCCCAAAAAGGAAGATAAGGAAAGAAAAAGAAGTTAAGGTAATACTGTATGTTTGTATTGCTATTCTATTTGCTTTCGCGGGAAAATTGACAAAAAAAAAAAAATTCTAAAACACAATACTGTGAGTTTTTTCTGACAGCCAGTTCGAGATTAAAAGATTAATAATTGACTTGTCACGATGACAGAGAATGTTAATCACGTTTAACTTACTTAACACGACTTGGCAATGCTTAAGCATAGATCTAGCAAAAACTCGTTGCTTGGCTTAACCAGCATCAATTTGGTCAAAATAGCGCAATGTTGTTTATTATTTCACAACATCGCGCTCTTACTTCCAAACTTGGACAACTTGCAAGTGATTTGTTTGACTGGCGGCCGACCGACGTGTCTCAAAAATCCAGCTACGTTTTCTCTGCGAAATTTCACGAGCACCAGCTCCATATAGTTTATTGGCTACGAACAGAGTGGCATGGGGTAGTTGCAGATATGCAGTTTGTTCTACAATGAACAGCACAGAATCATTATGAAATTCATATGTTTGACATCAGAAGTATGATTTAGAAATTGATATTGTAAAAGGGCAATGCTACCTAGTCCAGTAAAAGTATAACTTAAGCCGTTGCACTTGCAGAATATTTTTGTAGAAAGCAACCAAGAAAAATGTTTTGAATGCATAAGTTTTCCTTGAAATTATAATTAGGGCAAGTTTTTGTTGCACTAAAAATTGAAAAAACTTGCATTTATTTTTAACGAAAGTTGCAAAAAGTTGAATTTAAGCACAAATATTTTAATCGACAGTCATTTTTCTCCAGTGATTTATTTACATCTAATGCCGATAATTTGGAAACATTATTTCGGGAGAAATGGAGATTTTTTGCCTACATTTTGCCCAGCATATTAAAACTTCATTCCACAGTGCACGAAGTTGTAAGCCAACTGTTGCGTCCTAGATACCATTGAGACTTATATAATACGTCTGATAGCGCTTTGTTATACTGTGCAAAGCAAAAACAATAGAACTGTACTGATACAGGTTTATAGCATGTTTCGTATATCACACAAACATTTTGCGCCATACTTAACAAAATATTGCAGTGAAAAGTTGCATGTAAAAAAGAAAAAAGTAGCAAAAAGTTGCGATCTAAATTCCTAAAAGCAACTTAAAACATTGTAGTACATAAATTTAAAGTATTTAGGAAGCTGTAGAAAGCTGTAAAAAAAAGTTGCAAAAATTTGCCCTAATTATAATAAATTCTATTTCGCTTTGATGGCGTAAAGGTCATGTTTGATTTGAAAACCTTGCGATTCAGTTGTGGCTCTCCCTGTTACAACGTGTCTTTGTTAGCGTTTGATATACTACTGATTTGTGAAACGCAAAGTGGTGATAATCTGTACATGCGGACACATGTTGTAGCGAATAAGCTGAACTGCGCTGAGCTGAGTTATATTTGTATTACTAACGGCAATTTTCAGAGTCAGCGGCACGTCTAGTTGGACCAATGTCAAAATAAGACAAAGTACGATTATTAATTTTTTATTGTTATACCTTGCCGCATATTTATATTATTGTCACACGTTGGTCGGGAATTATCTTGTTTTAAAAAGTTTTCATTATGTCAAAAAAAGGCTACTAAAATTGTAATACCTTTAAAATCAAGATCTTATATCTACCTCAAGATCTACCTTCAAGATCAAAATCCAGTCTAAAATAGGGATTATATATTTTCAACAGTTTAGATCATATAGCAAAAAATTAAAAATACTAATCCAAAACCACTGAAACTCGATACTTACATTTTTTGCAACTTGTGATGAAATCTACATGTCTTTTTTATCAATCATGTGCACATAGCATTGCCATTTTGAGATTAACACTTACCAAACCATTAAATGAAAAATGCAAACAAGCAAAGTTGCAGATTATAGCAAATTGTCTTATCCAGTACTTAAACTGTAAAATTTTGCATAGGGGGACGCTTTTGCAGCCTTAACCAAACGCATTCGGAATGCAAATGAAATTTAGTGAAAATTATGATTCAAATTGTACCTCTTTCCCCTAAAACAAGTGAAGATTTAAGAAAAAAGGTCTTCACGGAAAATTGAAGGATATCTATCCCCTAAATCGAGTGAAGACAAGAAAAAAAAGGTCTTTACCGCAATTTGGCTCTATACTCGATCGGAACTGGCGGGATTTATTAGGGCTAACAGGCACCTTTTTTGTCTGATCATCCTGCGCTGAAATCTTGATGGGAGGACGCTAAATTTTGATGGGGGACGCTGACTCTCGATGGAGGGGACACGTCCCCCAGTGTCCCCCCTACAATTTAAGTACTGGTCTTGTCGAAAATCTTGTTTGCTGTAAGCAAACTTATTGCCATCGGAGCAGCACCATAAGCGATAAACATTTTACTTAATTTTGCGCGAAGAAATATGGAAAAGGCATTGTAATCAGTTTAGGGCCTAAAGCATTTTTATATGAGTGTGCACTGTGCAGCACTGTAAACACAAGTAAGCTGTTAACGTTATTGGTGACTCAATTTGATTCAGTATCTCTGAATCATTTTAGAGTTATGGTAATTTCAGTAATCATTTAACATCGAAATTGCAAAAGTGTAAAGTTATGCTTGACGTAAAATAAGTACCAACAGGGTTAAATGCACCGTTTCAGTTAACCTTAGTTTGTTGTGACTAACTAAAACTTATTAATCGTTTACGTACTATCTGGCCTTAACCCTATATATACCAGGTTATTTTTATACCCTATTTGTACCAAGAGCAAACATGCTCCCTGTCTAAAAACCGATTGGTGAGTGTGATAGAAGTACGATTTTTTTGCATGTTGAAGCTATTTTTTTGTGAAATTTTTAAAAATAAAAATTTTGAGGTTGTGACTTCAAGCCAAACAATGATGACGTCATCAAAACCAGTAAATCCTTATAACAACATGCAAATTTGTCTAAATGTTGCGAAATATTATTTTCAGCTAGGACTTTTGTTATTTCAAACAAATCTCTGATAAAGTCACCGCAGATGATGACGTCACATCACATGATGACGTCATCATGTATGATGATGTCATCTTTAATACATTGTGTTTATTAATATTTGTAGTTTTTTGTAATTGAGATTTTGTATAGTTTACAAATTTTAGAATACTGCAGCATTATTTTCATTATATCATTCAACAGCTGATGAAAATGAATATTTTTTTATGCAAACCCAATTTATTTCGAAAAACAACAGAAAAAGCAATATTTTTGAATTATGACGTCATCAATGACGTAACGATGATGCATTGCATTTATCTGTAAATAAAATATTTTATTCTGCTAAAGATTAGCATCGGATAATGAATACGCAGTACAATGAATAGAATAAGCGCACTGATAAGCATGCATTGTGCTCAAAACTGCATAACACTCCTTTAGTGCCTCCAACAAAAGCAAAAATGACGTCACTTCCATGTTGTCCGCTGACCCCAAAGTTTCTGAAAATGTGTGTTATTAAATTTGATTCAAATTCTGGGTGCATCACAGCAAAACTTTTTTTTTAGTTTAGGAGCTATAATAAAATAACTAAGTGGGTGGGGGCAAATTTGCTCCCCCGGTACAAATAGGGTTAAAGGCTATCAGCGCGGAAGCGTAGGGACGAGCCACCAGAAAGACGACCATCTAAAAACAACTAATGCCAAAGTTTTCTTGCAACAGGATTCGAACCTGCAGCCTTTGAATAAGCGGTCCACTACTCTACCTCTGGAGTACTATGATGTTAATAATAGTTTAATTGTGATATTTTGACGTTCGGGGGCCAGAGTTTTAGTGCTTAATCGTTTTTGTGTAATCCAGTAATCCAAAGATTTCAGGTCGAATCTTGTGGGAAGACAACTATTTCGCATTGCTTGTTTTAGGTGGTCGCCGTTCTGGTGGCTCTTCGTGATTGGTTTTTGCTTTGGTAGCCTTTAGGCCAGATAGCACGTTAACGATTAGGCAAAAGCGCTGGTCCCGCAAGCGTCAAAACATCATAATTGAATTTGTTATTAATAAAACTACTTATTGATGATAAATTAATGACAAATTGTGAGGCAATAATATAATTGTGTACTAATAACTTAAAAAAAGTTATGTTTAATAATAATAATAGAAGATTTAGTGTTGCTATGCAGCTAGGATGATTATGTTGTATACTACCAAAAACACAATGTCATTATCTGGCCCAATTACGCCAGAAACTTTGTCAACTTTAGCCCGAACCCTACCCAAAAAGCCCGGCTCGAGTTACAACTCTGTGCCAAGGGTGTCCGACAAACACAAAAACACAAAATTGTGTTAAAAATTTTAAATCTTTAACAAATTAATTTTTGCTTTTCCAATCAAGCATTAATACGCATATTGGCAGAAGTTATAGGACATACTGAGAGAAAGAAGCAAACAAAAGGACTCTTATCAGTCAGCCACGAAGCAAGATTAAGCTTATCGTTTGAATGAAGGAAATGCTCCTCTTACCCTTAAAATTTCACCGACCATGTCTTTTTTTGGATAAAATGAAGCAAATATTACAAGTGTTGTATTTTTCGCAGTAATATTTGCTTTGAAGGAGTCACCATCTAGTAGGAGCTATGATTGAGTTTGACATAATCTTAGACAAAGTTGGTCATTTAGGCCGCTACCAAATTGTAATATGTGGGCTAGTGTCCTGGCCGGCTATCTTAGTTGGAGTGCACACTATTGCTCCTGTGTTTCATGCCGCTGAAGTACCATTTAGGTAAGTTGTAATAGGTGGGTAGCTTCACTATTCTTTTGCAAACGAAGGATGCTAGGTTACAATAGGTGGTACAGTATTGAGTAAAGTTTTGTAATGTTTATAACCAGATTCTGTTTTGATTAGACCAGGCGCGTAGCCAGGAATTTGCATTGGGGGAGGGGGGCTGTTTTGGAGACTGGAAGAAACTTCAAAAGATCTTGACTCATATTTTTAACGAGCTTTGATCAGATTGAGTCGGTTTTTCCCGACCAAAATAAGGTAATCTCCATTAAAAAAAAAAGTCTTCACCAAATTTTAACCGTTTTTTTCCATCCAAAATCAAGTGATCTCCAAAAAAAAGGTCTTCACCAAAATTTAACCCGTTTTTCCGTTCAAAATCAGATGATCTCCAAAAAAAAAAAAAATCTTTATCAAAATCCAGTCGCTTTTTTGGGAGCAACTTTAGGTGATGTCCCAAAACAAATAGTTTTCTGGTCCCAATCACAGCAAGTCCTTCACAACTTCTCATCGCCAATCCCATTGGGGGGGGGGGGGCTATTTTCATTTTTGGTGCAAAAATCGGCCTCAAAAGCACTAAAAACGTGATATTTCGCACACTTTTTAGGCCATTGGTTTTTTTTAGGCTTTTTTTTTATTTTTGGCTCGAGCTCCCCCCCGCCACCCCCCCCCCCCCCCGCCCCCTGGCTACGCTACTGGATGAGACTACGGCATTAATGGAATTATGACGTTACATTTAACTATGATCTTCACCAAACCTAAGCAGCAGCTTTGGAGGATTCAAACAACAAGTTCAAAAACTTGTTATTTGCTGTTACTAACCCTGATGAAGATAGGTAATAGAGCTATTCCCGTTTACGGACAACAAAATCTCGAAATTGACAAAGTGCCGAAGTAGGATATACCGAATTGGACAAAATCCCGAATAAACAAATCCCGAATTGAACAAAATCCCGAACGGACAAAATCTCGAATGGACAAATTCCAGAAATGGACAAAATCCAGAATGCAGAAAATCTCGAATTGGACGAAATCCCGGATGAACAAAATCCCAAATTGGACAAAATCTCGAATTGGACAAAATCCTGAACAAACAAAATCCAGAATGAACAAAATCCAGAGTGAACGAAATCCCGATTTTGGTTCACTAAAGTTGTGATGATAAATATTTCAAGTCGAAATGAAAGCTGGTGTGAGTGATTTTTGATTGTTTCAGTAGTGTTTGATCGTTCAATCGTCATTTCAGCTTGACAGTAATCTGAAAATCACACATATCAGCTTCTCTTTCGACTTAAAATGTTTATTGTGACAACTTTAGTCAACTTTTCGCCCGCTTATCTGATGTTGAACTGAACTGTTTAAATCGTTTGATTGCTTGTGTTGACGCGTAATTAATTGGTTTCAAGCCGATTTGAACAACTGCAAAAGTTAGCGAGAGCGTAAATCATTTTTATATTTGTGGAAACAAGCATTTTGTTATATTTGTTTAAATACTTTGATACGGGCATGGTGTTTAGCCGAAAACGTTCAGCGTAATTTTTGTAAGTTTCTAAACAAATCTGTCGTGCGCTCTTCTTGAATACTTGTTTTAGAAGCAAAAATTTTGCTTTACTAACTGCAGCATTAAAACATAATTATGATGATTATGACACATAATCTTTGAACTGCAATGCAATCTCCTAAATTTTACTGCTCTTTTGCCGGTATTAATTTAATTCAAAGGAGATTCTTTAGACATGGTAAAATATATCAATATTTGAGATCAAAAAATTTTCTTTTTCAGGCGGTTTGTTTGCAGGTCAATTTTTTCTAATTGATTGCGGTAGTTTTTGGTCAAAAACAACACTCGCTACATTAACTTAGTGTATTTTTTTGCAAACTGGAGAAACTGACAACAAACGCGACAAGTGAGAGGTTTTCGTTACCAGACAAAGTGCTGAGCTCCAAAATAACTTGAGAAAACTGCAACGTTTTCTACTCAATCGCTCTTAAAAAAACAAAAATGGACTAACCTAGACAAGACAATTTTTAAACACAGTTATTTACCGGTAAAATGGACTAACCTAGACAAGACAATTTTTAAACACAGTCATTTACCGGTACTTACCGAATATGCAACGGCAGGAAATCAAACCGTCACCCTTACGAGTTTGAGTACGATTTCCTACCACTGCAACATATGCAAGTGCTTGACTTAATCGTTTTATTTTTGTACACGCGCTGTTTTTCTAGGGGGCCACGGCATAAAGAAATGAACGACAGCAGCTTTGTTGACAAAACGTTGTTGCAATGAGTTGCAGTTTGAAACCTCATTAAAAGTGTAGTAAATTTATATTTAGTCTTTATAAGCCAGTCAGTACACTACTGCATTATTCCGGACTTCGTATATTTTCGAAGTTGGTCCAATTCTGGGTTTTGTCCAATTCGGAATTTGTCCATTCAGGAGTTTGTCCCTTGTGAGGTTTGTCCAATTCGGGATGATTTTGTCCATTCAGAATTTTGAAGAAGTTGCTTCTAATGTACACAAGAAACTTTGCATTAAGGCCATCATTTACATAAAGACAAAATAGTTTGCTGGAAACAATTTCAGCTTTGAAATGATAAATTATTGAACCAGTAAGGTTCTATCTAGACTGGATGTAACATCGTAAGCTTATTCTTAGCTTGTTTTAACCAACAGGTAGCTTGTATGCAAGTAAGGTGATACGCCGGGCAAACTTAGCTTTTCTTTTTTGAATAGGCTAAAAATGCACCCATACGCTCACAACTTTACGCCAAGTGTAAACAAGGCCTCCCACCCGGTTTACACTTTGCGTACAATCGTGAACGTACGAGTGTATTTTTAGTTTATTTTTAACAGAAATTCGGTTCGTTCGGTCGGCTTACCTCTTTACAGTATACCAGATTATAATAAGTTTCCATTTGGTAAAATAAACTACGATACGTTTCGATTTTACGCGCAGTATTAAGCGACCTTAAGTCGTAACCTAGAACGTTTAAATTTGGCGGAAATAAATTAAGCTTTAAATAGCATTCTTGACTGCGCAGATGTAGTTTTATTAGTTTTGTTTTGTAGTTCAAAAAATATTGCCAAAATCGCTCGCAAACTTTTTACAACTTGAATATTACTTAATCAAAAATGAAAAATTAATCCAATACGTTTTTCTGAATAAACTTCTTATGAAGAGAAGATCCTCCCACAATTGCATGCTTTGGCGGCAAATCTAAATATCTTCTTTTCGTCCAGTTATTTTCGAAATTTGCAATTTTATGCCAAAAGATGAGTGACGTTTGTTTGCTGTTTTTTTCATTTTTGGTCAGAGCTTCCTGTGTTATGCGAAAAGTAATGTACAAGTATAAACCTGTTTTCCAAATGCGGCACTTAATTTTTTTTAATTCTACCAATACTCTGTTTCTATCAAAAGCAAAAAGAAGAGTGATTCTACCTAACTAGTCGTTTAAAGTAATACTTATTTAAAAAAGAATAATGAAGTTGTTAAATAGAAGTCCTGCATGTCTACAGGTGTAGAGTTCCACCACTAGATGACGCTACTCTCTACCCAAACCTCTCAGAGGCTGATATTCTCAACTACACTACTTCGTATGATGGAAAATACGGCGCCTGCACTAGGTAATACAGACATCTAACTAAACAATGTAATTATTGGTAGATTAAAAACAATTTTTTACTTAATAATTTTAATGATGAAAAAGCTTGACGTCGTTGGAGGCCGGCTTCCGGAAAGTTAGAACGAATTTCAACCACTACCTCCAGTTAGGAAGAAATTTCATCCGCTATCACCAACCATGCAGGCGCAAGCAGCTCGAGTCACTTATGCACTGAGCTGGGACAACGCTGAAAAATCGATTATTTTCAGTAAGCCTTTACCACTGCGCAGGCCATCAGAGTTTGTCCAGTTTGGCCGAGAGGTGGCTGGGGAATACTCTTGGTTTAGATGTGCTGAGGGCTGCTGATGAGAGCTAAAAGCTCACCACAGCATTGTCCAGCTTCGTGCATTCTTAATAAATTTGCTATTATTTCATTTGAAAGTTTGATTAAGCTTTAAAAAAAAAGATTTTATTGTAAACAGGTTCTGGAAAAAAACTTTTCTTGAAAACGTTTGGTAAGTAAAAAAAGTTATTCTCTGAAAATTGAAAGTGCAGCATGATCTGTTATTGAATGTAAAAGCGCAGTCAGGAACTTCCTAAAATAGTCAAGTTTCTGAAGGTTAGTTCTAGCAACCAAAGTAAAATAAAGACACGCTTAAATTATTATGTTCTTAACCGAAGTTTTGCTTTCCGTCTATTGCTGAAATTTCTTGCATTTTTTTCAATAGCTACTAATTCATAATACAGTAATTGTTCTTTTTCACCCATTCTCTTTGTTTGTTAGATTCGGTTACAATCTATCGTCTTGTGAACCTCCCAGCACAGAATGCGTTGATATGAACGCTCCAGGGATTGATTGTGATCATGGATACCGTTATGACACCAGTATATTTACTTCCACTGTAAACTCGGAGGTAGAAGATGAATAAGTTGGTAGTGGTTTTGTAAATTTTGTTTATTCTTTTAGTACGTATTACAAAGTTAAAGACATAGGTAAAAGATAAAAATAATCACAATAAGCGTAGCAGCACAATGTCAAACGTTATGACTCACCAAACTCAGCTGCAACATATAAAATAAAAAATCTAATTCAGTTTAGTTGAGTGAGGCAGCAACACCTATCAACAAAACCAAAACGTTTGAGCATCGAAAACACGGCATTGTGCAGTTTCTTCCGGAACAATACTCATGCTTGCTCGGAGGCATAATTATTCTTATAACAACTTTTTTGGACACGTACTTACATTGACAGAACACACGTTTATAGGTTGTTATCAAATATAAGAAATCGACATGCACATATACTAACAGTAGTTGTTTATGAAAAGTGGTTTTGCAAAAACAAAAGCATGAAGCACTGAAAACCAGTATTACAAAACACAGATGTAAAAGACAAACAATCAGCTCAAACCTGATTTTTAAAAGTGTTTTGCGAAAAACTCTATTTTGTGGCGACTCGGCTCCTACTTTGTCAAAAACTCTCTACTTTCCTCAAGTAATCGGCAACACAAGCGTTAATTTAATCGTAATGTTTAGACGCAAACGATTAAAAACGCCAGAAGCACGCAAACGATTTAAAACAAGCGTTGTTGTGGTTTTCGGTTTTCAGTGATTTTGTTGCGTAATCTGCATTGAATTTATTGTTACTCAGCACTCTGTTGAGTTGCTGAAACCAAATATTTTCTCCTACAAAAATTTTTGTAGCGCTGATGACACTAAACCAGGGTTTCCCAAACTTTCTGTTTATGGGTACCCTTAGGTCAACTTTTAAATTTGCTCTTGTACCCCTAAAATATTCTCATATTTTAGCCGCAAAGCTCAACTTGCTTCGGCAAATCATTACATTTTCTCTAAATTTGCTAAATCTTTGAAGTTGGTTATTTTAGGTAGTTTAAAATAACAAAGCAGCGTGAGTAGTGCTAATCAAAGAACAGAAAGATATTCAGAACAATGCAACCCAAGCTTAAACAAACTCTACAATCAAACTAACAGTCGAGCGGTAACGCTTTCGTCTCTGGAGCGGGAGGTCTGAGGTTCAAATGTCGGGCCGGTCAAATCGGACACAGTGTTGCCAACGGCTCGCCACCTCTGCGACATTTCTTCGCAAGAAGCTGTGTTTCCCGGGCGCAATGACGCGGAGATGGGCCCCGCCAACTCGTTACACACTCCGGCGTATTACAGCGAGTATAATGAAAGAATTGATTTGATTTGATTTATTAATAATAGATAATAGATTTATCTGTTACATAAGCCCAGAAATTCTAGCTAACGTGATGAATGAACCTGCTTTTTAGCAATAATTTTATACGAGGTGAAACATTACCAACACACGAAAGCACAATGTTCAAGAGTTTTGAGCTGTGATCTGTAATTTTGTTTAAAAAAATGGAATTGCGGTATTAAGCGGGGACGACTGTGTTTGCTTTCCAGCCTTTGTAACTACGGTTCTCATGGCAATCAGTTAATCTGCGGTTTTGTCTTGCGTGCCGTGATTCGACAAAATCAATTCTGTGAAATGCGAAAGTGGTCTTGGTAGTTACTGCAGTTTTAATTCAAGTTTTTACTGGAATGAAAATCTATCTTCCTCAAGAGCCCTTAAACTCAGGTCTTCAACTTAATTAACATCAGATGATAAGAAACAAATTAATGCAAATTGAAAGCTATGGGAAGAATATCCTAATATTCAATCTAATGTACCTCTTCAAAAGTCGAAATGTACCGTTTGAGGTACATGCACCCCAGTTGAGGAACACTTGTACTAAATAAATAAGCAAATGCTAAAAATTTTTAGTGGGATCTTGTATGCGAAAGGAGAATACTTGGAAGTGTTGCTACGTCACTCTACTTTTTTGGAATGCTCATTGGAGCTTTCGTGTTTGGACATTTGTCAGACCGGTGAGTATTTTTCATACAGCGCGTATGCAGGTCAAATAGCAAACTAGTTTGCTAATAATGTTTACATGAATTGCAATAGATATAATGTGTTGTATATTAGTAACCAAGCTTACACGTGTCATTTGTATACTGTACACTAGCACAAAACACAGTGTGAAGTTTTTGCATTCTAAAATTAAAAGTTAATTTTAATAGGTTTTCGAGTTTTCTTCAAACGGGTCTGATAGTATGCCACTTCCCTTTTTGTTACACGAATTTTGTTGTGTTATTAATTTGTGTTGTGCGTTACAACACACACATAAAAAGAAAAAGTTGTTACAGAGATGGGCAGTAACGAATGCAAAAGTGCCGCTGTACTTTTTTAGTTAAATGGTACTATTTCAAAAATGGTGCCGAACTACCGGTACAGTGGTACGTTTTTTAAAAAAGTGTTTGTATATTATAGTTTTTTGTTATCACTTATCGATTTAAAATCAAACTATCTCTCTCTCTTTAAAGTGGAGCTAATAAAATTTTACCCAGAAATATACTGCTACGTTTCGATCCAAAGAAATGTTTAAGGTGTGCTTGCCAACAATGAGTATGTAATTGCAATATCTCTGCATCCGTAGTTCCGTATTAGCTAAGACGACAATCGAAGATGAAAATAATGAAACTTCTTTGTGTGTAAAAAAATGCAGCAAACGGTCAAAGCCAAAGCAATTAAGTTGTTCCAAGAGAAATTGGAAGCGCAAGATGCTTCTGATGAGAGCACGATATGAACGAAAATGAACATTTCGACAAATTTTTTGACCTTTTTTTATGCATAACAAGCAAATATCACTTGCCGAAATAGTGCTACAAAGATTTTTGAAAGTTTTGTCGATCAAAAGCCTCAACGGCAAATTAGGTCATCCACCGCCTAACTTTAAAAATGATGCACTGAAAAATCTCTTTATTTGATGCAAATATAACACTGCTTTGCCTTTAAGTGCAGTGGTCCAATGAGTGTTTTCGGTAGGGAAATACTTAACCCTATTTTAAACGGGGTATTTCACCAACGACATTTTACATGATGGGCGAAAATGCTTTCCTATTTACTGTAACTTTTAAGCCAAAAGTCATGGGAACAACAAATTTGGTATGCAGGTTTAGTGTTAACCCAACTTTTTTGAAAAAATTAATTCTGAGTTCATGTCATCATCATAGTAATTTCATTGCTATATTTTTAAAACATGACGTCAATTGCGATGACGTCACTGGCGGTTTAAATTTATATATGTGTTTATTTTTTGATACTGAATCATAAAATGTCTAAGTCAAGTTGGTTGTGTCACAAAAACTTCTTATGAAGTCATTTAAGTTAAATATTGTCCCAAAAAATGCTCAGATTTCGGAAAGTGACTTCGGAGAATCCCCAAAATTGGAAAATTTTCTTTTACCTCAAGCAATTTGAAATTTTTAAGAGTTATTTATGACGAAATTCGACTCAATAAATAAACATAATTTTTAAGGGATTTACCACAAAAAAACTCCATAGGAGGCAAAAATGCTCCCCATGTAAAATGGGGTTAAAGTTAAAAAAAATTGGGTTAAGTTACAAATTGACAATCTGATTTTTTTTCGTAGTTAATGGTTGCTCCTAATCTTGGTTTGTCGTGCCTTTTTTCACTAAAATTAAAATTTTTTTAAAGCAAATGTTTTTTTAAGATTCTACGAGAAATATGTTGAATCATCAAAAAGTACCGGTAACTAATGCGGCACCGCCACCGTGGTACTTTTTAAAAATAATACCGGTACCGACGGTACTTTTTTAAAGCAAGTACCTGCATCGTGGTATTTCAAACAGTAGCGTGTCCACCTCTGAGTACCTAGTATAAAAGGCTGTTGACAACTTCAAAATGTTTGGTGCGTTCGGTTATTGCTTATCGTATCATCTAAGCTAATGTAACCAACCAGCACACTTGAAAATTCTTTGTAATGCACTCTTGAATATTCTTGCACCGTCTTTGTAATAACCGATTCTATCATCACCAGTCCTGTTCCCGTTTTGGTTTTCGTCAGGCAGCAATAGCTCACGGCTGGTACTTAAAAGTTTTGGGCTAGTGAGAGGAAGGTTCTAGCAACCAGTTTGATTTCCAAGCAAGCAGTGTATCCTTGTGCCGCCGATAAAGACGCTTATAAACGCTTATTTCCCGTTGAGGTTAAGTAGCCCAGAAGTTGTGGTGGCCCGGCCTTACAAAACTCTCGCAAACTGAGCCCAAATGTGTGTTCTACGTTGGGTGGGTTAGACAGACAGAAAAAAGTGGCTAATTTATAAGAGTAAGACAATGATAGTGTTACTCCTCTTGCCTTTTCAGTTATTTCAGTGGACGAGATTAGATGCTAATAATTTCCGAGCACATATTCAATACCTCGTCATAATGTTTTCTCTATCATTGGGAATAACATTGCTAACTCTGCAACTAACTTTACAGAAAAGTATACAGCGAAACGTATAGACTAGCTTTAACGCTTTAGTTTAAGTTAACGTTGGATTAAAACGTGATGACAAGCGTTCGCCTGCTAAAATTTAGAATCTCGTGACTAAATATATATATTCTCAATCGCTGTACGGCCTGCCGTTTCGGGGTTTGTATATTATTAGAATCTCGTAACTGATCTCGCAATTGAACATATTCAGTTACAAGATCCTAAATTTAAGCAGGCGAACGCTTGTTGTCAGGTTTTAATCCAACGTTGATTTAAACCAAACCGAGCTAGTCTATACGTTTTGCTACGTAGCAAACTAGGTACAGTACAATAGTTGTTTTGCACTGACTTTAATAATGGAAAGCCACTAACGACTCACTCAAAAATTTCTTTAGTATTTTTATGACCGTAAAATAGTTTTAACTTGGCCAAAAAAATTTGGTGAATTAAAATCTAAATTCAATTATTAATGAAAAATTGAGCGGTTGCATTGGTCATAATAGGCTTAAGGACGATGAAAAAAAAAAGTTTATTGTTTGAGAAGTATCGCTTTCGTTTCTGGAGCGGAAAGTCTGAGGTTCAAATCACGGGAAAATCAGACACAGTGTTGCCAACGTCTCGATACGGTTTCAAATTTTTTGGAATAAATAAATTATCAGAGGTACATCAAAAATCAGCTTCGTATTTTAATGCAACCACAAACACGAAAAACATGTTGATTTAAATAATAGATTTGCGAAAGAGCTATCGCAATGCGTTTCGATCTTGCTCAAGGGTCTCATCAGGCGAAGAACAACACATAACCACACTTCTCCAAAAATTCAGCAATGGAAAATTTTACAAGCGCATAAACAATTACATCAAAATTTTACAAGCGTATAAGCAATTCTATATTTTGTATCAACGTGCTTTATGTGTTTATGGTTGCATTAAAATATGGAGCTGATTTTTGACATACCTCTGATAATTCATCGTTGACCGCCCTGTTGTGGGCGACCACTTTGTGTAGGTGCCTAAACTTTTGAGAATTTGCCAAGTTCTCAAGAAATCTTTTTGGAAAGGAGCTATAATACCAGTAGACCCATTGACGTGGAGATAGACTGCGCAAACTTGTTACACGCATTGACGTGATACATCGAATATAATGAAGAATTTATACTTGATTTAATACCCACTCACCTTTGTACTATCATCCTTGAAATAATCTTTTCAGCATTGGGCGTCGTAACACGATGCTTGCGTCCTCTGTTGGCTGTTTGGTCACCGGCATTGCTACCTCATTCACGCCGTGGTTCGAACTCTTTGTCATTCTTCGAGTTTTGACGGCTGCATTTTCCAATGGAGCTTTTCTCAGTCTGTTCATTTATGGTGAGTCTTAGAATTGGACAGTGATCAAGTCTATACTTTATCCAAAACCTATCCTTGAGTGTGTTTAAACCAAATTTTGAGTTAAAATGAAACTTATGTCAATATTTTGTTGCAGTTGTTGAAATATCTGGAAAGCGGCGAATACTCACAGGGGTCTACACTCACATCATGATTGCTTTTGGTTTCGTTCTGGCAACTCTTGTTTCGTACTTCTTTCGCAATTGGCGATGGTTTTATTTTGTTATATCTTTGGCTCCTATACCCTATTATGCTGTTTATTTTTTTGTATGTTAACAATACTGTACATTATTTTAAAACTTTTTTGGCTAGCAAAGTTTTGATTAATTGTCGCATAGTTATCCTCCTGTCACCACAAATTGACAAAGGTATTTTGCGGTCCTTCGGATAAATTTTGTCCACTAACGAATTGATTGCGCTAAAAGTTTCTTGATCAAGATGTTTATTTCTGCGGAGCTTTTCGTTCGACAATTATCAAGAAGAATTGTTAAAATGAAGAGCTCAAAAAAAGAAGGGCCATTTGTTGCAAAAAAGCCGAGCCATGATTGACTGTAAGAAAATCATCACGGTTTGTTTTTTTTTCCAATAAATAGCGCTTCTTTATTGTGCTCTCTGCCTCTCTACTCTGACAATTTTTTTTGACAAGCGTCAAAAGAAAAGCTTCGAAGAAATGAACAACCAGATGAAGTAATTCTCAAGTGCTGCACCACCAACGAAATTTTAAAATTCAGAAGTTACATAGCAGATTTGGAACTTCAACTTTTTTCGCTACTGTGAGGTAGCACTTCTTTACATATCTGCTATCCCATTAGGCTAGCTTTTTATCAGCATCTGAATTCGCACATAGCCTATACTGGCAGCCCACCGGAACCTTCAAATCACACACGGCTGCCCTCGAGTGTGATTTGAAGGTTCGGGTGGGCTGCCAGGATAGGCTATGAGTGAATTCAGATGCTGATAAAACGCTAGCCTAATGGGATAGCAGATATGTAAAGAAGTGCTATCTCACAGTAGTGAAAAAAATTTTAAAAGCTTTTGATTAATTTTTGCCCCTAAACTTCTTCCAAATTAGGTTGCTACATGGGTGCAGCTACGAAACGAAAATATATCGTACTTAAAGTTCTTTTACAAAGATGCAACAACGTTGCTTAGGTATGAGCTGAATCAACAAGATCGTGCAATCATGTCATCGTAACAACATCGCTTCATATTTTTGGCCATGATGCTCAATTATAGATACTGTATAGCTAATAAGACTTGCTAGGAAAAAAAGTAAAAGCAGATAGGGATGGGCATTTCAAAATACCGAAATTCAGAAAGACCCGAATCCCAAACAATCCGGAATTCAAATTGAAATACAAACCGCATTATTGAAATCGGTTTTAAATCAACGCAATTACGTTGGTAAAATTGTTTGCAGTTACTTTTACATAAAAGTATAGTGAGCCATTTGCTCGGTAGTAGGGACTTCGCGTAGTACCTCTATGTTTGTTCGTGAATTTTGGCAGATGAGGATTGATTTGCTTATAACTAGCAAACGGTGAAACCTAAAAAGTTGAAATTTGAACTTAACATAGGAACTAATGAGAGTGTCACGTGTGCCAATTGTGGGGATCCTGCAGGACATGTGATCGTGAATTGACAAACAAAAAACGGCAATATTTTGGCTTGAAAGTTTTAAAATTAGTCTACAACTTAAAAACCACTGGACGGGCAAAGTTGAACTTTAAACACAATGTGGGTGCTTATGAATGCTTTACGCAAACCGAGTTTGGGAGCATACGGTCACGTGACCAAAATTTTACCGGCCAAAAATGGGCATAAGTTGACGAATTTGAACCGATATATCTCGGTAATTACCAATATTGATAAAAAACGGTTTGTAACTTTTGAACGCACTATCAAGCGTCTTTTTTTGCTTATGTTCGTTTACCCCAACTTGAATGCTATTTTTCTTGTTTTGCATTTTTTTGCTTGCTTTTTTTTTTCTTCTTTTGCCTCTATCTACTTTCAAACCGCAAAACGCACTGTATTCAAAGTTTGAGCGATTGAAAATTTCAGTAAGGACTTTTGTGCGACAGAAATTGGGTGCCAGGAGGGGGAGCCCTCAATCGAGGGCTCCAAAATTTTGAACTTTTAAACCATTAGAGCTACATATATCAAATTTTCGGAATGGGTAGATATTAAGAATAAACTAAACGTAAGAAAACTTGGGGGCACGACGATGGAGGTTTCCTCCCCCAAACAGGCTCTCCAAAATTCAAACCTTTCAAGCTAAACACATGAAATTTTTAAGGTAAGTAAATATAAAGAAAAGATGAAATTTGACAAAACTTGGAGGTACCAAAATGGGGATTAACCACTCACGCTAACCGAAAAATTTTTTTAGGGTGGGCAAATATGAAGAAAAGTTCCCCCCCTAACGGGGCCCTCCAAATTCAAACTTTTTAACCTTTTAAGCTGGACACATGAAATGGTGGTCCTCAAATTCCAACTTCCCCATTTGCAGCAACTTGCTTCAAAATACCCTTGCATTCCTGCAACATCAACTTCTTCCGAAAGGTCTTTCTCCAGTGCAGGCTTGACAATTGAGCGAATTAAGAATGCAACTAAGTGGTGAACATTTAGAAGCACTCAATGTCATACACTGCAATAAATTGCTGGTTTAATTAAGCTAATCGTTGAATAAATTTCCTTTAGATATCGGTGGTGGTTGACTGGTTCTTCACTTTTTCAGTAAATTAAGTTAAACCGGAATAGGATTCGGTACTCTGAATTCGGTTTTACGCAATCGGAATAATTCTGGAATTGCCAACTATTCTCAAATGCCCATCTTTATTTACAAACATAAAACATAATTACTAGGCAAATATAAGGTAAATCAATTAAAAAATTCAAACCAGGCAATAATTTCCAGTTTTATGCGTAGGACAGCTGTTTCGCCTAATTTTAAGGCTTGACAGAGAGACTAGCAGGCTTAGTTAATGTTAAATGAATGAATGAATGAATGAGTGCTTTGTATCTTCTTAAACTAATTAACGAGTGCGTCATAATCATTTATTTATGAGCGCTTGTTCAATGTTTCATTTTTTTCATCACGCATGGCTGCTATCAAAGCCAGATAAAAGCAAGCAAAGAATGAAGCAGATTTATAAGAGTTGAACAAACATCTATGAACAATTAAACAATTATATTTGATGAACAGTTGAACAATCGAGAGAGCTGCGAGAGATTTTGTTCATAAAAGCTGGGTTTTAGCAGAAACCAAACCGCATTTTAGTAAAACAGTAGTTTAACTCTTTTGTTTTCAAC